>CM053148.1:30012500-32917500 GCA_028571685.1 Heterohyrax brucei
CATGTTCTATTCTGGAAAATGTTTCATGTGCATTGGAAAAGAAGTTGTATTTATCTGTTGATGGATAAAAAGTTCTGTATGTTGATTAGGTCTAGTTGGTTAATTGTTGCAATAACCTCTTCTATGTCTTTACTGAGCTTTGTTTCTGGATCATCTGTCCATTTCTGAAAGTGGAGTGTTGAAGTCTCCTGCTATTATTGTGGAGTGAGCTATCTTATTTTTTCAATGTAGTCAATGTTGGTTCTATGTATTTAGATTTTCTGATATTGTGTGCTTAAAAATTTAATGTTGTTAAGTCCTGCTTGTATTTTGAAACTTTCAGCAATAAACAGTGAACTTCCTTGTCCATTATGGTGGATTTTACATTAAGGTTTATTTTATCTGAGATTAATACTGCCACACCTGCTGTTCTTTGTATATTGTTAACTTGGTGTATGTTATTCCATCCATTAATTTTCAGTTTGTTCGTATCTTTGAGTATAAGGTGTGTTTCTTGTAAGCAAGATATAGATAAGTCATGTCTTCTGATCCAGGATGTCACTCATCTCTCTTTGTTGGAGCTTTCAGTCTGTTTACATTCAGTGTGATTATTGATAGATATGTGTTTAGTTCTGTCATGTTGATGTATTTACTTTTGTGTTGGTGTTTTCTATGTTGTTCTTCATATTCTGTTCTGGGTCCATCCGGGTTGACTTTTCTTCTTTTTCAGTGTAATTTTTGTGATTGTTGAGACTGCTGTATTACATTTCTTGTTCTGATATGTTGTCTTGTTATTGTACTTTGCAGCTACCCACTTGTTCCCCCTTAATATTCTATATTTAACCCAGCTTCAACTTCTGCATATCTTTTCAACTTTCTCTCCATCTCAAGGGACTATAAGTACTATAGTATATATCATTTTTTAACGTGACGGTGTCATGGTTTTCGTGATATGATCAAAGGTTCCCTTTAATATTGTAGCTTTCATTAAGTTTCATTAATTCCCTAACTAAGTAGGATTCTGAGTGCTGTGTCGTGTACTGCCTCCTTAAATATATATTTAATGGTTTTGCTTTTCTATGCAAACAGCTTCTTACAGTAATTCTTGTAGTTTTGATTTGGATTCTATAAAGTTTCTAAGCCTATGTTTGTATGCAAATGTCTTAATTTCATCTTCATGCTTGAGAGACAGTTTTGCAGGATATATAACTCTTGGTTGGAAATTTTTCTCCTTCAAGGCTTTGAATGTGTCATCCGACTATCTCCTTGCCAACATCGTTTATGCTGAAAAGTCAGATGACTGTCTACTGGGCTTCCCTCTGAATGTTAGCTTTGCTATGAGCCTTGCTGTCTGTAAGAAAATCTCTTTATGTTTCAATTTATTAAATTTCATTATAATATATCTTGGTGTCTTTCTTTTGCAGTCTATTCTTTGTGGTGTTTAATACATGTCTTGGATATCTATGCTCTCTTGTTTGATATTTTCAGGGAAGTTTTCTGTCTGAAACTCAACAACAACATTCTTGTTTTCAGCTATCCCTCCTATTTCAGGAACTCCAATTAATTGTAGATTATTCCTCTTAATAGAGTCACACATGTTTCTTTTATTTTTAATTTCTTACATTTTATTTTTTTATTGTGATTGAGTGAAAGTATACAATCCAAATAAATTTGCGTGCCTGCCTATCTGCAGCTCCTTCTGCTCTCCTTGCCCAGTGAAAGCACACTCCTCCTTTCCGTTCTATACATGTCATATCCTCTTAACAACCTCCTGTCCCACCCTCTCCACCCTCTCCTCTCCCTTCTAGCAAGAGGACAGTAGGACAGAATCCTATAGATTCACAGAACCAGAATGTACACACACCATACGGTTAAGTTGTGTCCCCGAGTCCAATCCATTCTTGTCCAAAGAGTTGACCTCAATAATATTTTCTGTTCAAGGACAGGAGTAAGTCTAGAATCCATGCTTCTTAGGGAAAACCCAGGCCTTCAGACCATCAGTTGCAGTCTTTAAGTGGAGTATTTAAGTTCCACCCGTCTTTTTCTGGTTTTGACAAAGGACTTGACATTCTGTGCCCCATCACAGCTGTAATTGGTGGTGGCTGGGCACAACTTGGTTCTTCTGATCACATGCTGATACAGCCATCCATTCACTTGGGTCTTTCTATATTCAGGGCTCCCTTCCCCTCACATCTTTATATCCTTTGTGATCACCTCTTCTGGTGGATTTGGGACTATTTGTTGTACCTCAGTTGGAAGCTTGCTAGCTTTTAAGATCCCATATGCCACTCACCAATATGGGGTTCAGAAGATGCTCTTAGCAACAGGCTGGTTACACCATTTGGCCTTAATGTTCCCAAGAGTGTGGTCCACAGTCCCGGACCTCTGCTCTTCTATCCTTTAAGTACTAGGTTAGAAGATTAGAAGAGTTTTCAGATTATGTTGAAGTCGTTAGGTTGACCTTCTTTCTAGTGTGTGCTGTCACTGCTTTCACTGAAACAAATTTCAATCAACTTTCTAATCTATGACCAGTGCTCTTCCTCCCTCCCTGCCCTTGCAGCTGTCAAAGAGTGTTTTATTCTGTATGTGAATCTGTTTTTAAGTCCTTATAATAGAGGTCTCATACAATATTTGTCCTTGTGATGCTGACTGATTTCACTCAACATAATGCCTTCCCATTCAAACCAGGTTATGAAATGCTTCCTAAAATCATCACTGTTTTTTCTCATTGCAGTGTTCCACTGAGTATATGTACCATAGTCTGTTTATACATTCGTCTGTTGGCCGTCTGCTTTGATTTCATCTTTTTGCTATTGTGGACTGTACTGCAATAATCATTCATGTGCATGTATCTATTCGTGCAACTGCCCTTGATTCTGTAGGATATATTCTGAGCAGTAGGATCACTGGATCAAATGGTATGTCTATTTTCAGCTTTTTAAGAAGGATCACACTGCTTTGCAAAGAAATTATACCATTTTGCAATCCTACCAGCAAGGTAGGAGAGCTCCCATCTATCCACAGCCTCTCCAGCATTTGTTTTGTGTTTTTTGGATCATGGCCATTTGTGTTGGAGTGAAATGGTACCTCATTGTAGCTTTGATTTGGATTTCATTACTAGTTAATGATTGTGAGCATTTCTGCATGTGTCTTTTGGATGCCTGGATGTTCTCTTTAATAAACTGTCTGTCCATCCCTTTTGCCCATCACTTAATTGGGTTATTTATCTTTATTGTAGATATTTTGCAGTACCTTGTAGATTATGGAGATCAGATGTCACTCCAACAAGTAGTTCCTGTATCTTTTTTTTTCCCATTCTGTGAGTGGTCTTTTAATTCTTTTGGTAAATTATCTGGATCCTTGAAGGGTTTGATTCTTAGTAGTTTCAGCTTAACTATTCTCTCTTATGTTGATCATACTTTGTTTATTAGATTTTGAAGTCTATCTAGGCTGTGTATTAAAACTCTCATTGTTGACCTTATTTTTTCTGGCATGATCTTCATCATTTTGGGTTTGGTATTTAGATCTTTTCACCAGTTTGAGTTAGCATTTATGTAACGTATGAGATGTGGGTCTTTTTTCAGATTTTGCAGATGGCTGTCCACTTTTGCCAGCACCATTTCTTAAAGAGACTGTTTTTACCCCAGTTTACAATCTTTGGGGCTTTGTGAAATGTCAACTGTTTGTGAGAGGATGATGGCATCTAGGGTCTCAGCTCTGTTCTGTTGGTCTATGTATCTTTTTATACCAGTTCCATGCTCTTTTGACTACTGTGACATTGTAATAGGTTCTAAGCTCAAGTAGTCTAAGGCCCATATTTTAGTCAGCTGGGCCACTCTAACAGAAATACCACAGAGTGGATGGCTTTAACAAAGAAAGATTTATTCTTACACAGTCCGGTAGGTTGCAACTCCATATTCAGGGTGTCCGCTCCAGAGAAAGACTTTCCCCTTGTCTGCTCTGGAAGAAAGTCTGGTATTGCATCAGTCTTTGTCCAGGGAGCGTCCTCAAGCAAGAACCTCTCATCTGAAGGATGCGCTCTGCTTCCGGTGCTGCTTGCTTGATGGTAGCAAGGTTCTCAATTGTCCTTTGTTTCTTTTTCCTTTTTATCTGAAAGCATTAAGGGTGGGACAAGCCACACTCCAGGGAAACTCCCCCTACAGCAGGACAGGGAAGTAATCCTATGCAGAATTCGTAGCCCCACCCTAATCTTTTAACACACAGTTAGCAAAGCCACACAGTGGAGGACATTTCCAAGATACTAGGAACCATATCCCAGCCACGTGGCTGCACACATTTTTGGGGGGACACAATTCCAACCATGACAGCCCACTATGTTTCTTTTCTTCAGTAGTGCTTTGTTATCCAGAATTTCTTCCCTTTCCAAACAAAGTAGGTGACTTGTCTCTCCTTCTCCTTAAAAAATGTCACTGGAAGAGAGCAGAGTCAAGATGGCAGACATGATACACTTCTTAATTCCCTCTGAAAACTAAGGCTTATATTGATAATTAAACAGAGCTTTATGGCCACCCAGTGAGCCACAGAACACAGCGTAGGGCTGTGAGTTTGGACTACATGCCATCTAATGGGAAGCTTCTTGTCTTTGGCTGAGCCCAGCCTGCTCTGTTTGAATTAACCTGATCCTTTGACTGAAGGTAACTGATGTTTGTAATCTTTTTTCTTTTTGTTGGCTAGCAGGTGGAAGAAGGGCTCAATTAGCAGTTATGCAGGGCCATAAAGTGATCACTGGGTGAAGCACACACATTTTGAGAGCCTGACTCTGGGCTCAGAGCACCACAGCCCGTTTACCCTCTCTTTGAAGGCCCTCATCATAGATTCTGCTGTTTCATGGGGGTGGAACAATTTGACTGGGACACCATTTTGTTTGACTGGGAGGCAGAGTTACACAGCCAGAGGCCTCAGCATTGGATAATTCCCAGACTGGGAGACAATCCCAGACTGGGGAGTGCTTTTCCACCAGAAAAGCACAGGGTAGCCTTACAAGCAATTCCTGTCAGGGGATATCAGCAGGGCAATAGCCTGTCCCTAGAAATTTACCACAGCATCTGGGGAAAGTTGAAGAGGTTCCCCCATTATTAGCCAAAAGGAGGGGTTTCTTACACCTGATGCCTGACTGATTTTGGAAGCAGTCAGATACCTTTCAACTTTTAAAATAAGACTACTTAGAGAAGTAATTGCTATGCAGCTTGATGGCATCTCTTCCAGCCTTTGATAAACCCCATCATTGGGTTGGCTGATGGCCCCCCAGAGACTACATAAGTAGGGCTGTGTCTTTGCCAGCCAGGAGATAGAGCCTGCTATTCCAGAGATTCCACTGTACCCAGTCACTGGAGTACACAGAGCTGGATGGTGATCAACTTCATTCTCAAAACTATGTCTCAGCTTCTGCAACACCAGGGAAACTAAACAGCAAATAGATGGCCCATGAGAAACAAACCTTAATCAAGTATTTTAAAAAATATTCAACCATGGCTCCAGGAATCTCCCAAAATAAAAAATCAAAGAAATTCCCAGATGAAGAAGACTTTCTGAAACTATCAGCAGTTGAGTACAAAAGAATTATATATGGAGCCCACCTAGACATTACACAAAACATAACAGAACAAAACGAAAAATAAAGCAAGCTGTTTGAAAGCATTTTGAAATCCAATAGATCAATAACAAAATTACAGAATTAGATAATTCAATTCAAAGCCAAAATAGCAGAATTGAATAACCAGTACTAGGCTTTCTGGCTTTGAAGATAGAGCCACTGACCCCACCATTTATGAGAAGAAGTCATAGAAAAGAAAGAAGAAGCATGAAGAAGCATTAAGAAACATGTGGGATTCTCTCAAGGAGAACAATCTACCATTCACTGGAGTTCGTGAACACAGAAGGATACCGGAAAACACAGAGAATATTGTTGTTCAGTTGCTGACAGAAAACTTCACTGAAATTATGAAAGAAGAGAACATAGATATCCAAGATGTGTATCTAATGCCACAAAAAAGCATCCCCCAAAGAAAAACACCAAGATGTATTATAGTCAAACTTAACAAAATGAAACATAAGTAGAAATTCTTAAAGACAGTGAGACTCCAAGCAAAGCTAGCATTCAGAGAGAAGCCCTGTAGGCTTTTGTCTGACTTCTCAGCAGAAATGATGTTGGCACAGAGGCAGTGGGATGACACATTCAAACCTTTGAGGGAGAAGAACTTCCAACCAATAATTATATGTCCTGCAAAACTGTCTTTCAGTTAGGAAGATGAAATTAAGATATTTGCAGATGAACAGAAACTTAGAGACTTTGTAGAAACCAAACCAAAGCTACAAATGATAGTGAAAAAAGCTCTTTGTTTATAAAACAAAACTGTTAAGTCTATGTTGAAGGAGGCACTGAAGGACACATCTAGAAACTCACTCAGTTATGGAAGGCAAAAAACTCAAAGCTGCAATATTAAAAGAAGGAATCCAGTGATCACATCCTAAAACTATGATACTGTCACATTAAAAAGAGGGGTACAGTACAGTAGTTACAGTCTTTCAAGTTGGAAAGGAAATTAATGGGATGTGTAGAAGTCAAAAATGGGTTTAAATTTAGATTATTAAGGGGAATCACAGAGGCAGCCTCAAAGCACAATAAACCAAGCCAAGCCAGGTGCCATCGAGTTGGATCTGACTCATGATGACCCTAGAACGAAGCATATCAAAACAAGAAACACAACACAGGAGTCTCAACAAACCCAAAACCAACATTGGAAAGAATGAAAAATCAACCATAAAGAAAAGTGACCCAGAACAGAATATTAAGAGCAACATAAAAATTCCAACACAAAAATAAATACATCAAAATGACAGAATTAAACACATACCTATCAACAATTAAACTGAATGAAAACAGACTGAAAACTCCAGTAAAGACACTGTGAGTGATATCTTGGATCAAAAGGCACAACCTGTCTGTATGTTGCTTACAATAAACTCAGCTTAGACTTAAAGATATGAACAAACTGAAAATACAAGGACGGAGTAATATATACCAAACTAACAATATACAAAGAAAAGCACGTGTGGCAATATTAATGTCAGATAAAATAGATTTTAATGTAAAATCCAGCATCGTGGACAAGGATGTCACTATTTATTGCTCAAAGTTTCAATATACAAGCAGAACTTAACAATATTAAATATTTATGCATCCAATACCATGACATCTAAATACATCAGTGAAATGCTGACTACATTAAAAAATGAGATAAGTCACTCCACAATAACAGTGAGAGAATTCAACACTCCACCTTCAGTATTGGACAGCTCACTAAAGACCCAGAAGATCTTATTGCTACAATTAACCAACTAGACCTCATCGCCATATACAGAACTTTTTATCCATCAACAGGTAAGTACACCTTCATCTCCAGTTCACATTGAATATTTTCCAGAATAGACCATAAAGCATATCTCAACAAAATCCAAACCACTGAATTATTGTAAGGCATCTTCTCAGACCATAAAGATATACAAGTCAAAATGAATAGCAGAAAAAACACAAATAGAATTTGGAACTCTTGGAACAACATCTTGCTCAAAAAGCCATGGGTTATAGAAGAAATCAAGGATGAAATAAATAAATTTACAGATTCAAATGAGAATGAAAACACATCCCATAGGATACAGTCAAAGCAGTGCTCAGAGGTCAGTTTATCTGAAAAAATGTACTCATCTAGAAGGAAGAAAGACTCATACCATAGAATTAACCCTACCACTTGAACAAGTAGAAAGAGAGCAACAGAGGAACCCCTCAGGCACCAGAAGAAAACAGATTATAAAGTTTAGAGCAGAACTAAATGAATTAGAGAACAGAAAAACAATTGAAAAAAATTGATAAAACCAAAAGCTACTTTTTGAAAAGATCAACAAAACTGGAAAACTATTGGCTAAATTTGCTAAAGAAAAACAGGAAAGGAATCAAATAACCTGAATGAGAAATGAGATGGGAGATGTCACAACAGATCCAACAGAAATCAAAATATCATAACGGAATACTATGAAAGACTTGTGCTCTAACAGATTTGAAAACCTAAAGGAAATGAATAAATTCCTAGATTCATATCACCTACTAAAATTATCACAAGAAGAAGCAGAACAACTTAATAAACCCTTTACCAAGGAAGAGATTGAAAAAGTCATCCAAAAACTACCAACCAAAAAAACTCCTGGTCCACATGGCTTCACCGGATAATACTCCAATACTGCTAAGACTACTTCACAGCATAGGAAAGGAAGTAATACTCCCAAATTCATTCTATGAAGCCACCATAACTCTGATACCAAAGCCAGAGAAAGACCCAACTAAAAAGGAGAACTACAGACCAATATCACTCATGAACATAGATGCAAACATCTTCAACAAAGTCCTTGCCAATAGAATTCAACAACATATCAAAAAAATAATTCATCACAACCAAGCTGGATTCATACCTGGGATGCAAGGCTTGCTCAACATCAGAAAAACAGTTAATATGGTCAACTACATAAATAACAGAAAATATAAGGATCACCTGATCTTATTAATTGTTGTAGAAAAGGCATTTGACAAAGTCCAACACCAAGTCGTGCTAAAGACTCTCAGAAAGAAGGAAAGGAAGGCAAATTCCTCAATGCAATAAGGGGCATCTATGCAAAGCCACCCACCCACATCATGCTGAATAGAGAGAGAATGAAACAATTCTGCTGGAGAATGGAAACTAGACAAGGATGCCCATGTTCACCTCTTCTATTCAACGTTATTCTAGAAGTTCTGGCCAGAGCAACTAGACAACACAAAGAAATAATAGGACAACCACATCAGCAAAAAGAAGTGAAAATCTCCCTGCTTGGGGAGGATAATGATTGTATATGCAGAGAATCCTGAAGAATCCATAAGTGAAGCACTCAAACTAATAGAAGAGTTCAGCAAAGTATCAGGATACAAGATAAACATAAGCAAATTTGTAGACTTCCTTTATACTAACAAGGAGATCATTAAAGAAGAAGTCACCAAATCAATACCATTTACTATAGCCCCAAGAAGATAAAATACCTAGGAACATATCTAATGAGAGAAATAAGAGACCTATACAAAGGGAGCTACATGACCATACTGCAAGAAACTAAGAGAAACTTACATAAATGGAGAAACCTACCATGCTCATGGATAGGAAGACTTAACATTGTGAAAATGCCTATTTTATCCAAAGCCACCTATGTACACAATGCAATCCCAATACAAATTCCAGTGACATTTTTTAATGAGATGGAGTAACAAACTAATAGCTTTGTTTGGAAAGGGAAGAAACCTTGGATAAACAAAGCACTAATGAAGAAGATGAATACACTAGAAGGCCTCTCACTCCTCAACTTTAGAACTTATTACACTGCCACAATTGTCAAAACAACCTGGTACTGGTGCAAAAAGAGACATATAGACCAAGGGACCAGAACTGAGATCCCAGAGATGCCACTATCCTCCTATGAACATTTGATATTCAACAAAGACAGTAAGACTTTAAACTGGGGTAAAAGCAATCTCTTTAACAGATGGTGCTGGCAAAATTGGATAGCCATGTGCAAAAAATTGAAACAAAACCCATATCTCACACCTTACACAAAACCCAACACAAATTAAATTGATAAAGATCATACAGGAAAAAGTAGGGTCAACAATGGAAGTTTTAATGCACAGCATAGACAGAACGTCAAAATATTACAAAGCATGATCAACAGAAGAGAGAACAGATAAATGACAACGACTAAGAATCAAACACTTTCGGTCATTCAAAAACTTTATTAAAAGAATTAAAGACTACCTACAGAATGGGAAAAAATATTTGGCAACTATATGTGAGACTGAAGTCTGATCTCCGTAAACTACAAGGTACTGCCAAATATCAACAAGAAAAAGATAAATAACCCAGTTAAGCTTTGGGCAAAGGAGATGAACAGACACTTCACTAAAGGGGATCCAAAACACACATGAGTAAATTCACACGATCATTAGTTATTAAAGAAATCCAAATCAAAACGATGATGAGATACCATTTCATCCCAGCAGGTTTGACCATGATACAAAAAACACAAAACAACAAATGCAGGAGAGGCTGTGGAGAAATTGGAACTCTCCTGTACTGCTGATGGGACTGCAGAATGGTACAAACTCTGGAAACCAAACTGATCCTTCCTTATAAAGCTAGAAATAGATGCCATTTGACCCAGTAATCACACTACTTGAAACATATCCTACAGAATAAAAGGCAGTCACATGAACAGATACATGTACAGAAATGTTTATTGCAACACAGTCCACAATAGCTAAAAGGTGGAATCAACCCAGATGTCCAACAACAGATGAATGGATAAACAACCTATGGTCCATATACTCAGTGGAATACTCCTCAATGATAAAGAACAATGATGATTTTAGGAAGCATCTCATAATCTGGTTTCAATTGGAGGACATTATGTTGAGTGAAATCAGCCACACAAGGACAAATATTGTATGAGACCCCTACTATAAAGACTTAAAAACAGACTCATGTACAGAAGACTATTGGATTGCTGTAAGGTAGGGGAGAAAGAAGATCAATTTAACAGGACTTCAACTTCAACTGAAAACTCATCCAATCTTAACTCAATGTTGCAAGGATAGAGTAGCAGGTTCAGGTCACTGGGCACCATGCTATTAAGCATCATCGGGGCCAATTGGCATAACTAGGCTACTGTTAAGAGAGTCTTCTGCACACTGGTAAGTGGCGTCTAGGGTCTTAAAAGCTAGCAAGCGGCCATCTGAGGTACACCAAATCCTTTCAACTCAGCGGGAAGAGATGGTCACCTAGTACGATAACGACATGAGGGAAAAAGAACCCAGAATACAGGAAGACCCATGTGAATGTGTGACAATATCAACATTTTACTGGAAGAACCAGATGGTGTCTAGCCATCAAAAATGACAACTGTAATGGGGCTCACAGTGTTGAGTCCCAGTGGCAATATGAGAAGTAAAAAGGGGTGCACCCTAAGAACTCCTCTTAAAAACAGCAACTGATTTGTCAAAAGGCCTGGGTGTTACCCTGAGAGCATGACCCCTAAACTTGATGCTGTCCTTGATCATAAATCATTATTGAGGTCAACTCTTTGGACAGGAATGGATAGGATTCGGGGACACAGAATGATCATATCGTGTGTACACTATGGTTCTCTGCATCTATATGATGCTTCCTACTGGCTGCTTACTAGAGGGTAGTGGAGACGGTGGAGCAGAGGGAACAAGAGATTGTTAAGAAGTTATGACATGTACAGAATGGAAAGCAGTGTGCTGTTACCAGGCAAGGAGAGCAGAGGGAGCTGCAGATAGGGAGGCATGCAAACTTAAATTGAATTGTACACCTTCACTCAATCAAAAAAAAAAAAAAAAATTGGTGGAATTTGTTGGGATTGTATTATATATGTAGATCGCTTTGAGTAAAATAGGCATTTTCACAGTGTTAAATCTTCCTATCCTTGAGCAGGGTAGTTTTCTCCACTTACATAACTTTCTTTTGATTTCTCCACTTATGTAACTTTCTTTTGATTTCTTGCAAGAACGTCTTGTGGTTCTCTTTGGATAGGTCTTTTATTTCACTAGTTAGATTTATTCCTAGGTATTTTATCTTCCTGGGGGCTATAATAAATGGTATTGATTTGGTGATTTCTTCTTTGATGCTCTTTGTTGATATGAAGGAATCTTACTGATTTACTTATGTTTATCTTATATCCTGATATTTTCCTTAACTCTATTAGTTCGAGTAGTTTACTTATAGATTCTTTAGGATTTTTTGTTTATACAGTCATATCATCTACAAATAAGGAGATTTTTGCTTCTTCTTTGTCTATGCGGACAACTTTTACTACTCTGACTTGTCTCTTTGCTCTGGACAGGACGTCTAGCATAACATTGAATAGAAGTGGTGAGAGTGGGCACCCTTCTCTAGTTTCCATTCTGAAGGGGAATTCTTCCAGTGTCTCTCCATTCAAGATGATGTAGGTGGGTGACTTTCTCTAGATGTCTCTTAACGCACTGAGAAATTCGTCTTCTCTTCCTGTTTTGCTGAGAGTTTTTAGCATGAATGGGTGTTGGACTTTGTCAAATGCCTTTTCTGCATCAATTGACAAAATCAGATGATTCTTATCTTTTGTGTTATTTATGTGGTTGATCACATTAATTGCTTTTCTGATGTTGAAACAGTCTTGCATCTCTGGTGTGAATCCAAGTTGGTCATGACGAATTACTTATTTGATATGTTGTTGTATTTAATTGGCAAGGATTTTGTTACAGATTTTTGCATCAAGGATCATGAATGATACTGGTCTGTAGTTCTCGTTTTTTGTGGGATCTTCCCCTAACTTTGATATCAGCTTTACTCTGGCTTCATAGAGAGAATTTCATAGTATTCCAGCCTTTTCCATGCTGTGAAATAGTCTCAGTAGTATTGGAGTTAACTCTTGTCTAAAAGCTTGGCAGAATTCTACAGTGAAGCCTTTTCAGCTGGAGCTTTTTTTCGTTAAATTTTTTTAATTAGTTTTTCAATCTCTTCCTTTGTGATAGGTTTATTAAGTTGTTCTACTTCTCCTTGTGATAATTTTGGTAGGTGATAGGACTCTAGGAATTTGTCCATATCCTCTAGATTTTCAAAACTGTTGGAGTACAGTCTTTCATAGTATTCTGTTATGATACTTTTGATTTAGTTGGGTATGATGTGATATCTCCCATCTCATTACTTATTTGGGTTATTTGTTTCCTTTCCCGCTTTTCTGTTGTAAGTTTAGCCAATAGTTTGTCAATTTTGCTGATCTGTTAAAAAAAAAAAAAAAAGCTTTTGATTTTGTCAACTTTTTCAAGTTGTTCTTCTACTTTTTTTCTTTTTTTAATTTATTGTGATTGAGTGAAATTGTACGATCCAATATAAATTTGCATGCTGGCCTATGTGCAGCTCCCACTACTCTCCGTGTCCAGTGACAGCACCCTCCTCCTATCTATTCTATACATGTCATATCCTCCTAACAATTTCCTGTCTCCTCCTTTCCGTCCTCTCTCCCCTTCCAGTAAGAGGCCAGCAGGACTACACCTTATAGATGCATAGAACTGTAAAGTACACACACAATATGGTCACTCTGTGTCACCGAGCCAGTCCATTCCTGTTCTAAGAGTTGACCTCAGTAATGATTTACGGACAGAGGCAGCATCTACTGGGGCCATGCTCCCAGTGGAACCCCAAGGCCTGGGCCACTTTTAGTGGGTTCTCAGAGTGCACCCCTTTTTATTCTCTTATGGCCAGTGAGACCTAACTTTGTGAGGCCCATCATGGTTATCAGTGGTGGTGGCGAGGCACCATCTGCTTCCTCCAGTCACATGTCATTGTAGTCACCCATTCACATGGGTCTCTCTGTCTTCCAGGTTCTCTTTCTCTCATGTCATTTTGGTCCTTGGTGATCATCTGTTTCAGCTGAGTTGGTTCCAGTTAGTGTACGTCAGATGGCAGCTTGCTAGCTTTTAAGAGCCCAGAGACCACTCACCAATATGGTGTGCAGAAGACTCTCTTAGCAATACCCTAGTTATGCCAACTGGTCTCAACGTCACCTGAGAGCATGGCCCCTGGTCCCCCACCCCTCCTACCCTTTCCTTGCCACAGTGGGTTAAGATGGGAGGAGTATTCATGTTATGTTGAAGTCCAGTTAAATTGATCTTCTTTCTAATGTGTGCTGTCACAGATTTCACCCAACCAAATTTCTATCAACTATCTAATTTATAACCAACGCTCTCCCTATCACTCTCCCACCCTTGCAGCCATCAAAGAGTCTTTTCTTCTACACATGAGTCTGTTTTTAAGTTCTTACTGTAAGTATCTCATACAATGCTTTTCCTTTTGCCCTGAATATTTTCACTCAATGTAACATCTTCCAGCTGAAGCCAGGTTATGAGATGTTTCCTAAAATCATCTTTGTTCTTTATCATTGCATAGTGTTCCACTGAGTTTATATGCCATAGTTTATTTATCTGTTCACCTGTTGTGCATCTGGGTTGATTTCAACTTTTTGCTACTGTGGACTGTGCCACAATAAACATTTTTGTGCATCTATCTGTTGGTGTGAATGTGCTTATTTCTGTAGAGTGTATTCCAAGCAGTGGAATTACTGGATAAAATGGTATCTCTAAATCCAGTTTTTTAAGGAAGGCACAGATTGCTTTTCCAAAGATGTACCATTTTGCAATCCCACCAGCCATGTAGGAGAGTTCCAATTTCTCCAGAGCCTCTCCAGCAATTGTTGTTTTGTGTTTTTTGGATCATGGCTAGCCTTGTTGGGGTGAGATGCCATCTAATCATAGTTTTGATTTGAATTTCTTTAATAGCTAATGCTCATGAGCATTTCCGCATATATATTTTGGCTGCCTGGTTATCGTCTTTAGAGTTGTGTCTGCCCGTCTCCTTCAGCCATCACTTAATTGGATTATTTATCTTTTTCTTATTGACATTTTGTAGTGCCTTCTAGATTATGGATATCAAACGTCAGTCTGATATATAGTTGCCAAATATTTTTTCCCGTTCTATAGGTGGCCTTTTAATTCTTTTGATAAAGTCTTTGGATGAGCAAAAGTGTTTGATTCTTAGTAGTTCCCATTTATTTATTTTCTGTTGGTTGTGCTTTGTCTGATTTTGTAGTCTGTCTGTTGTGTATTAAAACTTGCATTGTGATCCTATTTTTTCTTGGATGAGCTTTATCATTTTAGATTTCATATTTAGGTCTTTTATCCAGTTTGAGTTGGTTTTTGTATAAGGTGTGAGATTGGGTCTTGTTTCAATATTTTGCAGAATGGATATCCAATTTTGCGAGCACTGTTTGTTAAAAATCACTGCTGTTGAGTCAGTTCTGACTCATAGCGACCCTATAGGACAGAGTAGAACTACCCCACAGAGTTTCCAAAGAGTTCCTGATGGATTTCAATTGTTAGGGAGACTGTTTTTACCCCAGTTTAAAGCCTGAAGGCCTTTGTTGAATATAAACTGTTCATAGGAGGGTGGTGGCATCTTTGGGGTCTCAACTCTGTTCCCTTGCTCTATATGTCCCTTTTTGTACCAGTACCAGGCTGTTTTAACAACTCTGGCAGTGTAATAGTTTCTAAAGTTGTATAGTAAGAGGCTTCCCAGTGTGTTCTTCTTCAGCAGTGCTTTACTTATCCAAGGTTTCTTCCCTTTCCAGACAAAGTTAGTGATATGTTTCTCCATTTCATTAAAAAATATCACTGGAATTTGCATTCAGATTGCATTATATAAGTAGATTGCTTTGGGTAAAATAGACATTTTCACAATGTTAAGTCCTCCTATCCATGAGCGGGTAGATTTCTCCATCTATGTACAGCTCTTTTAGTTTCTTGTAGTAAGGTCTTGTAGTTCTCTTTGTAAAGGTCTCTTAGTTCTCTGGTTAGATTTATCCCGATGTATTTTATCTTCTTGGGGGCTATAGTAAATGGTATTAATTTCGTGATTTCTTCTTTAATGATTTCTTTGTTGGTATAAAAGAATCCAACCAATTGATTCATGTTTATTTTATAACCTGATACTTCACTGAACTCTTCTATTAGTTTGAGTAGTTTACTTATGGATTCTTTAGAATTCTCTGCTTATACAATCATATCATCTGCAAATAGGGATATTTTTACTTCTTCTTTGCAGATGCAGATGCCCTTTATTTCTTAGTCTTGTCTAATTGCTCTGGCTAGAACTTCTAGTATAGTGTTGAATGGGAGAGGTGAGAGTGGACATCCTTCCCTAGTTCCCATTCTCAAGGTGAACTGTTTCAGTCTCTCTCCATTCAGGGTGATGTAGGCAGTTGGCTTTGTATAAATGACCCTTACTGCATTGAGGAATTTGCCTTTCATTCCTATTTTGCTGCAAGTTTTTAGCATGACTGGATGTTGGACTTTATCAAATGCCTTTTCTGCATCAGTTGACAAGATCAGGTGATTCTTGTCATTTGCATTATTTATATGTTTGATCACATTGTTTTTCTGGTGTTTAACCAGCCTTGCATCCCTGGTGTGACTACAACTTGGTCATGATGAATTATTTTTTTGACATGTTGTTGAAGTCTATTGGCAAGTATTTGGTTGAAGATGTTTGCATCTAGGTTCATGAGTGATATTGGTCTATAGTTTACCATTTTTGTTAGATTTTTTCCCTGGCTTTGGTATCAGGGTTATGTTGGCTTCATAGAAAGAATTTGGGAATATTCCATTCCTTTCTATGCTGTGAAATTGTCTCAGTAGTAATGGAGTTAACTCTTGCCTAAAACCTTGGTAGAATTCTGGGATGAAGCCATCTGGGCCAGGAGTTTTTTTGGTTGGTAGTTTTTGGATGACTTTTTCAATCTCTTCCTTTGTGATTGATTTATTCACTTGTTCTGCTTCACCTTGTGATAATTTTTGTAGGTAATCTGAATCAAGGAATTTGTCCACTTCCTCAGGGTTTTCAATTGGTTAGAGTCTTTTATGATATTTTATGATTTTTATGATATTTTTGATTTTTATTAAAAATCATATTTTATGACATTTTTGAATTTTGTTGGATCTATTGTGGTATCTCTCATCTCATTTCTTATTTGCGTTATTTGTTTCCTTTCATGCTTTTCTGTAGTAACTTTAGCCAATGGTTGTCAATTTTGTTGATCTTTTCTAAAAACCAGCTTTTGGTCTTTTTGATTTTTTCAATTGTTCTTCTATTCTCTAATTCATTTAGTTCTGTTTTAGTCTTTATAGTTCATTTTCTTCTGGTGCCTGAGGGGTTCCTCTGTTGTTCTTTCTACTTGCTGAAGCTATGGGTTTAGTTCTTTTGTTTGGGTTCTTTCCTCCTTCTGGATGTGTACATTTGTAGAGACAAACTGACCCATGAGCACTGCTTTTGTTATATCCCATAAGTTCTCATAGGAGGAGTTTTCCTTCTTATTTGAATCCATAGATTTCTTTATTTCATCCTCGAGTTCTTCTATAACCCATGGCTTTTCGAGCAGGATGTTGTACAGTTTCCATGAATTCCACTTTTTGTCTATGTTTTTTCTGCTATTGATTTCAATTTTTACAGCTTTATGCCCTGAGAAGATGCTTTGCAATAATTCACTGGTATGCCTTTTGTTCAGATTTACTTTATGTCCTACCACATGGTCTACTCTGGAAAATGTTCCATGTGCATTGGAGAAGAAGGTGTATTTATCTGCTGATCGATGGAAAGTTCCGTATGTGTCAGTGAGGTCTGGTTGGTTATCTGCTATTTTTTATTCATTTAGTTCTGCTCTTTAATATCTTGTTTTCTTCTGGCTGTATGGTTAATTGTTTGGTTTGGATCCTTCTTGATTCTGAATGTCTGCTTTTGTAGAAATAATTTGAACTCTGATCACTGTTTGGCTGTATCTCATAGATTCTGGTAGGTTATGTTTTCATTCTCGTTTGAATCTGTAAATTTATTTTATCCTTCATTTCTTCTGGAACACATGGCTTTTTGAGCAAGATGTTGTCCAGTTTCCATAAGTTCCAATTTCTGTCTGTTTTTTCTTCTGTTGATTTTGACTTTTATGGCTTTATGGTCTGAGAAGATGTTTTGCAATAGTTCAGTGGTTTGAATTTTATTGAGATTTGCTTTCTGTTCTAACACATAGTCTGTTCTGGAAAATTTCCGCATGCATTGGAAAAGAAGGTGTACTAATCTCTTGATAGATACAAAGTTCTGTATACGTAGTTGAGGTCTAATTGATTGACTGTTGCAATAAGGTCTTCTGTGTCTTTCCTGAGCTTTTTTCTGGATGATATGTCCATTACTGAAAGTGGAGTATTGAAGTCTCCAATTATTATTGTGGAGTGATTTGTCTCACTTTTCAATGTAACCAGTGTTTGTTTGATGTATTTAGATGCTCTAGTACTGGATGCATAAATATTTAATATTTTTAAGTCCTGTTTATGTATGGAATCTTTCAGCAATATATAGTGACAATCCTTGTCCATGATGATGGTGGATTTTACATTAAAATCTATTTTATCTGAGATTAGTGTTGCCATTCCTGCTCTTCTTTGTATATTGTTGGCTTGGTATATATTGTCCCATCCTTTTAATTTTCAGTTTGTTCATATCTTTAAGTCTATGTGAGTTTCTTGTAAGCAACATATAGACGGGTCATGTCTTTTGATCCAAGATGTCACTCACTGTCTCTTTATTGGAACATTCAGTCCATTTACATTCCATGTATTTATTGATAGGTATGTGTTTACTGCTGTCATACTGATGTGCTTATGTTTGTGTTGGTGTTTTCTATGTTGTGTTAATATTGTTCTCAGTCATTCTTCTTTATGGGTTGACTTTACATGTTTTCAGTGTTGGTTTTGTGTTTGTTGAGACACCTGCATTACATTTCTTGTTTTGATACGTTGCATTGTTACTGTGCTTTGAGGTTGCTGCTGTGATCCCCCTTAATAGTCTAAGTTTGAAGTCAATTTTAACTTCAATATATCTTTTTAATTTCCTCTTCATCATTTTTAATATGATGGTGACATAGTTTTCATGACGTCATTTCTGGTTCCTTTCTTTTAATATTATAGCTTTGTGTTTTGTGCCTTCCCTACCTGAGTGGGCTTGTGGATGTTGTGTCCTGCATTGCCTCCTTAAATATACAGTTGTTCTGTTTTTCTAAGCAAAGAGTTCTTTCAGAATTTCTTGTAGTTTTGTTTTGATTTTTACAAAGTCTCCAAGTTTTGGTTTATCTCCAAATATTTTAATTTCTTTTTTGTATTTGAAAGACAGTTTTGCAAGATACATAGTTCTTGGTTGGAAGTTTTTCTCCTTCACAACTTTGAATATGTCATCCCACTTTTTGGTGCCAACATCATTTCTGCTCATAAGTCAAACAAAAACCTGTAGAGCTTCCCTTTGAATGTTAGCTTTGCTTTGAGTCTCCCTGCCTTAAACGTTTCTGCTTATGTTTCATTTTATTAAGCTTGGTTATACTATGTCTTTATGTCTATCTTTTGGGGTCTGATTTTTGTGATATTTGATAGAAGTCTTGGATATATCTTTTTTCTCTTTTTATGTAAATTCAGACAAGTTTTCTGTCAGCAACTCAAGAGCAACACTCTCTTTGTTTTCAACTGTCCCTCCCTGTTCAGGAATTCCAATTAATGGTAGATTATTCCTTTTGATAGAGTCCTACATGTTTCTTAATGCTTCTTCATTTTTCTTTTTTGCTTTCTCTAATTTTTCCTCATCAATACTGGTGTCAGTTGCTGTATAATCTATCTATTGGAAGTCTGACTTCCAATCCTTCAATTCTTCTTATTTGTCTTTGGATTGAATTGTCTAATTCTGTAATTTTGTTATTGATCAGTTGAATTTCAGAATGTTGATGTTCTGTCAGTTCCAATAGCTAGTTTAATTTTTCATTTTTCTCTGCTGCATTTTGTTTAGTCTCTATGAGGGTACTCTATATTTCTTTTATGTTAAACCTCTTATAGTTTCAGAAAGGCTTCTTCAACTGGGAAATTCTTTATTTCTTTATTTGGGGAGTTTTGTGGATCCATGATGAGTATTTCTTTAAATGCTTAGCAATTACCTGTTGCCTGTGGGCCATCTAGAGGCTGTTTAGTGTCTCTGGTGTTGTCTCAACAGGTGCTAAGGTGTAGTTCTGAAAACAAAAATGGTCAGCAGCCATGTCTGTGTATGCTGGTGACTAGCCCCAGTGGTCTGTCTAGTGTGGCAGGCTCCACCTCCTGGCTTGCAAGGAAACTGCCTTACTTATGGATTTACTGGGGGTCTATCAACTGCCCCCTAGATGTGGGTCAACAAAGGCTTGAAGAGATGCCATCAGTCTGTACAGTAGTTATTTATCCAGGCAGTCTTATTTTAAAAATCAATAAGCTATCTGACAGCTTCCAAAGTGAGTCAGGCCATCAGGTGTGGCAGGCCTCACCTTCCAGCTGAGTACAGAAGCATCTCTTTGGCAGTCCCCAGATGCTATGATGCAATTCAAAGTAGGGAGGTGCCAGGGCCCTATTGTCATCCTCTGTTGGGTCTTACCAGAAAGGAAACACTGTGCAAAACACAGCTGTTCTTTTGGAAGAGTGCTCTCCATGCTGGCACTGCCTCCCAGCCTGCAAATTAGCCCCTGATGAGACCTCTGGTTGGGTGACTCCACCTAGCAGATGACCAAGTTGGTGTCCCAGTCAAGCTGATCTTCCTGCCAGGAAACTTTTTAAATTAGTTGAACAGTATCTTTGTCATTGCCGAAGACTGAATTGTGTCCCCTGCTCCCCCCTTCCCCCGAAATATATGTACCAAAGTGATTGGGCCATTATTCCCAGTATTATGTGATTGTCCTCCATTTTGTATTTTTCTATGTTGTAAATCTCAATTTCTGAGTGTGATTAATAAGGCAAGATTGGATTACTTAGAGGATTAAGGTGGGACTGTAACACCCTCACTGAGGGAATTTCCCTGCAGTGTGGCTTGCACCACCTTTTATCCTAACAAGAGATAAAAGGAAAGAGAAGCAAGCAGAGAGTCAGGGAATTTATACCACCAAGAAAGCAGTGCTGGGAGCAGAATACCTCCTTTGGATCTGAGGTTCCTGTATTGTGATGCTTCCAGACCAAAGGAAGACTAATGAAGGTCTTCCCCTCAGAGCCAACAGTAAGAGAGCCTTCACCCCCAGTTGATGCCCTGAATTGGGATTCATAGCCTACTGGACTCTGAGAAAATATTTTTTTTTCTTTGCTGAAACTACCCATTTGTGGTACTTCTATTATAGCAACACTAGATGATTAAGATAGAAATCTAGTGCTTGTATAACAGAAATATCACAAATGAATGGTCAGAATTTTATTCTCTCATGGTCCAGTCGGCTAGAAGTCTGACAGCTACAGGATAAGGCTTTCTTTCTTTGCTGGATCTGGAGGATGTTCCTTGTTATCAGTCTTCCCTTGGTCTGGGAGCATCCCAGCACAGGAACCTCATGTTCAAAAGACATGCTCTGCTCCTGGCACTGCTTTCTTAGTGGTTTGAGGTACTCCATTCTCTGCTTGTTTCTTTCTTTTATATCTCACTAGACTGCCTCAAGATGTGAAGTAGTCTGGTAGACTGAGTCCTCCCTCATCAACACAACTGCTGCCTATACACACAGGAAAATCACACAATACCAGAAATCATGGTCCAGTCAGACTGATACATACATTTTTGGGGGAACACAATTCAATACATGGCAGTTAAAATTCAAATCCACAGCTCTTTCATGAATACAACTTCTCTCCTCCAGTGAGCTATGGTCAAAAGAGCACCATTTGTGGTGAGAAAGGATTTGTGATGAGGAAAACCTGTGTTCAATTCTGGATTTTTTTCCTTTCCTTGCTTTGTGAACTTGGTCAGTTACTTAGAAAGTGAGCTTCTTTTCCTCACCTGAAAATGAACAATTGTAAGCATTTAATACAACTACTCTGAGAATCACATTTAATAATCTATGCTAGTTAATGTATGCAAGCATGAAAATTGGTCCACAGTTTCTCTTCTCTTTGCACTTCCGTTTTTCTCAGAAGATCAATACTTATTCTTGGTGTATTTTCATATTTTGGTTACCATGCATAGCCAATCCACAGAGTGAACTCTGACTTCTTCCGTGCTAAATTTGGGTTCGGATTGCTTATGCCTAGTGTTGAAAAGTAAAGATGTCACCTTGAAACTAAGGTGTGCCTGACCCAAGCTGTGGTGTTTTCAGTCACGTGATATGCATGTGAAAACTGGATAATGAGTAAGGAAGACAGAATAAAAACTGATGCCTTTGAATTGTGGTGCTAGAGAAGAATACTGAATGTATCATGGGCTGCCAAAGGAACCAACAGATCTATTCTGGAAGAAATACACCCAAAGTACCCTTTGGAAAGAAAGATGGCGAGACTGTGTGTTACATGCTTTGGAGATGTTGTCAGGAAGGATTAATCCCTGGAGAATAATACTGCGCTTGGTAAAGTAGAGGCTTACTGAAAAAGACTAATGCCCTCAGCAAGATGGACTGACACAGCAGCTACAACAATGGGCTTAAGCATAAAAATGATTGTGGGTATGATGAAGGTCAGGCTGTGCCTTGTTCTGTTGTGCATAGGGTCTCTATGAGACAGAGTTGACTCAATAGTACCTAACAACATGCCAGTCTTGGTTGCTCAGTGGTTAAGAGCTTGGCTGCTAACCAAAAGGTCAACAATTCAGACCCACTAGTTGCTATAGAAATCCTATGAGACAGTTCTCCTCTGTCCTATAAGGTCACTATGAGTCAGAATGTACCAGAAGGCAACTTGTTTTCTTTGCTTGCTTGTTTGTTTACTTGTGCACAGGAAGTTGTGCCTATGAACAGAATAAGTGAGCCAATGTGGATTTTCAATTACTTTATTGGCACTGGTTCTACAAAACAGAGGAAAAGAACTGATCATGAAACATATTCACAGGCGTCTAGCATGTACAATAGAGACCCACTGCCATCAAGTCAGTTCCAATTCATAGTGACCCTATAGGACAGAGTAGGACTGCCTCCTAGGGTTTACAAGCAGTGACTGGTGGATTTGAACTGCTGACCTTGTAGTTACTAGCCATAGCTCTTAACCACTGCACCTTCCAGAGATTGTTTTACATATAACTCAATCTCCATGTTCCCCATAACTCTACCTTGGGTCACCATTGGTCAACTCCAGCCATATTGCTCTCCAGAATTCTCTTCAAATTCTGTCTAGTTTTACCCGTGTTAAAATACATTTACAAGTAGTGTGCATATTTTCTTATCATTCTGTGAGTTAGTGACCACAAAGCAGAAGGCAAAGATGGGCAGCTCAAAACCTCATGATCAAAACTGACTTCTGTTTGTGGCTCACTTGACTTTATGCTTATAAGAATGAAAAACTTTTCTAATAATTCTGCATTCTATAGTTCTAACATGTCAGTTTTTCCAGGGTCTGATTGACCTGTGCACTGTTTCCATTATTTTTTTCTAACTGCATATTCTACTTTCAAATAACTTTAATGTTTTTTTTCTTCCCTGTTGTAGTAGTTTCCTCCTTCTCAAACACATAGCACCTTTATATTCATCATTGGAGACAAAAAGCCAACACTTAATAGAGACTGAGTATCTGGATTTTCTCTCCCATCCTTGGATATTTAGACCATTTAGTTCAGAGAAAAAAAACTCTTTCAAAGTGGTTGTTAGAGGTGTATTTTGGGAGTAAATTTTGATAGATATATATAATATGCATTGAAACCCTCAAGGACTAGAAATCATTGTACAATTGTTGTTAGCATTTCCCAGTGAAGCATCTAATATGTGGACAGATTTACACACTCCTTTGAAAACCAGAAGTCTCAAGGCTTCAATATGCGACATTATTATTAATCTTTCTAAACCTTTAAACCTAGACCAAACTGGCAGCTCTTATAGACTTAAGAGTTCCTGGGTGGTGCAAATGGTTAATGAGCTCAACTGTAAGGAGAAAAGTTGGAGGTTTTAGTCCACCCAGCAGCACCTTTGAAGAGAGACCTGGTTATCTACTTCTGAAAAACCAGCCATTGAAAACCCTATGGAACACAGTTCTACCCTGACATACATAGTGTTGCCATAGTCAGAGTAGACTCGAACACAACTGGTAAAATCATTAAGTAATCATATGTGATTGATATTGAAAATTAAAGTTGATTCAGAAGGTCATACATTCTGTTATGCCTACAATGTTGGCATTTGAAAATCAATGTGAGCAGAGCACATGGATCTCATAAGCCATTTAGTTTTTTAAAAGTGCTGCCTAGTTATATTCAGTTTTAGTCAATACTGAGTCATGCAATTACAAGTCAGAGATTTCATCAAGTTGCCTGTTTGAATATATTGACTCATTCTTCACAAAAATTTTATTTAAGAAAAATGTTTGGTGGAATAAAAGTTCCCAGAAAATCACAGCATGTTAGAATCCTTATGTCTGTCTTTGGATAACTATGAAGATTATTACTTAATCCTTTACTTTTGTGATTTGGAAGTCATATCTGTAGAAAGTTTATGATATGACAAAAGGCCAAATTAGTTATCCCTTTTTCATAAATAACATAAAATTAAAACAAGAACAATTCTTGCATGAACCATTCTTCCTTCCCTTGGTTTCTACTGCAAGTCCTAGTTTGGGATTTGAGGAGTTTTGGACCAATCCTAAAATGTGTTTTGGCAGCCTAATCCAGCCAACCAAAGCCAAGTGCCGTCCAGTCGGATCTAACTCATGGCGACCCTAGGGGCCAGAGTAGGACTGACCCCCAGAGTATTCAAGGAGCATGCGGTGGATTTGAACTGCCAACCTTGTGGTTAGCAGTGGTAGCACTTAACCAGGGAAGCCTGAAATGTCAAAATAATATGTCATCTCAACTGCTGTATCGCATCCTGCCACAGACTGACTATGTATCCTGTGAGGAATGCTCTTATTTATTGCCATGAGAATCCCAAAATTCATCTTCTCCATAAATAACATGTCCCCATTTCAAGCCGTGTTTACTAATCCTGTTGATTTTCAAGTATAAATATTGATTAATTCACCTATTAGTCAGTGCATGGAAGCATCTCTTAATAGAATTATATGGAATTCTGAACTTCTCTTTTCAACTTCCTGACATAGGCTCTCAATTTTTGGCTAAATAGTCCAGTAACAAGGCACTAGAGGCACTTGATTTCTTTGCTGCTGACATAGAATGAACAGGAGGAATGCTCAAGGATTCGTTTTAACAGGGGTGGAAGCAGAAGTGCTGAGTGAAAAGGTCACTTCTATAGAGTGCTTTTTGTTTGACAGGGTCATGCTTACCAACCAGACATTATTGAAAGGCATCTGTCCATTAATAATACAGTCACTGAGAAGAAGTAGTACTTAAGAACCATAGCTTGAACCTTCAAGCTAACAAACTGCATAGTTCCATGTCAGAATAAACACATTACTTACAATATTCTTCAAAATAATTTCCACACTATTCCTCTCTGCTCCATACATGTCTCATCCTCCCAACAGTTTCCTTTCCCCTCCTCTTCACCCATTCTTCTTCCTCCCTCCAGAGGTTATCAGGATGATATCCTATAGATGTATACCAGATAGGGAGAGCAGTGGAAGCTGCATATAGGTGGGCATGTAAATTTATATGGAAATGTACATTTTCACTTAGTCATGTTAAATAAAATAAATAAATAACTATGGAAAAACATAATTTCCAATTCCAGATATATCCCTAGACTAATGTTCAGTCACTGGGTGTCATGACACTAAAATTACACTGAATTCACATGCTGGATAGTTAAGTTGGTACACCCCCCACTGTACCTTGCTTTCATTCACGTATCTCAATTTTGATCAGCATTTGATGTGTAAAACATTGCTGACACAGGTTACTAAGATGCCAGTTCACCAGATTTTAAAAAATTGTTTAGAGAGTGTACACAGTTATCAAAAGATAAATGCACATCAGAGAAAATCCTAACAGCTTTTAATTTCCATGCTTTTCAGTTTTATTGTTGTAAATTCAACTGTTTATAGGACTAATGGCACAGGCTGCCTCTGTTGATTCAATTACACCAGTAGGCATTTGGATCTGATTTTTCACTCATGCTCAATTTATACTGTATGGATGTCTGATATTTGACTAAGTTGAATTGCACCAGAGTGCCTTGGTACTTTCCATACACTGCATGTCTGAGCATTTTATAGAACAATGAAATAAATGATAATGTGGTAGATACAGAGTGATGATGCACGTGTGGCCATGGATACTTAGTGAGCAATAGGCAGTAGTCAACCAGCAGCTCTATTTTTTACACTAGATGCCTCAAGTATGGCAGCATTCTACAGGACAGAGTTTGTCAGTCATATAAATCCACATATGTTTTTGTTTGATTTTGAGTTTATATTTTGTTTTGCTTCTTATTTCTGTCAGGGGACATGAACTAGGGTGAGTAAAGAGAAGAAAGGGGAGATTGGTGATGTCAAGTACCTGTGCTGGTGACAGTAAAACAGGAGCGTCTGGGGTCTGGTAGAAGTAGATGCTGAGCAGCCTCCCCACAAACTCCTAAATGCCAGAACAATTTCTGCTGACCCACAACCTATCACATAATTCTGGTAATGAGCTGCCCAGTATGCCGGGATCTTGATGGGTCTGATTTATGCAGCACTGTGGGCCAAAGCACAATTGGAGGAGACATTTGGAGCCTGTTCATGGATGGATCATTCATTCCCTTTGTAAAGTAAACCATGAGATTGTTATCACTGATTGACTTCCTACCACGAGTCACACCTTTTATGTAAATTATCCCGTATCATTGCAAAAACAAACCCTAAGAATTCAGTAATATTCTCCATAGTACATAAGGCGTGGAAAAAGTTCAGGGATGTTAATTTACTTGCCCTAGATCATTTCTCATCAAGATTTGAAACCAGATCTGTCTAAATCAAAACTTCACTGCTGTTGAGTCTGCACCCTAGGGTAGCCATGAGTCGGATCCGACTTGACGGCACTTGGCTTTTGGCTGGTTGTTGAGTCAATTCCAATTCATAGGCACTCTATAGGACTGAATAGAACTGCTCCACAGAGTTTCCAAAGAGCACCTGGTGGATTCAAACAGCCAGACTCTGGTTACAAGCTACAGCTCTTAACCACTATACCACCAGGGTTTCCCCAGTAAGCACAGCAGTGTTTTAAACTTGGTGGCTTTTAGAGCAAGAAGTCTGCTGAGACTGGCAATGTGATTTTTAAAGAAGTAGTCACTAGTTTTTTTTTTCTTTTCAACTTAAAGAATAAAGATAATTTTATTTTGCAAAGGTTATAGTATCCCAAAGCAAATTGTCAAAAGAATAACCAATTAAATCATAGAAAAAGTACTCTAACTTCTCATGTATCTTGGAAAGAATTAGATATGCTGGCATCAATGGCAAATATACCATTTGAGACTGATTTCCAACGATCAGTTTGAAAATAATACTCATGATTGGAAGAAATAATTTATTATTAAGTTTATAGAGGTATATAATCCTGGATAGGTAATTCTGTGTGTCCTGATGAGTTGATTTTTTTTAATATACAACATTATAATACATAACCTATTTATATTATTTGAATTAAACCCAGAGCAAAACAACTAATTTAACAATCATAAGCCTAAAGAAAACAGAGCTATTTTCTTTATTTTTCTCATAAGAAAAGGGGTATGACCTTAATCATTTCCCATTTCTTTCTATTTGAGGACTTGCTAACATTCTTTTGATTATATAGATTGGATGAGCTAAACCCACACATGCACATTAAATGCTCAGTAAACATCAGTATAGATTTCCAAAAAGTTGAACTTTAAAAAGTGAAAGCACTTTGACCAAACTTGAAAGGCACAGGGGGATCCACCCTACACATTTCCTTGAAAACAAGGAGCCCAGTCCAAGAGACCTAGGATCTCACTTCAGACTGAACTTCGCCTTTTGATTGTCTTTCAAACTTTTAAATCTCAGAGATGTGCAATAGTTGTAGTCCTTGTTGCATCCCCAAGATGAATAACGTATCAGTGATCATTTCAATACAATTAATGTGAAAGTTCTTGTTAAGGTGTATGGTGTATACAGCGGTCTAGAATGTGATGGAGAAGTCAGCTGTAAATAGATTTAAGAGTTACAAGCATGTGCCCTTCAATGATATGTAAAATTGTGGTTTGACAAGGATTGGTGTATTTTAAAGTTCCTGGGTAGTACAAATGGTTAATGAGCTCAGCTGCTAACCGAAAGGCTAGAGGTTTAAGTCCACTCAGATGTGCATAAAAAGAAAGGCCTGATAATCTGTTACTGAAAAATCAGTCACTGAGAATTCTGTCAAGTACAGTTCTGCTCTGATGCACATGGCATTGCCATGACTTGGAATCTACTCGATGACAACTGGTAGTGGTCATGGTGTATGTTAAGAACTGCCTTCTCCAATTTTTGACACTAAATTTAAAGATGGACAAAACATGTAAAATGGAAGAGTACCTGAGTTTTAATCTTCTGCAGCAACCTACTGAGGAAATCTGTCTTTGTGGCCTTCTCTCTCGTTGTTTAGTTTCTCTCTTTGTAAGGGTTCAGACATTTCTTTGGAGTCTCCGGGTAGATTAAAAAAAAAAAAAAACATTTCTAGTAAAAAAAATTATTAATTATATATGTTTAATCCTCAAGATTTCATGTCTTAATTAGAAAATAAAACAAATTTAAAAACACCAAAAAGCCACACTTAAATGAATTGTGATTATTTGAGCTATATATTTACTTGAATTCACAAAAGTCATGCAGAATAATGCGATCTGGTGAAAGCTGAGCACACTGTCTGCAGCTGATGTAAGCCAAAGTCTTCAGTAACGAATGCACCAGTGATGGTCACCATAGACTGAGTACTGCTAGCAGCCAAGCATGTTGTCATAACAACTATGAAAAGTGAGTGCCTTAGGCTGGGTTCTCTAGGGAATCAAAACCAGTAATTGTGTATAGATACGTACAGAAAAGATTTAAAAGGGGTCTTCCGCTGTCGTGGATTGAATTGTGCCCCACCCCCCCAAATAGCTGTAGCCACGTGGCTGGTCCATGATTCCCAATATCTTGTGACTGTCCTCCATTTTGCGGTTTTCCTTTGCTGTATGTTAAAGGATTAGGGTGGGACTATAAATCCCTTTATAAGATTGCCTTCCTGCTTCAAGGTAAAAGGAGTTTCCCTAGAATATAGCTTGCCCCACCCTTAATCCTTAAATCTCACAAGAAATACAAGGAAAGAGAAGCAGGCAGAGAATTGGGAACCTCACACCACCAAGCAAGCAGCACCGGGAGAAAAGCACATCCTTCAGACCCATGGTTCCTGCACCAAGATGCTCCCTGGACAAAGACTGATACAATACCGGACTTTCCTACAGAGCCCACAAGGGGGAAAACCTTCCCCTGGAGTGGACATCCTGAATTTGGACTTGTAACCTACCAGACTATGTAAGAATAAACTTTCTTTTGTTAAAACCATCCACTCTGTAGTATTTCTGTTAGAGCAGCCCTAGCTGACTAAAACATCCACCAAGTATGTTCTATTTTTGGCAGCTCAAGGCAGCAATATTTGTGAAGAAATAGTAGCCATATTTATCACGTTTTTTGATTAGTCTTAACAAACAACAAATATGAAAAGTTATACAGTTCCACAGTATGTAGAAATTATTAATTTTTATTATAAAAATGGGTGTTCCACTTGCCAAACACTTCATGTATCACATGAAATTTATGATGCACAGTCATCCCACCAAGAGAATGTTTCATCAAAAAATTTGAGACAACCAGGTCCGTTGCCAATCAGACAACGCATGTGCCTTAACCAACCAGACATTTCAATGAAAACATCACCATCCTTTGTCAGAGTGTGTGAGAATTCATCTCAACAGTTTCTTACTGAGCACAAGAATTTGGCTTTTCATTGGTCACAGTTTGACGGATGTAAAGCTTTACCCTGACAAAATTGTTTTAACTCAAGAATTGAAGTTCATTGAACATAAATTCTGCCATACATTTGCCGACTGGATTCTGGAGCAAGTGGAAGCTGACCCTTGTTTGAATCAGCTAGTGCTGCTCTAACAGAAATACCACAGAATAGATGGCTTTAACAAAGGATGATTTATTCTTACACAGTCCGGTAGGCTACAAGTCCTTATTCAGGGTGTCAGCTCCAGAGGAAGGCTTTCCTTTTGTTGGCTCTGCAGGAAAGTCCGGTATTGCATCAGTCTTTGTTCAGGGAACATCTTGGTGCAGGAATCTCATGTCTGCATGCACCCCGGTGCTGCTTTCTTGATGGTACGAGGTTCCCAAATCTCTGCCTGCTTCTCTTTCCTTTTATTTCTTGCAGGATGAAAAGATCAAGGGTGGAGCAAGGCATACTCCAGGGAAACTCCCTTTACAGTGGAGCAGAGAAGTGATCTTATAAAGAGATTTACAGTCCCATCCTAATCCTTTAACATACAGCATAGGAAAAACCACAAAATAGATGACAGTCACAAGATACTGGGAATCATGGCCCAGCCACGTGGCTGCACATTTTTGGGGGGGACACAATTCAGTCTATCACAATTCTGCTTTTGGTGGAAAAATCATCTTCAGTGACGAGACCCATTTTTGGATCAACTGTTTTTAACAAGCAAAACTGTTGCATTTGGAGTGATGAGAATTCAATGGCGATTCAAGAACATTCACTTCATCACAAAAAAGTTACCGTTTGGTGTGGATTCTGATTTGGTGGAATCATTGGCCCTTATTTTTCCAAGATGACTGAGGAGAGGCTGTGACTGTCAATGATGAAAGATAGTAGCCTATGGTCACTGATTTTCACATTTGAAAGCCCATGATATCTTTACACTAATCCTATCCTCAAAAATTGTATCCTATCCACAAAGTAATCAACAATGTATTTCTTTGAAAAAGTAAATAACATAAAAATTTACAGTCAAGAATTCATTATTCTTACTAGTATTTTGCATATCCTTGAGATGAGAGAATTGCACGTAATTATTCTTCACTATATACTGAGGCAAATAGAATAGTATCTAGACTGGTAGGCTGTGGGTTCAGATCAACTAAAATTCACTGTAGATTCTTCCCCCTTCTAGCTCTTTCATGTTGGACAACTTACTTTTATCACTCCGCACGTGGTTTCAAAGGGGGTGTGCAATAATAATCCCTAGCCATAGAATTATTACATAGATCGAAAGAGTTAAACCCCTACATACACATTAAGTATTCATAATGTCAGTTATTGTTATATAATTGAGAAAACAGATTAAAATATCACCAAGGAAGATTCTCCTCTAGATATTTTCATTTTATTCCCCCTTCGCAAAGAACATGTCCTTTCTTCCAGTAACATATCACCTTGGGATTTTTTTCTTTCTTGATACGTTATCCCAGGAATTCCAAGTGGGTACAAATAGTTCTTTGGAATAGCACTGTCCACTGTTACCTAACTATGTGAGACAGAGAGTACCAATTGTCCTTCAAAGAGATCACAATATTATCTAATACATGATCTTATCCAGGGTACTTGCGTGCTCCTAATAAAATAATTTCCATCACCATGTGAGCCAATTGCTGGAGGGAATTCCACTCAATCTGATCTTCCATTAGCTGTGCTTCACAAACCATAGCATGTGTTATTCCTAGTGAAACACTGACCATGTTCCAGAATGCAGCCACATTAAGGATACCTAATTATGCACGATATGCTATGTAGCTAAGGAGGGGAAACATAGTACACATTTATGAAGTTAAATTACACGAGACTTTTTTGAACAGGTAACTTTTGATTTCAGGAATAAGCAAGAATGAAAATTAAATATAATTGTGTAAGAAATGATTTTACAAAAGAACTAAAATTTCACATATACTTGGGCACATTCTCAGCTAAATTGACCTGATGTGTTTCCACAGATATGTCCATTTAAAATGTGTCCTTTGGAGGAGATGAAAAGAAGACAGATTCTAGGGTAATAAGTACTGGGGGAAAATCAGAATATTGGCTTCCAGTTGACATGGCAGAAGTGAAGTTATAACTGAGAAAAACAGAACTTGGTATAATCAGCCATTCAGTACATCAAGCTGCTACTTCCAACCATGAGATCAGTGTTCCTGAAAATCAACTTTCATCCTCTTGTAAGAGCTATGGCTCCCCCAGTGCAATAAAACAAAAACCTGCCTCTACCCATACTTGATGGATCCAGTTGCCATTGAGTTGATTCCAACTTGCAGCAACCGCATGTGTGTCGGAGTAGAACCGTACTTCGTAGTTTTTGATGACTGACACTTGGAATTTGATCAGCAGGCTTTTCTTTTGAGGTACTCTGAGTGGACTTGAACTTCCAAACTTTCAGTTAGCAGCACAGACTATTAACAATTTATGCCATACAGAAACTCTTTCATAGTAGATAGGAGTTGCCTATCTAGAGTTAAGTATCACTTTGCCCTTCATCACCACCTGACCCCCAGGAGTTGGGAGTGTATTTTATGTGCTTCTGAACTAAAAGTCTAAGTTTATCAGGAGTATAAAGAGGAGAGTTAAGAGACAAAAACCAGTTCTCTAGCACTCAGACTAAACCCTTGCAAAAATGTGCATACATCTTAATTCTCCAGCAGACAGAGCCAAGAAGACAGAATTTGAAATATATAATCACAGTGGAAAAATCTTTCAAACACATCATTTTGGATTTTAAGTCTACAACTCGTCTTACTGAGTGCCAGGGCCTATGACTTTCCTTTAATGACACCATCTGTCCACAGGGCTTTAAAGAACATTCTGGTAGGGATCTTTATTTTTCTACTTACCCACTTCACACATTTACATTTATTTTAGAGACAAGTAAAAGTTAATTTTTATTGAAGCCGATGGCACTTGGCTTTTGGCATGCTATTGTGAATTCAAGCATGTGGTGGCTGGCTGAAAAAGGCTATGGTACCATTTTGGTTTATAACGTATAGGGTGTCGAACTCCATTGTGAAGAAATTAAAATCTTATAGAGTATTTTGCTGGTACTGTCTTTCTAGAAAATCATCATCCTAGCACTCTCCCTCATTTTCCATTGGAATCACTATCTCTTCACCAAATGAAATCAGAGGAACTCAAAAGCAGTATTTAGAAAGGAAGACATTAATCTGCAGAGGGGACTATAATCTCATTCTGCCTGTCAGAAACGTTGTCCAGCAAATTCCTTCTATAGCTTTGTCAGCCACATTTGCAGTTCTGTGCTGGTGTCATAGCCCTTTTACCATTCAAACAACTTGTGTCCTGTTATTCCATTCATCCTTCTTTTTTTTTTTTTTCTGTTGCATTTTTTTTTCTTTCTCCCTACCTCCCCACCCCCCATAGAACTTTTCATATAGTGGCAGGTGTTTCCCCAGACCTCACCCATCTAAAATGTCTGGCACATATAGTTTCAACATACCTCATGGGACTACTGTAGAAATTGTCTTTTTTACCGTCACAGAGAAACAATCGTCAATAGATCCCACATAATGATAATGATGATACTAGAAACTTCCATGTACTGACCCTCTTGAATCCAAGTACTGAAGGTACCTGAGGAGGGAATTTCTCCCCCTGTAATGTTGAATAATGTGATTTCTATTCAGGTCTTAACTACCTGCACTTTACTTCCAGAAAAAAGCACCCTGCTCCATTTTGAAACTTGGTTCATTAGTACGTTGGGGAGAGAGACCTTTTGTAAAAGGAACTGTTTGTGTGCATGGACTGTGCTGGAAGGGGAGATGGTCACCTTTTGAAATTGGAGGCCTTTGAAAGAAATACAATCTTTCAGAACTTGGTGTCTTCAGGAAATAGACTTCTCACTGTCCAGGTGCTGAGCATGCTGTTCTCATGTTCCTGACAGAGTTGAGCTGTGGCCACTTTCCTGGAGAAGACAGGACACCGTTTTCTCTGTAACAAGATATGGTGGCCAAGCTGTATCTCCAACAACACACTCTGTTTTTGTTGTTGTTGCCCTCTCTCCTCTCATCTTCCCCCCAGGTCGACTTTGAGTAGCCTATTCAGAAGCACATGATCTCACAGCCACACTCTGAATTAGTTCACCCTATGCCTCAGCCACAGGAGAGAGTAAGAGGAATGAGAGGCAGACAACATTCTTCCCTGCCTTGGTGATGCTGACAGATGACCTGATGAGGAAGGATTTTATTACATTCCAACCAATGCCATCCTCCAAAAAGAGGTACATTCAGTTCATTTTACTGAAGACAAACACTGATTTTTCTCAGCAGACTCTGCTTTATTTTATTCTGACACCATAATTTTGCTTGACGATTGTTGCTAAAAATCATTCACTAAATTAAGAATCTTAAACGTAATGTAGCAGCAGTACGTTTGTAAGTGAACTTATTATTAACCCCAAAGCTTAGTTGTTAGCACAGACCTCTGTTAGTTTTTCAATCTTCATCTTCAGTGAATATGGTTTTTCTCTTTAAAAACAAAGAAAATCCTCCTAATTATTATTTATTTGTGGATAATCTGGGTAAGTATGGTGAGACCTTTTGAAGTAGACGTAAGATGTATTCAACTGTAATATCTGAATTAAAGCATAGTATGGCATTAGATATAAGAACCTAGAAGGGGCTGTTTTGAACAATCTAGATTTTTTTTTTTAAAACAGAGAGAAAAAGGAGGGTATATATATATACATGTATATATATACATATATATATTTATATATGTGTGTGTGTCTATGTATATGTGGTGGGAGGTATAGATGAGTTGTTTGTTCCCAGTTTTTCTGGGGAAGTATATGATTCTTTCAGGAGGCCATGTATGAGAATTAGCCACATACACACAAGCACCCAATCCTAAATCTTGGTGCTCTGCAGCTCTGCAATAAAACTCTACTACCACTTCCTCAAAGGGTTAATGGCATCACTATCTGGGGGACCATTCATTCTCCTGCTAAACACGATGACAAATAACCATTATTCTTTCCAACTTCACTGATAATCAGGACAGCTTAAACATTTTCACCAGTATAAGTGAAACCATTAATCCTCTTGGATTTCACGATAAGTGGTGACTGCGAAATAATGACTGTGTCATTGTAGGCAAGAAAAAATGTTAACAATTAAAACAAGTTAGCCATTATCTTACCGGGTACTAAATCGCTTTCACATTTCATTAGCAATATTGTAAATGATATGTACCTTATTAAAAAGCTCTTATTATCCAAGAAACCTAATTAGTCAGAAATTCTCAGTTGCCACTCTAATTTTCTAATAATATAAGTACTACAGTGGGTATTGCAATGTGGGAGAATGTTTCTGTTTATCCATAAAAGATACACAATATGTAATTGTTTCCCCAGAAATATTGTAGAGTATAGGTATAATTCATTTTTTTTTTCCAGACATAATGATATTTTATTTTAAGAGATCCATCTGGCTATTATTGAACATAATGCAAAATCTGTAGCTGGGAGTGTGTTTAAGCCAGACATCAAGCTTTCTGCCAAAAGATTATGAAAGCATAAGAAAATAACAATTAAAACTTTATGATTTGGATTTGGAGCCATTTTCACTCTTCTCCTATTGAATCCTTAAGCTTCTCATAAATGAAAATCACTGGTTGACCCTTGAGACACAACGCACCTAGATGCCTAAAGGAGGGGTTCCTGTTTTACTCAAAAGAAGTGTGTTATCCAAGTTCAAATCCAATAGCTTAATTCTGTTAAGACTACAAAATCATGAAGTGTTTGTACAGCACAAATGGCTAAGCAGCTGACTATTAACCAAGAGGTTGGCAGTTTGATCCCATCAAGATGTACCTCAGAAGACAGGACTGTTGATCTAATTCCAAAGTGTCACAGCCTTGAAAACCCTATGGCATAGTTTTACTCTGTACAACTGGGGCTGCCGTGAATTGAAACTGATTCAATGACAAATAACAACAAACACCACACAAAATCATGAAATTAATATCAAAATTTCTGTGGGAAAAACTACATGAATAGTTATAGGTATCCACACATTTTTAGAAATTAATTAAGAATTTTCAGTCAGTATAATTCTACATAGAGATATGGTTATAAATTTTCTCTTCAAAAGTCGAACTAGAAAAAGCAAATGTATGCAATGAGTTCAAACATACCTAGTATTGTAAGAGTTGCATAGGACCAGGCAGTGTTTTGTGGTGTTTCAACATGGAGCCACAATGAGTTGAAACTGACTTGACTACAACAACATGCAACATATAAACATACATCATATATTTCACAGTGTACTAACATATCTAATACTGGTTGACGTGATTCATGTTAAGCACTTGGTAAAGCCTTGTGGCATTTAAGTGTTCACTAAATGTTAATTATTTTATAGTTGTCATATTATTCCAATAGAGTGTAAAAGGCCTGCATAGTATGTTATAATAGAAATGTCAGAAATATTTTTTTTTTTTTAAGAGTCAAAACTTGGTATTTTGGCTATTAGCCATCAACTTACAGAACTTTTAAAAACTTGTTTAGTTTAAATCATCATTTCCTGTCCAGCTCTGGCATAGGTACTAACCCAGGGAAACCAAACCTACTGCTGTATAGTGGATTGTGACTCACAGTGACATTATAGACAGAGTAGAACTGCCCCATAAAGTTTCCAAGGAATGCCTGGCAGATTTGAATGGCTAATCTTGTTCCTAGCAGCTGTAGCAGTTAACCACTACACCACAAGCGTTTCTCCATAGGCACTAAACCAAAGAACAAACAAAAATCGATTGTTGTCAAGTCGATTCCAACTCATAGTGACCCTATTGGACAGTGCAGAACTGTCTCATAGTTTCCAAGGAAAGCCTAGTGGATTCAAACTGCCAACCTTTTGGTTAGCAGTATTAGCTCTTAACCTCTGTTCCACCACAGTTTCAGAAGGGGAAAATACAAACATGCTCTGTAGCTGTTACCCTCAAGAAACCTTTAGTTATGTGAACCTAGTTTCTCCTATTCATCTTGCTTTATAAAAGTTTGTGCACAGAATTTTTAAAATTACAGTGAAAGATGTGTATAAAACAGCTACAGTCAATTAAAGGAAAAGCAGAAAAACAGAAGTGAATTGATAATAAGTGTGCACAGAATGAAGAGGAGAGGAGGGCAGGAGGGAGTGAGAGAAGCAAGAAGGTTATAAAGGAAGGAGAGGGAAGAAAAGAGAAAAAGACAGAAGGAAAGCAACACCAGGATGCATTGGGCAAGTTTATGTATATGCCGCCTTGGTTTATATTTATAACCTTGTGAAGAAGTATTATTACTCTCAATTTACAGATGAAAGTAAATGCCAGTATCTGAGTTACATTTGAAATGTATTTTAAAATTAGTAAATTTATCTTTCAACCTCAGTTCCAATTTACTGATGCTAATATATGTCATCAGAGTCCCTGAGTAGCACAAATGGTTAATGTTCTTAGCTGCTAATAGAAGAGCTGAGGTTCAAGATCACCCAGTTGTACTCTACCTTCCAAAGCCCTCTGTCCTTTGGAAATAAATAATAAATTTACTTAAGTAAAGTCTCTTTCTTGCTTCTCCTTCCATCCTCTCCCTTTCATTTAGATGGTGCCTGTGATGGGTCTCTAAGGACATAAAAGATCACTATAACTGGGGTAATTGTAAAAGTGAAAATATATTTCAGACAAGTGTTAGAGCTGCATTGGTTATTTTGTGATAGCAGTTCGGTGGGAAAAGTGGTCTCTTACGTAAAAAAAAAAAAAAACAGAGCCCTAATTGCGCAGTGGTTAAGAACTCAACTGCTAATCAAAAGATCAGCAGTTTGAATCTACCAGCCATTCCCTGGAGCAGCTCTGCTCTATCCTATAGGATCACTTTGAGTTGTAATCAACTAGAAGGCAACAGGTCAGAGTAGGTAAACAGCAGAGTCCCTGGTGGTGCAAATGGTTAACATGCTTGATTGCTAACTGTGAAGTTGGAGGTTTAAGCCCATCCGGAGGATCTTCAGATCCTGGCAATTTACTTCTGATAACTCAGCCTTGAAAACCCAGTGGAGAACAGTTCTACTCTGAAACATACGAATTGGCACAAGTTGGAATTGACTTGATGGCAACTAGTTCATTTGTTTCTCTTTATCGGGTAAAAAGCAAGAAAAGCCTGCAGTGGTGATGGCAATGCTATGAAAGAAGCAGTGATGGTGTGAGGCAGTATTTCCTAAAGTGTGTTCCTCAGACTTATTTTTCCCCAGATGTTAACAATGACGTAGGAAATCTGACATCAAATGAGTTTGAGAAACAGTGAGTGTTACATAATTCAACAGCTTTCTCCACCATATCAGTTTTTCAGAATTTTAAGCATGTTAACATGCACTGGGAAAACCTGGTGACATAGTGGTTAAACATTATGTTTGCTCACCAAGAGGCTGGCAGTTCAAATTGGCCAGGCATTCCTCGGAAACTCTATGGAGCATTTCCATTATGTCCTATACATTGTTATGAGTTGGAATTAACTCAACCACAGTGGGTTTGGGGTATTTTTTGGGTGGGAACATGCATTGGAGTCCTCATACTGGGATGTCATTGGCAGTTCACCAAAGTGTAAATGAAAGTCATTTTTCTGGATCAACTTAGGGTACTAGCTTTCTTTGCAAAGCAGTTTTGCACTCAAAACCTGGTATGAGAGAAAGGCATGAGAAAGCAATAGCAGTGGGAAGATTTGGGGACAGTTACTTTGAATTTCTGCTCTAAACTTGTCTTAGAGACCTGGAAACCTGGCAATACCACTATAAAAGATGACATAGAGAAGGAATCATAGGGATATTTTTAATGTTCCAAAGAGAAAACTGAAAAAAGATTCTGGGAATCAGGGTTTGTAGTCAGCCAGCCACAGGTTTAACTGGCTCCACCAATTTTCTCCGTGTAATCTTGAGAAAGCTATTGAGCACTGATTTCTTTACTGTAAGATGGGAACAATACCTTGGTCACATTAAGTGGTCAATAAAGGGCAGTGATTTTTAAGGAGAAAGAGGAGACTGAGGAAGGAAAACTGAAATGTAGGAAACACAGGGCAGTCTCCTGGTCCCTGGTATTCTTGAAGACTGTTCACAGTGAACCGATCAACTATGTCAATGTCTTGGACTGATAGTATTTATGCATTTATAAATTAGAAATTTAAGTTATTTTTTGAAAAGGATGTGTACATTCCAATTGATTTAGAAACCTTTTTTAAAACTGTCATTAAGTGAAAGTATACAATCCAAATCAATTTTGCATGCCCACCTTTCTGCAGCTCCTTCTGCTCTCTTTGCCTGGTGACAGCATACTTCCTTTTCATTCTGTGCTTGTTGTAGCCTATTAATCTCCTGTTCCCTCTTTTCCACCCTTTTCTTTCCTGTCTAGAAAGAAACCAGTACAACAACATCATATAAGTGGATAGAACCGTGAACTACACACACCACATAATCACATTTTGTCCTCAAGTCCAGTCCATTTTTACCCAAAGTGTTAACCTCAGTAGTGTTTTCTGGGCAGGGGAAGCAGCCAGTCTAGGAACCATGCTCCCAGGTCATTGGACCATCAGTTGTGGTCTTTTGGTAGAGTTCTTGAATTGCTCCACTATTTTACTGGAGTTGTCACAGGGACTCAGCACTGTGTGCCCTATCACGGCTGTCTTTGATGGTGTCCACGCACTATCTGGTCCTTCGGGTAATAAGTTGATACAGTCTCTCATTCATATGGGTCTTTCTTTCTCCTGGGCTCTTTTTTCCTCATGTCTTTGTTGTTCCTAGTGACCACAAGTTCTTGATGAGTTGGGATCATTTGATATGTCTCAGATAGCAGCTTGCTAGATTTTAAAACATAGATATGGGGTACAGAAGACTCTCTTAGCAATACACTAGTTATGTCAATGGGCCTTAATGTGCTCTGAGAGTATGATCTCCAGACCTCATCCCTATACTCTATCTTTGCAACATTGGATTGAGATTAGAAGAGTTTTCAGCTTATGGTGAAGTTAAATTGGTCTCCTTCTGTTGTGTGCTCTCACTGCTGTCTCCTAAACAAATTTCTATCAAATATTTAATCTCTGACCCACCCTCTTCTTTCCTCCCCTCCCTTACAGCCATCAAAGAGTCTTTTCTTCTGTATATAAATGTATTTTTAAGTCCTCATAGTAGCGGTGTCATACAATATTTGTCCTTTTGCTGCTGACTGATTTCACTCAGCATAATGTCTTCCAACTGAAACCAGGTTATGAGATGCTTCCTAAAATCATCATTGTTCTTTATCACTACAGAATGTTCCATTGAGTATATGTACCACAGTTTGTTTATCCATTCTTCTGTTGCTGGGAGTCTGGGTTCATTCTGTCTTTTTGCTATTGTGGACTGTGCTGCAGTAAACATTTGTGTGCGTGTATCTGTTAGTGTGACTACACCTGATTCTGTAGGATATGTTCTGAGCAGTGGGATTACTGGATCAAATGGTATATCTATTTCCAGCTTTTTAAGGAAGGACCAAATTGTTTTTCAAAGAAGTTGCACCATTTTGCAATCCCACCAACAGTGTACGAAAGTTCCAATTTCTCCCCAGCCTCTCCAGCATTTGTTGTTTTGTGTTTTTTGGATCATGGTCAATCTTGTTGGGGTGAGATAGTATCTCACTATAGTTTTGATTTGGATTTCTCTAATAGCCCCTAGGGTCTCCATGAGTTGGATCCAACTCGACAGCACTTGGCTGGCTTGGCTAATAGCTAGTGAACATAAGCATTTCCTCATGTGTCTTTTAGCAGCATGGATGTCCTCTTTGGTGAACTGTCTGTCTCTCTACATTGCCCATTGCTTAACTGAGTTATTTACCTTTTCTTGTTGATATTTTGCAGTACTTTGTAGATTGTGGAGATCAGATGTCAGTCCAACATGTAGCTGTCAAACATTATTTCTCATTCAGTAGGTGATTTTTTAAATTCTTTTGGTGCAGTCTTTGGAGGAACCAAAGTGTTTGATTCTTAGTAGTTTCCATTTATCTATTTTCTCTTCTATTGATCTTTGTCAGATTTTGAAGTTTATCTAAGCAGTGCATTAGAACTGCCATTGTCGACCCTGTTTTTCTTGTATCATCTATGTCATTTTACGTTTGATATTTAGGTCTTTAACCAATTTAAGTTAGTTTGTAAGGTGTGAGATATCGGTCTTGTTTCAATTTTTTGCAGATGACCATCTGATTTTGCCAGCACCGTTTGTTAAAGAGACTGTTTTTAGCCCCGTTTATACTCTTAGGGACTGTGTCAAATATCAGCTCTTCATAAGAGGATAGTGGCATCTCTATGGTCTCAGCTCTGTTCCAATGGTCTATATGTCTCTTTCTGTACCCGTACCAGGCTGTTTTGACTACTGTGGTACTGTGTAAGAATAAACCTTCCTTTGTTAAAGGCATCCATTTGTGGTATATCTGTTAGTGCAGCTCTAGCTAACTAAAACACTCTCTTTCTACTTGTTCAAACTGTAGGATTAATCCTTTGGTGTGGACCCTTTCCAACTTCCAGAAGTGTGCATTTATAGAGATAAATTCACCTCTGGGCAATGTTTCGCTGTATTCCAAAGATTCTTGTTAGATTCTCATTAGATTCCATAAATTTCTTTATTTCATCCTGATTTATTCTGTAACCCATGGCTTTTTGAGCAAGGTGTTGTTCAGTTTCCATGAGTTCCAATACCTGTCTATGATTTTTCTATTGATTTCAACAATGGTCCAAGAAGATGCTATGCAACAGTTCAATAGTTTTCATTTTTCTGAGATTTGCTTTATGTCTTAACACATGGTCTATTCTGAAAATTGTTTCATGTGCATTGGAAAAGAAGGTATACTTATCTGTTGATGAATAAAAAGTTTTGTATGTGTCAATGAGACCTATTTGGTTGATTGTTGCAACGAGATCTTCCATGTCTTAATAGCTTTTTTCTGGATGATCTATTCTTTGTTGAAAGTGGAGTGTTGAAATCTCCCACTATAATTGTGGAGTGACCTATCTCATTTTTCCACATAGCCATGTTTGTTTGATGTATTTAGATGCGCTAGTATTGGGTGCATAAGTATTTAATATTGTTAAGTCCTTCCTGTGTATTGAACTTTTCAGCAATAAATACTGACCATCCTTGTCCACAATGGTGGATTTTACATTAAAATCTATTTAATCTGAGACTAGTGTTGTCATACCTACTCTTCTTTGTATGTTTTCAGCTTGGTATATCTTGTTGTATGCTTGAATTTTCAGCGTGTTCGTATCTTTAAGTCTAAGGTGAATTTTTTGTAAGCAACATATGGACAGGTTGTGTCTTTTGATCCAGGGTATCACTCACTGTTGCTTTATTGGAGAGTTGATTCCGTTTACATTCAGTGTAGCTATTGGTAGGCATGGGTTTAGTGCTTTCATTTTGATGTATTTATTTTTGTGTTGGTGTGCTTATGTCATTGTTAATATTTTGCTGTGAAGCATTTTTCTTTTGGGGCTGACTTATCTCTTTTTCAGTGTAGGTTTTGTATTTGTTTAGACTCCTGTATTAAATTTCTTGTTTTGACATGTTGCATTGTTATTGTGCTTTGGGTCTACCCCATGATCCCCCATGATATTCTAAATTTAAACCCAATTTTAACATCTGCATAGCTTTTTAACTTCCTCTCCTCCTGAAAGGACTGTAACTACTGTAGTATATCCCTCTTTTTAGTGTAATGGTGTCATGTTGACTTGTGTCCCCCCAAAAATATGTGTAGCCATGGGGGATGGGCCATGATTGCCAGTATCTTGTGGCTGTCCTCCATTTTGTGGTTTTCCTATGCTGTATGTTAAAGGATTAGGGTGGGGCTGTAAATCCCTTCATAGGATTACCACCCTGCTCCACTGTAAAGGGAATTTCCCTGGAGTATGCCTTACCCCACCCTTAATCCTTTCATCCTACGAGAGATAAAAGGGCAGAGAAGCAGGCAGAGAATTGGGAACCTCTTACCATCAAGAAAGCAGCACCGGGAGAAAAGTGTGTCTTTCAGAACTGAGGTTCCTGCACCAAGATGCTCCCTGGACAAAGACTGATGCAATACCAGACTTTCATGCAGAGCTGACAAAGGAAAGCCTTCCCCTGAAGTGGACACCCTGAATATGGACTTGCAGCCTGCTGGACTATGTAATAATAAACCTTCCTTTGTTAAAGCCATCCATTCTGTGGTATTTCTGTTACAGCAGCCCTAGCTGACTAAAACAAATGGTGTCACAGTTTTTGTGATATGATCACTGATTCCCTTCCTTCAATATTGTGGCTTTGGTTGAGTTTTGTGACTTCCCTAACTGAGTAGATTTCTGGATGCTGTGTCCCACATTGCCTTCTTAAATGTACACGTAATGGTTATGTCTTTCTAAGCAAAGATCTTCTTTCAGTATTTCTTGTAGTTTGGATTTAGTTTTTACAATTCTCTAAGCTGCAATTTATCTCCAAATGTCTTAATTTTATCTTCATATTTGAGAGACAGTTTTGCAGGTTATATAATTCTTGGTTGAAAGTTTTTCACCTTCAAGGCTTCAAATGTGTGATCCCACTAACTCCGTGCCGACATCCTTTCTGCCAACAAGTCAGACAAATGCCTATAGGGTTTCCCTCTTGATGTTAGCTTTGCTTTGAGCCTTGCAGCCTTTAGATGAGTCTGTTTTTTATTTTATTAAGCTTGATTATAATATGTCTTGGTGTCTTTCTTTCTGGGTCTAATTTTTGTGGTGTTAGGTACACATCTTGGATATCTTTATGTTCTCTTCTGTCATAATTTCAGGGAAATTTTCTGTCAGCAACTCAACAATGATACTCTCTGTGTTTTTGGCTACCACTTCTTTTCAGGAATTCCAGTTAATCATAGATTATTCCTCCTAATAGAGTCCCACATGTTTCTTAATGGTTCTTCATTAATTTCATTTCTCTGATTTCTCTTGATACATGTTGGTGTCAGTTGCTCTGTCTTCAAGGTCACTAAATCTGACTTTTATCTCCTCAGTTCTGCTCTTTTGGCTTTGGATTCAATTGTCAAACTCTGTAATTTTGTTACTGATCTGCTAAATTTCAGATTATTGATGTTCCATCAGTTCAAATAGGTTTTTTGTTTAATCTTTAGGAGGGTTTTATATATAATTTGTTTGCACTTCTCACTTGGCTGGCTTAATTTCTGATGGTTTCAGAAAGTTTTCTTCATCTGGGAGGTTTTGGGATTTTTTATTTTGGGAGTTTTTCAGAGCCATGGTGGGCTGTTTCTTTAAATGGTTAGGTACGGATTATGGTCTTTGGCCACCTAGAGGCTGTTTAGTTTCTCTGGTGTTACCTTAACAGAAGCTGAGGCATAGTTCTAAGAGGGGAGTTGGTCACCTGCCATCTCTATGTACTCTACTTACTGACCCCAGGTGGACTTTGTGGGATGACAGGGTCCATCTCCTGGCTGCCAAACACTGTGCCCTACTTATGGAGTCACTGGGTGGCCATCAGCTGACTCTATGATATGGATCAGTGAAGGGGGGAGGAGATGCTGCCAGGCCTCACAGAAGCCAGTTCTCTAGGTGGTCTTCTTTAAAGGGGTACTTTACTTCTGAGCAGGGAGCTGTCCAGTAGTTGCCCCAAATAGTCAGGCCCTCAGGTGTGACAGGCCACATCTTCCAGCTGGCAACAAAAGCACTTCATAGGCTGCCCCCAGATGCTACAATGTGGTACAAAGTAGGGAGACGTTAGGGCTGTGATCCGCTACCCAGCCCCACATGTAAATCTAGACACATATAGTCCCAAGCACCATTTTCTGGTGGAGAAACCCCTGCCAGATGGGCTCCTGCTCCACCTGAGAATCAGCTGCAGCTATGGCCCCCAGCTGGGTGACTCCTCTTCCCAGTCAACCAATATGGCATCATAGCCAATTTGCTCTTTCTGCTGTGAAAATGCAGAGTCTATGGCACAGCTCAGACAAGACAGGGTGGAGCGGCATTAATGTCCTCATTCAGCAGCTGGGCTCTTAATATTTGGTTATCCCATGCATTGTCTCTCTGCTGTGCTCTAGGCTGTTTACTTAAGCACTGCAGTTGGGCGTATTTGACAGTTGATGCAGTCGCACCTCCCAGATAGCAAAGGATGTGTCAGTACCTGCAAACCTCCAAAACAGTGAGTCAGCAGGAGTGGAGGTCAGTGGCAAATGGCTCATCTTTGAGAGAGGTAGTGTAGTCCATTACTAGTGCCTAGTTGAATCTGACAGCACTGTGCCAGATCCTAGGGCTCCCTGGATGTCCACATTGCTCCATTCAGTTAGCATTCTGGGCCTTAGTTCTCAGAGGGAATTGAGAAGATGTATATCTAGTCCACCATCTTGGCTCTGCCTCCGGTGTAGAAAGTTATGATGAACTGACTGGTGCGCAAGCACATAAAAGATACTTGTTAAATGCTGTCTTGTGCTTCTATAGCATTCCACTTGAAGTTTCCTGTGCCTAGAACTGTCTTCTCCACACCTCCTCTCCAGACCCCTTCTCTTCCCTGGCTCCACATCAGAACTCCAGCAACACCTTTTCTCTGTGAAATTCTTTGGCATCTGTAGGCAAGGTCAGATTCTATTTCTCCTACTCTTCTCAACAGGCATTGCTGAAGGAACATAGTCATCTTCTTGTGGTCTAATTTTGCTTCATGTCTGCCCAGCCCTGGACACACAGCATTGGAATGAGAAGGACATGCCTCACTCACGGTCAGTGTCCTCAGGGTTCCACCCAGGACCTCCCTGCCTTCAGTAAACATTACTGGAATGAGCAGAATAAGGTGATGACTGCTTTTCAAACCTCATAGTGGACCACAAGATTGTTTTTTCTTTCTCATATGCTCACATCTGTGCAAAATAACTTTCAAAGTTATGCATACCAATAGTAGTCCACTTACATATTTTAACTCCAGGGTGTGGCAAATGGTTGATGTGCTAAGCAATTAACTGAAAGATTGGAGGTTTGAGTTTACCCAGAGGTGCCTCAGGAGAAGGACCTGGTGATTTAATTCTACAAAATTGGCCACTGAAAAACCTATTAAGTATAGTTCTATACTGAAGCACATGGGATCACTGTTATTTGGAGTCAATTCAATAACAATTGGTGTAATTACATATTTAATGTAATTATATAATTCTGAAACAGAATAAAATCACACAAAATTAGACTCACATTTCTTCCGGCAACTATTTGTAGAAAGTATGTCTATACCATATTCCTAAATAAAACAATCTGATTCATACTGCACTTTCCCAGTATGCAAAATAACTTGTTTGGATAGGGCCACAAATTTAAACAGAATTAATTTTAAATGATAAAGAAATTAGTTTGTAAGTATTAACAGGAATCACCTATTTCCTTAATATTCAAATTCACTGTAAGACTAGTTTTCTTTAGATACAGTACATAATTAAAAGGAGCTAAGATCACAACCGACTGGAAGAGCTCCATATTTGTGCCCATTCCACAGAAAGGTGAATGTACTCCTTCCACAAGATGTGGAAATTATCCCAACTGCCTCAGTGATATTACACACAAATAAAATTTTGCTGAAGATAATTCAAAAATGATTTCAGCAGTACACTGTCAGGAAAATGCCAAAATTCAAGTTGATTCAGAAGAGAATGTGGAACAAGGGATATTATTGCTGATGTCAGATAGATCTTGTCTAAAAGAAGAGAATATCAGAACAATGTTTATTTGTATTATATAAACTATGCAAGAGCATTCAACTGCATGGGTCATAACAAATTATGGCTAGCATTGTGAAGAATGGGAATTCTAAAATGCTTATTTGCACTCATACTGAACCTGTGGTTTAAAATAAGGAAAGATATATTTCAAAGTTGTATCTTTTCATCATAATTATTCAGTCTGTAAACTGAGCAAACAATCTTATAAACAGGACTATATAGAGAATGTCAGGGCATCAGGATTAGAGGAACGCTCGTTAACAAACTGGGTTATGCAAATGACACAACTTTGCTTTGCTGAAAGTGAAAGTGGGCACTTCAAGCATTTACTGATGAAAATCAAACACTAAATCCTTTGCTATAGAATACATCTCAGTGAAAGAGCACTAGAAGCACTTACTGATGAAAATCAAACACTATATCCTTCAGTGTGGACTACACCTCAATATGAAGAAACAAAAATCTTCAGAACTGGGACAGCAAACAACATCATGATAAAACAGAGAAAAGATTGAAATTGTCAAGGATTTCATTTTACTTAGATACACAATCAATATCCACAGAAGTAGGAGTCAAGAAATGAGTGGTGTAATGCAGTGAGCAAATGTATTGCCACCAAAAAAAAAACTCTTCAAAACATTAAAAATCAAAGTCTCATTTTGAAGATTAAGGTACACCTAACTCCTTCATGTATTTTCAATTACCTCACATGTATGTAAAGTTGGATAATGAATAAGGAATACTAAGAATTGATGCCTTTAAATTATGGTGTTGGCAAAAAAATATAGAATATGCTGTGGACTGCCAGAAGAATGATCAAATCTGTCTTAGAAAAAGCACAGCCAGTGTGCTCCTCGGAAGGGAGGATGGCAAGACTTCATCATTTCAAGTAATGTGGGTTGTTAGGAGGGACTGGTCGCTGGAGAAGGATACCATGTTAGACCATGTAAAGTGTTAATGACAAAGACAAAGGCCCTCAAGGAGATGTATTGACACAGTGGCTGTAACGATGGGCTCAGACACAGCAAATTTTGTGAGAATGGTGCTGGAGTGAGAATTGTTTAGTTCTGTTATGTACAGGGTTTTTATGAGTTGGAAATAACAGTACCGTATGTTAACAACAGCAAAGATCACACAGAAGCTGTGGCATATTCTACTAATGTCTTCATCCTTGGTGATCCTCACCCTCCCGCCCCAATATTTCATTGAAATGCTTCCTCTGTTCTTCTCACAAGAAACCTGGAAGTGACTGCTATGCAGAGTATGAACTCAGCTTTATCTGGCTGCCAGTTTTCCTTCATACTGTGCCCCCTCACATTGACACAATGTTGGTGGATCTAGGAACAAAACATTGGCCCAGTAAGATCACCTGATAATTACAGTTCCCATTAACATTAAACACATATTCACTCTGTTCTGTACCTGGGACATTGGGCTTTATTACATACGATTTTCTGACCAACGTGACTGTGGTACTCCGCTGAAGACTTTCTGACAAATGTCCCACATTTCAAATCAGTCCAACCCTCCTCTGGCTCTTTTCTATTTACTTTCAGAAGAAACTTGGTTTTATTCTTTTGACATTTGATCACACAACACTGATAGAATATTTATTCTCTCTTGTACCAGTTCGATGATTTAAAGATAGTAAAATTCTTGCCAGAACAGCCTGGTACCAGTATAATAACAGATACATAGATCAGTAGAACAGAATTGAGAATCCAGATATAAATTCATCTACCTTTGAGCACCTGGTACTTGAAAAAGGCCCAAAGTCTGTAAACTGGAGAAAAGATAGTCTTTTGAACTAACAGTATTGGCATCAATGGGCATCCATCTGCAAAAAAAAAAATTAAACAATACCTATATCTCATACCACACTTGCGCAAAAAATAACTTAAGATGGATCAAGGACTTAAATATAAGATCTAAAACAATAAAGATAATGGAAGAAAAATTAGAGAAAATCCTAGGAGCCCTAATACATGGCAGAAGTAGAATAATTCACAATGCACAAACACCAGAAGAGAAAATAAATAAATGTGAACTCCTAAAATCACTTAGGCTAAGCCAAAGTCTTTACCAAAAGAGTAAAATGACATCCCACAGACTGAGAAAAAAAATGGATATAATAAATCCAAAGAGGGTCCAATTTTCAAAATCTACAAGATACAACAAGATCTCAACAATGAAAAGATAATTAACCTAATTAAAAGCAGACAAAGGATATAAACAGACACTTAACTAAAGGAGACGTCCAGGCAGTTAACAGATACATGAGGAAATGCTCACAATCATTAGCCACTGGAGCAATCTAAATCAACACTGTGATAAGGTATCATCTTACACCAGTAAGGCTGGCATTAATCTAGAAAACACAAACTAATAAATGTTGGAGAGGCTGTAGAGAGACTAGAACACTTATACACTGCTGTTGGGAACATAAAATGATACAATCACTTTGGAAATTGACTCTGCTCTTTCTTAAAAGGCTAGAAATAGAAATACCATGTGATCCAGTAATCCTATTTCTTGAAGCATAAGCGTATCTTAAAGAAACAAGGGTTGTCACACAAATAGATATATACACACCAATGACTATTACTACACCCTCCACAACAGCAAAAAGATGGAATCAACCGGGGGGTCCATCAACAGATAAATGGATACACAACTATGGTAAGCTCACACAGTAGAATACTATGCAATTATAAAGAACAAGGATGAATTTGAGAAACATCTCATAACATAGGAATCTGGAAGGCATTATACTGAGCGAAGTTAATCAGTTGCAAAAGGACGAATATTTTTTGAGACCACTTTAAAAGGACTCAAGACAAAGTTTAAACATAGAAGAAAGCACACTTTGATGGCTACAAGGATGTAGAGGGAGGGAGAGGGGTATTCATTGACTAGATACTATACAGAAATTGAGTTAGGTGAAGGGAGGGACAACAAAGTTGGTACAACTAGACTAAAAGTTGGTACAACTAAACTAAACCAAAACCTCTGAAGTTTTCTAAATATATCCCAGCACATCAAAGGACAGTGTAGCTGGGACAGGAGTCTGAGGACCATAGTTTCAGGGGACACTGAGGTCAACTGGCATAACAATTTTTTAAGAAAATGTAATGCACCCCACTTTGGTGAGTGGTGTCTGGAGTCTTAGAAGCTAGCAAGCTGTCATCTAAGAAGCATCAGTTGGCCCCAGCTAACCTGAGCAAAGCAGAATGAAGAAAATCAAAGACTTAGGAAATTGTGAGCCCAAGAGGCAGAAAGGACCATGAAATCCAGAGATTACATCAGCATGAGCCCGGAACTAGATGATGCCCAACCACCACACATGACTGTCCTGACAGGAAACAGAAAAAGGAGTCCCTGTTATGCTCTCAGGGGAAACTGAGACCAATTGGCACAATTAGCGTTTTGCTAAGAGAGCCCTCTGCACCCCACACTGGTGAGTCGTGTCTGGGGTCTTAAAAGCTAGCAAGCTGCCATCTGATGTACACCAAACGGTACGAACTCAGCCAGAACAGATGATCACCAAGGACCAAAATGACATGGGGAAAAGAGAACTCAGAAGACAGAGAGACCCATGTGAGTGGCTGATTACATTGACTTGTGACTGGAAGAACCAGATGGTGACCGGCCACCACCAGTGATAGCCATGATGGAGCTCACAAAGTTGAGTCTCACTGGCAACACAAGAATAAAAAGGGGTGCACTCTGAGAGCTCCATTAAAAGACTGCTATTGATGGTCCACAGGCCTTGGGGTTCCCATGGGAACATGGCCCATGGCCCTGACACTGGCCCCATCCATAAATCATAATGGAGGTCAACTCTCGGGCAGAAATAGATTGGACTTGGTGACAGAGAGTGACCATATCATGTGTGCACTTTATGGTTCTACACATCTATAGGATGTCATTCTGCTGACCTCATACTGGAGAAAGGGGAGGGGTTGGGGAGGAGGGGATAGGAGATTCAAGTGAGGATAAGACATGTATGGAGTAGAGAGGAAGAGTGTGCTCTCACTGGGCAGGGAGAGCAGTGGGAGCTGCATATAGGTGGGCACGCAATTTATATGAGAATGTACATTTTCATTCAACCACCATCATCATCATAAGGAGTCCCTGAGGAAGCTGAAGAAAAATGGGAAGCAGAGCTCATACTGTATTAAAATGACCAAACTTGATGTTGAAACACACTGGAAGGTCCTGAGAAAGACATGATCCTAGACACTGTTATCCCAGAACTGACACCATTCCAAAAGCCAATTCTTCAGACAAAACTTAAACGGACTACAAAATGTAAAATGATACTGGTAAATAGTGTATTTTTTGGCTTAAGTAGGTACGTGAAAGTAACTTGGCAGCTCCTGTCCAAATGGTAAATGAGAGAGTAGAGGAGACAGGAACTAGAAGAATGAACATAGCAAATATGGAAAGGAAAAGTACTGTTACAATGTGTGGAGAACAGCGAGAGCTACACAGCATCATGTATGCAAGTTTCTGTATGATAAATTGACTTGGACTGTAAACTTTCACTTAAAGCACCACGCAATGTTTTCTTTTTTTTAAAAAAAAAGAAAAGAAAAGAAATCAGAAGTGAGAATGCTGAGACTTTGTCTTTGAACATATTATCAGGAGGAACCAGTCTCCAGAGAAAGACATCATGCTTGATAATGAAAAAGAAGAAGACCCTCAGTGAGATACATTTAAATAGTGGCTATAACGATGGGCTCAAATACGGAAAAATCTATGAGGATGATCAAGACTGGACAGTGTTTCAGTGGGAAAGACTACATGTGCCATATCTGAAATGTCGAGAGAAGAGACATACTGGATTTTCACTACTTCACTCCCTGCCGGGTCTGAATTATGTTCAACTTAATTTGTTCTAGGGTTGCCATGAGTCAGATCCGACTCGACGGCACTTGGCTTCACTTGGCTAATTTGCTTTGGACCTTCTTATTTCTTAAGAGTGAGTAACATACATGTAATTTGTTCCTTGAAGATGATCTGCTCAAAGAAGAAGCAGCAATTTGTTCAAAACCATCCCAGCTAAGGCAAAGACTTCAGGACAGCACGGTTAACAACAGTGCTGCTGCTGTGAACTGTCAGCCCACGTGTTGCTTCAGGACAGTCAGAGGGAGTGAGAGTCGGATCACAGCTTTGCCTTCCAGTCACAAAGTTTATCAGAGCCTGCCTGAGGTCATTACTCCAGAGGTGACTGGCTTGTAACTAAGGAGATGCTACAGGCCAGCAGGGCCTGTCGTGTTCCATCTATTCGGCAAGGCTCAGCCTGTGTCTGCAGGTGTTTCTCTGTATTGAAGCTCCCTGGGGAATCCTTGGCTTCACGGCAAAAGCCGGCTGAAGTGAAAGTGATTTGATTTGGATCCTATTACAGGCACTTTACCTCTTCTATTTCCGTGATAATAGCAGATTGGAGTCGATTATTGTACTGGGAGGGGAGTTAATGTGATGTCGAGAAACATTGGGAAAACTGGCACAAGGAGAGAGAGATAGATAAAAAGTTGAGCCCAGACTGAAATTCGCAGAGGAGGCCAGTGCAGCCACCAGGTAGGGAAGTGTCAGACCGGAGACAAGGTGGTATCTTTTTCTAAGGCTGAAGAATCATCTCCCTCATTTGCACTGGCTAAGTGAAAGACAACTTCAGCCACTAGCCTTCACTAGGCTCACATCTCGCACCCCTCATTCTGCAGCTCTTCCCAGGGCATCCTTACTTTTCACTGTCCCAGGGCCTACAGTATCCCTAAGCTCTGGTAGCCTCCAGCCCCTTCCCTAGGAGATCAGATGGTGCCGCCTTAAACAACACACCTCTGATGGTCACAAAAGCTGTAAAAAATCTGACCTGATGTTAAAAGAACTATTTGCGTTCTTTGCAAAGGCAAAAGAAAGCTCCAAACAATCTTCTGACTCTCCTACTAGGTGATCAGGAAGCCCTTGCTGTGATGCTTGTGTGGATTCCCTCCCTGTACACCCCAACCATTGTGTGCAATATTAGAAGAAAAAATTCTTGGGTTAGAAAAGCATGGAGTAGGAAATAAGACACTGGTAACTGAGCATGTCCCCGGGAACCTATTCAATATCCTAGTGACACACAGGCCTCCATTGAGGGATGGCTGGTGAATGCACATGAAGTGCATCGGCTGGGATTTGAACCTCAGTCTGCCTCATGGAAAGTGAGAATTCTACCACAGAACCACCAATGCCCCAAAGCAGACCTGCTGGAATACAAACTCATGTTGTCCTATTAACAATAAAGGTACTTTAGTTAGTTAAACCACAGAACAAGGCTAAGATGGACTGGGAAGAAAGGTCCAGTAATCTACCTCTGAAATAGATTACAGTGGTTTAATCTGCAGCAGATCAAGAGAGAGGCACCATGCTGGCATCATTTTGTTCCACTGGGCATGGAATCACCATGAATTAGGGATCAACTTCAAGGCAGGTGAAATAATAGAGTAGGAGAACAGCACTGGGCCAGCTGAAAATCTAAATTTGTTTAAATAAATATAACACTAGTTTGTCATGTCACCATCAAATTCATCTTGTCTTTGATGTGACTTACCCCTTCTGAAAACTGTCCATCTTATATTCTTTTTTTCTGAGTGTTCCATCTTAGCAAAATGAATTATGACTGTGAGACTAGATTTTTGCTTCTCTGCAGTTATGAAAAATGGCTGTTCAGAATGCCATTGCAAAAGGCAATAGAGCAAGGCAGAGAAGGAGAATCTCTTAGGCTTTTGATTTTGTATCACATAAGTTTGCGATATGATATACAGAAGGGCATGTGTTTCATAAGTATACAAACTGAGTATACGCAGATCAAGAAACAGAATTAGGCTAGCACTCTAGAAGCCTCTCTTCTGTTCCTTACCTACCTATCACCAAGTTTAGTGTTGAGCCTACCTCAATGACTGTTTTCCTTTATTTATTCACTTGTAAATGCACGAATGTAGGAAATAGTATCTGATAAATATGAATAATGGCAGATTAGAGAGTTATGATTTATGAAAAAATTACTAATACTTATGAAATGGTCTACTGGATAAGATGTACACACAAGTAATACAGCCAAAGTTGTTTACAGACTAGTTTTGATCCATTTGACTTTGACTCGTGGCAATGCCATATATATCAGAGTAGAACTGTACTCCATAATATTTTTAATGACTGTGAACTTTCAGAAATAGATCACCAGGCCCTTCTTCTGAGGTGTTTCTGGGTGGACTCAAAGCTCTGACATATCACTTTGCAACAAAGAACATTAAACACCACCCAGGTACTCCAAGTTCATTATAATACTTTTTTACTTTAACATATTTTTCCCCTTCTACCATTTGTTTGTTATTAGGTGCTGTTGAGTCAATTCTGACTCATAGCAAGCCCATGAATAATAGAACAAAACCCTGTACAGTCCTGTATCATGCCCGCAATTGTTTTTATGCTTAAGCCCATTGTTGCAGCCACTGTGTCAATCCATCTTCCTGAGGGTCTTCCTCATTTTGCTATCTCCTTTACCAAGCATGATGCTCTTATCCAGGGACTGATCCCTCCTGACAGCAAGCCTAAAGTATGTAAGACATAGTCTCACCATCCCTGCTTTTAGGGAGCACTCTGGTTATATCTACTTATTCCAAAACAGATGTGTTTGTTCTTCTGGAAAATCCATGGTACAGTCACTATTCTTCTCCAACACTACAGTTCAAAAGCATTTGTTCCTCTGTCTTTCTTATTCATTGTCCAGGTTTCACATGTATGTGGTACAACTGAAAATACCATGGCTTGGGTCAGGTGCACCTTAGCTTTCAAGGTGACATCCTTGCTTTTCAACACATTAAGGAGATTCTTTGCAACAGATTTTCCCACTGCAATGTCTCTTGATTTCTTAACTGCTGCTCCCATGGGTGTTGACTGTGGAACCAACTAAAATGGAATCCTTGACAAACTCATGATGTTATTTACAGGTCCAGTTGTGAGCATTTTTGTTTTATTCATGCTGAGGTGTGGGTGCAACCTTTACTGAAGGCTATGGTCTTTGATCTATGTCAGTAAGTGTTTCAAACTTTTCTTAGTTTTTAGAAACCTAGGCTGTGTCATCTACATAATGCAAGTTGTTTATGAGTCTTCCTGCAATCCTGATGCCTTGTTCTTCATATAGTCCAGCTTCTTAAACTGTTTGCTCAATATGCAGATTGAAAAGCTATGGTGATGTGGGCAGAATCAAGATGGTGGACTAAACACACATCTCTCTAAATCCCTCTGGAAACCAAGACCTGAACTGATAATTAAAAGGAGGCTTCTGGACACCTAGTGAGCCCTAGGACACAGCATGGAGCTGTAAATTTGGACTACATACCAGTGAATTGGAAACTTCTTGTCTTTAGCTGACCCCCACCTTTGTTGGGTGCTGACTCTTAAAGACCAAAGGTAACTCACCATTTTAACCTTTTTCCTCTGTCTTAGTTGTGGGCGGGGCTGGGGTTTGATTGGAAGCTAAACTCAGAGGCACTGCTGGTGGGATCAATGGGTAGAATCACCACATTTTGAGAGCCTGACTTTGGACTCTGTGTACCTCGGCACCTTTGGCCTCTCACTATGAGCCTCTACCACTGGGCAGCCTGTTCCAAGGCAGGCAGGGGAGCTTGTGTGGGATGCCATCTTCTTTGACTGTAATATGGAGGACTCAGATGGACCTAATTCCCAGGCGGAGAGGCAGTGCCTGCCCAGAGAAGAGCGCTTTTCCAGCAGAAAATCAGTATTTTACACAGTGTGGCCTATGGGTCAGGCCTGGTAGCAGATGACAGCAGGGCAGTAGCCTTTCCATGTTTTGAACTAGTTCACAGCATCTGGGGTTGGATATAGAGGTGCTTACTTTGCTAGCTGGGAAGAGGGACATGTACACATGAAAGCCTGACTGACTTTGAAAGCTGAAAAATACCTTTTACCTTTCACCTTTCAATATAAGACTGCCTAAACAAGTAACTGTGGTATATCCTGACAGCATCTCTTCCAGACTTTATTGGCTCACATCATAGGGTCAGCTGACGGCTACCCAATGACTTTATAGGTAAGGCCATGTCTTTGCCAATCAGGAGATGGAGACTGCTGCCACAAAGATTCCACTGAGCCCAGCCACTGGAGTACATAGAGGTGTCTGGTGATCACCTTCCTTTTCAGACTGAGCTTTAGATCCCATTAAGGTAACACCAGAGAAACAAAATAACCTCCAGATGCCCAAAAAGCAACAAACTTTGGACAAAAACATACAGAAGAACTCACCTATGGCTTCAGAAGACCCCCAAAAGAAAGAACCAAAGAACTTCCCAGATGAAGAAGCCTTTCTGAAAATATCAGCAGGCAAGTACAATAGGACTACATATAGAGCCTTCCTAGACCTTATACAAAATGCAGAAGAGCAAAATGAAAAATTAAGCAAGCTGTTCAATCTGATGGAACATCAGTATTCTGAATTCTAACAAATCAATAACAAAAGTAAAAGATAGAAAATTCATTTCAAAGCCAACAAAACAGAATGGAACAAATGGAAAATAGACTTTCTAACTTGGAAGACAGAGCTACTGACTCCAGCATCTCTGAGGAGAATTCAGAAAAAAAGAAACAAGAAAAATGAAGAGTCATTAAGAAGCATGTGGGGCTCTATTAAGAGGAAGAATCTGTGATTAACTGGAGTTCCTGAACAGGGTGGGTCACCTGAGAACACAGAGAGTACTGTTGCTGAGGTACTGACAGAAAAATTCCGAGAATTTATGAAATGGATATCCAAGATGCATATAAAACACCACTCAACATACATCTCAAAAGAAAGACTCCGAGAAATATTAAAGTCAAGCTTAATAAAATGAAACATAAGCAGAAACTCTTAAAGCTAACATTCAGAGGGAAACTCTTCAGGCTTTTGTCTGACTTCTCAGCAGAAACGATACTGGCATGGAGACAATGGGATGACACATTCAAAGCTATGAAGGAGAAGATCTTCCAACCAAGAATTATATATCCGGCAACACTATCTTTCAAATACAAAAATGAAATTAAGACGTTCACAGATAATCAGAACCTCAGAGACTTTGTAAAAACAAAAACAAAGCTGCAAGAAATACTAAAAGAAGCTCATAACTTAGAAGAAAAAAACCATTAACTCTGTATTTTAGGAGGAAATACAGGACACATCATCCAGAAACCTACTCAGCTAGGGAAGGCTCCAAACTCAGTCAAAGCTATAATATTAAAAGAAGTGATCTGGTGATCATATCATGAAAACTACGATGTCATCATATTAAAAAGAGAAATGTAGTACAGTCATTGTCGTCCTTCCAGATGGAGATGAAGTTAATAAGACTTAGCCAAGCCAGCCAATAATAAGACTTGCAGTAGTTAAAATTGGGTTCAAACTTAGATTATTAGATGGCATCACAGGGGTAACCACAAAGCATAATTAAGATGCAACATACCAAATCAAGAAATGTAATACAGGAGTCTCAACAAGCACAAAACCAACACTGAAAAAGGTGAAAAATCAACTCATAAAGACCAATGTCCCAGAACAGAATAGTAAGGACAACAGAGAAAACATCAACACAAAAATAAACACATCACAATGACAGCACTAAACCCATCTACATGTTCCTTACAAGAAACTCACCTTGGACTTAAAGATATGAACGAACTGAAAATTAAAGGAAGGAAGAACATATATCAAGCTAAAAATACACAAAGAAGAGTGGGTGTGACACTACTAATCTCAGATAAAAGAGATTTTAATGTAAAATCCGCCATCATAGACAAGGATGGACACTATTTACTGCTGAAAGGTTCAATACACAAACAGGACTTAACAATATGAAATATTTATGCACCCAAAACTAGATCATCTAAATACATGCTCTAGTATGAAGAAACACTGACCGCATTGAAAAACAAGAAAAATCACTCCACAATAATAGTGGGAGACTTCAACACTCCACTTTCCATATTGGACAGATCATCCAGAAAAAAGATCAATAAAGACACAAGATCTTACTGTCACAGTGAAACAACTAGGCCTCATTGACATGTACAGAACTTTCTATCCATCAGCAGACAACTATAACTTCTTCTTGAGTGCACTTGGAACATTTTCCAGAATAGACCATGTGTTCGGACATAAAACAAATCTCAACAAAATCCAAACCGGTGAATTATTGCAAAGCATCTTCTCAGACCCTAAAGCCATAAGAATCGAAATCAGTAGCAGATAAAACATGGACAGAAACTGGAACTCATGGAAACTGAAAAACATCTTGCACAGAAAGCCATGGGTTTCAGAAGAAATCAAGGATGAAATAAAAAAATTTATGGACTGGAATGAGAATGAAAACCCCTCCTACCAGAACCTATGGGATACAGCCAAAGCAGTACGCAGAGGTCAGTTTGTCTCTATACATGCACACATCTGGAAGGAAGAAAGAACCCAAACCAAAGAACTAACCCTACAGCTTGAACAAGTAGAGAGGGAACAACAGAGGAATCTCACAATTACAAGAAGAAAACAGATCATAAAGATTAGAGCAGAACTAAACAACTTAGAGGATAGAAGAACAACAGAAAAAATTGAAAAGACCACAAGCTGGTTTTGTGAAAAGATCAACCAAACCGACAAACCATTGGCTAAACTCAGGCTGGATTAAGGGAAGTGTGTGTAAAGGAAGGGAAAAGGAAACTGTTGGGAAGATGAGACATGTATGGAGCAGAGAGGAATAATGTGCTGTCACTGGGCAGGGAGAGCAGTGGAAGCTGCATATAGGTGGACATGTAAATTTATATGGGAATATACATTTTCACCAGTCATAATAAAAAAAAAGAGAGAAAAACAGGAAAGGAAACAAATAACCCAAATAAGAAATAGAGGGGAGTTGTCACAACAGTTCCAACAGAAATAAAAAATATCATAACAAAATACTATGAAATACTGCACTGTAACCAATTTGAAAACTTAAAGGAAATGGACAAATTCCTTGAATCATATCATCTAACAAAATTATCACAAGGTGAAGCAGAACAACTTAATAAACTGATCACAAAGGAAGAGGTTGAAAAAGTCATCAAAAAACTATCAACTAAAAAAACCACAGGCCCAGATGGTGTCACTGCAGTTCTATCAAGCTTTAGAGAAGCGTTGTCTCCAATACTACTGAGACTATTTCACAGTACAGAAAGGGATAGAATACTCCCAAATTCATTCCATGAAGCCAACATAACCCTAATACCAAAGCCAGGGAAAGACCCAACAAAAATGGAAAACTACAGATCAATATCACTCATGAACCCAGATGCAGAAATCTTCAACAAAATACAACAAGATACCCAAAAAATACAATGACACATCCAAAAAATAATTCATCATGACCACGTTGGATTCAGAACAGGGAAGCAAGGCTCGTTCAGCATCAGAAAAACAATTAATGTAATCAACCACATGAAAAGCACAAAAGACAAGAATCATCTGATTTTGTCTGTTGATGCAGAAAAGGCATTTGATAAAGTCCAATACCCATTCATTCTGAAAACTCTCAGCAAAATAGGAATAGACGGCCAATTCCTCAGTGCAATAAGGGCCATTTATACAAAGCCAACTGCCTACATAATTCTGAATGGAGAGAGACTGAAACAGTTTCCCCTGGGAACAGAAACTAGACAAGGATGCACACTCTCACCTGTCCTATTCAACATCGTACTAGAAGTTCTAGCCAGAGCAATTAGACAAGACCAAGGAATAAAGGGCATCTGTATCATCAAAGTGGAAGTAAAAATCTCCTTATTTGAAGATGATATGATTGTATATGCAGAGAGTCCTAAAGAATCCCTAAGTAAACTACTCAAACTGATAAAAGAGTTCAGCAAAGTATCAGGATAAGAGATAAACATAAGTAAATCAATAGGATTCCTTTATACCAACAATGAGATTATTAAAGAAGAAATCACCGAATCAGTACCATTTTCTGTAGCCCTCAAGTAGATAAAATACCTAGGAATAAATCTAAACAGGGAAATAACAGACCTTTACAAAGAGAACTACAAAATCTTACCACAAGAAACTAGGAGAAACTGACATATATATGGAGAAACCTATCCTGCTCATGGATAGGAGGACATAACATTGTGAAAATGTCTATTTACCCAAAGCAATCTACTCATACAAAGCAATCCCAGTACAAATTTCTATGACATTTTTTAATGAGCTGGAGAAACAAATCACTAACTTTGTTTAGAAAGAGAAGAAGCCCTGGATAAGTAAAGCACTACTGAAGAACACACTGGGAGGCTTTCACCATCCAACTTATAACTTATTACACAGCCACAGTAGTCAAAACAGCCCTGTACTGGTACAGAAAGAGACAGATAAATCAATGGAACAGAGTTGAGACCCCAGAGATGCCACCATTCTTCTATGAACAGCTGATATTCAACGAAGTCCCTAAGACCTTCAGCTGAAATAAAAGTTATCTCTTCAACAAGTGGTGGTGGCAATTCATCTACAATAAACTGAAACAAGACCCATATCTCATACTTTATACAAAAATCAACTCAAACTGGATAAAAGACCTTAATATCAAATCTAAAATGATAAAGTTCATCTAAGAAAAAAAATAGGATCAACAAAGGAAGTTTTAAAACACAGCGTAGACACACTTCAAAATCCGGGAAACGAAGTACAATCAACAGAAGAGAAAGTAGAAACTGCAAAGAATCAAACACTTTTGCTCATCCAAAGACTTTATCAAAAGAATTAAAAGACCACCTACAGAAGGCGGAAAAAATATCTGGCAACTGTATGTCAGATTGACATCTGATCTCCGTAATCTATAAGATGCTACAAAATATCAATATCAAAAAACTAAATAATCCAATTAATCAATGGGCAAAGGAGTTGGACAGACACTTCTCTAAAAAGGAGAATCAGGCAGTCAAAAACATATGTGGACATGCTCACAATCATTAGCTATTAAAGAAATTCAAACCAAAAGTACAATGAAATACTGTCTTACCCCAACAACGTTGGCCATGATACAAAAAATACAAAACAACAAATGCTGGAGAGGCTGTGAGGAGATTGGAACTCTCCTACACTGCTGGTGGGATTACAAAATGGTGCAACCTCTTTGGAAAGCAGTATAGAGCTTCCTTAAAAAGATGGAAATAGATATACCATTTGACCCAGTAATTCCACTGCTTGGAGCATATGCTACAGAATCAAGGCCATTCACACCAAATGATACATGTACACAAATGTTTATTCCAGCACAGTCCACAGTAGCAAAAAGATGGAATCAACCCAGATGCCCAACAACAGAGGAATGGATAGCTAAACTATGGCATACATATTCAATGGAACACTGCACAGTGATAAAGAATGATGATTTTAGGAAACATCTCATAACCTGTTTTCAATTGGAGGACATTACGTTGAGTGAAAGTAGTCAGTAAAAGAAGGACAAATATTGTACAAGACCCCTACAATAAGAACTTAAAAACAGCGTCATGCATAGAAACAAAAGACTCTTTGATGGCTGCAAGGGTGGGGAGGGAGAGCGAGGGGTATAGATCAGGTAGTTGATAGAAATTTAGCTGGGTGTGAAATCTGTGACAGCACACATTAGAAAGAATATCAATATTAACTGGACTACAACATAACATGTTTACTCCTCCCATCTTAAACCAATATTGCAAGAACAGAGTAGCTGGGGCAGGGGGCCAGAGACCATGCTCTCAGGAGAAATCAAAGGAATTGGCACAACTAGCATTTTGCTAAGAGAGTCTCGTGCACCCCACGTTGGTGTGTGGCATCTGGGGTCTTAAAATCTGCCATACTGCCGCCTGACGTACGTACCAACTCAGCCGGAACAGATGATCACCAAGGACCAAAACGACACGGGGCAAAGAGAACCCAGAAGACAGAGAGACTCACATGAGTGGGTGAATACATCGACATGTGATTGGAAGAACCAGATGGCACCCAGCCTTCAACAGTGATGGCCGTGATGGGGCTCACAGTGTTGAGTCTCATTGGCAACACAAGAATTAAAAAAGGTGCACCCTGAGATCTCCACTAAAATACCACAATTGATGGTCCAGGGGCCTTGTGGTTCTCCTGGGAGCATGACTCCTGGCCGTGAAGCTGCCCCTGTCTGTAAATCATAATGGAGTTCAACTCTTCAGATAGGAATGGATTGGACTTGATGACACAGAGTGACCATATTGTGAGTACACTTAATGCTTCTATGCATCTATAGGATGTCATCCTGCTGATCTCTTACTGGAGATGGGGAAGAGGGAGGAGAAGAGGCTATAGATTGTTGGGAGGATACGACACGTATAGAACAGAAAGGAAGAGTGTGCTGTTACCGGGCAGGAAGAGCAGCGGGAGTTCACATAAGTGGGCATGCAAATTTATATGGGAATGTACACTAACTCAATCATAATAAAAATTTAAAAAATCAAAAAAAATAAATTCGTACTTAAAAAAAAGAAAAGGTATGGTGAAAGGAAACAACCTTGATGAACACCTTTCCTGACTTTAAAGCATATTGTGCTTCCTTGTTCTGTTTGCAAGACTGCTCTTGATCCATGTACAGATTTTTCATGAGCACAGTTAAGTGTTCTGGAATTCCCATTCTCTGCGATGTTATCCATACTCTGAAATGCCTTTGCATAGTCAATGAAACACAGGTGAATATCTTTCTGGTATTCTCTGCTTTCAGCTCAAATCCATCTGATGTCAGCATTGATATTCCTGGTTCCATGTCCTCTTCTGAGTTCAGCTTGAATTTCTGCTATTCCCTGTCAATGTACTGCTACAGTCGCTTTTTAATGATCTTGAGCAAGATTTTATTTGCATGTGCTATCAATGACATTGTTCAATAATTTCTGCATTTTTGGGGTCTCTTTTCCTTGGAATAGGCATAAATATGGATTTCTTCCAGTTAGTTGGCCGGGTAGACTGTCTTCCAAGCTTCCTGGCATCGATGAGTGAGCATTTCCAGTGCTGCTTCCATTAGTTTAAACATGTCAGTTGATATTCAACCAATTCCGGGAGACCTGTGTTTCACCAGTGCCTTTGGTGCAGCTTTGTCTTCTTTCTTCAGTACCGTTGGTTCCTGATCATATGCTGATCCTGAAATGGTTGAACATCGACAAATCATTTATGGTATAATGAGTCCATCTACCTGTATGTCTACTTAGCCAAGCCAAGTGCCATCAAGTCAGATCCGACTCATGGCAACCCTGAGTCGCCATGAGTAAGATATGTCTACCTAGACAGGGAAAATACAATAGACAAGATCTTCATTTTATTGAAAATATTTTGAAGTGATATTTTCAGAGATTGTTTGGTTCCTTTCTGTGGAAACTTAGTCCAGTTGCTGCAATATTTCTGTATTGAACCGTTTCTATGAGTCTATGTCAGGGTTGTGTAAAGATGTTACTTTTATGTGATCATCTGTCAGATCTTTCCTATTCTAGACTTAAATAAGTCATGCATGAAATGTGTGTGTGTGTGTGTGTGTCTACATATAACTACTGCTTTACATGACTTTCTTTACAGGTAGAAATACACTTGGTACAGAGTATGACAGAGGTTGTCAAGATGCTCAAAATCCTGCTTCTTCCCTACAATTTTGCTGAGAACACAAGAGGACTACATTTCTAGACATTCCTTACAGTTAAGTTGGGCCATATGACTGGGTTCTGCCTAGTGGAATTGGAAAGAATTTCTGCACTACTTCTTAGTTCCAGTCAGGTCTCTTTTTAGCATACACTGCACTAATACTTTTAAACCAAATCTGATAGATAGTTGGCTATATAAGCCCAATCTTGAGGAGCTCTGAATCTCATGCAGACAAGCACACTTCATAGTTACAGATAGAACATCATTCCCACAGCCATAATCACCATGTGTATAAACTATTACTGGACCTTGAGAAAGGAATATTTCTTTTCCTTTTTTACCTGAGATGTATAAAAACAATACATGGAAAAATGACAGCTGATGAGGAATTCAACCATACTGATAGTCTTTTATTCAAGCCCTGAATACTTTATGAACCCACAGAACTAGCCTAACCTGAAGGACACCATCACTCTTGGCGAGTACCACCCTCTCAGAAGACTAAGTTCAGTTATATGAAGTCTTTCTTGTTACCATGCTATGACCACACTAGTGCTCTTTCTTTCTTCTTCAGCACAATTGATAGCTGCCTCCTGGGGTGAGTATGTCATCTCATACTTCCTTTATGACTTCTCAGTCCTCTCACATCTGCATAAACAAACAAAGAAAAAACAAACCCACTGCCATTGATTCTGACTCATAGTGACCCTATAGGACAAAGTAGAATGGCTCCATAGAGTTTCCAAGGAGCACCTGGCAGATTCAAACTGCCAACCTTTTGGCTAGCATATGTAACACACACTACATCATCAGGGTTCACCACATCTGTGTAAGAAATTTTAAATGCTATCTTTTGAAATGCTTTGTCTGGCTTTTGTTTTGCTAACTTGAGTTTAGATTTAGGCATACAGGAGTGTATAAAATGTCTGTCACAGGTTAAATTTTTTTAGTGATTAAGCCAAGAAAGGTATGCTGATGCTATATAGCTAGAACCAAAGGAAGTCCCTCTGTCCCTCAGTTTCTTCTTTTGTAGAAATAAAATATTTTCCTGATTCACAAAGACTCAATAAGAGCTACACTTATCACAACAAAGCAACTCTTTAAAAAATGTCAGCTGTCTGGGGTGGAGCCAAATGACAGAGTAAAAACATGTCCCTGCAAAACCCTTGAACAACTAAGAACTTCAAAATTAATGAAATCAACCAAATGCAGCAGCAGTCCAGAAGGCCTGAACTGTGCATAGAGAACCATCAGTACAAAGGGAGCAAAAGAACGATCTTAGGAGCACTGAACCACCATGGATAAAACAATGCTAACTGGGAAGAGCTTCTCCACAAACTGTAGGTGTCCCTAGTGGAAAGAAAAACTCCCTCCAGCCAACTTTAGTTACTAGGAGGAGCCAAGAAATAATACAAGGGCTGTAGCAACCTTGATTTTGACTAAGAAGAACAGCCCCAGCCTAAGCATCACAGCCAATAGCCCAGATCTGAAGGCTTCCACACAGGTTAGAACTGGCTGGTGGTCATTGGTCCTTATGGCCTACCAGCTGGGCATGACTCAGAGCAGCAAGGGACTAGGAGGCCTCAGCCTGGGGAGCAGGTAGATAGGGCAGGGAGTGCAGGGATGGGAGTCCTAGGTTCCTGCAACCAAGGGCAACAGGGCAGGAGAAGGCAAAGCTTGGGAGGAGGTGTGAAAATGCACTGTCCACAGCAGGCCTTAGTTCTGCATGGGACTAGGAGGCCTGGGTCAGGCAACACACAGCAGTGGAGCAGGTGATGATCACAGCACCTGGTTGGAGTGGGGAGATAGAGTGGCCCAGTAGCTAAGCAGACCTTGGAACTGGCCTTGAAGCAGTGCGGGCCAGGAAGGTCTGCGTTCTACTGACTCAAGGGGAGCTAAGTAAGTACACCCATGGCTGGGCAGGAATTGGAGCCACAGGCCCAAGGATAATTGGGCTCAGGTTATCAGGCCAGAGTAGAGTGATCTCCCCAGTGGCTAGGCAGCCATTAGTGCCATGTGCACCAGGTAGGCCTGGACTCAGGCAACCTGGGGAAAAGGGAGTGAGCACCAGTGGCCAGACAGCCATTAGAGCCACATGCACCAGGGATGCCTGGTCTCAAGTGACCTGAGGAGAGTGAAGTAACTGCCCCAGAAGCTAGGCAGGCATTGGAGCTGTGCAGTCCAAGGATGTCTGAGCTCAAATGACCCAGAGGGAGCAGGGGGAGCACACCAGCAGCTAGGCAGACATTAAGGCCTTGTTTGCCAGGGAGGCCTGGGCTTAGGTGACTCAGAAGAGCAGAGTGAGCACACTCACAGCTGGACAAGAATTGGAGCCTCATGACCCAGGAGGCCTCAACTTATGTAACCTAGGGAGAGCAGAGTGAGGGCAACAATGACTAGGCATGATTTGAAACCATGTGGGTGAGGCAGGGAGACCTGTGCTCAGATGACTCTGGTGAGAGGTGTGATCTCCCCTGTGGCTAGGCAGGTGTTAGGGCTGTTTATGTCAGAGAGGCCTGGGCTCAGGAGACCCAGGAGGAAAGAGTGACTGTGCTTTGGCTGGGCAGGCCTTAAAGCCACACAGGACAGGGAGGCTGGAGCTCAGGTATCTAAGGGAAAAGGAGTAGATGGCCATGGGACCCGGAGGGACAGTGTTAACAATCCTGTGGCTGAGCAGGCCTTGGAGCAGAGCATGCAAGGGAGGCCTGGGTCCAGGTGACCCAGGTGGACAGAGCAGGTGATTGCAGAACATAGGGCGGTAGACCAAATGTGCCCACAACCTGGCAAGCCATAGAGATAAGTTGTGTTAACAAGACAAGATCTTGATGACCCAAGGCTGTAGTACAGGCTAGAATGGGCCAGTAATGTGGTGCTGCAGATGATCCAGGTTGGCAGCATGTGTGTACACATGTCCATGGGCAGCCATGTGAGTGAGTATAGACCAGATTAATATGGGATTAGCTGAATGAAGGTGCATCAAGTTAGACTTAGGAGAGCCTGGCCCACCAGCCAGTAGTCCACAGCAGGGACAATAATATCACAGAGCAGAAGGTCAGCAGAAGGCACAGGGAAACTCCAAATCAGGACCCACAGAGGGACACACCAAACAGCTCAACTGAATTATCAGGTCCCCAAAATCAAACCAACTTAATACTCTCGAGTATTCATAGATACAACTTAAACCACAATAATCAAACAAAAATAGCAACAACTTTCAGATGGCTTGGAGACAACAATCAGTTTCTAAACATGTAAAAAAGCAAACTACCATGGCTACCAAAATCTCCCAAAACAAGGATGGAATGGATTTCCTAGACAAAGAAGTCTTCCTAAAATTATCAGAAGTAGAATACAAAAGACTGATGTACAGAGTAGTACAAGGTATCAGGAAAGAGATCAAGCAAAATGCAACAGAACACACCAAGAAATTAAACACACTGCAAGAAATGCTTGGACAGCAATGATCTGAATTCACAAGATTAACAAAATTACTGAGCTTGAAAACTCAATATAAAGTCAAAGGAATAGAGCTGAGGAAATGGAATGCAGAAATAGCAAGACTGAAGTCTTAGTAAATGACACCAGCATACACGAGAAAAAATCAGATAAAAGATTCAGTAAAAATTAAGAATCACTAAGAGTTATGGCACTTTGCTGGCTTGGCTTTAAGAGTTATGTGGGATTCTATGAAGAAAAATAACATACGAATGACTAGAATGCTAGAACAAGGGGGGATATATGAAAATACAGAGAGAGCTGTAGAAGATCTAGTGACAGGAAAAGCCCCTGATATTATGAAGGAAGAGAAGATATATATCCATGGTCCCCACTGAACACCCCTCAAGATAGATCCCAAAAGAAACACATCAAGGCGTGTCATAATCAAGCTCAATAAAACTAAAGATAAAGACAAAGTACTAGAAGCAGTTAGACTTAAACAGAAAATAACCTACAAAGGAAAATTAAGACTAAATTCAGAATACTCAGCTGAAACCATGCTGGCAAAATGACAATGGAACAACATATATAAATCCCTGGAGGAGAAAAACTCCTAACTGAGAACTACCTACCCTACAAAATTGTCTCTTAAATATGAAAGTGAAACTAGGACTTTCACAGATAATCAGAAATTTAGAGATTTTGTAAAACCCAAACCCAAATTATAGGAAACACTGAAAGAAGTCTTTCAGTTAGAAAATCAACAATGATAGATACACATAAAGGACTCAACATTTGACAGAGTACCCAGAGTCCATTAGGATAGGAAATCCACAAAAGATACCCAAAGCCAAATCACAAAAAAGAGAAATTCAGAAGTACCAGGATTTAATTTATGACAAGGCAGATCTCTCAGATGGGGAGGAAGCCTAGGAATATGATCACTATAGACTGGACTATTTCTAGATTGATACAGGGATATAAGGGAGTAACTGCAACAGAAATCTATAAATCTACCTATCAAACATGAAATTAAAAAAATGAAGCTTAAAAAAAACAATGAAAAACCAGCAAAGAAAAAAGGCTCAGCAGAGAAAATTAAAAAGAACAGAGGAATTGCTCACAACACATTAAAAATGAAACCAAAATGGGAGTACTAAGCTCATGCATATCAGTCATTACGTTGAATGTAAATTGCCTAGATGTGCCAATAAGGAGACAGAGAGTAACAGATTGGATTAAAAAAAAAAAAAGAAAAAAAACAAGATCTGTCTATATAATACAGGATACACACCTTAGACTCAAAGACACAAATAAACTACAACTCAAAGGATAGAAAACAACATACCAGGCTAATAACACTCTCCAAAAAGCAGGAGAGGCAATATTAATCTCTGACAAAATAGACTTCAAAATTAAATCCACCTCACAAGATAAGGCAGTATACTACATATTGGTTAAGGGCTCAGTACAGCAGAAGGATATAATCATATTAAGTATCTAAATTTCCATTGACAAAGCTTCAAAATACATAAAGCAAGCACTACTCACTCTGAAAAAGGGAACAGATAGCTCCACAATAGTAGTAGGTGATTTCAACATACCACTCTCAATAAAGGATAGAGTATCTAGGTAAAAGCTCAGTAAATCAACCAAGTCAACCTCCCAGACATATTCGGAACACTCCACCAAACAGCACCCCAATATGCTTTGTTTTCCAATACATATAGAATATTTTCCAGATTTGACCATATATTAGGCCACACAGCAATCCTTAGCACTGTATGAAATACCAAAATAATACAAAGCATCTTTTCAGACCATAAAGCTGTAAAACTAGAAATCAACAACAGAAAAAAGGTGGAAATAAAACAAAAAACATGGACATGAATAACATTTTACCAAAGAACTACTGGATAATAGAAGGAATCAAAGATGAAATAAAGAAATTCAGAGAATCAAATGAGAATGAAAACACATCTTATCAAAACCTATGGGATTCAGTAAAAGCAGTGCTTAGAGGTCAATTCATCTCAAGAAACTCACACATACAAAAAGAGGAAAGAGCACAAACCAAAGAATTAAATTTTCAACTTGACAGCTGGAAAGAACCTAGCAAAAGAACTCATCGGGTTCCAGAAGAAAGGAAATAATAAAAATTCAAACAGAACTAAATGAAACTGAAAATAGAAAAATGATTGAAAGAATAAGCAAGACAAAAAGCTGGGTTTTTGAAAAGATAACTAAAATTGATAAACCATTAGCCAAACTGACAAAAGGAAAAACAGGAGAGGAAACAAATAACCTGAATAAGAAATGATATGAGTGATATCGCAACAGACCCAAATGAAAGAAAAAAAAAAATAGAATGTTATGAAAAACTGTACTCTAATAAATTAAAAAACCTAGAAGACATGGGTGATTTTCTAGAAAAACACTACCTACCAAAACTAGTGCAGACAGTGAACAACTAAATAAGTCTATCACAAGAGAAGAAATTAAAAAATTAATTTAAAAAACTCCCGACTAAAAAAAGCCCTGGTCCATATCACTTCACTGGAGAATTCAACCAAATATTCAGAGAAGAGTTAATACCACTATAACTAAAGGTATTCCAGAGCATAGAAACGGATGGAATACTCCCAAACTCGTTCTATGAAGCTGGTATAACCCTGGTACAAAAAAAAAAAAAAAAAAAAAAAAACAAGTAAAGACAGCACTAAAAAGGAAAATCACAGACCAATATCTCTCATGAACGTAGACTCAAAAATCCTCAACAAAATGCTACCTAATAGAATTCAACAACAACACATAAAAAAAAAAAAAATGTTTCACCATGACCAGGTAGAGTTTATATCAGGGATGCAGGGGTGGTTCTGCATTAGAAAAACAATGCAATAGATACAGAAAAGGCATTTGATAAGGTTCAACACTGATTTACTTTAAAAACTCTCAGCAACATAAGAATAGTAAGGAAATTCCTCAACGTAATAAGGAGCATCTACTGGAGGCATAGTGGGTTAAGTGCTACATCTGCTAACCATAAGGTCAGAAGTCCAAACCTGCAGGGCACTCCTTGGAAACTCTATGGGGCAGTTCTACTCTGATGTCTAGGTTCGTTATAAATTGAAGCTGACTAGATGACACTGGATTGGAACATGAAACCAACTGCCAACATCATTCTGAATGGAGAGAAATTGAAAACATTTTCCTTAAGAACAGGTACCGGACAAGGATGCCCACTATCACCACTTTTATTGAACATTGTTCTGGAGGCCTAGCCAGAGCAATCAAGCATAAAATAGAAATCAGGGGCATCTAGATCGGTAAAGAAGTTAAAGTACTACTATTTGTGGATGACACGATGCTATACATAGAAAACCCTAAAGAATCCACTCGAAACTACTGAAACCAATAGGCTTCAGCAAAGTATCAGGATATAAGACAAACATACATAAGTCATAGGATTCCTTTATACCAAAAAAAGAGACAATCAAAGAGGAAATTTCAAAAGCATTACCATTTACTGTAGCCCCAAGACAATAAAATACCTAGGAATAAGCCTACCAGACATGTAAAAGACATATACAAAGAAAACTACAAGATGCTACTGCAAGAAACTAAAAGTGACCTACACGAGTGGAGAAATCTACCTTGCTTCTGGGTAGGAAGACTTGTCTTTGTGAAAATAACTATCCTACACAAAGCAATTTATACATACAATGCAATGCCAATACAAACCCCAATAACTTTCTTTAGTGAGATGGAGAAACAAGTCACCAACTTCATATGGAAAGAGAGGAAGCTGCAGATAAATAAAACATTGCTAAAGAAGAATAAAATTGGAAGCCTTGCACTACCTGATCTTAAAATCTACTACACTGTCAGAATAGGCAAGACCACCTATGACTGGCATAAAAACAGACATACAGACCAGTGAAACAGAATTGAGATTCCAAATATAATATCATCTACTTATGAGCCACTAATATTTAATAAAGGCCTAAAGGATGTGAACTGGGGAAAACACAATCTTTTCAACAAATGGTCTTGGCATAACTGGACATCCCACCTGCAAAAAATTGAAACAAAATCTTTATCTCATGCCATACAAGAAAACTAACTCAAAATGCTTTAAAGACCTAAATGTAAAATGATAAAAATCCTGAAAGAGAAAATTGGAACAACAATGGAAGCCCTAATCCATGCCATTAACAATCTACAAAAAATCGAGAATAACCCTCAAACATCAGAGAGAAAATAGACAAATAGAGCTCTTAAAAATCAAACACTTATACTCATCCAAAGCCTTCATCAAAAACAATAAAAAGACCACCTACAGAATGGGAAACAATTTTTGGCTGTCATACCTCTGGTTGTCATCTACTCTCTCTAATCTACATGATACTGCAAAACCTCAACAAGAAAAAGAAAAACAAACCAATGAAAACATGAGCAAAGTACAGGAAAAGGTACTTCACTAAAGACATACTGGATGCCAACAGATATGAGGAAATGCTCACCATCACTAACCATTAGAGGAATCTATATCAAAATAACAGTGAGATAGCATCTCACCCCAACAAGGCTGGTAGTTATACAAAAAACACAAAGTAATGAATGCTGGAGAGGGCATGGAGGCTGAAATTCTTCTACACTGTTGATGGGAATGGAAAATGGTTTGACCACTTTGGAAATTGATTTGGCACATTCTTAGAAAACTAGAAGTAGAAATATCATATGATCCAGCAATCCCACTGCTTGGAATATATCCCAAAGACACAAGGGAAACCACAAAAACAGATGCATGCAAGCCTATGTTTGTTGTGTATCTCTCCACAGTAGCAAAAATATGGTAGCAACCTAGATGCCCATCAACAGATGAATGGTTAAACAAACTATGATGTATTCATACCATGGAATACTACACAATGATAAGAAACAATGATGACTTACAGAAATACCTGTTAAAGTAGGACCATCTGGAATACATATTATGCTGAGTGAACTTAGCCAGATGCCAAAGAACAAATACAGTATGAGACCATTAATATAAGGATGCAACGAATCATTTTAGCACATAAGAAATCAACTATTGATGGTTACATGGATGGGGAGAGAGAGAGAGGGTTTTCTACATATTAGAGGTTAGGACTAGGGTTAAGTACAGGGTATGACAACGTGTAATAGAAAGGAGGTACCCACTACTGCTCAACTCCAAAACTAAACTGTTCCCCAAATGTGGCCTACCTCTTTGGAAGGACAGAATAACCAGGTCTGGAGTCAGAGGATTATGCTCTCAGGGGACATCTAGACTAATTGGAATACAGAAGTTCCTTTTTTGTTTTCTCTTTTTCTCTTAAAAAAAAAGGTTCTGCATACCACTTAGATGAGTGGCATCTGGCGTCTTAAAAACTAACAAGCTGCCACCTAAGAAGCACCAATTGATCCCAACACAGCTGGACCCGTAGTGAGCAATGGACATCAAGGACAGGAAGAAAATATGAACCCACCAGGTAGAAGGAGCCATACAAGGCAGAATTGAAGAACTAGATGGTGCCCAGCCACCACCAATGACTGGCCAAAACAAGTGCACAAAAATGTTATACATACCACTTGAGTGAGTGTTGTCTGAGGTCTTAAAGGCTAACAAGCTGCCACTTAAGTAGCACGAACTGGTCCCAGTCTACCTGGACCATAGCTAAAAGGAGGACATCAAGGACAGGAGGAAAATGTAAGCCTAGTTGATGGAAGGTGCCATGTAATCCAGGGACTAATTTAATATGAGAACAGAAGAATCAGATAGTGTTTGGTCACAACCAGTGACTGCTTAGGGTGAGTTGCACAATATAGAGCCCCCAATGTGGCAGGAGAAACATTAGCATGCAGGACTAGAACTCTACAAAATGACCACAATTGATGGTTCTTCGGTATAGAGGGACCCCTGGGAGCTTGACCTGTGGACTCTCTAATGCCAAACTGCATCCAGCAATGATTTCAGCTCCTCATATAAAGACTGAACTGACTATACATGACATGCTGTGATCCTGGCACTGAACAAACTTTTGGGCTTAAATAAAAACATGGGTCCTGTCCAAGAAGCTAGTTGCTAGAGGCAGGAAGATAAGGTGAGGGTGTAGAGGTCTTGATCAAACAGGCATGAGAATTTCTGGATGATAAGGGAAGTGTACTGTCACAGAAAGGTGGAGAAGGGAGGGGAGAGCAGCTAGAACAAAACAGTGGTGTGAGTTCCAAACATTATAAAGCAATTTGAAATGGATTGTTTACTTGTACTTAATCACACCAAAATTTATATTAAAAAAATTGTGAACCGTATCATGAAGGAGAGAATACAGAAATCTTGAGACAGAATGGAAAGGATAGAAAGATGCCAGGGCCGAGAGAGGAAACGGAAATAATGAGCCTGGAGTTTCCATTTTAGGTTTATGACTGTGGGTGCAAAAATAGCTATGTGTACAATCGCAGACAGAAAACATAAAGAAAGGAGAATCAAAGTGAGATGCTGAGTAAATTAGTAAGTATGAAATTGTGTGGAGAAAAAAATGCACAATTTTAGGGAGCAAGAGAGTAATCATTAAGTAAATCTGTTGTGGTGCTTTGGATTCCTATAAGATTCCTAGAGGAGAGAAAAATGACCTACAAGAGAAAAAGGGCATCAGTGAAGGAACATAAATAGTACACAAAATCACTCAAAGCCAATTCATCATCAGGAGATGATTAAGAGGACAAGCTAGAAAATGTCTATATAGGACTATGCTATAGGCCTGGGATAGTAAGTGGCTGAGGTTGACTCCATGGCACTTCTTAAAATTAATACAGCTGTCAAGGAAGAGTCAGGATGATGTAAGTTTTAAGAGTGAGGTAATTTATGAGGTTTTGGAGAGCTTTAAGCATGATTTTTCAGTAATATCTGTAATATGTTCAAGGACAAAAACACTATACATGTAATTTTTTTAATTAAATGGTTTTTTAAAAAGGCAGATGCGTACAGTGTAAATCAGCTGAATAGCATATATTGGCATGATGGTGGATATTGTTAAGAGCACATAAATAAATTTCCTGAAATCTGTGTTTAAATGCTGACTTTGGATTACACAGTATAGGCTGTATTATAGTTAAAGTACTGCTAAATAAATCTTTTTGACCTTCAAGTAATATGCCATTGATTGTGTGTGTTTCTGTGTTTCATTTTACACAATAATGGCACACCTTCAATTTGTAAGCCACAGTGATCACGGTATAGACACTCATGTTAACAGAAGATAGAAGGATGTGATTAGTAATATTGAATGCATATTGAAGCAGTCAGTATGATAAAATTAATAAAGAAAAGGAGACAGGGCCAAAATGATGGACTAAACATGTATCTCCTCAACTCCCTCTGAGAACTGAGGCTTGGAATGATAATTGAATGGAGTAGTGGACATCTAGGGAGATTTATGACCTGGCATACTATTGTCAGATTTGACTAGGCACCAGTTACAGACTTAACTTCACCTCACAATGATGAGCCAGTGGAGTCTGACCCCCACTTCTGCTGACTGACTGTATCAGAGAACTGCAGATACTGATGCTTTCTTTGTTATTTGGGAGGCAATGACTGGGCATGAGCTGACAAATACACCAAACTGTGATGCCTAAATAAACAGTGTATACTGCAGCAAGAGAAAGTCCATGGGATAGCCACATACTGAGAGACTGGTTGCTGACTCAGGGAAACACTGCCCTACCCTATGTCTTTTCTGAGCTGCCAGAGATTGCTGTTTCACAGCAGGAAGGGTAGCTTGGCCAGGATGACATCTTGGTCAGCTGGGGGGCTGAGTCACCCAGACAGGGCCTTAGATGTGGCTGATTCTCAATCAGAGCAGCAGCCTGTCTGGAAAGCACTTCTCCAGTAGAAAAGTGGTATTTGAGACAAGTCATGTCTAGACTCACAGGTGGAGCCTGGCAGACAACGGCTGGAAGGCCTTAGCCTCCCTCTACTTTGCACCACATCATCGCATCTGTGGACACAGCCTATAAGGTACATTGTCAGCTGGAAGGTGGAGCCTGTCACACCTGAGGGCCTGACTGTTTTCAGCAGCTGTTGGAAAGCTCTCCACTTAGAAGTAAAGTACGCTTATAATAAGACCTGGAGATCTGACTGTTGCGACGCTTGCCAGCTTCTCCACACTTCACTGACCCATAGCACTGGCTGGCAGCCCCACAGTGATTCCATAAGTGGGGCACCATATTTGCCAGCCAAGAAGCAGAGACTGCCACCCCAGAGAGTCTACCTGGGGCCAGTGACTAGAGTACATAGAAACAGTTGGTGCTGTTCACCAACTCCCCTCTTAGAACTATGCCACAGCTCCTGTTCAGGTAACATCAAACACTTTCTGGATGGCACACTATAATAAAAGATAGCTAACCATTTAAAGAAGCTGTCCATCATGACTCTGGAAAACTCCCAAAATAAAGAATAAAAAGCTTCCCAGATGAAAAAGCCTCTGTGAAACTATCAGAGGTCAAGTACAAAAGAATAATATAGAGAGCCCTCCTAGAGATTAAACAAAATGCAGCAGAGTGAAATGAAAAATTAAGCAAACTGTTTGAACTGATGGAATACCAACAATTTGAAATCCAGCATAGCACTAATAAAATTAAGGAATTAAACAATTCAATTCAAAGCCAAAAGAACAGAATTTAGGAAATGGAAGCCAGAGTTAGCAAGCTTGAGAAAAGAACAACTGATGCCAGTATTTATGACAAAAAAATCACGGAAAAGAAATAAGAAAAATGAAAAAGCATTAAGAAACTTGTGGGACTCTATTGAGAGGAATCACCTACAAATAATTTGAGTTCCTGAACAGGACAGGATGGCAGAAAATGCAGGGAAAGTTGTTGTAGAGTTGATAACAGAAAACTGCTCTGAAACTGTGAAAGAAGAGTGGTACATAGATTTCCAAGACACATATTGAACACCACAAAAAGTAGAGCCCAAAAGAAAGACACCAAGATGTATCATACTCAAGCTTAATAAAATGAAACATAAAGAGAGACCCTTAAAGGCAGAGAGGCTTAAAGCAAAGGTAACATGCAGAAGGAAGCCTTGTAGGCTTTTGTCTAACATCTCATCAGAAATAAAGTTGGCAGGAGACAGTGGGATGACACATTCAAAGCCTTGAAGGAGAAAAATTTCCAACCAAGAATTATATATCCTGCAAAATTGTCTCTCAAATATGAAGATGAAAATCAGACATACACAAATAAAGAAAGCTTAGAAACCTTGTAAAAACTGAACCTAGACTACAGGAAACACCGAAAGAGGCTCTTTACTTAGAAAAACAAGATTGTTAAGTGTATACTTAAGGAGACAATGCAGGACACAGCATTCAGAATCCTACTCAGGAAAATCACAACGCTCAGTCAAAGCCACAACATTAAAAGAAGGGGTATGGTGACAATATCTCGAAAACTATAATATCATCACCATAAAAAGTATTGTATTACAGTAATTGTAAATCTTTCAGATGGAAAGGAAATTAAAAATATATGTAGAAGTTAAATTATAATTTAAAGTTAAAATAGTAAGGGGGATGACATGGGTAGTGACAAAGCAAAATAACTGCAACATATCAAAACAAGAAACATGATACAGGAGTCTCAACAAACACAAAACCAACACTGAAAGAGATGAAAAGTCGACCCGTAAAGTAGAATGACCCAGAACAGAATATTAAGAGAAACAGAAAGTATCAACAAAACAAAAATAAATGCATCAAAATGACAGCACTAAACACATGCCTATCAGTAATTACACTGAATGTAAAGGGGCTGAACTCTCCAATAAAGTGACAATAAGTGACACTGTGAATCAAAAGACAAGACACATCTATGTGTTGCTTACAAGAAAAGCACCTAAGACTCAAAGATATGAACAAACTGAAAATCAAAGGATGGAGAAATATATACCAAGCAGATAACATACAAAGCAGAGCAGGCGTGGCAATACTAATGTCAGATAAAATAGATTTCAATGTAAAATGTACCATTGTGGACAAGGATGGTCACTACTGCAAAAAGGTTCAATAAATAAGCAGGATATAACAATATGAAATATTTATGCACTGGCTTGGCTTTATACCAGGGCATCTAAACACACTGAACAAATACTGACACCATGGAAAAATGGGATAGATCACTCCACAATAATAGTGGGAGACTTCAACATTCCACTTTCAGTAGTGGACCAATCATCCAGGAAAAAAAATAATAAAACTCAGTAAAGATACACAAGATCTTATTGTAACATTCAACCAACTGGACTTATCAACATATACAGAACTTTTCACCCATTGATAGATAAGTACAACTTCTTTCCCAGTGTACATAGAACATTTATCAGAATGAACATGTGTTAGGACCTAAAGAAAGTCTCAAAAAAATCCAAACAACTGAATTATTGCAAAGAATCTTCTCAGATGATAAACTCATGAAAGTTGAAATCAATAGCAGAAAAATCATAGGTAGAAATTCAAACTGATGGAAACTGAACAATGGCTTGCACCAAAACCCCTGGGTTATAGAAGAAATCAAGGACAAAAATAAATTTACAGAGCCAAATGAGAATGAAAACCCGTCCTACCAGAACCTATGGGATACAGCCAAAACCGTGTTCAGAGGTCAATTTTTCTCTACAAATGCACACATTTGGAATGAAGAAAAGGTCCAGACTAAAGAATTAGCTCTACAGCTCTAACAGGTAGAAAGACAGCAAGAGAGGACTCCCTCAGAAAACAGAAGAAAAGAGATAATAAAGATTAGAGCAAAATTAAATGAAATAGAGAAAAGAAGAAAAATTGAAAAAAATTAATGAAACCAAATCTAGTTCTTTGAAAAGATCAACAAAATTGGTGAACCATTGACTAAACTTGCAAAAGGAAAACAGGAGAGAAAACAAATAACCCAAATAAGAAATGAGATGGGAGATGTCACAACAGCATCAGCTGAAATGTAAAGTTTCATAACAGAATGCTACAAAAGACTGTACTCTAACAGATTTGAAAACCTAGAGGAAAGAGACAAACTTCCAGATTCATATCAACTACCAAAATCATAACAAGGAGAAACAGAACAACTTAAGCCCATTGCAAAGGAAAAGATTTAAAAAGTCATCAAAAAACTACCCACCAAAGGAAATCCTAGCCCAGACGATGTTGCCAGAGAATTTTACCAAACTTTTAGAGAAGAGTTCACTCAATATTACTATTTCACAGCATAGAAGGGGATAGAATACTCCCAGATTCATTCAATGAAGCCAGCATAACCTTGATACCAAACCCAGGGAAAGATCTTACAAAAATAAAATTAAAAAGACCAATATTACTCATGAGCCTAGAAGCAAAAATCTTCAACAAAATTCTAGCCAATAGAATTCATCAGCATATAAAAAAAAAGGTCACCATGACCAATATGGATGCATTCCAGGGATGCAAGGTGGGTTCAACATCAGAAAAAGTTAATGTGATCAACCACATAAATAGCACAAAAGTTAAGAACAGCCTGACTTTGTCAACTGATGCAGAAAAAGGCATTTGGCAAAGTCGAATACCACTTCATGCATAAATTCTCAGCAAAATAGGAAAAGAGTAGAAATTCCTCAGTGCGATAAGGGGCACCTATGAAAAGTCAACTGCCTATATTATCCTGAACGGTGACAAACTGAAAGAATTTCCCTTGAAAACAGGAGCTAGACAAGGATGTCCACTCTCAACACTTCTATTCAACATGAAGCAAAGTGCAAGTGTACTGGAAAAGAAGAGGTAAAAATCTCACTGTTCACAGACGACATGATTGTATATACAGAGAAACTTAAAGAATCCATAAGTAAACTACTGGAACTAATAAAGGAGTCCAGCAAAGTATCAGAATATAAAATAAACATAAGTAAATCAGTATGATTCCTTTATAACAACAAAGAGGTCATCAAAGAAGAAATCATAAAATCAATACCATTTAGTATAGCCCTCAAGAAAATAACATATCTAGGAATAAATTGAACTAGACAAATAAGAGACCGATGTGAAGAGAACTACAAGATCTTACTGCAAGAAATCAAAAGAGACTCACGTGAATGGAGAAACTTACCCTGCTCATGAATATTTGGCAACTACATGTCAGACCAACATCTGATCTCCATAATTTACAAGTTACTGTAAAGTATCAACAATAAAAAGGTAAATAAACCAACTAAGCAATGGGCAAAGGAGATGGGCAGACATTTCACTAGAGAGGACATCCAGGCAGCCAAAAGACATGTGAGGAAATGCTCATGATCGTTAGGTATCAGAGGAATCCAAATAAAAACTGCAATGAGATAACATCTCACCCCAACATGGTGGGCCATGATCCAAAAAATACAAATCAACAAATACTGGAGAGTCTGTGGAGAGACTGGAACTCTCCTACACTGCTGGTGGGATTGCAACATCTATGGAATGCAATCTGACACTTCCTTAAAAGGCTGGAAGTAGATATGCCATTTCATCCAGTATTCCCACTCCTTGGAATATATCCTACATAAATAAAGGCTGTCACACAAACAGACAGATTCACACAAACGTTTATTCAGCACAGTCCACAATAGCAAAAAGATGGAATCAACTTAGATATCCATCCGTATACACAATGGAACAATATGCAATGACAAAAAATTGATGATTTTAGGAAACATCTCAGATCCTGATTTCAACCAGAAGACATTATTCTGATTGAAATCAGTCAGCAGCAAAAGGACAAATATTGTGTAAGACCCTTTCTATAAGGACTTAAAAATAGACTAATATACAGAAGAAAATACTCTCTGACAACTACAGGGGAGGTGAGGGAGGGAAATGCTGGTCATAGATTAAATAGTTGCTGGAGATTTTGTTAGGTGAAAGCAGTGATATCACACAGTAGAAAGCAGATCAAATTAACTGGTCTCCATAAACTGAAAGCTCTTCTAATCTCAACCCAATATTGCAAGCATAGAGTAGCAGCGGCAGGGACCTGGGAACCATGCTCTCAACAACATGGAGATCAAGTGGCATAACTAGCCTATGGCTAAGAGAGTCTTCTGCATTCATATTGGTGAGTGGACTCTGGGGCCTTAAAAGCTAGCAAGCTTCCATGTGAGGTACACCAAATGGTCCCAAGTCAGCAAGAACAGTTCATCACTGAGAATATCAGAGACAAGAGGAGAAAAGAGCCCAGGAGACAGAAGTACCTATGTAATGGGAGACTGTATCAACATGTGACCAGAAGAACCAGATGATGCCCAACCACCACCAAAGACAGCCTTAAAAAAGGGCACAAAATGTTGAATCCCTGTGGCAACATGAGAGCAAGAAGGGTACAGCTCAAGGACTCTACTAAAAGACCACAATTAATGACGTGACAGCTCAGGGGATCCCCTGTGAACATGGCCCCTAAATCTCTTGCTGTCCCTGTTTAGAAAGCACTGCTGAATTCAACTATTCAGACAAAAATGGATTAGACTCTGGGACACAATGTGACCACATGGTAGCTGTACTTTATGGTTTTGTGCATTTTTAGGAGGCTGCCCTACTCGTCTGTTTCTACATGAGAGAGAAGAAAGTAGAGAGGAAGTGGCATGAGACCATTAAGTCGATATGACAAGTATAAAATGAAAAAGAAGGGTGTGCTGTCACAAGGCAAGGAGAGCAGAAGTGAAGATAGGCAAGCATGTAAAATTGATTGGGTTTGTATATACTTTCACTTAACCACAATAAATAAATTGAAAAAAATAATAAAGAACAATACCAAAGGACACGGGACAAATGAAAGACTGTTTTCTGTATGAGAAATTCTTATTAGCTACTTCTTGGAATAAAAGAGTAGGGTAAATGAAGAGAAAGAAATTATTATTTCAAAACTTATCCTTTATTTTTCAATTTTCAACATAGAACTGTTGTTCTGTACTACTTTGAAATTATTGATAGATATTTTAAAAGAAAATTATGTAAAAATAATGTGTCATAAGAATTCCAAGGAAATAAACTGCACTGTCTATGAAAGCAAGATATATTTTATTGTTTAGGCAGCATTTCAGTTGGTTTTATCAGAGCAGATAGAATTTATATAGCCAGATCTATGGGAGAAAAATGTGCTATAGAAAGTAAGAACATAATGATAAGAAATTATCATGAAGTATGAAGATGTGTGGCATTTAGAAGAAATGGGATGCCAGGCTTAAAAGTAGTTGCAGTTAGGCTTTACAAGTCTGTTACAGAGTCCATACTGTGTGGGTCCTCATTGACAGAGGAGATCAGCCAGGAGACAGACAAGAGATAAAGGTGGCATGGAGTAGGGTACAAATATGTTTCAACAGATTCAAGAAGCATTTTGAAAGTAGATTCATAAAGTTTGTTTGATTGAATGGAAATCGATTCTAAAAAAAGATACCAATAATGACTCCACATTACTTTGCTTAAAACAATCTGTTCATGCTGTTTTTTGAGAAGCAGTTCAGTAAGGGCAAGGATGATGCCGCAAAATCAGAAGGTCAATATTGGACATGTTAAGTCTGCAATGCTTGTATATATTTAAGTGAAGACAGTCAAATGACTAGGAATTTTAATTTAGACTGGAATTCAAGTGAAAAAAAAAAGGTTAATACAGGAGAAAAAAAGTAGAACTTTGTCTTATAAACAGTATTAAAAGACTCTAAAATAGACAAGATCACCCAGGGAGAGAGGAGAGTCTTCCAGTCAGTGAGATATGATGGCCTATTGGAAGAACTGAGAATTACCCATATTGAGGTATAGGTGGCCTCTAAGAAAGCTCTGCTTTTATAAGCGTATTTTTAGAAAGGAAATAAAAATCATAAATCAACAGCAATCTAAAATATCCAAGTACTATATATGCAAACCCTGGTGGCACAGTGGTTAACTGCTACAGCTGCTAATCAAAAAGTTTGACAGTTCACATCCACCAGACACTCCTTAGAAACTCAATGGGGAAGTTGACTTTGTCCTATAGCATTGTTACAAGTCAGAATAGACTCAAAGACAATGAGTTTTGTTAGTAATATACATGACACAGACAAGGAAGCTGAGTGTCTGAAACATTAAATAATGTGAACAAATTCTTACAACCAAGTCAAACTCAGCTTTCTCTGAATCCAAATCTTGAACTTTCTCTTACAGAATTATCTGTCTTTACATAATTAGCAAGCACATGCTTTAAATTTGGTACTGTTTCTGATTCATCTTTATATCCCAAGTTTCTAGAATAGTTTCTGTTCCTCACAAATATTTTTAAACATTACAAGCATTTATTGAATAAATGGTACTTGTCGGGAACTGTTTCTTGATGAGTTAAGATATAAGCAAAATATTCATAAGTAATATGTGGATTGAACTAAAAAAGTCATGTAAAATAATTATGAAACAGGCAAAGCAATAAAAGAATTCAGAAAATGTCTAAATAAACAATTACAAATATTACAGTAATTACAGATCCAAAAGATAAACAACAATTTCAGAAATAGAAAACTCCATGAAAGGTTTTAGGAGTAAATTTGAAATAATGGAAGATAAAATTGGTGGGGTGGAAGACAAACACATGGGCAACCTTTTGTTTGAGGAAAACACAGAAAAGAATGAAGAAAAACTAAGAAGTACAGACATGGGACACAATCAATGGCCATAATTTGCATATGGTCAGAGTTGCAGAACAAGAGGAAGAAATGAAAAACACAAAGAAAATTATTGAAGATTTCTAGCAGAAAACTTCTTAAATACCATGGAAGACAAAAAACTGACTATCCAAGAAGCTCATGAACTCAATACAGGATAAACCTCAAAAGAAATTCATCAAGACATATCTAATCACACTTGCCTAAACCAAAGACAAAGACTCCTGAGAACAACTGAAGAAAAATTAGAAGACATTTACAAAGGGCAAACAATAAGTTGTGATTTTTCAGTGGAAACTATTTAGGCAAGGAAACAACGGGATGAGATATGTAAAACTTAGGAAAAAATGCTAACTAAAAATAATATATACTGCAAAACTCTATCAAATATGAAGGCAGAGATAGGACATCTCCATATAAACGAAAAGTAAGGGAATTCATAGAAAACAAACCAACTCAGAAGAAATATTAAAGGGGGTTCTTCCAGCTGAAGTACCAACAATATGAGACAACAACAGAAGTCTAGAATTCAGAACAGCATCAGGGAGATACTAGCGTAAGTAAAGAACTCTTAATAATAAAATAAAAACAAAAAAAGGTAAACACAGAAATCAATCTGTAAATGACAACAGTGTCAAAACAATAACAGGCAGGATTAGATGATGCAGGCGTAGAACTTTCAAATGGAGAAGAACCTGATAGCAAATAATAAAAGACTGGTTTAAATTTACCAAGATAAAGGTAAATTTCAAGGTAACCACAAAGAAAGTTAACAAACCTACTCACGAAAATGAAAAGAAAAATATAAATAGCAAACACAAAATCTATTTTTTAAAAAAGAGAGAAACCCCCCCACACAAAAACTCAGCACCAGAAAGTAACAGGAAGAAAGAAAATGTCAGCACCACACAAATAAGAAAGAAATAAAAACACAATAGGACAGCAATAAACTCTTCTCTATTAACTATCAGTGAGTGTAAATGGTTTAAATTCTCCTGTGAAGAGACAGAATTTCAAGACGGATAAGAAAAACAACTCATCTCTATGTATTCTATGAGACATGTACCCTAAGCACAAAGAAACAAATACATTAAAAATCAAAGGATGTGAAAGATATGTCTAGCAAACAGTAGCAAAAAAGAGCAGAAGTGGCAATATTAATCTCAGGTAAAATAGACTTTAAGGCAAAATCAGCCATAAAAGTTGAGGAAGAATATAATATAATTGTATAATGATTAAAGAGATAATCCACAAAGAAGATATAACCTTAATAGATATCTACACACTCAGTGATAGGGCTACAAAATACATAAAACATTCTAACAGCCCTAAAATGAGAAATAGTTCCACAATAATAGTAGGAGAAGCAACACATCACTAACATTAAGGACAGTGTATCTAGAGAGAAACTCAACAGAAGAGCTAAAAGACACAATCAATCAACTTAACTTTATAGGCATATGTAGAATATTCCACCCCACAGGAGAAAAGTATGCATTCTTCTCCAATGAACATGAAAAATTATCCTGAATAGACCACATTTTAGGGCACAAAGCAACTATCAATGATATCCAAGACATTGAAATAAAGTATTGTCTCTAATCAAAATGCTGTAAAAATAACAAAAACAAGTAAAACAAAATCAAATACACAGAGACCAACTAACATCTTGCTTAGAAACAATCAAATGATAGCACAAATTGAAGAGAGAATAAAATAAATTCCTGGAATCAAATGATGATGAAAACATAAAATAACACAATCCTTGAGACACAGGAGACAGTGCACAGAGGTAACTTTATAGCAGTAAATGCACGTATCAACAAAGAAAAACAGATAAAAACAAAAACAGACCAAAGCATGAACAAAGAGAGAAACACTCACACACATCAGAAGAAAAGAAAAAATAAAGATTCACCCAAACACAAATGAAATAAATAACAGGTAAACAATAATCAACAAGACCGAAAGCTGGTTCTTTGACAAAAGTCACTAAAATTGACAAACCACTACCTAGACAGACAAAAGAAAAATAGGATCAGAAGCAAATAACCTAAGTAGGACATGATATGAGATTTGTTACAACAGACCCAATTGAAATAAAAAGGATTATAGCAGAATACTATCAGAAATCTTCCTCCAAAAATTTTGAAAAACTAGAGGTAACAGATAAATTTGTAGAAACACACTACCTACCTAAACTAACACAAAATAAGGTAAAAAAAAATTCTGGACAGATCCATGACAGGAGAAAAGATTGAAGAGGAGGGTTATAAAAAATAAATAATTACACAAAACTCCAAACAACAAAAGCTCTGGTTTAGGTGACTTCAATGGATTATTCTGACAAACATTCAGAGAAGAGCTCACACCAGTACTACTCAAACTATTTCAAAGCAAAAAAAAACTACTTTCAAAATAAAGGAACATTTCTCAATTCATTCTGTGAAGCACAACCCTGATACAAACCCAAGCAAAGTAATCAAAACAAAAAAAGAAAGAAAATTGTGGACCACTATCTCTCATGCATACAGATGCAAAAATTCCCAACAAAATTCTAGCTAACACAATTCAGTATCTCATCAAAACAGAGGAAGAAGAAGATAAAAAGACCACAAACAAATGGGATTCATACCAAGCATGTAAGAGTGGGTCAACATTAAAAAAAATCAACACAATCCACTACATAAATAGAACAAAAGAAAAAAAAACATGCTCACTTTAACTGACACAAAGAAGGCATTTGAAAAACGCCAACACTCATTTCAGATAAAACTCCCAACAAAATAGGGATAGAAAGAGGATTCCTCAATATAATAAAAGAGATCTATACAAAACCAACTACCAGAGAGGAGAGTCTAACAGCATTCCCCCTAAGAATAGGAACAAGACAAGCGTGCCCTCTTGCATCTTTCCAATATAACATTGTGCTGAAAGTCCTAACTAGAGCAATAAGAGAAGAAAAGGGGAAAAAAGACATCCAAATTGGAAAGGAAGAAGTGAAACCTTCCTTATTTACAGATGACTTGATTCTGTACATACGGAACCCCAAAGAGTCCACAAGAAAAACTTCTAGAACTAGTAACGTCAACAGAGTAGCCACATATAGCATCAACATATGAAAATCAGTTAGATTCTTATACACCTAAAAGAAAACTTGTAAGAGGAAATCAGGAAATTAATACCATTTATATTTATAACAGCCCCTAAACAGATAACATGCATAGGACTATACGAAGAAAACTACTAAACATTATTGCAAGAAGCCAGAGGCCTGAATGAATGGGAAAGCATACCTTGCTCACAGGTAGGACTCAACATTATAAGAACGTTAATTTTACCCAAAGTAATCTACAGATATAATAATATCCCAATCCAAATACAGGAAGTATTCTTAAACAGAGGAAAACTAATCAACAATATATGGAAAGAAAAGAGACTCCAGATAAGCAAAGGATTGTTGAAGACAGAACAAAGTAAGATCTCTCACTACCTGCTCTCATATAACCTGCTGTACAACCACAGAAGTCCAGATAGCCTGGTACATGTGCAACAACAGACAAATAGATCAATGGAACAGAATGGGGAAACCAGACTTAAATCCTCTGATTTATGGTCAGCTAATCTTTGACAAAAGATCAAAGTCAGTTAAACGGGGGAAAAGGCAATCTTTTTTCCTTTTTCTTTTTTCAACAAATGCTGCTGGCAAAGCAATGTCCATAGATTAAAAAAAAAAAAAAAAAAGTGGGATAGGATCCATACCTCACACTAGACACAAAAGCTAACTACAGAACAAATCATAACTGAAAACGCACAAACACCAGAAAGTAAACTAGATAAGTGGCGCTCCTAAAAATTAAACACTTATGTTCATCATGAGACCTCTCCAAGCCACTTCTTCAGAGTTGGGGCTAAGACTAACCACATGTCTCCTCTGATCCCTGTAATAACTAAGATCTTGAAAAACAACTGAACAGAATGAAAAGGACATTCTAGAAGCCTGACTATCTGGCAGAAAATTGTGAGATCAGACTGGGTGACAGGAAAGGGAACAACTATCTTTGTTAGAAGTGAATTGGCAGTGCAGAGGGTCACACTGCTGCTGGCACAGGAATGGAGCAGCAGCATAGTTATAGGGGCCATCTTTGTCAGCTGGGAGGCTAGGCCTGAGACTGCTGCACCTGAGAGGGCGGCTAGGACAATACGCCACACTGAGCAGCACCTGAGAGGAGTGCATCTCTGTCATCTGAGAGGCTGAGTTTAGGACAGCCTCACCTAGAGAACATGGTGGTGACTGGCAGCTGAGTGCAGCAGTGCTCTTTCTCCTCCCTTCTATGAACTACATCAGAGGTTAAATTATAGTGGACTACCTGGGCTGAAAGTGGGACACTGTACGTGTGTGCCCTGAGCTTCTCTTTCAGACTTGATAGGGAAACAAGGGGAAGAGTAGAAGAAAGGTTCCAATGACTTTCCCTGAACTGCAGATGGCTGCATTTACAGATCCCCAGGTGAATTCCACAGGCCCATCTTAAGCTAAGTGCTTGCGAACTCTCAGGATTCAGTCCTTTCCCATGTGCTGATTTTTTGCCCTATCCTCAGTCTTTCCCACCTACATTCTATGTTCCACACTGGGCTCTAAATTCTGGTGCGCTACCCAGGCTGAAAGTGAAACATTTTACATGTGTGTCCTGAGCTTTTTGACTGGACTCAGAGAGGAAAAAAAAGAAGGGGCTTAAGACAAGTTCCTCTGGCTCCCCTGAGCTGCAGATTGCTGTACATACAGAGGCAGAGAAGACATTCACTTGAGCATCACAAACTAAGTACTCACCAACTTTCATGACTAAAAACTTTCTTACACACTGACTTCCCTCCCTACAACCAGCTTCCCCTCTGCCTTCACTGCATTACATCTAACTCTAAATAGTAGAAGATTACCTGAGTCAGAAGTAGGGTTATTTTCTAGCATGCCCTGAGCTTTTCGACTGGACCTAGAGAGGGAAACAATGGAAGGCTTGTAAGAAGAGCTCCATTGGCTCTCCTGAGCCCGCAAATCCTGTTACCTTTCTCAGAGTAGTCATTGCTTGAGCCATGAGGTGACAGAGCATCAAAATTATTGCTCTAGTAAGCACTCTAGCTCAAGTGATTAGACTACTTGGACAGCCCAAACCAAATTTGTATATATATATGTGTGTGTGTGTGTTGGACTGCAATAACCTAACCAATAGATTGTAACAGCTTTCTGATGGCTCAGAGATAACAATAAATTTCTACTCATTTAAGGAAGCAGATCACCATGGCTCTGGAAAACTCCCAAAATAAAGAATCAAAAAATTTCCCAGATGGAGAAATCTTCCAGCAATTATCAGATGTAGAATGTGGAAGAGTTATCTATAGAGGCCTTCAAGAAATCAGGATGCTGATTAGACAAATTGCGGCAGAACAAAATGAAAATTTAAACAAGGTGCAAGAATTGTTAGAGTAACAACAATCTGAAATTCAGAAGATTAGCAATAAAATCACAGATTTAGACAGTTCAATAGAAAATCAAAGGAGCAGGATCAAGGCAGTGGAATGTAGAATTAATGAAACTTAAAATAAACCAACTGACAGTAGCATTTATTAGAGAAAATCAGTTAAAATAATCAATAAAAGCAAAGAATCATTAAGAATTATACAGTGGTCCCAACTCAGCAGGAGCAGATGCTCACTGAGGACCAAAATGAGATGGGGTAAAGACAACCCAGAAGATAGAGAGACCCACATGAGTGGGTGCCTACATCAACTTGGGACCAGAAGAACCAGATGGTGCCCAGCCACCACCAGTGACATCCGTGATGGAGCTCACTAAGTGGAGTCTCACTGGCAACACAAGAATAAAAAGGGGTACACCCTGAGATCTCCACTAAAAGACCACAACTGATGGTCCAGCAGCTTTGGGGTTCCCCTGGGAGCATGGCCCCTCACCCTGATTCTGCCCTTGACCATAAATCATAACGAAGGTCCATGCTTCGGACAGGAATGGAATGGACTTGGAGATGCAGAGTGACCGTATGTTGGATGTACTTTATGGTTCTATGCATCCATAGGATATCATCCTGCTGACCTCTGGCTGGAGGAAGGAAAGTGGGTGGAGAAGAGGGAAAAGGAGACTGTTGGGAGAATGAGACATGTATGGAGCAGAGAGGAATAATGTGCTGTCACTGGGCAGGGAAAGCAGTGGAAGCTGCATATAGGTGGGCATGTAAATTTATATGGGAATGTACATTTTCACTCAGCTATATTAAACAACATAAATAAATAAATATATAAGATTTCAGCCAAGGGAGAAAAAAAACAATTATACAGGATTCTATTAAGAGGAACAATTTGTGAATGATTGGAGTACTAGAACAGGGAGGGACAATAGAAAATGCAGAGAAAATTGTTGAAGATTTGCAGAAAGAAAACTTCCCTGACATCATGAAAGACCAGAAAAAAATCCATCCCAAATGCTTGTCAAACTCTTCAAATGGTAGATCCCAAAATAAAGACACCAAGACATATTATAATCAAGCTTAACAAAATGAAAGATAATGAGTTGCTCTTAAAGACATCTAGGCTCAAACCAAAACTAAGCTACAAAGGGGAGTCCTTTAGACCAAACTGATTATTGGGTGGAAATCATGTTGGCAAGAAGGCAATAGGATTACACATACGAAGTCTTCAAGGAAAAAAATCTGCCAACCAAAAACTATGCATCCTGCAAAACTGTCTCTCAAATATGATGGTGAAATTAGGATGTTCCCAGGTATAAAGAAGTTTATAGACTTTGTGAAAACCAAACTAAAATTACAAGCAATACTGGAGGAAGTTCTTTGATTAGAAAATCAATTACCACCGGAGATATACTCAAGGATACAATGCAGGACAAAGCATCCCGAGTCCAACTGGGTAAGGGAAGCCGCAAAGCTCAATCAAAGCTGAAATATTAAAGTTAGGGAAACAGATACATCAATAAGTAAATTATGACACGTGAAAAAGACAGGCAAATTAATGTATTCATGTGAGGACTATTAAGTTTGTAAAGTCATCCTAGAAGTGCTACGTAACTCATTGCTGAATATCCTTATGGTCACCTTCAAAGTACTCCCCTTGGGAAGCTATGCACCAACACAAGTGCCTAGACAATCTTTCAAAGGAATTTTGGAACTCTTTCTGGAATGGCCATCAGAGCTGTCTTCACATTACCTTGATGTCCTCAAAATGTCTTTCTTTCAGTATTTCCTTATCTTTGGGTAAAGAAAAAAACCACTTGGTACCAGAACAGGTGAGTAGGGAGGGTTTTCCCATAGTTATTTGTTTATTGGCTAAAAACTCTCTCACAACTATGCAATTAAGTTTGTGAACTTGCCATCTTGTCGCCATGCACAATGGGCATTGGTGCATAGCTTCCCAAGTGATCACAATGATATTCCACAATGAACATGTAGCACTTAGAAGAACTAAGTTTGTATACTTAATTGTCAGACCTCCTAGACCCTTCAGATAGAGACAAAGTCAAGGAAATACAAAGAAGTTAAAGACTGACTTAAACTTAGAATATTAGGGGGGCATAGTGAGGTAGCCACAAAGCAAACTAATATTGTACATCTAAACAAGAATCACAATGTAGAAGTCTTAATAGATATAAAACCAACATTGAAAAGGATGAGAAAACTCCTAAAGAAATAAAACTCAGAACAGAATATAAAGTGGGACAGAGAAACTGCCAATACACAGAAAAGGTCCAAAATGAACAACACTAAATACATATCTATCAACAATAAATGGATCAGATTCACAAATAAAGAGACAAAGAGTAACAGGTTGAATAAAAAAAAATATGATCTTTCTATATGCTGCTTATAAGAAACACACTTTAGACTCAAAGTTACAAACAAACAGAAACTCAATGGACGGAAAAATATATACCAAGCTAATAATATGTAAAGAAAAGCAGGAGTGACAATATTAATCACAGATAAAATAAATTTTAAAGTAAAATTCACCATTATATATAGGGATGGTCACTGTTTAATGCTTAAAGGATCAATACATAAGGAAGATATAACAATACTGAATACTTATGCACCCAGCAAGACAGCTTCTAAATACACGGAACAAATGAAGACAACAATGAAAACTTAAATAGATCACTTCACCATAACAGTAGGAGACTTCAACACTCCTCTTTCAGTAATGGGCAGAATATCCAGAAAAAGCTCAACAAAGATATGGAAGATCTTACTGCAGCAATGAACCAACTCAAACTCATAGACTTATATGGAACTTTTTACACAACAACAGACAAGTACATCTTATTTTTCAATGCACATGGAACATTCTCCAGAACATACCACATATTAGACCATAAAGCAATTCTCAACAAACTCCAAAACATCGAAACATTGCAAAGCATTTTCTCAGACCATAAAGTTTAAACCAGTAACAGAAAAAACATGGGTAGGAACTCAGACTCATAGAAACTGAATGACACCTTGCTAAAAAGTTTGTGGGTTATAGAAGAAACCAAAAATGGAATAAAAAAATTCACAGAATCAAATGAGAATGGAAATACATCTTAACAGAAAATAAGGGTCCATTTACCTCAATGCATACAACCAAAAATAAATAAATAAATAAATTTCCCATATCAAGAAACTAACCTTGCAATTCAAATAAGTACAAAGAGAAAAACAAAAGAACCCCTTTGGCATGAGAATAAAACAGATATTAAAAAGGGAGCAGAACTAAATGAATTAGATAATAGAAAAAAATTGAAATAATTAACAAAACCAAAACTTGCTGTTTGCAAAGATCAACAAAATTGATAAACCATTGAACAAACTCACAAAAGAAAAACAGGAGAGGAAACATATAACTCATATAAGAAATGAGATGGGCAATTCCACAACAGATACAACTGGAATTAAGAGTCATAAGAGAATACTATAAAAAATTGTTCTGTAATAGATTTAAAAACCTAGAGGAAATGGACAAATTTCTAGAATCTTATTACCAAAACAAATGCAAACAGAGGTAGAATAACATAAGCCCATCACAAAAGTACAGATTGAAAATGAAATCAAGGAACTACAAACTAAAGAGTCTTGGCCCAGACAGCTTCACTGGAGAATTCTACCAAACTTTTAGAAAGGAGTCAATATCAATATTACTAAAGGTATTTCACAGCCCAATAAATGATAGAACCCTCCCAAATTCATTCTATTACACCAGCATAATGCTGATACCAAAACTGGGTAACGATAGTACAAAGAAGGAAAATTACAGACCAATATGTCTCATTAACTTAGATGCAAATTTTTTCAACAAAATTCTAGCCATTAGAATTGGATGGAGGACCAAAAAACTAATTCAACAGGACCAAGAGGAGGAGCCAAGATAGCAGACAAGATACACATCCCAAAACTAAGGCCTAAATTAACAATTGAATGGGGCACACTGGATACCCAGGAAGGCCTAGGATGTGGTACAGGGTTGTCAGATTGGGCTACAAACCACCAAACAGGAAACTACCTCTCTGAAGAGGCAGCAGGTGCTGAGCCCCACTCCTACTGATCCACTGTTTGGGTGGACTGCAGGTACTGACACTACCTTTGCTATCCAGGAGGTGGGGGATGGGCATTAGCCAGCAAACACACTGAAATGCAGTGTTAAAGTAAACAGCATATAGCACACCAAAGAGACAGCACATGGGATAGCCACATTTTGAAAGACTGGCTACTGACTGAGGGCACCACTGCCCCATCACCATCTCTTTCCTGAGGATGGAGCAACTGACACCACTGTTTATAGGGAGAAATCAGAGAAAAGAAATAAGAAAAATGAAGAAGCATTAAGAAATACGTGGGACTCTACTAAGAGGAATAATCTACGATTAATTGAAGTTCCTAAGCATGGATGGAGAGCTAAAAACATAAGAGTATTGTTGAGTTGTTGCCAGAAAACTTCCCTGAAATTATGAAAGATGATAACATAGATATTGAAGACATGCATCAAATGCCACAAAAAGTAGATCCCAAAAGAAAGACACCAAGACATATTATAATCAATCTTAATAAAATGAAACATAAACAAATCCGCTTAAAGATAATGAGTCTCAAAGGAAAGCCAACTCTCAGAGGGAAGCCCTGTAGGCTTTGGTCTGATTTCTCAGCAAAAAATGATGTTGGCCAGGAGGCAATGGAATGACACATTCAAAGCCTGGAGAGAGAAAAACATCCAACTAAGAATTACATGTTCTGCAAAATTGTCTCTCAAATATGAAGATGAAATTAACACATTTGCAGATAAACAAACTTAGGAAATTTGTAAAAATCAAACTAAAACTACAAGAAATACTGAAAGAATCTGTTAGAAAAACAAAAACATTCAGTGTGTATCTAAGGAGGCAATGTAGCACACAACATCCAGAATTCTACTCAGTTAGGGAAGTCACAAAATTCAATCAAAGCTGCAATATTAAAAGAAGGGAATCAGTTATCTTATCATGAAAACTATGATACCATCATGCTTAAAAGGAAGATTATACTACAGTTATTGTAGTCCTTTCAGATGAAGAAGTTCAAAACGTATGCAGAAGTGAAAATTCGGTTTAAACTTAGAATATTAAGGGAGATAATAGGGGTATCCACAAAACCTAATAACAATGAAACATATCAAAACAAGAAGTGTAATACTGGGATCTAACCAAGCAAAAAAAACCTATAATGAAAAAGATGAAAAGTCAACCCATAAAGAAGAATGAGCCAGAAAATAATAAGAAGAAAAACACAGGAAACATCAACAACACAAAGCTAAATGCATCAAAATGACAGACCTAAACGCATACCTATCATTACACTGAACGTAAACGGACTGAATGCTCCAATAACAGACAACAAGTGACATTGTGGATCAATAGACATGACCCTTTTGTATATCACCAACTAGAGACACAACTTAAACTCAAAGATATGAACCAAGTTAAAATTAAAGGGTGGAATAGTATATACCAAGCTAACAATATAAAAACAAGAGGACGTGTGGCAATACTAATTTCAGATAAAAAAGATTTTAATGTAAAATCCACCACTGTGGACAAGGATGGTCCCTATTTAATGCTGAAAGTTTCAATACACAAACAGGACTTAACAACATTAATTACTTATGCACCAAATACTAAAACATCTAAATAAATCAAACACTGACTACATTGAAAAAATGAGACAGATCACACCACAATAATAGTGGGAGACTTCAAAACTTCACTTTCAGTAATAGACAAATCATTCAGAATAAAGTTCAGTAAAGACACAGAAGATCTCTTTGCAACAATTAACCAATTAGACCTCATTGACATATACAAAACATTTCATCCATCAACAGATAAATACACCTTCTTTTCCAGTGCACATGGAACATTTGCCAAAACAGACCATGTGTTAGGACAGAAAGCAAGTCCCAACAAAATCCAGACCATTGAATTATTGCAGAGCATCTTCTTGGACCATAAACAGATAAATGCTAAAATCAATAGTAATAAAAACACAGGCAGAAATTGGAACTCATGGATACTGAACAACATCTTGCTCAAAAAGCCATGGGTTATAGAAGAAATCAAGGAAGAAATAAAGAAATTTATGAAATCCAATGAAAATGAAAACACATCCTACCAGCAATCTATCGGATACAGCCAAAGCAGTGCGCAGAGGTCAATTTATCTCTATAGATGCACACAACTGGAGGGAAGAAAGACCAAAAACCCTACAGCATGAACAAGCAGAGACTAACAGAGGAATCCTTCAGGCACCAGAAGAAAACAGATAATAAAGATCAGAACAGAACTAAAAGAATCAGAGAATAGAAGAACAATTGAAAAAGTTAACAAAATGAAAAGCTGGTTCTTTGAAAAGATCAATGAAATTGATGAACCATTGGCTAAACTTACAAAAGGAAAACAGGAGAGGAAACAAATAATAAGAACAATAAAGGAGATGGGAAAAGTCACAGCAGATCCAGCTGAAATCAAAAGTATCATAACAGAATACTACAAAAGACTGTACTCTAATAGATTTGAAAACCTAGAGGAAATGGACAAATTTCTAGATTCATATCATCTACCAAAATTATCACTAGGAGAAGCAGATCAACTTAATAAACCCATTACAAAGGAAGAGATTGAAAAAGTCATCAAAAAACTAACCAAAAAATTCCTGACTCAGATGGCTTCATCAGAGAATTCTATGAAACTTTTAAAAAAGAGTTAACTAAAATACTGAGACCATTTCACAGCATAGAAAGGGTGGAATACTCCCAAATTCATTCTGTGAAGCCAGTATAACCCTGATACCAAGGCCAGTGAAAGAATCCACAATAAAAGAAAATTACAGACCAATATCACTCACAAACATAGATGCAAAAATCTTGACGAGAACTCTCACCAGAAGAATTCAAGAACACATTAAAAAAATAATTCATCATGACCAAGTTTGACTCATATCAGGTATGCAAGGTGGTTCAACATAAGAAAAATAATTAATGTGACCAACCTCATAAATAACACAAAAGATAAGTGTCACCTGATTTTATCACTTGATGCAGAAAATGCATTTGACAAAGTACAACTCCCATTCATAGCAAAAACTCTCAGCAAAATAGGAATAGAAGACAAATTCCTCAATGCAATAAGGGGCATCTATGCAAAGCAAACTGCCTACATCATCCTGAATGGAGAGAGACAGAAAGAATTCCTCTTGAGAACAGGAACCAGACAACAATGCTGACTCTCACCACTTCAACATTGTATTAGATGTTCTAGCAAGAGCAATTAGACATGACAAAGAAATAAGGGTATCAGCATCAGCAATGAAGAAGTAAAAATCTCCCTATTTGCAGATGACATGATTGTATATGCAGAGAATCCTGAAGAATATGTAAGTCAACTACTCAAAATACATAAGAGTTCAGCAAAGCATAAGGACATAAGACAAACATAATCAGTAGGATCCATTTATACCAACAAATAGATCATCAAAGATGAAATCAAATCAGTATCATTTACTATAGTCCCCAAGAAAACAAAATATCTAGGAATAAATCTTGCTAGAGAAATAAGGGACCTATACAAAGAAAACTAGTAGACCTTATTGCAAAACTCCAAGGGAGACTTATGTAAATGGAGAAAACTACACTGCTCATGAATAGATTTAACATTGTGAAATTGTCTTTTTTACCCAAAGCGAGCTACGTATGCAATGCAATCCCAATACTAATTTCATTGACACTTTTTAAGGAGATGGAGAAACAAATCACCGACTTTGTTTGGAAAGGGAAGAAACCCCAGATGAGCAAAGCTCTACTGACATAGAAGAACACAGTGGGATGCCTTACACTACCTGTCCTTAGAAGCTATTATTACACTGCTACAGTAGTCAAAAAGCCTGGTGCTGGTACAAGAAAAGACATATAGACCAATGGAACTGAGGTGAGACTTCAGAGATGCCACCATCCTCTTGTGGACAGCTGATATTAGACAAAGGCTCTAAGATTAAACTGGGTAAAAATAGTCTCTTTAACAAATGGTGTTGGCAAAATTGCACATGCATCTGCAAAAATTGAAACAAGAACCATATCTTACATCTTACGCAAAAGATAACTCAAATTGGATAAATAACCTACATATCAAACATAAATGATAAAGATTACACAAGAAAAAATAGGGTCAACAATGAAAGTTTTAATACACAACTTAGACAGACTTAAAAATCTGAAAAAGTATGACCAACAGAAGATAGATAAATAGACAAGCCAAGTGCCATCGAGTCGAATAGGAACTACTAAAAATCAATCACTCTTGCTCATCTGAAGACTTTATCAAAAGACGTAAAAGACCACTCACAGAATGGGAAATAATATTCGACAAGTACATGCTGGACTGATGTCTGCCTTCCATAATCTAGAAGGTTCTACAAAATATCAACAATAAAAAGGTAAATAACACAATTAAGTGAAGAGCAAAGGAAATGGGCAGACATGTCATCAAAGACAACATCCACACAGCCGAAAGACATGTGAGGGAATGCTCACTACTATTAGCTATTAGAGAAATCAAAATCCAAACTATAATGAGATACCATCTCACTCCAGCAAGGTTGGCCATGATGAAAAGACAGAAAACAACAAATGCTGGAGAGACTGGAACTCTCTTACATAGCTGGTTGGATTGCAAAATGGCACAACCTCTTTGGAAAGCAGTTTGATGTTTCCTTAAAAAGCTGGAAATAGATATGCCATCTGATTCAGTAATCCCACTGCTCAGAATATATCCTACAGAATCAAAGACAATCACACAAGCAGAAACAGGTACACAAATATTGCGGATGTCCAACAACAGATGAATGGATAAACAAACTATGGTACATATACTCAATGGAACACTGTGCAATGATAAACAATAGTGATGATTTTAGGAAGAGTCTCATAACCTGGTTTCAACTGGAGGACATTATGCTGAGTGAAATTAGTCATCAGCAGAAGGACAAATATTGCATGAGACCCTTACCATAAAGAGTTGCAAATAGAGTTATATACAGAAGAAAAGATTCTTTGATGGCTGCAAGGGTGGGGAGAGAGGGAGAGGGCGGGTCATAGATTAGATAGTTGCTAGAAATTTGGTTGAGTGAAAGCAGTGACAGCACACAGTAGAAAGAAGATCAACATAACTAGACTTCAACATAAACTGAAATCTCTTCTAATGCTAACCCAATATTGCAAGGATACAGTAGCAGTAGCAGGGGTCTGGGAATTATGCTGTCAGGGAATATCAAAGCCAACTGGCATAACTAGCCTATTGCTAAGACAGTCTTCTGCACCCCATATTGGTGAGTAGCATCTGGGGTCTTAAAAGCTAGCAAGCTGCCATCTGATGTACACCAAACGGTACCAAGTCAGCAGGAATAGATCATCACCAAGAACAACAAAGACATAAGGGAAAAATAGCCCAGGAGACAGAAGTACCCATGTGAGTGGGTGACTGTATCAATAAGTGAGCAGAACTAGATGGTGGTTGGCCACCACCAAAGACAGCTGTGATGTGGCATAGAATGTTGAGTCCCAGTGACAACGTGGTGAAAAGAGAAGGGTACCTTAAGAACTCTACCAAATGACTGCAACTGATGCTCTGGTGACCCGGGTGTTCCCCTCAGGACATGGCCCCTGGACCTGCTGCTGTCCCTGACCAGAAAATATTATTGAGGTCAGCTCTTTGGACAAGCATCAACTGGATGTGGAATACAATGTGACCATGAGGTGCATTTATTTTATGATTCTGTGCATCTATAAGATGCTATCCTACTTTCCTCCTACCAGAAGGGGGAGGCGAAAAAGGGACAGGAGATTGTTAAGAGGAAATGACACATATAGAACAGAAAGGAGGAGTGTGCTGCCACTGGGAAAGAACAGAAGGAGCTGCAGATAGGCATGAACGAAAATTTAATTTTGATTGTATATTTCCCCCTATCACAGTAACATATTTTTTTTAAAAAATAAAATTAAATTAAGAAAATGAATAATTCACCATGGCCATGTGAGATTCATACCGTGATGCAGGGTTGGTTCATCATCAGAAAAACAGCTTATGTAGTCAACCAGATGAATGAAACACAAGATAAGAACCACTTGATTTTATAAATTGATGCAGAAAAAGTATTTGACAGAGTCCAACATGAATTTATGTTAAAAACTATCAGCAAAATAGGAATATACGAGAAATTCCTCAACACAATAGGAAGCATCTATGCAAAGCCAAACTCCAACAACATTCTGAATACAGACAGAGTGAAAGTGTTCCTTATTAGAATGGGAGCAAAACAAGACTGCTCATTGTCATCACTTTTATTCAGCATTGTGGTGGAGATTCTAAGCAGAGTAGTCAGACAAGATAAAAAAATGAAACGTACTCGCATCAGTAAAGATGTAAAAATATCTTTTTGCAGACTACATGATCTTATACAAAGAAAAAGATAAATAACCCATAAGAAAACTACTGGAATGAATAGAAGAGTCCAGCAAAGTATCAGGATATAAAATAAAGATAAATCAGTAGGATTCATTTACACCACCAAAGAGACCATCAAAGAGGAAATCACCAAGTCAATACCATTTACGATAGCCTCCAAGGAGATAAGATACCTAGCAATAAATCTAACCAGAGATGTAAGAGACCTTTATGAAGTAAATTACAAGACTCCACTGCAAGAAACCAAAGGGAAACCTAACTTACTAATGGACAGGAAGACTTAAGCTGTTCCACCCAACACTATATACATATATATATATATATATATATATATATATATATGTATACAATGCAATCCCAATACAAATTCCAATGTCATTTTTTAATGAGATGTAAAACCAAGTCACCAACTTCTTTTAGAAAGGGAGGGAACTCTAGATAAGTAAAGCACTACTGAAGAAGGGAAACATAGTAGCAGGCCTCATCCTATCTGACCTTAGAATCTATTCCACTGCCACAGTAGTCAAAACAGCCTTGTACTGGTACAAAAAGATAGTTAGACCAGTGGATCAGAATAGAAAATCCAGAAATAATACATCCACTGATGAACAGCTGATATTTGACAAAGGCCCAAAGGATACGAATTGGGGGAAAAAAATAGTCTCTTTAACAAATGGTGTTGGCAAAACTGGATCTCCGTCTACACAAAAAATTCAACAAGACCCATATCTCATAACTTGGACAATAACTAGCTCAAAATGGATCAAAGACCTAAATATCAAACCTAAAACAATAAAGATTATGGAAGAAAAAATAGGGACCACTCAAGGCTCTAATATGCAGCTTAAACAGACTTCAAAATATTACTAACAACGCACACACAGCAGAAGAGAAAATAGATATATGAGGACTACTAAAAATCAAACATGCTCTTTCAAAGACTTTATCAGGAGGGTAAAAAGACTGCCTAGAGAGAGGCAGAGTCCAGATGGCAGACTAAGCACACACCTCCTTATATCCCTCTGGAAACCAAGACCTGAATTGATAATCAAACGGAGCCTTCTGGTCACCTAGTGAGCCCCAGGACACAGCACAGGGCTGTTAATTTGGACTTCAGACCACTGAGTGAAAGACCACCCCTCTTTTGCTGACTCCCATTCCTGGCTAGCCCTGGCTCTCACAGACTGAAGGTAACGACCATTTTGACTTTTTTCTCTCTGTCTCAGATAGTGGGCAGAAATGGGTCTTGCCTAGCGGCTAGTCTCAGATGCACTGCTGGTGGGATAGGAATTTGAAATTGCCATATTATGAGAGCCAGGCTTAAGACTTTGTACACCTAGCCACTTTGGGCCTGTCTTTTTATCTCTGCCACAGTGTGGTTTGTACAGGAACCGGCAGTGTCTATGTATGGGATGCCATGTTGGACACGGAGATTTTAGTGGGACCTAATTCTTAGCTTGGGAGCCAATGCCTGCAAACAGGACAGTGCTTCTCCCACAGAAAAGCAGTAGTTTACACCGTGGGGGCCCGACAACAGAGGTTGAGGACTCACTACGTCTCGGCACCTTTACCCCCTCTATCTGTTGACCATGTGGAGAGCACCATCTTGGATACTGTGGCCACAGCTGGACCTAGTTCTTAGCTTGGGAGCCAGAGCCTGCTGACAAGAGAGCACTTTTCTACGAGAAAAGCAGTAGTTTTCACAGTGTCACCTAAGGCTGGGCCCTGTCAGCAGAGACCAACGAGGCGGTAGTATTGCTGTATTTTGAACTAGTTCATATCATCTGGGGTTGGATATAGATGTGCTTACTTTGCCAGTTGGGAAGAGGGACCTCTACACCTGAAAACCTGACTGACTTGGGAAGTGGTCAGATACCTTTTGTTTTACATTTTAAGACAGCCTATAGAAACATCTGCAGTCCATCCTCACAGTATCTCTCCCAGCCTCTACTTACTCACATGAAACCCAAAAAGCAACAGACACTTGTTGCAAACAAGAAATCACCCAGGGCCTTAGAAGGCTCTGAAACAAAACAACCAAGGAGATTTCCATATGAAGAAACTTTTCTGAAATCATTGGAAGGTGACTGCTAAAGGATTATATACAGAACCCTTCTAGACTTTATACAAAATGCAGCACAACAAAAATTTGATCTGATGGAACACTAGTATACTGAAATCCAACAGATCAAGAACAAACTCCAAGACATATAAACTTGCATTCAAAGCCAAGAAAACAGAATGGAACAAATGGAAGAAAGAATTTCTAACTTGGAAGACAGAGCTACTGATGCCAGTGTCTATAAGGAGAAATCAGAAAAAAGAAACAAGAAAAATGAAAAAGCATTAAGAAGTTTGCTGATGCTGAATCAGATTCCAAACTATGGTGAAAATTCCACGTTTTATGGAGTATAATTGTACCCTTGGGTTCCCTTAACTGTAATCTTGACTGGACACAGATTGACAGTCCTTTCCTTCCATGATAACATTAATAAAAAACCCCAAACCCACTACTATTGTGTTGTTTCCAACTCATAGCGACCCTATAGGGCAGAGTAGAACTACTCCATAGAGTTTCCAAGGAGCGTCTGGGGTGTTCGAACTGCCAACATTTTGGTTAGCAGACAGAGCATTTAACCACTAGGCCACAAGGGTTTCGATGATAACACTGGGTGGATTCAAACAGCCAACTTTTAGAACTGCTGACCTTTAGGTTTGTGCTTGATTATAAACCATTTGCACCACCTAAGCACATTTGTGATACAAGAAAAGAAACAGTGGCTATGCAGTGCAAAATGGCACCATCATGGCACAATGGTTAAACATTCATCTGCTCACCAAAAGGTTTGTAGGTAGAGGCCACTAGTGACTACACAGGAGAAAAGACCTGGCAATCTGCTCTGGTAAAGATTTCACCATAGAAATTCCTATGGGGCAGTTCTACTGTGTCCTAAAGAGTTGTGGTAAGTCAGAATCTATTCAACAGAACACAGCAACAGCAGCATGCAATGCAGACATCAGGTAATATCTTAGCTGAGTGATCAAAGTTGACATCTCCAAAGAGAGGCAGATGGACATCACCTGCATCCAGATCTGATGTGTTGGGAAGAAAATACCTCTTATGCAATATGCATAAACTGAATCCAACCATGAGGAATCATTGCATATACTCCAAAAGTAAAACATTCTACTTTTCAAAAATGTCAATGTTATACCTTACTAAGAGTAATTTAAAACATAAAAGTTCTTATAATTTTATTAAGCCAAGCTTTGTCCTCCAATACAGATAGGATAAAGTTAAATTTTGATTCATCACTGTTCATGTTAGGGTACAGAATGTACATTTATAAAGTTTGGAATAGTAAAGTTTTCTTACACTCAAAATTTCATGCTATTGTGTTCAATGTAACTAAACAAATATATTAAGATGAAAAGATTAAATCTGGAATTTCTTTAGCAGAACATTATTTTTATCTTTTGTGTTGGCCAGTTACGAAACTTAAAAAAAAATGTTGCCTATTATTTTGTTCATTTTTTTTCAAACGTAGGATGGATGTAGTTGGGAAAGCTGGGGTTAAAAATCTTACGGCAAATTCTCATTTCAACTAGCAAAAGAAAGGAAGATGAATATAGCACAAATCACTATGTACAATTTGTGAAAGAGGTAAAGGTAATTTAATATTATTATGAAAAGTACCTGTATAATGGAATCATTTGGGCTATTACAGCAGGTCTAGAGATATAAAATAATGTGAAGAGAAAGTGACATATTGTTACAACCTCACATTGCAGAGATATTACTCTACCTAGCCAATCATTTGTGGTCTAAATTTTAATAATAAATTAGAGACAGTATCTTCATTAATCATAAAATATAAATAACTACAATAAAATAATTTAATATTAAAGAGCAATTACAATGTGAATTTATTAGAAATAGGGTATGCTATGTATGTTTATTAATTACTTCATAATTCAGTGGCTGCTCAAGCTTGCTTCAGAGTTCATAATCAGCCAGCCAAGTGCCGTTGAGTCAGAGAGTTATATATTTAAGGCACAGTTAAAAAGAAACCGATTTATTTAAATTCTCTTTTTTTCCTAAAACAATATCCCTTAGAAAATTTAGAATATATAACCTTTTAAATGGAGTATGAGTAAATTCAGTGTGCAGGCAAATGTTTCCATGAATATATATTTATATAAAACATTTGAAATATACAGAGTATTTATCAACATTCATGTTTAAATTGCCCTGAGACACAGATATATTTTGAAAACTGAGAATATTTTGCAACAGTCCTTTCTTTTAGTCATCAGTTGATAGATTTAAAACTACCAATTTTCCATTTGGAATGCTGCATAATTTACTGCAACCTGAGAGAAGAGTGGATTTGCTCATAGTATTCAAGGACTGGCGTATTTCCAGATATTTCCAGATACAAGTGCGAGGCAACAACGGAGCCTAGGCAAGATTGCTGGCATCCTCCTCCCTACCTCGACACAAAGATTCCAGGACTCTGCAGGAGTTCCCCTAGAGGTCTGGCTTCACATGTTGTTATGGGAACTATTTCTTACAAAGGAAACCCAGAAATGACAGTTTCTGAATTCAAAGACAGGAATAGATGCTGTTTGCCAGACAGGTACAGAAATTTTCTCACTGCCTTATGTGCGATTGGAAGGTGTTTGCAGTGGTAAGAACTACTAATTTCCTTTGAAGAGATGTGGGAGTACCAATTGTTAAGTCCAAATCGTACCATTTCTTTTTACCCAGAGAAAACTGCAAATTAATTATTTATTGCAAAAGCGTGAGTGTTGTTGGTTAAAATACTATGCATGGCTCAAAAGGAGATTATAATCTTGGAGAAATTCAATCAAAACTCAACAATGTTTTTCACTTATCTCTGTTCTAGACTGATTTTCTTGAGCCTTTCCTCATTCCCTTCTCTGCTCTGTTTTCTTGACTTCTATAGAACAGTTTTTCCCAGTCCATTAATTATGCTCACTTCATTTCTTCCTTCACTTCTGTCTTCAAAATTCAACTCTTCCACAGAGCTTTTGACTGCAGAAATCGAAAAACAATGATTTTTTTACCTACTATATATACTAACTCAAACAAGCTACTTCTCTGTGATTGTCTCCTAATCTAATTCTTGATCTATTTATTTGAAGAAAAATTTCTCTGTGACTAATTTTGCTTTCTGCAGATCATCTACTGATTTTGTTTCTATCCAAAGCTGTTAAACAATTATGTTTATAATTTTGAAAAGGATAGATTTGATTTGTCAGGTCAGACAATAGTATTTATTTTAGGAACTGCATAAAGAGCAATTTAATTCATTAATAAGCAAAAAATGCCTCTGAAACAATAGGAATTTACAGCCAACTTCAAATAGTAATATGGAATCAGCAGGTAGTTCATCTTTATTTGTTGTTATCCACACATATTTCTATAATAAAACAGGCAATTACAATTCCTGCCGTAAACCACCCAAATGTGACATTTTCAAAATAGTCCAAGTTATCAAATATTTTTCATTTGCAACTCTGTGTGTCTCTACATCCTCACCTTTTGTCTGTTATTAGAAACTCTGACCTTGTCTCAACTCCTCTAATATCTACTTATGTACAGTTAGAACTACTGCATGGCATTGTTAGGTCTGGCTCCCGCTTTATTGCCTATACTAATATTCATGGCAAAAGTCAGTCATTCAAAACTTATTTAATGAACTTTTACTATAGGCCGGACACTATATAAAGTATTAAAACTATACCAGTATGGGGCTTCCATTCTAAGGAGAGGAGACATAAAATAAACAAAAAGATAAATATTTACATAAGGGACTCCAGTAATGGTTCTACAAATTGTTTCAATTTTTCCATTTGGAGGGTTGTAAGAAAGTCCAGAAGCAGAACTAGCAAGGCGACTGCAATTGTCTAACCAAGAAATATTGGTAGCATGAACCAGGGTAGCAGAGGAGAGATTGAAAAGTAGTTAGGTTCTGGACATATGTCTAGCAAAAAAACAACAGAATTTTCTTTCTTTTTTAAAAATACATTTTATTGTGGTTTGATTACAAATTTACATTCTATATCAATTTGCCACATAACACCCAGAACTTTTGCTGCTGTTCTACTCGTAACTGGTTGCTGGTGACAGCACACTCCACTTTCTCATCTGGAACTTCCTGTTTTTTTTTTTTTTTATTATTGCCAGTATTGTTGGTGTGAGATGCTATTTCACTGTAATTTTGATTTGGATTTCTGTGATGGCTAGTGATCGTGAGCATTTCCTCACGTAGCTGTTGGCATACACTGTATCTTCTTTGACGTAGTGTTTGTTCAATCTTTTGCCCATTTTTTATTTGGGTTGGTTGTGTTTTTCTAGGGGAGGTTTTGCAGTACCTTTAGATTAGGGAGATTAAACAAAGCTTGGAAACATGGTAGCCAAAAATTCTTTCCCACTCTCTGGTAATGTTTTTACTCTTTTGATGAAGGCTTTGGATGAAGATAAGTGTTTATTTTTAAGAGTTCCGAATTGTCTATTTTCATCTCTGGTGTCTGAGGGCTATTGGTGTTTTTTGTTTTTTGTTTTTTTTGTAGATTGCTTATGTCATGGATTACGGCTTCCAGAGTTGTCCCAATTTTTTCATATAAGGTTTTTATTTTTTTAACTTTTATATTTAGGTCTTTGATCCATTTTGAGTTCATTTTTGTGCATGGTGTGAGATAAGGGTCTTGTTTCATTTTTTTTGCAGATACACTAAGATAGATATCCAGTTACACCAACACCATTTGTTGAAAAGACTGTCTTTTCCCCAGTTCACAGCCTTTGTCAAATGTCAGTTGCTCATTGGTGGATGATGTTATATCTGGATTCTCAATTCTGTTTCCATTCATCTATGAGTCTGTTTTGGCACCAGTATTAGGCAGTCTTGACTGCTGTGGCAGTATAGTATGTTTTAAGGTCAGGTAGCATGATGGTTCCCACTTTTTCCTTCTTCTTTAGTAATATTTTACTTATCCATGGCTTCTTCCCTTTCCATATGAAGTTGGTGATTTGTTTCTCCACCTTATTAAAAAACATCATTGAGATTTGTATTGAGATTGCATTGTATATATAGATCCCTTTCAGTAGAATAGTCATTTTCACGAAGTTAAGTCTTCCTATCCAAGAGCAAAGTAGGTTTCTCCACTTAGTTTAGTTTCTCACAGTAGGATCTTGTTCTCATAGTTTTCATTATATAGGTTTTTTACATCTCTAGTTATGTTTAGTCCTAGGTCTCTTATCATATTGGGGGTTATAGCAAGTGGTAATGATTGATATTTCCTCTTTGCTTCTCTCTTGGTGCAAAGGAATCCAACTGATTCTTGTATGTTTATCTTGTATCCTGATACTTTGCTGAAGTCTTGTATTAAACTCAGTAGTTTTTTCGTGCATTCTTAGGGATTTCCGTGTACAAAATCATGTCATCCACAAATAGTGATACACTGACTTCTTCTTTACCAATCTGGATGCACCTTATTTCTTCACCATGCCCAATTGCTCTGGCTGGGACCTCCAGAAACAATGTTGAATAGATGTGGTGACAGTGGGTATCCTTGTCTGATACTTGTTCTTAAGGGGAATGTTTTCAGCTTCTCTCCACTAAGTATGATGTTAGCTGTTAGTTTTGTGTAGATGGCTTTTATTACGATTATGGTGAGGAATTTCTCTTCTATTCCTATTTTGCTGAGAGCTTTTAGGATGATCAAATGTTGGATTTTATCATTTGCCTTTTCTGAATCAATTGATTGAATCAGGTGGCTCTTGACTTGCTTTGTCTATGCAATTGATTCAGTTAACTGCTTTTCTAGTGCTGAACCATCCCTGCGTCTCTTGTATGAATCTCACTTGGTCATGGTGAATTATTTTATTGATGTGTTGTTGAATTCTGTTAGCTAGAATTTTACTGAGGATATTTGTATCTAAGTTCATGAGACATACTGGTCTGTAATTTTCCTTTTTTGTTCTGCCTATACCTGGTTTGGGCATCAGGGTTATACTAGCTTCATAGACTGAATTTGGGAGTATTAAATCCTTTTCTATGCTCTGAAATACTTTTACAAGTATTGGTATTAACTCTTCTTTGAACATTTGTTAGAATTCCTCAGTGAAGGCATCTGGACCAGGCTTTTTTTTGATGGAAGAGTTCAAATTACCTTTTCTAATCCTTCTTTTTTTTGTTTTTTTCCTGATGGGCTTGTTTAATTATTGTATCTCTGTTTTTGCTAGCTTAGGTAAATAGTGTTTTTCTAGAAAATTGTTCATTTCCTCTAGGTTTTCAAATTCGAGTACAGTTTTTCATAGTATTCTGTTATGATTCTTTTAATTTCAGAAGAGTCTGTTGTATCCTTCATCTAATTTCTTATTTGGGTTATTATTTGCTTCTTCTGCTTTTCTTTTGTCAATTCAGCTAATAGTTTCTTAATTTTCTTCATCTTTTCAAATAACCAGCTTTTGGTCTTGTCAGCCCTTTCAATCACTTTTCTATTTCATTTATTTCTGCTCTAATTTTAATAATTTCCTTTCTTCTGGATCCCAATGGTTTTTTTTTTTTTTTTTTTTTTTTTTTTTTTTTTTTTTTTTTGCTGGGATCTTTCCAGTTGTTCAAGCTGAAGAGTTAATTCTTTGATTGGACTCTTTCCTTCATTTGGATGTGGGCATTTATTGAGACGACTTGACCTATAAGCACTACTTCTCCTGTGTCCTGTGGACTTTAGTGGGATGCATCTTCTCATTTCAATCTATGAATTTCTTTATTGTATCTATGATTTCTTTTATTACTCAATAGTTTTTTAGCAAAACGTTCAGTTTCCATGATTTTTATTTTATTTCCATTTTTTTTACTGTTATTGATTTGTAGTTTTATAGCTTTGTGGTCTGAAAAGAAGCTTTGTATTATTTGAATATTTTGAACTTTGTTACAGATTGCTCTATAGCCTAATATGTGATTATTTCTGGAGAATGTTCCATGTACACTGGAAAAGAAAGTATACTTGTCTGCTGTTGGATGAAGTATTCTGAATATGTCTGTAATGTCAGATTGGTTGATTGTGGCATTTAGATTTTCTGTGTCTTTACTGAAGTTTTTTCAAGACATGCTGTCCTTAACTGAGAGTGGTGTGTTGAAATCTCCTATTATTATTGTGAAACTATCTATTTCTGTTCTCAGTGAAAATAATGTTTGTTTTAAATATTTTGGAGTTTTGTCACTGGGTGAATAGATAGTCAATGTGGTTATGTCCTCCTGCTATATTTTGCCCTTAACCAATACATAGTGTCTCTTCTTATCTGGTATAGTGGATTTAAGTTTAAAGTCTATTTTGTCAGATATTTGTATTGCCACTCTTGCTCTTAATATTATTAGCCTGATAATTTTTTTCCCATCCTTTGAGTTGTAGTTTGTTTGTGTCTTTGAGTTTAAGGTATGTCTGCATAGGCAGCATATAGATGGCTCTTTTTTTCCCCCAGTTTGCTGCTCTCTCTTTACTATGTGTTTAGACTATTTTAATTCAGTGTGATTATTGATAGATATGAACTTAATGCTGTCATTTTGATGCTTTTTTTTGTGTGTGTTGTGGACTATCCCTCTGTTATATTCCATTTTCTGTGCTCAGTCTTACTTCTTTATGAGTTTTCTTTTCATGTCCTTCAGCGTTTTTTGTAATAATTGCTGAGACTTCGTGTTTTACTTGTTTTTTATTGCGTTTGGCATTTTGAAGTGTAGCATCATGAGTTTCTAATGTGGTTACTCCTTTAATTACCTTTATTTATTTTAAAGTAATCTAGTCTATCATGTGTTTGTATCTCCTAGGCTTCCTCCCCAACTGGAAGATATGTGAGTACATTAATTTATCCCTTTTTTTTCATATGATGTTGTAAATTAAATCCTGAGATCCTGGAATTTCTATTTTTTGTGGTTTGACTTTGGATACGTTGTGTGTATTTCCTGAGCTGATGGCAGCTGGGTACTCTGTCAAGCACTGAGTGTTTGAAAGTATATCTAGTGTTATTTATTTGTAATTAAAAAACAACCTTCAATGTTTCTTGAAATTTTGGTTTAGTTTTTTCAAATTCTCTAAATTTCTGTTTATCCATGAAAGTAGTAATTTCACCTTAATACTTGAGAGACAATTTTTGCAGGGTATATAATTTTTTTAATATTATTTCTATTTATTTATTTATTTATTAATATGATTGAATGAAAACATACATTCCCGTATAAATTTGCATGCTGACCTATATGCAGCTTCCACTGCTACCCCTGCATGGGGACAGCACACTCTTCTTCTCTGCTCCATACATGTCTTATCTTCCCAACGGTCTCCTATCTTCTCCTCTCAACCCATTCCCCTTCCTCCAGTATGAGGTCAACAAGATGACCTCCTATAGATGCCTAGAACCATAAAATGCCCACACAACATGATCACTCTGCATCACCAAGCCCAATACATCCCTGTCTGAAAAGTTGACCTTCATTATGATTTATGGACAGGGGCAGCATCATGGCCAGGGGCCATGCTCCCATGGCAACCCCAAAGGCCCTGGACCATCAATTGTGGTCTTTTAGTGGAAATCTCAGGGTGCACCCCTATGTATACTTGTGTTTCCAGTGAGACTTAACTTTGTGGGTTCCATTGTGGCTATCACTGGTATTGGCTGGGCACTATCTGGTTCTTCTGGTAATAAGTTGATGTAGACATCCACTCATGTGGGTCTCTCTGTCTTCTGGATTCTCTTTCCCCAATATCATTACGTACTTTTGGTGGTCCTCCATTCCTGCTAAGTTGGGACCATTTGCTGTACCCTCAGATGGCAGCTTGGCAGCTTTTAAGGTCCCAGATGCCACTCACCAGGGTGTAGAGGGCTCTCTTACCAAAATGATAGTTGTGCCAATTGTCCTCGAATTCCTCTGAGAGCATGGTCCCTGGCCCTCCAATCCAGCTACTCTGTCCTTACAATATTGGGTTAAGATGGGAGGAGTACACAGTTGTGTTGAAGTCTCATTAATATCGATCTTCTTACTAATGTATGCTGTCACCAATTTGACCCAACCAAATTTCTAATATCTATCTAATCTAAACCCTCACCCCTCACCCTCCCACCCTCCCCACCCTTACAGCCATCAAAGAATCTTTTCTGTTACGTATGAGTCTGCTTTTAAGTTCGTTTCATAGGGGTCTCATACAATATTTGTCCTTTTGTCACTGACTACGTTCACTCAATATAATGTCCTCCAGTTGAAACCAGGTTAAGAGATGTTTCCTGCAATGGTAGTTGTTTTTTTATCATTGCATAGTGTTCCATTGAGTATAAATACCATAGTATACCTATCCATTTCTCTGTTGTTGGGCATCTGTGTTAATTCCACCTTTTTGCTATTGTGGACTGTGCTGTGATGAACATTTGTGTGCATGTTTCAGCTGGTGTGAATGGCCTTGATTCTGTAGGATATGTTCCAAGCAGTGGAGTTACTGGGTCAAATGGTATATCTATATCCATTATTTTATGATAGCACCAGATTGCTTTCCAAAGATGTTGCACCATTTGGCAATCTCAACAACAGTGTAGGAGAGTTCCAATCTCTCCACAGCTTCTCCAGTATTTAGTGTTCTACATTTTTTTGGATCATGGCCAACCTTGTTGGGATGAGATGGTATGTCATTGTCGTTTTGATTTGAATTTCTTTAGTAGCTAATGATTGTGAGCACATCCACATGTGTTTTTTGGTTGCCTGGATCTCCTCTTTAGAGAAGTGTCTGTCCATCTCCTTTGCCCATCCATCACTTAACTGTATGATTGATCTTTTTCTTATGGATATTTTGTAGTACCTTATAGATTATGAAGATCATGCATCCATTTGACATAGAGTTTCCAAGTATTTTTTCCCATTCTGTAGGTGGCCTTTTAATTCTATTAATAAAGTCTTTGGATGAGCAAAAGTGATTGATTCTTAGTAGTTCCCATTTATCTATTTTATCTTCTGTTGCTTGTGGTTTGTTTGACAGATTTTGAAGTCTGTCTGTGTTGTGTATTAAATCTTTCATTGTTGTTCCTACTTTTTCTTCGATGAGCTTTATCATTTTAGATTTGATATGTAGGTCATTTATCCAGTTTGAGTTGGGTTTTATATAAGGTGTAAGATACGGGGTTTGTTTTAATTTACTGCAGATAGATATCCAATTTTGCCAGCACCTTTTGTCTAAGAGATTGTTTTTACTCCAGTTTAACGTTTTAGGACCTTTGTTGACTATCAACTGTTCATAGGCAGATGATGTCATCTCTGGAGTCTCGATTGTATTCCACTGATCTATCTGTCTGTTTTTGTACCAGCACCAGGCTGTTTTGACTACTGTGACACTGTAATAGGTTCTAAGGTCAGGTAATGAGAAGCCTCCCAGAGTGGTGTTCTTTAGTAACGATTTACTTCTCCAGAGCTTCTTCCCTTTCCAGACAAAGTTGGTAATTTTTTCCTCCATCTCATTAAAACATGTCACTGGAACTTGCACTGGGATTGCATTATATAAGGAGATTGCTTTCAGTAAAATAGACATTTTCAAATGCTAAGTCTTCCTATCTATGAGCAGGTTAGGTTTCTCCATTTATGTAACTCTCTCTTGGTTTCTTGTAGTAAGGGTTTGTAGTTGTCTTTGAAAAGGTCTGTTATTTCTCTGTTAGATTTATTCCTAGGTACTTTATCTTCCTAGGGGCTATAGTAAATAGTATTGACTTGGTGATTTCTTCTTTAATAATCTTGTTGTTGGTATAAAGGAATCCTCCTGATTTACTTATGTTTATCTTGTATCCTGAGACTTCGTTGAACTCTTCTATCAGTTTGAGTAGCTTCCTTATGGATTCTTTGGGATTCTCTGCATATATGATCATATCATCTGCAAACATGGAGATTTTTAGTTCTTCTTTGCCAACGTAGATGTCCTTTATTCCTTGGGCTTGTCTAATTGCTCTGGCTAGAACTTCTAGTATAATATTGAATAGGAGAAGTGAGAGTGAGCATCCTCATCTAGTTCCTGTTTTCAAGGGAAGCTGTGTCAGTCTCTCTCCATTCAGGATGACATATGCAGTTGACTTTGTACAAATGGCTCTTATTGCATTTAGAAATTGGCTGTCTATTCCTATTTTCCTGAGAGCTTTTAGCATGAATGGATATTGGACATTATCAAATGCCTTTTCTGCATCAATAGACAAGATCAGCTGATTCATGTCTTTTGTGTTATTTATGTGGTTGATCACAATCGTTTTTGTGATGCTGAACCAGCCTTGCATCACTGGTATGAATCCAACTTGGTCATGATGTATTATTTTTTTGATATTGGCAAGAATTTTGTGGAAGATTTTTGCATCTAGATTCATGAGTGATATTGGTCTGTAGTTTTCCTTTTTTGTTGAGTCTTTCCCTAGCTTTGGTATCAGGGTTATGCTGACTTCACAGAATGTATTTGGGCGTATTCCATCCCTTTCTATACTGTGAAGTAGTCTCAGTAGTATTGGAGACAACTCTTCTCTAAAAGCTTGCTAGAATTCTGCAGTGAAGCCATCAGGGCCCAGGCTTTTTTTAGTTGGCAGTTTTTGGATGACTTTTTCAATCTCTTCCTTTGTGATGGTTTATTAAGTTTTTCTGTTTCACCTTGTGATAATTTTGGTAGGTGATATGAGTTAAGGAATTCGTCCATTTCTTCTAGGTTTTCAAATTTGTTAGAATACAGTCTTTCATAGTATTCAGCTATGATTTATTTTTTTCTTTTTTATTATCAGTGAGTGAAAATACACATTCCCATATAAATTTACATGCTCACCTATATGCAGCTTCCACTGTTCTCCCTGCCCGGTGACAGCACACTATTCCACTCTGCTCCATACAGGTCTCATCCTCCCAACAGTCTCCTTTCCCTTCCTCTCCATCCACTCCCCTTTCTCCAGCCAGAGGTCATCAGGATGATATCCTATAGATGCATAGATGTGCTATTTTTGATTTCTGTTGGATCCGTGGTGATATCTGCCCTCTCATTTTTTGGGGGGGGGATGTTTTCTGTCCTGTTTTTCTTTAGTAAGTTTAGCAAATGGTTTGTCAATTTTGTTGATCTTCTCAAAAAAAAAAAAAACAGCTTTTGGGACGGAATCAAGATGGCGGACTCAGCACACACCTCCTTATACCCCTCTGGAAACCAAGACCTGAATTGACAATCAAACAGAGCCTTCTGATCACCTAATCAGCCTCAGGACACAGAACAGAGCTGTTAATTGGGACTTCATACCACTCAGCGAAAAACCTCCTCTCTTTCGCTGACTCCCGCTCCTGGCTAGCCCCGGCTCTCACAGACAGAAGGTAAACGCACCATTTTAACTTTTTTTCTCCTCTGTCTCAGCTGGTGGGCGGAGCTGGGTCTTGCCTGGCGGCTGGACTCAGACGCACTGCTGGGGGGATAGGCAGGTGAAATTCCCATATTCTGAGAGCCAGGCTCGGGACTCTGTTAATCTAGCCACTTTGAGCCTTTGGTTTTGTAGCTCCCTCAGCGGGGTTTGTGCGGAGCTTCGTGGTCAGTGTGCAGGACGCCATGTTGGTACCGAGATTTTAGCGGGACTTCATTCTTAGCCTGGGAGCCAGCGCCTGCAAACGGGACAGTGCTTCTCTGACGGAAAGGTAGTGATTTTGCACAGTTCTGCCTATGTTGGGGGCCCTGCAACAGAAGCAGAGGAATCACTACCTCTTAGCACCTTTAGCCCCTCTGTCTGCTGCCTGTGTGGAGGATGCCATCTTGGATATGGTGGCAGCAGCTGGACCTAATTCTTAGCTTGGGAGCCACAGCCTGCCCACAGGAGAGCACTTTTCAATCACAAAACCAGTACTCGACGCAGTGTTGGCTATGGCTAGGCCCTGTCAGCAGAGGCCACCAGGGCACCAGCAGTGCTGTATTCTGAACTAGTTTGTTATTATCTGGGGTTGGATATAGTGGCGCTTACTTTGTCAGATGAGAAGAGGGACCGCTACACCTGAAAACCTAACTGACTTGTGAACTGGTCAGATACTTTTTGCTTTACATTTGAAAACAGCCTAGAGAAACATTTGCAGTCCATCCTCACAGTACCTCTTCCAGCCTCTATATACTCACATGGGACCCAAAAAGCAACAGACAATTGTACAGGCATACAACCAATCACTCATGGCTTCAGAAGGCTCCCAAACAAAGCAACCAAGGAGTTTTCCAGATGAAGAAACTTTTATGAAAGCATCAGGAAGTGAATACAAATTGATTATATGCAGAGCCCTTCTAGACCTTATACAAAATGCAGCAGAACAAAATGAAAAATTAAACAAGCTGTTCGATCTGATGGAACACCAGTACTCTGAAATCCAACAGATCAAGAACAAAATCAAAGACATAGAAACTTCCATGCAAAGCCAAGAAAACAGAACGGAACAAATAGAAAAAAGAATTTCTGACTTGGAAGACAGAGCTACTGATGCCAGCGTCCATGAGCAGAAATCAGAAAAAAGAAACAAGAAAAATGAAGAAATATTAAGAAGCATATGGGACTCTATTCAGAGGAACAACCTTCAATTAATTGGAGTCCCTGATCAGGGTGAGACATCTGAGAACACAGAGAGTATTGTTGCTGAGCTGCTGAAAGAAAACTTCCCAGAAATCATGAAGGAAGAGAATATAGACATCTCAGATGCATATCGTATGCCATGCAATATAGATCTCAAAAGAAAGACTCCAAGACATATTATAATCAAGCTTCATAAAACGAAACATAAGCAGAAACTCTTAAAGGCAGCAAGACTCAAGGCAAAGCTAACATTCAGAGGGAAACCCTGTAGGCTCCTGTCAGATTTCTCAGCAGAAACCATGCTGGCACAGAGACAGTGGCACGACACATTCAAAGTCTTGAAGGAGAAGAATTTCCAACCAAGAATTACATATCCTGCAGAACTATCTTTCAAATACAAAAATGAAATTAAGACATTCCCAGGTAAACAGAAACTCAGAGACTTTGTAAAAACCAAACCCAAACTACAAGAAATACTGAAAGAAGTTCTTGGCTTTGGCTTAGAAGAACGAAACCACTAACTTTATATTTTAGAACGACAGACTACTCAATACTCTACTCATTTAGGGAAGGCTCCAAAGTAAATCACAGCTTTGATATGGAAAGAAGCAATCCAGTGATCATCATGAAAACTGTGGTGTCATCATAATAAAAAGTGGGATGTACTACAGTCGTTATTGTCCTTCCAGATGGAGAGGAAGATGGAGAGGTAGTAATTCAAATTGGATTTATAAATAGTATATTAAGGGGGTTCATAGGGGCAGCTGTAAAGCCCAATAAAGATGGATCATAGCATTTCAAGAAATCTAACACACGAGTCTCAACAACTATAAAACCAGCTCTGAAAAAGGTGAAAAATCAACTCACAAAAAAGAGTGTCCCAGAACAGACTAACAGAACAACAAAGAAAACATCAACATAAAAATAAACATATCACAATGGCAGCAGTGAACACATACCTGTCAATAATTACATTGAATGTGAATGGACTCAATGCTCCAGTAAAGAGACATTGAGTGTCATCTTGGATCAAAAGACATGACCCATCGATATGTTGTCTACAAGAAACTCACTTGATACCTAAAGACAGGAGTGCCAATCCAAGTGCCGTCAAGTAGGAGCCGACTCATGGGAACAAACTGAAAATTAAAGGATGGAAGAATATATGTCAAGCTAACAATGAACAAAGAAGAGCATGGGTGGCAATTCTAATCTCAGACAAAATCAATTTTAATGGCAAATCCACCATCGTGGACAAAGATGGACACTATTTATTGCTGAAAGGTTCAGTACACAAGCAAGACTTAACTATATTAAATATTTATGCACCTAATTTCAGAGCACCTAAATATGTCAAAGAAACACTGACTACACTCAAAAGAGAGTTAGATGACTCCACAATAATAGTGGGAGACTTAACACTCCACTCTCATTACTAGACAGATCATCTAGAAAAAATCTCAGTAAAGATACAGAAGACCTCATTGACACAAGTAACCAACTAAATCTCATTGATATATACAGAACTTTCCACTCATCAGCAGACAACTACACCTTCTTCTCGAGTGCACATGGAACGTTCTCCAGAATTGACCACGTGATAGGCCGTAATGCAATGCTCAACAAAATCCATACCATTGAATCACTGCAAAGCATCTTCTCAGATCATAAAGCCGTAAAAGTTGAAATCAATAGCAGAAAGAACATAGATAGAAAGTGGAACTCTTGGAAACCGAACAACATCTTACTCAAAAAAACACGGGTTATAGAGGAAATCAAGGATGAATTAAAGAAATTCATGGATTCCAATGAGAATGAAAACACTTCGTATCAGAACCTATGGCATACAGCCAAAGCAGTGTTCAGAAGTCTGTTTATCTCCATAAATGTACACATCTGGAAGGAAGAAAGAAACCAAATCAAGGAACTACAGCTTGAACAAGTAGAAAGAGAATAACACAGGAACCCCTCAGGCACCAGAAGAAATGAGATCATAAAGATTAGAGCAGAGCTAAATGAATTAGAGAATAGAAAAACAATTGAAAAAATTGAAAAGACCAAAAGCTGGTTTTTTGAAAAGATCAACAAAATTGATAAACCACTGGCTAAACTTACTAAAGAAAAGCAGGAAAGGAAACAAATAACCCAGATTAGAAATGAGAGGGGAGTTGTCACCACAGATGCAACAGAAATCAAAAATATCATAACAGAATACTAAGAAAGACTGTACTCTAACAAATTTGAAAACCTAGGGGAAATGGACCAATTCCTTGACTCATACCACCTACTCAAATTATCACAACATGAAGCAGAACAACTTAATAAACCCATCACAAAGGAAGAGATTGAAAAGGTCATCAAAACATTGCCAACCAAAAGAAGTCCGGGCCCAGGTGGCTTCACTGCAGAATTCTACCAAGCATTTAGAGAAGAGTTATCCCCAGTACTACTGAGACTATTTCACAGTATAGAAAGGGATGAAGTACTCCCAAACTCATTCTTGGAGCCAGCATAACCCTGATACCTAAGCCAGGGAAAGATCCAACAAAGACAGAGAACTACAGACTGATATCTGTCATGAACGTAGATGCAAAAATCTTCAACAAAATTCTTGCCAACAGAATACAACAACATACCAAGAAAATAATCCATCATAACCAAGTGGGATTCATACCAGGGATGCAAGGCTGGTTCAACATCAGGAAAACAATTAATGCGATTAACCACATAAATAACACAAAAGACAAGGATTTTGTCCATTGATGCCGAAAAGGCATTTGATAAAGTCCAACACCCATTCATGCTAAAAACTGTTAGCAAAATGGGCATAGACGGCAAATTCCTCAACACAATAACGGCCATTTATACAAAGCCAATTGCCCACATCATCCTGAATGGAGACTGAAAGACTTTCCCTTGAGATCAGGAACTAGACAAGGATGCCCACTGTCACCTCTCCTATTCAACATTGTGCCAAAAGTTCTAGCCAGAGCAATTAGGCAAGATGAAGAAATAAAGGGCATCTGCATCGAAAAAGAGGAAGTTAAAATCACCCTGTTTGCAGATGACATGATTGTATATGCAGAGAACCCCAAGGAATCTATAAGTAAGCCACTCACACTGATAGAGGAGTTCAGCAAAGTCTCAGGATACAAGATAAACATAAGTAAATCAGTAGGATTCCTTTATACCAACAATGAGACTGTTAAGGAGAAAATTAAGTCAATACCATTTATGATAGCCCCTAAGAAGATAAAGTACCTAGGAATTAATCTAACCAGAGAAACAACAGACCTTTACAAAGAGAACTACAAGCCCTTACTACAAGAAACTAAGAAAGACTTAGATAAATGGAAAAACCTACCCTGCTCATGGATAGGAAGACTTAACATTGTGAAAATGTCTATTTTACCCAAAGCAATTTATTTATATAATGCAATCCCAATATAAGTTCTAGCATCATTTTTTAATGAGATGGAGAAACAAATCACCAATTTTGTTTGGAAAGGGAACAAGCCCCAGATAAGTAAGGTACTACTAAAGAAGAAGAACACACTGGGAGGCCTCACATAACCCGACCTTAGAACATACTACACTGCCACAGTGGTCAAAACGGCCTGGTACTGGTACAGTAACAGACAGATTGATCAATGGAACAGAATTGAGACCCCAGAGATGACACCATCTGCCTATGAACAGCTGTTATTCGACAAAGGCCCTAAGACATTAAACTGGGGTAAAAACAGTCTCTTTAACAAATGGTGCTAGCAAAATTGGTTATCCATCTGAAATAAACTGAGTCAAGATCTATATCTTACACCTTATATAAAAACCAACTCCAACTGGATAAAAGACCTAAATATCAAACCTAAAATGATAAAGCTCATCCAAGAAAAGGTAGGAACAACAATGGAAGTTTTAATACACAATGAGGACAGACTCCAAAATCTGTCAAAGAAACCTCAGTCAACAGAAGAGAAAATAGATAAATGGGAAGTATTAAGAATCAAACACTTTTGCTCATCCAAATACTTTATTAATAGAATTAAAAGAACACCCACAGAATGGGAAAAATTATTTGGCAACTCTATGTCAGACCGATGCCTGATCTCCATAATCTATAAGATACAACAAAATATCAATAAGAAGAAGATAAACCATCCGATTAAGCAATGGGCAAAGGAGATGGACAGACACTTCACTAAAGAGGAGATACAGGCAGCCAAAAAACACATGTGGACATGTTCACGATCTTTAGTTATTAAAGAAATTCAAATCAAGACAACAACGAGATACCATCTCACCCCAACAAGATTGGCCATGGTCCAGAAAACGCAAAACAACAAATGCTGGAGAGGCTGTGGAGAAAGTGGAATCCTCCTACACTGTTGGTGGGGTTGCAAAATGGTCCAGCCTCTTTGGAAGGCAATCTGGCGCTTCCTTAAAAAAATGGATATCGATATACCATTTGACCCAGTAATTCCACTGCTTGGAATATATCCTACAGAATCAAGGCCTTTCACACGGATGGACACATGCGCCAGAATGTTTATCGCAGCACAGTCCATGATAGCAAAAAGATGGAATCAACCCAGATGCCCAACAATAGAAGAATGGATAGGTAAACTATAGTAAATATACTCAATGGAGCACTTCGCAATGATAAAGAATAACGATGATTCCAGGAAACATCTCCTAACCTGGTTTCAACTGGAAGACATTATGTTGAGTCAAAGTAGTCAGTGACAAAAGGACAAATACTGTATGAGACCTCTACGATAAGATCTCAAAAACAGACTTGTGTATAGAAGAAAAGACTCTTTGACAGCTGCAAGGGAGGGGAGGGAGGGTGAGGGGGGGAGGGTTTAGTTTAGATAGTTACTAGAAATCTAGTTGGGAGAAAGCGGTGATAGCACACATTAGAAACAAGAACAATATTAAGTGGACTTCAGCATAACTTGAGTACTCCTTCCATCTTAACTCAATACTGCAAGAATAGAGTAGCTGGGGTGGGGTGCAGAAAACCATGCTCTTAGGTGAATTCCAGGCCAATTGGCACAACTAGCGTTTTGCTAAGAGAGCTCTCTGCACCCCACATTGGTGAGTGGCATCTGGGGTCTTAAAAGTTACCAAGCTGCCATCTGAGGACACAGCAAATGGTCCCAACTCAGCAGGAACGGATGCTCACCGAGGACCAAAATTACATGCGGTAAAGACAACCAAGAAGACAGAGAGACCCACAAGAGTGGGTACCTACATCGACTTGGGACTGGAAGAACCAGATGGTGCTCGGCCACCACCAGTGATAGCCACGATGGAGCTCACAGAGAGAAGTCTCACTGGCAACACAAAAATAAAAAGGGGTGCATCCTGAGATCTCCACTAAAAGACCTCAACTGATGGTCCAGTGATTTTGGGGTTCCTCTGAGAGCATGGCCCCCAGCCCTGATGCTGCCCTTTCCCATAAATTATAACAGAGGTCCGCTCTTTGGACAGGAATGGATTGCAGTGGCAATACGGAGTGACCATATATTGGAAGCACTTTATGGTTCTATACATCTATAGGATATCATCTTGCTGACCTCTGGCTGGAGGAAGGGGAGTGGACGGAGAGGAGGGGAAAGCAGGCTGTTGGGCGGATGAGACATGTATGGAGCAGAGAGGAATAGTGTGCAGTCACCGGACAGGGAGAGCAGTGGAAGCTGCATATAGGTGGGCATGTAAATTTATATGGGAATGTACCTTTTCACTCAGTTATGTTAAATAATAATTAAAAAAAAAAACAAAAAAACAGCTTTTGGTCTTTTCAATTTTTTCAATTGTTCTCTATTCTCTAATTTGTTTAGTTCTGCTGTGATCTTTATGATCTGTTTTCTTCTGGTCACTGAGGGATTCCTCTGTTGTTCTCTTTCTACTCGTTCTAGCTGTAAGGTCAGTTCTTTGATTTGGTTTCTTTCTTCCTTCCAGACGTTTGTATTTATGGAGATAAGCTGACTTCTGATCACTGCTTTGACTGTATCCCGTAGATTCTGATAGGAGGTGTTTTTGTTCTCTTTGGAGTCCATAAATTTCTTTATTTCATCCTTGATTTCTTCTATAACCCACGGGTTTTTGAGCCAGGTGTTGTTCAGTTTCCATGAGTTCCACTTTCTACCTATGTTTTTTCTGGTATTGATTTTGACTTTTATAGCTTTATGATCTTAGAAGATGCTTTGCATTAATGCAGTGGTATGGGTTTTGTTGAGAACTGCTTTATGTTCTAACACATGGTTTATTCTGGAGAATGTTCTGTGCACACTGGAGAAAATGATGTAGTTGTCCACCAATGGATAGAAAGTTATGTATACGTCGATGAGGTCTAGTTGGTTTATTGTGGCAATAAGGTCTTCTGTGTCTTTATTGAGCTTTTCCTAGATGATCTATCCAATAGTGAGAGTGGAGTGCTGAAGTCTCCTACTATTATTTTCGAGTGACCTATCTCCTTTCTGAGTGTAGTCATTGTTTCTTTGACATATTTAGGAACTCTAATATTAGGTGCATAAATATTTAATATTGTTAAGTCTTGCTTGTGTATTGAACCTTTCAGCAATAGTGTCCAGCCTTGTCCACGATGGTGGATTTTACATTAAAACTGATTTTATCTGAGATTAGAATTGTCACACATGGTCTGCTTTGTGTATTGTTAGCTTGATGTATATACTTCCATCCTTTGATTTTCAGTTTGTTCATATCTTTAAGTCTCAGGTGAGTTTCTTGTAAGCAACATATAGGTGGATCATGTCTTTAGATCCAAGATGTCACTTGATTTCTCTTCACTGGAGCATTCAGTCCATTCACATTCAATATAATTATTGATAGGTATGTGGTCAGTGCTGGCATTGTGATTTGTTTATTTTTGTGTTGATGTTTTCTCTGTTGTTTTTATCAATCTATTCTGTGACTTTCTTCTTAGTCAGTTGATTTTTCACCTTTTTCAGGGTTGATTTTGTGGTTGTTGAGTCTCCTGTATTACATTTCTTAATATGGTATGTTGCTTCTTTACTGTGCTTTATGGCTGCGCATATGATCCCGCTTAATAAACTCCATATAAACCCTATTTTGCTTGCTGTCAGTCTTGTCGACTTCTGCTCCATCTGGAAGGACTATAACGACTGTAGTGCATCTCTCTTTTTAACATGATGATATCATAGTTTACATGATATTATCACTAGATCGTTTCTTTCACTATGATAGCTTTGATTGTATTTGGAGCCTTCCCTAACTGCGTAGGCTTCTGGATAATGTGACCTTCTAAAATACAAAGTTAGTGGTTTTGTTCTTCCAAGCCAAGAGATTCTTTGAGTATTTCTTATAGCTTTGGTTTAGTTTTTACAAAGCCTCTGAGTTTCTGTTTATCTGAAAATGTTTTAACTTCATTTTCATATTTGAAAGAAAGTTTTGCAGGATATATAATTATTGGTTGGAAGTTCTTCTCCTTCAAGGCTTTGAATGTGTTATGCCACTGTCTCCGAGCCAGCATCGTTTCTGCTGAGAAATCCAATGAAAGCCTACAGGGTTTCCCTCTGAATGTTAGCTTTGCTTTGAGTCTTGCTGCCTTTAAGAGTTGCTGCTTATGTTTCATTTTGTTGAGCTAGGTTATAATATGTCTTGGAATCTTTCTATTGAGATCTATATTGAGTGGTGTTCAATACATATCTTCGATATCTATATTCTCTTCTTTCATAATTTCTGGGAAGTTTTCTGTTAGCAGCTCAGCAACAATACTTTCTGTGTTCTCAGACATCTCAACCTGTTCAGGAACTCCAGTTAAATGTAGACTGTTCTTCTTAATAGAGTCCCACATGCTTCTTAGTGCTTTTTCACTTTTCTTGGTTCTTTTTTCCTGATTTCTCCTCATGGATGCTGGAGTCAGTGGCTCTGTCTTCCCAATCAGAAATTCTCTTTTCCGTTTGTTCCATTCTGTTTTCCTGGCTTTGAAGTGAAGTTTCTATGTCTTCGATTTTGGTCTTGATCTGTTGAATTTCAGATTACTGATGTTCCATCAGATTGAACAGCTTTCTTAATTTTTCATTTTGCTCTGCTGCATTTTGTATAAGGTCTAGGAGGGCTCTCTACATAACCCTTTTGTATTCACCTTCTGATAGTTTCAGAAAAGCTTCTTTGTCTGGGAAGTTCTGAGGTGGTTTCTTTTGGGGGCCTTCTTATGTCATGGGTGACTTCTGGGTTACCATCTTCTCCAATGTTTGTTGTTTTTTAGGCTTCACATGGGTTAACAAAGGCTGGGAGAGATGCTGTGAAGATGGACCACAGTTGCTTCCCTAGGCCTTCTTAAAATGAGAAGTAAAAAGTTTTTGACAACTTCTGAAGTCAGTCAAGTTTTCAGGTGTATATGTCTCTCTTCTCAGCTGTCAAAGTAAACAGCTCTATATTGAACCCCGTATAGTATAAAATAGCTCAAAATACAGAAAAGCTACTGGCCTGCTCACCTCTGCTGTTGGGCCCCATCTGTAGGCAATGCTGTGTAGAATTCTGCTTTTCTGTTGGAAAAACACTCTCTTCTGGGTAGGCACTGCCTCCCAGCCCAAGAATTAGGTCCAGCTGAGGCTTCCTTATGAATGACGCCACCTCCCAGCAAAACAAGATGGCATCCCATGCAGGCTCACTAGCTGGTTGGGTCCAGGCTCATGGTGGAAAGAGAGGCCAAGAGTGACAAAATGTCTAAAGTCCACAGCCTCTGCCATTGGGCCCCAGCCCTAGGTGACACTGTGCAAAACACAACCTCCCTGCTAGAAAAGCACTCCTCCTCAACCAGGTGCCACCTCCCAGCCTATGAACCAAGTCTGGCTGGGGCCTCCGCCTGGGCTTCTCCATTTCCCGATAGACCAGAGGAGCCGAGGTGTATAGAGTCCAAAGCCAGGCTTTCAGAACCTGGCAATTATGTTTGCTGGTTCCAACAACAGTGTGTCTGAGACCAGCAGCTAGTCAAGTCCCGGTTCTGCGTGCCAGCCAAGACAGAGGAAAAAAAAAAAAATCGAAATGGTGAGTTAACTTGGATGTGTGCAAGCCTGTGCTCTTCTAGAGTGCGGTCAGTGAAAGAGATGAGGTTTTGCATTCAGTGGTATGAAGTCCAAGTTAACAACACTGTGCCACATCCCAGGGCTCCCTAGGTGTTCAGAAGACCACATTTAATTATCATTTCAGGTCTTGGTTTCCAGAGGGATTTAGGGAGACGTATGTTTAGCCCACCATCTTGACTCTGCCCCTGGGTGTATAATTCTTGAATGGAATTTTTGTTTTGTTTTGTTTTCCCTTTCAGGACTTTGAATATGTCATCCCATTGTCTTCTGGCCAGCATGATTTTGGCTGAGTAATCTGAACTTAATCGTAATAATTTTCCTTTGTAGATTATTTTTTGTTTAAGCCTAACTGCTTTTAGTAGTATCTCCTTATCTCTAGTCTTACTGAGTTTGATTATAATATGGCTTGATGTATTTCTTTTAGAGTCTGATTAGAGTAGAGTATGATGAGCTTCTTGGACAGATGCCGTCTCATCTTTTATGATATCAGTGAAATTTTCTGTTAGAGGTCTTCAACAATTCTCTCTGAGTTTTTGGTTATTCCCACAACCCCTGCCCCTTGTTCTGGTACTCCAGTCATATGCACATTGTTTCTCTCAGTAAAATTCCACATCACTGTTAGTGGTTCTTCATTTTTATTGAATTTTTTTTTTTATCTGACTTTTCCTCAGGTATGCTGGTGTCATTTACTTTGTCCTTGTCTTTCTAAGTCTGCATTCCATTTCCTCAGTCCTGCTCCTTAGACTTTCAATTGAGTTGTCAAACTTGGTAATTTTGTTGTTTCTGTCTAATTTCATACCATTGCTGCTCAAGCATTTCCTTCAGTCTGTTTAATTTTTCAGAGTGTTCTGCTGTGCTTTGCCAGATCTCTTTCCTGATATCTTGGATAGCTCTGTACTGTGCAGAATTCTTCTGTATTCTATGTCTGATAATTTCAGAAAATCTTCCTCTGGGACAATCTGTTGGCTCCTTATTTGGGGAGTCTTCAGAAGCCATGGTAGTCTGCTTCTTTAGATGTTTAGAAATTGATTATTGTCTTTGAACCTTATGGAACATGTGGGTTCTCTGGCACTGCCTCCCTGGGCGGCACTCACTCCTACAATTTTCTTACTGGATAGATGTGGATTGTGAGAAAGGCAGCTTTGAGTTTTATCAAGGTTTTCTTTTTTCTTTCACCTTGGAAAGCTTTGACCTTAGAAGCAACTCTGGCAGAACAGCATTGAGAACACTATGAAAGGAGAAAAATCAGTGGTGTAAATTAAGATATCTAATTCAGATATGCTATGCTTGAGATGTAAGGAGTCCTGGTTTTTTAAGTTAAATACTTGGCTTCTAATGAAAGGGCCAGTGGTTTCATATGCCAGTTAGAGAAAAGGATAGAACTGTGGTACAAGTTAGAATTGGTAATTATTCAGATCAGTTGAATGAGGATTAAAAAAGAGTGAAGATGACATTAGGTGTCTTCAGTGGGGAGCTGGGTTAAAAAAAGTTGACACTACTGAACTGAACATCACAGCAGAAAGAGGAGTTTGGGAGCAGGGAAAAGTGGCACAACCTCCATTTTGAACATGATGTAGTTATGTGTGATTTTTGAAGGAACTTCAAAAGTCATGTGGACGTGGATGTGCAGTCCTGCATAGAATCAACCTGGAAATATGGAATTAGACATAAGTAACATGGAGTGGTTAAGAACTTGGCTAATAACCCAAAGATCAGCAATTCAAATCCACCAGCAGCTTCTTTGAAATCTTTTGGGATAGTTATACTCTGTCCTATAGAGTCACTATTAATTGGAACCGACTCAACAGCATATAACAACTACAAGAATGCACAAAATCTTCCCATCACTTTATTCTTGTCCTTATAGTCACAGTCCCTGAAAAAGCTGTGCATACTACTAGTTCCCAGTTTCTAATCATCCGGTTGATCCTGAACCAATGTGTGAATGGAGGCATGGGTAGTGTCCTTTCATTTGACAGAGCAGTTTTTCATCACAATGGCCATTAGGTTGCTAAATCCATTGAACAATTTTTGATTCTCATCTTAACTTCTCAGAGCACTTCACAATTTTACTTATTTCATTCTTTTCTTTTGGTTTTTCTGCAACGATATTCTTGCGATTTTCTTCTGATTTTTCTTGCTGGACCTTCTCAGTCTCTTGTAGGCTCATCCACTTCTACCAATCATTTACAGTTTGGATTATCTGTTATGGATTGGATTATGGATATAATTGTGTCACCCCAAAATACATGTTGTAAATCCTAACCTCTATCACTGTGGTTATAATTCCATTTGGAAATTGTTTGTCTTTGTTCTGTCACTTAGGCAGGATCAGTTCTGGATAGGTCTTAAATCAATCTCTTGGAATATAAAAGAGATGAAACAAGCAAGAGAAAGAAGCAGAGATGGGGTAAGAAAGATGCTAAACCTGGTGAAGAATGTCCAGAATCAAAAGCTCAGGAACACTCTTCCAGAGCTGACAGAGACAGAAAGCTGTCCCACTGAGCAAGCAACCTGAGTTCTATTCTTCTAAACTGTGAGGAAAAAAAAAATTCTGTTTGTTAAAACAACCCACTTGTGGTGTTTTTGTCATAGCAGCACTAGATAACTAAGGCAGTCTCTTGTTCTCTCATTTTACTCTATTCTTTGTCCATAATCATTCTCATCTAAGGCTATGCCCTCGTTACTATGACTTTGAATGCCAGTGACTCATGATTTTAATATATGAATCCAGTGATCTCAGATTTTCAAATTTCCATGTCTAACTCTACTCTTTTCCTGCCCTCCTAAATGTCCCAGTATCACTCAAACTTGGTAAAATTCATTAGTCTGTTTTTCAGTGTTGCTCTAGCTCAATGAAGGCGCTGTCATCCATCCAGTTATTTAAAACAAACAAGCAAAAGGACTCATTGCCTTCTATTTAACTCATATCATCTTATAGGACAGAGTAGAGCTGTCCCCCTAGGTTTCCAAGGAGAGGCTTGGTGGATTAGAATTGCTACTCCACCCCTGATACCTAGAACTATTCAATCAATCAATCATCAAATATTCTAACTTTTCAACTGCAAAATTTTCATTGGGCCTATTTATCTCTTTAGCTATTTCCAACTTGCTATTCTCTGTTCTCTGTAATACTTGCCTCTTAGAGTTCATTATTTCTACACCTTCCTGTATAGTCTTTCAAAGTACAAACCATTTTGCCACTTCCTTGCTAACATTACTGAAAGATTTCCCAGGACTTTTAGGGAAATAACAAAATCCTTAAGGTAACCTTGCATGGTCTGGCTACTATAATCTTTCTAAGTGCATCCCACAGTACTTTGCTCCTCATTCTGTGTTATTCAGTCCTAGGGGCTTTCTCTTCAGAACTCTAAGAAGGTACACTGCTCTCTACTGTCAGGTTTTCAAACAGGCAGTTTCTGTTGTCTATAACACTCTCTCTGGTCCCATGCAGGTTTCTCCTACCCTTCCTTCAAATCCTGAGTAGTTTAAGCAGCATATCTTTCTGGAAAACCTTTATTAGGGTCCATAACCCCAATTTAGTTCATATTTCCTTATAGTCTGTTCCCATATAACCATTTTCTTATGTGTCTGGGTACTCCATTCTTGTTGTCTTCCGATGACTTTAGATGCCTATGTTCATCACTGTCTTTATTTGATGTCTGTCTGCCTTACTACAATGTAGGCTCCATTAAAACAGAGAAATTGCACCCTATTGCTCACTACTGAATCTCGAGCACCTATTTTAATGTTTACCTGTTGCCACAGTATATAATCATTAAATTTTGGTTGAATAAAGTAAAGAAACCTGGATCAGATGCTTTGGGATAAAAGGGATCCATTTTTAAAATAAAGATAAGCATTTTCTAGATTTCTGTATTATTTTCTAAAGTAGTCATTAGGAAAGGAAATTAATTTTTAAGAATGAGATATATACACTATACGGTGACACAAAGAACAAAAGACTATATCACATAAAACACATAAAATTCTGAAGAAGTTGTACATGTTATTTATTGAAAATTTACTATATTCCAAATATTTTTCCTAGGTGATTTTTCCTTTTAGAAAATTCCTCACAGGTATATACTATCATCATTACTAATTGTACACATGCAAACCAAAATTTTAAGAGGGTAAGCACTTTATCTTAGCAGTACGCAGAAGCAGGAAGTGAGAGTTGAACCCAGTGTTCCTAACCTCCATATCTATAACATCACACAAGGGAAAGGAAATGAAGAGAATGAGCAGGCTGACTCCTTGTAACCATGACTTTATTTCCAGAAAAGGCAGAGGAGTATAATTGAATGCCACCAAATTTTGAGTTACAAAAAAAAAGTTGAGTCTTCTCTCTAATCCTCATTAACTTTGAATTAATCACTTAGACTTGGAAGGTCACTTTCCTCCCATGTAAAGCAGGGCTAATAGTGCCCTTATTTCAAGACTGTAGTGTGGATTACCACATTAACTGTTGACATCACATAACACCTCATCACATCACCTAATGTGATGTCAAAGAAACACTGTTTAAAGGAGAAATGCTATTAAATGTTACACACACATACACACAGACATGTGTATGTACATATATATATATATAAGCATATTTAAAGGAAAAAATGCTATATTAAATCCATAAATCATTATTACATGTGGCATAGTTCTCCACATTCTCAAAGAGGAAGCTCCAGCCATTTGACTGTCTGCTAATTTTAAAACTTCTATAACACACTTCAGAAGTCTTGCCTTTTTTGTCCTAAAGCCTATTCTCTTTTCCTGAAGTAGGCAGACAGATTGCTCACAGCCCCTGCAGAAAGAACAGTTCAGTGTGGCTGCAGGAAAGCAGTCTGCAAGCATGTAGGGAAAAAGTATTGAGTCCAACCTTGAAAATTAATGTTAACTGCAGATGTTCAGACTGCAGTAGGGAAGGCTCTGGTCTACTTCAGACAGGATCCAGTTATCTCACTTAATAACACAGTTGTACATCTGAATAAAATTAAAAAGAGATCAAACTCTGTAGACAAATGATTTGGCTAAATGCCCTCTCCTGTGATCTGAATACCAACTACTATGTTGTATAGTCATTTATAATGGTGCTTAGAGGTAGGCAATAGTAGGGGGAAAGGATCATTAATTTCAGCCCACCCAGAAAGGTGTTAACTATACCCCATCCTTCTGGCTAGATGATAATTAAGCTGCTTCTTTTGTGCTTCCCTGGAGGAGGCATATATACTGTACTACTCTATAACACAGTTAGTACAGTGCAGTTGCAGTGAATCAAATCTTGTTTATCCTAAGGATAGGGCAGACTCACTCAGCTATGGGTTTTATTTTTAATTGGGCTTTGAAACAGAGCGAACACCCTCTCAGCTGAAAATTCTGGTTGGCTCCAGGGCATATTTGGTTAACTCCCTGCTTGCCAATACCTACTGCCATTCTCACACACTGCTATCATGTATAAAAGTGTTTCATAAAAAGTGTGGCACACTTCTCATGTGACTGGAATTTTCTCTCAAGTTTTTCTGAAGAGCTTATAATACCCACAGGAGATTCAGATTCGTTGATTAGCCTTCATTTGTTTTATATTTTACATCATAAATAGAGTCTACTATGATGTTAAATATTTTTTCATATATTTTGTGCATTAAGACACCAAGACCCGATGAAGTTTAAACAGCTTGTCAAGCTTAAGAGGCCTGTAATTGAAAAGCAAAGAGTAGGTTCTTTCCATGCATGTGGACTGGGAGAATATGACTTCTCCCCTTCTGACCTCAGTGCATAGACTTCATTTAATTTTGACTGAAGCCACAGTCTGGCCTGTTGGTATTTACGATGTGGGTATGAGTTGGAATTGATGGATGCTGAAATGCAAATGAAATGTTGGTGCAAAACCACAAGCATCACCATTGTTAGTGAGATATCTGCTTTGTGGTAATGTATCCTGTCATCTGGGACATCATGGGCCTCTACAACATTTTCTGAGTGGCTCAAAAGTGATGTATAAGAATGAGAAGAGTTCATGCTTTAAGATTAGAGCAGACTCAGTTAGCATCTCTAAGATTCAGTTTCATCACATAATAAAAATTAAGGTAAAATATGAATTTCACTAGCTTGTAGTGATGATGCAAATACATAAGGAACCCAAAAGGCCTGGCCCCTAGTACATACTTAGCGCTGATGTATTTATTTTGTAGTTGTCCATTGGCTGGTCCATTCCAAGCTTCAGAGTCTACTATTTTAGCCTTTACTAGTTTCTAAGTGTCCTAAAGACACTACAGCACATTCAGTTCTGATCGGCCCCACTGAGGAGCTGAATGAATGCTCATTGAATTAATGTGAGTGTCCTATTGTCTAAATAGTTTCACTGGGCACAGGAAGAGGTCAGAATACATGAAATATTTCTTTCCAAAGGCAAGAGAGGTATAGACATTCATTGTAGAAAAAGTTGGTGATAAACTGCTTCAAAACATTGAGGGTTAAGTGGTAAGTTGCCAGAAGAGAAATAAAGGTTGTTTATCAAGATGGAAATGGACAATGGGCTGGGAAAGAGGATGGAGGGAAACAAAGGATTTGGGTGGGGCCCAAACACCTGAGAGGTTCTATCCAGGAGGCAAAATGTAGACAGATTTTAGAGGGAGGTGCAATTTTGGAGGTTGATGCAAAATAAAATGTGCACTTTTAGTATTTCTGTATGCCAAAGCAATGATTAGGAGGTATCCAAAGCAAAGTGGATTGACTAGCAATAAAATTAATCCATCATCTCAAACTACTTTCAGTGTTAGTATTTCTTATGAAAAACTGAGCAGTGGTATCAAGACTGACGTGGAGGGGCTCCAACTCTTTACCTGCCTCCTCAAATCCTGTGCCTCCATTTCAATCAAATCATACCTTCTTTAGCCCCCTTCAAAACTGACATTTTGATCAGTTTTCTTTAAAGGAAAAAAAAATCTAGATATAAAAAAGATAAAATAAATCAAAATAACTGGGAGTGAATAAAGAATTTAAACTGTTTATTGACAAAATGATAAGTATTACATTTTTAGCCTGGTATTCATAAACGTTTCATTCTTTAATCTACCCAGCTAATTTTAAGGTATGTACATTTGAGCAAAACATCAACCACCACAGAACCTCTCACAGGAGTGAGAAAGCTAATTCAAATCTCTGAACCAGTGCCTCTGTTGGTAATGTGCTACCTGACACCGGGCATTAATATTTCAGATACCAGAGAAGAACTTGCTTGTCACGCAGTAAGACAACAACGTCATCTTGGAACCATGTTCTTAGAGGAAGGGTTCCCTAGGAAATGGGGAAATTACGAGACTGCCCCAAATGTAACTGGCCCTAAATGAAAGAAAGAATGTACTCAGTTTAAATCTGAACTTTGAAGAAATTGACAGAAATAAATACAAGGGGAATTTAAGTACTGTTTCTACACGTAAAATGCAATCACAGGCGTCTCTAAGATACATATATATCTCAATAGCTATGCTATACTTTTTTTTTAATTTAAAAGGCAATGTCTTCACTTCTAATAGACATAAAGACAGAAAATAGAATATGAATTAGAATACATTTAATGAGATACTGAAATCATGCTACTTGATTTAGTGTTACAGTCTCTGCAAATTCTACCTACATATCTAAATACAAATAAAACTGAAATTCTTACTATCACCAGTGAGGCAAAAAGAATGGGCATTCACCTGTCCAACCTAGGTACTGAAATTCATTTTGATGAATTCAGACACAGCCTCCGTTTGCAGGATTAGTTTGATTTGAATTCAGGCCAGAATTTCATTTAAGATTTTCTAAATTATAAAACCGGGCTTTGTATTGAGCCCTGTAGTCTCTGGAACTTGTATAATGTATAATACATGCAATATTTTTCCAAGCATGTTTTTTTGAAGGAATGGATGGAGAAATGAGTGGAGAAATGAATGACCGGTGAATGACTGAAGTGCAAATGACCTAGACTCTGGGGGAAAACGAGCTGAGTCAAGGTCTGGTGTAGTATTACCAGCTCTGTGAACTGCATAACCCTGAATCCCACTTCCTTACTGGTGAGGAAGGGATGAAGGAGTTTAATTAGAAAGTTTACCTGAAAGCAATTGGCCCTCAGAAAATGGTACTGTCCCTCCATCTGCCATGGGGCAGGGGGTGTGGGTGGCACCTTCCTTAGTCACTTGATCTGATATGAAAGAGGAACTGGACATGAGGCCACCACATTCCCTTCGGCAAATAGCCGTAGACACCAGAGTCTCTGCCACCCTCATGTTCCGTGTCTTTTAAACCCAGTTCACCCGCCTCCAAAATAAAGATAATCTGTGTGCAATCTGCATAAAAATAAAATTTCATGCCACAAAACCATGAACACCAGTCTTCAATTTTTACATGAAGATATAGTGTCACCAAAGGACTGTCTTGAGTGAGATAGTCTTTGCAATTGTTAGAACTCCTGTCCTACTCCAGAAAGTCAATGAGATCTTTTAAAATATATGTGGCAAAACTACCAAATCCCAGAGAGGAAAATTGAGGGATTATTCTAATCCCACTCAGCAAGTTCAGGATGACAGCTTGTCAGGACCCTGAGGGCATTGTGTGTCCAGGAAAATGTTCTTTTTGAAGCCTAAATCAACATCTATTTGTGTAACCACACTCGTTTGGCTGAAGCGCACACTCAGTTTTCCTGTGATTCGAGGTCAGTGTGCTCTCCACCAACTGGGATAGACAAGTCAAGTCATTCATGTTCTGTCTCTAGGTCAGCCCACGTACCTTCTAGGAAAGGCAAAAAGAGTCAGTTACCTCAGTTTCCAAATATGTCAAGCGAAGTCCCAGCCTACTGTGCAACAAGTGCCCCACTGTATGCAGAAGAAAGATGCTCTGAATGGGGCCGTATTTCTTTTTATTATTACTTTGTCATCAATAATCACCAAAGCTCTGGGCTGCCTCATGTCATTACCTAGAAGCAGCAGTTCTTAGTCCCTGCTTAAAGGAGTCGATAGCATGTGAGTAGTTAACCCTTGCCCTGCTGAGCAGCCCAACGTGATCACACGCGTAAACATTTTCTCCATATAGGCAAGCAAAGAGGGGCAGCTATTTTTGGCTTATGAATGCTGTTCCAGAGGTCAGTGCCACCTAAAGTCAAAGTCTACCAGGTGTTATAGTTGATGAAAATTGGTGGAAATACAACTGGAGCCACAAAGCTGAGCTCAGTTCATGGAATCACTTTGCTTAGTTTTCAGAACCAGCCACATCTATTTAAAAGGCTAATTAATGGTGTTCTCTTGCAAATTACCACTCATCTGGGTAGTGACCAAACTGATCATGACTATTCTGATCCCTTACACTTAAGGAGTGCTTCAAATCCAGTTATCATTCATTCTTGCTGCACATACATGAACCCAATACTTTGATTTTCTTTAGGTTTTTAAATGTCTGCCTACCTGTGAAGCCAAATGACTGTTAGGTTTTCACCTATTTCTCATTATTTTTCAATCTAGGTGATGCCTCAAGTATAAAAATCTGACCTACTCTCTGTACTAGCTTCTTGCTTCTCCCTCCTTTCTGATTAGCTAGCATTGACTAAATTGGCTATAAAAATTTATTTTCTCCTTTACCCATTAAAAGTTAAATATATAGGGAGAAATTGGAAAATATTATGGGCTATGAAAGAAATAGCATACCAGAGAGTGGGTTTTCTATGCTTAGGCCACATGACCACTTGAGCTTTATAGATTTGACCATGGAAAATTCGTAATTTTTCTCCTCTAGAATTTTGTAGCCAATGGAAAAAAAAAATATATATATATATTCAGTTATATGGCGGTGGGTGATTCTCAGCAAAAGGGTTTATAATTTAGTATTTGGAGAAATAAAAGATGCCTTTCCAACACTAGAGATTAAAAATCTCTAATAAAACAGGGAAAAATGAAGATCTAAGATAACACTCTTTATCAAAGTATTTATAGAGACATTATATGTTCCCGTAATTGTTTAGGCCGGTGAATTAATGAATCCTCGTTGTATGTCTCCATTTGAAATGATTTCGATGGTGTCTGCTGCTCGGCTGCTTTGGAAAAGCCTGTTGTCTGCAGCTCAGGAGAAGGGCCTTGAACCCTGCCATTCAATCCCTTTCAGCCCATCAGCTGAGTCTAATTGCCAGAAAGCACACGAGACCCCTAAGCCTGATTGTTCCTCGACCTCCTTTGAGGTTTTGAGGCATGAAAAGCAAAAGGGGAAAAAAAGCTCCCTTTTGATCTTGTGTTTCTTTCTCTCTCTCTCTCCCTCTCCCTCTCTCTTCCTTTTTTTGTCTGCCCACTCCTACTCGAAGAATGACACATTTCTTTATCAGGTTTCTTCTCCTTCTTATAAGGACAATAATTAATAAGGCCTTTATAAAATGAAGCTTGAATTGGTGTCACCTCAGGGGTGGTCTGGGGCTCTGAAGTGAAACCTCGGTGGGCCCCGGCCTTGTCTGGCCTCTGTACAGGTCAGGTTTAAATACCCTGACCCCAATTTTCAGTCTCTTTCCCTAATGAGGCGATTCGCACAAGGATACAAAATTAGAGGAGGAGGGAATAAAAGACAAAAGAACCAAGGTGTAGTTGACACCACACTAGCCACATTTTATTATTATCTTTCAGCTTGTGACATCACAGCTGTGTATGTCCTTTAAAGCAGAGAACTCGCTCTCTGTTCCCTATGGTGAGGTTTATATAACGACTACACAGATGCCACTGAGCTGCCTGCCATTTGACAGACTCAGAAAGGGGTGGCCCTGGTGCAACTAGTGACCAGTTGCTGGTCTCTTCTCCAGCTGCACCAGTCTGACCAAAGGGGCTCTCAGAATTTCTGCATCACCAGTTCCTGTCAGTTATTGGATAAAATAGCATTATGTGTACCTATACAATTTTATAAGCTTATTATGTTGACATCAAGAGCTGAAAATGTTTTACCATGTACTTTATCTGCCCTGAATCTGGGTAAAAGTAGGCTGGTTGTATCTGGCTGAAAAGTTCAAGGAGCTGTTCAGGTAATTGAGTAAACTTCATAAATGAAATGCATACTTCTTCCTAGAATTCCTAATAGTGGACTAGAGGACTTGTATTAATTATGTCTTTTGGTTTAAAACATTTTTTTCCACTAATAAAATGATGTGACTAGGGGAGTTATGAGAGATGGTAAATTGAGAATTGTAGTAGAAAATACAAAGATAATTCTTTTTTTCTCCTCTGTGATATCGTTTCTCATTGCCTCTGCTGCATTTCAGTCAATTTTAGAGAAATTCACAATTCAAAAAAAATAAAGAAAGAATGGAAGACTAGATGAAGAGAATCTAATGGAAAAAGGCACAGCCAGACTCCAAACGCTATAAGAGCACTGAGTCCAGAAAAACATGTTAAAAAATGAATATTGCAAACCTAGTTATACTAAATGAAGTGAAATGGAATGCTCCTATTTTAAATGATGCTTTTGTTTTTTGTAGAATGGTTATATTGCTCTTTAATTTCATAAATGATCATATCAGATATTTTCAAATACATTACACCAAAATAATCAACATCCCCAAAGAATCACCACACATCAAATTTAAAGAATCATGGGTAATTAAATAAGAACACAGTTGATGAATAACGAAGGAAAGAAAATGTGTCATAATAGTAGATTTTATTATGATTCAGCTGATCCTTAATAGACTTTACCTAATAGAAAATGTAGACTATCTTTTCTCTGGTTAAATTGTTTTCATCTCAGAATTTTGTTCACTGGTGCTACAATGTTCTAGGAATTATTTTGAGGTTGAGGCAAAAAGAAATGCCAGTGAACTTAAGTGAAAGTCCTTTAAGAAAGAGAAATACAAGATGATTAAAATGATAGGCAGAGGATTCTGCTTCCCAGGCACATGGTGAGAGTGAAACTCACTATCCTCTCAGGAGTCGAGTGAGGTGAGTCAGTTCTCAATGTAGCATTTCACTACCAAGAAGTTCCCTTCACCCCTCTGGTGTGATGACTGACTGTATTTAATGTAGTAATTTTCAGCCATAGTCTCCTAGAAGTGCAAGAACTACCACAAAGTGTGATGAACAGAAAACTTGAACAAGAATAAATGTTCCTTGATTCAGTCACTGAGATTACAGAACTGCTGTAATATCCTGACTGCTAGAGAGTGAAACCCTCATAACTGAGCTGAGACAAAACACACTGCCTCATCTTGAGAGAAACTAAAAAAAAAAATGATTTGAAATATGCCTTATGTTAATTAGCTTCCTTATAGCTTGAAATTGCTGATCACCATACTTAAGTATATTTCAAGGCTAAAAGTCATTAACTTTTAAAGTTCCTATTAACCCATATATAGACTACCTCATTACTTTAGGGTATGGAGAACATTTAAGACAAGAAAAGAAAAAATAAATACCCATAGTATTGCCTGAGGAATTATTTTGTTCTTTTTATATTGTTGGGCTTTTAGAAAATACTGCACATGAGATTCTCAAGATGATCATATCTGATAAAGGGTATGGAGTCTTGGTTAGTAAAACAGAATGCATCAGTTGCAAATTTAAGTACATAGGTGGCATCAGTAAGGTGATACACAGTTAGGAATAGGGGAAAGTAAAAAACAATAGAAAGGAGATCTGGAGGAGGTGGAAAGACTGGCCACACACAGTTGTTCAAAAATTTTTAAATAATAATAATAAAATTTAACAGTGGAAGGACAAATCTTTGACAAAATCAACCCTTCTAACACCAGTCTTCATCCTGCAGAAGATGATGTCTTTGAACTGAAAATACTTTCAAGAATCACTGAGGCTACTAAAGAGTGGCAAATAAACATAGAATACCTTCATGAAAATGATTTTTTTTTTTTACCACAAAATTCCTTTTAATAGAACAAGTGTCTTATTGGAGATTAGCTTTACTGAAAGAGTTGTGAGAGGAAGTGATGGTGTGATGGTTAAGATTGTGTGTCAACTTGGCAAGGGTATGATTCTCAGTATTTTGGCAATTTTATAATGTTGCAGTCACCTCCGTGATAGAATGTGCTGTCGTACTGGCAGGGGTGAGTCTTGTGGTGGCTCACCAGCCCATCAACCTTCATTTCTCTGCCTTCTGCCATCTACTTCCTGCCAGCTCACCTTACCAAAGTTTTGGCTTGTTGTGGATCCAACAGCTGCCAATGTCTTATCTTCTGATGTCTGGTTCTTGGGACTTGGGCTTGCAGCTTACCTGTTGATCTAGAGAGTCATTGACCTTTACCATCTTCAGATATGAGTACTGTTCCCCAACATGCCAAGTCTGAGTTCATCAGCTCCAGTAGCTATGTGAATCAGGAGAAATACGCAGTCTTGCCTGCCATCTTGGGATTTGCTGACCTTCACACCCTGTAAATCGGAACCCCACTCTTGGTACTAAATTATATTTTAGTCATCTAATGCTGCTATAACAGAGATACCTTAAGTGGGTAATTTTAGAAGAGGATTTTTATTCTGACACAGTCCAGTAGGCTACAAGTCCAAATTCAGGGCATCAGCTCAAGGGGAAGTTTTTGTCCAGAGGAAGGATTTTTGTCATCAATCTTCCCTTGGACTCAGGGGTTCTGAGGCACAAGAACCCTTGGTCCTTTCCAAAGGATATGCTCTGCTCTAGCACTGCTTCTTGGTGGTATGAGATCTCCATTCCAAGTTTTAGTGCCTCATTTCTTCCCAATCAATGCCCTTACTTCAACTTCAGAAACCTCTGAAGATTGGCATTTGAGCTTGCATTATAATGCAGCCACTCATACAATAAGAGTCTGGGTTTGGCTTTCGGCAATATCTGCTGTTAACTACAGGAAATGAGATTTTTTTTTCAAAGTACAAGTGGAAACTTTGAGGTCTCCAGTGAGACAGTTGGGCTTTGACTTTGAACCCCTGAGCTCATGTCTTTCTTTCAACAGCTTGTCTAGCAAAAGTAGGACCAACCAACCAGTTTCTTTATACTTCTCTTTCTCACACAACTGCAGAAAGAGATCAAACATAAATTCACCCCAAGTCCCACCTTTTACCAATGCCTGATATGTTGGTGGTGATATTTTGTTTACGTGTTTTGGCATCTCACTGCATAGGTTAGCAGGCGTGCTTTACTGCTAGCAACAGAGTCGTAATCATCTTTAAGATGAGACAAACTTGAGAACCAATTTAGAAGATTCACCCTTACAATTTTGTTTCCCTAGACCAAACTTGATTAAAAATGTCTTAGGTTGGGTTTTCTAGAGAATTAAAACCAATAAAGCCAACAAATTTATACAGAGGGAGATTTATATTCAGAGAACAACTCACAAAATTGTTGAGGCTGAAATGTTCCAAGTCCTGGATTGGAATACAATGTTCACAAAGCCACGGAATCTGGCAAACAGAAGGTAAGCAGGTCAGAAAGTATGTGTTTTAGTCAGCTAGTGCTGCTCTAACAGAAATACCAAGAATAGATGAAGTTACCAAATACAACTTTATTCTTACACAGTCCAGTAGGTTACAAGTCTGAATTCAAGATGTCCACTCCAGGGGAGTGCTTTTCCCTCTTTCAGCTCTGGAGGAAATTCTTTGTCATCAGTCTTTGGTCAGGAAGCATCTTGGTACAAGAACTTCAGGTCTGAAGGATTGCTCTACTTCTAGTGCTGCTGTCTTGATGGTGTGGGGTTCCCAGCTCCCTGCTTGCTTCCCTTTTCTTTTAAAAGGTGGTTCAAACCACACTCTAGGGAAATTCCAGTGAAGCAAGGAGGTGATCTTAGGAAGGGATTTGCAGTCCCACCCTAATCGTTTCTAATATAATCCACTCTGTTAAATGCAGGCAGGTATTAGAATTTACAGGATAAGAAAATCACAAAATGGAGGGTAATCACAGAATACAGGGAATTCCAGCCCAGCCAAATGACTACACACATTTCTGGGGGGAGACAATTCAATTTACGACAGTAGGGTTCCCCAGCACAAGCTGTGAAGGTCAGTGAATCCAAAGATAACAGGTAAAACTGCAAGGTTTCTCCTGATTCATGTAGCTGCAGGGGTTGGTGAATCCAGAATTAGCAGATGGGGGAACAAGACTCTTACTTGCAGGCTGTGAAGGAGGATGAATCCCAAGATCAACAGGTAAGCTGCTAGCTGAAGTCTGAAACATCTGTCATCAGAAGACAAGAGATTGACAGGTTTTGGGTCTACAATGAGCCAAAATCTTGGCAAAGTGGACTGGCAGGAAGTAGATGGCAGAAGGCAGAGAGGTGAAGGCTGAGGGGGTGGGGAGCCACCACAGGACCCGCCCCTTCCAGAATCACAGAATATTCCATCATGACGGTGACCACAACATTATGTAATTGCCCAAACACCAAGAATCATGGCCCAGCCAACCTGACACCTAATTTTAACCATCAGAGGTGGGTTTCAAACAAATTAACATTAAACAGTTGTGAGTTCAGAGTCCAGCTTCGAGACTTACCGTTGATGTGACTTCAGGTAAGTTACTCAATCCCTTTCTCAGTCTTTTCTTGTTTAATTACAGGCACAGAGAGCATAATTACTGACAGAGTACTAACACCTACATGGTGGGAGACTGAGTATCAAAGAGGTGAGAGTGAATGGCTTAACCATTACACCAGAATTCCTGGGTCCAAAACTTGAAGTTTCCTTGCTGGGAATAGGAGTCAGAGATGTGCACAAATGCAAGCAGAAGAGAAATTTTAAAGAGCTGGAGGCTGCTTCCTGACTCAACGACAGTGGATTTGATTTTTGGTTTAGAGGCTGCTTCAGCAATACCCTGAGATGGTTAGAACTTTCTGGAGCTGAGGCCACTAATGATCTTTCTCTCTCTCTCTCTCTCTCTCTCTCTCTTCTGCTTCATTCTGACTGGAGAATCTTATTTTGAAATTAAGATATCAAGTCTTCAGGACACGGTAGACTTGTATTCGCATCTTACATGGTCTGGAAAAAGGTATTTCTGAGACTTGGGGCCCTATATATTTGCTCTTTCATCCCACATACAACTAGAAGGGAGCCTGATCTTGGACTTATTAGCAAGGCACCTAAACCAGCGAGTCCTCAATCTGCAGGCTGAGAGTCCAAGTGAAGTCACACCATGCATTATCTTTATACTTTTAAACCATCCAATTCTTCTCCATTCATTCATTCACACTGCAGCATTAGTTATTATTTTTGCTACAGTAAGGTTCAGTGGGATTCTCTGGGTAGTACACTTATTTAACATGTCCAGATGCTAATTAAAAGGTGGGAAATTCAAGTCCACCAAGAGACACATTGAAAGAAAGACCTGGTGATCCACTTGCAAAATCAGCCACTGAAAGTCTACAGAACACATTTCTATTCTGACACACATAGGGTCACCATCAATTGTATTGACTTGAAGGAAACTGGTTAAATTTCATTAAACAATTGCGAGTTCTGGATATGCATAATTTTTTTAAGAATAAACTTTTTACCCTGAGTGTCTTTGCACATCTTCTTTACATTTATGATTATTGTCAAAACTTCAATTCAACTAGCCATTTTCTAATCCGAGAATTACATTCCTGTCTCCATATGATGTCCTACCCCTTTTATTATTCAGTAAAATTTGAGGTGGAGAGAAAAGATCACTGTCTTTTTCACTAAATTGCTGTGTTTAGGTCAGTGCTTCTCAAGCTATTATTATACGTATCCAGATTACTCAGGGATCTCTAGTTCTGAGGTGGAGCTTGAGACTCTGCTTGTCTATTAGGCACCTGGGTGGTGGCAATGCCATTGGTTCCCAGATCACTCTTTGAGTAGCAGGGTCTGAGACAACTTTCTCAGTCTCTACATGTTTTAATAAACAAATTTGTAGATATGATTAGTAGAGTATATCTTATGAAGATTTGAGGAACATCAGCAAAAAGGATAATGTGCATTTATAAATGAACTTTATAAGTGAATTTCAAAATATAAAACTCAAGATTATTGGGCCTTGGAATACTTTTGTTACAATAACCTAGGAAAAATGCATATTATGTATATTTTATATGTATTAAAAAGAGGACTTAGGGAATCAGTAATGCTAGCAAGATGAAAGGTCTAGTACTCTACTTCTGAAAACTGGCTAATGAAAAATCCTCTAATCACAGTGGAATATTGTCTGATATAGTGGTGGAAAATGAGTTCCCTGGGTTGCATATTGCTATCATTGTTAGGTACTTTCCAAAAGGTTCAAACTCATAGCAACTCTGTGTACAACAGAATGAAACACTGCGCTGTCCTGTGCCATCTTCACAACCATTGCTATGTCTGAGCCCATTGCTGCAGTCATTTTATCACTTCATTTCATTGAAGGTCTTACTGTTTCCCTCTGAACCTCTATTTTAACAAGCATGATGTTTTCTCTGGGGACTGGTTCCTTGTGATAACATGTGTGTGATGTTTAAAGTTGTGTATCAACTTTTCTGGGCCATGAATCTCAGTAGTTTGATCAGCTGCAATGTAATGCAGTTTGACAGTCACATAAGTCACCTCTAAGATGACAACTGATATAATGTGATCACCTCCATGATGGGATCTGCTGTGAGTAGCCAATCAGTAGAAAGGGAGTTTGCTTGACAGTGTGGCCTGCATCCAGTACAGGTGGAGTTTCCTGGCAAGGCTTGTGGTGGCCTTTTGGTAACTCTGGATCTTGCAGCTGACTATCTGACCTTCAGTTTTTAGGGCTTGAGCTTGCAGGTTACCTGCTGTCTTGCCTGCAGATCTTAACAGTCCTAAGATTTATTGGTGTCTGCAGCCTGTGAGCCAGAACCCCTGCTATCTGACCTGCCAATCTTAGGTTTGCCAACCCCTGCAGCCACGTGAGAGAAGAGTAGCCTCCAGTCTGCGCCAGGGACTTGGAACTTGCCAGTTTCTGCAGTCTTGTGAGCTATTTTTTTTGACATTTATCTCCCTGTATATATGTTTATACTTCTAACTGGTTTTTCTACTCTAGAGAACCTAGCCTAAGATAATGTTCAAAGTACATAAGACAAAGGTTCACCATTCTTTATGCTTACTTTCAAGGAGAATTCTGTTTGTACTTCTTTCAAGAGAGATTTGTTCATGGCAATCCATGGTATATTCAATAACCTTCACCAATGCTATAATTCAAATATACAGGGTACTTTTTTCTCTCCCTTATTCATAAATCAGCTTTCCTATGCATTATGAGACAATGGAAAAATACCATGGTTTGCGTCAGGCACACTTTTGTCCTCAAAGTGATATCTTTGCTTTTAAAACTCTAAAGAGGTATTTTGCAATAGATTTCCCAGATACAATGCCTCCTTTGATTAATCTTAACTACTGCCTCCATGGGCAGTGATTGTGGATACAAGTAAAATGAAATCCTTGACAACTTTCACAGTTTCTTCATTTATCATGATGTTACTTGTCGGTCCAGTTGTAAGGATTTTTATTTTCTTCATGTTCAGGTGTAGTCCATGCTGAAGGCTATAGTCTTTGATTTTTTTTATCAGTAAGTGCCTCAAGTACTCTTTGCTTTGAGCAAGCAAGGTTGGTCATTTATATAACATAGGTCATTGAAGAGTCTTCTTCCAATTCTGACGCCATGTTCTTCTTCGTAGTTACTCCAGATTCTCACGTTATTCACTCATCATATAGCTAGATAATAACCCTTACTCTCATCTTTCTTGATTTTAAACCACACTGTACCCCTTGTTCTATTTGAATGACTACCTCTTGGTCTATGTGCAAGTTCCTCATGAGCAAAATTAAGTGTTCTGAAATTCTCATTCTTTGTAATATTATCCACAGTTTGTTATGATCCACGCAGTTGAATGTCTTTACTTAGTTAATGCAGGTAAATGTCTTTCTTATATTCTCTGCCTTCAGTCAAGATCCATCTGATATTATAATGATAGCTCTCATTCTTTTTTTTAAAATTGTGATTGAGTGAAAGTGTACAATCCAGTTTAAATTCTCATGCCCGCTATGTGCAGCTCCTACTGCTCTCCTTTCCTGGTGACAGCACACTCTTACTTTCTGTTCTATACATGTCATATCTTCTTAACATTCTCCTGTCCCCTTTTCTTCACCCTCTCCACTCCCTTCTAGTTTAGAGGCCAGTAGGACGACATCCTATAGATGCACAGAACCATAAAATGCACACACAAGATGGCCACTCTGTGTCACCGAGTCCAATCCATTCCTGTGTGATGAGTTGACCTCAGTAATGATTTACAAACAGGGCAGCGTCAGGTCTAGGATCCATGCTCCCAGGGGAACCTCCAAGTCTTCAGACCGTCAGTGGTGGTCTTTTAGTGGAGTTCTCAGAGTGCACCCCTTCTAATTCTTATATTGCCAGTGGGACTCAACTTTGTGAACCCCACATGACTGTCACTGGAGGTGTTTCTCCTGGTCACATGTTGATGTGGTCAGCCATTCATGTGGGTCTTTCTGTCTTCTAGGTTCTTTGTCTCCTGTGTCATTTTTGTCCTCGGTGATCATGTGTTCCAGGTGAGTTGGGACCATTTGGTGTACCTCAGATGGCAGCTTGCTAGATTTTAAGACCCCAGACACCACTCACCAATATGGGATGGAGAAGACTCCCTTAGTTATATAAATTGGTCTCGATGTCCTATGAGATCATGATCCCCTGGACCCCCACCCCTGCTACTCTGTCCTTGCAATATTGGGTTAAGATTGGAAGAGTTACCAGGTTATGTGGAAGTCCAGTTAAATTGATCTTCTTTCTAATGTATGGTGTCATTGATTTCACCCAACCGAATTTCTATCAACTATCTAATCTAGAACTGGTCCTCTCCCTCCCTCCCTCCCTTCCCTTGCAGCAATCAGTCTTTTTGTCTGTACATGAGTCTGTTTTTAAGTCCTTATAGTAGGGATTTCACACAATACTTGTCTTTGTGCCACCGACTGATTTCACTCAACACAATGTCTTCCAGTTGAAACCAGGTTATGAGATGTTTCCTAATATCACCATAGTTCTTTATCCTTGCAGAGTGTTCCATTAAGTATATACACCATGGTTTTATTTATCCATTCGAGTGTTTTGGGGCATCTGGGCTGATTCCATCTTTTTACTGTTGTGGACTGTGCTGCAATAAGCATTCGTGTGCATGTGTCTGTTTGTGTGACTGCCCTTACATCTGTAGGGTGTAGTACAAGCAGTGGGATTGCTGGGTCAAATGGTGTATCTATTTCCAGCTTTTCAATGAAGTGTAAGATTGCTTTCCAAAGAGGTTGTATCAATTTGCAATCCCACCAGCAGTACAGAAGAGTTCCAATTTCTCCATAGCCTCTGCAGCATTTGTTGTTTTGTGTTTTTTGGATCGCGGCCAACTTTGTTGGGGTGAGATGATATGTCATCAAAGTTTTCATTTGAATTTCTTGAATAGCTAATGATCGTGAGCATGTCCACAGGTGTCTTTTGGCTGTCTGGATATCCTCGTTAGAGAACTGTGTGTCCATCTTCTTCGCCCATTGCTTACTTGGATTATTTATCCTTTTCTTGTTGGTATTTTGTAATACCTTCTAGATTTTGGACATCAGACATTGGTTTGACATATAGTTGCCAGATATTTTTTCCCATTCTATAGGTGGTCTTTTAATTCTTTTGATAAAGTCTTTGGATGAGCAAAGGTGTTTGATTCCCAGAAGTTCCCATTTATCTATTTTCTTCTGTGTTGATGGTGCTGTGTGTGTCAGTTTTTCAAGCCTGTCTACATTGTGTTAAAACTTCCCTTGTTGATCCTATTTTTTCTTGGACAAGCTTTATTGTTTTAGATTGGATATTTAGGTCTTTTATCCAATTTGAGTTGGTTTTTGTGCAAGATATGAGACATGGTTCTTATTTCAGTTTATTGCAGATGGATATCCAATTTTGCCAGCACCTTTTATTAAAAAGAGACTGTTTTTTCCCCAATTTAAAATCTTGTCGACTTTGTGGAATATCAGTTGTTAATAGGATGATGGTGGCATTGCAGGGGCTTCAAATCAGTTCCACTGGTCTGTATGTCTCCTTTTTTACCAGTACCAGGCTGTTTTGACTACCATGGCAGTGTAATAGGTTCTAAAGTTGGGTAGGAAGAGGCCTCCCAGTATGTTCTTCTTCTTCAGTAGCGCTTTACTTATGCAGGGTTTCTTCCCTTTCCAGACAAAGTTGGTGATTTGTTTCTCCATCTCATTAAAAAAATGTCACTAGTATTGAGATTGCATTATATATGCAGATTGCTTTGGATGAAATAGACATTTTCACAATGTTAAGCCTCCCTATCCATGAGCAGGGTAGGTTTTTCTGTTTACGCAAGTTTCTATTAGTTTTTTCTTAGCCAATGCAGATGCCCTTTATTTCTTGGTCTTGTCTAATAGCTCTGGCCAGAACTTCTAGTACAGCGTTGAACAGAAGAGGTGAGAGTGGGCATCCTTGTCCAGTTCCCATTCTCAAGGGAAATTCTTTCAGTCTCTCTCCACTCAGGATGATATAGACAGTTGACTTTGTATACATGGACTTTTTGCATTGAGAAATTTGCTTTCTATTCCTATTTTGCTGAAAGTTTTTAGTATGCATTGGTTTTGGACTTTATCAAATGGCTTTTCTGCGTCAATTGACAAAATCAGGTGATTCATGTCTTTTATGTTATTTATGTGGTTAATAATGTTAATTGTTTTTCTGATGTTTGAACCAGCCTTGCATCACCAGTATGAATCCAACTTGGTTGTGATGAATTCTTTTTTTGATATGTTGTTGAATTCTACTGGCAAGGATTTTGTCGAAGATTTTTGCATCTAGGTTCATTAGTGATATTGGTCTGTAGTTCTACTTTTCGGTTGTGTCTTTCCCTGGCTTTGGTAGCAGAGTTATGCTGGCTTCATAGAATGAATTTGGGAGTATTGTATCCCTTTCTATGCCATGAAATAGTCTAAATAGTATTGGAATTAACTCTTGTCTAAAACCTTGGTAGAATTCTGTGGTGAAGCCATCTGGGCCAGGATTTTTTTTGGTTGGCAGTTTTTTGATGACTTTTTCAATCTCTTCCTTTGTGATGGATTTATTAAGTTGTTCTGCTTCACCTTATGTTAATTTTGGTAGGTGATATGAATCTGGGAATTTGTCCATTTCCTGTAGGTTTTCGAATCTGCTGGAGTACAGTCTTTCATAGTACTCTGTTATGATATTTTTGATTTCTGTTGGGTCTGTTGTGACATCTCCCATCTCATTTCTTATTCAGGTTTTCTGTTTTTCTTTACTAAGTTTAGCCAGTGGTTTGTCAATTTTGTTGATCTATTCAAAAACCCAGCTTTTGGTCTTATCAATTTTTTCAATTATTCTTCTATTCTCTAACTTGTTTAGTTCTGTTCTAATTTTTATGATCTATTTTCTTCTGGTGAAGAGTTCTTCTGTTGCTTTCTTTCTACTTGTTCAAGCTTTAGGGTTAGTTCTTTGGTTTGGGTTCTTTCTTCCTTCCAGATGTGTGCATTCATAGAGATAAATGGACTTCTGAGCACTTCTTTGGCTGTATGTCACAGGTTCTGGTTGGAAGTGTTTTCATTCTCACTTGAATTCATAAATTTCTTTATTTCATCCTTGATTTTTTCTATAATCCATGGCTTTTTGAGCAAGGTGTTGTTCAATTTCCATGAGTTCTGGTTTCTATCTATATTTCTTCTGCTATTGATTTTGACTTTTTTGGTTTTATGGTCTGAGAAGATGCTTTGCAATAATTCAGTGGTTTGGATTTTGTTGCAGCCAAGTGCTGTCGAGTCAGATCTGACTCATGGCAACTCTAGGGGCCAGGGTAGAATTGACCCCCCAGAGTATTCAAGGAGCACCTGGTGGATTTGCTTTATGTCTGAACATGTGGTTTATTCTGGAAAATGTTCCAAGTGCACTGGAGAAGAAGATGTAGCTATCTGCTGATAGAAAGTTCTGTATATGTCAGTGAGGTCTAGCTGGTTCATTGTGGCAATAAGATCTTCTGTGTCTGTACTGAGCTTTTTTCTAGAAGATCTATCCAATACTGAAAGTGGAGTGTTGAAGTCTCCCACTGTTATTGTGGAGTGATCTATCTCATTTTTCAATGTAGTCAGTGTTTCTTCAATGTATTTAGATACTCTAGTGTTGGGTGCATAAATATTTAATATTGTTAAGTCCTGCTTGTGTATCAGATCTTTAAGGAATAGTGTCTATCCTTGTTCATGGTGGTGGATTTTACATTAAAATCTATTTTATCTGAGATTAGCAGTGCCACACCTGTTCTTCTTTGTAGGTTGTTAGCTTGCTATATATTATGACATCCTTTAATTTTCAGTTTGTTCATATCTTTAAGTCCAACATGAGTTTCATGTAGGCAACATATGGAAGGGTCTTGTGTTTTGATCTAAGATGTGACTCATTGTCTCTTTACTGGAGCATTCAGTCCATTTACATTCAATGTAATTATTGATAGGTATGTATTTAGTGTTGTCATTTTGATGTAATTTTTTTGTGTTGGTGTTTTCTCTGTTGCTCTTAATACTCTGTTCTGGGATATTCTTGTTTATAGGTTAATTTTTCACCCTTTTCAGTGTTGCTTTTGTTTTTGTTGAGAATCCTGTATTATGTTTCTTGTTTTAATATGCTGCATCTTTATTGTGCTTTTCAGCTACTCCTTTGGTCAGCCTTAATAATCTGTGTTTAAAACCAATTTTAACTTCTACATATCTTATTAACTTCTCCATTTGGAAGGACTATACCTACTATAGAATATCCCCATTTTTAATGTGATGATATCATAATTTTCATGATATGATCACTGGATCACTTCTTTTAACATTATAGCTTTGACTGAGTTTTCTGCCTTCCCTAACTGAGTAGGTTTATGATGTGATCTCTCATTCTTTAACCTCTTCTGAATCCAGAATGAATTTCTTGCAGTTCCCTGTCAGTGTTCCATGATCATTATTTTAACGATCATTAGTAAAATTTTACTTGTACGTGAGATTAATTATGTTGTTAGATAATTTCCACATTTTGTTGGATCACCTTCCTTTGGAATGACCAAAAATATGGATATCTTCTAATTGGTTGGGTAGGCAGCTGTCCTCCAAGTTTCTTGGGATAGACAGAGTGAGAACCACCAGCACTACATTCAGTTTTGAAACATCTCAATTGGTATCCCATCAATTCCTGGACCCTTGTGCTTATGAATGCCTTCAGTGTAGCTTGGACTGCTTCCTTCAACAGTATCACTTCTTTGATCATCATCAGTAAATGCTTTGAGTCCTTTGCTTTCAGCAAGCCAGGTTGTTACTGTTTGTATGCTATCTCCTGAAATGGTTGACTGTTCACTGATTTTTTTATTTTATTGTATTTTTTTATTATGACTGAGTGAAAATGTACTTTCCTGTATAAATTTACATGCCCAACTATATGCAGCTTCCTCTGCTCTCCCTGCCCAGTGATAGCACACTATTCCTCTCTGCTCCATACATGTCTCATCCTCCCAACAGTCTCCTTTCCCCTCCTCTTCACCCACTCTTTTTTTTGATGTGATGACTTGTTATGGTGCGTTTGATAAAGTGTTCCTTCTCTCTTCTTTTGATGCTTCCTATATTGTTCATTATTTTATCTGGATAATCCTTCAATATTGCAACTCCAGGCTTGGTTGGAAGGCACTCAGAATAAAAGTGACCATAGCAATGAGCTCAAATACATCCATGATCATGAAAATGGAATGGGACCTGGCAATGTTTCTCTGTTGTACATAATGTCCTGCACAAGGGAAAGTGTCTGACTAACAGTTGTTCCCTCCTGTCTCCTGTTATGGAGGGTAATTCCCAATCTACTAGCAGTGAAAGATGGAGTTACATTTTTATATAGACATACAACTTTATTGAGGCCTTTTTTAAATCTCGTGTAATGGAGAAGCCTACTTTTTGAAAGATAATTTTTCTTTACAGCTACAAACTCATGTTTTTAACACACCACTTCTATCTTTTGTGCTTGGATGACATCTATTAATCTTATATGCAAATTTAAATAGCAATCTAAATTAGCATTCTATTATTTACTGTATGAATAACATGTATTTTCCAATTTTGAAAACTTCTTGCTGCATATGGCAGTCAAGTTTTGGACCCTGTTCTTTTAGTATATTGCTCTCTGTGTGTGCATTTTGTAGCATTTGATTTGAGTGAAAAAAGTAAGGGAAGGAATTGCAAAGAGAACTTGTGCAAAAGATCAGAAAGGTGTGAAAACTATTAACATTTTAAACAAACTTCTCTTGGTTCTATGTAAATTAATTCCCTAATGTAAGGTTATAACTTCTATACTTTTTTTTAACAGAATGAAATATCTGTGGTGTCAAAGCACTAACTTTATAATTTTCTTTTCACCCCAGCCAACTCCCAGCAATGGTGTCAAACTTAATTAACTTGTGGCTTAACCACACTTACTGTGTTCCTAAGCCAGCTTCTATTAAACTAGTGACTCAAAGCAAAGGTCAAGGCTCTTTTTTTCCCCAAGTGTGTCAGAAAAAGTACGTATTCTGTGTAGGCAGACATAAAATCAGTGAAAACATGCAAAGTCACTGAGTTTGTACTGGATTCTCTTCAAAAAGATTTTAAAATGAGTTTTCTTTAATTTCCCTAATGAATATAGGAAAAATGGTGATATAGTCACAGATGGGAGAAAATACAATATTTTGGCACTCCTTTTCTTCCTAACTCTGCTCATTACCTACACGGCAGAGATCATGCTGAACTCCTGTTTGTGCTTCTAAGCTAACCTTAAGTGCTTACATGAAGGGTACACTTTAATGGAAAGTGTTATCATTATTTCATTTGGCAAGAAATGTCATAAAACAGTAAATGTTTAATTGTACGGCATTTGCTACTGATTAGGAAATTGATGTGATGACACTAGATAGATTCAAGGGCTATTGCAAAAGTGCAAAAATATAAATTTGAGTTCAGTTCTCTCAATTACACATTGAAAAGAGAGAGCAGTTGTATTTCCACCATTATGATCATCCTCTCAGAAACCCAACCACTTATAACAAAGAAAGTCAAGTCATTTTCCCCATTTCCACTAACCTAGCACATATTCAAAATGTATGTTCTCATCCAGAACAATGCTCTCAGATTCACCTCTCATGACCAAAATTCTAGCCAAACTTATACCTGAAACAGCCAGAGATAAAAGCAGAGAAGCATTGTTATCAGTGAAATTACAGTAATAAAAAATGTCAACATTTGGCTTTTTCAAAATAGACTAATGAATTTCATAGCCAGAAAAATTCAGTTCTATGGGCACAGCCCTTTCATCCAGCCACGTGGTTAAATGAAAGCCAGAAGAAGCTAATTTTCTTGGCTACAAATAAACACTGTGCATGGGAATGACTTATAATTCTTCTAATGATGTGGAAACTACATGTTGAAATAGATGTTTTGTGGAAACGTGCTTATGATGAGTGCATGAACAGTGATTTATTTTGAGAGTATCTCTGTGGAATCCTACATGTTTACCCATAGAGTAAACACAAGGCTGAAGGATCCCAGAGATCACAATACCATGTGCCTCCTTGTGAGGTCATCCACTACTAATGAGCACTGTAATGAGCACAGAGATTCTCACAGATTAGGCATCAGCCTGCTAATGCTCACCCTCCAGGGTCCTCTCAAGAGAAACTTCTTAGACTGGAACCTAATAAAGACATCTGTGCTTGTCTTCACTCAGATGCAGCTCCAAAAGACACAGCCATATGCAAGAATTCCTTCTTACATGCCATAATCTTCTTGCACATTAAAAACAGTCAAAACGTTTGGAGGTTAAAATATTTGGACATTATATTCCCCTAGAGAAGCCATTATTCCCTTGGTAATATGATTCCTTATATAATTCTGCCACAGACTTATTTTTTAAAATGGGAAATGTGCTCTCCCCCCACCCCACATGCTATTTTGTATTTGAGCAGAGTGATGTTTCCAGTCCCTGATCATACTCATAAATAGAAAATAGAGTTGAGCCTTGCTATCTTTGAAATATCTAGCCTTCAAAATATTGGCTGCAGTGTCAAACTCACCTTTGGAGACACAAGAAAACTGACATTAATCATTGTACAGAATTAAAGATCTAACCAAGTATGCTATTATGTGCAGGACAAGTCAGATATGCAATTTTGACTCTAATAATAGGAATATCTAGGAATTTGCTCATAAGGCATTTACTTGTAAAGTAAATCAGGTATGTACATATACAAGGTGATGTGCAAGTACTTACAGAGGGAGTTCATTCCAATGATGCTAGATGCTTATTTTATTAGATTTATATATTCTTCATTGTTTTTTTCCTTTCAACCAAGGCCATCTCTACACTAAATGGAAAACAGATATGTCTGAAATTAGAGTTAATGTTCTAATATCAGATTGTACATGAAATGGTATTAGGTGTAGTGAAGAAGTGAAAACTTTACTAAAATTCACAGGATTTCATTCCTGCTCTCTTGGGAAATTAGGCACGTAAAGAAATAAATGTGAAATCAAAATAAAATGGAACCTTCCCCTTTAAGCTTCATTGCAGTACAATAGTAGAGCAAAATAAACATTATATCTGACTCCAAAACCCTACATGATAATGTAGGCTTTAAATAAGGGAGGGGTCCCTTGGTGGTGCAAATGGTTAATATGTTCAAAAGCTAGCCAAAAGTTTGGATGTTCCAGTCCATCCAGAAGTGCCTCGGAAAATAGTACTGGTGATTTGCTTCTAAGAGATCAGAGTTGTTGAAAACCCTGTGACACACAACTCTGTTCCGACACACATGGTGTTGCCATGAGTTGGAATCAACTTGATGAGTACTGATGATGGGCAGACTTTAATTAAAGGTTTTCTTGAGTGAAGGGTGGCGGAAAACAACTGCCTCAACTGTACACAGTAATGCTTTCTAAAAACTCTGTTTATTCACCTCTCTCCCTCTTAAAGTTATACTCCCTCTGGGAAGTACGCTTAAGTCCCTCTTTCTGGGAGAGGATGCTTAAATCCCTCTCTTTCTTCAGTTGTCCTAGATTCCTTCAGCTTCCATCTTACTCTATCTCCTTTCTCCTTTTTCTTATCTCTTCCTTCCACATCATTCTTTTCTCTGTTCCCACTGTACTCCACATGCTTAATGTGGAGAAATTTGTTCTGCTCTCCTCTTCAACAACACTTCCATACAAGTATGTACACAGTACATTGCTACAAAAAAATGATCACAATATGTGTCTAGCAACCGGGGAACAGTTGTAAAATGTACTAAAGTCAGATTTATTCAGGTAAGTTTCCATACATAAAATTAATCCTTTTGAGGTGTAAAGCTTAGTGTGTTTCAGCAAAACATACAATCTTGTAACCATTAACACAAACAATACATTGAACCTTCTCATTATCCGGAAAAAAAAATCTTAATGCCTCTTTTCCACAAATATCTTCTTCCCAGTACTCCTTGAAATTCACCGATCTAATTTCTGTTCCTATAGTTTTGCCTTTTCCAGAAGTCAAATAAATGAAATAATATAACATGCAGCATTTCTTTTTTGGTATCTTTCATGTAGCATTATACTTTTGAAATTTTGTTATTATTTATGTGGCAGAACTTTGTTCTTTTTCTTGCTAAGTGGTATTTCATTTTATGGATTTACTGTAATTTGTGTATTCATGGAAAGTTCGATTTTTTCCAGTTTTGCATTATTATGATTAAAGCCACTAGATATATTTGCTTCCAGGTTTTTTGTGTGTGTATATATACTTCCATTTGTCTTGGGTTATAGCTAAGCATTGAATTCCTAGGTTATATACGTGTGCATCATATGTTTATGCAAATAATATGCTCCTTCTGTGTTTGTTTGCCAGTCTCACTCTCCACCTGCAAGGTATTTTCTTAATTGTGCTGTATTATTATTATTATTTTTTAAACAGGAACCTATAAAAAAATTGGCACAGTGGTGCTTAATACTTCACAGATGGGAGGGTGCAGCTGGCAAAGAACCATAGAAGTCACACACTATTGGAGTAGGAATATGGTATTTATGAGAAATTGCAGATTATTTTCCAAAGTGTTTGCAGTGTTTTACATTCCCAGCAGCAATGAAACTAATTCCAGTTGTTCCACATCCTCACTTGCTAACCTTTGTATTGCCTGTTTTCTGTAACTGTACCATTTTATTAGATGCTTTGTGATGTTTCATTGTGATCTGAATTTTCACTGAGGCTCTTTCCATGTGCTTTTTTTTTTGACAAATTTTCTTGAGTTGTTTGTCTTTTATATAGAGTTATAGGGTTCTGTATACAGTCTGTATACAAGACTTTTATAGATTTATGTTTTGCCAATACTTTCCCCAGTTTATGATTTGTCTTTTCATTTTCTTGATGTCATTCAAAGAGCAGAAGAAATGGTTCTGTTTTAACATTTTGCTCTTGGGAGCAAACAGAATGGTGTAAGATTTGAAAGGGTGATTATAGGAGGTTTCATTAACTCAAATATTGAATGAAAAATTAATAGAAAATGGGGATTCTGTTTGTGACCACTCTCTCTTCCTCTTTAAGTCATCTATGGACCTCGCTGGGGATTCCTCTAATTCATAAAATATTTTACCCCTGGTTTATTGCCTGTTGCACTAATGTCATGACTCTGGGTTATTTCAATGTCTACAGGGTTGATGGTTTTGACATTGTGAACTCTCAGTTCCCTGATCCTTTGACTGACAATGATCTTTCATTTGCAATACTTCAGCCACTCATTCCTATGGCAATGTCTTGAATGATGCCAACCCTAGTAACTGTTCTTCCTCCATGCACTCACTTTTATCTATGTTACTGTCTAATCAGCATCTCCCATCATCCTCCACATTGCATCCAGTACATTGCCTCTAATAATCTTTTAACTTCATTAATAGCTCAAGTACATTGACCTTACACTAAGGCCATTTATATCATTTGGGAGACCCAGCACAAAATGAAAATATGGAGCCTTGTAGTCAAAACTGAGAAAAAAAATGTTGAATTTATAATACAGGGACTAAATTATTCATCAGTCCTCCAGAGGGAGTTTAGCTCTACTGACACCTGGATTTTGGTCCAGTGATATCGATTTCAGATTCTGGCTACAGTATTCTGACAGAATAAATATCTGTTGCTTTAAGCCATCAAGTTTGTTATAGCAGCCACAAGAAACTAATACTACGTACTCTGCACCAGTGCTGGAATAACAGTAAAGATTGGACACAGATGAGGATGACCTGGTCAACAAGGATTTGTTGGTCCCTGACTGGCAATGAGAATCTTAATTACAAATAGAAGTGGTACTAGAATATCAGGGTAAGAAATGTCCCCGTCTGCACACTAGATATTAATTTTATTGGAGGTCCTAATAACTTCCTAGGTATACGTGTCTTTCAATACCACATTCTCTGCCTGAAGCTAAGATCAATACAATTACATACCTATGACACCTTAATGTCACATCCCATTTTACTGCAGCAGCATAGTAATCCTCAGTGTTGCTCTCACATACATATCCAAGAGTAATATACACTTTGCATTGGTTGTTGCTCGACTCCTAGCAGCTATATAAGATGCCAGTAACTATTACTTAGTAACCCAACCAATATGAACAAGACCTGTCTAGGTAACATAAATTCAACAATACAATCTCCTAACAAAATTTTGATGGTTCCAAAGGGATTGAATAGGTTTGTAATAGTTAATTCAGGTAAGATAACTATGCTTCTTATTTCCTTTAAAATTATCATTGAGACTACAACTGTCTAATTCTGTTACTTATGTAGTTTTGATGGCTTTAGAATCTGTCCATCTCTCTCTCTCTCTTCTTTTCTCTCTTAGTAAATCCCTATCTCTCTTTCTCTCCCTCTTAACATTCTCAATCAAAAAAAAAAACTTCTGTTATCTGACATCAAATCAACCCATGACTCATGGAGACCATATGTGTTATAGAGTAGAACTGCTCACACAGGGTTGTTTTTTTCTTTTTTTTTTTTTTTTTGCCTGTAATCTTTACCGGAGCAGGTAACCAAGACTTTTCCTCCCCCAGGGCTTATGGATAGATTCAAATCCTGAACCTGTAGGTTGCCAGTGGATTGCAAACAGCTTGTGACACCCAGGCTCCTTTGAAATAGTGCATTCACATTCAAATACCCCAATCTATCTTACCCGATATTTATATTTTCCCAATCTTGTCAGAAGGAAGTTTTGGCAGCACAATAGTTAAGTGCTTGACTGCTGATCAAAAGATTGGTGGTTGGAACCTGCTCAGAGATCAGGAGACAGAAAGACTGCGCGATCTGCTTGCATAAAGATTACAATCTAGGAAATCCTGTGGAACAGTTATACTCTGTCACATGAGGTGTTTATGCATCAAAAAGTGACTCAGTAGCAGACAATAACAGCAACAACCTGTAGCATCCACCAGAGACTCAATTTCCATTTGAAGTTTCTATTAAAAAGCCCTGGTCTCTTACAAGAAGGGAACAGTTTCTCAGCAGCATAGACTTAAAGACACAATCTTTCTGTGAATATTTAATGAAAGGACAAATATAGATATGTAGCAAGCTGATTAACTCTTCATACAGTACAGAAAGACCATGATACATGTTGCCATGTCTATACGATAACTATATGTCTCAGGGTTTTTCTGATAACAGAAGATGCAGAAGACAAGATACAGCTTAAGTTCATTAGATTTTCTACTATTACACGTGGTATTGGTGGAATAACTTGTAAGGAAGAAGTTTACGCAACAGTGGAAACTGTAAAGACCTGTGACTTTCAGATTTCATGTAAAAACTAGCTCTAAGCACTCACATGTTTAGCACCAGGGAGATAGATGGGTAAGAATCCTTCTTATGTGACTTCGGGCAGGTTCCCTGTCATATCGAAAATGAATCTAAAATGAGTATGATCAAGGTAGTTTTGTGAAGTAGAACTAGTATGTGGGAGAAAGAATCCCTTAGATGCCTAGAACACAGCAAGCTCTCCATAAATAGCAGCAGTAGTGACAGCAACAGCAATAATAATTATCATGCACAAATCTGGTATTCTGTGGTGGTGTGTGAGTGTGGGAAGGTGTAGGGGGAATAATGAATATACTGGGATTAGTGTAAAGTATGCGGAGGAGAGAATAATGGAATTCATAATTTCTCATGAATTCTGTTTAATTTTGGATTTACTCTAACTTTTAGAATCCCCATCTTTATGAAGGCTGAACATTTCTATACTTCAAACCACTGGGTTAAAATCTTTTCTCTGAAACACCAGGATCAAATACACTCTTCCCAATTCTTTTAAGAGTAATCTTCTACTCTGGAAAGCAATTTGGCAATATCTTCCAAGAACTCTAAAGATATATTACGTATCATGTAGTAATTCCTTTGTTGAAACCTGTTCATGAAGAAATATTCAAGATATGGATGAAAATATACATAAAATGTTTATTTCAACACTGTTTAATAGACAAAAGCTAAAAATTACCCAAATGTCTCACAATAAAAAAAGATTTATTTAATTATGATATACAACAAATATTACATTTCCAACTTAAAAGTTTATGTACAAAATAAATATGTAGCGAGAAACACACATATTCATATTAGATAAATCAGTGTTCACGTTTGGATTGCGAGAGCGTGAATAATTTTTGTCCTAAGTCTCTGGAGAGATGATGAACATAGTCTTCTTTCCTTTCATCCCCCCCAACGCCCTAAAATAAATAACTATTGCCTCATATATGAAAGTGTTTCTAACTGAAATCTTACTATATGTTGGAGCTTCAGAATAAATGTGGAAGGTCTTGGTCTCCTATGAAGTTTCTAAAACTCTTGGGAGAACAGTGCCAATTTTGTTTTTTCCAAAAGGTTTCTCACTGAGGTTGCACTTGTTTCATAAATGGTAAAACAATTAAAATTATAAAAATATTTATAAATTTTAATAGAGCTGTGCTATTAAAGAAGTGATTGGTTAATGTGTGTTTTGACACTAGTGGAGTGCCTACTTTAGTCTTGTCCCTGGAATGCCAAAACATATAAGATACTCAGCATTCCTCTAAGGAGTCCACAGAACAGTAAAATTTCCACTGATTTAGTCACATGTGTTTACCAATGCACATCTGTTTAGTGTCATTACTCATGTTAGATCCTTGACAAATCCACACTTCCTACAAAAGAAAAACACCATTAGCAACAGTAATTATGACACTCATGGAAAATAAAATAGAGTACACAAAATTATTTTAAATTTAACTGCATAGGGAAAAACAATAGAGAATGCTTCAAATAGCAAATACAAGTGTTTTTACAATTATGTAAAATATCATTTAAAATGTTTGCCAACAATAAAACTCAGTTGCTAAATGCATTGAAGAATTCTCTGCTATGCACTAACATGTAAGATCTAGAGTTCGTTGTTAGGAATACCTTCATTTCAGACACATATTAATTAGATTTTCTTATATTTCTGAGGTATAAAATATGTTTAGTCAATACACTGTTGATATCAAATTAGTAAAGCATTCATTTTTATTATGAAAGTTTGTTATGTATTTTAAATTTTAATCATGTTTTTCTTGTGTTTCTCATTTGTAAATCATGATTCCTTTGTTTAATATAGCCAAAGGTCAAAGTGAAAGAGTAAGCTATGAAATTATTTACGCAGAATATGTGTATCATGAAGGATTTTCATAGAATTAATCTTAGGGTCTAAAGATAGCGAGTCAGATTTTATTCCTCACAATGGTGCCGACTTTAATATTGTTGTTGCTGTTGTTAGGTTGTATCAAGCTGGTTCTGACTTATAGCAACCCTATGAACAACAGAATGAAACACTACCCAGTCTTATGCCATGTCCACACTTGCTTTTATGCTTAAGCTAATCATTGCAGCCACTGTGTCAAACCATCTCATCAAGAGTCTTCCTCTTTTGTGCCGACTCTCCACTCTGCCAAGTCCCTTCTCTAGGGACTGATCCCTCTTGACAACATGTCCAAAGTATGTAAGATGTAGCCTTGCCATTTTTGCTTTCAAGATAATTTTACTATAGTGAAAAGGGGAGTGACTTTTTTTTTAAGTTTCCACATTTCAGTGACTTGTTGAGTGTGTTGTTCTTCCATACTGTGGAGCTATGTCAAAGATAAAACAGTAGGACACCTTTCTGGAGAGATGATGAACATGACCTTCTTTCCTTTCACCCCCCCAACTCCCTAAAATAAATAACTATTGCCTCACTCGACGGCACTTGGCCATATATGAAAGTGTTTCTACCTGAAATCTTAGGATATGTTGGAGCTTCAGAATAAACGTATTAATGTGGAAGGACTTAGTCTCCTGTGAACTTTCCAAAACTCTTGGGAGAACAGTGCCAAATTTTCTGACAAATGGACTTCCAGCATGGTAGTATAGACTTGCTCACCAGTGAAACTGATGAAAATTATAAAAATGACAATAATTTAACATGTCTAGAAATGGCATTAAGAACACACAGCAAATGAAGAAATATTTCATCACAAGAAGCTACTAAAATTTGGTAAGAACAGTGAGAATGCGTATTCCCTATCATCCATATCCCAACTCAGTGTGATAGAAATTCCATTTAAGATGCACACAGGCAAGAACTCAGGGCTCTCTCTCCATTCATAACCCAGTTGGAGAACTGTGGTACCTTCCTAGAAGGAGAGGGACATCAGTATTTCTCATCATGTCTTCATTAACCTGTCACAGAAACTATGTTCTTGGTAGACACAGAGAAGAGATGAATGTCCCATCTTCATCTAGTAGCCTCCACCTTCATGTAGACTCTTCCTTCAGTATGGCACACCAGGAAAACAAGGGACCAAACTACCATCACTCTGGTTTTTTTGTAAAAAGATATTGCTAAGTAATACCAGAGGTAACAGCCACCACCACTACCCCAAGTGTTCAGCTTCTGAGGGCTATCACTAAGAGAAAAGAACACTGTTTTTCCCATCTCCAGCTACAGATCCTTGACTTGGATACTCTGCAAAAGGGAGAGGTAGACCATAAAACAGAGTTCTAAATCAGCTCCCAAAAGAACTACCTTCATTCAAATGGTATGTGGGAGAAGTTCAGGCCTAAGGACACCCCCAAAACTATGTGAATATGTTGGGGAAAAGCAATTTAAAGGAGACTGCTGGATTCTGTAGAAGTATAAGATGAACCATAGTCCAGTGGCCTTAGTACAAACAGCCAAGAAGAGCTCCCACCTTCCTTAAGGGCAAAGCATATCTCAAACACAGACCCTCAAAACTATACTTGTTAAAGTTTCTGAATGTAGTTAGATTACCCTGTAGACTAATTTGTTTTTGCAAAAGCCATAGTTTTTAAAAAAACAAAAAAATAGAACAATCAGCCAGCAATCAACAAAGCTTAACTATTGGATGTGGTCAAGAAAAGGACAGTCAAAAAGAGCTCTTATGAAACCACTGACATTCCAACATGACGAGATGCAGGCTCAAGGCCTCATCCTCTAAGGGGCAACATCAAAGTCTTCACATGACTGAGTTCAAGTTGACTTCACAAAAGTAATTCAGATAGTCACTGATTAAATAGACAAAAACAAGCCTGAATGAGAGGGGGCAGTATCCAAGGTTGCCACAATATTTTATTTTAAATGTCTGGTTTCTAACACAAAATTGTAAGACATACAAAGAAACATAAGTATCTGACAAATATAAAGGAAAATAAGCAGAAAACAGACATTTCAGAGAGAGATTTGATGTTGGACTTAATAAAGACTCAAAACAGCCACCATAAATATGCACAGAAGAAATTATACTTGAAAATAAAAAGAAGATACAATGACAATGTTATAAGAAAAAAGAATATTAATGAAGAGATAGAAATTATTTACATATATAAACACATAGCATATGTATATGTATATCATGACCTTGAAACAAAAAAGTACAGTATCTAAAAAAATAAAAAACTGACAGAATTAAGCATTAGTGAACTTGAAGATAGGTTACTAAAGATTTTGCAATTCAAAGAACAGAGAAACAAAAGCATAAAAGAATAAGTAGAGACTCAGAGAAATATATGCCATAATTAACTCATCAATGTGTAAATAATTACAGTACCAAAAGGAAATGAAAAAGGAGCAGAAAAAATATATTTGGCAAAATCATTGCAGAAATATTCCTAAATCTGGAATGAAAGTTTTAATATGCATATCAAACAAACTAGAAATTAGAGAAGCACTAAGTATTCCAAGAATGGATGCATTACACTGACAACAAATATACTGAAAGCAAGAACAAAAACAAAATTTTGCAAGTGACAAGAGAAAAATAAATGGTCATTTACAAGGGAATCCTAATATTAACAGCTGACTTCTCATTAGAAATGATGAAGAAGGCAATGGGATATCCTGTTTAAAGTATGAAAAGGAAAACAAATAGAAACAACTATTAATCAGGAATCCTGTATCCAACAAAGCTATCTTTTAAAAATTAAGATAAGAAAAAAGAATTTGCAGCCAAACTAAAACTGAGACAATTAGTTGTTAGCAGAGTCACCTTACAAGAAAACTTTTACTGAGACTAAAAGCAAATAACACTATAGAGTAACGTGATTTCACATTTAATTATAAAGGAGAGTATAGATGTGAATTTCTTTTTTATCATTACATTATTTTTTTACCTTAATTGAATGGCAAAGCAATTGTATAAAACAATATGCATGTAATGGTATTTTTGGTCTGAGTATACAGAAATGTAATATATTTGCAAAAATAAATAAAAGCGATAGATGGAGGCAGTGTTATATTGTTATTAGGTGCCGTCAACTTTATTTTAACTCAAAGTAACTCTGTATACTACAGAATGAAATACTGTCTGGTTCTGTGCCATCCTCATAAACATTGTTATACTTAAGCCTATTTTTGCAGCCAGTATGTCATCTCATTGAAGGTCTTCCTATTGTTCATGGACCTTCTATTTTACCAAGCATGATGTCATTTTATAGGGATGAATCTCACCTGATAACATGTCCAAATTATGTGTGATATTGTCATGGATTGAATTCTATCCCCCCCAAAATATGTGTCAAGTTTGTTAGGCCATGATTCCCAGTACTGTGCTGTTGTATTTGCAGTTTTCCCATGTGTTATAAATCATAATCTCTCCATGTGGTTAAAGAAAATTAGGTTGGGATATAACATTCTTGCTTAGGTCACATCCCTAATCCAATATAAAGGGAGTTTCTTGGGTTGTGGCCAATACCATCTTTTGTCTTACAAGAGACAAAAGGAAAAGCAAGCAAGCCACGTGGGGGACCTCAGGCTGCCAAGAAAGCCGTGCTGGAAGCTCAATGTGTCATTTAGACCCAGTATTCCTGTGCAGAGAAGTTCCTAGTCCATGGGAAGGTTGATGACAAGGACCTTTCTCTAGAGTGAATACAGAAAGTAAGCCTCCCCCTGGAGGTGACACCCTGAATTCAAACTTCTAGCCTACTAGACTGTGAGGAAAGAAATTTTATTTGTAAAAGCCATGCACTTGTGGTATTTCTCTTATACGAGCACTTGATGAATAAGGAAGAATTTAGTTGTATTTTTTCCAAGACAGATCCATTAATTCTTTTGGAAGTTCATGGTATATTCAATGTTCTTTAACCATAATTCAAAACCATCAATCCTTCTTGATTTTCCTTATTTGTTGTCCAGTTTTTGCAGGCTATTGAGGATATCTAGAACATGAAGCATCTTCTTGTTCATTTTGAAAAATTACCTCTTGATCGATGTACAGTTCCTTCAAGAACATAATTAAGGGTTGTGAAATTCTCATTCTTCACAATGATATCCATAATTTGTTATGATCCTCACATTGGAGAGCCTTTGTGTAGTCAATGAGACATAGGCAAACATTTCTGGTATTCTCTACTTTTAGCCAAGACCAATCTGACTTCAGCAATAATATCCCCAGTTCCATGTCCGTTTCTGAATCCCAGTTGAATTCCTGTCAGTTCTCTTGTTAATAAACCAATTCAGCCACTTTTGAATGACCTTCAGGAAAATTTTGTTTGTGTGTGATGTTATTATATTGTTAGATAATTTCTGCATTTGGTTGGATCACCTTTCTTGGGAATAGGCATAAATATGGATCTCTTTCAGTCTGTTGATCAAATATCTTTGCATAGAAGAGTGACAACTTCCAGTTGCATCTGTTTGTTGAAAATGCTCAGTTGCATATCTCTAGAGCAAATCAAACTCTAGTGCGTATCTCATAACTGTGTGGTGTGTGCAATATATCCAAACAAAGCCATTACAGAGAAGAAAAGTACTTTGCAACATTGTTTTCTACCAATACCTTCAGTGTAGTTTGGACTTCTTTCTTTAAGGCCATAAGCTCCTGATCATATGCTACCTCCTGAGATTGTTGACCATCAACCAATTCTTTTTGCTATAGTGACTCTCAATATACTTTCCATATTTTTTTCCCATTTTCAAATATTTTATTGTGATTGAAGGAAAGTATACAATTCAAGTCAAATTTGCATCCCTGCCTATCTGCAGCTCCTTCTGCTCTCCTTGCCCGATGAGAGCCCACACCTCCTTTTTCTTCTATATATGTAATATCAGCTTAACAATATCTTGTCCCCCGCTCTACACCCTCTCCTATACCTTCTAGTAAGAGGCCAGTAGGACAGCATCCTATAGATGTATAGAACCGTAAAGTACACGCACCTTAGTAGTCACGTTATGTCCTTGCATCCAGTCCATTCCTGTCCAAAGATTTGACTTCTGTAATGTTTTCTGGTCAGGGGTAGAAGCAGGTCTAGGGGACTTGTTCACAGGGGATCCCCCAGGCCTCTAGATCATCAATTGTGGTCTTTTAGTGGAGTTCTTGAGGTGAACCCTTCATTTTCCTTTGTTACCACTGGGACTCCACATTGTGTGCCCCATCACGGCTGTCATTGGTGGTGACAGGACACCATTGGTTCTTCTGATTACATGTTGACACAGTCACTCTTTCACATAGGTCCTTCTGTCTCCTGGGCTTTTTTTCCTTGTGTCTTTGTTGTTCATGGTATTCATCTGTTCTGGAAGAGTTGGGGCTATTTGGTGTAACTCAGATGGCAGCTTGCTAATTTTTAAGACCTCAGATGCTACTCATCAATATGGGGTACAGAAGACTCTCTTAGCAGTAGGCTAGTTACACCAATTGACCCTGATGTCACCTGAGAGTGTGGTCCCCACACCCCCACCCCTGCTACTCTATCCTTTCAATATCGGGTTGAGATTAGAAGAGCTTTCAGTTTATGTTGAAGTCCAGTTAAGTTTTTTCTAAAGTGTGCTGTCACTGCTTTCACCAAACCAAATTTCCAGGAACTATGTAATCTATGATCAGCCCTCTCTCTCCCTCCCGACTCCTGCAGCCATCAGAGAGTCTTTTCTTTTGTACATGAGTCTCATTTTTAGTCTTAATAGTAGGGGTCTCATACAGTATTTGTCCTTTTGCTGATGACAGATTTCACTCAGTATGATGTCTTCCAGTTGAAACCAGGTTATGAGATGCTGTCTGAAATCATCATTGTTTTTTATCATTGCAGAGTTCCACTGAGTATAGGTACCATAGTTTGTTTATTCATTCATCTGGGCATCTGGGTTGATTCCATCTTTTAGCTGTTGTGGACTGTGCTGCAATAAACATTCATGTGCAAGTAGCTGTTCATGTGACTGCCCTTAATTTGTAGGATATACTCTGAGAAGTGAGATTACTGGTTCAAACAGAATATTTATTTCCAGCTTTTTAAGAAAGCACCACATTGCTTTCCAAAGAGGTTGTGTCATTTTGCAACCTACCAGTGGTGTGGTAGACTTCTAATTTCTCCATAGCCTGTCCAGCATTTGTTGTTTTGTGTTTTTTGGATCATGGCCAACCTTGCTGGCTTGAGACGGTATCCCATTGTAGTTTCGATTTGAATTTCTTTAATAGCTAATGACCATGAGCACTTTCTCATTTGTCTTTGGGCTGCTTGGATGTCCTCTTTGGTGAAGTGTCTGTCCATCTCCTTTGCCCATTGCTCAATTTGGGTTATGTACCATTGTCTTGTTGATATTTTGCAGCACCTTGTAAATTATGGAGATCAGACGTCAGTCCGATATGTAGTTGCCAAATTTCTTTTCTCATTCTGTGGGTGGTCTTTTAGTTCTTTTAATAAAGTTTTTGGATGAGCAAAACTGTTTGATTCATAGTGGTTCCCATTTATCTATTGTCTCTTTTATTGGTCATACTTTGTCAGATTTTGAAGTCTAAGTTGTATGTTGAAACTTCCATTGTTGATCCTATTTTTCTTGCTTGGTATTTATCATTTTAGGTTTGATATTTAGGTCTTTTATCCAATTTGAGTTGATTTTTGTGTAAAGTGTAAAATATGTGTCTTGTTTCAATTTTTTGCAGATGGGTATCCAATTTTGCCAGCACCATTTGTTACAGAGACTATTTTTACCCAGTTTAAAATCTTGGGGACTTTGTCAAATATCAACTCTTCATAAGGGGATGGTGACATCTCTGGGGTCTCAACTCTGTTCCATTGGTCTGTATGTCTCTTTTTATATCAGTAACAGGCTGTCTTGACTACTCTGGCAGTGTAATAGGTTCTAAGGTCAGGTAGTGTGAGGCCTCCCATTGTGTTCCTTTTCTTCAGCAGTGTTTTGCTTATCCAGGGTTTCTCCTCCTTCCAAACAAAGTTGGTAATTTGTTTCTCCATCTTATTAAAAAATGTCACTGGAATTTCTACTGGGATTGCATTGTATATGTAGACCGCTTCAGGTAAAATAGACATTTTCACAGTGTTAAGTCTTTCTGTCCATGTGCAGGGTAGGTTTCTCAATTTATATAAGTCTTTCTTGGTTTCTCGCAGTAAGTTCTTGTAGTTCTCTTTATATAGGTCTCTTGTTTCTCTAGTTAGAATTATTCCTGGATAATTTATCTTCTTGGGGGCTGTAGTAAATGGTACTGATTTGGTGATTTCTTCTTTAATGATCTCTTTGTTGGTATAAAGGGATCCTACCAATTTACTTATGTTTGTCTTATATCCAGATACTTTGCTGAACTCTTCTATTAGTTTGAGTAGTTTACTTATGGATTCTTTAGGATTCTCTGCATATACAATCATATCATCTGCAAATATGGAGATTTTTAGTTCTTCTTTTCCGATGTAGATGCCCTTTGTTCCATGGGCTCGTCTAATTGCTCTGGCTAGAACTTCTAGTACAATGTTAAATAGGACAGGTGAGAGTGGGCATCCTTATCTAATTCGTGCTCTCAAGGGGAATTCTTTTCAGTCTTTCTCCATTGAGGATGATGTAGGCTGTTGGATTTGGGTAGATGCCTCCCATAGTGTTTAGAAATTTCCCTTTTATGCCTATTTTGCTGAGAGCTTTTAGCATGAATGGGTTTTGGACTTTGTGAAATGCTTTTTCTGCATCAGTTGACAAAATCAGGAGATTCTTATCTTTTGTGTTCTTTAGGTAGTTGATCACATTGTTTTCCTAGTATTGAGTGCATAAATATTTAATACTGTTAAGGCATGCTTGTGTATCACCTTTTAGCAATAAATAATGTCCATCCTTGTCCACGATGATGGATTTTATATTAAAATCTGTTTTATTTGAGATTAGTATTGTCATTCCTGCTCTTCTTTGTAAGATTGTTATCTTGGTATATCTTATTCCATGTTTAATTTTCTGTTTGTTTATATCTTTAAGTCTAAGGTGAGTTTCTCCTAAGCAAAATATAGACAGGTCATGTCTTTTGATCCAGGATGTCACTTGTTGTATCTATAGGGGAGTGTTCAGTCCATTTACATTCAAGTATTGATAAGTGTGTGTTTAGCGCTGTCATTTTGATGTTTGTGTTGATGTTTTCTCTGTAGCTCTTAATGTTCTGTTCTGGGACATTCATGTTTATGGGTTGATTTTTCCCCCTTTTCAGTGTTGGTTTTGTGTTTTGTTGAGACTCCTGTATTACATTTCTTGTTTTGATATGTTACATCCTTATTATGCTTTGTGGCTTCTCCTATAATCCCCCTTAAAAATTTATGTTTAAATCCAATTTTATCTTCTACATACATTATTAACTTTCTCCCCATCTGGAAGGACTATAACTACCATAGTATATCCCTCTTTTTAATGTGATGGTATCATAGTTTTCATGATATGATAACTGAATCATTTCTTTTAATATTGTAGCTTTGGTTGAGTTTTGTGTCTTTCTTAACTGAGTAGGTTGCTGGGTGATGTGTCCTGTATTGCCTCCTAAACCATAGAGCTAATGGTTTTGTTTTTCTAAGTCAAGAGATTCAGTATTTCTTGTAGCTTTGATTTGTTTTTTACAAAGTCTCTGAGCTTCTGTTTATTTGCATATGTCTTAATTTCATCTCCATATTTGAAAGACAGTTTTGCAGGATATATAATTCTTGGTTGGAAGTTCTTCTCCTTCAAGGCTTTCAGTGTGTCACCCCACTGCCTCCATGCCAGCATCCTCTCTGCTGAGAAGTCAGGTGCAGGCCGACAGGGCCTCTCTCTGAATGTTAGCTCTGCATTGTGTCTCACTGCCTTTAAGAGTTTCTGCTTATGTTTCATTTTGTTAAGCTTGGTTGTAATATGTCTTGGCGTCTTTCTTTTGGGGTTTACATTGTATAGCATTTGATATGCATCTCAGATATCTATGTTCTCTTCTTTCATAATTTCAGGTAAGTTTTCTGTCAGCAACTCAGCAACAATACTCTATGTTTTCAGGTATCCCTCCCTGTTCAGGAACTCCAGTTAATCATAGATTTTTCCTCTTGATAGAGTCCCACACATTTCTTGATGCTTCTTCTTTTTTCATGTTTCTTTTCCCTGATTTCTCCTCATAAATGCTGGTGTCAGTAGCTCTGTCTTCAAAGTCGGAAAATCTGTTTTCCAGTTGTTCAGCTCTGTTCTCACGGCTTTTAATTGAATTGTCTAATTCTTTAATTTAGTTATTAGTCTATCAGATTTTGGAATGCTGAGGTTCCATCAGTTTGAACAGCTTGCTTAATTTTTCCTTTTTCTCTGCTGTATTTTGTATAATGTCTAGGAGGACTCTATATAATTCATTTGTACTCAAACTCTGGTGGTTTCAAAATGGCTTCTTCATCTACTAAGATCTTTGGTTCCTTCTTTTGGAAGATTTCTACAGTCACGGGTGGATTTTTCTCTAAGTGTCCGGCCAAGGTTTGTTGCTTTTGGGGCTTCTAGAGGTTGTTCAGTTACTCTGGTGTTGCTTTAACAGAAGTTGGGGTATAGTCTGAGAAGGCAGGTAATCACCAGTCACCTCTGTGTACTCCAGTGACTGGGCCCAGTGGAATCTCTGGGGTAGCAGTCTCCACCTCCAGGCTGGCAAAAACACCATCGTACTTATGGAGTCATCTGGGGGGCTGTAAGTTGACTGTATGATGTGGGTCAGTAAAGGCTGGAAAAGACACCATTAGGCTGCCCTGCAGTTATTTCTCTAGGCAGTGTCAATTTGAAAGGTAAAAGCATCTGACAGCTTCCAAAACCAGTCAAGTTGTTAGGTGTGCAAGCCCCTCTTTCCACCTGGCAATGGAGGCACCTCTCTATCCATTCCCAGATGTTGGGATCTAGTTCAAAGTATGGACATACAACTGCACAGCTGTCATCCCCTACCAAGCCCCACCTGTAAGGCTACTCTTTGCTAAACACAGCTTTTCTGCTGGGAAAGTGCTCCTTGGGCTGACATTACCTCCCAGCCTAGAAATTAGCCCCTGTTGAGGCCTCTGTTTGGGTAACTCTGCCTCCCTGTCAAAAAAGATGGCATCCTGCACAAGTTGTTCTGCCCTCTGCAAAATAGCTGAATCAATGGCAGAGGTTTGGAAAAGGAAGGTGGAGGGTCCATGGTGTTCTGAGTCCAGAGCCTGGCTCTGAAAATGTGTCTATTCCTCATGCTGATCACTACATCACTGTGGCTGAGCCTTAGTTTTCAGACGGAATTCAGGAGTCGTGTGTGTAGTTTGCCATCTTGACTGCCCCTCCATCTGTTTTTCTGAGTTTCAACCAGCCTTGCTTCTCTGATGTAAATCCACCTTGGTCATGATGAATTATTTTTTGTATGTTGTTGAAGTCCATTGGCAAGGGTTTTGTTGAAGATGTTTGCATCTAGGTTCATGAGTGATATTTGTCTATAATTTTTTTTGTGTGTGTGGGGTTTTTCCCTGGATTTGGTATAAGGATTATGCTGGCTTCATAGAAGGAATTTGGGAGTATTTCATCCTTTTCTATGCTGTGAAACAGTCTCAGTAGTATCAGAGTTAACTCTTCTCTAAAAGTTTGGTAGAATTCTCTGGCAAAGGCATCTGGGCCAGGGCTTTTTTTGGTTGGTAGGTTTTTGATGACTTTTTCAATCTCTTCCTTTGTGATGAGTTTATTAAGTTGTTCTACTTCCCTTGTGATAACTTTGGGAAACTTGTCTATTTCCTCTAGATTTTCAAACCTGTTAGAGCACAGTCTATCGTGGTATTCTGTTATGGTACTTTTTATTTCAGCTGGGTTTACTGTGACACCTCCTATCTCATTTCTTATTCAGGTTTTTTGTTTCCTCTCCTCTTTTTCTTTTGTAAGTTTAGTCAGTGGTTTATAAATTTTGTCGATCTTTTCAAAAAACCAACTTTTGATTTTGTTAATTTTTTCAACCATTCTTTTATTCTCTAACACATTTAGTTCTACTCTAATCTTTATGATTTGTTTTCTTCTGGTGACTGAGGGACTCCCCTGTTGCTCTCTATTTACTTATTCAAGCTGCAGAACAATTTCTTTAGTTAGGGTCTTTGCTTCTTTCTAGATGTGTGCATTTATAGAGATATATTGACTTCTGAGCACTCCTTTGGCTGCATCCCATAGGTTCTTGTGGGAAGTGTTTTCATTCTCATTTGAATCCATAAATTTCTTTATTTTGTCCTTGATTTCTTATGTAACCCATGGCTCTTTGAGCAAGGTGTTGTTCAGTTTCCGTAAGTTCCAATTTATCTCTCTGTTTTTTCTGCCACTGATTTCTACTTTTATGGCTTTACAGTCTGAGAAGATGCTCTGCAATAGTTCAATGGTTTGGATTTTGTTGAGATTTTCTTTATGTCCTAACACATGTTCTATTCTGGAAAATGTTCCATGTGCAATGGAGTAGAAGGCATATTTATCTGTTAATGGATATAAAGTTCTGTATATGTCAATGAGGTCTTATTGGTTAATTGTTGCAATAACATCTTCTGTGTTCACTGGGCTTTTTTTCTGGATGATCTGTCCATTACTGAAAGTGGAGTGTTGAAGCCTCCCACTGTTATTGTGGAGTGATCAATCTTATTTTCCAATGTAGTCATTGTTTGTTTGATGTATTTAGATGCTCTAGTATCGAGTGCAAGAATATTTAATATTGTTAAGTCCTGCTAATGTATTGAACCTTTCAGCAATAAATGACAACCATCCTTGCCCATGATGGTGTATTTTACTTCAAAATCTATAATATCTGAGATTAGCATTGCCACATCTGCTCTTCTTTGTATATTGTTAGTTTGATATGTTATTCCACTCTTTACTTTTCACTTTGTTCATATCTTTTGAGTTTAAGATGTTTATTGTAGGCAACATATAGACGGGTTGTGTCTTTTCACCCAGGATATTATCTATTATTTCTTTATTGGAGCATTCACTCTGTTTACATTCAGTGTAATTATGGTTAGGTTCAGTGCTGTCATTCTGATGTATTTATTTTTTTGTGTTGGTGTTTTCTGTGTTGTCTTAATATTCTGTTCTGGGTCAGTCTTTATGGGTTGACTTTTCCTCTTTTTCACTGTCTGTTTTGTGGTTGTTGAGACGTCTATATTATGTTTCTTGTTTTAATATGTTTCATTGTTATTGTGCTTTGCAGGTACCCATATGATCCTCCTTAATATTCTATGTTTAAACCCAGTTTTTACTTCTGTATATCTTTTTAACTTCCTTTCTTCCTGAAATGACTATAACTACTGTAGTATATGCTTCTTTTTAGTATTATAGTGTCATAGCTTTCATGACATGGTTCCCTTTTTTTAACATGGAGCTTGGATTGAGTTTTGTGACTTCCCTAACTGAGTAGAATTCTGGATGCTGTGGCCTGCATTGCCTCCTTAAATACACACTTAATGGTTTTGTTTTTCTCAGCAAAGAGCTTCTTTCAGTATTCCTTATACCTTTAGTTTGTTTTTTACTGTGTCTAAGCTTCTATTTATCTGCAAATGCCTGAATTTCATCTTCATATTTGAAAGACAGTTTTGCAGGATATATAATTCTTGGTAGGAAGTTTTTCTCCTTCAAGGCTTTGAATGTGTCATCACACTGCCTACTTGCCAACATTGTTTCTGCCAAGAAGTCAAATGAAACCCTACAGGGCTTCCCTCTGACTGTTAGCTTTGCTTTAAGTCTCACTGCCTTTAAGAGACTCTCTTTATGTTTCATTTTATTTGGCCAAACCAAGTGCCGTCGAGTCAGCTTGATTATAATGTGTCTTGGTGTCTTTCTTCTGGGGTCTAGTTTTTGTGGTGTTCCATACAAACCGTAGATATCTATGGTCTCTTCTTTCATAATTCTAGGGAAGTTTTCTTTCAGCAACTCAACAATACTCTTTCTGTTTTCAGGTACGCCTCCCTGTTCAGGAACTCTAATTAAGTGTAGACTATTCTTCTTAATAGAGTCTCATATGTTTCTTAGTGCTTCTTCATTTTTCTTGTTTCTTTTCTCTGATTTCTCCTCATAAACACTGGGGTCATTTGCTCTATCTTCATGGTCTCTAAATCTAACTTCTATCTCATCAATTCTGCTCTTTTGGCTTTGGATTGAATTGTCTAATTCTGTAATTTTATTTTCGATCTGCTGGATTTCAGGTTGTTGTTATTCCATCATTTCAAATGGCTTGCTTAATTTTGCTCTGTTGAATTTTGTTTAATCTCTAGGAGGGCTCTATACACAATTCTTTTGTCCTTGACCTCTGAAAGCTTCAGACAGGCTTCTTCATCTGGGAAGTTTTTTGATTTTTTATTTTGGACATTTTGAAGAGTCATTGTGGACTGTTTCTTTTAATGGATAGGAATAGTTTGTTACCTTTGGGCCATCTAAAGCCTGTTTTGTTTCTCTGGTGTTGCCTCAACTGGAGCTGACATGCAGTTCTGAGAAGAGAGTTGGTCACCAGCTATCATTGTGTACTCCAGTGAGTGGCCAGAGTGGACTGCCTGGGGTAGCAGGCTCATCCTCCTGGCTGACAAAGATGGCTCCCTAATTATGAATTCACTGAGGGGCCATTAGCTGACCCTATGATGTGGGTCAGTAAAGACTGGAAGAGATGCTGCCAGGCCATTCAGCAGTTAATTCTTCAAGACATCTTATTTTACGAAGCTGGGAGCTGACCGACAGCTGCCGAAATCAGCCAGGCTCTCAGGTGTAGTAGGCCCCACCTTCTGGCTGACAGCAAAAGAACCACTATGGCCAGCCTCAGATGGTATGACACAGTTCAATTACAGAGGGGTTATGACCTTGCTGCCATCCCCAGCTGGGTCACTCCTAGAAGGAAACATTGTTGTACACAGTATTTCTTCTGGAAAAGCACTTTCTGGACAGGCACTGCTTCTCAGCTTGAGAATTAATCCTTGCTGAAGCCTCTGGTTGGGTGACTCCACCTCCCAGCTGACAAAGATGGCATTCTGGCCAAGCTGCACCTCCTGCCATAAAACCACAGAATCAATCACGCAGCTCAGAAAAGAGAGGGTGGAGGGTAAGTGGTGCCCTATTCATTAGCCAGGCTTTCAAAATTTGGCTGTTCCATGTACTGTCTCTCTGCTGCACTGTACACTGTTTACTTTAGCACTGCATTTCAATGTATTTACTGGCTCATGCCCATCCCCTGCCTCCTCGAAGACAAAGACAGCATCAGTACCTGCAATCTGCCAAAACAGTGAGTCAGCGCTAGCAGGACTCAGCACATGCTACCTCATCAGAGAGAAGTATTTTCCTAGGGCCCCTTGGGTGTTCAGAGTGTTCCTTTCCATTATTAATTTGGGCCTTAGTTCTAAAGGGTGTTGAGAGGGCATGTGTCTAGTCCACCAACTTGGCCCTGCCCCCTCCGTCTTCTTTTGATGCTTCCTGTGTTGTTTACTATTTCACAATAAAATTCTTCAATATTAAAAGCTTGAAATTTTTTTCCTCGATTCTTTCAGCTTGAGAAGTGCCAAAAATGTTCTTCCCTTTGGTTTTATACCTCCAGGATTTTACATATGTCATTATAGTACTTTACTTTGTCTTCTTGAGCTGCTCTTTGAAATTTACTGTTCAGTTCCTTTACTTCATCATATCTTGTTTTTACTTTTGCTACTCAACACTCCTAAGTAAGTTTCAGAGTCTCTTCTGATGTCCATGTTAGTCTTTTCTTTCTGTCTTGTTTTCTTAATGACCTCTTGCTTTCTTTATGTAGGTGGTCCTTGATGTCATCCTACAACTTGGTGGACTTTGATCACTAATGTTCAGTGTGTAAAATCTGTTCCTGAGATGGTCTCTAAATTCATATTGGTCATACTCAAGGTAATACTTTGGTTCTTGTGGACTTTTTCTGATTTGCTTCAGTTTCTACTTGAACTCGTACATGAGCAATTGATGATATGTTCCAAAATCAGCTCCTGGCTTTGTTCTGATGAATGATAACTGATTTTTCCATCATCTCCTTCCACAGATGTACTTGACTTCATTCCTATGTATTTTATCTGGTGATGTCCCTGTGAACAGTTCCCTTTTATGTTGGTGGAAAGGTATTTACAATGAAAAAGTCAATGGTCTTGTAAAATTCTATCAGGTGATCTCTAGTATCATTTCTATCACCAAGGTCACATTTTCTAACTGTGGATGCTTTTCTTTGCTTCAAGCTTTTGAATTCCAGTCACCAAGAATCATCAATGTGTCCTGATTGCATGTTTTGTCCATTTAAAACAGCAGTTGTTGTTGTTGTCATTAGGTGTCATTGAGTCAGTTCCAACTGACAGTGACCCTATGTACAACAGAATGAAACACTGCCTGATCTTGCATCATGCCCACAATCATTTGTATCCTTAAGACTACTGTAGCAGCCACTGTGTCATTTCATCTTGTTGAGGGTCATCCTCTTCATCACTGACCTACTTTACCAAGCATGGTGTCCTTCTCCAGTGATTGATACCTCCTGAAAAAATGTCCAAATTTTGTAAAATACAGTCCAACTACCTTTGCTTCTAAGGAGCACTCTGATTGTACTTCCTCTAGAATAGATCTGTTTGTTCTTTTGGCAGTCAATGGTACATTCGGTATTCTTCTCTAACATTGTAATTCAAAGATGTCAATTCTTCTTCTGTCTTCCTTCTTCATTGTTCAGCTTTCACATGCATATGATGTGATTAAAAATATTGTGGCTGACATTAGACTTCAAGGTGACATCTTTTCAACACTTTAAAGAGGTCCTTTGCAGCAGATTTTCCCAGTGAAATCTGTCTTTTGATTTCTTGACTACTGCTTCCTTGGGTGTTGATTGTGGAATCAAGTAAAATGAAATCCTTGACAACCTGATCTTTTCTCCATTTATGATGTTGTTTTCCAGTCTAGTTGTGAAGACTTTTGTTTTCTTGATGTTGAGGCACGATCCATACTGAAGGCTGTGGTAAAGTATTATAATGATGTATGCAAAGAACTAGAAACAGGAAACCAAATGGGAAAAAACATGCATTGCAGTTCTCAAACTGAAAGAACTGAAGAAAACATTCAAGTCTTCAGTTGCAGTAGTGAAAGTTTCTAAATGTAAAATATCAAATGACTCAGGAAACACCAAAACAAGATGGAAGGAATACACAGAGTTAACATATCAGAAAGAACTGACTGATATTCAACCATGTTGAGAGGTAGCAAATAATCAGGAACCAATGGTACTGAAGGAAGAACTTGAAGTGGCATTGAAGGATTTGACAAAAAAACAAGGATCAAGAATTAACAGAATCTCCATTGAGATGTTTCACCAAATGGATGCAACTCTGAAAGTCCTCATTCATCCATTCCACAAAATTTAGGAGACAGCTACCTGGCTGACTGACTGGAAGAAATCCATAATTACGCCCATTCCCAAGAAAGATAATCTAACAAAATGCAGAAATTATTGAACAGTATCATTAATATCACACACAAACAAAATTTTGCTAAAGATCATTCAACAGTAACTTCTACAGCATAGTGACAGGGAACTGCCAGAAACTTACACTGGATTTGGAAGCAGACATGGAACCAGGGATATTATTGCAGATGTCAGACAGATTTGGCCAGAAAGCACAGAATACCAGAAAGATGTTTACCTGTGTTCCATTGACTATGCAAAGTCCTTCAACTGTGCAGATCATAATAAATTACAGATAACAATTGAGAGAAACAGAATTGAAGAACACTGAATTGTGCTCATGAAGAATCTGTATATGGATCAAGAGGTAGTTATGCAAACCAAACAAGGGCATGCTGCATGGTCTAAAGTTACGAAAGATGTGTGTCAGGGTGATATCCTTTCACCATGCCTTTTTAATCTGTATGCTTGGGGAATAATCTGAGGATCTGGACTATATGAAGAGGAATGAGGCCTCAGGATTGGAGGAAGACTCATTAGCAACCTCGGTTATGCAGGTGACACAACCCGGCTTGGTAGAAGCAAAGAGGATTTGAAACACTTACTGATGAAGATTAAAGACTGCAGCCTTCGTTATGGATTGCACCTTTTGTTGTCTTATTTCCATTACCAGATAAGTGGATAAACAACATCAGGAACTTTCATATAATGGAATATTATTTGACTGTATAAAGGAACGAAGTAGTGATATGTATGATAACATAATGTTTGAAACATTATGCTAATTCAAAACAGGCAGTTACAAAAGGCCACATAGTGTATGGTACCATTTATATGAAATGTTCACAATAGGCTAGTATGTAGAAACAGAATGCAGATTAGTAGTTGCCTGGATTTGGCACTTGTATAAATTGGTATCAATTTGACTACACTGAGTTCTTTTTTAAGGCTGAGGATATGAGTGATCAGTGAATGATAACTCAAAGTTACGAGATTTCTTTCTGTGGTGATGAAAACAGCTATAACTGTGATGATGATTGCATAATTGCACGGTGTGTAAAGAATATCTCAATAAAGTTATTGCAAAAAAGAAAAATGCTTTGCAGTTTAATACAGAGATAACTAAGGGAGAGTGTCAGCTAAGCAAATAAAAACACCATCAGAAAGGGCCAGAATTTGTTGTATCCTGGGAAGAGCATTACACACAAACATTTGTGACCTAACAGAGAAACTCACCATGACCCCAGTGTGTGTGAAGGGACTCACAAAACAGACATTGAGCTGTAGCAACTCTGACACCATATTTATAAGACCTAGTGAGATCACTCTACCCTGTGGGTGAGGAAGATTCCTTATTTTAAACCTTGATAATGAGCTTGGCATGAGCTCTCTAGGCCATTGGCTACATTCATTAAGAGGTGTTATCTTATAAACTTTCTTTCTCAGTCAGATCTGTAATGGCCAGTAGAACATGTACCTGCATTTGAGACTGAATAGCTTTCCCATCCTCCTTTCCATCTGTAGAAATTGTACACCTAAATTTCTTTGGCAGCCAATTTTCTTAAACGGTTAGCAGACAACTTATTGTTTACATTTATAACACTTAACTGAAATAAAAGATAAGTCGAACAACTGTATTATTTGTAAGTATAAAAAAAAAAAACCAGATCTACTGCCATCCACTTAGTTCTGACTCATAGCAACTTAATTGTAGGTATAGAGCTCAATATATTTTCATAAAATGAGCAAACTTACAAACACAAACCCCCAATTAAGAAATATAATGAAAACAAACCAATAAAGCCCTCTAATGAATCCTACCCTGATTTCTAACCCTAGATTAGTTTTTAACTATCTTACAGTAATATATGTTTTTTCTTAGTGTACAGGTTTATGAACTTTAACACACGTATAAATTTGTATAACCACAACTTTAATCAGTGGAACAAATGTTTCTATCATTTTACAAAATTTCCTGTGCCCCTATATGTAACCCCTGGTAAACAAAGAAGTGTTATCCATTACTGTAACTGACTTCTGGGACACGTGGTAAAATGGAATAACAGTATATAAACTTTCATACTCTGGATTTTTTTCACTCAGCCTAATGCTTTGGGATTCAACCTAATTGCTTTGTATCTAAAATTTAATCCTGTTAGTGAACTAGTATTATTCTGTTGTACATATATACCACAGTTAAAAATGTATATACTGTCACTAATTGAAGGACATTTAAAGGTAGATATCCAAAATTAGGCCCAATGGTAGAGTCCTATGGCAGAATTATGCTAGGTAGTGTGGCAGGAGTAAGTATATAAGAAACTGTGAAAGTCCTTTCCTTAGCTACTATACCATTTTGCATTTCCACCAGCAAAGTATTAAAGTATCAATTGTTCATAATCCTTGTTAACACTTGGCATTGTCAGGATTATTCATTTTATCTATTTTAATAGGTGTACAGTGAGTGGTAAATCATCACTGTTTTAACTCACATTGTCTTAGTTATTAAAAATATTGAACATCTTTTCATAGTCTTACTTGAATATCTGAATATCCTTTCTGGTGAAACGCCTACTCAGTTCTTTGGTCTAGTTTTTAATTGAGCTCTTTGATTTCATACTGTTGACTTTATAATTTTCTTCACATATTCTATATTAAAGTCTTTTGTTAGTTATCAAGTTCGCAAATACTTTCTCCATGTCTGTGCTTGTTTTTAATTATTTCAACAGTGTGTTTTTCAGAGAATTATTTCCTTTTAGTTCTGATGAAATTCAGTTTGTTCTTTTTTTCTTTTAATTACACTTTTGGTGTCATGTCTAAGAACATTGTTTAACCTTAGCTCACAGAGATCTTTTTCTGTCATATTTTCTTTTAAAAGTCATCTAAATTTAGATCTGTAATCACTATTAGTTAATTTTATGTAAGATATGATATTTAGGTAGAGATCAATGTTTTAAGAGTATTCATGTGCAATAACTCTCATACCATTTGTTGAAAAGGCTATTTATTCTCAATTTTTTTTCAGCTTCATAAAAAATCAAATAGTCATATTTGTGTATTCTGTACTGGTTGAATGCTACATCTGCTAGCCATATGGTTGGAAGTTCAAACCTTCCAGGCACTCCCTAGAAACTCTATCAAGTTCTGCTCTCTACTATGGGGTAGCTATGAGTCAGAATTTGTTCAACAGCAGGGGTAAGGTTTAGTTTATCCTGTTCCATTTATCTATTTGTGTGTTTCATCTTCAATACAATGGAGTTCCTCAGTGGTACAAAATGGTGACACTTTTCAAAAAATTATGGTCATTATAGAAGTATGCTCCATCTAGTTATCTGTTTCTACATTAGCACATGCAGGATAGGCTATGTTATAGTAACAAATACCAAAACCTCACTGGTTTGGTATGACAAATGTTTATTTATATCATGTTACATATTCATTAAAAGGAATCAAGGGATGTGATCAGATTTGGACAAGGTGCTAGGAGACAAGTTTAATGTGGAGTGTGAAAGACAGCCTGAAATGGAGTGAGATAAAAGTCAGGACAAAAGACTCCTGAAAGAAAATCTGTCAAGTAAAAGAGATTTGTTAAATGTGGCTTCTTTGGCTACTAACAGTAGCTCCTACTGATCTCTGATTCCATTTTAATAATTGCTTCTAAAATTTTCCTGAGCAGTGACACCATACTAACTCTCTAGAGTATGGGGATCTTCCAGTGTCACAATTTTTATTTTTGCCACTGGAATGTTTGCTTATCTCTAGTCTTTATCTTGTTCTACATGAAGGGCAGCATTTACCCAGCCTTATTATTATTATTACATTATTGTGACTGAGTGAAAGTTTACAATACAATTCAAATTTTCATGCCTACCAATCTGCAACTCCCTTTGTTCTCCTTGCCTGATGACAGCACACTCCTCCTTTCCATTCCATATGTGTCACATCCTCTTAACAATCTCCTGTTTCCTTCTCTCCACCCTCCTCTCCACCCTCCACTCCCCTCTAGTAAGAGGCCAGTAAGATGACATTTTATAATTGCATAGAACCATAAAGTGCATGCATGATATGGTCATTCTCTGTCCCTAAGCACCCAGACTTATTTTGATAAAGAAGCTCTCTTTGTAGCCCTAAACATCAATTTTCTGGACCAGAGATTTGAAATGTAGTTTTCATTGTTTAATTTTTTTAAATGAAGACCTTCTCAAAATTATCTTACATTTAAGAGACTTTCATTCTCTTTTATGGAAGTTTGTTCTACTGCTTTGGATCAAACATTTTGTCTCTTCCATCAGAAATAATTATAAAAAAGACCATAAACAGCTTATTAATATGTACCTTAGTTAAAGTAAAGCAAAAGTAATATAACCTTGATCAAAATTAAATTTTAATAATTCTGTAAATTATTTCAGAGGAAAGTAATCTATGAAAAGAAAAAAAATGATCATGTGAACCTCTTTATTAATCTATTTTTGGTTTTGCACTTTCATGTGAGATTAGAATGTCATTTCTAAATTACTGCTAAACACAATAGACACTTGAACAAGTTTGCCCATGAACAATAATCAGAATAGATCTACCTGAATTTAAATGTTTTTCGTATCTTAATATTGAAAAATGTTCTCCTGAGTATCTACTTTCAGTATCAGTGGAGCATTGTATGACATGTTTAAAGAATTTAGAAGGGATCAAGATGGAGGACTAGACACAAGTCTCCTTAATTCCCTCTGAAAACTAAGTCCTCAACTGATAATTAAACAGAGCTTTCTGGACACCCAGTGAGCTGTAGGACACGGTATAAGGCTGTCGGTTTGGACTATATGCCACTGAAAAGCAAACTGCTTGTTTGTCTTTGGCTGATCCCTACTCTTACTGAATTGGCTGATTCCTGTAGACTGAAAGTAAGTGGCGTTTTTAACTTTTTTCTTTTTGTTGGCTGGCAGCTGGGACAGCACCTCAAATAGCAGCTACACAGACCCAGAGAGCTAACACAATCGGTGGGTGTAATAGTGACATTTTGAGAGCTCAGCTCCAGACTCAGAGCACCACAGCCCCTCCACCATCTCTTTCTGGACCCTGGCTATATATTCTTCTGTTTTACTGGGGCAGGATATACTGTTTGACTGGGAGGCAGAAATGCACAACCAGTGGCCTCAGTAGGAGCTACTTCCCAGGCTGGGAGGCAATCCCAGGCTGGGAAATGCTTTTCCAGTAGAAAATCTATGTTTAGCAAAGTGTAACCTTGTAGGTGGGGCCTGACAGGGCATGTCAGAAGGGCAGCAGCCTGTCCCTTGAACTATATCACAGCATCTGGGGATAGCTAATCAGGTGCCTCTGTTCTCAATTGGAAGGAGGGGCTTCCAACACCTGATGTCCTGACTGATTTTGGAAGCAGTCAGATAGCTTTTACATTTTAAAATAAGACTGCCTAGAGAAATAACTGTGGTGGAGCCAGGTGGCATCTCTTCCAGCCTTTACTGACCCACATCATAGGGTCATCTGACAACCCCCTACTGACTCCAAAAGTAGAGCTGTGTGTTTCCCAGCCAGCAGGTGGAGCCTCCTACCCCAGAGATTCCACTTGACTCAGTCCCTGAAGTACACAGAGGTGGCTGGTGATCAATTTCCTTCACAGAAATGCACTTGAGCTCCTGTTAAAGCAACACTAGAGAAACTGAACAGCCACTAGATGTCCTATAAGCAACAGACTCTGATGAAAAGTTTAAGAAAATATTCATCCATGGCTCCAGAAAACTCCCAAAATAATCAAAGCACTTCCCAGATGAAGAAGCCTTTCTGAAACTATTGGAGAATGAGTACAAATGGATTATATATAGAGCTCTCCTAGATATTATACAAAATACAGCAGACAAAAACAAAAAATTAAGCAAGCTGTTCAAACTGACATAACATCAACATTGTGAAATCTGACAGATAAACAACAAAGTTAAAGAATTAGACAATTCAATTCAAAATCAAAAGAGCAGATTTGAACTACTGGAAGCTAAATTTAGTGACCTTGAAGACAGTACTACCGACACTAGCATTTACGATGAGAAATTAGGGAAAAGAAAAAAGAAAAATGAAGCAGCATTAAGAAATGTGGGACTCTATCAAGAGTAACAGTCTATGATTAATTGGAGTTCCTGAACAGGGAGGGATACCTGAAAACACAGAGAGCATTGTTGTTGAGTTGCTGACAGAAAGCTTCCCTGAAATTATGAAAGAAGAGAACATACATATTGAAGATGTGTATCGAACGCCACATAAAATTGACCCCCAAAGAAAGACAAGTCATATTATAACCAAGCTTAACATAATGAAACATAAGCAGGAACTCTTAAAGGTAACAAGATGCAAAGCAAAGCTAAAATTCAGAGAGAAGCCCTGTAGATTTTCGTCTGACTTCTCAGCAGAAACGATGCTGGCATGGAGATAGTGGGATGACACATTCAAAGCCTCAAAGAAGAAAAAGTTTCAACCAAGAATTACATATCCTGCAAAACTGTCTTTCAAATATGAAGACGAAATTGAGACATTCACAGATAAAAGACACTTAGAGACTTTGTAAAAACCAAGGCAAAGCTACAAGAAATATTGAAAGAAGCTCTTGGCTTAGATAAACAAAACCATTAAGTCTATATTTAAGAAGGCAATGCAGGACACAACATCCGGAAACCTACTCGGTTAGAGAAGGAACAAATTCAATCAAAGCTACAATATTAAAAGAAAAGATCCAGTGATCACATCATGAAAACTAATACATTAAAAAGAGGAAACAAGAAGACCTCATTGACACAATTAACCAACTAAACCCCATTGATATATACAGAACTTTCCACCCATCAGCAGACAACTACACCTTCTTCTCCAGTGCACATGGAACATTCTCCAGAATTGACCACGTGATAGGCCATAATGCAATGCTCAACAAAATCCATACCATTGAATTATTGCAAAGCATCTTCTCAGATCATAAAGCCATCAAAGTTGAAATCAATAGCAGAAAAAACAGAGATAGAAAGTGGAACTCTTGGAAACCGAACAACATCTTGCTCAAAAAAACATGGGTTATAGAGGAAATCAGGGATAATTAAAGAAATTCATGGATTCCAATGAGAACGAAAACACTTCCTACAAGAACCTATGGGATACAGTCAAAGCAGTGCTCAGAGGTCTGTTTATCTCCATAAATGCACACATCTGGAAGGAAGAAAGAAACCAAATCAAGGAACTAACTCTACAGCTTGAACAAGTAGAAAGAGAACAACAGAGGAACCCCTCGGGCACCAGAAGAAATGAGATCATAAAGATTAGAGCAGAGCTAAATGAATTAGAGAATAGAAAAACAATTGAAAAAATTGAAAAGACCAAAAGCTGGTTTTTTGAAAAGATCAACAAAATTGATAAACCACTGGCTAAACTTACTAAAGAAAAGCAGGAAAGGAAACAAATAACCCAAATTAGAAATGAGAAGGGAGTTGTCACCACAGATGCAACAGAAATCAAAAACATCATAACAGAATACTATGAAAGACTGTACTCTAACAAATTTGAAAACCTAGGGGAAATGGACCAATTCCTTGACTCATACCACCTACTCAAATTATCACAACGTGAAGCAGAACAACTTAATAATCCCATCACAAAGGAAGAGATTGAAAAGGTCATCAAAACACTGCCAACCCAAAAAAGTCCGGGCCCAGATGGCTTCACGGCAGAATTCTACCAAGCATTTAGAGAAGAGTTATCCCCAATACTAGTGAAACTATTTCACAGTATAGAAAGGGATGAAGTACTCCCAAACTCATTCTATGAAGCCAGCATAACCCTGATACCTAAGCCCGGGAAAGATCCAACAAAGACAGAGAACTACAGACCAATATCACTCATGAACTTAGATACAAAATTCTTCAACAAAATTCTTGCCAACAGAATACAACAACATATCAAGAAAATAATCCGTCATGACCAAGTGGGATTCATACCAGGGGTGCAAGGCTGGTTCAACATCAGGAAAACAATTAATGTGATTAACCACATAAATAACACAAAAGACAAAGATCACCTGATTTTGTCCATTGATGCTGAAAAGGCATTTGATAAAGTCCAACACCCATTCATGCTAAAAACTCTTAGCAAAATGGGCATAGACGGCAAATTCCTCAACACAATAAGGGCCATTTATACAAAGCCAATTGCCCACATCATCCTGAATGGAGAGAGACTGAAAGACTTTCCCTTGAGATCAGGAACTAGACAAGGATGCCCACTGACACCTCTCCTATTCAACATTGTGCTAGAAGTTCTAGCCAGAGCAATTAGACAAGACGAACAAATAAAGGGCATCTGCATCAGCAAAGAGGAAGTTAAAATCTTCCTGTTCGCAGATGATACGATTGTATATGCAGAGAACCCCAAGGAATCTATAAGTAAGTTACTCAAACTGATAGAAGAGTTCAGCAAAGTCTCAGGATACAAGATAAACATAAGTAAATCAGTAGGATTCCTTTATACCAACAACGAGACTTTTAAGGAGGAAATTATCAAATTTATACCATTTGTGATAGCCCCTAAGAAGATAAAGTACCTAGGAATTAATGTAACCAGAGAAACAACAGACCTTTACAAAGAGAACTACAAGCCCTTACTACAAGAAACTAAGAGAGACTTAGATAAATGGAAAAACCTACCCTGCTCATGGATAGGAAGACTTAACATTGTGAAAATGTCTATTTTACCCAAAGCAATTTATTTATATAATGCAATCCCAATACAAGTTCCAGCATCATTTTTTAATGAGATGGAGAAACAAATCACCAATTTTGTTTGGAAAGGGAAGAAGCCCCAGATAAGTAAGGTACTACTAAAGAAGAACACACTGGGAGGCCTCTCATTACCCAACCTTAGAACATACTACATTGCCACAGTGGTCAAAACAGCCTGGTACTGGTACAAGAACAGACAGACTGATCAATGGAACAGAATTGAGACCCCAGAGATGACACCATCTGCCTATGAACAGCTGTTATTCGACAAAGGCCCTAAGACATTAAACTGGGGTAAAAACAGCATCTTCAACAAATGGTGCTGGCAAAATTGGTTATCCATCTGCAATAAACTGAATCAAGATCCATATCTTACACCTTATACAAAAACCAACTCCAACTGGATAAAAGACCTAAGTATCAAACCTAAAACGATAAAGCTCATCCAAGAAAAGGTAGGAACAACAATGGAAGTTTTAATACACAATGAGGACAGACTCCAAAATCTGTCAAAGAAACCTCAATCAACAGAAGAGAAAGTAGATAAATGGGAACTATTAAGAATCAAACACTTTTGCTCATCCAAAGACTTTATTAATAGAATTAAAAGAACACCCACAGAGTGGGAAAAAATATTTGGCAACTCTATGTCAGATCGACGCCTGATCTCCATAATCTATAAGATACTACAAAGTATCAATAAGAAGAAGATAAAGCATCCAATTAAGCGATGGGCAAAGGAGATGGACAGATACTTCACGAAAGAGGAGATCCAGGCAGACAAAAAACACATGCAGACATGTTCACGACCTTTAGCTATTAAAGAAATTCAAATCAAGACAACAATGAGATACCATCTCACCCCAACAAGTTTGGCCATGATCCAGAAAACACAAAACAACAAATGCTGGAGAGGCTGTGGAGAAAGTGGAACCCTCCTACACTGTTGGTGGGGTTGCAAAATGGTCCAGCCTCTTTGGAAGGCAATCTGGCGCTTCCTTAAAAAAATGGATATTGATATACCATTTGACCCAGTAATTCCACTACTTGGAATATATCCTACAGATTCAAGGCCTTTCACACCAACGGACACATGCACCAGAATGTTTATCGTGGCACAGTCCAGGATAGCAAAAAGATGGAATCAACCTAGATGCCCAACAACAGAAGAATGGATAGGTAAACTGTGGTACATATACTCAATGGAGCACTACACAATGATAAAGAATAACGATGATTCCAGGAAACATCTCCTAACCTGGTTTCAACTGGAAGACATTATGTTGAGTCAAAGTAGTCAGCTACAAAAGGACAAATACTGTATGAGACCTCTACGATAAGATCTCAAAAACAGACTTGTGTATAGAAGAAAAGACTCTGACAGCTGCAAGGGAGGGGAGGGAGGAAGGGCAAGGGGGGTAGGGTTTAGTTTAGGCAGTTACTAGAAATCTAGTTGGGAGAAAGTGGTGACAGCACACATTAGGAACAAGAACAACATTAAGTGGACTTCAGCATAACTTGAGTACTCCTTCCATCTTAACTCAGTACTGCAAGGATAGAGTAGCTGGGGCGGGGGGCGGGGGACCACGCTCTTAGGCGAATTCCAGGCCAATTGGCACAACTAGCGTTTTCCTAAGAGAGCTCTCTGTACCCCACATTGGTTAGTGGCGTCTGGGGTCTTAAAAGCTGCCAAGCTGCCATCCGAGGACACAGCAAATGGTCCCAACTCAGCAGGAACGGATGCTCACCGAGGGCCAAAATGGCATGCAGTAAAGACAACCGAGAAGACAGAGAGACCCACAAGAGTGGGTGCCTACATCGACCTGGGACCGGAAGAACCGGATGGTGCCCGGCCACCACCAGTGATAGCCATGACGGAGCTCACAGAGAGGAGCTTCACTGGCAACACAAGAATAAAAAGAGGTGCATCATGAGATCTCCACTAAAAGACCTCATTTGATGGTCCAGTGGTTTTGGGGTTCCTCTGAGAGCATGGCCCCCGGCCCTGATGCTGCCCATTCCCATAAATTATAACAAAGGTCCACTCTTTGGACAGGAATGGAATGGACTTGGCAATGCAGAGTAACCATATGTTGGAAGCACTTTATGGTTCTATACATCTATAGGATATCATCTTGCTGACCTCTAGCTGGAGGAAGGGGAGTGGACGGAGAGGAGGGGAAAGGAGACTGTTGGGAGGATCAGACATGTATGGAGCAGAGAGGAATAGTGTGCAGTCACCGGACAGGGAGAGCAGTGGAAGCTGCATATAGTTGGGCATGTAAATTTACATGTGAATGTACATTTTTACTCAGTTATGTTAAATTAAAAAAAAAAGAGGAAACACTACAGTAGTTATAGTCCTTCCAGATGGAGAGGAAGTTAATAAGTTACATAGAAGTCAAAATTGGATTTAAACACAGATTATTAAAGGGAATCCTAGGAGTTGCCACAGAGCTCAATAAAGATGCAGCATATTAAAACCAGAAATGAAACACAGGAGTCTTAACAAACACAAAACCAACACTGAAAAGGATGAAAAATTAACTGACAAAGAAAACCCGTAGCAGAAATGTAAGCACAACAGAGAAATACACCAATACAAAAATAAATGCATCAAAATGACAGCACTAAACGCATCCCTATCAACAGTTACACTGAATGTAAAAGGACTGAACGCTCCTGTAAAAAGACAATGAGTGATATTTTGGATCAAAAGACACGACTCTTCTACATGTTGCTTTACAAGAAACATCTTAGACTTAAAGATATGAACAAACTGAAAATTAAAGGATGGAATAGTACATATCAAGCTAACAATATACAAACAAGAGCAGGTGCAGCACTACTAATCTCAGATAAAATAGATTTTAACGTAAAATCCACCACCATGGGCAAGAATGGACAGTAGTTACTGCTGAAAAGTTCAATACACAAGCAGGACTTAACAATATTAATTATTTATGCAGTCAATGCCAGAGCATCTAAACACATTCAGGAAACACTGACTAAATAGAAAAATGAGCTAGATTACTTCACAATAATGATGAGAGATTTCAACATTCCACTTTCAGTATTTGATAGATCTTCTAGAAAAAAGCTTAGTAAAGACACAGAAGATCTTATTGCCACAATCAACCAATTAGACTACATTGACATCGAACTTTTATCCATCAACAGATAAATACAACTTTTTCTCCAGTGCACATGGGACATTTTCCAGAATAGAACATGTCTTAGGACATGAAGCAAATCGCAACAATATCCAAACCTTTGAATTATTCCAAAGTATCTTCTCAGATCGTAAAGATATACAAGTCCAAAATCAATAGCAGTAAGGACATAGATAGAGTTTAGAACTCATGGAAACTGAAAAACATCTTGCTCAAAAAGTCATAGGTTATAGGAGAAATCAAGGATGAAATAAAGAAATTGATGGATTCAAATGAGAATGGAAACACATCCTACCAAAACCTACGGTATACAGCCAAAGCAGTGCTCAGAGGTCAGTTTGTCTCCATAATGCACACATCTGGAAGGAAGAAAGAAACCAAACCAAAGAATTATTCCTACAGCTTGAACAAGTAGAAGAGAGCAACAGAGGAACCCCTCCGTTACCAGAAGATAAAAGATCATAAAGATTAGAGCAGAACTAAATGAAACAGAGAATAGAAGAAAAATGAAAAAGTTGATAAAACCAAAATCTCGTTTTTGGAAACAATTAACAGAATTGACAACCATTGGCTAAACTTACTAAAGAAAAACAGGAAAGGAAACAAACAACTCAAATAAGAAATGAGATGGGAGATGTCACAACAGATCTAACAGAAATCAGAAGAATCATAACAGCTTACTGCAAAAGAGTATTCTCTAACAGATTCAAAAGCCTAGAGAAAATGGAAGAATTCTTACATTAACATGACCTACCAAAATTATCACAAGGAGAAGTAGAACAATTTAATAAAGCCATCACAAAGGAAGAGATTGAAAAAGTCATCAAAAAACTGCCAATCAAAAAACAGCCTTTGCACAGATGGCTTCACCATGGAATTCTACCAAGCTTTTAGAAAACAGTGAACTCCAATACTACTGAGACAATTTCACAGCACAGAAAGGGATGGAATACTCCCGAATTCATTCTATGAAGCCAGCATAACCCTGGTACCAAAGCAGGGAAAGATCAGACAAAGAAGGACAACTGCAGACCAGTATCGGTCATGAAACTAGATGGAAAAATCTTCAGTGAAATCCTTGCCAATAGAACTCAACAACTTAGCAAAAAAAAAAAAATAATTCACCATGACCAAGTTGGATTCATACCAGGGATGCAAGTCTGGTTCAACATCAGAAAAACAATTGATGTCATCAATGACACAAATAACACAAAAGATAAGAATCACCTGGTTTTATCAATTGGTGTAGAAAAGGCATTTGACAAAATCCAACACCCAGTCATACTAAAAACTTTAGCAAAACAGGAATAAATGGCAAATTCCTCAATGCAACAAGGGCTGTCTATATAAAGCCAACTGCCTACATCATCCTGAATGGAGACAGACAAAGATTTCCCCTTGAGAAAGGGAACTAGACAAGAATGCCCACCCTCACCTCTCTTATTCAACCTTGTGCTAGAAGTTCTGGCCAGAGCAATTAGACAAGACCAAGAAACAAATGGCACCCATACTGGCAAAGAAGAAGTAAACATCTCCCTATTTGCAGATGACATGATAGCATATGCAGAGAATCCTAAAGAATCCATAAGTAAACTATTCAAACTAATAGAAGAGTTCAGCAAAGTATCAGGATACGAAATAAATGTACCTTGTATCCTAACAAAAAGACTGTTAAAGAAGAAATCGCCAAGTCAATACCATTTACTATAGCTCCTGAGAAGATAAAGCACCTAGGAATAAATCTAACTACAGAAATAAGAGATCTATAGAAAGAGAACTATAAGACCCTACTGCAAGAAACTAAGGGAGACTTACATAAATGGAGAAAACCACCCTACTCATGGATAGGAAGACTTAACATTGTGAAAATGTCTATTTTAACCAAAGCAATCCATATATACAAAAGCAATCCCGATACAAATTCTAGTGACATTTTTAAATGAGATGGAGAAACAAATCACTAACTTTGTTCGGAAAGGGAATAAACCCTGTATAAGTAATGCACCACTGAAGAAGAATACACTAGAAGGCCTCTCACTACCCGACTTTAGAAACTATTACACTGCAAAACTGCCTGGTACTGCTAAAAAAAGAGACATATAGACCAATGGAACAGAGTTGAGACTCCAGAGATGCCACCACCGTCTTATGAACAGTTGATACTCGACAAAGGCCCTAAAATTGTAAACTGGGGTAAAAACAGACTCTTGAACAAATGGTGCTGACAAAATTGGATAGCCATCTGCAAAAAATTGAAACAAGACCTGTATGTCACACCTTACACGAAAACCAACTCAATTAGATAAAAGACCTAAATATCATACCCAAAATGATAAAGATTATCCAGGAAAAAAATCTTTAATATACAATGTAGACATACTTCAAAATCTTACAAAGCACGATGCACAGAAGAGGATAAAGAAATGGAAACTACTAAGAACCAAACACTTTTGCTCATCCAAAGACTTTATCAAAAGACATAAAAGACAACCTACAGAATAGGAAAAAATATTTGGCAGCTATATGTCAGACAGACATCTGATTTCCATAACCTGCAAGATACTACAAAATATCAACAAGTAAAGAATAACCAAATTAAGAATTGGGCAAAGAAGATGGACAAACATTTCTGTAAAGAGGAGATCTGGGTAACCAGAGACACATGCGGAAATGCTCATGATCATTAGCTGTTAAAGAAATCCAAACCAAAATTGCAATGAGATACCATCTCACCTCAACAAGGTTGGCCATGATCCATAAAACACAAAAAAACAAATGCTGGAAAGGCTGTGGAGAAATTGGAACTGTCCTACACTGCTGTTGGGATTGCAAAATTCTACAACCTCTTTGGAAAGCAATCTTGTGCTTCCTTAAAAAGCTGGAAATAAACATATCATTTGACCCCATAATCTCACTGCTTGGAATATATCCTACAGAAGCAAGGGCAGTCACACGACCAGATACATGCACATGAATGCTTATTGCAGCACAGTCCCCAATAGCAAAAATATGGAATCAACCCAGATGCCTAACAACAGAAGAATGAATAAACAAACTACAGTTTATATACACAATGGAACACTATGCAATGATTAAGAACAATGATGATTTTAGGCAGCATCTCATAACCTGGTTTCAATCAGAAGACATTATGTTGAGCAAATTAGTCAGGGGCACAAGGAAAAATATTGTATGAGACCCCTACTATAAGGACATAATAACAGACTCATGTACAGAAGAGAAGACTCTTTGATGGCTGCAAGGGAGGGGAGGGAGGGAAGGAGAAAGCTGGTTATAGACTACATAGTTGATAGAAATTTTGTTGGGTGAAATTAGTGACAGCATGCATTAGAATGAAGATTACTTTAACTGGACTTCAACATAACCGGATAACTCTTCCAATCTTAACCCAGTATTACAAGGCAGAGAAGAAGAGGTAGGGGTCCAGGGACCATGCTCTTATGGGACATTGAGGCCAATTGGCATAACTAGCCTATTGCTAAAAGAGTCTTCTTTACCCCACGTTGGTGAGTGGCAACTGGAGTCTTAAAATTTAGCAAGCTGCCATATGAGGTACACCAAATGGTCCCAACTCAGCTAGAACAGATGATCACCAAGGACAATAATGACGTGTAGTAAAGAGGACCCAGAAGACAGAATAACCCACATGAATGGGTGACTACATCAATACAAGACAAGAAGAACCAGATGGTGTCTGGCCATCACCAATGACTGCTGTCATGGAGCTCACTATGTTGAGTCCCAGTGGCAACAGGAGATAAAAAGGGGAGCACCCTAAGACCTCCACTAAAAGACTGCAATTGTTGGTCCAAAGGCCTGGGGGTTCCCCTGTGAGTATGGTCTGTAGACCTGATTCTGCCCCTGATCATAACTCTTTACTGAGGTCAACTGCTTGCACAGGAATGGATTGGACGTGGGGACAGAGAGTAATCATATCGTGTTTGCATTTTATGGTTTTATGCATCTGCAGTATGTCATCCTACTGGTCTCTTACTAAAGAGGAGAGGATAGGGTGGAGAGGAGGTGTCTAGAGATTGTTAAGAGGATATGACATGTACAGCACAGAAATGAGGAGTGTGCTGTTACTGGGCAAGTAGAGCAGAAGGAACTGCCGATAGGTAGGCATGCAAATTTAAACTGGATTGTACACTTTCACCCAATCACAGTTTAAAAGAAAAAATATATACATATTACAAAAAGACAAATTATAAATTATAAAAATTATAAAAAAAGAAAAAAATTGGGCAATAGATTGAGAAAAAATAAAAGAAAAAGAGCTGAAATACCTAAGATGACAAGTAGGAAAAAAACATGTCTGTAATAACTAGTTTTATGTGTCTACTGGGCGATGATGTCCAGTTATTTGGCTGAACACTAGTCTATATATTTCTATGAAGGTACTGAATTTGACTAGAATGTTAATAAGTTAACCTTAAATAAAGTATATTTCCCTACAAAAAATAAAAGAATTCAGGAGGAAATTGCCTTGTGCAATTAGAGGGAAACAAAGATCAAATTTCTGCCCTGCCAAAAAGTTATTCAGGCACCAAAACTTACAAAGACAACCCTTCTCCAGCACTCTGATATTATTGTCTTTGTTTAACCTTAGGCAATTCAGGTAACTTTCACAGTATAGCCTAGATATATCTCCTATTGAAATCTTCAGAGAGAGGTTAATGTATCAATAAATACACTTGAGCTCAGTTGAAGGAATTTGTGATTGATGTAATTCCAGAAGGAAATAAGGGACCTAGAAACAGATTAAAGTATACCAGTATGTCATTCACAGCAAATGAATGTAAAGGGTGGTAAATGTAGGTTACTCACATGGCAGCATGCTGTCTCAAGTTTCTCAAGTGTCGTAACTAGATATAATAATCATACACTTGTCTTAATGTGTCACAATCTTAACAGGAGAAACCACTGTCCACTTCAAATAAAGACAGTTGGGAAAAACTGATCAGACTATTGCTGTCATTATTTCAAGCAAATTAATAGGTTACAATATTATTCACCTTGTCTGATCAGTGTGATGTTTGACAGCCTGGGCTTGGCTTCAAATGAGAAAACACACCAAGCTGATTTGCAAAGGTTCTACCTGAGACAACACATTCAGTTCATAGACTCTCTACTTAGGTATATTGTCAGCAATGAGAAGCCTTCTTGGAGGCAGTTTAGCACTCTGTTGCAATTTATTTTTATGGTGCAGACAAACTTGAGAGGTGACTGGAGTAGCTGAGTTCTGGCACAAGACTTTTGAAAAGAGTAGCCTGACCATTCAAATATTTTACCAGGTTTCTCTCTCCAGGAAAACTAAATAGCTCCTAGGCATTTTCAGGAACCATAGATACCTCTAACAGGAAAGAAAAAAAATTACTTGAATCTTGGAAATTGACACTGTCACAGCCTAATGGAAGGGGAAAACTTAGTTAGCGAGGGCTGGGTAGGGGACATCAAACCATTTGTCCTAGATTCTGTCTCATGGTGATTCCATATGCATCAGAGTTAGAACTGTGCTCCAAAGGGTTTTCAGTGGCTGGTTTTTGACAATTACATCACCAGGCATTTCTTTCAAGGTACCTGGGGGTAGACTATAATCTCCAACTTATTAACCGACAGCCAAGCACAGTAACCATTTTTACCACCCAGAGACTCTGGGAAAGGGAGAATCCCCCTCAACACATAGCTAGTTCCTCAGCAGAAGTACAGCAAATGAACATTGTCCTGGCTCCTTTGTCACCTTTGAACTGAGCCCACGTTCATGCACTGATATGCGTGTGTGTAATGCATATGCAAATATATGCCAAGGTGAGTGTGGGGAGTTTAGGTACCACACTTTCTCTAGTTTCTGGCTAATCATGCCAGTGGTTTCTTGTCTGCTTCTACCTCTCAGCTTAGATACAATGTCATTCAAGATGCACAAAAGAGGAGTGTATAAACCTATCTACCCTTCACCTCAGCTAAAGTGATATGGAGTAGCTGACTCTTCATTTTTCTCTCACATTGTCTATGAGTTCTGAAGGCACTCCATCTCCTCTTGATTTCATCGACTCTCTAAACTGTCATTTCCCTTTTATTCCCTCATAACTAACAAATCTGCACTATGTGTTTCCAGGCATCATCTGAGCCTGGAAAACCCTAAAATTAAAACTTTATTGTTAAACTGTATGGGAGTCTGTCAAAGGCCTGTACAATTGTCCAACTGCCTATGTTATGCAGTGTTGTGGGTTGAATTGGGTACCCCTAAATGTGTGTCAACTTAGATAGGCCATGATTCCCAGTATTGTGTAATTATCCATCACTTTGTCACCTGATGTGATTTTCCTGTGTGCTGTAAATCCTACCCATATGATGCTAATGAAACAGGGTTAGGGGCAGCTTTGTTAATGAGGCAGGACTCAATCCACAAAATTAGGTTGTATTTTTAGGCATTATCTTTTGAGATATAAAAGACAGAAGCAAGCAGAGGGACAGCAGTATCCCATGCCACCAGCAATGCAGTACCAGGAGCAAAGATTTTCCTTTGGATCCAAGGTTCCTGTTTAGAAGCTCCTAGAAGATAAGAGTGATGACAAGGACCTTCTCCCAGACTTGACAGAGATAAGTTCCTGAAGCTGACAACCTCCATTCACACTTCTAACATCTCAGACTGTGAGAGAACAAATTTCTCTTTCTTAAAGCCATTCATTTATAACATTTCTATTATAGTAGCACTAGATGACTAACACACATAGTTTCATGTCTTGGACATTTTCAAGAAGAATAATCTGTACAGTAGATTATAGGCTATGGAGGCATATCTCCATATGTTTAAAATTTATTTTGGCTACTTAATTGCAGTGTGACATTATAGCTTTATAAGTGAACTTGAACCTCCAAACTTTTGGTTAGTATCCTAGCGTTTTAAGCATTTTTTGCACCCCAGAAATCCCAAAGCCCAGGAATAAGCAGGCTATTGAATCAGAAGAGCAGTTAAGGAATCAAGAGGGCACTGGTTAATCTCTACAAGCAATGCTGGTATATACTGAGTTTCCCTATAATCACTTAGACATGTCAGATTGTCCTAAAGGTAAAGGGAGAGAACAATGACCTTTACCTGCCAATCCACCTGCTCAGGACCCACTTGCACTTTTGGGCTGCATTAATGGCAATTTATTATTGAAAGACTTGAACATATAACAGAAAAAAATAACACCTTGCAATAGCACAGATATATTCTGGATTTCAGGAGCAATCTCCAGTAATTGTACATCATTTTCAAATAAAAGACAGAGATATTACCTCTATAAAAAATAATGTGAAATATTTGGACATCTCTTTATCATCAGATAAAGGGAATATGGCTTCTACATGTGATTCTAGAAGGTGACTTAACTTGATATTAAAAGGCGCCTGTTGAGGGTACAAGGGTAGAGGAATAGAGAGCATCCTTAGGTGTTTACCTCAATGATATTTATTGGAGACATTACACTCTCCTCTATTTATTCATTCATTTTTATCTTCGGTAGCCTGGTCTTATCTCCTTCTCTGTCTCCTTTGCTGATTATTTCTCATATTTTTTATCTCTTAAGATTTAAGTTTACAGATTAATCCCTTGCACTTTCATTTTTTTCCACCTATAGTCATTATCCTAAGGATAACATAGGATCTTTTGATTAAAGTGGAAGCTCTTAACTGGGAGGTTAACATATAAAAACCCACAGCTTTTGAGGCACTTCTGACTCATAGCTACTCTGTAGGATGAGTAGAACTGCACCATAAATTTTCCAAGGAACACTTGATGGATTTGAACTGGCTACATTTTGGTTAGCAGTCATAGCACTTAGACACTACACCACCAGAGTTTCCATTAACATACAACGCATGTCTAAATTTATAAGCTTTTCAGAGTGAACAGTGTCCTGATAGTAATGAAAAAAAAAAAAAAGAATTATTTATTTGTTGATCCAAAATTGGTGTTATTATACAGATGTTATTGTGGTTAGGTGCTGTCAAGTTAGTGTTAACTCATAGTAACATTGTGTACAACGTAACAAAATACTGTCATGTCCTGTGGCATGCCCACAATCATTGCTGTGCTTGAGTCTGTGGTTGCAACCACTGTGTCAATCCATCTAACTGAGAGCCTTCCACTTATTTTCTGACCCTCTACTTTACCAAGCACGATGTCCCTCTCCAGGGATTAATCACTTGAGACAATGTGTCTAAAGTATGTAAGACGTAGTCTTGCTTCCAAGGAGCAATCTGACTGTATGTACACATTTCGAAACAGATCTTTTCATTTTATATTCAATATAAAATACCACAATTCACAGGCATCAATTCTTCTTTTGTCCTCTTTAGTCACTGTCCAGCTTTCTCATGCATAAGATGCAATAAAAAATACCATGACCTGAATCAGGCCCACCTTAGTCTTCAAGGTGACATCCTTGCTTTTCAACACTTCAAAGAAATCTTTTGGAGGAGCTTTTCTCAATGCAGTGTGTCTTTTGATTCCTTGACTGTTGCTTCAATGGTTATTAATTGTTGGATACAAATGAAATCATTGACAACCTCAACCTTTTCTTGGTTTATCGTGGCGTTGCTTATTGGTTCAGTTTTGAGGATTTAGTTTTCTTTTCTTTTGATTTATTTATTTATTTTTTTATTATGACTGAGTGAAAATGTACATTCCCGCATAAATTTACATGCCTCCCCTCTATGCAGCTTCCACTGCTCTCTCTGCCCGGTGACAGCACACGATTCCTCTCTGCTCCATATATGCCTCATCCTCCCAACAGTCTCCTTTCCCTCCTCTCCACCCACTCTCCTTCTTCCAGCCAGAGGTCAGCAGGATGATATCCTATAGATGCATACAACCATAAAGTGCATCCAATATATGGTCACTCAGCATCACCAAGTCCAATCCATTCATGTCCAAAGAGTTGACCTTCGTTATGACTTATGGGCAAGGGCAGCAGGATTTAGTTTTTCTGATGTTGAAGTGTAATGTATACTGAAGGCTGTGGTCTTTGATCTTCATCAGTGTTTCAACTCCTTTTCACTTTCAGCAAGCAAAATTGTGTCACTGCATAAAGCAGGCTCTTAATGAATCTTCCTCCAATGCTGATGCCCCATTCTTCTTTATATAATCCAGCTTCTTGGATTATCTGCTTGGCAAACAGATTGAATAGGAATGGTAAAACGATATAATCCCTAGGCATACGTTTTCTGACTTTAAACAATGTAATGTTCCTTTGTTCTATTTGAATGACTGCTTCTTGATCCATGTATAGATTCCTTATGAGCACAGTTAAGTACTCTTGAATTCACAGTTTCCACAATATTATCCATAATTTAAGATTCACACTTTTGATTGCTTTTTTATAGTCAATAATAAAATACAAGTAAACTTCTTTCTGGAATTCTCTGCTTTCAGCCAAGATCCATCTGACATCAGCAATGATATCCCTGGATTCACATTCTCTTTTAAATCTGGCCTGCATTTATGGCAGTTCCTTGTTAATATACTCCTGCAGTTGTTTTTGCATGATGTTTAGCAAAATTTTACTTGCAAGAGATATTAATGACATTGTTGGTTAATTTCCACATTTGGTTAAATCACCTTTCTTGGCAAAAGGCGTAAATATACATCTCTTCCAATCAGTTGGTCAGGTAGCTGTCCTCCATATTTCTTAGTATAGACTAGTGAATGATTCCAATGTGGCATCCCTTTGTTGAAACACCTAAATTAATATTTAATCAATTCCTGAAGGCTTGGAAATCCTAGCGGCATAGTGATTAAGTGTTATGGCTGATAGTCAAAAGACTGGCAGTTCGAATCCATCAGGTGCTCCTTGGAAACTCTATGGGGCAGTTCTACTCTGTTGTATTGGGTTGTTATAAGTCAGAGTTGACTCAGTGGCACTAGGTTTGGGGATTATATTTTGTCAAGGCCTTCAATGAAGCTTTGACTTCTTCAGTACCATCAATTCATGATCGTTTGCTACCTCTTAAAATGGATGAATGCTGACCAGTTCTTTTTGGCATAGTGACTTTTTTTCTGTCTTCTTTTGATGCTTTCTGTATCATTTAATATTTTACCTGTAGAATCCTTCACTATTGCAACTCGAGGCTTGAATATTTCCTACAGTTCTTTCAGCTTGAGAAACACACAGCATGTTCTTCACTTTTGGTTTTCTATTTCCAGCTGTTTGCACATGTGATTGTAATAGTTAAGTTTGTCTTCTCAAGCCACTTTTTGAAATTTTTTGTTCAGTTCTTTTAATTCATCATTTCTTCATTTTGTTTTAGCTACTAAGTTTTCAAGAACAAGTTTGAAAGTCTCCTGAATTTTAGTTTGATCTTTTCTTTCTTTCCTGTGTTGTTAATGACCGTTTTTTTTTCCTTCCTGTATGACGTCTTTGTGTAAGTTGTCTGGTCTTTCAGCACTGTATCCAATGCATCAGATCTGCTTTTGAGATGGTCTGCATATTCAAGGTCATATTTTGTCTTTCATAAACTTTTTCTAATTCTCTTCAGCTTCATTTTGATCTTTCTTATGAGCAACTGATGATCTGTGCCACAGTTGGGCCACTGACCTTATTCTGACTGATAATACTAAGCTTTTCCATCATTTCTTTCTGCAGATGTAGTTGATGTGATTCCTGTGCATTCCATCTAGTAAAGTCTATGTGTGAAGTTGCCATTTATGTTGGTGAAAAAAGTCATTTGCAATGAAATAGTCCTTGGCCTTGCCAAATTTTATCATGCAATCTCTGGCATCATGTCTATCATGATGGCAACATTTTCTAACTGTGAATAATCCTTCTTTGCTTCCAACTTCTGCATTTCAATAACCAGTAATTGTTAATGCATCTTGATCTCATGTTCAGTGAAGTTCAGACTGCAGAAACTGTTAAAAGTCTTCAATTTCTTCATCTCTGGCTTTAGTGGTTGGTGCTTAAATTTGAGTAGTAGTATTAACTAGTCTTCCTTGTAGGAATATGGATATTATCCTATCACTGACAGCATTGTACTTCAGATCTTGAAATGTTCTTTTTGACAGTAAATGTAACATTGTCCTCTTCAAGCTGTCATTCCCAGCATAGTAGACCACAGAGTTGTCTGATTCAAAATGATCAATGCCAGTCCATTTCAGCTTACTAATGCCTCAGATATCAATGCTTATGTGTTCCATTTCATTTTTAAAAGTTTCATGTTTTCCTGGATCCACATTTTATACATTCCATGTTCCAAATCTTAATGGATGCATGTAGCAATTTCTTATCATTTTGAGTAATGCCACATCTGGAAACGAAGGTCCTGAAAGCTTGATTCTGTCTATGTTGTTAAGGTTGACTCTACTTAGCTGGAGGAGGGGGCCAGGGAGCGTGCTCTCTAGGGAAATTGAGGCCAATTGGCACAACTAGAGTTTTGCTAATGAGGACTCTCCACACCCCACATTGATGAGTGGCGTCTGGGGTCTTAAAAGCAACCAAGCTGCCATCAGAGGGTACAGCAAATGGTCACAACTTAGCAGGAACAGATGATCACCAAGGTCCATAAAGACATGGGGTAAAGAGAACCCAGAAGACAGAGAGAACAAAGTGAGTGAGTGTCTACATTGACTTGTGACTGGGAAAACCAGATGGTGCCTGGCCACCACCTGTGATAGCCACGATGGGGCTCACAAAGTTGAGTCTCACTGGCAACACAAGAGTAAATAGGGCTGCACCCTGAGATTTCCACTAAAAGACCACAACTGATGATCCAGGGGCTTCAAGGTTCGCCTGGGAGCATGGCCCCTGGCCCTGATGCTGCCCCTGTCCATAAATCATAATGAAGGTCAACTTTTCGGACAGCAATGGATTGTACTTGGCAACTCAGAGTGACCATATTTTGTGGGGACTTTACAGTTCTAGGCATCTATAGGATGTCATCCTGCTGACCTCATGCTGGAAGAAGGGGGGTGGGTGGAGAGGAGAAGATTGGAGACTGTTGGGAGGATAGGACATGTATGGAGCAGAGAGGAAGAGTGTGATGCCACCAGGCAGGCAGAATAGTGGAAGCTGTATATAGGTGAGCATGCAAATTTATACGGAATGTACATTTTCATTCAATCATAATAAAAAAGAAAAAGAAAAAAAAAAAAGGTTGACTCTACTTTGAAGAGACAGCTCTTTCCCAGTCATTTTTGACTCCCTTTCAGCCTAGTGCTATGTCAGTATTCTGCTGCTATTTATAAGATTTTTGCTTTCTAATTCTTTTCAGAAGTTGACTACTGAGTCCTTCCCAGTCTGTCTTAGGCTGGAAACTCAGCTGAAATCAGTCTACCATGGGTGATCCTGCTGGTATCTGAATGCTGGTGGCATACCTGACAGTATAGGAGTAACATGCAAGCCCCCACAGTATGACAGACACTTGGGGACTACATGAATAGATGTATGAAAATGTTCTATTGAACAGCTGTTTATAAAAAATGAAATTCTAAAAATATCAAATTGAAATGGAACGTGATATTTGGGAAGGCAAATGATAATTTGTGTCAAGTGCTGCCTTTAGATTAAGAAGGACAAAACTGAGAATTTTCTAGTGGATTTTGCAGACTAGAATTGATTGATAACCTTATCAACAGCAATTTTAGTGGGTGCAAGTTGAAGGTGAGTTAAGGCCACACTGGAGTGAATTAGGTAGAGAATGAGAAAAAATGAATTAGAAACAATGAGAATAAACAACTTTTCTAGAGACTCTGCTTTAAAGGAAGGCGAAAAGGAAATGGGTAATAGCTAGAGGTGGAATTCAGTTCAAGAGAGTGTTAGTATTAGACTTTATTATTATAATGCTTTCTACCTTTTTTAAAAATGAAAAACTGTCATCATTTTCTTCAAAAAGGAGAGAACTAATAGCACATTTGAACAGTAACTGGAATCACCTGACAGAGATATAGAGAGAAAAAGATTTAATTGGTACACAAGTTGGGGGCAGAGTCAAGATGGCAGACTAAACACATGTCTCCCTAAATCCCTCTGGAAACCAAGACCTGAAATGATAATTAAATGGAGCCTTCTGGACACTTAATGAGCCCTGGGATGTGGCATAGGGCTGTTAATTTGGACTTCATACCACTGAATGCAGAACCTCCTCTCTTTCACTGACCACACTCTCGGTGAGCACAGGATTGCACAGACTGAAGGTAACTCACCATTTTGATTTTTTTGCCTCTGTCTTGATTGGTGGGCAGAGCTGGGACTTGACTAGCTGCTGGTCTTGGACGCACTGCTGGTGCAACTGGCCAGCGTAATTGCCAGGTTCTGAGAGTCTGGTTTTGGACTCTATACACCTTGGCTCCTCTGGTCTATCTATCTTTCTGCCTCCACCACGTGGTAGCTGTACAGATGCACTTGTGCAGGATGCCATCTTGATCCACTGGGAAATGGAGAAGCCCAGGCAGAGGCCCTGGCAGGGCTTGGTTCCTAGGCTAGGAGATGGTGCCTGCCAGGGGGAGAGTGCTTTTCCAGCAGGGAGACAGTGTTTTGCACAGTTTCACCTGGGGCTGGAAATGGAGGTGGAGGCTGTGGACTCTGGGCATTTTGGCACTCTTGGCCTCTCTTTCCATGGGGAGCCTGGTCCTGGCCAGCTGGTTAACTTGTGCAGGACACCATCTTGTTACTTTGGGAGGTGGATTCATCCATACAGAAGCCTCAGCTGGACCTAATTCCTGGGCTGGAAGGCAGTGCCTACTCAGAAGAGATTGCTTTTCCAGCAGAAAAGCAGAATTCTATACAGTATCGTTTACAGATGGGGACCGACAGCAGAGGCCAGCAGGTAAGTGGCCTTTCTGTATTATGAGCTATTTTATAACATCTGGGATTCAATACAGAGGTGCTTACTTTCCCAAACAGGAAGAGGGACGTATACACCTGAAAATATGACTGACTTTGGAAATTGTCGAATACTTTTTACTTCTCATTTTAAGATGGCCTAGAGAAGCAACTGTGGTCCATTGTCACAGCATCTCTCTCAGCCTCTATTGACCCACATGAAGCCCCAAAAGCAACAAACTTTGGAGAAGATGGTAAATCGGAAATCACCCATGACATCAGAAGGCCCCCAAAGGAAACCACCTCAGAATTTCCCAGATGAAGCTTTTCTGAAACTATCAGAAGATGAATGAATACAAGAAGATTAGATAGAGAGCCCTCCTAGGCCTTATACAAAATGCAGCACAGCAAAATGAAAAATTAAGCAAGCTGTTCGATCTGATGGAACATCAGTACTCTGAAATCCAACAGCTGAAGAACAAAATCAAAGACATAGAAATTTCAATTCAAAGCCAAGAAACAGAATGGAACAAATGGAAAAGAGAATTTCTGATTTGGAAGACAGAGCTAGTGACTCCAGCATCTATGAGGAGAAATCAGAAAAAAGAAACAAGAAAAATGAAGCATTAGGAAGCATGCAGGACTCTATTAAGAAGAACAATCTACAATTAATTGGAGTTCCTGAACAGGGTGAACACCTGAGAACACAGAACAGCTACTGAGCTGTTGACAGAAAACTTCCCAGAAATTAGGAAAGAAGAGAATATAGATATCCAAGACATGTATTGAACACCACTCAATATAGATCTCAATAGAAAGACTCCAAGACATATTATAATCAAGCTTAACAAAAATGAAACATAAGCGGAAGCTTTTAAAGGCAGCAAGACTCAAAGCAAAGCTAACATTCAGAGGGAAACCCTGTAGGCTTTCATCGGATTTCTCAGCAGAAACAATGCTGGCACAGAGACAGTGGCATGACATATTCAAAGTTTTGAAGGAGAAGAGCTTTCAACCAAGAATTATATATCCTGCAAAACTTTCTTTCAAATATGAAAATGAAATTAAGACATTTGCAGATAAGCAGAAACTAAGGGACTTTCTAAAAACCAAACCAAAGCTACAAGAAATACTGAATCTCTTGGCTTGGAAGAACAAAACTGCTAACGGTATATTTTGGAAGACACATTATCCAGAATTCTATTCAGTTAGGGAAGGCTCCAAATGCAATCAAAGCTTTAACAGTGAAAGAAACAATCTAGTGATCATATCATGTAAACTATGATATCATCATATTAAAAAGAGGGACGTATTACAGCCCTTCCAGATGAAGAGGAAGTTGACAAGACTTGTAGCAATCAAAATTGGGTTTATAAATAGTTTACTAAGTGGGATGATAAGGGCAGCCATAAAGCAAAATAAAGAAGCAACATACCATATCAAGAAATGTAATACAGAAGTCTCAGCAACCATAAAACCAACCCTGAAAAAGATGAAAAAGCAACTGTCAAAGAAGAAAGCAGCAGAACAGATTCTATATATCTACATGATATCATCCTGCTGACCTCTGGCTGGAGGAAGGAGAGTGGGTGGAGAGGAGAGGAAAGGAGACTGTTGGGGGGAGACATGTATGGAGCAGAGAGGAATAGTGCGCTGTCACCGGACAGGGAGAGAAGTGGAAGCTGCATATAGATGGGCATGTAAATTTATACGGGAATGTACATTTCCACTCAGTCATTTTAAAAAAATATAGGAAAAAAAAAGAATAGCAGAGAAAACATCAGCAGAAAAATAAACATATCACTATGGCAGCACTGACCACATACCTATAAATAATTACACTGAATGTGAATGGACTGAATGCTCCAGTAAAGAGACATCAAGTGACATCTTGGATCAAAAGACATGACCCATCTATATGTTGCCTACAAGAAACTTACCTTAAAGGTATGAACAAACTGAAAATTAAAGGATGGAAGAATGTATATCAAGCTAACAATGGACAAAGAAGAGCAGATGTGGCAATTCTAATCTCAGATAAAATCGATTTTAATGTAAAATCTACCATCACGGACAAGCCTGGACACTATTTATTGCTGAAAGGTACACAAGTATAGATATTGTCAAAAATAGCAGCACAGCCAGACCATCTCTGAAAGGAGGAGAAAAAGCAAAGTATGTGGACAGAAATGCTGTTAAGCAAATAGATATGGTAGAGTTTTGGGCTTTAGTTGTTTTTAATTTGTTCAGTATGACTAGAGGAGAGGCTAGTGTTAAAAGAAAGAGAAGATACAAAACATAATAGCCAAATATCTTGATATTCACTGTGTGATCCATGGATCAGAAGTATCAGCTTTATCCAGAAGTCTCCTCAGGATGCACAATTTCAGTCCTCATCTCCAGCCTTACTAAGCCAGAACCTGCATTTTAGTAAGATTTTCAGGCCATCTGAATGCACCCTAAACTTTGAGAAGCACTGATGTTACACTAAGAGAGTGAATGAACTGGGAAAATAGAGAAGATTAAGGACCATGAAGTTATATAACACCTAGCAGCATAGTTTGAAGTTCTTCTCTGGTTAATCAGACTGTATCACTGTGTTTGTGAAACAGAAAGGAAGACTGATTTTGGCAACTATACATCAGGGCGATGCCTGATCTCCATAATATATAAGGTACTACAAAATATCAATAAGAAAAAGATAAATCATCCAATTAACAATGGGCAAAAGAGATAGACAGACACTTCTCTAAAGAGGAGATCCAGGCAGCCAAAAAACACATGCAGACATGTTCATGATCATTAGCTATCAAAGAAACTACAATGAGATACCACCTCACCCCAACAAGGTTGGCCATGCTTCAAAAAACCCCAAACAACAAATGCTGGAGAGGCTGTGGAGAAATTGAAACTCTCCTACACTGTTGGTGGGATTGCAAAATGGTGCAACCTCTTCAGAAAGCAACCTGGCACTCCCTTAAAAAACTGGATATAGATATACAATTTTATCCAAACTTCCACTGCTTGGAATATCATCAAGAATTAAGTCCATTCACACCAACAGATACATGCACACAAATGTTTATCACAGCACAGTCCACAACAGCTAAAAGATGAAATCAACCCGATGCCCAACAACAGAGGAATCAATAGGTAAACTATGGTATATATACTCAATGGAACAGTATGCAATGTTAAAGAACAACGATGATTTCAACGATGATCTCATAACATGGTTTAAACTAGAGGACATCACGTTGAGTGAAAGTAGTCAGCGACAGAAGGACAAATATTGTATGAGATGCCTACGATAAGAACTTAAAATCAGACTCATGCATAGAAGAAAAGACTGACGCCTGCAAGGGTAGAGAGGGCAGGAGGGTGACATAGGGAGGGTTTATATTAGACAGTTATTAGAAATTTGGTTGGGTGAAATCGGTGACAGCACACATTAGTAAGAAGATCAATATTAGGTGGACTTCAACACAACTTTAATATTCCTCCCATCTTAATCCAATATTGCAAGGACAGAGTAGCTGGGGAGAGGGGCCAGGGGCTGTGCTGTCAGGGGAAATCAAGGCCAATTGGCACAACTAGAGTTTTGCTGACGAGGACTCTCTGCACCCCACGTTGGTGAGTGGAGTCTGGGGTCTTAAAAGCTTCCAAGCTGCCATCTGAGGATACAGCAAATAGTCCCAACTTAGCAGGAACGGATGATCACCAAGGTCCATAAAGACATGGGAGAAAGAGAACCCAGAAGACAGAAAGAACCACGTGAGTGGGTGTCTACATCTATTTGTGACTGGAAGAACCAGATGGTGCCCAGCCACCACCAATGATAGCAGCGATGGAGCTCACAAAGTCGAGTCTCACTGGCAAAACAAGAATAAATAGGGTTGCACCCTGAGATCTCCACTAAAAGACCACAATTTATGGTCCAGGAGCTTCAGGGTTTACCTGGGAGTGTGGCCCTGGGCCCTGATGCTGCCCCTGTCCATAAATCAAAATGAAGGTCAACTTTTCTGACAGCAATGGATTGGACTTGGTGACACAGAGTGACCATATTTTGTGGGCACTTTATGGTTCTGTGCATACTTCATACTGGAGGATGGGGAATGGATGGAGAGGAGGAAATAGGAGACTGCGGGGAGGATACGACATGTATAGAGCAAGAGGAAAAGTGTGCTGTCACTGTGCAAGAAGTACACTGGAAGTTGCATACAGGTTAGCATGCAAATTTATATGGGAATGTACATTTTCATTCAATCATAGTAAAAAATAAAATAAAGTAAAAAAGAAAGGAAGACTGATTTACTAAGGTAGGCATTTGTAAGTTATTAGATTGAAACAATAAGCAGGCAAAGGAGTTGACCAAGAAAAGAAAGTGATATAGTAATGAATCATGGAAGTAAAACTGTGTAATCTGAAAAGGCCTGAAGGCATAAGAGGTGGGTTACAGTGGGGTCAAAGGATTAGTGAAGTTGGGAAGAAGGAGTGAGTTGGAAGTGCTGGTCCAAGAAGAAAATGTTTGAAGTTGAAATAATGAGTAGGTCATATAGATTGCTAATGACAAGGTCTAAAGTTTGGCCATGAGAGTGAGTAGCTGAGGTAGGGTAAAACAAAACAAACCAAATTTACTGTCTACAAGTCTATTCCATCTTACAGTGACCAGAAAGACAGAGTCTTACAGAATTCCCAAAGTGGTAAATCTTTAAGGAAGCAGACTGCCGCATTTTTCTCCCATGAAGTGGCTGGTGAGTTCTGACCACCAACCTCTCAACAGTCAAATGCTTAACCACTGTACCATTAGGATGACAAGAATTACTAGTGAAGAAGAGATCAAGGTAATGAGAGGTCTGGATATGGAAGAATCATCTATATAGAAATAAAATCCTGAAAAGATATGACAATAGTGTTAAAGAGAAGATGATGATAGAGAAGCTAAAACCACAGAATGAACTGGAGTCTGTAAATGACTGTGAAAAAGGGTGTGGTGGGTAATCTAGTATGGCGGCGTGGGGTGCATGCTGGATGGGTGTAGGGAAGCCCAAGAGCAAGAGTAATGAGAAGCAGAGGAGACATCTATTCTTTGACCCACAGGTCAAAAGTATGAGGGACAGGAAATACCTACCGTTTGAGACATCTTAGGAGCTAATTCAGCTTTAGCTATTTGTGACATGTGCACTTACAGTGTACATTACTCAGGATTGATGAATAGCCACATTTTCAACAGTTAGAGCAAGAAGAAAATGTTCAGAGAAGAGATGAAGATCTGGGAGTTCGTGTTGCCAGAAGAGAAGTTTCAGGACTTGGGATGTGTGGAAATGGGGTCAGAAAGGTGACAAAGAGAGACATAAAAGGATTCATGCCCAGAAGATGATTCTCATCTTGTTGTGGAGACCACTGTAACTCTGATAAAGGGTATTGTTACACAAGGCCTGCCAGTTAAGTTTGTGAACTCATCCTAGAAAAAGGGCTACATATCTCGTTGCTGAATATCAAGCACAGTCACTGGGGTGGTCAGCATTATGTCAACTTGGCTACTCCATGTTTGGCTGCTGTAACAAGTAGCAGGGTGGGCCCTGTGATGGCTTCCCACCCCTCAGCTTTGATCTCTCCACCTTCCACCACTTATGGCAGGTCTGCCCACATAGCCAGCAGCTCCTAGTCTCTTCTGATGTCTGGTTCCTGGGCCTGAACTGCAGCTGTTGGATTCATCAACCCTTACAGCCAGCACTTGAGAGTCCTGTTACCTGACCTACTGATCCTGGATTTGCCAGCCTCTGCAGCTCTGTCTTGCTGCCAGCTTGGGATCCGCTGACCTACACAACCAGTGTTCTAGAACTCTGGTCTCCAACCTGGTGACCTTGGGTTCACCAGCTCCCGTGGCCACATCAGGCTTGTGCCAGGACTTGGGACATTCAGCTTCTGCAATTACATGAGCTATTTCCTTTATATATAAATCTTTCCTTGTGCATATATGTGTTACTGTTTTTGCTTCCCTAGAAAACCCAGCCTAAGACAGTCACCTTCAAAATACTCTCTTTAGGAAGTTATGCACTAATTCCAGTGCCTAGTCTACCCTTCAAAACAATTTTGGAACTCTTATTTTGGAATGACCATAGCAGCTGTCATCAAATTACACTTGATGTCCTGAATGTCATCAAAACATCTTCCTTTCCACATTTCTTGTGTCTTCGGGTAAAGAACAAAGTCATTGGAGGCAGGATCACATGAGTAGGGAAGGTATTCCAGTAGTGATTTGTTTACTGGCTAAAGACTCCCTCACAGACAACTATACAATTAAGTTCATGAACTTGCTACTGTGCCATTGGGTTACTATGCTTAAAGGCCATTCCAGAAAGTGTTCCAAAATTGGATGGACTAGGCACTGACATCGGTACATATCTTCCCAAGGGGAATACTTCAAAGGTGACTGGAGTGGTATTCAGCATTGAGGTGTGTATTGCTTGGAACAATTAATTTCACAGACTTAATTGTCAGACCTGTGTATAACTGCTAGTGAGTTAAGGAAGTTAATTGTGATGAAGTTGTGGGATGCTTTAAGGGAGGTACAGAAGAGAGGCGGGTATATTTTCAGAACACATAGAGTTACGGGGTTCTCTTTTCACTCCTTTCCATGGCACTCTGACGACTGACGCACAAAACTCTGGGGCTATTTGTTTTCCTCTTAATTAAAGAATAACAAACCTATAGAACTGTGCATAGAACTGTATGACTCAGTTTTCATACACAACACATTCATGAAACCAGCACCTAGATAAAAGAATCTGATCATCATGAATCTCCCTGGAGTTCCCTTCCATTCACCAAAAACAAACAACCAAAAAAAAAAAACTGTTGCAAGTTTGTCAATTCTGACTCATAGAGACCACTTTGGATGGAGCAGAACTGCCTAATAAGATTTCCAGGGCTGTAATGTTTAAGGAAGCAGACTACCATTTCTTTCTCCCACAGAGCAGCTAGTGGGTTTGAGTCCTCCAAAACAAACCATTACCAAACCTGACTTTTTCCAGGCTTCCTTGGGAAATTTGTAAATATAGGGAAGAAATGAGTAAAGTATAGTCTTGCCATGAGTAGATCTTGCTGTTATTCCCTTTTGACAAAACATTGATAGCACAATGGCCATGGGAGGGATAGTTTTAACCTGGATTCATCTAGAAATTATTACCTCTTCCCTGCAATCCTACAGTATTTTGAGAATACCTTAATGTTAGTATATATAGTACATTAATTATGACTTGATCTCTCCTACCTTCAAACAGTACACACACCTGAGTTGAGACAGCAATTCTTATAAATCTTACTGTTGTTTTTTAGTAGTAGACAGTTTCATACCTTTTACATGGTGGCTGTTGAAAAAAAAATGTGCTGATTAAAAATAAATACATACCTTTACCATTAATCCTGAAGAAAGAAAAGTCAAATTAATTTTTCAGCAAGCATTATGATTATATGGATCCTTAGTTTTGTATACACGTATATGTATTTTGGAAACTCTGATGGTATGGTGGTTCACAGTCATGCCTGCTAACCAAAAGGTTGGCAGTTCAAATCTACCAGGCATGTAATGGAAACTTTATGGGGCAATTCTACTTCTTCCCTAGAAAACTCACAGAATTTTTCAGCCAAGGCTTTAGTTTATAAACATCCTTTATTATGGTTTCATATACATACATACATATATATATATATATATATGTTTTACAAAGCTGTGTATCATTCATTTTGGAGAAGTGCTAGTTTCAATTACATTTTTCTTCAAGAAAAGATTGCTATGAACTGATCTCATGAAGTACATGGCTGTACAAAATGTCTTCTAATCTGAACTGAAAACCAAACTAGACTTGTGACCACTAAGTTGATTTTGATTCATGGTACTCCATAGGTGTCAGAGTAAAAAAAGCATTGTATAGGGTTTTCAGTGTCTGTAATCTTACAGAAGCAGATTGCCAGGCATTGAGCAAAAAAAAAAAAAAAAAAAAAAAAACCTAGAAAAATTTAAATTTAGACTATATATTGTTTAATACTATTAAAAGTGTTTTAAACTTCCTTAGTTTGAAAATTATACTGTAGATATATTATGCTAAAACAATATCCCCTTTCCTTTTTTTTTTTTAAAAAAAAAGAAATGCATGTAGAAATAGTTAGGAGTCTGTATATTAAATCACAGCGTTCATCAAAACAATAATAGATTCCTTGTTGTCTTGGTCATCTAGTTCTACCATAACAGAAATACCACAAGTGAATGGTTTTAATAAAGAAAAGTTTCTTGCCCCACAGCTTAACAAGTCCAAATTCAGGGAGCCAGTTCCAGGAGAAGGATTTCTTTCAGTCTGTCAGTTCTAGAGAAAGGTTCTTGCCATCAGGCTTCCTTTGGTCTGGAAGCATGTCAGCATGGGAACCTCAGGTCCAAAGGACATGTTCTGCTTCAGTGCTATTTTTTTTCCGTGGCACAAGATCCCATGTCTCTTTGCTTGCATCTCTGTTCTATATCTCAAACAAGATAGGCTGAAGACACTAGCTAATCTTGTAGACCTCATTGATACAACTGCAATTAATCTATCTTATTTAGTTACAGTGATAGAATTGCAACACACAGGAAAATGTCATCAAATGACAAAATGATGGACAATTCCATAATCCTGGGAATCATGGCTCAGCCAAAGTGATACATATATTTTTTCGGGAAATAATTCAATCCATGACTAGTGTAGTAGTATTTTCACATTTCTGTAAGTTTGATTTCCTTGTTGTTGAAAAGAAAAATTTGGAAAACAAAAGTTTAAAGCTCCTATATAACTTTGGGTGGTGAGAAAAACAATCTGAAGACAATGTTTGGTGAACTGCCTGTGTGTCTTTACAAGCATGCCATATCAAACACTAAGATTGGTCTGATTAGGGGAATTCTTAGGTTATTAGACTTAATTTTCCACAGAAATTTATTTTTTATTTTTTATTTAATATAACTGAGTCAAAATGTACATTCCTGTATAATTTTACATACTCACCTATATGCAGCTTCCCCTGCTCTCCCTGCCCAGTGACAGCACACTATTCCTCTCTGCTCCATACATGTTTTGTTCTCCCAACAGTCCCATTTTTCCCTCTTCTCCACCCACTCCCCTTCCTCCAGCCAGAGGTCAGCAGGATGACATCCTATAGATATATAGAACCATAAAGTGCATCCAATATATCGTCACTGCATTGCCAAGTCCAATCCATTCCTGTCCAAAGTGTGGAACTTCATTATGATTTATGGTCAAGGGCAGCATCAGGGCAAGGGGCCATGCTCCCAGGGGAACCCCGAAACCACTGGACCATCAATTGAGGTCTTTTAGTGGGGATCTCAGGGTAAACCCCTTTTTATTCTTGTGTTGCCAGTGAGACTCAACTTAGTAAGCACCATCGTGGCTATCACTGTTGGTGGCCGGGCACCATCCGGTTCTTCCAGTCCCAAGTCGATGTAGGCACCCACTGATGTGGGTCTCTCTGTCTTCTGGGTTGTCTTTCTCCCATGTCATTTTGGTCCTCGGTGAGCATCTATTCCTGCTGAGTTGGGAACTTTTGCTGTGCCCTCGGACGGCAGCTTGGCAGCTTTTAAGACCCCCACACGCCACTCACCAACGTGGGGTGCAGAGAGCCCTCTTAGCAAAATGCTAGTTGTGCCAATTGGCCTCGCTTTCGCCTAAGAGCATGGTCCCCCGTCCCCTGCCCCAGCTACCCTATCCTTGCAATATTGGGTTGAGATGGAAGGAGTACTCATGTTACGTTTAAGTCCACTTAATATTGTTCTTATTTATAATGTGTGCTATCGCTGATTTCACCCAACCAGATACCTAGCAACTATCTAATCTAAGCCCTCCCCACTCCCTCCCTCCCTTGCAGCTGTCAAAGAGTCTTTTCTTCTATTCACAAGTCTGGTTTTGAGATCGTATCATAGAGGTCTGTCCTTTTGTCGCTGACTACTTTCACTCAACATAATGTCTTCCAGGTGAAACCAGGTCATGAAATGTTTCCTGAAGTCATTGCTGTTCTTCATCATTGCGTAGTGCTCCACTGAGTATATATACCATAGTCTACCTATCCATTCTTCTGTTGTTGGGCATCTGGGTTGATTCCATCTTTTTGCTATTGTGGACTGTGCTGTGATAAACATTCTGGTGCATGTGTCTGTTGGTGTGAAAGGCCTTGATTCTGTAGGATATATTCCAAGTAGTGGAATTACTGGGTCAAATGGTATATCAATATCCATTTTTTTTAAGGAAGCACAGATTGCTTTCCAAAAAGGCTGGACCATTTTGCAACCCTACCAACAGTGTAGGAGGGTTCCATTTTCTCCACAGCCTCTCCAGCATTTGTTGTTTTGTGTTTTTTGGATCATGGCCAACCTTGTTGGGGTGTCCACAGAAATTTTTTGATGCTGTTTTATTATTTTGATTGAATAAAGCCTGTTTTTAAGCTAGCTTGCTTTTATGTGCATGTTGTTTTGTTAAGAGCCATGGAGTGGGTTCTGAGTCATAGAAACCTTATAAACAACAGAACAAAGCCCTGCCAAGTCTTGTGCCATATTCACAGTCTTTTTTATGCATAAGCCCACTGTTGAGGCCAATGTGTCAGTACATCTCATTGAGGGTCTTCCTCTTTTTCACTGATCCTCCACTCTGCCAAGCATGACGTCCTTCTCCAGGGACTGATCCTTCCTGACAACATGTCCAAAGTACATAACACTCAGTCTTGCCATCTTTGCTTCCAAGAGCACTCTGTTTTGTACTTCTTCCAGAAGAGATTTCTTTGTTCTTTTGGTGGTCCATGGTACATTCAACATTCTTCTTCAGCACCACAATTCAAAGGCATCAATTCTTCTTTTGTCTTTGTTAACTCTCCAGCTTTCACATGCTTTATGGGCATAATAATAATTATTATAATAATAAACTAAACATATTAAATGACGAAGATGAGAGTTCATGGCATTGCTAGGACAAGAACAAATATATTGTACTTAGTAGACTTGAGGAAAAAATAAAGATTTTAAAATGCCACTACAAAGTGTTATAAGAAATGAGGAAGCACAGTTAATCAGTAGGGATATTTAGCAATCCACCTGTATTTTTTAAAAGTCTCTTCTTAGGACAGAGTAGATACTCAGTAAAAAGTAAATGAATGAATAAATGAAGATATATTTAGCAGGCAAGAAATATCAGGAACTTGAGGAGACATTGAGGGAAAGATTATTAATGTCAGTGGTGGCCTTCCTTTGTTGTTGTTGATGTTAGGTGCAGTTCCAACTCACAGTGATTCTATGCACAACAGAACAAAACATTGCCTGGTCCTACATCATGCCCACAATCGTTTTTATGCTTAAATCCAACATTGTAGCCACTGAGTCAATCCAACTTGCTGAGGGATTTCTTCTTTTTTACTGACCCTTTACCAATCATGATATTCTTCCCCAGGGATTGATCTCTCCTGACAACATAACCAAACTACATGAGACGTAGCCTAGCTGTCTTTGCTTCGGAAGAGAACTCTGGTTGTACCTCTTCCAGAACAGATCTGTTTGTTCTTTTGGAAGTCAATGGTACATTCAGTATTCTTCTTCAACACCACAACTCAAAGGCATCAATTTTTCCTCTGTCTTCCTTATTTATTGTCCAGCTTTTGTGTGCATATGATACAACTGAAAATACCGTGGCTTAGGTCAGGCACACTTTAGTCTTCAAGGTGGCATGTTTATTTTCAACACTTTAAAGAGGTCCTCTACAGCAGATTTTTCCAATGTAATGCATGTCTTGATTTCTTGATTGCTTCCACGGGCATTGATTGTGGGCCCAGGTGAAATGAAGTCATTGAAAGCCTCCATCCTTTCTCCATTTATGATGATATTGCTTACTGGCCCAGTTTTGAGGATTTTTGTTTTACTGATGTTGCAGTGCAATCCATACTGAAACCTGTGGTCTTTGATCTTCAGCAGTAAGTGTTTCAAATTCTCTGCACTTTCAGCAAGAAAGGTTGTGTCATCTGCATGTGCAGGTTGTTAGTGAGCCTTCCTCCAATCCTGGTGCCTCATTCTTCTTCATATAGTCCAGCTTCTTAGATTATTTTCTCAGCATACAGATTGAAAATGTCTGGTGAAAGGATACAATCCCAGCATACACCTGTGTTAACTTTAGGCCATTCAGTGTACCCTTGTTCTGTTCACATGACTGCCTCTTGATCCACATAGAAATTTCTCATGAGCATAATTGTGTGGCTTGGAATTTCCATTCTCCACAATGTTATCCATAATTTGTTGTAATTCACATAGTCAAATGTCTTTGTGCAGTTAATGAAACACAGGTAAACATCCTTCTGGCATTCTCTGCTTTCAGCCAGGATCAATCTGGCAACATCAATGATATCTCCGGTTCTGTATCTTCTTCTGAATCCCACTTGAATTTCTGAAAGTTCTCTGTCATTATACTTTTGCACTTACTTTTGAATGATCTTTAGCAAAAATTTCTTGTGTGTGATATTAGTGATATTGTTTGATAATTTTCACATTTGGATGGATCATCTTTCTTGGGAATAGGCATAAACATGCATTTCTTCTAGTCAGTTGGCCAAGTAGCTGTCCTTTAAACTTCTTGGCATAAATGAGTGAACACTTCCTACGCTACATCAGTCAGTTGAAACACCTCAACAGGTATTCCATCAGTTCCTGGAGTCTTGTTTTTTGCTGATGCCTTCAATGCTGCTTCAACTTCTTTCTTCAGTACCATCAGTCCCTTATCATATGCTATTTCTTGAAATGGTTGACAGTTATCCAGTTCTTTCTGGTGTAATGACTGAGTATTCCTTCCATCTTCTTTTGATGATTACTGAGATGTATTTTTCATGTAGAATCCTTCACTATTATAACTAGAGGCTTGAATCTTTTTATTCAATTCTTTCAGCTTAAGAGGTGCTGACCATGTTCTTCCCTTCAGTTTTCTATTTCCAGTTCTTTGCATATGTCATTATAATACTTTACTGTCTCTTCTTGAGCTTCTTTTAAAATCTTCTGTTCAGTTTTTTATTTCATCATTCCTTCCTCTTATTTTAGCTACTTGACATTCAAAAGCAAGTTTTGGAGTCTCTTCTGACATCCAATTTGGTATCATCTTTCTTTTCTTTTTAATGACCTCTTGGATTTTTCTTGGATGATGTATCTGATGTCACTCCATAACTTGTCTGATCTTCAGCCATTAGTGTTCAATGCATCAAATTTATTCTTGAGATAGTTTCAAAACTCTGGTGGAATATACTCGAGCTTGTACTTGTGATCTTGTGGACTTTTTCTGATTTTCCTCAGTGTCAGTTTGACCTCGCATATGAGCGACTGATGTTCTGTGCCACAGTCAGCACTTGGTCTTGTTCTGATTGATGATATTGAGCTTTTCCATCATCTCTTTCCACAAATGTCGATTTGATTCCTGTATATTCCATCTGGTAATTTCCATGTCTATAGACAAAGACGAAGACATTGAATATTTTTACCAGCTTCTGAAGTTCAAAATTGATTCAACATACAATCAGGATGTTCTGATAGTTACTGCTGACTGTGATGCAAAAGCTGGAAGCAAGGAAGGGTCAATAGTTGGAAGATACGGGGTTCGTGAAAGAAATGATGCTGGATATCGAACGACAGAATTTTGCAAGACCAACAACCTCTTCATTGCAAATACCTTTTGTCACTAACATAAATGGACTTGTTTAGTGTAGCAATTTTCACCCTTAAAGCTAAAATAAGTTTGTGGGACTTAACTTAGCTGAAGGACTTAGACAGGACTTACTAAGCTGAAGAGGGACTATGTGTGAACAGTTGCAATTGTTGTTGTGATGTGAAAGAGAAAATATCATAAAAATGAGGGAATTTCCAGCTAAACTAAAAAGTACCAGCCAGGTTAATACTTTGTCTACCACATCTCAGAAGTATGAAAATTGATAAGTTCATTAACTCCTCTAGTGTTCTAGAGTTGGAGAGAGAGAAAGAGGAAGAGAGGGAGGAAGAGAAGGAGGAAGAGAGGGAGGAAGAGAGGGAAGGAAGAAGATGGAAGGGGAAAAAAAGGAAGAAATTAAGCACTTTCCTTGTTCAAAAGGTAGATGTGTCATTAATATTTACAAATGCAACCCCAGTCTTAATTTCTTTCAAATTTCTTCACTGCATTTGTACCACTGTAACTTGTTTTCTCCTGTGTACTGAGTTTTGTGTTTTTCACTTATGTATTCATTATTGACATCTTGAAAAAATGGCTTTAATATAAATTTAAAATTTGTAATAAATTTAAGGTTCTAAAACAAACTCTTTTCACTGTTTGTAACTCCTATAGCAATAATACAGTGCACTTAAAAAGTAGATATGAATTCATTTGCAATCAATTTACGTAAACATGAACACAGGAGAAATAACTCCTCTTTCTGTCTCCTACCTCATCACTTCTACATATTGTGTACATTACAAGTTGAGTTTTGCAGTACTACGATGTTACATTGCTGTCAGTCTGAGTCATTCCAGCAAGTAGAACCAATTTTTTTTTTCCTCCCTGAAGACAGTCAAGTGTCTGACAATCTGGTTTCTTTTCTTAGGTATATAGAACAGCTTTAAACATCAGAATATTTTGGCTGGAATTTTTAATTATATATCTTAACAGCCCAGTGTATATAGGATTTGTGCTTAAATATTCAACCTGGACCTCGGTGAGCATCCATTCCTGCTGAGTTGGGACCATTTGCTGTGGCCTCGGACGGCAGCTTGGCAGCTTTTAAGACTCCAGACACCACTCACCAATGTGAGGTGCAGAGAGCCCTCTTAGCAAAATGCTAGTTGTGCCAATTGGCCTCAGTTTTGCCTAAGAGCATGGTCCCCCGCCCCCTGCCCCAGCTACTCTATCCTTGCAATATTGGATTAAGATGGAAGAAGTATTCAAGTTATGCTGAAGTCACCGGGCAGGGAGAGCAGTGGAAGCTGCATACAGGTGGGCATGTAAATTTACACAGTAAAGTACATTTTCACTCAGTCATAAAAAAAAAAAAAAAAATTCAACCTGGAATGGAATGAGTATTAAAAAAACTGCTAGCTAAGGCAGCTTCTTTTACTGTGTCAGATATACAAAGTGATAATTCACCTAATTAGCTTCAAATACCGGAGATGCCCTAAATTATTTCTCTCTGGCATGTTTTTCTTATAATCACGGTACATGTAGAGCTCACAGATACATACAGTTTCTTTTGAGGGATGATTTCTACCTAATAGCACAGTAATAAGTATTTGTTATATAACTAATGATATGTATAAGTTGTTGTATTGGCTCTGTTGATGACCCCCAAAATCAAAATGATGTATTTCGGAATATTAAGACACATCTTAGATATATCAGAGCATGCAGCAGTTAACCATAAATGAACGGAGTTATATGTGACAGACTTTAAGGAAGTTGCAACTAGGGTTGTGCAACCCATCTCCTTCCATTATTCTTAAAAATACGTACTGTGCTCCTGATTGATTGATTCTTAAGGATAACTCTGAATCTTCCTTAGTTATCATTTTAAAAAAATAAGTTATTGGTAAACTTTGAAACTTCAACTGTTTCAGCAGCAAATGCCCTGAAAGTCAGCCATCTACCAACTGTGATGTAGTGTTCTGTTGCGAGCTACTGGGTTAGGCCATTTCCAAAGGCATTCAAAGGGCTAAGTTTAAACTAGACTTTGAAGGATATGAAAACTTGGAACAGACAAAGAAAATCTGAGAGGTATACACATCTGGGAGTCCACGAGTGGTACAAGTGGTTCATATGCCAAACTGCTGACAGAGAGTTTGGAATTTCAGGTTAACTAGAGTCACCTCATACAGGTGGGCAGTTCTACTTCCAAAAAAATCAGTCATTAAAAGGTCTCTGGAGCACAGCTCTGCTCTGACACATACGGGTCACCACAAGGGGAAATCAGTCAGGAAGGTACTCGTGGGCTTAATTTATTGACTTATGAGTCTGTAGTGCACAAGTTCAGATGGTTTTCACCACATTAAAGATGATGATACTAAACAGGTGCAATCATGCACTACAGATTAGTAAGTCAATAGAAGTAAGCCTGTGTGTACCTTGTTCACCGAGTATTCCATCTCTGGGTCACTATGAGTTTGGGTTGGCTCCACGGCAACTGGTTTTTGTTTATATATATATACATGTCTAAGAGGAAGAGTAAGAAGAACAGTGTTAGAAAACCTTAAAGCAACAAGAAAGCATGATGAAATTCAGGTTCAAGTCCAAGAGTATATAGTTTATGTGGTGATTTGATAGAAGAGTCTATAGGGATACACTTGCAGCAAGTTCATTGCCAGACTACTGTGGTTGACTTTGAATCTTTAGCCCAAGTAGTAGATTTTAATTTTAACTTGTCCATTTTTAATGCTATTATGTTGTATATATCTAAATACATTTTTTTATTATGATTGAGTGAAAATGTACATTCCCATATAAATTTACACTTTAATTTTTTTTGTGTGTGGAGGGGAATTGGGAGTATGAAGACAAAAGAGGAGACCTGTACACTGCAAAAATTTAGACTAAATATTTGCTTAGCAGGCAACAAAAACAACAAAATAAGAAAAATGGAATAGTTGAGATTTTGTGTTATTTACTGCATAATGGAATGTTGGCTGAAAACAGTAAAATACACATTTCATTTTACCCAGGGTCACTTAAAAAGTAAATAAAACACAGAGCCCTTCTAAAACAATTGTTGTGGTAGTATGGGGTCAGTATAATGTGCTTCAAGCTGCATGAAGTTTAAGCTAATATTCTTGGTAGAAGTTTATATCATATTCTCTCTTGAAATGGTCTCCTATATGATTCCCATAAGTAAAATCATCTCAGTTGGTTCCACAAACCAGTGTATACAAGTGCAGGCTCACATTAAGGCTTTGGTTACATATTAAAGCGAAATCAACACCCTTTAGTAATAGAGATGTTCAAAAAAGATAACACACCTCAAAGCCCAGACATTGGTTTGTGCTGCTATTTCATGCTAAGGCAATTACAGTGATGGTATTAGGGAAGATCAGGCCAAAAATAGTTTTGTCATCCAGGGGAGGGAAAGCTAGCCTTTAAGCAATCATGTAGAGCATGCAGAACATTTTAAAGCTGGGGAAGGAACAAAGCTTCCCACTGTCGGAGTATTGATTTGCTGCAGAAGGTGCAGAGAGAGGCACTACGGTGATTGCCTTACCCGCTGGGTTTAGAAAGGTCTGAAAGAATACAGTATTGATCTGGCCTCGTTCCTGAGAAGTACCTTACAGATAAGCCCTGACTGGAGGCCACCAACCTGGAGAACAAACTGTTGCAAAGAAGTCCCATTTGCCACACAGCCAGTCTCAGAACTAAGGCTGTGTGGGTGATGATTACAAAGTACTGAAGTTAGTAGAAGTGTACCATCTGCTTGTTTTCTTACCTAAATCACAAAACTAACAACAAAACTCATTGCTGTCAAGTGGGTTCTGACTCAGAGGGACCACCAAAACAAAACAAACCTACTGCCGCTGAGTGAATTCTGACTCATAGCTACCTTGCAAAGCAGAGTAAAAGTGCCCTGTTGAGTTTTCAAGGAGCACCTGGCAGATTTGAACTTCCAAAATTTTGGTTAGCAGCCCTAGCAGTTAACCACTATGCCACCAGTTTCTATATGGACTACAGGCATGTCCAGATCAGGACTTCTTACCAGTTTGTTCTGATTCGAGTCCCCGGTTGAGAACTTACATTTTTAACAGGTTCTGAGAAGATGACTGACATGAATGTTGAAAGTTAGGGACCAACTCTAGTACAGCCGTGGTTCTCAAAACGTAAGAATCAAACGGGAACCTTATTAAATATCAATTCTGATTCAGTGTATCTGGGGTAGAAATAAACTTCTCAGCAAGGCTTAAAGCTGGAATGAGCCGGTTTGAGACTTTGGTCCAAATCCTGAAACAACTAAAACAGTAGCATGGGCAGAGTGGAGGGTAAGCACAGTTAACACTATTCATGAAGCTGAATTTTGCCAAGGAAGAAAGAGACGTGAGCTCCTAGAGTTTTGTGTGTTTCAGTCTATCCAGAGCCTCATTTTTCTTACTTTTCAAATGTGAATGATACTGACAATTTTGTGAATTGTGGCCTGGATTCAGTGTGATAAGGTAACCTATTCGAATAATGGTAGTTCTTAATAGTCTCAGTGATGTCTAGGGGAAGGGAGAATGAGTAACTGCTTATCACTGACTGCTTCTCCTAAGAAAGATTCTACCTCAGCTAATAGCCATTTGCTGTGGAGTCTGCTCTGATGCATGGTGACCCCACATGTATGATAGCACACCTGTACTGCATACAGTGAGGTAGATCACTAGTTTTTCTTTGAAGATAACTCTGGGTAGATTTAAAACTCTAATTTTTTGGTAAGCAGCTGAGCATATAAACCATTTGCACCATCCAGAAACTCTTACTCCACCCAATAGCACTCTATTAATCAAAGAGGAATACCTTATAGAGAAAGGGAAATCTTCAAAATTTCTGCTTCCAGAGCTATGTGTTGAGGAAGTTTTCCACTTTAGACCTTATTATACAACCTCAAGTTCAACCATGGAAATAAAATAAATCCTATTCAAAATTCTTCATTACACATCACTCAGTTTCTCATAATTTCCTGGTGGAAATTACTGTGACCACAGGATTTCTCATGGTTTCAACCTCTAGCCACAAGTTAAAATTGGCCAGATGTTACTGAGGATTTGGACGACCAGGCTGTTAAATGAAGATTTAGCCTGGTTTGTAATGAAATACTAATTCGTTTGGACTGAGGTTTGGGGATATAACAACTTTATTTTCACCCATGTGTAGGATATTGCATTTGCTAAGGAATGAGAAAGTATGAAAGTTTATTAGAATGGAAAAGACTTTGGGGTTCTATATAGTACAGTCTATTAAATATTTGGCAGGTCACAAGTTCAGTTTCCCTGAAACACATGCATTATCTGAATCTGTTTAGAACAATGTTATTAAGAGTAAATGGCTTACATTTTCAGCACATACTTTGTCCTAGATAGTCTACTGAACTACCCAGAATCCTTAAAATAACTATGAAAAAATAGAATCTACCATTCCTATTTTTAGATAAAGAGCCTGAAACTCAAATATGCTGTCTTCCTCATGGCCATTTTTCTCTGAATTATTTGAGAGTAGACTACAAACTGTAGTATGTCACAGGTTGACTTTACCAGCTCATGAGAATTGATTTTTAAAATTTCAATAATTTTAAAGGTGATAATGCCACTGTTGATGAAATGGCCATGTCAGGGGCCACAGTGGAAGTACTGTCATCATGCATGATGACAAACACGTAAGTTCCCACTTCCCTTAGAGTGATAGTTGTTAAACCTTTACCAGCCCATTGTTGGTTGTATATGTGATGTTGTTTTATTCTGTGATACTTAGTGCCAATGTCCTAAGAACAAAAATATCTGTTTACATGTCCATGGTCTGGTTATCTAATTTAGGTTTGCTGTCACACACCAAAGTAGGGCTTAAGGACCATGGTGATGGTAACCAAAAGATCCCTGAACATGACAGGCTCTGTGCTCCTCCCCTGTGGATTGTATGGAGCTTCCTGAGTCACCGCCACTTACCCATCTCAGGCTGAGTCACAGCTAGCCAGGCTTCAGCTCACCAGTCAAGAAGACTTCTTCTATTTCTTTGGAGGAAGTGCTGGGAGATTGACTGGAAGCAGGGATTCTGGCAAGTAAAGACAGATGAATCACCCAAGTAGAGATATGCCTGAAATGGGAATCCTGTGTGTAGCAGAAGAAACAAAGTTAGCAATATCAAAGTACGTCAGGTGGAGACATTCAGAGCTAGTGAACTTTGACTTTGAGAACTTCAAATTCTCTGTGAAAGCTGTTATCCAACAACAAGCATTGAAACCCAAACTGTTTGGGGCACTAAGGAAGATTAACAGAATCAAAGAATGAAAATCACTTGCTTTGGAGTCAGTTCTGACTCATGGCCACCCAGTGTGTACAAACTATGCTCTGTAGGGTGTTTAATAACTGATTTCCTGGAAGCAAACAGGCCTTTCTTCTAAATGCCCTTGGATATACTCTAACCTCCAACATTTTGCTCAGTAGTTGAGCTCATTAACTGTTTGCACCAACAGATTCATAGGATGACCTAGTAATTCCAAATCAGTATATACTCGAGTGAAAGAGTCACAACTAAGGATGACAGAGGGAAACTATCAGGAGACTTGGAGAGGCATTGCAATCCAGGGCTACCACCCTACAGAATCAAAAGCTCCTGAGGCAGATGGTGTTTTTATTCATGAGTACAGAGACCCTGGTGGGTAATTTGAGAGTCGCATGTCCAATGCAGTGTGGAATCCAGAGGTTGAAGGTAGTGTTTGGCAAATGCATCATGGCTCTCTTTCTACCATGTGAGCTGAGCCAGATATTGTCAATCCATCCCTTTATTATTAGAATCAATGAAGAGTAGTGCTTCGGGATTCTAATCTCCATCTGCTCATTAATAATTATATGTTCTTGGGTAAGTTATTTAGCTTCTCTGTGCCTCAGCTTCTTCTCTGAAGTTACAGTGATAATTGCATCCACTTTTTTTGGTTGCTGGGCCGATTTAATAATTGAACATTCATTAAGCATGTTAAAGCAATGAGTGCTGTGTGTCAGCTCGATGAATGGATGTCGTTGAGTTGACCCTGACTCTAGGCCACTTTGTGTATAACAGAAGAGATGTTCCCTATTGCTGCTAACCATCCTAGTTATTAAAGTCATATTCAAGTCCATCATTGTGGCTGTTGTGCCAGTCCTTATAGAAGTTCTCTCACATCTTCATTGGCCCTCTGCATCACCAAACCTGATGCTCTTCTTTAGTGATCGATCCCTTGCCACAGTAAGTACAAAGAAAGAGAAATGAGTCTGTTTTGCTGTGATCCGTAAGACTTTCAGTGGCTACTTTTCAGGGGTCTTTCTACTCTTAGTCTGAAGGCTCTGCTGAAGTCTATGCTCCATGGTACACCCTGCTAGTATTTAAAATGTTGATGACATAGATTCCACCATAACAACATAGAAGCCACAACAGTATGACAACATAAGAGGTGGTGGAAGTCTGCTACAGTATGCCTGTAATTCTCAAAGTACTTCAGATGTTGTTACTAGTAGCCACCAGGCCCAGATGGACTTTAGTGAATGATGACAGTTAACCGTCTTCCATGAGAATGACAGGGACAGAAAACAACCCCTGCCCAATATGCACACAGCAGCAAATTTACCCCAATTTACTCCAGACCAAGAGCTCCGTATGTTCCAAGTGCACATAGAGCTATCTGATCAGATACTCCATATCCATGTACATATTTACAAGTTCTATCCCTCTAACCGGGTACTTTGTGAGGTGTTCAAGGCCAATATTCACACAAGAAGTCTAAAGCTTTTTTTTCACCCCTGAATGCATGTAAGAGTAAAACTAATGACCAGGTCATTATAAAACAGAACCTAATTCTGTGAGGGGTTACCATTCTTCCACATTCCTGCTGCTGAAGTTTAAATAGCCACATATCTTAAGGCTTTGGTGAGAAGGAAATTAAAAAGAACGTGTTAAAACGTCTTCATTTTAGTTCACTGGCAATGGATCCTTGTCTACTTCTTCTTTGGGCATGCTGATCTCAAATTTTGTTGCAGTTCTGTGTATACTAGGTCATCTCCTCAGCGTGGCAGTGGCAACATTACTCCCTGTATGACGTAATGTATAAAGTGAGGTACACCCCTACTTCTCAGGAATGAAGGAGTTTATAAATCACATATAAAAAAAAGGCTTGCCCTGTTCCTTTCATGTTTTTTCATTCTAAATAGGTATCGGTTCATTCTACATGTAATTTAATGACTTTATCAATTTATTGTGTAAAGAGTAGCTTATGTCGAACTGTTTAAACTGAAAATGGATTTTGTCATTTTCTCAGTTTTGAGCATAGTTCAGAAGATACAGGTAGAAGAGAGACAAGTCCCACCTTTCAGATGGCTTTCTCCGGAGGAAGGGTGTAATGCCAGTTCATTGTGAATGTGCTTTATGGGCTGAAACATCATAATTGTTATACCAATTGCATTTCACAGTTTTCAAAAGGCTCCCCATTCATTGTCTATTTGTATTGTCCTCGAGGTCCCTGGAGGTCGGTGACTACATTCATCCCGGCTTCATTTGATCCACTTCTGCTTGACCACTGCTGGACTTTTTCCCAGGCAAAAGGAGAACACCCAGGAGAATGCACATGCTGGACAAAGGCGCTGCAGAGGTGATTTGATTTCACCACATCATTTCATCTCTCTTGGCAGAAATCCCATGGGCCCACCCTAAAGTATACAAACTGGCCTTTGTTCCTATAGCTCAAATAGAAAGCTTGCCCTTCAAAATTAAACTCATTTATCTGAAACATTTAAGGGCAATGTGGGCTATAATTGTCTACCGTGAAATGCAAGAGATCTGATCTTGTGTTCAAAGGCTAATATTTGGTATTTCAAAGGCCATTAAAAGTATCTTTGAAGTTATGATAGAATTGATGAAGTCAGAATAAAAACAACAATAAATATGTATTTACCACAAGGTAAAAAGGAACATTTGTCCCTAGTTTAAGCACACCATCAGCTAACTATACACCTCTTATAAATTACCATGCAAAGAGCATTAAAAGCATTGATTCTTTTTTGTCTATCACATATGAGGCATTTTAGTTGTCCACCTTTCAGCTCTGCATGAGTCTCAAAAATAACATGTTTTTGAGCAAGATGCCCAATCCAAAAAGGTAGAGATGTGCAGCAACTTAAAAATTCCCTCCGCATAAATGGAGAGTCAAGTAAGTGGTAAATGGGAACCGTCTTGCATAGCAGGCCCTTGATTTTCCAACATGTCTGTGCATATGAACATAATAATCACACATACAAGAGCTTCAAGGTCCTTTGCTATGTTTTTCAGATCTGTTTTCCTTCCAGCCCTGGCCTTGCTGTTCTAAGAGAAGTCAAGGTGAGAGAGGGTTTAATGCCTCTGACACTGAGGTAAGAAAACAATCGTCTTTCCCAATGGTCAGTCAAGACTACAAGGGCACAGTTAAAACAGAGCCACTGAAGTAAACAACCTTGATGCCACCAACAGGAGAAACACCTCTTTCAGGTATTCCCCACAGTGCTCCCTTTTGGTTGTGAGGCCAAGAAGGTCAGCCCATGTCTGTGGCACTCTCTTTCAAGTGCACAGGCTGCACGCCAGCAAACAGATTCCGCATGACTGCCAGTGCTCAGGGGAACTCTGCAGCAAGACACCTCTGACTGAAGGGAGGAGAGAAGACCAGAGCCACTTTACTTCAGGTGTGCGTGTGTGTGTGAGAGAGTGTGGGTATGTGTAAACATGCACACACTACAAAGGCTACAGAGTCTTTCAAATCTGAGACTGCCACAAATATGGATACACAAGGAAGAAGGAGAATACAAAATAAGAGAACCCACTTTTGCAGAAGTAAACACTTTGCAAGACACTGGGAATACTGGTAGCCCTGTCCATTTAATTGTTTTGCATTTTTTCGAAAGAACACAGTGAGTGTATTGGCACTGCCACTTTTGAACATAGTAACAACTACCCAGCTAAAGGCTTCTCTCTAGCCACTTTTCTTTTTACCACTACTTAATATATGAAAATTTTAACATAAAAATTGGTGGAAAATGCCAATCTGGGTATCCTTGCAGAGGATTCTCTCTGCTGCAGATGCACAGGGCTGTGGTCTTTCGTTACATTGTGAATTCTAGGCTGCTTAAAGGTTAATTGACGAGCAGAACTATCAAAATCACCCCACTGCATGAATACAACTAAAATGTTCTCAAAGAAGCCAGTAACTTTTTGATCTAAATATTTCCCATTTGCAAAATAAAGGCTGTTATGCTTCTTCACCAGCAATCCTGCACATGAATCAATGATGGATAGACATTCTTATACTACTAAGTAGGTCCAGGAACTTTTTGGAAGATATCTCATATGCTGGGTATAGTGGTGAGAACTTTGGTCATGTTTCATTTCTGCATCTACACAAAGGTTCTGGATTAGAGGGTATTAGAGCCTGGCCACATCTCAGCAAGTCATGGGCTAGAATGTGGTATTTCGGGTACCTGAGCTCAGACTGGAGAATTACTGTACTGGGAATATTGTAAAAGGGGCTTAATCATCAGTCCCATGGTTATGAATATTTATTTATCTCTGACTTTATTTCAGGCCTTTGGGATCCTTAAGTATGATGGACCCAGCCCATTCCTTGTGGAGCCCACACTCCAAAGGATAGAGTCGTGGGACAAGTAATTTTAATTCTGGTGCTGATCCACGTTAATAGAAGTGATAGGTCTTGATGGGCACACAACAGAAGCAAAGTCAGGCCGAGAAGTAGGGGAGGCTTTCCCAAGATCAGAGTGTTTACACGGTAAGAGAAGGAAATGAATATACAGTGGACTTATAAATGTAATTCTGCTGATTCTTGGTTATGAATATCCTATATATCTACAATCATTTTCATACCCATTCTCTCTTTTACAACCCCATCCTTACTTGCATTCTTCATCTATCACAATGCACTAGTTAGGTTTTAAAGTTATCTTTTCAATTAAATTTTGAAATCCCAGTTGGCAAGCATTCTCAATGGTATGTATGATTAAAAATAGAAAAATCATATTTTGACATCTATCTCAAATCTCTTGAAATAGCCTCAAATTATTTTAAAACTCATACTTTAATTATACATTAAATTTTTATTTTCAAATGCATCAATTCTATAATACCTTCCATTTTGCTATTGTTTCATAGTTTACTGGCCTTACAAAATGCTATGACTATTGTAAAATTTAAGGGATGGGTTTTAAGCAGAAGCAGGGTTCCTTTTCCCACAAATTTGGTATATTAAATTCTCCTTGGACTGATCTAACAGTAACTACAACAACAAAATATCCAATTTTCTGTATGGATGGCTTAAGGTGGTTGCAGGTATAGTCTTTTTGGAAGAGGGAAATAAGACTTTTGAAATGTGGAATTTGAAGATAAACTATGAAACGTTGACTTGCCAACTTGCAGCATATCAAAATGTCAGCTCAGCACCTTAAATAGTCTAAAAGGATTATTCAGCCCAGTTTTCTCTGTGCTTAATGCCATATCCTGGCTTAGAGTCAGGCTCTGCTGGAAGAACATTTAACTCTTTCGACACATCAGGTCCCCATTTGATGCAATGAAGTTAGAATTTCCTAAACAACATTCTAGTAATCTAAACTACTTCGCTCAGCTTTGAAAGAATCCTTGGTTTGAAGACGTAGCTCGTATACTGCAATCACTCAATCATTCTGCAGCAAGAATATATGAAAATCACACCTAAACCTTCCTTAATAGGATCTAACACTAATCCCTGTAAGAGTATTCTTAGAATTATCCTAAGAAGGGACAGTGGCTTGAAAATTATAATACTCTTCTGTAAGCCCATGGGCACCTTTCAGTTGCTTTAATGAGACAGCAGAAATCTTTAATCATGACATTCAACCTTTGAAGCAATATATATTGTTTTTCTTTGTCTTTTCCTTTTTTGTTTAGAGAACATAGTTTATTAGTAGTTATCAGGAGTGGGAGGGAGGGGAAAAGCAAGGTTAATGGTGATGGAAATATCATATTCATTAAAAGTAGGATGCATAAGCAATTATTGTAATTGCCATCAGTAAATTGCACACCCTTTATCTTCTGTGGTTTTATAACTTTCCTCTTTTACCCTATCACCATTTTTCTTTTCTTTCTCTGTAATTTCACCCTTACAAACTCAGTCTCTAACAAAAATTGTGAAATTGATGATGAAAGCTACAGCTAAAATCTGTATCTGGAACTCAACTTCCCGGCCCTTCAAAGTTCTATTCAGCATTCTGCAAGAAGCTGAAGTGAAGGCACAAAATTTAGAAAGGACTTCAGAGGTGGTCAAGTCTACCTTCTGTTTGATTCATGAAACCTCCACCACTGGACACGAGGACTCTGAGTATTTTGCTTTCAAGAGGCTCCCTACCCCAAGAAGCAGCCCATACCTTGATTGACAGATCTGAGTTTCTTCCTTATACTTAGCCACAATAGAGTCTCAAAAACTTTAACTATCGGTGCTATTTCTGTACACAGATATTGCAGGGAATAGGCCTAACTATTTATCTTTAGGACATCCCTACTAGTATTTTAATTAAGCCATTGCTTTATTTATTCAGCCATGCACTGCACAACCACTACAAGTCAGGCACCCCTCTAGTTGTAAGGATATAACCATAAATGAAAGAAAGTCATTTCCTTCATGGAGCGTCTACTCCCAGATGGGAGTAGTGGGAGACAATAAGAAACAAATAAGTAAAAACGGAAGCAGTATGGTGAAGAAAAATTAGGCAGAAGAGAATGATAAAGAAAGCCGTAAGTTTGCGTCAAGTTATCATGTGACACCTCATCTACGAGGCACTTAATAACAGAGACTTGAAGTGAGGAGGAGATGTATGAATGCAAGGATCAGAATCCTCTAAACCTGAGTACATAAATCAATATTACTTCTTCCCACATCGATTCTGATTGGTGTTTAGTGATGCTTAGATAACCACACTGAGGACTGGTACATCAGTCCTGTACTGGCTAATCTGAAAGTCTGTTCTATATGATTAAAAGTACATGTCATAGGGAGTCCATAGAACACACAGATAGTTGAGCCCTAGACTACTAACCAAAAATTTGGTGGTTTGAATCCATCCAGAGGCACCTCAAAGATTTACTTCTCACAAAGCTGTCACTAAAAACCTGTGGAGTGCAATTCCATTTTGCTATAAATGGGGACACACAGTGAAAACCAACTTCATGGAGACTGGTTTTGTTTGGTTTAATATGTCATGGATGCCAGGCAAGGACTGGCAGTAGATATTCAATATATTCATACTACAAATCTATATTTGCCAAAATTCCTTCACTGTCTCCTCTAGCCTGAATATCGTTATTCTCTCAAGTGGATAGCTTATTTTATCATTTTTATAGTCTTTTCCATTTGTGCCCTTTCTCTGATGTTGGTTCATCTATCTTAAATAGTAAAAATCAGTGATTTTCACAACACTTGAGGTAGGGTCTGGTGTGCACAGAGATCAGGAATCTCACTACCTTTTTTTTCTTTTTTGGACTCCACTCTGAAAATATTTATACCTGGAATGATATTAATTTCATTTGGGAGGGACACCTCCTCACATTCACATGTTCATTGCTGAGTGGCTGCTAGTGTGACAGGTTCATGACAGATATTTCTTTTGTTCTTTCCTTCATTGGGTAAAAAAATAACGTGAAATTTAAAGAAATGTGTATGCATAGGACGACTTCCATTTGTCAAAGTAGACCCCAATGACTTCAGTCTGCAATACCTCGCATACCGCATAAAACCACAGCTCACTTTGTCCATTCCTAACAAAAGGTTAATGGTTTAAGCTTAAAAAAAAATTGGACCTGTTGGTTGGTAATTGGAATAAACATTCATATTTGAGCATCAAATTTCTCATTAGTTTCACATCAATACCTGTGCTGCAACTATGGATCAGTGAACTGGGCTCCTCGCTGCCCAAGTGAGTTCATTAATCATTCTCCCCTAAGATGACTGTGTAAGTAGACAGCTGTTCTCAGCAGCTGTCTCGGGTGCAACACTTCTCCTACAGACAGTGGGAAACTTTTTGCAAGAGTCACTTCTTGTTTTAGCTGACTGTCCTACTTATATTGACAGGTTCAAAAGCAACTGGATCGCAGGTCATCACGCATTCCAATTTGTAAGTGGTCACTTTATGGTCACAGATAGTAAGGTTTAAAACCATTAAGGCTAAGTTACTATGTCTTATCTGACTTATCACCAGGAAAAAGAAATATGAAGCTATGCATTTCAAGCCTACACTGCCCTTGCTAAAAAGCCACAAACCTAAGTTCAATTCTTATAGCCCTCTTCCTTGCCACTAATAATATGACCAGACTTTCTACCTCCGCTGATCTTCCAACTATAAATACCTGACTTTATTTTCATATTTTTTGGATACGCTTGGCTGCTTAGAAAGATCAAAATTCACACAAGTCTCCAGTTCTCTATTGTACTGAAGCAAGTACTCCAGTAATTGGAGCTTATCCTGTTGTAATATATGCAATCAGGAAATTTGAAACAGCCTTGATGGGCCCTATAATATTTCTCTTCAGTGCTCTCTGATATGTCAGTGTCTACAAGTTCATCCACATAGCAATGACCTCATGTGGCAACCTGTTTCCATCCACTAGAACACTTAACAGTAACATGAGAACCTGATTATCTTCTCTTAGGAAAGAAAACAAGAAGGAGGAGGAGGAGGAGGAAAGACAAAGAAAAACAACACACATAAACAGGAACTAAAGAGGTATCTCTCATTTGTAAAGAGAACCACAGAAACAGATATACACAAGTCATACATTGCAAACAACCACTTTGTAGGGAGGAGAAGAACAGACGGTTGTTGAGAATCCAATGAGATCCAGGCATTATCTATATCCTGGACATGTGTTTAGGTTTTTCATATTAAGGAGAAGTGAAGAAGATGTCAAAAAGCTCAACTCCAGAAAACTTTTGTTTCTGTCATGAATTTTAGTCAGGAAATAAAAGAAAAGGGGAAGAGGGAATGAACAACTCCTGAGCACTTACTTCTTAGACAAATAATTTAAAATTAGGTTTCTTTCCAGTGTAATAAGGACAGTTAGTGAGGTACACTATCCTTAAACTCAAGTGAGGCATGTGGCAACTGAAGGTCATTCATTCATTCACTCAATCATTCAATGTTAATGTGACAAATATGTACTGAGTACTTACTGAGCAATAGGTATCGTTTTAGACATTAGAAATAGAACTAAACAATGCTGAAATAAAGCATTACATTCACAAGTTTACATTTTAGTGAGCATAAACAGATAATAAACAATTCAACCAAACTAAACACACTGCTGTTGATTTTGAATTACAGCAACCCTATAGACCAGAGTAGAACTGCCCCATAGCGTTTCCAAGGAGCACCTAACAGACTTGAACTGCTGACCTTTTGGTTGGCAGATGTAGCACTTAACCACCAAGCCATGAGGGTTTCCAATAAACAAAGTAATCACAAAATACCAGTTAGAAATAACTCTCATGAATAAAAATAAAATGGAATGGTATTATAGAGACTGGAAGTTACTTAAGGTTAGGTAGTGTCAAAAGGCCTCACTCAAGAGGAGTTATTTAATTTTAAGCCTGAAAATCAAGAACCAGTGTTGGAATTGCTGCTAGAAGTGATGCTCCCTATACCACACAGCTAGAGTAAGATGGGGCTTTTCAATACACTACTGCTTGACTGCAAAACCCTTGTTTTTCTCTCACATTTGCATTCTAGAGGGTCATCAACAAATAGGGTCACGAAGAAATGTGTAACCGGTTTTGAAACTTATAAAACCACAGAAGCTGGCTGACAATTATGCACAAAATGGAAAATTGTGAAGATAGCATGACCAGATAATTAAATTACTAATTTTCTGTTACCATTTGGGTCCAGATATATTCTCTACTCACTTTCATTTCTCTGGATATTACCCAGGTTGAACTTCTTTTGAAAATAGCTTTACTTTGCAAGTATTTTTTTCTCACTCTTAAAATTAACATAGTTCCCTTTTATGGAAGTACTGTTTCTCTGTCCCCATTGATTCTGATTCTACTCTCTTAAAACCCAGTTTCTTCCAGTGCAATTTAAATTACATTGGCTGCAATGTGAATTGTTTTGGGACTAGAACTTTAACTGTATTCTAGCCAATGATGAGATGGAGTGAGAAACAAGATGTAAAAAAGATTCTTGAAAAATTTTAAAGTACTACATGAAGAGACACACCCAGAGAACTTTGAAGAATAGAGCCATTGATGCTTAGCAGGGTGTATTAATGAAAATTATTTAATGAAATTGTTGAAAGTAATTGCTCATTAAAATTTGACACACTTGAATGGAAACTTTGGTCTCTGAGACTCTTGGACCACTTTTCTAGGCTGTTGGCTAGAAGATAATTTTACCAACCACTGAATTGCAATCCCTTTGGAGGCTAATTGTTTCATTCCTCCTATGTCTAAGCCAGAGGCTCATTCTTTCAAAAACTGAGCTAACAAAACAATAACTCAAGAGTCAAACCAAAGTTGATATACTCTAACCTTTGAAACTTACAGACCTGTTGAAGATACGATATTTATATACATATTGTTTCTTTTTCTCTTTTATACATTCACCAACTTGTTTATGCAATTGGTACCAGGAACTCATAGACAAAAACTGTCTTTGTTTTATGGTGTATATGGAGAAAATTACTAGGCAGTAAATATTAAAATCAAAAGTATTAATAAGATTCAGATTTTGAAATATGTTTGCTAATATCCTACCCATAAATGTGAATTACATTATATTCCTGGAATGTTCCTCCTTGTTCCTATTTCCTCTGAAATTCCAAATATGGATCCAATTTCTCATTTAAATTTGATTTATATTTCACTCATTTGCTTTAACCCCAAGAACTGAATTGAGGAACATGAATGCAATTGAACATATTTTATTTTGTTGAATATAGCTAAGACACAGGAAGCTTTGTATAAATGAACCTGTTTAAAAAATAAGAAGTAAACACCCATAAATTATTCACACATGAAATTTTTATAACCATGAGTTTTATAAGATACGTTATTTGCCACGTTATAATTTCTAACAGTTGTATTCCAGGTGTGAGAACACTGAGCTACAAGAAGTAGTCACAGATGCATGAAATTTAGAGCTCAAAGAAACTTTAGATGATCTCTGTTTTAATCCACTCTCTTTAAAGATGTGAAAATCAAGATTCAGAAAGGCCTTGTTTCAGGTCACACAGCTTGGTGTGAGGAGAGCCTGCATTTTCTGTCTGCATGTGCATGTGCAAAAGGAAAAATTTCTTTAAGATGCTGGCATAAATGTTCTTTGGCCTAATTATACCACTGTATTTGAGACACTGTGAACTATCTCTGAAATACATATCTAAAGAATATCTCTGGAGTAAATACTTCCACTAAGTAGGAAACTGTCCTAACTCGAGTGAACTTCATCTAAATTTCACAGTTTTGTTTTATTGGAAGAACTAGTTTGCTTGGGAAGTACAGTTTATTAAGTAAAATACAGGGAAGAGTACATTTTTAATCTGTTTAGAAGAAAAACAAACTTTGCCAAAGAATGATTCTCCTTCATGAATGACGGCATAAATGATTAGTTCGGCAAATCATATTCTAGTATCATCACGGCTACAAAAATATTCCTATAGGTAACTTTCTCCATACAGGTATTTTCTTAGGGGAATAACTGAAATTAGAATTACTCGATCAAACCCAAATCCCATGCCATGGAGTTGATTCTGGCTCATAGCAACTCTCTAGAACAGAACAGAACAGAACAGAACTGCCTTATTGGGTTTCCAATGCTGTAATCTACAGAAGCAGGTTGCTACTTCTTTCTCCAGTATTGTGACTGATGGATTTGATCCACAGACTTTTTGATTGGCAGCTGAGTATTTTAACCACTGCACCACCAGGCTCCTCCCTGAGTCAAAGGTATGCACATTTAAGGCTTTGAAGGAGAAACATTTAAAGAAGTAATAACAGCACCCTATGCTAGTCTTTCATGATTAGGTCTACAAAATAGCTGAGCACATTGAGGAATAATCCAGGCAGTAAGGGGGGTTGCTATGTGTAAGTCCTTCTGATGGACAGCTGCCTTCCATAGGTAATGATGAGTTCTGCTGAGATTGTGATTACCAAAGATCACTTGGGCATCTAGGAGAAAGTAAAATACAGGAAGGACAGAGAGTCTCCTCTTGCTTTTTTGTTTTTGTTATTAAGGCTAAATTACTGTAATTTGAAGACTCGTGGCTAGCTAAAATTTAGCACAAAAAAATAAGACAAAAAAAATTCACAAACTTCTATGTTCTAATTCAACGCTTCTGTAAGAACAAAGATAAGCAAGATTTATGCAAGAATCTGACTTGGACAAAGACTACCTGAACTGCCTCACTGATTCAAACTCACTCCTCCTCCTATCTTTTTTCTTCTTCATTTTCTTTTCTTTTCTTTTTTTTTTTTTCAATTCAAGAATCCCAGAACTAGTTTTCTACTAGGGTAATGATTGGCATTCCCCTCAGTCATCTCTCATGGTATCATTCATGAGGCACACTCCAATCTCAGTGGTTCCTGCCTGACACAATCAGAATCTTCTCCTTTACATAACATCATATCAAGAAAGTCTTCTAAGTCACAATAGATGCAGTTAAACCTCCTAGAAAACTAGCAGTGGGGAGGATTTGGTCAACAAACCTAGTTACCTTTTGAAAATCTCTGGCTAGTAGCCACAAGAGGATTCTTGAACTGAAAAGGCTAGCTTTGCCTACCTGCTCCATGACTCATATATCTGTTTTAGGCTTTGGAATCGAAGGCTGGAATTATCTACTGCATGTGGGACAACAACAACAACAAAAGAGCAATAATCTACAAAGTGTGAAAGGAATTACTAATGTATCTGGCAGTATCTCCCATATTAATGAACTTAAACCCGAGTCATGCCCCCTCATCCACTTTCCATTCCTTATACCTTAACATGCTAAGAAAAGTTAAATTTTAAAAGCAGAGAAAATATATTACAGTGATATACTAATCCGCTAATTCCTTAGAGGGGAGAATAACCTTTTCTCTTGATACAGGAATCAAGCATTGATCTGTCGCACTGTTTGTTCTAGCAGAGCTCCCAGAGGCACACTCAGTTTGAAACGTTAAGGCTAGTTCATTAGGCGTCCCTAGCTCGTTTCTCCGAGAGAATCAAGATAACACTGTAGTTAGTTAATGGCTTTCTCTTGTTTCCCCTAGAGCCTGCCTGTCTGAAGCCTGCAGGCCCAAAAAGCTTCTTTCAGGCTTCTCTTTGCTATTAGTCACAGCTGGTAAGGCTCACAGGAGCCGAGCCTGTTTGAAAACAGTCTCAGGGAAATGTTTGAGTCTTTCGGCTGCAAGCAACAAACTTGGCCTGGGCTGCCGTGGGGAGACCAAGTGGGGGTGGGGAAACAGAGGAAGAAAGGGAAATTGCTAATTACTTCATTGCAAAACCGTCTCTGCAAGGAGCACGCGAGGGCAGCCTTGCTAGGAAGATGGGAGGACTCTGGGAACTTTTAAAACCGGCTGATACCCGATTCAGCCTGATGCCTCTTGTGTCCTCCTGTATCCTAGTAATAGTGGGTTAAGGGACCTTTGCATGGGACCTTTGCATGAGACCTTAGGTGTAGTGAACTAACTGTTGATGGTTGCAGTTCTCCAAGACCCCTCCCTTTACTTGTATACATAATTTTTACAGAGCCAGTGGAGGACAATATAACGAAAGAATATAAGAACATAGACATTACAGATAAATGCAAAGTTCAAAACCAAAGCCAAAGCTCTCGCTAACATGCTAGGATAGAACTGCAGGATCACAAACATGATATCTCATCCTTATGGCTTATTTTTTATTGTTGTTGTTAGTTGTTGTCAAGTAGACTGTGACTCATGGCAACCTATGTAAAACAGAAAGGGCCATTGCCCAATCCTGTGTCATCTTCCTGGTGGTTGGTACGCTTGGGTCCCTTGTTACAGATATCATGTCCATCCATCTCATTGAGAGTTTCCCTCATTTTTCCTGACCTTCTAATTTACCCAGAATGATATCCTTTTCCAGTGATTGGTAAGCAAGATGAAGTCTCACAATTCCTACTTCTAAGGAGAATTCCCATTATATTTTCTACTAACCTTTTTTTTTTTTTTTTTTTTTTTTACTGTGTTGTATTGTACAGTACTCCTCACAGAACTCATGTAAGAGTGCTGGACAATTTTTAGCCTTGGTGAGCTGCTAACAGGGTCCACATAGTTGCCTGTTACGTAGAATTACTGGTATTCCACCTAGCACAAGAGGATTCTCAGAACACATTCTATGATGACTAAGGTGATAACAGTGATGACATCACTGGTGACAAATTAGCCTGTGTCACAGCCTCTGATCCTCACTCATAAATGCTTATGGTTACATTGGTTTTATGAGGCCAATAAATGTATGCTTTGGGGTCAAGTTTAAATACAAGTTGGAAAGGGTTTCATTTCCTTTTCTGGTGGTCTACAGGATTCGTATTGTACAAGAAGTCACAGAGGGAAGTTTTATGACGGATCAGGTCAAGCCCATAAAAAAAATGAGGGTCTTCCTACCACCTTTTTCACAGCAATCTTAAGGCAGTTCCACAGCAGATCACATCCCTGCCTCTTCTTAAATGGCTTGAGGAAATTTAGGTGCTTCCTCCAATCTGGAACAGACTTTCCATAGCAGTGGAAACAAAGGAGCATATGTTCAATTCCAAATTCAGCTGGATAAAACTCGTAACAAAACAAATACTCAAACACACTTTTCATTCCTATTCCCAAATTTCTAGTTTAAAAGATTTGTAGCAATTATGTTTTTTAGGTTTTTACCTTCATTAAAATGTCATAAACAGAACATAATAAACGCTAAGCAGAAAGATAGAATATTAGCACTCCACTGAAACTTATTTGAGTTGTCTATTAAAGCTCCTGTTAACATAACAGTAAAATGACCACTAGTGGAGAGAGTAGCTAACTCTACTGGTGTAATAATTAAGAGTTACAGCTGTTAACCAAAAGGTCGGCATCCTTGGAAACCCTATGGGGCAATTCCACTATGCCATGTAAGGTCACTATGAGTCAGAAACAACTTGATAGCAATGGGTTTTATTAGAGGATAACAGATAACAAGCAGTGTTCCTAAAACATACCAGTGTTTCCACCAATCCCTCTGGAGTGACTTATTTAATTACTTAGGGTAACTGAAAGCAAAAAAAAAAAAAAAAATCACTAAATTAAATCAAGTCAAACCTCATGTGAAGATTTCATTTAGACTTAGAATTTGGAGGATTTTGTCTAATGTCTATTGCTGAACATTAGTTTATTTGACGATCTTATCTAACAATTTACCTTGAGGGCGTGTGTATCTTTGGGTGTGCATAAAACAGCATTCCAGACCAAACCAGTTGCCTTCTAGTGGATTCTGACTCATAGCTACCCTATAGAACAGAGTAGAATCACTCTGTAGTATTTCATAGGGGGAACTGGTAAATTCAAGCTGCTGACTTTTCATTTAGCAGTCATACTGTTAACCACTGAATCTTGAGATAAAAAAAGGAAAGAAGGAAGAAAGCATGAAAGAAGAAAGAAAGAAAAAGAAAGGGAGGGAGGAAGAGAAGGAGGAAAGGAGGGAGGGAGGAAAGAAAGAGAGAGGAAGTAAGGAAAGAAGGAGGGAGAGAAGAAAGAAGGGAGGGAGGAAGGAAGGAAGGAGAGAAAAGAAAACATGTTCCCTTATTCATCATCTGTCAAAAATAACTACATAATTTCTACATTTGCTCCTGGCATCTTCATCTTATGGTTCTCTTCTTTCTACATGATCGCTTTTTCTACTCATGTCTTACTTTTATACACGCTACACAAGCAGGATCCATGACTTGGCTCTTGGTTCTCATCAATTTGTATTTTGCTCTTCAGAAAGGGAAGACCAAATCCATTTACTTGAGGGCTATAAGTATAGCAGAACAAAATATTGTTTTAACAGTCTGCATCGTCCTCACTATTACTCATATGTATGAGTCCATCATTACAGCTGTTGTGCCAATCTATTTCACTAAGGGTGAAATACTGGTGGTATAGCTTCCAGCACCACAGCAACATGTAAGCCACCACAGTATGAGAAACTGTGGGTCTTCACTGAATACCTGCTCAACTGAGGACTTTATAAAAAATTGGGGCGGGGGGCTGGTTACACAGGGAACATAAAGATAAGTAAGTGTTTTAGTCAGCTGGGCTGCTCTAACAGAAATACCACAGAGTGGATGGCTTTAACAAAGGAAGATTTATTCTTACACAGTCTGGTAGGTTGCAAGTGCATATTCAGGGTGACCGCTCCAGGGGAAGGCTTTCCCCTTGTGGGCTCTGGAAGAAAGTCCAGTATTGCATCAGTCTTTGTCCAGGGACCGTCTTGGCGCAAGAACCTCTGGTCTGAAGGACGTGCTCTTCTCCCGGTGCTGCTTGCTTGATGGTAGCGAGGTTCTCAATTGTCCTTTGTTTCTCTTTCCCTTTTATCTCTTGCAAGCTGAGAGCATTAAGGGTGGGGCAAGCCATACTCCGGGGAAACTCCCCCTACAGCAGGGCAGGGAAGTAATTTCTATGTGGAAATTTATATCCCTACCCTAATCCTTTAACATACAGTTTAGTGAAACCATACAATGGAGGAGAGTCCCAAGATACTGGGAATCATATCCCAGCCATGTGGCTACACATATTTTTGTGGGGGACACAATTCAAACCATGACATCCCACCCTTTGACAACCCAAAAATCACACCACAAAAACACTTAACACATTCATCTCACTATAGCAAAATCATGTCCATCCAATACAACAGAAGTCTTAAATCAGTTCCAAGTCCAAAATACAAAAATTCTTCTAAATCTGTGAAACTTAGAAGGTAAGCTATCTGCTTCTAAAGGCACAATGGCAGAACGGGCACAAGTTAGACATTCCATTACAAATGGGAGAAATTGCAGGGAAAGAAGGCATTAACAGGCAACAGGCGAGTCAACAGAACACATTACATTAGTCCTTAAAGCTTTGGAAATACTCTTACATTTTCGGAGACATTCTACACAACGGCAATGCTCTCCAGACTCTAGGTATCGGCCACACTCTCTGGTTTCTGAGTGGAGACCTCCAGCCCCGTGCTACAACTCTTCCTTCAAGGCCCACTTGCACAGAAACTCTGCCCCATCAGCTTTAGGAACACCCTAAGCCCAACTGAGTGGCAATTCCACCCTTACGAACACAGCATGCCATGATTCCACCCTTTCAAACCCCCGAGGTCATGGCCATACCTTTTGAAACTGAGGCAGCTCAGCTTCCTATGGCCACATGGCCAGGGCCTCAGGCCCACATCTGCCCTGACGGGCAAGTGTTCCAAAACTCTGCAGCTCCACTGGTTTAAGTGCCCAGAGGCACCCCACTCTTGCTGGAAAGAGATTCGCCTGTTGCCTGTTAATGCCTTCTTTCCCTGCAATTTCTCCCATTTATAATGGAATGTCTAACTTGTGCCTGTTCTGCCATTGTGCCTTTAGAAGCAGATAGCTTATCTTCTAAGTTTCAGAGATTTAGAAGAATTTTTGTATTTTGGACTTGAAACTGATTTAAGACTTCTGTTGTATTGGATGGACATGATTTTGCTATGGTGAGATGAATGTGTTAAATGTTTTTGTGATGTGATTTTTGGGGGGACACAATTCAAACCATCACTGTAAGTCTCCATGCTTGCTTTAGGCAGATGAGATAATAATAATCCTCAAATAACTGAAAACACCTAAGTGGCATGTACTGCATGGCAGGTACTGTTCGAAGTATTCTACATACATATACTCATTTAATCTTCCAAGAATTTGATGAGGGAGGAACTATCATTATCTTCGTTTTACAGAGAAGGAACAAAATCATTGAGAGGTTGTAATGGTCCAGTGACACACAAGCATTATAACTAACTGTGAGGTAAAAGGGAATTGCAAAGTAGCATGCAGGGAAGCAATCAAAAAGTCACAGGGTCTTACCTGATGGACGCACAAACACACAGATGCACACAGGCAAAATATATCTTTTTGAATGAAGAATTTTGAAGTAAATTCTAAATACTCATTGTGTTCCAGGAACTATGCTAAGTGATTTGTTTCATCTAATTTTCACCAAATTCCATTTCATTGATGAATAGTTATAGATTTAGAGAGGATATAGGTTGTCCAATTTTTCAAAGTAACAAAACACAAAGTCAGAATTTAAACCCAGATCTATCTTCCCCTGACATCTATGCTTTTAGTTACCCTGTTAAACTGCTTGTATCTTTGAGGTAAATGTTGAGTGACTCAGGTTTTGAAAGTAGAATTTGGAAAAAAGAACAGTGTAGAAGCAAGTATGAAAGAAGAGGCATATGCCAAAGTAGGTGGTTCTTAGGAAACATAGGAAGGGTCATGTTAGTTTTTCTCTTTCTTCTGCAGCCTACCATGGTATTGTAGATTCAATGTATAGTGTATATTTGAAGTGTACAGGGTTAATAGTCAAAAGAAGGAGATTAACAATATCGCTATGGAAATAGGAAACATCTATGTGATGTGGAGTTAATGAAGAGAGGAATAAATAGTGATTGTCAAATATACCAACAACCCTGGTGAAATAGTGGTAAAGAGCTATGACTGATAACTAAAAGTCTGGCAATTCAAATTGATGAGGCACTCCTTGGAAAATGTATGAGGCAGTTCTACTCTGTCACTGTGAATTGGAATATAGTAATGGGTTTGGTGTTTGGTTTGGTCAAGTGTCCAGGCTGGCTGGCTTGTTAAACAGTGGGTGATGTCCATGTCATAGATACAGAAATAAAGAGGCCTAGCTCAAGTGACTCTCAAGACAGTAAGTTTGAATTTGAACAATTTGATGGTATAAGACACTCACAGACCACCCCAATGGAATTGAGAAGACAAGTTTTAAAAAACACTTTAGTTTTACAGTCCTGGTTGCTATTGTTGGGTGCTGTTTAGTCAGTTCCAACTCATAGCAACCCGATGAATAACAGAACAAAACACTACCTGATCTTGCACCATGTCCACAATTGTTTTTATGCTTAAGCCCATTGTTGTGGCCACTGTGTCAATCCATCTCATCTAGGGTCTTCCTCTTTTTCACTAACCCTCCATTCTACCAAGCAGGATGTCCTTCTCCAGGAACAAATCCTTCCTGATAACATGTTCAAAGCATGTAAGTCACAATCTTGTCGTCTTTGCTTCCAAGAAACACTCTGGTTGTACTTCTTCCAGAGCGGATCTCTTTGTCCTTTTGATAGTCCGTGGTATGTTCAACATTCTTCTCCAACACCACAGTCCAAAGGCTTCTATTCTTCTTCTGTCTTTGTTCATTGTCCAACTTTCAAATGAATATGATTGGATTGAAAATATCATGACTTGGGTCAGGCGCATTTTAGACTTCAAAGTGGTATCTTTACTTTTGAATACTTTAAAGAGGTCCTTGGCAGCAGATTTTCCCAATGCAATGCGTCTTTCAATTTCTTGACTGCTGCTTCCATGGGAGCCATGGGAGCCAAATGCTAATTTAAAGGTTGATGGCTCAAATACACCAGCTGCTCCTTGGAAACTCTATGAGACAGTTCTACTCTATCCTACAAGGTGACTGTGAGTCACACTGACTCAACAGCAAGAGGATTTTTAGTTTGTAGGAGATAGACTTTTCACATATTCTGTACCCGGTTTCCCCAATTGTGTATACATTGCATTCAATATGACTCATTTGGTAAGTGTAATGAATCAATGTTGATACATTATTATTAAGTAAAGTTCCAGCTTTATTGATATCTCCTAATTTTTACTAGATAAGATCCTCTTTCAGGATCTTATCTAGAATTCACATTGGAATTAGTTATCATGTCTCCTTAGGCTCCTGTTGCAGGTGACAATTTCTCAAATATCACTTGTTTTTGATGAGCTTGACAATTCTGAGAAGTAAAGGCTGTATATTTTGTAGAATGCCCATCAAATGGGAGTTGTCTTAAGTTTTTCTTATGATCAAATTGGGGTAATGAGAGATGAAAGCCACAGAATTGAAGTGTCATTTTCATCATATCAAAGGTATAGACTAATAACATGACATATCATTGTTAATGTTAATCTAGGTCACTTGGCTGACCTAGCTTTTCCCACTGTGAAGTTGCCTGCTCCCTTCCATACTTTTCCCATTCTTTGGGGAAAAAATCACTGTAAGTAGCCCACAGTTAATGGAGCAGGAGTTAAAACTTCACTTTCTTGAGTGCAAACTATTGATGTAAATTATTTGTAATTCCTCTGCACACCTTTGTATCTTCTACACTGTTTATTTATATTTTCAATGATTTATTGATATCAGTGTGGATTTGCAGATGTATTTACACTTTGGATTATAACCAAATGCTATTTTATTTATTGTTTGCCCAAATTATCCAGTTTTAAGCATTAGGAACTCTTTCTGTTGGTTCCTGCGTCCTATTTAAAATAACACTTTGTTGTACATTTAATTTTTTTTTTGGTGCTTTGATTCCTTTATTAATAATTCCTTACTGCACTTAGTCCTGGAGGTACAATTTTTAAAGTGCTCTGCTACTAACTGAAATGTTGGAGGTTTGAACTCACCAATGTGTAGGAAGAAGATGTGGCAGCCAGCTTCCATGAAGCCTTAGCAAACCTATGGGATAATTCTACTGTGTCCTATAGAGTTGTTATAAATCAGAATCAAGCTTAAAACAGTGGGTTTGGTTTGGGAGGGGGTTTACTTACTGTACGAGGCCTGACAGTTAAGTTCCTGAACTTGCCACTGTGTGCTTACATTGGCAACACTATACAAACAACTTGGTAAGGGTTCATAATCTTGGTATATCAGTGTCTCATAGCTGTGTTCATGCTGTCGCGTGGCAGTGTCTTGCTGAGCAGTGTTCATTACTGCTGTAAAACGATTTTGTGTGCTGTCACAAGAATGTCAGAGCTTGAATTAGAGCAACAAACAAACATTAAATTTTTGTTAAACTTGGGAAAAATGGAAGTGAAATCAGGGACATGTTAGTCCAGTTTACAGGAATAATGCCATGAAGAAAACGGCAGTGTATAAATAGACTAAACATTTTTTTGAGGGGAGAAAATGTGTCACTGATGTTGAGAGGTCAGCGTGGCCAGTAATGAGCAGAACTGAAAAAACCTTGCAAAAGTTCACCAAATTGTGCATCAGAATCATTGGCCGACTGTGCTAGGTGCAGCAGACCAAGAAAACACTGATAGAGAAACAGGAAAATCTTGGCATGAGAAAGATGTGGGCAAAAACGGGCCTGAAGAAGCTCACAGATGAACAAAAGCAGAGGAGAGTTGAAGATATTTCAAGACCATTTGGAGAGGCAAGCGAGGTTTGGGGCTGTGTTATCACTGGTGATGAAACATGGGTGTACCAATACTACCCTGAAAAAAGTGTCGAAGTACACAATGGAAGTCAGTTAGTTCTCCATGACCAAAAAACTTCCATCAGTCCAAATCAAGAGTCAAAACAATGTTGCTTACATTTTCTGATATCTGAAGGATTGATTGTTGTGAATTTGGACCAACTGGACAAACAGTTAACCAAGTTTACTACTTGGAAGTGCTGAAAAGGCTGTGAGAAAAAGTTAGACAAAAAGAGCCTGAATTTTTCACTGACAATTCATGTCTCTTGCATCACAATGCACCAGCTCATATGACACTGTCTGTGAGAGACTTTTTAGCCAGCAAACAAATATCTGCGGTAGAAAACTATCCCCAGCCACCTGATCTGGGCCCCAGTGACTTTTCTTTACCCAAAGAAAAAGGAAATATTGAAAGGAAAAAAATTTGGATGACATTCAGGACCTCTAGGGTAATAACAATGACAGCTCTGATGATGATTCCAGAAAAAGAGTTCCAAAATTGCTTTGAAGGCTGGAGGAGGTGCTGGCATTATATAACTCCCCAAGGGTAGTACTTTACAGATGACTGTAGTGATGTTCAGCAATGAGGTATGTAGCCCTTTTTCTAGAATGAGTTCATTGACTTAATTGTAAGACTTCATACTATAAGCTATTCTACACACATCTTCTGTATTTTCTACTCCGCTCTAGAATCATCCATTGCTCCAGGGACCCCGATTCCTTTTACTGAAGATTGGTGTTAGAAACCACTATCAGGGCACTAGGTGTAGCCATTGCTACTTGGATTGTTACCAGAGGTCTTTGGAGACCCTCAAAGGTCCTTGTCAGACCTGAGAGAAAGAATTATGTAGGGAGACCTGAGTGGCCCACAACAGACATCTTTGTTGGAAAATCAAGGCGCTTCAAAGTGGGGCAGCAGTAGGATGTATAACACTTCAGCAAACTGCACCACTGAGCTAGTTTGAGGTTGAGTTCCTCAGCTGCTTGTCCCTTGGTTGCACATACATACAAACTTCAAGATGGTTCCTGTCACAGGGGCTTCTGGGGCTTGTAGAAGGATTTATTGTGAAGTGTTGGCCAGTCACAGTTTCTTAGTTTACACTCCAGTTCTTATTTCAGCTCCCTAGTGCCCCCGCTGGAAACACATAATGGTCACCTCTATCTCACCTGTCCATGCCTCTAAACTGGGTCTTAACTGGCTTCTCAGAAAAACAACTTTAAGAATAATATAAGCAAATCTTCCCCAGGTATGGGTGATCAAACAAAGTGCTTATTCCAGAATGTTCAAATGTGTGGTTAGGATGGTCCTTTATATTTGTGTCTCAGGATGTCATTACTTTTAGGCCATCTCAGCTGACAGAAAGGAAATATGTGACTGTATACTACATGTTATGTATGTACATTGCTGTTGTTGGGTTCCAACTCATAGCGACCCTATGCACAAGAGAATGAAAAACTACCAGGTCCTGCACAACACTCTCACAATGGATTTATGCTTAAACCTATTGTTGCAGCCATTGCATCAGTCCATCTCATTGATGGGCTTCCTCTTTTTCACTGACCCTCCACCTCACCAAGCATGTTGTCCTCCAGGGACTGATCCCTGCTAACATGTCCAAAGTATATAAAATGCATTCTGCTATCCTTGCTTCCAAGGAGCACTCTGTTTGTACTTCTTCCAGGACAGATCTCTTTGTTCTTTTGGCAGTCCATGGTACTTTCAACATTCTTCTCTAATACCACAATTCAAAGGCATCAGTTCTTTTTTCTTATTCATTGTGTAGCTTTCACATGTGTATGATGTGACTGAAAATACCACATCTTGGGTCAATCTCACATTAGTCTTCAAGGTGATGTCTTTGGTTTTCAATACTTTAAAGAAATCTTTTGCAGCAGATTTTCCCAGTACAATGCATTTTTTGATTTCCTGACTGCTGCTTCCATGGGCACTGATTGTGAAACAAAGTAAAATGAAATCCTTGACAACCTCAATCCTGTCTTTGTTTATCATGATGTTTCTTACTGGTCCAGTTGTGAGGATTTTTATTTGCCTCATGGTGAGGTGCAATCCAAACTGAAGGCTGTGGTCTTTCATGTTCATGAGTAAGTGTTTCAAATCCCCTTCAGTTTCAGCAAGCGTAACACAGGTTGTTAATGAGACTTCCTCCAATCCTGATGTCTTGTTCTTCTTCAGATGGTCTAGCTTCTTCAGTTGTTTGCTCTGCTAGGTACAGAGATTTAAAAGGTATGGGAAGGGATACACTGCTGGTGCACACCTTTCCTGACTTTAAACCATGCAGTGATCCCTTGTTCTATTTGCATGTCTGCCTCTTGATCTACGTACAGATTCCTCATGAGTACAAATTCCTATTCTCCACAATGTTATCCATAATTTATTATGATCCACATAGTCAAATGCCTTTGTATAATCAATAAAACATAGGCAAACTTCTTTCTGATGTTCTGTGCTTTCAGCCAACATCCATTTGACATTAACCATGATATCCCAGTTTCAATGTCCTCTTCTGAAACCAGCTTGAATTTCTGGCAGTTGCCTGGCAATATACTATTGCTGTCAGTTTGAATAAGCTTTAACTAAGTTTCACTTGCATGTGATATTAATGATAGTTTGATAATTTCTGCATTCAGTTGGATTACCTGTCTTGGGAATAGGTGTAACTATGGATCTCTTCCAGTCAGTTGGCCAGGTAGCTGTCTTCCAAATTTCTTGACAAAGATGAGAGAGCACTTTCAGAGCTGCATTCATTTGTTAAAACATCTCAATTGATATTCCATTGTTCCTGAAGTCTTGTTTTTGGCCAGTGCCTTCAAAGCAGCTTTGACTACTTCCTTTAGTATCATCAGTTCCTGATCATACCTCTTGAAATGGTTGGTATAATATATGGTTTGGTATAATAACTGAGTATTCCTTCCATCTTCTTTTGATACTTCCTGAGTCATTTAATGTTTCCCATAGAATCCTTCACTATGGCAACTCTAGGCTTGAATATTTTCTTCAGGTCTTTCAGCTTGAGAAATGCAGAATGTATTCTTCCCTTTTGGTTTTCTATTTCCAGCTTTTTGAACCTATCATTGTAATACTTTGTTTTCTTGAATTGCGCTTTGAAATCTTCTGTTCAGTTCATCATGTTTTCCTTTTGATTTACATCCTTGATGTTCAAGAGCAAGTTTCAAAGTCTCTTCTGACATCTAATTTGGTCTTTTCTTTTCTTCCTGGCCTTTTAATGACCTCTTACTTTCGTCATGGATGATGTCTTCGATGTCATTCAACAATTCTTCTGCTTTGGTCATTAGCATTTAATTCATCAAATCTGTTCTTGGAATGGACTCTAAACTCAGATAGGATATACTTAAGGTCATACTTTGACTTTTGTGGACTTGTTCTAATTTTATTCAGTTTCAAACTGAACTTGCATACAATTGATGGTCTGTGCCAAAGTCCGTAACTGGTTTTATTTTGACTGATGATAACAAGCTTTTCCATTGTCTCTTTCCACAAATGTAGTTGATTTAATTCCTATGTATTTTATCTAGTGAAATCCATGCATCTAGTCAGTGTTTATGTTGGTGAAAAAAGATATTTGAATGAAAAAGTCATTAGTACTGCAAAATTCTATCATGTAGTCTCCAGTATTGTTTCTATCACCAAGGCCATATTTTCCAACTACCAATTCTTTTTTGCTTCCAAATTTTGCATTCCAGTCATCAGTAATTATCAGTGCATTCTGATTGCATGTCTGATCATTTTCATCTTGCAGAAGTAAAAAATCTTCAATTTCTTCATTGTTGGCCTTAGTGATTGAAGCATAAATTTGTATAGCAATTGTATTAACTGATCTTCCTTGTAGGTATATGCATATTATACTATCAGTGATAATATACTTCAGGATAGACCTTGAAATGTTCTTTCTGATAATGAATGTGACACTATTTCTCTTCAAGTTTTCATTCCTGTCATAGTAGACTATGTGATTGTCTGATTCAAAATGGCAAATACCAATCCATTTCAGCTCGCTAATGCCCTGACTATTGATACAGAGGTGTGCCATTTGATTTTTGACAATTTCCAATTTTGCTAAGATTCACTCTTTGTACATTCCACATTCTGATTATTGATGGAGTTTTACAGCTGTTTCTTATCACTTTGAGTCATGCATACCTGTAAATATTTCCACTTCTGTTTGTAAACACCTGTATCCATTTTAAGGATATGATTTAAAGCCATGAGAGTATGAGTGGAGAAAAAGGTGAGGAAACACCAGCTAGGAAATGTTGTGAGTCTTGCTTGACACTGTGGAACATACGTGGAAGACCTAGAATTAAATGGGTTGCTTGCTGCTTCTAGCACTGAGGCTTTGAATCGTTGTCTATTGTGCTTCCATCGTTTTGCACTGGGAGAAGAAAAGCTGTAATTCGAAATAATTTATTTTTAACAATAGACTGTCTGGATTCAGCTACAGATCAGTCCTAAGATCGCTAAGCAAAAAGGCTTTAAGTGTCTTTCTAGTCACAGTGGTCAGTGGCCTGCTGCTACTTGGATGTATTAAAAAAAAAATTCTGTTCCTAGAAGCTTGGGAAGTAGCAATCTATGTCCCTATCCTAGTTTTCCTCCTCAAAGAACTCCCCAGCATCTTGCTACAAGCAATGTGAAAGCTTATACCCCCTAATACTGGATGGAATAGCTGGCTCCTGCCACTCAGCTAATGAAACAGAAGGGGAGCGTGGGCTCCATGTTTCACTTCAGGTCTTTAAACGGAAGGCCATTTCAGCATAAGTGTAATGTCCCAGCTTAAACATCTTGAATCCTGTTCCTTTTGAAAATCACACCAACTCATGAATACAGGCCTATTTTTGTTCAGCCATTGTGGCTTAGTTCTTAAACTTAGAATGGCTGCAAATAGAAAACAAACATGCTATCAGGAAATCCATGCTCCTTTAAGGCTGAAAAAAATTAGAACCTCTCTTTCATTTGCCTCTGGGGACAAACAACCCAACATGGCATTTTCTTACAATCTGTGATGAAGAGTTTTAGAAGATCCAAATTCATAACAAAATTAAGACAGCAAAAACTTCAGAATGTTCAAGCCACTCAACATTTCCTTCTGTGATATCTTTCTATGATGTAATTAATCATTGCTGAAACACGTCTCAGACTGGCAGGGCATAGATTATGTCTTCATTGGGGAACTGAGTCTTCTAGTTTAAAACCCATTTACAACTTGCTCTACTGAACTAGTATTTTTATGGGCAGATTTTACTAAAGAACTTAGTGTAGTCAAGGAAAGCATTACTTTTCAAAAGATCTTTACTAACACTTAAGTAATAGCTTCAGAAACTATAAACATTGAGTGTCTGTGCTTTCCTTCCATTTTAGAAAGGTATATTTCGATTCTTTTTAGTTTAGGTAATGTAAGTTTAGGTAGTAATGTGTCTTCATGTCAGCATTCATACATAACAAGGTATGGTTGATTGCAAAATACCATCATAATTTATTTTTTATTTTTTATTTTTTGTGATTGAGTGAAAGTGTACAATCCAAACTAAATTTGCATGACTGCCGTCTGTATCTCCTACTGCTCTCCTTGACTGGCAACATCACACTTCTCCTTTCTGTTCTATACAAGTCAATAACCTCTTAAGAATCTCCTGGCCCCTCCACTCTACCCTCTCCACTCCTAACTAATAAGATGCCAGTAGGACGACATCTTATAGATGCATAGAACCATGAAGTGCACAGATGAAATGGTCACTCTCTATCCCTGAGTCCAATCCATTCCTGTCCAAAGAGTTGACCTCAGTAATGATTTAAGATCGGGGCAGCAGCAGGTCTAGGGGTCATGGTCCCACGGAATCCTCGAGGACTTTGGACCAACAGTTGTGGTATTTTAGTGGAGTTCACAGGCTGCACTCTTTTCCTTTCTTGTGTTGCCTCTGAAACGCAACATTGTGAGCCCATCACAGCTGTCATTAGTGGTGGCCGGGTGCCATCTGATTCTTCTGGTTACATGTTGATATAGTCACCCACTCATGTGGGTCATCCTGTCTTCTGGGTTCTTTTTCCCTCATGTCATTGTTGTCCTTGGTGATCATCTGTTCTAGCTGAGTTGGGACCATTTGGTGTACCTCAGATGGCAGCTTGCAGCTTTTCAGACCTCAGAGGCCACTCAAAAATATAGGGTGCAGAAGACTCTCTTAGCAACAAGCTAGTTATATCAGTTGCTCTCGATGTCCCCTGAGAGCATGGTCCCTAGACTCCTGTCTCTGCTACTCTATCCTTGCAGTATGGAGTTAAGATTGGAAGAGATTTCAGGTTATGTTAAAGTCCAGTTAAAATGATCTTCTTTCTAATGTGTGCTATCACTGATTTCACCCAACCAAATTTCTATCAACTACCTAATTTATAACCAACCCTCTTCATCCTTCCCTTCCTTCCCTCCCAGCTGTCAGAGTCTTTTCTTCTGTACTTAAGTCTGCTTTTAAGTCCTTATAGTAGAAGTCTCATACAATATTTGTCTTTGTGCTGCTGACTGGTTTTACTCAACATAATGTCTTCCAATAGAAATGAGGTTATGAGATGTTTCCTAAAATCGTCATTATTCTTGATCATTGTGTAGTGTTCAACTGTGTATATATACCATAGTTTACCTATCCATTCCTCTGTTCTTGAGAATCTGGGTTGATTCCATCTTTTTGCTATTGTGGACTCTGAAGCAATAAATATTACTATGCATGTATCTGTTCATGTGACTGCCCTTGCTTCTGTAGGATATATGCCAAGCGGTGGGATTACTGGGTCAAATGATACATCAATTTTCAGCTTTTTAAGGAAGCACTAGATTGCTTTCTAAAGAGGTTGTACCATTTTGAAATCCTACCAACAGTGTAGGAGAGTTCCAATTTCTCTGCGGCCCCTCCAGCATTTGTTGTTCCAGCCAACCTTGTTGGGATCTCATTGTTGTTTTGATTTGGATTTCTTTTCGCTAATGATCGTGAGCATTTCTGCATGTGTCTTTTGGCTGCCCAGATATCCTCTTTAGAAAAGTGTCTGTCCATCTCCTTTGCCCAATGCTTAATTGGGTTATTTATCGTTTCCTTGTTGATATTTTGCAGTACCTTGTAGATTATGGAGATCAGATGTTGGTCTGATATACAGTTGTCAAATATTTTTTTCTCATTCTGTAAGTATTCTTTTAATATTTTTGATAAAGTCTTTCGATGAGCAAAAGTGTTTGATTCTTAGTAGTTCCCATTTATCTATTTTCTGTTGATCATACTTTGTCAGATTTTGAAGTTTATCTAAGTCGTGTATTAGAACTTCCATTGTTGATACTATCTTTTCTTGCATGATCTTTATTGTTTTAGGCATGATACTTAGGTTTTTTATCCAATTTCAGTTGTTTTTTTGTCTAATGTGTGAGATACGGGTCTTATTTCAATTTTTTGTGGATGGATATCCAATTCTGCTAGTACGATTTGTTAAAGAGACTGTTTTTACCCACTTTACAACCTTAGGGTCTTTGTCAAACACCAACTGTTCATAAAAGGATGGTGGCATCTCTGTGGTCTCAATGCTTTTCCATTGGTCTATATGTCTCTTTTTGTGCCAGTACCAGGCTGTTTTGACTACTGTGTCAGTGTAATAGGTTCTAAAGTCAGGTAGTGAGAGATCTCCTAGTGTGTTCTTCATTTGTAGTGCTTTGCTTATCTGGCGTTTCTTCCCCTGTCAAACAAAGTTAGGTGATTTGTTTCTCCATCACGTTAAAAAAAAGTCACTGGAATTTGTATTGGGATTGCATTGTATATGTAGATTGCTTTGGGTAAAATAGACATTTTCACAATGTTAAGTCTTCCGGTCTATGAGCAGGGTAGGTTTCCAGTTACATAAGTCTCTCTTAGTTTCTTTCGTTAAGGTCTTGTAGTTCTGTTTGTATGAGTCTCTAATGTCTCTAGTTAGATTTCTTCCTGTGTATTTTGTCTTCTTGGGGGCTATAGTAAATGGTATTGATTTTATGATTTCTTCTTTGATGATCTCTTTGTTGGTGCAAAGGAATCCTCCTGATTTACTTATGTTTCTCTTGTATCCTGATACTTTGCTGAACTCTTCTATCAGTTTGTGTAGTTTACTTATGGATTCTTGAGGATTCTCTGCATATACAATCATGCCATCTGCAAATAGGGAGATTTTTACTTTGTCTTTGGCAATGCAGATGCCATTTATTTCCTTGTCTAGTTGCTCTGGCCACAACTTGTTATACAATGTTGAATGGGAGAGGTGACAGTGTCCATCCTTTTCTAGTTCCTGTTCTCAAGGGGAATTCTTTAAGTCTCTCTCCATTCAGAATGATGTAGATGGTTGGTTTTGCATAGATGGCCTCTACTGTGTTGAGGAATTTACCTTCTATTCTTATTTCGCTGAGAGTTTTTAGCATGAATCAGTGTTGGACTTTATCAAATGCCTGTTCTGCATCAATTGATAAAATCAGGTGATTCTTTTCTTTTGTGTTACTTATATGGTTGATCACATTTATTGTTTTTCTGATGCTGAACCAGACTGACAACCCTGGTATGAATCCAACTTAGTCATGATGAATCATTTTTTTGATATGTTGTTGAATGCTATTGGCTAGAATTTTGCTGAAGATTTTTACATCTAATTTCAAGAGTGATATTGGTCTGTAATTTTCTTTTTCTGTTGGATCATTCCCTGGTTTTGGTATCATGGTCTACTGGATTTATAGATTGAATTTGGGAATATTCTATCCCTTTCTATGCTATGAAATAGTCTCAGTAGTATTGGGGTTAACACTTCTCTAAAAGCTTGGTAAAATTCTGCAGTAAAGCCATCTGGACCAGGGTTTTTTTTGGTTAGTAGTTTTTGATGACTTTTTCAATTTTTTCCTTTGTGATGGGTTTAGTAAGTTGTTCTGCTCCTCCTTGTGATAATTTTGGTAGGTGATATGAATCTAGGAATGTCCATTTCCTCTAGGTTTTCAAATCTGTTAGAGTACAGTCTTTCATAGTATTCTGTTATATTACTGTTGATTTCTGTTGGATCTGTTGTGACATCTCCCATCTCATTTCTTATTTGGGTTTTTGGTCTCCTTTTCTGTTTTTCTTTAGTAAGTTTAGCCAGAGGTTTGTCAATTTTGTTGATCTTTTCACAAAACCAGCTTTTGGTTTTATCAATTTTTCAATTGTTTTGCTATTCTCTAATGCATTTAGTTTCAGCTCTAATCTTTATGATCTGTTTTCTTCTGGTGACTGAAGGATTCCTCTGTTGCTCTCTTTCTACTTTTTCAAGCTTTAGAGTTAGTTCTTTGGTTTGCCTTCTTTCTTCCTTCTAGATATGTGCACTTTTAGAGATAAAGTAACCCTGAGCACTGCTTTGGCTGTATCCCATAGGTTCTGGTAGGAAGTGTTCATTCTCATATTGAAATCCATATATTTGTTTATTTCATCCTTGATTTCTTCTGTAACCTATGGCCTTTTGAACAAGGTGTTCGGTTTCCGTGATTTCCAATTTCTATCTCTGTCTTTTCTGCTATTGATTTTGACTTGTATATCTTTATGGTCTGAGAAGATGCTTTGCAATAATTCAGTTGTTTGGATTTTGTTGAGATTTGCTTTACGTTCTAACACACGTTCTATTCTGGAAAATGTTCCATGTGCACTGAAGAAGAATGTATAGTTATTTGTTGATTGATAAAAAGTTCTGTGTATGTCAATGTGGTCTAATTGGTTAATTGTGGCAATAAGATATTCTGTGTCTTTACTGAGTTTTTTCTAGAAAATCTGTCCAATACTGAAAGTGGAATGTTGAAGTTTTCCACTATTATTGTGGAGTGATCTATCTCATTTTTCAATGTAGTGTTTCTTCAACGTATTTAGATGCCCTAGTATTGGGTACATAAATATTTAATATTGTTAAGTCCTTTTTGTTTACTGAGCCTTTCAGCATAATAGTGACCATCCTTGTCCACAATGGTAGATTTTACATTAAAATTGATTTTACCTGAGATTAGTATTGCTACATCTGGTCCAATATTGTTAGCTTTGTATATATTCTTCCATCCTTTAATTTTCAGTTTGTTCATGTCTTTAAGTCTAAGGTGAGTTTCTTGTAAGCAACATACAGAGGGGTCGTGTCTTTTGATCTAAGATGTCACTTGTTGTCTTCTTTCATCATAATTTTTAAAACAGCAAAAAAGAATTTAAAAAAATAATATGGTCAAATATAATTAAACCTAAACTGAGTCACCGACAGAATAATTTCAACAGTAGTTCTACACGAGTGAACTAAGCAGAATTAATCCTGATAAATCCTTTCATTTGAACTCTTTGTATGTAAGTGTTCTTGCAAGGTAAGATGGCAATTCGAAATAACAACCAAAAAGTGTTATTTTCGACATCCTTAGAGGCTTAATTTTGCTCCCTGAAGCATCTCCCACAGAGCATTCATATTTATCTTTACTCCCTTTGGTTAATGCAGTAGTCTATTAAACACACTATTGAGAGCCAAGGTTACTCTAAGATGCCATTAATGTCAGTCTTGAATAATGTTTATATTTGCTTTTGAGGATCGGATGGGTGCTAAGTTGTATGCAAACTTATAAAATAAAACTTAAGTGTGTCTGAAAGAACTTCATTTCACATATGACCTTTTACAGTAATTGGATCTGAATTGTAATCAGTCACCTGAATCCTGAAAAAGATAAAATAGTTTTTTAATGTTAAAAAGTTTTAGCCCTTCGTTGATTATCTATCAGTGCTTACAGTCCTGTGAAAATAAGATAAATGAGGAATTTGGTCTCTAATTAGACTTCACTAGATTTACAGCTTTTAATTTATACGCCAATGCAGCTCAGGCCAGCACTAACACAGATAAAGATGGAGCCACAGTTTTCAATTGATTTAACAATTTAATTGCAGCATTAACATCCATTAACATTTAACTAACCTTTTAAACTAACCTCAGGCACAACCTTAAAGACTAAATGAAGTAAAATTGCATATAAAGAGGTACTAACATACAGCTGTACTAAGCCAAAGTGAATCTTTAGGGAGATTCAGGGCTACTTCCTCACATCAGTAGGAGGGAGTCTGTTTTCCTTCTTGCAAAATTCAGTAGGAAAGCACGTTCTAATTTATAGGAAAAGGAAATAGTCACTTTTGATTGCTATTAAGTCTTGTTTATGTCTACTTGTCTGTCCTGGTATCTGAAAGACACAATATCCTTTACAATGGAGTGGGGCTAATGACAAGACCAAAGAATAGTAGGACAAAATTTGCAAAAGGGGAACTTGACAAAGCCCAATGCAGTTTGGGTTTTGGCACCCTGACATATATTTCAACTATTGTTTTATGAGAACCAAGGAATAGTAGGACAAAATTTGCAAAAGGGGAACTTGACAAAACCCAATGCAGTTCGGGTTTTGGCACCCTGACATATATTTCAAACTATTGTTTTATGAGAATCACTGGTGAGGCAATGGTGCTCTCACCAAAAGTTCAGAGGTTCAAACCTAACAGCTACTCTGAGGGATAAAGATGTGGGAGGCTGCTTCAGTAAAGATTTACAACCTTTGAAACCCTAAGAGGCATTTCTGCTCTGTTTTTCAAGGTTGCTACCAGTTTGAATCAAGCGAGGGTAGTAAGTTTGTTTTTATTGCTTTATGGAGTCCCTTGGCGGCAGAGTAAATTAGGTTATGGCACATGTGGCAGGAATTGCCTGGGCCGTTGGTTTGAGGTGCCGCCGAGCAGTTTCTATTAACCCGGTATTGCCAGTGGGATATCTATGGAAAATGGCGTTTATGGCAAGCACTGAAATTAAGTTCAGAGATCTGACACTTTTCTTTAGGAAAACTTTAAAGCCTCTGCCATCGAGTTGGGTCAACTCATAGTGACCCTACAGGTCAGGGTAGAAAACTTTAGAATAACATAAATCCAAAAGCTCAAGTCAAGCTAATTTATCTTAAAATTAACACGTAACTGCTTGACAAAGGATGCTGGGCCTACTGAATTAATAGAAACTGCTAGATGATGCTCTGCCCAATGCAGTACTCTAGATACATCAGCAATAGGCTGCTAATGGAAAGTTTGGAAGTTCAAATCTGCTCAGATGCCCTTGGAATAAAGCCCCCGTGACTGACTTCAAAAAACTGGCTATGGAAAACTCTACAGAGGAGATTTACTATGACACACATATGGTATCAATGCATTGGAGTTAGCTTCCATCTGACAGTACTGGTTTATTGCATACTCATGAAATATGGAGACTAGATACACTGAGTCTAATTAGCAGAACCAGCAGTGTTCATTTTAATTTGCTTTCTTAGTACTTGTGGTTGTTGCTTGGACCAGAATTTCTCTTTTTAAATATATATATATATTTTTTTTTCTCTCCCTACCCCATCCCAGTTTAATGGGAGAAATATCACTGAGTAATGGATTGTATTTAAATTTGCAGGAAAACTCAGGGTTGTGGTTGTCAGACTCTTTTTAAGACAAGAAACTTGAAGAAAAAAAAGAAAGAGAGAGCTAAAATTTTGAGATATATCTTATTCTCTAGGTTCCAAAGTAAACATTAAATTGCTGAATGTCTCCACTGTCAGTTCTTCTCTACACGAGATATTTTTGTTGTCCAAATAACTGTAGAATTTTCTTGAATGTTGGTATAGAATGTTCCTGACACACAACACTTGGCATGATTCGACAATGTAGCACTGAGATCCTGTCTGTGGTCCTCAGGATGTAGTCCTGCTGCATCAGCATGGGACATCGGTATCACACTGCCCTGAGGCACAAGGACAATGACTATATCTTCCCACCAGTGCATGAACTGCGATGTCTAGTGAAGTAGCAAGACCTTCAGCCAGCAGATCCATACTGCACCCCTGCTCAATACATTATCTATGTCATAGTTCTGGATATTAAAAGCTCATAATTGTAAGCTTGACACAGTACATTGTTACTCTACTGTCTTTCATGCTTCCTTATGTTTCTATTCTAATTTTGTTTAGAGACTCTGAGGATGTGTTATATTAAGACTGTGATCATGTGGAAAAGTGGGAGTAGTGTAGACATACTTGTGGAAACATTCCTATAGCACCTTGAAAGAAAGGGCTATAATTGTCTTAGTAAACAGAAAGAAAGTGATCTGAGAAACTATAGGGTGATAATATGATGTAAGCAGTCTTTCACATTGGGATATTGTATACAAATAACACTGCGGTATATAATTTCTCTCATTATAGCTAGGTAGGCATTAGAATTCCACACAAGTTAGGTGGAGTCTGAAATCAGGTAGTATGAGTTTGTATTATATTTCCACCACATGGCACAGTGATTAACAGCTCAGGTGCTAACTGAAAGGTCCGGCAGCTTGAATTCATTAGCTGTTCTTTAGGGACTCTATGGGACAGTTCAGCTCTGTTCTATAGCATTGTTATGAATAGGAATCCACTTGACAGAAACAGGTTTGGTCCACCACTTACTAATTCTATTTTCAGAGCAAGCTTTCAAAATCCTCTAAGTCTCACTTTCTTTTTCTTAAAAAATTACAAATAAATATTATAGTTTCTCCTCATAGACTGAATGTGAAATAAGAGGTATTCCATTTGGCATTCACTCAGAAAAGTGACTTGCAGAGACTTTCACCCAATATATATTAAGACAGAGAAAGACAGAGAAACAGAGAAGACAGAGAGAAGGAAAAAAGAAACAGCAACATGGAAGTGTTAACAAAGAAATCTGAAAGTACAAAAATCATGTCTCCAAAAGAACTATTAATCTTGTTAATGGCACATGAAATTGGATGAGATCAAGTAGATTTTAAAAAAATAACAACAGTGAATAAAAAAATGCTAAGAGTTTTGAGTGAGTTATATTGAAAAACTAATTAAAAAATCATTACCCTGGATTAACACTGGTGGCAGAAAACTTGCTGTCATAGTGATTAAGAACTGTGGCCGCTAACCAAAAGATTGGCAGTTTAAATCTACCAGGTGCTCCTTGGAAATCCTATGGGGCAATTCTACTCAGTTCTATAGTGTTTCTGTGAGTCAGAATTCACTCAATGGTAACAGGCTTTTTTTTTTTTTCGGTACTAAAGATTAAAGCAATATAACTTTTACGAAAAAAAAAATAAGAAAGGCTTTGCTGTCTAGGACTAGGTGAAACTCCCTTATACTTGACACCAAAAGCATGAGCCATAGCAGGAAAAATCCATAAATTGGACTTCACTAAAATTAAAAATAGTTATTCTTCAAATGACTCTGCTACAAGGATGAAATGATGAATGACATACTGTGCAAAGATATTTGTGAACCATATATTCAACAAAAGATTGCTATTCAGAATATGCATTTTTGGTGTCAAAACTGAGCATTAGAAAATCATAAAATTCAATTAGAAAATAAGCAAAAGACAAAAATTTTACTAAGAAGATATGCAAATGAAAAATAAGGACATGAAAAGACATTTTAATGTCATAATCCATTATGAGAATACAGATGAAAACTAATGAGACATCACTGCACACCAGTCACAATAACTAAAATGAAAAAAATAGTAAAACATCAAATGCTGGTGAAGACGTGGAGAAACTGGATAAATCACACATTGCTGATGGAAATGTAAAGCAATAAAACAATTATGAAAAACTGGTTGTCAACTTTTTATAGAACTTAGCATGTAATTACCATACAACCTAAGAACTGCAGCCTCAAACACTGATCCAATATTAACTCAAAAACCTATACATAAACGTTTACAGCAGCTTTATTTGTAATGGCCTAATGTTAGAAACCTTAGCAGCACAGTGGCTAAGTGCTACTGCCACCAACCAAAAGGTGGGCAGTTCAAATCTACCATGAGCTCCTTGGAAACTCTGTAGGGCAGTTCTTTGCCATCCTATAGGGTCTCCATAAGTCCCTATCACCTCAGGAGTAGCAAGTAATGTTGGAACAAGCATTATCCTTCAATAAGTAAATGATTAAAAAGCTGTTCTACATCTATACTACAGAATATTAAACTAAAAGAAGCTAATCAATTTCCATCCAATCAAGAATGACTCATGGTGACCTTATAGGACAGAATAGAACTGCCTCATAGAGTTTCCATGGTTGTACATCTTTATAGAATCAGAATGCCATATATTTCTCCCATGTATCACTGTCAGATTTCAACCATGGACCTTTTGTTTAGCAGCCTAACACTTTAACTACTGCACCACTGGGGCTCTTTGATGGAATACCATTTAGTAATAAAACAAAATGAGTAACTGACACGTACATCAATTTGGATGGATCTCAAGAGAACTATGTTCTGTGAAATAAGTCAATCCAAAAAGTTACATATCATCTAATTTTACATGTATACTATTCTTGAAATGGCAAAATCATAGAGATGGAGAACATACTGGTGGTTGCCAATGCTTAGAAAGGGAGATGTGTTTGCAAAGGACAGTATAAGAGATTCTGGTATTCACAAAACTAATCTTATTTAATGGTGATGATGATACATGAAAATAGGCATGTAATAAAATGGCATACAACTAAATAAACACACATGCACAAATGAGTGCATATAAAACTGTAGAAATCTGAGTAAGATGGGTGGCATATATCAATGCGAAGTTTCTGGTTATGATATTGTGTTGTACTACAATTATCCAGAATGTTGCCATTGAAGGAAACTGAGTGAAGGGCACATGGAGTCACTTTGTATGTTTTCTTGCGTGTCAATCTATAATAATCTTAAGATATTTAATTAGAACAAAAAGAGGAGAAACTGAATTTCTTTGGAAACTAAAAGGAAACTTAAATCCCAATGAACTTTGACCAAGATATGAGCTAAGAAGGCTGCTCAGTTTCCAAGGACTCCCCATTATCTACTTCAAATGTGGTCAAAGAAAATAAACAAGTAGGCGAAAAATAAAAGTTCTAAGAGTGGATTCAGGATACATAGAAAGCCATGGAAGAGGGAGGAACCTCAAGGAGTGACATCAGCACGTAATCACAAGACTAAAAGGTGTCTTCTCAGATGGATTTCGGTATTTGCTATGTTTCCATTCTTCTCCCTTTCTGTCTCAAGTGTTAAAGTAAAGTATGGCTATCCGGTCCCTTTACCATACTGCATGTTGGATGTAGATGTGAAATGTATATTGTCATCTGAGTTCATGTCTGCATCAAGAGGGGTTGTATTTGCAACTTATGAGACTATTATTTGTCACACAACACACACACTGTTCCCAGCGGATAGGACTTTTGGGTTGTCTCTCTTGAGGATGGACTGACCATAGATTGCTTACTGGAAAGATAGTTGGCTAAATTTTTTGGTGACCAGAACAGCAGATGGAGTATTCTTCAGAACCATTGTCTAACATTCCAGGTCTCACCTACGGTAGGGTTGTTTTTCTCCACCCCTTTTAAATTGGACGTAGTCATTTGACCTGTTATATCTCATGAAATGTCAGGAAAAGTGGCATAGGTAGAAGTTTTTGTTGTTGTCTTTTAAATTGTGAAAGTTTGCGTATTTCTTTTTATTTTGCTATTGCAACCTGTGAAATTCCAAATGCTGAAAGCTTCATTAGCCTCTATTCCTGAATTAGGATGATACGGAATATGTACCTTGACAACTTGAAATGGACATGTTTGTATGCTGGATGATGGTTACCCTTTGTTCATTTAGGCCACTAAGTTTTAGGAGTTACTTGTTACTACAGTATTACCTAACCTATCCTGGCTAATGCAACTTTCTTGAATCACATCTTCACAGTACCTTGGTGTGTGTGGGGGGGGTTGTTGTTGTAATGAATAGCTTTCAATTCTCTTTCTGCCCAGAATGTGTGACCTTCACTAATTTAGCAAATTTTCCTTTAAAAAAACAAAATCTGTATAATACACAGAAGATATTTTTCTTCAAAATAATCAGGAAAAATCAGATATTGGTTTTCCTGTCTTTTCTTATCACCTAGACTTGCATATCAAATGAATCCACCCAATAGTCTGAATCCAGAACAAGTAATACAAAGACAGGGAACAATCTCTTGTGGTACAAGTGGTCATGATGGCGACAACATCTGTTTTCTGGATCCAGTTCTAGTAAAAGGGCAATCTATAGTCCAGTGGTAATAGCATCCATTGTTTTTCAGGGACAGTATTGGCATTCTTACTGCCCTGGCTTCATGATGTAACTTAAATATGTTCTTTGTTGCTGCCTAGCCTTCTTGTACTGAAAGGTTTCTCAGCCCAATTCTTGAGAGTTCTGTGAATTTCTCAGTGCTTCTTTCATAAATCCCTTTGGTTCTTAAATTAGACAGTATTGGAATCTATTGTTGGCAATTAGTACCTGACTGATGCAGCCCCATTTTCTGACAGGAATAATACTGAGACAGTAAGACTTATCTAAACACTCTTTAAATTCTGCGTATTTTTTTTCCAACTTGAACAACTCAAATATAATTGTTTGACAAGTACAAATAAAAAATTAACCAGGGAAAAATACCAAACTGCCATCATATGTCACCAAATGCTCCAAATGTTCTTTTTTTTTTTTTAATTTGGTAATGACCCTCACCAATACATTTTCAGGTGATCTTAAATAAACCTGCTTATGCTTTCAAACATAGCCTAGAGGCAAACTGAAAGGTATAGTTCATGGTTCCAAAGTCACCACTGCAGAATACTTGGAAAAGGCATTCCTATTATTTTCTACAAACAGTAATACCTGAAGAGGTAAAAGTTTTGAACATTCAAGTTGATTTCTATATTTTTAGTTTGTGAGTGCTTCCCCAGTTGGTGATTGCTGTAGCATAAAATTCAGCTGTTTTTGTCCTAAAGCATTCTCCGGTGTAAATCACAATAGTTGGTGACACCTCTATTTTCTAAAGATGGCCACAACATTACCCATAATATCTCATTATGTTCTCCTAGAAACCCGTCACTCTTCAAATTAGAAATGAAGTCTATGACTCTTCTTTTAAACGTGTAACTGCCTCAGCCAGTTGCATGATACTATATGACCTGTAACGTTGAGTCATAAATGTCAGTCATTTCTGCCTTGCTCTCTTGAGACACTGGTTATTGGAACATGATTGCCACACTGACAGGATGCCAACAGCACCCCCGGAGAAATCCATATAGACAGGTACCACAGACCTGGCTGACGGCCCAGCTGACAGCCACCAACATCTTGCCAGTCATGTGAGCAAGCCATCTTGAAAATAGATCCTCCAAGCCTGAGTTGAGCTACCCCCGCTGACACTACTTGAAGCAGAGATAGGCCTCTCTCTCATTTCAAGCTTTGCCTAACTTGAATGTTTGTGGGCTCAATAATTTTTAAGCCAATAACTTTTTGAGGTGGTTTGTTATGCAGCAAAAGATAACTGATATGATAATCTAGAGGTTAACTGGCACAGTACAAATCCAGAAGGAAAAAGACTCATCTCATCTATCAGTCTGTTGCATTTCCATCTAGAAATCACATTACTGTGAAGGTAAAATTAAAATAAAAAATTGATTTTGACTGAAAGGAGAAGATTTAGTGAGCTGAGAGAGCATCCCCAGTGTGTGGAGCTAACTGACCTGCCAACTCAATGAAGTGCTTTGACAAGGGCTGTGTGGTTGAATCTCAGAAAAATGCCTGAGACACTCTCAAATTACCTGCAGAGACCCAGTTCCTCTCACCTCGCAATCTAGCCATTCATTATTCCTCAGGCATGATCCATACTTTATTTGATCCTCTCCACAGTAGCCAGTTTACCTTAAAATAGCCAAGATCATCGTACATAGAACTGCAGTCAAACAAACTGATCAGCACCTACATTGCTGGGCCACCCTCTTCTACTCTGCCTACATTATGTTTATGACTTGCAGTAGGAACACTTACAGTCATCTCGGACAACACAAAAGGAAAAAAGAAGAGAAATATTTTACTTACTACTCTGTATACATACATATATGTGTGCCATATATACATATACACATATATATAGCTTTTGGAATTTATAATCAAATCTTTCTCTTATGTTGTACCACAAAAGTAAGCACACTAGTAAAGATAACAGGAGGGAGAAAATAAAATTAATTAGAAAGCTTTTCTTTAAAGACTTTAAAATTTTTCTGATAGGGTTTCCTTTAGGGGAAGAAGTTATAAATTATTGATGTTTAACAGAAGCCATGAAATCATTCACAGTGCAAATACAAAGTGGAAGCTGCATGTAGGTCAGTATGCAAATTTATATGGGAATGTACATTTTCATTCAATCATAAGAATAAAAAGAAAAGAAGGAACTTTGTCTTGCAAAGCTGAAAAAAATCACAGAAGAACTTGAAATAACATTTTGAAAGTTAATAATAATAGTACTGGATCACATCATCTTCTCTTCCCTTCCCTTACTGTCATGTATTCATCCAACAAATAATTAGTTTGCACTTGTTGCATGCCAGGCACTTCATTCAATATCATTTTGGTTCTGCTGATGGGAAGCCTTGGGTATAAAGGTGATTAGTAACTTCCACTGTTCTATGATAAATTGGCATTGGAGTTACTTGTGGCATTGTTTTTTTCTTCTAGTTCAGTGTCCTTTTAGCCACAGTGTGCTACTGCCTTCACTTTAAAAGCCTTCTGTTAAGTTCAAATGCATCTTATCCATTCAGAAAAGCATGTGTATATTCATCCTTAAAACTTGGAAGTAAAAACTATGTGATTTAACCAATAGTTGCCTTGCTATGTAACACCGAGCTCAGGGAGAAGGTTTGCACATATCAAAAGAACAGCCATCCAAGTTGAGATAAAGTCAATCGACTTGGGCTCAGAACAGAAGTCATGTCTGATCAGTAGAAGGGCTGACCAGGATTCAAGGAAGAATGGGGCTAACTGGCTAAGATTAGAGCTTCAGTGAGTTTAGGGCCATGGATAAATCAAGGATTTGGATCCAGAGTTTCACAAGATGTGCAGACAGACACTGGACCTTGTAGAAGTCATAGCAGATAGACCAGCATTCAAGTTCAGAAGTTTGAGGCTAAGAAGTGAGCAGAAATTTTTAGTATACCTGTTTCTAGGGCTAGAGCATTTGTTCTCTCGCTTCTTTTATACTTTCTACTCGGTTTGGAAGATCCCAGATCTTGGGTAACAGATGGGGATTATTGACATTAGCAAAGGTACAGCAAGAGACACATAGATACTCAAGATCTTACTTAAAATTCAGGTTAGAAACTACTTGAAACATTTAAAATAATTACAGAAAACAAAGATTAACAGTTGCTGAATCAAGCATTTTTACTAAGTGTTAAAAATACATGTCTTGCTTAGTTCTTACTATCGTCTCATGAAGTACACATTGGCATTCCTTTTACATAGGAGAAACTGAAGTTGGGAGAGGCCAAGTGACTTGCCAAAGGTTATAAAACTAGTCCCCAGTGAACTGCAGTATTTGAACTCATTATCTGTCAGATTCCAAAATTCTTCCTCTGACCTCCAATGATGTTGTTGCTAGCTACAGGGAAGTCAGCCCTGATTCATGACAATCTCATGCACAGCAGGATCTGACAGTTATGACCCATGGCATTTTCACTGCCTGATTTTTGAAGTAGATCACCACATCTTTCTTCTCAGTATGTGTTAATCTGATAGCTCCACTGAAACTTGTTGAATGTTATAGCAACATGTAAGTCTTCACAGACAGACGAGTGGTAGCTGCAGTTTAGGTACATGGACCAGGGATTAAACTCTGGTATCTAATCCGAAAAGCAAGAATTCTACCACTGAACCACTATTGCCCCAACTCAACTATGTTAGCATGTATGAATTAGTAGACTTACAATAGAGTCAGCACTGTGCACTATGCTTCTAAAAGCAAACTATCAACAATCACTCAAACAGCAGGTCAGACTGGGAATCCAGACTACAGTGTTAGTACTTAGCTGATTGCTGTCTAGTTTTGTCTGTTCAGCCTAACGCAGAGCATACTTCAGATGCAAATGTAAGCAGATGTAACCTAGGTATACAGAGATCAGAAGTTAGGTGATGATTTATGGAGAAGATAAAGCAGCTTTGGTGGTATTAACACAATGTTTGCATATGTGAAACATTTCTTTCAAGGTATATAAGTTCAGGTTTATAAAATGCTCCCAAGGAGTTTTCATGAATTTAGATTATCTTTTCACTTGGACAAATAATCTAACAAATTGCATTTAAACAATTGTATCTAATGTAAGAGAAGACCATTGGGTGTTTGCAAGACAGAATATTGAAAAAAAAAAGATGTTAAAACTAAAACAAACAAACAACTTTGATTATCCTTCTTTCTATCATCACAACTGTGAAAAGAGAGAAAGTAGAATTAGAAGTTAATCATTGCATTCTTAGAGCCCAGCAAAGTGCCTGGAACTCAGTAGGCAATCAACTGATATTTACTAAATGAGAAAATAAATACACAAGACCTAGACAGAGGACACCTTTATGAAAATAAGAGCTCTAGTGGTGTAGTAATTAAAAGCTCCGTTGCTATCCAAAAGATTAACAGTTCAAACTCACCAACCAGTCCTCAGGAACACTATGGGGCAGTTCTTCTCTGTTCTATAGGGTTGCTAGTAGTCGTAATTGCCTCCATAGCAGTAGATTAGATGGCACAGTTTGTGTTCAACTACTCATCAGAATCAATTTGATGGCAGTGGGTTTGGTTTGACTAATCCAAAGTTGAGCAGTTGAAATCCCTCTGGCTGTGCTGTAGAAGAAAGGCCTGGGGATTCACTAATGTTAAGTTTATAGCCAAGAGAATACTACAAGGCCCAGTTCTATTCTGTAATACATGGAGTCACAATGAGTTGGAATTGACTCCACAGCAGTGGATTTGTGCGTGTGAAAGTAGTGCATCTGAGCAACTATTAAACTGTTCGCACTGCTACTACGTGACAGATTTTTTAAAATAAAAACAAACAAAATAGTTGATTCTGGTACAGCCCTGATGTTCTTGGAAGACTCTCCTTCTGGACACTGGGCATTGTTTCTGCTTCAGTTAGGCTCTCAGACAAGGTAAGTGTGCTGGAATCTGGGTGAGCACAGGGTGGAAATATGCTCTCACTTAGCATGGTTCACCACACCTGGCCTTTCCCCATCATCTGAGCTGGGCTGCTGCATATGATGTGATGGTTCATGACAAGCTCCGGTGAAAGGAAGGAATACGCATTTCGAGACAGCAACATGCTTCTCAAGAGCTGAACATTCTTACCTGTTCACTTTTCTTTCTTGCTGTTTGTCAGGCTGACACGGGAACCTAAATTTTTTTCCCCCCATCAAGGACTCCAAAGAAAAGTAGTATAAAAATACAATAAAGTGGAAGCTTTAGCTTTTATTTGCTCTTCATAACTTGACAAGCTTAGCTCAAGGAACCTAATGGAGTACTGCAGGAAATGAAGCTTATATTTTGTATTTGATGGTGTGGCTATGCTGGTTTTGTTTCTTTACCTGAACCAGATGCTATTTGGTAATCTTCTTCTACCACTTCTACCAGCAGTTACTTAACTCTTTTTGCCTCTTTGACTGATGTCAAGGACTTTTGCTGCGTTTTAACCAAGATGATACTAAGCATTTTCTCTCTGTGCCTTATTCTTCTGTGTGATTTTTATTATGATGATGATGATGATTGAATGAAAACATACATTCCCATATAAATTTGCATGCCCACCTATATGCAGCTCCCACTGCTCTTCCTGCCTGGTGACAGCACACTCTTCCTCTCTGCTCCATACATGTCTTAGCCTCCCAACAATCTCCTATCCACTCCTCTCCACCCACTCCCCTTCCTCTAGTATGAGGTCAGCAGGAAGACATCCTATAGACGCATATAACCATAAAGTGCACACATGATATGGTCACTCTGTGTCACCAAGTCTAATCCATTTCTGTCTGAAGAGTTGACCTCCACTATGATTTATGGACAGGGGCAGCATCAGGGCCATGGGCCATGCTCCCAGGGGTACTCCAAGACCCCTGGACTATCAGTTGCAGTCTTTTAATGGAGATCTCAGGGTGCACTCCTTTTTATTCTTGTGTTGCCAGTGAGACTCAACATAGTGAGCTCCATCGTGGCTATCACTGGTGGTGGCTGGGCACTATCCAGTTCTTCCAGTCACAAGTCAAGACAGACACCCACTCACCTGGGTCTCTCTATCTTCTGGGTTCCCTTTCCCCCATGTAGTTTTGATCCTTGGTGATCATTCACTAGTGCTGAGTTGGGACATCGTCCCTCAGATGGCAGCTTGGCAGCTTTTAAGAACCCAGAAGCCACTCACCTATGTGGGGTGCAGAGGGCTCTCTTAGCAAAATACAAGTTGTGTCAATTAGCTTCAATTTCCACTGAAAGTGTGGTCCCCAGCCTCCCACCCTAGCTAATCTGTCCTTGCAATATTGGGTTAAGATGTGAGGAGTAATCACGTTATGGTAAGGTACAGTTAATACTGCTCTTCCTTTTTTCTTTTTTTTGTAGCTACCCTTTCCTCTCCTCCCTCCACTTTTTTTGGGGGGGGTCATTGTATCTGTTACATAGCTTTTGCCAATTCAATTTTTTTTATTATGACTGAGTAAAAATGTACATTCCCATATAAATTTACATGCCCACCTTTATGCAGTTTCCAGTGCTCTCCCTGCCGAGTGACAGCACACTATTCCTCTCTAGTCCATACATGTCTCATCCTCCCAATAGTCTCCTTTCCCCTCTTCTCCACCCACTCTCCTTCCTCCAGCCAGAGGTCAGCAAGATGATATCCTATAGATTCATAGAACCATAAAGTGCATACAATATATGGTCACACTGCATCACTAAGTCCAATCCATTCATGTCCGAAGAGTGAACCTTCATTATGATTTATGTGCAAGGGCATAACTGCTCTTCTTTCTAATGTGTGCTGTCATAGATTTCACCCAAACAAATTCCTAACTTCCTAATCTAAACCCGCGCCACCACCCTCCATCCCTCGCCATCCTTACAGTCACAAAAGAGTTTTTTCCTCTTTGCATGAGTCTGTTTTTAAGTCCTTATCTTAGGGGTCTCATATAATACTTGTCCTTTTGTCACTGACTACTTTCACTCGGCCTAATGTCCTCCGATTGAAACCAGGTTATGAGATGTTTCCTAAAATCATTGTTGTTCTTTATCATTGCTCAGTGTTCTGTTGAATATATATACCATAGTTTACCCATCCATTCCTCTGTTGTTAGGCATCTGGATTGATTCCATCTTTTTGCCATCGTGGACTATGCTGCGATAAATATTCGTGTGCATGTATCAGTTCGTGTGAAAGACCTTGATTCTGTAGGATATATTCCAGCAGTGGGATTACTGGGTCAAATGGTATATCTAGATCTAGCTTTTTAAGGCAGCACCAGATTGTTTTCTGAAGAGGTTGCACCATTTTGCAATCCCAACAGTGTAGGAGAGTTCCAGTTTCTCCACAGCCCCTAAAACACTTGTTGTTTTGGGTTTTTTGGAACATGGCCAACCTTGTGGTGAGATGGTATCTCATTGTTGTTTTGATTTGAATTTCTTTAATAGATAATGATTGTGAGCATGTCCACATGTGTTTTTTGGCTGCCTGAATCTCCTCTTTAGAGAAGTGTCTATTTCCTTTGCCCATCACTTAACTGGATTATTTATCTTTTTCTTATTGATATTTTGTAGTAACTTATATATTATGGAGATAGGCATTAGTTTGACATACAGTTGCCAAATGATTTTTTTCATTCTGTAGGTGGTCTTTTAATTCTCTTAATAAAGTTTTTGGCTGAGCAAAAGTGTTTGAGTCTTAACAGTTCCCATTTATCTATTTTCTGTTCTATTGTTTGTGGTTTGTTTGACAGATTTTGAGGTCTGTCTATGTTGTGTATTAAAACTTCCATTGCTGTTCCCACTTTTTCTTGGATGAGCTTTAAAGTTTTAGATTTGTTATTTAGGTATTTTATCCAGTTTGAGTTCATTTTTGTGTAAGGTGTCAGATACAGGTCTTGTTTTAATTTATCATGAATGGATATCCAATTTTACCATCACCATTTGTTGAAGAGATTGTTTTTAGCCCAGTTTAATGTCTTATGGCCTTTGTCGAATATCAACTGTTCATAGGAATATGGTACCATCTCTGGGGGCTAAATTCTGTTCCATTGATCTATCTTTCTCTTTTTGTACAAATACCACGCTGTTTTGGCTCATGTGGCAGTGTAATAGTTCTAAAGTCAGGTAATGAGAGGCCTCCCAGTGTGTTCTTCTTCAGTAGTGTTTTACTTACCCAGAGCTTCTTCCCTTTGCAAACAAAGTTGGTAATTTCTTTCTTCATCTCATTAAAAAATGTCACTGGAATTTAAATTGGGATTGCATTGTATAAATAGATTGCTTTGGACAAAATAGACATTTTCACAATGTTAAGTCTTCCTATCCATGAGTATGGTAGGTTTCTCCATTTATTTAAGTCTCTCTTAGTTTTTTGTAGTAAGGGCTTGTAGTTCTCTTTGTAAAGGTCTGCTATTTCTCTGGTTAGATTTATTCCAAGGTACTTTGTCTCCTTAGGGGCTACAGTAAATGGTATTGACTTGGTGATTTCTTCCTTAATAATCTCGTTGTTGGTATAAAGGAATCCTACTGATTTGCTTACGTTTATCACGTATCCTGAGACTTGGCTGAACTCTTCTATCACTATGAGTAGTTTCCTTATGGATTCTTTGGGATTCTCTGTGTTTATAATTATATCATCTGCAAATAGGGAGATTTTTAGTTCTTCTTTGCCGATGCAGATGCACTTTATTTCTTGATCTTGTCTAATTGCTCTGGCTAGAACTTCTAGTACAGTGTTGAATAGGAGAGGTGAAAGTGGCTCGTTGTCTAGTTCCTGTTCTCAAAGGAAACTGTTTCAGTCTCTCTCTATTGAGGATGACGTATGCAGTTGGCTTTGTATAAATGGCCCTTGTTGCACTGAGGAATTTGCCATCCATTTCTATATTGCTGAGAGTTTTTCTCATGAATGGGTGCTGGACTTTATCAAATGCATTTTATGCATCAATAGACAAAATCAAGTGATTCTTGTCTTTTGTGTTATTTATGTGGTTGATCACACTAATTGTTCTGATGTTGAACCAGCCTTGCATCCCTGCATCCCTTGAATCCAACTTGGTCATGATGGATTTTTATTTTTTTTTTTGATGTGTTGTTGTATTCTATTGGCAAGAATCTTATTGAAGATTTTTGCATCTAGATTCTTGAGTGATATTAATCTGTAGTTCTCCTTTTTTGTTGGGTCTTTCCCTGTCTTTGGTACCAGGATTATACTGGCTTCATAGAACGAATTTGGGAACATTCCATCCCTTTTTATCTTGCAAAATAGTCTCAGTAGTATTGGAGATAACTCTTCTCTAAAAGCTTGGTAGAATTCTGCAGTGAAGTCATCTGAGCCTGGGCTTTTTTTGGCTGCTAGTTTTTGGATGAGTTTTTCAATCTCTTCTTCTGTGATGGGTTTATTAAGTTGTTCCGCTTCACCTTGAGATAATTTTGGTAGGTAATATCAATCAAGGAATTTGTCCATTTCATCTAGGTTTTCAAATTGGTTAGAGTAAAGTCTTTCGTAGTATTCTCTTAAGATACTTTTGATTTCTGATGGATTGGTTGTGACAACTCCTCTCTCACTTCTTATTAGGGCTATTTGTTTCCTTTACCGTTTTTCTTTAGTGAGTTTAGCCATTTGTCAATTTTGTTGACCTTTTCAAAAAACCTGCTTGTGGTCTTTTCAAATTTTTCAAATGTTATTCTGTTCTCCAATTTGTTTAGTTCTGCTGTAATCTTTATGATCTCTTTTCTTCTGGTGTCTTTGAGGTTCCTCTGTTGGCCTCTCTGTACTCGTTCAAGCTGTAGGGTCAGTTCTTTGATTTGGTTTCTGTCTTCCTTCCAGATGTGTCTATTAAGAGATAAACTGACCCTTGAGCACTGCTTTGGCTGTGTTCCATAGGTTCTGGTAGGAAATGTTTTTGTTCTTATTGGAATCCATAAATTTCTTTATTTCATCCTCGATTTCTTCTATAACTCATGGGTCTTTCAGTAAGGTGTTGTTCAGTTTCCATCAGTTCCACTTCCTATCTACGTTTTTTCTGCTATTGATTTTGACTTTTATGGCTTTATGATCTGAGAAGATATTTTGCATTAATTCAGTGGTGTGGGTTTTGTTGAGGATTGCTTGATGTCCTGACCCATGTTCTATTCTAGAGAGTGTTCCATGTGCACTGGAGAAGAAGGTCTAGTTGTCCGCTGATGGATAGAAAGTTCTGGATATGTCAATGAGTTCTAGCTGGATAATTGTGGCAATAATGTCTTCTGTCTTTATTGGGCTTTTTTCTAGACCATCTGTCCAGTATTGAGAGTGAATTTTTGAAGTCTCCTAACGTTACTGTGGACTGATCTATCTCTTTGTTGAGTGTAGTCAGTATTTTTTTAATTTATTTAGGTTCTTTAATATTAGATGCATAAGTATTTAATATTGTTAAGTCCTGCTTGTGTTTTGAATCTTTCAGGAACAAATAGTCTCCATCGTTGTCCACAATGGTGGATTTTACATTAAAATCTATTTTATCAGAGATTGGAATTGCCACACCTGCTCTTCTTTGTTTACTGTTAGCTTGATATGTATTCTTCCACCCTTTAGTTTTCAGTTTGTTCCTATCTTTAAGTCTAAGGTGAGTTTCTTGTAGACAACATATAGGTGGGTCATGTCTTTTGATCCAAGATGTCACTCGATGTCTGTTTACTGGAGCGTTCAGTCCATTCACATTCAATGTACTTATTGATAGATATGTATTCAGTGTTGCCTTTGTGATATGTTTATTTTTGTGTCAATATTTTCTCTGTTTTTCTTATTAATCTGCTTTGGGACCTTCTTATTCGTGAGTTGATTTTTCACCTTTTTCAGGGTTGGTTTTGTGGTTGTTGTGACTCCCATGTTAAGTTTCTTGATTTCACATGTTGCATCTTTATTGTGCTTTATGGCTTCCCCTATAGTCCCCCTTAATAAACTATGTATAAACCCAATTTCAATTACTACCATGCTTATCAACTTCCTCACTATCTGGAAGGAATATAATGACTGTAGTACACGCCTCTTTAATATGATGATATCATAGTTTTCATGATCACTGGATTATGGCTTTCACTATGATAGCTTTGACTGAGTTTGGAGCCTTTCCTAACTGAGTAGGATTCTGGGTGTTGTGTCCTGAATTTGCTTCTAAAATGTAAAGCTAGAGGTTTTGTTCTTCTAAGCTAGGAGATTCTTTCAGTATTTCTTGTAGCTTTGGTTTGTTTTTTAGGAAGTCTCTGAGTTTCTGTATATCTGAGAAAGTCTTAATTTCATTTTCATATTTGAAAGAGAGTCTTGCAGGATATATAATTCTTGGTTGGAAGCTCTTCTCCTTCAAGGCTTTAATGTGTCATGCCACTCTCTCCATGCCAGCATTGTTTCTGTTGAGAAATCTGATGAAAGTCTACAGGGTTTCCCTCTGAATGTTATCTTTACTTTGAGTCTTGCTGCCTTTAAGAGTTTCTGCTTATGTTTCATTTTGTTAAGCTTGATTATAGTATGTCTTGGAGTCTTTCTTTTGAGATCTATATTGAGTGGCATTTGATACGTATTTTGGGTATCTATATTCTCTTCTTTCATAATTTTGGGGAAGTTTTCTGTCAGCAGCTTAGCAACAATATTCTCTGTGTTCTCAGATGTCTCGCCCAGTTCAGGAACTCCAATTAATCATAGACTGCTCCTCTTAATAGAGTCCTACAGGCTTCTTAATGCTTCTTCATTTTTCTTGTTTCTTTTTTCTGATTTCTCCTCATAGATGTTGGAGTCAGTAGCTCTGTCTTCCAAATCAGAAAGTCTAGTTTCTATTTGTTCAGTCGTGTTTTCTTGGCTTTGAACTGAAGTTTCTATGTCTTTGATTTTGTCCTTCATCTGTTGGATTTCAGAGTACTGGTGTTCCGTCAGATTGAATAGCTTGCTTAGTTTTTCATTTTGCTCTGCTGCATTTTGTATAAGGTCTAGGAGGTTTCTATATATATAATATTTTTGTATTCACCTTCTGATAGTTTTAGAAAAGCTTCTTAGTCTGGGATATTCTTTGGTACTTTCTTTTGGGGGCTTTCTGAAACCATGAGTGATTTCTTGGTTATGGTTTTCTCAGAGTTTGTTACTTTAGGGTCATCATGTGAGTCAGTAGAGGCTAGGAGAGATGCTGTGAGGATGGACCTTAGTTGTTTCTCTAAGCCGTCTTAAAATGAGAGGTAAAAGTATTTGACAACTTCAAGTCTGTCAGGTTTTTAGGCGTATAGGACCCTCTTCCCAGCTGGCAAGGTAAGCACCTCTACATTGAACCCTAGATGTTTAAACTAGCTCAAGATACAGAAAGGCTACTGCCCTGCTGGCTTCTACTCTCTGATCCGAGCTGTAGGCGACATTGTTGAATACAGCTTTTCTGATGGAAAAATGCTCTCCCCTGGGTAGGCGCTGCCTCCTAACCTAGGAACTAAGTCCAGCTGGGGCCTCTGTATGAGTGTATTCACTGTCCAATGGATCAAGATGGTATCCCACACAAGCTTGCCTCTTGGCTGTGTCCAGGCTACTGTATTGAAGTGGCAGAAAGAGAGGCCAAAGGTGTCAACATGCCCAGAGTCCAAAGCAGGGCTGTCAAAACATGGCAATTTCACTTGCCAATCCCACCAATGGTGCTTCTGAGATTAGTAGCTAGCCAAGTTCCAGCTCCTCCTGTGGGGCAAGACAGAGAAGGAAAGATTAAAATGGTGAGCTACTTTTATTCCATGCAAACCCATGCACGCTGAGAGTGGGGTAAATGATAGAGAGGAGGTTTTGCTTTCAGTGGTATAAAGTCCAAATTAACAGCCCTATGCTGTGTCCTAGGACTCACTAGGTATCCAGAAGACTCTGTTTAATTATCACTCTGGGTCTTGATTTCCTGAGGGATATAGGGAGATGTGTGTTTAGTCCACCATCTTGACTCCACCCCCCTCTGCATGATCTTAATATAGAAAAATATGAACCAAGACTTTATAATCATAATGAAGGTCCACTTTTTGGACACGAATGGATTGGACTTGGTGATGCCGAGTGACCATATATTGGATGCACTTTACGGTTCTATGCATCTATAGGATATCATCCTGCTGACCTCTGGCTGGAGGAAGGTGAGTGGGTGGAGAGGAGGGAAAAGGAGACTGTTGGGAGGATGAGACATGTATGGAGCAGAGAGGAATAGTGTGCTGTCACTGGGCAGAGAGAGCAGTGGAAGCTGCATATAGGTGAGCATGTAAATTTACATGGAAATGTACATTTTCACTCAGTCATAATAAAATAAAGAAAGAAAAAAGTCAAAAGAATCTGGCAAATGAATCTTTAGATACACTCTGCCAGTATATTTAACATATAACATCTACAATTAAAAATAATTTCAAAAATTTCACTAAAGCATGGACAGTGAACAGTTTGTTAAACTGCTCGTGAAACAGGATTTATTCAGCTTCATCATTTTTAAATACTAAACAACAACAATCTCTCTCTCTCTCCCTCTCTGTCTCTTTTTCTCTCTGATATAAATGAGCCCAAAGTTTCTGAAATCTGAAAATCCTCACTGCTGGTGCAGGTATAACAAAGTGAGCTGTTGAAAGGAATGTAAATTTGTAAAGTACTTTTGAAAAACCATATGTCAATATGGATCAAATGTCCTTGAAATGTCCATACTCACTTGATGTACTTGTTAGACACTTGAATAAGGGAATAATACTAAATGCAGAAAAAAAGTGTGGTGTACATAATACTCATATCTGTGTTATACAAAATTGTGAAGAATTGAAAACATAAGCAGTCTGAAATTGAAAGAGTAAATTATGGAAGTCATCAAATGAAGATACAAAGTAACATGATAAACTGGATGCAATTTGAGTTAAATAAGTTATAAGTAATTGTACATATCACATATGAAAGGAGAGAAAAAAAAGTTGCAGGAGGATGAGAGAATTCAGTGATGTTTATATACATAGTGCTTTCTTTGTGTCCCAGGAGTACTGATAATACCAGCTTCTTATCTTCGATACCTTTACTTTCATCAAGAAAAATTTGTTTACACACACACACACACACACAGAGAGAGAGAGAGAAAGAGAGAGAGAGAGAGAGAATTTCTCTAGAGCGATAAGAGTAGGGGGAGGGGACAATGGTGTTTAGAATACAATTTATCATGTAGAGTATTGCCATTCCATGTAATACAAAACAAAAGGGTGAATAACATAGTTCTTTCTGAGAATACATAAGTTGAAAGTAAAAAAAAAAAAAACCCCCGTCTCTAACTCTTTCTCCAGCCTTTGCTTTGAATTTCATCAGGAGTGCACTTCATCTTTCAAATGGAGCTCTCTAATCAGAGCAAATGGGGTGGAGTGTAAGAAATTTTTGATTGTGTAAAAGAAGTGAACACGAAAACGTTGCCTGTGCCCTGAAGCAAATTATGGACCTTTCAAATGGCCTCTGAGGTGACTGCCTATAAATCTCTGCTTTTGCCATGTTTAACTAAAACCCAATACTCACTCAACAAGAAATCCTTCAATGTTATAAAGAAAACAATGACAAAGCACTCTCTTTTGTGTCAGGAAACACGAATATTTTCACAAAAGTAAAAGAATAGTTCTCTAATTCTTTTTACTTCTTTTCTGCATTTTTTTCTCTACCCTTTGCTCTTCCAGTTTGCTGTCTTTTCTCTGGTGCTGTTCCAGCAGGATCTTCCAAGTAAGAGTGAAATATCCTAGATCATAAAAATACTAGAGAGAGAACTGTCTCCTCAAACTTACAACTGTGTTTATGATAATATCTGAAATACCTCAAGAACCTGCTTATTCTGAAATGTTGCATGGATATTCGAGTCATCTGGCTCAAGTCCTTTCTTTTCCATCTCCACTTCACTTGTATAGTGCTATAAGAGTGGCCTTTTACTCTTACAGTCGTACACATCTTTTACTCTCCTATGATCCTGCTTGGTCATCCTTCTAATTCTCTTGCTAACATCTTTGGAAAAAATAGCTAGTAACTGGGATGAGCTGTGGGCCTAAGAGTTGTAGTAGACTTATTTTTATAACATGAGTTCCTGTTAGTTTGCCCTCTTTTGTATCTTATCATCATGACAGTGGAATATGTATGAGGTGACTATATAGTATTTTGAAATGATCAATTTTAAATTGAATTTTCAGCATGGGCCATGGTTTGTTGTTTATTACTATATTTTTGTTTTGGAAAATTTAGACTTTCTAGAACATGGTTGGAAACTCTGGTGGCATAGTGGTTAAGTGCTATGTCTGCTAGCCAGAAGGCTGGCAGTTTGAACCTTCCATGTGCTCCTTGGAAACTCTATGGAGCAGTTCTACTCTGTCCTGAAGTGTTGTCATGAGTCAGAATTGACTTGATGGGACTGCATTTGGGTTAGAATGTGGTTGGAAATCCTGGTAGAATAGTGTTGTGTGCTACAGCTGCTAAATAAAGGGTCATCAGCTCAAATCTACCAGGTAATCCTTGGAGACTTTATGGGGCAGCTCTACTCTGTTCTAAAGAGTTGCTATGAGCTGGGATTAATCAAATGGCAATGGGTTGGTTGGTTGGTAGTATATGGCTTAAAGATATCTTCTAATTCAACCAATGCATTCAGTCCATTGGTTCCAAGCTATTCCATATCTTGGAAGGTAGAATCTCCTCTCGATCCAACCCCAAGTTTCCTTCATCACATGCCTGTTCTCCACCAACAAAGTTCCACACAGGGAGAAACGGAGATCCTGGAACCATCACAAAGCTTTCACTGATTCTCTCTACCAAAGACCATTCATTAAGGAGTAGCACAATTATCTCTTAATCAAACCAGAGATCTTCTTTACCAACTGAAAATTGATACTTAAAAGAGTATTTTTAAGACATTGTTGAAAAAATTGTTTAGCTTTTAATACAAAGAACCACACTTGGCACTTAGTTCAATCTCTTCTAGATATTACTATTTTTTCATAATAGCAAAGACTCAACAACATAATCTATATGAGTATAGTTTGCATAATTATTTTATTTCCCACTGTCTCATTACTATTAATGTTATTGTTACTTTTAGTATATTGTGAGTACTGTAAACAGATTTTAAATTATTCTAACTACATGTTTCCATTCAGGTTTATAACAATTCTATAAAAGTAAAGATTGTGCTATTACCCTTATATTGATGAAGGAATTAACTATGCAGTATAAATTTCTTGACATTACACAACTAATAAGCGGCCATGTTGGAGTCCTAGTAAAATCCCTCTTGAACTTTATGTCTGGAAATTAAAGCAGATATAATCATAAATGAACAAGCAACAAATAGATGTCAATTTGACTTTGATTCATGGGGAATCCTTGTGTTACACAGTACAACTGAGACTTATAAAGTTTTTCTGGCTATAATCTTTATGAAAACGAGTTGACAGACCTTTCTTCCATGGTGACAAGGGGTGATTTCAAAGTGCCAATCATCTGGTTAATAGTTGAGCTCAAACCATTTCTGTCAGTGACAAATCTATCTAAAGTTGTTCAGTTCTTACAGTATTCTTATTTGGTATACAGTGACTATGTTATCATTCTCATTGTATTTACTTGAGTCGTTGAGAGCTTACTTTATAACATAGTGGGTGGATTTGTAAACTGTAGGTAATTCATAGAAGTTTCACTTACCAAAATACATGATTCAAATTCATTTTAGTGATAAAAGATACAATTAGAATTGTTTCCCTAATAAGAAGTAGCAATCTGCAATAAATTCCTATAATGAGTCAATAATCACTGTAATGATACCCTAGGTACACCTAGAGATTCTGTCCACCCTGTTAGCAACTTTCTCCATGTCTTCAGCACATGCTAACATGCACTGGGTCCGCAAAAAAAAAAAAAAATAAAACAGAAGCACTTGCAACATTATCTATTTTATGATAGTCTTCCACATTTATCTAAAGCAGCAATGCTGATGTGTCTAATACACAACAGCTTTCACTTTGTAATAGATACCTGCAGCTTATTTGCCAAGTTTCTTTTACCATCCAGATCAGAGTGTCTGAATACTGGATCTCTCAATAGAAGGAAAAAACAAAAAACAAAAAACTGTCTGCTCTCTTATCCACCAGGCAAAAATGAAACCAAAAAGTAGCACAAGGAGGACTTAAATGTCATACAAAGTTATCAGTGGCTGATGAACAATGAACTTTGCATCAAGACTTGAACTACAGGTTAAGTAGGTACGTTTAAGGAGGTGGCCACATCTGCAGATAGATAGCCTAGGGTTCTATAGATAAGAGTAGACTCAGGGATCTGGGTTGGTTTTGCTTGTAGGCATTTGGGGGTTGACTGCTGCCATGGAGTGAGTTGTGCCCCCACCCCCAAATACTTGTATTAATTTGGCTGGGCCTTGATTCCTAGTATTGTGTAACACTCCTTTGTGTTGTAAACTCTGCCCCTCTATATGGAGGACAGGCTTCAGTTGTGTTGGTAGGACAGGACTCAGTGTGTGAGATTACATTGTGCTTTGGTGCAGCCTCTGAGATACAAAGGAAAAGGAGGCAAACAGAGAGTTAGAGACCTCATGCTATCAGGAAAGAAGCAGTGCTAGAAGCAGACCTTGTCCTTTGGAAAAGACTTAGGGTTCCTGTGCATCAGAAGCCTCCACTCCAGAGAAGGATTGACAACAAGGACTTTCCTCTGGAGCCGACAGAGAATGCCTTCCACAGGAGCTCATGTCTGAGCTTGGACTTACAAACTACTGGACTGTGACAGAATAAAATTTCTATTTTTAAAGCTATCACTTGCAGTATTTCTGTTATGGCAGTAACAGATGACTAAAACAACTGAACATTCTAAAGGTTAAAGGAACAAATATGTTACTTTTTACTTCTGCAGTGTTTGATTTGAGCTCCTTTAAGTCTTTCTTTTATCCAATCACCTAACAAAATAATTTAAGGCAACAATAAAGATTCTAACTCTAGCTAGGTAATCTTTATCACTGGGTGTTATCAAGTCAATTCTGGCTCACAATGACCCTATGTGACAGAGTAGAATTTCCACATAGGGATTCTTGGCTGTAATCTTTACAGAAACATTTTAAAACAACCAAAAAATAAACCCACTATTGTAGAGTCAGTTCCAACTCAGGGCAACCCTTAGGGACCCTAGAGGGTAGAGTAAAGCTGCTTCATAGAGTTTCCAAGGAATGTCTGTTGGATTCAAACTGCCACTTAACCAGGGTTTTTACTAGGTCTTTTTCCCAGTGAGCTGCTAGGTGGGTTTGAACCACCAATCTTTCACTTAGCAGCCAAGAATTTAACAGTTGCATCACCAATCTCACATTAAGTCAGTGTGGAAATGTCATCGGTACATGTCTAATAGGTGACTTACCCGAATTACTCTCTATAGCGTCTATGCCTAAATAGCAAAGATAAAGTTGCCTCTCCGTCTTCTCTTGATATTCCGTCAGATTCACTTGAAGTCAATAGTAACCATTGTTGTCAGTCCAAACGGTACTCATTTGGAAAATGGTGCAATAAAATATATATGGCAAGAGAGTGCAGAAGACGTGGAAACCACCAAAAAAAAGTCTGTTTTAGAGAATTAAGAATTCATCAATAATTCTTGTTCTTAGATGGATGAATAAAGCTTACCCTAAAACTGTGAGGAAATGTGAAAACTTTGAAAAAAATCACTCACATATTTTAAGGGTCTCCAAAAGAAAGGTTGCCATAAGTCGGATCCGACTCGATGGCACTTGGCTTGGCTAAAAGAAAGGTATTAAGGGAGGTTAGTAAACATGTTTTTCTTTATGCAAAATAAAAAGGACGGAAGCGAACAAGCCAGGGACAAAGTAGAAAGAGAGTGAGAAAAGGTATAAAAGAGAGTGGAGGAAAGTGAGAAAGGAAGGAAAGGATGAAAAAAAGAGAAAGGGTGGGGAGAGGAAGGACACATAGAAAGAAGCGAGGGAGGGAGGAAGTCTCCGCTATTTAGAGATAAAATTCATGTAAAGCCAACTGTACTTCAGTAAATAACTCTTCTTCTAGAAAAAGTTCTATTAGCTGGCAATGAGTATTATGAATCTCTATATAAGGCCAAAAATCTTAATATTGCAAATATAGTTTTCCAGGTTTTGTTAGTTATTTTAATTGGAGAAATTACACTTAGCTGGGCAGTATTATAGAACTGATTAATAAATTACCATTGCTTGTCAGTGCTCAAGGACTCTTGAGTAGTAGTATTTGAAGCACAGTTGATGGTAATTAAATAATTTCATCACCAATAGCAATTAAATATACCCAACTTAGTGGCTCATGTAAGGTATTGAAAATTCTATCTTATCATGTTAGTTTGATGAGTAGATACATGAGCCAAGCCAAGTAGACTGTAATATAAGATGGTCCCATCATGATAATAAAATATAATATTTTGTGTAAATGGAAAACTCTTGATATACAATTAGATTCACTTGAAGTCAACAGTAACCATTGTTGCCATCTCCAGATGGTGCTCGTTTGCGATATTGTGCAATAAAATATACATGGGAGGAGAGTACAGAAGACATGGAAACCTTCAGTTACTACAAGTTGTTATCAGTAGGAAGACTAAAGTTTTCCTCACATTTTACTATGTCACAGGTAAGAATGAATAGTACTATTGAGGGCATGTCATAATTTAACTGGGAACATTTTTATTTTTTACTTGTTTATACAGTAATGGTATGTCATACAACGTCTGACTCCTTTGGGTCAGAATATGGTGGATTTGATTTTATTTGTAGCTTTAAAAATCACTTTAAGATAGGTTTATCCTGAACATGCTGTTTTAATATTTACATAAATTCTAACAACTTGTTCATTAATAATTTATGAGAATTATAAATAAATAAATATACTTTTCTAAGCTTTTTTTCTTAATTCCAACTTTGTAACACATAGAATTTATCAATTTCTCAGCTAGGAAAAGTAGCTGTGCTATTGTAAGTATTCATCTAATAACGCATTGTGTGAGCATAATTCCTAAGAGGTACCTGAAGAAGCTATCTCATCGTTACCTAGATTCTATGTAAATCCAGCCGGCATTGGAGTCTGTAGTGTCTTGTCATACAGTATGTTACAAATTCCACACACTGTGGTTGAAAACTTCAATAACTTTCAGTGAATTTACACAGATTCACAATCATCATCACAGACCAGATTTAGAACATCCTTGTGACCACAAAAAGTTTTTGGGAGTCTGTTTGTAATCAAATCCTGGTTCTACTCCCACCTCCAAACAAGGCAAAGTTCACCTTTCCTGGAAATTTCATATACTTGGAATCATGCAGTATATCTTTTGTGTCTGGTATGTTTCACTTATAATGTTTTTTGGGGTTATTTGATGCCTGAAATATATCTGTATGTCATTCCACTATATTGCTGAATTATATGGTAACATATTTTTATTGTTCATTCACAAGCTGATGGATGTTAGGGTAATTTCTAAACTGGGACTATTATAAATAAAGATGTTAGGACATCTTATGCTATGAACATAGCCAAGCATAGCGTCTCATTATCATTTTCATAATGACATAAAGTTGAACACATTTTTATACACTACTTAGCCACGTTATGTATTCTTTGGTGAAGTGTCTATTGAAATATTTTGTCCATTTTTAATTAGAATTTTATTTTCTTTAATTGTAAAACATTTTTATATTATAAAAACCAAAGCCCTTTGTCAGGTTTATAATTTTTGTTTTTTTCTTCATAATTTGTACCTTTTCATTTTATTAATAGTGTTTGTTGAAAAACAGAAGGATTTTATTTAATGAGATTCAAGTTGTCATTTTTTACTTTTTAGAGGTTATGTTTTGGTGTCATATCTAAAAAATTATTGCCTAATCTAAGATCAAAGTTATTCTCCTTTCTCCTGGAGATTTTGTAATCTGAAGTTTTTATATTTGGATCTGTCATCCATTTTAATGTTTCATACATGCGCTGTATGAATATATACAACAGTTCATATTTTTGCAATCATATAGCCAATTATAATTAAAGGCATATCTGCTGTCTTTGGCTGGATTCTCTAGAGAATTAAAACCAGTAAGCAAAATATATATATATACATAGAGAGATTTATATCCAGGAAATGGCTTGTGCTGTTGTAGAAGCTGTGACATCTCAAGTCTGTGGGTTAGGCTAGAGGTACTCCTGATTTATGTAGTCTCAGGGGTTGTTGAATTCAAGATCAGGAGGTCAGACAGCAGAGTTCTGGCTCACAGTCTGCAAAACCTGATGAACCCCATAATCAACAGGCAAGACTCCAGGTAAATTACTAGCTCAAGTCATAAGAATCAAAAGCCAGATGAGCAGGAGCCAGCTACAGGACCCAGAGCACCAAAAGCCCACAGATCTTGCCAGAATGTCCAATATATTGGATGAAGCCATTCTATCAAAGAAACTTTCTTTCTATGGATTGATTATGCACAGCAGATTTCATCATGGAGGTAATCACATTATGTCAAATATCATCATGGAAGTGATCACATCATTATGTTGTTGTTAGGTGCCACTGAGTTGGTTCCAACTTATAGTGCCCTATGAACAACAGAATGAAATACTGCCTGGTCTTGTGCTATGTCCACAATCATTATAGGAATGCCAAACTACATCATATCTGCCAAACCGCTAGAATCATGGCCCATTCAAGTTGATACACAACCTCAACCTTCACAGTTGCTAACCAGAAGATTAGTAGTTTGAACCCACTAGCTGCTGCACAGGAAAAAGATCTGGCATTGTGCTTCCATAAAGAGCACAATCCTGGAAACTATGGAGCAGTTCAACTTTGTATTATACAGTAACTATTACTTTAGATTAACTCAGAGGCAAAATGTTCAGTTTTATATCTTTTATTAGTTCAGAAGAATATCTTTTGTTCTAAAGAACTGCACTGGCAATGCTGGCAAACATAAAATCCTATGGCTTATTTCTGGGGTTTAATCTCAGCTCTACACTATTAATCTATATCTCTGTCCTTACACTACTTTCACGCAGCCATTGAATATTGTACCTGAAGTTTGCAGTCAGATAGTGTCAAACCTCCAATTTGATTTTTCTTTTTGAATATAATTTTGGTTATTCTGGAGTCTTTGAATTTCCACAAAGAATTTAGACTCAGCTTGACAGTTTGTATGTATTGGGTTTGGATAGCTATTTCATTATATCTGAAGAATGTTTTAGGGAATATTATCATCTTAAAGACATTTTTAAAATAGCTATGTTGAAATATAATTCACCTACCATACAGCTTCAACAATTAAAAGTGTAAAATTCAACAACTTTTTATACATTAACATTGTAAAGAGTTTTGTATTTCTTAAAAAACTTAAGCAGAAAACTTCTCTGAAATTATAAAAGAAGATAATATAGATTTACAAGATGCGCATTGAATACCACAAAAACTAGAACCCAGAAGAAGGACACCAAGTCTTGATATAATCAAGTTTAATAAAATACAACATAAAGAAAAGCCCTTAAAAGCAGTGAGGCTTAAAGCAAAGCCAGCATTCACAGGGAAGCCTTGTAGGCTTTTGTCTGATTGCTTGGCAGAAATGATTTTGGCAAGAAGGCAGGGGGATGACACATTCAAAGCCTTGAGGGAGAAACACTTCTAAACAAGAATTATACATGCAGAAAAATTGCCTCTTAAATATGAAGGTGAAAATATGACATTGGCAGATAAACAGAAGCTTAGAGACTCTGTAAAAAACCTAAGCAAAACTATAAGAGATACTGAAAAAATGTTTTTGCTTGCCAAGCCAAGTGCCATCGAGTCGAATCCTGCTTAGAAGAACAAAAAAATGAAGTGTATACTTAAGAAGGCAATGCAAGACACAGCATTCACAATTCTACTGAGTTAGGAAAGTCACAAAGCTCAATCAAAACTAGAATATTAAAAGAAAGGAACCAGTGACAATATCACGAAAACTATGACATCATCACATTAAAAAGGGGGATATGTTGCAATATGTCAGAGTCAGAGAGTTCTCCAATGAACACGGGGAGAGGAGGGAGCCATGCCGAGACTAAGGAAAAAACAGACAGACAAAAGTGGAATCAGGTGGCTAATGGTCACTGTGCCGAGAGCACAGAATCAGGTCTTATTGAAATATTTATACCGTCTACTGAGAGCAGTCAGTATCCTGGAGTTTCCAAGGAGTTGTTTCCAAGGAGTTGGAAACAACCCAGTTACCTAGCTAGTTGCTAAGGTGGAAACAGTTTTCTGCTGCCCATTGTGTTCGGATCCGACTCGACGGCACTTCGCTTGGCATTATGTTGTCACAGTTTTCTGTGCTCTTACATGCCTGGTCCAAGGCGTTCCGTGTTCCTGTGTGGTGTATCTTATTATCTGGATGTGTTCCCAGATTACTCCTTGGTTACTGGACACAAGGGAAAGTCAAGATAATTGATTATCATACTCTCATTAGAAATGGTTATACAAAGTTGAAGTGACAATATGGCAGCCAAGATGGCTGCGGTCATGTCAAGAGAGTTAACATATTTTCCCACAACAATAGCTATATCCCTTTAAGATGGAGAGGAATCTAAAAAGACATACAAAAGTTAAAGTCTGGTTTAAACTTAGAATATTAAGGGGAATAATAAGGATAGCCACAGAGCAAAATAACAACGCAACGTATCAAAACAAGAAACATAATACAGGAGTCTCAACAAACACAAAATCAACCATGAAAAAGGTGAAAAGTTAACTAAAAAGAAAAGTGGTCCAGAGCAGAATATTAAGAGCAAAATAGAACACATCAGCAACACAAAACTAAATGCAACAAAATAAGAGCACTAAGCATATGCGTATCAATAAATACACTGAATGTAAATGGACAGAGTGCTCCAATAAAGAGACAATAAGTGGCATCCTGGATCACAAGACACAATCCATCTGTAGGTCATTTACAAGAAACACACCTTAGACTCAAAGGTATGAACAAACTGAAAATTAAAGGATGGAAAAATATATATCAAGGAAACAATGTATAAAGAGGAGCAGCAGTGGTAACACTAGTCTCAGATAAAATCGACTTTAATGTAAAATCCAACATTGTGGACAAGGATGGTCGCTATATACTGCTGAAAGTTTCAATACATATGCAAGGCATAACAGTATTAAATAATTATGTATTCAATACCAGAGTATCTAAATACATTGAAGAAACACTGACAACATTCAAAAATGAGATGGATCACCCCACAATAATGTTGGTGGAATTCAGCACTCCAATTTCAGTAATGGACAGATCATCCAGAAAAACGTTCAGTAAGCCCCTGAAGACCTTATTGCAACAATTAACCAACTAGACCTTATCGACATATACGGAACTCTTAACCCATCAACATATAAGTACACTTTCTTCTCCACTGCATATGGAACATTTTCCAGAATAGATTGCTTGTTAGGACATAAAGCAAGTCTCAACAAAATTCAAACCATTGAATTATTGCAGAACATCTTTTCAGACAACAAATCCATAAAGTTAAAATCAATAGCTGAAAAAATATAGGTAGAAATTTGAACTCCTGGAGACTGAACCTTTCTCAAAAATCTGTGGATTACAGCAGAAATCAAGGACAAAATACTGAAACCTATGGAATCAAATGACAGTGAGAAAACATCCTACCGGAATTTATAGAATACAGCTAAAGTAATGTCCAGAGGTCAGTTTATTTCTATAAATGCACACATCCAGAAGGAAAAAAAGGACCCAAAACAAAGAATTAACCCTATAGCTTGAACAAATAGAAAGGGAGCAACAGAGGAACCCCTCAGTCACCAGAAGAAAACAGATAATAGAGATTAGAGTAGAACTAAAGGAATTAGAGAACAGAAGAACAACTGAAAAAATTGACAAAACCAAAAGCTAGTGTTTTTAAAAGATCAAGAAAAATGATAAACCATTGACTAAACTTACAAAGGAAAAGCAGGAGAGGAAATAAATTACCTGAATAAGAAATGAGTTTGGGAGATGTTACAAGAGACCCAACTGAAATCCAAGTATTATAAAAGAATGTGACGAACGACTGTGCTCTAACAGATTTGAAACTCCAGAGGAAATAGATAAATTCCTAGATTCATATATCCTACCAAAATGACCACAAGTAGAAGTTGAACAGCTTAATAAACCCATCACAAAAGGAAGAAGTTGTAAAAGTAATAATAATAATAATAAATTACCAACCAGGAAAAGTCCTGGCCCAGGTGACTTCACCAGACAATTCTAACAAACTTTTTGAGAGGCATTAACCCCAGTACTACTGAGACTACTTCACAGCATTAGAAAGGAATGGAATACTCCCAAATTCATTCTTTAAAGCCAGCATAACCCTGATACCAAAGCCAGGGAAAGATCTCATAAAAAAAAAAAAAAAAAGAAAATTGCAGACCAATAACACTCATGAAAACCTAGATGTAGAAATCTTCACCCAAATCCTAGCCAACAGAATTCAACAACATATCCAAAAACTAATTAATCATGACCAAGTTGGTTGGATTCCTACCATGGACACAAGGCTGGTTCAGCATCAGAAAAGCAATGAATGTGATCACCCACATAAATAGTACAAAGTATAAGAATCACCTGATTTTGTCGATTGATGAAGAAAAGGAATTTGACAAAGACTAACACCCATTCATCCTAACAACTCTCCCCTAAATAAGAATAGAGGAGAAATTCCTCAATGGAATAAGTGGCATCTATGCAAGGCCAGCTACCTAAATCATCCTCAGTGGAGAGAGACTGAAAATTTCTCTTAAGAACAGGAACTAGACAGATGCAGATGCTGTGATTATATACACAGAGAAGCCTAAAGAATCCATAAGTAAACTACAAGAACTAATTGAAGAGTCACACAAAGTATCAAAACCAAATCACAGTGTTGTCAAGTCGGTTCTGACTCATAGTGACCCTAGAGGTCAGAGTAGAACTGCCCCTTAGAGTTTCCACGAAGTGTCTGGCAGACATGAACTGACGATCTTCCAGTTAGCAGACGTAGCATTTAGCCCACAATGCCACGAGGGTTTCCATAAAGTATCAGATTATAAGATAAGGATAAGTTAATCAGTAGGATTCCGTTATACCAACAAAAAGATCATCAAAGCAGAAATCACCAGATCAGTAGCATTTACTATAGCCCCAAGAAGATAAAATACCTAGGAATAAATCTAATTAGAGAAATAGGAGACCTATACAAAGAGAACTACAAGCCCTTACTGCAAAAAACTAAAAGAGACTGACATAACTGGAGAAAACTACCTGGCTCGTGGATAGGAAGACTTAACATTGCGAAAATGTCTATTTTACCCAAAGTGATCTACATATACAATGCAATCACAATACAAATTTCAGTGACACATTTTAAGGTGATGGAGAAACAAATCACCAACTTTGTTTGGAAAGGAAAGAAACCTTGGATAAGCATAGCACTACTGAAGAAAAGGTACACAGTGGGAAGCCTCACACTACCTGACCTTAGAACCTATTACACTGCCACAGTAATCAAAATAGCCTGGTACTGGTACAAAAAGAGACCTATAGGCCAATGAAATAGAGCTGAGACCCCAAAGATGCCACCATCTCTTTATGAACATTTGATATTTGACAAAGGCGCTAAGATTGTCAAGTGGGGTAAAATTAGTTTCTTTAACAAATAATTTTGGCAAATTTGACATCCATCTGCAAAAAAAATTGAAACAAGACCCGTATATCACACTTCACATAAAAACTAACTCAAAATGGAGCAAGGATCTAAATATCAAATATAAAATGACAAAAATTGATGCAAAAAAATAAAGGGGGTCCATCATGGAACTTTTAACACACACTTTACACTTCAAAAACTGTCAAAGCATGATAACAGAAGAGAAAATAGTTAAATGGGGACTACTACGGATGAAATACTTTTGCTTATCCAAAGAGTTTATTAAAAGAATTAAAAGACCACCTACAGAACAGGAAAAAAAATATTTAGCCACTAAAGGTCAGACTGACGTCTGATCTCTGTAATCTACAAGGTACTGCAGAATATCAACAAGAAAAAAGTAAATAACCCATTTGAGCTATAGACAAAGAAGATGGACAGACACTTTACTAGAGAGGACATCTAAGCAGCCAAAAGACACATGAGGAAATGCTCATATACATTAGCTATCAGAGAAATTCAAATAAAAACTACCATGAGATACTGTATCATGCCAATAAGGTTGGCCATAATTCTAAAAACACAAAACAACAAATGCTGGAGAGGCTGTGGAGAGATTGGTACTGGGCTGGACTGCTAGTTGGATTGCAAAAATGACACAACCTCCTTAGAAAGCAATTTGGTGCTTCCTTAAAAAGCAGGACATAGATATACCATTTGATCTAGTAATTCAACTGCTTGGAATTTATTCTACAGAAACAAAGGCTGTCACACCAACAGGTATATGCACATGAATGTTTATTGCATTACAGTCCACAATGGCAAGAAGATGAAATCAACCCAGAGAACCATCAACAGATGAATGGATGAACAAACTGTGGTAGATATACTCAGTGTAACACTATGCAATCGTAAAGAACAATGACTATTTTAGGAAGCATTTCATAACCTGGTTTCAATTGGAAGATATTATACTGAGTGAAATCAGTCAGTGGCAAAAAGGAAATCCCTGGTATAAGGGCTTAAAAACAGACTTATGTACAGAAGAAAAGACTCTTTGACACATGCAAGGATAGGAAGGGATGGAGAAGGCTGGTCATAGATTAGTTGACAGAAATTTGGTTGGGTGAAAGCAGTGACAACACGTAGTAGAAAGTAGATCAACTTAACTAGACTTCACTGTAAACTGAAAACGCTTCTCATCTTAACCCAATATTGCAAGGATAGAGTAGCAGAGAGAAAGTATGGGGACCATGCTCTTGGGGATCATCAAGGCCAACTGGTATAATAAGCCTATTGTGAGGAGAGTCTTCTGCACCCTATGTTGGTGACTGGTGTCTGGAGTCTTATAAGCCAACAAGTTGCCATTTGAGGTATACCAAGTGGTCCCAACTCATCTGGAACAAATGATCACCAAGAACAACAAAGACACAAGGAAAAAAAGAGCCCAGGACACAGAAGAACCCATATGAATGGGTGACTGGGTGACTACCCAACATGTGGCCAGAAGGATCAGATTGTGTCTGGCTACCACCAAAGACAGCCGTGATGGGACACAATGTTGAGTCCCTGTGGCAACATAAGTAAAAGGGTGTGCAGCTCATGAACACAACTAAAAGATCACACTTGATGGTCCAGTTGCCTGGGGGATCCTCAGGGAGCAAGGACCCTAGAGCCACTGCTGCCCCTGTCGAGAAAATACTTCTGAGGTCAACTCTTCAGACAAAAAAATTGATTGGACTCAGGGAAACAATGTGACCATATGGTGTGTGTACTTCATGGTTCTATGCATTCATAAGAGTCTGTCCTAGTAGTCTCTTTCTAGATGGGAGAGAAGAGGATGGAGAGGAGAGGACAAGAGCTTGTTAAGAGGATGCAACAAGTATAACACGAAAAGGGGGAGTGTGCCGTTATGGGGCAAGGAGAGCAGAGGAGCTATAGATAGGCAGGCATGCGACATTGATTTTGATCGTATACTGTCACTTAATCACAATTTAAAAAAAAAGAAAAATCAACAGCCTGGTGCTGGTATAAAAGTTACATAGACTAATGGAACAGAACTGGGAATCCAAACATTAAATCATCCACCAAGGAGCAGTTGACATTTGCAACAGTCCCAAGTCCATAAGCTGGGTTAAAGACAGTCTCTTTAAGACATGGTATTGTCTTAACTGTATGCCAAGCCAAGTGCTGTCGAATCGGAGCCGACTCATGGTGACCCTATGCTAACTGGTTATCCATCTGAAAAAAACATGAACCAAAAGCCATATCTACACCGTGCACAAAAAATAACCAAAAATGCATCAAAGACCAAAATATAAAATCAAAAACAATAAAGATTATAGAATAAAATAAAAGTAGGAACAACTCTGGGTGCCTTCATACAGAGACTATAAACAGACTACAAATTACTACCAACAATGCACAGACACCAGAGGAGAGAAGAGATAATGGTGAACTTTTAAAAATCAAATACTGTGGTCCTCCAAAGACTTCACAAAAAGAATGAAAAAGACTACTTGCAGACTAGGATAGAATTTTTGGCTACCACATATCTGACTGGCCTCTAATCTCTATAACCTTCCAAGTACTACAGTCTCAACAAGAAAAAAGACAACCAATCAAACAGTGGGAAAACAATATGAACTATTAACAGTTACTTTTTCAAAGAAGAAACCCAAGTGGCTAACAAATACATGAGGAAATGTTTAAGAGCTTTAGATGTTAGATAATCCCAATCAAAATTACAATGAGATACCATCTCACCCCAACAACGCTGGCATTCATCCAAAAAACACAAAACAGTAAGTGTTAGAAAGGTTGTGGAGAAACTGGAACTCTTCTATACTGCTTGTGGGAATGTAAAATGGTACAACCACTTTGGCAAGCGATTTGGCACTTTCTTAAAAAGCTAGAAATAGAAATACCATATGATCCAGCCATCCTATTTCTTGTAATATATCCTAGACAAATAAGATCTGTCACATGAACAGATATATGCTCACTAATGTTTATTGAAACACTGTCCACAATAGCCAAGCTGGAATCCACCTAGGTGCTCATCAACAGATGATAAACTCACTGTGATAAATTCACACAGTGGAATACTATGCAATAATAAAGAACAAGGATGATTTTAGAGAAAAATCTCATAACATCGAGTCATCTTGAAAACATTATGCTGAGTGAAATTAATCAGTTACAAGAGGGCAAATATTACATGAGACCACTAGTATAAGAATTCAAGAAACGATTTAAGCACAGAAGAATGTAATCTTTGATGGTTACAGCAACGAGACAGACGGGGGCAGGTGTTCATAGATTTGATAGTAGACAGTAAGTGGTTAAGTTTAGATTTTGGTATAGTCCAGCAGTGTTCTACCGCTGGAGTATACCAAAATCTGAAAGGTTTTTTGAACACAATCCAGCAACATTTTGATGGAGAGAGTAGCAGGGACAGGAGTCTGGGGACTATGGTTTCAGGGGACATCAGTTTAACTGGCATAGCTTTTTAAAGAAAATATTCTGCATACCACTTGGGTGATTGGCCTCTGGGGTTTTAAGAACTACCAAGTGGCCATCTAAGTAGCATCACCTGAGCAGAGAAGAATGAGAGGACATTAAAGACATGAGGAAAATATGAGCCCAGGAGACAGAAGGTACCACATGATCTGAGATTATATCAGCATGCTAGTAGAAGAATTAGATGGTGATTGGCCACCTCCAGTGACTACAGTGATAGGGAACACAGTGTGAAGTCTCTGATGCAATGGGAGAAAAATGGGCATGCAGAACTAGAACTCTATTAAATAAAGACTACAGTTGATGGACTGCTTATTATAATGAAAAATAATGAACTTATGGATTTATCTCCAGCACTCTTTGTTAGCTCATAGCCTAAACAGTACCAAAGCCAACTCTTCAGGCAAAATTTGGACTGGACTATACACAGAGTGATGCTGATGAATAATGCAACTCTTGGCTTAAATATATACATGAGGCTGTCTGAGTAACTCCTGTCCAGAGGTGAGAAGGGAGGGTGGAGGGGAGAGGAGTTGGTTGAACAGCTATGGGACAGGGTGGAACGTACTGTGTTGTCACAGTGTGGGGAGAGCAGCTAGAGGTGGACAGTGGTGTGGGTGCAGGATTTTATATGGCTAATTGACCTGCATTGTAAACTGTTACTTAAAGCACAATTAAACATATATATATTTAAAAAGATGCAATTTATTGTATGCCAATTATACCTCAAAAAGCTCTTCAAAATGGAAAAGAATAGAGATTAGAAATAGACCTATTCTTATATGGGTAGCTAATAGTAGATGAAGATGCAAAGCAGTTCATTTGGGAGAGGATATTAATTTTATAAAGCAATGCTGGAAAACTGAGTATCCATATAAAAAGATGAAACCTAATTTGACCACTTCCACACCATACAGAAAAATTAATTTGTGATAGATTACAAACTTAAAGCGTCAAAAATTAGAAAATAGAAAAACAATATCACAATTTTAGGATAAGCAAATATTTCCTGGAAAGGACTCAGAAATTGTAACCTATAGATGAAAAACTTAACAAATTAAATTTCATCTTAATTTAAGACATTTAATAAGACTTTACAGATATCACAGGGCTTTTATTCTGAAAATATATAGAACTACTATTTCTCAATAAATAAAGCACAAGTCATGAAACTTAAACAAACCAGAGACTTGAATAGAAACTACACAAAAGAAATTACATGAATGACAAACAAGTAAACAAAAAAAATTCACATCATTAGCTGTCAGAAAAACACAAACTAGACCAAAAAATACTCTGTACTCCTAAAAATAATAGTAATAAGCCCATTGCTGTCTAGTCAATTCTGACTCATAGCAACCCTATATAGAGGGATAAATTAAAAATAATTGACAAAACTAAAATTTCCTAAAATGTGGAGCAACTAAAACTCTCATAATTTACCAGTAAAAATGTAAACTAATACAACCACTTTGGATAACAGTTTGACTACAACTTATAAAGTTAAATAAACATTTATACATCAAATATATGTAGTAGGTAATAAAAAATGTAACATGGGCACCAAAATATTTATACAAAATGTTAAGAGCAGCTTTACTTATAATAACTCTAAACTAGAAACATTCCGTCTGTCAGCAGAAAAACACTACTTGTTCCGTACACGTCTCACTCCCAACAGTATGGAGCAGAGAGGAACAGTGTGCTGTCACCGGGCAGGGAGAGCAGCTGAAGCTGCATTTAGGTGGGCATGTAAATTTATATGGCAGTTGTACATTTTCACTCAGTCATAATAAAAAAATAAACGAAAAAAAGAAAGAAAAAGACTACTTGTTATAATAAAAAAACGATTGCATTTTTATATCAAAATACTATTAAGCTACAAAAATAATGAACTGATAGGTTTATCTCAAAAACCTCACTCTGATAAAAAAAAAACACAAACAGATATACACGTTGTGTAATTTCCATTATACACAGCCAAAGCTAGTCTACGGTGAAAGAGAAAAGAGCTAAGTAGTTGTTTTATTTCAGGAAGGGACACTGAAGAAGCTTTCTGGAATGATGTAAGTGTTCTGCAGTTCTATAGGACTGAAATAACATAAAAGTATGCATTTGTCAAAACTGATCCAGTTGTACACTCAGGATCTATTCATTCCATGCTATGCAGTTTGTAGAAACCCTGGTGGCATAGTGGTTAAGTTCTATGTCTGTTAATGAAAAGGTCAGCTGTTCGAATCTGCCAGGTGCTCCTTAGAAACTCTATGAAACAGTTCTGCTCTGCTCTATATGGTCACTATGAGTCAGAATTGACTCAGCAGTAGTGAGTTTGGTTTTGTTGGTTATGCACTTTGTACTTCAATTTAAACAAATCAGTATTATTCTTATATTCATAGTACATCATGAAATACTACCTTGCTGAGGCATGGACTCAGAAACATCACGATAGCAAAATAATGTACTTTTTTGTTTTCTTAGTGTTCCATATAAAATCCATGGTGGTGATGAACTGATCCAGATGACTTTTTGGAACCACTCAGTCTTGCTTCACAAAGCCACAAGCACCTCTCAGTGACAAAAAAACCTTATTATGTAAAATCAGTGTACATTGTTATATAAATTCAAAATCATTTTACTATTTTCCACCTCCATTAATGTCAAATTATTCAGAAACTCCTTGGGAAATATATGCTATGAATATATGAACACTGCAGGAATTAATTATGATGGATGTCATTAATTATCGGTCTAATGTCTTTACAGTAATGGGATGTTTAAAACACTGAGTCAGTGGTAAATGGCATACCTAGTGATCATGCGAATACACTCCACAATGCATTGCTCCTCTTCCAAGTACAAAGCAAATTTCTAAAGTCATTCGCATTTTTTAATTAATCATTTTTTAAATTTTGAGACAATTGCAGACTCATATGTAGTTGCAAGAAGTAAAACAGAGATCTATGACTCTTTCCTTAATTTCCCAGTGTTATCATATTGCAAGACTAGAACAATATCACATCTAAGACATCAACACTGATAAAATCAAGATACAGAATTATATTACCACAAACATCCTTCATGTTGTCTGTTTACAACTACATCCACTTCTTCCCTCCACCTTAACTCCAGCTGCTCTTCATTTGCCTATTTTTGTCATTTCAAGAATTTGAAATCTTACAAAATCTAACTTTTTTCACTCACACAATTGTCTGGAAACTTTTCCTGGTTGTCACCAGTATTAAAGTTCTGTAAGTTATTTGTCAGTAAAATTCCATGTTGTGAGTTTTCCTTAGTTTTTGAACCACTCACCCATTGAGAAAAATTCGGGTTGTTTACATTTGGGGAGGGTCAGCAAGAAAGAGGAAGACTTTCGAGGAGACAGAATGGCACAGTGGCCACAACAATGGGCTTAAGTATAAAAACGACTGTGGACGTGGCTCAAGACCGGGCAATGTTTTGTTCTGTTGTTCATAGGGTCACTATGAGTCAGAACCAACTCGACAGCACCTAACAACGACAACAAGAATAAAGATGCTGTACATATGTGAGATAAATGTCTAACAGTATAATTGCTGAGTTACATGGTTGTAGCATATTTATTTTCTAAGAAACTGCCAAACTGTTTAAGTGGTTCTATTTTACTTTTCCATCAGTGTGATCTAGTGTCATGTATCCTCATCAGCATTTGGTGCTATCATCGCTTTTTTAAATTTCACTCATTCTGACAAGGATGTGCTGATATCTCATTGCAATTTTAATTTGTATTTCCCTAATGAATAATGATTTTTGCATAACTTTTCTTCTTTTTTTTGATTACCCTTTAGGTAAAAGTTTACAGCTTAGGTTAATTTCTCATTCAAAAATTCATACATACATTGTTTTGTGACATTGGTTAGAATCTTCACAATGTGACAGTGCTTCCCTTCCCACCTCAGGTTGGCTGGGTCCATTCATCCAGTTCCCGTCCTTCCCTCTAGTCCTGCTTTTATACGCAGTTACCAGTTAGATCTCATGTACTTCGTTAGACTAACAAGCGTATTCCTCACATGCATTATTTGTTGTTTTATAGGTCTGTCTATTCTTTGTTTGAAAAATGGGTGTCTGGAATGGTTTCAGTTCCCAGATGGCAGAGTGTCCAGGAACCATACTTTTGGGAATTTCTCCAGTCTCTGTCAGACCAGAAGGTCTGGTTTTTGTATGTGAATTTGAATTCTGTTTCACATTTTTCTTGCTGCTCTTTCTGGGATTCTCTGCTGTGATTAATTCTAGGGCAGTCATTGGAGGTAGCAAGGCACCATCTAGTTCTTCTGGTTGCAGGCTGGTGTAGTTTCTGGTTCTCGTGGTCCTTTAGCCCTTTGGGCTAATATTTTCTTTACAGTTTTGATTTCCTTACTTCTTTGCTCCTGGCAGGATAGCACCAATATATGTAGCTTAGAAGGCTGCTTTCAGACTTTTATGTGCCCAGATCTTACCCACTAAAGTAGGATGTAGAACTTTCTCTTTGTAAACTACATTATGCCAATAGACCTAGAATGCCCCTGAGACTGTGGTCACCAGTCACCCTGTGGTCACCAGTCACCAGTCCCAACTACTCCATCCTTTGAAGAGTCTGAATGTGTCTAGGATACTTCTAGCTTTTGTTTTTGGTCCAGTTGCACTATCTTTCCCTGTATCATGTGTTGTCTTTCCCTTTACCGAAGCTGACTCTTGTTGGCTATTTGCATAGTGATCTTTCCTCCCCTCCACCCTTCCCACCTTCATAACCATCAGAGAATGATTTTTATCTGAGTGTAAACCTTTTCATCAGTTTTTTGTAACAGTGGTCTTATACAATATTTGTCCTTTAGTGACTGACTTCTCTCACTGAGCACGATGCTTACCAGATTCATCCACATTGTGAGATATTTCAGGGTTTCATCACTGATCTTCATCACTGCATAATATACTGTGTGTATATGCCATAATTTGTTTATCCATGCGCCTGTTGATGTGCATTTATGTTGTTTTCATCATTATGCTTTTACGAACAGTGCAATAAACATGGGTGTGCACATGTTTGTTTGCGCACTAGCTGTTATTTCTGTGGGATATATATTCCTAGGAGTAAGACCTGAGCTTGTTTTCATTACTTATTTCTAATGTGTGTATCCTCCTTAAAGAAAATTTTGTATGTCTTTTGTGCCCACTTTAACATTACTGAGTTTCCAGAATGTTTTTGATACTACTCATATACGTGGTTCGCAAATGTTTCCTCCCTGTCCTTTTCATATTCTTAACAATTTTTTAAATTTTAACGATGACTAGTTTATCTGTTTTTCCTTCCCTGGATCATGCTTTTGGCACCAAGTCTAAGAACTCTTTTTCTAACCTTAGATTCCAATCTTTTTCTTGTATATTTTTTCTAAAACTTTGATTGTTTTGCTTTTTAAATTTAAATCTGTAACCTACATTGTGTTAAATTCATGTAGGTGTGAGGCTTAGGTTGAGGACCGTTTTCCCACCTGTTGAAATGGTTATTTTTCCTCCACTGAATTTCTTTATTTGCACATTTGTCAAAAATTAGTTGAACATATTTTGTGGGTCTATGTCCATATCCTCTGTTCTGTCCTAGTAATATATGTCTATCCGTCCATCAGTATCACAGTCTTGGTTACTGTATCTATATAATAAATGTTTACAGCACTTAGATTGATTTCTCCCTTTATTCTGTTTTAAATAATTATTTTAGCTATTCTAATTCCTTTACCTTTATATATAACTGTAAAAATAATTTCGTCTATATATACACAAGTTCTTGATGGGGTTTTGACAGGAATTGTGCCAAACTTGAATATAATTTGGGGATAACTGACATCTTTACTATGTAGCATTTTCCAGTGAATGAACATGGGATGCTTCTCTACTTGCTTGTATCTTCTTTGATTTCTGTCATCAGTCCTATGTAGTTTTCAGCATTCGTTTTGAATGTATCTTGTTAGATTTACAGATATAATTCATGTTTTGAGTCATTGTAAATTGTACAATGTGGTGTTCAGGATTATGTCAACTTGGCTACTCCACATTTGGCTGCTGTATTAAGTGGCAGGGCAGGGCCTGTGGTGACTCCCCGCCACCCCCAGCTCTCTTCTCTCCACCTTCCACCTCCTACTGCTGGTCTGCTGATGTAGCCAGCAGCTCCTGCCCTCTTCTGGCACCTGGTTCCTGGACTTAGACTAGCAGCTGTTGAATTCATCAACCCTTACAGCACACTGTTCCCAGCGGATAGGACTTTTGGGTTGTCTCTCTTGAGAATGGACTGACCATAGATTGCTTACTGGAAAGATAGTTGGCTAAATTTTTTGGTGACCAGAACAGCAGATGGAGTATTCTTCAGAACCATTGTCTAACATTCCAGGTCTCACCTATGGTAGGGTTGTTTTCCTCCGCCCCTTTTAAATTGGACATAGTCATTTGACCTGTTATATCTCATGAAATGTCAGGAAAAGTGGCATAGGTAGAAGTTTTTGTTGTTGTCTTTTAAATTGTGAAAGTTTGCGTATTTCTTTTTATTTTGCTGTTGCAACCTGTGAAGTTCCAAATGCTGAAAGCTTCATTAGCCTCTATTCCTGAATTAGGATGATATGGAATATGTACCTTGACAACTTGAAATGGACATGTTTGTATGATGGATGATGGTCACCCTTTGTTCATTTAGGCCACTAAGTTTTAGGAGTTACTTGTTACTACAGTGTTACCTAACCTATCCTGGCTAAGGCAACTTTCTTGAATCACCTCTTCATAGTAGCTTGGTGTGCGGGGGGGGGGGGGGGGGTTGTTGTAATGAATAGCTTTCAATTCTCTTTCTGCCCAGAATGTGTGACCTTTACTAATTTAGCAAATTTTCCTTTAAAAAAACAAAATCTGTATAATACACAGAAGATCTGCCAATTCTGGGTTTGCCAGCCTCTGCAGCTCCATCTCTCTGCCAGCTTGGGATTTGCCAACCTACACAACCCGTGATCTAGAACTCCGGTCTCTGACCTGCTGACCTCAAGTTCACCAGCTCCCGTGGCCACGTGAGGCTTGTGCCAGGACTTGGGATGTTCAGCTTTTGCAATTGCATGAGCTGTTTCCTCTCTCTCTCTCTTTCTTTGTGCTTTATATACATAAATCTTGCCTTGTACATATACGTGTTACTGGTTTTGCTTCCCTAGAAAACCCAACCCAAGACAATTTGGTACCAGGAGTGGGGTGCCTCTGGGCACTTGAATCAGTGGAGCTGCAGAGCTTTGGGGTGGGGTGCTTCCAGGCACTTGAATCAGTGGAGCTACAGAGCTTTGGAACATTGCCCTAGCAGGGCAGATGTGGGCCTTGAAGGCAGAGTTGTAGTACAAGGCTGTGGGTCTCCACTCAGAATCCAGAGAGTGTGGCCAATACCTAGTGTCTGGAGGGCAGGGCTGTTGTGAAGAATGTCTCAGAAAATGTCAGAGTATTTTCAAAGCTTTGAGGTCTAATGTAATGAGTTCTGCTGACTTGCCTGTTGCCTGTTAATGTCTTCTTTCCCTGCAATTTCTCCCATCTGTGATGGAACATGCGACTTGTGCCTGTCCTGCCACTGTACCTTTAGAAGCAGAGAGCTTACCTTCTAGGTTTCGCAGATGTAGAAGAGTTTGTATTTTGGACTTGGAACTGATTTAAGACTTCTATCATGTGGGATGAATGTGTCACATGTTTCAGTGATGTGATTTTGGGGGTGCCAAAGGTTGGGATGTCGTGGATTGAATTGTGTCCCCCCAAAATAGGTGTAGCCATGTGACCAAGATTCCCTCTATTCTACAATTGTCCTCCATTTTATGGTTTTACTGTACTATATGTTAAAGGATTAAGGTGGGACTGTAAATCCCTTCAGAAGATCACTTCCCTGCTCCACTGAAAAGGGAGTTTCCCTGGAGTGTGGCTTGCCCCACCCTTAAATCTTTGCATTTTACAAGAGAGAAAATGAAAGAGAAGCAAGCAGAGAATTGGGAACCTCATGCCATGAAGAAACCAACCCCGGGAGAAGAGCCCGTCTTTCAGACCTGAGGTTCCTGTGCCAAGACACTCTCTGAACAAAGACTGATGCAGTACCGGACTTTCCTCCAGAACTGACAAGGGGAAAGCCTTTCTGTGGAGCGAATATCCTGAATTTGGACTTGTAACCTACAAGACAGTGTAAGAATAAACTTTACTTTGTCAAAGCCATCCACTCTGTGGTATTTCTGTTACAGCAGCCCTAGCTGACTATAACATACAATATTTTTAATTTTAGTGTCTACATGGTCACTGCTAATACTTATAAATGTAATTTTCTGTTTGTCTTGTATATTGTAATACAGTTACCAAGCTCACCTATTCTAAGCATATTTATTTATTTGTTTGTTTTATATATTCCTTGGAATTTCTATATGCACAATCATGCCATGTATATATATGAAGTCATATTATATATATTTGCTTTACTGCCACGCCTAAAACTTCAAACAATATGTTAAATGTGAGTGGTGAGAATAGAAATTCTTACTTGTTTCTGTTTAAAGGGGAAATAGTTTTTCATTACTAAATATAATGTAAGCTATAAATTATTTTATAAATGCTTTTCATCAAGATGAGGAAATTCTGCTGTAGTTCTAGTTTTCTGAGAATTTTATCATGAAGAAATGTTGAGTTTTGTCAAATGCTTTTTCTGTTTTAATGTGATCATGTGACTGTCTTCTTTCCCATGTCAACTTGGTAGATTAAATCAATTACTTTCAAATATTGCAACAGCCTTGCGTCCCAGGTTGGTAATTTTGTCAATATATTGCTGAATTCTACTGTTAAAGATTGTCCATGTATTGTTGATTTCTATTGTCAGTGATTTTTGCATCTGTATTCATGAAGGACAATGGAATATACTTTTCTTTTTCACATTGTCTTTGTTTAGTTTCAAATTAAGATAGTATTCACTTCATAAAATAAATTGGTAAGTATTCTTCACTGTTCTATATTTCAGAAGAAATGGTATAGAATTACTGTGAATTTTTTTTTTAAGTTTGACAGATTTCTTCAGTGAAACTGGCTAGGCCTAGAGACATCTTTTGGAGAGTTTTAAAACCACTAATTAAATTTACAGGAGTATTTGAATTATCTGTTTAATATTGAATGAGTTGAGGTAGCTTATGTTGTCCTATTTCATCTAAGTTGTCAAACTGATATGTGTACATTTGTTTATAATATTGCCTTACTATCCTTTTGTTGTCTGCAACGCCTGTAGTGGTAACTTCTCATTCATTCTTGATTTTGGTAATTTATGTCTCTTGTTTCCTCTGTGTCAGTCTTGTTAAATTTTCTCAATTTTATTGAGCTTAGCTGCTGACTGAATGGTCAAACAGTTGAAATCTACCAACTGCTCCTTGGAAACCCCAGGGAGCATCTCCATTCTGTCCTCTAGGGAGGCTATGAGTTGAAATTAGCTAGAAGGCAGCAGGTTTGCTTTGGTTCTTCTATTTTCTTTTAAACCACTTTCTCTGTTTTTTTTTTTTTTTTTTTTTTTTATTTCATATGTTTCTACTCTTTAACATTTTCTTCATTCTGCAGTTTTTTTTTCTCTTCTTTTGCTTAGTTCTTAAAGTGGGAGCTTAGATTGTCTTGAATTTTCTTTTTTCACTCCTAACAGAAGCTTTTAGTGTTATAAATTTCATTCTCAGCACCACTTTAACTATTTCTCAAAATTTTTGAAATTTTGTATTTTCATTTTATTCAGTTCAATTTTTTTTCTTTTCATCTCATTCTTTTTTTCAGTTTCCCATGAGACTACTTCCTTGAGCTGTAGATTATTCAGAAGTTTGTTGCTTAGTTACTAAGTGTTTGCTGTTGTTTTTCTCTTACTAATATCTAGTTTTATTCCTATGGTTCAAACAACACACTCTGTGTAGTTTTCATTATTTAAGTTTTGATGACGTTAGTTTTGGGGGGAAGGATACGGTCTATATTACTGCCTTAAGTAAATGAGTTTATCCAAGATAATCTGAGTAGGCCTCATCCAGTCAGACAGAAATCCTTAAGAATAGGACTGAAGTTTCCCTGGGGAAGCAATTCTACCTATGAATTGCTACATCAGCATCTGTCCAAGAGTTTCCAAGCTGTGCATCCTGATAGTCTGCTCCACAAATTTTGAATCTGCCTAGTTCTTCCCCATAATCTCATTAAGTCAAGTTCTTGCAATAAATCTTTTATCTATTTATTTAAGTTTATCTATTGTTAGCTATCATTTCCATCTGTGTATGTATGTACGTATGTATCTACCTATCTATCATCTATCTTATCCTACTGTTACCCTTTCTCTGAAACTTCTCCAGAGGAATCTACAGCTTTTCACCAGGGTGATGCTGCATTAAAGAAAGGAATAAGAAGTGTACATCTACGCCATCTTCCCAAAAATGGAAGTGCCAGTCCTATTCATCTATAAATCTACTTTGAATAGGGAGAATTTACTGACTTGTAGTGATAGTTTTAAGGGAAAAGCAAGATTCACAGCTATCATTTGTTGGGAAATTTAAAAATGTGTATCTTTAATAGATCTTTGAAATAATTTTTCATAAATATTTACATGAGCAAAATTCATCTGCAATACACTGGTGAATCTAACAATCAATTGCTGAATAATCAAAATTTTAAAAGTTTCTTATGAATAAATTTATAGGAAATTTAGGACTCTTTCTACTTTTGTTCCGAGCACCAAATACAAGATCTGGGGCATAATTTTAAAAAATGCCATCTAGTTGATTCTGGCTCATAACAACTCTTTAGGAAAGAGTCAAACTGCCCTATAGAGTATCCAAGGAACACCTAGTAGAGTCAAATTACCAACCTTTGGATTTGCAGCCATAGCTGTTAATTGCTGTATCATCAGGGTTTCTGTATTCACAATAAAGCATGTGGTTTCTTTTTGACTAAATTTATATATATTTAGATGGGTTTATAAAAGAAGAGTTGCAGATAATCATGAACTCACCAATGACTAGAAGAACTATGTCTAATCCTTTTCCAGGTAGTTTACAAAGTTCTGAAAATAATAATACCCTGTGCCAGGAAATGTGCTAATATTTTATGCTATGCTCTAATTAATTCTCATAGCAATTCTATTAGGAATATATATTGCCTTCATTTTACAGACAAAGTAGTCAAGGCTTAAAGAGGTTTAGGTGAGCTGCCCCAGATCACAGAGCTACGAAGTTTAAGATGCTAGGATCCTATATACAAATTTGACTGAGTTCAGAGTTCATGTATTTAGCTATTACTGTTACATTTCTGCATGGGAGAGCCACAACTGTGTAGCTTAGTAATGTGGAAAACTAAGCAATGAGTATTGAGCAATGATTTCTTTTGTATAAATCTATTGAGTGTTTCAGGATTTCAAACCAGGATTTGTTCAGTTTGATTGAGAACACACGTTTTAAACCACAACAAACAAATAATATTTTAAGGTCTAGTAGCTGACAGTGCTGGTTTGTGGAAAAGCCTTAGTGGAATCCTGAGAGCATGAAAGAAAGAGGGCAGAAAGTTGGGTTAGAAAGTTAAGGCACAGAGGGAGTTGCCTAAGGAAATAGAACAGGGTGTTGACTTTTCCCCTCAGAATTGTTTCAAGCATTCAGGGCTAGAACTGACAACACTGACTCGGAATTTAGGCACAATTTTCACATTGTTAGAATACATATATATTTGCTTAATTTAATGGCAATAGAGTCAAGAAAGGTCCTGAACTAATGATAACCTGGAATTAAAACAACTCTAGGAAACCTTGGTGGGGTAACTGGTAAATGCTACAGCTGCTAACCGAAAGATCAGCAGCTCAAATCCACCTGGCACTGCTTGGAAACTCTATGGGGCAGTTTGACCCCGTCCACAGGGTTTCTAAGAGTGGGAATTGACTCATTGGCAATGGGTTTGCATTTATTTTTTTAGTCAGTCAATAAAGACTGTGGACGCTATATAATGTTTAAAATTCATGTGGTTGCTTCTTGTGTTGCAGATTGAATTTGCTACCTCAAAAATTCTTAAGGAGGCTGGTACAAGAGTGCTCCAGTGAGAACCAGGTAAGAAAATGTATTAGAGGAGGAACTGATAGGTATTTGTTATGGACTGAATTGTGTGCTTCCAAAATATCTTTTGAAAATTCTAACCTCTATGCTTGTGGTTATTAGTTCACTTGGGAACGAGTTGTCTTTGTTATGCTAATGAGACAGATTTAGTATAGTGTGTTGTCTTAGTCATTCAGTTCTGCTATAAGAGAAGTACCACAGAGGATGGCTTTGACAAAGAGAAATTTATCATCTTCCAGTTTAGTAGGCTGTAAATTCAATTTCAGGGTGTCAGCTCCAGTGGAAGGCTTTCTCTGTTGACTTTGGAGGTTTAAGCTTTTGTCATCAATTTTTCTTTGGTGAGAAGCTTCACTACACAGGGACCCTGGGTCCAAAGGGCATGCTATTCTCCAGGCTCTTGTTTTTTGGTAGTATAAGGTCCCTCTGTCTCTTTGCTCACTTCATTTATATCTCAAAAGAGATTGACCCAAGGCACAATTTAATCGCATACATCTCATCAATATAACTGCTGCTAATCTCATTAACATCACAATGATAGAAGTTACAATCAATATCCACCAAATCAATGCATATATTTTTGAGAGAAACAACTCAATTTATGACAGGTATGTTTTGAATCAATCTCTTTTGGGGTATAAAAAAAGAGTCAACAAGTGAGATAGAGAGAAAAGATGGGGTAAGATATACGCCAAACTGTGTGGAGATCTCCAAGGAAAGAGTAGCCGAAGAGACAAGGGCTTTTCTTCAGAGCCAGCAAACAGAGAAAGCCTTCTTCCCAGAACTGGCACTCTGATTTGAACTTCTAACCTCCTAAACTGTGAGAAAATAAGTTTCTGTTTGTCGCAGATATATACTTGTGGTATTTCTGTTACAGTAGCACTAGAAAGCTAAGATAGGATTTAATTGTGTTTTAATCACAGTTGGATAGTCTGCACCTAGGTGTACATGCCACCAAAACCAAAAACAAATCCCCCTGCCACCAAATTGATTCCAAGTCAGTGACCCTATACAAGTCACTGCCTTTTGTCATTTTGTTGTACTGTGATGGTGTATGTTGCCATGGTGTTGGAAGCTATACTACCACTATTTAAATATTAGTAGAGTGACTTAGGTAGAGATTTCAGTGGAGCTTTCAGACGAAGACACACAGGAAGAAAAGCTTGGTGATCTATTTCCAAAAATCTGTCAGTGAAAACCCTATAGGCCAACTCAATAGCAATTAACAACAAGGACAAGTTCATGTGACATCTACTGGAAAGGTATTTTCCAGGAGACACAAACCTAAAGGAGGTTTCTAACAGTGCTTTAGGAGAATTGCATTCCAAAAGCAGTAACTGGCCTCACTGGACCTAGGATCTTCTGTAACACATCACTTGTTGAATTTTCCAGGGAGGAATCAAGTCACACATGATAGAAAACACTGAAGAGGAGATAAGATGGGTGTTCAACAGCCCAGGATGCCTTTTTCTGGCCCTAGTCTGACTACCAAAATAGCCAGTCTCAGCGTTTTTAAAATTGTGTGATCCTGATTCCTTTTTCCCCTCACCCAAAAAAGGATATGAGGGGGTACATATTGTCATACAGTGGAGTAAATTATACTAAGTACATAATATTGATAATTTGTTGTATGGAGCAGCAGCTTTTGCATTAATAGTTGTCCCTGATTCCAGTGCAAATGGAATCCTGGTGGAATTTCACAGGGAGGAACTCACCTTCCTGTGGGGGACCACCTGCTTTGTGTGTAGAAAGTAATAAGATTATTTTTTAAAGTGTGTACAGCTCATTAGGTTTTTCTTCTTTTCATTGTCCTATAAGTGGTGAAGTTATGTCTTCTTCCTTCTACAGCAAAAGATGAATGAAAGAACACTACACAGATACAAGATTTAACCTCCCCTGTCAAGCACGAGCTCAGTGCTCAAGTTGTTTGATGTGAACCTGAACACCAGGCAAGCCAATAGGAAAATAATAAAGTCACTTGTTATTTTGTTGACATTTTTCTTTTCCTGAAATCTCCTTTTCTAAACCATAGCCTCAACAGTGACTCTCAGTCTTTGCTTTTGTCTTGTTTATTTAAAACCAATACTGAGCTCTGCTCACATCAATCAATGCTATCCACAGAATGATGACAAAGTACTCCCAATTCTCTTGTTTAACAGCTTATTCAACACCTATTGCCTTTGGAGACCTTTAAAAACCTGCACTTCTTGACATCATGGCTATCAATCTTATAAGGAGAAAAAACAGACAGTTTAGCTGAAAAATAGTAGATTTCCCCTATTTCTCTAATAGTAGGAGTAATGGGTAGTCCAGGAAACACTGCATTCATCAAGGAGATGGGAAGGCTTTGACACAGAATTTCAAGATTCAAATCCTCTAGTTATTGGACTGAAGACAGAAGTTCAGCAAAGTCTAAGTAGTTGGTACCTTGCTAAAAATGCAGAATTTATAATAAATAAGACTGTGGTTGGACTGAAAGAAATCTTTGCGTAAAATAATTTGCTAGACAAATTATCAATGTACACAAAATGATAGAAACAATATTTATTTAAGGTGAAAATGTTCAAACAGTGGAGAGGCATGAATTTGCATATAATAATGGAATTACTTGTACATGCTAACTGAAAATCATGAAAGCAGCCACTCTCTTTAGAGCATCTTCACTCTTAATTTAAGTCACTGTATGTATCAGAAAATAGCAGATGTTGCCTTACTTTCAAGAGAAATTGTATAATTCTGTTGTAGTTATTAAAGCAGATAGGCTATTCTCCTAATTAATCTGAATTAATGTAATTTAATAATATTGTGAACTGATTATGTAATGTTCTCTGAGCAAATTAATAATGTAAAATCTCTATACGTAACAACAAAAATCACTTTATTCTTTTAGGACCAAATGCTTCTACTGCACTTTTTTTCAAACATGATCATTAGAACCATGTCTTACAATACTCATGCACACACTAGAAGCAAAGAAGGCCTATGCATGTACTGTCAAAAAGGAGAGATAACAAAATAGAATAAAAAATTAGATTATAATTTTAATATATCCATTGCCATTGACTCAGTTCGGATGCATAGCAATGCTGTAAGGCACAGTAGAACTGCCCCATAGTTTCCAAGGAGCACTTGGTGGATTTGAACTGCCAGCCTTTTGATTAGCAACCATAATACTTAGCCACTGGACCAGAAGGGTTTCCAGTTTGTTAACATGAGTATGCAAAAATGCATAACATTGCTAATAAGTTTCTTAATGGCCTTGATAGTAAATAAATAACATGTATTACACAGGACAAAGACATTTTTACCTGAATAAAACAAAAAGGAGCATAGATATCTACAATTACATTTTAACATCTTCTGGAATTAACAATAACATGTGTGCTACAAAGAATCTGATTTAAGTATACTAATAGGAAAAGTTAATAGAAATGGCCATCTGAAAATAAGTACAATTGCTTTAAGTAAAATATATTATAGAAGTTTGTTAACTAGTATCAGCTCTAAGATTTGGGTCAAACATAACATTGAATGAAATCATGAAAAATTGGGTGAGATATTCTAAAGCATAATTATCCAATCCTAAGTGTAATGCCCTGGGGACATCTTAAACTCACTCAGTACTATCATATGTGCATGAATTTATTTATAGACTACATAATTGCAGTGCTGTACTCCTGTTATATATACTAGTAAACTAGTGGAGGAATGAGAATTAAGGAAGATGAGATTCAGGTTTTATTTTGTTTATTACTAGTATAAATATTATTTTGAATTCACCCAAAGTATTATAGGATATCTTGCTATGATAGAAATATTCTTTGTCAAAGTGAAATGTGAAGGTCTGGTATTAAGCGCTGTTTATTTCAATATTTGGTTACAAGGGTTGTCGTAGTTGAAAAGAAGTCATGTAAATTTGACACATTTTTAAGATGACCAGAGTTTATCATGGTTACTAGGATATCCTGCTGGAGCAGTGGTCAAGAGGCGTATGCTGCTGTCCAAAAACAGGCACGTGGAATCCACCCAGCTTTCCTTGGAAATCCCATGAGGCAATTTCTACTCTGTCTTGTAAGATCGCTATGAGTCAGAATTGACTGGATGACAGTAGGTTGGGTTAAGAATTACTAGAGTAGTGAAGAGGAAAGAGAAATCATAGTTTAGTGAGTAACTTTTAATGATACTGAAGAATTTTTCAGAAGATATGGAAGACTGTTGTACAACAGGATGATTACGGTCAAAGCCATGGAACTGCTCATATAAAAATACTAAATTGGCCAAATACGATATTACGTAAATAAGGTTTGACAATTGAGTCCACTGTCACTACAGTCACCTTCAAAGTACTTCTCTTGGGAAGCTATGAGCAGATGCCAGTGCCTAGTCTACCCTTCAAAGCAATTTTGGAACACTTTCTGGAATGGCTGCTATGCATGGTGGCAAGGTGGCAAGCTCACAAATGTAGTTTTATACTTGTCTGTGAGGGAGTTTTAGCCAGTGAAAAAATAACTGTATTGAAACATTCTAACTATTCACCAATATCTGGCCCCCAATGACTTTTTTCTTTACCCAAAGATAAAAGAAATATTGAAAGGAAGACATTTTGACGACATTCAGGACATCAAGGGTAATATGATAACATCTCTGATGGCCATTCCAGAAAAAGAATTCCAAAATTACTTTGAAGTGTGGGCTAGGCACTAGCATCAGTGCATAGCTTCCCAAGGAGAATACTTCGAAGGTGACTGTAGTGATCTTCAGCAATGAGTTATGTAGCATTTTTTCTAGGATGAGTTTGTGAACTTAATTGGCAGTCCTCATATTTACAATATGATAACTTTTTTTACATTCTTTCAATATCATCAATAAATTAGAAAAAAATCGTTGAAATTCAACAAAATTTATCCTTTTTTTGTCAGTTCATCTTGCAAACAAATTAGATGGTGTTGTATTTTATATGCTAAATAAGTAGATTCAAAATCCACTGAAATTGTCATTTGAAAGATATTTTAAAAAGGTTAGAAACATTGTTTCCAAAGTTATGTGTCTTATGTATATGGCTGCACATAAGTGTGTGTATTATTTTTTGTATACTAGGCTGATAAATAAAATTAGTATGTGCACACGTACTACTTGAACAACAAAATCACATAACGGTGAAAATATTTTCAAGCAACAAAATCACATAACGGTGAAAATATTTTCAAGCATTCTTTTTCAAAATGCCATCTCCTTATTTTAGGTATGGTTTTTGAAGAGTTCTGTCCTTTACTTAGTGTTTACACACACTTTAATTCTTATTTTTGTCAATTTCACTTGTCTTTAGGGAATTAGTTTTTAGCTCTAGGTCCTTTATGTGTAAGAGCGGTTCAGTGGCAGAGTTCTCACCTTCGATGTAGGAGACTGAGTTCAATTCCTAGCCAATGCACCACATGAACAGCCACACCTGTTTGCCCATGATGGCTTATGTGTTGTTATCTTGCTTAACAAGTTTCAGGGCAGCTTCCAGCATAAGACAGACTATGAAGAAAGGCCTGGAAACCATCTTCCTAAAATTAGCTAATGAAATCTCTGTTTACCATCACCAGTTATGAGGATGGTGCAGGACTGGACAGCATTTCATTCTGTTGTGTATAGAGTTACCACAAGTGGGGAAACAACTCAAGGGTAACCAACAACAATAATCATTTTTTGTGTTAGCTAAGTGAAACAGGATTTTGTATATTAAACATGAACTCAGCTAGGAGTGTGAGAATCACAGTATTTTGCAGTATGGTATAACTGAGCACAGAAGTCAGAGTTCCTCTATGGTGCTGAAAATCTTACACCGTTACAGCCACCGTGGCAATCTATCTCGTCAAAGGTCTTCCTCTTTTCCACTCACCTTCCACTCTACCATGCATGATGTCCTTCTTCAGGGACTGATACCTCCTGAAGACAAGTCCAAAGTATGCAAGACATAGTCTCACCATCTTTGCTTCCAAGGAGCACTCTGATTATGCTTTTTTCAGAACAGATGTGTTTGTTCTTTTGTCAGTATACTCTTGTCCAATACCACAATTAAAAGGCATCAATTCTTCTGTCTTCCTTATTCACTGTCCAGCTTTCACACGCATATAATGCCATTGAAAATACCATGGCTTGGGTCAGGTGCATGTTAGTCTTCCAGGTGCATTCTCAGTTTTCAATACTTTAAGGAGGTCCTTTGCAGCAGATTTTCCTAAAGCAATGAGTCTTTTGATTTCTTGACTACTGCTTCCGTAGGCACTGATTGTGGAATGAAGTAAAATGAAATCCTTGACAACCTCCAAATTTTCTCCATTTATTATGATATTGCTTTCTGGTTCAGTTGTGATGATTTTTGTTTTCCTGATGCAGAGGTGCAATCCATACTGATGACTGCTGTCAGTACCAATAATACTAGTTAAGTGTTTCAAATCTTCTTCACTTCCATCAAGTAAGGTGGTGTCATCTGTGTAATGCAGGCTATTAATGAGTTGTCCTCCAATCCTGATGCCTCATTCTTCTTAGTGTAATCCAGTTTCTTGGAGTATTTGCTCAGTATACATACTGAAAACTATGGTGAAAGGACACTACCCTGATGCACAACTTTTCTGACTTTAAGTATGCAGTGTTCCCTTGTTCTGTTTGCATATCTGCCTCTTGATTCCTGTACAGATTCCTTAAGGGTATAATTAAGGGTTCTGGAATTTCCATTCTCTGCAGTGTTAGCCTTAATTTGTTATAAAACACACAGTCAAATGTTTTTACATAGTCAAAGAAATTGATAAACATCTTCCTAGTACTCTCTATTTTCAGCCTAGATCCATCTGACATCAGCAACAATATCCTCGGTTCTATACTTTCTTCTGGATCTGGCTTGAATTTCTTGTCAATATACTGTTGAAAATTAGAACAAGTCCATGAGAGCCCAAGCATGGCCTTGAGTTTATACCACTTGAATTTAGAGACCATCTTAAGAACAGATTTGATGCATTGAACACTAATGACTGCAGACCAGAGAGTTGTGAAATGACATCAAAGATATCATCGATTAAGAAAGCAAAAGGTCGTTAAACAGACAGGAAAGAAAGAAAAGACAAAATTGGGCATCAGAAGAGACTCTGAAACTTGCTCAAAAACACTGAGCAATTAAAGTAAAATCAAAGAATGACGAAGTAAAAGAACTAAACAGAACATTTCAAAGAGCAGCTTGAGAAGACAAAATAAAGTGTTATAATGACCTGTGCAAAGAGCTGGAAATGGAAAACCAAAAGGCAAGAACACATCCTGCATTTGTCAAGCTGAAAGAACTGAAGAAAAAAAATTCACGCTTTGAGCTGAAATAGTAAAGGATTCTGCAGAGAAAGTATTAAATGACGCAGTAAGCATCAGAAGAAGATGGAAGGAATACACAGAGTCATACCAGAAAGAACTGGTCAGTGTTCAGCCATTTGAAGAGGTATCATATGATCAGGAATTGATGGTAATGAAGGAAGAAGTCGAAACTGCATTGAAGGCATTGGTGAAAAACACGGTCCCAGGAATTGATGGAATATCAACTGAAATATTTCAACAAACAGATGCAGTGTTGGAAGTGCTCCCTCATCTATGCCAAGAAATTAGGAGACCAGCCAACTGGCCTATATATGCCTATCACCAAGAAAGGTGATACAACCAAATATGAAAATTACCCAACAGTATCATTAATATGATAAGCAATTAAAATTGTCTCCAAATCACTCGAAAGCAACTGCAATGGTGTATTTATAAGGAACTGCCAGAAATTCAAGATGGATTCAGAAGAGGACATGGAATGAAAGATATCATTGCTGATTGTCACATAGATCTTGGCTGAAAGCAGAGGATACCAGAAAGATGTTGACCTGTGTTTCATTGACTATGCAAATGCATTTGACAGTCTGGATCACAACAAATTATAGCTAACATTGTGGAGAATGGAAATTCCAGAATACCTAATTGTGCTCTTAAGGAATCTGCACATGGACCAAAAAGTAGTCATGTGAATAGAAAGGGGAGTCACTGCATGGTTTAAAGTTAGAAAAGGTGTGTGTCAGGATTATCCTTTCACCCTACCTTTTCAATCTGTATGCTGAGTAAATAATCCAAGAAACTCAATTATATGAAGAATGAGGCATCAGGATTGGAAGATGACACACAAATGACCTGCATTATGTGAAAGACACCAAGTTACTTGCTGGAAATGAAGAAGATTTGAAATACTGATGAAGATCAAAGACTACAGCCTGAAGTATGGATCGCACCTCGACATCAGGAAAACAAAAATCATCACAACTGGACCAATAAGCAACATTGTGATAAATGGAAAAAGTACTGAGGTTGCCAAGGATTTCATTTTACTGGATTCTATGATCAACGCCCACGGAAGCAGCAGTCAAGAAATCAAAAAATTCATTGCAATGGGAAAATCTGCTGCAAAGGACCTCTTTAAAGTATTGACAAGTAAAGATGTCACCTTGAACACCAAAGTGCACCTGACCCAAGCCATGGTATTTTGAATTACATCCTCTGCATATGGGCATACAAAGCTGGGTAATAAAAGCAAGAAAAGTTGACATCTTTGAATTGCGGGGTTGGAGAAGCATATTGAATGTACCATGGACCACCAAAAGAACAAAGAGATGTCTTCTGGAAGAAGTACAACCAGAGCGCTCCTTGGAAGCCAAGATGGCAAGACTGCATTTCACATACTTTGGACACATTGTTGGGAAGGATCAGTCCCTAGAGAAGGACATCACAGTTGTTAGAGTGGAGGGTCAGCGAAAAAGAGGAGGACTTTCAATGAGATGAATTACACAGTGGCTGCCACGATGGGCTTAAGCATAAAAAAGATTGTGGACATGGTGCAAGTCTGGGCAGTGCTTCATTCTGTTGTGAATATTATCACTACAAGTTGCAACAGACTCCCTAGCACCTAACCACCACCACAACACACTGTTATAGTTGTCTGTTATCTATCAATAGGCAGTTAGGTACATGGAGACAGGCAGATAAATAGAGGGCAGTAGTTGGCCACACACTGATTTTCTTCTCAAAGTGTAGGTGTATTACTAACACTTCTTCATGTCAGCAAATACCAAACCTAAAAACAAACTGAAAGAATGCACCACTCCAAACTTTGCCTTAATGTCAATATAGTGTTAGTTCACATGAAGAAAGAATCTATTCCATTCAAACACTTGGCAAAAGTAAATCCAGAACCAAAACAAGACCCCTTTTAGAAGTTTTGTTTTATTTTTTAAATCATGTCCATTTTTTCTGCGGTCTTTAAAAGCTAATAGGAAACTACTTCTTGGAGAACTAACACAGAATTTTGTTCTGAACAATTGAGTTTTCTGTCCTACAGGTAGTATCTTCCAGGCATTCATAATATCAAGACAGATTCAAGAATTTGCACAACATTCATGTCTGTCTTTAGCATATGCAATTTTAAATAATGAACTAAATGATGTCCGTTCTGAAAAGAATTTTAGTGGATAATGCATCATTTATTTTCGCAGTCACAGAATATGACCATCAGTGATTTTGTCTTACAGTAAGAACAGTTTAACCCTCTTTCTTTGGTATCAGGACTGTATTATTTCAAGTGTCAGAAGAAGTACAATCTTAAATCTAAATTTTCAATTCTACCCAAAATATGTATTAGAAAAGATCTGAGTTTTGGTCAAATGCTAACTAAAATTTATTTGCAAGTCAAAATATAGGTAGTGGGAAAATTTTCCTGTGGTAGAATTTTGAGGCAGCACAATTTTATCTCCAGTGGGGTTCCCAGCATGTGTGATAAAAGTGAAACATAAAAAATCTGTTCTCCATCAACACAAGGTTATTTTTCTTAATTCCTAATTGGTAGGGGGGAAAAAATCTCATTTACTATCTCTACATTTCTTCCTAAATTAAAGTATAACAACCAGCATCATCATTTTTCCTAGGCTGTCTTTCATTAGGCCTGAAACAAATGGAATTGCTCCTTATGTATATGTTTTATCTTCCTAAATTAATCATAAATATAAATATGTATTTAAAAAAATTAGTTTCCAAGCTTGGCTACTCTAATGAATGGACTGGGTTTGAAAAGTGTTCATGTAAGTCAGTTGTGTATCCTCATTATGTTGATAATACTTATTGGTTTAAACTTCCAGAAAAGTAGAGGAAATCCTCCTTAGTATGACATATACCCACAGTATAAACCCTTGAAACACGTACCAGGGGCAATGATGTATTTTTTTATAAGATACATTTAGGGTGATCAGTTACCAGCTGGGATACAAGAACATAACATCAGCAGTCTACTATGATGGAAAAAGTTCACTATGTGGAGTCAGGTAGGTGGCACAGTAGCTAAGAGCTGGGCTACTAACCAAAAGGTTGGCAGTTCAAATTCACCAGCTGTTTCTTGGAAACCCTATAAAGCAGTTCTACTCTGCTCTATAGTGATATTACGAATTGTTCAATGACAACAGGTTGGCTTGTGCTTCAGTTACTTTACCAGTGAATCACAGTTCTGTATGTCAGTTTGAGATGTGAGAGGGTAAATATTACCTATTCATTCAATGACCATTTACTGGGCATTTTCTGTGCCTTATGTACTCTGCTAGGTGCAAGCAAACATGATATATACAGTCCCTGCCACTGACAGACTGGCCATCTGTTTTTTATCAGTGGAAGCAGTAAGTGTAGTTACAATGAAAGAAGTAGTAGATGACACTTACAGACTTGAACAAATGTAGCCAGAGAAGTATTTATTATTCACTTATCAACAAACCCTGATTAAATGACTCCTAGCTGACTCAAAGATAAATATGGTATAACAGAACCAAAAACACATTGCTGTCAAATCAATTCAGACTCCTAGTGACCCTACAAGACAGAGAAGAATGGCCCCATAGCACTTTGTGGATTTGAATCATCAACCTTTTTGTTACCACCATAGCGCTTAACCACTACTCATGTAATTCTAACTTGAAAATATTTAGTAGGGTGACTGTAAGCTAAGATGATAAGCTTAAGTAAAAGCCAAAGAGACACAGTACCACCCGTCTGTCGGTTTGTCATACTGTGGTGGCTTGCAGGTTTCTGTGATGCTGGAAGCTGTTTCAGATACCAACAAGGTCACTGACGGTAGACAGGTTTCAGCACGGCACACAGGCTAAGTAAGGCAAGCTAGAAGGAAAGGCCTGAAAATCCACTTTTGAAAACTAGCCATTGAAAATCTTAAGGATCACAGCAGAGTGTTCTCTTATCAGCCTTTTGCTTCCTTAAACATGTTGTGCTCCTCCTGTAATCGATCCTGCTTGATGACATATCTAAATCAAGGAGGATGTCATCAAGAAGGATCAATTACTGGAGGAGGACAACATGTTTAATGAAGCAAAAGGCTGGTAAGAGGGAGGAGACTCCCAGTGAGACTGACATAATAGTTGCAATGATGAACTCAAATATGCTAGAAATTGTGAGGACGATGGGGGACAAGGTCATATTTCATTGTGTTGTATATGAAGTAGCCATGTGTCCCCGTCCACTTGATAGCACCTGTCTATCATCTGTCTGTCTGTTTTTCTATCTATCTATCCTTGTACTCTTGCAGTGTGACAGGTACAATGTGTTATGGAGCACCAATGGACAACTAGGAAATCTTGCCCAAAGAGGTGACATTAGATGACTTGCATGCTATAGCCGAAGTCCCAGAAAAGTATGGTGCTCTCAGGTTTCTGTAAAGAGCATGATATAAATGAAGCAGAGGTGATAGGTAGAGATGTACACAGAGATGAGAATTCAAAGACCAGGAAAGTTTAGATTGCAAAAGGCTCTCATTCCAAACTCTGGAGTTAAGTGACACAAACTGAATGATCTTAGGGAGGAGAAGTACCCCGTTTGTTTTCCGTGCTAGATAAACAAGAGTGCCATGGGTGATGATTCTGGTGGCCAGTTTGTAAGCAAATAGGGAGTACACGAAAAGGAGGATTACTGAACCCTAGCCATGGTGACAGTGGCTTTGTGGAACTTGAGCTAACAGCCATAAGATTTAGACCACAGGGAATGAGAAGTTGGGGACATAGCACCATTCTCAAAAAATCCTGAGTTTCATATTTTTCCCCCTTTCTCAGCTATGGCTATGACTCTACCTGAGCTCTCTCCAGTGCACAAAAGGAAAAGTTTACACAGTAAAGTGACCCTACCCCATCTCACTGGCAGGCTACAGAGCCTAGGTTCTTTAATGTTCTAGGATTAAGTTACATTATAAACATACATTGAAACTTTTTTCTTATGCCGTTGTTGTTGTTAGGTCCCATTAAGTTGTCTCCAACTCATAGTGACCCTATGCACAACAGAACAAAACACTGCCCAGTCTTGCATCACGTCAACAATCATTTTTATGCTTAAGCCCATTGTTGTGGCCACTGTGTCGATCCATCTTATAGACGGTCTTCCTCTTTTTCACTGACCCTCCATTCTACCAATCATGATGTCCTTCTCCAGAGACTGATCCTTCCTGACAACACGTCTAAAGTATGTAAGAAGTAGTCTTACCATCTTTGCTTCCAAGGAGCATGCTGGTTGTACTTCCAGAACAGATCTCTTTGTTCTTTTGGTGGTCCATGGTACATCCAATATTCTTCTCCAACACCACAATCCAAAGCTGTCTTTGGATTGTCTTTGTTCATTGTCCAGCTTTTGCCGGCATATGATGTGATTGAAAATACCATGGCTTGGGTCACGTGTACTTTAGACTTCAAGCTGACATCTTTACTTTTCAATGCTTTAAAGAGATCCTTTGCAGCAGATTTTCCCAATACAGTGTGTCTTTTGATTTCTTGACTGCTGCCTCCATGGGCATTGATTGTAGACCCGAGTAAAATGAAATCCCTGACAACTTCATTTCTTTCTCCATCTATCATGATGTTACCTATCGGTCCAGCTGTGAGGATATTTGTTTTCTTGATGTTGAAGTGCAGCCCATACTGGAGGCTATGATCTTTGATCTTCATCAGTGTTTCAAATCTTCTTCATTCCAGCAAGTAAGGTGGTGTCGTCTGCAGAACACAGGTTGTTAATGAGTCGTCCTCCAATCCTGATACTTCATTCTTCTTCATATCATCCAGCCTCTGGGACTATTTGCTTGGTAAACAGATTGAAAATGTATGGTGAAATGATACAACCCTGATGCACACCTTTCTGGACTTTAAAATATGCACTGTTCTCTTGTTCTATTTGCATGACTGCCCCATTGATCCATATACAGATTCCTTAAGAGCACCATTAAGTATTCTGGGATTCCCATTCTCGGCAATGTTAGCCATAATTTTCTATGATTCACACAGTAGAATGCCTTTGCATAGTTAATGAAACATAGGTAAACATCATTCTGGTATTCTCTGCTTTCAGATACATCTGACATCAGTGATCATATTCCTCATGCACATCCTCTTGAATCCATCTTGAATTTCTGACAATTCCTTGACAAAATACTGTTGCAGTCATTTTTTAATGACCTGAAGCAAAATTTTACTTGCGTGGATATTAACAATATTGTTTGGTAATTTCTGTATTCATTTGGCTCACCTGGGCATAAATACTGATCTCTTCCAGTCAGTTTCCTATGTAGCTGTCCTCCAAATTTCTAGGCATATACAAGTGGGCACTTCCAGTGCTGCATCTGTTCATTGAAATATCTCAGTTGAAATTTCATCATTTCCAGAAGTCTCTTTTTTTGTCAATGCCTTCAATGAAGCTTCAACTTCTTCCTTTAGTATCATCGGTTCCTGATCATATGCTACCTCTCCAAAAGGCTGAACACTGAGCAATTCTTTCTACTATAATGACTCATTTGAGTCATTTAATATTTTCTCTGCAGAATTCTTCACTATTGCAACTTGAGGCTTGAATTTTTTCCTCAGTTCTTTCAGCTTGAGAAATGTAGAATGTGTTCTTCCCTTCTAGTTTTCCATTTCAGCTCTTTGCACATATCATTACAATACTTTAGTTTGTCTTCATGAGCTGGCCTTTGAAATCTTCTGTTTTGGTCTTTTGCTTCACCATTCCTGCCTTTTGCTTTAGCCGCTGGACATTCACAAGCAAGTTTCAGAGTGTCTGCTGACATCCAGTTTGATCTTTTCTTCTTTCCTATCTTTTTAATGACCTCTTGCTCTCTTTATGTGTGATGTCTATGATGTCATTCCACAATCTGTGTGGTCTTCGGTCATTAGTGGTCAACATATCAAATCTGTTCTTGAGATGGTCTTAAACTCGGTAGGAATATACTTAAGATCATACTGTAGCTCTTATGGACTTACTCTACTTTTCTTTAGTTTCAGTTTGAGTTTACATATGAACAGTTGATGATCTGTGCCACAGTCAGCACCTGGTGTTTTTCTGACTGCTGATATGGAGCTTTTCCACTGTCTTTTTCCACAGGTGTAGTCAATTTCAATCCTATGCATTCCATTTGGTGCAGTACATGTGTACAGTCATCGTTTGTGTTGATTAAAAAAGGTATTTGCAATAAATAAGCCATTAGTCTTGCCAAATTCTGTCAGGCAATCTTCAGAATTATTTGTATCATCATGGCCTTATTTTCTAACTACCAATCCTTCTTCTTTGTTTCTAACTTTTGTATTCCAGTCACCAGTAATTATTAATGTTTCCTGATTGCATGTTCAGTCAATTTCAGACTGCAGAAGCTGGTAAAAATCTTCTAACTCATCAACCTTGGCCTTAATGGTTGGTGAGTAAATTTGAATAATAGTTGTATGAACAGGCCTCTCTTGCAGGTGTATGGATATTATCCTATTATCGACAGCATTGTACATCAGGAAAGATCTTGAAATGTCCTTTCTGATGATGAACACAACACTATTCTTTTTCAAGTTTTCATTCCCAGTGTAATAGACCATGTGATTGTCAGATTCCAAATGGCCAGTACTGATTGGTCCATTTCAGATCACTAATGCCTAGGATATTGATGTTCATGCATTTCATTTTGTTTTTTATGATTTCCAACTTTTCTAGATTCATACTTCACATATTCCATCTTCTGATTAATAATGGATGTTTGCAGCTGTTTCTTCTTATTTTGAGTCATGCCACATCAGCAGATGGAGATATTGAAAGCTTTACTCCTTCCACGTCATTAAGATTAACTCTACTTTGAGGAGGCAGCTCTTCCCTGGTCATCTTTTCCATGCCTTCCAACCTGAGGGGCTGATTTTCTGGCACTATATCTGATAATGTTCCACTGCTTTTTATAAGGTTTTCAATGGCTTATTCTGTTAAGAAGTAGACTGATGGGTCCTTTTTCCTAGTCTTAGTCTGGAAGCTCAGCTGAAACCTGTCTATCATGGGTGACCCTGCTGGTACCTAAATACCAGTGGCATAGCTTCCAGCATCATAACAATAAGTAAGCCTTTTCTGACAAAGCAGGGCTGCTCACTCTATCTTTACCCTCCTTACCTGATATTCTTATGCTGAGATCTATGTAAAAAGCAGAGCAGAGATTCTCAAAGTTTAACATTCATAGGAATCCCTTGGGATCTTTTTAAAGCACAGACTCTGATTCAGTAGGCTTGAAATGCTGCTGGAGATTCTGCACGTCTAAAAATCACCCACAGTTGCCGCTGTTGCTGTAAGAATCACACTTGCAGTAGCAAGTAGTATGATAAAAGAAAAAGTTATGGGTCCTGCTGCTGTGGCATGGCAAACCTATAGACTGAGGTGGACAATGAATAAATTTCTGCAAGGCCAAGTGATACATGCTATCATACGGGGATTTATAAGTCCCATGTTAACAGTGCGAATAATTGTGAACCCAGCAGTTGTTAGGAGACACAGCTACTGCTATGAATTAAGTCATGTGCTCCAAAAAGACACACAGAAATTCTAAACTCCATCACTTGTGAATGCTCTCTTGTTTGGAAATAGAATCTTTGAAGATATTATCAGTCACCATGAAGTTATACTGTAGTAGGATGGGTCCTAATCCTGTATGAGTGGAGTACTTGTAAAAGATAAGAGAGATACAGAGAGGAAGAATAGCCATGTGAAGTGCATCTACAAGCCAAGGGATGCATAGGAACACCAGACTCTGGGAGAGACAAGAAAAGATCTTCCCCCCCACTTAATTCAGAGAGTATGGCCTGGCCTATATATTGTTCTAGCTTCTAGAGTTGTGAGAAAATAAATTGCTGTAGCTTGAAGTCACCCACGTTGCAGTATTTTGTCATGGTAGCTCTAGGAAAATAATGCACCAGTTTACACACATAATTTTTAAATAAGTAGTGAATAAAGTACGTGTGTTTTAAGTGTTGAAAGAAGGAAGAATATGAATTTGAATTTCTTCAAGAATCTAAAAACAATTTGCTATATTAGACTTGATTAGAAGAAACATATTATGGTTCTGAAGTAATAGATGGAAGACAAAATAGTAAGTGCATGGGAAGGGTTGCAACTGGTTTTTTTTTTTTTTTTTTCCTTCCTTCATAACTTGGTGAGTATTTTCCTTCCCTTTACTCACATTGACTTTTGCTGTAGGCACATTTGGCTAGCTTATTAAAGTTAAGTCTTATTAGCAAAAGAAGAAACTTAAATTCACCAGTCTTGTTCTCATAGGCTATCCTATTGTGAGAAATCAGTAGTCAGTGATGTGAAAAATTTCCACAACAGTATGAAAAGGAGGATTTCTAATTGGGAGCTATATTTTGTATTCAAAATATGTTTCAGACCAAGCCATACTGTATTCTGTTAGGATGAAATCATAAAGGTAACATTTTTTTTATGACTGAGTGAAAATGTATATTCCCATATAAATTTACATGCCTAACTTCATGCAGCTTCCACTGCTCTCCCTGACCGGTGACAGCATTTTGATGAATGTATTTTTTGACAGATATTGTCCTTTTGTTTTCTACAAAAATAGATGATAAAACCACAAAAAAAAACCCATCTCCATCAAAGCAACATTACAATAACAACGTCTTAAAAAAAAAGCTTGATATAGTGACATTTAACATAAATACCTCCCATGAGAGGGAGCTAGCAAACAAACTTAGAACAAGCCCATGTGTGTAAAAATACACTGTACATGAAATATTTATGTACAAGGACTGTCAATTAAGTTTGTGAACTCATCATGGAAAAAGTCCTGCATATCTCCTTGCTGAATATCACTATGGTCATCTTCAAATTACTTTCCTTGGGAAGCTATGCACTGATGCCAGTATGTAGTTCACCCTTCAACGCAATTTTGGAACTCTTTTTCTGGAATGGCCATCAGAGCTGTTGACATATTAATTTTGATGTCCTGAATGTCATCAAAATGTCTTCCTTTCAATATTTCTTTTCTGTTTGAGTAAAGAAAAAAGACATTGGATGCCAGATCAGATAAGTAGGTAGGGTGTTCCAATACAGTTATTTGTTTACTGGAGCTTTGAAGGGCGGACTAGGGGCTGGCATCGGCTATAGCACTGGTACTTAGCTTCCTAAGAGGAATACTTAGAAGGCGCCTGTAGTGATATTCAACAATGAGATATGTAACACTTAGAACAATTAAGTTCATGGACTTAGTGGTCAGACGTTGAATATATACTATTTTATAAGGATTTTATAAGGTGATGTAATGACTAGACAGTCAGCGCAAAACAAAAGGTCAGTAGCTCAGATCTAGCATTGGGGTAAAGATCTGGCAATCTACTTCTGTAAAGATTATAGCTTTTGAAATCTTATGGGGCAGTTGTACTCTGACACATGTTGTAGCTTTGAGTTGGAATAAACTCAATAGCATAAAATAAAAATGACATACTAATAAATACATATATGTGTATAGCTATATAAATAAAACAATAGCTGCATATAGTTACATATATAATCATGTATATAATATTATATAAAAATAATATATATGTATGTGTACACAGTGGTGCAATGGTTAAGTCATTTGGCTGCTAACCTAAAAGTTAGTGGTTTGAACCTACCAGTTGTTCCACAGGAGGAAGATGTGGCAATCTGCTTCCCTAAAGGTTCATAGCCTTGGAAACTCTATGGGACAGTTCAACTCTGTCCTACAGGATCACTATAGGTCAGAATTAACTCAAAGGCAGTAGGTTTGGTTTACATGTAACTTTATATGCATATATATAGCTAAATATATGTATACATATATGTATATGTATGAAAATATGTACATATATAGTTAAATATAAACCATATATACATATATATAACTATATAAAGTTATATGTGAATCCAAATCTGCTGAGAACAAATCAATTCCAACTCATGGGAATTCTATAGGACAGGTTAGAACTTCCCCCAAAAGGTTTCCAAGGAGTGGCTAGTGAATTTGAATGGCTGACCTTTTGGTTTTCAGTCAAGCACTTAGCCACTACATGATGTGTCACGAGGGTTCCATAGTTACATACAGTTGTGTGTGTGTGCATGTGTATGTGTGCATGTATGAATGAGGTCTGACAAGTATGCCAGTGAATGTAATTGTCCTAAATGCTACATACCTCATTGTTGAATATCACTGTGGTCACCTGCAAAGTACTCCCATTGGAAGTCTCTGCACCAATGCCAGCACCCAGTCTACCCTTGAAAGTAATTTTGAAACTCTTTCTGGAGTTGTCATTGGGTGCAGTGGCATGGTGGCAAATTTGCCAAAATAATTGTACAGGTGTCTGTAAGGGATTTTTCAGCCAGTAACCAACTGGATTGGAACACCCTCCCTACTCACCTGATCTAGCCTCCAATGACTTTTTTCTTTACCTGAAGATAAAAGACATATTGAAAGGAAGACAGTTTAATGACGTTCAGGGCATCAAGGGTAGCATGGTGACAGCTCTGATGGCCATTCAATAAAAAGAGTTTCAAAATTGCTTTGAAGGGTGGATAGGCACTGGCATCAGTGCATAGCTTCCCAAGGGCAGCATGTCGAAGGTGACTATAGTGATATTCAGCAATGATGCATGTAGCACTTCTTCTCAGATGAGTTAGTGAACTTAATTGGCAGTCCTTGTGTATATACATATGTGTTTGTACTTGTGTATGTGTATGTATGCATATATGTAGTTGCTAGTTGCCAGCAGTTTGACTCTCAGCAATTTCTTCCATTGGTAATGGAAATGTAGAGTCTGTGCCTTCCTGTTCTGCCACTGTAGTTTGGAAACAGATAATTTACAGTCTAAATTTCACATATGTAGAGGTGTTGTTGTATTTTGGACTTGGAGCTGATACTTTTACTGTGATACAATGGTGTGCATACGCTTTACATGTTGCAAAACTGAGTTTTTGAGGTGAAATGTCATAGAAAGGTGAAATATCATGGATTGAATAGTTCCCTCCCCACAAAAAATGGGTAGCAATTTGACTGGTCCATGATTCCCGGTATTTTGTGATTGCCTTTCATTTTTTGACTTTCCTATGCTATAAATCCTAATCTCTGCTGTGGTTAATAGATTGGATTATATTAAAGAGGATTAGGTTAAAATAGTAACATCCTTCCTAAAGCCACAGCCCTGCTCTAATGTAGAGGGAACTTTCCTGAAGTATAGCTTGCACCACCTTTTATCTTTTAATTCTACAAAAGATAAAAGAAAAGGGAAGTAAGCAGAAATTTGGGGACCACATACCATCAAGAAAACCCCACCAACAGCAGAGTTGTCCTTCACACCTGATGTTCCTGTGCTGAGACGCTCTCAGACCAAAGAAAGAGTGATGTAACCCAAGAAACTTCCTCCAAGACTGACACAGAGAGAATGCATTCCCCTGGAGCCAGTACCCTACTTTTTGATTTCTAGACTTTCAACTGTGGTGCTAGAGAAGAATATTGAATATACCATGATTTGCCATCAGAACAAACAGATCTGTGGTGGAACAAGTACAACCAAAGTGCTCCTTGAAAACAAGGGTAGGGAGACTGTGTCTTACATACAGGGGACATGCTGTCAGGATAGATCAGACCCAGGAGAAAGACATCACGCTTGGTAAAATAGAGGGTCAGCAAAATAAAGGACTGTCCTCGGCAAGATGGATTGACATGGTGGCTGTAACTATAAGCATAAAAAGATCTGTGGTCATGGCACAGGATGAGGCAGTGTTTTGTTCTATTTCACATAGGGTTACTATAAGTCATGACCTAAACCACAGCACCTAACAATGACAACAAGCCTACTGTACTGTGTGAGAATAAACTTTTCTTTGTTAAAGCCATCCACTTGTGGTGTTTCTTTCAAACAGTACCAATGACTAAGACAGGCACCAAATAAGAACTACCAATTACATATATATATTTATATGTATATGTGTATGTGTGTATGGATATGTACATATATACTTACATGTATATGTATGTGTATATATAAGTATGTACATACATAGTTGTATATACATATATAGTTGCATATGTACACACATACATACATACATATATATTAGTCTGTAGTTGCCATCAAGATGGCTCCGACTCGTGGTGATTCTATGTATAACAGAACAAAATATCCCCATATCTTGTTCCATCCCACACCATGCTACTGTTGGTATGTTTGAGTCTATTCTTGTATTTTTGTATCAATTCACCTCGGTGAGTGTTTCTGTCATTTTCATTGACTATCTATTTACCAAACATACTGTCCTTTGCTGACGATGGGCCTTTTCTTATATGTCCAAAGTAACCATCCTCATTTCTAGGGAGCATTGTAATTATATTTCATCTGAGACTTATTTATTCATTCTTTGCACAATCCACAGTGTATTCAATAGTCTTTGTCAACACCACAATATAAACACAACAGTTTTTCACCTATCTTTCTTTTTCATTGTCTGTCTGTCTCATACATGTGAGAAGATTGAATAGGCTGTGGTTTGGATCACGTGCACCTTACTCATGAAAGTAACACCTTTACTTTTTATAAAGTTGATGAGGTCCTTAGCAGCAGATTTGTCCAATGCAACACAATATTTAACTTCTTTTTGTACTTTAGATTAAGTTTACAGAACAAAGTAGCTTCTCATTAAACAGTACATACATAGTTTTATAACATTGGTTAACAACCACTTGGTACATCAACATACTCTCTTCTCTCTGTATGTAATCATTTTGTATTCACTTTCTGATGCTTTCATAAAAGTTTCTTCATCTGGAAAACTCCTTAGTTGTTTTGTTCAGAGCCTTCTGAAGCCATGGGTGATTTCTTGTATGCCACAAGCATCTGTTGCTTTTTGGGTTTCATGTGAATAAGTCAAGGCTAGGAAAGATACTGTGAGGATGGACTGCAGATGTTTCTCTAGGCTGTCTTAAAATGTAAAACAGAAGTTATCTGACCACTTCTCAAGTCAGTCAGGTTTTCAGGTGTAGAGGTCCCTCTTCCCAACTGGCAAAGTAAGCACTCTATATTCAACCCCAGATGATACAAACTGGTTCAAAATACAGCAATGCTACTGCCCTGTTGGCCTCTGCTGACAGGGCCCAGCCTTAGGCGACACTGGATAATCTACTGCTTTTCCAGTAGAAAAGCACTCTCCTGTGGGCAGGCTCTGGCTCCCAAGCTAAGAAATAGGTCCAGCTGCAGCCACTATATCTAAGATGGCATCCTCCACATGGTCAGCAGATAGAGGTGCTAAAGGTGCCAACAGGTAGTGAGTTCTCCACCTCTGTTGCTGGTCCCCCACTGTAGGAGACACTGTGTACACTTTTGCTTTTCTGTCAGAGAAGCACTGTCCTGTTTGCAGGCGCTGGGTCCCAGGGTAAGAATTAGGTCCTGCTAAAATCTCCATATGCAACATGGTGTCCCACACCATGCGGTTCTGTACAAACCATGCCGTGGCAGTGATAAAAAGACAGGCCCAAAGTAGCTAGGTGTACAGAGTCTTAAGCCTGGCTCTCAAAATATAACAATTTCGCCTGCCTATCCCACCACCAACGTGTCTGAGTCTAGCCACTAGATAAGATCCGGCTCTGTCCTCCGGCCAAGACAGAGAAAAAGAAAGTCAAGATGGTGTGTTTACCTTCAGTCTGCGAGAGCCAGGGCTAGCCAGGAGTGGGAATCAGCACAAGAGAGGAGGTTTTTCATTCAGTGATTTGAAGTCCAAATTAAAACAGACCTGTGCCATGTCCTGGGGGCTCACTAGTTGACCAGAAGGCTACATTTGATTATCAGTTCAGGTCTTGGTTTCCAGAGGGATATAAGGAGCCATGTGCTTAGTCCGCCATTCTCTGCCCCCATTCTCCCTTCTCAACCTTGGGTTCCCCATTACCAGATTTTCTGTCCACTCTTGCCTTTTGGTCTCCTTTTGTTTTATGGGCCTGTCTAATCTTTGGATGAGGAGCGAACTTCAGGAATGACTTTGTCACTGAATTCTGGGGACATATTCTCGGGATTTCTCTAGTATCTATCAGGCTAGTGAATCTGGTCTTGTTTTGAGCTAGAATTTTGTTGTATGCTTTTCTTCAGCTCTGTCTGGGACCTTGTACTGTGATGCTTGTCAGAGCAGTCAGTGATGGTAGCCAGGCACCATCTAGTTGTACTGGACTCAGTCCATGGTAGTGGTGGTCCACTAATCCTTTGGAATAACATTTCCCTGTGTCTTCAGTTTTCTTCATTGCCCTTGCTCCAGACAGGATGAGACCAGTCCAGTATCTGACACAGACAGCTGTTCAGAGGGTTTGAAGACCCCAGATTCTACTCACCAAAGCAGAATGTAGAACATTTTCTTTCTTTTTTTTTTATTATGACTCAGTGAAAATGTTCATTCCCATATAAATTTACACGCCCACCTACATGCAGCTTCCACTGCTCTCCCTGCCCGGTGACAGCACACTACTCTTCTCTGCTCCATACATGTCTCATCCTCCAAACAGTCTCCTTTCCAATCCTCTCCACCCACTCTCCTTCCTCCAGCCAGAAGGTCCAGCAGTTTCAGGGTTCCCCTGGGAGCATGGCCCCTGACCCTGATGCTGCCCTTGCCCATAAATCATAATGAAGTTCCATTCTTCAGACACAAACGGATTGGACTTGGCAATGCAAAGTGACTGTATACTGGATGCACTTTATGGTTTTATGCATCCATAGGATATCATCCTGCTGAACTCTGCCTGGAACACTTTCTTCATAAACAATTTTATGCCAGCTTAGCTAAATGTTCTCCAAAACCATGATCTTCATAGTACTCAGCCCAGTAATTTAGACCCTCAGAGACATCATTTAATTTCTTGACTTCTGCTTTCATGGAGACTACAATACAGTTTATACATACATGCAATAAAAATACATATATAGCATCATACATATATTACCTATATACATATATCATATGCATAATATATATTATAGCTTAGGCTGCTAACCAAAATGTCTGCAGTTCAAATCCACCAGCCTCTCTCTGGAAACGCTATGTATCAGTTCTACTTAGTTGTATAGAATCATTATGAGTTCCAGTTGACTCCATAGCAACATATTTTTCCTCTTTTTGGGAGGTGTTATATATTACACATATATTCCCTAGAGTTTGATTCTAGTGCATGCCATGAGCCACACTTGAGTGTGAATCTGGTTAGTTTCCAATAACTTTGTTTTTTCCCTACGAAGAATGGTTAACTAACATGATCCCTACCTCCTTCAGACTTTCCTAGCAACAAGATTTGGCTCTTTGAAATTTGAAAAAAGCTGGGTCCAGATTTACTAAATGCTTGATGGAGTTACCTTGGACAAGTCAATAAAACCAAGTTGCATCATATTTGGAGATTATAAAACTTACCACACAGAGAAAATTAAAGAAGATAATGTCATTAACTATCCAGTGCCATTGGAATTTAGAAATGGGATTTATTACTTAAAGTTTATGGACCATTTAACTCAGATGGATACACATCCCTCCAAAATGTATTTAGTTATAACCCTTGCTGTACTTGGAGATACTTAAAGGTTAGTTAGAATTTTTTTTATTTTAAGTTTTATATGTCAGAATTGTATCTATATAGGCTCTTTCCTCAATTCATTTCATCAATTTGTAAGGAGGTAAATAATGAAGAAAACTCATTATATCCGGAAAAAAACTTAACTCATCAGCAGCCCTTGGAGTGTGCAGTCTCCAGCCATTACTTTAATGGGATTAGTCTTTCCTATGGACAAAACACAGCAGAGTCCTAGCTACTTAGTATAGCTTTCTTACTTTAATCACAAGGGTAACATTCTTTTTGACTGAGTGTTCATTCCAACTAGATTTCATGTTCTCACAGACACTACAATTTGTCCAGAATCTAGGCACTGTTACCGGATTTGGGTCCCTGTCCTGGAGCAGTCAAGCCAATAAAACATACTTCAAGTTAGAAAGAGGAAGAAGGTTTATTAAGAGATATGATACTGCCAGAGATTCGACAGCGATGTAGGCTGTTCTCCACGGAGTCCCAAAAGACAATTTTTGCATCAGAGTTTAAGTATCATTTCAACAAGAAATATTTCATGTTTTTAAGCACATAGACCATATGTAACTGTACCCATCACAAAATAGTCACAAGAAATCATCTATTGAACTCTAGTCAGTGTGTTTATAGCAAGCAAAGACAAAACGTATGAAAAAAATTCCTCAGCTAGTGAAACTAGCCTGCCAGGTCTGCTCTGAGATAAGGAGCAAGAAGGAAAATTGTGGAAATGCAAGATTCCAGGCAGCCTTCCTAGCTGCTGTTTTCCAGGCTGAAGGCCACTTCTCAAGAGAGCAAAGAAGAGGATGGAGATGAAGGTCACAGGAGCTGAGGGGGCTCTGCACCCCTTTGGAAAGGGGCCAGTGTGGAAGCCAGACTAGTTTCTGTGGTAAAAAACACTTACAGATTATTTAGAGTATCATTATGGCATTAGTTCTGTGAAGCTCTCAACTACCCATTTTTAAAAAGGGAAAAACATGTTGCAAGGTATTAGGGTTATGGCACCAAAGACACCATTAGGTATTGGTGGAGTCTTTTTCATTTTCACATATACTTCTCTTTTTTATTTTTTTCTCTTTGAGTAAAACAAATAGTAGCTGAACAAAGGTCAATCTTACTAAATTTCTGTCAGTATTAGAAGAGCATATACTTACTCACAACCTGGATTTCAATTCAAATTAAAAAAAATGTAAGTGTATAGCGTTGGAAATTTCAACCAAATCCTTAATTTTTATCAGTTACAGCTAAAAGCTAAAATTTAGTTACCTGTGGGAAAACCAGCTTAAAATTAACTTGAGTTCTCACAGGCTCAATTTTTTTAAGTACTAAGCTGTAAAGGGACACTATGGTAAAATATGCTGTTTCCAAGTATGGGAAGATTTGAAGAAGACATAATGTCTTCCAGTGGGCCAAGTGTTTGATTTTCCTTTTTGAATCTGTAATGGTGAATTTGCTCAGACCAAAGCAGAATTACTCAACCCATCTTGTAAGGGAAGTTTTCCAGGAGCAAGATGACTGACAAGACCTAAGAAAATATACAGTCCATGAAAAAAAAAAAAAATCTTGAGGTGATAGTTGTAATCCATTGGAAGACAAAGACTAGGCTTTGGACGTCCACTTCTGACTTCCACAGCAGAAGAAGGTGCACAATTTGCATCAAGCACTGCTGAATGTTTTTTTAACACAGAGATGAGTCACACACAGTGCTGCCCTCAAGAAGCTCATTATCTACTAGGACAGCACAGTCACATCATACCTCGGCAAGGCATACAGGAGAACAGTTGATGAGACAGCAGAGGAAGAAATAGGTCTTTCCAGTGGCATTAGGGGAGGTTTTCTAGAGTAAAGTTTATCTGTGAGAGACTTTGACAGAGAAGGACAGTGCAAACTGGCAGAGAGGGAAAGAGAGGATATCTCACACAGACAGAATATGGTCAAAAAAGACATAGATGTTAGAAAACCCGAACTGAGTTATTTAGGGTAACTGAAATGTAGGTGACTGAAGATCAGTATAAAATGATAGTGTCTGGAGCCAGATTAGGGCACTAGCAAGACATTACATAAAGAAGTTTGCAGATTAGAAATATGCAGTCATAAGTGAACAGTATGATGACTGTTGAATGATAGTGTTTACTTCTAAACAGTTACAACATGTATTTTAATGATTATAAAATACTACTACCACTACAAATGAGAATTATGATAATTTTCCCTGCAAATACGAATTTTACTGGGTGCTATGAACATCAATAAACTATGTCTTATCTCACCTGGCAGAAAAGGAGAAGTGCTAACATTCACTTCTGAACCACTACTATATACAAGTCTCAGGACATCTACTGCTGCCCATAAATATTAATATGATTTATGGGCAAGGGCAGCATCAGGGCCAGGGGCCATGCCCCCAGGGAAATCCTGAAACCACTGGACCATCAACTGAGGTCTTTTAGTGGAGATCTCAGGATGCACCCCTTTTTATTCTTGTGTTGCCAGTGAGACTCAACTTGGTGAGCTCCATCGTGGCTATCACTGGTGGTGGCCGGGCACCATCCGGTTCTTCTGGCACCCACTCATGTGGGTCTCTCTGTCTTCTGGGTTGTCTTTACCCCACGTCATTTTGGTCCTTGGTGAGCGTCCATTCAGGCTGAGTTGGGACCATTTCCTGTGTCCTCGGATGGCAGCTTGGCAGCTTTTAAGGCCCCAGAGGCCACTCACCAATGTGGGGTGCAGAGAGCTCACAAATGCATTGGACTTGGCAATGCAGAGTGACCATATATTGTATGCACTTTATGGTTCTAGACATCTATAGGATATCAGCCTGCTGACCTCTGGTTGGAGGAAGGAGAGTGGTTGGAGAGGAGGGGAAAGGACGCTGTTGGGAGGATGAGACACTTATGGAGCAGAGAGGTATAGTGTGCTGTCACCGGACAGGGAAAGCAATGGAAGTTGCATATAGGTGGGCATGTAAATTTATATGGGAATGTACATTTTCACTCAGTCATATAAAAGAAAAAAGCTTAAAAAAATATTAATATGACATAATATCTTTCCTCAAGGAATTCCATGGATGCCAAGACAAGAAAGAAGTACTCACCTTGGAATGTAATGAGCACTAAAAAAGAGACATTTGTGAGGGTTAGAAACAGCTCAAAAGAAGGAAGGACCTGTTTGGAAAAGTTAAAGAGAACATCATGAAGTTGGTATCATTTAAACAGTTACATGAAGGACAAACTTGAAGTTCCCTTTGAATTCAAAGCCTAATGCACTATGGGGAGAGGAAATAATTTTTTTCCTGAGACTTTTCATCATGGAATCTCTGTAGTAAGAGGAATGGGTGCTGTTGTGGCAACAAGTGTGGAAGAAAACAAGGGACGAGCCACCAGAGGACTGATTTTCTGCGTCCAGAAAGGCTAGACTGTGAAGTCTAGACTTGATTCTGTAATACATGTGCCTTGTTTAAGAGTTTTAAAAAGAGAACTTAATATATAATACCTAGTTTTTTGATTTATCACATAGTGGAGAAGAATAGACACGGAGGTAAATGAGAAGTTATTGAAGGTGAGCTAATAAAAGATGATGGCAGTGTGGACAAGGAAGTAGTAGAAATGGAGAGAGAGAAATGCCCTATCTGGAATATGTTTTAGAATTTGAGGAGAAAGCAAAACAACTTTCTAACAGACTGTGTTTAAGAGGATAAGGGAAGAATGGATGTTTTCAGGTTTTTTTTTTTTTTTTTTTTTTTTTGTGTGTGTGTGTGTGTGTGTGGTATTGGGTTTATTTAGTGTACTTACAAGTATTAAAAGAACAAAGTGAAAATACACTTTTGTGTTTTTCCTCCTGGTTGTATGAAAAGTTAAAAGTACTACCTTCTTCCCAGTCACTGAGACCCAGTTGTTTTAACACTCTATCCTCCACTTGCACAGCATGCAGTCAGTCACTAAGGTCTTTGGTCCTACTTCCGTTTACCCTGCCTCTGTTTTTCTATTTCCAGTGCTGCTCTTCCAGCCCTTCTACATCTCTCATTGATAGCATTGTTTCCTTCCTGTGCTCCTTTATTTAGTTTTTCAGACTTTCTATCGTGCTTTAAGAGAAAGGTTTCAGTCCAAGTCAATTTGTCATATAAAAACTTGCACACACACTGCTATGTAACTCTTGCTGTTCTCCCCACCACCCTGTCAACAGTGTACTCCTCATTCTCACCCTCTATTTCCCGTGTTCGTCAATGAGTTCTTTTCCCCCTCCACCCTCTTACTTCGCTTCTGTACAGAAGCTTCTCAGTTAGCCTCATGTATTTACTTGTGAGTTCTTTTACATTTTTTAATCGAGCAGCTACATAATGGTTGGTAACATTTACTGAAGTGGAAAAGAACAGGGGAAAATAGATATCATCAATTGAGCAGGGTGTGAAATAAGAGTTCTGTCTTTATCAGTAAATTTGAAAATGATTTTGATGGAATGGTGAACAAAGTTGAATTAAAATAACTGGACGATAGAACACAAGGTGAAATTCTTTAAGTCCACGTAAATAAGGACTGTTGTCATGAAGTTAGTGTTACATGTACAGAGCATGAATATTAAAACACTTACAAATCTTTGCCACCAGTATTTACAGATCTCAGAGAGATTATCTATGCTGGACAGGCTTTGGCTGAGCTTTTAGATTAAGACAGACTAGGAAGAAGGACAAGATAGTCTATTTTTGAAAATTAACTAGTGAAAAGCTTATAAATAGCAGCAGAACATTGTCTGATATGGTGCTGCTTAGATTGGAAGTGGCTTAAAATACAACTGGGAAAGAGCTGCCTCCTCAAAGTAGAGTTGACCTTAACGATATGGTAGCAATCAGCCTTTGGTATCTTTGCTGTTGTGGTATAACTCAAAAATGAAACTAAACAGCTGGAGACACTCATTAGTAATTGGAGGTGGAATGCACAAAATACGAATCCAGGAAAATTGAAAATAGTCAAAAATGAAATGGAAGGCATAAAGATTGATATCCTAGGCATTAGTGAGCTAAAATGGACCAGTTTGAATAAGATGATCAGTCTACTATGACAGGAATGGCAAATTGAAGAAGAATGACATAACATTCTTCATCGAAAAGGACATTTCAAGTTCTATTATGAAGTGCAATACTATCACTAATAGGATAATATACATACGCCAACAAGCAAGACCAGTTAATATGACTATTACTCAAATTTATGCACCAACCACTAAAGCCAAAGACAAAGAAATTGAAGATTTTTACTAACTTCTGCAGTCTGAAATTGATCAAACATGTATTCAAGATGCATTAATAAATACTGGTGTTTGGAATGCAAAAGTTGAAAACAAAGAATTGGTAGGTGGGAAATATGGTCTTGGTGATAGACATGCCAGAGGTCACATGACAGAATTTGTAAGTCCACTGACATCTTCATTACAAATATGTTTTTGTAAAAAAAGTAAAATACCATGAACCTCGCCAGGCAGAATACACAAAAATCAAATTGACTGCATCTGCGGAACAAGATGATGGAAAAACTCCAGTCACAACTTGATGTAGTCACCCACTCATGTGAGTCTGTCTGTCTTCTGGGTTATCTTTTCCTCGTGTCATTTTGATCCTTGCTAATAATACTTTCCTGCTGAGTTGGGGCTATTTGCTGTACCCTCAGATGGCAGCTTGGCAGCTTCTAAAGCCCCAGATGTCACTCACCAGTGTAGGGTGCAGAGGGCTGTCTTAGCAAAACTGTAGTTGTGCCAATTGTCCTCAATTTCCCCTGAGAGCATGGTCCCCAGCCTCCTGCCCCACCTACTCTGTCCTCTCAATATCAGGTTAAGACGGGAGGAGTTATCACCTTATGTTGAAGCTCAGTTAATACTGATCTTCTTTCTAATGTGTGCTGTCACAGATTTCACCCAGCCAAATTTCTGTCAAATATCTAACCTAAAACCTCCCCTCTGCCTTCTCCCACCCTTCCCACCCTTGCAGGCATCAAAGAGTCTTTTCTTCTATACTTGAGTCTGTTTTTAAGTTCTTATTGTAGGGGTCTCATACAATATTTGTCCTTTTGTCACTGACTACTTTGACTCAGCATAATGCCCTCCAATTGAAACCAGGTTATGAGATGTTTCCTAAAATCATCATTGTTCTTTATCATTACATAACGATCCATTGAGTATATATACACCATAGTTTATCTATCCATTCCTCAGTTGCTGGGCATCTGGGTTGTTTCCATCTTTTTACTATTGTGGACTGTGCTGTGATAAACATTCTTGTGCATGCATCCATTGGTGTCAATGGCCTTGATTCTGCAGGATATATTCTGAGCAGTGGAATTACTGGGTGAAATGGTACATCTAGATCCAGCTTTTCAAGGAAGCACCAGATTGCTTTCCAAAGAGGTTGCACCATTTTGCAATCCCACCAGCAGTGTAGGAGAGTTCCAATTTCTCCATAGCCTCTCCAGCATTTGTTGTTTTGAGTTTTTTGGATCATGGCCAACCTTGTTGGGGTGAGATGGTATCTCATTGTAGTTTTGATTTGAATTTCTTTAAGAGCTAATGATTGTGAACAGGTCCTCATGTGTTTTTTGGCTGCCTGGATCCCCTCTTTAGAGAAATGTCTGTCTGTCTCCTTGGCCTATCACTTAATTGGATGATTTATCTTTTTCTCATTGATATATTGTAGTACCTCACAGATTATGGAGATCAGGCATCAGTCTGACATACAGTTGCCGAATATTTTTTCCTGTTTGGTAGGTGGCCTTTTAATTCTATTGATAAAGTCTTTGGATGAGCAAAAGTGTTTGATTGTTAATAGTTCCCATTTATCTATTTTCTATACTGTTGATTGTGGTTTGTCAGATTTTGAATTCTGTCTACTTTGTGCATTAAAACTTCCATTGTTGATACTAATTTTTCTTGAATGAGCTTTATTATTTTAGATTTGATACTGAAGTCTTTTATCCAGTTTGAGTTGTTTTTTTTGTATAAGGTGTAAGATATGGGTTTGTTTCAGTTTATTGCAGATGGATAGCCAATTTTACTGGTACCATTTGTTGAAGAGATTGTTTTTACCTGAGTTTAATATCTTAGGACCTTTGTCGTATATTAACTGTTCATAGGAAGAGGATGTCATCTCTGGGGTCTCAACTGTGTACGATTGGTCTATCAGTCACTATTTGTAGCAGTGCCACACTGTTTTGTGGCAGTGTAATAGGTTCTGAAGTCAGATAATGAGAGGCCTCCCAGTGTGTTCTTCTTCTTCAGTAGTGCTTTACTTATCTGGGGTTTCTTCCTTTTCCAAACAAAGTTGGTGATCTGTTTCTCCATCTCATTAAAAAAATGCCACTGGAATTTGTATTGGGATTGCATTATATAAGAAGATTGCTTTGGGTAAAATAGACATTTCCACAATGTTAATTCTTCCTGTCCATGAGCAGGGTGGGTTTCTCCATTTATGTAAGTCTCAGTTTCTTTTAGTAAGGCCTTGCAATTCCTTTTGTAAAGGTCTGCTATTTCTCTGGTAAGATTTATTCCTAGGTACTTAATCTTCTTAGGGGTTACAGTAAACGCTATTGATTTGGTGATTTCTTCATTAATAATCTTGTTGTTTTAAAGAAATTCTGCTGATTTTCTTATGTTTATCTTGTACCCTGAGACTTTGCTGATTTCTTCTGTCAGTTTGAGTAGTTTACTAATGGATTCTTTGGGATTCTATGCATATGCAATCATAAAATCTGCAAATAGGGAGATTTTTGCTTCTTTCTTCTTTGATGATACTGATACCCTATATTCCTTGCTCTTGTCTAATTGCTCTAGCTAGAACTTCTGGTACAATGTTGAATAGGAGAGGTGAGAGTGGGCATCCTTGTCTAGTTCCTGTTCTCAGGGGAAACTATTTCAGTGTCTCTCCATTCAGAATGACGTAGGCAGGTGGCTTTGTATAAATGGCCCTTGTTGCACCAAGGAATTAGCCATCTATTCCTATTTTGTCAAGAGTTTTTCTCATGAATAGGTGTTGGACTTATCAAATGCCTTTTCAGTGTCAATTGGCAAAATCAGGTGATTCTTGTCTTTTGTGTTATTTACACGGTTGATCACATTAATTGTTTATCTGACGTTGAAATAGCCTTGCATCACTGTTGCGAATCCAACTTGGTCATGATGGATTATTTTGTTGATATGTTGTTGTATTGTACCGGCAAGAATTTTGTTGAAGATTTTTATATCTAGATTCATGAGTGATATTGGTCTGTAGTTCTGCTTTTTGGTTGGATCTTTCCCTGGCTTTGGTACTAGGGTTATGCTGGCTTCATAGAATGAATTTGGGAGTATGGCATCCCTTTCTTTACTATGAAATAGTCTCAGTAGTATTGGAGATAACTCTTCTCTAAAAGTTTGGTAGATTTCTGCTGTGATGCTATCTGGCCCCGGGCTTTCTTAGTTGGTAGTTTTTGGATGACTTTTGCAGGCTCTTCCATTGTGATGGGTTTATTAAGTCATTCTGTTTCAGCTTGTGATAATTTCGGTGGGTGATATGAACCAAGGAATTTGTCCATTTCTTCCAGGTTTTCAAATTTGTTAGGATACAGTCTTTCATAGTATTCTCTTATGGTATTTTTGATTTCTGTTCAGACAACTCCCCTGTCGTTCCTTATTTGGGTTATTTCTTTCCTTTCCTGTTTTTCTTTAGTAAGTTTACCCGATGGTTTGTCAATTTTGTTGATCTTTTCAAAAAACCAGCTTTTGGTCTTTTCAGTTTTTTCAATTGTTCTATTCTCTAATTTGTTTAGTTCTTCTCTAATCTTTATGATCTACTTTCTTCTGTTGCCTAAGGAATTCATCTGTTGTTCTGACTCTACTTGTTCAAGCTGTAGAGATAGTTCTTTGGTTTGGTTTCTTTCTTCCTTCCTTCCAGATGTGTGCATTTTGTGAGGTAAACTGACCTCTGAGCACTGCTGTGGCTGTATCCCGTATGTTCTGGTAGGAAGTGTGTTTGTTCTCATTGGAATCCATAAATTTCTTTATTTCAGTCATCATTTCTTCTATAACCCATGTTTTTCTGAGCAAGATGTTGATCAGTTTCCAAGAGTTCCACTTTCTGTCTATGTTATTTTGGTTATTAATTTTGACTTTTATGGCTTTACAATCTGAGAAGATGCTTTGCATTAATTTAATGGTATGGATTTTGTTAAGAATTGCTTTATATCCTAATACATGGTCTATTCTGGAGAAGAAGGCATAGTTGTCTGCTGATGGATAGAAAGTTCTGTATATGTTAATGAGGTCTAGTTGGTTAATTGTGGCAATAAGGTCTTCTGCGTCTTTATTGAGCTTTTTCCTAGACCAACTGTTCAATATTGAGAGTGGAGTGTTGAAGTCTCCCACTATTATTGTGGAGTGATCTATCCCTTTGTCGAGTGTAGTCAGTGTTTCTTTGATGTGATTATGTGCTCTAATATTAGGTGCATAAATATTTAATGTTTTTAAGTCCTTCTTGTGTATTGAACCTTTCAGTAATAAATAGTGCCCATCCTTGTCCATGATGGTGGATTTTATGTTAAAATCTATTTTATTTGAGATTAGAATTGCCTCATCTGCTGACACAGAGTCACCATATTGTGTGGGCACTTTATGGCTCTAGGCATCTATAGGAGTTCATCCTGTTGACCTCATACTGGAGAAAGGGGAATGGGTAGAGAGCAGAAGATAGGAGACTGTTGGGAAGATAAGACATGTATAGAGCAGAGAGGAAGAGTGTGCTGTCACCATGCAGGAAGCTGTTTGTGGGTCAGCATGCAAATTTATATGGGAATGTACATTTTCATTCAATCATAATAAAAAAAGGAATTGCCACACCTGCTCTTCTTTGTTCATTGTTAGCTTGATATATAGTATTCTATCCTTTAGTTTTCAGGTTTTCCTAGCTTTAAGTCTAAGGTAAGTTTGTTGTAGGCACCATATGGATGGGTTGTGTCTTTTGATCTAAGATGTCATTCGATGTCTCTTTACTGGAGCACTCAGTCCATTCACATTGACTGTTACTATTGATAGGTATGTGCTCAGTGCTGCTATTGTGATATGTTTATTTGGGGGTTGATGTTTTCTCTGTTGTTCTTATTATTTGTTAAGGGAGATTCTTCTTTGTCAGTTGATTTTTCTTCTTTTTCTGGGTTGGTTTCGTGGTTGTTGAGACTCCTGTATTACATTTCTTGATATGGTATATTGCATCTTTGTTGTGCTTTACCACTTCCCCTGTAATCCCACTTAATAAACTGTGTATAAACCCAATTTTAAATGCTACTTGTCTTGTCAACTTCCTCTCAATCTGGAAGGAATATAACGACTGTAGTACATCCCTCTTTTCAATATGATAACATCATAGTTTTCTTGATATGATCATGGATTATTTCTTTCACTGTTATAGCTATGATACATTTTTTAGCCTTCCCTGAGTAGGATTCTGGGTAATGTGTTCTCCTAAAATATAAAGTTAGTGGTTTTGTTCTTCTAAGCCAGAACTAAGAGATTCTTTCAGTGTTTCCAGTAGCTTTGTTGTTGTTTTATGAAGTCTCTAAGTTTCTGTTTATCTGTGAATATCTTAATTTCATTTTCATAATTGAAGATAGTTTTGCAGGATATATAATTCCCGGTTGGAAGTTCTTCTCCTTCAAGGCTTTGAATACATCATGTTGCAGTCTCTGTGACAGCGTCATTTCTGCTGAGAAATCCAATGAAAACCTACAGGGTTTCCCTCTGAATGTTAGCTTTGTTTTGAGTCTTGCTGCCTTTAAGAGTTTCTGCATATGTTTCATTTTGTTAAGCTTGATTATAGTGTGTCTTGGAGTCTCTCTTTTGAGGTCTATATTGAATGGCATTTTGATGTGCATCTTAGATATCTATATTCTCTTCCTTGACGGTTTGTAGGAAGTTTTCTGTCAGCAGCTCAGCAACAATACTCCCTGTGTTCTCAGGGTGTCTTGCCCTGTGTAAGGAGGTCTGATTAATCATAGATTGTTCTGCTTAATAGAGTCCCACATGCTTCTTCATTTTTCTTTTTTCTTTTTTCTCATTTCTCCTCATAGATGCTGAAGTCAGTAGCTCTGTCTTCCAAATCAGAAAGTCTATTTTCCATTGGTTCCATTCTGTTTTCTTGGCTTTGTGTTGAAGTTTGTATGTCTTTGATTTTGTTCTTGATCTGTTGGATTTCAGAGTATTGGTGTTCCATCAGATCGAACAACTTGCTTAATTTTCATTTTGCTCTGCTGCATTTTGTATAAGGTCTAAGAGGGCTCTCTATATAATCCTTTTGTATTCACCTTCCAATAATTTCAGAAAAGTTTCTTCATCTGGAAAGCTCTTTGGTAGTTTCACTTGGGGGCCTTCCAAAGCTGTGGGTGATTTCCCTGTTATGGTTTTCTCCAGAGTCTGTTGTTTTTTGGGCTTTGTGTGAATCACTAAAGGCTGAGAGAGATACTGTAAGAATAGACCACAGTTGTTTCTCTAGGCCATCTTAAAATGAAAGGTAAAAGATACCTGACCATGTCACAAGTCAGACAGGTTTTCAGGTGTACAGGTCCCTCTCTCCCAATGGCAAAGTAAGCACTGCTATATCCAACCTTAGATGTTATGAAATAGTTGAAAATACAGCAAGCCTACTGTTCTGTTGACCTCTGCTTACAGACCCCAGCGATAGGTGACACTGTGTAAGCTACTGCTTTTCTACCAGCGAATCACTCACCTGCATGCAGGCTCTGCTTCCCTGGCTAAGAATTAGGTCCAGCTGAGGCCTTCACATCCAAGTTGTCATCCCACAGAAGCTTGCCACCACTTCCATACAAACTACAGTATGGGAAAGTTGAAAAGAAAATCGAAAGGTGGCGAGATGCACAGAGTCCTAAGCTGGGCTCCCAAATATGGCAATTTCGCCTGCCGATCCTACCAGCAGTGTGTCTGATACTAGCTGCTAGTCAAGACCCAGCTCTGCCAGCCAGACAAGACAGCAAAAAAAAAAAAAAAAAAATCAAAATGGTGAGTTACTCTCGGTCCGTGCAAGTCTGTGCTCGCTGAGAGTGGGGTTAGTAAAAGACAGGAGGTTTTGCATTCAGTGGTATGAAGTCCCAATTAACAGCCTTATGCTGTGTCCTAGGGCTCATTAGGTGACCAGAAGGCTCCGTTTGATTATCAATTGAGGTCTTGGTTTGCAGAGGGATTTAGGGTGACTCATGCCTAGTCTGCCAACTTGACTCTGGGAATCTCATCTTTATAGAGTCCCACATGCTTCTTCATTTTTCTTGTTTCTTTTTTCTGATTTCTCCTCATAGATGCTGGAGTCAGTAGCTCTGTCTTCCAAATCAGAAAGTCTGTTTTCCATTGGTTCCATTCTGTTTTCTTGGCTTTGTGTTGAAGTTTCTATGTCTTTGATTTTGTTCTTGATCTGTTGGATTTCAGAGTACTAGTGTTCCATCAGATCGAACAGCTTGCTTAAGTTTTCATTTTGCTCTGCTGCACTTTGTATAAGGTCTAGGAGGGCTCTATATATAATCCTTTTATATCCACCTTCTGATAGTTTCAGAAAGGTTTCTTTGTCTGGGCAGTTCTGTGGTGCTTTCTTTTGGGGGCCTTCTGAAGCCATGGGTGATTTCTTGGTTACGGTTTTCTTCATAGTTTGTTGCTTTCAGGGCATCATGTGAGCCAATAGAGGCTTGGAGAAATGCTTTGAGGATTGATTGCAGTTATTTCTCTAGGCCATCTTAAAATGAGAGGTAAAAGGTATCTGACAACTTCCCAGCCAGTCAGGTTTTCAGGTGTATAGGTCCCTCTTCTCAGCTGGCAAAGTAAGCACCTCTGTACCGAACCCCAGGTGCTATGTACTAACTCAAAATACAGAAAGGCTACTTCCCTGCTGGACTCTACTATCATGCCCCAGTTGTAGGTAACACTGTGTAGAATTCTGCTATTCTTTCAAGAAAGTGCTCTCCTCCAGGCAGGCGCTGCCTCCCAGTCCAGGAATTAGGTCCAGTTGAGGTCTCCATATGGGTGTATCTGCCTCCCAGTGGAACAAGATGGCATCCCACAGAAGCTACCACTGGCCTCAGTACAGGCTACTCTTTGATGGAGGCGGAAGGAGAGGCCAAAGGTGCAGAGATGCACAGAGTCCAATGCTGGGCTCTCAAAATGTGGCAATTTCATCTGCTGATCCCACCAGCAGGGAGTCTGAGATTAACCGCTAGTCAAGTCCCAGCTCCATCCTCCAGCTAAGATAGAGAAAAAAAGTTAAAATGGTGAGGTAACTTCGGTCTGTGAAAGCCAGTGCTCTCCAAGAACAGGGTAAGCAAAAGAGAGAAGGTTTTCCGTTCAGTGGTGTGAAGTCCAAATTAATAGCCCTAGGGCTCACTAGGTATCCAGAAGGCTCTGTTTAATTGTCAGTTCAGGTCTTGTTTTCCAGAGGGATTTAGGGAGACACGTGTTTAGTCCACCATCTTGACTCCTCATGTAAATTATTTTAAAATAAAATAAATCAGGTAAGAATTAATGAGTTGGACAAAGCAAAATTGAACTTAACCCTCATTAATGTAACAAAATTTTTGTGAGCACACTGCCACGCTTGAACAGAATGCTTCAAGTGAGAAAAGTGGTACAAAGAGGAACTTCCTGAACTCTCTGCCATGTGGAAGGTTATAGGTTAGTTCTGTAGATAACAGAAGAGCAATGACAGCAGCACAAACTGACATATAATATATAGCATGGAGTGACAATATGGAAAAAATATGATAAGAATTTAGGGGAAGTAAAAAATTATATTATACACTAAATAAACTGAGAGTTATAGCTTGGGAAAGATAGCTAATGGATTAGAATATAGTTGGAATTCCAAGACCTAATTATGGGCTCAAATAATAAGTATAATTTATCAAATTGAAACAATGTAGTGTGTGGGGGGAACAAAACAAACTCATAAATGTCAATAATATTAATAAACAATATTCACTGAACAATTTTTACTTGACAGGTACAAGTGCTTAAGCATGTTAACTCATATAATCACAAAACATCCCAGTGAAACAATTGCCATTAGTCTTTAGCTTTGAGGAAAACAAGGATAACGAATGATAACTCTAAGATTAGAACCCAGAAAATCTGACTTGAAAGTTTACACTTGTTCAATAAAACCAGTTGCTGTACAATCAATTCCAACTTATGGAGAACTCATGTGTTTCAGAGTAGAACTGTGTTCCACAAAAATTTCAAATGCCGTGACCTTTCAGAATTCTATAGTATATTGTCTTATTTCATTTAAAAACTAGAGTGTTCAAAACCAAAACAGTTCTATTGTGCTTGCAATTAGTTATACACCTTCTAAAGTGTTGTATTCAAATTAATCAATTCATTAATATAATATAAAAGGAGATTCAATTTCAAAAATGATGGCAGATGGACCACATGGCAGTCACATGGTATGGGCTGGGCTGAGTGACCTGAAGGGTGGTTAGCACCCAGCAGCAGCTAGGTGGGAAGGTGGCAAACCACCTGGTCCCAGCATGGCTGCACTCTACAGGGATATGGAGAGAGGAGGCACCAAGTCTACAGTCTTTTTAGTCTCTGAGGATGGGCAGATCCTGGCTGAAGTGAATGGGCTCAGTACAAATCACTGGGTGATTGGAGAAGATGAGTGAGCAGAGAGGATCAACGAGATGGTGAGCAGGGCCAAGAGAAAGAAGGCAGGAGTCGATCCTCTCATGCCTTTGCACAGCCTAGGCCTGGCGCTGGCTGGTAGGGAGCACATGGACATGGTGAACATATTTGCTGTAGAAGCTGATTCCCTTACCTTAGTGAAAGCTATGTTATCACCACACGGGCTCAATCACCACAGCTGTGCCCGATGGTGGAAGCATGCTCATCTCTGGGACAGGCTCTAACTGCAGACTCATCATCCCCGATGGCTCTGAGAGCAGCTGTGAAGCCTAGGGACACATGACTGGAGATGACGGCTCAGCCTGTTTAATTGTACACCAAGCAGTGAAAATAATGTTTGACTCCATGGACAAGGCAAAGGCTGTGCTCCATGACATTGGCTACAGGCTGTGTTCAACTATTTCCACGTGTAATATCAGCAAGGAATCTTTACCCATATGCATAGAGACTTTGATAAAGACAAGTTTGTGGAATTTTGCCACCCAGCTATGGAGGATGTTCAGCAAGGATACCGTCTTTCTAAGTGTATCTTCAGGAAGGCTGGGAAATACTAGGCAGACACACAGTAACTGTGTTGCCTCAGACTGACCAAATCTTGTTCCAAGGTAAGATAGGCCTCCCCATCATGTGTACGGGCTCTGTATGGAAGAGCTGCATGCTGCTGAAGGAAGGGTTCTTCTCAGCACTGATCCAGGGCACCGGGGGCTAGGCTCAGAACTCTTTCTCCAGCTACACCTTGATGAAGCTAAAACAGTCCTCAGCTCTGGGTGGGGCCAGCCAAGGGGCCAAGAACACGGAGTACTCTCTCCCCGTGGACTACAAGGCCAATTTCATGCCTTCTACTCCTATACCTTCCCCCAACAGAGCTTTCCCCAGTGGTACTCACTCTAAACCCAGTGTATATTGGTTGATGGACAGAAGGAGCCTTTTCTCTTAAATAAATAAATAAATAAACAGATATAAGAAAATGATCTACTCACTCCGCTGAAAAGAAAAAAGTTTGGGAGAGGAATTATTTTTTTTAACACGAAAGTCAAGCTTTTTTTTAAAAAATGAGTGGATAAATTTAGAAAGCTTGGACTTTGTCCAGAGAGATGAGACTCAGAGTTAATTGTAATACATCTCATGTGTCTACATAGACATGAAAGTAAAAGACCATTGCCCATGGAAGAGAGAAGACTTCATAGCTATATTGCATTTATTTTAGAATGACAAAGCAGATAGTATTTCAGTAAACTTCTGCAAGCACAGATGAAGGTGTCCTATTCAGTTTAACACTTAGGGGGCCACTAGTTCTCTTAGATCTTAAGAAAAAGGAGGTAACAAAAGGCAAACATTTTTTTTTATAGAGGGTAAGGATTGAGACTTGAATGGAGAATTGGATGTCAAGACTGGCAATATATGCCTTCAGTGAACATTCCTGAGGTGAAAAGAAGGCATCCAGGTGAAGGAATTACACTCTGGAAGGAAAAAGAAGACTTCCTGAAGGCTTTATGCACATACACTTGATCCCTTCACTCCATAAACCTTAGTGTTCAGCTACAAACAAACCATGTTAAAGCACTGGAGTTGGACTCATTATGTACATTGATGGAATCATCACCTTTAGTCTCATCTCATGTTACTTCAAAAATACTTGAAGGCACAGTTGTCTTCTTTCCCATTCTCTGGGCTCATTTCATCTGGCACTGGAATATCCACTGAACTAGAATAGCTATCAACTTGCTAATAAATATGAAGTAGTAAACAAAAGTCACTCTAAAGGAGCTGTGTGGGATTGACAAGGTATTCAGAGCCAGCCAAGCATCCCGGCAGCTCACTCCTGTGGATGACACTTCATAAACAGAGGCATAGATGGACATCCCTGAGTTCTGGGGACTTTCTACTTCCCACACATCGTCAACAAGTGAGGGGAGATATTAATGGGTACAGAGCTTTATGTTACTATCAAAGTTATATAAGTTCATCATTAACATTATGGAAGGAATTTCACAATGGCTGTGTCTGAAAAAAATCCCTCTTTTCATAGCCAATATGTGTGTGTGCATGTGCTTGTGTTTATATTTGTGTTTCAGTATGCATGTCTGACTGTGCCTGTAACACTATATGTAACAGGTAAGGATTTTGTTTCTTTAAAATCATCTTGTGGATGTAACAGAATGTTTCTAACAAACAAAAAGTGTTTGGAATGAGTAAAAGCATTTGTTTAACTCCACCCCCACTCCAAAAGACATCCATTTGGTGTACTAAAGTGCAGAAACCTAAAATCGTAGACATCATCTGGGAGTCAGAACAACGTTTATTGAACTGCTCCAGATAGATGCTGGTCAGCTTCTGACTACCAAACTTTGTTTTGCTAAGCCGGTTAGGGCAGATGAGTAGAAATGCAAGACTGGCTACATGATTTTCAGCTCATAGAGAAAAGTGAACATGTGGGCCTATTATTGAAATACGCATTTAGAATTTCAAGTGGTCTGCAGTGGAACATTAAGCCAAGCACAGTGTGCTTCTGTGAAACTCCACAGGTCACATACTCATGAGCCTAGCCTTATAGAAAGGAATCAAAGACTAGATTCCTATAAAGCAGTCACATACATTTTTTTATTATCCCATTCAACATAGAACATCTACATACATTATTTTACATTGACCGCAATTCCCTGTTTTTAAAAATCAAACTCCATTTCAAAATGAGGTCCCTGTTGTCAGTGGTGGCTTAGAATGACTTAACATGTGGGGATGGTCTCTTCGACATTGTGAATTTAACTCATGTCACACTCATGTCCCTGTTTTTCTCTTCTTGTCAGCCATCGCTGTTATCTCTTATGAAGAGCTATTGTGTGCCATTGAGTCTATCCTGATTAGTAGACATCCCATAGCAAAGAGTAGAACTGCCTCATAGTGTTTTCTAGTCTGCAATCTTTACAGAAGCAGATCAAAAGGTGTCTCTCCCATGGAGAGGGTGTTAAAAGTTATAACTACTAATCTTTTGGTTGGCAGTAGAACACTGCGCTAGAAGAGCTCATTTTATGAAGAGCACAGTTCTGGAAAGGTCTATATGCTTCTATTCCTTACAAAATGGATGTGATATCATATCTTGGTTGTCTACCCTGTGAAATAGTAAACATGAATCCTGTTCGTGCTCTCTTTGTGCCCCTTAGGGAATAGCAGTTTGTTTAGGAAAATTTACAAGCCATGACTAAAAACTTCCAGAGTGTTCACTATTGTCTGCAGATGATCTGTTGCACTGGATTTTCTAAGCCACTCCTCATCAACATCTGAGAGGCCATCCCTTGGATACTCTAAAGATATATGTTGTAGATGATGATGCTGCTCTTATGAAAATTATATATCCATATATTGGAGAAAAATTTAAAAACAAACAAAAAAAGGAATTGGATGGAAGCAGTAACTACCAAAAAATAGAAAAAAAAAAAAGTTTCTGCCATTTTCTTTTAAAGCTTCTGGACCTAAGTCATCATCACTGTTTCTTGAAAATGCAAGATTTAAGATTTGCCTCTGTTACTAAAAAAGGGCAGGGAAGACGTACCCAGAAAACTGTGGCTAAAAGGTATATGAATAAAATGACAGCATTTAGTAATTGTATAAGATGAATAAGGCTACACTCTACCTCTCACCAGCAGCTTTTCTCTATTTTCCAAGTCCCACAAATTGAGTAAAGCCACAAGTTCTCTCATTCAGTCTTCATTTTCTCAATCGCTCATCTTCTTCACCAACAAGAAGAATAAAATGAAAGGATCTATGAGAAAGCAAAAGGTGTACATAGCATATATAAAGATATTATTATGGACTAGTTCACTCTTCTTTCTAAACCAACTAGAAAGATAATCATCTACCCAGAGCCTTTTCTTGATACAACGGTATAAGTTGGCTGGCATTTCAGCAGTTTATTCTAAACCCTGGCCATTTCCCAGCACAGGACTTGGGAACTAGGTTAGTATGCCTGGCAAGAACTGAATGAGCAACCACATCATTCAGATATCTGTATTGGGGAAAAAAAAAAAAAAAAGCCAAATTCCGTGATCTACAGCTGTCTATTTAAAAATATGATTTCTTCATAATGAAGGTCCACTCTGCGGATACGAATAGATTGGACTTAGTGATGCAGACTGACCATATACTGGACGTACTTTATGGTTATGTGCATCTATAGGATATCATTCTGATGATCTCTGGCTGGAGTAAGGTGAGTGGGTGGAGAGGAGGGGAAAGAAGACTGTTGGGAGGATGAGACATGTATGGAGCAGAGAGGAATAGTGTGCTGTCATCGGGCAGGGAAAGCAGTGGAAGCTTCACATAGGTGAGCACGTAAATTTATAGGGGATTATAGGTTTTCACTCAGTCATAGTAAGAAAAAAAAATACGTTTCATTTCTGACCAGGAAATCAGGGTAAACATGCTTTTTCCACCAAGCGGCAAGGAGCGCAGATGTACCTAGAGGGTTAAGGTAGTTAAATAGAAAGATATATGTTTTAACGGAGTTGTGCTTTAAAATTACTTCTAATTTATCCACTTACCAGACATGTACTGAGGTAAAATGATCAGCAGTAATGTGCAGCAGAAAGATATATACTTTTTTAATTGTAGCCAAGAGGAAAAAAGCAGCATGGAATAACTTAATCGTTGCTAATTATAATATCACTGAGGTAATTACAATAGATTTTGATTGTCTCATTTTCACACCAGAGGAGGGCACAATGCTGGCGTTTCTCTTAATACATATTTGTTTTTAGAGAAGAGCTGACAATTACACTAATTGTAGTCACAGCATGAAACTTTGTTTTTAAAGAAAAATTTGTCTGCATGTCACATGGAATAAATGCACCCTTTCTGTTTGGTTAGGTGCAAATTAAAAACACATTAATTGCTTTGTTTATGATGGTAAGAGATCTCTGCATTGTTGCAAATATTACCAATTTCACAGGAGCAAAATTTATTTCAAAGTCTTCAAATCCCAAGGAAGTGTTCCTCTGATAAAATGGGTCACTTGTACGAAGGCTTTGGAAGACAGCCTGGTCACATCACCTGAAATCACGGCAATTCTCAAATTTCTAACTTCCACTCAGGAAGGTGCAGGAAACTCCTGATAAGAAACTGCCAGTGACAGCTGAATTCTTAGATGTCTCTTATCCTGCTGCTGCAAAAACCAATTTGAGCACCAAACATACCTGAGTGTACAGTATGTGATGTGAGGAACTGGTTGACAAGGCCTCATAACCCGGGTTGCTAGAAACATGACCCCTAACACAGTAGAAGACAGGAAATCAAAGGCCCCAGATTTGCAAGTATAATCAGAATGGGCTCTGGCTCTCCGTTTCTCCTCTTTGCGCACATGGACTGCAGACATAGGCAGCCTCCATGGTCACCCTCTCTCTGCTAATAAGAAAGCAGCATCAGAGATGGTCTTTGTGAGATGCTAAAATGTGTTTCCTGCATTGCCCTTTCCAATAAGCTGGGATTGGACTATAAGACATTTCTGGTATTCCTCATAAATTAAAGGAGGAGAAAGGATGGCTAACCAGATGGAATGCAATCAGAGAAATGTGTAGCACCCTGGTTGGATGGCTGGCCAGCCTTTAGACTTTCTAGAATGCAGTGTTATTGAATATTATTGACCTTGATCACACTTTATTGAGTCAAACACTATCAATCATCTTTGGGGTTACCTATACAGAAGCCAAACTAAATCCTATAAAACACTCAAGATCAAATTGTCTTATGCTACAATGGAGCATAACAAGCTAGTTCCAAAGACAAGGATCATCTAAAGAATTTTGCTGCAATACAGGCTACATACTTAAGTAAAACTATATTCTGGAAGAAGAATATTTAATTGATAATACAGCAAGTAAAAGCTGTAAAATACAGCTTTATTGTTCTTTTCTTATTTGTTTCACCTGCTAAGGAACCAAGGTATGTGAAAGTTACAGAAAACTATAGATTAAATATGCCTACTTAGTCAGGGTGGTGTAGCAGGTTAAGTACTATGTCTGTTTTCTGAAAGGTCAGCAGTTCAAATCAGCCAGGTGCTCCTTGGGAACTCTATGGGGCAGTTCTACTCTGTCTTACAGTGTCACTATGTGTCGGACCCGACTCAATAGCAGTGGGTTTCGTTTTGCTTTACTGAGTCAGGAAAGCAGTCCCAGTGATGTAGTGGTTAAGAGCTACAGCTGCTGACCAAAAGATCAACTGTTAGAATCCACCCGTTGCTCCTTGGGAACTCTATGGGGGAATTTTTACTCTTCTATAGAGTTGCTATAAGTTGGAATCAGCTTAGTGGTAAGAGTTTTTAATTTTGTCAGGTAAGGTGGATAGATTGACAGACAGGGAACCTAAAGAAGTTCAGGTGAATGATCTTCAGACCGTTCTCAATGTGGTAGTTGGCATTTCCAAAATCACTAAGAATTTCTGCAGCCTCTAGGCCATGCTTACTTCTCTGCAACACTTCACACCAGTTACTCTTCCAGTTCTTCCCCTTATCATTTGCGTCCAATTTCCTTATCCCTATTTCTTATGTCCTCATTCTAATTTTAAGCCTTTTCACCTCTACATATACTCTGCAACAATCCCTAACCGTCGTTCTTGCTTTTCATTGCACCAAAACCAATTTCCTAGGATATCATAGTGAGGAAATCCGTGTTTATAAGCGTATTTTGGTAAATAAAATAACCTTCTCCTATCTATGTACCAACATCACTGACTAGTCCACCCTTCAAATCAATTTTGGAACTCTTTCTGGAATGAGCACTGCATACAGTGGCATGGTGGCAAGTTCACGAACTTAATTGTACAGTTGTCTGTGAAGGAGTTTGCAGCCATTAAACAAATAATTGTATTGGAACACTATCTACTCAACTGATCAGTTCCCCAATGAATCTTTTCCTTACTTGAAGATAAAAGGAGTATTGAAAGGAAGACATTTTGATGACATTCAGGACATCAAGGGTAACATGAAGATAGCTCTGATGGATATTCCAGAAAAAGAGTTCCAAAATAGCTTTGAAGGCTGGACTAAGAGCTGCCTTCACTGCATAGCTTCCTAAGGAGAGTAATTCCAAGGTAAGCATAGTGATATCCAGCATTGAGGTATACGGTACCTTTTCTAGGATGAGTCTGCATACTTAATTGGCAGTCCTTATATACTATCTGTGTAGAGCAGCTTTTATGTAGGTATAACTGTTACTTATAAACATTGTGTAGAAATTAATGCCAATGTGATTTTGAAAGGGAAATGTAGCTATGAATCCTCAAATGTCCTAAGTCACCAGAATTTAGTCTTAATGTTGATAAAAATATGATGGGAATAAATAATTTTATGATCCACTTCCTGGTCTCCTCTAATTGAGTGCCCTGAAGTGGTAGAATTCTGATATTTTAGGATTATAATCTTTACTGTATCAGTTCATTAGTCCCTAAATGGATGCTGCTTACACAACTGTGTCTGGTGTGTGAACATTCTGCCATCTGTGTAATCTGAATATGAGTACTTTTCATATATAGGGAATGTTTTTACTTGAAAAAGGCAATCTGAGTTATTTGAGGATATAAAAATAATAACGTATTGTTCTTTGAAATCATGGAAATAATCCTGAAATGTCACAAAATTCCAATACAACATAAATATCTCCACATTTCCAAAATTTAAAAAAACGGTCAAAATATGGACGGTAGCCTACAAAAGTCTAAAAATGCTCTTGTGCTTTCTAATGTGTCAAAAGCCTTCATTATATGCTTTAAAGACTCAGTTAATTCCTGACAAGCCAAGTGTGAGTAGCAAAAGAAGAAAAAAAGAATAATTAGGTAAAGTGTTGCCAACTAATTTCCCTTACAGGAAAAAAATTGTTATTTTCTGATGTTTTATTTTATTTGTGCAAGTACATTTGTATTCTACCTAAAAATGGTAATAGAAGATTATTTTACTTACCCAAATACACTTACTTTCTATCTAAAAATGATTGGATTGCATTAAATGTGTGAAAAAAATAATGTAAAGTTTTCCAATATTGCATTATCCCTAAATGCCTTATTAAATACAACTCTATTTATTTAAGTTACCAGTTCACAAGTATCAAGGTAGAGTAAAAGAAAAATCAAATACTTTTCAAACTCTTAAGACATTTTAATCGAGAATTAGGCATATATTTACTTCTGTTTAGTTTTTACCCTCCGAGTTGGTTTAGCTTCTCAAATTGTTACTTTTTCACTTTTCAGCCCCTCACATTGATTTTTCTCTTCTTGCTGCACACTGTGTAGTTTGGAAATTATACCTCCTTATGAAGACCTGTGAAATCTTTTATGGAAAAAATATGATTGAGTTCTGTCAACTGAATGTCTCTTTTCTGTTCCTGAAAGACACACAGAATAAATTATGTTCTCCCAAATACGACCTTTTAAAAACCAAAGGGGCTCTTTGGGGTCTGAATTTTAAGTCCATCTCTTGTCAAAAGGAATGATTATGTAAGGAAAGCACAGAATCTATTGTCAGTGCTGTATGTATTGTCTATGTATGACAATCCCCTTAGCATGTAAGTAATTCAAGGCTTGAAAATACTAAGTGAACAAATACTAAAAATTTCCAGTGTTACTGTACTCCCTAAGTGGTAAATTATCCAGTCTTAATTATGTTCCATGATGGTGGGACTACAAATGTATCAAAAATAAATAATAACCTATTCATAATAACAAACATTCTAAGGAGAACTGGTTTGTGTGCCAAAGGACTATTCTACTTAACATAGTGTGATGTGTTACTCGGACTGGCTTAGAGAGATTATATCTGTCTAACTCACACAGTGTGTAGGACATGAGTAGGTTCTGAAAGAAGGTTAAGAGAGAAACGACAGGGAATTCCATCTAGATTAGGGAGGTCAGTATGAAGGCTATGATACGAAAGGGAAAGGTGGCAGTGGGGTGAGATTAGATGGTGGAGGACGTTGAATACATAGATCTAACGTACATTTTTAATTTAACCAAATATAGTAGAGATATGTTAAAGGGTACTAAAGTAAAAATGATAAAAAAGTGTTTTATAAAAATATTTTTGAAAGCATGAAGCTTTATACATTTCTTTCATCTTCAGTAATTTTAATTTTGCCTCTTAGTTTAGAACAACTAGTAAAAACCTCAGGAGACCACTTATTTTGCCCTCCACTCCAAGTAAGACTGAGCAGTCCTGACAGTTAGATATTTATTGTATTTTTAGCATGATTCAGTGGTGGAGGTGTCATGACCCTGCAAGGTGATCAGCTGCATTTTATATCGTGCCTTCCCAGTTAGGAAATTCAGCATGTGTTAGCTCCAGTGCATTCTTCAGATGACATTATCTTTTCACTGAAACTGCAGTGAGTGACAGATAGACTCTTTGCTATAACATCGTAGTGAGAGAAACTATACCCTAAAGTTCCCATTTCCTAAAAGTAGGTAGCCATTTCACCTTAAGGCACCTCCTCTCAGTGACTTCTATGTAATGAGAATACCTTACTTTTCTATATTATTTTAGACTCCATATAGTTTAGAGCACACAAGAACTGTTGTTTTGCATATGCATTCCTGTCTTACCGAAAACACTTTCCCTTCTTATTTTTCTTATAAAATCCAACTCAACCTTTCAAGAGACAATTCAGAAGTCAACTCTTTAAAAAATAATAATAATAAATAACCTTTCCTCTTCTCCTGTAGTTCCTTAAACCAACTTCTGTTATAGCACGTATTTCATACAGTAGCTTGTTTGCCCATCTCACTTCCTCCTAGATACATTTAGTGTTTAGTGTGTGGTACACATTAACAGAAGATCATCTGCAGATTAATGATTTTAATTACCCTCCCTTTACAGGTAAGCAAACTGAAACTTTGCTAGAGAATACAAATGAATGGTTTCTGCATCTTTGGTTATTTCAGTTGGATCATACTACTTCTTAGAAAGGATTTACTGAAGAATTAAGTACATAAATATTCTTAAAATCCTAGTATCTGTAAAAGATAAGATTTTGTACATAAATTAGTTATTTTTATTAACACATACAGTAGAGATAACACATCTGGCTCACTCTATTCCAAACCAAACCTGTTGATGTCAAGTTGATTTCCATCCATAGTGACCCAATAGGACAGAGTAGAACTGCCTTATTGGGCTTCCGAGGAGTGTCTGGTAGATTTAAACTGCTGACCTTTTGGTTAGCAGCCATAGATCTTGACCACTGAATAAATTCATCAGTTTTACCACATTGCTTAAAAACTGTCAGTCTGGTCAACTCTGACTCAAGGTGACACCATATGTATCAGAGTATTTTTTAATAAACAGATTACAAGGCCTTTCTCCCTAGGTACCTCTGGGTGAATGTGAACCTCCAAGTATCCAAGCATTCTGACTTTTTGTCCCACTCAAGGCCTCCTAACTCATGGTAAATGTGTTTGTAAAACCTTCTATATCTATGTCAGACAAAAGAAACCTAACTGTCCTTTGAGCTTATAGCATTATGATCTAAATAATTTTCATAATAACCGATCATTCAGACCAATGAATAGAAATGATATTATGTTTGGTATAAGATCATCAAAAATGAGAGAAATGCTCAATAAGATGGATTGACACAATAAGCTCTAAACAAATTCAAATATACCAATGATGATGAAGATGGTGCAGGACTAGAAAACAGTTTATTCTATCATAAATGGAGTCATCTTGAGTCACAACTGAGTGGAGGGAAACAAACAGCAATCATGCAGGCTTTCCCACTGTTATCTCACATTACTGTTTCAATTTCTTCAATATTCCTGCCCAGCCCCCATTGTAGCTGAACTCACTGGGCCTTAAGGCAGGAACTGGGGAACACTCTTTACACATAGGGTGACCACATGATTTACTTAATATTCTTAAAAGGGAGTTCAAGTGTGAAAGAAGAATACTGAAAATAATTAAAATTGTGTACTCCAGTATTTATTAGCATTATTTGGTTTCATCATGTTGCTTAGTCTATAAAATAGTTCTATTCAAAAATTATTTTGAGGATATGATTCTTCTGAAATATAAAAATAACATTTATCTGCATATGCCAAAGGGAAAAGTTATATCAGCTATCTGAATATTACAAATAACATAAGCATTCCTACTGGCCTCTTTCTAGAGGGAGTGGAGAAGGTGAAGAGGAGGGGACAAGAGATTGTTAAGAGGATATGAATGTATAGAACAGAAAATAAGAGTGTGCTGTCACCAGACAAGGAGAGCAGAAGGAGCTGCAGATAGGGGGCATGCAAATTTAAACTAGATTATATACTTTGATTCAATCACAATAAATAAATAAGCAGTATAATGATATGTTATGTATGCCTTTACTTTCATCTCTTTTTAAGTTTAACATCATGTCACTAAAATGTTTTCTAATATGGTTTTAATATTTTTAACTTTTTCATGAAATTGTCTACCATCTTTTACAAAATGGAATTTTATCTTAGTACTTGTAACTGTTATATTCTTTGCTATGTACAACATGGCATTTTTGGTTGAGAAGAGCCTTTGGTTACAGGTGTAGATGTAACTGGTAAGTTAAGAGCAAATTCTGCTAAATGGAGAATAATTTCATTTCTAGTGTATTTCGTATTGAAATGCATAAATGCTCAGATTCAAATATTTTCATTTATATGGTCTTTTTACTTCAATTCACAGTTCTAGAGCAACTATTTTTCAAACACAAAATTCATCATATAAATTACCTCTACTTTGGATACTTTTGAATGTTTTACTGAGTTTAGATATATTAAAATCACAGAACTTTTCATTCATTTCTGGTACAGAGTAGAAACTATATCTATGAATTGCATCAAAAATTCTTCTCACAAATCAAAATATTCTGAAGTACAATCATAAAATTTCAAAGTTAAATCTTGCACACTATTTTCAACTCTCGTTGCTTTTTTGTTCAGCTCCCTTCCCTGCTTTTGTAAGATGTCAGTGTCTTCCTCTTTGCCAGTTTGTTTTCAATAGAGTTTTTATATTTCATTTGTTTGATATTTTGATTGATGTTGTCAACTAATACTCAATAAAATTCAACCAAAAGATTTCCAAAAATGTTTAGTTTTAGACAGTACACAGTACTGTGGAAGCCAGTACAACTTGATCAAAGCAAGGTGATAGAAGCTCCATAGATGCATCCAAACTCCCTGAGAGACTACATCACTGGGCTCAGGGCTGTGGGGACCATGGTCTTGGGGAACATATAGCTTAAATGACATAACATAATTTAGTGAGTTACATCTGGGGCCTTAAAAGCTTGTGAGGGCCCATTTAAGATACTCCAGCAGTCTCACCCCAACTGAAGCAAGAGCTAATGAAGAAAACCAAAGATACAAAAGAAAGATTAGTCCAAAGAACTAATAGAGCACAACCATTGTACCCTCTACTAGAGTGCAGCACAACTGCATGGTACCAGGTTACCACCATTGACTGCTGTGACAGAGATAACAATGGAAGGTCCCTGACAGGGCTGGAGAAAAATGTATAGCAAAATTCTAAGTCACAAAAAACAGACTCACTGGCCTGACAGTTACTGGAGAAACACTGAGAATATGGCCCTGGTCTCTCTTTTGGCTCGGTAATAAAGTCACTCCTGAGGTTTACAGACAGGACCATAAAACAGAACAAGATTAAATAGGCATACCAAAAGCAAGAACTAAAAGGCACGGAAGGGACAGGAAAACTGATAGTAGGGAACTCAAGGTCTGGAAGTAGAGTGTTGACATGTCATAGGGTTGGCAACCATATGTGTATTCTTTAATGAGACATTAATTTGCTCTGTAAGTCTTCATTTAAAGTACAATTAAAAAAATACAAAAAAGTTTAATTTTTTTAGTCACTTTTGTTGATTTATCAATAAATTCTTCTAAATCTCAAATATTTTAAAATCCAAGCATTGAGGACATCAAGGAGAGAAAATACGTATAGTTATGCCAAAATTGTGTTTGGTTTTGTTTTAATTTAACATCTTGTCTAATTACTCTGACTAGAGCTTCTACTACAATGTTGAATAGGAGAGGTAAGAGTGGGCATCCTTGTCTAGTTTCTGTTCTCAAGGGAAACTGTTTCTGTCTCTCTCCATTCAGGATGATTTAGGCAGTTGGCTTTGTATAAATGGCCTTTACCACATTGAGGAATTAGCTGTCCATGCCTAGTTTGCTGAAAGTTTTTAGCATGAATGGGCGCTGGACTTTATCAAATCCCTTTTCTGCATCAAAAGACAAAATCAGGGGATACTTGTCTTTTGTGTTATTTATGTGGTTGATCACATTGTTTTTCTGATGTTGAACCAGCCTTGCCTCCCTGCTATGAATGTAAGTTGGCCCAATGGATTGTTTTATTGGATATGTTGTGTTGTATTGGCAAGATTTTTGTTGAAGTCTTTTGCATCTAGATTCATGAGCAACATCAGCCTGTAGTTCTCCTTTTTGGTTGGGTCTTTCCCTGGCTTTGGTGTCAGGGTTATTCTGGCTTCATAGAATGAATTTGGAAATATTGCATCCCTTTCTATACAGTGAAGTAGTCTCAGTAGCATTGGCGATAACTCTTCTCTGAAAGCTTGGTAGAATTCTCTGGTGAAGCCATTTGGGCCCAGGCTTTTTTGGCTGGTAGTTTTCGACGCCTTTTTCAATCTCTTCCTTTGTGATGGGTTTATCAAGCTGTCCTGCTTAACCTTGTGGTAATTTTGGCAGGTCATATGAATCTGGGAACTTGTCCATTTCCTCTAGGTTTTCAAATTTGTTAGAGTACAGTCTTTCAAAGTATTCTCTTATGATATTTTTGATGTCTGTTCGATCTATTATGACAACTCCCCTCTCCTTATTATGGTTATTTGTTTCCTTTCCTGTTTTTCTTTAGTAAGTTTAGCCAGTGTTTTGTCAGTTTTGTTGATCTTTTCAAAAGACTGGCTTTTGGTCTTTTCATTTTTTTCAATTGTTCTTGTATTCTCTAATTTGTTTAGTTCTGCTCTAATCTTTATGATCTGTTTTCGTCTGGTGTTGTTTTCTCTCTACTTGTTCAAGCTGTAGGATTAGTTCTTTGGTTTGGTTTCTTTCTTCTGTCCTTCCAGATGTGTGCATTTATGAAGATAAACTGACCTCTGAGCGCTGCTGTGGCTGTATCCCATAGATTCCGGTAGCAAGCATTTTCATTCTGGTTGGAATCCATATATCTTTTTATTTCATCCTTGATTTCTTCTATAATCCATGGCTTTTTGAGCAAGCTGTTGTTTATTTCTGATGAGTACCACTTTCTATCCATGTTTTTTCTGCTTTGATTTTGACTTTTGTGGCTTTACGATCTGACAAGATGCTTTGCTTTAATTCAATGGTATAGATTTTGTTGAGAATCACTTTATGTCCTCAGACATGGTCTATTCTGCAGAATGTTCCATGTGCACTTGAGAAGAAGGTGTAGTTGTCCACTGATGGAGAGAAAGTTCCGCATGTGTTGATGAGGTCTACTTGGTTAATTGTGGCAATATGGTTCTCTGTGTCTTTACTGAGCTTTTCTCTAGACCATATGTCCAATATTGAGAGTGGAATGTTGAAGTCTCCCACTATTATTGTGGAGTGATGTATCTCATTTGTGAGTGCAGTCAGTATTTCTTTGATGTACTTAGATGCTCTAGTATTGTGTGCATAAATGTTTAATATTGTTAAGTCCTGCTTGTGTATTGAACCTTTCAGCAATAAATAGTGCCTATCCTTGTCCATGATGGTGGATTTTAAGATCGATTCTATCTGAGATTGGAATTGCCACACCTGCTCTTCTTTGTGTATTGTTAGCTTGATGTATATTCTTCCATCCTTTAATTTTCAGTTTGTTCCTATCTTTAAGTCTAAAGTGAATTGTGTAGGCAACATATGGATGGGTCATTTGTCTTTACTGGAACGTTCAGTCCATTCACATTCAATGCCATTATTGATAGGTGTGTGTTTAGTGCTGTTACTGTGATATGCTTATTTTTGTGTTGATGTTTTCCACGTTCTTATTAATCTGTGCTGGGAAACTCTTCTTTGTGAGTTCATTGTTCACCTTTTTCAGCATTGGTTTTGTGGATTTTGAGACTCCTGTAGTATGTTCCTTGATTTCATATGTTGCTCTTTTCTGTGCTTTAAGGCTGCCCCTATTATCCACTTTAGTAAACTATGCATAAACCCAATTTGAATTTCTACCAGTCCTATTAATTTCCTCTCCATCCAAGATGTCACTTGATGTCTCTTTACTGGAGTATTGAGTCCATTCACATTCAATGTCATTATTAATAGGTGTATGTTCAGCGTTGCCATCATGATATGTTTATTTTTTGTTGATGCTTTCTCTGTTGTTCTTATTGATCTGTTCTGGGAGATCTTCCTTGTGAGTTGATTTTTCACCTTTTTCAGCGTTGGTTTTGTAGTTTTTGAGATTCCTGTGTTACATTTCTTGATTTGATATGTTATATCTTTATTGTAACTTAAGGCTGCCCCATCATCCCCCTTAATAAACTATATATAAACCTTGTTTCAGTTACTACCATTCTTATCAACTTCCTCTGCATCTGGAAGGACTATAACAACTGTAGTACATTTCTCTTTCTAATATGATGGCATCATAGGTTTCATGATACAATCACTAGATTATTTCTTTCATTAATATAGCTTTGATTGAGTTTGGAGCCTTCCCTAACTGAGTAGGATTCTGGGTGATGTGTCCTGAATTTGCATCTAAAATATAAAGTTAGTGGTTTTGTTCTTCTAAGCCAAGAGATTCTTTCAGTGTTTCATGTAGCACTGGTTTTATTTTTACAAAGTCTCTGAGTTTCTGTTTATCTGTGAATGTCTTAATTTCATTTTCATATTTGAAAGATAGTGTTACAGGGTATGTAATTCCTGGTTGGAAGTTCTTCTCCTTCAAAGCTTTGAATGTGTCATGCCACTGTCTACATGCCAGCATTGTTTCTGGTCAGTAATCCAATGAAAGCCTACAGGGTTTCCCTCTAACTGTAAGCTTGGCTTTGAGTCTTGATGCCTGTAAGAGTTTCTGTTTGTGTTTCATTTTGTTAAGCTTGACTATAGCATGTCTTCAGTTCTTTGTTTCAAGATCTATATTGAGTGGAATTCAATATGTATCTTGGATATCTATATTCGCACTTGGCTGGCTTCTTTCATAAATGCTGGGAAGTTTTGTGTCAGCAGCTCAGCAACAATACTCTCCGTGTTCTCAGGGGTCTCGCCCTTTTCAGGAACTCCAATTAATCATAGCTTGTTACTCTTAATACAGTCCCACATGTCTCTTAATGCTTCTTCATTTTTCTTGTTTCTTTTTCTCTGCTTTCTCCTCCTAGATGCTGGAGTCAGTAGCTCTGTCTTCCAAACCAGAAAGTCTCTTTTCCATTTGTTCCATTCTGTTTTCTTGACTTTGAATTGAAGTTTCTGTGTCTTTGATTTTGCTCTTGATCTGTTGGATTTCAGAGTACTGGTGTTCTATCAGATCAGACAGCTTGCTTAATTTTTCATTTTGCTCTGCTGAATTTTATATGAGGTCTGGGAGGGCTCTCTATATAATCCTTTTGTATTCACCTTCTGATAGTTTCAGAAAAGCTTCTTTGTCTGGTAAGTTTTGCAGAGCTTTCTTTTGGGCACCTTCTGAAGCCATGGGTAATTTCTTGGTTACACTTTTCTCCGGAGTTCATTGCTTTCGGGGCATCATGTGAGTCAATAGAGGCTGAGAGAGATGTTGTGAGGATGGACTGCCATTGTTTCTCTAGGCGGTCTTAAAATGAGAGGTAAAAAGTATCTGACAACTGTCAAAGTCATTCAAGTTTTCAGATTTACAGGTACCTCTTCCCAGCTGGCAAAATAAGCACATCTGTATCAAACCCCAGATGGTATATACTAGCTCAAAATACAGAAAGACTACTTTCCTGCTGGCCTCTGCTGTCAGGCCTCAACTATAGAAGACACTGTGTAAAATACTGCTTTTCTGCTGGAAAAGCACTCTCTCTCAGGTAGGTGCTGCCTCCCAGTCCAGGAACTAGGTCCAGCTGAGGCCTCTGTATGGGTATTTCTGTCTCTCAGTGTAATACTGCTTTTCTGCTGGAAAAGCACTTTCCTCCAGGCAGGTTCTACTTCCTAGCCTAGATACTAAGTCCGACTGTGTCTTCGTATGGGTGTCTCTGCATCCCAATGGATCAAGATGTCATCCTGCACAAGCTCATTGCCTGTCTCAGTACCAGTTACTGTATGGCAGAGGTACAAAAAGAGGCCAAAGGTGCTGAGAAGCACACAGTCTGAAGCCAGGCACTCAAAATATGGCAATTTCACCTGCTGATCCCACCAGCAGTGCATCTGATATTAGCTGCTAGTCAAGTCCCAGCACTGCTGCCAGCTGAGACAGAGGAACAAAAAATTAAAACAGTGAGTTACCTTCAGCCCATGCAAGCCAGCACACACCAAGGGTAGGGTCAGCAAAAGAGAGGAGGTTTTGTGTTCAGTGGTTTGAAGTCAAATTAACAGCCCTACACCACATCCTAGGGCTCACTAGGTGTCCAGAGACTCCATTTAATTATCAGTTTAGGTCTTGGTTTCCAGAGGGACTTAGAGAGACGTGTGTTTAGTCTGCCATCTGGACTCCGCCCCTAATGTATCACTCTCATATTTTTAGTTTATGAGGCAACTGGTGTTGAAGATTTCATTCTGCATTCTTGAAACAGTTGTTCAAAATGTTTTTGAGGTTTAAGTGACTTCCTTGTTCATGTGTCATTTCCCAGTTAGTGATCAAAGAATATACTTTACCCACTCTCAGTTGCAAAAGTTCTGATTTTATTCAAGAGTTCTCAAACTTTAATGGGTCCATCAAACCTCTGATGATGTTGTCAAACAGATTCCAATCCAGTAGGTTTGAGGTTGAGTCAGAGACACTACATATCCATCAATCTCCCAGGGGCTGGTAGTACAGTTGGTTGTCCAGTGGCTTCACTTTGGGTAACAGGACCCAAGATATGAGCAATTTTTATAATTCAGGCGCACTTGGAAAGGAGATGTTGCTCTGTTTAATAGACAAAATTAACTATATATGCAACAGGCTATCTTTCAAACACAATCTTTGAGAGAAAATACAGTACATAGTACTGGTAGAGAAGTGGTTAAGAAATACCTCTGCTAACCAAAAGGATGGCAGTTCAAATCTATCAGTAGCTCTTTGGAACCCCTATAGAGCAGTTCTACTCTGTCCTATAGGATCACTATTAGTTGGAATCAATCTGATAAGTTTTTTTTTAACTAAGTCATGTAAACCTCAAAGGCATTTTGAACAACTGCTCAAAGAACATAGAATGAAGTTGTGTCTCATAAGCTAACAATTAAGAATGATACATCAGAAAACTTAACCAAAGTAACAAAGACAATGTTAACTAGTAAATTCACAAACTGATGCTAAAAAAAAGTATAAATAAATAACTGGTTATAGTGGTAGTAGAGAAGCCCCAGTGGCACAGTGGCTAGAGTGCTAGGCTGCTAACAAAAAGATTGGCAGTTTGAACCCACCAGATGCTCTGCTGGAGAAAGATATGTGGTAGTCTGTTTCCAGTGAAGCTTTACAGCCTTGGAAACTCTACAGGGCATTTCTACTTTGTCTTAGTTGTCTAAGACTGCCACAACATAAATACCACAAGTAAATGGCTGTAACAAGAGAAATTATTTCTTTACATTAAAGTAGTCTTAAAGTCTAAATTCAGGGCATCTGCTCCAGGTGAAGGCATTCTCAGTTGAACTTCTCCCCTTGGACTAGGAGCTTCTTCTGAAAGTGATTCTCCTAGTCCAAAGGATAATCTCTGCTCCCAGCACTGCTTCTTTGGTGATATGAGGTCCCTCTGTCTCTCCATTTTTTCCTTGTATATCCCAAGAGTTTGCCTCAACACAACCCAAGTTTGTAGTTGAGTTCTGCCTCACTAACACAATTGCTACCTATTCTCCCTCGTTAACATCATAAAGGCAAAATTTACAACATATGGGAAGAAAAAAATTCACTGAGTACTAAGACTCACGGCCCAGCCAAACTGATACACAGTTTTTGAAGGACACAATTCAATCCATGATGTTCCATCCCCTTGACCACCCATCATATCCTTGAAACATGTGAAACATATTCACCCCATCATTATTATAACAGAAGTCTTAACTCCAAGTCCCAAATCCTAAAATTCCTCTTTATCTGTCAGGTTTGGAATTTCTTCAGATAAATGGGAGGAACTGCAGGGAAAGAAGGGATAACAGGCACCAAACAAGTCAGCAGAACACATTAGCCCTCAAGCCTTTGAAAACAATCTTCTATTATCTCTGACATTTTACACAACGACATTTACCTCCAGTCTTTAGGTATTGGCCACACTCTCCAGATTCTGAGTTCAAGCCCACATGCCCTGGGCTTTAGCTCTGCATTCCACACCCTCTGGAACAGCAACTCTGCTCTGTCAACTTTAAATGTAGCACTCTTTGAAGCCTCAAAGGCTATGACTTCACCCTTTGAGACTTCTGAGTTCATCAGCATATCTTTAGAGATTGAGGCAGCTCAGCTTTTTGTGCTCCTTGTTTCCAGCTTGTGCTTCTTGTGGTCTCTAGGCTTCTCAGTTATCATGCTCACATCTGCCCTGCAAAAGCAGATAGTCCAAAACTCAGTAGCTCCACCAATAAACACCTGGAAGCATCCCATTTCTTCAGGAAGCCTCCTGAACACAGTCACTCAGCTCTCTCCCTCCTTGAGTTGGTTCCAGTGTCACCTTGTGCTTGTTCTGCTGATACTAATTCACCAAAGCCACCTCTCTTCCACTGTAAGTTACCTGCTGCTAATTTTTCTGTATCCACTTTGACATTTTGGATATTTATTAGAGTAGCACCCTACTCCTCGTACCAAATGTTGTCTTAGTCTTCTAGTGCTGCTCTGACAAAAATATTGCAAATGGATAGATTTAACACAGAGAAATTCATTTCCTCACAAAAAAAGTTAAGTAAAAGATTAAATTCAGGAAATCAGCTCCAAGGGAAGTCTTTTGCAGTTGGCCCGCTTCCCCCAGACTAGGAGCTTCTTCACGTAGGGATGCCCAGTCTAATGGACACACTCTGTTCCAAGCACTGACTTCTCAGTGGTAAGAGCTCCCCTATCTCTATGGCCATGTCTTTCTTTTATGCCTCAAGAGATTGCCTCAACACAATCAAAGTTTGTAAATAGAGTCCCACCTCACTAACATATCTGCCTCCCATTTTCCCTCATCAACATCATACAGGCAGGATTCACAACATGTAGTAAAAATCACACACTACCTGAAATCATGGTCTAGCCAAACTGAAAAACATTTTGAGGGGGACACAATTCAATCCATGACACACTCTGCCCTATAGGGTCTCTATGAGTCAGAATAGACTAGATGTCAGTAGGTTTAGTTTTGGTGTTTGGATACTGCATAGTACAAGCACAGATGCCAAAGCCAGATGGTCCAGATTCAAAATCCACTTCTGGCACTTATTAGCTATTGAAAGAAGGATAGGTCACTCATCTTCTGTTCCTTGCTAAGATTAGTAGTACTTGCCTCATAGAGTACTATTATTAAAAATAATTAGTAGATTGGACTTGGTGACATAGTGTGACCACATCATGTGTGCAGTTTACAGTTCTATGCATCTATAGGATGTCATCCTACTGTTCTCTTACTGGAGGGGATTGCAGAGGATGAAGAAGAGGGGACAGGAGATTTTTAAGAGAATATGACCTGTTTAGAACAGAAAGGAAGAGTGTGCTGTCACTGGGCAAGGAGAGCACTAGGAGCTACATGTAGGCAGGCAAGAGAGTTTAAACTGGATTGTACATTTTCACTCAATCACAATAAATAAAAGAATAATAATAATTAAAATCTGGCTCTAAAGACTACATGACATAGATCAAATAAAATTTAAATATTCTTGTTAATTATTATACTAATATAAAATAGTGTTTCCTAAGAACAATTACAGTGCTACTTCTCATCATATATTTTGATGCTGTTGGTTTTTTTCTAGAAATTGTGAAAGTTTTTGCTTTACATGTTTAAGTGTTCAGTTATTTGATATGTAAAATATCACAACTTTTAGGGCTTTATGATATATTAAATCTTTCATTAAATCTTGATCTATTTGTGTTATAATAATTTATACTTTGTTTCATTTGTCTGCTTTGAATATTTTTATGTCCTATTCTTTTATGTGTCTTTTACAAGCATCGAATAGTTGAGCCATAATTCTAATCTAAGAGATATTATTTTATCATTTGTTTTTATTTAATAAACCACTGTGGTTAGATAAAACCAGACAAGTTTATGGTCCACTTGAACCAACTAATCAGTTGCTGTCAAGTTGACTCAGATTTATGGTAACTCCATGTATGTCAGAATACACGGTACTCTATAGAGTTTTCAGTGGTAAGTATTTCGGAAGTAGATTACCAGGTCTTTCTTTTAAGGTGCCTCTGAGTGAACTCAAACTTCTAACCCTTCAGTTAGCATCTGACAGTGTTAACAGTTTTAACCATTCAGAGACTCCTATGCTTGTGATAGAAGTTCAGTAATATTACTACTGACACAAATGACTGGCAACATCACTGAGAAAGTGTGTTTAATTGTTTTGCTCAAAAAAAATTTTGACACAGTTTAAACCAAATGTGACTTATTCATCAAAAACTTGAAACTCTGTACCCTACACATTCCCTCACCCAATCCAGTTCCAGAAGTGCTCATTACCCTGACATTTGTACTTAAGTTTCCCCTGCCTTGTTTAAAATACTCTTATCACATGTGTATTAGTCTTGAAAAAATGTGATAAATTATACATGCTTTAAAATTTACAATGATATTGTGTTGTACGACTCTCCTCAGTGTTGCTATGTTCTATGCTACTGTCTGTAGCCTTAAGGTTATTCATATTTATCACTGAAGATATTCTATTACATGATTATTCCAGTTTATCCATTCTCTCTCTGATGGATATCTGGGTTGTTTCCAGTTTGCTATTGTGAACAGGTATGAAATAAAGATTCATGTAAATATCTCTTGCGATTCATTTGCTGGATCTTATGATTTGTGAATGTTTAACTTCACAAGATAATTCTACATTGATTTCCAGGTTGGTTGTACTAATTAACACTCCCAAAAGCAATGCATTTTTTTAAAGACTTCTTGATATTTTCCAGTCTAGTGACACAAAACAATACCACGTGTGGTCCTAATTTAAATTCACATAATTAGTAAGAATTCTGAGGTGAACTTTTGCATATTTAATAGTAATATACATTTTTCTGCTACAAATTCCTGTTCATCAAGTTTTTCCGTTTACTATTTCAGTATCTTCAGCTTTTATTTTTATTTGTAGCAGTTTTATATATACTCTAAATTCTAATTGTTGACTTTTCTACAGGTTGCAAATATCTTCTTCTAATTTCTAATAGCTTTGTAAAATGTTTATAGTACTTTAGAGATGTTCTTAGTTTTCAAGGTTAAATGTCTTCAGTGTACATCATCATCAAGGTACCTACAACCTCAATGCTGTCATTTCTGAATGACTTCTATAGCCTGCATCTTAAACTTGAACTTGGCACAGTGAGTCTTCCTTACAACCTGTCCAAACACCTGCATGACAACACTAACCATAATCTAGTTAATTGAGAATTTCATCCACTTAACAATAGACTCCTTGGGAATGGAGATTTGTAGTTTCTCATCTGTTAAATTGTAGCAAAATAATTATTTTCTTGAAAGATTCCCCTGGAAACAAATATGAGTAATTGGTGCAAACATTTTACTCATGCATTTTATTAAGTTGTATAAAAATGTCATGTCATATTTAGAGCATAACACTGCAATTTTATATTGGTTCAACCAATTAGTACACAGAGACAATGAAGTCTGTGTTTTAGCTACCACATCATGGTTCAAACAACATAAAAGTGTCTTCCTCCAAGGATACTGAACATAGCCTAGTATTAAGTTTCTGTGAAAATCAAATTTTCCAAATGCTTTCCCCTCCCACATATAACACTGCTATGGTTTCATAACAATTGGAGCAAAGTAAGAAATCTGGTAAGAAAACAGATCTGAAAGATTCTAACAATGCTGGAGAAAGACAGGGTATTTTTTGTACGGCATACATTCTGGTTGTTTTGCTCTCAATACTAGTAATATATTTTGCCTGAGATAGTCACTCTTGTACCTCATTCTCACTGTAATCTGTGATCCTTTCTTGGGATTGTTTCTCAAGCTGGACTTTGCAAATAGGGAATGGAGCAGATGCATATATTTAGAACAGAGTCACAGTAGCAAGCCCATGTGACAATGATAGTCATAATCTTCACTCTCTTATAGCAGACCATAATCAACTGTGAAAGAAAATCATTGCTTGGTCCAGGGGATAGACATAGCATGGAGGGGGATAGACTGATATATTAAGAGAATTCTGTAGGCATAACTGCCTTTCTCAGAATCCCTTTGCATGAACTATCACCCTGGGATGTCACTTGCAACTAGAAATGCATCCTAAAAACCTTTTAAAGGTCTCTTCCTCACTACTTTCCCTGTCATTCATTATTTTATTTCCTCTAGGTTTGATTAAATACCCTATTTTGTTATTCAAACAAAAGTGATTCAAGTGTACAAGGAATCAAGTTTATGTCTCTTGACCTTTCTAATATGAAATGTAATTTTTTGTGGCTGTAAAAGAGAGAACTTTGTACAAACTGAAGTTAAGCATAATTAAAGAATGCCATAAAACACGAAAATACCCCACACATTATTTCCCTGGTTGGAGGTTTTTATAACTTCATGAAATTCTGTCACAAATGTTTAAAACAAAACAAAACAGAAAAACTCTTAAAGGTGAATTTGGAACCACTAGGGCTTTGGAGGGTGAGAATTAGGAAAACATCTATGTCCAAAATGGAAGTTGTTATTTTACATTTAGTTCCTTGTCACTTACAAATTTTCACCACAGGAGAAATACTGTCAGGAGCAGCAGCTACAGGTTTTACATACTTGGTTAATTAGCAATTCTTACCAAACCAACTGTATCATTTCTCTTTAGAATCCTACATGGCCTCGATTAGACATATTTACGGGAAAAGTCAATGGATAAGACATTAGAGGCCAACCTCAAAGTCAGAATAGAGCAACCATAGACCTTAGAGAAGTGCTTTATTAGCCAAGAATTGGTTGGTTATTGATCCTGGTCTGTGTCTCTGGTCACAACAGCACTTACCCTAATTTTTCTAGTGTAAATATAAGTAAATTTGAATTGGTGTTGCTGAAAACAATCTGTAAATCTGCATTTTGTGGTTTGGGTTGTAATTGTAGTTACTGGAAGGTTCAATATCTGGGGCATGTTGAGGAGACAAGGCTGTGGCGTGGCACCTTGCTCCCTGCAAATGCCTCCTGAAACACTTTCTCAAGGGTTATTAAAGTGACTCTAGCTCTCTCTGCTCAGAAGCAGAGAAACCACATGGGTACTCAGACTAAAGGAAACTGGAGGCAGGGGATCAGCACTGTCAGAAGAAATGCTGCGCATTTAGCTTAGATTTCGCTTTTTGTTTCCCTGAGGTCAACTAAGCAATTAAGGAAGAAAGATATGCACAGTTTTCTTACTTTCCTGAAGGTAAACAATAATAAATTCACATTTTGTGGCCACTGTATCATTCCCCTTCCTTTTATTCTTCCTTTGCTTTCCTTTGGCAGTGCCTCCCCCATCTTAGATATGATTTTAGAGACTTTCCAACAAGCACTATACTTGAATCACAACCTAAGTTTTTCTTACTGTACTGGGAACACCTCCCCTTCACAGAAGATGCTAGAGGGCTAATGGTAGTTAATGGGTATTATATTTCACATGGATATTACTAAGAAATTTTGAGATAAAAGGGAGTGAAGTGTGAGAAATGGCCTCACTGATGATGGAACAAGCTAAAATAAAGCATTGAAGAAATCTGGATATTGGAAGACCGTGTTTGAAATATGAATCTTGCAAATTCAAATATTTGACTGCAATTAATAGTGCTGAAGTATCATAATTTTCTTTATTTCAAATGAAACTTATGGTTTTAATTTAAATTGAGGATACACAAGAAAATCTTTTTGCAAAGTGGAAAGTAATTAAACACATGAAAAAATAGAATTAGTGTGACCAACACTTGTATACATACATCAAATTATAACAGTAGTTAGAGAGATAAATCTTGTAAGTTTTATATAAACATTGCTGTTGAATCAATTTTGATTCATAGTGACCCTGTAAGACAGAGTAGAACTGCCCCATCGGGTTTGCAAGGCATGTCTGGTGAGTCTGAACTGCCAACCTTTTGGTTATCATGTAACCACTATGCCGCTTACTTGCTCTCTAGTTGGAGAGTGATTACTCACTTGTGTTGAGTAAGTGATTTGTTCTTACTGGGGAGCAATCTATTTAATCTCAAGCCATGTTTTCTTCCAATAAGTGTTTCTGTTTGGAGCTGTTGCCTCTATCTTCAACTGCTTTCCTTATTCTTAATTCCAGTCATACTGAATTAATTACAAGTCACTAAACTTGTATCTTCATTTCTTGCTCAATTTTTTTTACATAATTTTCTTTCACCCAACACACCATTCTGCTCCTTGTTTACACAACAATTCTTTGCACTCCAGAGACTCTTAAGTTTTTATTCCTCACGAAAACTATTTATTACTACTGCTGGACCTTCTAGTTTCACTTAAGAGTATGTGCTGAATTGTAATGGCACAACAGCGTCTCAGTTCCGATCAGCTGCGAGCTGTCCAGAAAAAGTTATTATGTGTTAACTTCTCTAGTCACAGACAGCAACTTTCATATTATATTGCATCCAATCAGTGCATTCACTGAGTATTGATAAACAAGTAAATGAATAAATAAGTGCACTAAAGTCTCTCGGTAAACTGGACTACGGCAGCTTTTAAGCTGCAATGAACAGGTAACTGTCTTAAATTAGTTAAGCAATTCAGAAGTTGCATTTCTTTTGTCTAACCAAGTGGGTACACATATCCAATGTCTCTAGAATGAGCAAGAAATTTAGATATTTTCCTTGAAATCAACCAATTTTTATATTTTGACAGTTAACTCAAATTTGTGTGGTTCACATTCAGTAACATATCGTGTATCATGCATACTAGAATGGTCAAAATTTATAAGACACACATACCAAGTATTAGTGAGAATGAAGAGAAACCAAAACTACCATGTACTACTGGTGAAAAAAAAAAATTAGTATAATCATTTTGGAAAAAAGTATGGCAGTTTCTTAATCTTTAAACATACACTTGTAGTACAAATGATTCCTTCTACTTCCAGGTATTATCCAATAATAATTAAAAAAAACATTCATATAAAAACATATTAACCAATGCTCATAGCAGCCTATTCTGTAATAACAAAAAATAGATGTAATCCAAATATTTTTCAACAAGGTGACTAGATAAACAAATTGTGGTGTGCACTGTGATTCAATACAGCTGAGGAATAAAAAGTATGAATTCTGATACATTTAGACCCAGGTATGAACGTCAACATACCTATGTTGAGAGAAAAAAGCCATAACCATCCACAAAGAATGCATACTTCATGCTTCCATTTATATAAAATTTTAGAAATAGAAAATTAATATATATTGACAGAATGTAGATCAATGGTTACATGGACATAGAAGAAAAGGATTGCCAAAAGGTAAGAGGAAACTTGTGCAGGGAATAAATATATTCTGTCATGATGTTTTCATAATTACATAAAATACATTGAAATATCAAGTTGTACACTTTAAATATGTGTAGTTGCTTGTGTGTTAATTATACTTCATGAATGGTTACTAAAAAAACAAATAAGAATAAGACTCCATCTGATGTGTTGTCTCCCAATGAGCAGAGCAAGGTCAGTCCTAGTTCTAAAAGAGATGGCTCTCCAGGAAGTTTCTCAGTATAAGAACTTGAACTTTGGAAACAAAGACTGCATCCCAGTCACTGGATCTGGGTACAAGGAGTGTAAACGGTCATAGACACAGTGCAGTTGTCTTGTTATGAGAACTAGGACACAAGATCAGACATTGTACTGCTGGACATCTGAACTAATATTCTTGTGAAAAAAAAATGACATTCATAAGAGTGAAGGGTAGATGTGATCCTGAAGAGAATGCCTTAGAGTCCCAATCATGTGTGGGAGAAGGCTGCAGAGGCAGCACAATAACCTTTTCACCTACTTCTGTGTTTACCAGGAGGAGCCATGGTAGGAAGGCTTTTTCGTTACAAACAGGTAGAGTACAACCTGGTCCCCACAGAAGGATGTAATTGACTTGACTGAATAATTTCACAGGCTGCCAGGGAAGTGAAAACCATAAGACTGAGGGCCAAGAGGAAGGCAGCTGGCTCGGCTGATAGCAGAAATAGTTGGGTCAGAAGCTTTTCCCTAAGAATGGGGGAGCACACCAAGTGAAAGCCGATGAATTCAGTTAGACTATTTGGGCCCTGTGAGACTCAAAAATGTTAAGGCAGCACAGGAAAATTGAAATTTTCCAGTCCATATCCCTTTGCTGACCTACCTCGGGTATGTCAGGTCTTTCACCTTCTGGTCAACAATTTCAGACCTCACTTCATTTACCCTGACCTTGCTATACCTGTTCATTAGCAATCTGGAATTTCCAATACACACACGCACACACACACACACACACACGCACATGCGTGTACAAACACACACACTCACCCCTACTCATCCTGTCTATAATGCCATTGAAAATCAGTTTGTAAAACGGCTCGTGTATTGCATACATTGTATATGCTATGGTGGACTGTGTGATTCTATGCGTATACTGGTAGGGGTCATGCCTTGTAATCTTACTGGAAATTAAAGAGCTTTGTTCCCATGAGTGATATCATCAGGAGGGAGAAGAACTTAACCAAACCTTTCAGTTTTCAAAACAATCAGGTTAACTAGAGCTTAAGCCCTCCAGAATTAACATTCTACTTTTTGTGTAGACACCTGTAGTTTAAATAGAGATCATAAAACGTTCACAGCTTGCTGTGAAAATAAGTTTTAAGGAACTATTAAGGCAAATTTACAAATATATGTGGGTAAAGTTGATTATCATATGGTTTGATAAAGCAAAAAAGTGCTAAAGCAACTGAATTGTCCATCAATAGGAGAATGGTTAAACAAATGACGTTGTGTCTATCCGGTGGTGTACCAGTCACTAAAACAATATAAATTAGATCTATTTATTGGCAGAGAATGATCCCTGTAATACACAGAAAAATGAAAACAAGTATGCATAGTATAATCTTATTGCTGACCACACAGGTTGGTGTACGTATACACACTCAATTTTGGTATCACTGGGTAGTAGGATTGCAGATGATTTTTAGTCTTCTCTATATACTTAGTCTCCTCTATATAGTTTAGTCTCCTCTGTATACTTAACTTACTATTTCTGAATTCTTTGCAAACAGCAGGCATCACTTTTATAAACAGAAATGATTCTTCCTACATGGGGAAAACAATACTATTAATATCTCAACTTTGGCCTGTTCATCTTGGCTGCAGGCCAGAAAACCCTTTCACAGGATGTGGGGATAGGGAATGGATCTTTCTCATGTAGCTGAGGGTTGTGATCCTTGACCCCAATCTTTGATTAACATTGAGACAAGCTGACTAACTTAACATGAGCCATTTCATACAGATAGAACAGCCTTTTATATAATTGTTAAAAGTGACCAGGTTTACCAAAATATTTGATCTCCAAACTATGCCTTCCCCTACTTATTAGCAAGTTACTCCTGGGAGCTCACACTGATGGAAGTAAATGTATATTAAAAACTTATGCTGCAAATTAATAATACATAGTGTATAATACATGATAAAGATTTAAACCATGACTTATGGGAATTTTCAGCTATAAATGCTGAAGTAAGTCTAAGAATACCTGACACATTTACTCTACATGTGTTAATCAGGCATGCCCATCCTATGAAGTAGGAATTTCACAGATTTTAATATATCCATGTGCCATTATTATAAAATAGTATAATTCTCTAACTCCACAAGGGTGAAGAATAATTACCATCAACCCCAAACTGATTCCTGTGAAGTGGAGGTCAGATATGCCTACGTTTTCCAACTTTTTGTACTAGTTCTGATGCCAGCAATCCCTTCCACAGCACTCTGTATTTTCTCTACTGGGTTTGATCATTCATTTCAAGGGCCACACAGAATTCACAGACTCTCATCACAATTAAGTGGCTTGTTGTAAGAAGTGTAAGGATAAGGATTAACTTGGAAATAAAAGAACAACTCAGGACACAGAATTTCATCAATCACGACCAGTTTTCCATCTCTCAGCCTGCCTCCCCTCTGTGTCCATAGGCAGGCAGGCATTGCTCTTGGCCATGTCCACCACCAACCCTTACTGTCAGCCTCCTTCCTGCTTGAGCAAATGTCAGAGCTCTTCCGGCCACAAACATGTACCTGTGTACACATCACTTTGCCAGCAAGCTTCCTGTCCAGCTCTTTTGCTAATGTGGGTGGGAGAGCTCACTGCAACCTTCTAGTAGCGCTGGTCTCTTGGTTTTTGCAGCTAAAACTGCCTTGTGGCCTCTGGTACTGTCTCAAGTTGTACAACTCTCTCTGTCTCTTGGATGTAGGAAGTTCTCAGCTCAAGGACCCAAGGCCTAAAGGGCAGACTCTGGTCCTGACTCTTTTTCTTCACAGTAGTGAGATGCTCCTCAGTCTTTGTGGGACTAGTTCTTCTAAGCCTAGCAGGATGGCAAAACTAACCAATACTTTTGGTAGCCCACAGACACCTTATTTGTAGAGTCGTAGTCTAATCTCTGAAGAGTTTTACATACGTTACTTGGATAGCTGCAGCCAATCATTGGATAGCTGCAGCCAATCATTTTGTTAGTTAGGAGACAACGGCTAGAAAGGCCATATAAAAGCAGTTCAGTGCACTACATTCATTATCTGTTAACATTATGTCAGTTCACATCCCCACCAAAGTATCTTACTTCATTCATTTATCTCTTTTTTGTACCAGGAACCAGGAAGAATCTCCTCACTGAGCATGACCTGAACAAGGAAAGAGTCATAGTAGAACTCAGACTCTAACAATCGCCGGTGACCTGAATAACAACTAATGATCATCCTCTGGCCTCTAGTCCTTCTTCCCTTGGATCCAATTTACTGACACCTTGAGTAAAGCTAAGGTAAAGTGATGTTCTTGTATTCTACACCACCTGGCTACCACCAGTTGTGTTCATTTTTTTAGGGTTAATCTAGTGTCTTCACAAAGACCTTCCTGCTTTCCTGTTTGAGCTATGTGTCCTGCCCAATCCTTCTCCACGTACCCTGTCAACACAACTATTGCTTTTCTCATACAAAAAGTGTTTCTGGCTGTTGTGGTCTTATATATGCTGTTCCTTTAGTCTGTAACACTATTCCTTCCCTCTTAACATGATTCAGTTCTATCTGTTCTTCAAAACTCTGCTGAAAAGCTAGCTTGTCCATGAACCCTACATGCTGCTCCTAGCTGAAAGTAGTGTCTCCTTTCTCGGATCTCCTGCTCTGTTTACACTTTCACATAAATCTCTGCCTACTTTATTGGCATTATTTTTGTATTTCTGATATTCTAACCTAGAAACCCCCTTAATAAAGGCCTGGAAGTACAGTGGTTGAGCACTCAATTGCTAACAGAAATGTCAGTAGTTTGGACTCATGGAAGTTTCTCCATGGAAGAAAGATGTAGCAATCTTCTATGGTAAAAACTACAGCCTTGAAAACCCTATCAGGTAGTTCTGCTCTGTCCTATAGTGTCACTAAGATTCGGGATTGACTTTACAGCAGCAGGGTCATCCCACTCAAGGGCAAATTCGACTGCCCTGTATATACCAGGTAAGCAAAAGTTCTCTGTTGCTCCCTGAGACCTTAAAGGTAGAAATGGGTGCTGAAATCTCACACAGCCGTTAAATGACTAATGTGTGATTTTAAACAAGTTGCTTAACTTCCTTATATCTCAGTTTCCTTATACATGAAACCAGGATAATAATAATTCTTCTAGCAGATTCCAGGTCACTTCTCAGTAAAGGCTAATATTAATAACCCCCTATTTTTCACAAATATTGCAGGTCTTCTACATTTGTTTCCAATTGCACCCTCCCCTCTCAAGGTATTTTCATAAGCATTTATGCTAATTTTTTCAGCAACATGTAAAAAAATTTATCATAGCAGCAGTTGTGAAGGCATATCACTGGGGGAAGATGCAGTTGGCAAATAATACAGAAGTTGCACATTATTTGCATAAAAGCAGTAATTATTATTATTGCCTATGCTATTATTATGGCCTACTTCAAACCCTGAAGTGCACAAAAGAGTTTTTCCTATCCACCAATCGGCTTGATTTTCTAATTTCCACCTCAAATGCTACCATCCGCCATGGAAAATTGTTTTTAATTCCCGCTAATCTTACCACTGGAAACCCTGGTGGCATAGGGGTTAAGAGATGTGACTGTTAACCCAAACATCGGCAATTTATGTCTACCATTTGTCCTTGGAAACTCTATTAGTCAGTTCTACTCTGTCCTATAGGGTCACTATGAGTCAGAATCAATTTGACAGCAATGAGGTTTGTTTGTTTGTATTAAATCTTACCACTTGTCATTTCTCTCTCCTCATTAAACTGACAAACTTCTCCTATGTCTGGCATTTTCTTCCTTACTCACAGGATCCTGATCACACTGATCAGGAACTACTTCCTTGGTGAAGACTTCCCTGAATCCTCCAGGTCCTTAGCTCTCCCTCCTTTCTGAACCTGCATTTATAAATAATCATTAACCATTTATTGACTTGACTGGCTTAAGCTGCTGCTCAGTTGGCAAGATTCATGTCTGTTCCTAAGTATTTCCCAAAATGTCTAGTATAACATCAGGAATATATCTGCCATTTGGAAAATTTGGAGGGAAAGTGGGCTGCACAAATAAATGAATGGATTAGTCTTCCATGACATAAGTATCAGCCTAACCAAAAAAGACAAAGGTCTGAAAAAATTCCCATGAAACACAAGAAAAAAATATAATGCTGGAAAACAAAAACAGCAAAATCTTTTTTTTTCCTTTTATTTTTAGAATGGTGTCTAATTTCTGCCATTAAGTATGTATAAGCTGAGGGAAAAGTGAATGAATGCTTTGGCTTGGCTTAAGTATATTTTATGCGGGGTTTGTCTTCCTTTTTAAACAACAACAACAACAAAAATAGTGACTGGAGTCCTTTCTAATTAGCAGCTATGACCAAATACTTGGGGATAGTATTCATGTGGATTTTTGTTTTCAGTATATGCATTAGCCACATACATGTATACAAGCGTGCATGCTTTTGTAGATGTGTGTTTAAAACAACTGTAACTTTAAAGGATTGGGGTTTAATACCCTCTGAGATTTCTCTAATTAGGCTTTGCTCTTCTTCTTAGATGAGTTTAGTACCCAAGTAAATGAACTAATTAGTAGTCTGTTTTTGAATGAGGCTATAATATTTTATAAAATCCCTGGTCATCATTGGGAGTTTCCACACAAGCTTGCAATTAAATAGTTCAGAAACAACAAAACCTGTTCTCTATTCCCACACCTTATTCCATGTCTGCAAGACTGTTTGCATGGAATTTTCTTGGCTCCTGAAAGGTCCCAGGCAGGGGTCCATGAATGACAGGTGCATACAACCCAATTCTAGGCAGTAAAAGCAGTGCGGGAAAGCAAAACAAAGGCAAATCCCAGAAGACTAGTGATCTCTTGGATGACCTAAGTGGTCCCTGCAGTCCTTTGAATTTCACCCCTTGATGTTTAAATTAAGGCATAGATGGAAAGCAGGGACTAATTCTATCGATTGCTATGACTTAGAAATCTAGCATAAAAGTAACAAATTGATATAAGGGTGTGTGACATAAAAGTAGATCTAGTCCCATCTGACTAAACTGTGCCCTGTCCTTCTTATGCCCCCGTGAATACTTGCTATACATTAATCTAGGACTTTGTTGGAGAGTCATTTATTAGTAAGCAAATGCCTTAAACTTTATTTATATAGTTAGCCTGTTTGGAAATGATAACACTAGAAGAGAGAAAATAAATCAATGATTTCTTTTTTGCACCAGTTTGTGCAATAGTACTTGAGAATTATTTCTTAAGTTGTAAATACATTTTCATCCTCGCCTAATGATGTTACCTCCTTACCTGATGCTGTTAAGGTAAGGCATATAACAGCACCAGGTAAGGCAGACAACAGCATTAGGTAAGGACTGTAATAGCACCAGGTAAGGAGGGTTATAGCATCAGGTAAGGCAGATAACAGCATCAGGTAAGGAGGGTAACAGCACCGGGTAAAGAGGGTAATAGTGTCAAGTAAGGAGGGTAACAGCTTAAGGTAAGCAGGAAAACAGCACCAGGCAAGGAAGGTAAAACCATCAAGCAAGGAGGGTAACACCATCAGGTAAGGAGGGTAAAGACAGTGATCAGCCACCACTTGTCTGTCAGCGGAGGCCTGCTTGTTGCTGTGATATGGGAAGCCATGCCACTGGTATTTAGGTACCAGCAGGGTCGATAACGGTAGACAAGTTTCACCTGGGCTTCCATACTAACACAGACTAGGAAGAAGGACCCGACACTCTACTTCTAAAAGGAATTAGCCAGGGAAAACCTTATTAATAGTAGCTGAACATTGTCAGATTTGGTGCTGGAAAGTGAGCCCCCCCCCGCCCCCCCCAGTTTGGAAGGCAGTCAGAAAACGACCGGGGAAGAGCTGCCTCCTCAAAGTAGAGTTGACTTTAATGACGTGGATGGAGTAGGGCCTCTGGAATCTTTGTTCACTGATGTGGCATGACTCAAAATGAGAAAAAAAACAGCTGCAATCATTCATTAATAATCAGGACACGGGATGTATGAAGTACGTTCTAGAAAAATTGGAAATTGTCAAAAATGAAATGGAATGCATAAACATTGACATCCTAGGCATTAGTGAGCGGAATGGACCGGACTGGGCTATTTTGAGTCGAACAGTCATATACTCTACCATGTTGGGAACGAAAACTTGAAGAGAAATGGTGTTGTGTTCATCATCAAAGTGAACATTTCAAGATCTGTGCTGAAGTACAATGCTGTCAGTGGTAAGATAATACCCATATGCTTACAAGGAAGACCAGTTAGTAATATTATTCAAGTTTACACATCAACTCCTAAGGCCGAAGATGAAAAGGTTGAAGATTTTTACCAGCTTCCGCAGTCTGAAATTGATCAAACATACAGCCGGGATGCATTGATAATTACTGGCGACTGGAATGCAAAAGTTCGATACAAAGAAGAATTGGTATTTCAAAAATATGGCCTTGGTGACAGAAATAATGCTGGAGATCACATGACAGAATTTTGCAAGACTAATAACTTTTTCATTGCAAATACCTTTTTTAATCAACACAAACGGTGATTGTACAAATGGACCTCACCAGATGGAATACCCAGGAACCAGATTGACTACATCTGTGGAAAAAGATAATGAAAACCTCCGTATCCAGTCAGAACAAGACGAGGTGCTGACTGTGGCACAGATCATCAACTGCTCATACACAAATTCAAACTGAAACTGAAGAAAACTAGAACAAGGCCATAAGAGCCAAAGTGCAACCTTAAATATATCCCTCCTGAGTTTAAAGACCATCTCAAGAACAGATTTGATGTGCTCATCACTAATGACCAAAGACCAGACGAACTGTGGGATGACATCAAAGACATCATCCATGAAGAGAGCAAGAAGTCATTAAAAAGACAAGAAAGAAAGAAGAGACCAAACTGAATGTTAGAAGACGCTCTGAAACTTGCTCTCACACATCGAGCAGCTAAAGCAAAAGGCAGGAATGGTGAAGTAAAAACCTAAACAAAAGATTTCAAAGGCCAGCTCAAGAAGACAAAGTATTATAATGACATGCACAAAGAACTGGAAGCAGAAAACCAGAAGGGAAGAATATGTTCTACTTTTCTCAAGCTGAAAGAACTGAAGAAAAAGTTCAAGCCTAAAATTGCAGTAGTAAAGGATTCTGCAGAGAAAATATTCAATGGCTCAGGGACCCTCAAAAGAAGATGGAAGGAATACACAGAGTCATTATAGTGGAAAAAATTGCTTAATGTTCAGCCATTTGAAGAGGTGGCATGTGATCAGGAACTGATGATACTGAAGGAAGAAGTCAAAGCTGCATTGAAAGCATTGGCAAAAAATGAGGCTCCAGAAAGTGATGAAATTTCAAGTGAGACATTTCAATGAACAGATGCAGCAGTAGAAGTGCTCTCTTATCTACGCCAAAAAATTTGGAGCCCAGCTACCTTGTCAACTGACTGGAAGAGACCCATATTTATGCCCACTCCAAATAAAGGTGATTCCAAATGACTGTGGAAATTACCAAACAATATCATGGATATCACATGCAAGTAAAATTTTGTTCAAGATCATTTAAAAACAACTGCAACAGTATATTGACAAAGAACTGCCAGATATTCAAGCTGGATTCAGAAAAGGACGTAGAATCAGGGATATCGTCACTGATGTCAGACGGATCTTGGCTGAAAGCAAAGAATACCAGAGAGGTTTACTTGTGTTTCACTGACTATGCAAAAACATTCAACTGTGTGTATCATACTAAATTATAGCTAACACTGCAGAGAATGGGAATTCTAGAGCACTTAATTGTACTCTTAAGGAATCTGTATGTGGATCGAAAGGCAGTCGTGCGAACAGAACAAGTGGACATTGTGTGGTTTAAAGTTAGGAAAGGTGTGCATCAGGGTTGTATCCTTTCACCATACCTTTTTAATCTGTACATTGAGCATATAATCTGAGAAATTGGATTACACAAAGAAGAATGAGGCATCAGGATTGGAGAACTCATTAACAACCCGAGTTACGCAAATGACACCACCTTACTTGTTGGAGATGAAAAAGATTTGGGACATTTACTGATGAAGCTCAAGGACCACAGCCTTCAGTATGCATTGCACCTCAACATCAGGAAAACACAAATCCTCACAACTGGACCAGTAAGCAACACCGTCATAAATGGAGAAAAGATTGAGGATTTCAAAGATTTCAGTTTACTTGTGTCCACAATCAATGCCCATGGCAGAAGCAGTCAAGAAATCAAGACACATTGCATTGGGAAGATCTGCTGCAAAGGGCCTCTTTCAAATATTTCATTCTGTTGTTCACAGAGTCACTGTGAATTTGAACAGACTCAATGATGCCTAACAACAACAACAAATACATTTCCACTCTCAGTCATCTTCTGCTACTCAGCTCACCTTCTCTGAATGCTTCCCAGTTGTGTCCTATAAGGAGTACATTACTCTTGAGTTTGGCACAGTTGACAGTAGAAACTGTGCTACTGAGCCTCTTTACACCCAACAGTAAATCTCTAAATACAGTTAGGCTGTGCAGGGGATGGAGAACATTCAGTTGTGCAATGTATACAAGGTCTAGATCAAGACTATGTAGAGCATAAAGAAAATACACGATATATCTCAAGTTCATTCTTCTCAGTGTAAATTTTCACTCTGATGTCCCAGTATCCTTACTTCACTCAGTGCATCCTCAATCAAGTTACAATCTCAGCCTCATCTCCTTATATTCAGAGTCCAGTCTCACTGTAGCATCTTTTTTTCCAGGTATTTTATCTTACAATCTTACAGTAATAATATTCCCAGGCTCTTGTGTCTTGGCAATCTAATAACTGTCAATTTTTTTCTTCTCCATCAGCTTTTTCCTGTATTCTGAGGTAAGGTGGTAGAGTGGTCAAGAGCTACAGCTGTTAACCAAAAGACTGGCAGTTTAAATTCACCAGGGGATCCTTTGAAACTCTGTGGGGCAGGTCTATTCGGTCCTATAGGGTCACTATCAGTCAGAACTAACTCAATGGCAATGGGTTTCGCTTTTGTTTTAGGCAAGGAGAGGGCTTGTTTTAGTGGTTGCAGATTTTATAGGATGGGGGAGGGATAAGGACATCACTCTCTCCATTGCTCAGGTGGAAGAAACAGAGCGAGATTTTTCTTGCCGTGATGCCACATTCTTTTTTTAACCCATTTAGAAATACATGTATTTTTTTTTTTTTTTTTTTTTTTACTGTCCAGATTAAAATTTTCATCTGTTCAGACTGAGAAAACCATAGCGTTTCCGTCAACTTAAGTTTGACTCTGTCTTGGAAAGTAGCACCCTGTGTTACTTGACAATGTATCTTAGAAAAATGAGGTAGCAGTGTTCTGGCCCAGGCCTCATTTACACCATCCCTAAAAGGTCATAGATCTTTCCACCACACTGTATTCAGACAAGTGATAATTTGGTGAGTCAAATATTAGCTAAAAAGGGACGCCTAGTAGAGTGTAGTAAACGCTGTGGCATAATGGTTAAGTTCTACATCTGCTAATAAAAAAGTTGACAGCTCAAATCCAGTAGGCACTCCTTGGAAACGCTATGGGACAGTTGTACTCTGTCCTCTAGGGCAAGTATGAGTCAGACTCAGCTTGAAGGAAGTAGGTTTGGTTTGGTTTAGGCAGTAGAGCATATTGCTATAATGTTGAACAGGCTTTAGTAGAGCTTCCAGACTAAGCACAGAAGAAAGGCTGGGTTATCTGCTTCCATAAAGAGTATAGCAACCAAAATCCTATCAAGCAGTTTGACTCTGTAATGCTTGGGATAACCATGAGTCAGAATCAAGTTGACAGTAATGGGTTTTTAGGGTTTTTCCAGACTAAGATGGGTTAGCAAAAAAGGTCTGCTTACCTACGTCTGAAAATCAACCATTGAAAACATCATTTATCACTACAGTCCAATACACAACCATTCATAGAGAGTGCACATGGCCAGACAGCATTATATCCATTGTGTTATATCACATAACGCAAGGACTGACCTGACAGCAGCTAACAGTAGAGGTTTCATGTATCTTCAAAGATATTATAGCAAGATGCAATACTAACATAAAAAATAATTCATATACAGACAACCTTTTGTCATAAGTAGGGCAAAGCCTGGAAACCACCACCATGTTCAAACTGAGAGAAGCTGGTAGAACCACTTTGCTTTTCCCGAGGCGTGATTTCTCACTCAGAAGAGCCCAGTCAACATTTAGACAAAGGCAAGGGGTTTCCACTTACATGGATGAAGAATAAACTCAAAATGATGGGTTAAAAATATAGACTATTCAGACAAAATCCAGATATATTTCAATATGCTAAAAACTTACACTACCAATTTAAAGATTTTGTTGGATGGGTCCAGATCATGAACGCAGGTATTAAAATGTAGCAGGTCACCATAGCTCATTGAGGACTGTAACGTCAGATGCCTCAAAGCCTGATGGACATAGAGGGGTTAGTAACTGGTGTGTCACAAATGAATAAATGCAGTGCTGCAAATTACCACTCACGGAAAATTACTCAATTCAGTAACTACTATCTGTGGTCTGTTAGGGAGCCCTTATGATACAGTGGTTAATTATTCAGCCGCTAACCAAAAGAGTGGCAGATGGAATCTACTAGCTGCTCTTCAAAAACTCTATGGAGCAGTTCTACTCTGTCCTAAAGGGTCTCTATGAATTGGGGTTGACTCATTAGCAGTGTGCTTTGTTTTTGTTTTTTATAGTCTATTTATAAAGAATCTGGTGTATGACATGAAGCGCTATATGTATGTTAACTCTTCGAATTCTCCATTCAGATTTATGGGATAGATACTATCACTCTGCCTTTTTTTTTCACAGAAATGTTAGGGTATTGTACAAAGTCAAAGAGGTCATGAATTCAAGGGCTGAGATTAGAACCTGTTGATTTAGCTGCACATTTAACCATCTCACTCTACAGTCTCCCAGAAGTCACTTTACATTTTGAATGTGAAGATGACTTGGAATCAAGCTTTGTAAGTTGAACAGTGGGTCCAGAAATTCCACTCTTAGGTATATATCCAAGAAAAATGAAAATATATATTCACACAAAAATTTGTACATGAATGTTCATGGCAACATTACTCATAATAATCAAGAAGTGGGGACAACCTAAAACCCCAACAACTAAAAAATGGGTAAACAAATAGTAATTTATCCATACAGGAAATATTATTGAGCCATTGAAAAGGATGAAGTGCTGGTATATTTTATAATGTGATAAACTTTGAAAACATTATGTTAAATGAAAGAAGCCAGACACAAAATACCAGACATTATTTTAATCCATTTATGTGAAATGTCAAAAATGGGAAATTTTGTAGAGATGGAAAACAGGTTAATGATTGGTCACCGAGGGCTGAGAGGAGAAGAAAATGCGAAGTGATTGCTACTGTACACAGTTTCTCCTTTGGAGGACGACATTGTTCAAAAATTACACAGTGTGGTGATAGTTATAGAATCTAGTGAATATACTAAAAAACACAGAGTTATACACTTCAAAGAGGTAAATTTTATGGTACAGGATTTGTATCTCAATTTTTTTAATTAAAAAAAAGGAAGAAAACAGTGGACCACAATGTAATACTGTTGTTAGTTTACAATTTAAAATGTATACTCATGTATTTAAATCCATGTTCCATTTTTCTTTCTGAGCCATTATTAAATCTATCAATGCCTGATGTTTTAGATTCAAGGGAATGAGATGAATACACTTTGTCCATCAATAGTATTTTCACATAGAGAACATTACAACAGTATTTTCACACAGAGAACACTGAGAGCTGCTTGGGATCTCTGTCAATTGTCACTGCTTAAGGGGAAATGGCAGTCTTGAATAGTTTGCTCTCTATGGTCACAAAGTTTTCCTGAGCCTCAACTTTGTTAACTATAAATAAGAGTGATAAGCCTTATGTCAGGAGCTTCCTGCAAGGGGTGTAGATGGTATATAGAAAGTGCCTAGGAAAGAGCCTGGCATATAAGAGGGAAGCCATAGCCAACAGCAGCTATTATTACTGTTACCAGGTTCTGTCAAGTTGAATTTGACTCATGGTGACCTCTACCCCTGTGTATCAGAATGAAACTATTCTCCATAGAGTTTTCAAAACTTGATTTTGTGGGTATAGATTACAAGGTCTTTATTCTTAGGCACCTCTGGGTAGGCTTGAACCTCCAACCTTCCTGTTAGCAGTAAGCACATTAACTGTCTGTACTACTTGGGGGAATATTACTGTTAACTCCTTTTCAAAGTGCCTACTCTCTTTGCATGGTACCTACCTTTCTTGCAAACCTAACAAGGCAGCCCTGTGGGTATACTTCAGGGGTCAGCAGGCTCCCTAGGATGGTCCTTGTAATGAATCTGTGGTTAAAGTAAAGCATTTAGAGTTAATTTTATGACTACGGCCCACCTACTAACCCTCACAGATTCTTTTAATAATCCAGCTGGGTGAAGGTCTCAGGAGTCCCTTGCCTGTCTCTGGTCTGGCAGCCTGACAGTACGCAGTCTCTGGCATGCTACCTAAATCACACAGCACTTCACGTAGGTGGGGCCCTTTAAAAGCTTTAGTGAACAAAGCACCTTGCAAATAAGATAATGAGGGCATTTTCATATCGGTTTCTATTAAGTAACTATCTACAGCTGTAGAAACAGCTTCAACTTAAGCTCAGCAATCCAGTATCACACTAAGGGACTACTACTGTCTGCTTTCCCTATACATACAATCATTTATTTAGGGAACCTTTATTCAGCTCCTCAGATATGGTAACCAATATACTGGTTGTTGTGAAATACAGAGATGATACAAAGAGGCAGAGTTCCTGTCCTTGTGTAGTCTGTGGTCTAGAGAGGACACCAACATCCCATAGGTAAAAACCAAAACCAAACCCAGTGCCATCGAGTTGGGTCCAACTCATTGTGACCGTATTAGTTACTATGACAAGGAAATGTGATGGGTAAGCAGATAGGTACGTAGATAAGACAGGTAGATTAGGCATATGACAAATAGATAGACAGACAAACAGGCAGGCAAGCAGAGAGATAGCTCCTGGCATCAAGTCAGTTCCAACTCAAAGCACCTTTTTATATCACAGAAGGAAATATTGCCCAGTCCTGGACCATCCTAACGGTTATCAACATGTTCTAGTTCATTGTTGTGGCTACTGTGCCAGTCTATCTCACCAAGAGTTTCTTTTGCCCTTGTTGACCCTGTATTTCAGCAAACATGATGTCCTCCTCTAAGAACAATTGGTCTCTCCTGACGATACACCCAAAGCAAGTGATCCAAACAATGCTCTCCTGTGATCCACAAAGCTTTTATTGGTTAATTTTTGAAAGCTGATCAAGAGGCTTTTCTTACTAGTCTGTCTTAGTTTGGAAGCTCAGCTAAAACCAATCTATTACAGGTGGTCCTGCTGTTATTTGAAATACTGGTGTCATAGCTTCCAGCATCATAGAACACACAAGCCATGACAGTATCGCAAACTGACAGATGGGTGGTGGTGGTGGACAAAAGGAGAGAAACAGAGGGGTGAAGGCCCAGGACAGCAAGATCTAGTCTAGGCTGGAAGTCAAATGAAGGGCTTTTTGGATTTCATATATGCAAAACACAATATGAAGGATGAGAAACATTTATCAGGTGAAGTGGACCAGCTAGGGAGAGTCCTGTCTCAGTGTAAAGGTTCGGCGAAGATTCAAAAGGGAGAGTGAACAGGGCATTTTCTAGAACGTTGGAGGAAAATCAACAGCAGTCCATCTGGAGTAAATGGGATAAGGGACAAGTAGCTTGAGATAAGCTGCAAGGGCGGGCAACAGTTCATTGGAAAGGCTTTATAATCCATATAAAATTTATGAGAAAAGCAATGAAAAGTAAAACCAACATGCATTTTCTTCTTTCCATTCACTTCAGCTCTAGTGAATATAGCTAGATTGCAGCCAATAAAGGTAAAATGATTTACCCTGAGTTTGTGTAATAAGGAGCTGTCTTATAACTGCTCTCCTTTCATAAATTCTATTCGTCTTTCATGGTCCAGCTTAAAATCCTCCTCTACTATCAATCCACCTTTGGTGAGTGCAAAGTGATCTCTCCATATTCAGATCTTCCAGTATTTGTGTTTTTTGCAGCTTAATTATTATCTTTTTATACACTTGAGGTTTAACTTTCTTAGACAGAAGTTTTCTAAAGAGCATAGATCCACTTTGAAATACCCATGTATTCCTTATATTGCAGAGCGTCTATTTGCCAATAAAAAGAGTTCTAAGCACTAGTGATACACTAGGAAATAAAGCAGGAAAGGACTGTGGATTAGTAGGTCTTCTGTTTTGGTCAGTTAAAGAGATAAAGTAAGCAAATAATTTTTAAAATATTGGATATTATTCATATATACATAATAATGCTAAGTATAGAGTTGAAAATAAAGGGAACTGTGTTAAGAAGGTCTGGTTCTTTATATCGGTTTGAACAATTTTATACAGCACAGAAACTCAAAGAGCTGGTGTTTAAGCCAGGACGTGACTGATGGGAATAAAGAGGCCACATTTTGAGTGGTCCAGATAGGTAAAGTTGAAGGCAAAACTCCAATAAAACAAGTGAGCTGATGCCTGAGGAACTGAAGGCAGGCCAGAGGGAACAGAACAAGGAAAGCAAAAAAAAAAAAAAAAAGGGAGGGGGGTAGGAAGTGCCAGGTCATTTAGAGTCTAAAGAACAAATGTGAAGCTTGGATTTAAATAAGTGTTCAAAAAACTTTAAGTACAAAGAAGATACTCCATTTCCAAATTTATTGATTGGTTGGCAAATTAAGTACATTGCACCTCAGAAAGAAAAGCAGAAGATAATGAAACTTACTGTCATGTATTGAACTATGTCCCCCCAAAACATGTACAGAAATGTGGCTGGGCTATGATTACCTGTATTGTGTGATTGCCCTCCATTCTGTGATTTTCTTATGCTATAAATCCTAATCTCTGCCTGCGACTGATAGGATAATTATGTTAAAAGAGAGAGGATTAGGGTGGGTCTGCAACACCCTTACTAAGGCAGTTTGCCTAGAGTGTGGCTTGCACTAACTTTTACCCTTTCATCCTAGTCCTACAAGAGATATAAGGAAAGGGAAACAAGCAGAAATGGGGGAACCTCACACCATCAAGAAAGCAGCACCAAGAGCAGAGCACATCCTTCAGAACTGAGTTTGCTGTGCCAAGATGCTCCCTGACCAAAGTTACTCATGCGACACGAGGACCTACCTCCACATCTGACAGATGGAAAAACTTTCTCCTGGAGCAGACATTCAGAGTTTGGACTGTAGCCTCCTGTACTATGTAAGGATAAATTTTTCTTTGCTAAAGCCATTCACTCACATTATTTCTGCTAGAGCAGTACCAATGCCAAGATGACTAAAATACCAAAAATTATGTTCTAATTTTGAATGAAATACTCCTGAGTAAGGCTTTGATGACTGTGGAAAATTGTAATGAAATTGACTTCAGAATACTTCTCAGAATTGTCCCTTACAACAGATGTTAGCTGTCAATGTACCTTCTTTCCACAAGTGTGTCTTTCATGTAAACAACATCTGTGAGTTTGCATGATGAAACTGAAATAAAATTCTGCTGAAGAAAACCACTGGCAATCCTTGTTTCTATATTTGACTGAGTGTCATAAAAAATAAAGTTCATGACTTCAAGTCTTTAAAGAGAAAGTTGGCTAAACAGAAGAATAGCAGCTGAGCTGGGAAGTACTTTTAAAGAGAAATCTTGTGTATGTAAGCACCTATTTTGCAAATGAAGTGTGCGAAGTGGTATATAGAAGGCGGAACTCTTAACTGGTAGTCATCAAACATTTCATGAGAAAAACCAGGAATGAACTACATCCATTTCTGCCTGAACAATTGCTTTGATTTACATTTTTTAAAAGGAATAACTATGTGTTAAACAACCAATGTTAAAATAAATCAACAACATTAATAATTACAGTAGTAATAATAACAAGTACAGGATACTTAGTTTATGCCAAGAACTCCGGTGACAATTTTGCAGTGATATACTTATTGACTGAAAGTTAAACTCATGGAGCTGTTGCCATTAGTAAACCCATTTTAATGGATTAGGGCAGTGGGGCTCAGACAGATGAAGTACTTCACCCAGGATCACAGAACTGATAAGCTTCAGAGTCCAAATTCCAGCTTCTTATTCTTAACTATTTCACTGTCATCATCTGGAAGGTTTTTCTGTCACTGCATGGTAAGCATCACTTGCTTCACTATGATGCTGGAGTAGTGTTAACCACTTGCTTTATAGAAAATCATCCATTTATTTGTTCATTCAGAAAAGATGTGTTGAGTATATACTATGCCCCAGGCAGCAGAGTTGTATCTACAAGCAAAACTTACTGAGTGCCTGACTTCAAGACCTTCCATTCCAGCTCAGTCTAATTGGATGGCTAAAGAGGAACAGCAGACAGTACACAGACAGATTAGTGTAAAATACAATGTCTTGCAGTGGTAAATATAAGACAACAAAACAACCATAGAAGAAAGTGATGTGATGGGATACGAACTGATATTTTAGATCACGAGGTCCTAGAAACACCATTCTGACGCACCAGGTGTTACCTCAAAGTAAGATTCAAGCCAGAACACCAGCACATGTGTATGAGGACAGCCAATTAAATTCGTGAACTCATCCTAGCAAAAGTGCTACATACCTCATTGCTGAGTATCACTACAGTCACCCTCGGAAGTACTCCTTTTGGGAAGCTACGCACCAACTCCAGCATCTAGCTCACCCTTTGAAGCAGTTTTGGAATTCTTTCTTCTGGAATTATCATTAAATCTGTCGTTGTGTTACCCTTGATGCCCTGAATGTCATCAAAATATCTTCGTTTCAATATTTCCTTTATCTTTGGGTAAGGAATAAACCCACTGGGGGCAGATCAGGTGAGTAGGGAGAGTGTTTCAAAACAGTTGTTTACTGGCTAAAAGCTCCGTCACAAACAAGTGCATCCTTAAATCCGCAAACGTGCCACTGTGTCAAGGTGTGCAATGGCCATTCTAGAAAGAATTCCAAAATTGCTTTGAAGGGTGGCCTAGATGTTGGCATCGGTGAATAGTTTTCCAAGGGGAGTACCTTAAAGGTGACTGTAGTGTGTGAGCACATAGAGCAATTAAGTTCACGGACTTACTTATTAGTACTTGTATGAGGGAGAAGTATGCGTACATGTATTAGAGTATCTTTGGGGAACAAAAAAATCCATACATGAATCCTTACATACGGTATGAATTTTCAAGTCTACAGACTGTAAAACTGGATGTTTTGGATTACAATCACTTCATCTTGTATGTAGATTCTTCATGGAGTTCTTTTTCATCTTAAGGTCCTAAAAACTCATTTTCCTATAAATCTCCAGGCATATTATACATTACATAATAAGATAGACATGTTTATGTTATACATTTGTAATATGGTAACAATGTCAACCACTGTGAGATTATACCAGATGACTTCTGGTCCACTCATTTAACTGATCATTTTGATGAAAAGTATACTACCAAAGACCAAATCCATTGCCATCAAGTTAATTCCAACTCATAGTGACCCTGTAGTACAGAGTAAAACTACCCTGTAGAGTTTCCAAGGAGTGCCTGGTAGATTGGAACTGTCAATATTTTGTTAAGAGCTGATCGCTTAACCAATTCCAGAGTTGCAGCATACTGATACAAAACCACATAAGCAAAGAAAAAAAGCTTAACTCAAAAAAACAGTAACTTTCCTTCAGGTTACAAAAACCAGTTTACTATTATAATTTATTAAAGATGTCTGCTTTGAAATTCGTAGTAAATGACCATGGACAAGAGCTAATTTTTGACTAATACAATTCCTCATTAAAATTAATGCTAATCTAAGCTTCCAAACTGCCACTATTAGTAAAACTCTAACTGAGATCATATGTAGCCCATGCTCTTCTATAGGCCCAATCAATTTGGTCTAGATCTTGTACTTCATTGACTTCTGGCTACACGAGGAAGCTTTTCGTCTCCTTCAGGGAGGGTCAATCTCTGTGCGGATACCTAAAAGCAGACCTCAGGCAGAAGGACATTTGCCATTTAATTTAGACTTCCTGTGACACTACTAACACACAGTACCAACATCAGATAATGCCGTTAGTGCATGGCTCCCAGGGGTCTCTGCTATGAAAAGCCAATTGCTGCACTTAAAAGCAAGTCCGTCAGAAAGCTTGGTGTTCTAGACACCCTGGCTCCAGCTCCATCTACAAAACTTTAAGTGCCACTTGCTAGAGGTATGGAAAAACCATATCCTGTCTTTAGCCACAGAGAGTATCATTACAGATTTTAAAATATCATACAAGCCGAGTAACTGAACCAAGCAAGGAGCTACTGTGCTACATTCAAATATTCTAAATCTTCAAAGAGAAAGGATATACTTACATTCTGAGCAAAATCAGCTTCCATGCAAGAGGGTCTCATGAGTATTGATTCATCAAACCCAAAGAAGGACTGTGCTTACTAAACGATTCTTTAACCACCCCACCCCCAGGTTTCATTGACATACTGCTGCTTTATGCTTACTATGTCCGAGGGTGCACATGAGCTTGGAAAATCTCCATACACAGAAAAAAAAGTAAAAGGTCTATTGTAGAGCTATAAGTCCAAAAGAAAGAAGAAAATTCAATATATATATATATATATATGTTATTTTCAAACAAAATGTGAAATTTACTTTAGCTGTAAAACTCCAAAATAATCAAAGAGCAGCCCAATGGCAAAAGAGAATTCAATACAGGCCCATGACCTCTCTGAAGAGACCAGTGATGTGAAAGGTTTAGGGCTAAAACTAGTTCTGATAAATATCTGCAAGTTCGGATATATATATTGTTCTTTTTATCCGAGCTCTAAGCAGCCCTTGAGTCTTCAGCAGTACTCAGAAAATGTCAAGAGAAAAGATTTTCCTTGCAGGCTTCCAGCACTTCTTACTGCATTCCTATTAGACTTGGAAGCTGAAGAGTCTTATGTTTTCTCTGCAATTCCCAGCTTAACTCTAAAACTCAAGTAAGTGAAGAATACTTAAAGAGAATTGTTTTATCTGCACTCTATCAAAGGTAACTTTGTGAATGCATTTCGAGAGGATGACCCTGGGTAGAACGGATTGTGTCATCCTTCACTGAACCTGACAACGATAAAATTTCTGTCTCTGTCTCTCTCTCTCTCTACACACACGCATACATACATCCCACACGTACACGTTTGTTAGTTTGCATGGCTACCTGACCATGCCTCAGTTTTCTACTGCATTTTAATTTTATCATATATTCTTCTTGTCTGGGCTAGATGGAGGCAATGGCTGTTCAGTAAGAGACTCCTCACTTTTCATGTGGGAGACCCCAGGACAGCCACCATCCTGCTGTCAGTGGAAACTCACTTGTTGACCTGATGCTGAATAGATTTCAAAGGAAGTTCTCAACTAGAATAAACTAGGAACAAAGATCTGGTGGTTACTTTCTGAAAATAAGCCTATGAAAGCCCAATGGATCACGACAGTCTGATCTCCAGCTGATTAGAGGAGTGGCACAGGGTAAGGCCACATTTCGTTTCATTGTGCATGGGACTTCCATGAGTTGGGGGCTGATTCTACTGCAGCTAACAACAACATGGGTAAAAATCAAGGTAAGTTTCCACCTCTGCTTTCAATCATTTTCATTCCCTGGGATGAGTGGCCTTTCTCACAGAACAGAGAGGTGGGCTACTCTGTCCCAGCAAGCTCACTGTGCTTTACAGTCCTCTATGATTTACTGATTGATTCCCTAAAATCAAGTTTGTGAAACTTAAAACTTTCTGTCCAGATACACTTTTCACTTTGGGGGGAATGTATACCATTTTCTCATTATAAAAACAATATGGTATTAAAGAAGCATTAGAAAACAAAGAGAATACAAAGGGCAGTCATAACCACATAGTGCTTTGTAAGAAATACTAGGAAAACATGGTATTCCCCATTCCTTTATTTGTTCCCTTGTTCAACAGGCATTTTATAACCACCTGTTATGTGCTGAGCTATTCAGCGAAAGTTATCGTCACTCTGGACTTCTTTCTGGTCAGCATCAGAAATTAAAATAAGCCAAAAAGTGGTGAAGTAAGTTTCAGTTGGCTATATTTAGCCGTATCTGTATAGCGCTTTCCTTCAAAGTGTGTGATGGTTGTATAACTAAAAGAACTGGAACTGGGTTGTAAATAGACAATGTGGATCCTTTGAAGGATCAAGCAAACCAGATGAGAGCAGTATCAGAATCCCCATTTCAGTTCTTCTCTCCAGGAGACCTACCCTAACCATCCTTCCATGAGAGTCAATCACTTTTCTCACTACTCCTTAATATGGAACACACTTATCTCTCTACTTGTCTCTTACCTAATTATCTGCTTAATGTCAGATGCTGTCCATCAATTGCTCCATGCAAGCCACAAGAAGCTGTGAGCTCCACAAGGGCAGAAATCAAGTATAGCATCTCCAATATCCAGACCTGACACAAAGAGAAGGCTTTAATACCATTGTTGGAGGCATGGCAAGTGAAGTCTGAATTATCAGACTCTGGAGCTAGTTAGCAATTCAGGAGATGAGGTGGTTCTCATTGGCCACATGGAAGTTATAACTAAGACTCTACTATTACTCTTTAAAAGCAAAATGCTACATTAGGGTGTATTAGCAGAAGCATGGTGTTCAGAAAGGAGGTTTTTATCCGTTCACATCTGGTGCATGATCCTTTCTGGGCAGCATATTTTAATGTGAATACTGATTAAGGAAAATTTAAACAGGAAAGAAAGGTGAAGCTGTCACGTCTGCAAACTTTTGCTGTAAGGGTCATTTGAAAAGGCAAGGCATTGTTTATTTAGGAGAAGAAGGAACTTAGGAGAAACACAATATCAAATTTCAATGTTCAAGCACAGTTGTGTGAAAGGTGTTATACACAGGTCACGCAAGCACAGTTGTGTGAAAGGTGTTATACACAGGTCATGCTAAGCTTTGAAAAGAAATACATTTCAGTCCAACAAAAGAAAAATTCTGTGGCATTTGTAGCTACCCAGAATTAATTGGGTTCCTCGGTGAAGAAGTGAGGGTTTTTTTTGCCACGGAATGTCTTCAAGCAGAGATAGCATTTGCTTCTGAGTCAATTCCAACTCATACCGACTCCATTTGTACCAGAGTAGGATTAAAGTGCATCCAGTTTTAGTTGTTGATTTTTTTTAAGTAGATTGCCAGGCCTTTCTTCTGAGGAGTCTCTAGGTGAGCTTGACCTTTGAGCCTTTCAGTGAACAGCCAGGGGCATTAATCATTTGAACCACCCACTGACATCCAGAGAGAACCAGTTTCTAACTTTTTTTTAAGGAAAATATCGAGAGTTGGAATAGTCTTCCTAAACAATGGTGCTATCCTCTCTGACTTAGTGTAATAAGTTCAAAGTATTTGGCAAGGAAGGTTTTCTGGTGAGTGATGGCAGGAGGAGGTTTATCCTATTGTCCCTGATGACTCCAATAGGGACTGATCATACCAAATAGGTGCTGCTGATGCTATTATTGGTAGAGATTCAGGGCTCACAGCAAATAAAACTAGAAGAAAGACACAAAAATAAGTAGTAGCGCCACAAGCAAAAACATTGCTAAACATTGTATATAGCCAAGTGCTGTTGAGTCGGATCCAACTCATGGCGACCCTAGGGTCCAGGGTTGAATGGACCCCCAGAGTATTCAAGGAGTATATAATCGACTCATTTAATCCTCGCAGCAACATTATGAAGACCAGAGTATCATCCCATGTCACAACAGAGAAAAATTCACTCCAAGACATTAAATAACCAGTTCAAAGTCGCAGTGTTAGTAAATGGCAGTGTCTACATTGAAACTGAGATTTTTCTTACACCACAGCCTTTGCTATATTTGTCTCAGGATGTCAGGAAAAAATATTGATGTAACTCTCTCATTGATAAGAGGATTGTCAAAAACACCAAGAACATATAATTTCTAAGAAGCAAAGAAAAAATTATTCATGGGGAAGGGTCACCAGATGGCTAGGACATCAGCAATGGAGACACGTAACTTGCTGTGATTCATAGACCATGGTTTCAACCTTTCTAACAACACATACGTGGGTAAAAGAACAGAGATTGTTCCACAGTGAACTTCCTCCCACAGAAAAGTATAAACTAGCAAATTATCAACTAGGACTATAGATTACTGCACAATGGCAAGCATTTAGCCACCCCTAGTTGCTCACTTGTTGATTTCAGCTCATGGAGAACCCGTATGTTAGTGCAGAACCATACTCCATAGGGTTTTCAATGGTTGTGATCCACGGGAAGTAGACTGTCAGAACTTTCTTCTCAAAAATTTCTAGGTGGATTCAAATCACCAAATTTTCAGTTAGGAGGCAAGTATTTAACTATTTATACCACCCAGGGGCTATTCAAACATTTAGATGAAACTTCTTAATAAAACTAAACAATACAGAAAGCCAAGTTCTTTGGTAATACTCCCTTTACTATTAGTAGCATTTTAAATGTTCTGGAGTTTATTTGGTTTTTTCACTTTAACCAAAATTTCCCAGTGACTATGCATGGTGAAAGATCAGAAAAGACCAAGTGGCTTTGACTGCCATGAATTCCTTTCAAATGCAGCTTATTCATTATCTTCTGAAAGCCAAATGATAAATAACCAAATATATATTCCCTTGCATCTTGATTCATACACATGAACATTTATTAAATGTCCTGCTTTATGGAGGGAAATGCAAATTTTAAACAGCACGTACCGAAATAGATGAGCAGTATAAAAAGATGTTCAATATCACTAGCCATTAAAAAAACAAAATGAAAACCACTCAGTGAGATAACACCACACATTTGTCAGAATGGATGCAATAAAAAATAATGACGATACCAAATATTGGTGAGGATGCACAGAAACTAGGTCACTCACACAGTGCTGGTAGAAATTGCTTGTAGCAACTCTGGAAAAACATTTCAGTTTCTTATAAAACTGTACCAGTTGCCATTGAGTCAGCCCCAACTCATGGCCAGCTCATGTGTGTCAGTAGAACTATACAACATAGGGTTTTCAATGCTTGACCTGAAGTCAATAGATTCCCAGGCCTTTATTCAGCAGCACCCTTGGGTAGACTCCAGCTTCCAACCTTTCCGATAGAAGCTGAGTGCACTATCATTTGCATCACCTATGAAACACGAAATGATCACACGGTGCAGCAATTACATCCTTGACCACTTATTTCACAAAAATAAAAAAATTATCTTCACATGAAATCTTTATGCAAATATTCATAACAGCTTTATTTGTAGTAGTCAGAAAATGTAAACAACCCAAATGTCCTCCAGTGGATAATTCTTTTCTTTTTTTGGTGACTGAATGAAAATATAAATTCCCATGTAAATTTGCATGCCCACCTATATGCAGCTCCCACTGCTCTCCCTGCCCAGTGACAGCACACTCTTCCTCTCTGCTCCATACTTGTCTCATCCTCCCAACAATCTCCTATGCCCTCCTCTCCACCCACTCCCCCACCTCTAGTAGGAGGTCAGCAGGATGACAAATAGTTGCCCTGCATCCAAATTCTGGAGTGCTACTCAGTTCTGGTGGCGTAGTGGTTGTGTGCTATGTCTGCTAACCGAAAAGTTCAGCAATTCAAGTCCACTAGGTGCTCCTTGGAAATTTACGAACAGTTCTACCCTTTCCTTTACAGTCACTATGAGTCAGACTCAACTCGATAGCACTGTGTGTGTGTCTGTGTGTGTGTGTCTGTGTGTTTGTGTACTCATTAGTAAACAGGGGCAAATCATGCAACAACTGAATAAATCACTGGGCTTTCTGATGAATGAAGCTGATTCCAAAAGGTTACATACAATTGTTTGCATTTATGGAACTGGAGAAATGACAGAATTACAGAGGAGAAGAACATATCAGTGTTTCCCAGGGTTGAAGACGGGGTGGGATTAGGAGGGAAGATGGTGTAGTTATAAAAGGGCATCATGAGGAAACTTTGTGATGTGAAATTGCTTTGTATCTTTAAGGTGGTGGTGGATACATGACTCCACACACATAAAATTTCATAGAACTAAGTACACGTAGACTCACAGAAATGAGTGCATGTGAGACCAGGGAAACCTGAATGACATGAATTATATTCACATAAGTTTACTCTTTGGGATACTATACTATAATTTACCAAGTTGTTACCATTGGAGAAACTGAGGAAAGAGTACATGGGATCTCTTGGTGCCATTTCTTACACTGCATGCAAATCTACAATTATCTTAAATTAAAAAAAATAAAGTTTAATTCAAAAAAGTTTTCCAAGTGAGGTTGAAGTACCAAAATGATCAATCAAGGTGAACTCCATTTCCCTAATTCGTATATTCCCTAATTCTTATAATTTGCGACTTTATTTTGTTATACCATTCTAATTCCAGACAGAGGGCAATCATAGGTGATGGTTTTGATTTAACCATATAATGCTTATAATGCCTTTAGCTCAATGACTTGCATGTAGTATGTATACAATGAATATGAGTTGTCTTTTTTTCTTAATTGTGATTAGAGTGAAAGTGTACAAACCAAATCAATTTTGTATGCCTGCATATCTGCAGCCCCTTCTGCTCTCCTTGCCCAGTGACAGCACACTCCTCATTTTCATTCTATGCGTTGACACAATCTCCATGAGTCAGATCCGACTCGACGGCACTTGGCTGGCCTCTTAACAAGCTCCTGTCTTCTCCTCTCCACCTACTTCTCTCCCATCTAGAAAGAGACTAGTAGCACAGCTTTCTATAAATGGACAGAACCATAAAATATACACACAATATGGGTCACATTGTGCCCCCAAGTCCAGTCTATTCTTGTATACAAAGTTGACTTCAGCAGTGTTTTCTGGTCAAGGGCAGGAGCAAGTCGAGGGGCCATGCTCCAAGGAGATTCCCTAGGCGTCAGACCGTCAATTATGGCTTTTCAGCAGAGATCTTGAGCCGCACCCCTCTTTTTCTTGTGTTGGCACAGGGACTCTCCATTGTGTACCCCATCAAGGCTGTCTTTGGTGGTGGCCTGGCATCATATGGTTCCTCTGGTTGCATCTTGATACAGTCTCCCATTCACAAAGGTCCTTTTGTAGAATGTGAGTTATCCTAAGAGAAACAAATTCACAAGCCTACCCTCCACCTCAAAAATGGATGTTATCTTTGCTAATGCAGCCACCAAGTGAGCAAGTACAGGGTCCATCTGGATTGCCTACAATGGAGGAAGACAGCAGAAAAGAATGGGCTGCCTCACTAACTTGGTAGAGTGCTGAGTACCTTTTATCTCAGTGGCTTTTCCTCGTCTCCTCCTTGAAGGTATGCTACTTGGCTATTTCCGATAAGTGGGTGAGGTAGGGGAACGACACACAAGTAAAAGGCAATTTTTTTTCTCATATATGCCTTATTTACCATGCATTTCTGTCTTCTGGTCTGCTGTTTGTTGTTTTTCTTGTTTGTTTTTAAACCACATTTCCTACTAAGACGTTTACATGGCCAAAAGTGAGGGACTCCTGGGCTCAGAGGGAGACTGCAGTGAGCTTAGCCATCATTCTCTTAATGTGTGTCGGATGTCACCGCTAATGTGATAAGTCCACCCATCCATAGGTGTCCAAATTTCGTGTCCTTTTTGAAAACACGAAATTAGAGTCACGTCACTCCTGAAACAGCCAGCTTCCCCAGAAGAAAGAGGGAGGGAATAGAATAGAACAATCACAATAAAGCAGGAGATGAGCCAGACACAATATTTGAGCTCGCTATTGTGGTTGGAAATCTCTTGCGCACGCCCACAAAAAGGCGTCGTTTCCTGCCAAATTCCCTTTCTTTATAAGCCGACCAACTGCAGAACAGATCAGGAAACCTTGGCACTGGGAGGAGGCTGCTCACTAGAAAAGTGTGTTCCCCAAAGATTTGGGAGCCAGGGAAATCTGCCATATGGAAATGAAAAGCACCTGGCCACAGCTGACGTTTTTATCAACCCAGATTCCTAAATGAGTTTCTTGGGAAGATAATGGCCAAACAAGGCAGTCGGTTACCTTCAAAACCACATTCTTCACTAGGCATCTATAGACCACTCACAGAAAGGGACAGTAAAGGGATTCTAAAGGTACTGAGGAGTGGTTGCTTTGTTATTTGCTCAGGCCCAAGGAGACTGCAGTGTACAACATGCAAGGTATACCCATAGCTCAGTGCTCAAACCTGTTCCACATCCCTCTGGTGGGCACTCACTCTCCTGTGCTGGGCACTGTGCTAGTTGCTGAAAACATATGAGGGCCAGACTCAACTTCCATCCTCAAAGAAGCTGCCACTCCCATGGGGAGTAGGTGTGGATATCCGTAAAGACTGACACTGCCACCTCTGGGAGAATAGGACAGGACCCAAGCCAAGGAAAATGTTTACTTACCAGTGCCTAGTCAGCTGAGACCTGAGAAATGAAGAGGAGGAGCACAAAGAGGCACTGAGGAAGAAGGATGGATGGAGAACAGAAGAACTGAGAAAAATACCACAGTAAACAAAACATAAAACATCCCAGAACAGTAATTCTTAATAGAGGACAAACTGCAAATTTCAGTGGTCTCAGAGTGGGTTGGGGTGGAGCTGGGTTAGAAGCCAACGATGCTGTTCAATATCCTACAATGTATATAGGAAGCCATGTAACCCAAATGTCAACAGTGCAGAAGCTAAGGAAATCTGGCCTAGGAGTGAGATGTCAGGCACGGTTGCATCACAGAACCCTTACTGCTGAGTTTACCCATATATTCTTGGATTCTGAACGAATTAAAAGAAGTTTCATACTGCATTTCTGAGTATCAAGGGTATCATTCTCACATGATCTTTAAAAACTTTCTTCTTTTTAATCAATAATTTATTTTAGTGATTAAAGAGGTAGAGCAAAGGGAGGTAGTAATGGTAGGAAAGGTGGAAACACACATACACATACAGAAATTTTTAAAGCCTTTTGTAATACCGACATCTCTTCTCTGTATCTTGTACTTGCCATGATTTTTTGCTCCCAGTCCCTCTTACTTCTTAGGCCAAGCTACCACCTTCCATTCCTTTACTCTTAAGAAACATAAGCACGAAAATTTGGATGTATCAACATAATTTATCAAGGGAAATTTTATAGATTGCTGAAATAGATAAACATAGGATTGTCTAGAGTAAAGCAAGTCAGAGTAAAGCTCCTAAAATTTTGTTTGAGTATGAAATGATTTTAGTTATCCTGTCTGCATTAAGACCCTGATAAATAGTTCTTGGCTTTTGCCTCATCTTGCATTAGTATTAATATAAGAATAAAAGTGTGTCAGAAGGATTTCGAATCCACTAAGAACATTTTTCTAGGAAATATTGAAAGTAGAAAATGATGGCATATCTGGTTTAGGTACTAAGATGCAATATAAAATCCCCTTTTCTCATTTCCTATCTTGACAATCCATACACCTCTTAAACAAAAGGGACAAAATCACTTTTGGAAAATCTTCTTACAAAGTGCTAATATCTAACATCCCAGGCACATGGTCAGTTATTGTATTCCAGCGTACATGAAGGAATTTGCTAAATACTGACAGCAAGTGTCATTTTATCATTGCATATTTATGAAATTAATGATATAACACTTAACAGTCCTCCTAACTTTCACACTGGATGATGGAATTTTATCCTGTGGGAATGCATGGTCACTAAGCACAGAATTAAAAGCAAGAGCAATCTGAAATTTTGAGGAGGTGACAAAGAGAGGTAAATATTAGAGACCAAGTTGTATATTAAATGCAGACGCTTAATGACAACAAGGTAACACAAACAAGAAAATAAGCCTGCAGTTTTTCTCTATCACGCCACTAAGGTTTTTTATTTAGCAGAGTGATCTATGCCCACTGATACAATTGAGGTGTTACTAAGTCCCAAGCCCTACTGCTCCAAGTATATGCACTATTTACAGACTCAAATACATATTCAATATACTGACATAGACACAAAATCCCATACCTGATATAAACACCTGACATACAAAATATATGTATGTGACTCGGCACTTGGCTTGGCTTGGCATAAATACTTTAGTGATAGAGAAGCAAGAAAGGAAGAGAAAAAAAGTCCCCAGTAGTCTTACCTTTTTTAGCTAGAAAGATTTTAATGTACTATTTTTAAACCCTTTTTTATTTAAATATGTATCATATTTTTCTTTTTCTTTTTTGCTATATATTTTGTAAGAGCATCATCAACATTTCTAGGCAAAAGTGAATAGAGCAGTCCTTTGGAAACGTTCCATGTCTTCTCTTATTCTCAAAATCCAAGCTCAGTTGACAGGGGGAAGCTTTCACATGCAGATAGTAGTTCAAAAATTCTCTTATGCCCCTTGAATGAAGTCCCGAGTATTCTCAAAGTGGAAGTAAGAGTGGATCATCTGTCCAAAGTCACTTATGGCTGAAACACATATAAAATTAACCTTTTTGTCATATGGACTATTGAATAAAAACTACACCCAAATAGCCACAAACTGGTAGTAAGGGACAATTTTGGTATTTCACATGAACAGAATATGCTTATGCATCTTGAGTTAAAAATGGCAAATAGAATTTATCTGATGGATTCTCCCTGGCGTCCTGTGGATGTGTTGGTTGGAGAAGCTGCTGAGGCCATAGTAGGGGCCAGAGTAGGACTCTTTGTCAATATTACCACAAGCATGGCAAAAACATCACATAAATGCCATCTAAATTCTGAATAATATTTAGTGATTAAAGTGGCAAAGATCTGGAAAAGGGCTGAAGAATTTTTCTTTAGATAAATGTCTACCTATCTATCCATTACCATAAAGTCGATTTCAACTCATGGTAACCCTACAAGACACAGTAGAACTGCCCCATAGGCTTTCCAAAGAACAACTGGTGGATTTGAACTGCTGACCTTTTGGTTAGCAGCCAAACTCTTAACCCCTGTGCTATCAGGGCTTATAAATATAGTATTAGAAAACATATACTAGATATAATACATAAATACATACACTGTATTGTGAAAATATATAATACAGAAGTATGTACTAGATGTACTAGAAATAGAATAGAACAGAATAGAAAATAGAGTAATAGATAAATGTGGTACTTGTGAATTTATCTATCTGTAGACATAGAGAAAGGCTATTTTTTTAGTGTTTTGTAGCTCTGCAATTTATTTATTTGCTACATTTAGTACCTGAATTGTAAAGATTGCAAAAGGAAAATTATTCTGCATTTTAATGAACATCCTGTATTGTACGTCCCCCCAAAATACATAAATTGGACCTGAATGTCCTATCAAGAAGCAAGATTTTCAGGGAATACATACTTCAGTTTATTGTACGTAAAATTTGACAGTAAATAATTAATGCCAAATAAACTATTCCTGTTCTTTCAAGCTGTGACTAACTAAAGCATAATAATAGTAATCATGCTTGTAAAAGTAAAGTAGCATGGCAAGCCACCCTTTGAAACTTCCTAGGATGGTCTAAAGTCTAGGAGAAAAGACGGAGAAGGGAGGGCAGATTGTATAAGCAAGAAGTACTACACAGTCTTTGATCAAAAAATGACTTGGTAACACAGTTTTACTCCAACATAATTTCCACTGAAATCAGAGCCTAACACTTTAGTTGTAGCTTCTGTGGAAATTATGCCCATTCCCTGCCTTAGGGAAGCAAGACGCATCAGTAGGAAAATCCACAAGAAAGCAGGAAGAAGCAATCTTATTTGTACTACTTAACTCTGCAAGGACTAGCAATCTCTCATTGGAAACCCTTTGAAATACTGAGCCTCCTTCTGCAGTTTGTTTTGGAGATTTCTTGTTGTACTATATACCCATCCATTTACAGAGAAACTCTGGTGGTGCAGTGGTTAACACTCGACTGCTAACTAAGAGGTTCACGGTTTGAATACAGCAACTGATCTTTGGGGGAAGGATGTGGCAATTGGCTTTTGTAAAGATTACACCCTTGAAAACCAATGTGACAGTTATACTCTGCGCTGTAGTGTTGCTGTGAGTCAGAATCCACATTACAGTAAAGGTTTGGATCCATCTACATATAGGTTGTATAACGATGTTTTAAAGGTGTCAGAATCCCAATAATTTGATGAGCTTAAAATGGTTATTTCTTTAGAAGATTTATGCGCAGATTAGATTTAGAAGATTTAAGGAGAGAGGGAAAAAAAAAACAAAAAACAGTGCAGCCTACATTTCTTTTTCCCCAAATTAAAACAGGGCTTAATATTTAAATTGCTAATTAAATCCCAAAACAACAATAATAACATTAAATATTAAGGATTCTGTAAAATAAATTAACTCATATTACGTATTCCTTTATCATATACTGCTAATAGATCTTACTGGGGAGCATGTGAAAAGCGAATGAACTATATGACATTGTCTACATTTGTATTTTTTGTATCTTTAATCATTAGTGCTTTTCACTTAATCTAGTAATCTATCTGCTAAGAGACCCATAAACCCCGGATTCTAGCATGAACAATGTGGCAAATGATAGAGGTGGTGCCAAGCACACTGATGACTTTATATGCAGCGTCCCGGCTCGGTGACCCACAAATCTCCTTTGATACGCCAGGCAGGAGAAAGAGTTTGAAAGGATCAGGAGGAGAGGGGCCAGATGAAGCCATCATGTGACAAGAATCCTAAGACTGTCTCAGAAAGGAGAGGGGAGGGAGCGCGATCGGGAAGCTGGGCAGCTATTGCAGTGGTGCGGGAGCGTCTGCGCTCGGCTGATGAAGACATCGAAGCCTCCGGAATTACCCATCGCCTGGTCCGGCAACACCGGAGGCGCGGACCACAGAGGACGCAGACAGGGCGGGCCAGGCGGAGCTGCGGAGAGCAATCTTTGATAAATTAGAGGACTCTCCATGGAAATTAGCATAGAACATTTTCTAATCTCCTGCTTTTCACTGCAGACAAGGGTCACTGGTTTAGCTTCCCTGTTATTTTACTATTCCCTAGACACTTCCCCAGCTTTTATATATTGTGTTCTACTCTGAGTTTTCAGGCTGTCCATAATTGCTGTTTCCTCGGGTTCTTAAATCTTTAAGTAATATTACTGCTGATGTCGTTGCTATTGGTACTATCATTACTGACTCTATTACTACCACCATCGCTCCCACGCCAGCCAAGTGCCCTCGCTCCCGCGGCTAATAGTATTACTATCACAACTACTCCTGCTGCTGCCAACACCACCACCAGTAACACAGGGGTGGAGAGTCTAAAAAGCATCCCAAGCCCTTCTAATCACCTGGCAGGTTAGTAACTACTTGCACTGGTTTCATTTCCAAAGCTAGCTGCCAGGTAAGCAAGCACCATAGCCATCTGCTCTTAGCATTACGGAGTTCAGGATGCTTCTCTCTGAAGCTATAAATGTCTCACAGGGTGGAGTGTCACTCCTCTCCAGGCAAGCACTGGGGCACAGTAGACAGCTAATGCCTGAATACCTAGTGGGCAGCAGGGGGTAGAGATCTCATGGACACAACATATTGCTGAGCATGTGTTACCGGCACTGCATGCCATTTCGTCTTTCTTCTTGTTGTTATTGTTAGGGGCCTCTGAATTTGTTCTAACTCACAGTGACCCTGTGTACCATCCTCACAATCACTGTTGCACTCTGGTCCATTGTTTCCAACCACAGTATCAATCCATGTCATTGAGGGACTTCCTCTTTTTGTATGACCATTGTCATGGATTGAATTGTCTCCTCCACAAAATATGTGTAGTAATTTGGCTGGGCCAGGATTCCCTGTATTCTGTGATTGCCTTCCATTTTGTGAATTTCTTATGCTGTAAATCCTAACTGTGGTTAACTGTGTGTTAACTCTGTGGTTAACAGAGTGGATTATGTTAGAGAGGATTAGGGTGGGACTTTAAATCCCTTCCTAACGTCACTTCCCTGCTCCATTGGCATTTCCCTGGAGTGTGACTTGCACCATCTTTTGTCCATTTATTCTACAAGGGATAAAAGGAAAGGGAAGGGAATCTCACACCATCAAGAAAGCAGCACCAGGAACAGAGCATGTCCTTTGCACCTGAGGCTCCTGTGCCAAGATGCTCCCTGACGGAAGACTGATGCTACACAAGGACTTTCCTCCAGAACTGATAGAGCAGAAGTCCTTCCTCTGGGGTGGACACTCTGAACTTAGACTTGTAACCTTCTGGACTGTGCAAGAAAAAATGTTTTTTGATAAAACCATCCACTTTGAGGTATTTCTGTTACAGGAGCACTAGCTGACTAAAACAACCCTCCATTTCACCAAGCATGGTATCTTTCTAAAGGGACTACTCCCTCTTGAAAACATATTCAAAGTAGGTAAGACAAAGTCATGCCATCCTTGCTTCTAAGGAACATTTGGCTGTATTTATTCTGAGACAGATTTGTTCCTCTTTCTGGCAGTTCATGGTGTGTTCAATATTCTTTGTCAACACCACAATTCAAAGACATCAATTCTTCAATCTTCCTTAATCATTGTCCAGCTTTCCCATGTATATGAGGTTATGGAAAATACCATGGCTTTGTTCAGGTGCATCATCTTAGTCCTCAAAATGACATCTTTGTTTTTAAACACTTTAAAGAGGTTTTCTTGCAGCAGATTTGCTCAGTGTAATATGTCATTTGATTTCTTGACTGTTGCTTCCATGGGTGTTGATTGTGGATCCAAGTAAAATGAAGTCTTTGACAACTTCTATCTTTTCTCCATTTATCTTTATGTTAGTTATTAGGGCAGTTGTGAAGATTTTTGTTTACCTCATGTTGAGGTGTAATCCACACTGAAGACTATGGTCTTTGATAGACATCAGTAGGTGCCTCAAGTTCTCTTTGCTATTAGCGAGCAAGATTATGTCATCATCATCTTGAAGGTTGTTAATGAGTCTTCCTCCAATCCTGATTCCATGTTCTTCATCATATAGTACAGCTTGGATTATTTGCTCAGCATATGGATTCAGTTAAGTGTGGTAAAAGGATACAACTCTGATGCATACCTTTCCTGATTTCATATATACAATATCCCTTGCTCTGTTCAGACAACTGCCTCTTGGTCTATGCACAAATTTCCCACGGGACAATGAAGGGTTCTGGAATTCCCCTTGTTAGAGATATTACTCAAAATTTTTCGTGATCCACACAGTTCAATGTTTGTGCATAATCAATAAAACACAGGTATGCATACATCTTTCTGCATTCTCTATTTTTAGCCAAGATCCATCTGAAATCAAATATAATATTCCACTTCCTCTTCTGAATTTGGCATGAATTCCTGGAAGTTCTCTGTCAATGTACCTCTGCAACTATTTCTGAAATGTCTTCAGCAAAATCTTGCTTGCATGTAATATTAATAACATTGTTCAATAATTTTTGAATCCTGTTGGATCATCTTTGTTTGGAATGGGCACAAATGTGGATCTTTTCCAGTTAGTTGATCAGATACCTCTCTTCCAAATTTTTTGACAGAAACCAGTGAGTACTTCCAATGTTGTATCTGTATGTTGAAACATCTCAGTTAGCGTTCTGTCAGTTTCTAGAGATTTGTTTTTTGCTAGTGTGTTCAATACAGCTTGACCTTCCTCCTTCAGTATTATGGATTGTCTAGGGTCGCCATGAGTCGGATCCGACTCGATGGCACTTGGCTTGGCTTTATCATATGTCCTGGTATTAGCTCCTATTGTTGATAAAATTGGTGATGCATGCTTATAAAGTGACGAGAATAATTGTCAAATGTGGTGGAAGTGAAAGTTAGTGATTACCAATAGATACCCAGATAAGTGACGTCTAGTATTGTAAGTGGAGTCCCTGAGAGGTGTAAACTGTTGTCAACATGATTAACTGCTAACCGAGAGATTAGAAGTTCCTGTCTACCTAGAGGCTCCCTGGCCTGACAATCGACTTCCAGAATATCGGCCAGTGAAAACCCTATAAATCACAGTTCTAGTCTGATACACATAGAGTCACCACGAGTCGGAGCTGACTAGATTATCAACTGGTCAGTATTACAAGTGAGGTCTGATCACCCTGCAACAGTTAAAAGAAGGATGTAAAATATTAAAATATACCAGTTAATTGTTTAGGTCTCTTAGTAAACATCTCTAAATTGATAATTTGACTATCAGTCCTCAAATTCCATAAAACAAGCTTAAAACGATAAAATTAACATATACTGAGTTCTCATACATGTCAAATGTCTTTAGAGACACTGTCTCATTTAATCCCAAACAGTGTCTCATTCTGGGTGAGTTTTGCGAGAGCAAGGGCTCAGCTACTTTCTATAATGATATATTGGTAGTTTCTCAAACAGATACTAATACATTTGTTCCCATCAAATGTCCCTGGGTTTCACATATTGCCTTAAAGAATCATAAGTTCCTTATTTAAGATTCTCAAGAACTTGTAAACCTAGCTTTATTCTTATTATGTAGTTGGAGAACTGCTAAAAAGGTAAAGGAGTTTACCACTGGTGACATCTTTATTGGTCACTGAAGATACAACTCATGGCTCAGAGAGGTTCTCATTTTAAAACACATCATCCAGTTTCAAGCTTGAATTCTGTATTTTTTATAAGGAGATCCAACCTTAGTCATTTTCATTATTTTGTGGGGTGTTTAGTCTATGCTATCATCTGTGTGTGTGCGTGTGTGTGTATGTGTGTGTATGCATGCATGTATGTCTACATGTGTGTGCAAGGAGGGAGAGAATGAGGGTTAATTTAGAGATCTCTTTGAGCTCTGATAAGTGACTCTATATTTTCAGGTAGGACACACTGTGTTGAAACAATACCTAAAATAATAATAAGACTGAAATTTTTCATCTGTAATAGTCAGACAATTGAAGCCCAAATGAGAATCTTTTTTAGAATAATTTGTATAGTGACTCTCATTCTTTTTTAACATGGAACAAAGCATTTATTATTTACAATCCCATCATGTGTATATACATGTATATGTGAAAATACACATGACATTTATATTATCAACCAAACCCAACCAAGCTCATTGCTGATGAGTCAGTTCTGACTCACAGTGATCCTACAGGACAGAGCAGAACTGCACCACAGACCCTCCAAAGAGCATCTGGCAGACTGGAACCGCCAACCCCCTGGTCAGAAGACATAGCACCCAACCACTACAGCACCAGGATACCTATTCATATATGTGTATATATGCTTGGAAACCCTGGTGTCCTAGTGGTTAAGAGCTACATCTGCCAACGAAAAAGTTGGCAATTCATATCCATCAGGCGATCACTTGAAACTCTGTGGATCAGTTCTACTTTGTCCCTCAGAGCCACAATGTGTCAGAATCAACTGGATGGCAGTGGGTTTGGGTTTTTGTTTTGCTTTTACACATGTATATACTTGGAAACTGGTGGCAAAGTGGTGAAGTGCTACATCTGCTAACTGAAAGGTCAGCAGTATAAATCTACCTCGTGCTCCATGAAAATTCCATGGGGCAGCTCTACCCTGTTCCACAGGATCACCATGAGCAGGACTGGACTCAACGGCAGTGGGCTTTTGGTTTACATATATACATATGTATGTATGCTGTGTGTATTTGAGCCCATTGTGCCTTTCTTATGTGTTTGTTTGCTTTTTCCACTAAAAGACCAGAAACTCCCTGGGAGCATCATCAGAATCTCACTCTTACATCACCTACCTTAAAACAAGGGACATGCAGAATAGATACTCAGAGATAACTGATTGAATTGTTGCTTCTGCAATTGCATTCAGAGAAAACAATATGCTACAAATACAATTGCAAACTTCACTACATCAAAATTTAGCTCTAGGGAATTTGGTTTTTTTTTTAAATTGTGATCGAGTGAAAGTGTGCAATCCAATTGAAATTTGCATGCCCGCCTGTCTGCAGCTCCTTTCTCTCTCTTTGTCTGGAAACAACACAATCATCCTTTCTGCTCTATACATGTCATATCCTCTTAACAATCTTCTATCTCCTCCTTTCCACCCTCTCTGCTGTCCTCGAATAAGAGGCCAGCAGGACAACGTACTATACATGCCTAGAACCTTAAAGTGCACACACGATATGGTCACCTTGTGTCCTCGAGTGCAATCCATTCCTGTATGAAGGGTTGACCTCAGTGATGATTTATGATCAGGGGTAGCATCGGGTTTATGGGCCATGCTCCTAGGGGAACTCCCAGGCTTGTGGACCATCGATTGTGGTCTTTTAGTGGAGGTCTTAGAGTGCACCGCTTTTTTTGTCCTATTGCCCCTGGGACTCAACATTATGGGGCCCATCATGGACAATCATTGGTGGTAGCCGGGCACCATCTGGTTATTCTGGTCAGGTACTGATATAGTCACCCACTTATGTGGGTCTTTCTCTCTTCTGAGTTCTTTTTCCCTCATGTCATTGTTGTCTTTGGTGATCATCTGTTCCAGCTGAGCTGGGATTGTTTGGTCTACCTCCGATGGCAGCTTGCTAGATTTTAAAAGTTTGATACTCCATATGCTATATGCCACTTACCAACAGTGCAGAAGACTGTCTTAGCAATAGGCTAGTTAAGCCAATTGGCCTTGATATCCCCTAAGAGCACTGTCCCTGGACATCCAACCTTGCTACTCTATCCGTGCAATATTTGGCCAAGATTGGAAGAGTTTCAGGTTATTTTGAAGTCCAGTTAAATGGATCTTCTTTCTAATGCATGCTGTCATTGATTTCACTCAACCAAATTACTATCAACTATCTCATCTGTAACCAGCCCTCTCTCTACCTCTCCCTCCTCTCTTGCATCCATCAAAGAGCCTTTTCTTCTGCGTTTGAGTCTGTTTCCAAGTCCTTATAGTAGGGGTCTCATACAATATTTGTGCTTGTGCCACTGAAGGATTTTGCTCAGCATAATGTCTTCCAGTTGAAACCAAGTTATGAGATTCTTCTTGAAATCATCATTGTTCTTTATCATTGTATAGTGTTCCACTGAGTATACATACCATAGTTTGTTTATATATTCATCTATTGTTGAGCACCGGAGTTGAGTCCATCTTTTTGCTGTTGTGGACTGTACCACAATAAACATTCATATGTATGTATCTGCTCATGTGATTGCCCTTGATTATGTAGGATATATTCCAAACAGTGGAATTTCGGGTTCAAATGGTATATCTATTTCCACTTTTTTAAGTAATAACCGGATTGCTTTCCAGACTGGTTGTACCATTTTGCAATCCCATCAGCAGTGTAGTAGAGTTCCAATTTCTCCACAGCCTCTCCAGCATTTGTTGTTTTGTGTTTTTTGGATCATGGCCAACCTTGTTGACGTGAGATGGGATCTCATCGTTGTTTTGATTTGAATTTCTTTAACAGTTAATGATCGCAAGCATTTCTGCATGTGTCTTTCGGCTGTCTGGATATCCTCTTTAGAGAAGTGTCAATCCATCTTCTTTGCCCAATGCTTAAGCGGGTTATTTACCCTTTTCTTGTTGATATTTTGCAGTACTTTGTGGATTACAGAGATCAGATATCAGTCTGATATATAGTTGCCAAATATTTTTTCCCATTCTGTAAGTAGTCTTTTAATTCTTTTGATAAAGTCTTTGGATGAGCAAAAGTGTTTGATTCTTAGTAGTTCCCATTTATCTATTTTGTCTTCTGTTTACGATGCTTTGCAAGATTTTGAAGTCTCTCTAAGTTGTGTATTAAAATTTCCATTGTTGATCCTCTGTTTTCTTGCATGAGCTTTGTCATTTTAGGTTTGATGTTTAGGTCTTTGATCCAATTCGAGATGGTTTTTGTGTAAAGTATGAGATATGAGTCCTGTTTCAGTTATTTTGCAAATGAATATCCAATTTTGCCAGTACCATTTGTTAAAGAAACTGTTTATCCCAGTTTACAATCTTAGGGCCTTTGTCGCATATCAACTATTCATAGGAGGGGTCTCAAATCTTTTCCATTGGTCTATAGGTCTCTTTTTGTACAGTACCAGGCTGTTTTCACTACTGTGGCAGTGGAATAGATTTTAAAGTCAGGTAGTGAGAGTCCTCTTAGTGTGTTCTTCAGTAATGCTTCACTTATCCAGGGTTTCTTCCCTTTCCAAACAAAGTTGGTGATTTGTTTCTCCATCTCACTGACAAATGTCACTGGAATTTGCATTTGGATTGCACTTGATATGCAGGTCGCTTTGGGTAAAACAGACCTTTTCACAAGGTTAAGTATTCCTATGTGTGAGCAGGGTAGTTTTCTCCATTTATGTAATTCTTACTTAGTTTCTTGCAGTAAGGTCTTGTAGGTCTCTTTGTAGAGGTCTCTGATGTCTCTAGTTAGATTTATTCCTTGGTATTTTTTTCTTTCTTTTCTTTGTTTTATTTAATTGTGGAAAACTTCAGCAACTATTTCTTCAAATACTTTTTCAATTCCACTTTCTATCTCTTCCATTGTATTTTATCTTCTCGGGGCTATTATAAATGGTATTGATTTGGTGATTTCTTCTTCAGTGGTCTCTATTGGTATAAAGGAATCCTACTGATTTACTTATGTTTGCCTTGCATCCTGATACTTTGGTGAACTCTTATATGAGTCTGAGTTGTTAACTTATGGATTCTTTAGAATTCTCTGCACATACAATCGATAGGGAGATATTTACTTCTTCTTCGGCAATGGGAATGCCCTTTATTTCTTTGTCTTGTCTAATTGCTTCAGCCAGAACTTCTAGTACAATGTTGAATAGGAGAGGTGAGAGTGGGCATTCTTGTCTAGTTCCTGTTCTCAAGGGGAATTATTTCAATCTCTCCATTCAGGATGATGTTGGCAGTTGGCTTTGAGTAGATGGCCCTTATTGCATTGAGGAATTTGCCTTCTATTCATGTTTTGCTGAGAATTTTTAGCATGCATGAGTGTTGGACTTGGTCAAATGCCTTTTCTGCATCAACTGATAAAATCAGGTGATTCTTCTCTTTTGTGTTATTTATGTGGTTGATCACATTAATTGTTTTTCTGATACTGAACCAGCCTTGGACCCCATCTATGAATCCTATTTGGTCGTGATGAATTATGTTTTTGATATGCCGTTGAATTCTACTGACAAGAATTTTGTTGAAGATTTTTACATCTAGGTTCAAGAGTGGTATTTGTCTGTAGTTATTTTTGTTGTTGTTGTAGAATCTTTCCCTGACTTTGGTATCAGAGTTATGCTGGCTTCATAGAATGAATTTGGGAGTATTCTATCCCTTTCTATGCTGTCATATAGTCTCAGTAGTATTACAGTTAACTCTTCTCTAAAACCTTGATAGAATTCTATAGTGAAGCCATCTGGGCCAGGCTTTTTTTTGATTGGTAGGTTTTTTTTTTTTTATGAATTATTCAATCTCTTCCTTTGTAATGAGTCCATTAAGTTGTTCTATTTCTCCTTGTGATAATTTTGGTAGGTGATACGAATCTAGGAATTTGCCCATTTCCTCTAGGTTTTCAAATCTGTTAGAGTACAAGTCTTTTGTAGTATGCTGTTATGATACTTTTGATTTCTGCTGAATCTGTTGTGACATCTCTCGTCTCAGTTCTTATTCAGATTATTTGTTTCTCTTCCTGTTTTTCATTAGTAAGTTTAGCAAATGGCTTCTCCATGTTGTTGATCTTTTCAAAATACCAGCTTTTGGTCTATTCAATTTTTTCATTTGTTCTTCTGTTCTCTAATTTGTTTAGTTTTGCTCTAATCTTTATGATCTGTTTTTTTCTGGTACCTGAGAGGTTCCTCTGTTGCTCTCTTTGTACTTGTTCTAGCTGTGGCGTTAATTGTTTGGTTTGGATCCTTTCTTCCTTCTGGATGTGTGCATTTATAGAGATAAATTGACCTTTGACCACTGCTTTGGCTGTAACTCATAGGTTCTGGTAGGAAGTGTATTCATTCTCTTGAATCCATGCATTTCTTTATTTCATCCTTGATTTCTTCTATAACCCATGGCTTTTTAAGCAAAGTGTTGTTCAGTTTCAATGAGTTCCACTTTCTATCTATGTTTTTTCTGCTATTGATTTTGACATTTATGGTTTTATGGTCTGAGAAGATGCTTTGCAATAATTCAGTGGTTTGGATTTTGTCGAGATTTGCTTTATGTCATAACACATGGGCTATTCTGGCAAATGTTCCATGTGCACTGGAGAAGAAGGTGGTGTTATCTGTTGATATGTCGATGAGATCTAATTGGTTAATTGTGGCAATAAGATCTTCCATGTCTTCACTGAGCTTTTTTTCTGGAAGATCTGTCAAATACTGAAAGTGGAATGAAGTCTACCACTATTATTGTGGAGTGATCTGTCTCATTTTTCAGTGTAGTCAGTGTTTCTTCGATGTATTTAGATGGTACAGCTTTGGGTGCATAAATATTTAATTCTGTTAAGTCCTGCCTGTGCATTGAATCTTTCAACAATAGTGACAATCTTTGTCCACAATGGTGGATTTTACATTAAAATCTATGTCATCTGAGATTAGTATTGCCACACCTGCTCTTCTTTGTATGTTGTTAGCTTGGTATATACTACCCCATCCTTTATTATCAGTTTGTTCGTATCTTTAAGTTGAAAGTGAATTTCTTGTAAACAGCATATAAACAGGTCATGTCTTTTCATCCAAGATGCCACTCATTGTCTCTTTATTAGACTGTTCAGTTGATTTACATTCAGTGTAATTATTGATAGGTATGTGCTTAGTGCTGTCATTTTGGTGTATTTCTTTTTGTGTTGGTGTATTCTCTGTTGATCTTCATTTTATGTTCTGAGTCATTTTTCTTTATGGGTTGATTTTTCACCCTTTTCAGTGTTGATTTTCTTTTTATTGACACTCCTGTGTTACATCTCTTGTTTTGATATGCTGCATCTTTATTGTGCTTTGATGCTACTCCTATAATCTTCCTTAATAATCTAAATTTAAACCCAATTTTAACTTCTGTATATTTTATGGATAACATTACAGAGAATGGGAATTCCAGAACACCTAACTGTGCTCTTAAGAAATCTGTATATGGATCAGCATGTGAACAGAACAAGGGAACACTGCATGATTTAAAGTTAGGAAAGGTGGATGTCAGTGTTGTGTCCTTTCACCATATCTTTTTAACCTATATGTTGAGCAAATAATCCAAGAAGCTGGATTATACAAAGAAGAATGAGGCAACGGGATTGGACGATGTCTCCTTAACAACCTGAGTTATGCAGATGACACCACCTTACTAGGTGGAAAAGAAGTAGATTTGAGATCTTACTGATGAAGATCAAGGACCACAGCCTTCAGTATGGATTGTACCTCAACACTGGGAAAACAAAAATCCTCACAACTGGACGAGTAAGTAATATTGTCATAAATGGAGAAAGCATTGAGATTGTCAAGGATTTCTTTTTACTTGGGTCCACAATCACTGCCCAAAGAAGCAGCAGTCAAGAATCAAAAGTTGCATTGCATTGGGGAAATCCACTGCAAAGAACCTCTTTAAAGTATTCAAAAGTAAGGATGTCAGCTTGAAGACTAAAATGCATCTTACCCAAGCCATGGTATTTTCAATCGAATTTGTGAAAGCTGGACCGTAAACAAAGAAGACAGAAGAAAAACTGATGCCTTTGAATTGTGGTGTTGGAGAAGAATGTTCAATGTACCATGGACAGCCAAAAAAACAAAGAACTCTGTTCTGGAAGAAGTACAACCAGAGTGCTCCTTGGAAGCAAAGACAGCAAGACTGCATCTTACATACTTTGGACATGTTGCCAGGAAAGATCAGACTCTGGAAAAGGACATCATTGTGGGTAGAATGGAGGGTCAGTGAAAAAGAGGAAGACCCTTGACAAGATGGATTGACACAGTGTCTGCAACAATGTATTTAAGCACAAAAATGATTGTGTACACAGCACAAGACCAGTCTGTGTTTCATTCTGTTGTTCATAGGGTTGTGGTGAACTGAAAATTACTCAGTGGCACCTAACAAGAACAACAACACATATCTTATTAATTTCTTCTCCATCTGGAAGGACTATGACTACTGTACTGTATCTTCTTTTAGTGTGATGGTATCTTAGTTTTCATGATATGATCACTGGATTCCTTCCTATAATATTATAGCTTTGATTGAGTTTTATGCCTTCCCTAACTGAGTGGGTTTCTGGATGTCTTGTCCTGCATTTCCCCCTTAAATATACACTTAGCGGTTTTGTTTTTCTGAGGCAAGACCTTCTTTCAATATTTCTTGCAGCTTGGTTTTTACAAAGTCTCTAAGTTTCTGTTTATCTGGGAATGTCTTAATTTCATCTTCAAAAAGATCAACAGTTCAAATCCACCAAGCATCCTTGGAAACTCTATGGAGCTGTTCTACTCTGACTTATAGGGCCATTATGAGTTGGACCTGACTCGATGGCAGTGGAATTTGAAAGACAGTTTTGCACGATACTGCTGGGAAGTTTTTCTCCTTCAAGGCTTTGAATCCATGATCCCACTGGCTCCGTGCCAACATCATTTCTGCTGAGATGTCAGATGAGGGCTACGGGGTTTCCCTCTGAATGTTAGCTTTGCTTTGAGTCTCTCTGCCTTTAAGTATTTATGCTTATGTTTCATTTTGTTAAGCTTGATTATAATATATCTTGGTGTCTTTCTTTTGGGTTGTGTTTTATGTGGCATTCAATACACATCTTGAACGTCTATATTCTCTTCTTTCCTAATTTCAGGGAAGTTTTCTGTCAGCAGCTCAACAACAGTACTCTTTGTGTTTTAAGGTATCCCTCACTACTCAGGAACTCCAATTAGTTGTATGCTGTTCCTCTTGAAAGAGTACCATGTGTTGCTCAATGCTTTTTCATTTTTCTTGTTTCTTTTCTCTGATTTCTGCTCATAAATTCTGGTGTCAGTTGTTCTGTCTTCAAAGTCAGTAAATCTAGTTTCCAGTTGTTCAGTTCTGCTCTTTTGGCTTTGAATTGAATTGTCTATTCTGTAATTTGTTATTGATCTATTGGATTTCAGAATGCAAATGTTCCATCAGTTTGAACAACATTTTGTGTAATGTGTAGGAGGGCTCTAGGCATAATTCTTTTGTAGTTGATCTCTGATAGTTTCAGAAAGGCTTCTTCTTCTGGAAAGTTCTTTTGTTCTTTATTTTGGGAGTTTTCTGGAGGCATGAGTGGATTTTTCTTTAAATGTTTGGTCAGGGTTTGCTGTTTTCTGGACATCTAGAGGCTATTTATTTTCTTTGGTGCTGCCTTGACAGTTCAGAGAAGGAAATTAATCATCAGCCACCTCTGTGTAATCCAGTGACTAGGCCCAGTTGAGTCTCTAGGGTATCAGGCTCTTCCTCCTGGCTGGCAAAGAAATGGCCCTACTTATGGAGTTGCTGGGTAGCCATTAGCCACCCCATGATGTGGGTCGGTACAAGCTGGAAAAGATGTCATCATGCCGCATCACAGTTGCTTCCCTAGGTAGTTTTATTTTAAAAGATAAAAGCTGTCTGACCACTTCCAAAATCAGTTGGGTTGGCAGGTATGGGAAGCCGTTCCTTCCAGCTGAGAACAGACACATCTGTCCAGCTGTCCCCAGATACTGTGATATATTTCAAGGGACAGGCTACTGCCCTGCTGATATACCTTGTCAGGTCACATCCATAAGACTACACTGTGTTAAAAATAACTTTTCTGTTGGAAAAATGCTCACTGAGCTGAGATTGCTTCCCAACTGGGAATTAGTACATGTTGAGGCCTCTGGTTGGGTAATTCTGCCTCCCAATCAAACAAGATAGTGTCCCAGTCAAGCTGTCCCATCCCCACAAAACAGTAGAATTTATGGCAGAGTTCAAAAAAGAGAGTGGAGGCCTGTGGTGCTCTGTATCCAGAGCTGGGCCCTAAAAATGTAGCTATTACTGATTACTTTAACACCATGGGTCTGCATAGCTGTTAGTAGAGCCCACCCTACACCTACCGGCCAATGAAAGAAAAGAAAATTAAAACACCAGTTGCCTTCAGTCCACAGTAGTAGGCTGATTCAACCAGAGCTAGGGTCAGCCAAAGACAAGAAGTTTCCCATTCGGCGGCATGTAGTCTAAACGGACAGCCCTATGCTGTGTCCTAGGGCTCACTTGGTGTCCAGAAAGCTCCATTTAATTATCAATCCAGACCTTAGTTTTCAGAAAGAAGTAAGGAGACACGTGTCTAGTCTGTCTGCCATCTTGACTCTTCTGTGATTATCATTTTTAAGTTGAAATTTGATGTTTATTTTGTATGAAATATTAGTACAATAAATATTGATTTTATATGTGAGTAAAATTTTATAAATAGAATTCTAAGCCAGATATGTATTGATATGTATAAAGAAATCCATTATTTAATAATCTTGTCAATTGTCATATGAAGGTGGACATTCTGAGCTGAGCTATATCTGTTTTTTACCTTTCTTTGATATCACTGATTTCATGTAATGACTGCTTAGGATGGGCACTGTTCATTATCTAATCATAGCACTTACCAGAGTCCTTTCCATTTTCCTCCTCGCCCTCCTCCCAATATGTACCCAACACTCACACTGTTTTTTATCTCAGCAAAGCAGAGTCTCACATTCAAGGATGGGTCTGATTGCTCTAAGATAAGTTTATCTGTTGTTTTTTTTTCTTTTTTTTAATTAAATAAAAAATGAAAGTGTACATACTCTGTGCTTACAATACTGGGTTAAGATAGGAGAAGTACACAAGTTGTGTCGAAGTCCCATTAATATTGATCTTCTTACTAATGTGTATTGTCACCAATTTCACCCAACCACATTTCTAACAACCATCTAATCTAAACCCTCGCCCCTTGCCCTCCTGTCCTCCCACCCTCCCTACCCTTGTAACCATCAAAGAGTCTTTTCTGTTATCTGTAAGTATGCTTTTAAGTTTTTATCGTAGGGGTCTCATATAATAATTGTCATTCTGTCACTGACTAGTTTCACTCAACATAATGTCCTCCAGTTGAGAACAAATTGAGAGATGGTTCCTGCTATCATTGTTGTTCTTTATCATTGCATAGTATTCCATTGGAGTACACATATCAAAGTTTACCCATCCATTCTTCTGTTGTTGGGCTTCTGGGTTGATTCCATCTTTTTGCTACCATGGACTGTGCTACAGTGAACATTCATGTGCATGTATCAGTTGGTGTGAATGGCCTTGGTTCTGTAGGATATATTCCAGGCAGAGGAATTACTGGGTCAAATGGTATATTTATATCCATTATTTTAAGGTAACGCCAGATTGCTTTCCAAAGAGTTTGCACCATTCTGCAATCCCACCAACAGCGTAGGATCGTTCCAATCTCTCCACAGCCTCCCCAACATTTAGTGTTTTTCAGTTTTGGGATCATGGCCAATCTTGTTGGGGTGGGATGGTATCTCATTGTAGTTTTGATTTGAATTTTTTTAATAATTAATGATCACGAGCGTGTCCGCATGTGTTTTTTGGCTGCCTGGATCTCCTCTTTAGAGAAGTGTCTGACCATCTCCTTTGTCCATTGCTTAATTGGATGATTTGTCTTTTTCTCATTGATATTTTGTAGAACCATACAGATTATGGAGATCAGGCGTCAGTCTGACAGAGTTGCCAAATGTTTTTTCCCACTCTGTAAGTGGTCTTTTAATTCTTTTGATGAAGTCTTTGGATGAGCAGAAGTGTTTGATTCTTATTAATTCCCGTTTATCTATTTTCTGTTTTGTTTGTCAGATTTTGAAGTCTTTCTATATTGTGTATTAAAACGTCCATTGTTGACCCTATTTTATCTTGGATGAGCTTTATTGTTTTAGCTTTTATATTTAGGTCTTTTATCCAATTTGAGTTGATTTTTGTATAAGGTGTGAGATATGAGTCTTGTTTCAATTTTTTTGCAGATGGATATCCAATTATGCCAGCACCATTTGTTAAAGAGACTGTTCTTACCCCAGTTCAAAATCTTAGGACTTTTGTCAAATATCACCTGTTCACAGGAAGATAGTGGCATCTCTGGGGTCTCTACTTTGTTCCATTGGTCTATATGTCTCTTTTTTTTTTTATCAGTACCAGGCTGTTTTAACTACTGTGGCAGTGTAATAGGTTTTAAAGTCAGGTAGCGAGAGGCCTTCCAGTATGCTCTTCTTTTTCAGTAGTGCTTTACTTACCTGAGGCTTCTTCCCTTTCCAAATAAAGCTGATAATTTGTTTCTCCATCTCATTAAAGAATGTCACTGGAATTTGTATTGGGATTGCATTATATAAGTAGATTGTTTTGGGCAACATAGACATTTTCACAATATTGAGTCTTCCTATCCACAAGCAGGGCAGATTCGCCACTTATGTAAGTCTCTCCTAGTTTCTTGTACTAAGGTTTTGTAGTTTTCTCTGTAAAGATCTCTTATTTCTCTAGTTAGATTTATTCCTAGGTATTTTATCTTCTTGGGGGCTATAGTAAATGGAATTGATTTGGTGATTTCTTCTTCAATAAGTTCACTGTTGGTGTAAACTAATCCTATTCATTTAGTTATGTTTATCTTGTACTCCGATACTTTGCTGAATTCTTCTATTAGCTCTAATAGTTTACTTATGGATTTCTTTGGATTCTCTGTATAAACAATCATATCATCTGCAAAAAGGGAAGTCTTTACTTCTTCATTGCCAATATGAATGCCTTTTATTTCTTTGAGTTGTCTAATTGCTCTGGCTAGAACTTCCAGCACAATGTTGAATAGAAGTGGTAAGAGCAAGCATCCTTGTCTAGTTCCTGTTCTCAAAGAGAATTCTTTCGGTCTTTCACCATTCAGAATGATGAAAGCAGTTGACTTTGCATAGATGCTACTGATTATATTGAGGAATTTCCCCTTTATTCCTGTTTTCCTGAGAGTTTTAAGCATGAATGAATGTTGAACTTTGTCAAATGCCTTTTCTGCATTGATTGACAAAATCAGGTGATTTTTATCTTTTGTGTTATTAATATGGTTGATTACATTATTTATTTTTCTGATGTTGAAGCAGCCTTGAATCTCTGGAATGAAACCAACTTGATTATGATGAATTAATTTTTATATGCTGTTTAATTCTATTGGCTAGAATTTTGTTGAAAATTTTTGCATCTAGATTCATGAGTGATATTGGTCTGTAATTTTCTTTTTTTGTGGGATCTTTCCCTGGTTTTGGTGTCAGGACTGTACTGGCTTCATAGAATGAATCTGGAAATGTTTCATCTCTTTCTGTGGTGTGAAATAGCCTCATTAGTATTGGAGTTAATTCTTCTCTAAAAGTTTGATAGAATTTTCCAGTGAAGCCGTCTGGGCCAGGACTTTTTTTGGTTGGTAGATTTGTGATGACTTTTTCAACCTCTTCCTTTGCGATAGATTTATTAAGTTGACCTATTTCTCCTTGTGATAGTCTTAGTGGGTCATACGAATAAAAAAATTTATTCATTTCCCCTAGGTTTTCAAATCTCTTAGAGTATAGCTTTTCATAGTATTCTGTTATGATAGATTTCATTTCAGTTGGGCTGTTGTAACATCTCCCAACTCAATTCTTAATCGAGTTATTTGTATCTTCTGTTGTTTTTCTTTCGTACGTTTAGCCAATGACTTATCAATTTTGTTGATCTCTTTGAAGAACCAGCTTTTGGTTTTATTAATTTTTCAATTGTTTTTCAATTCTCTAATTCACTTAGTCCTGCTCTAATCTTTATAATCTGTCTTCCTCTGGTGCCTGAGGGGTTTCTTTGTTGCTCTCTTTCTACTTATTCAAGTTGTGAGGTTAATTCTTTAATTTGTGCTCTTTCTTCTTTCCGGAAGTGTGCATTTATAGAGATAAACTGACCTCTGAGCACTACTTTTGCTGCATCCCATAAATTCTGGTAGGATGTGTTTTCATTCTCATTTGAGTCCATAAATTTCTTTAATGTGTCTTTAATTTCTTTTATAACCCTAGGCTTTATGAGTATAGTGTTTTTTAGTTTCCACAAGTTTGAATTTTTACCTATAAATTTTGTGTTATTGATTTCAACTTTTATAGCTCTGTGGTCTGAGAAGGTACTTGGCAATAAATCAATGGTTTTGATTTTATGGAGAATTGTTTTATGACCTAACATATGGTCTATCTGGAGAATGTTCCATGTGCTTTGGAGAAGAAGGCGTATTTATCTGCTGATGGATGAAAAGATCTGTATATGTCAATAAGGTCAAGTTGGTTGATTGTTGCAGTAAGATCTTCTGTATCTTTACTGAGTTTTTTCTGGATGATCTATCCTTAACTGACAGGGGAGTGTTAAAGTCCCTAACTATTATTGTGGAATGATCAATCTCATTTTTCAATGTTGTCAGTATTTGTTCAATGTATTTAGGTGCTTTGGTATTGGGTGTGTAAATATTTAATATTGTTAAGTCTTGCTTGAGTATTGAATCTTTCAGCAATAAATAGTGACCATCCTTGTCCACAATAATGGATTTCACATTAAAATTTATTTTATCTGAGACTAATATTGCCACACCTGCTCTTTTTCATGTATTAATAGCTTGATATATATTATTCCAACATTTAATTCTGAACCTGTTCTTGTCTTTAAGTCTAAGATGTGTTTCTTGTAAGCAACATATAGATAGATCATGTCTTTTGATCCAGGATATCACTCTCTGTCTCTTTACTGGAGCACTTAGTACATTTATATTCAATGTGATTATTGGTAGGTATATGTTTAGTGGTGTCATTGTGATATGTTTATTTTCATGTTGATGATTTCTCTGTTGCTCTTATTAATCTGTTCTGGGACATTCTTCTTTATGGATGGTATGAGTTTTGATTTTATATTTGTTGAGACTCCTGTATTGTGATTTTTAATTTCAAATGATATATTCTTAATCTTTTTCATGGCTACATACGTAATTCCCCTTAACACACAATTATTGAAATCAATTTTAACTATTTTATAAGTCTGAAATTTTTGCTGCATCAAAATAACTGTAACCATTGTAGTGTATCTCTCTTTTAATGTGATGGTATTATAGTTGTCATGATATGATCATGGATTCCCTTATAATATTGGAGCTTTTTGCTTGGTTTGATGAAGTTTTGTGCCTTCCTTAACTGACAATTTTATCCTTTGCTGCATCGGTTCAAGACTGGACGTTTGTTCCAGTTCTAGCTCTTGAGATGCTGAACATTAGGAAGAAGTTTTTACTCTTAAGATGAAGCCAAAAGAGTCCAACCCATGTATCTCCATCACCACATATTTATGAAAAATCATGAAGTTTGGTAACTACCACCATAAGTCGCCACCATATCTAGACTCAGAGAAAACTAGACTCGATGCAGAGCAAAGTAAATATATGGAAAGAGTATAGGTCAAGATAATTCTAAAACCACTTATGTTGAACAACCTTTTAGGTGAGCTAACACTTTCCCTTTCTCATTTTTCAACCATGTAAACAGTTATTCTGTGAATTCTGTTCCCCCAAAATATGTGCCAACTTCATTAGGTCATGATTCCCAGTACTATGTGGTTGTCCTCCATATTGTGATTGTAATTTTATGTTAAAGAGGGTTAGAGTTGGAAGGTAACACTCCTACCCAGGTCACATTCCTGAACCAATGTAAAGGGAATTTTCTTGGGGTGTGGCCCACACAACCTTTTATCTCTCAGGAGATAAGAAGGAAAGAGAAATGAGTAGAAAGAGGGGACTTCTTGCCATCAACAAAGCAGTACCCTGAGCAGACTGCATCCTTTGGACCAGACGTTCTTGCAAAGAGAAGCTCCTAGTCTGGTAGAAAATTGCTGAGAAGGACATTCCGCTAGAGCTGACACAGAGAGAAAGCCTTTCTCTGAAGCTGATGTCCTGAATTTGAACTTCAGCCTTCTAGACTGTGAGAAAATAAGTCTCTCTTTGTTAAAGCCATCCACTTTTGGTATTTCTGTTACAGCAGCACTAGATAACTAAGAAATACCTTTTTGGATAATAGAAACTGTGCTCTACTTTTTCTCTCCTCTTTTGTGTAGTATTATGTAGATGAGATTCATCCTTTGTTTTTAACTTATTTTAATGGTTGTGTAGTGTTTCAGGTAACCCTGATGATGTAGTGGTTAATTGCTGGGCTGCTAACCAAAACGTCAGCAGTTCAAATCCACCAGGCACTTCTTAGAAACTTTAAGTCCTCTACGAGTCTGAATCGACTCAGTGGCAGTGGGTTTGGTTTGAGCTTGTAGTATTCTGGATGTACTTCAAGATTGTATCCTTTTGCCATGCTCATTAGATCTGTGTGTTCAGTATCATAGCCACACACAAGCCTCCACTGATAGCTAAGTAGTGATGTACATGAGGTACACTGGCCAAGAATCACATCCAAGGTTCCTGCATAGAAGGTGAAAATTCAATCACTAAACCATTGTACCCCAATGTCACTCTCAGCAAAGTAAAATTTTACCATGTATTTAAGAATGTAACAGATACTACTTTTATTAGTGTTCAACCTTGAAAAAACTGTTGTTTCTGATGTTTCTTTGAAAACAATGTCCCTCATATAAAATATACAGATACTAGAATGCATGCCAGACAACCAATATTTATCAAAATACCCAACATTCGTGGATGGATATCACACTCATTGATTCACTGGTCAAATAAGAACAAGTGAGTTGTAGGCTTCAGTCATATGCACTTTCTATTAAGAATAATACAGCATCTTATCCTGCCATTGTTGGGGTAGAAACGAGTAAACAGACAGAATTTGCAAAAGTAAACTCAGAACTGAAGAAAAGAAAAAAGAATAATCTCAACTACTACTACCCAGAATCCCTAAAGAAAATATCATAAATAAACACACACATAAAATGTAAGCAATATTCTTTAAAACAAAGATGTGTTATAAAGACAGAATATCTCTGAGAACAGAAAAACTAGAAGAATCTTTTAGGACATGTTATCTGAAAGCTGAAAATGAGACAACTTGTATTTCAGTCATAGATTAGTCAACACATTGTTTTAAAAATATAGCAACTATATTCAAATTCAGCGATGGCTTCTCTGGGATAAATATGTATGTAGCTAATGTAAGAAAGTATTTGAATTTCATTATTGATTACACTGATTTGATTCCTACACTGGGCATTAACTGACTAATGTGTATGATAGCAGGTACTTATAGTCTTTAATTCTTTTCCATCATGTTAAAATCCCTGAATAGAAATATACTGCTTCCATTTAGGATCAACTCAGCTGGTTCCATCTGGTTGTCTAGTCACTACCACACCAAGAAACAACTGACAGGTACTCAATTGGCTAGAAAATATTTCTCTGGCACAGGAAAATTCCTAAACTATTCTTATTTGTTTTATTTTGATTTGTTCTGCCACATTGTTGAACTTCATAGGTCAGGTCACCTAGAAGTAGAAGTGGAAGTTTTGATTTTGCAGCATTTACAAAAATAGTCTGTATTCAAATTGTGGTTGAACCATGTTCAGGAGACAGGAGAGCAGGTAAGTCTAAAAGACAAAAGCATGGACTCCTCCAACTTTACCTGATGTATCCTTAAATGCAAAAATCATTGTCATATGATGAATTACATAGTTTTTAACTGTATTCTAAGACCAGACCCAGTCTTTTTATTCGCCCTTATTGTATACATCTCTCCTCACTGCACCAATACCACTTATGCCCACTTGTGCACCAATACCACTTATGCCCACTTCACAAGCCCACTTGTGAAGCGATTACTGGCCACAGTGTCATAGAATCGCCATAGTTAACTGAACCAATCAGCATTTCCTTCTTTCTCCTTGAGAAAGTCTCTATTTCCCTTGAAGTAGATGACTATCAGGAAGAAGGCCAGGGGTGATGAGTGAGTGGATACTGGTAGGCAATGACAGTACCTTCCATATTTATCTTAGACTTAAAAAAAAGCAGGTGGCTTCCTCATTGGGGATTAACAGGAAAAATTTTAATCATTTTTGACCTTGGCCAAATTTTACACAGAGTTGTAATGATAATATTATAAGCACCCTCTGAAGTCTTAATTGCAAGTACAGTACATCCAATGGCAACATATTTTCTAAGATCAAACATTATTTAATTATTCAGAACTCAACTGGATCCTTTAAATAACGTTAACATAACTGCAGGTTTTCTTTTTTGATTGTTACTTGCCTAACATCTACTTCAGGGATGTCGCATTAAAAGGAACAAAGAACTATTTATATGAAACTGATCAATATGAAGACATGTCCAGAGGATCTGACTGTGTTGTGTCATATAAAATTAGTATGCTAGAAGTTCAAATGTCATAAAGACAGAAGACTCAACTTCAGGAGGGACTTATTAGCAGTCAGACAGAGCACATTGTCCTATACAGACATACACTGTCTGTGCCAAGCATTCTCGATGCTATCTTAATGAATAGAGGAAGGATTCATTTTGAATTTGTAAAGTTTACCAGCAAGTTGAATAATTACACTGGCTGTGGAAAAAAGCTCTCAAATTTTCCATGTTCCTTTCTCATATAAAAACATTATTTCTCTTCAAAATCTTTCTCCTGACACCCAACCATTGTGCTTCATATCAAATAAATAGATAAAATTATTAATTTCCCCCATGTCTGTTTTAGTCTATGAATGTTCATGTTTATTTATAATCATGCTGGTTCTCTTGGACTGTGAGCTGCTTTAGGGAGGAGTTCCCTGTGTCTTTTTATCCATTCTACACCATTTTTAACATACTGTCACAAGCAGCATGGTCTCTGGCGATCAATATCAGGGATTTAATTGTGAAAAATAACATTAAAATGAATTTCTACTTGTTTAAATTAAATAGGAAAAATACTGTTACAGTAAAAATATGATCTTCCATTAACTTCACATAAATGCTGACAGTGAGTGTTAGATTAAAAAATGGAAATAAAATGAAAAATATGACAACAATGACTTACTATTTTGTCCTATATACATTTGTGTGCATATATACATATGTGTATAAAACTTGTTTCACTTAATTCATACAAGATTAGAGGAAATCCAAAATTAAAATATAAAATAACAGGAAACCCTGATGTCATAGTGGTTAAGTGCTACATCTGCTAACCCGAAGTTTCACAGTTCAAATCTACCAAGTGCTCCTTGGAAACTCTATGGAGCAGTTCTACTGTGTCCTATAGGGTTGCTATGAGTCGGATTCAACTCGACAGCACTGTTTTTTTTCTTTTTTTTCTGGGTTTATAGAATAACAAAATAAAAATAGCAGTTTGCATTAGTCACGGGTGGAGGCAAGAGAAGCCTATGTTTAGCACTACCAGAAAGGATATTAGAGAACCCAAAACCTTCACAGAAAGGCACAAGGACTGGCTTGGAACATGGGCAGTCATTAAGGATACGGCATGGGGACTGCTAGTAAGTAGGAAATGTGGGCAAAGACTCACCATAGGAAAACTCTGGGTAGGTCACTACCGCAGCTCCAAACATCCCTACCTCCGTTGTAGCTGAGCTTCTGGAACTGCACCACCCTCAATTCTGGTCTTACCACTTCGAAAATGACCCTGCCACTTTGCATCACACTTTCAACATAAAGTACCATTTAGTCGAGCCTAAGACAAAAACCTCACAATCCCTACTACAGAGAGAGAAAAAAACAGAAGATATGAGCTGTCTTGGTCTTCTAATGCTGCTGTAACAGAAAAAGCACAAGTGTGTGGTTTTAACAAACAGAAATTTACTTTATCACAGTCTTGTAGGCTAGAAGTTCCAATTCAAGGCAGCAGCTCCAGTAGAAGGATTTCTCTTTCTGCCAGCTCTGGAGGAATGTTTTTCTTGTCCGTCTCCTTTCTGGACTAGGAAATTCTCTTCACAGGAACTCAGGACCAGAGGACACACTCTGCTGCTGGTATTTCTTTCTTGGTGGTGTGAAGTCCCCTGTCCTCTGCCTGCTTCCCTTTCCTTTTAACCCCAGTAAATTAAAAGATAGTTCAGGCCATACCTCAGGGAATTCCCTTTACATTGAGTTAGGGATGTGACCTTAGTAAGGGTGTTACATTTCCACCCTAATGCTCTTTCATGCAACGCAATCCTGCCCTATTACTTACAGGCAGAGATTACTAATTACAATACACAGGAATATCACAGTCACACAATAGAGTACACAGGGTCACTGTAGGTCAGAATTGAGTCGATGGCACCTAACAACAACAGCAATACAGTACTGGGAATTATGGTCCAACAAAATTATTGCACACATTTTCATGGAGACATAATTTGGTCCGTAAGGTAATTCCTTCTGCTTCTGAAATGGAGTCCCACCAAACCGACACAAAGGGAACTCATCCAAACCACAAAGTGTACTCAAGATGTTGAACACCAAGACAATGGAGAAAGACCACCACAGTCTGTCATCTGTACACTTAATTCTTTCTTCATTTATACTTCCAGAAAGGAAAAACATCAATGGATACTCATGACATCACAGAATAATGCAACAATAAATACACTCTTTTCCAAAATGCAGACAACCCCAAATATCATTAGTTAATTCACATAGCTCATCGTTCAGAACCACTGAGTGTTGTCTATTCCACCTATGCAATCATCACCCTTATTGAAACTATGCTTTTACTATCAAATGGATATCCATCTGCAAAAAGAAAAAGAGAAAAAGAAAAAAGACCCATATCGTACATCACATACAAAAGATGACTCAAAATGGACCAGAGACCTAAACTCAAAATCTAAATCAATAAATATTATGGAAGAAAAAAATAGGACAATGCTGCGATTCCTAATACATGGAATAAATATTGCTAATAATGTACAAACACCAGAAGAGAAAATAGATAACTGGGAGCTCCTAAAAATCAATTGCTTATGCTCACCCAAAAACTTCATCAAAAGAATAAAAAGACAACCTATAGCCTTGGAAAAAAGAAAAAAAATAGATACAACAATTCTGGTCAGGGTTTAAACTCTAAAATCTATAAGATACTGTGAAACCTCAAGAACAAAAAGACAACTCACTTTAAAAAAAAAAAGGATATGAATAGGCACTTCACCAAGGAAAACATTTGGGCATCTAAATGATACATGAGGAAATACTCAGGATCATTAGATTTTATAGAGAAGCGAATTAAAACTACAATGACATACCATCACCCCAGTAAGGCTAGCATTAATCTAAAAGACAAAAAAATAAATGCTGGAGAAGTTGTGACAAAACCAGAACAATCACCCTGCTGGCAGGAATGTAAAATGGTATAACCATTTTGGAAATCAATTTGGCACTTCCTTAAAAGGCTAGGCATAGAAATAGAAATGGAAATGGAAACAGAAATACCATACAATCCAGAAATCCCACACCTCAGAATATAGCGATATAGTGATATAAAAGCAGTCACACAAATAAATACATATGAAACGGAGGCTCTCGGCCAGCCCGACTCCATCTTACTACAAACAGTAGCACAGTAGTTAAGACAACCTTTTTATAAACATTGAGTCCTGAGAGCTTGATTTCCCCCCATCCGTTAGAATTTACCTTGCACTGGTCATAAGCCACACGGCTATACTTTCCTCTTAGGAACATGGATTAATTGTTCTGTTTATCCCCTTTCAGCTATTGTTTAAGACTATTGAACCAAATCACCAGGTAGTTTGGATGATTATTAAGCCCCGGCTTGTTGGAGCCATGGAGACCCCCACAAAAAATATTATTGAAACATCGAAAGAATTACTTGCACGGACTGGGAAGAATATTAACCAGCATCGCCCTTCTTAATCAACCTATATAACCTCCAGACTTAGCCTATGCAGACAGACAAGCTTTGGAGGAACTGACTCCTCCTTGCTTCTTGTGTGTCATCACACAATAAATGTCCTCATTTAGTCACCCCACCACCTGTTTCTGTATTGGCTTTGCAGACAAGCGGCACAGATCCATAGCTGCGTTACCATACACTGATTGCAGAACTGTTTACAACAGCAAAAATATGGGAACACCCTAGGTGATGATCAGTGGATGAATGGATAAACAAATTATAGTATATTCACACAATGGAATGTTATGCAGTGATAAAAAACAATGAAGAATTTTGGAAATATTTCTTAACACGGACAAATCTGAGAGTTATTATGCTAAGTTAAATTAATCAGTCCCAAATGATAAATATTGTATGAGAACACTATTATAAGAAGTGAAGAAAAGGTTCTTTGATGGTTATAAGGGTGGGGAGGGTGAGACAGGTATACTCACTAAATAGATAGTAGACAAAATTATTGTAGGTGAAGGCAGTGACAACATACAACAGAGAAGTGAGCACAAGTGAACTAAACCAAAAGCTGAGGTTTCCTGAATGCGACCGAATACTCTGAAGGAATGAGTGCTGGGGTCAGAAGTCTAGGGATCGTGATTTCAGAGCACATCTACATCAACTGGCGTAACAAAGTTTATTAAGAAAACGTTCTGGACTTTGGTGCGTGGTGTCTGGGTGCTTAAAAAGTAGCAAGATATAGCTGTTGGTCCCTGGAGCAAAGGAAATTAAGAACAGCAAAGACATAAAGAAAATTTATTCCCAAGAAACAGAAAGGGCTACCTAAACCAGAGACTACATCAACCTGAGACGGAAAGAACTAGATGGTACCCAGCTACCATGAACGACTGCCCTGGAAGGGAACACGACAAAGAGTCCCTGATGGAACAGAAGATGGGTTCAAAACTTGAACTCCATAAAAAGATCAGATTTGATAGTCTGATAGACTGGAGAGTATTCAGAAGATGTACCCCATCCCCCCCAGACTGTCTGTTAACACAAAACTGAAAGCATTTCTGATGCCAGAATGTATTAGACTAGATATGTATTAGACTAGACTACAAGACAAAAACTGATACTGGTAAAGAGTGTGTTTCTTAAGTAGACACATGACACTAAACGGGCAACTCCAGTCTGGAAGCTAGTTGAGAAGGCAGAAGGTAATAGGGGGTAGCTGAATGGACATGGGAAATACAGGATAAAGAGAAGATATGTGCTGTAACATTGTAAAGAGAGCAGTCAGGGTCACATAACAAATATGTATAAGTTTTTACAAGATAAACTGACTTCACTAGTAAACTTTCACTTAAAGCACATTTTTTTTTAAAGGAATCATGGTACAGAGTTTTGATATTATTATAGGATCCAATAGTGATATTAACTACTTCTCTGTCATTCAAGAGGAACTGGTTCTAGGAAATGACTCAGGTATTAATAAATGTTTGCCATAATCTCTTATATTGTACGTAAGTTTACAAAACATGAAACATCTCCCATAAATACACACACACACCAACTTGTGCATATCATTTAGGAAACTTGAAGCAATTCTGAATCTGCTCTGTACCAGGGATATCGTAATGATCAATCAGATCAAACACTTTTGAAGGTGTGATTGCCATGTTGTCCTTTTGATTCTGAATATTAATCACAAACACTTAGTTTTTCCTATCTGATACCTCCTACTCACTGAAACCAGAAACCTATTTCAAGTTCAGTCTCTCACAAGCATCTTGAATCCTAAGAAAAGTAAATAAATTTACCAATAAACATATTTTAAAGATATTGGTACTCCCCTCACAATGTTTTGTTGTTGTTGTTGTTTGTTTGTTTTATCAATTCCTTTGTAAAGGGTGTGCCTTCTGATGTCTCTCAGGGGATGTAGTTAGGAAACAAATTAGAGTAACACTTGATAAATGAACTCTAACTTTCTCACCTCCAGTTTTGGGGGCTATTTCTCCATGTTGTGTCAAGGCTGTTCTGATATTTCAGTGTTTTTTGTTTGTTTGTTTCTTCTTCTTTCTTTTAAGTTCTGACAGTCTCTGAGTTCCGGGTTTCAAATTATAGGATGCTGTGGAAGTGAAAAATTAAAAATCACTGCCAGAGAATTCAGCTAGCAATACTGAAAACAAATCAATGAATTCAGATAAGTTAAAAGTCATGATCTTCTTTCTGTTTACAAAGCAGCTCAGCTCCACTCCCAGATTTTGGTCAATATGACTTTAAGTTCTTCTTCAAGTTACACTTTGTAATGTTCTCCAGGCATCTTTTAGGATATAATACTAATTAGAGTTCAAGAGGCAAAGAAAGGCTAGAGAATTTCAGAGACAGTGGCTAAGAAAAATGATTTTCTACTTTTCAGTTGAAAATACAGCAAAATAATTGCTTTCAAAGCCTTCACTGCAACAGAGAAAGAGTCCATCAACAAGGAAAAAGAGGCTGCTCTGGCATCCAAAGTAGTTGCAAAACCCCTAAATGTCTCCTGTACATTTTTATGTAAATTCTATTATTTCCCAATAATTGGCATATTGCTGACATAAAACATCCAGTTAAGCCTTGAATTTAATCAGTTATTCCCAAGGTAAAACAGTAAATTTAAGTCAGAGATACTTTTTCTCCACATCAGCATGAAACCAAACAAATGATGAGTTCAACTGATCCAAGGGAAGAGTCAGAGCTCTGAATTCTTCTATTTGTCTTCATTTTCATCCTAAGGTTCTAAAACCAAATGCAAACTCACTATCTTAATCATCTAGTACTGCTATAACAGAAATACCGGAAGTGGGTGGTTTAAACAAAGAGAAACTGTATTCTGTCACAGTGCAGCAAGCTACAAGTCCAAATTCGAGGTGTCACCTCCAAGGGAAGACTATCTCTGTTGGCTCTGCAGGAAATCTTTGTCGTCAGTTTTCCCCTGGACTGGGAGTTTCTGAAGTTTGGGGTTCTTAGGTCCAAAGAACATGCTCTGCTCCTGGAACTGCTTCTTCTGTGATGATATGAGGTCCCCAGTTCTCTGCTTGTGTCACTTTTCCTTATATCCCAAGAGACAGCCTCAAGACAAAATACAATCTTATACAATGAGTTCTAATGCACCAACACAACTGCTACCCATCCTCCTTTATTAACATAGAAACCGAGGTTACAGCATATGGGAACCTCACGCAATAGCAGGAATCATTGCCTAGCTAAATTGCTACACTTGTTTTTTGGGGGACACAATTCAATCCATGACACATACCATCAATACTGACTCATATTGATCCTATGTAATTGAGTAGAGGGCCCCCATAAGTGTTTTCAAGGCTGTAAGTTTTTAGAGAAGCAGATTGCTATCTCTTCCCATGGAACAGCTGGTGAGTTCAAATTGTTGACCTTTTGGCTAGCAGCCAAGTGTCCAACAACTGTGACACCAAAGCTCTATCTCTTTTTGGAGCATTTTCTTAGCTTTGCCATAAAAGATCTGGAGGAGCTTTGCATGCAGCTAATATTGTAATTTTATGTCCTAAAGGTCAAATACTAAGTTTAGACTTCGACAACTTCCACTCTATGAAAACATGAGATGACACTCTATAAGCTAGATCTGAATTTTAGTAGGAGCCTTGAATAATTTTTTTTCAAAATTTTACCTTATCATGGTTTTTCTGCAACCATTCACCTTGATACCCTTGATTCCCTCTTTTTTTCATGCGTGGCCTTAGGAACTCGCTTTCAGGTTGTAACCCAATTAGGGTGGGTCCTGCACAGTGTGAACCCTCTTGGGATACAAAGAAAAGTGAAGCAAGCGGCGAATTGGGGATCTCATATCATTATAGAAGAAGCAGTTCCAGGAGACACCAAACGTTCCAGAAAGAGAAAGCAGACTTTCTTGAGAGCCAGTTAATCAAGGAGCTTGAGACTAAGTTTCCAGTCAAGCTCCCTGGGTTCTACGGATAGGGAACTTTTGTGTAACTTAGGAAGTTTCTGGAAACAGGTGGGCAATTTCAGGAACTAATCAACATGTATGAGAGTACATTGGGGGGGTACAATACGGTTGCTGAGGGCATGTGTGTTTTGGAGGGTATGACACATGAACTTTATCTAAGGACAGCTTTGCAGCTACTGCTGGAAGGGGGTTTGGTTGGCTGGTAATGAAGCAACCTTGAACTGAGAAGCAATAATGTAGACTTGAGCTGCTACATAGAATATCTTCCAGTAGCTCACAGGACCAGGCATGGTGAGATAAAGGAGAACAGTTCAAAACTGTCAGTACATTCCAGAAGGAGAAATTTAATCCTGCTGGTTACAAATATGCACTTTACTCTAAGTGACCACAGGCATATGTTGGTGTTATAGTACTATATGGTATAAGCTATAAGATTCCAACTGAGAACATATTTTAGTCGCAAATAATTTAGATGAGTCATTCCAGATACTCTTTTTAATCATGAGTGACTTGAAGTTCTCTATTAGCTCAGCTGGGTCATGATTCTCAGTGGTTTTGGAATGTAGTTTGGCAGTTGTATAATAATGTAATCAGCTCCAAAACGAGATCTATATAATGTGATCACATCAATGATGGGATCTGCTGTAGGTAACAATCCTTTGAAAGGGAGTTTCCTTGGTGATGTAGCCTGCATCCAATGTAGGTAGACTTTCTGGCAAGGCTTGTGGATTTTGCTGGCTCTAGATCCTTCAGTTGGCTCCCATTCATCTGACATTCAGATCTTGGGATTTGAAATAGCAGTTCACTTATCAATCTCAGTATCACCAAACCCTGCAGTTATGTGAATCTAGACAAGTCCCTAGCCTGACCCACGACTTGGAGAGAGATAGACATAGATGCAGATATGGAAAATTTGATAGTATAGTGGTTAAGAACAACTGCTGCTATCGAAAAGGTTGGCAGTTTGAATCCACTAGGTGTTTCTTGAAATACTCATGGGAGAGCTATGAGTCAGAATAGACTTGACAGCAAGCATATATACATATAACCCCCCTAAAACCCGCTGCTGTTCAGTTGGGTCTGATTCATAGCAAGCTTATAGATCAGAGCAGAACTGCCCCCATAGGGTTTCTGAGGAGTGCCTGGTGGATTTGAACTGCCAATCTTTCAGTTAGTAGATATAGCATTTAACCCACTATGCCACCAGGGTTTCACATATATATATGTGTCTGTGTATGTGTGTGTGTGCATGTGTGTGTGTGTGCCTACACACACACATATATGTGTATGTATGTTTTACTAGTTTTCCTTTTCTAGAGAACCCAACCCATACTGTATTTCCAACGTTAGTGTAGTTCAGAGTTCTCGACAGCAACAGAAATAGTTTCTGTTTAGCTTAAGCAAAATAAAAATATTTTGAAATGTTATGTGGTACTAAAAGAGTGTGAAAAATTAGAAGTAGCAAAAGTTCAGAGACTAAAACAGGTTATGCAATAGCACGCAAGTTTACAGCACGGGAACAATCTAGCTCAGCACCATTGGCAGACATTGCTCCAACTGATACTTGATTCCATGCTCACTTTCAATACCAATGTCTTTGCTATGAATATTTTCCAAGTGATACTTATGTTTTTACATTGCTTTCTGTATACTTTTCTACTGTTAAAATGTACAATGTGGTCACAAATTTAGTAGTTGAAAACTACATACATTTATTATCTCACACATCTTTAGCTCTAAACTACAGGCATAGTATGCCTGAGCTGGTTCTTCACTCTGTGCTTGACAAAGTGAAAATTTAAAATGTCTGTAGAGCTGCATTCCCCTCTGGAGGTTTTGAGGATGAAACCATCTCTAAGCTTATTCAGACTGGTAGCAGAAGGTATTTCTACTGGATTGTAAGACTCAGGTTTCTGTTTCTTTGTTCGCTGATAGTGGGGGGTTCGTGCTTAACTTCTGAAGGATACCTGTGTGTTTGACTCCTAGTCAGTTTCCTCCACTGTCAAAGCCAAAATAGTAGGTTAAATCCTTCTTGTGCTTAGAATCTCTCTGGCCACCCCTTCTGTTTCATCTCACTTCTGACCTTCTTCTTTTTCACTTCATGTCTGTGACAGACTTCCTGTTTTCTACTGCATCTAAAGCACTGACGGGATTACACTGAATTCACATAGATAGTACTAGATAATCTTCATATCTTAAAGCCAACTAATTAATAATCTTGATTTCATCTCCAAAGTACCTTCAAAAATGTAGCTAGATTAGTGTTTAAATAACTAGTGGGTGGGAATCTGGAGAAAATATCTTTAGGGTTCTACCTACCACATATTCTCAAGATACAGAGCATAAAGTGAACCAAAAATATGTTACATGCCTTAACCTTAGTTCAAGGAATGAAACACAAAGAGAATCTAGCAGACTGTGTCTCTGTCATCAAATGTAAGACCCTGTCTGCTACTTTTGCTAACACAGTGGGTTACTTTCTCTGACACAAGAAATAAAAAGTTTTAAATACTGAGTGCCTCTCCTTCTAATAAAATAATATCCACTATCAGAAGCAAAATTCCTTTTGTTCTTTCACTTGATACATTTATTATTTTAACAGCATGAGTGATTTTAAAACATTAAATTTATATCTTTCAAATATATCTGTATTAGTGAAATATGTAAAATATATCTAGGAAAGGTTCATCTACACATAGGTGAAAAAGGCGAATTATGAAAATCCAAGAGTCTTTTTCTCCACAAAAGCAACAAGTAAGTTGGCAAAAACAGTCAGAATCAATTTTTTGGGGACCCTAGAATTCACTCAGGTTTCAACAACCAAAACCTGTTGCTATTGAGTTTATTCCAACCCATAGTGACCCTGTAGGATGGAGTAAAATTGCTCCTATAGAGTTTCCAAAGAGCAACTGAAGGATTTGAACTGCTGACCTTCTGGTTAGCGCCATGCTCTTAACTGTGGTGCCACCAGGACCTTACTTCAACAACCAGAGGAATATTTAACTGAAAAAAATAACCGAGCCTCAGTAAGGAGCTTTGTGGCACTTTGACTTACCTTGTTACTACTCTCCAGTTGCCAACTTGTTGAGATTGTGGATATTATTGCTCATTACACATGCAGGCTCCTGTTACCTGAGAGAGCAATATGAACCTTATTTTCAAAGAAATTAATTGTTTTGACCTGTCTGATGGCTTTCTAAAAGACTGGCTTAAAGAATTTGCCTTTACTTAACCTAACTCAGAACTCGTCCAGGACTGCGAGTTCTACCAAGAAGCATTTGTTGCAAATGTTTGAAGGCAAATATATAGCTGCTAATGCCTCGTAGAGGGAGGTCTGTTGGCGCAGTAGCTAAGTACTTGGCTGCTAACTGAAAGATTAGCAGTTTGAATGCTTGAGTCGCTCCATGGGAGAAAGTTGTGACAGTTTGCTTCTAAAAAGATGTACAACCTTGGAAACTCTATGGGTCAGTTCAACTTTGTTCTGTAGAGCTGCTGAGTCAAAATTAACTAGATGACAGCAAATTTGGCCTTGGTTTAGTGCCTGGAGTAAGAGAAAAGAGTTGAGGCAAACAGTAAACCAACTGCAAAGTGTAGAAGGAAATGTTGCAGAGTGGGAGGCTTCGGACAAGAATATCTTAACTTTTCTAAGGCTGCCGTTAACAAAATGCAACAATCTTGGTTTCAAAGAAGAGAAATCTATTTTCTCACAGATCTGGAGCCTAAACCAGGGTCTCAATCATACCTGTACTTTCTGAGGGTTTTGTGAGAGAATTGTAGTATGTGCTTTTTGCCAAATTTCTGGTCACTGTCAGCAGTGCTTGATGTTCTCTTGCTGCTTGGAGTTGTATGTACTGACATTAACACAGAATTTCAGACTTTGTAACAGAGCAAACTCCATTTCTGTGTCTGTTCTCTACTGTGCTTTAACTGAAAGTTTACGGTTCAAGTAAATTTGTCATTCTCTCTGCACCCCACACTGGTGAGTGGCATTTGGGGTCTTAAAAGCTGCCTACCTGCCATCCGAGGGCACAGCAAATGGTCCCAACTCAGCAGGAACGGATGATCACCGAGGACCAAAATGACATGGGGTAAAGACAACCCAGAAGAGAGACACACGTCAGTGGGTGCCTACATAGGCTCGAGACTGGAAGAACTGAATGGCACCCGTCACCACCAGTGATAGCCGAGATGGAGCTCACTAAGTGGCATCTCACTGGCAACACAAGAATAAAAAGGGGTGCACCCTAATACCTCCATTAAAAGACCACAATCGATGGTCTAGCAGCTTCAGGGTTCCCTTGGGAGCATGGCCCCTAGCTCTGATGCTGCCCTTGCCCATAAATCATAACGAAGGTCCACTCTTTGGACACGAATGGATTGGGCTTGGTGATGCAGAGTGACCACATATTGGATGCACTTTATGATTCTATGCATCTACAGGATGTCATCCTGCTGACCTCTGGCTGGAGGAAGGGGAGTGGGTGGAGAGGAGGGGAAAGGAGACTGTTGGGAGGATGAGACATGTATGGAGCTGAGAGAAAGAGTGTGCTGTCACTGGACAGGGAGAGCAGTGGAAGCTGCATATAGGTGGGCATGTAAATTTATATGGAAATGTGCATTTTCACTCAGTCATAATAAAAAATAAAATAAAATAAAGGAAAAAAAAACTTAAACAGACATTGATATATGACCCTAGTTGTTCCACCTACAATGTAATAGCAAACTCCACCTGTCCATCCTGTATTCCCATGTTCATCCAACCAGCTCCTGTCCATTTCTGCCTTCTTGTCTCCTCTCTAAACCGGAGTTGCCTTTATAGTTTCATTTATCTACTTGAGTCAAAAAGCACAGTCTTCACCAATATCATTTTATGTCTTGCAGTCCAGTCTAAACTTTGTCTGAAGAATTGGCTTCGGGAATGGTTTTAGTCTTAAGGGCTAACGGAGTCTGGGAGCCATGCTCTTCAGAGACCCTCCAGTCTATATCTAGTCTCATCTTTCTATAGAGGTCTTCTCAGGCACCCTACTTTTTTCCTACTGCATCAGGGAATCTTTGCTGTGTTCTCTGATAGTTGGGAACCATTTAGTTCCACTAGTTTCAAGTTGATGTGCTTTCTGGTTTTATGTGATTCTTTCAGTCTCTTGGGTTCAAATTTTCCTTATGTCTTCAGAGTTCTTCATTATTCTTTGCTCCAAGTGGGTTGGGACCAACTGATGTTTTTTAGATGGCAATTTGCTGGCTTTTAATTAAGACCTAGATATCACTCATCAAAGAGGTATAGACAGATTCATCCATGTTATGAGATATCTCACAGATTCATCACATTTATCATTTCATAGTATTCCATTGTGTGAATATACATAATTTTTAATGCATTCATCTATCGATAGGGACCTAGGTTATTTCTATCTTTTTGTTATTATGAACAGTGCTGCAATGAACATGGGTGTGCATGTGAGCATGTGTCTACTCAATGTGACAGCTCTTATTTCTCTAGAAGATATCCCAAGGATTGGGATTGCTGAATTGCATGGTATTTCAGTTTCTACTTTCTAAGGAAGTGACAAATCAATCTCTAAAGTGGTTGTAACATTTCACATTCCACCAGCATTGTATAATGCTTTCAGTTCCACAACTTTTCCAACATTTATTATTTTGTGTTTTTTGGAATAATGCTAGCCTTGTTGGGGTAAGAAAATATCTCACTGTAGTTTTGATTTGTATTTCTCCAATACCTGATGACTGTGAGCATTTCTTCGTATATCTATTACCTCCCTGATTGTCTTCATTCGTGAGTGTCTATTCATATGCTTTGCCGATTTTTAATTGGGTTATTTGTCTTCTTATCACTGAGATTTTGCAACATCTCGTAGATTTTATAGATTAGACTCTAGTTGGATTTGTCTTATACCCCAATTTTTTTCTGAGTCTCTATATTGTCTTTGAATTCTTTTGATGAAATCTGTGGATGAGCATAAGTGTTTCATATTTAGGAGCCTTCAGGTTTCTATTTTCATTTTTGGTCTTTGTCCATTGTTAATATTTTTTTTTATTCTGTCAATGACAGATAGTTGATATGAATCTAGAAATTTGTCCATTTTCTCTAGATTTTCAAATCTGTACAGCTTTTCATAGTATTCTGTTATGATACTTTTGATTTCATTTGGTTCTGTTGTAACGTCTCCCGTCTCATTTCTTATTTGGGTTATTTGTTTCCTCTTCCGTTTTTCTTTTGTAAGTTTAGCCAATGGTTTACCAATTTTGTTTGTTTTTTCAAAACACCAACTTTTGGTATTGTTAATTTTTTCAATTGTCCCTCTGTCCTCTAATACATTTAATTATGCCCCAATCTTCATTATGTGTTTTCTTTCGTTAGTTGAGAGGTTCCTCTGTTACTCTCCTTCTACTTGTTCAAGTTGTAGGGTTAATTTTTGGTTTGGGTCCTTTCTTTCTTCTGGATGTGTGCACATAAAATGGCCACTGAGCACTGCTTTGGCTGTATCTCATAGGTTATGGTGGGATTTGTTTTCATTCTCATTTGATTCTGTAGATTTCTCTATTTCATCCTTGATTTCTTCTATAGCCCATAGTTTTTTGAACAAGGTGTTGTCCCATTTCAATGAGTTCCAATTTCTGTCTATGTTTTTGCTGCTATTGATTTCAACTTTCATTGCTTTATGGTTCAAGAAGATGCTTTACAATAATTCAGTGCTTTGGATTTTGTTGAGACTTGCTTTGCTTCCTAACACAGTCTACTCTGGAAAACGTTTCATGTGCACTGGAGAAGAAGCTGTCTTATCCATTGATGGAATAAAGTTCTATATATGTTGATAAGATCTAGTTGGTTAATTGTCACAATAAGTTCCTTTGTGTCTTTACTGAGTTTTTTTCTGGATGATCTGTCTGTTATTGAATGTGGAATGTTGAAGGCTCCAAGTGTTATCATAATCTATCTCATTTTTCAGTGTAGTCAGTGTTAATTTTATGTATTTAGATGCTCTGATATTTGATGCATAAATATTTAATATTGTTAAGTCCTGCTTGTGTATTGAACTTTTCAGCAAAAATTAGTACCCATCCTTATCTATGATGGTAGATTTTACATTAAAATCTATTTTATCTATATTAGCATTGCCACACCTGCTCTTGTTTGTATGTTGTTAGCTTCATATATATTATTCCATCCTTTAATTTTCATATTGTTCATGAATTTGTGTCTAAGGTGTGTTTGTTGTAAGGACCATATAGATGGATTGTGTCTTTTGATCCAGGATGTCACTCTCTGTCTCTTTATTGGAGCTTTCAGCCCATTTCCATTCAGTGTAATTATTGATAGGTATGTGTTTAGTGCCGTCATTTTGATGTATTGATTTTTGTGTTGATGTTTTCTGTGTTGCTCTGAGTACTCTGTTTTGGGTCATTCTTTATGGGTTCAATTTTCATCATTTTCAATGTTGGTTTTGTGTTTGCTGAGACTCCTGTTTTACATTTCTTGTTTTGATGTATTGTTATCATGCTTTGCAGCTATCCCTGTGATCCCCCTTAATATCCTAAATTTAAACATAATTTTATGTTCTGCATATCTTTTTAACTTCATCTCCATCTGAAAAGATGTACTATAACCCTCTTTTTACTGTGATAGTGTCATAGTTTTCATAATGTGACCACTGGCTCGTTTCTTTTAATACTGTAGTTCGGGTTGATTTTAGTGGCTTCTCTAACTGAGTAGGTTTCTGGATGCTGTGTCCTGCATCACTTCCTTAAATATATTCTTAAGATTTGTTTTCTAAGCAAAGAGCTGCTTTCAGTGTTTCCAGTAGTTTGGGTTTGTTTTTTTAAAAAGTCTCTAATCTTCTGTTTATCTGCAAATATTTTAATTCCATTTTTGTATTTGTGAGACAATTACAAGAATATAAAATTCTTGGTTGGAAGCTTCTCTCTTTGAGGCTTTGACTGTAACATTCCACTGCTTCTTTGCCAACATTGTTTCTGCTGAGAAGTCAGACAAAAGCCTATAGGGTTTCCCTCTGAATGTTAGCTTTGTTTTGAGCCTCACTGTCTTTAAGAGCATCTATTTGTTTCATTTTATTAAACTTGATTACAATGTCTTGGTGTCTTTCTTTTGGGGTCTACTTTTTGTGGTGTTGGATATACATCAAGGAAGTCTGCACTCTTCTTTCAGAATTTCAGGATAGCTTTCTGTCAGCCACTCAGCAACAATATTCTCTGTGTTTTCAGCTATCCCTTCACGTGTAGGAACTCCAGTTAATAGTAGATCATTCCTCTTGATCGAGTCCCACCTGTTTCTTAACACTTTTCATTTTTCTTATTTCTTTTCTCTGATTTCTCCTTATAAATGCTGGCGTCAGTTATTCTGTCCTCAAGGTCACTACATCTGAACTCTAGCACCTCAACTCTGCTCTTTTGGCTTTGGATTAAATTGTCTAATTCATTAATTTTCTTATTGATCTGTCGGATTTCAGATTGTTGATATTCATTCAATTCAAATAGCTCGCCTAGGTTTTCAGTTTGCTCTGTTGCATTTTGTTTAATCTCTAGGAGGGTTCTATATATACTTTGTTTGTACTTGACCTCCAACAGTTTCAGAAAGCCTTCTTCATCTAGGAAGTTTTTTATTCTCTACTTTGATAGTTTTCTGGAGCCATGGTGGGCTTTTTCTTTAAATGGTTAGAAATAGTTTGTTGCCTTTGAGCCACCTAGAGGCTGTTCGATTTCTCTGGTGATACCTCAACAGGGGCTGAAGCATAGCTCTGAGAAGGGAGTTGGACACCAGCTACCTCTGTGTACTCTAGTGACTGGCTCCAGTGGATTTTCTGGGGTGTCAGTCTCCATATCCTGGCTTGCAAAGACAGCATTCTACTTATGGAGTCATTGGGGCCATCACCCAACCATATGATGTGGGTCATTGAGGGCTGGAGCAGATGCTACTTGGTCACTCAGCAGTTGTTTGTCCAGGCAGTCTTATTTTAAAAAGCTGGGAGCTGTCTGACAGCTGCTCGAATGAGTCAGTCCTTCAGGTGTGTCAGGCCCCACCTTCAGGCTGACAATGGAAGGACCTCTTTAGCTGTTTCCAGATGCTATGATGTAGATCAAGGCAGGAAGGGTTTATGGCCTTGCAGCCAATATCAGCCAGACCCCACCTGTAAGGTAACACTGTGCTAAATACAGCCTGTCTGCTAGAAAAGTGCTTTCTGGACTGACATTGCTTCTCCACTTGAGAATTAGCCCTTGCTGAGTCCTCCTGTTGGTGATTCCACCTCCCAGCCAACCAAGATGGTGTCCCAGCCGAGCTGCCCTTCCCACAGCAAGACAGCAGAATCTATGGTAGAGCTCAGAAAAGAGAAGGTGGAAGAGGAGCTGTGCCTTACAGATAGCAGCTGGACTCTCAAAATGTGGCTATCTGGTGCACTCTCTGTTGTTTTCTTCAGCAGTTCAGTGTATTTGGCAGCTTGTGCCCATCCCCTGCCCCCAGATAAGAAACAAGGTGTCAGTACCTTCAGTTCTCCCAAATGTGAGTCAGCAGGAATGGAGCTCAGCATGCATTGCCTCATGTTAGAGACAGATAGTTTCCCATTCGTTGGCACATAGTCCAATCTGACAACCCTATGTCATATCCTAAGGTTTCCTGGGTGCCCAGAGTACTGTGTTCAGTTATTACTCCAGACTTTAGTTCTCAGAGGGAGTGGAGGAGACATGTGTCTAGTCTACTTTCTTGGCCCCACCCCCTCTGAATTATTTTTTTGATATGTCATTGAATTCTATTGACTAGAATTTTGTTGAAGATTTTTCCATCTAAGTTCATAAGAGATACTGGTTTGTAATTTTCTTTTTTTGTGATTTCTTTACCTGGTTTGGGTTTCATGGACATGCTGGCTTCATAGAATGAGTTTAGAACTATTCCACCCCATCCTATACTCTGAAATATCTTTAGCAATAGTGGTGATAAATCTGTTCTGAATGTTTGGTATAGAATTCTCAGCTTAGCCATCAGGGCCAGACTTCTCTCTGTTGGGAGTTTTTTTAATTACCTTTTCAATCTCTTCTTTTATGATTATTTTATTTAGGTATTCCACCTCTGTCTGTTGGAAATCCTGGTGGTGTAGTGGTTAAGTGCTACAGCTGCTAACCAAAAAGTCAGCAGTTCAAATCCACCAGGCACTCCTTGGAATCTCTATGGGGTCTATAGGGTCTCTATGAATCAGAATCGTCTCTACAGCACTACTTTTTTTTTTTTTTACCTCTGTGTTAGTTTAAGTAGGTAATGTGTTTCTAGAAATTTGTCCATTTCCTCTAGTTTTTCAAATTTGTTAGAGTACAATTTTTCATAGTATACTGTTATAATTCTTTTGATTTCAGTTGGGTGTGTCATGATATCACCCGTCTCACTTCTTATTTGGGTTGTTTGTTTTCATTCCTCTTTTTCTTAGGTCAGTTTGGCCAATGGTCTGTTGATGTTATTAACTTTTCAAAGAACCAGCTTTTGGCCGTCTTAACTCAGTCATTTCTCTATTTTCTAATTCATTTCGTTCTGTTCTAATTTGTATCGTTTGTTTTTTTCTGGTACTTTAAAGGGTTCATTTAGCCTTGTCTCCTTCAATCTGTTTCTTTTCTCTGTTCCATTTATTTCTGTTCCAACTTTTATCATTTGATTTATTCTGGTACCTGAGGGCTCTCTTTGCTGCTCTTTTTTCTACTTGTTCTAGCTGTAGGGTTAATGCTTTGTTTTGGGTTGTATCTTCTTTTTAGATGCATGCATTTCTTGCAGTAAACAGATCTCTCAGCTCTATTTTTGTTATGTTCCAAAAGTTTTTGTCAGATGTGTCTTCATTCTCATTTGATTCTATGAATATCTTCATTCCATTCTTGTTTATTTTTTCCTATAATCCACCGGTTTTTGAACAAGGTGTTCTTCAATTTCCATATGTTTGATTTTTTTCCCCTTGCTTTTTCTTATTGATTTATGCTTTTATGGCTTTACAGTCAGAAAATATGATTTTGTAAAATTGTGATGCTTTGGATTCTATTAAGGCTTGCTTTATGGCCTAATATGTGGTCTTTTTTTAGGTACTGTTCCATGTTCATTGGAGAAGAAAATACACTTGGCTGCTTTGGGGTTGAATGCTCTGTATGTGTCTATGAAATCAAGTTAGTTTTTTGTGGCATTTAGATCTACTGTGTCTTTATTGAGCTTCTTTGTGGATGTTCTGTCCTTCACCAAAAGTGATATATTGAGATCTTCTACTATCATTCTGGAACTATCTATTTTTCTTTTTAATGCTCTTAAAGTTTATTTTATGCATTTAGGAGCCCTGTCATTGTGTACATAAATGTTTAATAAGGTTATGTTCTCTTGATGTACTGATCCTTTAGTCATTCATTATATAGTTTCCTTCCTTATCCACTGTGGTGATTTTTACTTTTAAGTCTATTTTGCTTGAATTTAATATTGCCATTCCTATTCTTTTATGAGTGTTGTTTGCTTGATATATTTTTTCTATACATTGAGTTTTAGTTTGTGTGTTTGTCTAAGGTATGTCTCATTTAGGCATCGTGTAGACAGATTATTTTTTATCCAATCTGCTACCATCTTTATTGGTGCATTTAATTTTCTATCCATTCTTCCACTGTCTCTTTATTGATACATTTACTCCTTTTACATTCAACATAATAAAATTGATAAGTGTGAGTTTAGTGCTATAATTTTGAAGATTTTTTTGTGCCTTTTTTACACTTGTTTCACTTAATTTTGTGCAGTCATTTTACTTTATGTTTTCATCTTTTCCATTGTTGTTAATTTTGTATTTGATGAGTCTTTGCATTTCTTGTTTTTTATTTTGCTGTGTAGGATTGTTAGTTTCCTTTGTAGTTACTTTAATATCTACTCCTATCTTTTTAAGTTCAACCCAGTCTTCTGTTTCATTACATCATCTTAATTTCCTCTCCATAGGAAAGATCTATGACTACATTTTATATTCCTTTTCTTGTTACAGTGTTGTCATCTTTTATAATGACATCTTTGTTCCCTATCTTCAGTGTTTGAGCTTTGATTTATTCTTGTAATTACCCCGTCTGAGTTAACATCTGATTACTCTGTCCTGCATTCTGATCTTGGGTTGTTATCTGTTGTTACTGATATTTTTTAATGAAGCACTTATTTTAGTATTTTGTGTAATTTTGGTTTGGTTTTTGTAAATTCTTTGAACTCTGTTTATCTGGAAATTGTCTAATTTCACTATCACATTTGAGAGACAGTTTTATAATATATATAATTCTTGGCTGGTAATTTTTTTTCTCTTCATGACTTCACATATATCACCTCATTGTCTTTTTGCCTCCATAGCTTCTGCTAAACTCTGCTTTGTAGACGACTTTTCATTTGTCCTTCGCTGCTCTCCAAATTCCCTCTTTATATTGCTTTTTGCTGGTTTAATTATGATATGTCTTCATGACTCTTCTGGGATCTACCTGTGTGGGGTCATTCTTTGCTATATCAGAGACATTTTCTACCAACAAATCTTCAACAATTCCCTCTGCATTTTCTGTTATAACTCTCCCTCAACTCGAGCATTCTGATATTCTAATAACTTTTGTTATTCCTCTTGATAGAGTTTCACATAATTCTTATAGGTTTTTCTTTTTTTAAATAACCCTTTTAGTCCAGCTTTTCCTCAACTGTGTTTTATCTTCATTTGCACTAATTCTGACTTCCATTACCTCAGTTGTGTTTCTATGACTTGCTACTGAGTTGTCTAATTCTGAAATTTTATAATCTTCTGGATTTCTGTTTACTGTCTATAGATTCTTGCAACCTTTTAAATCTATTATATTTTTCTCTAATTTTTTTGAGTCTTCTATTGCTGTATTCATGTGTTTCCTGGCTTCTTTCTAATTTTGCCTGATCTCTGAAATGTTCTGTACATTAATCTTTTGTATTCTGCCTCCAGCAATTCCAAGATCTTTTCTTTATCTAGAAGACTTCTTGTTTCTTTGTTATGGAAGCTTTCTGAAGTCATCATGGTCTGTCTGTTCTGTGGTTTGATGTTGACTGTTGACTCCAAGCCATCAAGGAGTTACTAAGCCAAGCCAAGTGCCATCAAGTCGGATCCGACTCATGGTGACCCTAGGGGCCAGGGTAGAACTGACCCCCAGAGTATTCAAGGAACGCCTGGTATATTTGAACTGCCGACCTTGTGGTTAGCAGTGGTAGCACGTAATCCACTAGTTCTTTGTTTTGGTATGAGCTAGTTTGATTATTGTCACCTTTGAAGCTCTACCCTGTTACCAGGTGGTTAGAGCTGTTAATATGTGTGATCCCAGGAGTCCACTTACTTTTCTTGTGTGGATTCATCTCAGGTATCCAGCTAGTCAATCACCAAGTGTGTGATACAGGCTCCCACCTCCTGTCCTTGATGAGCAGGGGTGATTGTTATAGGCACAAGTATCTAGCTGCAGGGTGTTGATAACAGCTCTTTAGTGTCTGTGAGAAAGCATATTCCTGTGCTCTGGAACATGTAGATGGGTGACTTTTGCAGCTGTACTAGGGTGCCTAATGTTCTTGGCTATAAGGATTGTGAGGCATCATTTATTCTTGAACCCTTTTTGTGGACAGCTAGGTGTTATGAGTGTAGCCAGAAGTCCTTAGGCCCCTGCTGAGGGTTGGTATGGACCCTACTTAATAGGCAGCACAGTGTCAAATATCATGAACCTGCATTTTCACCATGTTACTGATATAATAAAATTAGAGTTCAAGTGTATAATCTGTTGTACTGTGCTACTGAAAGCCTATGCTGTTGGAGTGGATCCACACAGGTTTATGAAGGATGAAAGGTAGTCAAAGTCCACGGGCATTTTATGCCTGTGCCTAGGCAACAGAACTGTTTCTGCTCTGAGTTCCCAGCTTAGGGGGTCTGGCAGCTTATTTCCCTCTTTGTTAATTTGTTCCCTCTCCAAGGCTGGGCAAATTGCTCAGTGTGTATAAGGGGTCCTACTCCTGGTAGAGGGGATACATCAGTCTCTGAGTCCTGCTTTGGCCCAGTGTAGAACATGAGTAGGGCATGTAAATGAGAGAGAGGTTTATCCCAAAGGAGAGTTTTTTGGTCTGCGCACTGTACGTTATACACAAGCTACTTACCTTCAGCTGATTTTCACTGATTCTGGGGATATGGGTGGGCTGTCTGCCACAAGGTTCATTCCAATGTTAAAAATGCCAGTGCCTGTCTCGTAGCTCTAATGCTAGCAGATTCAGCCCACAGGATGCTGATTCCTGATGAGTCAGGTCTGGCAACTCCTCTGCTATCACTCTTTCTGAATTCTCAACTCTGTCTTTGATGTTCAGGGTTTGTGAAATGTTATATATAATCCATTCAATTCTTTAAGGGGGTCTTTTATAAAAGGGGGACCACAAAAAGTGTGTTACTATTCTACCATCTTGGCCCCACCCCTCTGTTCTTCACGTTTATGAAAAAAAAGAAGAAGAAAAGATGTCTGAAACAGATTAGGGCTAGTAAGCACTAGCACTCTACTCCATTATGGCTTCTTTTAATTTAACTAATAAGGAGAGAGAAATCCTATTTCCAAACAAGGTCGCATGCACAGGTACAGTGTTAAGATTTCCGCATATATTTTTAGGACACAAATTCATTCATAACGGGGAATGAGGGCTTTCATATATTCCTGGGAATCTAGAAAGCCATGCACATGCTCAGAGGTTGGTACATACTCAGAGGTTGGTACATACTCAGAAAAGACCTGAGAAACTCTTACCTCCAGGCTGTGCTCAAGTAGGAAATAAAGATTAATACTGAGTTGTAAACTGCCTGAGTGTTTAAGGTATGACTCAACACACATACAGTACCTTTCTCTAAAGACTGGAAGGATTTTTTGGTTGGTTTGTTTTCTTTTTGGGGGGTTGCAGGTTCTTAAGGAAATCTTTCTCAAACAAAAAACTTGCCACTGAGCTAATGGAATGGAGGCTTCAGTGGTCATACACAGCAACAACAACAAGAATACAATACTTTACAAAACTAGTTCCGAAACATCATTGGGACAATAGCAGAAATAACAAACATTGAAGAGGAATAAGATTCTGATTTCCAAACTAGTCATATTATAATATTCAAAATGATCAGTTAGCAACAAAATATAAAAGGAGTAAAAAGAAACTGCAGTGCATGGACCACTGCTGTTGTTGTTAGATGCTGTGCAGTCAGTTTTGACTCATAGTGACCCTATGTACAACAGAACAAAACAATGCTCTATCTTGCAACATCCTCACAATGGTTGACATGCTTGAGCTCATTGCTGCAGCCACTGTGTCAAGCCATCGCACAGATTTTTTTTTTTTTTTTTTAACTTTTTCCTTGCTTGTCTACCAAGTGTGATGCCCTTCTTCAGGGACCAGTCCTTCCTGATAACACAGAGGGAAAGAAAAATAATGAGTGGAAACTGTCAGTGGAGGAGTAAGTCATTTGACTTGGCAGGCAAAGACTTTAAATGAATAATTTTAAACATATTCAAAAAAGTAAAGGGGATCAAGTACATGAAATTGAAGGAAATCATGAGAACAGCATTTCACCAAGTGAAAAACATTAAAAAAGATAGAAAAAATCTGTAGTTGAAAAGTACAAATGGAATTTTTAAAAATTACTAGGACTATTGAACACACAGAAGAATCAGAGTCTAAGAAATCTATGAGAGACCATCAAATGTACTCACATATACGTAACGTGATTATCAGAAAGAAGATCTATATAAAGGGGAAGATAGACTACTTAGAGATCTAATGGCCTAAAACTTCTCAAATTTTAAGAAAGAAATTAATCCAGACATCCAAAAAGCTCACAAAATCACAGGTGGATAAATGAAAACAGATCCACTCAAAGACACATTATAATCAAAAGGTAAAATTCTAAAAACAAAGTGAATTTTGAATGCAGCATAAGTAAAGTAACTCATGACATTTAAAGGACCCTCAATAAATTTAATAGTTGGTCTCTCATCAGGCTCTATGGAGGCCAGAAGGCAGTGGGATAACTTTTTCAAAGTGCTGAAAGGAAAACAAACAAAACAATTATCAGTAAAAAATTCTATGCCTGCAAAACTATCCTTCAGAAATGAAGGAGAACTTAGGACATCTCCAGATAAATGATAACTGAATGAGTCTGTTGCTAGTCATTTTGCCTACAAGAATAAAAAGAATGCTACAGGTGACAAAAAAGAAAAGTAATCCCTTTAAAACAATGGACAAAGGAACTGAATAAATACTTCTTCAACAAAGTTACACAAATGACCAGTAAGCACGTGAAAAGATATTCACCATCGTTAGCTTTTAGTGAAATGCAGATTGAAACCACAATGAGAAGTCACACTCACGTGGATGGTTATTATCTAAAAAGAAAAAAATGAAACAACAACTGATAGACAGGATGTGAAGAATTGTAGTTTTCATACACTGTTGGTGAAATGTAAATTAATACAACCATTATGGAAAACAGCTTGGTGACTCCTCAAAAAGTTAAACATATAATTACCATCTGACCCAAGAATTTCTCTCCTAAGTATACAACCTAAAGAACCGAAGTTCACAGAAAGACTTGTACACAAATGTTCATAGCAGCATTGCTTGTAATATCCAAAACTTAGAAGCAACTCATATTTTCTTTGATTAATAGATAAGCTAAATGTGGTACATCTATACAATGAAATATTATTCAACCATAAAAGGGAATAAAATAGAGATAAATACTACAAAATGAATCAACTATAAAAACATTATGCTAAGTGAAAGAAGCCAGACATAGGAAGCCACATACGGTATATATTTATTTTATATGAAATATCCAGAATAAATAAATCCATAGAAACAGAAAGTAGATTAGTGGCTGCAAGGAACAGTGAAGAGGAAAATAATGGGATGCCCCTGCTGCTTTGATACAAGCTTCTTTTGGGGATCTGGAATTATATGGTGTCAGTGATATCACAAAACTGTGAATGTATTTTAAAAACACTGAATTATGTACTCTAAAATGGTAAATTTTACATCGTGTATTTTCTTTCAATAACAAAGTTAGTTGAGAATAACTTAACTAATAATATGGTATACAGAAAATGTAGTTAATAGAAACTAATTTAAACAAAAATATCAACTATATTAAAAAAACTGAAGTTTTAGTCTGCTTTCACCTCCAATCCCCCATAAGTAGAGTGTTGATGAAGTTCTCATACAACTAAAATACTGTAACCAAAACCAGTTGCCATCAACTCAATTCCAACTCGTGGTAATTTTATGAGAGTCAAAGCAGAACTGTGTTCCACAAGATTTTCAGTCCCTGTCTGATAAAAGAAAAGTAAAATTTGAAAAAGACCCATTAAGTGGCTAATAAAATATTTTAATCTTGTTTTTTTAAGTGACTGAGTGTGCCTAAAAGGAAGAAAGAGAAATTTGAGGTCACAAATGCGAAAGAAACATCAATGGGGGGTTTGTTGTTGGGCGGTATCAGTGCCAAAGGAACTTACTATCCTGAGTTGATGGTACTCATGCTAGAGAATTAGTTGCAGGGGATGATTGCAGACAATATGCTAAAGTTGTCATTTGAGAAACTCTGCATAAAGATAGAACCCAGGGAGGGTCTCACAGTCAGAGAGAAATTAAGCTAGGGAAAAAATAATCATTTTTAAGACTGTCAGCAGAACAATTTATCTTACCTACCTCTGGGTGGAAGATGAAAAAAAAAAAAAAAAAAGGCAACATCAACCACATGAACAATGGCCTGCCTTCTATGGCATTGGAGTCTGAATATACAATTTTTTTTTTATGACTTTAAATGTACAAAGAAACAACTATATTTTAAAATAGACCAGGTTGCTAGCATTCTCCATACCTGGCAGAAGCAAACATAAACTTTCCGTCAAAGTAGATGTCAAAGGTTCACTCTTTGGACACGAATGGATTGGACTTGGCGATGCAGAGTAACCATGTATTGGATGCACTTTATGGTTCTATACATCTATAGGATGTCATCCTGCTGACCTCTGGTGCGGAGGTCCACCGTCAGCCTTGTAGACAAAGTCACGAGCCCCTGTAAATGACGGGCTGAAGCATCTCACCTGTGACATGTTTTCTAGCCTACTGCCCTTGATATTAATTGGCTTCCTACTTAAATTTTTTTCAAAAAGATACCCCCTCCTCTCCTGGCACAAGGATCAGGGGAGATGCCTTCTGAGAGGGGCCCTTTACTACCCTCTTGGTTTATAAAATAATATTGGGAAAACCTGTACAGGAATTTCTGGGGAAAAGAGCTCAGAGGAATGATTTCTAACACAGCCAGCTTGAGAGCAGCGAGGCCGGCCCAACCCCTGCTGACTTCTCCCAGCTGCTCACCCCTCCCTTCACGTGAGATAAGCAAGCTTGCAAGAAGGCCCTGAAGGGCTTTCCAGAGACAACTCCCCTTCCTCTCTTTCTCAGCTCTTAGATAGCAAACATCTTACTTCAGGAAAATAACTCGATTCCCAAGTTTATTACATTTGGTATCGGCAAACAGACAAATATTAAAGAAATGCCTTTCTTAGAGTAGTTTAAGAGAAACTTAGAATAAGGGACGGTGGACACCCATTGTCCTTACAGGAAGAGATAAGGAAGAGCAGAGAAGGAACAAATAGAGACTGTATAACCTTTAAGATGGGTTTGTCTTCTCTTCCTGCTTAGGTAAAGTTAATAGAAGTCTAAGATTAGTTTTGCTCCAGCTGTTAATTATAAATCACAAATATGCCTGTCTCAGACCATTCTTTAGAGGATTCTAATGGTTATCATGAAAAGGAATGACAAAGTGCTTACTCTTTACTAACTAACAGAGAAGACCCTAATAATCAACAAGAGAAGAAGACCACTGTCTCTAACCATTGTTTAAAAGATCTTAATAGCTAACATGAAAAGAGACACTAGTCTCGAGCCATTATTTGGAAAACTCCAGTGATTGACATGAAGAGACCAAGAGGTACCTGCTTCTTGCCTAGCCAATCACCGACATGGTCAAAGTACTACTGCCTTACCAACTATAAAAAGATAACAATAAACTAAGACGACCCTTCTCTCTTGCTGTCTGGGTCGGGCTGCCTTAAACCAGAAAAGTCTTTCCTGTCTCCTTTATTCATTTCCCGCCGCGCCTCTCCCTCCCTCCGTGCGGGACCCCGAAAAGTGTTGGGACTGGCTCCCGGCACTCTGGAGGGAGGAAGGATAGTGGATACAGAGGAGGGGAAAGGAGACTGTTGGGAGGATGAGACATGTATGGAGCAGAGAGGAATAGTGTGCTGTCACTAGCGGGGAGAACAGTGGAAGCTGCATATAGAGGGGCATGTAAATTTATACGGGAATGTACATTTTCACTCAGTCATATTAAATAAAGAAATAAATTTAAAAAAAAACAAAACAAAACAATAAAACCATATAGTGAGCTTGAAAAAAGTAAACTTATAATGAAGTTCCAACACACAAAAGAAAGTAAGCTGCATAGGAGTACTGCCAATTAAGTGCATAAATTCATCTTAGGAAAAGTGCTACATATCTCGTTGCTGAATATCACTACTATCACCTTCAAAGTACACCCCTTGGGAAGCTATAGATTGAAGCCGGTGCCCAGAGTACCCTTCAAAGCAGTTTCGGAACTTCATCTTCTGGAACGGCATCAGCTGTCTTAGTATTACCTTTGATGTCCTGAATGTCATCAAAATGTCTTCCTCTCAATATTGCCTTTATCTTCAAGTATAGTGAAAAGTTACTGGGGGCCAGATTAGGTGAGTAGGGTGTTCCAAAACAGTTATTTGTTTACTGGCTAAAAATTCCTTCACAGACAACCATACAGTTAAATTCGTGAACTTGCCGCCTTGTCGTTCGCAGTGGCCATTCCAGAGAGTTCCAAAACTGGTTTGAAGGGTGGACTAGGAGCTGGTGTTTGTTCACAGGTTCCCAAAGAGAAGTACTTTGAAGGTGACTGTGATATTATGAAACCTTCATGTCGTAGTGGGATAAATGCTATGTCTGCTCACCAAAAGGTCAGCGGGTCAAATCCGCTAAGGGTTCCTTGGAAGGACTAAGGGACAATTCTACTCTGACCTCTAGGTTCTCTATGAGTCAGAGCCAACTCGATGGCAGTGGGTGGGTAATGATATTCAGCAATGAGGTACGTAGCATGTCAAACAAGTTCCCACGCTTCATTGTTCCTACCTCATATGTAGAAGTAACCAGAAACAAAAATTAGAATAGTAAAAACCAATTATTGAAATTGTTGATACACAATTAAAAATAAATATGTTAATCATATTTTAAAAACTAAGAAAATAAAAATCATTAAGTTTTGAACAAATGACTATGAAAACATAACCAATCAGATTAAAAAAAGGAAATAATTTTCTTGAAATAGTAAATATAATTTAAATTAAAAACAATGACTACTTCATGTAGTAGTCTACACACATTAGAGGGTAGAATTGTTGACCTGGAAGATTTATCTAAAAACGTTAGTAATAATTATGCTCTAAGAGATGGAAAATACAGAAAAAGAGGTTAAAAAGACATGAAGAACTGAGTCTAACCAAAATTGTATGTCCATTCAATGTTTGTGAAGCAAAACTACAGAAGATGATACAAAATTATTATTTGAAGAGATTATGTCTGAGAGCTTTTCACAAATGCTGAAACACATAAATCCTCAGATTCTGAAATCCAAGTGAGTCTGAAGAAAGAAAAGCACAAAATTCATACCCAGTCACATCACTGTAGTATAACTACAGAACATTTCGGGGGAAAAAAAGGTGAATTTAATATTATTCAGAAAGAAAAAATAATAAAATAGATTCTTTTAAAGGAGTGACTTCTGTGTTTAAAACGTCTCCAAAGCCAAAAGGAAAGATGGAAGATTGTCAAATACTTTGAGAAAGCTGGAGAAAAATAACTGTAATCTAGAATTGTTAAATCAAATAAAAAATGTTTTTCAAGAAACTAAATGTAGAAATGTTTGCTATGGAAAAAAAAAGAATTATACTCCCCCCTCCCCCCAAAAAGCAAAACGATTCCTAGAGGCGTTCACAGATGTAACAGGGAATGGCAAATAAAGAAAGTGCTTAATATATTGGTAGATTTTAAAAATGAATATTCAAGTAATAATGATAAATTGATTAAGAGCAACAAAATTATGGACATACACTTTGAATAAGGAGAGAAAAGACTGATTGGAGTTAAAATATCCCTAGACATTTGCTGAGGAGGCTAACAGTACCAACTGCCATTTTATGATTAAGTCTACATGTTAATATTTAAAGTATTTAAAGAATAGAAATAAACCAGTACACAGTGAAACAGAGTGAGAAGGAAAGAAAAGCAATTTGGAGGAGTATAAAAAAGGACAAAAGTTGGATCACTGGAAAAGTGAGATAAACATGAAGAACAAAATAAATCAAATAGTATCAATAATCATAGTACATGTAAATTAATAATCTTTCCCTTAACAGGTAGTTGTCAGACTAGATTTAACAATCAAAAGGACACAGACAGTATTAAAAGTAAAGGACTGAATTTCTTTTCCCTTGTTCTTGTTTATTTCTTTTTATTTTTTTTTTATTATGACTGAGTGAAAATGTACATTCCCATATAAATTTGCGTGTCCACCTATATGCAGCTTCCACTGCTCTCCCTGCCTGGTGACAGCACACTATTCCTCTCTGCTCCATACATGTCTCATCCTCCAATAGTCTCCTTTTCCCTCCTCTCCACCCACTCTCCTTCCTCCAGCCAGAGGTCAGCAGGATGATATCCTGTAGAAGCATAGAACCATAAAGCGCATCCAATATGTGGTCAATCTGCATCACCAAGTTCAATCCATTCGTGTCTGAAGAGTGGACCTTCATTATGATTTATGGGCAAGGGCAGCATTAGGGCCTGGGGCCATGCTTCCAGGGAACCCTGAAGCCACTGGACCATCAACTGCAGTCTTTTAGTGGAGATCTCAGGGTGCACCCCTTTTTATTCTTGTGTTGCCAGTGAAACTCAATTTTGTGAGGTCCATCACAGCTACCACTGGTGGTGGCAGGCACCATCCAGTTCCTGCAGTCCCAAGTCGATGTAGGCACCCACTCATGTGGGTCTCTCTGTCTTCTGGGTTGTCATTTTGGTCCTCAGTGAACATCCGCTCCTGCTGAGTTGGGACCATTTGCTGTAACCTCAGACAGCAGCTTGGCAGCTTTTAAGACCCCAGATGCCACTCACCAATGTGGGGTGCAGAAAGCCCTCTTAGCAAAGTGCTAGTTGTGCCAACTGGCCTCGATTTCACCTAAAAGCATTGTCCCCTGCCTCCTGCCCCAGCTACTCTGTCCTTGCAATATTGGGTTAAGATGGAAGGAGTACTCAAGTTATGTTGAAATCCACTTAATGTTGTTCTTGTTACTAATGTCTGCTATGACCGATTTCACCCAACCGAATTTCTACCACCTATCTAATCTAAACCCTTCCCCCCGTCCTCCCTTCCTCACCTCCCTTGTAGCTGTCAAAGAGTCTTTGCTTCTGTGCATAAGTCTGTTTTTGAGTTCTTATCATAGGGGCCTCATACAATATTTATCCTTCTGTTACTGACTGCTTTCACTCAACATAATGTCTTACAGTTGAAACCAGGTTATGAAATGTTTCCTGAAATCATCATTGTTCTTTATCATTACATAGTGCTCCATTGAGTATATACACCATAATTTACCTATCTATTCCTCTGTTGTTGGGCATCTGGCTTGACTCCATCTTTTTGCTATCATGGGCTGTGCTGCTGTAAACATTCTGGTGCAAGTGTCCATTGGTGTGAAAGGCCTTGATTCTGTAGGATATATTCCAAGTAGTGGAATTACAGGGTCAAATGGTACATCTATATCCATTTTTTTAAGGAAACGCCAGATTGCTTTCCAAAGAGGCTGAATCATTTTGCAAACCCACTGACAGTGCAGGAGAGTTCCACTTTCTCCACAGCCTCTAAAACATTCGTTGGCTGGGTATTTTGGATCATGGCCAATCTTATTGGGGTGAGATGCTATCTCACTGTAGTTTTTATTTGAATTACTTTAATAGCTGATGATCGCAAGCATGTCCGCCTGTGTTTTTTGGCTGCCTGGGTCTCCTGTTTAGAGAAATGTCTGTTCATCTCCTTTGCCCATTGCTTAATTGGATAATTTACCTTTTTCTTATTGATATTTTGTTGTACCTTGTAGATTATGGAAATCAGATGTCAGTCTGACATAGAGTTGCCAAATATTTTCTTCCCATTCTACAGGTGGCCTTTGAACTCTATTAATAAAGTCTTTGGATGAGCAAAAGTGTTTGATTCTCAATAGTTTCCATTTATCTATTTTCTCTTCTGTTGATTGTGGTTTGTTTGACAGAATTTGAAGTCTGTCTACATTGTGTATTAAACCTTCCATTGTTGTTCCTACTTTTTCTTGGATGAGCTTTATTGTTTTATATTTGATATTTAGGTCTTTTATCCAGTTTGAGTTGATTTTTGTATCAGGTGTAAGATATCGATCTTGTTTCAATTTACTGCAGATGGATATCCAATTTTGCCAGCACCATTTGCTGAAGAGATTGTTTTTACCCCAGTTTAATGTCTTAGGGCCTTTGCCAAATATCAACTGTTAATAGGCAGATGTTGTCATCTGTGAGGTCTCGATTCTGTTACATTGATCAATCTGTCTATTCTTGTACCAGTACAAGGCTGTTTTGACCACTGTGGCAGTGTAATAGGTTCTGAAGTTGGGTAATGAGAAACCTCCCAGTGTGTTCTTCTTCTTTAGTAGCACTTTACTTACCCGGGGCTTCTTCTCTTTCCAAACAAAATAGGTAATTTGTTTATCCATCTCATTAAAAAATGATGCTGGAACTTGTATTAGGATTGCATTATATAAGTAGATTGCTTTGAGTAAAATATACATTTTCACAATGTTAATTCTTCCTATCCATGAGCAGGGTCAGTTTCTGCATTTATCTAAGCTTCTCTTAGTTTCTTGTAGTAAAGGCTTGTAGTTCTCCTTGTAAAGGTCTGTTATTTCTCTAGTTAGATTAATTCCTAGGTACTTCACCTTCTTAGGGACTATAGTAAATGGTAATGATTTGATGATTTCTTCATTAACAGTCTCGTTGTTTGTATAACAGAATCCTCCTGATTTACTTATGTTTATCTTGTATCCTGAGACTTTGCTAAACTCTTCTATCAGTTTGAGTAGTTTACTTATAGATTCTTTGGTATTCTCTGCATATACAATCATATCATCAGCAAACAGGGAGATTTTGACTTCTTCTCTGCCAATGCAGATGCCCTTTATTCCTTGGTCTTGTCTAATTGCTCTGGCTAGAACTTCTAGTACAGTGTTGAATAGGAGAGGTGAGAGTGGGCATCCTTGTGTAGTTCCTGTTCTCGAGGGAAACTCCTTCAGTCTCTCTCCATTCAGGATGACGTAGGCAGTTGGCTTTGTATAAATGGCCCTTAATGAGTTGAGAAATTTTCCATCTATGCCTATTTTGCTAAGAGTTTTTATCATGAATGGGTGTTGGACTTTATCAAGTGCTTTTTCTGCTTCAATGGACAAAATCAGGTGATTCTTGTCTTTTGTGTTATTTATGTGGTTCATCACATTAATTGTTTTCCTGATGCGGAACCAACCTTGAATCTCTGGTATGGATCCAACTTGGTCATGATGAATTATTTTCTTGATATGTTGTTGCATTCTATTGGCAAGAATTTTGTTGAAGATTTTTGCATCTAGATTCATGAATGATATCGGTCTGTAGTTCTCTTTCTTTGTTGAGTCTTTCCCTGGCTTTGGTATCAGGGTTATGCCAGCTTCATAGAATGAGTTTGGGGGTACTCCATCACTTTCTATACTGTGAAATAGTCTCAGTAGTATTGGAGATAACTCTTCTCTAATAGCTTGGTAGAATTCTGCAGTGAAGCCAACCGGGCCTGGGCTTCTTTTGATCGGCAGTTTTTAGATGACTTTTTCAATCTCTTCCTTTGTGATGGATTTATTAAGTTGTTCTGCTTCATGTTGTGATAATTTGTGTAGGTGACATGAATCATGGAATTTGCCCATTTCCTCTAGGTTTTCAAATTTGTTAGAGTACAGTCTTTCATAGTATTCTGTTATGATATTTTTTATTTCTGTTGAATCTGTTGTGACAATTCCCCTCTCATTTCTAATTTGAGTTGTTTCCTTGCTTGTTTTTCTTTAGTAGGTTTAGACAGTGGTTTGTCACTTTTGTTGATGTTTTCAAAAAACCAGCTTTTGGTCTTTTCGATTTAAGGAATGAATTTGATATAGCTGGCAAACAGGATCCAGAAAGAAACTAGTGGAAATATGTTAGCTAATTCTCATTAACTAGAAACCCTGGTGATGTAGTGGTTAAGAACTACATCTGCTCACCAAGAAGACAGCAGTTCAAATCTGCCAGGTGCTCCTTGGAAACTCTATGGAGCTGTTGTACTCTTTCCTGTTATAGGGTTTCTATTAATTGAACTCTAAGGAAGTAGGTTTTTGATTCATCAACCAGATACTCAAACTTGTAGTTCACCTGGCTGTCTTAGTTAATTTGCTAAAATTCAAGTTAATCGACATTTCTCCTCTTGATCACAGTCTTCCAGGGTCTGTAGAATAAATCTGAAATTCCTCAAGGTGACATTCAAGACCTTCTATAATCTGGTCCTGAAACACCCAGGCCTCTTTCTACCACTTCTGGTGAATTACACCACTTAGACACTTTACTCTTACTATGGCAAGAATACTCATATATCTGTGCCTTTCATCAAGGGCTTCTAGAAGTTCTCATGTGTAAATGAAACTTTCTGCCACTGTACTCAGAATCTGAAAGTAGACAAACAACAACAAAAAACCCCACTGTCTTTGAGTCAAATCCAACTCATAGCGACCCTTTAGGACAGAGTGGAAATGTAGAACTGTCTCATAGGGTTTCCAGGAAGCACCTGGTGGATTTGAACTGCTAGCCTTTTGGTTGGCAGCTCTAGAAATTAACCACTAGGCTGACAGGGTTTCTGTACTCCAAATCATTTTCTTCATATTCATTTAATTTAAGTCTGAGTTTTTGCACACAGACTTCATAGTACCATCTGTTTTACTTAGATATTTGTGGGTTTTTTCTTGTAAAGTCGATGTTCTGAGAAAAAAATACTATTTTGTATTCCATGTTGTATTCTCCCATTACCTTAGTCAATACCATTTAGATAATAAAAGAACCACCCATTGCTGTTGAGTCAATTCCAACTTCAAGCAACCCTCTAGGACAGAGTAGAACTTCCCCACTTGGTGGATTTGAACTGCCAGCCTCTGGATTAACAACTGTAGTACTTAACGACTGCATCACCAGAGTTTCCATCTGGTTTGTTGACTAATACGTAAATGAGATCTATTACTGAAAGTTCTGATAACAGTATTGGTGCAGGACAAAGCAAAGTTTCATTCAGTTGAACATGGGGTCACCATGAATCAGGGAGTTGACTTGAGGGCACCTAACCATAATAAAAATTCAAAGTTTTTTTCTTCAAGGTATATGGATACTGGCTGCATTTGAGAGCATGATATTTTCTATTTTTATGTTTATTTTCATGCTTCTTTCATAGTGAGGAATTTTCAAAAATGAACTGTTCAATTATCAAAAAACTTGCATGAGTATTTTGGGATTTCACCAAAACTGGGATGGCTTTCAGACAATGACTATAGCACACAGATGGGACCAACAGATAGGTATGGAGGTAGACTATGAGTATATCAAATACATACTGACTGTAGTCTCCATAAGGATATGAGAATTTAAAACTGTTCTTCATTTTTAAGAAATGGAAGGGCTAGCTAGTGATTATTAGGTTGTCTTCAGAATGAATTATTCTCATACTCTACATTTCCTTATTTAGATCTGACTCCAGCATTACCACTCAGGATATACCTGATCTTCTCCCGGTGCTCGACCTCACTGTCAGAAAACACCAGTGATACCACCCCAGTCCATTAAACTAAAAGTAGTCAGCTGAGTTTAGAAATTTGTGAGAAGTCACCATTGTGAGGTTCTTCACTGACCTGTTGGAGCTGTGTCACAGCTCCTGAGTGATAGGGGAAGATGCTGCTTACTTCCATTACTATGAAGGAACACTGAGCCCCCTAAGGGTTTCTGCACATGGGAGGAGGAGGTGCTTAAATTGGAATGGAAACATAGTCACTGGCTGGCTAAAGATTATAGATCTGGTTTCAGTATAGTTGTCTGCCAGTGTTTTGTTTGTTTGTGTTTCCCCAAAGAAAACAATATGTGCAAGATTAGACCAGCTTTCTCTCTCACTTGGAAACACTTAATTTATATTAGTAGACTTCTTTTTTTCTCTCTCTTTAGAAGACAGACATTTATTTGGTTGGGAGATCTGGAGAAGATTAGAAAGTAAATTCACATGTGCTAATTAGAATCCACATTTGTTTGTTTTACAATAAAAATTCGAGGATTTTTTTAAGGTATATGAACATCAACTACATTTCAGAGCATACATTTTCTATTCTCATGTATATATTCATGCTTCTTTCATGCTGAGGAGTTCTCAATAATGAAATGTCCAGCTATCAGAAAAGCTATGTTAACATTTTTTGATTTGACCAAAATGTGAGTTTTTAGATTTACATACAGCTTTTACATTTATTACTATTATTTTATTTCCCCACGTTTTAGTTTTGTCCAGAGATTTATTCAAATATCTGTAAGTTTTTCCTCAATACTATGATGATGTATTCACATACATAAATACAACATTGTAACAAGGATCCTGAGAAAGATATTAAACAACTGATAAAATCTGATTCCCTAAAACTGGTTTCTTTTTTTTTTTTTTTATTATGACTGAGTGTCTGATGAGCTTTAAAATGTGTTCCCATGTGATGAAAATTCACTTGTCAGAGTGTTTGATTTTTGAACAGGAGAGAGCTGGTACCGAAGAGTATAAACTGCAGGTGAGTGGTGAAAAATATCAAGAGAAACAAGATGTAGACATTTAAAGGGATTTAAGTAACGTGCATATTGTACTTTGTCATTTCTACACTGTACTTTGTACATTAGAAAAAACATTTAAAACTTTATGTGCACTGAGTACAAGAAATCATTACCAAGGCTTTTCATATGAGGAGCCACTGTTAATTAGACATGACCTTGAGAAGTCTTAAAGTACAGGTGGAGATCACTGCCAGTACAGAAACCAGCCGGTCAAGAACAACCTATTGCATATACCAGTAGGAAAAGCCTTTTCCTCAGAAACTCATTATTTGATGATTGAAAAAAATGTCTAGACAGCAAATTGGTTTTGGACAGTTTAAGGTAGTAAAGCATTTTCCTGGGGAAAAATATATATTAGAGACAGATCATAGAAATATACAATGATGGAACAGAATGAAAGATGAGTAATATTAAGCTCTTAAGATATTGTATGTTTCTGTAGCCATATATGGTTGCATTTTCTCCAGTAATTTCAAGAATGCAATACAGTATTGTGTTTTCAAAGATTTTTTCTGGGTAGTAAAACAATAGTTGTGCCAGAAAAGTTTTTTTTTTGCAATTAATCTTAATAAAAACAAGGGAAATTTACACATGACTCTCCCCAGCCCTTGTATTCTAATTTTCTCTATTGCCCACATAATACTTCTGAAGTAATGAGCCATTTCAGTTCTTGCAGGCTGAAAATGTGGAGAGGGAAGCTCCTCCAGAGAGGTTCTGGTGAGTGTTGGTTAGGAAACTAGAAGGAAAAGTGGCTGAGGATATGACCTTGGTCAAGGGTTTGTATGATGTGATATGACTGTATGATTCTATTTCTTGACCATGGCCTCCCACTAAAGGAAAACAAACATTTACTATGGGTTTTCAGGGTAAGTTTTCTGTTATGTTGGTGAGACTACAGTGTCAAGAAATGGAGACTTACTGCTTCAATCAGAAGATTCTACCTTTTTTTTTCTGATTTGATCACAAAAGATTCTTATTGGAGAAAAACATGTAAATGTGTACTGAGGGCTTTGACTGAGCTGATATAGTAGCTTGGCTACTTCAGTAAAGTGGGTCCCCCACCTGTAAGCATCTAAGGAGACTTCAGTTGTCTACTCAGTGTGAAAGAAGAAAGTTTATGGGTATATGTGTATTTGTAGAGCCAGGCAGATAAATGAGGAGCATATGAATACAAAGGCAATGCACTTTTGTACCCCTTTTCACTTCAGGTTGGCAGACTGTTTCTGAAGTATTGTGAAGAGATAGTTTGGAATATCAAGAAATTATTTCAGGGGCAGAGTCAAGATGGCAGACTAAACACAGAACTCCCTAAATCCTTCTGGAAACCAAGGCCTGAATTGATAATTAAACAGAGCCACCTGGACATCTAGTGAGCTCTAGGTCACAGCAGAGGACTGTCAAATTTCTCTACATACCGTTGAGCTTGAAACTTCTCTTTCATGGACGCCTGCACTTGTTAACTCCTGGCTCTTGTGGACTGAAGGTAAATCACCATTTTAACTTTTTTTTCTCTGTCTTAGCTGGTGGAAGAGGCTAAGGTGACTGGCAGGAAGGCTCAGACACTCTGCTGGTGAGATCAGAGAGTGGAGTTGCCACATTTTGAGAGCCTGGTCTTGGAATCTATGCAACTCAGCACCTCTGATCTCTCTCTCTCAGAATCTCCGAATCTGCACCATTGAATAGCCTTTTCTTAGGCAGCCAGCAGAGCTTATAGAGGATGCCATCTTGATTCACTGGGAGGTGGCGTTTCCTATACAGAGGCCTCAGCTGGACCTAATTCCCAGGCCAGGAGGCAGTGCCTGCCTGGAAAATGTTTTTCCAGCACTAAAGCAGTCTTTGATATAGAGATACTTTGCTAGTTGGGAACAGGGACTTGCACATCTAAAAGCATGACTAATTTTGAAAGCTGTCAGATATCTTTTACCTTCCGATAGAGAAATAACTGTGGTGCATCCAGATGACATCTCTTCCAGCCTTTACTATCTCACATTATAGTGTCAGCTGATGGCTCCCCAGTGACTCTATAAGTGGGGTGATGTCTTTGCCAATCAGGAGATGGAGCCTGCTACCCCAGAGATTCCATGGATCCTAGTCACTGGAGTACATAGAGATGTCTTGTGATCAACTTCCTTTTCAGACAGATGCAATTAAAATAACACTGGAGGAAAAAAAAAAACCTCTAGATGACAAAAAGCAACAAACTTTGGATTGGAACATTAGGAGGAATTCACCTGTGGCTTCAAAAGGCCCACAAAAGAAAAATCCCAAGAACTTCCCAGATGAAGAAGTGTTTCTGAAACTATTGGAGTGCAAGTACAAAAGGATTATATAGAGAGCCCTCCTAGACCTTATACAAAATGCAGAAGAGCAAAATGAAAAATCAAGCAAGTTGTGTGATCTGGTAGAACACCAGAACTCTGAAATCCAACAGATCAAGAACAAAATCAAAGAGATAGATAATTCAGTTCAAAGCCAAGTAAAGAGAATTGAACAAATGGAAAATAGATTTTCGGTCTTGGAAAACAGAGCTACTGGCTCCAGCATCTAGGAAGAGAAATCAGAAAAATGAAGAAGTATTAAGAAGCATGCGAGACTCCATTAAGTGGAACAACCTACAATGAATTGGAGTTCCTGAACAGGGTGGGACACGTGAGAACACAGAAAGCATTTTTTTTTTGAGCTGCTGACAGAAAACTTCCCAGAAATTATGAAAGAAGAGAATATAGATATCCAAGATGCATATCAAACACCATGCAATATAGATCTCAAAAGAAAGACTCCAAGACATGTTATAATCAAGCTTAACAAAATGAAGCATAAGCAGAAAATCTTAAAGGCAGCAAGACTGAAAGCAAAGTTAACAGTCAGAGGGAAACCTTGCAAGCTTTCACTGGATTTCTCAGCAAAAACAAGGCTGGCACAGAGACAATGGCATGACACATTCAAAGCCTTGAAGAAATGAGAGGGGAGTTGTCACCACAGATTCCTCAGAAATCCAAAATATCATAACAAAATACTATGAAAGACTGTACTCTAACAAATTTGAGAACCTAGAGGAAGTGGACAAATTCCTTGATTCATATCACCGACTCAAATTATCACAAGGTGAAGCAGAATGACTTAAACCCATCACAGATAAAGAGATTGAAAAAGTCATCCAAAAAATACCAACCAAAAAAAGCCTGGGCCCAGGTGGCTTCACTGCAGAATTCTACTAAGCTTTTACAGAAGAGTTATCTCCAATAATACTGAGACTATTTCACAGCACAGAAAGGGATGGAATACTTCCAAATTCATTCTATGAAGCCAGCAGAACCCTGGCACAAAAGCCAGGGAAAGGTCCAACAAAAAAGGAGTACAGACCAATATCACTTATGAATCTAGATGCAAAAATCTTCACCAAAGTCCTTGCCAGTACACCACAACAACATATCAAAGAAATAATTCATCACAACCAAGTTGGATTTGTACCAGGGACGCAAGACTGGTTCAACATCGGAAAAACAAGTGTGGCCTACTGCATAAATAATGCAAAAGAATCACCTGATTTTGTCAATTGATGCAGAAAAGGCATTTGATAAAGTCCAACACCGGTTCATGCTAAGAACTCTCAGCAAAATAGGAATAGATGGCCAATTTCTCAACACAATAAGGGCCATTTATACAAAGACAACTGCCTACATCGTCCTGAATGGAGAGAGATTGAAACAATCTCCTTTGAGAACAGAGCTAGACAAGGATGTCTACTCTCACCTCTCCTATTCCACATTGTACTAGAAGTTCTAGCTAGAGCAATCAAATACCAAGCAATAAAAGGCATCTGCATTGGCAAAGAGGAAGCAAAATCTGCCTATTTGCAGATGATATGATTGTATACACAGAGAATCTTAAAGGATCCATAAGTAAGTTACTCAAACTGATAGAAGAGTTCAGCAAAGTCTCAGGATACAAGAGAAAAATAAGTAAATCATTAGGATTCCTTTATACCAACAGTGAGATTATTAAGGAAGAAATCACCAAATCAGCACCATTTACTATAGTACCCAAGAAGATAAAATACCTAGTAATAAATCTGACCAGAGAAATAACAGATCTTTACAAGGAGAACTGCAAACCATTACTACCAGAAACTAAGAGAGACTTATATGATTGCAGAAACCTATCATGCTCATGGATAGGAAGACTTAACTTGGTGAAAATGTGTATTTTACCCAAAGCAATTTACTTATCTAATGCAATCCCAATACAAATTCCTGTGACATTTTTTAGTGAGGTGGAGAAACAAATTACCAGCTTTGCTTGGGAAGGGAAGAGGCCTCGGATGAGCAAAATATTTCTGAAGAAGAACACACTAGGAGGCCTTTCACTACCTGACTTTAGAACGTATTACACTGTCACAGTGGTCATAACAGCCTGGTACTGGTACAAAAAGAGACAGATAGATCAATGGAACAGAATTGAGACCCCAGAGATGGCACCATCCTCCTATGATATTCGACAAAGGCCATAAGACATTAAGCTGGGGTAAAAATGATCTCTTCAACAAATGGTGCTGGCAAAATTGGATATCCATCTGCAACAAACAGAAATGAGACTCATTTCTTATACCTTATACACAAACCAACTCAAACTGGATAAAAGACTTAATATCACATCTAAAATAATAAAGCTCATTCAAGAAAAGTTAGGATGAACAATGGAAGTCTTAATACACTATGCAAACAGACTTCAAAATCTGACATACCACAGCCGATAGAAAACAGATAAATGGAAACTATTAACAATCAAAAACTTTCACTCATCCAAAGACATTATCAATAGAATTAAAAGGCTACCTACAGAATAGGAAAAAATATTTGGCAACTGTATGTCAGACTGATGCCTGGTTTCCATAATGTATAACATACTATGAAATATCAACAATAAAAAGATAAATCATCCAATTAAGAAATGGGCAAAGGAGATGGACAGATACTTCTCTAAAGAGGAGATTCAGGCCATGAAAAAACACATGCGAACACCCTCACAACCATTAGCTCTTAAAAAAATTCAAATCAAATCTACAATGAGATATCATCTCAGCCCAACAAGGTTGGCCATGATCCAAAAAACCCAAAACAACAAATGCTGGAGAGGCTGTGGAGAAATTGAAACTCTTGTACTCTGTTGGTGTGGTTGCAAAATGGTGCAACTTCGGAGAGCAATCTGGTGCTTCCTTAAAAACCTTGATCTAGATACATCATTTGACCCAGTAATTCCACTACTTGCAGTATATCCTGCAGAATCAAGGCCATTCACACCAACTGATTCATGCACACGAATGTTTATTGCAGCACAGTCCGCAGTAGCAAAATGGTGGTATCAACCCAGATGCCCAACAACAGAGAAATGGATAGGTCAACTATGGTATATATACTCAATGGAACACTACGCAATGATAAAGAATAAAGATGATTCCAGGAAACATCTCATAACCTGGTTTCAGTTGGAGGACATTATGTTAAGTGAAAGTAGTCAGCGACAAAAGAACAAATATTGTATGAGATACCTATGATAAGAATTTAAAAACAGACTCAAACGTAGAAGAAAAAGCTCTTTGAAGGCAGTAATGGCATGGAAGGAGGGAGTGAGGAGGGAGAGTTTAGATTAGATAGTGAATAGAAACTTGGTTTGGTGAAATTGGAGACAGCACACATTAGAAAGAAGATCAATATTAACTGGACTTCTACATAACATGATTACTCCTTCCATCTTAATCCAATATTACAAGGATGGAGTAGCTGGAGTGGGGGGCCAGGGACTATGCTCTCAGGGGAAACCAAGGCCAAATGGCACAACTAGCATTTTTCTAAGACAGCCCTCTGGACCCCACATTAGTAAGTGGCATCTGGAGCCTTAAAAGCTGCAGAGCTGCCATCTGAGGGTACAGCAAATGGTCCCAACTTAGCACGAACGGATGATCACCAAGGACCAAAACAACATAGGGGAAAGTGAACCCAGAAAACAGAGAGACCCAAGTGAGTGGGTGGCTACATTGACTTGTTACCAGAAGAACCAGATGGTGCCCGGCCAGCACCAGTGATAGCCGTGATGGAGCTCACAAAGTTGAGTCTCACTGGCAACACAAGAATAAAAAGGAGTACATTCTGAGAGTTCCATCAAAAGACCACAATTAAAGGTTTATGGGCCTTAGTGTTCCCCTGGGTGTATGGCCCCTGGCCTTGATGCTACCCCTGTCCATAAATCATAATGGAGTTCAGCTCTTGGACAGTAATGCATTCAGCTTGAGGTCAGAGTGATCATATCTTGTGTGTACTTTATGGTTTTATGCATCTATAGGATGTCGCCCTGCTGAGCTCTTACTGGAGGAAGGAGAGTGGGTGGAGAGGAGGGGATAGGAGATTATTGGGAGGATAAGAGACGTATGGAGTAGAGAGGATGAGCGTGCTGTCACCCGGCAGGTAGAGCAGTGGAAGCTGTATATAGGTGGGCATGCAATTTATACAGGAATGTACATTTTCATTCAGTCATAATATAAATAAATAAATTTCTGAATGTCAGTTGACCTTAATATCTCCTGAAACCATGATCCCTAGACACCTGCTACTCTCTCCCTCAAAGTTTTCAGTTATATTCAGAAAACCTCTTAGCTTTTGGTTTAGTGCAGTTGTGCTGATTTCTCCTTAATTGTATGTTGCCTTTCCTTTCACCTAGAATACTTTTTGTCTATCTAGTTAGTGTGTCGGATCTGACTCGATGGCACTTGGCTTTTTTTAGTTAGTGCATACTCCTCTCTCTCCTACCTCCTCTCATAACATCAAAGAATGATTTCTTTTGTGTTCAAAACTTTTCTTGACTTTTCAAAATAGTGATTTTATACAATATTTGTATTTTTGCAACTGAGTAATTTCACTCAGCGTAATGCCTTCCTGATTCCTCTATGTTGTATTTCACAAATTTATTATTGTTCTTTGTCTTTTCATAGTATTTCATCATGTGAATACACCATATTTTGTTTATCCATTCATCTGTTGATGGGCTCTGTTTTAGTCAGCTAGGGTTGCTCTAACAGAAGTACCACAGAGTGGATGGCTTTAACAAAGGAAGGTTTATTCTTACACAGTCCGGTAGGTTGCAAGTCCATATTCAGGGTGACTGCTCCAGGGGAAGGCTTTCCCCTTGTCGGCTCTGGAGGAAAGTCCGATATTGCATCAGTCTTTGTCCAGGGAGTGTCCTGGCACAGGAACCTCAGGTCTGAAAGATGTGCTCTACTCCCGGTGCTGCTCTCTTGATGGTAGGGAGGCTCCCAAATTGTCCTTTGTTTCTTCTCTCCTTTTTGTCTCTTGCAAGCTGAAAACATTAAGGTGCGGCAAGCCACATTCTGGGGAAACTCCCCCTACAGCAGACCAGGGAAGCAATTCTATGCAGGAATTTGTAGCCCCACCCTAATCCTTTAACACACAGTTTAGCAAAACCACAAAATGGAGGAGAGTCCCAAGATACTGGGAATCATATCCTAGCCACGTGGCTGCACATATGTTTGGGGGGACACAATTCAAACCATGACAAGCTCCTATGTTGATCTGATTTTTTGTTTTGTGGACAGTGCTGCAATGAACATTCATGCACATTTATCTATTCACATGACAGCTCTTATTTCTCTAGAATATATTTCAGGGAGTGGGATTGCTGGGACACATGATATTTCTGTATCTGGTTTTTTTAAGGAAGGGCCGAATTGACTTCCAAAGTATTCATACCATTTCGCAGTCCCAACAGCAGGGTGTTAAGTGTTCAAGTCTCTCCACAGCCTCTGAAATATTCATTGTTTTGTGTTTTTTGGATTAATGCTCACCTTGTTCGGTTGAGATGGTAGTTCATTGTAGCTTTGATTTGCGTTTTTCTAATGGTTAACAATACTGAGCATTTCCTTACATATCTGATAGCCACTTGAATGTGTTCTTTGGTGGAGTGCCTGCTCATATTCTTTGTACAAGGTTTTGCAGTATCTTGTAGATTTTAAGAGATTAGATGCTGGTTGTATTTGTTTATCCCAAGATTATTTCCTAGTCTTTGGTTGGTTTTCACTCTTTCAGCGAAGTCTTTAGATGAGCATAAGTATTTGATTTTTAGGAGTTCCCGGTTACCTCTTTTCTATTCTAGTACTAGTGCTTTGTTAATAATATTCTGTATTCTCTTTTGTAAGGGGCTCCTATTTTTTTTCTTCAGCGATCTTTGTCCTTTCATATTTTATATTTAGGCCTTTGATCCTATTCAAGTTAGTTTTTGTGCATGGTGAAAGGTATAGATCTTGCTTCGTTTGTTAAAGAGGTTACCTTTTCTCCAGTTGACAGAATTTGGACCTTTGCCAAATATCAGCTGCTCACAGGTGGATGATTTTATGTCCGGGTCCTCAATTCTGTCACATTGGTCTATGTATCTGTTATACTCGTACCAGGCTGCTCTGACTACAGTGGCAGTATAGTAGGTTCAACAATCAGGTAGTGTGAGGCCTCCTACTATGTTCTTTTTTACTAATGCTTTACTTATCCAAGGCCTTTTCTCTTTCCATATGAAGTTAGTGATTTGTTTTTCCATCTCCTTGGATCACAATTGTATCTACACATCACTTTGGGTAGAATAGACATTTTTAAAACGTTGAGATTTCCTATCAAGAGCAAGGCATGTTCGTCACTTATATAGATCTCTTGGTTTCTTGCAGTAGTGTTTTGTAGTTTTCTTTGCATAGATCTTTTAGGTCTCTGGTTAGATTTATTCAGTACTTTATCATCTTAAGGACTATTGTTCATGGTAATGAATTGGTGATTTTCTCTTTGACTTCTTGTCTGTTGGTGTAGAGCAATCCAACTCATTTTTGTTGTGCTTATCTTGATTCTGATACTTATTAAACTCTTCAATTAATTCCAGTAGGTTTTTTGGAGGAGGGGTGAGGGGGAATTCTTTAGGGTTTCCTTTGTGTAAGATTGTATCACCTGCAAACACAGATACTTCTATTTCTTTCTCACCAATTTGAATGCCTCCCCCCCCCCAGCCTAATTATTCTGGCTAGGAACTCCAGCTCATAGTTGAATAAAAGTGGTTCCAAAGGGCATCCGTGTCTGATTGGTGACTTATATGACTGCTCTTGATTCTGTAAGATATGTTCTAAGCAGTGGGATTACTGGGTCAAATGATATATCAATTTACATCGTGTTAAGGAAGCACCAGACTGCTTTCCAAAGAGGTTGTACCATTTTGCAATCCCACCAGCAGTGTAGGATAGTTCCAATTTAACCAGAACCTGTCCAGCATTTGTTGTTTTGTGTTTTGGAACATGGCCAGCCCTGTTGGGGTGAGATGATATCTCACTGTAGTCTTGATTTGGATTTCTTTAATAGCTAATGATCGTAAGAATTTCCACATTGGAAATTTCCACATCTTTTGGCTGCCTGGATATTCTCTTTAAAGAACTGTCTGTCCATCTCCTTTGCCCAGTGCTTTATTGGATTATTTATCCTTTTCTTGTTGATATTTTGCAGTACATTGTGCTTTATGGAAATCAGACATCAGTGTGACATACAGTTGCCAAATACTCTTTCCCATACTGTAGGTGGTCTTTTAATTCTTTTGATAAAGTCTTTGAATGAGCAAAAGTGTTTGATTCTTAGTAGTTCCCATTTATCCTTTTTCTCTTCTGTTTGTGGTTTGACAGATTTTGAAGTCTGTTTAAGTTGTCTATTAAAACTTCCATTATTGTTCCTATGTTTTCTTGGATGAGCTTTATTGTTCTAGATTTGATATTTAGGTCTTTTACCCAATTTGAGTTGGTTTTTGTATAAGGTATAAGATATTGTAGATGAATATCCAATTTTGCCAGCACCATTTGTTGAAGAGATTGTTTTTAAAGCAGTTTAACTTCTTAGGGCCTTTGTCAAATATCAGCTGTTCATAGGAGAATGATACCATTGCTGGGGTCTCGATTCTGTTCCATTGATCTATCTGTCTCTTTTTGTACAAGGACCAGGCTGTTTTGACTACTGTGGCAGTGTAATCAGTTCTAAAGTCTGGCAGTGAGAGGCCTCCCAGTGTGTTCCTCTTCATTAGTGCTTTTCTTATCCACCGTTTCTTCAATTTCCAAACACAGTTGGTGATTTGTTTCTCTATCTCATTAAAAATGTCACTGAATTTGAATTGGGATTGCATTGTATATGCAGATTGCTTTGGGTAAAACAGACATTTTCATAATGTTAAGTCTTCCTATCTGTGAGCAGGGCAAAATTCTCCAATACTGTCTCTCTTAGTTTCTTGTAGTAGGGTCTTGTAGTTCTCTTCGCAAAGGTGTCTCTCTTATTTCTCTAGTTAGATTTGTTCCTAGGTATTTTATCTTCTTGGGGGCTATAGCAAATGGTGCTGATTTGGTGATTTCTTTTTTAATGGTCTCTTTGTTGGTATAAAGGAATCCTATCAATTTGCTTATGTTTATCTCGTATCCTGATACTTTGCTGAACTCTTATATCAGTTCGAGTAGTTTACTTATGGATTCTTTAGGATTCTCTTTGTATACAATCATATCATCTCCAAGGGAGATTTTCACTTCTTTGCTGATGTGGATGCCCTTTATTTCCTTGTTTTGTCTTATTGTTCTGGCCAGAACTTCTATTACAATGTTGAATAGGAGAGGTGATAGTTGACATCCTTGTCTAGTTCCCATTCTCAAGGGGAATTCTTTCTGTCTCTCTCCAGTCAGGATGATGTAAGTGGTTTGCTTTGCATAGATGACCCCTATTGCATTGAGAAATTTATCTTCTATTCCTATATCGCTGGGAGTTTTTAGCACGAATGGGCATTGTAATTTGTCAAATGCTTTTTCTGTATCAGCTGACAAGATCAGGTGGTTCTTATCGTTTGTGTTGTTTATGTGGTTTAACTCTCCCATTATTACTGTGGACTGATCAATCTCATTTTTCAATGCAATCAGTGTTTCTTCAATGTATTTAGATGCTCTAGTATTGAGTGCTTAAATATTTAATATTGCTAAGTCTTGTTTGTGTATTGAGCCTTTCAGCTGTAAGTACTGTCCATCCTTGTCCATGATGGTGGATTTTACATTAAAATCTTTTTTATCTGAGACTACTGTCATCACACCTGCTCTTCTTTGTGTTTTGTTAGCTTGGTATGTATTATTCCATCCTTTAATTTTCGGTTTGTTCATATCTTTCTTTAAGTCTAAGGTGAGTTTCTTGTAAGCAATTTATAGACGGGTCATGTCTTTTGATACAAATTGTCGCTTGTTGTGTCTTTGCTGGAGCTTTCAGTCCACTTACATTCAGTGACATATTGATAGGTAAGTGTTTATTGTTGTCATTTTGATGTATTCATTTTTGTGTTGGTGTCTTCTTGTTGCTTCCAATATTCTGTTCTGGGTCATTCTTCTTTATGGGTTGATTTTTTTTCATCCTTTTCAGTATTGGTTTTATGTTTGTTGTGACTCCTGTGTTTCATTTCTTGTTTTGATACGCTGCATCTTTATTGTGCTTTGTGACTACCCTTATGATCCCCCTTAATAACCTAAGTTTAAACCCAATTTTAAATTTTACATATCTTACTAACTTCCTCTCCATTTGGAAGAACTATAACTACTGTAGTAAATCCCTCTTTTTAATGTGATGATATCATAGTTTTCATGATATAATCACTGGATCCCTTTTTTTAATATTATTGCTTTGACTGAGTTTTGTGTCTTCCCTAAACTTAGTACTTTTCTGGATGTGTTTCCTGCGTTGTCTCCAAAAATATAGGGTTAATGGTTTTGTTTCTCTAAACAGAGAGTTTCTTTCAGTATTTCTTATAGCATTGGTTTGACTTTGACAAAGTTTCCAAGTTTCTGTTTATCTGTGAATGCTGTAATTTCATCTTCATATTTGAAAGACAGTTTTGCAGGATATATAATTCTTGGTTGGAAATTTTTTTCCTTCAAGGTTTTGAATGTGTCATGCCACTGCCTCCATGCCAGTATCATTTCTACTGAGAAGTCGGATGAAAGCCTTCAGGGCTTTCGTCTGAATGTTAGCTTTGCTTTGAGTTTCACTGCCTTTAAGAACTTCTCTTTATGTTTTATTTTGTTAAGCTTGATTATACTATGTCTTGGTGTCTTTCTTTTGGGGTCTGGTTTTTGTGGTGTTCAATACACATCTTGGGAATCTATGTTCTCTTCTCACATAATTTCAGGGAAGTTTTCTGTCAGCAACTCAACAATGATACTCTCTGTGTTTTCAGGTATCCCTCCCTGCTCAGGAACTCCAAGTAATTATAGACTGTTCCTCTTGATAGAGTTCTACATTTTCTTAATGCTTCTTCATTTGTCTTGTTTCTTTTCTCTGATTTCTCCTCATAAATGCTGATACCAGTAACTCTATCTTCAAAGTCAATAAGTCTAGTTTCCAGTTGTTCAAGTCTGCTCTTATGGCCTTCAATCAAGTTGTCTGATTCTTTAATTTTGTTATTGATCTGTCAGAGTTCAGAATGCTGGTGTTCCATCAGTTCAAAGAGCTTGCTTAGATTTTCATTTTGCTCTGCTGTATTTTGTATAATATCTAGGAGGGCTCTTTGTGTAATTCTTTTGTAGTCAACCTCCAATAGTTTCAGAAAAGCTCCTTCATCTGGGAAGTTCTTGATTCTTTATTTTGGGAGATTTCTGGAAGTATGGGTTGATTTTTCTTTAAATGTTTGGCTAGGATTTGTTGCTTTCTGGACATCTAGAGGCTGTTTATTTTCTCTGGCATTGCCTTAACAGGAGCTGAGGCACAGTTCCAAGGAGGAAATTGATAACCATTCACCTCTATGTATTCCAGTGACTGGGCCCAGGAGAATTTCTGGGATAGCAGGATCCACCCGCTGGCTGGCAAAGACATGGCCCAACTTTTGGTGTCAGTGGGAGGCCATCAGCTGACTCTATGATGTGGGTCACTAAAGGTTGGAAGTGATGCTGTTGGGCTGCACCACAGTTACTTCTCTAGGCAGTCTTATTTTGAAAGGTAAAAGCTTTCTAACCTCTTCCAAAATCAGTCAGGCTTTCAGGTGTACAAGACCCTCCTTCTGGCTAGCAATGGAGGCACCTCTACAGCCATCCCCAGATGCTGTGATGTAGACTAAAATACAGACAGGCTACTGCCCTGCTGTCATCTCCTGCTGGGCCCCTCCTGTAAGGCTACACTTTGCTAAGTACAGCTTTTCTGCTGGAAAAGGACTCCCTGGGCTGGCATTGCCTCTTAGCTCTGGTATTAGCCACTGCTGATGCCTCTGTTTGGGTAACACTGCCTCTGAGTAGAGCAAGATGGCATCCCAGACAAGCTGTCCCACCCACTGCAAAATAGTCACATCTATGGCGGAAGTCTGGAAAGAGAGGGTGGAGAGGCTGTGGTGCTCTGACTCTGGAACTAGGCTCTCAAGATGCGGCTATTCCATCCACTGAGCACATCATCAGTGCAGCTGAGCTCTGCTGTCGGTTAAGCCCATCCCCTTTCTGCTGGCTAACATAAAGGAAAAAAAAGGTTAAAAATGCCAGTTACCTTCAATCCTCAAGAGCCAGACATTCAACAAGGGCAGAGGTCAGTGAAAGAGAAGTTTTCCATTTAGTGGCACATAGTCCAAACTAACAGCCATATGCCATGTCCTAGGGCTCATTGGTTGCCCAGAAAGTTACTTTTAATTATCAATCCAAGCCTTAGTTTTCAGAGGGAATTAAAGAGATGTCTGTCTAGTCCACTGTCTTGACTCTGTCTCTAAATACTACTCAGAAGAATTCTTGATTCTTTGAGACCATTTTTAAGCTATCATAATCTGCCTCTTTGTCTTACTTTATACTGACTGTTGTCTCCAAGCCATCAGTAAGCTATTATATTTATATATTTTATGTCTGCTTACTGTGTCCTAGCTTCTTGTTTTGTTTTCTTTTGAAATGCCAAATAGGCTTGTCATGTGAGATAGTCTGATTATTGCTGTCTTTCAAGCTCTAATGTCCAGTAAGAAAGTAGGTGGAGCTTTTACCAAGTATGTGAGTTCGTAAGTCTGTTTACTTGTATAGATTCATCCCAGGTATCCAGGTGGTTGGTAACCAAGTGTGTAGTTCAGGCTCTCATCTTCAGTTCTAGAAGGGCAGGCTGATCAGTACTGATACTCATATCTTGTTGCATGCATTGAGCAAGGCAGGAGGTTCACTGCCACCCTTGAGTGTATGTGAAAAAAAGCATGTCATTGTTTCTTAAATTAATCTGGTGTGTAGGTTTTGCAGAACAATGAGTGCCCACTGTTGTTGACTGTAAGGACTGGAATGCACTACTTCTTCTTGGCCCCCCATTGTGTTGTGGGTAGTTTTGTGGCTTAGGTGGAGCCACCAGTCTTCAGGCTCCTTCTGTGGGTAGATCAGAATTCTGTTTAATTGGCACCTTGATGGCAGATGCCAGGAACTTACCTTTGTACCATAAAGCTGATAAAATAAAATTAGTATTCATCTATTCCTTGTTACGTTGTGTTTATGAAAGCCTGTGCTGTTACAGTGGGCCTACACAGTTCTATACAGGACTGAAAGGCATTCAAAGTCCATGGGCCCCTTAAGCTGTGCCTAGCAATGGAACTGCTTCTGCCCTGAGTTCTAGCTTAGAGGAGCCAGCTGATTATTTTTTCCCAGTTTGTAAACTTTTTCCCACTCTAAAGCTGGGCAAATGGCTCAGGGTGCATAAGGCCTCCTCCTTTCAACTGAGGGGATGTGACAATCTCTGAAGCCATCTTGGTCCCAGTGGAAAGGGCAAGTAAAATGGAAAAAGGCTTATCTTGAAGGAAAGTTTTTGATTTATATGAGGTAGATTAAATGAAGATTTATTATTCTTTAATGATCTAGTTCCCCTTTTATTTGCTTCTGGAGGTGTGAGTAGACTGTCTGCCCCAAGGTCTCTCTTAATTTGGAAATGGCACTGCTCACCTCACCTCTCTGACATCATCAGACATAGCCTGTGGAAAGTTGATTCTCAGTTACATTTGTCCACTCCTTGCTGCTTCTGAAACTTCTCTCCCTCTCCTGACACTCAGTCTGATTTCTCAACTTTGCCTTTGATATTTAGGGCTCCTATAATGTGATATATAATCAAATCATCTGTTTTGTTGTGTCTCTGCTTTAAGAGACATCACTGGAAGCATCTGACTACTCTGCCATCTTGGACCTGTGTCCACCCCCAAAACTATTTTTTTAACAAGTTTGTGAGGGTTAAGATTGTGTGTCAACTTGTCTGGGCCATGATTTTCAATGTTTTGGTAGTTGCATAATGTTATGGTCACTTCCATGCTGGAATGTGCTATGTGGTACTAGCAGGGATGGGGCTCATGGTAGTTCGTCACCCCCTCAGCCTGCATCTCTCTACCTTCCACCAGCTGCTTCTCACCTGTTCACGTTGCTAAGGTTTTAGCTTATAGATCCAGCAGCTTCTGCTCCCTATCTTCTGTTGTCCAGTTCTTGGTACTTTAGCTAGCAGCTCTAGGGATTTATTGATCTCCACAGCCTGCAAGTAAGAGTCTTGTTCTGTGATCTGATGATCCCATGTTTATCCACTATATGAATCAGGAGAAACTTTGCAAACTTACCTGCCATCTTGGGATTCAGTGATTTTCACAGCCTGTGAGTGGGAACCTTGTTCTCTGACATGCTAACCTTTAGTGCACTAGCTGCTGCAGCTGCATGAGGCTTGTATTCTGATCAACCTCTACAATTGTGTGTGCTATTTTCTTTATATAAATCTATCTGTAGGTAAATTGATTGATTGATTTGTATGCTTTACTGGTTTTGCTTCTCTAGAGAATGCAGCCTAAGACAATGGAAAATTATTTCATTATAAAACCAGGTGAAAAAGGAAGTATAATACAAAATTGCAGTAGGGAATGAACCTACCAATTTATTACTACAGCTAAATTTACGCATAGCTGTATCTAAACTCTGGTGGTAGAGTGGTTGAGCGCTGTGTCTGTGAACCAGTATGAATCTGTCAGTTGTTCCTTGGAAACTCAGTGGAGCAGTTCTCCTCTGTCTCATACAGTCGTGAAGAGTTGAGATCAACTAGAGGGTAATGGATTTGGTTTTGATTTGATGTATCTAAATCCGTGTATTCATCTATCCACACATGTGTATATGGCCAAAATTGGAAGATAAATTTGTCAATAGACTCAAAGTTACCCAGGATGATTCGAGTTAAATGTACAATTACTAGCTAAAATACTGGAAGTTCAAACCCACCCAGAGGCATCTCAGAGGACAGACTATGCAATCTGATTCTGAAAAATCACAGTCTTGAAAACCCAATAGGGTAGTTCTATTCTGCAATACATGAGGTCACCATGATTCAGGATTGAGTCAACAGCAAAAAATGCTAAGGAAATGATTCTGGATGATGGGATTGCAAGTGATTTTACTATTCTTCTTTATAATTTTCCAATTTGCAAAATATTCTATGATGAGTATTTAGTCACACTTATAGTTGACACTGAGTAAAGATGTCAATCAATGAGATGGCAGATATTTGTCAAGTTGTTTCTGTGCTCTAAAGTGACTCTATTACATTCTGAGTCATAGGTAGTTGCTTGAAATAAATAAGATATGGTCTGTATTTGCATATTTCACCAAATAAAGAAAATAATCAAAACAAAACCACTGAAATGAACAACTAGGTATGCAGCAAGAATGTTTTATGGGAAAAAATGTAGAACAATATGTTATAACTAAGTGGAAACAATATATTGTTTAAAGAAGTTTGAATGCTGATTTTTGGTTTACTGTTTTATTTTTTGCCAGAAATGACAGTCTATACACTATTTTAAAATATTTGACAAAGTGAAGGAGTGGGTGTAAAAGCATATTTTTAATAAAAATCTTAAGAAAAACAAAAAAAAATTAGTATTATAAAATGTTTCATACAGAATTTTAGTTCTCAGATTTTTAATTTATCCACTGTTAATATTTCACCACATTTGCTTCTGATCTTGTTAAGTTATAAAATGCTACAGATAAAGTTGAAACTCCCTGTGGTTTTCTTCTAAACACATTATATCCCTTGTCCCCTACCTGGTCTGTTAACTGCTATTCTGATTTCTGTACCTATAATTCTCAGGCAAGTTCCTTTATTGTGTGTGTGAATATGAATAGCATATATATATGTATACACACACACATATATATATCCCAAAGTGTGTGTGTGTATATACACATACATACATATACTATTATTTTTATGTGTATTAAAGTTTACATAGAAGTTACAATGATAAGATTTATCATTGTATAGATCACTTATTTTGCCTTAATGTGATTACATTAAAATCTATGTTGGTAAATGTAGTTCTAAATCACTATTTATAACTGTTCTGTAACACTCCTTCTCGTGGATATAACATATTTATATATGCTCTCCTAGGCTGTGAACTGTGCCTTTAACTGTGTATTAAGTGCTTGAGTTGAAAAAATATATATCATAATCAAATTTATATACATTATGCTTATGGACTGCACTTTTTAAAAACAATGTAAAATATTTTATACTTCATTAAAGTAAATCTGCTCTTCTAATTTTTTTAAATGTTAAAGTTTCGCTTCTTAGGTATGATTGTTTAATCTACACCTATGGTGTATAGAACATATACAATTGTTGTAGGTGATTGTCCACTGCCATTGAGTTGGGTCTAACTAATAGCAACCCTGGAGATCAGAGCAGAACAGCCCCATAGAGTTTCCAAGGAGCACCTGGTAGATTTGAACTGCCAACCTTTTGGTTAGCAGAAGTAGCACTTAACCTATTACACCACTAGAGTTTCCTGTAGGTAATTAGATGATCTAAAATAAGCTATTGACTGTCATGGCCTTACACCATTATATATAATGTCACTTTTGAGGGTCACTGTGATTCAGAACTGACTCGATGGCACTGGGTTCAGGTAATTCATAATTTCCATATATGAGTGGATCTATTTCTGAGCTCTGCATTCTGTTCCATTAATCTGTGTACTAGTTCTGTAACACATCCTTTCTTTTTGTAAGTATTGTAATATGGAGTATTTGTATAGACATAGAGCTTTTGTTTATCAAAGAAATTAATTTGGTGTTGAGCTATAATAGATGGTTTCATATGTAAGCTGTTAAATGTAATCATCATGGTAACCAAAACAGAAAGAAAAATTTAAAATCATATACAGAAATAAAAAGGAAGGAAAACAGAATAGTTCAGTGCTTGCAAAAAAATGCCTGGTGAAGCACACTCCTTCTTTTCATTATATATCTGCAGCATCCTCTTAAAAAAGCTCCTGTCCCCTCCTCTCCACTCTCTTCTGTGCTATCTAGAAAGAGACCAGGAGGGCAGCTTCATATAAATGCATAGGACCATAAAGTACACACACCATATGGTCACATTGTGTCCCCAAGTCCAATCCACTTTTGTCTCAAGAGTTGATGGTCAGCAGTAGTAACTCTTAACCACAATGCTACTAGGGTTTTCATAGAAAACAAAGCACAGGAAAATTAACATGCTTAACAACTGGTGGTGTAGTGGTTAAGTGTTATGGCTGCTAACCAAAAGGCTGGCAGTTTGAATCCACCAGGCACTCCTTGGAAACTCTATGGGGCAGTTCTACTTTGAACTATATGGTTGATGTGAGTCAGCATCGACTCAACAGTATTGAACTTGGGCTTTTTTTTTGGTCATTGTTTAATGGCTAAATGGAAGCCATGGTGACATAGTGGTTAAGAGCTAACCAAAAGATTGAGAGTTGAATCCACCAAATGCTCCTTGGAAACACTATGGCAAAGTTCTACTCTACCTTGTAGGTTCATTATGAGCCAGAATTGACTCAAGGGCAAGGGTTTTGATTTAGTTTTTGGGATGTCAACACAGCTTGTAAGTGGCAGAAGAGAGAATTACAGCTCAAGTCCATGATTCCAATGCAAATGGCGTTGAAGTTCTCTACAATACCTCACATACACTATGTCTAGATATCCATAGCAAGCACTACACAGTTCAGAGCACTGCACCAGACTGAAAGTGACACATATGGAATATGTAATGACACTAGCTTATTCCTACCTCATCTCAGGGGATGAAGTTGAGATAAGAAGAAACCAAGACAGCTACAGGAATCTTTAAGAAACTTTTAAATAAAAGATTACCCTTACAGTGCTGTGTAGTTGAACAGTCTTCAGACTTGATGGTACTTAGCTCTAGTTTTTAATTTTACTTTCTTGATTTGAATAATTCTATCTTGGAGTGAAGGTAGATGAAGTTGTAACAGGTGTATTGGTGTATCTGACAAACAGCTCCACACAACACAGGTCAGGAATTCTCACTTCAGATTTGAAAGTGTCTGCTTGACTCTGAAATTTTACCCTGAAAACAGCACACACTTGCCAAATCTCCCTCTTCGTCTCAACTCATGAGAAGCCACAGACTACAGCCAGACAGATGACCTCCCTCCTTGTTTCACTCACCAATTTTCCTTTGCTATCTAAAATTATTTGCCCCAAAGCAAGCCTGCACACAGTATTCTGTGATTCAGTATTTTGATTTGTGTCTCTGAAATGCTTTTTTTTCCTACTCATGTGAGGCTTGAGTAAATCACAATTAACTCTGAATAGAACTATCAAAAATAGTCCAGCAATTTCCATATTTTGTGGCAGCATCAAGATGCCAGAGACAGCCTGCTACTCTCATTCTGCTGTGTACTGTTATTAATCGTCTACCTTGTAAAAATCTCGAGAGTGCTGTGATGCGAAACTTCAGCAATTTTCATTTACTCTACAACTGTCCCAAAACAGAAAACCCTGGCAGCATAGTGGTTGACTACTATGTCTAGCAACCAAAAGGTTGGCCATTTGAATCTGCCAGCCACTCTTTGGAAACTCTATGGAACAGTTCTACTCTGCCCTATAGTGTCAGTATGGGTTGGAACTGATTCAATGGCACTGGGTTTGATTTTGATGGGTTCCTAAGTAGAGATAACATTTAACTCTAACAAGGTCCTGGGTATTTGTCCTATCGAATTTCATATCATTAACACTTTTCTCAGTTTTTTCAGGGAATATAGGCTGGTCTTCTTCTATTTGGTAGTATCAACTCAGATTCAGAGAACAGATACCATAAGGCCCATGCTGGCAATATTTTGAAATTTGATGTCTTAATTTCCTAGAGAACTGTAACAAAATATCACACAGTTGGTGGGTTTTGAGCAGAAATTTATTTTCCAATCATTTTGGAAGATAGTAATCTCAGTTTGTACCCACGCGCTTGTCAGTTTGTCATATTGAGAGGTATCGCATGCTGCTATGATGCTGGAGGCTATGTTTCTGGTATTCAGACAGCAGTAGGACCATCCATGGCAGATCAGTTTCAGCTAAGCTTCCACACTAAGACAGACCAGGAAGATGGACATGGCAGTCTACTTCTGAAATGAATTAGCCAGTGAAAACTGTATGAATAGCAGTGGAACACTGTTTGATATACTTTCAAAAGATGAGGCTCCCATACCCCAGATTGGAAGACACTCAAAAGATGATGGGAAGAGCTACATCTTCAAAGTACTCAGAACAGAGTTAACCTTAATAACATGGATGAAGTCACCTGCTGATGTGGCAGGACTGAAAATGGCAAGAAACAGTTGCAAACCTCCATTAATAATTAGAACATGAAATGTATGAACCTAGGAAAATTGGAAATAGCGAAAAGTAAAATGGAATGCATAAAATCAACATTCTAGGGATTAGTGAGCTGAAATAAGCTGGTACTGGCCATTTTGAATCAGACAATCATATAGGCTACTCCACTGGAAATGACAGTTTAAAGAGAATTTGCATTGCATTCACTGTCGAAAAGAACCTTTCAAGATCTATCCCGATATACATCACTGTCAGTGATAGGATGTTATCCATACACCTACAAGGAAGACTAATTAATACAACTATTATTCAAAGTTATGAACAACCTATTAGAACAAAGATAAAGAAATTGAAGAGATTTATCAGTTTCTGCAGTCTGAAATTCATCAAACATTCAGTCAGAATGCACTGATACATACTGATTACTGAAATGTGAAAATTGGAAACACTGAAGAAAGATTGGTCATTGGAAAACATGACCTTGATTACAGAAATAATCTTGGCAATCGCATGACAGAATTTTACAGGACCAAAGCCTTCTTTATTGTAAATATCTTTTTTTCAACAGCATAAATGGTGACTGCATACATAGACCTTGCCAGATGTAAACACAGGAATCAAACTGACTACATCTACTGAAAGAGGCTATTGACAAGCTCAATAACATGAGTCGGAACAAGGCCAGGGAGTGATTTCAGAACAGACCATCAACTGCTTATACATCAGAAATTAGAAACAAATAAAGTTAGAACAAATCCAAAGGAGGGATAGTACAAACTTGAGTGTATCCCACTTGAATTTAGAGATCATTTCAAGAATAGATTTGACATGATAAGCAATAATGACAGAAGAACAGACAAGTTGTGGATGATATCAAGGATATTGTACACGAAGAAAGCAAGAGGTCATTGAAAAGATGTGAAAGAAGAGAAGCACCAAAATGGATGCTAGAAGAAACTCTGTATTTTTTTCTTGAACACTGAGTAGCTAAAGCAAAAGAAGAAATGATGAAGTAAAAGAACTGAACAGAAAATTTCAAACGGCACCTAAAGACGAAAAAGTAAGATATTATAATGATATGTATAAAGAGCTGGAGATAGAAAACCAAAAGAAAAGAATGCAGTGAGTATTTCTCAAACTGAATGAACTGAAGAAAATCTTCAAGCCCTGAATTGCAATAGCAAAGAATTCAGTTGAGGAAATATTAAATGACTGCCAAAATAAGATGGAAGGAATGCACAGTAATTTCCACAAAAAGAACTGGTCAATGTTCAACTATTTTACAATGTAAATACAATCAAGACTTGATGGTACTGAAGGAAGAAGTCCAAGCTACACTGAATATGTTGGCACAACACAATGTTAAGGAATTGACAGAATATAAACAGATATTTCAGGGTGAAAGCCAAGATGGCAGACTAGATACACATCTCCTCAATTCCCTCTGAAAACTAAAGCCTAGACTGATAATTGAATGGAGTTTTCTGGAAACCCAGTGGGCCCTAGGAAACAGCACAGAGCTGTCATATTGGACTATATGCTACTAAACAGAAAACTTCCTCTCTCTTGCTGCGCCCTGCTCCTGCTGACTCCCCACTTGGGCAGACCCAAGGTACCAGCACTTTTAATTTTTGTTTTACTTTTTGTTGGCTAGCAGGCGGGGGGATGGCCATGAGCCATCACATATGCTGAGCTTAAGTGCTGAAGTGAACAGTGTATGCTGAAGCACAGAGAATGGGGGATAGTCACGTTGTGAAAGGCTGGTGGAGGACTGAGGACAACACAGGCCCTGTACCCTCTCTTTTGTGCTCGTCCATAGATTCTGCTGTTTTGTGGCAGGAGGAACAGCTTGACCAGGATGCCATCTTGGTCACCTGGGAGGTGGAGTTATCCAACCAGAGACCTCAGCAGTGGCTAATTTCCAGGCTGGGAGTCAGTGCCACTACATGGAGTGTGTTTCTAGCAGAAAAGGTGTGTTTAGCACAGTGTTGCCTTACCGAAAAGGCCTGACAGAAGATGGCAGCAGGGCTGTAAGACCTCCCTACTTTGAACTATATCATAGCATCTGGGGGTGGCTGAAGAGGTACTCCTTCTTCTTTTTTTTATTATGATTGAATGAAAATATACTTTCCCATGTAAATTTGCATGCCCACCTATAGGCAGCTGCCACTGCTCTCCTTGCCTGGTGACAGTACACTCTTCTTCTCTGCTCCATACATGTCCTATCCTCCCTTCTTTCCACCCACTCCCTTTTCTCCAGTAAGAGGTCAGCAGTATGATATCCTATAGACGCATAGAACCATAAAGTGCCCACAAGATGTGGTCACTCTGTGTCACCAAGTCCAATCCATTGCTGTCCAAAGAGCTGACCTTAATTATGATTTATAGACAGGGTGACATCAGGGCCAAGGACATGCTGCCAGGGGAACCCTGAAGCCCCTGGACCATCAATTGCAGTCTTTTAGTGTTGGTCTCGGGTTGCATCCCTATTTATTTTTGTGTTGCCAGTGAGACTCAATTTTGTGAGCTCCATTGCAGCTATCACAGGTGGTGGCCAGGCACAATCCAGTTCTTCCTGCCACAAGTTGATGTAGACACCCACTGATGTGGGTCTCTCTGACTTGTGGATTTTCTTCCCTCGTGTTGTTTTGGACCTCGCTGATCATCCTTTCCTGCTGAGTTGGGATCATTTACTGTACCCTGAAGTGGTACTTCTGTTATCAGCCAGAAGGCAGGGCCTTCCACGCCTGATGGCTTGACTGATTTTTGGAAGCTGTCAGATAGCTTTTGGCTTTCAAAATTAAGACTGCCTGGGGAAATACCTGTTGAGCAGCATATTTTCCAGCATTTGCTGACTAACATCATAGGGTCAGTTGATGCCCCCCAGTGACTCCATAAATAAGGTGATGTCTTTGCCATCAAGGAGACAGAGCCTGCCACCCAAGAGTCCATTGGGACCAGCCAATAGAGTACACAGAGGTTGCTGGTGAACAACTCTCTTCTCATAACTGTGTCTCAGCTCCTGTTGAGGCAACACCAGAGACACTAAACAGTCTGTATATGGCCTAAAGGCAACAGACCATTGCTAACCATTTAAAGAAACAGCCCACTATGGCTCCATAAACCTTCCAAAATAAAGAATGGAAAACCTTCCAAGGAGAAGAAGCCTTTCTGAAAGTATCAGAGGTCAAGTACAGAAAAATTGTGTATGGAACCCTCCTAGAGATTAAACAAAATACAGCAGAGCAAAATGAGGAATTAAGAAATCTATTTGAACTTATGGAACATCAACATTCTGAAATACAGCGGTGAATAACAAAAGTATAGAATTAGACAATTCAAAATCAAAAGAGGAGAATTGAGGAACTGGAAATCACAGTAAGTGAACTTCAGGGTAGAGCTAGTGAAACTAGTGATAAAGAAGAGAAATCAGGGAAAAGAAGTAAGAAAAATGAAAATGCTTATGAAATATGTGGGACTCTATCAATGGGAATAATCTACAATTAATTGGGGTTCCTGAACAGGAAGGGATAGATGAAAACACAGAGTATTGTTGTTGAGCTACTGACAGAAAACATCCCTGAAACTATGAAAGAAGAGAACATAGATATCTAAGATGTATATCAAGTGACACAAAAGGCAGACCCCAAAAGAAGAACACCAAGACATATTATAATCAAGTTGAACAACACAAAATGTGCCAGTATCTAATTAAAGTTTGTAAGCACAAACTTGTCTCAACATTGTATCCTGGTGCAATATTTTCTACTTATCTGCACTTTCTGCATCTCTTTAAAGACAAAGCACAGCAGGCAGAATCAGGGAACCTGAGTCTTAGATTTGCTCATAGCTGGTATTTCACACTGACTGTGTTACTTAATCTCCCTGCTTTCACTTTCTTAAGAAAAATCACAAACTTAAGTTTAATCAGTCATTTTCAAATTGTTATCCATAGCACCATATAATTCTGTTCCTAAGCCTCCAGGGTTGACAGAATGACAAAATGGGTCAATAGACAGAGTAGGGTGGATTGAAAAATTCTTCATGGCATTATTTTATCAACATTTAGTTTGAGGTTCAGCATCAGATTCCATTTGGTATTTTGATTTCAGCCCTAAAATTTCTAACTTTCTTGAATTAAATGATGTCTAAAGACTAAACATTATGAGCCAACATGTTTAATATGTAGGCACAATGGTAGGTGCATGCCAGAAAATGCATGATTACAAAAGATATAACATGGTCCCACTCTTCAAAAATATATTTAATTTGAAAAAATTGTGAACAACAACATAGCCACGTGAGTTAACACCAGTCATCAGTTTCACCATGTCTAAGAAATCCTGACATAGTGTGATGAAGACCAAGGAAGATGTTAAAGAGAGAAATTTCCTGAAGACCAAAACCATAAACTGAAAGTTAAATACATTCAACATGATACTCTTTCTTCTTTCTGAATGGTGACCATTGTAGTAGCCTGAAATTTCTTTAGATATTTATGAGGCTGTTTTTCTCATGTACATGTCAAGATTCCTTAACAAGTCAAATACAGATTTTTGATATATCTTGAATTATGAATAATGCTCTCAAAAAATTCCATAGGATTTACTTAGACCTTCTGGGGAATGTTGCTGGCTATATCAAAAAGAAATAAAGATGATAGATGTATTTCAGAAAGGTTGTGTGTTGAAGACCTCATTTAAATGTAATTGTATTTCTCAACTGATGTCAGTGAAATTCTGGCAATTTACTGACATCTGCTCTAGTTCATCTTCAGTTTGTTGGCGTTGAAGTAACCCTGAAAACCTATCTTCTCAACATGTTCTTGTTAAAAACAAACCCAGTGTCATCGAGTCGGATCCGACTCATGGTGATGCTAGAGGTGGAGTAGAACTGCCCCCTAGAGTATTCAAGGAGCCCCTGGTGGATTTCAACTGCCGACCTATTGGTTAGTGTTCATTGAATCAGTTCAGACTCAGAGTGACCCCGTGTAATGGATTGAATTGTGTCCCCCCAAAAATATGTGTAGCCATGTGGCTGGGCAATGATTCCATTTATTTTGCAATTGTCCTCCATTTTGTGACTTTCCTGTGCTGTATGTTAAACAATTAGGGTGAGACTGTAAATCCCTTCATAGGATAACCTCCCTGCTCCACTGTACAGGAAGCTTCCCCAGAATATGGCTTGCCCTACCCTTAATCATTTCATCTTATGAGAGATAAAAAGAAAGGGAAGCAAGTAGAGAATTGGGAACCTCACACCATCAAGAAAGCAGCCCCGGGAGAAGAGCCTATCCTTCAGACCTGAGACTCCTGGGCCAAGAAGCTCCTTGAACAAAGACTGATGCAACACTGAACTTTCCTCCAGTACTCACAACGGGGAAACCTTCCCCTGGAATGGATATCCTGAATTTGGACTTTGTAGTCAATCTGACTGTGTTAGAATGAACTTTCTAACAAACCATCTACTCTGGTGTATTTGAGCCCATAGCCACTACGCTAATTCATTTTGCTGAGGATCTTTGGTTTTCACTGGAAATATACTGTACCTAGCATGATGTTTTACTTCACAGGTGGGTTTTTCCTGACAATACAACCAAAGTGAAAGAGACAAAGCCTCATAATTCTTCTAAGAAGTATTCTGGCTGTGCTTCTTCCAAGACAGATTTGTTCCTTCTTTGGCAGCCTATAGGATAGGCAATAGTTTTCACTAACACCATAATTCAGATGTGTTCATTCTTCTTCAGTCTTCCTTATTCATTGTCCAGCTTGTGCACACATGTGACTGAAAAAATCACAGCTTGGATCAGACACTCTTTTTTCCTCAAAGTGACATTTTATCTTTTTGACAGTTTAAAGAGTTCTTTCACAGAAAATTTGCCCAACACACTACATCATTTGATTGTTTGACTGTGTTAATCATTTATTCAAATAAAATGAAAATTTTGGCACACTGGAAGGCCTCTCATTACCCAATCTTAGAACATATTACATGGCCACAGTGGTCAAAACAGCCTGGTACTGGTACAAGAACAGACAGATGGATCAACAGAACAGAAGTGAGACCCCAGAGATGACACCATCTGCCTATGAACAGCTGATATTCAACAAAGGCCCTAAGACATTAAACTGGAGTAAAAACAGTCTCTTCAACAAATGGTGCTGGCAAAATTGGTTATCCATCAGCAATAAACTGAATCAAGATCCATATCTTACACCTCATACAAAAACCAACTCCAAGTGGATAAAAGATCTAAATATCAAACCTAAAACGATAAAGCTCATCCAAGAAAAGGTAGGAACAACAATGGAAGTTTTAATACACAATGAGGACAGACTTCAAAATCTGTCAAAGAAACCACGATCAACAGAAGAGAAAATAGATAAACGGGAACTATTAAGAATCAAACATTTTTGCTCATCCAAAGACTTTACTAACAGAATTAAAAGAACACCCACAGAATGGGAAAAAATATTTGACAACTCTATGTCAGACCCACGCCTGATCTCCAGAATCTATAAGATACTACAATGTATCAATAGCCAGCCAAGCCAAGTGTCTTCAAGTCAGAAGAAGATAAACCATCCAATTAAGCAATGGGCAAAGGAGATGGACAGACACTTCACTAAAGAGAAGATCCAGGCAGCCAAAAAACACATGCGGACATGTTCACGATCTTTAGTTATTAAGGAAATTCAAATAAAGATGACAATGAGATACCATCTCACCCCAACAAGATTGGCCATGATCCAGAAAACACAAAACAACAAATGCTGGAGAGGCTGTGAAGAAAGTGGAATCCTCCTGCACTGTTGGTTGGGTTGCAAAATGGTCCAGCCTCTTTGGAAAACAATCTGGTGCTTCCTTAAAAAAATGGATATCGATATACCATTTGACCCAGTAATTCCACTACTTGGAATATATCCTACAGAATCAAGGCCTTTCACACCAACAGACACATGCACCAGAATGTTTATTGCAGCACAGTCCACGATAGCAAAAAGATGGAATCAACCCAGATGCCCAACAACAGAAGAATGGATAGGTAAACTATGGTACATATACTCAATGGAGCACTACGCAATAATAAAGAATAACGATGATTCCAGGAAACATCTCCTAACCTGGTTTCAACTGGAAGACATTATGTTGAGTGAAAGTAGTCAGGGACAAAAGGCCAAATATTGTATGAGACCTCTACGATAAGATCTCAAAAACAGACTTGTGTATAGAAGAAAAGACTCTTTGACAGCTGCAAGGAAGGGGAAGGATGGAGAGTGAGGGGGGAGGGTTTAGTTTAGATAGTTGCTAGAAATCTGGTTATGAGAAAGCGGTGATAGCACACATTAGAATCAAGAACAACATTAAGTGGACTTCAGCATAACTTGAGTACTCCTTCCATCTTAACCCAATATTGCAAGGATAGAGTAGCTGGGGCAGGGGGAAGGGGGCCATGCTCCTAGGCGAAATCGAGGCCAACTGGCACAACTAGCATATTGCTAAGAGAGCTCTCTGCACCCCACATTGGTGAGTGGTGTCTGGGGTCTTAAAAGCTGCCAAGCTGCCATCCGAGGACACAGCAAATGGTCCCAACTCAGCAGGAACGGATGCTCACTAAGGACCAAAATGACATGTGGTAAAGACAACCTAGAAGACAGAGAGACCCGCAAGAGTGGGTGCCTACATCGACTTGGGGCCAGAAGAACTGGATGGGGCCCGGCCACCACCAGTGGTAGCCACGATGGAGCTCACAGAGAGGAGTCTCATTGGCAACACCAGAATAAAAAGGGCTACATCCTGAGCTCTCCACTAAAAGACCTCAATTGATGGTCCAGCAGTTTTGGAGTTCCCCTGAGAGCATGGCCCCCTGGCCCTGATGCTGCCCTTTCCCATAGATTATAACGAAGGTCCACTCTTTGGACAGGAATGGATTGGACTTGGCAATGCAGAGTGACCATATATTGGATGCACTTTATGGTTCTATACATCCATAGGAGGTCATCCTGCTGACCTCTGGCTGGAGGAAGGAGAGTGGGTGGAGAGGAGGAGAAAGGAGGCTGTTGGGAGGATGAGACATGTATGGAGCAGAGAGGAATAGTGTGCTGTCACAGGGCAGGGAGAGCAGTGGAAGCTGCATATAGGTGGGCATGTAAAGTTATACGAGAATGTACATTTTCATTCAGTCATGTTAAATAAAAAATAAAAATAAATAAAAATACTACCAACAAATAAAAAAAAAAAGAAAATTTTGGCTACTTCAATGTGTTCTTCACTTATCATAAAGCAGTTTACTGGTCTAGTTGTGGGGAATTTTTTTTTAACACATGATTAAGAATGGATAGAACTGAAATAAGAAATCCAAGCTATATTGAAGGCACTGGTGAAAAACCATGGATCCAAAAATTGGTGTAATGCCAGCTGAGATGCTTCAACAAATTCATGCAATGCTGGCAGTGCTCACTTATCTGTGCCAAGAAATTTGGATGACAGATACCTGAGCCACTGGCTGGAAGATCTCAAAATTTGTGCCAATTCCAAAGAATAGTGATTCAATCAAATTCAGAAATTATTGAATAATATTATTAGTATTACATGTAAACATAATTATGCTGAAGATAACTAGGAAATAGCTAGAGCCATACATCGGGAAATCTGGGTTTGAAAAAGGATGCAAAATGGAGATAACATTGCTAATATCAGATGGATCATGACTGAAAGTAGAGGGCAAAAGAAAAATGAAGATACATTTCTGTGTTTTATTGGCTACTCAGAGGCATTCAACTGTGTAGATCATAACAAATTATAGATAACATTATGAAAAAAGAATTTCAGAGCACTTAAGTGTGCTCATGTGGAACCTGTACATAGACCTAGAGGCAGTCATTTGAATCAAACAAGGGGATATGTGTCTAAAATTGGAAAATGTGTAAGGCTGCTATTTATACTTATATGTTTATATACTTACATGGCTGCTATTTATACTTAAATGCTGAGCAAATAATCTGAGAAGCTGGACTATGTGAAAAAGAATGAGGAATCAGGATTTGAAGAAGCCTCATTAGCAACCTGAGATATACAGATGATACTACCTTGCTTCACAAAAGTGAAGGGGACTTGAAGTATTCAAGGGTGAAACTCAAAGACTACAGCTTTCATTATGGATTGTGCATAAACATAGAAAAATGAAATCTTCTAAACATAAATTTTCACTAATAAAGAGTGACAAAGTACAGTGAAACTGTAGCATAAGAATTTGATACCAAGAGAAGAAACATTGGAGAGATGAGTAGGCAGAGAGGCTGTTGTGGAACCATTTAGAAATAATAGAGAGAGCAGTTGAAGAACAGACTTTTACTGACTGCAAGTTGAATAAGAGAACTCTTCATTACTGAGATTCAGTTTCTACTGAAGGGCCATTAAAGCTAAGAGGAAAGCACAATTCTTGCCTTATGTACCCTACAGACAAAGGGGTGGCAGTGATTTCATATAAGAGGGGATTTTGCAGGCTGAGCTTGATATACATTTGTTATGATAATGCATATTGCATATTCAAGTTATTCTCAGATATACTCTGAAAGAGAAATAAATCCTTCAGTAATAGTCTATGAACTTAATTACCTAGAAGGATTTGTGCAAGATTGCATGGATTACGGAGCTACATGTAAATAAACATTTAAATGCATGATTTGAACTCTTGCTTATGGGAGGCCACAGTGAAGTAAATCCTTTTGTGAGATTCTTTGAAAACAATTTGGAATATAAATGATGATGGAAAAATACTCAAACTATATTTTTAAATGAAGAAAGCAGCTGTAAAACATTGTATAATTCTGCTTTTCTAGGATATACACTTTTAATGTGTGTACTCATGCACACACGTACACATATTTATATGTAGTAATGAATATTCACTAGCTATAGATTCTAAAAGGAATCTGTATTAGTTATGGTTCTATGTAGTGAGATTATCTATCATGGATATGAGTTATTCTTATAACTAGAACATATAAGGTGATATTTTTATTATGGACCCATGGGCTACTTAACTTTTAGAAAGACATGGCCTAAAAATACAGTTAGTTTTTCAATTCATTTCTTGAGAGTTTTTTTTTTTTTTAATTTTTCCTGGTAATTTTGAGGCTTATTTATTCATGTTATTAAACTAATCGTTTCTTTCCATAAAAGGTAGTATCATCTGTTGAAGACAGAGGAAAACTCACCTACCTGAACAGTAAAAGTTCATTGCTGTTGAGTTGTTTCTGACTCATGGGAGCTGCACAAAGTTTCCAAGGCTATAATCTTTGCAGAAAACGACTATCATATCTTTAACCTGCGGAATGACAGATAGATTCTAACTACCGACCTTTTGGTTACCAGCTGAGTATTTACCATGCACCACCAGTGCTCTTACATGAATGTAAAATCTTCAAACACATCACATTATTATTTGTCAAGAAATGGGAACAAAATGTATAGGAAATGAGAACACAGTTTAGTTATAAGTTTCTGGGCAGCCACAACAAGTAAGAAAATGTGACATGCTATAGAATCCTTATTATCTACATCATGAAACATACCACTTCAACAACGATCTCAGGAAAATGGCAAAATTGGTAACTCAAGCTCCTACTCCCTCACAGAAACACTGGAAAACATGCAGAAATCAACAGAACTAATTTTGTTGGAACTCTGTAAAACACTCGAATAGTGGTCAAATGAATACAACATCAAGAAAAAGGCAACATAAAAATAGTGAGAAAAGCTTGTGGTAGTTTTTCTAGTCCTTATCCCACGGCATCCCAAGCTCAGCATCAGCCTAACTGATCACCAGATGAATCAGAGTAGATTTAATTTGTAAATTATTGTATATGTCTGCTCTAACCTGCCTGGGAGCTACCAGAAAGACAGACACAGACATTTATTTTCATTCTGCTGAACACAGAACTCACTCAAGTGGGAAAAGTGGCAGATATTTTCCAAAAAATTTTTAAGGTTTACAAAAAATCTGAAGATACCAAGGGTAAAAGTTGTGACTGATACATACAATACATTCCCTAAAGTTTTCCAGAAACAGTTTGGGAGAGTTTATCTGAGAAATCAGTGTGTGCGAAAGCACCTACACATATATGGCATTTAGAAAGGAACATGCTTGTGAAAAATCTGAAAAGACTTTACGCTTTCACCTCAAGCTAACAGCTAGGCTCAGTGCAAGCCTGGCAAAGTATTGACAAAGGGCCCCAAAACAAACAGCCAATTAGTAAAAATGAAGACATTTCTCTCTCTCTCTTGTCTGTCTATCTATCATCTATCTGTCTGTCTGTCTGCCTATCTGTCTGTCTACGTGCCTGCCTGCCTGTATGTCTCTTCCTCTCTCTATCTATCTGTTTATCATCTCCTGGTAATTGGTAAAGATTTCTCTATCAAAACACTGGTTAAACACAAGCTAAAGGAACAGAGTCTTCAGTGACCACACAAGAAATAAGGTCTCTGAAAAAAGTATTTTAAAAGGTCACCACACTTAAAAAATGTCCAATGCTTCAACCATCAAAAAATTAGCATACCTTGGAGTGGAGAAAATCTGATTTATAGACTAATAACTTTGTAATATTCAAACACCAACTTTTTTAAGAAAAATCACAGGCATGCAGAAAAAACAAGAATCTACACCCGATTTAAAGGAACAAAATAAATGGACAGATACCATTCCTGAAGAAGCACAGATATTGGACTTCCTAGACAGTCTTCAACATAACTATCTTAAATATGCTTGAAGTGCTAAATAAACAAAAATAAAAAAGAAAGAAAGAGAGGAAAGAAGTAGAGAGAGAACTGAAGAAATTCAGGAAATCAATGAACAAAATGAGAACATCAATATGGTGATACAAATTATGAAAACTAGGCAAATAAAAATTCTGGAGCTGATAAATACAATCACTGAAGTGAAAATTCACTAGAAGGATTCAACAGCAGATTGAATCTTGGAAAAGGAAGAGTCAAAGAAATGCAATATGGGACCTGTGAGGTTATCTAGTATGAGGAGCAGAAAGAAAAAAGACTGAAGATCAAAAGTGATCAGAGTGAACAGAGTATGTAAGACTCCATCATGTGTACTAGTACATGTATTATAGGAGTTCCAAAAGGAGAAATCAGGAAGGGGGCCAGCCAAATGCTAAAGATATATGAAGACATAACAACAAAGCTCCCCAAATCTGATGAAATACACAATTGTACACATTAGTAACTCAAAGCTATATGAAGAAATAAAAACCACCAGTGAAGGTAAATTGATGGGCAAATATAAAATGCAATATGACTGCATATTTGGTGAATAATTCCACTTTTTGTTTTCTACATTATGTAAAGTACAAATACATAAAATTAATTATAAACCTATAAACACACACACATGTATATATAGCACAGAAAATATACATCTATGTGTGTGCATATATAGAGAGAGATATACACATATCTATCTGTGCTATGTGTATTTGCTATGTGTATATATTTATATATATCGAATGTATATTGTATATATTATATATAATATATAGCATACAATTTGTATATATGAAATATATATTCACATATTATAAGTATCACATATTTATATATTATAAATATCACATATGTGATATTATATGACATGTTTATATATTAAATATATTAATATATATTAGTTTATTATAATATATTAATAATGCATATTGCATAATTTTAATATAGTATAACACATTAATTTATTATATAAATATATTAAATGTTAATACATTATATATTATAAATATCACACATGTGGTATTATAAACATATGTGATATTATATATCACATGTCTATATATTAAATATATGCATGAATATATATTTAATATATATGTTTATTTCTATCATTTTGCTATGCCTGTGTGTGTATATATGTATACATAAATACATATAAAACCCACCACCATCCAGTTGATTTTGACTCATAGTGACCCTATAGGACAGAGTAGAACTATTCTATAGAGTTTCCAAAGAGTGCCTGGTGGATTCAAAATGCCAGCCTTTTAAGTATCACCTGTAGCACTTAACCAGTAGACCACACAGCAAAATGGTAGAAATAAATCCTTCCTTACCGGTAATTATTTTAAATGCAAATAGATTAAACACTCCAATCAAAAGACAAAGATTGTCAAAATGGATTTTTTTTTAAATGACCCTACTCTGTAGTGTCTACAAGAAGATCACTTTTGATGCAAATACAAAAATATATTGAAAATGAAAGAATAGAAAAAGATATTTCAGGCAAAAGATAATCAAAAGACAGTGTAGTAGCCATACACGTATCAGAAAAAATTGACTTTAAGTAAAAATCTGGTACAAGAGAAAAAGAAAGGCATTACGCAATGATTTTAAAAAGTATCAATTCATCAATAAAAAGAATTATAAACATTTATGCCCTATCGATGGAGCCTTAAAATATAAGTAACAAACACTAATAGAATTGAAGGAAGACAAAATTTTGTAATAATAGTTGCAGATTTCAGCACCCTATTTTCCATAATGAAGATAACATCTAAACATAGGATAAATCTGAAAATACAGAGCTAGAACAACACTGTACACCAAATAGGACTAACAGATTTATTCAAAATATAGCACCCAACAACAGCAGAAAATACATGTCACAAGTGCATGTTAAGATGTTCTCTAGTATAGGCCATATGTTAGGTCATATATCAATCTCAATAAATTCAAAAACACTAAAATCATACAAAATATCTTCTCCAACCACAATGGAACGTGTTTAGAAATCAGCAACAGAAATTTGGAAAATTTACAAATACGTGAGAATGAAAAACACACTCTCAAACAACCACTGGATCAAAGAAGAAATCACAAGGGAAATTCAAAAATATTTTCAGATAGTTGAAAACAGATGAAACATACAAAAGCTTTTGAGGGGACAAACTATTGTTCTTAATGCCTACATTAAAATGAAGAAATATTTGAAATCATTACCCTTATGTTATACTTTGAAGAACTAGAAAAATGAGTACTCAAAACCCAAAGCTAACAGAAAGAAAAACAATAACGAAGATTTGAGCAGAGATAAACATTATAAAAAAATAGTAGAATTATTGATACCATCATTTGGTTTTTTTGAAATGAACAACAAAATCGACAGAACTGTAGCTGGATTGAAGAAGAAAAAAGAGAGACAAGGCAGATAAATAAAATCAAAATCAAAGTGGAGACATTGCTACCGACCTTATGGAAAGAAGGGCTATGAAAAAATAAGCATGTGAACAAATTAGATAACCTAGACAAATGGACAAATCCTAGAAACACACAAATTACATAAACTTAAGAAGAAATAGAAAATCTTAGCAAACCTGTAACAAGAGACTAAATTACTAATCAAGATTTCCAAAAGGAAAAAGTCCAGGAACTGATGGCTTCTTTTTTAAATTCTAACCAACATTCAGAGTCTTCAAAAAATGGAGAAAGAGGGAACATACCTCAACTATGAGGCCCTGATACCAAAGTCAGATAAAGACATCATCACAAAAAGTGAAAAATATACAGACTACTATCTCTTTTGAATAGAGTTTCAAAAACATTACTAGACAGAATACAAGATAATTGATGAATTATATACTGAAATTAAGTGAAGTATATACCAGGATGGGAGATTCTAAGTTTCCAAGAGCTAGGAAGGAAAGGGAAATGGGGAATGATGACTTCTTGCATTCAGAGTTTGTGTTTGAGAATGAAAACAGTTTCGGAAATGGGTAATGGTGATGGTTGTACAACATTGTGAAATTATACCACCGAGTTGTACACTTAAAAATGGTTAAGATGGAAAAAATTATGTTACATATAAGGACCCCTTTGTCACGATGGTTAAGTGCTCCATGAGTAACCAGAATTTTAGTGGTTTAAACCCACCAGCTGTTTGATGGAAGAAAGATTTGGTAGTCAGTTTACATGAAGATTTGTAGCCTTGGAAACATGATGGGGACAGGCCTACTCTGTCTCAGGGTAACGCTGAGTAGGAATTGACTTGATAGCAAAGGCTTGATTTTTTTTTTTTTTTTTTTAGTGCTATATAAATTTACCGGGAAAACCAGGTGATGTAGTGGTTAAATGCTATGGATGCTTACCAAAAGTTTGGCAGTTCAAATCCATCAGGTCACATTTTGTAAAAAGTATAAGAAAAATAAAACAATTTAAGAGACGAACAACTTACTGACCTGAATTCCTCGTGGGCCAAGAGTGGGGAGCAGGAAATATAAATAGTAATGTACTGAATGACTGTGATATGGGGAGAGAAGAGGGCATCGAGTAAACATCTAGGAATATTTATTTGAATTGCAATCAGGTAAATTCCAAAAAGATTGTTCTGCAGGAGGATGAGACATATATGGAGCAGAGAAGAATAGTGTGCTGTCACCGGGCAGGGAGAGCAGTGGAAGCTGCATATAGGTGGGCATGTAAATTTATACAGGAATGTACATTTTCACTCAGCCACATTAAATAAAATAATAATAATAAAAAAGATCGTTCTGGCAATTTACTAAATTCTAGGATTCTTTGGTGACCATTCAAGATGAAATTTTATCTCCGCCTTCCTGAGAGTAGGGTAATGATCAGACATTTGTCTCTGTACAGATTGCAAGGGTTTAAATCCCATTGCTGTCACTGACTCATTCTAGGACTTAGAACAAGTTTCTCCAGTGTCTCCACTGTGACATTTGTGAATTGACAATAATAACACAACCTATCAAAATAGGAGGTTAAGCATTCAACTACTTACTAGCTCAAAGATCGGCCACCCACCAAGAGATGCCTTGGAAGCAAGCCCTGGTGATCAACATATGAAAGGTCACAACCTTGAAAATCCTGTGGAAAACAATTATATTCCTCACATATGGTCTTACCATGAGTCAGAATCAACTCAACAGCAAATAACAACTACATTACAAATACTGATGAAGATACAGTGATACTGTGCTAGAAGGCAGCGTACCATAATTGCATATTGTTACCATCATCCTCATAGCTTTCACTATCAGAACCACCATCACTGAGCAGAGCAAGTCAGAAGCACAATATGAAGACATCATGACCACATCTTATATGATTCTTATAACTTTGTATTTCACTGGGCCACTAGAGTTTAGAAGTTCAGAGTCTAAGTATAGATTTTAATTTCCTTCAGCCCCTATCTTGGTTACTAGTGCTACTATAACAAATAGTGCAAGTGGAGGGCTTTAACAAAGGGAAATTTATCCTCTCCCAGTCTTGTAGGCTAGAAGTACAAGCTCAGGGCATCAGCTCCATGGGAAGTCTTACTCTCTCTGTTGGTTCTGGAAGAAGGTCCTTGTCATCAGTGTTCCTCTGGTCCAGGAGCTCATCAATGTTTTGCTGATCTAGCAGCATTTCCGTATGGAAATCACAGGCCTGAAGGATAAACTGTGCTCCCAGGCTGTTTTCTTGGTGGTATGAGGTCTCCCTGTCTCTCTGCTAACTTACCTCCTTTATATCTCAATAGAGATTGGCTAAAGACACAACCTAATCTTGCAGATTGAGTCCTGCTTCATTAACCACTAATTCTATCCCATTAATACGATAAAGATAGGATTTACAGCACATAGGAAAACTATATCAGATGACAAAATATTACACAACCACACAACACTGGAAATCATGGCCTAGTCAAATTGATATACATATTTTTGTGAGATATGATTCGACTGACAACAGTCCCAAACTCTGGTTGTGTTTAATTAAATGCAAAAAAAGTCATAAGGCAGAAGGGCTCCTCTGAGGAAAAAAATAACTATATACTCTTATGTGCGCATAATTATGGCAAGTACAAAACCTATTAACATTCTGAAAGTTTGCTCTAGGATGATTGTTGCCGTGGCCAACCTGCACTTCTGCCTGGTAACTCCTGCTGTAAGTCAAGGAGCCAACATTCGTTATTAAGTAATGCCACATTTTCTCACATTTGGTTTTTTTAACTTTCACTATTAAGTCCGTTAAGTCCATGCTCACTTAAAATTCTAAAACATTGTTTTCAGTGGTTAAAAATAGAAGATAGTACAATTGACTTCATTTTTCACGTTTGAAAGACTCAGGCTTGGTGGCAAGCTGACCTTCTTTGCCTCCTTTAAATCTACGATTTTTGAGTCTAGTCTAACTTAGAGTGACCTTATGTTTGTCAGAACAGAACGGTGATCCACAGAGTTTCAGTGACTGGCTTTTCAGAAGTCAGCTGACAGGCTTTTACATTAAGTTTGGACCATCTAAGATTCCGTGCTCCCGCTAGCCACCATAGTTTCACAGCCACATAAGCAGTCCTTAACATGCTGAGGTTATATCTTAATTATCTAGAGCTGCTGTAACAGAAGTACCACAAATGAGCAATTTTAACAAATATAAATCTATTTTCTCACAGTTAAGAGATTCAAAGCCAGCTCTAGGGGAAAACTTTCTCTGAGGCTCTGGGGAAAAGTTGTTGTCTCTTTTCAACTTCTGCTTCTTGGTTACTTGGAGGCTCCTTGAAGAATGGTATCTCTCCACCGTATCTACTTGCTTGCCTGGTTGTTTATTTACCTTGCTCTTTTTATATCTCAAAGAAGACTGACTTAAGACACAATTTGCACTAATGTTGCCTAGTTATCACAACAAAGAAAACCCATTCCTAAATGGGATTATACCAAGAGGTATAACCATTGCTTACAGCAACCCTATCAGGCAGAGTGGAACTGCCACGTAGTGTTTCCAAGGAGCTCCTGGTAGATTTGAACTGATAGCTGTTTGGTTAGCAGCCATAACTCTTAACCACTATGCCACTAGGGTTTCCAAAAACAGGTGTCAGGGCTACAAGTTACAACACTGATCTTGAGGGGCTCACAATTTGGTCTATAACAGGTGGTAATCAGACCTATGTGACAATCTACAGAGCTGGATTCTATCCACTGTTCTTGTATCATCTAATCTTGAGAATTTGATCACCCGGGTTTAAAACTTAAAACTTAATATGATTTTCCTCCAAGATGTTACTTTTAAACTTCTTTTCATTTGTCATTTCCTCTGAGTTAGCATGTTGACCTCAATCTTAATTTTCATAAATGCTCATTTATATTAACACATTAACATTCTCCTCTTTTAATTAATTTAATTCATTATTTCAAAAACACAACTAGAAGAAATATTGAATTCAGGCTAAAAATATCATGTTAATAAACAATTAACATAATCTAATACACCACTGTCCAAAACTATCCACACAATGAGCTGTACTTATTTTTGAAAGAAAATATCTTCAAAGGGAATTTAAGTTAAAAATGACTGGGTAGTCAACCAAGTTTACAGGATAAACCCTGTTTTTCTTCTGAATGATACTACACAGGAGGTCTGCTTATGCCATATTTCAAATCATATGAAATTACAGCCTAGCAACCACTCTCTCCCTGTGGGCTCAAATAAAATTTCCTAAAGACTGTAGTTCAGACAAAGGCAGGAAAGGAATGGTAAATGCTCGGAGAAGGAAATCTCTGTTACACTAGGATGTCATCCATGATCCTTCCCTTCTCCCTAAACATCTGTGCAATGTTTTACAGTTGAGACCATGGCATTACATCTGCAGAATCGGCCCAGGAGCCTCCCGGCCCTCCTGTCTGAATTAGAACTAATCAGACTCTCACATACACTGAGTCCCAAACCTGCTTTCTCCTGGAGATTTCACCAGTCATGTCCCTCTCCTTTCCACAAATGATAGAAATAAACCACTTTTCCCTGAATATTTTCAGTTTGGGACTTTCTAATACTTATGCACAGCATTTAATACTTATCATTAATTTTGTCTCTTTTGTTGTTGTTCTTTCCTGCACCAAATGGCTATATAAAAAATATATATTATATACATGTATATGTATATATCTACACACACACACACACATAATTTTCATACCTGTTCTGCAATTCCTTTTTCCATGACATAGGAAAAAGTTTTGTTGTTCAAAACCAAGGTCAGGAGACTATCTTATTTCACATAAAATCAAACACTTTTTATTTCTGTCAAAGTACAGTTTAGGTTCAATTAGCACTTAACATCTATATTGCTAATCAGATGATAGTACACTTTATAATGTTAAAAAATAAAATTCTCGTGGGCTGATAGACACAGCATAGGAAGAATTTTTGAGATAAAAGAAACATAATTGATGTATCTTTCAGCCTTCGGTATTGACTTCTATTTATTATTACAAATTCTTTAAAACTCAAAGATTGGAAGTCATCATGTTATCCAGGAAACATACAATTGAAGAAAACATTAACTGCATGACTTGTTTCATAAAATTTGTTTACTGGAATTGGAGTTGCACTTTTTCATTTCAAAGGACTTTGAAGTGCTTGATGGGATGAGGATGGGGGTGAGAGAGTGATTTAAGCTTTTATTTTTCTTAGTGTTTTACTTTTGAGATTTACCAGACTTTAGTTAAATAGATACCTTCTTGAAAACCAGAAGATCGTAGTCATATGAGTGAAGTAGTAAAGCTGAGTTCCCTAAACTTCTCTGTCAGCAAAGTGGAGCTCCAGGCAGACAGCTACTTTTATCAAGCACAGCTCACTGACTTTGAAAATTCCTCCTGAGGAACAATGATCAGTGGGTCCTTCTTACATTCATCTAATTTTCAAGCCTTGATGTGACATATGAAATAAGAAGAAAGTGACAACAAAAATCAATGTGTCTAAACAGTCTTGTTTCAAAACATACCTGTCACTGGCTTAACTCAGAAATTGGGTGGGATATTAGATCTGATATCTTTTCTGTTGTTTTTTAGCTTCAAAATTTCTTTTGCCTGCAGAGAGAAAAAGGCAGAAAACCTCTCCTTGCACAGAGGAAAGGGTGCTTTACAAAAAAGTATTTAAAATTATAAATGCATGAAATAGTCAGTGCCTGCCTGTTATATCAGATCTTTCCTATCTCTTGCACCAGTACATTTCTGATTACAATGACTTCTGCTCTATCAGAGTAGGATCATGGGCTTTTAAAAAACATTAACTAAATATCTGGAAAATTAGTTTGTATATTTTAAGTTTTAAAAGCATAATGTATTAGAGAATATGGTTCTGTAACAGCTTTGCAACTGGAATCTTAGAGATAGGAAAAGACTAATACAAGTAATTTTGGAAGCATTTTTCTTCTATTGGATTCTTTAAAGAAATACGGTATAGAAGTACACATTTCTAAACTCTGGCAACCATTAGTTTTCTATTTTAACATGTTGTTTGCCACTAAGCCCTATAAAGGATGATAATGTATAACGCAAAATTGAAATAGTCCTCACTTGCTTCAATCTGAAGAATTCAGAATAGTTCTGTAGATTATAAAGTTTGAAAAAAGAAACACTTTTCTGAATAAAGGGCACCTTCTAATAATACAGTTACTACATCAAGAAAAATTAATCATCTTCTATCATAAACATATTGTGATTTTTAGGAGACTTAAAGAAAAGATACAGCATGTCAAGAGAAATTAGAAAGATGATTGCCTATCTTTAAACAAAGCAGTAAAAGCCATTCAACTTACCATTCACACAGAAACACATTTGATTTTCAAAGGATATTTTCTCTGTAAGAGGACGTATTTAACCTTGTGACACCGTAAAATTCCAAGCATGCAAGTATTTGTTTTTATTTTTCTGACTTTCTTTTTCGATCAGATGTTTCTTGTGAACTTTGTAAAGTTGTTCAACTAGAGGCAGAACTTTAATAGTCTATTTTAATAGTGTCATTAATAAGAGAATATTTTTAAAAATAATATTACTGTTGGCATTTTGTAAATGAGTTACAGGAGCTGAAGAAACGTTCTGTTATGTGCCTCACTCAATTTTCTTTGAAAATGTGTTGAATTCCCTAGTATTTGCTCATATCTACTAAATTTTAACATTAGCTAATCATTAAATGAACTTCCTAATATGACAAAAGTGTCCACTGATGATGTGGTGGAATAGGGAGAAAGAGTTTGGGCCATGACCCAAGCATTTCAGCTCCCTTAGTTCTAGGTGCTGGCAACCGAGAACCAAACGCCCACTGTTGGGAGGCACAGGGCACAGCCACACTGCTGCTGACAGTCTACAACCAGCTAATTTTAAAAGATCACAGATTAAGCTCTTTGCAAAGTGTCAATAGTTACAAATTTTCTGTTTAACAGTGGCACTACCCCAGTAAAAGAAGTATATCATGACAACATGTGATGAAATTTTATGAAATACCAAACCTAAAAGAAAAAAAGTTGATTGTTAAGACTTTTCCTACAAAATCAGTAACATACATAGCTGCCCAGTAAAACAAAACGCTTCATTTGAAAACATAACTAAGCAAATTTAACAGCACTCAATTTTTAAGTTACCTTGTGAAAATTCTCTTTCTTAATCTTTAAAAATTCTCAAATCTATTCCAAATGTACAATGATAAAACTCTAGGAGAATATTAATGGTGTAAACATTCAAAGTAAGAGTCTCATAATTTGTGTTTTTTTTTTTGTTTGTTTGTTTGTTTTTTTTCATACTTGTAAGTAGCTAGGCCAGCTAGCATCTAAATAACAAGGATAAAAAAGATGAGGTGTGTGTTTGTGGAAGGTGCCTACATCTTGGAACAAGGACGTCTTAGACGCCTTGGAAACTAGAAAGAATGCATTTCAACCATCAACAATAATATGACAGTTAATATTTGTGAAAGACTGTCTCAAAAACAATTTTGTCCGTTGTTTATTTTGTGCGGCTAACAGAGTAACTTATTCTAAACCATGTTCTAAGTGGTTCTTATAAAAAACACTAAGACGTGGCACTGTTTTTGACATATTGAGGGTCAATTGTGTAAGGAACCAAGGCAACAAACCCATCCAACAGCAGTAAATGGGGGTCTTTAAGTTACGAGGAATGTGTATGTATTTGATCCTGACAGCCTGCGTCCTGCAGATTTCCGGGCATAAGACAGATGGCAGTGCAACCAAGCTAGAATCCAGACCTTTCCTTTTTCCCTCTGGGTCTAACTCCTATTATCCACTTGTAAATTAACCTGTCAATTTATCAATCAACACCATCTTGATTCTCCCCTGTTCTGCAGCCCAGCCTTGCAGTGAATTTGCCTCGTAAATAACTGGGAGCCCGTGTTTGTTAGTATTGTGAATGAGTTTATTATCACTTTGATGGCTGCTATGAATCACAAATGCTGCTGAGAGGCTGATAAGAAAAAAGTACATGCACACATTAACAAGGTTGAAACTATTTTAGAGATAAAAGATGGAGTAACTGTGATAGCAAATCATTTAAATTGAAAAAAATAACTAAAATTATGTGTGTGTGTGTGTGCGCGCGCGCTCGTGGGCGCGCGCGCGCTTGTGCCCATTGGACAACTCCCCACTTAAAGTAAAAGTGAGAGAAATGAGTTGACTTTCACTTAAACTGTTAAAAAAAGTATCCACAGGATGACATTCTTGGGTAGCAGGGTGTTCTGGGTTACTGCAGGGCATCTGCTTTATTTAACTACCTAGATGCAAACTTCAGGAAACACCAAGCTCTGCTCTAAGGCAGCAGTTGACCACTTTTACTTTTTAGGTACTATAGCAATTTCGAAGAGAAAGCAACAAAATCCAAGGAGTCTATGTGTGTTTATGTATTTATTTACATATATATATTTATATATATATTACATGCGTATATATATATTTACATATATTTATTTACATATATACATATATATATACACACATGCACCTTTTTCTTTGAATAATAAAAATTTGTTGTAGCAAGATCTGTTAAGCAAATGGGGCATTTTGGTAAACTTAACACATTAACAAATAATTAACATTAAAGTGCTAATTATTTTGCTGTTCTTGTCCTTTGTGAAATAGTTACTTACTTGACATGTAGAATTATATTTAAATGATTTAAGCTAAAAATTATGCAATAAATGCTACATACATTAAAACATATGTGTAATTACAAAATTGAATATTATCTACAATTTCTATACCTTTTTCTAAACATGATTATTCTTTTATGTTTTAAAATATATTTTTAATATAAATCAATGTTTTTAAAGAATATCATTACATTCTGATCTTTAGGACTTACATTATTATTAACTCACAATATACTCTGAAGGACTACACTAACTCTAAATCCAAGTTTAATCCTGTGTATATATTTTTATGTCAAGCAATTTGTACAATAGTTTGTGGCAAATAAACATAAGGTTAAATTTATATGGTCATGTGCACATTTCTTTTTTTGTAAAATACATTTGTATTTTAGTACCCCCTTTTTATACAAATAATGCATGCCCTACGCATTTGTTTGCTGGCAGCACCCTCTCCCCCAACCCTAGTCACCCTAACAAATGCCACTATACCAATTCTCTTCCACATATTGCTGTAAACAAAATTAGCATAGCACCCTTATGAGAATACCTGGGAGGAGGGAGGAGTGGATAGGCACGCCAGCAAACAAAAGCAGAAGGTGCATGTTAGTTGCATAAAAATACCGTAAGTGTATGTTTGACTTTCAAACACAATTAAAATATTTCTTTCAATATTGCCAACTTGTAACATGCCTTCTGTGGAAAAAATTCTATATATGGATTCTAAATTCAAACCACAATGAAACTACCTCTTAAAGAAAATAGGAAGTTATATATATTTATTATGTTTTCATTTTGGAGGACGTATACCATTTGTTGGTGATATTAAGTTTTCCTGGTGTTAATTTTGCAGAAAATCATGAAAATTATTGCCAGTCATGACACGTGGTTAAAGGTCTCAAATTTGTAAGTCAGAAACAAAGTATTAGTTATCATATAGGGAATACTTTAGCACAATTAAGGTACTGCATAAAAAAAAGAAAATTTCCTGAACATTACTATACCCAGTACGTCATTGGTAGAAACTGTAATAAAAAATGAAACTATTTGTTAGAATGCAATTTAGAGAATGCAATAGGTGGTCTATTTTATTCACTTTATAATTAAGATAGTGTTTAAATCTGAAATGAATTCTACATATGCACGTTCAATAGACTATAGCACAATAAGAATGGAATCACATCTCATTTTATCGCAAATTGTGTAATAAGCGATAAGGTAAAAACTAGGGCTAAAATCCTTCCAGCAAAAATGAAACAGAACGACCTCAATTGCCCTAATTCATTCTGCCTTTTTCCTTTTTTTTTTTTTTTAAGTCTCTTCATTTTCCCTGTGTTCACATTATTAGCTTACACATGAGTGCATTATTAGAAAATAACAAAGCCAAACAGGAGACTTCGAAGGAGCGGGAGATGGGTTCCTTCTACAGCTGAAAGGTATTCTCACTTCATTTGTTAGGAGTTGCAAAAATAGTTTTATAGCCAGGGAGGGACAATGACCTTTTCCTTTCAACAAGCTTGGTGGTTGGTCTTTTGACGGAAAAGCTAGGGGATACAACATCTGGTAATTTGTGTTACTGAGCTTAGCTGAGGTCTTAACGATGTAAGCAGATTATTCTTGAAGAAGAACAAAAAAAATTCCGGAAGACTCAATGGACTATTTAAAGTTATTAGCCAGTGCATTCTAGCACTTCAGAACTTTTCTGATTCATTTTTCCTTTAAAGCTTGTCTTCGAAGCATTCTTTTTTTTTAGGTCTACCTCCTTCCAACTCCAATTGACTTTTTTGGTGGTCCACAGCTGTTTTGTCATTCACACTGCCTCTTTTTTTTTCCATCACACCAGAAATGATTAGTTTGCTGATTAAATTTTCTCCTTCAGAACTTGAAGAAGCTCTTCCCCACCCTTGGGAGTCATTGCTAGACCAGAAGGGTCAAGCAACTCTAAATAGCAAAAGTCAAGCTTTGGCAATTGTAAAGAAAGAAAGAAACTGCCTCCCCTGCCAAAGGGAATGAAATGTGAAAAATACAACTTACCCTGTCCAAGTTTCCAAGAAAAGTAAATAAAATATTATATTAAGTAGCTGCTGTGGAATATTTTCCCCACATATATTAAAATCACAAAGTTTTTCTTTATTACTCTGATACAAATACATTGGAGCCCATTTAATATATTTATGTTGCATATGGAAGAAAAATGTACCAGTGGATAAACAATGCATAGCTTGAAAACATTCTTAGCACTCATTTCAAAAGTAAAAGAAATATTCTGTCTTAGAGAAAGTTGGACATTAACTTGAATATTCAAGTTTAATTACCATCACTCAAGCTAAGAAAATGTTACTGTAACTTTAAATTTTCCTCTCAAACTATTACCATATCAAAATGCTGAGCACAGAAATAGACTCACACATAACCCACCTGGAGAGCAAGGAGGTCTGGGACCGATCAGACCCACCACCCAGACAGGCAGCTTATGTGAACACCCAGATAGCCTCACTGGATGATCAGTGCATTGCTTTGCAGTTATGAAATGAAGAAGCTGTAACATTACATACTAATGCCGGTATCTTTCCCCTTGGCCGCAATCATTCTGGGTGGCAGAACTTGCTTTAAATCACTCTTTCTTCAAGTCAAAGGGCTTTGACAGAAAGTATAGTGCACTGTCTGAAAAAATAGGAGAAAATAAAAGAAGAAAAGAAGGGGAAAAAACCTGCAAACATTCAGATTAGCAATTCATACAAAAAGAAACTCTGAGCAATGTATAATTTTAGAATTGCTATTTTTTTGTTAACACTTTGACAAACAACTTGGCCTTGATTCACGGTATACTTAACATTGAATTTAATTCCTGAAGTAACTATATTTTTTCACGTAAGTGTGGACTTTTTGGGATCCTGAAGAATGATGTCTGTGACACACAGAATGTGACTTTAGCTAGGATAGCTTTGGAAGAGTGCAATAGACTGCCTATATTTGTGTTTTATGTTACTTTATGACCTTAGTTCATACTTTGCTACATTTTAATTTTATTATCTATGAGCCATTTATAATTAGGAATCTAATTAAGTAAAAAGACAACATGTGTTAAGAAGTTAGCTCTTTTAATAAAATGGACATTGAATATGTATTTTCAGTTGAGCTAAAGTCTACATTGATCACTTTAAGTTTATCAATATTTGTTCAACTCTGGGCTTGAAATGACACAATGTGGAGTTAACAAAAATGACTGGCTACTCTGAATTTTCCATTGACCTGTATTTTCAATAGATTTCTTTTTTTACAAATTAATTTTCCAAAGTTTACTATTTTTCCTTTCGGAACTAAAATCCAAAATTCTTAAGATTAGCGTGTCAGATATATCTTGGGAATTTGACACCGTGTTTCCATCAGATCATCATTTCTAAAGTTGTATGGGGGAGGGGGTAGAGGCTGGGGGGCAATATCCACACGCAGCTATAAGGGCAACTGTATAATCAGGATATTGGCAAATAAGCAACTGCAAAAAAGAAACCATTAAAACAGAGAAATAGATGAAATCACAAAAATATAGTTTATCCTTCAAACTAATCTATTTAGGTTCTTCACAGAAACTTATGCTTGCTTAACAAATCAAAATGGTCATCATGCTTGCGTTAATTCTTTTCTTCCTAGTAAAATTTGGAGTCCCACTTCAATCTTTCTGGGTGATACGTTTATGAATCAACAATGTGGGTGTCTGCTTCTGTAACAGAGACAGGCAAAGAAACCAATTTCTGACCTGGTGAATTTTGCTATGTAAACATGAGTTCCATCATGCTGTCTGTTTCTTTTTCTTTGAACCACTCTCATGGCTTCAGGGACCCTCTATGTAGGTCGATTTCTCTTACTAAGACAGGGGAGTGCCCTAAGAAAGACCCTACACTAGCATAGGCACCTGATATGCTTGACTGAATCCTTTCCTTGACTCTATCAATATATAGTCATTTTTCATATTCCTTTTCTTTTTTTTCATTCTATTTGGAACTCTATTTTGATACTTCTGTCATTGGTACTTGTCTTAGTGTTCTCCAGAGGAGCAAAACTATTTAGTTACATAGATATGAAGATGGTCTGATAATTACGTTCACAAACTCATCCTAGAAAAAGTGCTACATGCCTCATTTCTGAATGTCACTATTTTCACCTTCAAAGTACTCCCCTTTGGAAACTGTGAACGGATGCCAGTGCAATTTTGGAACTCTTTTTCTGGAATAGCTATCAGAGCTGTTGTTGTTTATATACTGAATGTTATCAAAATGTCTTCCTTTCAACATTTCCTTCATCTTCAGGTACAGAGTAAAGTCACTGGGAACCAGATCAGATGAACAGAGAGGGTGTTCTGGTACAGTTATTTGTTTACTGGCTAAAAACTCCCTCACAGACAACTATACCACTAAATTTGCAAACTTGCCACTGTGTCACTGTGCACAATGGCCATGCCAGAAAAAAGAATTCCAAAATTACTTTGAAGGGTGGACTAAGCTCTGATGTCAGTGCATAGCTTCCCAAGAGGAGTACGTTGAAAGTGACTGGAGTGATTTTCAGGAATGAAATATGTATCACTTTTTCTAGGATAAGTTCATGAATGTAGTTGTCAGACCTCACATATATACATGTTGAGAAAAGACAAAATTAATTCTATGAATCTGCCCATGTAGGAATCTTACAAATCCATATTCTGTAGGTATGGTGACATAGGCTAGAAATTCCTGCAGGATTTCATCCCAAAAATCTGTAGGTCAAATGACAAGAAGTATGAAGAGTAAGAGTACTCTGGAAAAACACCTATTTATTGTCTGGAAACAGAACATACCCTAAGAAAATTCCCTTTTTGTTCTTAAAGATTTACAACTGATTAAGGCACGCTTCCAGCGCGGATGATGATCTGCTTTAACTGAGGCCAATTGGTAATAATCACATGTGACTACTTTCTGAAGACAAGACTATTTTTTACAAAACAACTAGGTAACATAGCCTACCCAAATTAACACGTACAATTAACTATCACAGTACTCAACTTCTAAATTGTACTGCTTTAACTGTTTCCACATCTCCAGCCTAACTATCTTGTGGTACCCCTTTGAGCCTTTCACTGTCCTGCTCGAAGTCCTAAGTTGATTCTGGAATACAATGTAAGTACATAGGTTGATGTTCAAAACTCTTTGCCATCTGGGTGCAACTTATCATTCCAGGCTTCTATTATGATGTTTCTAATAGTAACATCATATCATGGAAAAGGTACCATTCAGACTTGGATTCAGGAAAGTTGCATTGGAATCCACTTATTACATAACCTCTAAGGTCCATTGGTTAAGTTATCTATTTTCTCTGAATTTTAACTTCTTCATACCAATGGTTGAAAACTAGTTGTTTATAGGTCAGATAAGGAATATTACAGTGGTTAAGCACTCACCTGCTAACCTGATAGTCAATGATTCAAACCCGCTATCCACTCCACAGGATGAAGATATGGTAGTCTAATTCCTTAAAGACTTCAGCCTTGGAAACCCTATGAGGCCATTCTACTCTGTCCTATCGGGTCGTCATGTATCAGAATCAACTCAATAACATTTTTTTTTTAATAGGCCAGGAACAGCCACCAGATGCATGTATTGGCCCTGACAATCTACTTGACCTTTTACGTTATCCGTATGTGCCCTTCTGTGGTCTTCTGTATGTTTCCCACACCTCATCTGTAAAAGTCAAGCCAAGTGCCGTCGAGTCGGATTCAACTCATGGTGACCTGTAAAGGAGGAATAATAATACCTAGGAACCAATACTTTTGGAGGATTAAATTAACCAACATATGTAAAATCCTCAAGTCAGAGCTTGATACAGGAGAAAAATTCTCGGGAAAACTTAGTTAAATTTGAAACTGAATCATTTGCCTGCATTTGTCCTCTGATTCTAATTGCATAGATAATTGTGAGTCAGTTCTCTCATTGCTTACCTTTGGGCTTGCTCTCCTTTGTCCTCTAAGAACACGCATCTTTCCTCCTCTGCCCAGAGAAATCTTACTCATTCTTCGAGACCAGACCCAAATGTCCATTCTCTATGGGTTATTGCCTGGCCACCTGAAGAGGAAATGATCTCTCCCTTAGCATCTGTCTGGATGTTAGCAATAATCACATCGAGCTCTGAGTTTTCAAGTCCTAAAAGAAATTTGAGATTATGTAAAACAACCTTTTCACTTTCCAGGTGAGAATAACTTGAAGACCGGAATGTTGATAAGACTAACCCAAGGCCAGAGAATGAGCAAGAGTCCAGGACTTAAACCAAGTCCAGGACTTAAACCACCACGTTTTATTTTTACTTTTTCCTGCTTCTCAATTTACTTTATGTAATTTGGTTTTATTTATTTTACTCCCTCATATACACATTTTATTTTCCTTCACTCAGTTTCCAGACAATGAAGCCCAGGGACAGTGTTTTATGAATATATTTGTATGTACTACAGAACCAAGTCCTGTGCCCTGAATTATTATTCTATACATGCTTTAAGTAAATGGACAAAGTCAGACACTTGTTATGACTCCGTTTCACACAAGAAAGTATCCAAAGACACAAATTATAGCTACTTCCTTCTTGTTCTTGTGAAGTTTTCAAATTTTCCAGACTGAATTCGACCAGGCATCATGCTAAATGGTTTTAAATGAACTTGAACTTCACAATGCTTTGGTAATAGTAATAACTGCACGTTGTTATTATCAACTCTATTTAAAGCTGAAAGGTTTCAGTAATTTCTCTTATGCCAAATGGGTTAGAATAGATTAGGATTCAAACCATACATGTACTTCAGCTCACAGATCTGTTACTCTTAACCAGCAGGCTAAGCCAGTTCCTGAAGCCATCCCTGTCACTCGGGCTAGACTCATAATGCTGTATTTCACATTTAGCCTGTCATCATCCCTTAGGGTAGATTATATATCATCTTGTCCTACCAACCTTCTCCTATCAATATTTCTAATTGCCATGCAAAGTTGGCTTCCTATCAATTTAGCCACATTAGCCATTTTCATCTGCTCAGTCCCGTTCATCTACACTCATGAGGTCATACAACTACATAGCTGTTTCTATTGACATCTCTGAAACTGACCTTCATGTTTTCATGCCTATCTTCAGCCAGCTTAGAATCATTTTCTTTTTTTTTTTTTTTTGCCTGTGGTTCTTACTCCAGTTTCCTCATTTTTTCCTTTATTCATTTAATCAGTAAAATTCTTATTAAGTGCCACCATGTGGTATACACTGATCCAGCCTAACTCTAAAGGAACTCAGTCAACTAAAGGGAAGCAAACCTGGAAACAAACAGATATGCTGAATCGTCAGATAAGGCATGAGAAACATCACTATAGGACACAAAGGTGAGTACACAAACTGAACAATGGTCACTTTCACCTGTCTGTTGAAAGAAGGGTCAGGGGAGACTTCTTAGAGAATGGATTCCTTGAACTGGGTTTGAAAGATGAGCAGATGTCTCCCATCTTGACCTAGGAACAGTTACTGTGGAAGTCCTGTGGAAGTCCTGTGGAAGTCTTCCAGAGACTTGGGTAGCCAATTTGATCTTTATTAGGATGTCATCACAGTATCCTTTCAACAATACTACTGTTTGGGCTGTGTCTCCACACAATGAGTACAGGAAGCAGTGAGTTCACAGGTGTAGGACAAAAATGACTGAAATTTAGTTTATTGAAAGTTGGGCCTCTTTTTTTACCCCCTGTGCTATCCAGTACTTTCATTTAGGAAGAACAAACTATTTAATAACGCTGAAATATATCACCCAAAACATGGTTCAGGATCTGTCATTTATACAGGTGAAGAAATCATGGCTTGAGATCACATATCTAAATCTGGAAGAAACCTTAGAGATAAAGAAATTAAATACAGGTGAGAAAAATGAGTGCTAGGGAAGTATAGGGATCATGGGAGGTTACTCACCTCATCAAACCCAAGAGTGGGACAAAGAAGAGAACTCAGAAGACATCTCCAATTCAATATGTTTCCACCATGTTATTCTAATTATATTTTAGATTTTTATAGTATATTATGTTTATAAAGTACTCATGTGCTTTCTTCATGTATCCTCATGACAACTCTGTGAGTCAAGACCAGGATCTTCTAGTACTCCCATTTTATAGATTAAAAAGTTCAAGCTTAGAAAAGGTAATTAAGAAGCCCTGCTGGCACAATGATTAATCTCACACCAACAAAGCAAAAGGTTGGCAGTTCAAACTCACCAGTAGCTCTGTAGGAAAAAAGACTTAGTAATTTACTCAAATATAGAATACAGCCTAAGAGTATAGAAAGAAGGAATATGCATTGCGTTAAAGGGATAGCAGCCAAGATCACATTACAATGTGCATAGAAAGTTTTGTATGAGAAACTAACTTAAGCTGTTAATTTTCATGTAAAGCACAATAAACAACAATAATACAGCCTAGTAAACCCTGTGGAAGTTCCACTCCACCACATGAAATTGCTATGTGTTGGGATCAACCCAATGCCATACAACAACAACAACAGATGAGTTAAGTTATTAACACATTTAGTAATAAGCAAAGAACTACAACAAAAATTGCCAGACTGGCACTTTTAAATTTTTCTTTTTTCTGTTGTTGTAGACAGCTTCACATACATAAATTACACCAGAAGCAAGTATACATATTTAGGATTCAGTTCAACAAAACTTTAATCAATCTTTGTATAGCAGACTCTAGGGTATACCTTGGGGCAAAATGTAAGTCAGCAAAATGAATTTGCTCCTACCTTCAATGAGGCTTACAATCTACTTAAAAACTCTGCAAAAGAAGAGCTTAGTGTCCTAGCAAACAATGCAAATTTCAAGAGGCCCTTCAATGATATGGCCAATAGTTTGTAGCTTGAACAAAGAAGTATTACAAGTCCAATTGAATTAGTTCAAAAATTTCAGACCATTTGCTGGAAAACCTGAGGCAGCCTTACTCTCAAGTGAACAATTTGGCAGCGAGATACTACCTACTATGAACTAAGATAATTATCCAAATCTCTGGAGTGGTAAAAAAGTACTAGTGGGTCCCAAAACTTGTGAAGCAATCCTCATCAATGAGCTACTGCACGCCTATGTTCTACCTAATGGATTTCTTCTACAAATAGGTAGGGGAAGAGGAAATTCTCACTCACCATGCCAACTAGCAAAACCAGGAAGCTAGGCCATGACTTTGTACAGGGCTAAATTCTCTCATTGCTTTCCTCTTCCTTTTATCCTGTCTCCCTGCTTATCTTGAACAATGGACCAACATTCCAAGGTCATGGGTGATCATGGAACTGGTCTCCAAAGAAACTTACCTCTATTTCCATTTTGGACTCTGATTAATTAGCAGATGAAAATCTTACATTTTCTAAAGTTCAACAGAAATAAGACTTCATAAGCAATAAATGTCTAGAAACTTGTTATGAAAATCTGTATTGTCATACATCTTATGTATTTATAGATATCAAAATTAAATTATAAAAGTGAACTTACATGACATGTATACTGTTTGTATAATATCTGTACAGTCTACCTTATTAAGCCCTGTGCCTCTCTCCCTGACTTTGAAGACCATGAGAACGGTCAGACTGAATAAGCATCAATTAGTTTGTATTTGTTTTTAATCAAAATGTGGTTCATTTAGCTTTAAAAGACAACTGCCAATTCAGGAGAGGAATTAGATCATTTGTTGGGGGTCTGGCAAGAATTTCTTAACAATTCATGGCAAAAAATTAAGTCTATTTTGTGATCCCCAAATGTCATGCTTCTTTCCTTGGCTTGTAAGTAGATTCATCACCTTTACTGCTTTGGTCTGTTGGTGTTCAAAAGCACAAAAGTTTTCTGAAGTTTGAATCATACTTCAGATCCCTCTTGAACAGTTAAGTGCACATCCACACACATACATCTTTTCCCATAAACACCACATGCCAAAGCACACATTAAAATTAGATTTTTCCTACCATGAGATTGCTGGTGTAGAATATTTATTTATCACCAGAAAGAAGCATCCCTTTTCATAAGATGTAGTGAAAACATGGGCTGCTTAAGCAGGTGTCAGAAATATAGCTCAGACCCCTGAACTCAAATATTTGTCCTTCATTAATAATTCCTCATTTTGTTCCTTTTGCAATATACATTCTCCAGTTCAACTAGAAAATGTGTATCCTAAGTTTCAATCTGATTTTTAAATCCAACAAAGACTTGTCTGCATATCTGTCTATCCAGTATTTGTTGACCTTGTTAATCTCCTTTATTGCCACATACATAGTCTTGGGTCAGATTGGATATATTACTGGAAGAATATGTAAGGTAAATTTTGTTCAAATGCTGTTCTTCTACCCAAATCATAAAAGCTATGAAAGAATCACACATTCTGTCTTCAAATGTTCTTAGACATGCTTTTGTGTAACTTTAAACAGTCTGATAATAACTATGAGTCTTCCTTTCAACCTTTTCTATACATACTTCTATAGAGACACAGACTTTTGGTCTTGCAAAGGCAATGATGGAAGAGAGAATAACTCAGTTCTTTTCCACAGCCTTTCTGTTTTCTCAACAACAAGACAATTGGTTCTGCAAAAGAGACAAGGAATATGACAAGCTCATGAAAACACTGGGAGGAACTACTTCAAGCACTTTTCTGTGGTAAAAATTAGTGGAGTAAATCATATAAGACTGAAGCACAGAAAGTATGGAATTTTCTCTGGAACCTTCATTGGGCCCTAAAGCAGATGTTTCTCATCAGCAAATCCTTTTACTATTAGATTTACAAGGTCTGTTAAGAACAGCTTTGGGAATTTCTATGAGAGGAGCAGGCAGTGTTCAAGTTTAAGTCAGTTAAACTAAGTCTGGCAAAGTCATTCTCTAACTTTACTGACAATTACTACTAATCAGCAACTTGAACTTTGTAGCTGCTGAGCAAAGATAATGTGTATCTACTTCAGCAACAAAACGCAACAAAAAACACTTGGCTTGGATTTAGTTAATAAAAAAGTAATTCCTTTGAAAATTAGTTATGTGCCTAAAATCAATTCATCCATTCAAGTATAAGAAGAGCAATGATATAAATATATGCATTAATAACAGCCTTGGTAACTTGCAAACAATTCTGGAAAATAATACCGAATGCCATAATGTCGAGTCTGACTCACAGAGAACCTAGAGGTCAGAGTAGAATTGTCTTACAGAGTTTCCAAGGAGCACCTATAAAAATATTCTGTATGGCCAATAACAGTAAAAGTATCTTATTTTTTGCACTACAAATCTTAAATATTAAGTTATAAGCATTATCAATATAACCTTTTGACTATAAGCATACCTATGTAACCAACAAATTTTTGGTACCAGCCTGTGTTCTGACAATGCAAGCCTGCTGTGTTTGAGGGGTTTGTCATCAAGCTCAGGAGAGGCATAGAAAAGCAAGACCAGTGAAGAGAATCCAGATTGTAAAGTGTGTTGTGTTAAGAAAATCTTTGGTTAGTTGAAGCCGTTGAATAGATTTCAACTTCAGATAATACAGACTGAATCACCTTCAGACAAACTGATCAAGTTATAATAAAACAATGTATTCCTGGATACTTAGGCCAGAGGAGGGTGGCCTAGAGAAGACAATTGCAGTGACTGATGGAGTGATAAACTTAGATTAAAGGTGTAGCAATGAAATGTGAAGGAGAGTAGACATGAGAGAGAAAATAAAGAGAAAGACTCAGTAGTACTACTACGGATTGAATTGTGTCCCCTCACGTATGTTTTGGAATCCTAACCCCCATATATGTGGATGCAATCATTTTTAGGAATACAATTTTCTTTGTTAGGTGAGTGAAGCCATATCACTGTAAGGCGTGACCAAAGCCTACTCATATCTGAGTCATAAGGAGCAGTATAGAAACTTACGCAAATAAGTACAAATGAAGGAAGACAGATGTCATGCCATGTGAAGATTGCCAAGATACTGATGAATTCTAGAAGTGCACTGAATTTAGACTTCTAACCTCCTGAACTGTAAGAAAATCAATTTTTGCTCTTTAAAGCCACCCAGTTGTGGTATTTATGTTCTAGCAGCACTAAAATCTAAGTTAAGTTCCTTTAGCTATTGTTCTAATTGTCAGAATAAATGAAAGGGATAAGGCAGGGATCATTTCTTTGCTCAGGCTTAGATAAATAGGTGGAAGGTGTTATTCATCAAGAGACCAAATAAAGAAGAAAAGGGAGATTTGCAGAGACTACAAGTTAAGAGTTGGGCATGAGTGGAGATTTCTAGAAACGTGTAGTTAATGCAACTGTCTTCACCAGACTATTGCTAGGCAATGACATGATCTGAACATCATTAGCTTAGCTTAGGGATAGCCTGAAGCCACAGCTATGAAGATTTCACTCAGAGATTCTGTATTGTATATGCTACAGAATATGCCAATGAAGATTACAAGCTCTGTGTGAGACAGGCAACAGTTTGAATGTCTACTCTGACATTTACTTGCTGCATAACTGTAAACAGTTACTTAACATTCCTGAGGTTCAGCTTTCCCATCCAAAGAGGAGAACGTAATTATAATTTTATCCATCATATGGTATTGGGGGGAGGTAAATAAATGAATCCACATAATGCCAGTGCATCCCAAAATAAACTTACTGTCATCAAGTCTGACAAATAGTCACCCTGTAAGACAGAGAAGAACTGTTCCATCAGATGCAGAAATGGAGGTCACAGAAGCCAGCCATATTTTCAGGGCAGGGAAGAGCCCAGCTTTCCTCACACTACCTCAAAATGCTGAAAAAACAAGAGCTCTTCCTTGACTAGGAACCTGACAGGTTGTGGGAAAACCCTACATATTCAATATATTACCAGATAGTTAGATGTACTAAGTCCACTTACTACCAAAATGAATAATTCAGACATCTTCAGAAATGATCATAAAATTTGGGGGGCAGAGTCAGGATGGCAGGCTAAACACACATCTCCCTAAATCCCTCAGGAAACCAAGACCTGAACTAACAATTAAACGGAGCTTTCTGGAACATAGTGAGCCCTAGGACATGGCATAAGGCTGTTAATTTGGACTTCATACGACTGAATGGAAAACTTCCTCTCTTTTGCTGACCCCACTGTTGGTGAGTATGGGCTTTCATGGACCAAAGGTAATTCACCATTTTAACTTTTTTTTTCTGTCTTAGCCAGTGGGTAAAGCTGGGACTTGACTATCAGCTAATCTCAGATGCAATACTGGGGGGGATCAGAAGGCAAAATTGCTATAATTTGAGAGCCTATCTTCGGACTCTGCATCTTGGCACCTTTGGCTTCTCTTTCCACCTCTGCCATTGAGTAGCCTGTACCGAGGCAGGAGTGGAGGTTGTGGAGGACACCATCTTGTTCCACTGGGAGGCATACAGAGGCCTCAGCTGGAACTAGTTCCTAGGCTGGGGGGCAGCGCCTGCCCAGAAAAGAGAGCTTTTCTGGCAGAAAGAAGTATTCTACACAGTGTAGCCTACAGTTGGGGCCTGAGAACAGAGGCCAGCAAGGCAGTAGCCTTTCTGCATTTTGAGCTAGTTTAAAACATCAGGGGTTTGATATAGAGGTGCTTACTCTGCCAGCTGGGAAAAGGGACCTGTACACCTGTAAACTTGACTGATTTTGGAAGTTGTCAGATATCTTTTACCTTTCATTTTAAAACGGCCTATAGAAACAACTGCAGTCCATCCTCACAGCGTCTCTGCCAGACTCTATTGACTCATATGATGCCCCCAAAGCAACAAACTCTGGATAAAAGCATAATCAAGGAATCACCCATGGCTTCAGAAGGCCCCAGGAAGAAAGCACCAAAGAACTTCCCAGACAAAGAAATCTTTCCGAAGACATCAGAAGGTGAATACAAAAGGATTATACAGAGGGTACTCCTAGACCTTATACAAAATGTATCAGAGCAAAATGAAAAATTAAGCAAGATGTTTGATCTGCTGGAACAACAGTATTCTGAAATCCAACAGATCAAGAATAAAATCAAAGACATAGAAACTTCAATTCAAAACCAGGGAAACAGACTGGAACAAATGGAAAATAGACTTTCTGATTTGGAAGACAGGGTTACTGACTCCAACATCTATGAAGACAAATCAGAAAAAAAAGAAAAGAAACCAGAGAAAAATGAAGAAGGATTAAGAAGCATGTGAGACTCTATTAAGAAGAACAATCTGACATTAATTGGAATTACTGAATAGGGCGAGACCCCTGAGAACACAGAGTATTGTGGCTGAGCTGTTGACAGAAAATCTCCTAGAAATCATGTGAAGGAAGAGAATATAGATATCCAAGATGCATATCAAACACCACTCAATATAGATCTCAAAGGAAAGACTCCAAGACATATTGCAATCAATCTTAACAAAATGAAACATAAGCAGAAACTCTTAAAGGCAGCAAGACTCAAAGCAAAGCTCATATTCAGTGGGAAATCCTGCAGGCTTCTTTTATATTTCAAAACAGAAGAAATGCTGGCACAGAGAAAGTGGCATGACACATTCAAAGCCTTGAAGGAGACAAACTTCCAACCAATAAATATATATCCTGCTTAACTATGTTTCAAATATGAAAATGCAATTGAGACATTCACAGATAAACAGAAACTCACAGACTTTGAAAAACTAAACCAAAGCTACAAGAAATGCTGAAAGAATCTCTTGCCTTAGAAGAACAAAACCGCTAACTTTATATTTTAGGAGCAAATACAGGACACATCACTAGAAACCTACTCAGTTAAGGAAGGCTCCAAACTCAATCAAACCTATGATAGTGAAAGAAGTGATTCAGGGGTCATATCATGAAAACTATCATTTTGTCATATTAAAAAGAGGGATGTACTACAGTCATTATAGTTCTTCCAGATGGAGAGGAACTTAATAAGACTGGTAGTAATTAAAATTGGGTTTATACATAGTTTATTAAGAGGGATCATTGGGGCAGCCATAAAGCACAATGAAGATGCACCATGTCAAATCAAGAACTGTAAATCAGGAGTCTCAATAACCACAAAATGAACCATGAGAAAGGTGAAAAATCGACTCACAAAGAAGAATCTCACAGAACAGATTAATAAGAATGACAGAGAAATCCTAAACACAAAAGTAAACATATCAAAATGGCAGCACTAAACACATGCCTATCAATAATTACACTGAATGTGAGTGGACTGAAAGCTCAAGTAAAGAGACACTGAGTGACTTCTTGGATCAAAAGACATGACCCATCCATATGTTGCCTAAAAAACTTACCTTAGACTTAAGGATAGGAACAAAGTGAAAATTAAAGGATGGAAAAATATAACAAGCTAACTATACACAAAGAAAAGGAGGTGTGGCAATTCTAATCTCAGATAAAATCCATTTTAATGTAAAATCCGCCATTGTGGACAAGGATGGACACTATTTATTGTTGAAAGGTCCGGTACACAAACAGGACTTAACAATATTAAATATTTATGCACCTAGTATTACAGCCCCAAAATACATCGAAGAAACACTAACTACACTCCAAAATGAGAGACATCACTCCACAATAAGAGTAAGTAAGAGACTTCAACACTCCACTCTCAATATTGCACAGATGGTCTAGAAAAAAGCTCAATAAAGACACAGAAGACTTTATTGCCACAATTAACCAACTAGATCTCATCAAAATATACAGAACTTTGTATCCATCGTCAGACAACTACACCTTCTTCTCCAGTGCACATGGAATATTCTCCAGAAGAGACCATGTGTTAGGACATAAAGTGATTCTCAACAAAATCCATAACATTGAATTAATGCAAAGCATCTTCTCAGATTATAAAGCCACAAAAGTCAAAATCAATAGCAGAAAAAACATAGAAAGTGGAACTCATGGAAACTGAACAACATCTTGCTCAAAAAGCCATGAGTTATAGAAGAAATCAAGGGTGAAAAATAGAAATTTATGGATTGCAATGAGAATGAAAACACTTCTTACCAGAACCTGTGGAATACAGTCAAGTCACTGCTCAGAGGTCAGTTTATCTCTATAAATACACACATCTGGAAGGAAGAAAAAAACCAAACTAAAGAACTAACCCTACAGCTTGAATGAATAAAGAGAGAATAACAGAGGAACCTCTCAGTCACCAGAAGAAAACAGATCATAATGATCAGAGCGGAACTAAATGAAATAGATAATAGAATAACAATTGAAAAAATTGATAATACCAAAAACTGGTTTTTTGAAAAGATCAACAAAATTGATGAACTATTGGCTAAACTTGCTAAAGAATAACAGGAAAGGCAACAACTCAAATAAGAAACGAGAGGGGAGTTGTCATAACAAATCCAACAGAAATCAAAAATATCATAACAGAATACTATGAAAGACTGTACTCTAACAAATTTGAAAACCTAGAGGATTTGGACAAATTCCTTGATTCATATCACCTACTCAAATTATCACAAGGTGAAGCAGAATGACGTAATAAACCCATCACAAAGGAAGAGATTGAAAAAAGTCATCCAAAAACTACCAACCAAAAAAAGCCTGGGCCCAGATGGCTTCACTGCAGAACTCTACCAAGCTTTTAGAGAAGAGTTATCTCCAATACTACTGAGACCATTTCACAGTATGGAAAAGGATGAAATACTCCCAAATTCATTCTATGAAGCCAGCATAACCCTGGTACGAAAACCAGGGAAAGACCCATCCAAAAAGCAGAACTACAGACTGATATCGCCCATGAGTCTAGATGTAAAACCCTTCAACAAAATTCTTGCCAATAGAGTAGAACAACATATCCAAAAAATAATCCATCATGACCAAGTTGGATTCTGACCAGGGATGCAAGGCTGGTTCAACATTAGAAAAACAATTAATGTGATCAACCACATAAATAACCCGAAAGACAAGAATCATCTGATTTTGTTTATTGATGCAGAAAAGACATTTAATAAAGTCCAACACCCATTCATGCTAAAAACTCTCAGCAAAATAGGAACAGGTGGTCAGTTCCTCAATGCAATAAGGACCATTTATACAAAGCCAACTGCCTACGTCATCCTGAATGGAGAGAGACAGAAACAGTTTCCCTTGAGAACAGGAATTAGACAAAGATGCCCACTCTCACCTCTCCTTTTCAACATTGTACTAGAAGTTTTAGCCAGAGCACTTGGACAGGACCAAGAAATAAAGGGCATCTGCATTGACAAAGAAGAAGTAAAAATCTCCCTATCTGCAGATGATATGATTGTATACACAGAGAATCCTAAAGAATCCATAAGTAAACTACTCAGACTGATAGAAGAATTCAGCAAAGTCTCAGAATACAAGGTAAATGTAAGTAAATCAGTAGGATTTCTGTATATCAACAACGAGATTATTAAGAATGAAATCACCAAATCAGTACATTTACTGTAGCCCCTCAGAAGGTAAAGCACCTAGGAATAAATCTAACCAGAGAAATAACAGACCTTTACAAAGCAAACTATAAGCCCTTACTACTAGAAACTAAGAGACACTTACATAAATGGAGAAATCTACCCTGCTCATGGATAAAGCCAAGTGCCATCAAGTCAGATCCAACTCATGGATAGGAAGACTTAACATTGTGAAAATGCCTATTTTATCCAAAGCAATCTACTTATATGATGCAATCCCAATACAAATTCCAGTGACATATTTTAATGAGATGGAGAAACAAATCATCAACTTTGTTTGGAAAGGGAAGAAGACCGAGATAAGTAAAGCACTACTGAAAAAGAAGAACACACTGGGAAGCCTCTCACCATCAGACTTGAGAACCTATTACACTGCCACAGTATTCAAAACAGCATGGTACTGGTACAAAAAGAGACTGAATTGAAACACCGGAGATGACACTATCTTCCTCTGAACAGCTGATATTCTACAAAGGCCCCAAGACATTAAGCTGGGGTGAAAACGATCTCTTCAACAAATGGTACTGGCAAAATTGGGTATCCATCTGCAGTAAATTGAAACAAGGCCCGTATCTCACATCTTATACAAAAACCAACTCAAACTGGATAAAAGACGTAAATATGAAATCTCAAACAATAAAGTCATCCAAGAAAAAGTAGGAACAACAATGGAAGTTTTAGTGCACAATCTAGACAGACTTCAAAATCTGTCAAACCACAAACAGAAGAGAAAACAGATAAATGGGAGCTACTAAGAGTCAAACACTTTTGCTCATCTAAAGACTTTATTAAGAGAATTACAAGGCTACCTACAGAATGGGAACAAACTTTTGACAACTATATATCAGACCAACACCTGATCTCCATATTCTATAAGATACTACAAAATATCAATAAGAAACAGATAAATCATCCAATTAAGTGACGGGCAAAGGAGATGGACAGACACGTCTTTAAAGAGGAGATCCAGAGAGCCAAAAAACTCATGCGGACATGCTCACAATCATTTGCTCTTAAAGAAATTCAAATCAAAGCTACATTGAGATACCATCTCACCCCAACAAGTTTGGCCATGGTCCAAAAAATGCAAAACAGCAAATTGTGGAAAGGCTGTGGAGAAATTGGAATTCTCCTACACTGCTGGTGGTACTGCAAAATGGTACAACCTTTTTGAAAAGCAATCTGATGTTTCCTTAAAAAGCTGGATCTAGATATACCATTTGACCCAGCAATTCCACTGCTCAGAATATATCCTGCAGAATCAAGGCCATTCACACTAACTGACACATGCACACAAGTGTTTAATGCAACACAGTCCACAATAGCAAAAAGATGGAATCAACCCAGATGCCCAACAACAGAGGAATGGATAGGTAAACTAGGGTATATATACTCAATGGAACACTATGCAATGTTAAAGAACAATGATCATTTTAGGGAAAATCTCATAACCTGGTTTCTATTGGAGGACATTATGCTAAATGAAAGCAGTCAGTGACAAAAAGACAATTATTGCATGAGACCCACATGATAAGAACTTAAAAACAGACTCATGCATAAAAGAAAAGACTGATGGCTGCAAGGGTCTGGAGGGAAGGAGGGTTGGGGGGAGGGTTTAGATTAGATAGTTGTTAGAAATTTGGTTGGGTGAAATCGGGGACAGCACACATTGGACAGAAGTCCAATATAAACCGGACTTCAGCATAACATGATTGCTCCTCCCAACTTAACCCAATATTGCAAGCACAGAGTAGCTAGGGCAGGGGTCCGGGGACCACGTTCTCAGAGGAAATCAAGGCCAATGAGCACAACTAGCATTTTGCTAAAAGAGCATATGATGAGGAACCAGTGGTACTGAAGGTAGAAGTCAAAGCTGCACTGAAGGCATTGGCAAAAAGCAAGGCCCCAGGAATTGAAGGGATATCAACTGAGCTATTTCAACAAACAGATGCAGCAATGGATATGCTCACTCATCCAGGCCAAAAAATCTGGAGGACAGCTACCTGGCCAACTGACTAAAAGAGATTCATATTTATACCTATTCCAAAGAAAGTTGATCCAACAAAATGTGGAAATTATCAAACAATGTTATTAATATCACATGCAAGTAAAATTTTGCTCAAGATCATTCAAAAGCTACTGCAATAGTATATTGACAAGAAACTGTCAGAAGTTCAAACCGGATTCAGAAGATGTGGAACTAGGGATATCATCACTGATGTCAGGTGGATCTTGGCTAAAATCGAAGAGTACAAGGAAGATGTTTACTTGTGTTTCATTGACTATGCAAAAGTACTTGTCTGTATGGATCATACTAAATTGTGGCTAATGTTGCAAAGAATGGGAATTCCAGAACACCTAAGTGTACTCTTAAGGACTTTGTATATGGATCAAGAGGCAGTCATGTGAACAGAACAAGAGAACACTGTATAGTTTAAAGCCAGGAAAGGTGTGCATCAGGATTGTATCCATTCATCATACCTTTTGAATCTGTGTGCTGAACAAAAATTCCAGAAGCTGGGTTATACAAAGAAAAATGAGGCATCAGGATTGGAGGATGACTCGTTAACAACCTGTGTTATGCAAACGACACCATCTTACTTGCTGCAAGTGAAGAAGATCTGAGACACTGCTGAAGATCAAGGACCACAGCTTTCAGTATGGATTGCACCTCAAAATGAGGAAAACAAAAAATCCTCACAATTGGATCAGTAAGGAACATTGTCAAAAAAGGAGAAAAGATTGAGGTTGTCAAGGATTTCATTTTATTTGGGTCCACAGTCAACACCCTTGGAAGCAGCAGTCAAGAAATCAAAAGACAGGTTGGTAAAACCTGCTGCAAAGTGCCATTTTAAATATTCAAAAGTAAGGATGTCACCCTGAAGACTAAAATGCACTTGACCAGAGTCATGGTGTTTTCAATTGCATCATATGCATATGAAAGCTGGACAGTGAACAAAGAAGACAGAAGAAGAATTGATGCCTTTCAGTTGTGGTGTTGGAGAAGAATGTTGAATACACCGTGGACAGCCAAAAGAACAAATAGATCTGTTCTGGAAGAAGTACAGCCAGAGTAAATAAAAATGGCAAGGCTATGTCTTACATACTTGGGTCGTGTTGTCAGGAAGGAGCAGTCCCTGGAGAGGGACATCATGTTCAGTAGAGGGTCAGTGAAAGAGGAAGACCCTTGATGAGATGGATTGACAAGGTGGCTGCAACAATGGGCTTAAGTATAAAAACAATTGTGGATGTGGTACAAGATATGGGCAGTGTTTCATTCTGTTGTTCACAGGGTCTCTATGAGTCAGAACTGACTCGGTGGCACCTAACAACAACAACAAACCTACTGGACAGAGTAGAGCTGCTTGATAGGGTTTCCAAGGAGCAGCTGGTGTATCTGAACTCCCAACTTCTGGTTAGGAACCAAATGTTTAACCACTGCCCCCACTGGACTCCTCTGAGAACATGTTGAGTGGTTAATATCAGTAGTCTTCCTGCTATTATTATGAAAATGATAACGATAAGATTATAATAGAGTTTTATGTAACATCAATATTTAAAACACAAGCAATGACCGCACATCAAAACCCAGTACTAAATGTTATTAAGTGCAAAGTGGACAAAGAACATAGTCAATCCTTCCTTAGTTATTCTGTATTTGATCCACCCCTGCCATCCATTCCTGATTGAAAGACTGTTTCTCTCTTAGTCTCAGTAAAATCAATTTTATGATCTTTTTTAAAGATGTTTGAATTATTCTTTTTGGTGATATGCTGGCTTAGTACACTTTGTTATCTTAGGTAAAATATTGAGTATCTAGGATTTATCTACAACCTGTCAGTTTCCTTGTCAGGGAAGAGCTGTTGTTTTCTCAGAAGCTTGAGGTAATATGAGCCAAGCTGGGCTCTTCCCAGACCTGCAAATATGGCTGGCCTCTGTGATCTCCATTTTGGCATCTACAAATTTTGCACTGTAACGGTTTCCTAAAAGGGCAGTTGTGAATAGTATATTAAATAACACATACAGGTGAATATGAAATTAGATAACACATTGTTATACATTCAACTGTGCTGTCCTCCAAGATATGTAGAAATTCTAATCTCTGGTACCTATAAATGTGACCACATTTGGAAGTACGGTCTTTGAGGGTGTGAGGTCGTACTGGAACAAGATCGGGCCAAATCCAATATGACTGGCATTTTTATAGAAAGAGAAGAGACAGAGCCAAACCAAAGGGAAGATGGCCTTATGATAATGTAGGCCAAGTGTGGCATGGTGGTTTGTCAGAAACCCAAAAGTAGGAAGTATCTTTTCTGAGAGCCTTGAGAGACACCATGAGACTGCCCCTACCTCTGAATTCCAGACTTCTAGTCTCCAGAAATAAGAGAGAAAATATATTCTTTGTTTTCAGCCATCCCAGTTGTGTTACTTTGTCACATAGCAGCTCTAGGAAACTAACTGACATATGTAGATGAGTATTAAATTAAATAACACAAGAAGTAAGAAATGAGATAGATCTGAAATAAGACAACCCACACTGGCACTCAAGTATATTAGGACCATTTCTTTCAGAGAGCTGAAATTCCAAATGTTTGCTTAAAACCGTGTGTGAAGTTGTGCTATTATCTGTACATATTTAAGCAAATTTCCTTGGACTGGATAAAGAGGTTGAAACAGTTTTAGAAGGATTTAAACTTTCTTGCTTTTAATATTTCCCAGCAATTTCCCAGAGGTATAAACTCCATTTGGCAAATGGGAGTTAATTCAGTCTTCTCCTTTCTTTCTCTTTTCTGTCAGTGAAGGGTGTTTTTTGTTTTTCTTTTTTTCTTTCAAGAAGAAAGAAGACTCCTTTATTTCCTGTCTTGAAAATGGCTAGACTAGCACAAAACAATGTAAGATTACAAATCTGGCACTAAGGATGTATTGGCAGGACTTTGATTTAATCTGCCACTATTTGTGTCAGAAACTGTTGCCAGGTAAGTGGTAAAGAAGGTTGGCAAAGGTGTGACAAGTAATAGTGGGGAAAGCAGCTGCTATATTGAATATGATGACTAAGAGGGAGCAGGAATGTCTCTTAGGAAATGGATTGTTTCTGGAATAATGAAAAGTGTTTTTGTTGCTAAACAATTTCACAAAACCCATACCTTGAGAGAAATTGTTCACTTGTTTTCAAAAATACCAGAAAGGTGGAGTAAGTGGAATAAAGTGAAGACAGTAGGAAGAAGAAAATGCAATTGAGAAACACACAGGTTTTCACAAAAAAGTCTGAGATCCTACCCAGTGTCCAGAAGTAGAACGATGTAATGGGCATACATCAAAACAATGACCAATGCATGGTCTCACTGCTCCATTTCAAAGAGCTGGACCTAAAGATTAAGGGATTATGAAATGTTTTTTTCTTTAACAAAGCATGTTAATCCAAAGAAGGCCAATTTGACAAAAGAAAACATGAGGCGGCAACCGTTTTCTGGGTGTGGCCACAACTAGGTTGCAAATTAAAGGGTGGCATTGTCATCTTCCAAGTGAAACAGACATTCAAACAAACATTAATTAAAGTTTAATTAAACTTTATTAAGTAAATACACACCAATGTATGGTTTGTATCCAAGTGTTCTTCTCCTAGCATGAAAAGATCAGGCTCTCAGCAAAAATATAAGTGATAACCTCTTCTTCAAATGTGTCATGTTCTTCCACGAGACATATACTGTAGAAAACCTCAGCAATTTTTTCCCTATATTCCCGTGGTCAGTATACATTTGATAAAAGGGCCAGATAGTGAACACTTTTTGCCTGGCGGGCCATATGGTCTTTGTTGCAACTCTCAGCTCTGCAACTGTTGTTTGAGAACAGCCACAGAAGCACGTAAACATGGATGTGATTATATTTCCATAAAATTTTATTTACTAAAACAGGTCTTAGGCAAGGTTTGGCCTACTGACCATAGCTTGATGTCCCTTGTTGTCTACTTAGGTATTGTCCTGTGGTGTTCTGTGCTAAAGTGCATCTTTTTTCAGAAGACTGTAGCCACTAACTTTTCTTCCCAGGATCCGTTATTCACACTTTCTCGTTACACAGAACTGCCAGTGTTGCTTTCCTCCCATTTACTATTTTAGTGCACAAGAACATCACACAGGTATTAACAATTATCACAGTGGATATATATTACATATCCTACATAAGCAGTTCTGCTGAATGGTTAACAGAATAGGTCAATATATTTGAATATTTGCCACAGAGCAAACTAAAAAATGATACAAGCAGAAAAGAAATGACCTAAACAAGTAAACATAAAAGAAAAAAGTCAAGTGAAAAAGCAGAAAGAAATAAAGGCAAATAAGTATGTTGGGTAAGGAACTATTTTCATCTTCCATAGGTCAAATGTTTATCAGAGAATGTCTATCAGACACACTACCCTTGATAGTGACAGAAACTTTTTGGGATGCAAGACATGGGATAAGCCTCACTTTTAGTGAACTTTCGATATAGACAGAGCAAAAAGGATGTTGTTTTAGTTATCTGGCTCTGCTGTAACACTAATACCATGAGTAGATAGCTTTCAAAAGAGAAAAATTTTATTTGATTACAGTCCAATACTTTAAAAATCCAAATTCAGTGTGTCAGCTCCAGGGGAAGGCTTTCTTTGCTGCATCTGGAGAAAGGTCCTTGTTGTCAGTCTTCCTCTGAACTAGGGGTTCCCAAGGCACAGGGATCCCCGTGCTCTCCAAAGGACACACTCGGCTCCTGGTACTGCTTTCTAGGTGATATGAGGTCCCCAAGTCTGTTTGCCTCCCTTTTGTTGATATCTCAAGAGGTTCCCTAAGCCATACTACAATCCCATGCATTGTATTACCCCACCTGCTCAACTGCAGCCCATCCACTCTCATTAAAGTCAGAGGAAGGATTCAAAAGGACTGATATTTAAATTCACAAACTTATCTACATAGCTCATTACTGAATATCACTTAATTACCATTGAAGTACTCCTCCTGGGAAGCTATGCGCTAATGCCAGTGCCTAGTCTACCATTCATAGCAGTTTTGGAACTCTTTTTCTGGAATGGCAATCTGAGTTACTGTCTTATTACCTTTGATAACTTGAATGGCATCAAAATATCTTCCTTTCAATAGTATCTTTATCTTTGGGTAATGAAAAGAATCACTGAGGGCCAGATTAGGTAAGTAGGGAGAGTGTTGCTATATAGTTATTTGTTTCCTAGCTAAAAACTCCCCCACAGACAACCATACAATTAAGTTCATGAAGTTGCCACTGTGCCACTGTGTGCAATGGCCATTCCATAAAATTTCTTTGAACAGTGGACTAGGCACTGGCATCGCTGCACAGCTCCCCAGGGGAAGTACTTTGCAGGTGATTGTAGTGATATTCAGCAATGAGGGATGCAGCACTTAGAACAATTAAGTCTGTAGCATTAATTGTCAGACCTCATACAACAGGAAGGACATCACACAATACCAGGAATCATGGTGTAGCTAAATTGTTACACAGATTTTTGGGAACACAATTCAATCCATGACAGATGTATTCCCTCTTTTTTTGCTCTAGGCTCTAAATCATTCCAAGCTGTAAGCACTGATTTTTAGGCTAGGTTCTCTAGAGAAATGTAATCAGTGAAAGGTATGTGTGTATGTGTATGTCTGTGGAGAGAGAGATTTGTCTCAAGGAAATGGCTCGTGCAGTTATAAAACCAAAAACCTAAACTCACTACCATCATAGCAACCCTATAAACAAAACCAGACCCAGTGGCATCGAGTCAACTCTGACTTACAGTAACCCTACAGATTGAGTAGAGCTGCCTTATAGAGTTTCCAAGGCACCCCTGGGGGATTTGAACTGCCTACCTTTTGGTTAGCAGACATAGCACTTAACCCACTACAACCCTATAGAGGCTGGCAAATCCCAAATGTGTACACCAGGCATCAGGCTGGAAGGTTGTATTGATTCACATAACTGCAGGGGCTGACAAACCCAAGATTGGCTGGACAGATATCAGGCTGCTAGCTTATGAGCTTCAGAGGCCAATGAGCACCGCAATCAACAGCAACTACAGCCAAGTCACCAGCTCAGGTTCCAAAAACCTGACAGGTCAGATAATGATGAGTCAGATGCAAGATCCAGGGTGAACAAAAGCCACTGCCACACATATTCCCCAGCTTTCTGTTTGTACAAATTAGAAAAGTCAAATAATTCTTTTGGAGTGCTGCATACATCTACTTGGGTCACATACTGTATTTCACCTTTTGGTGTTTGCCAGAACTTACATCTAGTTATAGGTCTAGAAGCAAAAACAGACAGTATTGACATAGTCTAAGAACATTCAACAGGTATTGTACAGCATCTGCCTCCTGCAATACCCTAGCCAATGACTCAGACGGCACCTGAGGTGATATCTGAGACACAATTAAGCTAATATCATCAAACAGTGGTGGAGGAGCTCATGGTTTTAATGTGGAGGGTGGTTTAGCATATAAAGGTGGAGAAATCTCTTCAGATGGGAGAGGGTTTGTTTTGTTGGCAGAAGTGATTCAACAGAGTTTAAGGGTTCATTGCCTCCAGCTTCTCATCTTCCTGTATATCCCCATCCCAAGTTTCAGAATCCCGTTTCTTCCCAATCAATGCCCTCAACTTCAGATACCATTTGAGGTTGAGAATCCAGCTGGCATTGTAATTTAGCCACTCTTAAGATAAGACCCTAGGTTTAATTTTCGGCAATACTCACTCGGTTACTACAAGATATAAGTCTTTCTTTCAAAGTACAAGTGGTGGCTTTGCAGTTGTTTATGTGGTGCTTGAAGTGTGCTTTTGAAGCCCTGAGCTCATCTCTTTTTCACCAATTTGTCTAGAGAAAAATAGGACTAACCAACCAGCTTCCTTATACTTCTTATTTAGACAAAATTGTATAAAATTATCAAACATGCAATGACATAGAGCTTTGCTTCTCACCAATACTTCATCTATTGGTGGTAATATTTTGCATATTTCTATTGTATTAGCAGTACCTTCTTAGTAATGTAAACAGTCATCAACATCTTTAAGATTAACCAGACTTGAGAACCAATTTAGAAAACTCACTCTGAACTCCAAATCCTGTCTTTGTTAACAAGTCTTGCTACAGTAGAAATTTATTCTTTCCAAGTTTAGAAGTATGAATTCAGGGTACCAACTCCAGAAAAAAGGCTTTCTCTCTTTGTTGGCTCTGGGGGACAGTTCTTGTCTCATTTTGACATCTCTGGGCCTGGTGTTCCTTGAAGATGTCCTTGTGTTTTGGTATCAATCTTTCTCTAGCTTCAGGAGTTTCTCAGAACAGGAAACTCATCCCATCAAGATGGAAGAGCTAGGAGCAAGCACGTCCTTTCAACCCAAGGTCACTGTGATGAAAGCCTCCTAGAGCCAGAGGAAGATTGATGCCAAGATAATTGGAGATCTCAGTGGAAAATGAAGCCCAGAGATGTTAAAAGGATACAAGGAACTTCCCCTGGAGCTGACGGAAAGAGAAGACTGCCGTGGAGCTGGTGCCCTTAGCTCAGACTTTTAGCCCCCCACACTGTGGGAGAAAACATTTCTGTCATAGCAGCACAAGATAACTGTGGTGGTCAGGATTATGTCAACTTGGCTACTCCATGTTTGGATGCTGTATTAAGTGGCAGGGCAGGGCCTGTGGAGGCTTCCCACCCCTTTGCTCTCTTCTCTTTACCTTCCACCACCTACTGCCGGTCTGCTAATAAAGCCAGCAGCTTCTGCTCTCTTCTGGTGTCTGGTTTCCAGACTTGAACCAGCAGCTATTGGATTCATCAACCATTACAGCAGCACTTGAGAGTCTAGTTCCCTGTACCGCCAATCCTGTGTTCACCAGCCTCTGCAGCTTCATCCCGCCACCAGCTTGGGATCTGCCGACCTACATAATCGGTGATCTAGAACACTGGTCTCTGATCTGCTGACCTTGGATTCACCAGCTCTCGTGGCCATGAGAGGCTTGTTCCAGGACTTGGGACATTCAGCTTCTGCAATTGCATAAGCTGTTTCCTATATCTATCTACCTACCAGTCTATCTACCTATCTACCTACCTACCTATCTGTCTGTCTATCCATCTGTTTTGTTGTACTTTACCTATGTAAATCTTTCCTTGTACATACACGTGTTACTGGTTTTGCTTCCCTAGAAAACCCAGCCTAAGACAATAACTAAGACACGCTGCATAGTAACTGTGAGTGATGGAACACAACTTGCATAATTAAGAGTTGAGCTTGATGAGATAGACACAGTGGCTACAACAATAGGCTCAAACATAGCATGACTTTGAAAATGGCACAGAACCAGGCACGATTTTTTTCTGTTTCATATAAGGCCACCGTGAGTTGGAGCCAATTCAGTGACGCCTAACAACAAAAACAACATTCCAGGGAGAAGAGAAAGCGTGGTAAAGTAATAAACGTTTCAGCAGTCGCAAAAGCGTGGATCAACCGATTTGCCAAGAAGCTTCAGAAGGGAGTCTGAAGGTAATATCAAAAATGAGATGGGTCCAATAAGCAGAATGGGAGAATCATCTTGCTGCAAACTAAAAAACAAACAAACAAACAAAAACACCCATTGCTGTTGAGTGATTCCAACTCAGAGCAACCCTACAGAACAGAGTAGAACTTCCCCATAGAATTCCCAAGGAGCATCAGGTGGACTTGAACAACTAACTTTTTGGTTAGCAGCCACAGCACTTAACTACTATGCCTCCAGGGTCTCCCATCTTGCCCAAGGAAGGTTTATTCAGCAGCAAAGAAAATTTATATGTAGTTAGGAAGATAACACATACATCACCTCACTGGTTCAAAGTAGAAGCCAAGCATTACGTATGTTTCATTAGAAGCAAGATGCTTGCAATATTTCATTAGATACAAGCCTCTCATAATATTTGGCTAGAATCAGGAAGCTCATAGGTCTTCCCTCATACACTACTCTGCAATTTAGAGTAAGGAATACATGGGTTTCTACAATAAACCTTAGTTCGGAAATGTCTCAGAATACAGCAATGCTGTTGACACAGAGGAAGACAGGTGCTTCTACACAAAAACAAAACACTTGCAACTGAAGGACATGCTGATGTTTTTCTCAAACTGTTCTAAGACACATGGTTTTCAAACTATCAGGGGAACATACTGAAAGCTGAGTAACTCAGAATGAGTACTAAAAAGAACACACCCTGAACTAATAAACCCTGACAAATTGACCCCGAGAATCTACTCAGCACAGGGAGTCACTCACCTTGACAGCACTAGGGGATAAGCATTACCTACAACAGCTGTCTTTATCAACAGTTCCATTATCCAGATGTTTATCAAGTGTGTTTTTCATTATCTTGATTGTGATGTCTTTAATTGTGATAAAGATTGAGAGGAGGAATTGGAAGAGAACCTAAAAGAACAACAAAAACAAAACAAGTCAAGTTATTTTAGTAGTCAGTTTTTTCAACTGTTCTATTCTCTAATTCATGTAGTTCTGCACTAAAGTTTATGATCTCTTTTTTTCTGGTGCCTGAGGGGTTCCTCTGTTGTTTTCTCTCTATTTGTTCAAGCTGTAGGGTTAGTTCTTTGGTTTGGTTTCTTTCTTCCTTCCGTATATGGAGATAAACTGACCTCTGAGCACTGCTTTGGCTGTATCTCATAGGTTCTGGAAGGAAGTGTGTTCATTCTCACTGGAATCCATAAATTTCTTTTTTCACCGTTGATTTCTTCTATTACACATGGCTTTTTGAGCAAGATGTTGTTCAGTTTCCATGAGTTCCACTTTCTATCCATGTTTTTTCTGCTATTGATTTTGACTTTTGTGGCTTTATGATCTGAGAAGATGCTTTGCATTAATTCAATGTTATGGATTTTGTTGAGAATCGCTTTATGTCCTAACACATGGTCTCTTCTGGAGAATATTCCATGTGTACTGGAGAAGAAGGTGTAGTTGTCTGCCGATGGATACAAAGTTCTGTATATTTCGATGAGGTCTAGTTGGTTAACTGTGGCAATAAGGTCTTCTGTGTCTTTCCTGAGCTTTTTTCTAGCTGATCTGTCCAATATTGAGAGTGGAGTGTTGAAGTCTCCCACTATTATTGTGGAGTGATGTATCTCATTTTTGAGTGTAGTCAGAGTTTCTTTGATGTATTTAGGGGTTCTAATACAAGGTGCATAAATATTTAATGTTGTTAATCCTGCTTGTGTACTGAACCTTTCAGCAATAAATAGTGTGCATTCTTGCCCACAAGGTGGGTTTTACAGTAACCTCTTTTTATCTGAGTTTAGAATTGCCATACCTGCTCTTCTTTGTGTATTGTTAGCTTGATATATATTCTTCTATCCCTTAATTTTCAGTTTATTCCTATTTTTAAGTCTAGGGTGAGTTTCTTGTAGACAACATATGGATGGGTCGTGTCTTTTGACCCGAGAAGTTACTCAATGTCTCATCACTGGAGTGTTCAGTCCATTCACATTCAATGTAATTATTGATAGGTATGTGTTCAGTGCTGCCATTGTGATGTTTATTTTTGTGTTGACATTTTCTCTGTTCTTGTTAATCTGTTCTGGGAGATTCTTCTTTGTGAGCTGATTTTTCACCTTTTTCAGGGTTCGTTTTGTGGTTGTTGAGACTCCTGTATTGCATTTCTTTATTTGATATATCGCATCTTCATTGTGCTTTACGGCTGTTCCACGATTCCCCTTAATAAACTATGTATAAACCCAAATTTAATTACTACCAGTCTTATCAACTTCGTCTCCATCTGGAAGGACTATAGTGACTGTAGTACATCCCTCTTTTTAATGTGATGACATCATAGAATTATTTCTGTCGCTATTACATCTTTGAGTTTGGAGCCTTCCCTAACTAAGTAGGATTTTGGATGATGTGTCCTGTATTTCTAGCTAAAATATAAAGTTAATGGTTTTGTTCTTCGAAGCCAAGAGATTCTTTCAGTATTTCATGTAGCGCTGGTTTAGTTTTTATAAATTCTCTGACTTTCTGTTTATATGCAAATGTCTTAATTTCATTTTCATATTTGAAAGACAGTTTTGCAGGGTACATAATTCTTGTTTGGAAGTTGTTCTCCTTCAACACTTTGAATGTGTCATGCCATTGTCTCTGTGCCAGCATTGTTTCTGCTGAAGAATCCCACAAAAGCCTACAGGGTTGTCCTCTGAATGTTAGCTTTGCTTTGAGTCTTGCTGCCTTTAAGAGTTTCAACTTATGTTTCATTTTATTAAGCTTGATTATAATATGCCTTAGAGTCTTTCTTTTGAGACCTATATTGAGTGGCTTTTGTGGTGCATCTTGTATATTTATATTCTCTTCTTTCATAATTTCTGGGAAGTTTTTTGTCAGCAGCTCAGCAACAATATTCTCTTTGTTCTCAGGGGTCTCACCCTGTTCAGGAACTCCAACTTATTGTAGATTTTTTCCTCTTAATAGAGTCTCATATGCTTCTTAATGCTTCTTCATTTTTCTTGTTTCTTTTGTCTATGTCTCCTCATAGATGCTAGAGTCAGTAGTTCTGTCTTTCAAGTCAGAAAGTGTCTTTTCCATTTGTTCCATTCTGTTTTCTTGGTTTTGAATTGAAGTTTCTATATCTGTGATTTTGTTCTTGATCTGTTGGATTTCAGAGCACTGGTGTTCCAGCAGATCAAATAGCTTGCTTAATTTTTCATTTTGCTCTTCTGCATTTTGTATAGGTCTAGGAGGGCTCTATATATAGTCCTTTTGTATCCACCTACTGATAGTTTCAGAAAGGTTTCTTCATTTGGGAAGTTCTTTGGTGCTTTCTTCTGGGGGCCTTCTGATGCCATGGGTAGTTTCTTGGTTAAGTTTTTATCCAGAATTTGTTGATTTCACGGCATCATGTGAGTCAGTAGATGCTGGGAGAGATGCTGGGAGTTTGGAACCTCCCTAACAAAATAGGATTCTGGGTGATGTGTCTTGGATTTACTTCTTTGAGTTTGGAGCCTTCCTTAACTGTTGTTTCTCTAGGCCATCTTAAAATGAAAGGTAAAAAGTATCTGACAACTTTCAAAGTCAGTCAGGTTTCCAGGTGTACAGGTCCCTCTTTCCAGCAGGCCAAGTACACACCTCTATATCAAATCTCAGATATTATAAACTAGTTCAAAATACAGAAAGACTACTGCCCTGCTGGCCTCTGCTGTCAGGCCCCAGCTGTAGGTGACACTGTGTAGAATACTGCTTTTCTGCCAGAAAAGCACTCTCTCTGGGCAGGTGCTGCCTCCCAGCCTAGGAATTAGGTCCAGATGATGCTTCTGTATGGGTGTCTCTGCCTCCCAGTGGAATAAGATGGCGTCCTGCACAAGCTCCCTACCTTCATAGGTACCAGCTGCTCTATGTCTGAGGCAGAAAGAGAATCCAAAGATACCAAAATGCACAGAATCCAAAACCAAGCTCTCAAAATATGGCAATTTCACTTTCTGACGTGATCAGCAGTGCATCTGAAATTAGCTGCTAGTCAAGTCCCAGCTCCACACTCTAGCCAAGGCAGGGGCAAAAAAGTTAAAATGATGAATTGCCTTCAGTCCATAAAAGCCAGCACTCGTGAACTGTGGGGATCAACAAAAGAGAGGAGGTTTTCCATTCAGTGGTATGAAGTCCAAATTAACAGCCCTTTGCAGTGTCCTAAGGTTCACTAGGTGTCCAGAAGGCTTTGTTTAATTATCAATTCAGCTCGTAGTTTCCAGAGGGATTTAGGGAGACATATGTTTAGTCTGCCATCTTGGCTGTGCCCCCAAAAGTCAAGGTATTTTAAAGTCAATTCCTGCAGCTACAACTTTGCATTTGTTCTCTGGTGAATAATATTCAGTTCCACCGTATTTGAAGTAGGGCTTTGAACAAGTTCTTCTTGGTTCAGTTATGGCCAGGTAAGGATACCAGAACAGAATCACAGTTTTAAAATTTAGGTGAACCATGATCATTACTTCAGCAGGAAAAAAAGGTGAGTCAAAGCACTACTGGGAAAATATTCTTCCTCTTAAAAATCAAGGTCAATGTGTGTATCGCATAGCAACAAAATCTCATGCTCACTGAGTTTTGTCCAGAGTCAGAAACAGCAGTTCCCTGCTCAAAGATGGCAGCCAATCATGCTGTTTTCAGTGTGTGTCACTCCTTTCAGTACTGGAATAATCTAGTCTCAAACACCAGGCTTCTGAAAGTGCTAACTATGCCTCCACCAAGTCTTCTATTCCACAGCTTAGACCAGTAATTTTTTTTCCATTCCAGTATGGTTCCAGACAACCAAAATTTTAAAAATTCAACTCCATTTCAGTTTTACTTCATCAGCCATGATGAAAAAGTTGCAAATGTTTTGAAGTCCTGACTTCAAGGTGAGTATTGTTATCTTGTGGGTTATCTTCTTGTCAGTTTTCTTTGGACTTCAGGAATAGAGACTTTTTGACAGTTGGTACACACTGATTTTTTTCAATCTCATGAAGAGATAAAAGGTGCTCTAATTTTTATAGGTACACTCTTTTAGGAGCTTCTCTTTCTGTCTCATCCAATACTCCAGCTCACAGTTGAGCGTAGCAGATACATGTGGGAAGATCCCTTTCTTGAGAGCTTTGGTATCTCTTTATTTTTATCTTATCTTGACAGAGAACACAAGGGAATTTGCATCCTGCATTTTCAAATAATGCTAGATGATTTCTGTGTGTACCGCCAACTGCAGCCAATCACAGTCTGTTAACAACAAGAAAACCAGTGATCTGGGGATATTTAATGCCGCATTGGCCCTGGAAGAAGAAGGACTCTCATTTCGCATACTTTTTCTGCGCCATGGAGCTGGCTGACATAATGGACTTTTACAAGGACCTCTACAGCAATTGGCAATTAAGTGGTTTGAAGGGGTGCTTCTGGGCTGCAGTGAAAGGCTTCAGGTGTGAAACGCTTGTTTTTAAGAGCACTGAACAAAATGTATGGTTGCTTTCAGAGGCTCCCTTGTCCTTACTGAGGAAGGGGGAGAACTGGGGGAAGCAAGGACACTCAAGAGCAATTTGCTATTCAGCATCTGAATACCAGGCGCTTTCTTCCCCCCAATCTTTGTGTGGCTGGTTAGGGGGGCAGATTTAGATGGCACAAACAGCTCTCAGCACAATGGCGGATCAAGAGAGAGGCAAGGAAAATGAGGCCAGGGAGAATGGATGTCTGAATGAAGGGAAGACGGCTTGATTGTTAATTGTGGGTAAATGTGTTGCAAGAGTGAAAAGAGTTCATGGGCTACTTTAAAGCTATACCCAAGCACTAAGTATAGAGAGTGGGGAAATAAGGAGATGGTCCTGACCCTTTTAAGGACTATAGTAGTACATCTGGCCCACTTGAGAAAGTAAATTGAGAACTGTTCAAAAAGGTAGGCAAATGCATATATGTTAGAATCACACTGCTTACATGGAAAAAAAAATCTGGCAACTGAAATTCATAAGCAATGTGCACTTTAAAGTATACATTGTTCTTTCTGAGTATTAGTCAATAGGAAAAAGATAATATGCAATAAGAGTGCCCCCGAATAGATAAATATTTAAAATGTGACTTTTCCTCAAGAATAGTGCCTTCTATTCTAGGATAAAATATATTTGCACTGAAGCCAGCACAAGGGTAAAGGAAACTTCAAACAGTCTTCATGAAGTATATTGTTCCCTTAGTTCTGTTTCATTTCACTTTTCCTCGTCTGACCTTTACTTCCAACATATTGATTTTTTCCTAACCCAGCCTTGCTTTGCAGAAAAAAGGGGTATTGAGTCTTTGAGCTGCTTACATATCACTATTGTACACGCACCCTTAAAGGTGAAGAAGCCCCTTTCAGATGACTATCTGACTGACAATGTGATTAGGATTGTCTGAGGACTTTTCATTTTAAGTGTAGGAAGCCACATATATCAATCTGGGAAAAGAGACAGACAGGGGACTCAGGTCCAGTTATCTTTTAAATGTTTCTCAAAGAATTTCAGTTTTGCTTTAAGAAATAGCTCTTAGACAGAACTTATTACTGTATAAAACTTAATCTTTGCCAGTCAAGATACGAATGTTATAATTTTTTAAATTATTTATTTTTGGAATACATAGTTTTTATTCAAAAAAATAACTGAAGATCAGAGTTCACTAGTCTTTTTTTTTTTTGGTGAGGCTTCTTGTTTCCATTGGGGATATTTGTAAAATATAAGTTAACAAATGCCATGCTATTGAAACTGAATTTTTTATTTTTCTTATTACATTGTATAATCAAAAATGCAAAAAAGCGATAAGTAGTTCAAAACTCTATCATTCCCACCTCAAACTGGCTATTAAAACCGTTGGAGATATTACAGAATTCTAGACATTATTTGATGGCCAATATCCAGTCCTTCCAGAGGCCAGAGAACAACCATGTCAGAAGGAAGGAAATAACTCAGCTTTCGTCTATCCTGTTCCATTCTACAATAGTGACTTGACCATGACAAAGCAGCATTATGATGCAAGGGATACCTTTGCACACCAAATTGTAAAAGCTCACTTTTGGATTGTGAACCACACAAATTTATGTTGTGACTTTGAAAGCAACTCAAGTCAACATGGCCTCCCTTCATCCCTACACGTCATCCTAACCTGTTGCTTGAATTTACTGTCTGTGTCTAAACTGTCAAGAGCACCGTGGTCTACTTCTGCTGCTATGGTTCAGTCTGGTCTGCTCCTTGAGAGAAAGACAAAATGAGAACCCCTCACATCAATTCCAAACTCCAGGACAGGAGATGAATCCTTTGCAACAAAAGTCCATTAGCTTCTTTCCACGAACAAAAACCTGTTGCCATCTGGTTGATTCCAACTCATAACAATGCTGCAGGACAGAATAAAACTGCCCCATAGAGTTTCCAAAGAGCAGCTGGTAGATTCAAACTGCTGACCTTTTGGTTAGCAGTTGTGAGGATCTTATTTACCTTCAACCCCCTCACCTCCAGTATTCTATAATACAGCCTAATACAAATAAATTTGACTCCAATATTCTTTCCCCAGTAGAAAAGGCAACCTTTTTATTTCTCTGAAACATGGTATCACTATTCCGATGGTCTCCAGTCTCTTTAGTGAGCTATTTTGTGTGGCTTTCTTGCTTCACCAATTTGGTGTATTTCCAAATGCCACACAAGGTCTTTAGGATCAGTGTATCTTCAGCCCCATTCCTAGGGCCAGTATTTTCACTTTTGAGTTGGTCTTACAGCAAATGTGTGATCGTGAGCTACTTTTTCAAGAAAATAAAAACACATGGTGGAATTCTCATCTTCTGGTCACAAGACCTAAGTTCCATTCCCAGCCAGTGTACATTATGTACAGCTACAGTCTGCATCTGTCAGTCAAGGCTTGCATTTTTCTGTGATGCTGAAAAGGCTTCAGTAAAGCTTCCAGACTAAGATGGGCTGACAGCCTAGTTTTGAAAATCAGAGAGGGAAAACCACATATAATAGACTAGATATTGTTGGAATACTGATACTTTGTTTCAGAGAAAATGCAGTATTACAATGATCATATCTACAGCTTATCACAGTGATAGAACAAGACCAGACAGCATTGTGTTCTACTGTACAGAGGTTGCCATGAGTCTGTGGCCAATTCAATGATAGCTGACAAGAACAACATAGTGAGGTCAGAGTGGCATCTTACTGTACAAAGATCTACTAACTGACTGGGATAAAATCACAAATATTCTCCCTACCCTGAAACCTACCAATCTATTCAAAAGCTGGAGTTGGAAGACTTTGTTCAAATCCTGGCTCACACAGAAATATTTGCGTAGTCTTTGACAAACTCCCTGAACTTAAGCTTTGGTTTCTTCACCTATGAAATTGAGACAGGAGAACCTGCTCCATTAAAAAAAAAAAATTAATAATAAAGATAAAACAGAACAATGCCTCATACATACTAAGAACTCAGTGAAAGTTGTCTATCAGTACTACCGTTAAATCAAGCCATTAACAACCTTCCTGTAGCCTCTGTCTATTTGCCATTACACATCAGGACATGGAAGTCATCAACTCAGTCTCTCAGGCAGCACAAAGTCTCCTGATGCCTTGGCTTGGTGAAAAGCCCTCCCTGCCTATAGCCTGGTATAACACCATCATCCCATGGAGTTCCAAACCAAATTCTAAAGGCAGTATTGTCTGCAGTCTTCCTTGGCTGATGAATCAGATCACCACTGGTGACATGCCTGATTTCTCAAGCAGTTTCATTGGTGTTAATGGTTCAGAGCAGGAAGGACTTACTCTGTGCCTTTTCTTCAGGTTTCAGCTACAGGAAATTCTTAACAGTTTGAGCTACAGCTTTTCATTCCAAGGTTGTTTCAGTCAGCTGGCACTGCTCTAACAGAAATACCACAGAGTGGATGGCTTTAACAAAGGAAGGTTTATTCTTACACAGTCCAGTAGGCTACAAGTCCCTATTCAGAGTGTCCACTCAAGGGGAAGGCTTTCCCCTTGTCGACTGTGGAGGAAAGTCCAGTATGGCCCTGGTCTTTGTCCAGGGAGCTTCTTGGTGCAGGAACCTCAGGTCTTCTTCCGGTGCTGTTTGCTTGATAGTATGAGGTTTGCAATTCTCTGCCTGCTTCTCTGTCCTTTTATCTCTCATAGGATGAAAGGATTAAGAGTGGGGCAAGCCATACTCCAGGGAAACTCCCTTTACAGTGGTGCAGGGAGGTGATCCTATGAAGGGATTTACAGCCTCACCCTAATCCTTTAACACACAGTTTAGGGAAACCACCAAATGGAGGATAGTCACCGGACACTGGGAATCATGGCTCAGCCACATGGCTACACGTATTTTTGGGGGGATACAAGTCAATCCATGACAAAGGTCATCAGCAGTGGAAACATTTTATAATTACAAAAGTGTTCTTGTTTTGTAGACAATACAACGTATACTGAAGTCCAGTCAGGCCTTGCATTCATAGTACACCCCTAGCGGACTAAAGAAAAACCTAGTTGTATAGTGGTTAAGAGTTATAGCTGCTAACCAGAAAGTTAGAAGTTTGAATCCTCCAGGCTGTCCTTGGAGACTCTACAGGGCAATTCTACTGTGTTCTACAGAGTTGCTAGGAGTTTGAATCTACTCAACAGCAACAAGTTTGTTTTTCGGGTTTAGTGGTATATAACTCTATTTTATCCTTCTCTCGGGTCTCACTTTTGTAACAGGAAAATGTAAAGTATCTCATGCAAACTGTGTAACTTTGCTGTGTTTCCTAAGTTGATGCTGTCTCAGCTGATTATTTTGTTTGAGAAATTGATTTGCAGACTTTTTTTCACTAGGGCATCTCAAAAAATTGTTTTTCTGAAAGAGTACTCAGCAAGTACAGTACTAATAGCTGATATGTGGGAGAAAAATGTGTCCTATTGTCAAATTTGGAAAATACAAGTTAAACAACACTGATAGATTTTTGCCCTTTTCCCTCTCACTGGTCTCTTCAGAGACTTCAACACACTAATCTGAAATGTGTTCTACAAGAACATAACATATTTGCAATACTTTCCAAAATTGTTTCCCAGAGAACACTTTTTTTTTTATCCTACGCTGTCTGTAATGTCTAGTATTTTATTAAACACACTTTGAGAGATCGTGTTATAGTATCACTCTGCACAGCATCTGCCTGGCTCAGTCTTTCTGCCCCTTTTCCAGGTCACACTCACTCCTCTCTACCCCAGGCAAACATCTCTTTATTAATCTTTAAAGCTCTCATGGAACTGTTATTTTTGCGTGACTGTATGGTAACATGACTTCTTAAAAAAATGTATGGCATTGGTGCAATTTCTTTTGCATCAATATTACTTTATGAGAAGACCAAAATTTACTTCAAAGATCTTTCTCATTGATCAAAATACATAAGTCTCTTGGGAGAAATTATTTCTGATTGTACTAAATCAATTTTACTGTTACCTGGAGAACCAAATTCTTGTCCTTCGAGAAAAAAGATGAAATCCGAAAAGTATGGGGGGAAAAAAACTTTTAGTTGCAAAAGTGTTGACTCTACTAGGTACTGTTAAATAATGGATCATTTTACTAGGCTGCTTGTGAATGAATTCAGGAACCCTATGAATTCTATGTAGTTATGTGGAAAGTTGTGTGTACCTCGTTAGTTTGCTGGGTAGTTCATCCACGACTTCTATTAGACTCATAAAGAATTCTGTAACTCCAAAAGTTATATAACTCAATTCAGTATCTTATTTTGCAGAGAAGATACATGAAGTACCAAAAGAACTTACCTAAGATCAGATCAAAAGTTGATAGAACACAGACAGCATCTGGCTCTGAATGTTTCAACTTCAGTGTGACCTAGAAGTCATGTGGCTTTGGCTGACATTTTCATTTTCTTCTTCTTCCTTGACTTGTGTGTGTGTGTGTGTGTGTGTGTGTGTGTGTGTCCCCAAAAGTTAAGGCAATCAGTTGCTGTCAATTTGACTCCAACTCATGGTGATCCCATGATGTGTGTCAGAGTAGAACTGTGCTGCATGTGGTTTTCAGTGACTGATTTTTCAGAAGTAGATTGCCAGGCAGGTGTTTCTTTAAAGTCCCCTTCAGGTGATCTTGGCAGTCCAGAACTTTAACTGTTGCATGACCCAGGGACTCCAAATACAGGGCATGAAGGTTCTAAACTATGTCTGGTAGGTGATAGATTCTGAGATCTTATAGAAACTTCATTAATAGGGCCTCCTCATAAACAAGCTGTTAATAGTACACACTTTCCTCCTTGTAATCCGAATGACGGACCATAAGGTCTTGGGAAGTGTTATACCAGTTATACTAGCCAAACCAAGTGCCGATACCAGTTATGAGTAACCTGATATAAGAACAGGGGTACCAACTTGCTCAAGCAAATTCAAGCCAGTGATGAAGTGCTTAAAGGTGTGTAGTAATTTATGGAAACCCTGATGACATAGTGGCTAAATGTGTCATCTACTAATCAAAAGGCTGGCAGTTCAAATCCACTCCTTGGAAACTGTGGGACAGCTCTACTTTGACCTATAAAGTCACTATGAGTCAGAATTCATTTGACAGCAGTGACTTTTTTTCACTAACTTATGAAGGGAAAATGAAGTCCATTTTGGTCAATAATAGGTTTTCAGTGCTTAGCATGTTGCTTGACACTTAATAAGTGTTCAGTAGCTATAGTTAATGATGAAGAAATGCAGCAGTCTCATGATTTCTAAATTCAATCCCCTACCACCACACTCCAATGAGAAAAAGCTGACTACACTTTCTTGCCCCCAAATAAGAAAGATTTGGCTATGGAGGTAAAGTACAAATCCTAAGTAGTGAATTAGTGACATACACAGCTTTGTGACTTGTGGTTGGTTACTGAACATCAGTGAAAAGAACAAAAGCGCTGAAAGCATTGGCTTCAGTCTTTTGCTCAATTAGTCTGGACATCCTTGTTTTAAATAAGATTTAACGGAATTTGCTGACGTGATTTGAAACCTGATTTCCCTGTTGTTGAGATAAGCAGCTGGAGAGAACTGGACAAGAAAGGAAGCTTACAGGGAAGGAAAATGGAGAAGAGTTTAATCCAAGGTGTTTCAGAATAAGGCTACAAAGTAGTCTCCAGGGGATGGCATGATCCTAAGAAATGTGGACTTGTAAAAATGGACTGCCTTTCTCCAATAGTTGCTAAGATTCCCTAAACACCTGCAAGTCATTGTGTCCCCTGAAGTTCTACTTTAAAAAAACAAAAAACAGAAAAACTGTTGCGGCGGAGACAACCCCAGTTCTTGGCAATCCCATGGATGTCAGAGTAGAATTACACTCCATAGAGTTTTTATAGCTCTGACCTTTCAGAAGCGGATTACCAGGCTTTTCTTTTCCGACACCTCTGGGTAGGTTTGGTGAAGAGTGTACCACCTGAAAATTTCTATTTCAACCCCCTTTGTCTATATTGGTCTCCTCACACTTATCTCATCTCCTTTTTTCAGCAACTTGTATAGTGTCTCAGTTAACGTTAGGTGAATAAAAAGATGAACCAGAAATATTAGACCAATGAAACACAAGTCCTTTCATTTTGTGGAGTTTCTATAGACACAAAATGTAGGCTCAATTTCTTAGAATACAGATCTAGTTTTTCCTGGCTGTTTCACGATTCAGCCAGTTTTAGTTAAGCATTGAAGAGGAAAACAATAAAAACAGAGAGAAGGCTTTTTCTTCTTCTTTATTTAGTGTGTTTCACCCTCCACTCCCAGACCCTCACCCCCTCCACCTCACCCAAGGGAAGCAAAAACTGTAAATCCATTCTAGACACTCAATTTGTTTAGGAAAATTGTACAAAAGCAATAGAGCTAAAATATTGCCCTGAGTTGAGGCAGAGCCTCTGTTTAGAGAATTCCTCTAAGGATGTTAAGACACCTTCCAAATACTTTCCTTATTTCAATGGCACACCTGCTTTTCTGTCATAATATAGCTCACATATCTCTTACTTGTCTTTGTTTAGGTAATTACTAGAGTTTACAAATACTGCTTAAAATACAATTACTGTGGATTTGCCAAAGAAGTTCTGTAAGCTTTATGTAACAGTTTTGAATTGGGTTATATACATACACGCAAGCTAGTTTTAAATCATTATTGCTTACTCCCACTGGAGTCACGTACCAAAATTGGAATGGTTGGAAATTATGTGATTTTTTTTCCCCTGAATTTACAATTTTTTCCACTTTCAACACTTAACTCAAAAATTTCTTTTTATTAATACTTTCTCTCAGAAGAGCAGACATAGCCACAGCCCTTATTAAGCCATAGAAATGAAGCTTAAACATTGCTCATTGGTCTTTTTTTTTTCTTAATTTTTTTTTTTATTATGACTGAGTGAAAATGTACAATCCGTTATAAATTTACATGCCCACCTGTATGCAGCTTCCACTGCTCTCCCTGCCCGGTGACAGCACACTATTCCTCTCTGCTCCATACATGTCTCATCCTCCCAACAGGCTCCTTTCCCCTCCTCTCCATCCACTCTCCTTCCTCCATCCAGAGGTCAGCAGAATGATATCCTACAGATGCATAGAACCATAAAGTGCATCCAATATATGGTCACTCTGCATCCCCAAGTCCAATCCATTCGTGTCCTAAGAATGGACCTTCGTTAAGATTCTGTGTATCAAGTTGCTATTTCTTTATCTTATTAGCAACAATTTTCCTCTTTTGTTGTTATCCTTGGAAATTCTATGTCTTTGCATCTCATCAGTGCTTGCCTATCAAACCAAAGCAGATTATTATTTAGTACTGTAGTTTAGTGAAGAGTTGCTATCAAGTTGATTCTGACTTATGGGACAACGATTTGTGAGTCAGCATAGAACTGTACTCTACGGTTCTTTTGTTTGCTTTATCTAATGCTTTATTTTTGGTAAAAGTATACAGAGCAAAACAGGTTTCCATTCAACAATTTTGACAGATATTGTTCAGTGACTTTTGTTGCATTCTTCTTTGTTGTTCATTATTTCAGAGGATTCATTTATTTTTATAAAAGTAAAATAACTATAACAGCAACAAAAGCACTGATTTACTGTGGCTGATATGGTCAGTGCCCATCCATATTTCCTGAGATATTGACATCTTTTTTATTTTATTTTCTTGTTGTTGAGACTATACAGCAAAACATACACTAAATCAATTGTCTCTACATATACAATTCAGTAATACTGATTACAATATTGTATAATCATTCTCACTCTCCTTTTCTGAGTTTCTCCACTTATAAACATAAATTCACTGTCCCCTAGGATTTCTATCTAATCTTTCAGTGTTTTAATGGATGATTTTTCAGAAGCAGGTAGATTGCCAAGGCTTTCTTCCATGAGACTCAGACCTCCAATTATTTGGTGAGCCACTGAGCACATTAACTGTTTGTACCACCCCCAAGGCTCTATACACAGCACAACCCTTAGCTTACCTAAGTCTCACATATACAATAGATGTAAGAGTATTTGCTACACAAGGTTCTTGTGTGGGTTGCAGGAAGTAATTCATATAAAGTGTTTAGCACAATAATAGATATTCAATAGCTCTCAGCTATTTGTCTTATTATACGCTCATTGTAGCTGACAATTTCAACATTTCCTCAGCTGCATTCAAGTTTGGCAAAGGAAAATTCCCCACTTCAGTATCTAGGTATATAAAGTTCTCCATTTAAATTCTAAATATGTGATTATAAAATGAAAAATCCATTCAGAAGAATGCATTACCAGAACCAACAATTTTAAACACCAAGTCAACTATCAAAGCACTTTCACTTTTGAGTTTCAGTAAAAAGGAGGAAGATGGCACCACTCCCACAGGCCTCTGAGCTCCAGCATTGTGGCTTTGAAGCCCAGTACAAAGGCTCAGGAGAGGGCAACTGCATATACCTTCAAGGCCGCAGAGAGCAGATGCTTTACATATCACACTTACTACTGCATATTCTTATCCCTCAAGGCAGTTAAATGTATCAGGGAAATTTTTTTTCTACCCTTTTATTTAAATGCATAATCAGAATAGTTACTAGGGAAGAGCTAGAGAGAAAAAAAGTAGTTCTAGGAGTGAAGTCCTATTGATCTAAGAGCTCCTTTAGAAGCTCTGAAAATTTCATCCCCAGTACAAGACTGCCTGAGTCTCTTATGTGGGAATTAATAAGTTCTACAAAGCCATGAAATGCTTACAAATGTAATGTGAAGTTTCAAATCTTTTGTCAAATTTGAGTAGTTTAATTTGAGAAACTTATATAAACAGTTTCTAGAACTTTCTTGCATTTTGTCTTTAATCCTCTGCTGTTTATACTTGTGACTATAATTCCCTTCTTATACCCATGACTGTAACTCTAGTCTCTAAACTGATAGCTACTAAGTTTCCTCCCTAAGTCTCAATTTTTTCCTCAAACTGAGATTCATATGTCCGATTGCCTTACATCTGTGTGAAGATCCTCAAAATACACAACCTAAAAGTGCCCATAAATCATAATGAAGGTCCACTCTTCGGACACAAATGGATTGGACTTGGCGACGCAGAGTGACCATATATTGGAAGCACTGTGTGGTTCTATGCATCTGTAGGACATCATCCTGCTGACCCTCTGGCTGGAGGAAGGAGAGTGGGTGGAAAGGAGGGGAAAGGAGACTGTTGGGAGGATGAGACATATGTGGAGCAGAGAGGAGTAGTGTACTGTCACTGGGCAGGGAGAGCAGTGTAAGCTGCACATAGGTGGGTGTGTAAATTTATATGGAAATGTACACTCACTCAGTCATAATAAAAAAAAAGTGTCACAGAAACTCTCAACCAGTTTCTCCAGTGCATTTCCTTAATGGCCACCATGCATGCCATTTCCGGTGCTAGATGGCATTTGTCTTGGAGGTTTTCTTTTTCTTTCCTCTGTGTCGTATAGTAACCCAATAATCTCTCTCCCTTACAATGATACTATCCTAAAATTCCTAGGAAATCACATGTATTCCAGCTGTAGTCTCCTCTTCCCCTTTTTCTCTTGCTGGAATGAAGGTATGACCAGAGGTGCTACAAAAAACTTGTGTACATGAGGCAACAAACATGAGAAAATCCACTGCTGAGTCAATTCTGATTTACCATGACCCTGTAGGACAGAGAAGAACTACTCCTTGGGGTTTCCAAGGCAGAAATCCTTATGGAAGCTGTGCTATGTCTTTCTTCTGAGGAGCAACAATGAATCCCTCACATTTTGGTTAGAAGCTGAGCACTTTATCTATTGCACCACTAGGGCAACTTAAGCATCAGAAGAAGGTCAATATTATTGCAGTTTCTCTGACCTTGATATCAGTGACCTGCTGGAAACACACCAGAGCAACCATCAACCTCTGGTCTTGTGAGACAGATTGACTTCTTATGGGACAAATTGACTTCCTATTGTTCACACTACTCTGATCCTATATTTGTATTCAATAAGTTAAAGGTAATGTCAATTCTCTAACAAAAATAGACTTTTATCTGGAATACTAGAAAAGATTCCTAACATGGCTTAGCTTCAGTTTCCTTTCTTCTCTTTCTCACAGTTTCCAAAGATCATCTTCATCTACATTATAAACTGAACACTACAGTATCTTCTCCTGCTTTAATAAATGATTTTCCAAAACAAATAGAGAAATTAAAACCAAATGTTAACAAAAAACTCACTTATAAGCTTACATTAAAAAAATCAACCTCATTGTTGTTTTTAGGTGCTATTAAATCAGTTCTGAGTCATAGCAACTCTATGAACAACAGAACAAAACACTACCTGGTCTTGCACTGTGTCCCCAGTTGTGATGCTTAAGCCCATTGTTGTGGCCATTGTGTCAATCCATCTTGTGGACAGCCTTTCTCTTTTTCTCTGACCCTCCACTCTACCACACATTATGTCCTTCTCTAAGGACTGATCCTTCCTGAAAACATGGCCAAAGTATGTAAGATGCTCTTGCCATCTTTGCTTTCAAGGAGCACTCCGGTTGTACTTCTTACAGAACAGATCTGTTGGTTCCTTTGGTGGTCTGTGGTACCTTCGACCTTCTTCTCCAACACCACGACTCAAAGGAATCAATTCTTCTGTCTTCTTTGTTCATGGTCCAGCTTTTGCATGCGTATGATGCAACTGAAAGTACCATGGCTTGGGTCAGGTTTACTTTAGTTTTCAAGGTGATATCTGTACTTTTGAATACTTTAAAGAAGTCCTTTGCAGAAGATTTTCCCAATGCAATGCATCTTTTGATTTCTTGCCTGCTGCTTTCATGGGCATTAATTGTGGACCCAAGTGAAATGAAATCCTTTCTCCACACATGACAGTGTTGCTTACTGGTCCAGTTGTGAGGATTTTTGTTTTCCTGATGTTGAGGTACAATCCATACTGAAGGCTGTGGTCCTGATCATCATCATTGGGTGTTTCAAATCTTCTTTATTTCCAGCAAGTAAGGGGGTGTCATCTGCATAATGCAGGTTGTTAACGAGTCATCCTCCAATCTTGATGCCTTGTTGTTCTTCATATAATCCAGCTTCCCAGATTATTTTCTCAGCATATAGATTCAAAAGGTATGGTGAAAGGATACAACCCTGACGCACACCTTTCCTGACTTTAAACCATGCAGTGTCCCCTTGTTCTGTTTGCATCACTGCCTCTTGATCCATATACAAGTTCCATAAGAGAATAATCAAGTGTTCTGGAATTCCTATTTGCACAATGTTAGTCATAATTTAGTATGATCTACACAGCCAAATATTTTTGCATGGTCAATGAAACACAAGTAAACATCTTTCTGGTATTCTTTACTTTCAGTCAAGACCTGTCTGACATCAGCAATGATATCCCTGGTTCCACATCCTCTTCTGAACCAGCTAGAAAAAGAGAAATTTAAGAGGTAGGAAACAAAGAAAGGAGACAGGCTCACCAAAGAACTTTGGGTGTGGTTACTGACCCACAGAACCAATGAGAAACAAATATGTCAGCAGTCTATTAAGTTTCTAAAATTGTAGTGCCATGAAAACTACAAGTCTGGTCTAAAAAGACTATTTATTTGGCAAAACTGTCAAACAAACCTTAGGTACAAAGTAGGGTACAAAAGCTGTGCTGTATCTAAGGAAGGTGATCCCAATAGTCGCTTTAAAAGTGATCTAGAACAATAGTAGACAATGAGAAAACAGCCATAGCATGGAAGAGGTTCCCTGGACACTGAAAAAAGGGAGCTCATTCTAGACAGCAGTCCTCAACTCAGAACCCTGCTTACCACTGGTTGAAGGTTCTGGCAGTGTCTGCTCAGTGGGATTTCAAGGGTGCTAGACATCATTGCTGTCTAGTCAGTTCTGACTCATAGACTCTTAGTGACCATGCAGGGCAGAATAGAACTACACTCCTAGGAAACTCTATGGAGCAGTTCTATTCTGTCCTATAGGGTCACTATAAGTTGAAACTGATTCCATGGCACTGTTTCCCCCACCTCCTTAGGTACCACTGTGGAGTTCTGGTGGCACAATAGTTAAGACATCAGACGCTAACCAAAAGATCAGCAATCCATACCTACCAGCTCTTCTTTGAGAACATGATGGGGGCAGTTCTGTCTATAGAGTTGAATCAATTTGATGGGTTTTTTTTTGAAGGAGGGATGACTGCAAAGTCTCTCTGTGTGTAAACAGTTAGTTTTCTTAGCTGCTAACCAAAAACTGGAAGTTTGAGTACAACCAGAGACACCGTGGGAGAAAGGCTTTCCCATTTACTTCTGAAAAATGAGCAATTGAAAACCTTATAGAGGATAGTTTTATTCTGACACATATGGGGCTCCAAGAGTGGGAACTGACTCAATAGCAACTGAGAGGGACCATTGACATGCTTTCCTTACTCTGATAAATGCATGAACAAGAAGAGGGCAGGGAACCTTCTTTTTTAAAAGTTCATAAATTCACCAGACCATGAGAAGTTATTTCTAGTCCTGGAAGAGAGGACTTGGCATCGTATGGATAATGTGGCCTTTGAATGATATGCATGAGTGGATTAGGCTTTAGGATGTGTCTCTTGAAGTGGGCCTGATCGTGCTCTATGTATCAGAGAAAGAATACAATTTAGTGACCAGAGGATGAATTTTGCCAGAAATGGGCTAGATGCTCGTAAAAATGGTTGCTCTTTCTGAACACTTGACATTCCCCAATCTCCTTTGCACTTAGGCTGAGGCCAGCTAACTGGTAACTTCTGATGAATAGAAAGGCCAGGAAGGATGCAGAACAAATAGAAGTCTCTCACCAAATTCTGTATGGTTCCTCCCTTATTCTTCCCCTTCCACAACGACCTGCAAGGACACAGTTAAAGCTACCACAGTCTAGTATAATGCTTCTCCCATTTTCCTAACAACCCTGATGTTTACTTCTTAACCAGCAACAAAAGGTGTATTTCATTATTTTTAGACACTACAGATAGGGTGTTTATTGTAACAGGTCACCAGGTAGAAGAATGCTTTCAATTGGCCTGAAAACATAAGGAGCAGCTCTTTGAGCTCTACCAGCAGCACCAAGAAAGAAAAGCTATGCAACCAATTTCTGAAATGGTGGACTAGATGCATGTCTCATGTCTCCTCAATCCCCTCTGAAAACTGAGGCCTGGAATGATAACTGAGCAGAGCACTGTGGACACACAGGGAGCCCTAGGATATGGCATAGGGTTGTTGGATTGAACTACAAGTCACTACACTGGAAAATTCCTGTCTCTGGCATGAGCCAGTACATGCTGGTCCACCTACTGATTTTCCGCTTGGGCAAGCTCCAGGTACTGATGCTTTTTTCTTCTTGTTTTTGTTATCTAGGAGGTGGGTAGTGGCATGAGGTGGCAAATATGCTGAAATGCAGTGCTAAGGTAAACAGCATATAGCTCAGCAGAGAGACAGTACATGGGATAGCCACATTTCAAGAGTCTGGCTGCTGACGGTGGGCACCACTGACCCCCAAAATTCTCTTTTCTGAGCTCCACAGTAGATTCTGCTGTTCTGTAGTGGGAAGGGCAGCTCAGTAGGGACACCGTCTTGGTCACCTGGGTATTGGACTTAGCTAACCACAGTCCTCTGTAGGGGATAATTCCTAAGATGGGAAGCAGTGCCACTACAGAAAGCACTTCTCCGACAGAAAGGTTGTGTTGCATCATGGGGCCTGGCTGGGGATGGCAGCAAGGCCTTAAACCATTCCTACTTTGAACTGTGTTATACCATCTGTGGAAGGCTGAAGAGGTGCTTCCATAGTCAGTTGGAAGAGGGGCCTGTCACACATGATGGCCCAACATATTGGCAGCTGTAACATAGCTCTTAATTTTTAAAGTAAGACTACCTGGAGATACAACTACTGAGCAGCCTGGTGGCATCTCTTTTAGCCTTTGCTGACTCGCATCATGGGGTTCATTGACATCCCCCAGTGACTCCATAACTAGGGTGCCATCTTTGCCAGCCTGGAGGTAGAACAAGCCACCACAGAGGTTCCACTGGGGCCAGTCAATAGACTATGGAAAGGCGGCTGGTGACCAACTCCCTTCTCACTCACTACACCTCTGCTCCTGTTGAGGTAGCATGAGAGGAGCTGAACAGCTTCTAGATGGCCTGAGGCAACAAACTATCTCTAACCATTTAAAGAAACACTCCACTCTAGAAATATTCCCAAAATGGTTCCATAAACTTCCTAGGTGAAGAAGGAATTCTGAAACTATCTGAGATCAAGTACAAAAGAATTATATATGGAAACTTCCTAGAGATTAAACAAACTGCAGCAGAGCAAAACGAAAAATTAAGCGAGCAATCTGAACTTATGCAATGTCAATGATCTGAAATCCAGCAGATCAATAACAAAATTACAGAGTTAGACAATTCAATACAAAGCCAAAGGAACAGAATTGAAGAGACAGAAGTAAGACTTACTGATCTTGAAGACAGAGCAACTGACACCAGCATTTATGAGAAGTCAGAGAAAAGAAATGAGAAAAATGAAGAAGCGTTAAAAAAGAATATGAGACTCTACTAAGAAGAATAATTTACAATTAATTGGAGTTCCTGAACAGCAAGGGATAGCTGAAAACACAGAGAGTATTGTTATTGAGTTCCTGAGAGAAAATTGCCCTGAAATGGTGAACAAAAGAACACAGATATCCAAGATGTGTATCAAATGCCACAAAAACCAGACCCCAAAAGAAAGACACAAGACATATTATAGTCAAGCTTAATAAAATCAAACATAAACAGATTCATTTAAAGGCAGCAAGACTCAAAGCAAAGTTAGCATTTAGAGTGAAACCCTGTAGGCTTTCACCTGATGTCTCAGCAGAAACAATGTTGGAAAGAAGGCACTGGGGAGACACATTCAAAGCCTTGAAGGAGAAGTACTTCCAACTAAGAATGACATATCCTGCAGAATTGCCTCTCAAATATGAAGATGAAGTTAAAACATGAAAAGATAAGCAGAAGCTTAGAGGGACCTTGTAAAAAAAAAGAAAAGCATTAAGTGTGTATTTAAGAAGGCAATGCAGCACTCACCATCCAGAAACCTACCCAGTTAAGGAAGTCACAAAACTCAACTAAATCTACAACACTAAAAGAAGGGAACCAATGATCATACCACAAAAACAATGATACCATCACACTAAAAAGAGGAATATACTACAGAAGTTATACTCCTTTCAGATGGAGAGGAAGTTAAAAAAATATGCACAAGTTAAAATTGGGTTTAAACTTAGAATAGTAAGAGGGATCACAGAGGTAGCCTCAAAGCACAATAACACTACAACATATCAAAACAAAAAATGTAATACTGGCATCTTGACAAAAACAAAACAAACACTGAAGAAGATGAAAAGTCATCCTATAAAAAAGAAAGACCCTGAGCAGAATACTAAGAAAAACACAGAAAACACCAACACAAAAATGAATATATCAAAATGACAACACTAAACACATACCTATCAATAATTGCACTGAATGAAAACGGACTGAACACCCCAATAAAGAGACAAGTGATATCCCGGAAAAAAAGACATGACCCATCTATATCTTGCTTACAAAAGAAAAAAAAAAAAGATATGAACAAACTGAAAATTAAAGAATGGAATAATACATACCAAGCTAACAATAGGTGTGGCAATACTAATCTCAGATAGAATAGATTTTAATGTAAAATTGACTCTCATGGACAAAAATGGCCACTGTTTATTGCTGAAAAGTTCAATACACCTGCCAAACTTAATAATATTAAATATTTATGCACTCAGTGCCAGAGGATTTAAATAATATATTGAACAAACACTGACTACTTTGAAAAACCGAGATAGATCACTCCACAATAATAGTTGGAGAGTTCAACACTCCATTTTCAGTATCGGACAGATCATACAGAAAAAAAGTCAGTAAAGACACAAAAGATCTTACTGTCACAATTTAACCAACTAGACCACATCGACATATACAGAACTTTTTGTCCATCAACAGAAAAGCATAGCTTCTTCTCCAATGCACATGGGACATTTTCCAAAATAAACCATGTGTTAGGACATGAAGCAAATCTCAGCAAAATCCAAACCATTGAATTATTGCAAAGCATCTTCTCGGACCTTAAAGCTGTAAAAGTCTAAATCAATAGCAGAAAAAAAAAAAACATAGAAATTGGAACTCATGAAAACTGAATAACACTTTACTCAAAAAAGCCATGGGTTATAGTAGAAATTGAGAATGAAATAAAAAAAATTTATGGACTCAAATGAGATTGAAAACACACCCTAGCAGAACCTATGGTATTCAGCCAAAGCAGTGTTTAGAAGTCAATGTATCTCTATATCCGGAAGGAAGAAAGGACCCAAACCAAAGAACTAACTCTACAGCTTGAACAAGTAGAAAGAGAGCAACAGAGGAACCCCTGAGTCACCAGAAGAAAATCAGTCATAAAGATTAGAGCAGAACTAAATGAATTTGAGAATAGAAGAATGGTTGAAAAAATTGATAAGATCCAAAAGCTGGTTTTCTGAAAAAGTCAACAAAATTGACAAACCATTGGCTAAACTTTTGAAAGAAAAACAGGAAAGGAAACAAGTAACCCAAATAAGAAATGAGATTGGAGATGTCACAACAGATCCAACAGAAATCAAAAGTATTGTAACAGAATACTATGAAAGACTATAGTAGAACATATTTGAAAACCTAGAGGAAATGGACAAATTCTTAGATTCACATCACCTACCAAAATCATCACAAACAGAAGTAGAACAACTTAATAAACCCTTCACAAAGGAAGAGCTAACCCCCCACACCAAAAAAAGCCCTGGCCCAGATGGCTTCACCACAGAGTTCTACCAAACTTTTAGAGAAGACTTAACTCCAATACTTATGAGACTGTTTCACAGCATATAAAGGGATAGAATACTTCCAAATTCATTCTATGAAGGCAGTATAACTGTGACACCAAAGCCAGGGAAAGATCCCACGAAAAGGAGATCTACAAACCAGCATCACTCATGAACCTAGATGCAAAAATCTTCAACAAAATCTTTGCCAATAGAATTCAACAACCTATCAAAAAAATAATTCATCATGACCAAGTTGGATTCATACTGGGGATGCAAGTCTGATTCAGTATCAGAAAAACAATTCATGTGATCAACCACTAAATAACAGAAAAGAGAAGAATCAGCTGATCTAGTAAAGTGATATAGAAAATGCATTTGACAAAATCCAATACGCATTCATGCTAAAAACTCTCAGCAAAATTGGAATAGAAGGTAAATTCCTCAATGCAATAAGGTCCATCTATGCAAAGGCAACCGCTGACAACATCTTGAATGGAGAGAGACTGAAAGAATTCCCCTTGAGAAAGGGAAGTAGACAAGGATGCCCACTCTCACCTCTCCTATTCAACATTGTACTAGAAGTTCTGGTCAGAACAATTAGACAAGACCAAGAAATAAAGTCCAACTGCATTGGAAAAGAAGAAGTAAAAATCTCCCTATTTGCAGAGGATATTATTGTGTATGCAGAGAATCCTAAAGAATAAGTAAATAAAGTACTCAGACTAGCACAAGGATTCAGCAAAGTATCAGGATGATAAGAGGCCATTTGGGTGACATCTTATAGATACACAGAACCATAAAGTGCGCACACGATATGATCACTCTGTGTCATGGAGTCCAATCCATTACTGTCCAAGGAGTTGACCTCAGTAATGATTTATGATTAGCGGCAGCTTTGGGTCTATGGGTCATGCTCCCAGGGGCACCCCTAGGCTTTTGGACCATCAGTTGCAGCCTATTAGTGGAGTTCTCAGGGTCCAGTAATTTTTATTCTTATATTGCCACTGGGACTCAACTTTGTGAGCCCCATCACACCTGTCACCGGAGGTGGCCGGGCACCATCTGCTTCTTCTGGTCACATACTGATGTAGTCACCCATTCACATGAGTCTTTCTGTCTTCTGGGTTCTCTTTCCCCCGTGTCATTTTTGTTCTTGGTGATCATCTGTTCCAAATGAGTTGGGACCAACTGGTGTACCTCAGATGGCAGCTTGCTAGCTTTTAAGACCCCAGACACCACTCACCAGTATGGGGCAGAGAGGACTCTCTTAGCAATATGCTAGTTGTACCAACTGGCCTTGATATCTTCTGAGAGCATGGTCCCCAGACACTAGCCCCTGCTACTCTGTCCTTACCTATTGGGTTAAGGTTCAAAGAGTTTTCAGGTAATGTTGAAGTCCAGTTAAACTGATCTTTCTAATGTGTGCTGTCACTGATTTCACCCAACCAAATTTCTACCAACTGTCTAACCTATAACCAGCCCTCTCCCTCCCTTCCTCCTTTCCCTCACTTGCAGCCATCAAAGAATCTTTTCTTCTGTACATGAGTCAGCTTTCAAGTCCTTAAAATAGTGGTCTCATGCCATATTTGTTCTTGTGCTGCTGACTAATTTCACTCAACATGATGGATAGAAAGTTCTGTATATGTCAATGAGGTCTACTTGGTTAATTGTCACAATAAGGTCTTCTGTGTCTTTATTGAGCTTTTTTTTTTTACAGTAAAATCTATTTTATATGAGATTAGTACTGCCACACCTGCTCTTCTTTGTTTATTGATAGCTTGGTATATATTATTCCATCTTTTTTTTTTTTTTTGTCTTTCAAAAGGGAAATTTTATTCTTACACAGTCCAGTAGACTACAAGTCTGCATTCAGTCTGTTTGCTCTGGAGGAAAGTCTTCTGTTGCATCAGTCTTTGTTCAGGGAGCATCCTGGCTCAGGGACCTCAGGTCTGAAGGATGTGCTATACTCCCGGTGCTGCTTTTTTCTTTCTTTCTTTCTTTCTTTCTTCTTCTCTTTCTTTATTTTTTTTATTATGACTGAGTGAAAATGTACATTATTCCATCTTTTAATTTTCAGTTTGTTCATATTTTTACATCTAAGTTGAGTTTCTTGTAAGTAGCATATAGATGGGTTGTGTATTTTGATCCAAGATGTCACCTGCTGTTTCTTTACTAGAGCATTTAGTCCATTTACCTTCAATGTAATTATTTATTTTTGTGTTGGTGTTTTCTCTGTTGTTCTTACTGTTGTGTTCTGGGATATTCTCCTTTATATATTGGTTGATTTTCCACCCTTTCCAGTGTTAGTTTTGTGTTAGTCAAGACTCCTGTATTGGGTTTCTTGTTTAGATATGTCACTTCCTTGTTGTGCTTTGCAGCTACCCCTACGATCCTCCTTAATAATGTGTGTTTAAACCCGATTTTAATTTCTTATTAACTTCCTCTCCGTCTGGATGAACTACAAATGTAAGATACCCCTTTTTTAATGTAATGGCATCATAGTTTTCATGATATGATCACTGGATCACTTCTTTTAGTATAGTTTGGTTGAGATTTTGTGCCTTACTTAATTGAGTAGGTTTCTGGATGACGTGTCCTGTATTGTATCCTAAAACACAGAGTTAATGATTTTGTTTTTCTAAGCCAAGAGCTTCTTGCAGTATTTCTTGTAGCTCTGGTTTGGCTTTAACAAAGTCTCTGAGTTTCTGTCTATCTGAGTAGGTCTTAATTTCACTTTCATATTTGAAAGACAGTCTTGCAGGATACATAATTCTTGGTTGGAAGTGTTTCTCATCAAGACTTTGAATGTGCCACCTCACTGCCTCTGTGCCAAAATGGTTTCTGCCAAGAAATCAGACGAAAGCCTACAGGGTTTTCCTCTGAATGTTAGCTTTATTTTGAGTGTCAGTGCCTTTAAGAGTTTCCACTTACATTTTGTTTTGTTAAACTGGATTATAATACGTCTTGGAATCATTCTTTTGGGGTCTATATTACATGGTGATTGATACACATCTTGAATATCTATGTTTACTTCTTCCATAATTTCTGGGAAGTTTTCTGTCAGCAAGTCAACAACAATCTTCTCTGTGTTTTTGGGTGTCCCTTCCTGGTCAGAAACTCCGATTAATCATAGATGTTTCCTCTTGATAGAGTTTCACATGTTTCTTAATGCTTCTTCATTTTTCTTGTGTCTTTTCTCTGATTTCTCCTTATAAATGCTGCTGTCAATAGTTCTGTCTCCCAAGACAGAAGGCCATTTTCCATTTGTTCAATTCTGTTCTCTTAGCTTTCAATTGAGTTTTCTGATTCTTTCATTTTGTTATTGATCTGTTGGATTTCAGAATGCTGGAGTTCCATCAGTTCAAACAGCTTGCTTAATTTTTCATTTTGGTCTGCTAAATTTTGTATAATGTCTAGGAGGGCTCTACATATAATTCTTTTGTACATGAAAGCCTTCTTCTTCTGGGAAATTCTTTGATTCTTTCCTTTTGGAGCTTTCTAAAGCCATGACTGGCTTTTTCCTTAAGTATTGGGCCAAGGTCTGTTGCTTTTTGGGCATTTAGAGGTTGTTTGCTTTCTCTGGTGTTGCCTTAGTAAGAGCTGAAGTAGAAGTTGATCACCAGTTACCTTTATGTAAGCCAGCAACTGGGTCCAGTGGAACCTCTGTGATACCAGTCTCTACCTCCTGGCTGGCAAACACCTGACCCTACTTTTGGAGTCACTGGTAGGCTGTCAACTAATTCTATGTTGTGAGTCAGTCAAGATTGGAAGATACATCATCAGGCTGCACCACAGTTATTTCTCTAGGTAGTTTTAATTTGAAAGGTAAAAGCTATCTGACAGCTTCCACAAACAGTCAGGCTGTCTGATGTGCAAGCCCCTCTTTCCAGCTGGCAATGGAGGCACCTCTATATCCTTCCCTAGATGCTGTGATCTAGTTCAAAGTATGGACAGATGTCATGGATTGAATTGTGTCCCCGCAAAATATGTGTAGCCATGTGGCTGGGCCATGATTCCCAGTATCTTGTGACTGTCTTCCATTTCATGGTTTTCCTAAGCTGTATGTTAAAGGATTAGGGTGGGGCTGTAAATCCCTTCATAGGATTACCTCCCTGCTCCACTGTAAAGGGAGTTTCCCTGGAGTACAGCTTGCCTAACCCTTAATCCTTTCATCCTACGAGAAATAAAAGGACAGAGAAGCAGGTAGAGAATTGGGAACCTCATACCATCAAGAAATCTGCACAGAGAGAATAGCGTGTCCTTCAGACCTGAAGTTCTTGCGCCAAGATGCTCCCTGGATAGAGACTGATGTAATACCGGACTTTCCTCCAGAGCCAACAAGGGGGAAAGCCTTCCCCTGGAGAGGACACCCTGAATATGGATTTGCAGCCTACTGGACTGTGTAAGAATAAACGTTCCTTTGTTAAAGCCATCCACTCTGTTGTATTTCTGTTAGAGTAGCCCTAGCTGACAAAACAACAGGCTACTTCCCTGCTGTCATCAGGTGCTGGGCCTTACCCAAAGGGTCACCTGTGCTAAACATAGCTTTTCTTGTGGGGAAGCACTCCCCAGGCTGGCACTGCCTCCTAGCCTAGGAATTAGCCCCTGCTGAGGTCTCTGTTTGGGTAGCTCTGCCTCCCAGTCAGACAAGATGGCATCCCGCAGAGGCTGTCCTGCCTGCTAGGAAACAGCAGAATCAATGGCAGATATTCGGAAACAGGGGTGGAAGAGCTGTAGTCCTCAGAGTCTAGAGCCAACTCTCCAAGTGTGGTGATTCCACCTGCTGGTCATGTCAGCAGTGCGGCAGAACTTTGTTTCCAGTTAAGCCCAACTGCTGCCATGGGCTAACAAATAGGAAAAATTTAAAGCCAGTAGTTACCTTCAGTCTATGAGACCACCTGTTCAACAAGGCCGGTGGTCAGTGAAAGAGAAGAAGTTTACCATTCAGTGGCATGTAATCCAAAATGACAGCCTTATGCCATGTCCTAGGGCTCACTGGGTATCTAGAAGGCTCCATTTAATTATCAGTCTTGGCTTTAGTTTTTGGAGCGAGTTAAGGAGATGTGTGTCTACTCCTCCATCTTGACTCTGCCCCTCCTTTTATCTCTTGTAGGATGAAAGTATAGTAGAGCGGTGCAAGCCATACTTCAGGGAAATTCCCTTTACAGTGGAGCAGGGAGGTGATTTTATGAAAGGATTTAGAGTCCCACCCTAATCCTCTAACATACAGTACAGGACAATCACAAAATACAGGACACCCATAAAATATTGGGAATCATGACCCAGCCACATCGCTACACACATTTCTGGGGGAACACATTTCAATGAATGCCAATTACAGTCTTGGAAATCCTATTGGCAAATTCATCTCTGTCATAGAGTGTGCCTGTTTGTTAGAATCAACTGGAAGACTACTCACTTTTCTTTAAAAAAAAAAAAAAAAAAGGCTAAAAGATAGTATTTCCCATTGCAGTTGTTTTCCTCTTGGAGGGAAAAATACAATAGGAAGGTATTCATAGAATTTTTTTAACTGATAAAGGTAAAAGATAGACCTAAAATTTTTGCGTGATATTTGTCATGTCTATGAAGGAAATCAATAAGAACTGAATGAAAAGACATGCCTGATAACCACTTTCCCCTCTGTCCTCTTTACTTTGGTTGAGAAGAAACTCTAGTTGAAAACTGCAGTGGTGCTGGGAGGATTTTCAGACCACAGTGTATTCACATCCAGTATTTAGATCTGATGTGTTTGGCTGAGTGGCTGTCTTCCAAGACTCACTTCCCTTTATGCATAAGGCTTGAGAAACGTTTAAAAGTCTCCTGGTAAAATTTAAGCCACATAACAAATGTTTTATTCCCACAAATCTTGTTTTCCTTGTAGTAAGGAAACAAGGGTCTTTAACTCTAACCACAAATTGTAACACAAGGTGGAGAAAATGTCCATGAAGAAAAGTGGAAGCTCACAAAAAGGCTGGAACAAAGCAGGGCGGGGGAGGGGGGTGAGGAGATTAATCTTATTAGGATCGTATATCATGCGGGTGTCAGGTGTGAAAGCAAACGAATGGCCTGTGTTTATCTGAGCTAAACCGTGTGGTTCACCCAAACATTCAGTCCCCAGAGCATTTTTTTCCCCCATAATAAATTGGCTAAGTCGTTGCTAGGCGTTGATAATAAAGTACATTTAGGTGCAGTTAGAGATTTCTGGCTGGGTTTTAGATGTAGTCACGCTCTCCTTCTCTCTCTTTCTCTGCTTCTCCCTTCCCTCTCCTTTTTATCACAGCTGATTCGAAAAGCCCTTTGGAAAGATGAAGTAGGTAGAAATCAAAATAAATGGATTCTATTAAAACCGGCAATGCATCAACTGCTTGATAAAGTGATTAATAAACAGCTTAGGATGGTGATTGATTAAACTCTTTAATCAAAGTGCTAAACTGACTTAATATGGAGAGTTTCAACACGTTCAAAGTGTACATTTTCCCTGCCTAAGGTTCACAGTTGTTTACGTAACTTTTCTGAAGTGTATCCCTTAGGTCTAACCTTCAGAGAGTTGGGGCTCTGGAATGTGTAAGGATTATAAAGTATCAGCAACTGCATTAGCTGCTGAAATGTGCTCATGAATTATAAGACCTTTCCACCAGGCAACAAGTAATTTTTCAGAATTTCAGACCCCTTTACCAAGTAAGTCCTTTGCTTGCATCACTTCATAACTCTTTAAGTCTTAATCTATAAAGTAAGACAGTGCAAGCTAAAAATGTCCCCATCATTCTCATTTCAATCTCTCTCTTAAGCATGGATTGCTTTACAGCATAAGGTCAAGATTTTGACAGTGAGGTAGGAGGCTTATTTTTACCCTCAGGGTAGTTATACATTTATTAAATATGGTATATTTCATGCAGTCTGTCCAATTCTCAACATCAGGCATCATTTTGAAGACAATCATCTTCTTGCTACCTTTATAAGCCAGTCAGCTCCAGAAAGTCTGTAGCACTAATATAGACTTTCAAACAAAATGCAGAGACTGAATTAAAAATACAAAATACTCAAGAGTTGGGTTTTGTGGAGAAGAGGAAGGGACGGTACTACGACCACGTATTAATAGAAGAATATTCTTGATCACACTGCATGTATGTCACAGAAGCAGTGTAAGGGATTTATTTAATTCAAGGTGCCATTCTCTGTGTGAAACGTCATGCTGGGCACTGCAGAGGCTGCAGAAGCAAAAATAACACTGCCTGGATTTGAGGATCTTATTATACATGAGTTATTGGGGGGGGCGATATTTCCTCCAAAAAATAATTTAGTGAGAGCATAACTTGTTTTAAGGACTAATGAAAGCAAAGGACAGTCAGAGGAATTGGGAAAAAAGCTTCAAATACAGCTTTGTGATTGATTTGGCTTTGAAAGAGAAATAGAAATCAATTGGGATATAGATATTGGTTAGTGAGACTCTTGCTATTATTGCTATTGTTAGTGACTCCATGCACAATAGAAGGAAATACTGCCTAGTCCTGCACCATCTCCTTAATCTTTTTCAGATCAGATTGCTGGGGTTCATAGGCTTTTCACTGGCTGATTTCTAGAAGGAGATGGCCAGTCCTTTCTTCCTAGTCTTCCTAGTTAGGAGGCTCCACTGAAACCTGCTCATTATTGGAACAAAATACAAGTCTCCACTAACAAACAGGTGGTGGCTCCACGTAACGTGCATTGGCAAGAAACTGAACCAGGATATTCCACATGGAATTTGGGAATTCTACCACTAAACCATCAGTGCCTCCTGTGGGACTTTTAGAAATATTAAAAAAAAAATGCTTGGCTGTGGTGAAGTATTTCACAGGTTCACGACATAGCCCAGTTTTTCTAGAGTGCAGTGTTCACTTGAAGAGGATGTGAAGTGGGTAAGTTACAATTATATTATAAAGGTTCTTCAGATGTCCACTTAATTCAGCGTGGAATAAGGAACCACAGAAGAATTTTGAATGGATTAGAGGCAGAACTGCTTATAGGTTAGAGCACAATGCTGGAGCCAGGCCACCTGGGCTTAAATCCTAGCTAGCTCTGCCACATTGAAGCTGCAACTTCAACTACGTGTACCTTCACTTTAATTGAGGGTAATAACAGTATCTGCTTCTTGGAGTTGTTGTGAAGATAGGTAACTTGAATCACAATAAACCTCTTTGAAACTGTAGTGCATAGAAAGTTACTCCATAATGTTAGAGATCATTGCTATTTCCATAGAAAATCTTCCTATAATTAGAAGTCCACTTTAGAAAATGTAAACTTGCGGAAGTTTTGCTTTGTGTGTTTGTTTTAATTGGTTTGGGCAAAGGAGGTATAGGAAGCGGACAAATCTGTGAGAAGACTGTTTCAGCAGCCCAAGAGAAATATCCAAAGAACTGTTCTTTAGGGAGTATCTAGAATCAGAGGTAGAAGTGAATGAAGTTAAAGAACACAAGTGAAGAAGAAAATGGAAAAGCTAGAGATGACTCACAAGTTGCTCCTGTGTTTTGTTTTCTATTTGTTGATGTATTGATGGCAAGACAAGAAACTGGGTATGTTAAATCTGACATCATGCAAGACATCCAGCAGTACACGCAACTAATAAAGTTGTATGTGTTCTTAGCTGGGCCATGATCCTCAGTGATTTGGCAGTTGTACAATATTATGATCACTTCCATGATGAGCTTTGATATAATGTGATTATCTTCATGATCGGACCTGCTGTCAGTTGAAAAGGAGTTTCCTTGAGCTTGTGGCCTGCATGAATAAAAATGGACATTCTGGCACTGTTTGCAGGCTTTTGCTTGTTCTGCAGCTGGATACAGTTTGTCTGACCTCTGGTTCTTAGGACTTAAGCTAGCTGCTTACCTGTGGTCTTACCTGCCAATCTGGAGAATCAGATATCCACAGCCTGTGAAAAAGAGCTCTGTCTCTGGCCTGTTGATCCTGGGTTCTCTGGCCCCTGTGGCTACATGAGTAAGGAGAGGCCTCTATCCTGTTTTGTGACCTTGTAGGCTCTGTAACCACATGATCCATTTGCATGATAAAAATTTCTCTATATGTGTCTATATGCTGTACTGGTTTTGCTTCTCTAGGGAAACTAGCCTAAAACATCCCCAAAATCTGATGGCTACCTACCACGTTAGAGCTAGTATTCTAAGGTCTCGGGGGGAGAAGAAGAGAAATATAAGGAGGAAACTTCGCAGAAGACCCAAATTTAGGGTGTAGAAGGAGAACATAGAGTATAAGCAGTCATATAGGGTATGAGTCAAATGCCAAGGGATTTGTGAAAAGGACAATTCACAGGTCCCCATTTATACCTTGTGCTTTAAGCACTAATCAGCTTCTACACTTAGTCAAGATGAATCTAATGAAGTGATCTGATTGCATGTAGGAAGAGGAAGTGACCTGCTAAGCATTCAAACTTCATTCTGACAGAAGTGAGGAACCACTGAGAGACTAGACACAATGATTTTTTTTCCTCAGGGTATATATTTAATTACACATTGTTGTAGTACTCCACACAAGAAATTATGGTTGTTGGAAGTACAAAAATATAAGTTGAATCATGACTTGTGTATGAAACCAGTTGCTGCAGAGTTGATTCCAAAGCATGGTGACCCCCCTGTGTGTCAGGACAAAACTCTGTACCACTGAGTTTTTGATGGTTTATTGTTATTATTATTATTATTTAGTTATGCCTGAGTGAAAATGTACATTCCCATATAAATTTACATGCCCACCTATATGCCGTTTCCACTGCTCTCCCTGCCCGATTACAGCACATTATTCTTCTCTACTCCATGCATGTCTCATCTTCCCAACAGTTTCCTTTCCCCTCCTCTCCATCCATGCTCCTTACTCTGGCCAGAGGTCCTCAGGCTGATATCCTATAGTTGCATAGAACTATAAAGTGCATCCAATATATGATCACTCTGCATTGCCAAGTCCAATCCATTTGTGTCCGAAGAGTGGACCTTCATTATGATTTATGGGATGGGCAAGAGCAGCTTCAGGGTAAGGGGCCATGCTCCCAGGGGAACCCCGAAGCCACTGGACCATCTCAGGATGCACCCCTTTTTATTCTTATGTCGCCAGTGAGACTCAACTTTGTGACACCCATCATGGCTGTCACAAGTGGTGGCCTGGCACTATCCGGTTCGTCTGGTCCCAAGTCGATCTAGGCACCCACTCATGTGGGTCTCTCTGTCTTCTGGGCTGTCTTTCCCCCATGTTGTTTTGGTCCTCAGTGAGTATCCGTTCCTGCTGAGCTGAGACCATTTGCTGTGCCCTCGGATGGCAACTAGGCAGCTTTTCAGACCCCAGACGCCACTCACCAATGTGGGGTGCAGAGAGCTCTCTTAGCAATATGCGAGTTATGCCAATTGGCCTTGATTTCACCTAACAGCATGGTCTCCTGCCTCCTGCCCCAGCTACTCTGACCTTGCAATATTGGGTTAAGATGGAAGGAGTATTCAAATTATGTTGAAGTCCACTTAATATTGTTCTTGTGTCTAATCTGTGCTGTCACTGATTTCATCCAACCAAATTTCTACCAACTATCTAATTTAAACCCTGCTCTCCACCTTCCCTTCCTCCCCTCCCATGCAGCTGTCAAAGAGTCTTTTCTTCTATGCATAAGTCTGTTTTTGAGTTTTTATCATAGGGGTCTCATACAATATTTGTCCTTTTGTCTCTGACTACTTTCACTCAACATAATGTCTTCCAGTTGAAACCAGGTTATGAGATGTTTCCTGGAATCATCATTGTTTTTTATCATTGCATAGTGCTCCATTGAGTATATATACCATACCATAGTTTACCTATCCATTCCTCTGTTGTTGGACATCTGGGTTGATTCCATTTTTTTGCTATCGAGGACTGTGCTGCTATAAACATTCGCGTGCGTGTGTCCGTTGGTGTGAATGGCCTTGATTCTGTAGGATGTATTGCAAGTAGTGGAATTACTGGGTCAAATGGTTTATCTACATTCATTTTTTTAAGTAAGCATCAGATTGCTTTCCAAAGAGGCTGGACCATTTTGCAACCTCACCAGCAGTGTAGAAGAGTTCCACTTTCTCCACGGCCTCTCCAGCATTTGTTGTTTAGTGTTTTTTGGATCATGGCCAACATTGTTGGTGTAAGACGTTATCTCATCGTCTTCTTGATTTGAATTTCTTTAATAACTAAAGATCGTGAACATGTCCTCACGTGTTTTTTGGCTGTCTGGATCTCCTCTTTAGAGAAATGTCTGTCCATCTCCTTTGCCCGTCGCTTAATTGGGTGACGTATCTTCTTCTTATTGATATTTTGTAGTACCTTATAGATTATGGAGATCAGGCATTGGTCTGCTATAGAGTTGTCAAATATTTTTTCCCATTCTATAGGCGGTCTTTTAACTCTTGTGATAAAGTCTGTGGATGAGCAAAAGTGTTTGATTCTTAGTAGTTCAATGGCTTATTTTTAAGAAGTAGATTGACAGGTCTTTCTTCTGGTATGCCTCTAGGTGACTCAAATATCCAAAATTCACTTAGCAGGGGAGTATGTTAGCCATTTTCACCATACTGACCCTATAATTGAGTATAGGGAATTGGAAATTAGAGACTCCCATGAAGACTCTCCATTTTCTAGTTTATGTTGAAGAGTTTCTCCCCTCCCTCAACTCTAAAAATACCTTCTACAACTCGACGGCACTTGGCTGGCTGCCTATCATGTTTAGAAAAAATCTCTCCCTTAACATGAGAATTTAACATCTCATCATTTCTGGCTCCTGACTCCCACTTCAACTTGATTTCATGCATTTTTTGACTCTAAACCTAAACCAATTGCTTTCCTTATTGATCCACATCACATCACATAGATCCCTGTTTCAGTGTCTTACCCCCATTCTTAACTGATTTTTTGCAACCTCTTCCTCTCATCAGTTTCTAAAACACAGATTTGATAACATATATTTCTCTGCTTAAAATTCATCAGTTGTCCCAGATTGGCAATGAGATGAATTCTGAACCCTATAATGTTGTTGTTAGTTTCCATCAAGTCAACTCCAATTTATGGTGACCCCATGTGTAACCTGCTCTGTACAATTCCTTTTTTTCTGTGTCAAGCTTCTTTATTTGATTTTTTTTATTACAATAAAAGAAGAAAATTTCTAACATCTATCAATTAACTCATCTATGATAAACCTTCAGCTCCCATCCCCCCATGTAGCCAACACAGTCATTTTCTTCTATGGATAATTCTCTTGTTAAGTCTTTATAACAGGGGTCTCATACAAAATTTGTCCTTTAGACACTGATTGATTTCACTCAGCGTGATCTCTTCCAAATGAGACCATGTTATGAGATGTTTTCTAAAACTGGTTGTTTTTTATCATAACATAGTGTCACTTTGAGTATACGTACCATAGTTTGTTCACCCATTCATCTGTTGATGGACATCGGGGTTGATTTCAACTTTTTGCTATTGTGGACTGTGCTGCAACAAACATTTGTGTACACGTGTCTGTTTGTGTGATAACCTTTGTTTCTGAAGGATAAATTCCAAGCAATGGAATTGCAAGATCAAATGGTATATCTATCTCCAACTTTTTAAGGAAGCACCAGACTGTTTTCCAAAGAGGTTGTACTATTTTGCAATCCCAACAGCAGTGTTGGAGGTTCCAATTTCTCCACAGCCTCTCCAGCATTTGTTATTTTGTGTTTCTTGGATCACGTCAAAACTTGCTGAGTAAGATAATATCTTTCTTTAACAGCTAATGCCTATGAGCAATTCTGCATGTGTCGTTTGGCTGTCAGGATATACTCTTTAGAGAAGTGTCTGTCCATCTCCTTGGCTCATCGCTTAATTGGATTATTTGTCCTTTTCTTGTTGATATTTTGTAATGCTTTATAGATTGTGGAGATCAGATGTTGGTCTGACATAGAGTTGCCAAATATTTTTTCCCATTCTGTAGGTTGTCTTTTAATTCTTTAGATGAAGTCTTTGGATGAGCATAAGTGTTTGTTTCTTAGTAATTCTCATTTATCTGTTTTCTCTTCTGATGAATGCACTTTGTCAGATTTTGATGTCTGTCTATATCGTGTATTAAAACTTCCATTGTTGACCCTATTTTACCTTGGATGAGCTTTATTGTTTTAGATTTGATATTTAGGTCTTTTATCCAATTTGAGTTGATTTTTGTATAAGGTGTGAGATATGGGTCTTGTTTCAATTTTTTGCAGATGGATATCCAATTTTGCCAGCACCATTTGTTAAAGGGACTCTTCTTATCCTAGTTTAAATTCTTAGGGCCTTTGTCAAATATCAGCTCTTCAGAGAAGGATGGTGGCATCTTTGGGGTCTCTGCTCTGTTCCATTGGTCTATATGTCTCTTTTTGTACAAGTACCAGGCTGTTCAGGCAACTGTGGCAGTGTAATAGGTTCTAAAGTCAGGTAGTGAGAGGCCTCCCAGTGTGTTCTTCTTCTCTGGTAGTTCTTTATTTATCCACGGCTTCTTTCCTTTCCAAAGTTGATGATTTGTTTCTCCATTTCATTAAAAAATGTCGCTGGAATTTGTATTGAGATTGCATTATATAAGTAGATTGCTTTGGGCAAAATAGACATTTTCACAATGTTGAGTCTCCCTATTCATGAACAGGACAGATTACTCCATTTATGTAAGCCTCTCTTAGTTTCTTGTAGTAAGGTCTTGTAGTTCTCTTTAGAAAGATCTCTTATTTCTCTAGTTAGATTTATTCCTAGGTATTTTATCTTCTTGGGAGCTATAGTAAATGGAACTGATTTGTTGATTTCTTCTTTAATAATTTCACTGTTGGTATAAAGGAATCCTACTGATGTATTTATGTTTATCTTGTATCCTGATACTTTGCTAAACTCCTCTGTTAGTTCCAATAGCTTACTTATGGATTTCTTTGAATTCTCTGTATAAACAATCATATCATCTGCAAAGAGGGAGATCTTTACTTCTTCATTGCTGATATGGATGCCCTTTATCTCTTTGTCTTGTTTAATTGCTCAGGCTAGGACTTCAAGCACAATGTTGAATAGAGGTGGTGAGAGTGGGCAACCTTGTCTAGTTCCCGTTCTAAAACAGAATTCTTTCAGTCTTTCATCATTCAGGATGGTGAAAGCAGTTGGCTTTGCATAGATGCTACTGATTACATTGTGGAATTTCCCCTCTATTCCTATTTTTCTAAGAGTTTTAAGCACGAAAGAGTGTTGAACTTTGTCAAATGCCTTTTCTGCATCAACTGAGAAAATCAGGTGATTCTTGTCTTTTGTGTTATCAATGCGGTTGATTACATTAATGGTTTTTCTGATGTGAACCAGCCTTGCATCTCTGGAATAAAACCAACTGGATCATGAAGAATGATTTTTTTTATATGCTGTTGAATTTTATTGGCTAGAATTTTGTTGAAGATTTTTGCATCTACATTCATGATTGATATTGATCTGTAATTTTCCTTTTTGGGAGATCTTTCCCTGGTTTGGGTATCAGGGTTATACTGGCTTCATAAAATGGATTCTGGAGTGTCCCATCCCTTTCTATGGTGTGAAATAGCCTCAGTAGTATTGGAGTTAACTCTTCTCTAGAAGTTTGGTAGATTGTGAGGTGAAGCCATCTGAGCCAGGACTTTTTTTTGGTTGGTAGATTTTTGATGACTTTTTCAATCTCTTCCTTTGTGATAGATTTATTAAGTTGATCTGCTTCTCCTTGTGATAATCTTGGTGAGTCATATGAATCTAGAAATTTGTCCATTTCCCCTAGGTTTTCAAACCTGTCAGAGTACAGCCTTTCATAGTATTCTATTATGAATAATAGTGATTCCCAAAGCTGTACACTAATAAAGTGTAGTAGTGGACAGGATGAAATGGATGACTCTAGAGGTTTCAGGGATATGGACAGGATCCCTGGTGCAAGCTAAAATCTTCTCTTCAGTGTCTCAAATTTTGTGTTAAAAATTTCAGCAAAGGTGGTATTTTATTATATAACGTTTCCATATTCATTTAAATATGGAGACACTTTTATATTGTCTCTAAACAGATGCTTTGAGTATTACGGTACACTGTATTTGCCCTAGTTTGAGAACTATAATTCTGAGCAGGCATTCTAAACATTTCTGTATTGGAGTCTAAACTACCTTTGGATATGTGTGATGATTGAGATTGTATGTCATCTTGGCTGGGACAGGATTCTCAGTGCTTCAAGCAGTTGTATAATGTTGTGATCTCTTCTCTGTTGAAATCTGAAAAGTGATCCCCTCTCATAATGAAATCTGCTGAATGTTGTTGGCAGAGGCAGGGCCTTCAGTGGCTCACTACACCATCAGTCTTCCTTCTTCTACCCTCCACCACCTACTTCCTTCCTGCTTGCTTTAGCAAGGCTTTTGGATTGTTATGGATCCAGCAGCTGCCTCTCTTGTCATCTGCTCTCCAATTCTTGGGATGTGAGCTAGCAGCTACTTGTCAGTCTTGGGATTCATCATCTTCACAGCCTGAAAGCAAGAGTCCTTCTCTCAGACCTGCTGATACTGGGTTAATCAGCCTCTGCAGCTGTGCGAATCATGACGAATTTTATGTTTCTGCCTGCCAACCTTGGGATTCCTGAACCTTCACAACCTGTTGAGCAGGATCCCTGTTCTCCAGCTTCAGACCTTGGGTTCATGAATTGGGAGGAGTGTCTATACTGATCTAGGACTTGAGACATTCCAGCCTGTATAATCATGTAAGCTGATCCCTTAATACAAATATCTCTCTATATATCTATTTATACACTTTACTGGTCTTGCTTCTCTAGAGAATCCAGCCTGAGACAACCTATGTTACAGTCTGCTTCTTCGAATGCATCATATCTTCTGAGATTGTCAGCTGGGGTACTTTCCTGTCTGCTTGTCCTACAAAGTCTCACCTCTTGTTCTTTGCACATGGTTTCTTCTGACTAGAATGCCTGTATACTTCTGCTCCACTCACCTAAATCTTACTACATCTGCTGAACTAGTTATGTATACTCACCACTCCCGTGTTGGGACTGGTCCAACTTCTTTAGAAAGATTAACCATCCTTACACTGGGTTCCTATAGTGCTTTTTCCACTCTACCAGTGTAATGGTTGAATCGTATTTCATCATGAGATTCTGAGCTCTTTGAAGACTGGCTTCACCATCTTTGCATATTCAGCAATGAGTCCAAGGCCTAAGGCATGATTGGAGCCCCCAAAATGGTTGCTTAATGAATAGTTGGGGAGGGTTTTGCAGATAGGTTGAGGATCAAGATTTAGTTTCAAAAAACTAATGCCCAAAGATTTTTTTTTTTAATTTTAAATAGATTCTTTTTTACAGAAGTTTTAGGCTTCCTGAAAATGGTTGCAGAAAGGGCAGAAATGTGGCATATATTCTCTTCCCTGCTGTACAATGTTTCTCGTGTTATTATTATCTTACATTTCTGTGGCAGATTTGTTATGATTGAACCAATAATAATACATTATTGTCAATTAAACTTCAATTTGCATTAGGCTTCACTCTTTGTGTTGTACAGTCTGTGGGTTTTGGCAAATACATAACACCATGTGTCCACCAAGGGTATCACATGAAATAGTTTCACTGCCCTAAGAATTTCCTGTTATCCTTCTGCTCATCCCTTCTCCGGAACTTCTGACAACTGCTAATCTTTTTACTGTCTCTACTGTCTTGCCTTTTCTAGAATGTCATATAGTTAGCATCATACAGTATACAATTTTGTCAGACTGGCACTTGCTGTTTTGGGGTGCCATTGAGTTGATTCCAACTCATAGCAATCCTCTAGGACAGAGTATAATTGCCACATAGGATTTTCAAAGCTGTAGCCGTTATGTGAACAAACAGCCACATCTTTCTCCCTCAGAGTAGCTTGTGGGTTGGAACTGTGGAGCTTTCTACTAGCAAGCAAACACTTAACCACTATGCCACCAGGGCTCCTTTTCTTTCACTTAGCTATAATGCATTTAAGATTCCTCCATGATTTTTTGTGTTTTGATAACTCAGTTCTTTTAATCACTGAAAAATACTCCATTGCCACAGTTTGTTTATCCATTCACTTACTGAAGAGTATCTTCCTAACTGGTTGCTTCCAATCTTTGGTAGTTATGAAAAATATGCTGCAAACATTCAGGTGCAGGTTTTTATACATACATGTGTTTTCAGTTCACATAATTAATACCTAGGAAAGTGACTGCTGTATAATATGGTGATGCCTACAGAATTTATAACTTGAGGAAAGTAATGAGGCTTTGCAAAAGTTTGAAAATTATGGATAGCTGGACCTTTGAATTCTTCAGATGCTAGGCAACTCACCAATGGGACTAAGCCTCACGCAAGAAATTTTCAATAGCTCGATCAAAGCCATAAAGTGAAGAGCAGAGGGACTGACGGCTTGTATAAAGAGCTTACAGCTTGCCTTGCAGTGTCTTAGAGGAGTCAATAAAACTTTAAAATCAATATGCTGATGAAGCGCCAGCCAGAAATCATTGCTGAATAGGTGGCGTTGTCACAGGGATGTAAGAATAATTGTACAGCATTGCACACAGGAGAATCACCACGCAGGCTGAAAAGAAGTGGTCCATCTCTGTCCTCATCACTGTGGCCAGGTATCTGATGAATACAAAATCTTCAGAACCCAAATGATTCTTTAAAGAAATAGCAATAAACATATTATTTTTACAGATATTATTTAACCCTGAAGGTGATGAGGGAAATTTAGAAAAATATAGTAAAAATGCTTTAAAAATAAATGAATCATCTAGAGAATAACAAAATTAATAGTTATGTACCATTCAGTTCTCCTCCTCCCCCCAGATATTTGGACATAGTGAAGATAATTCTCCACATAGATTTTGGCGTTTTTCTTTTGTAATATAACAATATTGCTTTATGTTGATGAAAATTCTCTATTAATAAAATTTTTAATAGGTGTATCAGCTCCCATATATTTTTCTGGACACTTAGGTTGAGTCTGATTTTTAACTGAATTCATCTGTGTACATAAAACTTTTCAATAAACGTTTTGTTTTGTTTTCCTAAAGCAATGTGGTGAAATACAATTAATGCCCACTTAATCATGTTGTTTTGAGGATTATATGAAACATATATGAAAAGCATTTATTATGCACTTTTATGTTTCCTGGACCCTAAAGATGGGGAATACAATTTTAATTTCACAGTGATAGAGTAAAAAAAGTTAGTAAAACTGGGTTGAAATCAGGGGTCAGTTTATTTTAACCTGTGTACATGATTATATCTTCATGAAACTTGCTCCAGTGGAGTAAGTTCTTTATCACTAACTTTTTATTTCCCACTCTTCCCAGTATGCTGTTCTTGTTAGCTGTCTTCCAGTTGATTTAGACTCATAATGACACCATGTGTGCAGAGTAGAAACGCTTCATAAGATATTCAAGGCTGTGAACTTTCAAAAGTCGGTCACCAATCCTATCTTCTAAGTCACTTCTTGGCGCTTTCAAATCATCAACCTATCGGCTAGTAGTTGACCAATTAACTGTTTGCACCACCCGAAGACTTTCTGGAATGCCATAAAGATAGTTTAATTCTAAGTATATGTACCTATGTAGATGCACACGCATGTGTATGCCTGACTATACAAAGCAATAGTGTTAATGTTTTTATTTAAAATATAATACTATTAAATGATTCTAATACTTCAAAAGTAGCAATGTAAAAGAGAATGATACATCTGAAATAAAACATCCCAGTGACAATAAGCTGAAATTTCTCTAAACACAAGAAGAAATCTTAGATAATTTAAAGATAAACCTTCAATTAAGCCTAAGATGCTTATTAAAAAGATTTCCATTAATTTTAAGTCATTATCTTTACAAATAATTTCAAAGTTTTATAGAATTTTCTAAATCAAAACGCCCTCTGAATTTGAATGTGGCTTCCTTTCGGTATCTGCAAGTAAGGTAATTGAAAAGAAATTTTAATTCTTTTATCCACAGTTTGGAGACCTAGCATTTTTAACTTCCTCAGTTCTTGAGTGCATTCATTCAACAATGTTTCCTGTATTGTAAGCCATGGATGGAGCATGGAGATCATCTACTAAGCAGTTGTCATGACCAAAAAATAGAAAATAGAGCAAAAACCAAACCCATTGCTGTCCATCTGTTTTTGACTCATAGTGACCCCACAGGACACAGTAGAATTGCCCCATGGGATTTCCAAGGAATGCCTGGTGGATTGAAATTGCTGACCTTTTGAGTGGCAGTGAAGCTCTTAACCACTGTACCACCAGGGATCTTGTTACCATAACTGTGATAGAAAATTCCTAAAAGAAGAAAACTGTGTCTGTTTAATTGAAAGTTAGCAGAAACTAAAAACGTACAACATCCATGTGTACCTTAACAGTATACTGAGGATCCCTGACAGGAGAACTGGAGAACTGTTCTGAAAACAAGCTACTCAGAAATTATTTAGCAGCAAAAAAGTGCCTTTAGAAGCTTCTGCTTTTAGGTAGAGGTTATCAGAATCAGAATTACCTGTACCAGAAATAAATTTGCTTCACAGGTGACTCAATTTAACCGTTTGATCTGAGAGAAATGACAGACTAAAGAGTAAAGGAAAAAGGAAAGAAACAAACAAACAAAAAAAAACCCTCTTGGTTCATTAGATTTGGGAGAATAGAAAAGGTATTTTATCGCTGTTTTAGTGTTTCCATCTGATAATCAGTTGCGTAGACTGTAATTTCAGAGTAACTTGAAGCATAACAAATAGAAAGTCATGCAAAAAGGTGTGTGTTAGAGTGGCATATAGATGGCAGTGAGCTAAAGTATTAGTTTAGAAACTATATATATATATTTTACTGTCAGGTTTCATAACTTGTCCAAAATACACGTATATATATTTTCTCAAACTATTTTCCAAAGGCAAAGGTCATGAAGTTTTGATGACTGGCCACATAACGTACTGGATCTGGTCAAGACCAGAAACTAGCTGTGGTTGGAAAAATGCATGCTTTAAACTAAGAATACTTGAAGGTAGTGCAAATCTAAATTTTTTTTTTTTGCTCAAGTCCTTTACTATTATCTAGGCTGTAAATGTAAGTGGGACATCAAAAATTCAAAAGGAAATATAAGGATGCAAATATTTTGAATTTAGCATAGAAATAAGCATAGCCCTTAAGATGGACTAACAAGTCGTCCCTAAGATTGCAGAAGAACATAGCATATTTGTAAGAACATATAATGCAAATTTAATTATGTTACATTTTTGTTACAATTATTTGTTATGTAGGGGGTGGATCCTGGTGGATAGTGGGTTAAGTGCTACCACTGCTAACCACAAGGTCGGCAGTTCAAATCCACTAGACGCTCCTTGAATACTCTGGGGTCAGTTCTACCCTGGACCCTAGGGTCGTCATGAGTCGGATACCACTCTATGGCACTTGGTTTGGCTTGGGGATGGATTATTCTCTCCCAAGAAATAATATGTTTTAGATGCAATATTATTGTTTGAACTAACAAAATACAAAAAAAAAAAAACCCTACATTTTTTTTTAACAATTATCCCTATTTCTGTGACATTAAGCCTAAGAATTAACAGGAGAAGTCTAAGGCGGCAAAATGTACAGTTTGAAGAGACTGGGTAGCCAGGAAATATCCTGAGTAAACATTGCACTCAAGAAGCAAAATCTAAAACTAAAAAAAGTGAAAATTTCAATAATAATAAAGTTAAAAGGCTATTGGTTAATATTGTTTTTAATATACGACATGAACATAAATCAGCATTTCAAGGAATTATGAATTAGAGCTTCAGGATCCAAACGTGGTCAATAGTACTTTTATCTATATACTCTTTTTCCACTAATCGAATTTAATGAGAGCTAGGGAAAATTATGACCACATCTGGGCCCTAGTCCATTTCAGGGTCTGTTCATCAGTTTCTATGCTCCTTCAGAGACTAATGCTTCTATATAGATATCTACTCACCTTCTTCAGTACTCCATGGAGTTTGTATAATATAGATCTTCAACAGATATTTGTACAAGGATTTTGGTGGAAGCAATCTCAATAACTACTGAGACCTCTCTACAGGATATGGGGTAAATTGGGGCTGACTAATGCTTTCTGTATACCAGAGGTAGATATGAGGGAGGCAGCATAAAGTGGTGTGGATAAAGTTGAAGAGCATTGCAGGTTGGAAGGAAATATGAATAATTTTACCATCCCTGTTCCCAATACTCACTCAGGAATTGACATCCAGGAAAATGTTGCATAGAAGCCAGCACTGTTGTAGGTACTGGAGGATGTGATGTTTCTTTTATAGGTGCCATTGAATTGGTTTCTACTCATAAAAGCCCTAGATACAGCAGAGAACAAAGCTTATGAAAATCTCAACCTTCAGTTAGACTTATAATTCAGTGAAGAAAAGCAGACAATAAACAAAATAATAAACAACTCACACATATATTGATAGGGATAAGTGCTTTGAGAGATGAGATGTGCAGTACATGGCTTGCAATTTAGATATTATGTGTAAGAAGGCCCAGGTAGTAAAACAGCAAGTACAAAAATACTTGAGACAAGAGTGAATCTGCTGTGTTCCAGGAACTGTAGACTGATTTTCCCTTTAATTTCTCAGAATACAAAAAGGACATTATTTATTTGTAGGTTTTTGGTTGTATTTCTTCATAAAAGTTATATTTTTGTTCAAAGCATATCTAAGTCATTCCGTCAGATGAGAGGAGAAAAGACACTGTGTGTCCTAAATGGTGAAAAAGAGTAAGACACTTAACGAGATGCATCGATGATGCAGTGGCTACAGCAGTGATCTCAAGCCTGTAAGGATGACATAGGACCAGATAGTATTTCATTCTATTGTATGTACAAGAACTACAAACTGGGATCTACTTAATGACACTAACAGCAACAGCAAATGGATGATACTGAGATAAGAAAGGAGTCAGGATCCTTTCATACAAAAGGTTGCACATATCTAACTGTGCAAATCATTCCCTAAAAAAAGTGAAAGTCTGAAGAAACTGTGAGCTCCAACAGGGAAGAACGGATGCATAGGACCTCTCTTAAAAAGACTGGAGGAGGAAGGATTACAGGAATGGATAGCTATATTCCCCAAATAGAAAAGAAATTCAAATTTATATAAATCAGAAAATTGTGCATTTGTTAGAGGCAAAGGACATCGTAAGGATTTCAGCAATAATGCTTCTGTTTCGTAACACATCTTTTTTTTTACATTTTATGAGAAACTAGACCAAAGGAAAAGAGTGCAGAATGGAATACACTGCCTTATAGGAAAAACCCTCACTTCTCATCCAAATTCTGCTTTGATCATTTTCCATCTCTTCCTTCAATTATATATGTAGTTTACCTTTAGAAGCAAAGGGACAGCTGTGAAAGTTTCAAAAGCTAGAGGAAGGTGGGCCCAAGCAAGGATATTTTTCAATAAGGAGACTATGGACTCATTAGAACTGTTTCTAAATGAGGGTTGGCTTGCTGGCTTGCTGACTAGACGAAATAAAAGAAAGTGACAACATCTCTGTGAGCAAACGAATAATAGATTTAGGGGGACTAACGGTACATCAGTGCATTTCAGTACAACAGAAGGATTACAGAAACAAAAAACGAGATAAACCACTCAGCAGTTAATATAGCCTCAGAATATTCAATGCAACGCTTTGCTAAGTGCAAATAACATTACAATCCATGCTTCTCCTCAAACGTAGTGTGTGCTTATGTAAACACACAGTAAAAGAAGACAAAGATCATATTTATCACGATTCTCTTCCTCCTTCTGCAACAGTGGGTATAATTAAATCTTTTTTGAGAAAGATATCAGCAGTCTTCAAAATACTGGAACAGAGAAGTTGCTAATATGTGACCAGGCCTTGTGAACTATAAAACACTACATGTTTATGTTCTTATGATAGGATTTTGCCATGTTCTGGAACTTCTTCTACTTTACCCACAAGAAAATTTATTAAGAAAGTTTGTCTGAATCATAATAAATAAAATTTATTTAATAAAATTGAATAAAAATTTTAATAAAATTATTAACAAAATTTATTGAGAAGCTAAAGACTTCTGCAAATCCCTCTGTCCTGGAGTCTGTGGCAAGATAGTTTAACTTAACACTAACACTATATAAGTTGCATGTAACAGTTTACATATGTTATTTCATCACCATAACAATAACATTATGTAGCTAAATAAAGATTAACTCACCAAAATAAAAATACTGGCAGTGCTTTTGCTTTCTCATTGTTACTTTGTTTCCTTTCCTCCTTCCTTCCTTTCAACCTCTCTTCCTCCTTTCTGCCTCCATTCATCAGTCTCTCCTTCCTCCCTCCATTCATTCTTCTCCTCTTCCTTCTGTGGTAGTTGGTAAAATTACATTTTTGTACAAACTACAATGAGAATGCAAATTATTTAATAGAAAACGATGGTAAAAACAATGGATCTCATCTTCACAAAAGCATATACCAAAGCAAGCAAGTGAATTGTTTGAAAATATCCACATGCTTCTCCCACTCCAGGTCTGTGAGAGAAATTCCTCTTGTCTGCAGTTAGACTTGCCTCTTAGTGGAGGGAGGGACAATTCCACACCCCTTGAATTTTGGCTTGATTGTGTGACTTGTGCTACAAATAAGTAAGAACCAATCAAAGCAGAAGAGACTTTGACTATTTCTGGGCAGTTGACCTGTTCCCTTGAACCTTCCCCACTACCCTGAGGAGAACTGACATGTATGAGCATGCTGATTCCAGAGAGACAGAGACAGCAGGATATGGAGTTAAAAATAATAATAATAACACAAATACTAAAATATATTAATTAAGTGTAGTGAGCTGTAGAATGTAATTTGTATGTGAAAACAAATGTGCCAAAATGTTAATTGTGTGTGTCTCCAGGAAATAGGTTTCTATACAGAGTAAATTTTTAATATATACTTTTAAAGTTTTCTTTAAAATAAAGGGTGGGGAACAAAATTACAGAAAATTCAAACAATTCTTGTGATCCCTTTAACAACAAGGACCTAAAGGAACAAATGAATTATTTACATATGATACCCAAGGAAACCTGAACATCAAAGGGAAAGTTATGAATCAGACTGAGCAGTTAGGAAGGGAAAGTAGGTCCAAAAGTACCCAGGACTGGCTGGAGCTGCCATACTGGGAATGCACTTAGACCAATGTGGTGAGGTGAGCACCGGCATTTGGAGGGCATTCTCCTCAGTGGCAAAGAGTAGCAGAAAGTGCACTTAAGCCTCCAGAGCCAGGGAAAAGTGGTCATCGGCCATCAAAAGCTAAGTGACTGGTACCTGCATATCACACGCAGGTTTAACTCTTTTCTTTGGGATAAGCCCCTCTCTCTTTATCAGTGGTTTCTCCTCCTCTTTCTGAACTGCACCTAGCTCTAGAGTCTGATGCCAATAACTGCAATAGAAATAGAACTCATTAAGCTCACCCTGGGCCATTCTCCTATGCTCAAAGAGGGAACAATTTAATAAACTGAGGGAAGAGGGAAAATTTGTCTGACACACTGAGCTAGAAATTCAGAGTGGATACAGTGCATTCACTCAGAATCAGACATAAGGGACACACAACCTCACAGACCCTCAGGATGGTTCTTAGCCTCTTGACTTTCTCAACACCTTCAGCCAGATACCTGTACCTACACCAATCACCTATGCACATCTAGAACAGTAGGGGACAGCCTGCAACACACACTGAGTGACTGACTACCTAAACATCTGATCTGAATTCATACAAGAAAACAGACTTCTGTGTTCACATGTCTAGCAATAACTCTAGCCACTTGATGGCAAGACATTAGAGCTTCAAAGGCAACAATAACAACACTAGCATACATGATCAGCATATTTGGACATTTCAAGCAAAACAAATGAAGAAATTAAAACAGTTGGTTTGTTTGTTTTTTTTTAAAAAAACTGTTTTTATAAAATAAATTCAACCACTTACTGAAGGCTTAGAAGCAATTGTCCATACTAAATCAATTAAAAGGGGAGAAAATGATAGCTTCACAAAGCTCCCAAAACAAAAAATCAAGGAATTTTCCAGATGAAGAGAATGTTCTGGAATTATTTGCAGTAGAATACAAAAGATTAATATTATGAATTCTTCAAGAGATCTAGAAGAAAAAGAGGCAAAATGCAGCACAACATAATAATAAATTGAACTGACTGCAAAAAAGCATACAGTGGCAAGAAGTAGAAGTTTAGAAAAATTAATGAGAAAATTACAGAATTAGACAACTCAATAAAAATTTAAATGAGTATAATTGAGGTACTGGAAGGCTAAAGCAGTGAGATAGAAGATAAAGCATATAGCCACAATATATTTGAGGAAAAATCAGACAAAAGCATTAAAAAATTAAGAAACACTAAGAATTTTGTGGGACTATTTGAAAAGAAATGATCTATGAGTGACTGAAGTACCAGAACAGGGGAAGATAACAGAAAATATGGAGATAATTGTTGATTTGTTTTCAGCAAATACAAAACCGTCAACATTGAAAAAGATGAAAAGAAATCAAACAAGGAATAAGACCAAGCAGAGAACATTAAGTGGAAAAATGGAACCGCCTACAAAGCACGATAAAAGGACAGCACTAAACTCTTATCAATCAATAATCTCACAGAATGTAAATGGATAAAATGCACCAATAAAGGAAAAGAAAGTAGCAGATTGGGTTGGAAAAAAAAAGACACATTTATATGCTGCCTACACCTTAGACTGAAAGACAAGAACAAGCCAAAACTTAAAAGATGGAAAACAATATATTAAGCCAATTCAATATATTAAGCCTATTCAAAAAGGAACAGGGCTAACAATATTGATCTCTGATTAAATACTCTTCAAAGTAAAATTTGCCACATTTGATAAGGAAGGGCACTATATAATAACTGCTCAATACTCTAGGAGGATATACCATATTATATATCTATATAGACGATGACAGAGGCTCAAAATACACAAACACTAACTGCATTGAAGACAGAAATAAATGACTCAAAAATCATAGCAGAAAATGTCAACACACAACATACAGTGAAGGACAGAACATCCAGAAAAAACATAGGTCTAAATGCCACAATCAACCAACATGACCTCATAGTTGTATACAGATCACTCTAACCAGAAGCAGCAAAGTACAAAAACTTTAAAAAAATTTAAAGTATTGAAATATTACAAAACCTCTTTTCAGACCATAAAGGCATGAGTAGAAATCAATAACAAAAAAAAAAAAGAAAGAAAAAACCAAAACAAAACACAAGGAAACTGAATAATATCTTGTAGAAGAAATCAAGAATGGAACAAAGAAATTGATAGAATCAAATGAGAATGAAAACACATTCTAACAGAACCTTTGGGATACATCTCAATAAATGCAGACATCCAAAATGAAGGAAGGTCCCACAAGAAAGAACTAATCCTACAACTGGAACAAGTAGAAAGAGAACAACAGAAGAACCAGAAGAAAGCAAATAATAAAACTTAAAGCAGAACTAAATGAATTAGAGAACCCAAAATTGTTAAAACAGTTAATAAGACCAAACACTAGTTGTTTGAAAAGATTGACTAAATTGATAAACCACTGGCCAAATTGACAAAACAAACAAAAACAGGAGAGGAAGAAAATAACCCTGAATGAGAAGTGAGATGAGCAATATCACAATAGACTCAATCAAAATTTTAAAAAATCATAGCAGAATACCATGAAAAAGTATACTGTAATAAATTTGAAAACGGAAAAATTTCTAGAGACACACAGCCTACTTGTACTAAACAGAAACAGAAGTAGATAAGCTAAATAAAGCCATCACGAAAGAAGAGATTAAAAAGCAGATTAAAACTCCAAAAAAGCCCTGGCCCTGACAGCTTCATTGGAGAATTCTACCAAACTTTTAGAAAAGAGATAACACCATTGTAACCAAAGACATTTAGAGTATAGAAAGGCACTGAACGTTCCCAAATTTATTTTGTGAACCCAGCATAACCCTGATACCAAAACCAGATACAGACAGAACAAAAAGGAAAATTACACTTTTCAACAAATGGTGCTGGCAACATTGGATGTCCATCAGCACTAAATTAAGACCTGTATCTTACACCTTATACAAAAACCAACCCAAACTGTATAAAAGACCTAAATATCAAATCTAAAATGATAAAGCTGATCCAAGAAAAAGTAGGAACAACAATGAAAGGTTTAATACACAACATAGACAGACTTCAAAATCTGTCAAACAAACCACAAACAACAGAAGAGAAAATAGATAAGTGGGAACTATTAAGAATCAATCATTTTTACTCATCCAAAGACTTTATTAATAGAATTAAAAGGCCATCTACAGAATCAGAAAAAAATATTTGTCAACTATATGTCAGACCGACGCCTGATCTCCGTAATCTATGGAGTACTACAAAATATCAATAAGAAGAAGATAAATCATCCAATTTAGGGATGCGCAAAGAGATGGACAGACACTTCTCTAATAAGGAGATCCAGGCAGCCAAAAAACACACATGGATGTGCTCGCAATCTTTAGCTCTTAAAGAAATCCAAATCAAAACTATGATGAGATACTATCTCACCCCAACAAGGTTGGCCATGATCCAAAAAATGCAAAACAACAGATGCGGGAGCGGCTGTGGAGAAAGTGGAACTCTCTTACACTTTGGTGGAATTGCAAAATGGTGCAACCTCTTTGAAAAGCAATCCAGCTCTCCCTTCAAAAACTGGATATTGATATACCATTTGACCCAGTAATTCCACTGCTTGGAATATATCCTACAGAATCCAGGCCATTCACACCAACTGATACATACACACAAATGTTTATTGCAGCACAGGCCACAATAGCAAAAAGACAGAATCAACCCAGATGTCCAACAAAAGAGGAATGGATAGGTAAACTATGGCATATATACTCAATGGAACACTATGCAAAGATAAAGAACAATGGAGGATTTCAGGAAACTTCTCATAACCTGGTTTCAACTGGAGGAGATTATGTTGAGTGAAAGTCGTCAGCAACAAAAAGAGAAATGTGGTATGAGACCCAGCCTACAATAGGAACTCAAAAAACAGACTTATGCATAAAAGAAAAGACTCTTGGATGGCTGCAAATGGAAGGAGGGAGGGAGGGAAAGTTTGGATTAGATAGCTGATAGAAATTTGGTTGGGTGAAATTGGTGACGGCACACTTTAGAAAGAACAATATTAAGTGCACTTTTACACAACTTGAGTACTCCTTCCATCATAGCCCAATATTGCAAGGACAGAGTAGCTGGAGCAGGGGGCCAGAGACCATGCTCTCCGGGGTAATTGAAGCCAATTGGCAAGACAAACATTTTGCTAAGAGGGCTCTCTGCACTCCACGTTGGTGAGTGGTGTCTGGGGTCTTAAAATCTGCCAAGCTGCCATCTGAGGGTACAGCAAATTGTCCTAACTCAGCAGAAATAGATGATCTCTGAGGACTACACCAACACATAGGAAAGAAAACCCAGAGGACACTGAGATCCACATGAGTGGGTGTCTAAATTGACTCACAACTGGAAGAACCGGATGGTGCCCAGCCACCACCAGTGATAGCCACAATGGAGCTCACAAAGTTGAGTCACCCTGGCAACACAAGAATAAATAAGAATGCACCCTGAGGTCTCCATTAAAAGACCACAACTGATGGTCCAGAGGCTCAGGGTTCCCTTGGGACCATGGCCCCTCGACCTGATGCTGCCACTGCCTGTAAATCATAATGAAGGTCCACTCTTCGGGCAGGAGTGCATTGGACTTGGTGATGCAGAGTGATCATATCTGGGGTACATTTTATGGTTCTATGCATCTATAGGATATCATTCTGCTGATCTCTTACTAGAGGAAGGGGAGTGGATATAGAGGAAGGGATAGGAGATTGCTGGGAGGATGGGACATGTATGGAGCAGAGAGGAAGAGTTTACTATCATGGCAGGGATTGCAGTGGAAGCTGTGTATAGGTGGGCATGCAAATTTATATGGAAATGTACAATTTCATTGAATCATAATAAAAACAAACAAATGAAAAACTAACTAAAAATGTATCAAAGACCTAAATACCAGATTTAAAACAATAAAAATTACAGAAGAAAAAACAGGGACAATGCTGGGAGCACTAATACATGGCATAAACGGACTACAAAATACCACTAACAATGCACAAACACTCGACAAGAAAATAATTGGAACTGCTAAAAAGTAAACACTTATGCTCATCCAAAGACTTCACCATCAAAGTAAAAGAAGCAAAAAACAAAACTGGCTACAGTGGACTCTATCAGGGTCTAATGTTCACAACCTAGAGGGTACTGCAAAACCTCAAGAAGAAAAAGACAAACAACCCAATTAAAAAGGAGGCAGAACCAAGATGATGGACTAGACAGATGTCTCCTCAATTCCCTCTGAAAACTAAAGCCTGGATTGATTATTGAACAGAACACTGTGGACACCCGGGGACCCTCACCACTAAATGGGAAACTACCTCTCTTTGAAGAGGTGGAGAATGCCGAGCCCTACTCCTGCTGACTCACTGCTTGGGTGGACTGCAGGTACTGACACTTTTTCTCTTTTTTGTTATCTGAGAGGCAGTGGATGGGATGAGCTGGCAAATATGCTGAACTGTAGTGCTAAAGTAAACAGCATATAATGTAATAGAGACAGTATGGGGAATAGCCACATTTTGAGAGCCCAATTCCTGAATGAGGGCATCACTACCCCCACTACCCTGTGACTATGTGTCACTGTATGGGAAACTACTTCTCTCTAACACGAGGTGGTGCAAGTGCACCTGCTCCTGCTGAGTTGCTGTTTGGATAGACTGCAGACATTCATACCTTTTCGTTATATGGGAGGTGGGAGATAGGTATGAGTTGGCAAATACACTGAACTGAATTGCTAAAGTAAACAGCTTACAGCACAGCAGAGAGACAGTGCATGGGATAGCCATATTTTGAGAGCCCAGCTGCTGACTGAGGACACCACTTAATCTCCACTCTGTCTTTCCTCAGCTCTGCCAGGGATCCTGTTGTTTCATAGCATGAAGGGCAGCTTGGTCAGGGTGCCATCTTGGTTGGCTGGGAGGCAGAGTCACCCAACTAGAGGCCTCAGCAGGAGGTAATTCCCAAGCTGAGAAAAAGTGCCACTCCAGAAAGTGTGTTTCCAGCAGAAAGGCTGTGTTTAGCACAGTATTATATTATGAGTGAAACCTGACTGAGGATGGCAGCAAGGTCATAACCCCTCACTACTTTAAACTATATCAGCATCTGGATATGGTGGAAGAGGTGCTTCTGTTGTGAGCTGCAAGGTGGGGCCTGACACACCTGACAGCCTGACTGATTTTGGCAGCTTTTGGACACACTCCACCTTTTTAAAATAAGACAGCCTGGAGAAGTAACTGCTGATCGGCCTGGTCACATCTCCTCCAGCCCTGACTGACTCACATCATAGAGTCGACTAATAGCCCACTGCCCAGTGACTCCGTAAATAGGGAGCTGTCTTTGCTAGCCAGGAAACAGAGCCTGCCACCCCAAAGAATCCACTGGGGGTAGTCACTAGAGTACACAGAGGTGGCTGGTGATGAACTCCCTTCTCAGAATTATGTCTCAGCTCCTGTTGAGGTAACATGAGAGTAACTGAACAGCATCTAGATGGTGCAAAGGCAGTAAACTGTTGCTAATCATTTAAATAAACAGCCAACCATGGCTCGGGAAAACTCCCAAAATAAAGAATCCAAAAACTTCTCAGATGACTAAAGATTTCTGAAACTATTGGACATCGAGTACAAAAGTATTATATATAGAGCCCTCCTAAAGATAAAAGAAAACACAGCAGAGCAAAATGAAAACTCAAGCTATTTGAAGTGATGGAACATCAACCATCTGAAATCTTACAGATCAATAACATAGTCACAGAATTAGATAATTCAATCCACAGCTAAAACAGCAGAATTTAGGAGCTAGAAGTCAGACTTAGTGACTTTCAGGATGGAGCAACTGACATCAGCATCTATGAGAAGAAATCAGAGAAAACAAATAAGAAAAACGAAGAAGAATTAAGAAACACATAGGACTCTACAAAGAGGTATAATCTGTGATTAATTGGAGTTCCTGAATAGGGAGGTATAGCTGAAAACACAGATTATTGTTGTAGAGTTGTTGACAGAAAACTTCCCTGAAATTATGAAAGAAGAGAACATAGACTTCCAAGATGCATATCAAAAGCCACAAAAAATAGACACTAAGATGCATTATAATCAAGCTTAATAAAATGAAGAGTAAACAGATTCTCTCAAAGGCAGCAAGGCTCAGAGCAAAGTTAACGTTCAGAGGGGACCCCTGTAGGCTGTTGTCTGACTTCTCAGCAGAAACAATGTTGGCAAGGAAGCAGTGGGATGACACGTTCAACGCTTTGAAGGAGAAAAGTTTCCAACCAAGAATAACATATCCTGCAAAATTGTCTCTCAAATATGAAGATGAAATTAAGACTTTCACAGATAAAATGAATCTTAGAGTCTTTGTGAAAATCAAACCAAAACTGCAAAAAATACTGAAAGAATCTCTTTCCTTAGAAAAACAAAACCGTTAAGTATATATTTAAAGAGGCAATGCAGGACACAGCATCCAGACTCCTACTCAGTTAAGGAAGTCATAAAACTCAATCAAAGCCACAATATTAAAAGGAGGGAAAGAGTGAACATATTATGAAAACTAGGATGCCATCACAGTAAAAGTAGGGATATTCTACAGTAATTATAGTCCATTCAGATGGAGAAGAAGTTAAAAGGATATGCAGAAGTTAAAATTGGATTTAAGCTTAGAGTAGTAAGGGAGATTATAGGGGTAGCTGCAAGCACAACAGCAGTGCAACATGTTGAAACCAGAAATGTAATGCAAGTATCTGAACAAACACAAAACCAGTGATGAAAAAGATGAAAAGTCAACCCATAAAGAATGACCCAGAACAGAATATTAAGAGCAACATAGAAAACATCAGCACAAAAATAAATACATCAAAATGACAGCACTAAACATATACATATCAATAATTACTGTGAATGTAATTAGACTGAACACTCCATTGAAGAGACAGTGAGCAACATCTTGGATCAAAAGATGCAACCTGTCTATACGTTGCTCAGAAGAGACACAACTTAGACTCAGAGATATGTACAAACTGAAAATTAAAGACTGGAATAACTTGTACCAAACTAACAACATATAAAAAAGAGCAGACATCGCAAAACTAATCTCAGGTAAAATACATTGTAATGTAAAATCTACCATCATGGACAAGGATAGTCACTATTTATTTCTGAATGTTTCAATACATAAGCAGAACTTAACAATATTGAATATTTATGCACTTAATACCAGAGCATTTAAATATATCAAACAAACACTGACTGCACTGAAAAAATGAGACAGATCAATCCACAATAATAGTTGAAGTCAACAGTTCACTTTCAGTACTGGACAGGTCATCCAGAAAAAAGCTCAGTAAAGATACTGAAGGTCTTATTGTGACAATTAGCCAACTAGATCTCATCAGTGTATGCAGAACTTTTTATCCATCAACAGATAAGTTTAACATCTTCTCCAACACACACAGAACATTTTCCAGAACAGACCATGTGTTAAGACATGAAGCAAGATTCCACAAAATCTAAACCACTGAATTATTGCAAAGCATCTTCTCAGGCCATAAAGCCATAAAGGTCGAAATCACTAGCAGAAAAAATATAGACAGAAATTGGAACTCATGGAAACTAAACATCACCTTGCTCGAAAAGCCATGGGTTATAGAAAAAATCCAGAACGAAATAAAGAAATCTGTGGAATCAAGAATGAAATCACATCCTGCCAGAACTTGTGGGATACAACCAAAGCAGTGCTCAGAGATCAGTCTGTCTCTATAAATGCACACTTATAGAAGGAAGAAAGTACCCAAGCTAAAGAATTAACACCACAACTTGAACAAGTACAAAGAGAGCAACAGAGGAACCCCTCGGTCACCAGAAAAACAGAAAGTAAAGATTAGCACACAGCTACACAGCTAAATGAATTAGAGAACAGAAAAACAATTGAAAAAATGAATACAACTGAAAGTTTTTTTTTAAAAAAAAGATCAACAAAACTGATAAACCATTGGCTAAACTTACAAAACAAAAACAGGAGAGTAAACAACCTGAACAACCAATGAGATGGGGGATGCCACAATAGACCCAACTGAAATCAAAAGTATCGTAACACAATACTAGGAATGACGGTACTCTGAGAGATTTGAAAACTTGGAGGAAATGAACAAATTTCTAGAGTCTCATTACTTACCAAAATTATCACAAGGAGAAGCAGAACAACTTAATAAACCCATCACAAAGAAAGAGATAGAAAATGTCATTAAAAAAAAAAAAACTACCAACCACTAGAAGTCATGGTCCAGATGGCTTCATCAGAGAATTCTACCAAACCTTTAGAGAAGAGTTAGCTCCAATATTAACAAGGGTATTTCACAACATAGAAAGAGATGGAATTCTTCCAAATTCTTTCTATGAAGCCAGTGTAACCCTGATGCTAAAGCCAGGGAAGGATCCCACAAAATTGCTTTGAAAGGTGGACTAGGAACTGTCATCAGGGCATAGCTTCCCGAGAGGAGTACTTCGAAGGTGATCATAGTGATATTCAGTAGTCAGATACATAGCACTTAGAATAATTAAGTTAGCAGATTTAATTGTCAGATGTCCTATGATCCATAGACTACATCCATGTTAACCCAGAAGAGTTGCGTGATACCCAGCCACTACCAATGATTGCCCTGATGGAGTGGGAGAAAAAAACATGTGTGGAGGACTAGAACTCTATTAACAGGCTACACTTCAGGTCCAACAGACTTGTAGGTCTTCTGATGGCATGCCCCCCTGCCTGCCAGTTAGCCTAGAGCTGAAACTAGTACTGAAGCCAACACTCAGAGAAAGACTGAACTTAAGGATAAGCCCTAGTCTGCTGCTGGCAAAGCGTGTGCTTCTTGGTTTAAATATATACGTGAGGGTGTCTAAGCAGATGCTGTCCAGTGGGTAGACGAGAGGATGGTGATGGACAGGAATTGGTTGAATGAATACAGGAAGTACAAGGTGGAAAAAGTGTGCCGTCATAGGGTGGAGAGAGCATTTATAGTCCCATAGCAGTGTGTGTGTGTGTGGTGTTTTAGATGGCATATTGACTTGGATTATAAACTGTCACTTAAAGCACATGTCTATTTTAAATTAATATTATCACTTCTGCTCTTTTTTGAATGTTATTTACATGATAACACTTTTTCGATCCTTTGAATATAAGTTTATTTTGTCTTTAAGTCTCAAGTGCGTCTCTTGCAGGCATCATGTAGACGGATAATTTTTTTAATCCCTTTTGCCCCTCTCTATGTCTTTATTGGTACATTCAATCCATTTACAGTCAGTATAATTATTGATAAGTATAAACTTCACTGTGTCATTTCGATGCCTCTTTTGTGCACTGTTGACAATTTCTTTGTTCCATTTATTTTTCTATGCAATCCTACTTTTTCTTTATGTGTTTTCTTTTCATGTTTTTCATTGTTGTTAGCTTTGTATTTGCTAAGCCTTGATGTTTTTGTTGTTTTTTATTCTGATGTGTTAGAATTTTAATTTCCTTTTGGTTAGTTTTGTATTTATCCCTATTTTTCTACATTCAAATTAGTGTTTAATTTCTTTGTATCACCTCGATTTCCTCCTCATGAAAGATCTATACCTACATTTTTCCTTTCTGTCTTCTTTTGTTACTATATTTGACATAATAATATCTCTGTTATCCTATTTTCCGAGATTAATTTTAGTGATTTCACTATATGTTTTGATATCCAGTTGTTCTGTCTTCTGTTACGTTTTTGTGTTTCTGATACTGATTTTCTAACTGATAGACTCCCTTTAGTATTTCTTGTAATTTTGATTTAGTTTTTGTGAATTACCTAAATTTCTGTTTATGTGAAAATGTCTTTATTATGCCATCATATTCAAGAAATTATTTTCCTGGATATGTAATTCTTGACTATCAGTTGGTTTTCTTCAAGGCTGTGTATATATAAATGCCATTCCATTGCCTTCTTGCCTCTACAGTTTCTGTTGAGTAGTCTCTTCTTTTTCTTATTGATTTTCCTTTTTAGAATATTTTTTTGTTTATGCATAAAACCCAATGCTGTTGAGTCAATTTGGACTCACAGTGACTGTTTTAGTCAGCTAGGGCTGCTCTAACAGAAATACCACAGAGTGGATGGCTTTAACAAAGAAAGATTTATTCTTACATAGTCCGGTAGGTTGCAAGTCCATATTCAGGGTGTCCGCTCCAGGGAAAGACTTTCCCCTTGTCGGCTCTGGAGGAAAGTCCGGTATTGCATCAGTCTTTGTCCAGGGAGCGTCCTCATGCAAGAACCTCTGGTCTGAAGGACTCGCTCTGCTCCCAGTGCTGCTTGCTTGATGGTAGCGAGGTTCTCAAATTGTTCTTTGTTTCTTTTTCCTTTTATTCCTTGCAAGCTAAAATATTAAGGGTGGGGCAAGCCATACTCCAGGGAAACTTCCCCCACAGCAGGAATTCACAGCCCCACCCTAATCCTTTAACATACAGGTTAGCAAAACCACACAATGGAGGACAGTCTCAAGATACTGGGAACCATATCCCAGCCATGTGGCTGCACACATTTTTGGGGGGGGCACAATTCCAACCATGACAGTGACCCTACAGGATGGAGTAGAACTACCCCATAGAGTTTCCAAGGAACACCTGGAGGATTCAAACTGCCTTTTGTTAGCAGCTGTAACACTTAACCACTATCCCACTAAGTCAAGTGCCGTCGAGTCGACTATCCCACTAGGGTTTCCTATTTATCCATAGCTCGATTTCAAATTGTTTCCTTATCCTTAGTTCTGGCAAGTTTGATTATAGTATGCCTTGATGTCTTTTGGGCAGGGCAGATCTACCTTGTGTGGAATTTGCTGAGCATCTTGGATAGATATCATCTCATCTTTCCAGGTATCAGAGAAGTTTTCTGTCAACAAATCTTTGAGAAGTCTCTATATTTTCTTTAGCCCCCATCTTCACCCCCTGATACTGGTACTCCAATTACTCATAGATTATTACTCTTTGTAGAGTCTAACAATATGCTTAGAGGTTCTTGATTTTTTTTAATTCTTTTTTCTGATCCCTTTGACTTTCTACTGTGTTGTTTAATTCCTTAATTTCATTATTACTTTTCTGAGTTTCTACTTATTGTATCTGTATGTATTCTTGCAGAATATTCAATTTGTAATTACATCCTGCTTTATTTTGCCTCATCTCCTTCCTGATCTCTTGAAGAGTTCTTTCATGGATTGAATGTGTTCCTTAAAAAAAAAAATTGTTAACAATTTTGTCTGTGCCTTAATTCCTGGTATTGTGTGATGTTCCTCTATACTGGAATTCCTGCCTCTGTGATGTTAATGAGGGTGCATAGGGAGCAACTGTGTTGGTATAGCAGGATTCAGTGCATAAGTTTGTTTCATGCTTTGAGGCAGTCTCTTGGGACATAAAGGAAAAAATCTGAGCAGAGAAATTTGGGAACCTCACACTGTCAAGAAAGCAGCACCAGGAGAAGATTGCATCTTTGAGACCTGAAGTTTCTGTGCCAAGAGGCTTTCCGAATGAAGACTGATGCAAAACAAGAACTTTCCTCTGGAGCCGACAAGGCTTAAAGCCTTCCCTTGGTGCAGATGTCCTGAGTTTGGACTGGTAACCTACTGGACTGTGTACTTCTTTGCTAAATCCATCCACTTTGTGATATCTCTGTTAGAACAGTACTAGCTGACTAAAACAAGCTCTAAATATTAATGTTTTCTATTCTACCTCCAATAATTCCAGGAAGCTCTTGTCATTGGAAAAATTCCTTGATTCTTTGTTTTGGGAGCTTTGAAACTGTTGTGGTCTGCCTCTTTAAGTGATTTGCTAATGATTGGTTTCTCCAAACCACCAGTTATTTGTTGAATTTATTGGTTTTATATTTGCTTACTGTGTTTTAGCTTCTTGTTTTGTTTTATTTGGAAATATCCAGACAGGCTGATTATGCGTGCTAGTTTTGTTGTTGGTGCCTTTGCAGCTCTAATGTCCTATCACCAGAAGGTTAACGTTGTTACTAGGCATGACAACCCAGGATTCTAATTTACTTTTCTTGTATGGATTGAGCTCAGATATCCAGGTAGTCAGTTGCCAAGTACATGATGGAGGTTCTCCCCTGCTATTGTAGATGAGTGGGGGTGATTAATGCAGGCAAGGGTATCTGGCTGTGTGTTTTTAGAAAGGGAAGAGGCTAATAGCCATCCATGTTTGTGAGGAAGACATGTCTTCTTATGCCTAATCCTAGGCAAAGGAACTGTTTCTGCCCTAAATTTCTAGCTCAGGAGCATCGAGACATTTTATCCCCCTTCCCTCTATTTGTTAAATGTTTCCCTCTCTAAGTCTCAGACAATGGCTCAGAGCATGCTTAAGAAGTTTTACTTCTGCCTCAGGTAATGGAATTAACCTCTGGATCTGGGTATGCTGCAGAGAATGGACAGAGAAGTGCTGGGAAAAGGGAGACAAGTTTATCCCAGTGGGAAGTTTAGTTCTGCACAACTTAGCTTTTGACAATTGAGTGCTGCTTTTCAGTGGTTCTGAGGATGTGAGTATATTCTTTGCTGGTCCTTCTCTCTCACTTACGAGGATAGCCTCCAAACACCACTGCACTGTTCACTATGCTAGCTCTAGTAGATTCCCTCCAGGTCAAGTCTGGCTGGTCTTACAGTTCTGGACCTACTCTCCCTTCTGTGTTGCTCAGTCTGATTTCTTAACTTTCCCTTTGGCGTTTAGGGTTCCTAGAATGTCGTATATAATTGACTCATTTGTTCTTTCAAATCTTGGTTGTTAGAGGGACCACAGAAAGCATTGGAGTACTCCACTGTCTCAGCTCTGTCACCCAACCCTCTTTTTTTAAATAGAAATCATTTCTGCTTAGAATACTTATGTTTTCAAGGACTCATATGTTTTAAAACATACATCTGGGAAATGCACATTTACTTTTTGTAATCTTTCCTGAGAGTTCAGAACTTATTGCTATTGGGCTAAGTCAGTGCCATAAAAGGTAAGATAACTTTGCAGGGAGAATTGGCATGTTTTGTGCCTTATTGGTGGCAACAAAAGGATTTGGTAGGAATCAATGCCTGAAATGAAAAGGATAATTTAGCTGATCAGAACAACTGTGTACTGTGATACCAAGCCAAAAAGGGAATAGGCTGGAAACCACTAGTTATGGAACTTACAGACAATCTATGGAGGCTAGATGAGAAAACAGAAGTGACCAAATAATATTAAAATATCAGAAAATGTAGGTGGGTATCTTAATCTGGGTTCTCTAGAGGATCAAAACCAGTGAAGTGTATGTATAAATATATAGAGAGAGATCAGTTCAAGGAAATGGCTCATACAGCAATTACAGGGGCTGATAAATTAGATAAATGACAAGTCTGCAGTGTTGAGAGACAGAGGGGGAAAAAGTGAGAGAGAGGTTTTCCATAACATCTATTTATAAACTGAAAGCAGGGCACTCCCCCAGGAAACTTCCCTGTCAACTGATTTGCTGTTCACATTGGATCACAAAATGATGTGATTGCTTATTTCTGCCATATCATTGAGAATCATAGCCTAGCCAAATTGACACAGATCATTAAGCCCTAGAGGATAATTGAAGGGAGAACGAAAATATGAGAAACCAATCCCACTAGTTTGTTTTAACAGCTAAAATCTGCTTTTTTGTGGTACTATATCTGTCTGAAAAAACAATGGTTATTGCCTGAAAACTTTGCCTCTTTCAAATTTGATTCTTTTGCTGCTAAAAAGACACTTAATTCTTGGGTAAAATGACATGCATTAACCGAAGTTCAGATTTTAAAAAATAATTCTAAATCCATAGAGCAGGCCAAAAGTCTTACTTTATTCTTACACTTTTTAAGGAATTTTACTGTTTTTTCAAAAGCGTCTCAAATTCACTTTAATGATCCAAGTAATGTATCAAACTATCAAAAAGAAAGTTAGAAAAGATAGAAAGTACCATCTCTTAGAAGTTTCCATAATTAGCATTATGCATGCACACACACACACACACACACACACACACACACTCACACACACACAAACTCATTGCCGTTGAGTCAATTCCAACTCATAGTGACCCTACAGGACAAAGTAGAACTGTCCTGCTTTCCAGAGAGCATCTGGTGGATTAAAACTGATGACCTTTTGGTTAGCAGCTGAAGTTCTTAACTAGTATGCAGCCAGGTTTTTCACTTAGTATTAGGGTAAACATTAATTCATTATATATTTATATGTCTATGTTTGGATAAAATATTTTGTTGTTGTTACGTACTGTTGAGTCAATTCTACTCATGGTGCCTTACGCACGACAGAAGGAAACACTGTCCCATCTTGCACCATCTTCACAATCCTTGCTATTTATGAACTAGTTGTTGCAGCCGCTGTGTCAGTCTATCTCGTGAGGGACTTTCTCTTTTTCATCAACCCTTTACCTTATCAAACATTAATGTCCTTCTCCAGAGACTGGGCTCTCCTGATAGTATGCCCAAAGGACAGGTGATTAGCTTTGCCATCCTCGCTTCTTGTAAGCATTCTGGCTGTAGTTACTACAAGGCAAATTTGTTTGTTCACTGAGTTGACGGGTACTTTCAGTCTTTCTGTTAGCAGACAATTGAGCCAGCCACTTGTACCACTCAGGAACTCCGCTTCAGTTTTAGACAATGTCAGTTGATGCAATGAAAGGAGAAAGTGTTGTGACTTTTTTAAAAGTCTCTACCCTTGTTTCCTGCTTTATTTCTTACAGAATTATTTTTTTCTATTCCAGGGCTTAAAATACTTAAAACCTATTCTATAAGTATATATATATACGTATATATGTATATATATACGTATATATATATATATTACAGTTCTTTAATCTTAATTCTACTTAAATGGGACTAAGGCTCCATTTCAACCCTTGATTCATTTCCTGCTTGACTAGGATTTATCACCACTTAGTTTTTGCTGTTGTGTTTATTGTTGAAGTCTCATTGGGTCAGCTTCTGGGAATTTTTACAAAAATGCAGATTTCCTTATACTTGAGGAGAAATTTAACTGAATATACCATTTTTTAAAGGTAATTTTCCTTTCATCACAATTTCTTAAGTTTCATCCTGCTTTCTTTTTTTTGTTTTATATCCATGATCTTTATTTAAATTTTTAAATTCTTTATTTTTATTTAATATGACTGAGTGAAAATGTACATTCCCGTATAAATTTACATGCCCACCTATATGCAGCTTCCACTGCTCTCCTTGTCTGGTGACAGCACTCTATTCCTCCCTGCATTATACATGTCTCATCCTCCCAACAGTCTCCTTTCCCCTTCTCTGCACCCACTCTCCTTCCTCCAGCCAGAGGTCAGCAGGATGATATCCTATAGATGCACAGAACCATAAAGTGCATCCAATGTATGGTCACTCTGCATCGCCAAGCCCAATCCATTCGTGTCCGAAGAGTAGACCTTCGCTATGATTTATGGGCAAGGGCAGGAGGGTTTAGATTAGATAGTTGCTAGAAATCTGGTTGGGTGAAATCGGTGATAGCACACATTAGAAACAAGAACAACATTAAGTGGACTTCAGCATAACTTGAATATTCTTTCCATCTTAACCCAATATTGCAAAGATAGAGTAGATGGGGCAGGGAGCAGAGGACCATGATCTTAGGTGAAATCGAGGCCAGATGGCACAACCAGCGTTTTGCTAAGAGGGCTCTCTGCACCCCACGTTGGTGAGTGGCGTCTGGGGTCTTAAAAGCTGCCAAGCTGCCATCTGAGGGCACAACGAATGGTCCCAACTCAGCAGGAACAGATGCTCACCGAGGACCAATATGACATGGGGTAAAGACAACCCAGAAGATAGACAGACCCACGTGAGTGGCTGCCTACATCAACTTGGGACCGGAAGGACCCGATGGTGCCCGGCCACCGCCAGTGATAGCCACGATGGAGCTCACTAAGTTGAGTCTCATTGGCAACACAAAAATAAAAAGGGGTGCATCCTGAGGTCTCCACTAAAAGACCACAACTGATGGTCCAGCGGTTTCGGCATCCTACTATCTTATGATGAGAATTGTATCAGTCCTTTTATCCACGATTTGGTGCTTTTCCACTTTTTTGTCTTAGCTTGCAACAAGCATTTTTTTTTTTTTTAAAGAAGAGTTAAGAGGGTGATAGTTTTGTTTCTCTTAATTTTTACCTTTATATTTGCAACACAGTTTTATTTGGAATACTTAGCGTTATAGCGGTTAGGAGCTATGACTGGTGACGAAAACACTGGCAATTTGAATCCACCAGGCATTCCTTGGAAAGTCTATGGGAATAGTTCTACTCTGTCCTATAGGGTCACTGTGAGTCAGAATTGGCTCGACAGTAGTGGGTTTCATTTGGTATTTATGTTTTGTGTTGAAAGAAAAATTCTTGAACATAAAATTGAACCAGAGTTTCTTTCAAAACCTCATAGATATTGGTCCTTTATCTGTTGCAACTATATATATACTCACATACATGCATATACACAAATATATATGCATATATGGATATTTAATACATATATGCACATATGTATATGTGTTAACATAATGTACACATGTATGTGTATGTATGTCTATTAAATGTATCAGACTATTCAGATTATTTTTCCTTTAATAAGTGATTTGCTTTCTCTGTCTAGATGCCTGAACAATTCTTTCTTTATCCTTGAAGTTAAATATGTAATCCAGTTCTGCTTATAACTTGATCACTTTGTTATTAGGAGACAATATACTTGTAAAATGTGCAATTCCATTTTTTTATTTAGCTTAAGAAAATTTTATTTCATGTCAGAGATCATACCCTTAAAGACTTACAGGGTTAGATGTTCAGCAGAGATTTGTAAAGACGGCTAGGTTAAGTCAAGAAGGAGTGATGGTATCTGTGCTGAACCAGAATTCTGACATTCTGCATTAAAATACTTAGGTATAGGTTAAACAATAAAAAGGAGAAGAAAGAATGTACAGGCCAAGCAAAGTACATCTTCTCAGCTTGTGAATCTTTGATTATTGCTCTGTGTAATTTTTCTGTTCTATTTTATTGTGTGTGTGTGGTTTTTTTTTTTTTTTTCTGTGTAAGAGACTGTCATGGATTTCATTGTGTTGCCTCCAAAACGTGTGTGTCAATTTGGCAGATCAATGAGAAGCAATACAGTGTGATTCCTCTCATGTGTTGTGAATGCTGCCTCTGTGATGCTGGTGAGGGAGAATGAGCAGCAACCGTACTGGTAAGGCAAGACTCAATTTCCAAGCTTGGATTGTGGTGGGGTAATTCCTTCAGAGACAGTATTGGGAACCTCCTATCACCAAGAAAGAAGCACTATATATCTTACAGACCAGTTCAGTCTTTGCCTGGATTGTTGGCTTCAATTCCTGTTTCAGCTCTGGGCTAACAGACTTGGGCCATGTCTTCAGGAGACTGTCCAGTCTGACAGACCAACAAATCTGCTTTTTCAATAGTGTTCTAGTTGTGCACACCCATTTTTCTCCTCCTATACCAGGGACTTAATGCTGTATTTTTTGTCAGGGCAGTCATTGGTGGTGGTGGTGGGTCACCATCTGGTTCTTCTGGAGTCAGGCTGATGTGGCCTCATATCATATGACACCTTCTGTCTCCTGGCTCGCACTTTCCTCAAGTCCTTAATGTCCTTCATTCTTCTCTGCTCCAGCTGGTTTGGGACCAACTGATGCTACTTAGATGGCAGTTTGCTACCTCTTAACACCACAGAGACCACTCACCAAATTGGTATGCAGAACATTTCCTTAAAACCAACTTATTTATGCCAGTTAGTGTAGATTTCCCTTGAAAACATGTCCCCAGACTCCTGTCTCTACTACTCTGTACTTCAAAGTGTTAGGTTGTATTTAGAAAGTCTTTTAGTTCATATTGTAGTACAGTTGTGGTAACCACCCATCTGCTGCTCACTGTCCCTTCCTTCAACAATCCAATTCCTATCTACTATCCAATCTATAGATACCCCTCTCTCTGCTTCTTCATCCTTGTAGCCATCAAAGATTATTTTCTTCTGTGCATAAACCTTTCCTTAAGTTCTTATAATAGTGGTCCCATATGGTGTTTGTCCTTTTGCAACTGATAAATTTTGCTCAATATGTCTTCCAGATGACTCCACGTCAGGAAATATTTCCTAAGATCATCACTGTTCTTTATCATTGCATAGTATTTCATGATATGAATATTCCACAGTTTGTTTATCCATTCAGCTGATGATGGGTACCTAGGTAGATGCCATCTTTTTGGTATTTCAGATAGTGCTGTAATAAACATTGGTGTGCATACATCTGTTCATGTGACAGTATTTCTCTAGGATATATTCTTTTTTTATTTTTTATTTAACATGACTGAGTGAAAATGAAAATGTACATTCCCATATAAATTTACATACCCACCTATATGCAGCTTCCACTGCTCTCCCTGTCCAGTGACAGGATATTATTCCTCTCTGCTCCATACATGTCTCATCCTCCCAACAGCCTCCTTTCCGCTTCTCTCCACCTACTCTCCTTCCTCCAGCCAGAGGTCAGCAGGATGATATCCTATAGATGTATAGAACCATAAAGTGCAACCAATATATGGTCACTCTGCATTGCCAAGTCCAATCCATTCCTGTCCAAAGAGTGAACCTTCGTTATAATTTATGGGTAAGGGCAGCATCAGGGCCGGGGGCCATGCTCTCAGGGGAACCCCGAAACCGCTGGACTACCAATTGAGGTCTTTTAGTGGAGATCTCAGGATGCACCCCTTTTTATTCTTGTATTGCCAGTGAGACTCCTCTCTGTGAGCTCCATCGTGGCTATCACTGGTGATGGCCGGGCACCATCTGGTTCTTCCGGTCCCAAGTCGATGAAGGCACCCACTCTTGTGGGTCTCTCTGTCTTCTAGGTTGTCTTTACCGCATGTCATTTTGGTCCTCGGTGAGCATCCGTTCCTGCTGAGTTGGGACCATTTGCTGTGTCCTCAGATGGCAGCTTGGCAGCTTTTAAGACCCCAGATGCCACTCACCAATGTGGGGTGCAGAGAGCTCTCTTAGTAAAACGCTAGTTGTGCCAATTGGCCTCGATTTCGCCTAAGAGCATGGTCCCCTGTCCCCTGCCCCAGCTACTCTACCCTTGCAGTACTGGGTTAAGATGGAAGGAGTACTCAAGCTATGCTGAAGTCCACTTAATGTTGTTCTTGTTTCTAATGTGTGCTATCACCGCTTTCTCCCAATCAGATTTCTAGCAACTATCTAAACTAACTCCCCCTCACCCTCCCTCCATCTCCTCCCTTGTAGCTGTCAAAGAGTCTTTTCTTCTATACACAAGTCTGTTTTTGAGATCTTATCACTGAGGTCTCATACAGTATTTGTCCTTTTGTCGCTGACTACTTTCACTCAACATAATGTCTTCCAGTTGAAACCAGGTTAGGAGATGTTTCCTGGAATCATCGTTATTCTTTATCATTGCGTAGTGCTCCATTGAGTATATGTACCATAGTTTACCTATCCATTCTTCTGTTGTTGGGCATCTGGGTTGATGCCATCTTTTTGCTATCGTGGACTGTGCTGCGGTAAACATTCTTGAGCAAGTGTCCATTGGTGTGAAAGGCCTTGATTCTGTAGGATATATTCCAAGGAGTGGAATGACTGGGTCAAATGGTATATAGATATCCGTTTTTTTAAGGAAGCGCCAGATTGCTTTCCAAAGAGGCTGGACCATTTTGCAACCCCACCAACAGTGTAGGAGGGTTCCACTTTCTCCACAGCCTCTCCAGCATTTGTTGTTTTGTGTTTTCTGGATCGTGGCCAATCTTGATGGGGTGAGATGGTATCTCATTGTCATCTTGATTTGAATTTCTTTAATAACTAAAGATTGTGAACATGTCCGCATGTGTTTTTTGGCTGCCTGGATCTCCTCTTTAGTAAAATGTCTGTCCATCTCCCTTGCCCATCACTGAATTGGATGGTTTATCTTCTTCTTATTGATATTTTGTAGTATCTTATAGATTATGGAGATCAGGTGTCGGTCTGACATAGAGTTGCTAAATATTTTTTTCCCATTCTGTGGGTGTTCTTTTCATTCTATTAATAAAGTCTTTGGATGAGCAAAAGTGTTTGATTCTTAATAGTTCCCATTTATCTATTTTCTCTTCTGTTGATTATGGTTTCTTTGACAGATTTTGGAGTCTGTCCTCATTGCGTATTAAAATTTCCATTGTTGTTCCTACCTTTTCTTGGATGAGCTTTATCGTTTTAGGTTTGATATTTAGGTCTTTTATCCAGTTGGTGTTGTTTTTTGTGTAAGGTGTAAGACATGGATCTTGATTCAGTTTATTGCAGATGGATGACCAATTTTGCTAGGATATATTCTGAGAAGTTGATTTGCTGACGATATGGTATTTCTATTTCCAGCTTTTTAAGAAAGTGCCAAATTCATTTCCAAAGTAGTCATATCATTTTATATTCCCACCAGCATTGTAGAAGAGTTAGTCTCTCCACAACTTCTCCAGCATTCATTATTTTGTGTTTTTTGGATTAAAGCCAGCCTTGTTGGGGTGAGATGGTATCTCATTGTAGTTTTGATTTAGATTTCTGTAATGGCTAATGATCAGGAGCATTTCTTACGTATTCATTAGCATCTTGGATGTCTTCTTTGGTGAAGTGCTTGTTCATGTCCTTTGCCCATTATTTAATTAGGTTGTCTTTTCTTGTTCAGGTGTTGCAATACTTTGTAGCTTATGGAGATTAGACACTGATCAGATCTATGGTAGCCAAAAATTCTTTCCTTCTCTGTGGGTAGCCTTTACTCTTTTGATGAAGTTTTCGGATGAGCATGAGTGTTTGATTTTGGGAGGTTCCCAGTTACCTATTTTCTCTTCTGGTGTTTGTGCATTGTTAATAATATTTTGTAGTGTGTTTATGCTGTGTATTAGGGCTCCCAGCATTGTCTCTATTTTTTCTTCCATGACCTTTATTGTTTTAGATTTTATATTTAGTTCTCTGATATATTTTGAGTTATTTTTTGCACATGATGTAGACATGGGACTTGTTTCATTTTTTTTGCAGATAGATATCCAGTTTTGACCCCACCATTTGTTAAAGAGACTGTCTTTTGCCCAGTTTATACACTTTGGGCCTTTTTAAACATCAGCTGCTCATTGGTGGATGATGCTATATTTGGATTCTCAGTTCTTTTCCCTTAATCTATATATCTGTGTTTCTAGCATTACCAGGCTGTTTTAACTACCATGGCAGTGTAAAAGTTTCTAAGTTCAGGTAGTGTGAGGCCTCCCACCATGTTCATCTCTTAAGTGATTTACTTATCCAGAGTTTCTTCCCTTACAGAACAAAGTCAGTGATTTCTTTCTCCACCTCATTAAAAAAATGAAACTAGAATTTGCATTGGGATTGCATTGTAAATGTGATTGCTTTAGGTAAAATAGACATTTTCACAATGTATGTCTTCCTATCCATGAGCAAGGTAGGTTTCTCCACTTAGGTAGGTTTCTTGATTTCTTGCAAAAGAATCATGTAATTTTCTTTGTATAGCTCTTTTTTGCCTATGGTTAGATTTATTCCTAGGTATTTTATTTTATTGGGACCTACTGTAAATGGTAACGACTGAGTGATTTCCTCTTTGATGGTCTCCGTGTTGGTCTAAAGGAATCTGACTGATGTATACATTTATCTTATATCCTGATACTTTGTTGAACTCTTCTATTAGATTCAGTTGGTTTTATGAGGATTGATTAGGGTTTTCTGTGTATAAGATCGTATCATCTGTATGTACGGATACTTTTCCTTCTTCCTTATGAAGTTGGATGCCATATAATTCTTTATATTGCCTGATTGATTTGGCTAGACTCTTAGGACAAGATTGAACGAAAGTGGTGACAATGGACATCCTTGTCTGTTACCTGTTCTCAAGGGGAATGCTTTGAGAGTCTCTCCATTCAGCATGATGTTGGCTATTGGCTTTTAGATGCCATTTATTATGTTGAGAAATTTCCCTTCTATTCCTGTTTTACCAAGAGTTTTTAAAATGAGTGGATTTTGGAGTTGACCATATGTATTTTCTGTATCAATTGGTGAAATTAAGTGTGAATTGTCTTTCACATGTGGTTGGTTACATTGTTTTACTTATGTTGACTTATCCCTACATCCATGGTATGAATCCCACTGGTCATGGTGAATTATTTCTGTTAATTTATTTATTTAGATATGTTGTTGAATTCTATTGGCTAGAATTTTGTTGAGGATTTTTGCATTTGAGTGTATGAGAGGTAGTGGTCATAATTTGCCTTTTCTATGTGGTCTTTACTTGCTTTGGGTAGCAAGGTTATTCATAGAAGGAATCTGGGAGTACTTTATAGTTTTTCTATGCTCTGAAAGACGTTTAGTAACAGTGGTGTTAATTGTTCTCTAAATGTTTGGCAGAATTTTCCGGTGAAGTTGTCAGGGCCAGGCCTTTTTTTAGGTGGCAGTTTTTAAATTGCCTTTTCAATCTCTTATTTTGTGATGAGTTTATTTAGTTGCTTTGCTTCTCTTTGTGCTCTTTTTGGTAGGTGATATGTTTCTAGAAATTTGTCCATTTCCTCTAGGTTTTCAAATTTATTAGAATACAATTTTTCATAGCACTCTGTCACAACTCTTAAATTCACTTGGATCTATTGTGATATCACCCATCTGATTTCTTGTTTGAGTTATTTGCCTCCTTTCCTGTTTTTCTTTTGTCAGTTTGGCCAATTGTTGATCAATTTTGTTAATCTTTCCGAAAAACAAGGTTTTGGTCTTGGTAAGCTTTTCAGTTGTTTTTCTATTGTCCATTTCATTAACAAACCTCCATTGCTGGGCTGACCAAGAGATGGCTGTGGCCATTTTCCAGCTGATCAGGCAGGTGGAATCCTGTGGACTTCCGGCACTACCTTCCCTTCCGCATTGCTCAATTCAATATTTCAACATTCCTTTTGATGTTGAAGGCTCCTAGGATGTCAAATGAACTGGATTCATGTGTTCATTGGGTCTTTTTTTGTTAGAGGAGTCATGGGAAGTGTCTGTTTACCACCTTGGCTTTGTCTCTTCATTTGTTTCCTATGTGTAATTTTCTACATTTATCTGTCTAACTATCTATCTGTCATGAATTCAATTGTGTTTTCCCAAAATGTGTGTCAAGTTACCTAATCTGTGATTCCCAGTATTGTGTGATTTTCCACTTTTTGGTCATCTCATGTAATTTTCTTATGTGTTGTAACACAGATCCTTCATTTGTTGTTACCTACACTCAAATTCTATCTTTGTATTTATATCCTATGGAAAGGAAATTTGTCTTCTTGGAGGGTATATTTCCCTTTGTCTCGTTGTTGAAGAAAATTGAGCCATTTGGTGATTATCCAAGGATTGTTCCTTGGTTACTATATTGCAGATACAATGCAATGTATTGACAAAGTTATAAAGTAAAGAATGGCTGAATAATTTGGGAATAATTTAGTGGCTTTTCTGGTCATATTATCTGAATAGAAGATACCCTGATGAAAGACTTAACACCAAAGAAACCATAATGGTTTGCAAGGGAAGAGAGTGGGCTTTTCTGTGAGTTGGGTCCAGCATGCAGCAGAAGGGCAACTGGGGATGATTAGGGGGCAGAATTTCAGAAGATGAAGTAGATGGCTTCTGAGACCTCAAATTCTACAGATTGCTTGTTTTCCTTTGAAAGGTCTTTCAGGTGTCCAAACACTAAAACGTGAACAAGATGAGAGGACATAACTACGTGGAAGGCTACTTAGGTAAATTCTACCAATTTAGAAGTTCCAGTATTAAAACCCCTGATTCTAATGAGTCAGTTTGGTGTGTGAATGTTTAACCAGCCTGGCTGTGATGGGATTGACTTAATGACCTCTCCATTCTGATTTTTCTAACTTATTTTTATCTTGCTAGAGCCAGGCCAAGTACTGTCAAGTCGGATCCTTCTTGCTAGAGGAGTATTGTAAAACTCTCATTGGAATAGGTAAAGTACAAATAAGCTTACATTTTAATGCCTCAGTTATGTTATTGTTTATGATTAATTAAAAAAAACTAAGACATCTAATTTTAGGTTAGGGCCAGTGAATGTGAGTGCTTGTTAGCTAACCAGTCACTGTCCCTACCACTTCCAATGGCTAATCCTTCACAAAATCCATTGGCATAACATGTTGTTTCTGGTGATCGTTTCTAAAGATGAAAATAATTCTTTTTAAAAAATTTGTTACAAAATATCATTTAATCTTGGTGGGGGTGAACTGAGGCAGATCATTTTGTATGTTTGTAAAATAAGCTTTATTTTGATGAATTTGGGCTTTACTGATTATATTAATTAACCTAACAGAAAATGTGAAGATTATTTACAACGCATTAAAAAGGATTGGACTATAATTGCTATTCTGTTTGAACAATGGACTTGAATTTCAGGGTGAAACATGACAAAACCTATAAAAATTTGCTGAGAAACAAATTCAATTTTTCAGAAATGGTACTTTGAAAACAAAATTTCATGATAAAAAATAATTATGCGTATTTCACGCAGAAATCAAAATTCAAATGTTTATTTTAACTATTTGTTTCAAGCTATGTTTTTGTTGTTGCTGCTGTTGTATACCATCAAGTATATTATGAATCATGGATACCCTATAGGATAGAATGGAACTGCCACATAGGGTTTCCAAGGATTCGCTGGTAGATTTGAACTGCTCATCTTTGGATTAGCAGCCAAATATTAACCACTGAAACACCAGAGCTCCAAAACACACTGTAAAATACCTGCATTTTGTTTTACTTATGATTTGTTCAGTTCATTTATTCTCCAAAGTATGCTTTTATTACTAACAATATCTAAGACCTAGGCATCATGGGAAATATAAAAAAATGAATCATGTATTAAACTATTACTGGTCTTGATTTTTTTTAAGTCTTAGAACATTCTCAGCTAATTTAAAAAAATTAATAATAAATACACTTTACTGCATTTTCAACTTAGATTTTCTTCCAATGTTACTGCAGATTTGTTATTCCTTTTTTGCCTCAAACTGAGGCCTGAACAATTTTTTGTAAAACACTTTTCTTTATTTTCCAGGCTGGTTATTCATGTATCACACGTAGTGTTGAATTTTTGATTAATCTAGTTCCTTATATTTATTAATTCCATGAAACCTCCATTACTTGCTGCAAACTGTAAACTTAACAGGAAGGGAAATACAAAAACCTTGAGCGAGGAGTAAGCAAAGTGAGCATGTCATGTGTAAAATTCAACTGACTGATACATGGCAGATCCATTCTTTAGAATAGTCATTTAAACCACACGTAGAAGGTGTTTTATTTCATTTGGCTCTGAAGATTTTATTTCTACTGGTAAGAGGAGGGTGTGCAGTAGATCAAAAGGCAGTGGGAGCCGGGTAGTAATCAACGTATCTTAACCAACAGAGTACTTCAGATTATAATTATTGTAGCTACACAGAATTGGTTCACACCTATGCTTTCTGGTCCTCAATGAATATCAAATAGAGTCTAAGGCTGCAAAGTTTCTGTAAAAGCATGTGTAATGTCTGTTTGATAAGTGTCTTCTCACACCTTGAGGACTTTTATAGACAATTTGCATGTCACAATGAGAGAAATCAGCTGGAGAGGGTTTATTGTTTTTTATAATAGAGAAGAGTGATAAAATATCCCAGTCCTACAGATGGCTCTTCTCATTAGCCTTGAACATATACATGTGCAAAGATTATTATATCTTAACTAATACTGCCACCAAAAAGGCTATTTTTAAAGAGGAATTCACAGTTTGGTTGGATGGCAATAATTAGTGGAAGTTCTTTGAAGCTATATGGAGTACTTTTTTGAACTTCTTGCTGTGGAGTGATTTCATGAGACTGAGAAGGAAATTTCCTTCCGCACTAATCTCTTTTCAGTCATTTTTAATATGTCTATTACATAATCAGTCTGATTTTTAAATAACTCGAAGAGTAAATAAAGAATTCTACAGACAAGGCTTTTGCGTCTGAACTTCAAGTTTCTCATAGTAATGTACATATGAGACCATATACATACGTGAGCCAAACAAGCTGTGATAATAAAGCCAAAACCTGTAAAGACAATATTTAAAAGAGAATCATGTTCTCATAAAATGCATATAAATGAGCAATAACATTTTGTCAGAAAGCTTCATGATCCTTACAGTAGATGAACCTAGCTCTAGTGCTCTGTCATTTGACCGCAAGTTGAACAATAACTTCGCAATTTGACATAAGGATACGTGGGCAGTGATTTCTACTGATTGAAGATACTATTAGCCAATAAAAATAAGTATTTATTTTTATGTTTCCATGGAAAAAAATCATATCTACCAGCAGTTTTCAAGCTTTCAGTCTCAGGAAACTTTTCACTCCTAAACATTTAAGAGGCTAAAAAGTTTTTGTTTGTTTGTGAGTTTAGTTTGTTTTGCTTGTGTCAGTGCTTAACCATGTTATTAATAAAACTAGTCATTGTTTTAAAACATTTACTTGTGTAATTTAAAAATAAGAACAATAACTCCATTGCATGTTAACATGCATCACATTTTTAATAACAAAACGAGTAGTAAGGAGAATCGAGCTGATGTTTATTTCTACAAATTTCTTTGATGTTTGGATTAATAGAAGATAGCTGGTTTCTTACATGTGCTTCTGAATTCGATTTGTGTGATACATCCTTTGATTGAAATACCTGAAAAACATCCAGCTTCACACAGATATTTAGTTGAGAGACACAAGTATTTTAATACACCTTTCAGATAATTATGAATATTCTCCTTCAAAATTATTCCAAAACTCAACAAATGTTAGTTTATAAAATCATAATTGCAAGGTGGAATCTACAACATTAGTAAATTATCCTACTTTCATGCATTAAAATGTTTTGTTGTATCTTATACCTTTAATGGTTATTTTATCTATGTATGATTATGTATCATTTTGTGCTGGTCATTTGCAAAATGCTAGCTCACTAAGTACTATAATGCTATCATGCTTGATAAAGTAGGTCAGTGAAAAAAGGTAGATCCTCAATGTGGTGGATTGATACGGTAGCTGCAGAAATGGGCTCAAGCGTAATTATTGTGAAGATGGCACCAGACAGGGCAGTGTTTCATTCTGTTGTACAAGGGTCACTATGAGCCAGAACTGGTTGGACAGTCCCTAGCACCAACAGCAACAAATGATGTAGATAATACAAATATTGACATATTTTATCTTACAGTACAGAACCACATTCCTTAATATTAACACTAACATCACAGTAGTCTGATTCTGGGGGAGCAATCGAGCTCATAGTCACGGATGTATATCTTACAGAACTTTTGTCCTGCTTTATAGCTCTGGTTTTGTCTTTGGCAACAAAGATGACCATGTTATTGAAGGGTTACAGTTACACTCCAGTGAGTTTCTGAGAAATTGTCCACCAAATACCTGCAACTGAATAACGATTTTTAGTTTGTCAATGATTGTTTTAATGAAAAATAATGTATTACCAAAAAATAAGTCGTTGATCTCACTCACAGAGTTGTTCCTTGAAACAGCCATTGCACTTGGTGGATATCAGAAGTGCTTTATACTATTTCTCACTTTGTAAAACAATATTAAGCAAGCAAACAAAGCCATACTGTAGCTCAATATTTAATAAAATTGATGATTTTTACTGTACTATTTTATCAAAACTAAGAAGCCAGTTGTTGGTGAGCCAGTTCCAATTCACGGTGACCCTGTGTGTGCCCAAGTGCAACTACCTTCCACAAAGGTTTCAGATTTAATTGACGTTTCAGAAGTAGATCACTAAGTCTTTCTTTTAGTCATCTCTAGGTGGATTTGAATTACCAATCTTTTGATTAGTAGCAGTACACTTAACTATGTGCACCACCCATTCCCAGTACTTTACCGAGAGCTTAATGAAACTGGCATTTCATGTTTCACTGCAAGTCTGTGGTGATAAAGGAGTCCTGATGGCAGAGCTGTTACCCACCTGACTGCTAACTGAAAAGCTGGTGGCATGAGCCCACAGCCACTTCACAGAGGAAAGATGCAGCAGTCTGCTTCTTTAAAGATTTACAGACTTAGGAATTTTATGAGGAAGTACTACTCTGTCCTATATGGTTGCTATGAGCTGGAATTTCCTCTCTGGCAGTGGGTTTGTATTTTGGTGTGTGGTGGCAAAGAATACAATTACTAGTAGTATAGTTTGGTGCTATAAACTTGAATCAAGCAATGGTGTTGGCACTTTTATCTCCCATTTTATTCATATCATATTAATATTGTGAAAAAGGTAAATAATGTTTTAACTTTATTCTGAACACAGTCAGAGCTTATATCTACCCTAAAAGTGTTTCAGGGACAACCAGGGGTTATGAACCACACTTGAAAACAATTGACACCTTCTATCACATGTAATAAAAAAAAAAGAAAAAACTTCACATTTGTCTGAATAATCTTTTTATTAAGAGAAGATCTTACTTCAAGAGTTCTAAATTTTGCCACTCATTTAATTTGAGTTTACTTAAAAAAATAGATCAGGTTATCGTTAGTGGTTTACTAGAACAAGAAAACATCTTCTCAAAGATACCTTAAAATATCGTTGAAGAGGAGAGGCTGAAATGGCAGAGTAGCAGACACTTATTTGGTCCTTCTTACAAAAAAAGACTCCCTCAAAAGAAGTGTATTTGTTATGTATGACAGTCTAGGAGCCCTATACATCAATGGCAAAATTTAAGAGACAGACTGAGCAGCAACAGGAAGGAGACATGGTTCAGAAGCAAGGTGTTGCCAGACCTAACGTGGCAGGAACGAGCACCCTGCAGACTGCATCCAGTGGGTCAAGCACAGTCGGGCAAGTAGTGGCGTTCAGGATGTGTTTCCCACGACAGGAGAGACCGTGTGATGGACAATCCACTCATGTCTCCAGGATCGGTGAAAAGCAGCATGCAATTGGGAAAAGATAAGTACCTGTGTCTATTCTACCATGCTCAATCAAAAAAATATCCCATCTGGGAAAACCCTATTTCCATTTACCTGCCCTCCTGCATGATCTGTACCAGTACTGAACTGGCTTCAGAGACTGATGCATCCCCTGGCTGGAACAAGGACCTGTCACTTACCCTGAGCCATTCTCCCAGCCTTGGAAATGAAAGGAAATAAGAAAAAGAAAAAAATAATCTTCCAGCTCCCCTAAGCCGGGAACTCAGGGTAGTAACAGTTCCTTTGGATAGCATAGGTACCCACAGATTTTGAACGACATTCAGTACTGCATAGATCCGTGGGGCTTATTTCAGCTGCATACATCCTTATTAGCACAAAACAATAGAGTAGAAACCTGAAGTTAACCTTGACTGATACTTGACACTGTTCTGCCTAATAAACATGGTCCTCATATACCCACGTAATGGACTTGAGGATTGGTGGCTCCACCATGCCACCTAGCCATCCATGACAGGGAACCAAGAATATATTATGTCTCCAAGTACTTACAGCTGACAGCATTGAATGTCCATAGTCCAGCTGCAAAACCTACCCACCTATGCACTCCGGGAAACAGGAACATGTTTTCTTCACAAACACCCAGGAGTGGCTGTCAGCCTTTGCTTTGCTTAGCACGTGACGGTCTACTGCACCCAAATGTCTGTGCATAAATCAATAACCCCTGAACATCTAGGACTATAGGTGAGAGCCTGTACTACACACTTGGTGATGGACTACCTGAACACCTAAAATAAATCCATAAAGAAAAGTAAATGGACTTCTGGACTCATGTTCATAGTAATAGCTCTAACTACCTGGGGATAGGACATTAGAGCTTCAAAGACCCCAATAAGAAACTAGCTCACACAAGCATTCTATTTCAAATATCAAAAGAAAATAAGAGGCTAGAACACAGTAAGCAAACACAAAACAGATAAATACAACAACTTATTAAAGGCAGACGTTGTAACTTCAGCAAGCTCCCAAAATAATCGAGAAGTCTTTAAGACGAAGAAAACTTCCTGGAACTACTAGATACAGAATACAAAAGGTTAATGCAAAAAAATTTTCAAGAGATCAAAAAGGAGATTATGTAAAACAGAGAATAAGCCAAGAAAGATACAGACAACACAACTGAGGAAGTTAAGTTTACGGAAAAGCATGACAACAAATTAAACAGGCTGCAAGAATCCATACAGAGGACCCAAACAAAAATTCAGAAAATTAACAATAAAATTTCAGAGTTAGACAACTCAGTAGAAAGTCACAGGAGCAGAACAGAGGCAATTGAATTTAGACATAGTGAGACTGAATATAAAGTACTTAACACCAACCAATGTATGGGAGAAACAAATCAGATAAAACATTCATAAGATGAAGAAATTATAAGAATTATGCAGGACTCCATCAACAGGAATAACATATGAATGACTAGAATGCCAGAAGAGGAGGGATAACAGAAAGTACACAGAAAATTGTGCACGTTTGTTGGCAAAAAACTTCACCGGTACTGTGAAAGATGAGAAGATACTCAAGATGGCCCCCCCTTTTTTTTTGAGGTTTCTTTATTTTTTTTATTGTGATTAAGTGAAAGTACACAGTCCAAATCAATTTTCTATGCCCACCTATCTGTAGCTCCATATGCTCTTCTCATCCAGTGACAACACATTCCCCCATATTTCTAGCATCCTCTTAACTAGTACCTGTCCCCTCCTTTCCACCCTCTTCTCTCCCATCTAGAAAGAAACCAAGGTAGGACAGCCTCCTATAAATGTATAGAACCATAAAGTATATACACCATATGGTCACACTATGGCCCTGAGTCCAGCCCACTCTTCTCTGCAGAGTAGACCCCAGTATTAGTTTCTGATCAGGGCCAGCAGCAAGTCTAAGGGCCATGTTGCCAGGGGGCCCTCCAGGCTGTCAGATCATCAGTTGTGGTATTTTTAGTAGAGTTTTTGAGTTCACTCCTATTTTTCTCATGTTGCTTCAGAGACTCTTGTGTCCACCAGCACGGGTGCCTTTGATGGTGGCTGGGCACCATCTAGTTCTTCTGGTCTCATGTTGATACCGTCTTGCAGGCATATGGGTCCTTCTGTCTCCTGGGCTCTTTTATCCTCATATCTTTGTTGTTCTTGTTCATCACTTGTTTCAGATGAGTTTGGACCATTTGGCCTCAGATGGTATCTTGTTATCTTTTAAGACCCCAGATGCCATTCACCAATATGGGGTGTAGAAGGCTTTCTTAGCAAAAGATTAGTTATGAAAATCGGCCTTGATGTCCCCTGAAAATATAGTCCCCTTTCCCCTTTCCCTCCTACTCTATCTTTTGAAATATTGGGTTGGATTTAGAAAACCTTTCAGTTTACAGTGTAGTCCAGTTATGTTGATCTGCTCTCTACCACATGCTGTCACTGCTTTGACTTAACCAAATTTCTATCTAGTCTATGACCAATCCTCTCCCTCTTTCCCCTTGCTTTTAGTCATTTAAGAGTCTTTCCTTTTGTATATAAGTCCGTTTTTAAGTCCTTATAGGAGAGGTCTCATACAATACTTGTCCTTTTGCTGCTGACTGGTTTCACTTAGTATAATGTCTTCCAGTTGAAATCAGGTTATGAGATGATTCCTAAAATCATCATTGTTCTTTATCATTGTATAGTATTTCATTGAGTATATGTACCATAGTTTGTCTACCCATTCATCTGTTGATGTGCACTTAGATTCATTCCATTTTTTTGCTATTGTGGCTAGCACTGCAATAAATACTTGTGTCAAAGTATCTGTTCATGTAACTACCTTAATTTCTGTAGAATACGTTCCAAGCAGTGGGATTGCTGAGTCATATGATATTTCTGTTTGTAGCTTTTTAAGAAAGTGCCAAAATGCTTTTCAAAGAGGTTGTATCGTTTCACATTCCCACCAGCAGTGTAGGAGAATTACAGTCTCTCTGCAGCCTCTCCAACATTTGTTGTTTTGTGTTTTTTGGACTATGGCCAACCTTGTTGGTATAAGATGGTGTCTCATTGTAGTTTTGATATGGATTTCTCTAATGGCTAATGATAGTGAGCATTTTTTTTGGCTGCTTGGATGTCTTCTTTGGTGAAGTGCTGTCTACCTATCTTGCCCATTGCTGAACTGTATTATTTGCCTTTTTCTTGTTGAACTTTTGCAATGCCTTGTAGCTTATGTACATCAGATATCAACCTGGCATATAGTTGACAAATATTTTTTTCCCATTCTCTAGGTAGTCTTGATAAAATCTTGTTTGATTCTTAGTTGTTCCCATTTATCTATTTTGTCTTCTATTGTTCATGCATTTTTGGTCAGATTTTATAGTCTGTCTAAGTCATGGATTAGAATGTCTATTGTTGACACTATTATTTTTACTTGCATGATCATTATTGTTTAAGCTTGATATTTAGACCTTTGATCCATTTTGAGTTACTTGCTGTGTAAGGTGTGAGATATGGGTCTTGTTTCATTTTTTTGCATATGGAGATCTAATTTTGCCAACAGCATTTTTTAAGGAGACTGTTTTTACCCCAGTTTATGACCTCTGGGCCTTTGTTGACTATCAGCTGTTCGTAAGAAGATGGTGATGTTTCTGGGGTCTCAGTTCTGTTTCATTGGTCTATATGTCTCTATCTGTACCAGTACCAGGTTGTTTTGATTCCCTTGGCAGTGTAATAGGTTCTAAGGTTGGGCAGTGTAAGGCCTTCCACTGTGTTTCTCTTCTTCAGTAGTTCTTTACTTATCTGGGGTTTCTTCCCTTTCCAAACAAAGCTAGTGATTTGTTTCTCCATCTCATTAAAAAATGACGCTGGAATTTATACTAGGATTGCACTGTATATGTAGACTGCTTTGGGTAAAAATAGGTATTTTCACAATGTTAAGTGTTCCTATCCACGAGCAAAGTAGGTTTCTCCATTTATGTAAGTCTTATAATTTTCTCTGTATAAGTCTCTTATTTCTCTGGTTAGATTTGTTCCTAGGTATTTTATCTTCTTGGGGGTCTATGGTAAATGATATTCATCTGATGACTTCCTCTTTGATGATCTATTTGTTGGTGTAAAGGAATCCTACTGATTTGCTTATGTTTATCTTATATGCTGATACTTTGTTGAATTCTTCTATTAGCTATAGCAGTGTATTTATGGATTCTCTAGAGTTCTCAAGATGTTCCTTGAATTCTGCACAAGATAGATGCCAAATTCAGCAAGATATAATTAAACTTGCCAAAAGTAAGGATAAAAGTAATTTTAAGAGTGGCTAGGGATAAATGATAAGTCATCTGCAAAGGAGAGTCAGTAAGACTAAGCTTGGACTACTCAGCAGAAATCATACAGCAAGAATGCAATAGAATGACATAAATAAAGCCTTAATGCAAAAAATTGTTTTGCGAGCATGACTTATCCAGCAAAATTGTTTCTGAAATATGGTGGTGAAATTAGAACATTCCCAGATAAACAAAAACTTAGAGAATCTGCAAAACAAAATAAAAATTTCAAGAAATACCAAAGAGTATCCTTCAGTTAGAAAATCAATAACATGAGATAACAACTCAAAATTAGAATGCAGGACATGTCAACGAGTTGTCAACAAGGATAGGGAAATTGCAGTAATAAATCAAAGCTAGTACTCTGAAAATAGGGAACTAGAGATATCATTATGCAAAAGATGGCAACACTAAAACCAAAACGAGGGGCTAAAAATGTAGTCATAGTTTGTTTATATGGAGAGGAAATCTAGGTCATATAAAGAAATAAAAGATTGCTTTAAACTTAGAAAAATAGAGATTAATAGTAAGATAACCACAAGGGAAATGAACAATCTTACACATACAAACAAAAAACAAGAAAAACGTAAATTCACACACACAGAAAACATAAAATTAATAATAATGAAAAAGTTGAAAGAGAAATTACATAGCACAAAATATTAAGCAGGACTAAGAAATTGTCAACAACACACACGAAAAAAGACATCAAAATGACAGCACTAAACTCATACCTACGAATAATTATGCTGAATGTAAATGGACTAAATGCTCCAATAAAGAAAAAAGTGAGTGGCAGAATGGATTTAAAAAAATCCACCTATACGTTCCCTTCCAGATGCACACCTTAGTCTTAAGCACACAAACTAAAACTCAACAAACAAAAAGCTATATCAAGCAAACAACAATCAAAAACAGCAGAAGTGGAGATAATAGTATTTGACAAAATAGAGTTTAAAGTAAAATCCACCACAGTGGGAAAGGAAGGACCCTATAAAATGATTAAAGGGTCAATACACCAGGAGAACATAACTATATTAAATATATTATATTACATGTACCCAGTGCCATTGAGTCGATTCCGACTCATAGTGACCCTATAGGACAGAGTAGAACTGCCCCATAAAGTTCCCAAGGAGTGCCTGATGGAGTTGAATTGCTGACCTCTATATTATATATACACAACATATTAAATATTTATGCATTCAATGACAAAGTTTCAAAATACATAAAACAAACTGTAACAGCATTAAAAAGTGAGACAGACACCTCCACAATAACAGCAGAACACTTTAATACACCACTTTTGGTAAATGGTAGAATATCTGGAAAGAAGGCCAAGGAAGACATGGAAGATTTGAATGTCACAATCAAACAGACCTCATAGATATATACAGAGCACTTCACCAAACAGCAGCCAAGTATATTTTCTTTCCCAGCACACATGGAATATTCTCCAGAATACATCATATGTAAGACTACAAAGCAAGCCTTAACAGAACCCAAAGCATCAAAACATTGCAAAGAGCATTTTCTGACCCCTCCAAACAGAAACAAAAACAAAACCCATTGCCAGTGAGTTTATTCCAATTCATAGTGACTCTATAGGGTGGAGTGGAATTGTACCATAGAGTTTCCAAGAAGCACCTGGTAGATTCAAACTGCCTATATTTTTATTAGAAATTGTAGCACTTAACCACTATACCACCAGGATTTCCCTTTTCTGACCATAAAGCAATAAAAGTAGAAATCAATAACAAAAAATAAAGGAAAAAAATCTCAAACACATGTAAATTCAACAATACTTTGTTCAAAAACTACTGGGTTACAGGATGAATTCAGAATTAATTGAAATAAAGAATAGAAAAACAATGGAAAGAGTTAAGAAGATCAAAAGTTGATTGTTCAAAAAGATCATCAGAATTGATAAACCATTGGTCAAAATGACAAGAGAAAAACAGGAGAGGAAGCAAATAACCTAAATGAAACACAAGATGGGTAATATCAAAATAGACTCAACTGGGGTTAACCAATCATAATAGAATACTACTAAAAATTGTACTCTAATTTGGAAACCTAGAGGAAATGGATAAATTTCTAGAAACAACCTATCTACACTAACATTGAAGGAGAATGGCTAAATAAATCTGTAACAAGGAAATTGAATAGATAATTGAAAAACTCCCAATAACAAAAAGAGGTCCTGGCCCTGATGGCTTCACCGGACAGTGCTACCAAACTTCTAGAGAAGAGTTAGTATGAACTACTACTAAAAGTATTTCAGAACATAGAAAGACTGCCAATTAAGTTCCCAAACTCATCCTAGAAAAAGTGACTCATACCTCACTGCTGAGTATCATTACGTTCACCTGTGAAGTACTCCACTTGGGAAGCTATGTACCAATGCCAGCGCCTAGTCCACCCTTCAAAAAAATTTTGGAACTCTTTCTGGAATAGCCACTGTGTCACGGTGTCATGGTGGCACAATGGCAAATAACTGTATTAGAACATCTTTCCTACTCACCTGATCTGGCACCTGGTGACATTTTTCTTTACCCAGAGATAAAGGAAATATTGAAAGGAAGGCATTTTGATGACATTCAGGACATCAAGGGTAATACAATGACAACTCTGATGGCCACTCCAGAAAAAGAGCTCCAAGATTGCTTTGAAGAGTGGACTAGGCACTGTCGTTGGTGCGTAGCTTCTCAAAGAGGAGTGCTTTGAATCTGACCATGGCAATATTCAGCACCTAAAACAAACAGTTAATGTTACCACTTGAGTAAGTGGAAAGAGAGCAACAAAAGGACTCCTTGGGCACACGAAGAAAGAAAACAACAGAAATTAGATCTGACCTAAAAGAACTAGAGAACAGAAAAATGAATGAGTCAACGTGACCCCAAGCTGGTTTTTTGGAAAGATCAACAAAACTGATAAACCACTGGCCAAACTGACAAAAGAAAAGACAGGAAGCACATGACTCAAATAAAAAAAAATAGGCCATATTACAACAGACCAACTGAAAGTAAAAGAATCATAACAGAATACTATGTAAAATTGTACACTGATGAATTAAAAATCTTAGATGAAATCAACAAACTTCTTGCAACACAGTACCTACAAAACCTAGCACAAACAGAGGTAGAACAACTAAATAAATCCAACACAAAAGAATAGATCGAAAAGATAACAAAAAAATTCCCAATCAAAAAAAAAAAGCTCTGGACCTGGCAATTTCACTGAAGAATTCTACCAAACGTTTAGAGAATAGTTAAGACCACTATTACTAGAGGTATTTCAGAGCATAGGAAAGGATGGAACACTCCCAAACTCATTGCATGAAGCCAGCATAACCCTGATACCAAAATGAGGTAATGACAGCATACAAAATTAAAATTACAGACCAATATCTCTCATAAATTTAGATGCAAAGATCTTCAACAAAATTCTACCCAATAGAATTCAACAATGCATCAAAAAAATAATTCACCATGACCAAGAGGGACTCATACCAGTGATGCTGGAATGGTTCAACATTAGGAAAACAATTAGTGAACTCAACCACATAAATAAAACAAAGGTAAGAACCATTTTATTTTATCAGTTGATGCAAAAAAAGCATTTGACAAAGTCCAATACACATTCATGTTAAAAATTCTTAGCAAAATAGGAATAGAAGGGCAATTCCTCAACATAATGATTGTCATCTATGCAAAACGAGCAGCCAACATCATCCTCAATGCAAAGTCTAAAAGCGTTCCTACTGAGAATGGGAATCAGACAAGAATGCACATTGTCACCACTTTTGTGCAACATTGTCATCACTTTTGTGCAACATTGTCACCACTTTTGTGCAACATTGTCACCACTTTTGTGCAACATTGTCACCACTTTTGTGCAACATTGTCCTTGAAGTTCTAGTTAGGGCAATAAGGCAAGATTAAAAAATGAGTGGGGGAGGGAATCCAAACTGGTAAAGAAGAAGGAAAAGTATGTCTATTTGCAGATAACATGATCTTATACATAGAAACTTCTAAAAAATAAAGATAAAAAAAGAAAGAAAGAAAACAACAACAACAAAATCTACTGGAACTAATAGGAAAGTTAAGCAAAGTATCAGGATAGAAGAGAAACATAAATCAATTGAATTCCTTTACACCAACAAAGAGACCATCCAAGAGAAAGTGACCAAATCAATAACATTACCTCCCAAAATAAAATATCTAAGAATAAATCTAACCAGATTTAAAAGTCCTCTACAGAGTAAACTGCAAGACTACTACAAGAAATCAAAAAAACCTGCACAGTAGAAAAAACTACCTTGCTCATAAATAGAAAGACTTAACATCAAGAAAATGTCTTTTCTGCCCTAAGTGATCTATAGATACACTGCAACAACAATACAAATTCCAGTGTCATTTTTTAACGAGATGGAGAAACAATTCTGAAACATCAGATAAGCATTGCTGAAGAAGAACAAAATGGGAGGCTTCACACTACCTGACTTTAAAACCTATTACACTGTCAAGGTAGTCAAAACAGCCTGGTACTGGCACAAAAACATACAAAACCCACTGGAACAGAATTGAGAATCCAGACATAACATCATCTACCTACGAGCAGCTGATATTTGACAAAGGTCCAAAGTTTGTAAACTGGGGAAAAGATGGTCACTCCACAAATGGTGTTGGTATAACTAGACACCTATCTGTAAACAATGAAGCAAAACTCGTTATTTCACACTATGCACAAAAACTAACTCAAAATGGATCACAGACCTAAATATAAAATTTAAAACAATAAAGATTATAGAAGAAAAAAATAGAGACAACTCTGGGAATATGAAAAAATGGCATAAACAGACTACAAAATATTACTAACTGCACAAACACCAGAAGAGAAAATAAAAATCTGGGAAGTCCTAACAATCAAACAATTATGCTCATCCAAGGACTTTGCCAAGAGTAAAAAGAGTACCTACAGTCTGGGAAACCATTTTTGGCTATCATGAACCTGAATAACATCTAATCACCGTAGTATACAAGTTACTGCAAACCTCAACAAGAAAAAGACAAATAACCCAATTAAACAGTGGGCAAAGAATATGAAGAAGCACTTCTACAAAAGACATTCAGGAAGCTAACAGATATACGAAGAAATGCTCACAATCATTAGCCATTAGAGAAGTTCGAATTAGAACTGAAAGGCGATACTATCTCACCTCAACAAAGCTGCCATTAATCAAGAAAATACAAAATAACAAATGCTGGAGAAGTTGTGGAGACACTGGAAATTTTCTACACTGCTGGTGGAAATGTTGAATAGTACAATCACTTCGAAAATATTATTTGGAGCTTTCTTAAAAAACTTGGAATAGAAATACCAGATATCCAGCATCCCCTAGAATATACCCTAGAGAAGCAGGAGCTGTCACATGAATAGATACATGCACATCAATCTTTACTACATTGCTGTTGCCAACAGGAAAAAGACGGAATCAACCTAGGTACCCATCGATGGATGAACAGATAATCCAATTACGGTACATTCACACAATGGATTACTACGCAACAATAAATAAAAATGAATTTGTGAAATATCTCATGACGTGGATGGATATAGAAGATAATTATCCTGAGTTGAATTAGTCACAAAATAACAAGTATCGGGTGAGGAAAAGGTTCAAAAACAGAAACCAAGCAAATACATACATACATACATACCCACTGTTTGAAGATTACAAAGGTGGAGAGGCAGGGAGAGAGTATTAACTAACTAGGTTAAATAAAATCTATTGCCTTCTGGTCAATTCCAACTCATGACAACCCTACAGGACAAAGTAGATCTGCCCTGCAAGGTTTCTAAGGAGCACCTCATGGATTTGAACCACTGACCTTTTGGTTACCAGCCACAGCTCTTAACTGCTATGCCACTAGGGTATCCAACTAAATAACACAAAAGAATTATTTTAGATGAAGGCAAGGACAACACAAAATACACTAGAAGTCAACCCAACTGTACTAAACCCAAAGCTAAGAAGTTTTCTGAATACAAACAAACACTTTAAGGGACAGAGTAGCAAGAGCAGGTGTCTTGGGACCATGATTTCAGTTGGATCAGTTGGCATCAGAAAGCATATTGAGAAATTGTTCAGCATCCTGCTTTGATGAGTGACATCTAAGGCTTTAAAAGCTAGCCAAGGGGCCCCTGAGAAGCATCAATTAGTCCCAACCCACTTTGAGCAGACTATAATGAAGAATACCAAAGACACAAGAAAATATGAGCCCAGGAGAGAGAAAGACAACAAGAAACGGAGACTACATCAGCGTGAGAACAGAAGAACTAGATGGTGCTTGGCCACTACCAATGACTGCCCTGACAGGGAACACAAAATAGAGTTCCTGAAGTAGCCGGAGAAAAGTGGGTATAGGATATGAACTCCTAAAAATACCAGACTTGATTGTTTGACAGACTGGAGGGTCCCCAGGAGACACAGTCCCTAGACTCTCTGTTAGTTCAGAACAGAAACAATTCCTGAAGCCAGCTCTTCAAAGATTGGACTGGACTGCTTTTTGGCATAAGCAGATTCGTGGGACTAACTGGGTTTCTCCTGTGCAGAGACAAGAAGGCAGAGGGAGGGAGGAGTTGGTGGACTAGACAGGAGAAATACCGGGTGGGGCAGATGACCGTGTTCTCAGTGTGGGAAGAGCAACTAAGGTTGCATAACAATGTGTGTGTAAGTTTTTGTGTGACAAAATGACTTGAAGTATAAACTTTCACTTAAACCATAGTGAGAAACTAAAGTAACAACAACAAAAAAGGCATTTTTTTTTACTCCTTAGTAGAAGCATATCTCCTTTAGGAATTAAAAGCCCATTGGCCAATAAAGTTAAAAGAGTACTAAAAATTTCTGCAGGTGTAATTTTAGTGATAATAGGCAGAGGGAGAAAAGTCTTCCTTATGTCTTCTTTTTGATTCAGAAATTTCTTTATTTGGGCTATGAGAGAAATTACACCTTACGTTGGTTGTTGCTTAAAGAACATACTGCATCTTCTAAATGCGATCCCTGCTTATTCAGGGTGTCCTCTTTTCTTTCACATTTTTTTAAAATTGTGATGGAGTGAATGTTTACAATACAGTTCTAACCAGCATGCCTGCCTATCTGCAGTTCCTTCTGCTCTTGTTGCCTGGTAATAGCACACTCCTCCTTTCCATTCCACACATGTCATATCCTCTTAACAGTCTCCTGTCCCCTCCTCCCCCCCTCCACTCCCCTCCAGTAAGAGGCCAATAGGGCAACATACTATAGATGCATAGAACTATAAAGTGCACACGTGATATGGTCACTCTGTGTCCTTGAGTCCAATCCATTCCCATCTGAAGAGTTGGCCTCAGGGATGATCTGTGATCAGGGGTAGTGTCAAGTCTAGGGGCTGTGCTCCCAGGGGAACTCAGTTGTGGTCTTTTAGTAGAATTCTTAGGGTAGACTCCTTTTGTTTTCATGTTGCCACTGGGACTCAACCTTGTGAGCCCCATAATGGCTGTCATTGGTGGTGGCTGTGTACCATCTCGTTCTTCTTGTCACATGTTGATAGAGTCACCCATTCACATAGGTCTTTTGGTCAGGGTGTCCTCTTAAGTGACACTATAAACCTAAGTTGTCAGTATGCTGTTTCATTATTAGGCCAGCTACTTCTGCACTGTAGGATACATGGAAACATTAGCTAATTCTATGTTCATGAACACATTAAAACTATTGCTTGTTGTGGCTGTTAGAAGCAATGTTAGGTGAGATACCAGTTAATAATGCATTTCTTGAAGAGAAAATTGATTCTCATCCATACAATTTGTAGTGTTTTGCATGTGATTATCAAAAGTTTCCTTGCAATGGGTGCCACAAATGAGCATTTATGTGTGACAAAAATATCTCCAACACTCTGTACCCATTAAAAATATTCATCTAAAAACCTTTCCCCAGGTCTCTTTGTCACCAGTCTTTTCTTTCAAGTTTCTCACCACTGAGCTACACTGATGTCCATGATGGAGACCTGTATCTCTGACCACTTTCCAGTCCAGGTGAAGCCCACAATTAAATGCACTCTAAAGTTTTCTCTACTGCAAGGATTTGTATCACCTTGTTTCAGGAGTTTTTCCTGTTTGTGTCACTTTTGATTGGTGTCAGTAAAAGCACTTACAGTTGGTGTCAAAATATTGTGCACAAACATCTGTAAGCCAAGCTATTTTTTTTCCCCACCTTGGTCAGGATGAATTTCTCATGAGGTCACAGTCACAGATGTAGGATGAGCCAAGTGTAGGTGACGAGATGGATGAAGTGATCTGGCACATGACTTCAAGACCTGTCTAAGACTGATCTCTTCTGGACTGTTTTTACTTGGTGATGAAATTAATGCTGCACACATCAAATATTATGGCTTAGTGGACCATATCACACAGGTTTTATGAAGGAAAATAGGTTCCATCACCACTTAATGTTTCATAATTGGGCTTTAAGTCCAGCAACAATATAGGAACTGCTTCCAAACACAAAACAGCTGTCTGGCAAGGACATGGCTTCCTGCAGACCTTCGTAGGTCTGCACTGTGTTTCTTCTGCATTGCTTATGTGGTGCTCCACACTGTAGCCCTGTTCACCTCAGGTAACACAGAGTATCCAAAGATCTTCTGAATTATAAGGCTAAATTAATGGATAAATTTGCACTGTAGGCTGGGTCACAAGGTACTTTCTTTTTCTGAGTTTCAGTGAAAACTTATTACTTTATCGGTTACTTAGTAAAGAGGTTGTATTAACACACTCAACCATGTCCTATATTGCCTCTAAAAGTCAGAGACCTACCATGCAGTGTATGGCAAGTATATTTCACCTGGAGCTATGTTCTACCGTATTCAAAGTCATTGGATCCAGAATCATTTGTGAATATGTGGCTAGCCTATGAATTTCATGTTGTTTATTTCTTACTTTCTGGCATGTAAGTGTCTTAGTAAGTTATTTAAGGCACTTACTGTTTTCTGTTCATCAAGTTGAATCAGCATATTGCTACCCGTGATGTGGACTAGTGTGGTGTTCTGTGTGACATGCTCAAAATCAGGATCTTTGTGAACCAGATGATGTCAGAGACTAAGAGACCTGATATAGCCCTGAAGCAAGACCATGAAAATTATTGTTGTTTCTTACACGGGCAAACAAACCGCTTCTGGTGGGCCTTGCAAATTGCTATAGAGGGGAAAATAAAACAGATGAGTAGAGATGTTTCAGCTTTTATGGGTGGTGTTCATTTGTTCCAGTAAATTCTCTGTATCTGAAACAGCTAATGTAATTGGAGTTACTACTTGATAGAAGTTTATGAAAGTACACAATCATTTTCTAAGATGCATTGCGTTTTATGTAAGGCAGATGGAAAATTTAATGGAAATATGGTAGGAATTATTCTCCTAGCACTGTCTGAGTCTTTGTAATGCCATTGATTCCTGTAATTCCTTCAGTTATATTTTTGGTTTGTAATCATGCCCTGTTTGCCTCAGGTAGCATAGAGTATCTGAAGATCTTCTGAATTACAAGGCTAAATTAATGGATAAGGAATGTATAGGAATAAAAGAAAAATTCATCAACATAATAAGAACCAGAAAAGGATGCCCACTGTCACCAATTTTATGCAACCTTGTGCTGGAAGTTCTAAGAAAGGAATTCAATGAGTTTCTCTTGGTTCTTTTTGCTATAATAGCCCTGCTAGTTATTTGACTCTTACCTGAGCTAACAGATCATAGCACAGGAAGAATATTCTTTCTGTAAACTCTCAGTACATTTGAAAACTGATGATTGACATATAATCCTCATAGCCATCATCACTACCATAATGGCATGTGCAACAGCTACTTAGCCTTCCAAAGCACTTGCTTCAAAAGACATTTCATTCCAAGAAACCAAAGATGATAATTTAACACAGCTTGATTAATATGATTTGGATTACCAGTGTAATAGTTTCCATTGTCAGTTAACTCAGTACTGTGTTCAAGGCCAAAGACATAACCATACTGATACTAGAATTCCTCCTCTGAGAGTTTCATTATGGAACTAAGTCACGTGTTAGTCAGAAAAAAGAGACACAGTACTATATACTTGCACAGAGCTGATTTAAATTGGCTGCACAAGTGTTGAGGGTGGTAAAAGATCAGGAGAAAAAAAAAGGCACAGGGAAAAACCAAGAGTTAACCATTGAAGGAAGCATCTCCTGTGCGTAGGGATAGGAGAACAAAGAGAAAAGATGGAGGGTCAAGAACTTAGTTGCTAAGAAAAAGGCTCCATCGAATGTCAGACTAGTTGCTGCTGGTAATTCTTAGAAGGTATGGTAAAGCTTGTTTCTTAATTTCCTAGGGCTGCCAGGAAAACATACCACAAACTGAGTGGCTTGAAATATTAGATATTTACTCTCTCACTGTTCTGAAGGCTAGAAGTCCAAATCGGGGTATCAGCTGTGTTGATTTCTTCTGAGGACTCAGAGAGAAGAACTGGTGGCTTCTATCTTCTACCTACACTGCTTCTGGGTGGCTTCCAGCAACTGGTTGGATTTATTCTTAAGTATTTTATGTTCTTGGGTGCTGTCATAAAAGGTGTTGATTTGATGGTTTCCTCTTTGATGGTCTCTGTTAGTGTAAAGGAATCCACCTGATTTATATAACTTTATCTTATATCCTGATACTTTACTGTTACTTCTAGTAGTCTTCTTTGAGGATTCTTCAGGGTTTTCTGTGTGTAAGATCATATAGTCTGCAAATAGAGATACTTTTACTTCTTCTTTCCCAATATGGATACCCTTTATTTCTTTGTCTTGCTTGATACTCTAGTTAGAACCTTCAGCACAATGTTGCATAAAAGTGGTGACAATGGGCATCATTTTCTGGTTCCTGTTACATTGATGAATTTCTCTTTTATTCCTATTTTTCTGAGAGTTTATATTATGAATACTTTGGACTTTAATGCCATTTCTTTATCAATTGATAAAATCATGTGGTTCTTGTCTTTGGTTTTGTTATGTGGTTGATTGTATTAACTGTTTTTCTAATCTTGAAACATTCCTGCTTCCCTGATATAAGTCCCAATTGGTCATTGTGAATTACTTTTTTGATATGTGGTTGAATTCTAGCACTGTGATTTTTTTAAAGAATTTTTGCATCTAAGTTCATGAGAGATATTGGTCTGTAATTTTCCTTTTTTATTAAGTTTTTTTATTATTATGATTGAATGAAAATGTACATTTCCATATAAGTTTGCATGCTGAACCACATGCAGCTTCCACTGCTATCCCTGCACGGTGACAGCGCACTCTTCCTCTCTGCTCCGTACATGACTTGTCTTCCCAATAGTCTCCTATCTTTTGCTCTCCACCCATTCCCCTTCCTCCAGTATGAGGTCAACAGGATGACCTCCTATAGATGCCTAGAACCATAAAGCACTCTCATAATATTGTCACTCTGTGTCACCAAGTCCAAACCATTGCTGACTGAAAAGTTGACCTTCATTATGATTTACTTACAAGGGCTGCATCAGGGCCAGGGGCCCTGCTCCCAGGAGAACTCCAAGGCCCCTGGACCATCAATTGCAGTCTTTTAGTGGAGATCTCAGGGGGCACCCCTATTTATACTTGTGTTGCCAGTAAGACTCAATTTTGTGAGCTCCATTGTGGCTATCACTGGTGGTGGCCAGGCACCATCTGGTTCTTCCAGTCATAAGTCGATGTAGACACCCACTCATGTGGGTCTCTCTGTCTTCTGGATTCTCATTCCACCATGTTGTTATAGACCTTGGTGATCATCTGTTCCTGCTGAGCTGGGACCATTTGCTGTATCCTCAGATGGCAGCTTGGCAGCTTTTAAGACCCCAGACACCACTCACCCATGTGGGGTGCAGAGCGACCTCATTAGCAAAATGTTAGCTGTGCCAGTTGGCCTTGATTTCCTTAAGAACACAGTCCCTGGTCCCCCAGCCCAGCTACTCTGTCCTTGCAATATTGGATTAAGATGGGAGGAGTACTCAAATTGTGTTGAAGTCCAGTTATTATTAATCTTCTTGCTAATGTGTGCTGTCAACAATTTCACCCAACCAAGTTCCTAATGACAATCTAATCTAAACCCTTCCCCCTTGCCATCCCCCCCCACCCTTGCAGCCATCAAAGAGTCTTTTCTGTTATGCATGAGTCTACTTTTAATTTCTTATCGTAGGAGTCTCATACAATATTTGTCTTTCTGTCACTGACTACTTTCACTCAACATAACATCCTCCAGATGAAACCAGGTTTCATTGCATAGTGTTCCATTGAGTATATATACCATAGTTTACATATCGATTCCTCTGTTATTGGGCATCTGGGTTGATTCCATCTTTTTGCTATTGTGAACTGTGCTGTGATGAACATCTGTGTGCATGTATCAGTTGGTGTGAATGACCTTGATTCTGTAGGATACATTCCAAGCAGTGGAATTACTGGGTCAAACGGTATATTTATATCCATTATTTAAAGGTAGCGCCATAATCTACCCAAGTTGACACATAAAATTAGCCATCACAACAGCCATGGAAGTACTTTCTTTTCCAGCAGAGGCCTGAGTGAAACGATGGAGCAGGCCAGAGATATTCCTGATGAAGAACTTTTGGACACTGGGAAAATAAGCATAAAGACCCTAGATTAGTAGTGCATTTGACATATACAAGGAACAGCAGAAGTATCAGGCTCACTAGAGAGTAATGGACAAGTGAAAATGTTGCTCAGTGCTATGTCTATAATAGGGAGTAACAGCAATCTATGTCTGCTCTGCACTGCAGTGTCTCTAGCCCTTATAGTAGTTTTCCAGGCCAGGATCTCTCTTCCATGTTGTTCCCCTGCTTGTGGCACATCATTCACATTAAGGGTGACTCCAAGGAGTATATCGCCCCTAGGTTCTCATAGAACAATATTCTCCTTCTCTCTCAGAATTTCCTTTCTCTCTCAAAATCAGTCTATAGAGAAATTTCACTTAATGTAGCCAAGTCAGCCAAATACCATCAAGTCGGATCCAACTCATGGCGACCCTATAGCAGAATAAATAAAACCTTACTAGTACATTACACAAACTTTCTAAAGTCAGTCTTGGGCGCCGTTTCCTAGACACATTTCACTGTATAGAAATGGCTGTACCTTCACTTCCTTTACCACAAGAATACCCATGCAAGACAGAACCTAGCTTCAGCATGTACACCAAGAGAGCACCAGCCCCCTAATGAGCAGAATCGATCTGTCTTAGCTTTTCCCAAAAGGAAGGACCTAAGAGGTCTTCTGGACAAAGAAGTCTCCTGGACTCTAAGCCCCAGAAGGAGATTCTTTTATTTTACCTCTGCTTCTTTCCCCTTATCTAATACAGTGCATGGCTTCTTACAGGTTCTCAGTTAGTATTTGTTTAATTAATGAAAGCTGTTAACTCTACTTAAGGGGGAAAAAAAAACTAGAGAAGTCATTGCTCATAATTTCTATTTCAGTTCTCTGGAATAACATGTCTATTTTGGTCATTTAGCACTGCCGTAACAGAGATATCATGAGTGGATAGCTTTAACACAGAAAAGTTTGTTCTTACACAGTCTGATAGGCTACAGGTCTGAATTCAGGATGTTTTCTTCAGGGGAAAGGTTTTCCCTCTTTTTCAGCTCTGGAGGAAGGTCTTTGTGCTACATCAGTCTTGGGACAGGGAGCATCTTGACACAGGAAGCTCAGGTTTGAAGGATGCACTCAACTCCTGGTGCAGCTTTCTTGATGACATGAAGTTACTCTGTTTGCTTTGCTTTCCTTTCCTTTCCTTTTATCTCTTGTAGGATGAAAGGATAAAAGGTGGGGCAAGCCACACTCCAATGTAATTACCTTTACGTTGGAGCTGGGATGTGACCTTAGGAAGCATGTTACGGTCCCACCCTAATCTTCTCTAACATAATACACTCTATTAACCACAGAGAGATCAGGATTGATAGCACAGGAAAAATCAGAAAACTGAGGACAGTCACAAAATATTGGGAATCATGGTCTAGCTAAATTGCTGCACATGTTTTGGGGGGGACACAATTTAATGCATGTCAATACCCAAATGTCAATACAGTGAAATTTTAAATATTGCCCCAAAAAATTCAACAAATTTCACAATAATGAGAAAACTTCCAAGCAACATGTGAGTCACTCATATTTTTGATGTTGTCAATAGATAAAATTGCTAGTAGTTAATTGCTTAATTCACCAAATAGTGGTGAATGGTTGGCTTCAGCATCTACAAATCACTTCACTGAGACATTAGAATTAATCTATTAGGACCATGCATGCAAATTTGAAGCCATGGTTAAGGTTGGATCTTGGATGGGTAAATTGGTTTTGAACACCACTGATATATAACAAGTTGTTTACATTCTGAGACTCACTTACCTCAATTAAAAATGAGGTGAAAATGATTGCCAAGTTGAAGGATGCAGGTAGAGCAGATTATGCCTTAGCATAGTCTTTTTGAGTCAGTTCTGACGTCTTTGCCTTGCACAGAAACTCTGTGTGTGTGTCCTTTCAAAACAAGGAAGACCTAGCGTGATACTCTCGGCTATACTTGTGTTTCTCATGTGGAAAGCCATGGTTATCTGAGCAGAAAATAACCAAGTAACACAAGGCAAATAATAATAATAATATTTCAGAGGGAAATTTTTAACAAGGGCACAATGTCCATTTTACAGAATTTAATTCAAACAGCAAGCAATGCATCTTCCAACCAGAACATTAGTTCTGTTTCCCAGCTGCCTTATCATTATGTCTTTACTATGTCTTATCCTAAAGTTGCTTCTGCCACATCAAAAACAATTTACCCCTAGCAAGGTTTTAAATCAAGGATATCCATCAATGCACACTAGCTTGAAGTGATGATGTTATTTTAAATACAGGGGACTGAAAACAAATGAGTTGAGAAATGTTAAATGCAGTTCAAGTTCTTGTCACACCAAACTAATTTAGGAAGTAAGATATTCAGAAACATCCTCTAATCAACTATGGTTTGATGCAGCGTAATTTTCTTGATGAGCAAAGCGGAGCTTGAACTTTTCCAACAAGCCAGTGACTGTGAAAAAAAGAAGAGGAAGGGAATTCATGTTCCTCATTCAGAACTCTTCCAACTTTTCCAAAACACGCATTATTTACAGCAAGTTTGCAAATAAACAGCAAGTCTTTGAATTAGACAATGGAGAAACTATCTTGCTGATAGCTAAATCCGGTTCGATGTCTCTTATGCCAGTGGCCAGAGTCTATCCCCTGACTAGAATTCCTCTGTATTCCAGCTTTCCTTTTGTTCTGATGGCACTTCTCCCAACCGTGTTTGACAATGAGTGATGCTCTCAAACTCTGCTCTTTCACACTCCATGGGTGACCTATAACTTTTCATGGGTGACCTTTGACCTGGGTCCTGACAGTTTGATTTATTGTCCAGTGTTATGATTTATGAGTATCTTCTCAGAATAATTAACAGACAACAGGTGGCAGCATAATAATTTTGATAACCCAGCGGTTCATGAAACCACGACAAAGGTGACTTCATTTTTCTGAATAAGAGAAGGACAACAATTAGAAGTTAAACAAAGAAATGCTTTTATGCCACAGTTTTTGGTTCTCTGTCACACAGAAGACTTATTTAGGAAGTCTGCATTCCTCTTACACACAAGGAAAAACTAAGGGGCATTTACTCTGTGAATATAAGAAGACAGTTTTCATCCACAATATTTGTAGGAAGAAGTCTTTTCCTTTCTTTGGTGAAACTTGATTAATTGAGTTTGGTCAAATCTGTCAACCAGATCACCTTTTAACATTTCATTTTTCACAATTGGTATTTCTCAGGGAAGAATCAATGGTCAAAGAAAAGTTTAGGAAAGAAAATGTTTAACTTTTACTAAGGCATTCCAACATAACCAATTATATATCTAAATAATTATCCCTAAGTATGTAAGCAAAAAGCAAACTCACCTTTTCACAAAACTTATTTTTATTTTATAGTTTACAAATAGAAGGTTGCATTTTTAAAAATACTACATTATAATGGTTCACAATAGTTTTAATTTTCTTGTCCCTCCATCTTCAGTTTTATATAATTTTTCTCTCTGACACTGCTTTTGTTCGAGACAATGGTAGCAGAGTCACTATAGATTTCATTATAGGTATCATTCTCTGCTAGGACTTGACATTTACTTCCAAATGAATCCAGAGTACATTTGGAGAAGCTCCCACCTTTAAGACTATCTAATGCTGCCTTTGTAATACCAAATTAAAAAAAGAAAGTCAGGTGAGATTGATCCCCCATTGCTCTCCATTTAATCTCTGACGAAAACAGACCTAAGAGTTACTAATGAAATTGAAGTACACAGGCCTCTGAATACGTAACAGTCCTGCCTCACACCCGCCTGCAAGGTGGTAGAAGCCCTCCCATGCGTATGAAATGAATTTATGTACAGCACCACAACAGTGATATTACAGGCTTATCATTTTAATTGACTTTTTGACATATAAAAATATTTCTGCAATCCTGCTTTACATTATAGTTTAATAACAGCTTAACATACATCTATGAAATATTCATTCCTGTTACATTCAAATTTTAAAATATCTGATGGAGAGCCTGGTTAATAGATAAAGGAAAGTCCGTTGAATATTAAAGACTCTTAGGTACAGGTTGGGTTCTCCAGTGGAATGTAAGGCACAATTACCATGGGGATCACAGATTTTTTTTTTAAAAAATTCATGAAGATTCCCTGGGACCAAAACATTGTGACTATAAGAGCAATTTTGTCATATGCCTATCATCTTCCTTTACCTACTGTAGTTGTAAAGGCAGCTGTTTCTGCAGTGACAGTTTTCACTGAAACAATCCTATTTCTAAAGATAAGTATCAGAAATATGAAATTTATGTATTTAAAGGATTAGGGTAAAAAACCCTGCATACTCACCAAGCACCTCAGCAACCTGGGTGTCACAGAAATTTTTTATGTTTGGTTAACCCCTTCTTCTGGTCCCCACTCACCCTTCAGCTTTGGCGAGCAAACTGAGAAGAGAGTTTACCTTGAGAACATGGTATGTATTCGAATCATGAAGTAATTCTAGTACTTTGGTTCCCCATCAATTTTTAAATTAATTATCCGAAAGCAAGCAGCGGTTAATTTTGGCCATAGACTTTTTGATTAGAAGCTTTGACCTCTTTTGCCTTTTGGCATCTCCTATGCAATCCTGATGACATGCGGGGTAACCCTTGACACCTGATTCAACACAGTCACACCCCAGTCGATCCGCATTCAGCAGTCCTTTTGTTGCCATTGGGTGCTCACCCACTTCAGTCCTCCTTTAAGGAACACTGTCATTCCCGTAAACTAAGCCGACGGCTGTCTGAAACTTACTTCCCAGGGAAAAGAATTAGATCCCGCCCCGCCTGGTGCCATTACTTCTGTTTTACAAACTTTATACTACAGCGTCCTCCCATATGTTTGCGCAGTGCATGAGGAGGTTTCTTTAGAAAGCGCTGATGCTAATTATAAATTTAATTTGCATTTTAATTAGAATGGTAGCAAATTAAAAGCGTGGCAGCTGGAGAATTTTGAACGCTTTGCAGAGATTTGGTGTCAATATCTCCTCTTTTCTGACTCTGCTGCCTTTTCATTTTTCTCCTCCACTATCTTCATTCACACAAGCGTACAATCTCCACTCTCTCCAATTCTCTCGTATGTATATTATACATATATACACACCACACATATATGTGTGTGTATGTATATGCTGTGCATATGTATAGACATGCATATGTGTGTGTATATATACCATGCATATATGTTTTTCTCCTCTATTTTTCTCCCAAGGATCAAGTCCTTGCTCAATTTTTTGCTGATAAACAGCGCATGTTAGCCTAGTGCTAGTACATGGTGTGCAGTAGTGATGGCTATTTAGAGTTTCTCTAACCACCGAGTTTTGCCATTTATGACTGCCATGTAGTTACAGGTAGGGGACTAATGTTTTCTCTTCCTGAATAAGGACTTTTTCTGTCTATATTTATGATAGCAATTTTTGGTCTGGAGAATTGTATCTTTAAATTACTTAAAAATCCTCACCATAGGTTGTTGGCACGTTCACAAAATATTCATCATGCATTATGCCTCTCTCCTTCACATCTAGGAAAAGACTTTGTCCAAGGTATATCTTTGGGCAAAAGCCCTGTGCTTTCAGCCTGTGAGCTTTTGCGGTGGCGGAACCTCCCGTCACTTTCTCAAAACTGTCTCTCACTTGAGATGTGAGCATGTCTGTTTTTAGCGTTCACTTGGGATGTGAGCATGTCTGTTTTTAGCTTTCACGTGAGCACATTTAGTCAGTTCTGTCGTTTTCCCTATGTTGTGTCTCCATGGTCATTTTCCTTCCTTCTGTTCACTTCCCCCACAGTGTCCTTGCTCAATAATTTTCATTAATTGATTGACAGCTCTGATAGACCCAACTAACCTCTATCTCACTCTCATGTCTGTTTTTAAATAAGTACTTGTACGTCCAACGACCTTGTCGCCTCATCAGCTATCAGAAAATGAGCATGCAGATATGGAAGGAGCTGATTAGCAAAATAAGCAATAGAGCTCATTTCTGGCTGAAGTCCACAGCGAGCAGTGATAACTAAACTTTGCCATTTTACATTTTTAAAGAAAGCCTAGAAGTAAAGAATGAGTAATAAACAAGTAAGGCTGCATCTCATTCAAACATAAGAAAAAAACAAGCCTGCATGGAGTGTCCACCAACCACCTGGGAAAGGAGTTCTTTTTGGTCAACCCCATACCTAGCCACCAAAACAATAATAATAATAATAATCACCACTGTCTTTGTGTCAGGTCTGACTCATAGCAACCCTAGAGGTTAGAGTAGAACTGCCCCATACAGTTTCCAAAGAACACCTGGAGGACTTGAACTGCCAACCTTTTGGTTATCAGATGCAGCACTGAACCCACTAGCTACCGGGATTTCCATACCTAGCCAGAGTGACTAACTTTGAAAAAGAAACATTTAATCTGGAGAGGTTGTTTATCAGAACAGAAGGCCATAAGCAGTTTGTTTCTACTGAATTCTGTGTGTTTTACTTTACCTTTTGTTCTTTTCAAGAACCAAATTTGGCCCTATCAAAAAAAAATTATTTCTATTTTTTATTTTAAAGTATGCTAGATGTATCAAAACCAAAACCAAACCCACTGCGGTGGAGATGATTCCAACTCGTAGTGAATCTATCAGGCTTTTAAAATGAACTGTTACCATGTAACCCCTTTTTACAATTTCCATCTGCATGTTAGTAAGTAGGAAATTGCACTTCAGTATCATGAAAATCCCAATACTTTACTAAGATCCAACTCGACGGCACTTGGCTTGGCTTGGTATTAAGACAAAGGAAGCAAAGTGATCCACATCTAAAATTAGCAAAACACAGGTCTTGATTGTTAGCAGTCTTATCTTAAGAGTAAAAAAGCATTGGAAAGTACTAATTACTTAGTAACTAGGAATCACATTTTTTAATCTAAAAAAATTACACAAATGATTCAATTAATGCATTGATTTCAAATGCTTTTTTAGTTTGTTCAACTCATTTAATCTAATTTACCAAATATTTATTCGACGTCTTGTATTTCAAGGGCCTTTAACATGATTTAAAGATGATTTACATCACGAATGCTGATAGACGCAGAAATTTTTGAAGGAGGTAGCATTATGTAAATACCATCACAATTTCCCCAAACGTTTGGAAGCCAAAGACAGCTAAATCACCAAATAAACTATTTCATTCACTAACAAACTTGATTAAGGTAATTTAAGAGATAAAAAATAGGTTATTTACATTTGAATCCCCAGAGAGATAATGAAAAGAAAGCTAATGTTAGTACTTTCTTTTAATAGAGGAGAGAATTGATCACGCATGCCAAGAACAACATTGTAATGATGGCAAAGGTGTTTGAGATTTTCCCAGTTTGGTTTCGTAATCATTTGAATTTTATTGAAAGTAGTGTATTTTATCTCAAAGTTAAACAACTTAGATAAAAAAAAAATGCTTCTTTAATTTATAATCCTCATTTGTCTGACAATTAAATCTCGCGCTTTGAAGAGCAGAAATATTCCTGTGATACCGGCAGTTTTAAATATATTAATAAGCTTATTCTCTTCAAAGAATGATTATTTACAATAGTGGATAATGGTATGCAAAATGTTGGCTACGACTTACCCTAATTAAGTAACATGATTACAAAATGAAATAATGAAAATAAAAGTTCTAATTTTCATTCTACCATAGCATTCGCCACTTGACTTATTTTAAGCCAAAATGAACAGACACATTGTGGTTAAAACCGTACATGTCAACTCCATGTCTTTCAAATGAAACACGTTCTCAGTGGCATTTTGCAATGGACAATACAGTTTTCCAAGATAAATCTTTTTCATTGTCGCTTTGGAAAGGTTTAGTTTTTCTTCATGTAATTTTTTTACAGCTGTACAAAACACTTTCATTAACCCAAGAATGGATTATTTGGAGTGCTAATTAATTGATTCTTCAAAATACCAATTGACACACTCCGAGGAAAAACCTGATCTAAGCAACTATGTTAATCAAGCCATTGTACTTATGGTTCTGTCGGAATATCAGACCATCTGAAATGAGGAGAACTTTGCCATTACTTGCCTGGCCCTCTCTTGGGCAACTAATTAATATGAGCCGAATATGACAGTTGTACTTGTATGTTCACCGCACTGCCTGACAATAACTCTGTAAAATAACATTTCAGTAAAAGAATGGAAACAGTATTAAATACCGTTATTGGCCTTCCTTTGATGTCTCAGAGCCATTATGAAAGCAATTACAGCAGTTTCTCTGTATGTCTACGGGGTATTTATTATCTGTATCTGTCTGAACCCTTTGCCAGGTGGAGAATATATGGCATATTAAAGTCAAGGGAATTCAGCCACAATTATCAGGATAGGAACAGACGAAGAACCAAACTCAGAGTTTTGCTTATGATCCCGCCAGAAAACGGTGATTTAATATTAAAACATGGAGACCTGTGGAGAACTTTTAGTTTAGCTTAAATAAATAAAAATTCTTGTAGTTTTAGCTTAAATGAATTAAAATAAATAAAAAACTTGTAGTTTAGCTTAAATAAATAAAAATAAATAAAAAACTTGTAGTTTAGCTTAAATAAATAAAAATAAATAAAAAACTTGTAGTTTTAGCTTAAATAAATAAAAACTCTCCAATTCACAACGCTCATGAATCCAGGGTAAAATTAATTAAAATCAATAGGGAAAATACAAAAAAAGGGGGGGGGGGGAGAACAACTCAGGGAAGCCTCAGAAAATGTATTTTGCTTCTTAATTATAAATGAGTGCTCTACTTTTCAACCAATCCCTTCCTAACCAACTGGTGCAATGTGATAGATGGATGTATTTCCTTTTCTCCAGATAAAATTGTCCGTGCTGTTTCTCATATATGAAGCAACAGACATCAAGAAGGACTCATTTTTTTGTCCCACTTCTAGGACTGTTTCTCACATCGCTGGAATTTGGCATGATTCATACGTAGTTGAATTCATCAGCTGAGATCTGACTCCCTTCTGTCAAAGGAAGATTCCTCCGGACTTCAAAGGACAATTCTGAGTGACACGCAAGTGCCGAATGTGGACTGCCCCATGGAGCAGTTTCCTCGGAGGGCAGCGACTGCGGACTAGCCTCACAGGACTCAGTTCAGGGGATATTGATTGGGCCCTCCCTATGTGTTCAGCAGTCTGTGAATGTGATGAACAATAAAGGCATGAAAAAGGCGTATGGGAGGAGGTTTGCGCCTTCACGGTCTATGAGGATGGAGCTGGAGACTGGCGGTTCTTGAGCCACGCATGGGCAAAATCCTTTACGTGCATTATCTTATTTTATCTGTATAACAGTCATAAGAGGTCATTTTTGTCCTTTTCGGTTATAGATGAACAAACCATGGTCCAGTGAGGTGAGGCAGTTTACCCAAAGTCACCAGTTAAGTTACAGAGCTGGGATTCAAACTTAGCTTCTCGCTGGATTCACTAGCTTATACTCTTTCAAATGCCTAAAAGCTCAGAGGTGAAAATTCTGGGTAGAAAAGGGGTGTCATGTGCTGCTATAGGTGGATGGAGGGAGAGATTTAGATGGAGGTACTGGAGAAAAGATTCCCCAACGATTTTTGACTTCAAGTTTTGTCTTGCTGCTGGGAAAGTACCTTAGGTATGAAGAGAATTTCCAACTTTTATATATTTCATGATTTTGAAGACACAAAAATAAGGTCTTATGTTATGAAGATAAGAGACTTCATGATTTGTAAAATACTACATTAAGGTTTTTGGTGTTATTGGTATAAGAAACGATATTATTAGATGGTTCAGACAGGTTTGACCAAGATGTATTTGGAGGACATTGACGAGATCAATTACTTGGAATTAAGAGTCAGCAATCCTGTGTCCATATGACTATGAAACAACAGAGTCATACATAAATCCTAAAAGGACAGAACACCTTTGGTGGAGATGAACTTTTTCAAGTTCTGTACAAAGAGAACGTGGAACATTTCATGAATAATTTGAGTTTGACAGCCTCAACTATGATGAATGATTCTTCTTTCTCTCTTTTCCTTTTCCTCTCCTCCTTCATCTGTCTTGTCTTCTTTTGGTAAGGTTGTTTGAGAAATCAAACCACTATGCATAACAGGAAGGATACAGTTTTCTACTACTATCTCTGCCTGCAAATGTTGCTGCAGCTGCTTCTTCTACTAGTGCTACTACTATGAGAGAGAGAGAGAGAGAGAGAGCCCACTGCTGAGACTTTCAAAAAAGGTCTTAACTGAGTGAGAGACAGGATGTAGACTTGGGGAAGGCCCTCAGAAGCAACTTAGTTTTGCTCCACTGTAATTTAGTCTTAGCAGAGTTCACTGTGTTGGCATTCCCAGCACACACAGACTCCTAAAATCTGAATTGAACAAAGTTTCTCATTTTTCTCCAGAAAATAAAAAATATTTTTTATATTTCTAATACGTTAGCGAAAGAATATCTTATTGATACATAGGTGGGCATGTAAATTTATACGGGAAGGTCCATTTTCACTCAATCATAATAAAAAAGAAAAGAAAGTAGTAAGCCATCTGTGAGCAGGGAAAATGTGAAGGGCAGAGAGCGAAGCCAAACCTGGGTTCAAAGCCTAAGTCCTTTACTATACATCTCAATTTTCCTTCACAGTAAACATAAACAGGAGACCTCAGTAGTACAGAAGTTTAATGTGCCCTGCTGTTAACAAAAAGGTTGGAGGTTTGAGTCTACCCAGAGGTGACTTGGAACAAAGACCTGTTGATTTACTTTCAAAAAATCAGTAGCTGAAAACCCTGTGAAGTACCTTCCTACTCCAAAATACACAGGGCCATCATAAGTCAGAATCAACTTGATGGCAATTGGGTAAACACGAATATTATCTACGTTCCAAGGCTGTTGTGAAGAAAAACACCATGCATCTACTATTGTGCCTGGTACATAGCAGACGCTTGGTAGATATTACCACTCCTTTTTTTTCTTTATTGTGATTAAGTAAAAGTATACAACCCAAATTGGTTTTGCATGACCACCTATCTGCAGCTCCCTCTGCTGCCCTTTTTACTTTGTATATCTAGTATCCTATTAACAAGCCTCCACTCTCTTCTCTCTCGTCTAGAAAGAGACCAGTAGGACAGCCTCCTGTAAATGCCTAGAACTATAAAGTACACACAACATATGGTCACACTGTGTCTCCTAGTCCAGTCCATTCTTGTCTGCAGAATTGAATTATTGGTTTCTGGTCAGGGATACCAGCAGGTACAGGAGCCATACTCCCAGGGGATCCTCAAGGCTGTTGGACCATCAATTCACGTCTTTTGGTAGAGTTCCTGGACTGCACATCTCTTTTTCTTGTGTTGCCTCAGAGACTCTACATTATGTCCCCCATCATGGCTGTCTTTGGTCGTGGCAGGTAACCATCTGGTTCTTCTGGTCTCATGTGATTCAGTCTCCCACTCATATGGGTTCTTCAGTCTCCTGGGCTTTTTTTTCCTTGCATCTTTTTGTTCTCGGTAATCATCGGTTGCAGATGAGTTTGGACAATTTGGTGTATATTAGGTGGCAGCTTGCTGGCTTTTAAGAACCCAGACACCACTCACCAATATGGGGTACAGAAGACACTCTTAGCAATAGGCTAGTTATGCCAATTGGCCTTGATGTCTGCTAAAAACTTTCTCCCCAGGCCCCCATCCCTGCTACTCTATCCATTGAGATATTAAGTTGAGTTTAGAAAAACTTTCAGTTTATGGTGAAGATCAGTTAAGCTTATCTACTCTCTACTGTGTGCTGTTACTGCTTTCACCTAACCAAATTTCTGTCTGCTATCTAATCTGTGACCAACCCTCCCCCTCACTCTCCACCTTTATAGCAATCAAAGAGTCTTTTTTTCTGTGCATAAGTCTATTTTTAAGTCCTTATAGCAGGAGTCTCATACAATATTTGTCCTTTCGCTGCTGACAGATTTCACTCAGCAGAATGTCTTCTAGTTTAAACTAGGTTACAAGATGTTTCCTGAAATCATCATTGTTCTTTACCATTGAGTAAATGTACCACATTTTATCCATTCATCTATTGACAGGCATATAGGTTGATTACATCTTTTTGCTATTGTAGACAGTGCTGCAATAAACATTTGCGTGCGTGCATCTGTTCATGTGACCACCTTTATCTCTATAGGATATATTCCTAGCAGTGAAATTAGTGGATCAAATGATGTTTCTATTTCTAGCTTTTTAGAAAGCACCAAATTGCTTCCCAAAGAGGTTGTAACATTTTGCAATCCCACCAACAGTGTATATGTAGATCACTTTGAGTAAAACAGATATTTGCAGTGTTATGTCTTCCTATTGATGAACAGAGGAGGTTTCTCCACTTACATGAGTTTCTTTTGGTTTCTTACTGTAAGGTCTTGTAATTGTCTCTGTATAAGTCTCTCGATTCTCTATTTATTCCTAGGTATTTTATCTTCCTGAAGGCTATAGTAAATGGCATTGATTGAGTGATTTCCTCTTTGATGTTCTCTTTGTTACGTTTATCTTACATTCTGATACTTTGCGGAACTCTTCTATTAGTCTGAGTAGTTTATTGATGGATTCTATAAGATTCTCTGTGTATACAATCACATCATGTGCAAATAGGCAGATTTTTACTTATTCTTTGCCAGTGTGGATGCCTTTTATTTCTTTGTCTTGTCTAATTGCTCTGGCTAAAATCTCTAGAAAAATATTGAATCTAAATGGTGAGAGTCGGCATCCTTGTCTGTTTCCCATTCTCAGGGGGAGTTTTTCGTTCTCTGTCCATTCAGGGTGGTAAAGGCAGTTGGTTTTGTGTATATGCCCCTTATTTTATTGAAGAATTTCCCCTCTATTCTTATTTTGCTGAGAGTTTTTAACACGAATGGGTGTTGAACTTTCTCAAATGCCTTTTCTGCATCAATTGACAAAATCAGATGATTCTTATCCTTTGTTTTATTTATGTGGTTGATCACATTAATTGTTTTTCTGAAGTTGAACGAGCCTTGCATCCCAGCTATGAATCCACCTTCATTGTAATGAATTATTGTTTTTTTTTTTTTTTGATATGTTGTTGAATTCTATCGTCAAGAATTTTGTTAATATTTGCATCTGGGTTCATGTGTGATATTGAACTGTGATTTTCCCTTTTTGTGTGATCTTTCCCAGGCTTTGGTATCAGTGTTGTACTGGCTTCATAGAATTAATCTGAGAGTATTCCATTCCTTTAGATGCCTCAGTAGTATTGGAGTTAACTCTTCTCTAAAAGCTTGGTGGAATTCTCTGGTGGAGCAATGTGGACCAGGACTTTCTTTGGTTGGTAGTTTTTTGACAATTTTTTCCAATCTCTTCCATTGTGATGGATTTTTGTTCTCCTTGTGATAATTTTGGTAGATGATATGAGTCTAGAAATTTGTCTATTTCCTCTAGGTTTTCAAATCTCTTAGAGTACAGTTTTTCATAGTATTTTGTTTTGATACTTTTGATTTCAGTTGGGTCTGTTGGGATATCTCCCATCTCATTTCTTATTTGGGTTATTTGTTTCTTCTTCTGTTTTTCTATTGTAAGTTTAGCCAAAGATTTGTCAGTTTTGTACATCTCTTCAAAAATCCAACATTTGGTTTTGTTAATTTCTTCAATTTTTCTTCTGTTCTCTAACTCATTTAGTTCTGCTCTAATCTTTATTAGCTGTTTTATTCTGGTGCCTGAGTGATTTCTCTGTTGCTCTCTTTCTGCTTATTCAAGCTGTAGGGTGAATTCTTTGCTTTGGGTCTTTTCCTTCTGGATACATGCATTTATTGAGATAAACTGACCTCTGAGCACTGTTTTTGCTGAATCTCATAGCTTTTGGTAGGATGTATTTTCATTCTCATTTGATTGCATAAATTTCTTTATTTCATCCTGGATTTTTCTATAACCCATGGCTTTTTGAGCAAGGTGTTGTTCGGTTTCCACAAGTTCCAATTTCTATGTTTTTTCTTTCTGCTGTTGATTTTGACTTTTATGGCTTAATGGTCTGAGAAGATGCTTTGCAATAATTCAATGGGTTGAATTTTGTTGAAACTTGCTTTATGTCCTAACACCTGGTCTTTTCAGGAAAATGTTCTATGTGCACTGGAGAAGAATTTGTACTTATCTGTTGAAGGATTAAAAGTTCTGTATATGTTGATGAGGTCTAGTTGGTTAATTGTGGCGATAAAATCATTTGTGTCTTTACTGAGCTTTCTCTCTGGATGATCTATCCATTACTGAAAGTGGACTGTTGAATTCTCCAACTATTATTGCAGAGTGATCTATCTCAGTTTTCAGTGTAGTCAGTGTCTGATGTTTTTACTTTTTTTTTTATTACGATTGAATGAAAATGTACATTCTCATATAAATTTGCATGCTCATCTGTATGCATCTTCCACTGCCCACCCTGCATGGTGACAGCACACTCTTACTCTCTGCTCCATACATGTCTTATTCTCCCAACAGTCTCCTGTCTCATCCTCTCCACTCACTCTACTTTCTCCAGTATGAATTCAGCAGAATGATATCCTATAGATACATAGAACCATAAAGTGCCCATAAAATATGACCACTCTACATTGCCAAGTCCAATCCATTTCTGTCCAAAGGATTGACCTTAACTGTGGCTCATGGACAGGGGCAGCATCAAGGCCAAGGGCCATGCTCCCAGGGGAAACCCGAAGCGCCTGGACCATGAATTGTAGTCTTTTAGTGGAGATTTCAGGATGCACCCCTATTTATTCTTGTGTTGCCAGTGAGACTCAAGTTTGTAAGCTCCATCGCGGCTATAACTAGTGGTGGCCGGCCACCATCTGGTTCTTCTGGTCACAAGTCAATGAAGACACATACATTCACAAGGGTCTCTTCGTATTCGGAGTTCTCTTTCCCCCATGTCATTATAGACCTTGGTAATCATTCATTCCTGCTGAGTTGGGACAATTTGCTGTACCCTCAGATGTCAGTTTGGCACCCTTTAAGACCCCAGACACCACTCACCATTGTGGGAGGCAGAGAGTCCTCATTAGCAAAATGCTAGTTGTGCCGATTGGTCTCAATTTTCCCTGAGAGCACAGCACACAGCCCCCTGACCCAGCAAGTTTATCCTTGCAATATTGAATTAAGATGGGAGGAGTACTCAAGCTGTGTTGAAATGCAGTTAATATTGATCTTCTGACTAATGTGTGCTCTCCCTGATTTCACCCAACCAAATTTCTAACAGCTATCTAATCTAAACCCTCCCATCATCGCCCTCCTATCCTTCCCACCCTTGTAGCCATCAAGGAGTCTTTTCTTCTATGCATGAGTCTGATTTTAAATTCTTGTCATAGGGGTCTCATACAATATTTTTGCTTTTGTTGCTGACTATTTTCTCTCAAAATAATGTCCTCCAGTTGAAACCGGGTTATGTTTCCTGAAATCATCGTTGTTCTTTATCATTGCATAGTGTTCCACTGAGTATATATATCACAGTTTACCTACCCATTCCTCTGCTGTTGGGCATCTGGGTTGATTCCATTTTTTTGCTATCATGGACTGTGCTGCTATAAACACTTGTGTGCATGCATCACTTGGTGTGAATGACACTGATTCTGTAGGATACAATTGAAGCAGTGGAATTATTGGGTCAAATGGTATATCTACATGCAATTTTCTAAGGGAGTGTTAGATTGTTTTCCAAAGAGGTTGCAAAATTTTGCAATCCCACCAACAGTGTAGGAGAGCTACACTTTCTCCACAGCCTCTCCAGCATTTGTTGTTTTGGCGTTTTGGGTTTTTTTAATCATGGCCAACCTTGTTGAGGTGAGATGGTATCTCATTGCAGTTTGGATTTGAATTTCTTTAACGGCTAATGATGGTGAACATGTCCACATGTGTTTTTTGATTGCCTGAACCCCTCTTTAGAGAAGTGTCTGTCCATCTCCTTTGCCCATCACTTAACTGAGTGATTTATCTTTTTCTTCTTGATATTTTGTAGTACCTTATAGACTATGGAGATCAGGCATCAGTCTGACATAGAGTTGCCAAATATTTCTTCCCATTCTGTAGGTGGCTTTTTAATTCTATTAATAAAGTCTTTGGATGAGCATAAATGTTTGACTCTTATTAGTTCCCATTTATCTATTTTCTCTTCTGTTGATTGTGGTTTGTTTGATAGATTTTGAAATTTACGTTGTGACGGCACTTGGCTGGCTATGTTGTGTATTAAATCTTCCATTGTTGTTCCTACTTTTTCTTGGATGAGCTTTAGCGTTTTAGATTTGATACTTAGGTCTTTTATCCAGCTTGAGTTGGTTTTTGAATAAGGTGTAAGATATGGGTCTTGTTTTAATTTAGTGCAGATGGATATCCAATTTGCCAGCACCATTTGTTGAAGAGATTGTTTTTACTCTAGTTTAATGTCTTAGGGCCTTGGAAGTATATCAACTGTTCATAGCTAGATGGTGTTATCTCTGGGGTCTCAATTCTGTTCCATTGATCTACCTGTCTGATTTTGTACCAGTCCCAGGCTGTTTTGACTACTGTGGCAGTGTAATAGGTTCTGAAGTCAGGTAGTGAGAGGCCTCCCAGTGTGTTCTTCTTCTTTAGTAGTGCTTTGCTTATCCGGGACTTCATCCCTTTCCAGACAAAGTTGGTAATTTGTTTATCCATCTCATTAAAAAATGTCACTGTAATCTATATCAGGATTGCATTCTATAAATAGATTGCTTTGGATAAAATAGGCATTTTCACAATGCTAAGTCTTCCTATCCATGAGCAGGGTAGGTTTCTCCATTTATGTAAGTCTCTTTTAGTTTCTTGTAGTAAGGACTTGTAGTTCTCTTGGTAAAGGTCTGTTATTTCTCTGGTTACTTCTCTGGTTATTTCTCTGGTACTTTATCTTGTTAGGGGCTATAGTAAATGGTATTGATTTGGTGATTTCTTCCTTAATAATCTTGTTGTTGGCATAAAGGAATCCTACCGATTTACTTATGTCTATCTTGTATCCTGAGACTTTGCTGAACTCTTCTATCAGTTTGAGTAGTTTCCTTATGGAGTCTTTGGGATTCTCTGTGCATGCAATCATAGCATCTACAAACAGGGAGAATATTACTTCTTCTTTGCCAATGCAGGTGCCCTTTGTTCCTTGGTCTTGTCTAATTGCTCTAACTAGAACTTCTAGTACAATGTTGAATCGGAGAGTTGAGAGTGGGCATGCTTGTCTAGTTTCTGTTCTCAAGGGAAATTATTTCAGTCTCTCCCCATTCAGGATTATGCAGGCAGTTGGCTTTGTATAAATGGCCCTTATTGCATTGAGGAATTGGCTGTCTATTCCTATTTCACTGAGAGTTTTTAGCACGAATGAGTGTTGGACTTTATCAAGTGTCTTTTCTGCATCAATACACAAGATCACTTGATTCTTGTCTTTTGTTTTATTTATGTGGTTGATCACATTAATTGTTTCTGTGGTGTTGAACAAGCCTTGCATCCCTGGTGTGCATCCAACTTGGTCATAATGCATTATTTTGTGGATATATTGTCGTATTTTATTGGCAAGAATTTTGTTGAAGATTTTTTCATCTAGACTCATGAGTGGTATCAGTCTATAGCTCTCCTTTTTTGTTGGACTTTTCTCTGGCTTTGGCATCAGGCTTACACTGGCTTCATAGAATGAATTTGGAAGTATTCCATCCCTTTCTATACTATGAAATAGTCTCAGTAATATTGGAGATAACTCTTCTCTAAAAGCTTGGTAGAATTCTGTGTTGAAGCCATCTGAGCCCGGGCTTTTGTTGCTTGGCAGCTTTGGGATGACTTTTAATCTCTTTGTTTGTGGTGGGTTTGTTAAGTTGTTCTGCTTCACCTTGTGATAATTTTGGTAGGTGATATGAATCAAGAAATTTGTCCATTTCCTCTGGGTTTTCAAATTTGTTACAGTCTTTCATAGTTTTCTGATATTTTTATTTTCTGTCGGATCTGTTGTGACAACTTCCCTTTCATTTCTTATATGATTTTTTTGTTTCCTGTTTTTCTTTAGTAAGTTTAGCCAGTGGTTTGTCATTTTTTCAATTCTTACTCTATTCTCTATTCACTTAGTTTGGCTTCTAATTTTTATGATGTTTTCTTCTGGTGCTTGAGGGGTTCCTCTGTTGCTCTCGCTCTACTTGTTCAAGCTGTAGGGTTAGTTCTATGACTTGGTTTCTTTCTTCCTTCCAGGTGTGTGCATTTATGGAGATCAACTGACCTCTAAGGACTGCTTTGGTTGTATCTCATAGTTTCTGGTAGGAAATGTTTTCATTCTCATTGGAATCCATGAATTTCTTTATTTCATCCTTGGTTTCTTTTATAACCCATGGTTTTTTGAGCAAGATGTTGTTCAGTTTCCATGAGTTCCACTTTCTATCTATGTTTTTTCTGCTATTGATTTTGACTTTTATGACTTTATGATCTGACAAGATGCTTTGCATTAATTCAATGGTATGGATTTTGTTGAGAATTGCTTTATGTCCTAACCCATGATCTATTCCAGAGAATGTCCCATGTGCACTGCAGAAGAAGGTGTAGTTGTCTGCTGATGGATACAAAGTTCTGTGTACGTCAGTGAGGTCTACTTGGTTAATTGTGGCAATAAGGTTTTTTGTGTCTTTATTGAGCTTTTTTCTAGATGAACTGTCCAATATTGAGAGTGGAGTGTTGAAGTCTCTTACTATAATTGTGGAGTGAACTATCTCCTTTTTCAGTGTAGTCAGTGTTTCTTCTACATATTTAGGTGCTCTAATATTAAGTGCATAAATATTTAATATTGTTAAGTCCTGCTTGTGTATTGAACCTTTAAGCAATAGTGTCCATCCTTGTCCACAATGGTGGATTTTATATTAAAATGGATTTTATCTGAGATTAAAATTGCCACACCTGCTCTTCTTTGTCCATTGTTAGCTTGACATATATTCGTCCATCCTTTAATTTTCAGTTTGTTCCTGTCTTTAAGTCTAAGGTGAGCTACTTGTAGGCAACATATTTGTGGGTCATACCTTTTGATCCTAGATGTCACTTGATGTCTCTTTACTGGAGCATTCAGTCCATTCACGTTCAACGTAATTATTGGTAGGTATGTGTTCAGTGCTGCCATTTTGATATGTTTATTTTTGTGTTGATGTTTCTCTGTTATCCTTATTAATCTGTTCCGAGACATTCTTCTTTGTGAGCTGATTTTTCACCTTTTCCAGAGCTGGTTTTGTAGTTATTGAGACTCCTCTGTTACATTTCTTGAGATGGTATATTGCATCTTTGTTGTGCTTATGGCTGCCCCTATCATTCCATTTAATAAACTATGTATAAACACAATTTTAATTACTATCAGTCTTGTCAACTTCCTCTCCATCTGGAAGGACTGTAATAGAATAGTAAATCCTTCTTTTTAGTATGATGACATCATCATTTTTGTGATATGATCACTGTATTATTTTTTTTCAATATTATAGCTTTGATTGAGTTTGAAGCCTTCCCTAGTGTAAAGTGAATGATTTTTTTCTTCTAAGCAAAAGCCAAGGGATTCTTTCAGTATTTCGTGTAGCTTTGGTTTGGTTTTTACAAAGTCTCTGAGTTTCTGTTTATCTGGGAATGTCTTCATTTCATTTTCATATTTGAAAGATAGTTTTGCAGGATATATCATTCTTGGTTGGAAGTTCTTCTCCTTCAAGACTTTGAATATATCATTCTACTGTCTCTGTGCCAGCATCAGTTCTGCTGAGAAATCTGACGAAAGCCTACAGAGTTTCCCTCTGAATGTTAGCTTTGCTTTGAGTCTTGCTGCCTTTAAGAGTTTCTGCTTATGTTTTATTTTGTTAAGCTTGATTATAATGTGTCTTGGAAACCTTCTTTGGAGATCTATATAGAGTGGTGTTCAATATGTATCTTGGATGTCTATTCTCTTCCTTCACAATTTCTGGGATGTTCTTTGTCAGCAGCTCAGGAACAATACTCTCTGTATTCTCTGGTGTCTCGCCCTGTTCAGGGACTCCAATTAATCGAAGGTTTTTCCTCTTAATAGAGTCCCACGTGCTTCTTAATGCATCTTTATTTTTCTTGTTTCTTTTTTCTGATTTTTCCTCATAGATGTCGGAGTCAGTATCTCTGCCTTCCAAGTTAGAAAGTCTCTTTTATATTTGTTCCATTCTTTTTTCTTGGCTTTGGATTGACATTTCTAGGTCTTTGATTTTGTTCTTGATCTGTTGGATTTCAGAGTACCGGTGTTCCATCAGATCGAACAGCTTGCTTAATTTTTCACTTTGCTCTGCTGCATTTTGTGTTAGGTTAGGAAAGATCTCTATGTAATCCTTTTGTGTTCACTTTCCAATAATTTCAGAAAAACTTCTTCATCCGGAAAGCTCTTTGGTTGTTTCACTTGGGGGCCTTCTGAAGTCGTGGGAGAGATGCTGTGAGGATGGACTGCAGTTGTTTCTCTATGTCATCTTAAAACGAGAAGTGAATGGTATCTGACTATTTCCCAGGTAAGTCAAGTTTTCAGGTGTACAGGGCCCTCTTCCCAACTGGCATAGTAAGCATCTGTATATGTAACCCCAGATTTTATGAACTAGTTCAAAATGCAGCAAGGCTACTGCCCTGTTGTCGTCTGCTGACAGGCTCCAGCTGTAGGTGACACTATGTAAAATATTGCTTTTCTACTGGCGAAGTGCTCTCTTGTGGGCAAGCACTGGCTCTGAGCCAGGAACTGGGTCTCACTGAGGCTTCTGTACTCAAGATGGCATCCTGCACAATCTCGCCTCTCAATACCTCCATGCAAACTACGGCAGAGGCAGAAGGAGAGGCCAGAGGTGCTGAGACACACAGAGTACAGTCTCTGTTCCTGGGCCCCAGTTGTAGGTGATACTGTATAAACTGCTGCTTTTCTGCTGGAAAAGCACTCTCTTCAGGCAGACACCGCCTCCCAGGCTAAGAATTAGGTCCAGCCTGCACCTCTGTATCCAAGGTGGTGTCCTGCATAAGCTCACCTCCCTGACTCTCTGCACAAACTACACTGTGGCAGAGGCAGAAAAAGAGGCCAAAGGAGACAAGATGCACAGTGTCCCAAGCTGGGCCCCCCAAATATGGCAATTACACCCTCCGATCCCACCAGCAGTGCATCCGAGACTAGCCACTAGTCAAGACCCAGCTCCACTGGTCGGCCAAGACAGTGGGAAAAAAAAAGTCAGAATCGTGAGTTACCTTCGGTCTGTGAAAGCAAGGACTGGCCAGAAGCAGGAGTCAGCTGAAGAGAGGAGGTTTTCTGTTCAGTGGTATGACGGCACTTGGCTTTGGCTGGCTGGTATGAAGTCCAAATTAACAGCCCTGAGTCGTGTCCTAGGGCTCACTAGGTGACCAGAAGGTTCCATTTAATTATCAGTTCAGGTTTTGGTTTCCAGAGGGATTTAGGGAGAAGTGTGGTTAGTCCACCATCTTGACTTCACCTTGTTTGATGTTTTTAAATGCTCTGGCATTTGTGCCTAATATTTAATAGTGTTGTGTCCTTCTTGTGTATTGAACCTTTCAACAATAAATAATGACCATCCTTGTCCATGATGGTGGATTTTACATTAAAATCAATTTTACCTGAGATTAGTATTGCCACACCTGCTCTTGTATGTTGTTAGGTTGATATACATTACTCCATCCTTTAATTTTCAGTTTGTTCATATCTTTGAGGCTAAGGTGAATTTCTTGTAAGCAACATATAGACAGACCGTGTCTTTTGATCCAGGATGTTACACGTTGTCTCTTTATTGGAACATTCAGTCCATTTACATTCAATGTAACTATTGATAGGTATGTGTTTAGTGCTGTCACTTTGATGCATTTATTTTTGTGTTGATGATTTATATGTTCTTTTTAATATTCTGTTCTTGGTCATTCTTCTGTATTGGTGATTTCTCATCTTTTTCAGTGTTGGTTTTTGTGTTTATTGAGACTCTGTCTTATGCTTCTTGTTTTGATATACTGATCGTTGTGGTGCTTTGTGGCTACCCCATGATTCCCCTTACTATGTGAAGCTTAAACCCAATTTTAACTTCTGCATATCTCTGTAACTTCTCTCCATCTGAAAGGACTATAACTACTGTAGTATATCCCTCTTTTTAGTGTCGTAGTGTCACAGTTTTCATGATATGATCACTGGTTTCCCTCTTAATATTGTAGCTTTGAATGAGTTTTGTGATTCCCTGAGCAGGATTCTGGATGCTGTGTTCTGCATTGTCTCCTTAAACTTCCACTTAATGGTTTTGTTTTTCTAAGCAAAGAGTTTCTTTCAGTATTTCTTGTAGTGTTGCTTTGGTTTTTACAAGCTCTCTAAGACTCAGTTTATCTGTGAATGTCTTGATTTCATCTTCATATTTGGGAGACAATTTTGCGGGATATATACTTCTTGGTTGGAAGTTTTCCTCCTTCAATGCTTTGAATATGTCATCACACTGCCTCCCTGCCAACATTGTTTCTGCCAATAAGTCAGGTGAAATCCTACAAAGCTGCCCTCTAAGTGTTAGGTTTGGTTTCAGCCTTGGTGCCTTTAAGCAAATCTGTTTATGTTTCATTTTATTAAGATTGATTATACTATGTCTTGGTATCTTTCTCTTGGTATCTAGTTATTGTGACATTTGATACATGTGTTAGATATCTATGTTCTCTTCTTTAATGATTTCAGGGTGGTTTTCTGTCAACAACCCTACAACAACCGTCTCTGTTTTCAGCTATCCCTCCCTGTTAAGGACCTCCAATTAACTGTAGATTATTCCTCTTAATAGAGTCCCATTTGTTTCCTAATCCTTCTTCATTTTTCTTATTTCTTTTCTCTGATTTCTCCTCATAAATGCTGCTATCACTTGCTCTTTCTTCAAGTCACTAAATCTGACTTCTGTCTCCTCAGTTCTTCCCTTTTGGCTTTGTGGTGATTTGTCTAATCTGTAACTCTGTTATTGATCTGCTGAACTTCAGACCATTGATGTTGCGTGAGTTCAAATACCTTGCTTAACTTTTCATTTTGCTCTGCTGCATTTTGTTTAATCTCTAGGAGGTCTCTATATATAATTCTTTTGTGTTTGAACTCTTATAGATTCAGAAAGACTTCTTCACTTGGGAAGTTTTGGGATTCTTTATTTTGAGAGTTTTCTGAAGCCATGGTGGACTGTTTCTTTAAATGGCTAACAATGGTTTGTTGCCTTTGGGCCATCTTGTGGCTGTTCAGTTTCTCTGTTGTTACCACAACAGGAGCTGAGGCATAGTTCAGAGAAGGGAGTTGGTCACCAGCCACCTCTATGTACTCTAATGACTGGCCCCCATGGACTCTCTGTGGTGGCAGGCCCTGCCTCCTGGTTGACCAAGACCACACCCTACTTATGGAGTCACTGTGGGACATCAAGCAATCCTATGGTGTGGGTCAGTAAAGGCTGGAAGAGATGCCACCATACCATTCAGCAGCTATTTCTCCAAGCAGTCTTATTTTAAAATGCTGTGAGCTGTCCAGGAGCTGCCGAAATCAATCCGTTTGTCAGGTGTGGCAAGCCCACCCTGCCTTCCAGCTGATATGGGAAGCATCTCTTCAGCAGCCACAAGATGCAATGATGTATTTCAAAGTAGGGAGGGGTTACAGCCTTTTTGCCTTCCTCAGCTGGGCCACACCCATAATATAACACTGTGCTAAACTTAACAGCCTTTCTTCTGAAAAAGCACTTTCTAGATGGCACTGCTTTTTTCTCTTGGAATTAGCCCCTGCTGAGTGCTTTCATTCAGTGACTCTGCCTCCCAGTAGACCAAGATGGTGTCCCCTTCCCACTGTGAAACAGCAGAATCTATGACAGAGCTCAGAAAAGAGGGTGGAGGGGTAGTGATTCCCCTAGCTATCAAGTGCACTCTCCAAATTTGGCTATCCCATGAATTGTCTGTCTGCTGCACCATACACTGTTTACTTTAGCTCTATACTTCAGTGTACTTACTGGCTCATGCCCATTTCCCGCCTCCCAGATAACAAAGACGGCGTCAGTACTTGCAGTCTGCCCAATCAGTGAGTCAGCAGGAGTGGAACTCAGTGTGCACTGCATCACGTTAGAGAGAGGTATTATCACATTTAGTGGCATGTAGTCCAATCTGACAACCCTCTGCTGCATCCTAGGGCTCACTGAATGTCCAGAATGACCTGTTCAATTATCAACCCAGGCCTTAGTTTTCAGAGGGAATTGAGCAGACGTGTTTCTATTCCACCACTTGGCCCTGGCCCTAAAAAGTTCTTTATATGTCAATGAGGTCTAGTTAATTGATTGTCACAACACAATATTCTGTGTCCTTACTGAGCTTTCTTTCTGGATTATCTGTCCATTGCTGAAAGTGGGGTGTTGAAGTCTCCTACTATTACTGTGGAGTGATCAATCTCATTATTCAATGCTGTCAGCATTTGTTTGATGTATTTAGATGCTCTGATATTGGGTGAAAAAATATTTAATATTGTTACATCCTACTTACATATTGAAACTTTCAGTAATAGTGACCATTCTTGTCCACAGTAGTGGACCTTACATTAAAATCTATTTTATCTGAGATTAGTACTGCCACTGTTATGCTTCTTTGTGTGTTGTTAGCTTGGTATGTACTCTTTTGTCCTTTGATTTTCAGCTAGTTTATATCTTTGAGTCTAAGATGTCTTTCTTGTAAGCAACATATAGACGGGTCATGTCTTTTGATTCAGGTTGTCACTCTCTGCCTCTTTATTGGAGTATTGAGTCTACTTGCACTCAGGAGCAGAGTCAAGATGGTGGACTAAGTATCTGCTTGTATCCCTTTGAAAACCAATTGATAGTCAAATGGAGCCTTACGGTCACCTAGTGAGTCCCCAGGACATGGCACAGGGCTATTAATTTGGACTTCATAACACAAAATGAAAAACCTCCTCTCTTTCACTGATTTCCACTCCAGGTTAGTCCTGGCTCTCACGGACTGAAGGTAAACTCACCATTTTGACTTTTTTTCTCTGTCTTGGCTGGCAGGCGGAGCTGGGTCTTGCCTAGCAGCTAGAGTCAGAAGCACTGCTGGTGGGATAGGCAGGTGAAATTGCCATATATTGAGAGCCAGGCTTAGGACTCTGTTAATATAGCCATTTGGGGCCTGTCTTTTTATCACTGCCACAGCACGGTTTGTACAGAACCGCAGTGCCTGTGTGTGGGACGCCATGTTGGATAAGGAGATTTTAGTGGGACCTAACTTATAGCCTGAGAGCCAGCACCTGCAAACAGGACAGCATTTCTCTGACAGAAAAGTAGTAGTTTACACAGTGTTGCCTAGGGTGTGGGCCCAGCAACAGAGGCTGAGGACTCACTACCTCTTGACAGTTTTAGCCCCTCTATCTGCCAGCCATGTAGAGGGAACCATCTTAGATACGGTGGCTGCAGCTGGACCTATTTCTTAGCTTGAGAGACAGAGCCTGCCCACAGGAGAGCACTTTTCTACCAAAAAAGCAGTAGTTTTCGCAGTGTCACTTAAAGCTGGGCCCTGTCAGCAGAGGCCAACAGGGTGCAGCATTGCTGTATTTTGAACTAGTTTGTATCATCTTGGGTTGGATATAGAGATGCTTACTTTGCCAGTTGGGAAGAGTGACCTCTACACCTGAAAACCTGACTGACTTGGGAAGTGGTCAGATTCCTTTTATTTTACATTTAAAGACAGCCTAGAGAAACATCTGCAGTCCATCCTTACAGTATCTCTCCCAGCCTTTACTTATGGACATGAAACCCAAAAAGCAACAGATGCTTATGGCATACAAGAAATCACCCATGACTTCAGAAGGCTCCCAAACAAAACAACCAAGGAGTTTTCCGGATGAAGAAACTTTTCAGAAATCATCAGAAGGTGAATACAAAAGGATTGTATACAAAGCCCTTCTAGACCTTATACTAAATGCAGAAGAACAAAAGGAAAAATTAAGCAAGCTGTTCGATCTGATGGAACATCAATACTCTGAAATCTGACAGATCAAGAACAAAATCAAAGACATAGAAACTTCCATTCAAAGTCAAGAAAACAGAATGCAACAAATGGAAAAAAAAAATTCTGACTTGGAAGACAGAGCTACTGATGCCAGTGTCAATGAGCAGAAATCAGAAAAAAGAAACAAGAAAAAATGAAGAAGCATTAAGAAGCATGTGGGACTCTTTCAAGAGGAACAACCTCCCATTAATTGGAGTCCCTGAACAGGATGAGACACCTGAGAACACAGAGAATATAATTTCTGAGCTGCTGACAGAAAACTTCCCAGAAATCATGAAGGAAGAGAAAATTAATATCCCAGATGCATGTCTTACACTACCGAATATAGTCTATTCAGTGTAATTATTGATAGGTATGTGTTCAGTGCTGTCATTTTGATGCCTTTATTTTTGTGTTGTTGTTTTGTTTCTCTTAATATTCTGTTCTGAGAAATTTCCCTTTATGCACTTACTTTTCATCTTTTTCAATGTTGGTTGTGTGTTTTTTGAGACTCCTGTGTTGTTTCTTGTTTTGATATGTTTCATTGTTAGTTTGCTTTGCAGCTACCCCTTTGACATCCCTTAATGTTCTAATTGTAAACCAGTCTTTAAGACCATCATGGCTTCAGAAAACTTTGTATATATTCTGAATTTCATCTCCATCTGAAAGGGTTATAACTACTGCAATATATTCCTCTTTATATTGTGATGATGTCATGGCTTTTGTGTTAAGATCACTAGTTCTCTTCTATGAGCCTTTCTTTTAGGGTCTGTTCTTTGTGGAGTTTGATATGTGTCATGGATATCTATGTTCTTTTCTTTCATCACTTCAGGGAAGTTTTCTGTCAGCAACTCTTCAACAATTCTCTCTCTGTTTTGAACTATCCCACCCTACTCAGGAACTCCAATTATTCAGAGATTATTCCTCTTGATTGAGTCCCACATGTTTCTTAATGCTTCTTTATTTTTCTTATTCCTTTCTCTAAACTCTCCTCATAAAGGCTGGTGTCAGTTGCATTGTCTTCAAATTCACTAACTCTGCCTTCCGTCTCCTCAATCCTACTGTTGGCTTTACATTGAATTGTCTAAATCTTAAGTTTGTTATTGATCTGCTGGATTTTAGATAGTTGATATTCCAGCAGTTTGAATAGCTTTTTATTTTATTCTGTTGTATTTTATTTAAACTCTAGGAAGGCTTTGTAAATAAATCTTCTATATTCTACCTCTGATAATATCAGGAAGATTTCTTCATTTTTTTTTTTTTATTCTTTTGGGGGGGAGTTTTCTGAAGCCATGATGGTCTGCTTCTTTAAATGGTTAGATATTGATTGTTGTCTCCATGCCATCAAGAAGCTGCTGAGTTTCTCTAATGTTACAGCAATGGAAACTGTGGTGGTGTTCTAAGAGGGGAATGTGGATATCAATAGGTTTGGTTAGGTAACCCAGCCACCTCTGTGTTCTTTAATGACTGGCCCCAGCTGGGCTCTCAGGAGTGGCATGCCCCACCTCCCAGCTGTGAAAGGTGCTGAGTTAGTCATTGCAACTCTTCATCGTTACATTTGTCAAGCCTATAGTGTAGCACAAGGAGGGGAGGAGAGAAGGATGCCACTACCATTGGCTACCTGGAACCGCTGAATGCTTTAGACAGGGTTTTACTTAAAAATTGCTTTTTTGATGAGAGGGGCACAATCCAGCAGTTGCCAGGAGCAGCCAGGCCCTCAGGATTGGCAGACCCCTCCTCCTGGCTGGCAGAGACTGAACACTACTTATGGAGTTTCTTGGGGGCTGTCAGACAACACTGTGATGTGGCTGACTGAAGGGTAGCAGAAATGCTGCCTACCAACTTAGCTTCTTGTCATGACTGTGATCTCTAGCTGGTCTTATTTTCAAAGCTGTGTTATTGCTGAGAGAAGTGCTCACTGTCCAGCAGCCCCTGAGGTGAGGCCCCCAAGGTAGCCAGGCTCTGCCTCCTGGTTGACAACAATGGCACCTGGTAGGGAATCCCTAGATGCTATGATGTGACTCAAATAAGGAAGGAGTTAGGGCACGGTGGTGTAGTTGGTTAAGTGCTACTGCTGCTAACCAAAAGGTTGGCAGTTCAAATCCACCAGGCACTCCTTGAATACTCCAGGGGTCAGTTCTACTCTGGCCCCTAGGGTCACCATGAGTCGGATCTGACTCATTGACACTTGGCTTTGGCTTGGATAGGGCACTTCCACCCTAGTCTACCAGGTCCCAACAAGATCCCTAGATCAGATCATCTCAAAAGCAGTTATTCCGTTAAAGAAGCACTTTTCAAACAGGTTTGGTTGCTTAGCATTAGAATTAGGCCCTGCTGAGACCTCATGCATGGCTGACTCTGCCTCTCAGCTGACCAAGATGGCATCCCACCTGAGGTACCCTTCCTGCTTTAAGTCAGCAGAATCTATGGTGCAGCACAGGGGATGGGGGGCAGTCACATTGGTGCCCTTGGTCAGAAATTGAGCCCTCAAGATGTCGCTGTCCCAAGTACAGTCGCTCTGCTGGTGTTTATGCTGCTCAGTTAAGCACTGCATTTCAGCACATTAACATGCCAGGCTCACAGGCTCAGTGGACCCAGTCCTTGCCTCTCGGATAACAAAGAAGTCATCTGTACCTGTAGTCCTTGCAAATGAAGCATCATCGAAAGCAGAACTCAGTGTGCCACTGCATCACCTCCAACAGAAGTAGTTTCTCCTTTCTTGTCACTCAGTCCAATCTTGCAACCTATGCCAGATCCTGGTGCTCCCAGAATGTCCACTCTGCTCCATTCACTTATTATTCTAGGCCTTAGTTCTCAGAGGGAATTGAGGAGACGTGTGTCTAGTCTGCCACCTTGGTTTTATCCCCCAGTATTGTCATTCTTTATCTTTCACTTTGCACTTTGATGTATCAAATTTTATTTTGTTTTTTTTTTAATTTTTTATTTAACAAAATTGAGTGAAAATGTACATTCCCGTATAACTTTACATGCCCACCTATATGCAGCTTCCACTACCCTCCCTGTCCGGTGACAGCACACTATTCATCTCTGCTCCATACATGTCTCATCCTCCCAACAGACTCCTTTCCCCTCCTCTCCACCCACTCTCCTTCCTCCAGCCAGAGGTCAGCAGGATAATATCCTATAGATGTATAGAACCATAAAGTGCATCCAATATATGGTCACTCTGCATTGCCAAGTCCAATCCATTCCTGTCCAAAGAGTGGAACTTCATTATAATTTATGGGTAAGAGCAGCATCAGGGCCGGGGGCCATGCTCTCAGGGGAAGCCCAAAACTGCTGGACCATCAATTGAGGTCTTTAAGTGGAGATCTCATGATGCACCCCTTTTTATTCTTGTGTTGCCAGTGAGACTCCTCTCTGTGAACTCCATCATGGCTATCATGGGTGGTGGCCAGGCACCATCTTGTTCTTCCGGTCCCAAGTTGATTTAGACACCCACTCTTGTGGGTCTCTGTCTTCTAGGTTGTCTTTACCACATGTCATTTTGGTCCTCGGTGAGCATCCGTTCCTGCTGAGTTGGGACCATTTGTTGTGTCCTCGAATGGCAGCTTGGCAGCTTTTAAGACCCCAGATGCCACTCACCAATGTGGGGTGCAGAGAGCTCTCTTAGCAAAACGCTAGTTGTGCCAATTGGCCTCGATTTCACCTAAGAGCATGGTCCCCTTCCCCCTGCCCCAGCTACTCTATCCTTGCAATTTTGGGTTAAGGTGGAAGGAGTACTCAAGCTATGCTGAAGTCCACTTAATGTTGTTCTTGTTTCTAATGTGTGCTATCACCGCTTTCTCCCAACCAGATTTCTAGCAACTATCTAAACTAAACCCTCCCCCCTCACCCTCCCTCCTTCCCCTCCCTTGCAGCTGTCAAAGAATCTTTTCTTCTGTACACAAGTCTGTTTCTGAGATCTTATCATAGAGGTCTCCTACAATAATTGTCTTTTTGTCACTGACTACTTTCACTCAACATAATGTCTTCCAGTTGAAACCAAGTTAGGACATGTTTCCTGGAATCATCGTTATTCTTTATCATTGCATAGTGTTCCACTGAGTATATGTACCATAGTTTACCTATCCATTCTTCTGTTGTTGGGCATCTGGGTTGATCCCATCTTTTTGCTATCGTGGACTGTGCTGTGACAAACATTCTGGTGCATGCGTCCTTTGGTGTGAAAGGCCTTGATTCTGTAGGATATATTCCAAGGAGCGGAATTACTGGGTCAAATGGTATATCAATATCCATTTTTTTAAGGAAGCGCCAGATTGCTTTCCAAAAAGGCTGGACCATTTTGCAACCCCACCAACAGTATAGGAGGGTTCCACTTTCTCCACAGCCTCAAATTTTATTTTCAATAGAAAAACAGATTGACATAGAATCTAATAATAACAAGAATGGAAACAAATTATTTCAGCTTTTCAAGCTGCTTTTTTATGTGTATGTATCTGTGAGAAATTCAGTTCTTATATTTAATGATGACACTTGGCTTGGCTTTATGTAATGACAATTTTTATTTTTGTAAATCTAGTTGTCATTAAACATTCATCAGCAAAAAAAGTCCTGAAAATGACTGTATCAGTCATTCTGACCTAGGATATGCTACAGGAGCAAATAAGCACAAACGTTGCAATGTCTTAAAGCAATACCACTTATTTCTTATTTCTGCTACATGATTTACTGTACCTGTACTGCAGGCTTTGCTTCATGGTGTCTCTTCTAGGAGGATCTGAAATGTTACTCATTACTGTGGCTGAGGTAATAAAAGAAGAGGTAACTAGACATTCCAGACTGGAAGTGATTCATGCCACCTCTTTTCACAATTAATGTGTGAAGTAGTCATATGGTCCCACCCAATACCAAGAAATGGAACTCTACCATTTGCCCCTACCTCTCAAAACCAAACCAAATCAAAGCAAACACCATTGCTGTCAAGTTGACTCCAACTCGTGTGTGTCCCATAGAACTGCTCCATAGGATTTTTGTGGCTGTAACCTTTACTGAGGCAGATCACCAGGCCTTTCCTCCTTGGTGCTGCTGGGGTGGAAGGGGTTTGAAATGCTAACATTTAGGTTATCATTTAAGGCCAAATTACTAGTGTCATCTAAGGATGTTTAACATTGGCCCAGTGGAGGAAAACCGTGAGATGGAAAAATGCGTTGGATTGCTCTTCTGTTACCATGTGGTCTTAGCGAGTACACCTTTTCAGCACACTCTTTCAGATATCATTTGTGGAGCTTTAAATTAAGTAGCAGAATGCGGTAACTGCAAAAGTCAATGGAATTCTTTATGACTGTAAATAAATCTCAGAAACGTTCCCCTTTAATTCAGGAAGGATCAGGTTGCCTGAGTTTCCCAGCTGAGATCCAGAATTTTTCCTTCAGGATCCATCTTGTCATGAGAATCAAGACTCCTGAGACTATTTGAAGTGTGAGCAGACCTTTTCGACAACTAGCTGCTAGGTCAGGTAAAAACACCTCTCCTCACCATCTCTAGCACTCCCTTTTGCTCCCTTGATCAATAACTCCAGCTACAAAAAGCATCAAACACCTCAAAGACATCCCAAAGGCACAGGTCGCCAAAGGGAATAAAAAGAAAACACTGCATATATTAACATTCTCCTTAGGCTGGAAAGACATCCTTGTAGGCCTGAGGCCAACAAGGGGACAGTGATGATAGTGATGCCTTGATTTGGGCTGCTTAAAATTAGAGAGCTTGAACAACATTCCTTTATAAAATAGCTTTTTGAGCCTCTAGAGAAATGAATCCTAGTTCAAAGACTGACAGTTTCACGACTTGCATTTACTCACCAAGCAGATGAGAAAGGATCAAAAAAAAGAGTGAGAAAGAGACAGATATCAGAGATTCTGGAAAATAATAATAATAATGAACATAGCATCATGTTAAGATTTAAAGTAATGCAAATACCTGGTATGGAAAAGGGTGTAAGGAGCTGGAATCCTCATCTATTGTTTAAATTGGAAAAATCTTTCTTGAGGGCAACTGGAAATACATAGAAAAATCCTAAAAAAATGACTGTTCTTTCACTCACAAATTCCATTTTTTTGATTCTATCTTAAGGAAATAATCAGACATCTGTCTAAACATGTTATTTACACAATTTCTCACCACATCATTATTTGTATCAGTTAAAAAAAAAGCTAAGCATGTAATAAACATGTAAGAAAATGTGATACGTGGAATATTTATAAGCTGTTAAAAAATAATGTGAAGATTCCAAGTGAAAAAATAAAATACAAAAAAACTACAGAATTTTTATTTTTGTCAATCTACTTAAGCGGAGAAACTAGTCATGGAGGAACAATTCTAAAGTGTGTGATGACAGAGGATTGAAAGATAGCTGATTTTGTTATTTTGCTTTTATTTCCCCCCCTTTTTAATGTACAGCATCTGAAACAGGAAAAACAAAACAGAAATCAGCTTTTAGTATTGTCTCTTCAAGTTACCAAAGTGACTTTTCTAATCTGCTATGTATTTTCTCATCTACTGTACTTAAAAGCATAAGTGAGATAGATAAAGATAAGGAAAAACAGTTACTACATTTTCCAGAAAACAGCAGTGAGTACAAAAGACCTGCAACTGAACTGGACTTCACCATAAACAGAAAGCTCTTCTAATCTCAACACAATATTGCAAGGATAGCGTAGCAGGGGCTGGGTCTGGAGACCATGCTTTGAGGGGACATAGATGTCAACTGGCAACTCCTAGCCTATTGCTAGGAGAGTCTTCTGCACCCCATATCAGTGAATGGCATATGGAGTCTTAAAAACTGGAAAGCTGCCACCTGAGGTACACCAAATATTCCCAACTCAGCCAGAATAGATGATCACTGAGAATAACAAAGACAAGAAGAGAAAAGAGCTCAGGAGACAGAAGGATCCATGTGAATGGGAGACTGTATCAACATGTGGCCAGAAGAACAAAATGGTGCCTGACCATCACCAAACACAGCCATAATGGGGCACACAATGTAGAATCCCTGTGGCAATGTGAGGAAAAGAATGGTGCAGCTCAAGAACTCTACTAAAAGACCACAGTTGATGGTCTGACGGCCTGGAGGATTTCCTGGGAGCATGGACCCTAAACCTGCTGCTGCCCCTGATCAGAAAACACTGCTGAGGTCAACTCTTCAGACAAAAATGGACTGGATTCAGGGACACAATGTGACCACATGGTGTATGTACTTGATGATTCTATACATTTACAGTATGCTGTCCTATTGGTCTCTTTCTAGAAAAGACAGAAGAGGGTGGAGAGGAGGGAACAGAAGCTTGTTAACAGGATATTGTAGAAGCATAGAATGAAAAGGAGGAGTGGGCTGTCACCAGGCAAAGAGAACAGAAAGCGCTGTAGATAGGCAGGCATGCAAAATTAATTTGGATTGTATGCTTTCACTTAATCACAATATATATGTATTACATAAGATCTAAAACTGGCTGTATAAAGTCAATCAGTTAAAAAAAAGGAAAAAAAAACTTCATTTAGGACTAGATTCTAGTCCTAAATTAGCTAATAATTTGTAAATTAATGAGACAGTACATCTCAAAGTACGCTGATCCCTCATAGACAAACCTACTGGACTGAGGGCTGGGGACCATTGTCTTGGGGGACATCTAACTCAATTAGCATAACACAGTCTATAAAGAAAATGTTCTGCAGTCAACTGTCATGAGTTGCATCATGAGCCTAAGAGTGGATATCCAAGCTGTAATTACTGGCCTTCGCCCAGTTGGAGCAAATGAAAATGAAGAAGACTGAAGACACAAGGGAAAAATTACTCCAAAGGACTAATGGGCCACAGCTATGACAACCTCCACCAGACTGGGCTAAGAACAACAAGACGGTATCTGGTTAACACCAAAAACTGTTCTGGCAGGGATTGTAATGGAGAGTCTCAGAGAGTGGGGAAACAATGTAGAAGAAAATTGAAATTCAGAAAATAAAAAAATTTTAAAAAGACTAGAGTTTCTGATCTGGTCTGATGAAGACTGAAGAAACTCCAAGAACATGCCCCCTGGACACCATTTTAACTTACAGCAGAAGTCAATCTCGAGAATCACTGTTCAGCAAAAGATGAAATAGATATGCATGTACATGTATATATGTATATACATATGTATACACAAACATGCATTTTATATATGCATATATAAAACTGATGCTGTCAAGTCAATTCCAACTCATAGTGACTCTATAGGACACAGTAGAACTGCCTACACGGAGATTCCATGGAACACCTGGTGGGTTCAAATTGATGAAATGGTGACCTTTTGGTTAGCAGATGTAGCTCTCAAACACTATGCCACCAAGGGTTTCCAGACATGTGAGGGACATACTTCATAGTTTAATCTTTTATAGGAGACTAATGAGTACACCAGCCCCAAAAGCAAGGATAAGAATGCAGGAGAAGAAAGGAAAACTACAAATTGAAACAGGGAATCTAGAGTGGCAAGGGGGAGAGTGCTGACACATGTGGGGTTGGCAGCCAATGCCACAAAACAATGTGTGTGTTAACTGTTTAATAGGAAATTAATTTGCCAAGTAAAATTTATGATAAATCACAACAAAATAAAGTGAGCTGAAGCAGGCAAATGTTAAAACACAACAATAATTTTTTTAATTAGTTTATCGATATTTTAATCTTAAAACATCATATTTTCCATAGCATTAGTCATGTTAAGATGTAGAATTTTTTTTTTCTTTAAGGGTTAAGATATTGTTAGACCAGGAGATAGGAAAGAATTGCTAATATATCACATTTTTTAGAATAAACACATTCTGACATTTGTTAATTAAACTTTTCTTAAGGTTTAATGCATTGTCAAGATTAGATATATTTTCAGGAATGCCTTGTGATCTCACCAGGCTTTAAACAACCCCAAAGCTAGTTTCGACATCCTATGTAATGTTGATAAAAGAGTATTTTAAGTTCACACGAATACAAAGAAACAAGAAAATCTAATTATTCCATGAATTAGTAGGTAACAACATACCTCAAGAGAAACATTGCTTATATCCTTGCAAAAAGTTTATTAAAATAGGCTTAAAACTTTTTTTGCTCTGTAATTTAATCGGTTAATTATATGAAATGAAAAAGATACTACACCCTATAGTTTATTTATGGAAACTCTGGTGGAATTGTTTTTAAGTGCTACTGCAGCAAACCACAGGGCTGGTTGTTCAAATCCAGTGGGAACTCTTTGGAAACTCTATGGAACATTGCTACCCTGTCCTAATAGGGTCACTGTGAGTCAGAATCAACTCTATGGCAACAGTTTTTTAGGTTTTTGTTTGTTTTTGTGTAGTTGATTTGGTATAGATGAAGCCAAAAGTTAGTAACATTCTACCTAAATCACCTTTAGTATTTTCCAAATACTGAGTAAGCATGGGAATTCTAAATTATATAGTGACAATATTTAAGAACTTTCTTATATCTTTAACTTCAGTTTAATAATCCCTATGGAAACTACTTATTCACCTGGGCTCATAATTCTATACTATGAAATGAACTGTGACAGCAGTGATGATAAAACCAATGCACTGCATGTTATCAGATTACATCGGAGGTGTTATCTCAGTGAAAGCTTCCTACGGTATGTGTAATGTAATTAGTTTGGAGTGGCTTGGTGGGAAAGTGGGTAAAACACAATTTGCTCAGCCTTGCGGAAAGCTACATTTTTTTTTATTTTTTTGGGTCACTTTCTAAAAGGCAGCAGGGTAGAGAGGACAGAGTGAACCGTGAAAACAGTCTTTTTGGTCGTGTTACCTTCATCTAGATTCCCAATCTCAGAGCCAAATGTTCCTTACCCACAAAACAGGCAATAATGTAAATTGCATTAGGTCTTTCCATTGAGCAAAGTACAAGAGTTTAATAAATTCTAGTTTACTTCTCTCATCCCTCTCCCTGTTAGACAAATATTCGAACACCATGGTTCTAACATCATACAAAACCAAAAAAAAACTAAAACCACTGTCGTTGAGTCACTTCTGACTCATAACAACCATTTAAACAGAGTAGAACTGCCTCATAGAATTTACAAGGAATGCCTAGTGGATTTGAACTGCTGACTTTGTTAGCAGATGTAGCACCTAACTAGCATGCCACTAGGGTTTACAAACATCAGACCAAGTGAATATCTCTCCAAAGATGAGATGAACCTGGAAAAATGGCTAAATTGGACAGAAATATTAATTTGAATTGCTGAATCTATTATCTTGGTTACATAGGGCAAATGTGGTAGAACTTCCAGAACATTTTTACATACTGTTGTATTACTAAGAGGATTGAAAATGAGGAAAAATAAAATACTAATAAATACTAGAGCAGCCCCCACTTGTCTGTCCGTGGAGGCTTGTTTGTTGCTGTGATGCAGGAAGCTATGTCATTGGTATTTAGGTAACAGCAGGGTCAACCATGGTTGATAAGTTTCAGCTGAGCTTCCAGACTAAGACAGACTAGGAAGAAAGACCCAACAGTCTACTTCTGAAAGGAATTAGCTAGGGAAAATTTTATGAATAGCAACCAAATATTGTAAAATATGGTGCCAGAAAGTGAGCCCGCCAGATTGGAAGGCCCTTGGAAGACCACTGGAGGAGAGCTGCCTCCTCAGAGTAGAGTCAATGTTAATGATGTGGATATGGAGTAAAGCCTCCAGGATCTTCATTCCCTAACGTGGCACCACTCAAAATGAGAAGAAACAGCTGCAAACACCCGCTAATAATCAGAACATGAAATGTACAAAGCATGAATCTAGGAAAACTGGAAATTGTTCAAAATGAAATGGAACACAAATATTGGTATCTGAGGCATTAGTGAGCTGAAATGGACCAGTTTTGGCCATTTTGAATCCAACAATAGTATGGTCTACTATGCTGGGAAGGAAAACTTGAAGAGGAGTGATGTTGTGTTTATTATCAAAAAGAACATTTCAAGATCTGTCCTGAAGTAAAATGCTGTCAGTAGTAGGATAATATAAGCCTACGAGGATGGCCAGTTAGTAAAACTATTATTCAAATTTACACACCAATCACTAAGGCCAAAGATGAAGAGGTTGAAGACTTTTATCATTTTCTTCAGTCTTAAATTGATCAAACATGCACTCTGAATGCATTGATAGTTACTGGCAACTGGAATGCAAAAGTTGGAAACAAAGAAGAACAATCCATAGTTGAAAAATACAGTCTTGGTGATAGAAATAATGCCGGAGATCACATGATAGAATTTTGTAAGACTAAAGACTTTTTAATTGCAAACACCTTTTATAACCAACACAAACGGTAACTGTACACATGGACCTCACCAGATGGCATACATACGAACCAAATTGACTATATCTGTGGAAAAAGATGATAGAAAAACTCCATATCAGCAGTCCAAACAAGACCAGGTACTGACAGCCACACACAGCATCAATTGCTCACATGCAAATTCAAATTGAAACTGAATAAAATTAGAACAAGTGCTCGAGAGCCAAAGTATGATTGAGTATATCCTTCCTGAGTTTAAAGACCATCTCAAGAACAGATTTGATGTGCTGATCACTAATGACCGAAGACCAGATGAACTGTGGAATGACATCAAAGACACCATCCATGATTAAGTAAAACGTTACTAAAGAAGAAGAACACAGTGGGAGACCTCTCATTACCCAACCTTAGAAACTATGACACTGCCATAGTAGTCAAAACAGCCTGGGACTGGTACAGAACAGACAGATCAATGGAACAGAATCGAGACCCCAGAGATGACATCATCAACCTATGAACAGTTGATATTCAGCAAAGGCCCTAAGACATTAAATTAGGATATGAACAGTCTCTTCAACAAATGGTGCTGGCAAAATTGGATATCCATCTGCACTAAATTAAAACAAGACCCATATCTTACACCTTATTAGAAAACCAACACAAACTGGATAAAAGACCTAAATATCAAACCTAAAATGATAAAGCTCATCCAAGACAAAGTAGGAACAACAATGGAAGGTTTAATGCACAACGTAGACAGACTTCAAAATCTGTCAAACAAACCACAGTCAACAGAAGAGAAAATAGATTAATGGAAACTGCTAAGAATCAATCAATTTTGCTCATCCAAAGACTTTATTAATAGAATTAAAAGGATATCTACAGAGTGGGAAGAAATATTTGGCAACTCTATGTCAGACTGATGCCTGATCTTCATAATCTACAGCCAAGCCAAGCCAAGTGCCTTTAAGTCAGATCCGATTCATGGCAACCCTAGGGGCCAGGATAGAACTGACCCTCAGAGTATTCAAGGAGCACCTGGTGGATTTGAACCGCCGACCTTGTAACGTACTGCAAAATACTAATAAGAAAAAGATAAATCATCCAATTAAGTGATGAGCAAAGGAGATGGACAGACACTTCTCTAAAGACAAAATCCAGGCAACCAAAACACACATGTGGACATGCTCACTATCACTAGCTCTTAAAGAAATTCAAATCACAATGACAGTGATATACCATCTTACCCCTACAAGGTTGGCCATGATCCAAAAAAAAAGAAAAAAAAAAAAAAAACACTAAATGTTGGAGAGGATGTGGAGAGACTGGAACTCTCCTACACTTTTGGTGGGAATGCAAAATGGTGCAACCACTTTGTAACGCAATCTTGTGTCACCTTAAAATAATGGATTTAGCTATACTATTTGACCCAGTTATTCCACTGCTTGGTATATATCCTACAGAATTAAGGCCATTCATACCAACTGATAGATGCACATGAATGTTTATCACAGCACAGTCCACAATAGCAAAAGGATGGAATCAACCCAGATGCCCAACAGCAGAAGAATGGATAGGTAAACTATGGTATATATACTCAATGGAACACTGTGGAATCATAAAGAATAACAATGATAGCAGGAAATGTCTCTTAACCTGGTTTCAACTGGAGGACATTATGTTGAGTGAAAGTAGTCAGCAACAGAAGGACAAATATTGTATGAGACCCCTACGATAAGAACTTAAAAGCAGACTGATGCATAACAGAAAAGACTCTTTGATGGGTGCCGCGGGGGGGGGGAGGATGTGGGGGAGGGTTTAGATTAGATAGCTGTTAGAAATTTGGTTGGGTGAAATTGGTGATAGCACACTTTAGTAAGAAGATCTGTATTAACTGGACTTCAACACAACTTGTGTACTTCTCCCATCTTAACCAAATGTTGCAAGGACAGACTAACTGGGGCGGGGGGCCGGGACTGTGCTCTCATGGGAAATGTAGGCCAATTGGCACAACTAGCATTTTGCTAATGAGGACTCTCTTCACCCCACATTTGTGTGTGGTGACTGGGGTCTTTAAAGCTGACAAGCTGCCATCCGAGGGCACAGCAAATGGTCTAACTTAGCAGGAGTGGATGATCACCAAGGTCCTTAGTGACATGTGGGAAAGAAAATCCAGAAGACAGAGAGACCCACGTGAGTAGGTGTCTGCATCGACTTCTGACCTGAAGAACCAGATGGTGCCTGGCCACCACCAGTAATAGCTGTGATAGAGCTCACAAAGTTGAGTCTCACTGGCAACACAAAAATAAATAAGGGTGCACCCTGAGAACTCCACTAAAAGACCACAATTGATGATCCAGGGACGTCGAGGTTCCCCTGGGAGCATGGTCCCTGGCCTTGATGCTGACCCTGTCCATAAATCATACTGAAGGTCAACTTTTCTGACTGTGATGTATTGGACTTGGTGACGCAGACTGACAATATTGTGAGGGCACTTTATGGTTCTAGACATATATAGGAGGTCGTCCTGTTGACCTCATACTGGAGGAAGGGGAATGGGTGGAGAGGAGAAGATAGGAGACTGTTGAGAGGATAGGACATATATCGAGCGGAGAAGAGTGTGCTGTCACCGTGCAGGAAGAGCAGTGGAAACTGCATATAGGTGAGCATGTAAACTTATATGGGAAAGTACATTTTCATTCAATCATAATAAAAATAAAAAGACACCATCCATGAAGAGAGCAAAAGGTCATTAAAAAGGTAAGAAACACAGAAAAAAACAAACTGAATGTTAGAAGAGACTCTGAAACTTGCTCTTGAACGTCACACAGCTAAAGCAAAAGGAAGGAATGGCAAAAAGGTCTAAAAAGATTTCAGAGAGAAGCTCAAGAAGACAAAAGAAAGTATTATAATGACATGTGAGAAGAGCTGAAAATGGAAAACCAGAAGGAGGAACACATTCTGCATATCTCAAGCTGAATGAACTGAAGAAAAACTTCAAGCCTCAAGTTGCAATAGTGAAGGATTCTACAGAGAAACTATTAAATGACTCAGAGAGAATCAAAAAAAGATGGAAGGAATACACAGAGTCGTTATACCAGAAAGAACTAGTTGATGTTCAGCCATGTGAAGAGGTAGCATGTGATCAGGAACCAATGGTACTGAAAGAAGTTGAAACCACACTGAAGACATTGGAGAAAAACAGGCTCCTGGTTTTGATGGACGAAATATATCACTTGAGATATTTCAACAAACAGATGCAGCACTGGAAGTACTCACTCATCTATGCCAAGAAATTGGAGGAAAGCTATCTGGCCAACTGGCTGGAAGTGATCCATATTTATGCTGATTCCAAAACAAACGTGATCCAACGCCAGCCAAGCCAAGTGATCCAACAGAATGTGGAAATTACCAAGCAATATTGTTGATATCATACACAAGTAAAATTCTACTCAAGATCATTCAAAAGCTACTACAACAATATATCAAGAAGGAACTGCTAGAAATGCAAGCTGGTTCAGAAGAGGACATGAAACCAGGGATATCATCGCTAATGTCAGATGGATCTTGGTTGAAAGCAAAGAATGCCAGCAAGAAGTTTACTTGTGTTCCATTGACTATGTAAAAACATTAGACTGCATACTCTGAGGTCCCTGGACTGATAATTGTGGTCTTTTAGTGGAGATCTCAGGGTGCACTCCTTTTTAGTCTTGTATTGCCAGTGAGACTCAACTTTGTGAACTCTATCACGGCTATTACTGGTAGTGATCCGGCACCATCCAGTTCTTCCAGTCACCAGTCAATGTAGTCACCCACTCACATGGGTCTCTGTCTTCTGGGTTTTCTTTGCCTCATGTTGTTTCGGACCTTGGTGATCATCCATTAATGCTGAGTTGGGACTATTTGCTGTGCTCTCAGATGGTAGCTTTTAAGACCCCAGATGCCACTCCCCAATGTGGGGTGCAGAGAACCCTCTTACCAAAATGCTAGTTGTGCCAGTTGGCTTCAATTTCCCCAGAGAGCACGGTCCCTGGCCCCCGCCCCAGCTACTCTGTTGTTGCAATATTGAGTTAAGATGGAAGGAGTACTCAAGTTATGTAGAAGTCCACTTAATATTGTTCTTCTTTCTAATGGATACTGTCACAGATTTGATCCCACAAAATTCCTATCACCCTCCCCCCTCCTCATCCCTCCTTCCCCACCCTTGCAGCTCTCAAAGAGTGTTTTCTTCTATGCTTAAGTCTGTTTTTAAGTTTTTATCATAGGGGTCTCATACAGTACTTTTCCTTCTGTCACTGACTACTACTCTCACTCAGCATAATGTCCTCCAATTGAAACCAGGTTATGAGATGTTTTCTAGAATCATTATTGTTCCATTGAGTATATATACCATAGTTTACTTATCCATTCCTCCATTGCTGGGCATCTGGGTCGATTACATTTTTTGCTATTGTGGACTGTGCTGCGATAAACATTCGTGTGCATGTATCAGTTGGTGTGAATGGCCTTGATTCCCTGTAGGATATATTCCAAGCAGTGGAATTACTGGGTCAAACGGTATATATACATCCAGCTTTTTAAGAAAGTGCCAGATTGCTTTCCAGAGAAGTTACACCATTTTGCAATCCCACAAACAGTGTAGAAGAGTTCCAATCTCCCCACAGCCTCTCCACCATTTGTTGTTTTGCATTTTTTGGATCATGGTCAACCTTGTTGGGGAGAGATGGTGTCTCATTGTCATTGTGATTTGAGTTTCTTTAATAGCTAGTGATTGTGAGCACGTCTGCATGTGCTTTTCGGCTGCCTGGATCTCCTCTTAGAGAAGTGTCTGTCCATCTCCTTTGCCCATCGCTTAATTGGATGATTTATCTTTTTCTTATTAGTATTTTGTAGCGTCTTATAGATCACAGAGGTCAGGGGTCAGTCTGACATACAGTTGCCAAATATTTCTTCCCACTCTGCAGATGGCCTTTTAATTCTATTAATAAAGTCTTTGGATGAGCAAAAGTGTTTGATTCTTAATAGTTCCCATTTATTTATTTTCTCTTGTGTTGATTGTGGTTTGCTTGACAGATTTTGAAGTCTGTCTACGTTGTGCATTAAACCTTCCATTGTTGTTCCTACTTTGTCTTGGATGAGCTTTATCATTTTAGATTTGATATTTAGGTCTTTTATCCAGTTGGAGTTGGTTTTTTAATAAGGTGTAAGATATGGGTCTTGTTTTAATTTAGTGCAGATGGATATCCAATTTTGCCAGCACCATTTGTTGAAGAAGTTGTTTATACCCTAGTTTAATGTCTTAGGGCCTTTGTTGAATATCAGCTGTTCATAGGCAGATGAAGTCATTTCTTGAGTCTCGATTCTGTTCCACTGATCTATCTGTCTGTTTTTGTACCAGCCCTGGCCTGTTTTGACTACTGTGGCAGTGTAATAGTTTCTAAGGTTGGGTAATGAGAGGCCTTCCATTGTGTTCTTCTTCAGTAGTGCTTTATCTACCTGGGGCTTCTTCCCTTTCCAAATAACGTTGGTGATTTGTTTCTCCATCTCATTAAAAAATGTCACTGAAATTTGTACTGGGATTGCTTTGGATAAAATAGACATTTTTACAATGTTAAGTCTTCCTATCCATGAGCATGGTAGGTTTCTCCATCTAAGTCTCTCTTAGTTTCTTGTAGTAAGGGTTTGTAGTTCTCTTTGTAAAGGTCTGTTATTTCTATGGTTAAATTTATTCCTAGGTACTTTATCTTGTTAGGGGCTATAGTAAATGGTATTGACTTGGTGATTTCTTCTTTAAGAATCTCTTTGTTGGTGTAAAGGAATCATACAGATTTGCTTATGTTTATCTTGTATCCTGAGACTGCTGAACTCTTCTATCAGTTTGAGTAGTTTCCTTATGGAGTCTTTGGGATTCTCTGCATATAGAACCATATCATCTGCAAATACGGAGATTTTTACTTCTTTGCTGATGCAGATGTCCTTTATTTCTTGGTCTTGTCTAATTGCTCTGGCTAGAACTTCTAGTACAATGTTGAATTGGTGAGTTGAGAGTAGGCATCCTTGTCTAGTTCCTGTTCTCAAGGGAAACTGTTTCTGTATCCATTCAGGGTGATGCAGGCAGTTGGCTTTTTATCAATGGCCTTTATTGCATTGAAGAATTTGTCTTCTATCCAACTTGGTCATGATGGATTATTTTTGGATATGTTGTATTCTATTGAAAATAATTTTGTTGAATATTTTGCATCTAGATTCATGAATGATACAGGTCTGTAGTTCTCCTATTTCGGTTGGGTCTTTCCCTGGCTTTGGTATCAGGGTTATGCTGGCTTCATAGAATGTTTTTGGGAGTATTCCATCCCTTTCTATACTGCACAATTGTCTTAGTAGTATTGGAGATAACTGTTCTTTAAAAGCTTTGTAGAACTCTGCAGTGAAGCCATCTGGGCCCGGGTTTTTTTGGTTGGCAGTTTTTGGATGACTTTTTCAATCTCTTCCTCTGTGATGGGTTTGTTATGTTGTTCTGTCTCACCTTGTGATAATTTTGGTAGGTGATAGGAGTCAAGCAATTTGCCCATTTCTTCTAGGTTTTCAAATTTGTTAGAATACAGTCTTTCATAGTATTCAGCTATGATATTTTTAATTTCTGTTGGAGCTGTTGTGACAACTCCCCTCTCATTTCTTATTTGGGCTATTTGTTTCCTTTTCTGTTTTTCTTTAGTAAGTTTAGCCAATGGTTTGTCAATTTTGTTGATCTTTTCCAAAAACCAGCCTTTGGTATTTTCAGTTTTTTCAATTACTCTTCTATTCTCTAATTCTTTTAGTTCTGCTCAAATCTTTATGATATGTTTTCTTCTGATGTCTTAGGGGTTCCTCTGTTGCTCTCTCTCTACTTGTACAAGCTGTAGGGTTAGTTCTTTGACTTGGTTCCTTTTTTTCTTCCAGATCTGTGCATTTATGGAGATAAACTGACCTCTGAGCACTGCTTTGGCTGTATCCTGTAGGTTCTGGTAGGAAGCATTTTCGTTCTCATCGGAATCCATAAATTTGCTTATTTCATCCTTGATTTCTTCTATAACTCATGGCTTTTTGAGCAAGGTATTGTTTCCGTGAATTCTATTTCCTATCTTTGCTTTTTTTCTGCTACTGATTTCTACTTTTACGGCTTTATGAAATGAGAGGATGCTTTACATTAATTCAATGGTATGTGTTTTGGTGAGAATTGCTTCGTGTCCTAACACATGTTCTGTTCTGGAGAATGTTCCATGTGCACTGGAGAAGATGTAGTTCTTCGCTGAGGGGTAGAAAGTTCTGTGTATGTCAATGAGGTCTAGTTGGTTAATTGTGGCAATATGGTCTTCTGCGTCTTTATTGAGCCTTTTTCTAGACCATCTGTCCAAAATTGAGAGTGGAAGGTTGAAGTATCCCCCTGTTATTGTGGAGTGATCTATCTCAGATTTTAGTGTAGTCAGTGTTTCTTCAGTGTATTTAGGTGGTCTAATATCAGGTGCATAAGTATTTAATATTGTTAAGTCCTGCTTGTGTATTCAACCTTTTAGCAATAAATAGTGTCCATCCTTGCCCACGTGGTGGGTTTTACATTAGTATCAATTTTATCTGTGTTTAGAATTGCCACACTTGCTCTTCTTTGTTCACTGTTAGCTTGATGTATATTCTACCATCCTTTAATTTTCAGTTTGTTTGTATCTTTAAGTCTAAGATGAGTTTCTTGTAGGCAACATATGGATGAGTAGTGTCTTTTGATCCAAGATGTCGCTCAATGTGTCTTTACTGGAGTGTTCAGTCCATTCACATTCAGTGTAATCATTGATAGGTATGTATTTAGTGCTGTCATTGTGATTTGTGTTGATGTTTTCACTGTCATTCTTATTAATCTGTTCTGGGGCATTCTTCTTTGCAAGTTGATTTTTCATGTTTTTCAGGGTTGGTTTTGTGGTTGTTGAGACTCCTGCATTACATTTCTTTATTTGGTATGTTTCATCTTTATTGTGCTTTGATCCTATGATCCCACTTAATAAACTACGTACAAACCCAATTTTAATAACTATCAGTCTTGTCAACTTTCTCTCCATCTGGAAGGATGATAACAACTATAGTAAATCTGTCTTTTTAATGTGATGATATCATAGTTTTCATGATATGATCACTAACTCATTTTTTTCACTATTATAGCTTTGATTGAGTTTGGAGCTTTCCCCAGCTTGATATGATTCTGGGTGATGTGTCTTGTTTTGCTTCTAAAGTATAAATTTAGTGGTTTTGCTCTTTGAAGCCAAGAGATTCTTTCGGTATTTCTTGTAGATTTGGTTTGGTTTTTACAAAGTCTCTGTGTTTCTGTTTATCTGGTAATGTCTTCATTTCATTTTCATATTTGAAAGATAGTTTTGCAGGTTATACAGTTCTTGGTTGGAAGTTCTTCTCCTTCAAGGTTTTGAATGTGCCATGCCACTGTCTCCATGCCAGCATAGTTTCTGCTGAGAAATCCAACAAAAGCCTATAGGGTTTCCCTCTGAATGTTAGCTTTATTTTGAGTCTTGCTGCCTTTACGAGTTTCTGCTTATGTTTCATTTTGTTAAGCTTTTGTTAAGTGGCATTCTATATGTATCTTTGATATCTATATTCTCATCTTTCATAATTTCTGGGAATTTTTCTGTCAGCAGCTCAGAAAGGATTCTGTGTTCTCAGGTGTCTCACCCTGTTCAGAAGATTTTTATAGAATTTCCTCTTAGTAGAATAGATTTTCCTCTTAATAGAAACCTGCATGCTTCTTAATGTGTCTTCATTTTTCTTGTTTCTTTTTCTGATTTTGCCTCATAGATGCTGGAGTCAGTAGTTCTGTCTTCCAAGTCAGAAAGTCTGTTTTCCATTTGTTCCATTCTTTTTCTTGGCATTGAAGCCTGTATCTCTTTGATTTTGTTCTTGATGTGTCGGATTTCAGAGTACTGGTGTTCCATCAGACAGCTTGCTTAATTTTTCATTTTGCTCTGCTGTATTTTATATAAGGTCTAGGAGAGTTCTGTATATAATCCTTTCATATTCACCTTCTGAGAGTTTCAGAAATGTTTCATCACCTGGAAATTTCTTTGGTGCTTTCTTTTCAGGGCCTTCTGAGACCATGGTTGATTTCTTTGTTATGCTTTTTTTCAGAGTTTGTTGCTTTTGGGGCATCATGTGAGTCAATAGAGGCTGGCAGAGATGATGTGAGGATGTACTGCAGTTGTTTCCTTAGGCCGTCTTAAAATGAAAGGTAAAAAATGTCTGATAACTTCCAAAGTCACTCAGGTTTTCAGATGTACAATCCCTCTTCCCATTTGCCAAAGTAGGCACCTCTATATCCAATCCCAGATGTTATAAACTAGTTGAAAGTACAGAAGGCTACTGCCCTGCTGGCCTCTGCTGTCATTCCCCAGCCATAGGCAATGCTGTGTAGAATACTGCTTTTCTACTGGAAAAGCACTCTCCCCTGGGCAGACACTGCCTCCCAGCCTAGGAATTAGGTCCAGCTGATGCCTCCATATGGGCATTTCTGCCTCCCAGTGGAACAAGATGGCATCCCGCCCAAGTTCTATGCCTGCCTCGGTACTGACTACTCAACAGCAGAGGTGGAAAAAGAGGCCAAAGGTGCTGAGATGCACAGAGTCCAAAGCCGGGCTCTCAAAATATGGCAATTTTGCCTGCCTACCCCACTTCTGTCCCCTGGCTAAGACAGAGAAAAGAAAAGTTAGAATAGGAATTTATCTTTTGTCTGTGAAAGCCAGCATTCATCAAGAATATGGTTAAGTGAAAGAGAGCAAGTTTTCGGTTCAGTGGCATGAAGTCCAAATTAACAGCCCTATGCCGTGTCCTAGGGCTCATCAGTGGTCCAGAAGGCTCCATTTAATTATCAATTCAGGTCTTGGTTTCCAGAGGGATTTAGGGAGACTTGTGTTTAGCCCACCATCTTGACACTACCCCATGAATTTTTTTTAAAAAATTAATTGTATAAACAAAAATTGTAGAAGGGTTTTCTGAGGTGGGGCCAACATGGTGGACTAGTCTTTTCTGGTCCCTGTAACAACTAAGGCCATGCAAAACAACTGAAAGAAGCAAAAACAACATTGCGGGCCCCCAAGATCAGGTAGAAATTTGTGACAATGGACTGAATGAAAATGGAGAAACTACCTTTGTCAGAGGTGAACTGGCATTGCAAGAGGCCTCACTTCTGCCAGTGTGACAGTAGAGTCGTGGTTCAGGTGTGGAGGCCATCTTTGCTGGCTAGGTGGTTAAAAGTGGAGCTTCTGCCCCTAAGAGCATGGCTGGTGAGCATCTCTTACATCCAAGAGGTGTGGGATGGCCACAGCTGGAGAGTGTGGTGGTGGCTCATGGACAAGTGCAGCAGCACCCTTTACCCCTCTGAGCTATACAGGAGGTAAAATTCTGGTGCACTATGTGGACTGGGAGAGGGATTGTTTATGAGTTCCCTGAGCTTTTCTCTTAGTCATAGAGAGAGAAATAAAAGAAGAAGCAGAAGTCAACCTCTGCTAAATCACTGAAGCCACTGTCCAGAGCCAGAGGCTAATCCTAAAGATCATCTCAAGATACATGTTTGTGGTTCCTCATAAGCTCAATCCTTTCCTACTTGCTGATTTCTCACCATATCCCCAGCCTTTTCTAACTGCTTCCTCTGATTTACATCAGAAGCTAAATTCTGGCACACAACCTTGGAGGAAGGGCATCATTACACTTGTGTGCTCTGAGCTTTGCTCCCAGTCTCAGAGAGAAACAAAGTGTGGGCAAAGGACAAGTTCCACTGTTTCTTCTGAGCTAGGGATTACTATCTATACATACAGACTCACAGAAAAAGTTCAACTTTAATGTCTCAACTTTTTCTACACACTGACTACACCCTCTATACCCTGTCTTTCCTCTCTCCATTCTCTGCTCTGCAGCTGACTTGATTCTAGAGCATCACCTGTTCTGGTAGTGGGATATTTTACAAGTGTGCCTGGTGTTTTACTCCCAGACCTGGGGAGGGAAACAAAGGAAGGGCTGGAAGAATTCTCCTGGCTTCCCTGAACCAGCAGGTCTTACTATGTTTCTCACTGTAGTCATCACTCCAACCACTGAATGACAGGACATCAGAACTATTACAACTCCAATAATGGCTCTAGCTCAAAGTATTAGACTATTTGGACAAACTCCAACTAAAATACATACACACAGAAACACACAGAGACACACACACAGTATTATGTTAAACTTCACTAACATACCAATTAAATCATGACAGCTTTCTGATGGCTTGGAGACAATAATAAAATCTATAATTGTTTAAAGAGGCAGATCACTGTAGCTCCAGAAAACTCCCAAAATAAAGAACTAAAACATTTCCATGATGACATACTCCTGAAACTGTCAGAGGTAGAATATAAAAGAATTCTATAGAAAACCCTTCTTGATCTTAGGATGAAAACTAGACAAAGGGCAGCAGAACAAAATGAAAAATTAAACAAGCTATATGAATTCCTAGAACAGCAGTGATCTGAATTTCAGCAGATTAATAAATAATCACAGATTATCTTAATTAATAAAATCACAGAGATAGACAATTCAACTGAAATCCAAAGGAGCAGAATCAAGAAAATGGGATGCAGAATTACAGAGATTGAATTTAAGGCAACTGACACCAGCATCTACAAGGAAGAATCAGACAAAAGAATCAAGAAAAATGAAGAATAATTAAAAGTTATGTGAGACTTTATCAAGAGAAATGTTGTGTGTAACTGGAATACCAGAACAGGGAGGGAGAGAAGAAAGCACAGAGAAAATTATTGAAGAGTTGCTGACAGAAAACATCCCTGGCATCACGAAAGATGAGAAGATATCAACCCATGATGCATATCAAATTCCACAAAAGGTAGATCCCAAAATAAAGACACCAAGACATGTTATTATCAAGCTTAGTAAAAAGAAACATGAGAGGAGCTTAAAGGCAGACAGACGTAAAACAAACAGAATTTACAATGGAAGGTCTTGTAGGCTGACCTCTGATTACTCAGCCCAAACTATGCTGGCAAGAAGGCAATTGCAGGACACATACAAAGCAATGAAGGAAAAAATACTTCCAACCAAGAATTGCATGTCCTAAAAAGTTTCTCTCAAATATGATGGTGAAATTAGGATATTCTCAGATAAACAGAAACTTAAAAACTTTACAAAACTAAACCAAAATTACATGAAATATTGAAGGAAGTTCTATAGTTATAAAATCAATAACATCAGACATATTCTAAAGGATGCAATGCAAGACACTGCATTGAGAGGCCTATTTGGTTAGGGAGGTAACTAAGCTCAAAGATAGCATATTAACATTAGGGAAACAGAAATCTCAGTAGGTAGATTATGACATCACTAACTGTCATCAAGTCTGGTCCTACTTACAGTGTCCTTAGAGGTTGGGGTAGAACCACTCCTTAGAGTTTCCAAAGAGTGTCTGGTGAATTTGTACTGCCAACCTTTTTGGTTAGCAGATGTAACACTTAACCCACTAAGAAATTATGACAACATTTTTTTTAGTCAGCTAGGGCTGCTCTAACAGAAATACCACTGAGTGGATGGCTTTAACAAAGAAAGGTTTATTCTTACACAGTCTGGTAGGTTGTAAGTCTATATTCAGGGTGACTACTCCAGGGGAAGGCTTTCCCCTTGTCGGCTCTGGAGGAAAGTCCGGTATTGTATCAGTCTTTGTCCAGGGAGCTTCCTGGTGCAAGAACCTCTGGTCTGAAAGATGCGCTCTTCTCCCAGTGCTGCTTGCTTGATGGTAGCGAGGCCCTCAATTGTCCTTTGTTTCTCTTTCCCTTTTATCTCTTGCAAGTTGAAAGCATTAAGGGTGGGGCAAGCCATACTCTGGGGAAACTCCCCCTACAGCAGGAATTTACAGCCCCACCCTAATCCTTTAACATACAGTTTAGCAAAACCACACAATGGAGGACAGTCCCAAGACACTGGGAATCACATCCCAGCCATGTGGCTACACATATTTTTGGGGGGACACAATTCAACCCATGACAACATTGTACTATAAAGTGAGACATATTAATGTATTCATAGACATTTTAGATAGAGGGAAACTCATGGACATACAAAGAATTTAAAGACTGGTTTATATTTAGAACATTAAGGAAAAATAGTGGAGTAGTCACAAAGTGAAATTTCAATACCACACATCAAAACAGGAAACACAATCTAGAGTTTCAACAGATACAAAGCCAACATGGAAAAGGATGAAAAGAAAACCCATAAGAAACAAGACTCAGCTCAGAATATTAAATGGAACAAGAAAACTATCAACAATACAAAAATAAAGGCACGAAAATGACAACACTAAATTCACACTTATCAATTACATTGATTGTAAATGAATTAAATCCACCAATAAAGAGACAAAGAGTAAAAGGTTGGATCAAAGAAACACCATCCATCTGTATGTTGCTTATAAGAAACACACATTAGACTCAAAGATAAGAACAAACTGAAAGTCAAAGGATGGAAAAATATATACCAAGCTAACAGTGTGCAAAGAAGAGCAGGAGTGACACCACTAATCTCGGATAAAATAGACTTTAAGGTAAAATCCTCCACCATAGACAAGAGTGCTTACGACTTATGGCTTGAAGGTTGAGTACATAATTTGGATTTAACAATATTAAGTATTTATGTATTCAATATCAGTGCTTCTAAATACTGAAAACAAATACTGACAACTTTGAAAAATGAGATAGATTGTTCCACATTAATAGTAGAAGACTTCAATACTCCACTTTCAGTGATGAAAAGACCAATCAAAAAAAAAAAGTTTGATAAAAATACAAAAGATCTTATTGTGGCCATCAACCAATTCAACCTCATAGACATACAAAGAACTCTGCACCCAACAACAGCCAAGTACCATTCTTTTCCAACCCATACAGAACATTCTCTGGAATAGACCATGTATTAGGCTATAAAGCAAGTCTCAACAAAATCCAAACCAGTGAAATAGCGCAGAACATTCTTCTCAGACCATAAAACCATAAAAGTTGAAATCAGTAACAGAAAAAAACGTGAATAGAAATTCAAACTCATGGAAATTGCACAATACTTTGCTCAAAAGTTCATGGATTATAGAATAAATCAGGGACAAAATAAAGAAATTAATGGAAGCAAATGAGAATGAAAATATCTCCTACCCAAACCTATGTGATACAACAAAAACAGTGCTCAGAAGTCAACTTATCTCAATAAATGTACACATTTGGAATGAAGAAATGTTGCAAACCAAAGAACTAACAAGTAGAAAGAGAACACCAAAAGAACGCCTCGGCCTCAAGAAGAAAGCAGATAATAAAAATTAGAGCATAACAAAAGGAATTAGAGAATTGAAAATTGAAGGAATGAGCAAAACCAAAAGCTGTTTTTCTTTTAAAAAGACCAACAAAATTGATAAACCACTGGCCAAAGTCACAAAAGTAAAGCAGAAGAGGAAACAAATAACACAAATAAGAAATAAGATGGGAGATGTCACAACAGACCCAACTGAAATTAAAGAATCATAACAGAATACTATGAAAAATTGTACTCCAGCAGATTTGAAAACTAGAGGAAATGGAGAAATTTGTAGAATCACATTACCTATCAAAACTATCGGAAAGAAAAGTAGAAAAACTTAATGAACTTATCACAAAGGAAGAGATTAAAAAACTACTACTACTACTACTAATAAAAACTACCACCCAAAAAAGTCCTGGCCCAGACAGCTTCACTGGGTAATTCTGCCAATTTTTAGAGAGGAGTTATACTAGTTCTACTAAAGGTATTTCACAGCATAGAAAATGTTGGAACACTCCAAAATTCGTCCTATAAAACCAACAAAACCTTGATACTAAATTGGGATAAAGATCGCTCAAAAAAAGAAAATTACAGAACAATATCTGTCATGAACCTAGATGCAAAAATCTTCTACAAAACCCTAGCCTGTAGAACTCAAAAACCATATTAAAAAATAACTCACCATGGCCAAGTAGGATACATACCAGAGATGCAGGATTGCTTCAATGTCAGAAAAACAATGTAATCAACCACATAAATAAAACAAAAAAGTCACTTGATTTTATCAATTGATGTAGAAAAGACATTTGACTAAGTCGAATACTAATTTATGTCAAAACTCTCAGCAAAATAGGATTAAAAGGAAAATTCTTCAAAATAATAAGGGACATCTATGCAAAGCCAACAACCAATACCATCCTGAATGGAGAGTGACTGAAAGAAATGTCCCTGAGAATGGGAACCAGACAAGGATGTGCATTGTCACCACTTTTATTCAATATTGTGCTGGAGGTTCTAGCCAGGGCATCAGACAAGATAAAGAAAAAAAGGGCACTGGCATTATCAAAGAAGAAATTAAAGTATCCCTATTTGCAAGTGATATAATCTTATACACAGAAAACCCTGAAAAATGCATAAGCTAATAGAACTAGTGGAAGAGTTCAACAAATAATCAGGATATAAGAAAAACATAAATTAATCAGGATTCTTTTATATCAACAAACAGAGCATTGAAGAGGAAATCACAAAATCAATACTGTTCACAATAGCCATGAAGAAGATAAAATACCTAGGAATAAATCTAACCAGAGAAGAGACCATACAAAGAAAACTGTAAGTCTCTATTTCAATAAACTAAAATAGACTTACAGAAGTGGAGAAACCTCCCTTGCTTATGGACAGGAAGACTTAACATTGTGAAAAATATCTTTTCTATCCAAAGTGATCTATATATACAGTGCCACAATCTCAATATAAATTCCTGTGTGGGTTTTTAGAGATGGAGAAACAAGTCACCAACTTTGCTTAGGCGGAGAAGAAAACCTGGATAAGGAAAACACTACTGAAGAAGAGGAACACAGTGGGAGGCCTCATACTCCTCAACTTTAGAGCCTATAACACTGCCATGGTAGTCAAAACAGCCTGGTAGTGGTACAAAAACAGATATATAGACTGATGGAACAGAATAGAGAAACCAGAAATAACACTTATCTATGAACAGCTGATATTTGACAAAGACCCAAAGGCTGTGAACTGGGGGTTAAAACCATGTCTTTAAGAAATGGTGTTGCCAAATTGGATATCCATCTGCAAAAACTTAAACAAGACCCACATCACACACCTTACACAAAAAGTAACTCAAAATGGGTCAGAGACCTAAATATCAAATCTAAAACGATAACAATTATGGAAGAAAAAAGAGGGACAACACTGGAAGTTCTAATACATGGCTTAAACAAACAAGAAAATTTTGTGTAAATGGTAAAATTAAACACTTAGACTCATCCAAAGACTTTTTCAAGATAGTAAAAACAGTGCCTACAGACTGGGGAAAAAACATTTGGCAACCAGGTGTCTGATTGATCTCTAATTTCCATAATCTATAAGATATTGCAAAATATCAGCAAGAAAAAGACAAATAACCCAGTTAAACAATGGGCAAAGTAAATGGACAGATGCTACTCCAAAGAGAACAACCAGGCAGCCAAAAGACACGTGAGGAAATGCTCACAGTCATTGGCCATTAGAAAAATCAAAATCAAAACTAAAATGCGATACAATCTTACATGAGCAAAACCAAAACCCACTGCCACCAAGTAGATTCTGATGCCTAATGATCTTATAGGTCAGAGTATAACTGCCCCATTGAGTTTCCAAGGAGCACCTGGAAGATTTGAACTGCTGACCTTTTGGTTAGCAGACATAGCACTTAACCTACTATGCCACCAGGGTTTCCAACAAGGTTGGCACTAATCCAAAAAACACAAAATAACAAAGTTTAGAGAGGCTGTGGAAAGACTACAACTCTTCTACACTGCTAGTAGGAATGTGAAGTGTTGCAACCTCTTTGGAAAGCAATTTGTCACCTCCTTAAAAAGCTAGAAATAGAAATATCATATGATACAGCAATCTCACTACTTGAAATATATCCTACAGAAATAAGGGCTGTCCATAAAGAGATGTATGTACACAAATGTTTATTGCAGCACTGTCCACAGTAGCAAAAAGATGATATTGACCTAAGTGCCCCCCAACAGATGAATGAGTAAACAAACTATGGTATATTTACACAGTGGAGCACTATGCAATGATGAAAACCAGTGATAATTTTAGGAAGCATGTCATATCCTGGCATCAACTAGAAGACATTATGCTGAGTGAAATCAGCTGCCAAAGGACAAGTATCATGTGAGACAATTATTATGAGGACTTAAAAAAGGACTTATGCACAGAAGAAAAGACTCTTTGATTGCTACAAGGGTGGGGAGGGAGGGACAGAGTTGGTCATAAATTAAATAGTCAATAGGAATTCACTTAGGTGAACAATGTGCCAGCACTTAGTAAAAGACAAGTCAGCATAACCAGACTACAACATAAACTAAAAGGTTTTCCAAGTTCAACTCAACCAATTCAAAGGATAGAGTAGCAGGGACAGGATTCTGGGTACCATGTTTTTAGGGAACATCGAGTTCAAGGGGCATAATTAGCCTTTTGTTAAGAGAGTCTTCTGCACCCTGTATTGGTGAGTGGCATCTGGGGTCTTAAACACCAGAAAGCTGCCATCTGAGGAATATCAACTTGTTCCAATCCACCTGAAGCAGATGATGATCAAGAACATCAGAGACACTAGGAAAAGTGAGACCAAGAGACAGAAGGACATACATGATTAGGAGACCACATCACCATGATACTAGAAGAACCAGAGGGTGTCTTCTCCCCAACAAAGACAGCCTTGATAGGGGACACAATACACAGTCCCTGACATAACATGAGAAAAATTGGTCAAGAACTCTACTAAAACATCAGAATTGATGGTCTGACAACCTGGAGGGTTTCCCTAGACTTGCTGCCCCAGATCTGAAGCCAGTACTGAGTTCAACACTTCAAATGGACTCTGGGACACAAAGTGAGCATGTAGTGTGTATACTTTACGGTTTTATGCACTTAAAGAAGGCTATCCTACTGGCTTCTTTCTAAAGGGGAGAGGAGTTTGTAGAGGACGGGATAGGTGTTTGGTGTGAGATTACTATTAATAAAGAGTGAAAAAGAGGAGAGCTCTGTCACAGGATAGGGAGAGCATATAGAGTTGTAGAGAGTTGGGTGTACAAAATTGACTTGAATTGTATACTTTCATTTAATTATAATAAAAAAAACAGATAAACGGCTTAGTTATGTCAATTAGCCTAGATGTCCTCTGAAACCATGGCCCCCAGATCCCTGCCCCTGCTATTCTGTCCTTCAAAATGTTGAACTGCTTCTAGGAAACATGTTACCTTTTGATATACTGAACTGTGCTAGTCTCCTTTCTATTGTGTGCTGTCACTCTTTCATTTTGCCCAATTCCCACTTACTATAGGGTCACTATGAATCATAAGCTAAGGAAAAGACAGTCTTTTTAACAAATGGCGCTGTCAAAACTGGATAGCCATCTGTAAATAAAATGAAACAAGACCCATATCTCATACCATGCTCAAAAAACTAACTCAAAACGGATCAAAATCTTTAATATAAAATCTAAAACAATAAAGACAATGGAAGAAAAAATAGGAAAACTGCTGGAAGTCCTAACACATTACATAAATGGACTACAAATTATTACTAACAATGCACAAATGCCAGAAAAGAAAATAGATAACTGAGAACTTGCAAAAATTAAACATTTTCACTAATCCAAAGACTTCACCAAAAGAGTAACAAGACTGTTCACAGACAAGGAAAGAATTTTTGGTTACTATGAGTCCAGTCAGCATCTAATATCCTTAATCTACAAGGTACTGCAAAACCTCAACAACAGAAAGACAAATAACCCAAATAAACAATGGGCAAAGGATATGAACAGGCACCTCATCAAAAAAGACATCCAGGATGCTGAGCTACACGGAGAAATGCTCACAATCATTAACCATTAGAGAAATTCAAATCAAAACTGCAACGAGATACCATCTCACTCCAACGCGGCTGGCATTAATCCAGAAAACATAAAATAATAAATGTTGCTGAGGTTGTTCAGACACTGAAACTCTTCTACAGTGCTGGTGGGAATGTAAAGTGGTACAACCACAGTGGAAGTTGATTTGGTGCCTTCACAATAAGCTAGAAATAGAAATACCATATGACTCAGCAATCTCACTGCTTGGAATATATCCTAGAGAAACAAAGGCTCACACAAACAAACACATGCACAAGAATGCTTATTGCAGCACTGTCCATAATACGAAAAGTATGAGATCAACCTAGGTGTCCATCAGTAGATGAATAGATAAACAAATTATGTTATATTTACATAATGAAATATTATGCAATGAAAAAGAACAAAAATTATTTTAGGAAACATCTCATAACATGGAGTCATCTGGAGGACATTGTGACATTAGTCATTTGCAAAAGGACAAATATTGTATGAGACAATTATTATAAGGAGTTAAAAGGTTTAAGCACAGAAGAAAATCATCTTTGATGGCTCCAAGGGTAAGGAGGATCCAGAGGTGTATTCATAGATTAGACAGTAGATAGGAATTAGGTTAAGTGAAGGGAATGACAGCAGACAGTAGAAGGGACGTTAGCACAACTGGACTACGCCAAAAACTAGAAGGTTTTCTAAATACAACAACATTTTGAAGGACACAGTAGGAAAGAAAGGGGTTGGGGCCCCAGTTTCAGACATCTAAGCTAATTGGTATAACTAAGTTTTTTAAAGAAAGTTTTCTGCATAGCACTTTGGTGAGCAGTATCTGTGGTGTTAAAACCTAGGAAGCAGCCATCGAAGTAGCCTCAGTTGGTGTAAATCCACCTGAGGCAGAGGCGAATGAAAGATATCAAAAACATGAAGAAAATATGAGCCTAGCAGAGAAAGTGCCATATGATCTGCAGACTACATCAACATGAAACCAGAAGAACTAGATGACGCCCAGCTGTCACCAAGGACTGCCCTGATGAGGAATACAGAGTAGAGTTCCTGAAATACTGGGAGAAAAAAAAAACACGTGTGGAGAACTAGAATTCTATTAAGTTCTTAAGGTCCAATAGACTGGAGTGTCCCCTGAAGACATGGCCCACGGACTCTCTGTTAGTACAGAGCTGAATCAAGTACTGAAGCCAACTTTTCAGACAAAGGTTGGATTGGATTGTGAAATGCGGAATGATGCTGGCAAAGAATGTGCTTCTTGGCTTAAGGATATACATGATGCTGTCTGAGCAGCTCGTGACCAGAGGCCAGGTGAGAGTATGGAGAGGGACAGAAGTTGGGTTAATGAATGAAGGAAGTACAGGGCAGAAATAGGGCTGTGTTGTAGGGGAGAGCAGTTGGAGTTGCATAGTGGTGTGCGTGAGGAGTTTCATATGGCAAATTGATCTGGATCATAAGCTTGTATTTAAAGCACAGTTTTTTTTAAAAGTGTTTCCTTATCTTTAAGTTTTGCAAGTTTAAATATAATATGATTTGATGTCTTTCTTTTTGTACCTACACTGTATGCGGTTCGATGAGTGTCCTGGGTGGATATCATCTCATCTTTCATGATAGAAGAGGAAGTTTTCTGTTAGCAAATCTTCAATGATTTTCTCTGTATTATCTGTTTTTGTGGCACTCAAGTCACACATAAAGTATTCCTCTTTTTAAAGTCGCCATGAGTCGGCTCCGACTCGACGGCACTTGGCTTGGCTTTTTAAAGTCTCACATAATTCTCAGAGTCTCTTGATTTTTTTAAATTATTTTTTCTGTTTTTTTTTTCCCAAATATTTTTATCTGATGTACTTTATCTTCAGTCTCACTAATTTGGGCTTCCAGTGACTCAGTTCTCCTCCTTTAGCTTTCTACTGAGTTGTCTAATTCTGTAATTTTACAACTAATTTTCAATTCTTGGCATTGTATACTGTTCTGCAACTTGTTTAATTTATCATTGTGCTTTGTTGCATTTAGCCTCAACCCCTTCCAGATCTCTTGAAGAGTTCTAAATATTAATCTTTTGTATTCTACCTCTGATAATTACAAAAAGTTCTCTTCGTCTGGAAAATTTGATTCTTCTGGAGTAGCTTTCTGAAGGAATCATGATCTGCTTTTTTAAGTGATTGGAAATTTATTGTTATCTTTGAGCCTTAAGTAAATCGAGTTTATTTGTTTAGTTTAGTTTTGTTTTTGTCTTTGTTTTTTGTCTACTGTGTTCTAGCTGCTTGTTTTGAAATGTCTAAATAGACTGGTTGTATGTGATAATCTGGTATTGTTGTCTATGAAGTTCTAATGTCCTGTCACAGGTGGTTAGAGCTGTTTCTAAACTTCTGAGCCCAAGAGTCCATTTACTTTGCTTGTATGTATTCAGCTCAGGGGTCCAGGTATTCAGTCACCAATCATATGGTACAGGTTTTTGTCTACTATCTTAGATGGGCAGGGGTGATTGGTATAGGCACTGGTGTCTTGCTGTAGCCATTGAGAAAGGCAGGGGTCTAACAGCCATCCCTAAGAATCTGTGAGTATGGCATATCCACTTGTGTCTGGATCCAGTGAAGGAACAGTTTCTGCCTTGATTTTTTGGCATGAAGGAGCCAGCACTATTCCTCCTACCCTTGTCCCAGTTTGGTTAAATTGTTTATCCTCTGAGTCTCAAAAAATGGCTAGAGTGGCTTAAGGGTTTCCTCTTTTGGCTCAGTTAATGACATGAGACTCCAGAGCCTGGCACAGTGCAGAGAAAGGAGGAGAAGGATGGCTCAGGGCAGGCTTAAGTAGACCTACTTCCTGTTCAATTAATGGCACCAGACTTCACAGCTGGGTGCAGTGCAGAGAAGGCAGGGGGGAGCATTGAAAGAGGGGAGATGGGCCTATCTCAACAGAAAAACTTAGATCCACATGCAGTAGTTTACATGCAAAAACTTACTTTTTGATGATCTGGTGCTGTTTTCCATTGGTCTGTGCAAGTGAACATTCCAGGGAATTTCTCCTGTTGAGGAAGACTCACCATTCAGCTCACCCCAATGGCTGCATCCATTTATTGACAAATCAGATCTGAGGCATCCTATGTACTTCTGGTGCTACTCTCCCTTCCCCTTTGCTCAGTACAGTTTCTGTGCATTTCCCTTAATGTTCAGATCACCTACGTCATATGTACTTGATTCATTTGTTCTTTAGGTTCTTTGTTATTAGTAGGGTCATGAAGGTGTCTGTCTATGCCTTCATCTTGGCCCCACCTCCCAAGAATAGTATTTTTTAGCAACATTTTCATAGCAGAAGATGGTAACAGATTGCACATAACTGATCTTGTCACATTGTTACACAATAGTGATGATCAGTATAAGCAATTACAGACTGTTTTTGACAGAATATTTCCTTTGGGAAATGCAGTGAGTACACTCTTTGATGGCCCCTGTCTCCTGGCACTCAACCCTTGTGTAATTCTCTTCCCTTTAGTGTGGACGAGTGTTATGACATGTTTATAACCAATAGGATATGGTCAAAGTGATCAGACGTCCCTTCCGTGAATACGTTAGATTATAACTTCCATCTTGCCTGAACACTCTTCACTCTCTCCCTTGTTAACTTTGATGAGGTAAGCCACCCCGTAGAGAAGTTCATGCATGGAGGAAGTGAGGGCAGCTCCAGCTAATAAGCAGGAAGGAAATGAGTCTTGTCCACAGCCAAAAAGAGCTTAGAAGTGAATACTTTCCCAGTCTAGTCTCAAAAGATATCCTAGCTCTGCCCAACATCTTGACTGCAGCCTTGTGAGAGACTCTGAAAAAAAAGGACCCACCTAAGTTAGGTTCAGCTACCTGACTTACAGGAATTTGAGGTAGCAGATGTGTGTTGGTCTAAACTGTTAAATTTCTGGCAAATTGTTACACAGCAAAAGTAATACATACTCAATTTCATGAAAGGTAGAGTAAAACATCAGTTTATATCAGGCTGAATGTGCCACTCAGCTGAATGCAATACTATGTAATATTGATTCATGTTGTGTTTTAGATTTTAGTCACCTTTCCAGCTTTTGATTATGATATTTCATGCCCTCATTAGTACAGATGACAAATCACTGGCAGAGAAATTCATGGTTAATATGTGAGTAACCCTGCCATGGAGCATGAATTATAAATAGGGATATAATGTGTATGCTCAGATAATTAGAAAGCCATAAAAACATAAAAACAAATGCAGAACATGTGTATGGTTGAGCTCATGACAGGTGGTATGAAGCAATCCCTCTAGGTCCTTCAGTACTTTCCATATGATTTGTCACAAAATCAAAGAAAACACAATCTTAAAGAAACATACATACGTAGTCACATAACAAGATAATTTAGTGCTAGAGATGAGTATGTTCAGTAAACAAAATGATCTAACTTTGGATATGGATTAGCTCTGTTCTTCATCTGGTCATTAATAACTAACTCAACTATTTTCCACTAGCCAGGATCTTGCTGTGTGGTGGAAAGAATGGAGAAATTCAACCTAGCTCAGCTCTCAGACCCGTATTCTAGCAAGGATAATAGTTTCTACAATGTATTGACTTATGGAGACACCACCTGTACAGAATAGAACTGCTCCATAGGGGGTTTGCAAGGCTATGACCTTTTGGAAGAAAGTTTCTAAGCCTGTCTTCTGGGGTACCTTTAACTCACTACCTTTGAGCCGACTCCAACTCTCAGTGATCCCATAGGCCACAGCAGAACTGTCCCATAAAGTTTCCAAGGAGTGCCTGGCAGATTTAATCGGCTGACCTTTTGCTTAACAGAGAAGACACCGAACCACTACACCACCAGGCTTTCCTGGGTGGGTTCAAACTGCCAACTTTAGCTAGTAGTCAAACATTGAACTTTTTGAGCCACCAGGGGGTTGCCATTAATTGAAATCAACTCGATAACAACCATACTGAAGATATATCATGCCATACTATGCCAAGAACTTTAAGTACACTGACTCGTTTGATTCAGCACCCTGAGATCTCCACTAAAAGACCATAACTGGTGGTCCAGTGGCTTCGGGGTTCCCCTGAGGGCATGGCCCCTGGCCCTAATGCCACTCTTGCCCGTAAATCATAACAAAGGTCCACTCTTCGGACACGAATGGATTGGACCTGGCGATGCAGAGTGACCATATATTGGACGCACTTTATGGTTCTGTGCATCTATAGGATATCATCCTGCTGACCTCTTACTGGAGGAAGGGGAGTGAGTGGAGAGGAGGGGAAAGGAGACTGTTGGGAGGATGAGACATGTGTGGAGCAGAGAGGAATTGTGTGCAGTCACCAGGCAGGGAGAGCAGTGGAAGTTGCATACAGGTGGACATGGAAATTTATATTGGAATGTACACTTTCACTCAGTCATAATAAAAAGAAAGAAAGGAAAAGGTTAGTGTTAATTAATTTGAAACATTTGAAAGCTGAGGCTCAGATATAGTAGGGCAAGCAATTAGCAAAACTGGAATGTGATCCTGAGTCTCCTCACTCTATATATTGAATTCAACCTTCATATTGTCCTCTTTTTTTTTAATGAAAGCGTGCCACATTTCAAAAGTAATATGCATTTATCATAAAGCATGTGGAAAATTTAAGTAAACAAAAGGAAGAAAATAAAAAATTACTTGATCTCACTAGCATTTTTGTAGAACCATCATTCTAACAAATTATGGTTGTTTGAATGGACAGATGGATGGAGAATCAGCTACATGAAGATAATTTATTAGGCAAATCGTGTTTGATCTCCTTACATCTTCCTGGTCAACCACTTCCAGCATGCAGCCAAGCCCTTTGAGATTTCTGGATACAAAGATTTTTACCAGGGAGCTACCTAAAATTAGCAGCTCTTCTGACTTTTGTAGAAGGTTAAATCATAGAATAGATCATGCTTTGTTGTCCCATAGCAGAAAAAAGAGTGATATCCTCACTGATGAGAATGAGATGTAGTAGATAAATGTTGATGGTTCCTCTGTGTAGGGTGGACCTGACTGGGTGGAGATTATGGGCTTTTAGGGAGGGATGGCTGTTTGTTCCACCACAGAGGCAGGACATCAGCCTTTGAGTTGATTCTGACTCATAGTGACATTATAGGACAGAGTAGAATTGCCCCATAGAGTTTCCAAGGAACACCTGGAAGATTTGAACTGCTGACCTTTAGTTTAGCAGCCACAGCACTTAATCACTATGTAACGGTTTCCGATGGGCTAAGATCCATAAAATCCATACTTGTTCTGCCAGTTCCATAAATATTAATTGGGAAAATACCGTATAGCAGGCACTCTAACAGACATAAGAAATACTAAGGCAAATAAGGCAGGAGCTCTTCACTTCTAGTGTATTAACAGAAAAGTAAAAATAATCTGCAAGTGAATCGTTAACAGTAAGTGCTCAGTGGAACCAGATGCCACAATTTTCAATTTTTCAAGTACAAGAAAGGGGAGACTTGAACTGGACATTACAGGATGGCATGCTGCACACTGAGACAGGAAAACACAAGACATGCTTTGGCAAATACTGAGTAGCTTTGTGCAGCTGAACCTCCAAAGGAGGGGTGGAGGAAGGGGCTGAGACAAAAAGAATGGGCAGGCTAAAGAGATTTGGATTTATTGGGGATAATGGGAAGTCCCAGAAGCTTCTAATTTGTTAGTATGTTGATCACACACAAGTTCCAGAAAGACCAGTCTGGGGAATGTGTAGAATGATGAAGGCAGGCATAGAAAAGAGCCAGTGATGGAATGAAAATACTGTCAGCAAGGACAGAGAAGAATATCATCTGAAAGACATTTAAAAGACAGACTCCGAGGTCCTCATTGATCATTGATCACTACACTCATTCTCTCTGTCCTTACAGTAGCTGTCACAGTCATTCTCAATATGTGTTATGGATTGAATTGTTTTCCCTAAAAATGTGTGTCAGCATAGCTAGGCCATGATTCCCAGTATTGTGTGCTTGTCTACTGCTTTCTGATTTGATGTAAAGCTTTTACGTTTTGTAATCTGTATGATGTTCATAACACAGGATCAGAAGCAGTTATGTTAATGAGCCAGGAATCAATCTACAGGATTGGGTTGCATCTTGGGTAAATCTCTATGGAGATGTAAAAGAGAGAATTGATCAGAGAGAAGACCAAGATAGAAATACTTAGGGTGTAACACAACCTTTGGACATTGAATCTACTCTGAGAAGCTCCTAGACCCAGGGAAGAAGGCTCTAGACCTTCCCCTAGAGCCATCAGAGAAAGAAAGTCTTCCCATGGAGCTGGCATTCTGAATTCTGACTTCTTCCCCCCTAAACTGTGAGAGAATGAATTTCTGCTTGTTAAAGCCATCCACTCACAGTATTTCTGTTATACAACACTAGAAAACTTAAGAATTTGTTACTGACACCTACAATGTAGAAGTACTTTTGAATGCAGCAAGAGTAGAAGTGGTAATGGTTTTAAAGTGCATAATGGCAAAAGCTTAGATGTCCTTGAAGAGAGAGTTGGTTGAATCACAGACATCAATGACAATTTTGGTGAGGGTTCAGAAGGAAGTAAGGAGAGCTATAACAGCAGAGACAGTGAAAGTAGCAGCAGCAGTAAAATGGCAGCAATGGAACCTGAGACTAACACAAGACAAAGTGGGAGCTGACCCATGGAGCAGTAGAGCTGAGTACCTTCAGGCAGGGACTTCTTGGGAGAGTGGACACTTCTAGGCATTTATTGGTAAAGTTAAAGAGCTTTAAATCACTTGTCTGAGCAGGGCAGAAGCCAGACCAGCCCACAAGGGCTGAAAGATGAAGGAATTAGGAAGCAGATAATGAAGAGACAAGTAACACAGAAAGCAAAGCTGCCTCAGTCTCAAATGGTATGACTACAGCGTTTGAGGGTTGAAAGGGTGGAATCACAGTCTGCTGAGTCTCAAAGTGTGGGGCCAAGCCTCCTGGGTTTCAAAAAGTCAGATCTTTACCAACTCAGTTTCATCATGGGGCTGCCTTTCATGAATGTCCGTGGGATGGAGCTAGATCTGCCTCCAAAGCTGAGGGGGCAAGTCTACCATGCCCAGGGAGCAGAAGAATGATCCTACTGGGGCTGCATGGGCAAGGTCAATACTCATATGAATTAGGAGAAGGGGGTTGCCCAAATCCAAAGACGTAGATTTGCTGACCTACTGGTCCCAGAAGGTGTTGCTGAAGCCCAGAACATGGGGGCCTCCATTCAGAATTCAGAGAATGTGGCCAGTACCCAGAGTCTGGAGGGCAGGACCATGACCCGAATGGTCTCAGAGAACTGAAGATTACTTTCAAGGCTTGAGAGCTAACATGTAATGTGATCTGATGGTTTGCTTAGTGCCTGTTATCCCTTCTTTCCCTCCAGCCTCACACATTCATAGTGCAAATGCCCAATTTGTGTATGTTCTGTCACTGTACTTTAGAAGCAGATAACTTGTATTCTAGATTTCATAAATGCAGAGGAATTTTGCAGATGAGGTTTTTGGATTCGGAGTTGATTTAAGACTTTTAGGAGGATATGATACATTGAATATGTTTTACATGTGGCAACGGCATGCAATCAGTATGGATTGTACCTCAACATCAGGAAAACAAAAATCCTCACAACTGCATAGGTAAGCAACATTGTCATAAATGGAGAAAAGATTCAGTTTGTCAAGATTTCATTTTACTTGGGTCCACAACCAATGCCCATGGAAGCAGCAGTCAAGAAATCAAAAGACACATTGCATTAGGAAAATCTGCTGCCAAGGACCTCTTTAAAGTACTGAAAAAGTAAAGATGTCACCTTGAATACTAAAATGTGCCTGACCCAAGATGTGGTATTTTCAATCGTATCATATGCATGTGAAAGCTGGACCATGAACAAAGAAGACAGAAGAAGAATTGATGCCTTTGAATTGTGATGTTGGAGAAGAATGTTTCATGTAGCATGGACTACCGAAAGAACAAACATCTCTTCTGGAAGAAGTACAACCAGAGTGCTCCTTGGAAGCAAAGATGGCAAGACCAAAACTTACATACTTTGGGCATGTTGTCAGAAAGGGTCAGTCCCTGGAGAAGACATCATGCTTGGTAGAGTGGAGGGTCAGTGAAAAAGAGGAAGACTCTCAACAAAATGGATTGACACTGCGGCCACAGCAACGGGCTTAAGCATAAAAACGATTGTGGACATGGTAGTGTTTCATTCTGTTGTTGTTCACAGGGTCACTATGAGTTGGAACTGACTCAATGTCACCTAACAACAAGGGCATGAATGTGGGGGGTGGCAAAGGGTGGAACATTATGGGTTGAATTATATCCCTCAAAATTGTGTGGTAACTTGGCTAGGCCATGATTCACAGTAATGTGGTTGTTCACTATTTCATTATCTGATGTAATTTTCTTATGTGTTATAAATCCTAATTTGTATGATGTTAATGAAGCAGAATAAGAAACACTCACATTAATAGGCAGGACTCAATCCACAGGATTAGATTGTGTCTTGAGTCAATCTCTTTCCAGATAAAAAAGAAAGAATCTAGCAAAGGGGAGAGGGACTTCACCCCACCAAGAAAGAAGCATGAGGATTGAAGCATATTCTTTGGACCCTGGGTCTCTCTGCTAAAACCCTCTTAGGCTAGAGGAAGGTTTATGACAAGGACTTTCCTCAAGAGTCAAGAGAGAAAGACAGCCTTCCCCTGGAACTGATTTCTTGAATTTGGACTTCTAAATTCCTGAACTACGAGAAAATAAACTTCTCTTTTTTAAAGCTGTGTAATTGTGGTATTTCTATTACAACAGCACTAGATAACACAGACAACATCATGTTTTGTGTATCCACTATCAGTAGAGGAAATCCCTCTGCAATCTTTAATAGCAAAGGCAATAGATAGAATACTAGTATTAGTATAGTGGCTATGTGTGTGTTGAGGACTTTAACCCAAAGCGCTGACATATATCAACTCGAACTATTCACACACACAGAATTTTCACTGAAGAAACTCCTTCAAATTTTAGTTTCATCAGGAAACATGCAAATGTGCAGTTATAAGCCTAAAAACAGTGTTTAGTCTCTAAAGCCAGACACTTAGTCAAACATACCCCTTCACAAAATGGAAAAGTGTAGAAGGAAGGTTCATGAATAAAATGAGTTTGATAAATATTTTAAACCTCAGTTCAGTTTCAACAACTATTCTCTGAGCCTTACACTGGCAAACAAAATTCCTCTTTGATCAGAGGCTGGAACATTTCTCTATCTGGTGTTTTAGAAACTACCAGTTGTAGCAAGTTGTTTCAGGATCTGTACCAGTTCTTGAATTGGAAATTCATAAAGTGCCTGAAAGATCAGCTTTGCATGTATGAAGTGGACATAACTCTGCCACATTAAGCAAACGCGGATTTCAAAACTTGACCAGAAAACACATACTCTTGCTCTCTCCTCACCTCATCCATCTTTCTTTATGGGTACACCGAGATTTTTCCTAATCTTCCTTCTGTTCCCCTTGGCTGAAATTTCAGGAAGAAAAGTACAGTATTTGTTTGTATATGCCTTTTGAAGTTACTATATTCAAAAAAGCATGTGCTGAGCATCTGTAGCAAATTCTCAGCTCAGCCCCAGGGATTCAGAAGTGCATGAGTAACAGTGTCTTGCCTACCAAGAGCTCCTACTACAAGAGAAACAAATATCAAGTGGGTAAAGATAGGAATGCTTTAGCCAGGGCTTGAGAAGCAAACAAATATTGCTACCTAGGGCATGGAACTGACTCTGAGTAAACATTCCAGGTATAATCCTCCAAGACTAACATCAGAAGTGAAGACTGAGGCTACATGGTTGACAGACCTGAAACTTCTGAGAACTAAGTAGTGGGGCCTGGTATGGCATCACCTCTTTGTCCTTTCTAGTTGAGGGCTGGTTCAGGGCACAAGGGGAAGATATAGGTGCCCTGTGCTATTAGCTCCTCTCATGATGGACAACGGAAGAGTTTTCAGCTGTGAGGGCATGATAGGATGCAGATTTCTGAATTTGGGTGGGGGTGCAATGTGTTTCCTCTTTGTTATCTCTGTCAGTGGGTGATGCTCCTGTGAAAAGTTAGATAGTATTCTTCTCTTTGCTGACTCAAAGTCCAGTCTTCTCTGTAAAAAAAAGGAAAAAAAAAATAGGATCTTAAGAGGCAGACAGTTATACCAAGAAAGATATCCATATGGCAAAGAAAAGAACAACAGGGTGAACATCGGAGTTGTGCTCCATAACCTTGTTCACTTTTTGGTACACTTAGAAAAAGTTTCTTTCAGCACTGGCGTAGATGCTGACTTGGTTCAGGTGCTATCCAGCTGTCTCGGGAACTGCATGCACCATTATCTTGGCACATCTCTGACCAGTACTGCCTGAGAAGCTATGAAGAGATGGTCTCAGTGGAAAGACACAACAGTAGAAGTTGTATTCAGTGACAGAAATAGAAATGAAAGACCAGGAAACTACCTGCAATACAGAGAACCAGAGTTTCTGTAGGTCAGAGCCTAGTGAGAAAGGAGGTGGTCCAGGAATGATAAGCTGATTGTGCCTGTGGTCTAATCTGCAAATCTGCCTCTGATTTACAGTTCCTAAGAGGAGTGCAGATGTCACTTCAAGAAAAGACGGAAACTAATGAGGATAGAGCAGCTGCACTTGAGAGTGAAAAAAGAGAAACTCAAGCCAAGAGGACATTAGAACACCTCACTCTGGACTTCCTACTAAGTAAGAGCCTCTCTGCTCCTACCACCCCCGGCAGCAGTCATCCAGGTTTAGGAAAGGGAAGAAACAAGACAGATACCATCTGTGAATGATGTTGACTCAGTGCTGCCCTCTATCTTCCTCCCCAGGCAATTCTGGCCCTAGGAGTTCTGCGGGTCCCACCCAGGGAAGTCCTCCATTGCAGGCATACAGCATGGCCTGTCTGAACTGCTGTTGCCAGGACCTAGAGGGAGAAAACAAGATAGTTGGGACATCAAGATATCCCCCTCAGTACCTGGAGCCTACCTGGAACCTCAAGGATCTGGTCATACTACCTTTGGGAAAAGCTCATTTCCTGTCTGGTGCAGGTGACACCTCAAGTCTGAGACCCATCCTGAGCAAGCTGTAGGCCCACTGGGTAATTTTCAATGTTTACAGACCCACTCCCCAGTCTGCCTCGTTATACTTGGCATGCTCAATTGCCTTACCACCTCCCCCTCCATTTTAGCCCCTGACTTCTTATCAGAAGGGCACCCTGAAAATGCACACTAAAGGCCCAAACTGCTGGCTATTTGAAACATGTCTTTTCCACTAAGAAACAGTAGTTTATTAGAAGTCAGTTCTTCTTCCAGAGCATGAGTGTTTAATAATGGTTGAACATCAGGCATATTGGGCAGGGCAAGGCAGCATCTGAAAGGAGGAGGTTGTTCCTTAGCAAAGGCAGAAGCTTTCCCAGCGCCCTGTGACCTCAGCCACTGCAGTTTCTCAACCCCTTCCTCCATTGAAGTCCAAGCTACCCAAAGTTTCCAGGATACCAAATCCATTCATGTTGTAGATTTTGACTCATAATGACCCTCTAAGGTAGAGTAGAACTGCCCTATAAAGTTTCTAGGAATACATGGTGGATATGAACTGCTGATGTTTTGGTTATCAGCCTTTGCACTTAACCAGTATGCCACTAAGATTTCTAGAACTAAATCAGCTCCCTAGACTCAGGGGGCAAATCTGTCTGGTCTGAACAAGAGGCCTGCAGTGGGCCATTTGGAAGCCCCCTCTTCTGGCCAGTTCTATACCCAGGAGCTACATGAAAGGTATGGCTGTTTCACAGGCCAACTGTCACTGCACACGGTAAGCCCTCACAGGATACCTGGGAAACTCCACCAGTAGCAACTACCACACGATTAGTGGGAGAGGGGCATACGGCCTGGAAGGCTACTGGTCCCTCCAACCTCCCATTCACTGTTCTACACTCCTGGAAGAGACAGCAGCTCAGGAAACTGCAAGGAGGAACATCACTGTTCCCAGCTCTCCTAGAGTGAAGCAAGGGTTCAGAAAGGCTGTTGACAAGCTTCAGGTCTGTACCAACAGATTTCCACAATTAATGAAGTTTTCTTTTTAAAAAAAAAAAAAAAATTCTATACATACACATTTATGTAATATACAGGAAGGGCAAGGTCTTCCAGAAGCTGTCTTGTTAACAAGGAGGTCAGGGAGGATGGTAGGTACACAGCATGGAGCCTAAGGTTGGACCTTGGGCTCATTGGGCTTAGACATTTGGACAAGTAGATGAGGCCAGTGGCGAAAGGAGCTGGGGTGAAGTCAGGCCATCAAGAAAGTCCCAGCTTGCTCTGCAATGCCATTGCCTTGACTCCATGTGGTCTCAGCTTTTGTGAAACAAAAAGGACCTTCAAGACTTTCAAGAAATGAATACACAGGAAGAATGGAGAAATCCCAAGGACCAAGTATGCAAGGTGGGTGGAGAGGGTGAAGAAATAGACTTAAATAGATATAAAGTAAAAAGACAGAAACAGGAGAGAACCCTTGGTAGGAGAAGGACAGTGAAGCTAAAACATGGGAAGGAACTGAAGCAAAGGAGGGCCCATTGGGTCAAGAGAGGGATTGGAAGAAAAAGCAAAAGGGACAAGACCTGGGAAGACTGAGTCAATGGGAGGGCATGCTAATGCATTGCTGACAGCTGAGGTGAAGAAACCGCCATCCAGTGGAGGCCAGCAGGATAGCCCAGTGATCTGCAAGGTGTCCTCTTGCCCCAGGTCATTGTTCAGAGGGAGGCAGAGGAGTGAGGGCCAGCCAGGAGTGGATGAGAGGAAGATATCAAAGACTAATGATGCCATTCTCTCTTCTTTATCTGCAAGTCCCATCCCCACAACTCTGCATGAAGCTCAGCCCCCAGTACCTGGATAGGAACTGAGCATCTTTATCAGAGAGAAATTACAGCTTAACAGTAATCAGTTCAGTGACCAGGCAAGATAGCCCTAATGGTGGGAAGTTAAACATTCAACACAGAACTCTGTGGGCAGGAGGTAGGACTTCAGGTGTTCTCAGGCCCTGGCGTCCTAGCCTAATCACTTCTTCAGAAGAATCGAGAACAACTGAAGAAGCCTCCAAAACAGGCCCCAGAACGAGGAGAGGTTGGCCTATCTTTTCCGAAGAGTTTGCCTGAGGAACTGTGGGCCCTGGCAGTAGGCAATAGGCAAGAGAGGAGTGCCATGAGGTTGTTACGAGCCCTGACACACAAAAGTCCCAGCTCGGCTGCTAGGTAAACTTCAATGGGATCAACTGCGACTTTGCCTTCCTTATTCTGGGGGCCCAGAGTCCCTTAGGGAATCCTTGTGGTGCAGTGGCTAAGTGCTCTGTCTGCTAATCAAAAGTTTGGCATCTTGAATCTGCTAGGCACTCCTTGGAAAAGCTATGGAGCAGTTCTACTCTGTCCTATAGGGATGCTATGAGTGAGAATCAACTCAGTGGTAGTTGTTTTTGTTTTGGGTTTAGTGTACATTAAGTTCTCCCCCTGATGGCCAGTTCTGTGGCCTTGCAGACCAGTGCCTTGGCTTGGAGACAAGGCCACGAATACAAATGGGAACTGAATTCAGACTCTTGAGAAGGGGAAAGGTCTGAAGAAAGGTACTAAATGACTTGTATCATGACTTAATAACAACCAGCCAAGCACGAAGAGTTGGCTCAGGGCTTTTCTGCAAGGCAGGGGTGAGGGATATAACTCTAAAATTAATGTTCTGTGTCCAGACCTAGTAGACCTGGGACAAAGGCTTTTGTGGAAACGGAGGGCTGGTCTCCCTTCAGAACAGTCCCAGTGAACCAACTCTAAATGAATCCCAAGTGCCAGGCATCTTGGCACCCGTGGAATCCTGGCCCTGGTGTCTCTCAGTTTTGCTCTTCTCTGATATTTGTTTAGGAATTCACTCATCCATAAGTTGCTGCTTTGTCAAATATTTGCTGAGCTTTGCTGAGAAGTGGGATAGAAAGATGAGTGAGACAAGGTTCCTGCATTTAAGTGTTGCCTTCCATAGTGAGAAAGGACCAATTGCCATGCTGAGAATAAAAACACCAGAAATATCCACAAGACCTTGGCTGATGGTTCAGACATACTTACCCCTTAGTTTCTAGCCTGTTATGACTTCCCAGATAAACAAGATTACTCAGAGAAAATGAATATTTAAGACATGCACTAGTGGAATCTATCAATTGGGAAATATTGTATTTCCTGTGAGAAGACAGGCAGTAAGTGGGAGACTAAAGGGGAAATTCTTTGTCTACTCAGGGGTCCATAGTCACCCACCAATATCATCAGGGTCCTGATCTTGTGCAACACTGATGTTTGGGAAAAAGACACTTTGGGATTTTTGCTCAGTGGAGTGGCTTCCAAGGTAGCTGTTGAAAATGCCCCAAAGTACTGAAGACCCCCAGCTAATAATAGACATTAAGGGCGCCATACGGGCTCACTAGGGACAAAGCCAGATGCTTCATGAGGTAGCACGGGGTAGAAAGGTGGGAGCAGAGAAGCCCCAAATCGCCAAGTTTGGGGAATGTCAGTGCTCACATGGATTAGAATTGTATCTGGAAGCTGTCTCCTTGGCAATCCCATTTGAAGGACAGAGCGTCGAAAACTGGCCCCAAGAAGTTGGTAACAGCTCAGATGATGGTAACAAACTTGGGGGACCCAAAGAGGTGATCAGCAGAAGGAAGAGTGCTATTGTAGCATCCCCAAGACAGGGCTTCCTCACATACAGATGCAGGGTATGGGGAGGAAGGAGTGTCCCTCCCTCAGCTGGGAGGATGGACTGAAGTGAAGGTGGACCCTAGTCCCTTCAGCCATTTCCACCTCAGCCCATCATTTCATGGGAAGAAGTCTGGAAAGAGATCAAATGGAGAGCTGTTTGGTCAGCTTTAAATACACAGAGAACTCAGGACTCAACAGAGATAGAAATGGACAGGATAAAAAGAAATACTGAGCTCTTATCAGCAGAAATTAAAAAAAGAAAGACAGCCAGCCAGCGAAGTGCCATTGAGAGGGAGAGAAAATAACAAGCAGAAATAGAGGGTAGCAAGTCAGAAAATTATCATGATGAGAAATACCATATACTGAAGAAGTGAGAGACAAAGAGGGAGGGAAGGAAACGGTATTCCTCCTTCACTGGGACCAGAGCCAGCATGAAGTCAGGACTAAGAGAGAAATACAGAACTAACAGGCCTGTAGACTTTGTCCAAGAAGAATGGGAGCTACAGGAACCGAGCCTTCAGGCTGTGGTAGTCAGAGGAGGCCATGGAGACTGAAGGACTAGGTGACTAGTCTGCCATGAGACATTTCTCTGCTAGGAGTTGGGGAATAGGGGAGCACAAGTGTGTACGGTTGTTGTGTGTTCTTTGTCCCTCTACCTCTAACTCTAGGACTAACTTCTCCTGGACTTCAATATAAATGATGAGAAAAAGAAAAAGGCAAAGCACAAAGCACAGATCCAGGGTGCTGGTACTGTTTTAAAGTCCTTCCTTCCTTCCTTTAGATAAATGAGGCCACAAATCTTCCTGTTGCCCAGTCAAAGCCCACTGATGGCCAGTCATTAAGGGGGACCCAGCCTCTGTCTCTTCATAGAATATTTTGACTTCTTTCTGGGAAGCTGTGTAAAATGTGAAACAAGATTCTTCAGTTCTCGCTGACACTCACATTTCAGCAGCATGATTCTCACTTGTTTTCTGAGCCAGAAGTACCATGGCCCAGTCTTGCAAGCTACCTTTGGGGAAAAGCTTATCCCAGCCTAGGAGTGATACTTGTGGAGCCTGTTGGGATCCCTGTCCTGAGTCAGCCTAGGAATGATATTTATGGAACCTGCTGGGATTTCTGTCCTGGGCCAGCTCCCAGACCCTTTAGGAAATAAGGGAATGTCTGTAGGACTTCCTTTCTAGATCCACCAGATGCCCTCAGGGGTGTTGTTCGGGTCCCTTCCCACTTACAAGCAAGGCCACTTCCTCCCAGCCCGAAATGGGTGCTGCCAGTCCCAAGCAAAGTGCATTGGCAGTCCCGTACATGCCCCCCATATTTATTTTTTACCGAGAATGATCTGCATCTTAACAATAGTCTGTCTCCCACTGGAGGAAGATAGCTGGGTAGTCAACACAGAAGAGAGGGGACTATTCAGGCCTAAGGGTTTGGTGACAAGGTAGATCCAAGAAGAGTCCTGGATCCCACCCATGAAGCTCCAATCCAGGAAGTTTCCCACTCTACTTCCCTGGAAAATCAGGTAGCCTTGAAAATCCAGGATCTGAGGAGACTCATAAATAGACACAGGGCAAGCAGTCTGGCAAAGCAGAAGTCCTTGCTCTGGGGAGAGGCTGGGCAGTTGGTTGCCTAGACAATAGACAGAATAAGCAGTTGCCTTGCAAGCCATATAGGCACAGGAGGACAATAGACAGGAGACCCTGCTGGGATCCTCCAGGACCCCACCAAATTATTGCACCCACATGACTCTGTCAGCCTTCCTACCTCCCTCACAGGACCCAGAGGCAGCCAAGTTATTCTTAGATCCAGGAAACCCTCTTTAGAGTCAAGATGCCCCAGCTTTACTACCACAGAGCTCTACTGACCACAGGGCCCTAAATAAAGAGCAGAGTTGGGTGAAGGTAAAGGTTCCCCTGGTACAGTGGTACCTGAGAAAAAGACATCTGGGGATGAGATACAGGTGCTTTTTCAGTTCAAGAAGTAAGTAGATGCCTGGATTAAGGATTAGGTTTCAGATTTCTTTTCAGCCAAGTTTCCAAGAAGATTTTCTTGGGGTCAGCTGCTTTAATTATTCTAATGGTAGGATGCATGCCCCTTGAACATCTTCACTATTTCTACTTTCTTGGGGAAGGAGCCAGTCCTCATTGTTAGAACCCAAAAGAAGGTCCCCAGATCTATTCCATTTGACCCAAGTGTTTCTCAACTTGACATGACACAGACAAATCAGGCTCAACTACTATATTTTCCTTTCCTCTTTATACCCCAGTTATTTATTCATTCACTCCTTGTGGTATTTCTACCAAAGAGCTATTAAACTGAGTTTAGTGACTGAGATAAAATGATCACCCCCCACACAAAGAATTCACTATGTACTGAAGAAAGACAGGCCTACTATTAAGGGAAAATAGCTACTATCCCAAATATAAACCAGAATTTGTCAGATCTCGGTTATCAGTACTCTAGGGTGTTTCTCCTATATTGTGCATCATAGAGTGATAAAATCAATTTAGATGATAAAGTCCATAGAAAACTTGTTCAGTTAGAAGTTTTCCTGAGGCAGCACAGATGAGGAAAACAGAGTGGGTAGGAACACCCCAAAGAGTCAAGTTTGTGGGATGCTGATGCCCACGGGGAGTAGGATTGGTCTGGAAGTTGCCTCCTCGGGGTCTCCCAGTTGAAAGGTAGAGGGGCAAGAGCTGTCCCAAGGAAGGTGGTAACAGTTTAGATAATGGCCAATAAGGAATCATGAGGAGCTTCACGGAGAGAGTTAGCAAAACGTGTTTAACATTCGGGAGTCTCAAAGGTGGTGGTTGCTTAGGGTCAGAAACAGGGTATGAAGAGGGGAAGGGGAATATCCCACCCCTGCTGCTGCCCCTTGCCTTAGCCCTTCTACAATCCATTTTTCACTGAGGAAGAACATGAAAAAGAAGATAGTTCCACGTAATTCAAATGTTTGAAGAACATAAAGCACTAGAGAGAAAAAAAAACAGAAATCTATGGTTACATCTGCAAACAATCTGCAAACAGCGGGAGAGAAAACAACACTGAAACAACACTGAGAGAGAGAAGAAATAAGAGTGGTGGTGAGAGATATTAAACACAAGAGTCTAGACAGTAAAGAGGGGAAGAAGGCATCCAGTGTGCCAGAGAGATACTGTCACACAGGGACACACACAGGGAGAAGACAGAAAAAGACAGACCAGAATAGGAAGCAGCTGACCACACTCTGCCACAGGGTAGCAGCCCTCGGGAAAGAAAAATCAACTTCTTCTCATTTCCATAGCTCAAAGAGACAGCAAATGAGAAACTTTCAAAGAAAGGAGAACAAGAGCTAGGAAGACTTTGTCAGGAATGGCAACAAGATTCCGTGCAAATCACAGATATGTACAGTAGTTGCATTGACTACTAATTGCCCTGATGTCTTCTGACTAGATAGAGGACCCAGGTTAACTGGAAAGCGTGAAGAGTAGATGAAGACAGACTCAAGCCTGGAAGAGCTTGGCATGAAACAGCTACGTTTTGTCTTGAGTCAAACCAGACTCAGTGTCTCTAAGTTAGTTAGCTCTCTTGCACTCCTTTGTGGAGGAACTGTGGAGATGGTAACAGTATGTAGAGGACATAAAAAATGACCTTGGCCTGAAGAGGTTTAGCCCCAGCTGCTTCTCTCAGGAACTGTGCTTCTGGAGCCACAGATGGACATCCCTGCCTCTCTGGATGGGTAAATCATATCCCCAGCCTAGTGTATTTGATGGCACTTTCAGGCCTAGCCTATCCTTGAACCAAGCCCATTTGGAAAATCTTCCTCTTCCCTTCACTCATTTACTCTCCTGACTCATTCTTGCTTCCACAGACCACTGAGAAAGTGTTTGCTGTCCTTCTCCCCATGCTCAAACTCCCATTTCAGTATCCCCACATAAACAGTTCTAAAAACACTCTTTCTGAGAAGCAGACAGGTAATGGCCCTTGGATGGATTTCTTCCACAGAGAAATTTGTGTGCTTCTAACAGACATTTTTTAACACGACATGGAAAATATATACAGTCAGGGCTTGAATATCATTTAGCAAGGGATGGTTATTCGGAATCAGGTGCTTCCTGGCTTCCATGAATCTGCAGCCCAGAACATTTCTCATTTTACTACCCCCTGAAGCTCATGTAATCTTGAGAGGCCAAGATCAAAAATGAAATCTGCAAAACGGTTCCCATGCATAGCTCTTCCAGGAAGAGAGCAGACTAGAATGCTGACAAATGGGGATCCAGAGAAGTAGTGGATTGCTTAGAAATTGCCCAAATCACAAGGTAATTCAATAAACAAAGTGCCTAGATTTAGAATCTTGGGCTTATGAATTTCTTCAGCTTGATTTTGAAGAGTTTTCCTTAATCAGTTGTCATTGACTAATTAATCACAAGATACATGTTCCTCTAGCCCTCATCAAGAAATTTGCTTGTAAGTTAGAAAAGGAATTGTTGTCACTACCTTACAAGAACTTTCTGCCTTCAATGAACTCATAGTTTTCTGGGGAATACAGTCAAGTATATAGTTGTATGGTCCCTTTTTAAGTACAGTATAGTGTCTCCCAAACCTTAATAATGAAGACAGCCCTAGATTGTCAAACAAACATAGCAAAAGAATCCAAGGAATGGCAATCTCTTAAAGAGTAACACTTTTGGGCAGTAATTAGCCTGTTCCCAGACCAGCACAGGGGCAATGAATGCAACACATACTGTGCAAGGGCTTCGAGAGTCAAATCTTGGGTGATTTAAAAACAGTGAGTGCATAAGGAACTCTTTGGTATTTCCAGTTGAACAATAGAGAACCAAGAGATGCAGAGTTATGGAACATATCCTTTATGGACTATCTGTCCCTTTCCAGATCATGGAGTTTTGATGCATTCAAGAATGAAGAAAAGGGGAAGGAGAGCAATATGGCTTATGAACCACAACACACAAAAGCAAGGAGCAGGAGGTTATGTCCTCCTGGAAAAGTCCATACCCTTTCTTGCCTCAAATTCTCTATTGTTTCCCTCTTCTGACATTTTTTTTTCTTTATTAAAAAAAAGAAATAAAAAGAGACACCAATACAGAACAGCAGCAGAAAGTGTGGGAGATCAATCCTGAGACACACAAAACAGAAGAAATCCCTGGTGATCAAACAGAGGCATCACATCCATAGGGAAGGGAGCAAGTGTGGGCAAAAAGCTGAGAGGAAAGTAGGGCCAGTACTGTGCAACAGGCAGCCAGCACCACTCACTCAGGGAATAAGTAGCATGTTTCAGTTTTGCTTTGGAGAGAGAACACTGATGGAAAAGGAAGCCATAATGGTAATGTGCTCAGGAACAAATCACTGTCTGATTTGCTTGTTCCTCCTCCTGATTCTCAGTGTAAGTTCCTGAGAAGGAGAGATTCCTCACGGAGTAAGTCCCAAGGCCTCCCAAGAGGAGAGCAATAGAAACAGTGCATTTTACCAAAGGCCTGTGGGAAGTCTGACTTCTAACCAACTCCAGCCTCCAGAATGTGGAGAGGGTGTGGGCCAGAAGCTGTGAGGACTGTGATAACAAGAAGCACCAGGACAGTTCTTCAAGCCTTTGGGAGTCCAGCTGTGAGGCCTTCTTCCTCTGAGCTGTTTCCTTGAAGTTTCAGATTGATTGTTGAAGAGGAATAAAGTGATGTAGACCTACAAATCCTCCCTTCAAAATAGGCATTCTCAAACCAAATGGGCTGAAACCTGGAACCAATCCCAACTTGAAGAGAACCATAGTAATCAGGGCTAGCCTTGAGTTTTCTTTTATGCCTGGAAGAGATATATACCCAGCTAGTAAGTAATGAAAGATCTCTGCCCCAGAGATGGACAAAGATAGGGTTTCCAATCATATATTGGGCAAATACCCCTTTCTTGATACATGGGAAACTATCAAATGATGACCAATTGGTATAGCTCCAATAATATGAGGCAAAAATTAGGTTGCTGAGAAGTGTGTGTTGCTCTGATGGCTTTACCAGCAATTCTGCTGTTACCTTGTTCTTCCCTTTACTCTGGGATTAGTGTCTCACTTCCGAGTCCCTGGATTGGAATATCCATAAAGGATTGCCAGCTAAGTCCTTTCAACTGGCTCTTCTGGCAGGATTTGACTCTTACCACTTCATAGTCTTCAGGGAATCCATATCTCTGATGTGACTTCATATTACAAATGGAAGAAAATGCGTGTTTTGAAGGGAGCATTTGTGGACTTTGTTCTTTTCCACATTAGACCTGTAAAGTTAACATACGGTGTTTTTTGCTATTGCTGGTTTTTAAGCTAAAGACTGAAGAGATTTGTCTTGATCTGTAGTTTGGCTACACCTGCTTTGGAAGACATGATCATCTGGAAATTCCTAGCATCCCTAAATCACTAACTTCAAAGTTGACTGGAATCTATTATGATTCTCAATTGCAAATTTTGTAATATACATAAGCTGTGCCTTCTTTGCAGAGCTAACACCCAATCCTTTCTAAAACTTAGTGATCTATATTCGGTCCTTTTCACCAGCCTGATTGAGAACTTCAATTCAGGGTTTGTTACCATTTCTGCCTCCAGGGCTGCTGCGTATTTCTTCATTTCTTGTACACATAAAACTTTTAGTATTAATTTAGCATAAATACTTTATCATCATTCAGGAACCCTGAATATGACTCAGATACCCTAATCAATGAGAAACAATGTCTTTTCCTCCGTAAGTGTTTAATTTTGTAAAATATCCTTAGTGTCTTTCAAGATGTTAAAGATAAGGTTGACTTTGTAAGTTGACACAGGAAATTAAACTCTTGGATGAAGAATGGAAAAATCCTTGAAGAATCTAGTCATGAAGGGCTGGGGTTGAATTTGAAGAGATCCCAGGAAGAAGCCTGCCAATAAAGTAGTTTCTCCCTCCCTCCTGTTACAGGCGCAGAATTCTCAAAGGAGGCAGCCTTTCTGGATGTAGTTCTTTTTTGTTGTTGTTGCTTCTTTTTTTTTTTTTATGACTGAGTGAAAATGTACATTCCTGTGTAAATTTACATGCCTACCCCTATGCAGCTTTCACTGCTCTCCCTGCCCAGTGACAGCACACTATTCCTCTCTGCTCCATACATGTCTCATTCTCCCAACAGTCTCCTTTCCCTTCCTCTCCACCCACCCTTCTTCTTCCAACTAGAGTTCAGTTCTAATAGTGGTATCCATAGTTGATGAAGGAAGCCATCTCATCAGAGTTCCCAGTTGGAAGGCAGAGAGCCAGGTGGGGAGGAGAATGTCAAAAGGTGTGGTTTCATGAGAATGACAATCTACCAAAAAGTAACTGGAAAATAGAAAGAAGAGTAATCAAGGAAAAGCCAACACCAGAAAGCATTAAAGATATGGGACACCACCTGAGTGCTGATTTATTACCTGCCCGTGGGAAGGCAAGAAACTGTTCCCCCCCTACTCCAACCACTACATTAGTTTGACGGATCACATCCTAGGAACAGTCAGGTGGTATCCTACCCCATCTTAGCTATCTTCGTGTCCTATCCTTCCTGTGAAAGAAAAAGTGCAAACAGATGAGCCAAATGTTCCCAGCCAAGAAAGAGAATCCTAGAGGGATAGCTATAGGAAAAGACACACAGAGACGCAACAACAAAACATGATGGGGTAGGGTGGGGGGGACAGAAGAAAAAAGAATTGGAAGCATTCACAAGGAGAGAATTCAGAGTATAGAGCAATGAGGAAAAAAAATAGGAAATGAGAAAGTTTGCAGAAAGTAGAGGCAAAAACGTCACTATCAGAGACAACGGAAGGTGAATTCAAGCCCATCCGTCCCCGTCCCACTGAGTTCAGCATCCCTACTGCCCCCAGACTCCTCCCTATGCATTCACAGCTTTGAGAGAAAGACCTTGGAACAGAAACAAGTGCTGAGAAAGGGGCAGGAAGAGGAAATGGAAAAAAATAAACAGCAGACGAAGAAAGCACTTGAAGAAACGAGGAAGCAGAAAGGATTCTGGTCTTTGGTGTAGAAATTTAAGATACTTAAAAGTCTGAAAATGTACCCTACTAACATCACAACTCTAGCACCCCAGACCTTTGGTGCTCATAGAGGAAAAAGAGAGAAATAAAAGAATGGGCAGGAGTCAGATAGCCTGGAGCCACTGAAAACTCTAGGCCTCATTTCTCCAACTTTTGAAATTATTCAACTCGGTGTTGGTATTTCTTTGGGGGAGACCGGATGTTACTCAAGACATAGGACCTTGTCATGGTCACTGTGTCCTATGTGAAGGCAGGTGGAGTTGTTTAGTAAATATTATCAGTTTGCACTTGAGGATTCAGAGAACTTGCCTCACTTTGGTAAGATAGGAGAATGGTATACCAACACTGAGTGTCTAACTTTCAGCCTGTTGATCTCTTGCTCTGGCTGGCTCTGAGAGCAAAGTCTTTCTGCCCATCTCATCTCTTCAGCTTCTAATGGCAATTAGAGACAGTTGAATCTGGGAGATACATCTGTCAGTCAAACCCTCAAAACAGGACAACTTGAGTGTTGGTGACCAATTCTCCTTCACTTTTTATCCTGATAGGATGCTACTTGTGTTTGCTTTGCCCTTATCCAAAAGAGGGCTTGGGATATAATTTTCTTCCCATCCTAATAAACATCTATTGAGTTCTTAATAAATCACCCTGAGATGTCTGTTTTCTCAGAGATTTTACCAAAGCATAGCAGGAAGCTAAACTCAATTACAAAAACTTGCAGTTGTAGCCAAATCCAGATTGTATTGCAACACAGCCAGGGAAAAGCATACCACAGAAAGTCTTGAATTGCTCAAAAAATGATTCCATCACAATCCAGTTCAGTAAACAATAATTTGCTTCAGCTGATGGAGTTAGTCTTGATTCATTTATCACAGGATACTACTCTTTAGTGGAACTCTTCAGGGTGCAGAAACAGAGTTGTTGAGAACCCACAGTAGTCCTGGAACTGTTCTGAGACCCTGATCCAGCTTGAGAAATCGGGCCTCAAAAGAGAAACAACAACAACAACAAATCAACAACAAAAAACACCACTGTTCATCCACTTTTGTCTTTTCTTCACACCCAGAGCCTCTTATCCTGCCTTGATGTTTTAGTTGGCCTTCTCCTGGACTCAGTAAATACATAAAAATGATCTAGAATTCTTTTATAATGTCACTGATAACATCCTTTTACTTAACAAACATTTATTGAGCTCCATTTTATGCCAGACTTTTGGTAGTGTTGGCAAATCAAAGTCAAATGATATTTTCTCCCCTTTCCCCCAAAGGAAATCCCTCTGGAGAAAGAGAAAATGAACTGCAGAAAGGGAGGCTGGAGTCAGAGGGACAGAACATCCTTTAAAGAATCATCCTATGGGCATCTACAAATAGTAATGGTGTTCACTAGAAAGGCTGAATGACTTCTTGCTATTCCCAGTTGGAGAATAAAGAGCCAGACGGTAAGGTAATGAATGAACAACAAGCATTATGCCCTTTGATCTCTCTCTCCTCATGGCTGGTAATTGCAGTGGTGGAGCAGAGGCTGGGGCAGCTAAGGAAGAATGCGGGAGGATGCTATCCAGATGGTTGTCTTGGGCAGGGTGACTCTGGGGCTGAACCAGTTGTCCTGCCCTCTTGGGCAGCAAAATAAATCCCAGTCTCTTACCTTCTGCTCCCTTATTGCCCATTTAGACAACTGAAGCTCCAACTAACCATATCTGTATAGAGATCTACATTAAATGAGCCATGAGACAAATACTCAGGTACAGGCTCTGTAGGAAAGAAAACATGAGGAGATGGACAAATAAGTAAAATACAGGGAAAGATGTGTGAAGACAGCAGGGGACAGAAAAGCTGGGATGGAGCAAGCCGCAGAGAGAACTAAAGAAAGGAATAAAAGCAATAGAAGGAGATGTCAGCAGATGGAATCCACTTAAGAAGTGAGATGCATGGATGAACGAAGGAGTCAGGACAGAGAATGAATGCAGCAGATGCTGTCAACTGTACCATGGCCTTATTCTGCCCTGCTCATTAGTGCCCTGCGTAGCTTTGACTCATGGTCCCTGAAAAAGAAAAGACATTTGGTTTTAAAGATGGAACCCATCCAGAGAATATGAAGGGAGCAGCTGAGGAAGCTGTGTCAAGAACATGAGAGGTTCCGAGAGTCCAGAGAATGCCCACTCTTGTAACTTAACCTAATTCCCAATCTATCCCAGCATCCCCCACCCTGTGCTAAGGGTCAGATATCTGTCCCACTTTAGCTCAAAAGAATAATAAGAGAGAAATGTGGTAGGGTGGAGAGTTCAGACTTGGGATATGTTATGTAAAAGCCTCCACCTCCCTTCCTTACTCTGTTCTAGTTGGATTAAAATAAAACTATTTCTGTTCTTGGGTAGCCATTGTGGAGGCTGAGAACCAGACATCCATCACCACAGAGGTGGTGGTTAGTGTCAAGGTGCAGGGAGAAAGTAACATAAGGTGTCAAAGATGTTCCTGTTGAACTTCTGGATTCGTACCACTTTAGGGACTACTAAACAAATTCAGGGATTCATCCCTACTCTTTTACCATTTTAGGGACTACTAAACAAATTTAGTACCTGAGATAAAGCTCAAGTTCCTTAGTGTGTACAACAGGGTACTGAGACAGCATGCTAGATTTCACTGAGGCTTTAGAAGGCCAAAGAAGAAAAAAAAGAGATACAAACTTTCTGTTATTTCAAAAGAAGGAGCTAAGCCTTGTAGAGGAGCTGGTCAAAAACAAATATATAAACCTTAGTCCAACATTCGCATTAAAGATGTAAAAATGTTTGAGGCCTGGAAAAGAAAGGATTTCACTGTGGGAAGTCCTTGGAGTGTTGTGATCTTTTTGCTCATCCTCACTGGGGAAGAGAAAGGGATGTTCTTCTCCATTGTATCAGACTGATGAAACTACTCAAAGCACTTGGATGTATGCCCCTTGGATTGTGCAGAACATGGTGAACATGGATGTCTGATCCTCAGGTGATGGTTTTAATGGGAGCAATTGAGGCTTGGCTGAGGCAGTGGGATAGAGAGAAGCTCATGGGAGTAGACCACATTTCTCAGAGAACAAAGTGGAATGATGATGGTTCATTGCTGCTCGAGGGGGAAAGCTGATCAGGAATCATTTGAAAAACCACACCCAAGGATATTTCTAGGTAAGTTGTCACCTTGGAAGCCATGGTGGGAAAATGTATTTGACTCTTCAAAGAGGAAGAGGGAATTGCTGGCCTGAGAACATGATTTTCCTATGTTGCCTGAAATTTCAGTTAAATGTGCTCAGTGAGGAAATCCAAGTAACACTCCAGAAGCATGCCAGAGAAGAATTAGCTCTGAACATCCACCATGCCCAGCACACCACCACCAGGTCTATTCTAAACCAGGCTACCACCCCACCTTCAATGCCAGGGTGGAAACCAAGGCTAGCAGGAGCTGGGAAGAAGAAGAGAAGTTCAAGGGGAGGAATTAGAGAGAAGCCAGCCACTCTCTCCTGTCCCTCTGTGGATTCCCCATCTAATCAGTAAGTGAGCAGAGAGGCAGGGAGAAGTTTTAATGGAAGTTCCCTGTTCTGAGTATTACATAGGACTGGATATCTTAATTACTGAAATGGATTTATCTTAGAACTTAAACTGACTGACAGACTTATTACCTGACAGTTCTGGGAAAAAATTATGTAACCTACTGAAGTTTCACCTGAGGAGAAGGGGAGCAAGAATAAATTTTTAATGGGCAAGTTTTCTTGAATTGCAGAACATTTGGGTATTCTAATTGGTTAAAGGAACTTCTTCTCTTTTCTTCTCCTGCCCTTTGGTGTCTCCGCAGTCTTCCCACCAGCCAAGATCCACTTTGTAGGACATGCTGCAGCCCCAGGGAGAAACATTTTGAGTTTTCTGAAAGGATATGCCTTTTCCTGTGGCCTCTTGACCTTGTTTCCCGTTCTTGACTGTACTGAAACCCACTTCCTACTACTGTTCTTTTAGTTCTGTGATCCTTTAGGATGCACTTTAGACTTGACCCTGAAAGTCGTAATGGATTTCCTGTAGAGTGCTGTAGGGGCACATCCCAAAGACTCTGTTGGGACCTACTACTTATCTCTGTGGCCCAGAAGCCAGGATCCAAATTACTTGTTTTTTGCACCTTGTCTCCCAAAATGCTGTAAGTTCTTTGGCAGCAAGGACTCTATCATATTCTCTTCTCTATTTCCAAGGGTTAGAAGACTTTTGAACACATAGTAGATGCTCAGTTAATGTGTACTGAGTCAGTGCACGAACAAACTCCCTCACCCCCTTCTTTTCACATGTTTAATACATGCATGTCTTCTGCTGATAACTTTGGAGAAATCAGAAAATTTCAGTTTCAGTATGCGTGACTTCAAAGTCACTTATCTGCACAGATAAATAAAGAGAGGGAGCAGCCGTTGGAAATTAAAAATAGAGAAAATGAAAACAGAGAAGATTTATTTATTTTCCGAAGTATTGGTAAAAATAAAACAGGGAAATTAAATGCTAAAGAGTTGTGGCGTGTTGTTGTGAGGAAGGAGGTTGCTGAGACTTAGATTTGAAGGTGGCTGGCATGATATGCCATGAAATTGCTTTGGTGTAGGTAGGAATAAGCAAACTCTACAACTTTATCTCCAAAAAAGGAGGACAGCACTGAGTATTTGAAGCACTGAGAAGAGATTATCTGTGAAGGGGGAAAGTACAAAAGGGTCAAACAGAGGAAATTTTAATGTGAATCTCCTCAAATGTGGAAAAAATGAGTTGGGGCCTCAGGTTTCTAACCAGTGACCCAGAACTGTCTATTCTGATTCATAGCAACTCTGCAGGACAGAGTAGAACTGCCATGAAGAGTTTCCAAGGAGTCTCTGGTAGATTCAATTTGACTGCTGACTTTTTGGTTAGCAGCTGTAGCTCTTAACCACTGTGCCATGACTCCAGAGGGTGTCATCAGGTTATACATTATGAAAACTACATCCTAGATTAGGCGCCTACTGTCAATAAACTGCATTTGAAATAGGTGTTAGATAATCAGTGTATACTGTAAACCAAAGACCAAAATTTGTAATAATCATTCCTAGGACTTTTGCACTAGGGAACAGGAAAAAGAAAGGAGATCCAAAATAAGTGAAGATGAATTTCCTTTAAGCCAGTGGGATGGTAATTCAGAGCAGAATAAATTTATTTTTTTAAAAAAAGTAGGGCTATAATATTACTTGAGGAATTTTTGTGGAATAAAATTTGTAAGTGCTGAACCCACTATACTTGCAATGTCATTAATTAGTAATTAGTTGTACTTTGGATTTCAGAAAATCCAACCAAAAGTCCATTGCCATCCTGTCTATCCTGACTCATAGCAACCCTGCAGGACAGAGTAGAACTGCCATGTAGAGTATCCAAGGAGTCTCTGGTAGATTCAATTTGACTGCTGACTTTTTGGTTAGCAGCTGTAGCTCTTAACCACTGTGCCATCAGGGTTTCTGGACTGGGCAGAGAGTTTTAGAAGGCAGTATGAAAATGCCTAGTTGACACTGCTGAAGAAATTAAATACAAACCAAAGCTTTGTCAAACTCACAAGTCTCTGAAAAGCTCTGTGACTCTTTACTGAGGAGAACAAAGTTGGCAACATGTTGCAATCACCTCAGAGTCCCAAACATAGAGACTATGAAAACTGGAATGGAGAATCTGACATAGAATGGTAGGTGTATCATCTGCAGGTGTATCACGCAGTCTTCAGTAAACATCTCATTGAAGCTAGACTATAATAAAGCAAGAAAAAGCTATTAGCAAGCAAAGCATGACTCATTGGTGACATTTGAACTAACAGTAGTCATTATGATCATTATCAGACATCCCAACAGGAAGATACTGGCTAAATTTAATATCATCCGAAGTCTTCAGGGCAGTAGTGACAACGAAAGCCTTCAGTGGATCTTTCGATGGGCTCTGCAAAGTACTGAGGACAGTTCCACATACTCAAGGCCCTTATTAAAGGTAGTGGGATGATGATACTGAAAGGTATATTCAAGGCAGACCATCAGAAATTTTCAACAGTGTTAAGAGCATGCTATTTACCACGCACTTTGGAATGGTTCTCCAAGCTGAAAACTATCCAAATAATGGGCTATATTTTTCACAAGTAATCATAACCTCTTTATGAAGTCTTTTAACTCTGTCTTTTTAATGACCTTTTCCAGGGTATTCAATTCTGAGATGAGCCTTGAGGACAGGTCAGAAGCATATAGCAGGTTTCTATTTTCACTGTTTGGTGTCAGGAAGCCAAGCCAAAATTTCTAGATTTTCACAGTAAACTTGTTTCACTCATGTTTTAATTGTCATATGTAAAAGTTTAATTTGAGGATACCCTTAATGATGAACTTGTGGAAAGCTATACATCAAGACAGATGTTTAGCAGATGGTAAAAGCAGTAGCAAACTGAAACTTGATAAAGGATTGCTAATGATTTTTATATGTATTGCTGAAATGCAAAACATGCTTAAAGTTACCATTACTCTTCTTAATATGTTCTAAATAATCAGTACTCTGAAGTTATAGGAATATTTTAAAAATTTTTGTATAAAACCCACAAACCCTATTTTCCAAAATTTAGAAAATACGTTGAGAAAAGCCAATTTGTTTATATAAATTTTTTAATGAAATATCTGCTTTTATGAATAGTATCATAGAAATATATATAAACTAATTACTAAGCATCGACAAAGTTTGTATTTAACCAATCTTGTGGGAAATATAAACAATATAAGCACTAAGAGTCTAAAATTTCAATAACATGATCCAATTTTTAATGTTTCTAATACAATTCTTTGGAACCTTGTTCAAATTTTGCTTCAGATTATCCCTTGAACACATGGACAATAAGAACACATGAGATGACAGAGAAAACTACTCCATCTTTCAATTAATAATAAAAGATGGCTTTAAAATTACAAGCTGATGAATTTCATAGAAAGTCAGTGTTTCCTAGTTTAAAATTTTCTGTTAAATATTTGTTCCATTCTAAATAAACACTGATAACTACTTCCAAAGTTGCTGAAACACAACATGTATTGAAGGGAGACTCCTAGAGCACAGATTCTGTGTCTGGTTAATATTTCTCTGAAACACCCAGCAAAAAACTTCCCAAAACCAAACCCAACCCACTGCCATCCAGTTGATTCGCTCTCGTAGTGACTCCACAGGGTTTTGAAGACTGTAAGTCTCTACGAATGAAAACTACCACATCTTTCTCGGAAAGATCCACTGGTGATTTCAAGCACTTAGTAAATACCCAGAACTAATTCCTTGTCTTGCTAAGTCCAGAGGCTCTGAACACGGGTCAAATGCTGGTAATTTTGCTTGACTTCAACTATTAAAAAAATGTATCACGATCCAAAATTAGACCCTGTATTATTTTTATCACATCTTAAAACTCTCGTTTTAGAAATCAGTTTGGACAATAGGAAAAAATAAAAAGACCGTCTTTTGCTCGTCTTAACACAGGTGTTAGCACTCTGGCTCTAACTGATAATATCGTGGATCACACAAGTGAGAGTTTATAGTCTCTAAGCCAGACCACCAAAGAGAATTCAGTGAAGCTTCCCAGGCAGTATACAAGTCTGCAAATATCTTGGACAGCAGCTGCATTAAGATCTCAAGCTTGAGAAAAGAAACATAGCAAGACTCTTATGAAATTATACAACCCACTTCAGAATTCTGAACTTTGGTGATTCGTGGTTGACATGTTAATGACTTGAAGAGAAAGAAGGGATAGACCTCAGATTTTGACATCTGTCATGACAGTGGGATAAATACACAATATTTGTAATATCAAGATGAAAGTAGCCAAAAACAACAGAATTAAAAGAGGTTTAAGCCATATTCTTTGAATTCCCACCTTACTTTGGACAACAGTTATGTTAAACTGCTGCTTCTTTATTTTTTAAAACTCTTAATGAACTATTATATGTTCAGCTTCCTTGCTAGACAATATTTAGAGAGCATATATGTGTCTTAACTATCATTTCCTTTTTTGCATCACTGCACACATCTAGAAACATACACAGTCACATAGCTGGAACTAAATAAATGTGTATAGAATTAACATACAGTCAAAATGAACTCACCATAATGTCATACGTTGAATAGTTATTTACATATCCAATAATCTTTGCTAGCATTTTCACTGACAGCCATATGTCGATTTTACAGATAGATCAATCAAGACCTAGGTCAACGACAGACGGAATTTTAAAGAGTTTGAAATAGCAACAGTTGCTGCTTTCACTTTGGGATTAGTGTTGTGGTAGAAAGTTAATCTGCCAGAACATAAGAAAAATGTCTTAAATTTTTTTAATTGATTGGATATTTAGTTTGTTGATTTTTTAAAAATAAAGAATACAAGAAAATATACATGACTGACTGCACATTTGAGGGCTCCTCTCCATCCATTATAAATAAGGATACCACAAAGAGAGATCTTAAAAAGTGTGATACCATAAAATTTCCAATATTTATAAAGTTAATTTTACATTAAGAAAATATTCTTAAAAATTAATATTTTATCATCAGTCCTTTTCTACTGAGAAGAGTGGACCAAATTTGATTTTCTTTTCCATTTTAGCCAATAAATAAGACAATAAAACCTTAAATTGATTAACAAAGAATGACTTTATTAAAGAAGAAAAGAAAGCTATATACAGAATACAATTTTAGAATAAAGATGAAAAAGGAAATATTTAAGTCATGTTTCCTAAAGATGAATCTCATTGGGGCTTAAGAGTGAAATTATATTATTTGAATTAGTATTTAAATGAAAACAATATTTACTGCTCTAGTGCATTTTGGGAGCTTGTTACAAAGATTTTTAATGTATAGTTGTATATTGCAATGAATTTAAAATAACTAGATGCATAACTTTTCATATAGAGAACAAAAATGAGGCCTTATAGGCATTTCCTAAAGAAATGTCACTTTTAGAAAATTTGAAAAAGTAATTTCTGTTCTACAACACTTGTGTGATGCTCTCTGCATGTAAAATTGTTTTCTCACATATAAACACAGGCCCTAAACTCTTTATATAGTGAAAATAATAAACTTCCAAAATGAACACCAGATTTGCTTAAAATACCTCCTTTCAGATGTTGGTTGTGTTTCAGTGAGCAGTTCTCTGCTTCATCGAATGGCGAATTCAGTCGTTGGAGTCTCTACTTTCTTCCTCATGGACATAATAAAAATACATATTTTGAAAATAATCTTGGGTAAATGTTCTGTTCAAATCAGCGCCTTATCTCTCAAATGAAAGGTTTCTGGTCAGAACTCTTCATTACAAAAACCAAAAATAAAGTTGGCGGTTATAGCTGCTTTCATCCTTGCTTCCTAATCACCTATCTAGGCATTCCCAGGTAGCAGAAAAAGAATAGAGAGTGCAACAGAAAGAGACGTGCTTAACTGTGGCAGCAGGACAACCAGACTTTCTTGCAGAATATTAGAGGTGAAAAGGGCCTTTGATATCATCAAATTGATCGCTTTAATTTTGTATAAAAACTGAGGCTAGGAGTTATTGACTTGTCAGATAGGAACTGAATATTTTGGTTCTGCTACCATTTGTTACCAGGTCATTTTGAAATATACAAATCATGTCCTATTTAAATTAGTCTGGACCTCAGAGATAACCATTCCATGATAAACCCAGCTGTATCTAGGGGAAAAAATGGACCTTACTCAAAATAATGTATGTGTATACAGCATTAAGGTTGTCATGAGCAAAGACTGCTAACATTAATAAATATTTAGGACATGCCTTCATTCTGACTAAATTAGTAAGCATGAAAGAAAACCAGGAAAGGATTTGAAGTCGTACAAATGTAAACTTAAGACTTAGTTCTATAACTTACTAGCTGCAAGCTGTGATTTTTGGTGTTAATCGAACCTCTGTAAATCTCACTTTACTCATCTGTAAAATACTAATGAAGAATATTCCTTAGAATTATTATAAGGATAGAATTTAACAGTGTATGAAAAATACCTGCCATAATTTATGTTGAATAAATATTATTTCCTTTCTATTTCTAAGGGGTTAACAAAATCCTTTCTCTTCCTCTAAAGGCACGTTTAGCTGAGGAGTTAATAGGTTACTTTCAATTCTTATAATATTAAGTGGTGATATGTTCCTATTTATGTCTCCTTATGCACATATAAGGGTATTTTTCTAGCAATAAGGCCAAGAATGAGGAGAGCGAATCACAAAATGCATCCACACTCATTTTTACTGAAATAGATGCATTAGTGTATACTTCCATACCCCAGATACTTAAGAGTCTCCAGCTCACACACTTTTGATAAATGGTATCTCAGTTGCTTGGAATCCATTTTCCTAGTTCCTAGTGAGTTTGAGTGTATCCGTCACACACTCATTTTTATTTGGATTTCTCTTTACGTAAATTGCTCAACAATATCCTCTATATAACTTTCTGTAGTGGTACCTATGTTTTCTTTCTGAGTTATAGGATTCATACTTACATACAATAACCATTAATTCTTTGGCAGCTATCTGTACAACAAATATCTCTCCTACTAATTTATCTGCTACTCCAATCTATGATAGTTTTCATCAAACAAAAATCTTTGTGATATGCCCAAAGCCATTAAATTTTTCCCCTATGATTTATACTTTGTTAGATTTTTGTTGAAAATATGGGGCTGAAAAGTATTTTTCCTGTATTTATAGAAGTTCTATAGACTTTTCTTTCACTTTTAGGCCTTTAGTCCATCTAGAATTCATTTGTGTATAATGCAGAAAGTAGTGACCTATAATGAACTGACTTTCCCTACACCATTTATGAAACTCTCCATTTCCTCACTAATTTGTAAAATCTGACACTTATCAAATTCCTATAAATACGAAGCTTTTTTCAAAATTCTGAACTGTTTCACTATGCATCTATACTTTCATCCTCTTCACACTTTCTGATCACTGTAGCTTTGTTCTTTGCTTTAATACTCACTATAATAATTCTACTCCCCAGACCAACCCTCATTTTTTCTCTTCTTTTTGAAATACTTTTTTAGATTTTCATAGATTTTTTTTTTTTTACTGTTTCATATAAATTTTATATAAATGTTCAAGTTTTCCTAAAAGGTTATTTTTGGACTTACACATATTAATAATTAGTAAGAATCAGCAGCACAAAAGTGGTTCCTATGAGGCAGAAATTAAATATGTCCCAGATTTCCAACTTCTCGAAACTTCTACATTACCCCGTTCATCTTTGGTACCAACGGCTCTCCTTCCTCTCAGTTCTCTTCTGTGTTGGGCTTGGTAATGATAATTTGCTGTGAAATCTCACAGAATTAAAAAACCATGCTTACAGTTTTGTGGTTTATTAGAGATATAATAGGTTAAAACTTGAGATCAGGATCAACTTGAAAGGAACAGGAACAATTTGGAAGTAACAGGTTACAATTCAGCATCAGGAAGCACATAGGCAGAGTCTGGAAGACTTCCCCCAAGTGATGATCAAATCATTCCCTTTTTCTGTATAGGACTATTCTCTCAGCTTTCTCTCTCAGCCATGCATGTCCACTCTTGGCTGTGAATGCCCTGTCAATACAGGCCGCCTGTTAGTCATCAAGTGCCTTCTCAGCCATCACAATGCTGGCCTGTCTCTCACTGGTTTCTAGCTGTTTACAGTGTTACACCCTTGACTATTATCACAGAACGTTAGCTCCAATGGCAAGCACTTTGCCCAAAGGTGCTCAGTTCTCCCTCTTTCTCCCTTCTTTTCTTTCCTCCTCTCTCCTTTCCTCTTCTCTTTACCTCTGACCATCCCTATTGATTTGGTTCTTCAGATCAACATAAACAAGTGGTTCAATCCTATTTAGCAGATTTTCAAGCAGCTGTTTGCATGACAACCGACCAATCCCCCCAGACTAAATTGACCAATCCCTTACTGGACTGTAAGAGGCTCTAAGTATGTGCATATTAATTGACGTTTACTGTAGGCAGAAACTGACTTCTTCCCTGAGCAAAAGTAACCAGCTTCTTCAAAGAATTAGGGCAACTGTAACTAAGTCTCAGGGCATAGAGAAAAAAATCTCTAAAACTGCTTCCGTTTTTCACAGAATGAAAGCCAAAGGCCACATAAAGGAACACATATAATCACAGGACTACACTAAATATACAGATTAATGGGGAGGGGTACTAAACGACAGCTTTACAATGTTGTTATCTTTTCTAGGGCATCGTATATGCCTCTGTATAGGTTGTATTTTTTTAATGTGAATTTTTTTATATTGACATGAGATTCATGTACATGAAGCCATTTGTAAGTGCATAACTCTGCTACATTTAGTACACTCACAGTATTGAGCAGTCACACTCTATTTCAAAAACACTTTTCTCATTCCCAAAGGGTCCACTCATTGAAGAAGAGCCTCCCTACACCTTCCGTGTCCTCTGCCTCACCAAATACCATTATTCTGCCTCTGTGGACAGACTATCAACTACTCATATGCAAGTTAAAATTGAAACTGAAGAAAATTAGAACAAGTTAAAGAGAGCCAAAGTATGACCTTGAGTATATCACGCCTCGGAAATAAATCTGATGGATTGAACATGAATGACTGAAGATCAGATGACTAGTGGAATGACATCAAGAACATCATTCATTAAAAAAGCAAGAGGGCATTAAAAAAACAGGAAAGAAATAAAAAACCAAAATGGATGTCAGAAGAGACTCTGAAACTTGCTTTTGAACATCAAGTAACTAAGGTAAAAAGAAGAAATGATGAAGTAAAAGAACTGAACAGAAGATTTCAAAATGTGGCTCAAGAAGACAAAGTATTGCGATTTATAAAGAGCTTGACCTAGGAAACTGAAAGGGAAGAACATGCTTGCTATTTCTCAAAATGAAAGAACTGAGGGAAAAATTGAAGCCTGGAGTTGCAATACTGAAAGATTTTATGGGGAAATTATCAAATGATGCAGAAAGCATCAAAAGAAGATGGGAGGGATATACAGAGTCATCATACCAAGAAAAATCGGTTGAAATTTAACCATTTCAAGAGGTATCATATGATGAGGAACAGATGATATTGAAGAAAGAAGTCCAAGGTGCACTGACAGCATTGGTGAAAATCAAAGCTCTAGGAATGGATGGATCAATTGAGATGTTTCAGCAAATAGATGCAGTGCTGGAAATGCTTACTTGTCTACACCAAGAAAGTTGGATGACAGCTATCTCGCCAACCTACTGCAAAATAATTGTATTGATCACTATTCCCAAGAAAGGCGATCCAACTGAATGCTGAAATTATTAAAAAATATCATTAATATCATCCTTAAATAAAGTTTTGCTGAAGATCATTACAAAGTGTTTGCAGCAGTATATTGACAGGGAACTGCCAGAAATTCAGGCCAGATTCAGAAGAGAATGTGTGGCCAGGAATATCATTGCTGATGTCAGATGCATCTTGGCTGAAGACAGAAAGCACCAGAAAAATGCTTGTCAGTTTTTCATTGACTATACAAAGAGATTCAACAATGTGAATAATAACAAATTATGGATAACACTGCAGAGAATGGGGATTTCAGGACACTTAATTGTGCTCGTGAGGAATCTATGTGGATAAAGAAGCAATTGTTAGGCTAGAACAAGAGAACACTGCATTATTTAAAGAGAGGACAAGTATGTATCAGGGTTGTACCCTTTCACCATAACTTTTCAATATGTATCTCTAGCAAATAATCCAAAATGCTGAACTATGAAGAAGAAAAGGGTGTCAGGCTTGGAGAAAGACTCACTAACAACCTGTACTATGCAGATGATACAGTCATACTTGCTGAAAGTGAAGAGGGCTTGAGCATGTTTAGATCTTTCACATCTTTATTGAGTTTTTCCTACATATTCTGTCATTCACTGAGAGAAGTGTGTTGAAGACTCCTACTCTTATTGTGGAGCTGTCTATTTCTGTTTTCAATGCGGATGGTGTTTGTTTTATGTATTTTGGAGTCCTGTCATTGGGTGAGTAGATATTTAATATGATTACATCCTCCTGAGTATTGAGCCTTTAACCACTATATAATGTGCTTCCTTATCTACTGTGGTGGATTTTACTTTAAAGTCTATTTTATCAGAGAATATTATTGCCACTCCTGTTCTCTTCTGTATGCTTTTAGCCTGATATAATTTTTCCATCCTTTGAATCTAAAATGTCTCCTGTACACAGCATATAGATGGGTCATGGTTTTATTCAGTCTACACTCTCCATATTTTTGTTGGTATATTTAGTACATTTACATTAAGTGTAATTATTTATAGGTATGAGCTTAGTGCTGTCATTTTAATATCTTTTCATGTGTGCTGTGAACAATATTTTTCTTTAATTTCATTTTCTGAGCTGAGTCTTTTTTATCATGTGTTTTATTTTTATCTTTTTCAACATTTTTTTATTTGCTGAGAAATTTTTCTTGTTTTTTTATTGTTTTGATGTGCAGAATTGTTCATTTCTTTTGCAGTTATCCTAATATTCCTCTCTATTGATCTAAATTTAAAGAAGTTTTTAACTTCCTCTCCATCTGAAGATCAATGAATAACTGGTCTCTCTTTTTGCTATATTGTCCTCGTTTATATACTGAAATCTCTGTTTCTCTATTTTTAATATTTTGTCTTTGACTTACTTTTGAAGATTTCCTATCCATGTTAGTATCTGTGTAGTGTGTCCTGCATTCAATCTTTGAATATATAGCTGAAGTTATTGATTTTCAAATTGAAGAACTTCCTTCAATGTTTATTGTAATTTTGGTTTGGTTTTTGCAAATCCTCTAAACTTCTATTTATCTGTGAATTATATCTGAGAGAGAGTTTTACAGGGTATATAATTCTTTGTTGGCAGTTCTTACCTTCAAGCCAAGCTAAGTACCGTCAAGTCAAGGCTTTGTATATGTCACCCCATTGCTTTCTTGCCAGTGTGGTTTCTGCTGAGTAATCTGAGTTCAGTCTTCATGGCATTACTTTGTTGGCTATTTTTTTGTTTAAGCATAGCTACCTTTAAATGTATCTCCTTGTCTTCAGTTGTGTTAAGTTGAATTATACTATGAGTTCTGACAATTAAGTTCATGAACTCATCTTAGAGAAAGTGCTACACACCTCATTGCTGATTATCACTACAGTCACCTTCAAAGTACTTTCTTTGGGAAGTTTTGTACCAATGCCAGTACCCATTCTGGCTTTCAAAGCAATTTTGGAACTCTTTTTCTGGAATGGCCATCAGAGATGTGATTGTATACACTTGATGTCCTGAATGCCATCAAAATGTCTTCCTTTCAATATTTATTTTATGTTTGGATAAAGAAAAAAAGTCATTGGGAGCTAGATCAGGTGAGTAGGTAGGGTGTTCAAATACAGTTATTTGTTTACTGGCTAAAAACTCCATCACACACAATGCTGTGTGAGCTGGTGCATTGTGATACAACAGCAATGAATTGTTGATGAAAAGTTCAGGTTGTGTTGTTTAACTTTCTATGCAGTCTTACAAATAGTAAATTTGGTCAACTGTTTCTCTAGGTGGTACAAATTTTTTCAATGATTGCTAGGGTCGCAGTGAGTCAGATCTAACTCGACGGCACTTGGCTTGGCTAGCATCGGTTCCGCTCATCACTGGTTTTCCTAACGTCTCCTCAACAACGATGCTTTCCTTCCCCTGAGAAAAATGTTAAATCCATTTGTACACTGCCATTTTTCTCACAGAATTATCCACACAAACCTGTACTAACATGTCCCTGATTTCACTTTCATTGTTGCCAAGTTTAAAAAGAAATTGAAGTTTGTTCATTGCTCTGACTCGAGCACTGATATTTTCCTGACAGCACAGAAAAACATGCAACAATGAATGCCACTCAGCAAGACACCACAACATGTAAACACAAACACAGTTGTGGCACACTGAAATACCAAGGTTATGAAAACTAATTAAGATGTTTGTACAGTGCTGCCAACATATGTGCACAGTGGGGAGTTTGCAAACTCATCAGACCTCATAGGTCTTGGTGTCTTTCTTTTGGAGATCTATCTTGTGTAGGTTTTGATGAGCATCTTGGATAGATTCTTGTCTTTCATGATATCTAGGAAGGTTTCTTTCAGCAAATGGTCAACAATTCTCTCTCTATTTCCTGTTATCCACTGTTTGGGTACTCCAGTAATTCATAAATTATTTCTCTTGATAGAATCACATGTAACTCTTAGGATTCATCATTATTTCTAATTCTTTTATCTGATTTTTCAGCACGTAGGCCAGTGTCAGTAGCTTTATCTTCAGCCTCACTGATTCTACATTCCATAGCCTTGATCTTGCTCCTTTGACTATCTACTGAACTGTCTAATTTTTTAATTTTATTGTTAATCTTCAGAATTTCAGATCACTGTTGCTCAAGAATTACCCTCATGGTTAAGTACTATATCTGCTAACCAAAAGGTCAGCAGTTTGAATCCACCAGGTTCTCCTTGAAATCTCTATGGGGCAGTTCTACTCTGTCCTACAGGGTCGCCATGAGTTGGAATCAACTTGAAGGCAGTAGGTTTGGTTTTGTTTAATTTTTCAGTGTGTTCTGCTGCACTTGATCTGACTCGACAGCGCTTGGCTGCTCTGCTGCACTTTGCCTAATCTCTTTCCTGATTCCTTTTATAGTTAAGTACATCATTCTTTTCTATTCTACCTCCCATAACTGCAGGAAATTTTCATTTGTAAAATTTACTGATTCTTTGTTTAGGGAGTTTTCTGAAGCCATGGTAGTCTGCTTATTTAAATGCTTAGAAATTGATTGTTGTCTCCAAGCCATCAGAAAGTTATTGTAATTTATTTGTTTTGATATTGTGTTCTAAGTTTTACACACACACACACACACACACACACACACACATACACATTTGTTTATTTGAGATTTGGCTTTCCAAGTAGTCTAGTCAGTTGAGCGAGTTTGATTTTTGGAGCCTTAATAATTCTGATTCCCTGTCAGTGGATGGCTGGGGTGTGCTGAGAAAGGTTGGAGAAATTGCTGGCTTAGGGGAGCTGGTGGAAATTTTTTTCCTATTTGTCCTTTTGCTTTGCTCTCCAAATCATGGAAAATAGCTCAGGGCACCCATGAAAGATGACCTACTTCTGGCCTAGGTGATGCATCATTTTAATGCCTGGCTTAGAGCGCAGAAGAGAGGGAGAGTGATAGAGAAATGGAAACAAAACAGTGTGTAGGCAAGATTTGATTCCATGAAAGTTTGCAAGCACTTAGATTAAGATGCTCAGGTGGAAGTCCTCTATTCTTCTGTAGGTGTTTCCAACCAATGCTCAGCTTCTCCAGTGAGAAAGACACACTGTTCCTTATGGCACTCCTCTGCCAAGCCTAGTGCTTCTCTGTCCTGCCAGGCACTCCTCAAACCAGCGTGGCTCTCCTCTTCCCTGCGTGGCTCTTATCTGCCTGGCATGGCACTCCCCTGCCCAGCACTATGCTTCTCTGCCCAATGCAGCACTCCTCTGCCCCACCCAGTGTTCCTCCACCCAGCAGGGCTCTCCTCTATTCTTCACAACACTCCTCAGCCTGGCCTGGCACTCCTCTGCTTGGCCTGGCACTGCTCTGCCCAGGAATCTACCCCTGCAAAGATTCAACTGGTCTATAATACATAGAACAGTACTGGTAAAGAATGTACTTCTTGGCTTAAATGTATACATGGGACTCTCCAAGCAGCTCTTACCCAGAGGTGAGATGAGATAGTGGAGGGGAACAGGAATTGGTTGAATGGATATGATTAGGGTGCAAAAGAAGAGTGTGCTGTCTGTGGAGGGGGATGAAGCAGAGTTGCATAATCGTGTCTGTTCAGGGTTTTATATGGCAAATAGATTGCAAACTTTTACTTAAAGCACAAGCCAATTCAGACTCAATGCAACTTCTATAAACTTATAATCCTATGGAGCAGTTCTACTCTGTTTTATAGGGTAGCTGTGAGTAGGAATGGACTTAACAATAAAGGTTTTAATGAGTGGAAAATAATAACTCGTTGTGGTTTAGATTTATATAACTGTGAGACAAAGAACTGAATTTGGCATTTGTCCTTGATTTCTGAAAGATTGCTCTTATAATTTCCTCAGCAGCTGAGGAATCCCTTTTACTTATAACTACCAGGTAACACTTGGAAACTTATGCAAAGAAGCAGAGGCTACATAGATCACAAGGGGTCAGCCAACCTCACGAAAGGGGGGAGGTGTGATTTAGTCAATCCTGCATATTTAATGATTAAGTCATTCATGACTATGCTATGAAGCCAGACCATGGTGGGTCTCTGGGGACAATGAAGCTTAAACCCAAAACTGCTCCCAGACCTCACCATATGCATCTCTTCCTTTCTGATTATAATAAATGAATAACTGTAAATATAGAGACTCTCCATGAATTCTGTGAGCAGTCCCAATGAATCAACGAACGCTCAGGGGCAGAAAACTACCAGGGCTGGTGTTTGCATATTTGGCAATCTGTAGGAGAGAGACCTAAATTTGAGATCTGACCCAGCTCTTGTTGTCAGGGCTTGGGGATAGGGGGAGTCAGAGAAATGCTGCTCATGGCATCCACCTGGTAAACCATGACCCTTTATTTTGTGACCAAGATCTATGTGCCTGGAGTTTCAGTGAGAAAGTTTTGGTTGGGCATCCGGAGGCAAGGATGGAAAAATGGGAAGATAAGTAGTACCATGGTAGAAATTGGATTCATGCAGCTCCTTACAAATACAGTTATCAGTAAAACTAGGATTTTCACACCTATGCCCCTTGTTTAGTGCAACCACTAATAGGAGTCCCTGGGGAGTTTAAAAGGTTAGCACTTTAGTACTTAACTGCTAACCAAAAGATTGGTGGTTTGAGTCCACTCGTAGTGCCCTTGGAAGAAAAGCCTAGTGACTTATTTCTTAAAAAAATCAGTTAGTGAAAATCTATAGAGCACAGTTCTACTCTGGCTCGTGTTGGGGGTGGGGTGGAGATGAGGTGCTAAGTCAGAAGCAACTCTATGGCAGCTGATTAAACTAGTTAATAACTAATGATAGTGAACATCTTTTCATGTACTTTTTGGCTCTTTGCATACCTTTTTTGGTGAAATGTCTATTCAATTCTGTATAAACTTCAAAATTGGCTTTTCCATTTCTGTAATGGCTTGGCATTTCTGTAAAATGAGGCCATTTGCTGGCATTTTGATAAGGTTTATATTGAACCTATACACTATGCTGGTGAATAATGCCATCTTAGTAATATTAAATCTTCTAATCCATGAACATTGGGTGTCTTTCTATTTATTTAGGTCTTTAGTTTTGTGTATATAAAGTTGCTGTGTGTTGGAATCCACTCAATAGCAGTGAGCAGTGATTAGCTTTCTTTTCTAAAGTAGGTTTAAATTTTCTTTGTAATGGTCTCAAGCATTATTATGACAATTATTAGTGTTCTTTTGGCTTTGGCTGTCTATACCATCCAACTTCTATAATCAATACCGTGGATTGGTTCTTCTACATTATCACAGTTCAAGAATCATATTTCTAATGATGCTCTTTTTTTTTTTTTTTAAATCTCAGTGTATTTATTGTGTTGGTGAGGGGAAAGCAAGAAGTGGGGTAACCTGTGTTGCTATGGCAGAATCTTTTTTCTTTAATAAAGGCCTTTCTTGCTCCATCTCCTAAAAATATGGGACTTAGGTTTTTTCATTTCTCTGCAATAGATGAGTCAGAATTGACTCAGTGGCATGGGGTTTGGTGGGTTACACTAAATGGTCCCCTGGGTATAAACGAGTTTATAGAAAACAATAAGGAGTGCATGAGGAGTAACAGAACACCATGAAAACACTAAGAAACAGCAAAGAATAAGAGACATGCCACCTGTTGCTGTAGTAACAGCATAGCCAAGGCTGAAGAAGAGGCCACTCAAAATCTGGATGGTCTTACCATTGGATCCTGATATGGTTTGTTAAATTTGCCTCTGAGTGAAGCCCAAGTATAAATAAGCAGTCTTTTGCATGCCAAGAGACATTAATGTTTTAAATCATGACAGAAATCCCTATGCAAAATGAATATCTGTTTGTCCTTGACCAAACATGTGTACTATTTTTAATATACAATTATTTTATATTTCCAGACTTAAATATTTTTGGAAAGAATAAAATCTAAATCCTTATAGACTTAAGTTGTTTTCTTAGTAAAAACTCTTAGAGCTGAAAATTTACTTTTAGACTTTAAAATAAACTTGTATCATGGCTAACTGTATCAAATATACTCCCTCACCAGCAATTCTAATAGCATGCCCTAATTAACGCATTTTATCGTTTGGTATAAATCAATTACAATTACAATGAAGTTTGTTAAATCTCAGTGGAGTATTGTCTCACATTAAAAAACAGTTTTACTCAAGAGATCAAGTGTGATTAAGTTCAGAAAGAGGCTAAAAGTTCAAATTATTCTGAATCTAGGAAAACACAGTTTCTTTCTTTACAGAATATTTTAATTTTTTGCAAAATGCAGGACAATAAATCTGCATTAGCCTTATTATTTTACTTTAAAGTAAATTTTAATATTTTTCTTAAGGAATAAGGCTACTTTATAAATCTAATCAATTTACACTTTACTAAAGAATGACAGATAATGTTCATTGAGACTTTTGTTATGCTAAAAAATATGGCTGCCCAATCAATTCAAATCCAAGTGTCACAGAGTGTAGGACTATCTAAAGTCTAGAGTTTTCTTTACCGTAAACACTCAGGATGAAGTTACCAGCCTATTTTTCTGAGGCCCCTCTGATTAGATCAGAATTACTAGCCTTTCAGTTAGTAGTCAGTTGTTGTACAGATACTCCTTTGTTATATTGCAGTCATTGTATTTTAATATAAGCTTCAGTACACTCAATGAGGGTACATATTGTTATCCCCACTTTTCAGATTAACAAATTGAGGCCTAGAGAAGCTAAATGATGCATCCAAAATTTGAAAGCAAATATTTTTACTCCATAATCAGTACCTTACATTACTCTGCTGTACAGTCCTCTATCAATGCCAACTACTTTATATAAAACTGGTATTTTTTACAAGTTGAGTGATTTAACCATAGCAGAATGTCCATCAGTCACTCAGTTAAACAAAAAACACTATTGTCGAATTAGGTCTGACTCATAGCAGTCCTATAGATCAGGGTAGATCTGCCCCATAGAGTTTCAAAGAAGTGCCTGGCAGATTTCAATCACTGACTTTTTGGTTAGCAGCTATACCACTTAACCCACTACACCACCAGTGGTAAACAACCTTAAACACTAACGTCACTACAAATTTCTTGGGTAAGAGGTAGCTAGTTGTCCTCAAGTAGACTCTGATACATGGCAACGCCATATGTGTCAAAGTAGAACTGTAGTCTATAGCGTCTTCAGTAGCTGCTTATTTGGAAATAGGTCACCTTTGAAAAATTCTCCTTGGGAAGCTATGCACTGAAGCCAGCACCTCGTCCATCCTTCAAAGCAATTTTGTAACTCTTTCTGGAATGGCCATTGTGAATGGTGGCACAGTGAAAAGTTTGTAAACTTAACTGTATAGACTGTGAAGGAATTTTTAGCCAATAAACAAATAATTGTATTGGAACACCCTGCCTACTCACCTGATCTGTCCCCCACTGACTCTTTTCACTACCCAAACATAAAGAAAATATTGAAAGAAAAACATTTTCATGACATTCAGGACATCAAGGGTAATACAATGACAGCTGTGATGGCCATTCCAGAAAAAGAGTTCCAAAGTTGATTTGAAGGGTGACTAGGTGCTGTCATTAGTGCACAGCATCCCAAGGGGAGTACTTCAAAGGTGACCATAGTGATATTCAGCAATGATGTATGTAGTACTTTTTCTAGGATGAATTGATGAACTTAACTGTCAGACCTCGTGTAGGGGTAGATGCAATAACGACAGATAAATAAATTACAAAACCTTTTTTTCACAAAAAATTTTTGATGGTTCAGTGAGAACTATCTATTTCAAATCATTTAAGGAAGGTGACTGTGATGGCTTCAGAAAACTCCCAAAACTAAAAATCAGAAAGTTTTCCAGACAAAGAAAACTCACTGAAATTATCAGCTATGTCACTGCATTTGAGTTGGTTCTATCTCCTAACAACCCTATATATCAGAGTAGAACTACCTTACAGAGTTTCCAAGGACTGCCTGAAAGATTTGAAATGCTGACCTTTGGATTAGCTGACATTGCTCTTAACCACTGTATCACCGGGGTTTCCAGAATTATCAGAGGGAGAACATAAAAGAATACTACTTAGAACTCTTCAAGACGTCAGGAAGGAGACCAGGCAAAGTGCAGCAGAGCATAATGGAAATTAAATAGACTGCAAAAAATACTTGAACAACAGCAATTGGAAATTCAACAGATTAAAGATAAAATTACAGAATTAGACAATTCAGTAGAAAGTGAAAGGAGTTGGATTGAGACAACAAAATACAGAATAAGTAAGACTCAAGACAAAGCAACTGATACCACCATATTTGAGGAAAAATCAAATAAAAGAATTTTAAAAATGAATAGTTGCTGAAAATTGTGTGGGATACTATCAAGAGGAAAAATATACAAATGATTGGAGTACCAGAATGGGGTGGGGGAGGTATCTGAAAATACAGAGAGACTTGTTGAAGATAGTTTGACAGAAAACTTCCCTGATATGAAAGATGAGAAAATATTCAAGATACAATCTAACTCCACACAAAGTAGACCCCAAAAGGAAGACACCAAGGCATATTATAATCAAACTTAACAAACTAAAGCTAAGGAACAGCTTTTAAAGGCAGCTGGGGTTAAAGAAAATGTAACTTACAAAGGAGAGTCAATAAGACTAAGTTTAGACTACTCAGTAGAAATGATGCAGGCAAGAAGTTAATAGCATGACATATACAAACACTTGAAGCTAAAAAACTGCCAGCCAAGAATCATACACACTGCAAAACTGCATCTCAAATGTGACAGTGAAATTAGCATATTTCCAGAAAGAGAGAAATTTAGAGAATCTGCAAAAACCAAACTGAAATTACAAGAAATATTGAAAAAATTTATTTGACTAGAAAATCAATAACATTAGGCATTTACTCAAGGATACAAACCAGGACAGAGCAACAGTGAAAGGTAAAGCACAAAATAAAAAAAGGAAGGCAAGGATGTCAGTATATAAATGATGACAATGTTATATCAAAAAAGAGGGACTAAATCATGTATTGATAAATCTTCCATAAGGAGAGGAATTCAAGGCAATACAAAGAAATTAAAGACTGGTTCAAACTGACAACATTAGGGATAAATATTAAACAAACCACAAAGAAAATTAACAATCCTACACACCAAAATAGGAAACTTTTTTTTACAAAAATTTTTACAAAAATTTTTTGATGGCTCAGTGAGAGCTGTCTATTTCAAATCACCTAAGGAAGCTGACTGTGATGGATTCAGAAAACTACCCCCCCAAAATTAAACTCCCAAAACAAGATAGGAAACAAAATAGTCTCTGCAAATATAAAATCAATGACAAAGATGAAAAGAAAATCCATAAAGAGTGACTCAGCACAGAAATTTAAGTGAAATAAACAAACCATCAATAACAGACAAGACACCAAAATAACAGCACTAAAATCGTACCTATCAATAATTAAATTGAATGTAAATGGGTTAAAAGCACCAAAAAAGAGACAAAAGAATAGCAAAATGCATTTAAAAGAAAAAAAATCCATCTGTATACTATCTACAAAAAAAAATCCACCTTGGACATAATGATACAAATTAACTGAAAGTCGAGGGCCAGAAAAATGTATACCAAGAAAACAACATTTGGAAAAAGAACAAAAGTGGCAATATTAATTTCAGATAACATAGATTTCACATTAAAATCCACTATAGTGAAAAAACAAGGTCACTATACACTAATTAAAGATTCACCACATCAGGAGGACATAATCATATTAAGTATGTACACACCCAACAGCACTGCTAAATACATCAAACATAATCTATTGTTATCAGGTGACATCAAGTTGGTTCTGATTCATGGCAAACTTACATGCAGTGAAACACCGCCTGCTGTTGAGCCATGCCCACAGTTGTTTTTATCCTTAAGCGCATCATTGCAGCCACTGTGTCAATCCATCTTGTTGAGGGTCTTCTTCTTTTTCACTGACCCTCCATTCTACTATGCATGACGCCCCTTTACTTCCTCACAACATGTTCAAAGTGTGTAAAATGCAGTATTGTCTTCTTTGCTTCCAAGCAGCACTGTGGTTGTACTTCTTCCAGAACAGATCTGTTTATTCTTTTGACAGTTCATGGTACATTCAGTATTCTTCTCCAGCATCACAATTCAAAGACATCAAGTCTTCCGTCTTCCTCACTCACTGCCCAACTATTACATTCATGTGATCCAAATGGAAAATACCATGGCTTGGGTCAGACACACCTTAGTCTTCAAGGTGATATCTTTACTTTACAATACTTTAAAGATGTACTTTGCAGCAGATTTTCCCCATGTAATGCATCATTTTATTTCTTGACTGCTGCTTCCATGGATGTTGAATGTGGAACCACATAAGATGAAATGTTTGACAACCTCAATCCTTTCTCCATTTATTGAGCTGTTGCTTACTGGTCCGGTTGTAAGGATTTTAGTTTTCTTGAACTTGAGGTGCAATCTGTAATGAAGGCTGTGGCTTTGATCTTCATTAGTAAGTGTTTCAAAATCTCTTCACTTCCAGGAAGCAAGTTTGTGTCATCTGCATAGCACAGGTTGTTAATAAGTCTTCTTCCAGTCCTGATGCCTCATTCTTCTTCATATAGTCCAGACTCTTGGTTTATTTGGTCTGCATACAGATTGCAAAGGTATGGTGAAAGGATATATTCCTGACACACATCTTTCCAGACTTTAAGCCTTGCAAGTCCTGCAATATGCCCTCATTCTGTTCACATGACTGCTGCTTGATACTGTACAAATCTCTTAAGAACATAACTAAATGTCCTGGAATTCCCATTCTCTGCAACGTTAGCCTTAACTTGTTATGAACCACATAATCAAATGTCTTTTTATAATCAGCGAAATACATGTAAACTTCTTTCTGATATTCTCCTCTTTCGGCCATCTGACTTCAGCAATGGTACCCCTGGTGCCGCATCCTCCCTGGCTTGAATTTCTGGAAGTTCCTTGTCAGTATACTGTTTCAGTCACTTGAGTGATCTTTAGTAAAATTTTATTTGTGTGTGATACTAATGATATTGTTTGATAATTTCTGAATTTGGTTGGATCACTTTTCTTGGGGATAGGCATAAAGACAGGTCTCTTCCAGTTCATTGATCAAATAGTTGTCCTCTAAATTTCCTGGTGTAGATGACTGTGCACCTCCAGTGCTGCATCCATTTGTTGAAACTCCTGGAGCCTTACTTTTTGCCAGTGTCTCCAGCTTAGCTTCAGTTTCTTCCCTCAGTACCATCAGTTCCTGATCTTATGCTCCCTCTTCAAATGACTGAACATCAATCAGTTCTTTCTGATATAATAACAATGTATTTCTTCCATCGTCTTTCAATGCTTCCTGAATTGTTTAACGTTTTCCCTGTAGAATTAGTCACTATTGAAACTCAAGGCTGGAATTTTTTCTTTTGTTCTTTCAGCTTGAGAAATGAAGAGCATGTTCTTTTGGTTTTCAATTTTCAGATCTTTGTACATGTCATTGTAATATTTTATTTTCTCTTCTTGACCTGACTTTGAAATCTTCCATTCAGTTCTTTTACTTTGTCATTCCTTCCTTTTACTTTACCTGTTTGACATTCAAGAGCAAGTTTCACAGTCTGTTCTGACATCCAATTTTGTCTTTTGTTTCTTTCTTTTTTATGATATCTTGATTTCTCATGGATGATGTCTTTCATGTCATTCTACAATTCATCTAGTCTTTTGTCATTGGTGTTGAACACGTTAAATCTGTTCTGGGGATGATCTCTACACTCAGATGCTATATGACTAAACATCATACTTCAGTTCTTGTGAATTTGTTCTAATTTGCTTCAGTTTCTATTTGAACTTGCACATGAGCAACTGATGAGCTCTGCCACAGTCAGCACTTGGTCTTATTCTGACTGCTGATATGAAGCTTTTCCATTGTCTTTTTCCACAGTTGTAAACATTCTGGAATAGTATTGAAGAGGCATAGACAGCTCCACAACAATACTAGGAGACTTCACCACACCACTTTTGTTGATCAACAGAACATCCAGAAAGAAATTCAATAAAGACACAGAAGATGTAAAGGCCATGATCAGCCCACTTGATCCCACAGACATATATTGAATGTTCCATCCAACATCAGACAAGTATACCTTCTTTTCCAATGTACATGTAACATTCTGCAGCACTGAGTACATATAAGGCCATAAAGCAAGCCTTAGCAAACTCCAAAGCACCTAAATAATGCAAAGCATCTTTTCAGATCATATAGCCATAAAAGTCAAAATCAGTAGCAGAAAAAACAAGAGAAGAAAAGCAAACACATGGAAATTAAACAACACCATGCACAAAAATTACTAGATTACAAAAGAAATTGAAGATAGAATAAAGAATTTCATAGAATCAAATGAGGATAAAGACATATCCTACCAAAATTTCTGGGACACAGTAAAAACAGTACTTAGAGATTATTTCAATAAATGCACACAACAAAAAAATCTCTTGAGTACCAGAAGAAAGCAAATAACAAAAATTAGAGGAGGAGTAAATGACTTAAAGAATAGAAAAGTGATTGAAAGAGTTAACAAGACAAGAGTTTTTCTGTTGTTTTTTAGGAAAGATCAATAAAACAATGGTCAAATTGACCAAACAAAAACAGAAGAGGAAGCAAATAACTTGAATAAGAAATGAGATGGGAGATATTACAACAAACCCCAACTGAAAGTAATAGAATCATAATAGAATATTACGAAAAATCACACTCTCAGAAATTTGAAGTCCTAGAGGAAATGGGCAATTTTCCAGAATACATCACCTACAAAAATTAACATAAGATGAAGTAGAACAAATTTGTAAACCCAACACAAAATAAGAGATTGAAAAGATAATTTAAAAATTCCCAACAACAACAAAAAAATTGTTGGCCCTCATGGCTTCACTGGAGAATTCTACCAAATGTTCAGAGAAGAGGTAATACCACTATTACTAAAGGTATTTTGGAACATATAAATGGATGGAATACCCCAATCTATGAAGCCAACATAACCTCAATACCAAAACCAGGTAAAGACAACCCCAAATAGGAAAATAACAGACTATCTCTCATAAACTTGGATGTAAGAATCTTCAGTAAAATTTTAGCCAATGGAATTCAGTGACATATTAAAAAATAATAATAATAATTCACCATGACCAAATGGGATTCATACCAGGGATGCAGGCATAGTTCAGCATCAGAAAACCAATCAATGCAATCAGCCACATAAATAAAACAAATTACAAGAACCACTTGATTTTATCAATTGATGCAGAAAAGACATTTGACAAAGTCTACACACATTTTTGTTATAAAATCCTTAACGGAATAGAAGGAAAATTCCTCAACATAATGAGGGGCATCTACGCAAAACTAACAGTCAACATTATTCTAAATGGAGAGTCAAAACCATTCCCCTTGACAAAGGAAACAAGGCAAGTATGCTCGTGGTTATTATTCTTATTCACTATTGTACTAGACATTCTAGCCAGACCAATCAGTCAATATAAAGAAATAAAGGTCTGGAAAATTATATGGAAGAAGTAAAAGTATCTCTATTTGCAGATGATATGATCTTATACACAGAAAACCTTAAAAAGTGCACAAAAAAAGAAAAACTACTGAAACTAATAGAGAAGTTCAGTAAAATATCAGGATGTAAGGTTGAAGTCCTTTACACCAACAAAGAGAACATCTAGGAGGAAATCACCAAATCAATACCATTTACAACAGCCCCCGAGAAGATAACATGCATGGGAACAAATCTAACCAGACACATATAAGACCTGTACAAAGTAAATTACAAGACTGTACTGCAAGAAACCAAAAGAGACCAACATGAATGGAGAAACCTACTTTGCTTACACATAAAAAGACAAGATAATGAAAACGTCTGTTCTACCCAAAGTGACCTGAGGACACAACCCAACCCCAACATAAATTCCAATGGGACTTTTCAATGAGATTAAGAAACAAATCACAAACTTCAGATGGAAAGCAAAGAAGCCCCAGGTAAGGAAAGAATTACTGCAGGAAAAGAACAAAGTAAGAGGCCTAACATTATGCATCTTTAGAATCTACTACACTGCCATGGTAGTCAAAACAGCCTGGTACTGGTACAAAAACAGACACATAGAAAAACGTAACAGAACTAAGAAGTCAGAGATAATGTCAGCTGTCTATGAGCAGCTGATATTACTCAAAGGCCCAAAGTCAATGAACTGGGGAAACGGTAGTCTCTTCAACAACTGGTGTTGGCAAAATTGTATATAAATTTGTTTAAAAAAAGAAGAAGAAAAGAAAAAGAAACAATGTCCATATCTTATACCATGCACAGAAACTAGCTCAAAATTGATCAAAGACCTCGTGTCAAATTTAAAACAATAAAGATCATGAAAGAAAATATAGGGACTATGCCAGGAGTCTTAATACACAACATAACCACACTACAAAATGCTACCAACAATGCACAAACACAAGAAGTGAAAATAGACAACTGGAAATTTCTAAAAACCAAACATGTATGCTCATCAAAAGACTTCTTCACCAAAAGAGTAAAAGTAATACCTACAGACTGGCAAAAAAAAAAAAAAAAAAAAAAATGGCAAACAGAAATCTGATTGGAGTCTAATTTCCATAATCTACAAGGTACTGTAAAACCTCAACAACAAAAAAACAAGTAACACAATTTAAAAATTGGTGAAGGATGTGAACAGGCACTTTACCAAAGAAGACACCAAGGAAGCTAACAGATATATGGGGAAAAACTTACGATCATTAGACATCAGAGAAATCCAGATCAAAACTATATGACATACCATGTCTCCCCAAGACATTTGGGATTAATCCAAAAAATACAAAATAATAAATATTGGAGAGGTTGTGGAGAGAGTAGAATTCTTCTACACAGTAAGTGGGAATGTAAAATGGTACAGTGACTTTGGAAATCAATTTGGCATTTTCTTAAAAAGCTAGAAAGTAAAATGTCACGCAATTTAACAATCCCACGTCTTGGAATATATGCTAGAGAAATAAGATCTTTCTCATGAATAGATACATGCACACTAATGTTTATTGTAGAACTGTCCACAAAAGCAAAATAGATAAAACCAACTCAGGTGCCCATCAACAAATGAATGGATAAACAAGCCATGGTATATTCACACGATGCAATACTATGCAATGATAAAAACAACTGGGAAACATCTGATAACATGGAGTCATCTGGAAGACATTATGTGGAGTGAAGTTAGTTGCAAAATGATGCATATTGTATGACACCACTGTTATAAGTACTCAAGAAAAGGTTTAAGCACAGAAGAAAATAATTTTCATTGTTACAAGGGTCCAGAGGGAGGAAAGCAGTATTTGTAGATCAGAGAGTAGGTAAGTGCTGTGTTGGGTGAAGGAAGTAACAGGATGCAGTAGAAAGGAGATTAACACTGATGGACAATACCAAAAGCTAGGAGGTTTTTTTAATACAACTTTTAGAGTGACATAATAGCAGGCTCAGGGGTCTGAGTACCATGGTTTCAGGGGACATCTGGGTCAACTGGCATAACTTAGTTTTTTTTCTCATAAAAATGTTCTGCATCCTACTTTGGTGAGTGATGTCTGTGGTCTTAAAAACTAGTAAGCATTAACTGGTCTCTACCCACCTGGAGCAGAGGATGGTGAATTATATCAAAGACATGAGGAAAGTACAACGCTAGGAGGCAGAAAGGGCCACGTGAGCTGGAGACGATTATCAGCATGACCCCAGAAGAACTAGATGATGCTGTCATCAGCAATGACTGTCCTGATGGGGATCACAGAAGAGTCCCTGACACAACAGGACAAAAATGTGGGTGCAGAACTAGAACTCTATTAATAATAAAGACCAGCCTTGATGTCTGACAGACTGGAGGTTCCCCTGAGGACATGGCCCCCAGACTCTGTTAGCCAAGAACTGAAACCGCTACTGAAGCCAGCTCTTCAGACACAGTGACATTGGCAGAGTGTGTTTCTTCCCTTCAATATGTACATGAAACTGTCTGAGCAGCTCCTGTCCAGAGGTGAGATGGGAAGGTGGAAAGAAGTTCATTGAACGGATACAGGATAGAGGGAAGGGAGTGCTGTCTGGGAGTGCAGAGAGCAGCTAGTGCTACAGAGCAGTGATCATCATGTGGGGTTTTGTATTCCAAACTGACTTGGATTGTAAACTTTCACTTGAAGCACAATATATATACATATATATATATTTTGAAAAGCTTATATGGCTATATGTATACATACATAAAGTTTACATCAAGTTTACCCATTGTACTCTAGTCAATTCTAACTCACTGCAACCATGGAAGTAGATTGCTGCATCTTTCTCCAGAGGAAATGGCTAGTGGGTTCAGACCACCAAACTTTCAGTTAGCAGCCAAATACTTATCCACAGCACCACCAAGGGTCCTACATACTAGATATATGGCAGTATAATTTACATAAATAAAAATTCATTTTTTTGTTGTACAGTTTTCAAAGTTTTGTTGAGGATATAACGATGACACCAATTCAGTCACGTAATAGTTTTATCACCTCCAAACATTTCTCATGCTTCTTTGCAATCATTCCCACCTACTTGTGCCAATTCAAATTTTATAAGAAACTAGAGCCAAAGTGGGATTAAATGTGCAAGAGATTTATTGAAGAGAGCTCCTAGAGAGGGTAAAGAATGAGCTTGAGTTGGTGCGATGAGCTCTTTGAAAAACAAGTTTTTGGTCTTATTTTTAAGAAAAGAGTAATCAAAAAAAGACTCACTGCTGTCAAGTATATTCCAACTCATAGACACCTGTGGCCCACGGGGTTTCCAGGAATGTAACCTGCTTCAACGCAGGGTTTAAACTACCGACCTTTCACTTTGTCTCTATTCCATATGGCTCCTTAAGGAAACGATAATCCAAATTAAGGCCCATTGCTGTTGTGTGACTTCTGACTCATAGCAACCTTAAAGGACAGAGTGGAAGTGCTACACAGAGTTTACAAGGCTGTAAAACTTTACAGAAGCAGACTGCCATATCTTTCTCCTGGAGAACAGCTGGTGGCTTTTAACATTTTGGTTAGCAGCTGAGTGTTTTCGTCACTGTGCCACCAGTACCCTTTAAGAAAACAATATCCCTCATTGAATTATCTCAATACCTCTGCTGAAAAGCATGTATACAAGTCTATTTCTAGACTCTTTCTGTTCCATAGATTGTTACGTCCTTCCTTTCACCGATATCCACACTCTCCTGATTACTATACCTTTCCAAGATGTTCTGATATCAAGTAGTGAAAGTCCTCCAAACTTTCTTCTTAAATTATATATGTATGTATGCATATATTTGGATACCCCCTTTTTTCCCATAAAAATATCAGAATTATTTTTCAATTTCTAAATACACATGTGTACATACACACTTTCCTGGATTTTGTAGCAATTATTGAATGTACAGATCAGGTTTGGAAGCAGTGACATCTGTCTCAGGCTGGATTTTCTAGGGAAACAAAACTAGTAACACATATATGTACAAGGACAGATTTATATACAAAGTACAAGGAAAGATTTATGTATAAAGCAAGAATCTCACTCAATTTTAGACGCTGAACTTCCCAAGTCCTCTCACAATCCTCACGTGGACACGGGAAGTGATGAACTGAAGGTCAGCAGATCGGAGACCAGAGTTCTAGATCACCTGTTGGATGGATCCCAAGCTGGTAGTAACACTGAGAGGTTTCTGCTGACTCACGGAGCTGCAGGGGCTGGTGAACCCAGGACTGGGAGGTCAGGGAACGGGACTCTCAAGTGCCAGCTGTGAGCATTGATGAACCCAACAGCTGCTAGGTCAGATACAAGAACCAGATGACAGGCGAGAGCAGGAGCTACTCGTATTGTGAGCAGAAAGGAAGAAGGTGGCAGAAGGCGGAGAGACGAGAGCTGAGGGAAGGGAAGCCACCATAGGTCCTGTCCTGCAACTTGATACCCCAGCCAAACATGGAGCAGCAAAGCTGACATAATTCTCACCACTCATTGTCCATTTGGGATCTGCATATCTCCCCTTACCATCCATAGACTCGAAAGGAATACAAAGTCATACTTATATCTAACATGACATAACTAACACATGTACAACTGAAAATGCATTAGTCCATTTATATCTTATGTTTCATAAGTAAACAGAAATATCTGATTCACATATACAAAGCAGAAATACTCATAACAATTACAGTCCTCCTTTTGCAACTGGTCATGTGGCTGTAACTGACATTTAGAACTACCTTCTTCTACAACCCATTCTATATTCCCTTTACCCTCAGCAAGAACCTCAGCTGGTCATTGTTCGTTGTCTGTTGAGGTGACCCAAACCTTCATTCCTGAAGTGTGTAGGCTATTAGCAGTCATTTTGGAATTGGGTTGCTGTGGTTTTCCACTGACCTTAAGCACAGGACATGGTAGCACTAGGAGGCGTCCTAAGGGATCTCCTGCACTCCAAACATAATCTTTTTTACCTCTGTTACATAATGTCAATCCAATTTCATCTTCATAGTCAGGATCAATCACACCAGCCAGTATTGTAACTCCCTTCTTTGTCTGTTGATTCAGAGGCACAAGAAGTCCAAAATGACTTGGTGGCAATTTTAGCTCCCAGTTCAGTGTAATTTTTTTGTTGATTTTTTGTTGATTTTATGATTGAACGAAAATGTACATTGCCATATAAATTCACATGCCAACCTACATGCAGCTCCCACTGCTCTCCCTGCCTGGTGACAGTACACTCTTCCTCTGTGGTCCATACATGTTGTATCCTCCCAACAGTCTCCTATCCCCTCCTCTCCACTCACTCCCCTTCCTCCAGCAAGAGGTCAGCAGGATGATATCCTATAGATGCATAGAACCATAAAGTGCCCCCAAAATACGGTCACTCTGCATCACCATGTCCAATCCATTGCTGTTCAAAGAGTTGACCTTCACTATAACTTACAGACAGGGGCAGCATCTGGCCCTTGGGAAGTACTCCCAGGGGAACCCCAAAGCCCCTGGACCATCAGTTGCAGTCTTTCAGTGAGGATCTCAGGGTGCACCCCTATTTGTTTTTGTGGTGTCAGTGAGACTCAACTTTGTGAGCTCCATCGTGGCTATCACTGGTGGTGGCCAGGCACCCTCCAGTTCTTTCAGTCACGAGTTGATGTAGACCACCACTCACATGGGTGTTTTCGTCTTCTGGGTTCTCTTTCCACCATGTCGTTATGGACCTCAGTGATCATCCATTCCTCCTGAGTTGGGACCATTTGCTGTACCTTCAGATGGCAGCTTTTAAGACCCCAGATGCCACTCACCAATGTGGGGTGAAAAAGTCTCTCTTTGAAAAACACTAGTTGTGACAATTGGCCTCAATTTCACCTGAGAGCATGGTCCCTGGCCCCTGGCCCCAGCTACTCTGTCTTTGCAATACTGGGTTAAGATGATAGGAGTACTCAAGTTGCATTGAAGTCCAGTTAATATTGATCTTCTTTCTAATGTGTGCTGTCACAGATTTCACCCAACCAAATTTCTAACAGCTGTCTAATCTAAACCCTCCCCCCTCACACTCCCACCCTCCTTACCCTTGCAGCCATCAAAGAGTCTTTTCTTCTATCCCTGAGTCTGTTTTTAAGTTCTTAATCGTAGGGATCTCATACAATATTTGTCCTCTTGTCGCTGACTACTCTCACTAAACATAACTCCAGTTGAAATCAGGTTATGAAACGTTTCCTGAAATCATCGTTGTTCTTTATCATTGCATAGTGTTCCACTGAGTATATATACCACGGTTTACTGATCCATTCCTCTGTTGTTGGGCATCTGGGTTGATTCTATATTTTTGATATTGTGGACTGTGCTGTGACAGACATTCATGTGCATGTATCAGTTGATGTGTGAATGCCCTTAATTCTGTAGGATATATTCCAAGCAGTGGAATTACTGGGTCAAATGGTATATCTATATCCAGTTTTTGAAGGGAGCGCCAGACTGCTTTCGAAAGAGGTTGCACCATTTTGCAATCCCACCAACAGTGTAGGAGAGTTCCAATTTCTCATAGCCTCTTCAGCATTTGTTGTTTTACACTTTTTGGATCATGGCCAACCTTGTTGGTGTGAGATAGTATCTCGTCATAGTTTTGATTTGAATTTCTTTAATAGCTAATGACTGTGAACACGTCCACATGTGTGTTTTGGCTGCGTGTATCTCTTATTTGGAGAAGTGTCTGCCCATCTCCTTATCCCGTTGCTTAATTGGATTATTTATCTTTTTCTTACTGATATTTTGTAGTACCTTATAGATCCATGAAAATGGTGTCTTTCCATTTATTTGGTCTTTGATTTCTTTCATCAAGAGTTTGCCATTTTCAACATAACATTTATTCTTAAGAACTGAATGTATTTTCTTCTGCTCTCACATAAATTTCCCTTTTATCATGAGAATTCCATTATTATGCTGTATGTCATTTTCAAGTCTGTTTATATATACTGTTGTTCCTGTTTGGTGTTAGACTAGGGGAAAGTCCAGAGTTGCCAAATGGAGGAGATTTATAGATGGAGGTCTGATTAGAAGGGCTGGGTAGTAGGGACTTTGCTTTGAAGCTGTGTTTTTATTTGGAATGATTATTTAATGATTTAAGGACTGCTGGAGGTACAGTGGTTAAGCAATTGGCTGCTAACTGAAGGGTTGATAGTTCACATCCACTACCTGCTCAGTGAGAGAGAGATGTCGCAGTCTACTTCTGTAGATTACAGCCTTGAAAACTGCTATAGGCAGTTCTACTCTTACAGGGTCGTTATGAGTCAGAATCAGCTTGATGCAACAGGTTTTATTGATCACTTCAGAAGATCTGTTGGCAAACTCGTTAAAGAGCTCAACTGCTAACTGAAAGTTTGGTGGTTCAAATCTGCCAGCTATTCTGCAGGAAAAAAGACTTGGTAATCTGCTCTCATAAAAATTAAAGGCCAAGACACCACCAAAGGCAGCCCTGATAGGGGACACAATGTACACTCCCTAACGCAGCATGAGAAAAAGAAGCATGGAGATCAAGAACACTACTAACAGTCCATAACTGATGGTCCGAAATCCTGGAGGGTCCCCTGGGAACACAGCTCCTGGACTTGCTGCTGCCCCAGACCCAAAACTAGTACTGAGGTCAACACTTCAGACAAAGAACGGCTGGACTCAGTGACATAAAGTGAGCATTGGGTGTGTGTACTTTATGGTTTTATGCATTTATAGAAGGCTGTCCTACTAGTTTCTTTCCAGAGGGGATAGGAGAGGGTGGAGAGGGGACAGTTGTTTATTGGGAGAATAGTGAAGAGTGAAAAGAAGGAGTGTGCTGTCGCAGGGTGGGGTGAGCAGATAGAGTTGTAGAGAAGTGGGCATGCAAAATTGACTTGGGTTGTATGCTTTCACTTAATCATAATAAAAAATTTAAAAGAAACCATATGTGGCTGTTCTATTGTTTCCTATACAGTCCCTGTGCATCAGAATCAGCTGGGCAGCACACAACAACAGTAATCACAGCTTAAGAGACTTGGGCTTAAGCTCCTCAAAACGATCCTTTGGCATTGACATCAGCAAACAGTAACCATATTTCTTGTGAATGCACACATGGCAAATATTCTCAGACAAGGAGCAGGAAAAAGAATCTTAGCATGAAATAATTTAATGTATTTTAATTTTATTTGTAAATGGTCTGGTTGTAAAATTTTAATTACCACTTGTTCATCACTAGTTTACACATATGCAATTGATTTAAATACATTAACCTTATATCTTGAGACCTTACTAAAATTATTATTATTTCCAGTAGCTCATCTATGGCCCAGAATATGACATATTTCTCCTTTTAGCTCTACCACTTTTTGCTTCAAGTATTTTGAATCTATCTTGTTAGGATTGTTATATTTTCTTGATGATTTTATTTCTTTATTATCATGTAAATTCCTCCTTTACCACTGGTAATAATCCATAACATGAAAACTACCTTATCTAATATTATTAGAACTACTCAGTTTTGCTTCGTTTATGTGTGTTTGCAGGCTGCATTTTCTCATCTTTGTTACTTTTTACCTGTCTCTGTTTTTGAAGCGGATTCTTAGTAAAATCATAGAATCAAATCCTGCTTTTTTATAGGATGTGAAAACTTCTTTAATTAAGCTGTTTAAAGTTTTACACATAATTTACTGAAATGGTTGGCTTTAAATGTATCAGCTGTATTAGTATTGGTTTTCGTCTGTTTGCTGACTGGCTATTCATTTGGGGGTTTTCTCTCTTTTCTGCCTTTTTCTGGATTGCATACTTTTTATTTTATTTCACCTCTTATTTTTTAGAAGTTGCCGCTGAATATATAACATGTACCTTTAAATACAAAATTTTAACTTACAACAGTCTACTCTCAAGTAATGTATTGCTTTCTACATAGCATAAAAACATAAACAATATACTTTAATTCCTCCCATTCTTTGTACTGTTTTTGTCACATTATCTCTTCATCTATTATCTTTCATTTAATTAAGCTGTTTATTTGAAGATAATTGCAGACTTACACACAGCTGTAAGAAGCAATAAAAAAATCATATACTCTTTACACTGCTTCTCTCAATAGTAACACTTTTCAAAACTATATTACAATATTAAAACCAGATATAATGAAGATACAGAACATTTCCATCATGACACAAATCCCTTGTGTTGCCATTTACGCAACATCTGATTCTTTTCTGCATCAACCCCATCTCTTAACCACTGGAAACCACTAAAGTGATCTCCAGTTATATAATTCTGTTATTTCAAGAATGTTATTTACAAGGAATTATACAGAATCCTGATTGCATATTGGTTAAGTGCTATGGCTGCTAATCAAAAGGTCAGAAGTTCAAATCTATCAGGTGCTCCTTTGAAATCTATGGGGTGGTTATACTCTATGCTATAGGGTAGCCATAAGCTGGAATCAACTTGACAGCAGTGAGTTTTGTTTGGGTTTTATGTAGTATGGAACCTTTTGAACTGGCTGTTTTCACTCTTCAAAATTCTCTGGATATATAAGCAGGTTATTACATGAACCAATAGTTTATTTTTATTGCTGAGTAGTAGTCCATGGTACGTATGCACCAAAGTTTGTTTAAACATTTATCTATTGAGAGACACCTGCATTGTTCAATTTTATGCTATTATGAACATGACTTCTATGAAAATTTATATGCAGGTTATTGTGTGAAAATAAGATTTTATTTCTCTGAGTAAAATTCCTTGGTCATATCATAGTTTCATGTTTAGATTTTTAAGAAATTTCCAGTTTTCCAGAGTGACTACACCATTTTAAATTCCCACCATCCCATCAATATCTAAAAGATCCATTATTTATTTATTCAGACAATCATTTAGTGGTGTTAGTATTTTTATTTGTAGCCACTCAGATAGAAAGGTAATGCCAGAGCATTGCCACTTTAATTTGAACTTCCTTAATGTCTAATGATACTTACTATCTTCTCATATGTTTATATTCTAAATATCTGTTTGGGTGAAATATTTCTTCATTTCTTTTGCCCATTTTTGATTGGAATTTCTTTTCTTTTTTTTGCTTCTTCTTTGTTGTTGTTTTACTATTGAGTTTTGAGAGTACTGTGCCAGTCTACATGATATTTTCTGCTAGTCTATAGTTTTTTTTTCCCCCCAATACTCTTAACAGACACTTTGGCAAAGTACAGGTTTTTAACTTTGATGAAATCACACTTATAAAATTTAACCTTTATGCGCTGTGCATTTGATCTCAAGTCTAAAAATTTACCATAAATCTTGAACATTTTCTCTTATCTTCAATTTTTCCCTAAAAATTTTAAGTTTTACATTTGAGTTTGTGTTGATTTTTACAAAAGGTGTAAAACTTAGAAGTTCTTTTTTTTTTTTTTTTGGTCTTGCTTAAGGGTGTCAATTTGTTGAAAAAACGTTTTCCTCATTATTCATTATTGAATTGCTTTTGCAATTTTGTCAAAAATAAATTGAGTATATTTAATATTTACGTGGATCTGTTTTTGAGTTCTCTTTCCTGTTCCATTAATTTCCATGTCTATTCAGTGAAAATATTTCAACAGTATTCTTAGCAATTATATAAATGGAACTTGTCAGATTTAATACAGAGGAATCAAATAAACCACATCTGCAGAAACAAATGTTGGAGAAACTCAAAATCAACAGTAAGAACAAAGCCAGAGACTAACTGATAAACAGACCATCAATTGCTCCTATGTAAGTTCAGTTGAAAGCTGAAAACGAGTCCACAGAAGCCAAAATGCAGTCTTGAGTGTATGAACCCAAGTTTAGAGATCATCTGATAAATAGATTTGACCCACTGAAAACCAATGACTGAAGACAAGATAGCTTGTGGAATGGCATTAGGACATCATACACAAAGCAAGCAAAATATCACTATAAAGATGGGAAAGAAAAAAATACCAAAACGGATGTCAAAAGACGTGCTGAGGGGCAGAGTCAAGATGGCGGACTAATCACAAGTCTCCTCATATCCCTCTGGAAACTAATACCTGAACTGATAATCAAACGGAGCCTTCTGATCACCTAATCAACCTCAGGATACGGCACAGGGCTGTTAATTGGGACTTCATAGCACTGAGTGAAAAACCTCCTCTCTGTCGCTGACGCCCACTCCTGGCTAGCCCTGGCTCTCACGGACGGAAGGTAAACACACCACTTTGACTTTTTTTCCTCTGTCTGGGCTGGTGGGCGGAGCTGGGTCTTGCCTAGCGACTAGACTCAGACGCGCTGCTGGGGGATAAGCAGATGAAATTCCCATATTCTGAGAGCCAGTCTTAAGACTCTGTTAATCTAGCCACTTTGAGCCTTTCATTTTGTATCTGCGTCAGCGGGGTTTCAACAGAATTCCGCAGTCAGTGTGTGGGACGCCATGTTGGTACCAAGATTTAAGAGGGATCTAATTCTTAGCCTGGGAGCCAGTGCTTGCAAACAAGACAGTGCTTCTCTGATAGAAAAGCAGTAATTTTCCCAGTGCCACCTACACTGCAGGCCCTGCAACAGAAGCAGAGGAATCACTACCTCTCGGCACCTTTAGCCCCTCTGTCTGCTGCTTGTGTGGAGGACGCCATCTTGGATACGGTGGCCACAGCTGGACCTAATTCTTAGCTTGGGAGCCAGAGCCTGCCCACAAGAGAGCACTTTTCTATCACAGAAGCAGTACTTGATGCTGTGTTGGCTAAGGCTAGGCCCTGTCAGCACAGGCCAACAAGGCAGTAGCATTGCTGTATTCTGAACTAGTTTGTTATCATCTGGGGTTGGATATAGTGGCGCTTACCTTGTCAGTTGAGAAGAGGGACCTCTACACCTGAAAACCTAACTGACTTGCGAAGTAGTCAGATACCTTTTGCTTTACATTTGAAGACAGCCTAGAGAAACATTTGCAATCCATCCTCACAGTACCTCTTCCAGCCTCTACATACTCACATGGGACCCAAAAAGCAACAGACAATTGTGGCATACAAGAAATCACCCATGGCTTCAGAAGGCTCCCAAACAAAGCAACCAAGGAGTTTTCCAGATGAAGAAACTTTTATGAAAGCATCAGGAAGTGAATACAAGTTGATTATATACAGAGCCCTTCTAGACCTTATACAAAATGCAGCAGAACAAAATGAAAAATTAAGCAAGCTGTTCAATCTGATGGAACACCAGTACTCTGAAATCCGACAGATCAAGAACAAAATCAAAGGCATAGAAACTTCCATGCAAAGCCAAGAAAATAGAATGGAACAAATAGAAAAAAAATTTCTGCCTTGGAAGACAGAGCTACTGATACCAGCGTCTATAAGCAGAAATCAGAAGAAAGATACAAGAAAAATGAAGAAACATTAAGAAGCATGTGGGACTCTATTAAGAGGAACAACCTTCAATTAATTGGAGTCCCTGAACAGGGTGAGACATCTGAGAACACAGAGAGTATCATTGCTGAGCTGTCGAAACAAAACTTCCCAGAAATCATGAAGGAAGAGAATATAGACATCTCAGATGCATATCGTATGCCACCCAATATAGATCTCAAAAGAAAGACTCCAAGACATATTCTAATCAAGCTTAACAAAATGAAACATAAGCAGCAACTCTTAAAGGCAGCAACACTCAAAGCAAAGCTAACATTCAGAGGGAAACCCTGTAGGCTCGCTTCAGATTTCTCAGCAGAAACCATGCTGGCACGGAGACAGTGGCATGACACATTCAAAGCCTTGAAGGAGAAGAACTTCCAACCAAGAATTATATATTCTGCAAAATTATCTTTCAAATACGAAAATGAGATTAAGACATTCCCAGATAAACAGAGACTCAGAGACTTCGTAAAAATCAAACCCAAACTACAAGAAATACTGAAAGAAGTTCTTGGCTTTGGCTTAGAAGAACGAAACCACTAAATTTATATTTTAGAACAACACACTACTCAATACTCTACTCTTTTAGGGAAGGCTCCAAAGTCAATCACAGCTTTGATACGGAAAGAACTAATCCAGTGATCATCATGAAAACTATGATGTCATCATAATAAAAAGAGGGATGTACTACAGTTGTTACAGTCCCTCCAGATGGAAAGGAAGATGACAAGACTGGTAGTAATTAAAATTGGGTTTATATGTAGTTTATTAAGGGGGATCATAGGGGCAGCTGTAAAGCACAGCAAAGATGTATCATACCATTTCAAGAAATGTAACACACGAGTCTCAAAAACTACAAAACCAGCTCTGAAAAAGGTGAAAAATCAACTCACAAAAAAGAATGTCCCAGAACAGACTAATAAGAACAACAGAGAAAACATCAACATAAGTGAAAGTAGTCAGCGACAAAGGGACAAATACTGTATGAGACCTCTACGATAAGATCTCAAAAACAGACTTGTGTATAGAAGAAAAGACTCTTTGACAGCTGCAAGGGAGGGGAGGGAGGGAGGGTGAGGGACGAGGGTTTAGTTTAGATAGTTGGTAGAAATCTGGTTGGGAGAAAGCGGTGATAACACACATTAGAAGCAAGAACAACATTAAGTGAACTTCAGCATAACTTGAGCACTCCTTCCATCTTAACCCAATATTGCAAGGATAGAGTAGCTGGGGCAGGGGACCATGCTCTTAGGTGAATTCCAGGCCAATTGGCACAACTAGCGTTTTGCTAAGAGAGCTCTCTGCACCCCACATTGGTGAGTGGCGTCTGGGGTCTTAAAAACTGCCAAGCTGCCATCCGAGGACACAGCAAATGGTCCCAACTCAGCAGGAACGGGTGCTCACCGAGGACCAAAATGACATGTGGTAAAGACAACCTAGAAGACAGAGAGACCCTCAAGAGTGTGTGCCTTCATCAACTTGGGACCAGAAGAACTATATGGTGCCCGGCCACCACCAGTGATAGCCACGATGGAGCTCACTAGGTTGAGTCTCACTGGCAACACAAAAATAAAAAGGGGTGCATTCTGAGATCTCCACTAAAAGACCTCAACTGATGGTCCAGCGGTTTCAGGGTTCCCCTGAGAGCATGGCCCCCAGCCCTGATTTGCCCCTACCCATAAATTATAACAAAGGTCCACTCTTTGGACAGGAATGGGTTGGACTTGGCAATGCAGAGTGACCATATATTGGTTGTACATCTATAGGATATCATTCTGCTGACCTCTGGCTGGAGGAAGGAGAGTGGGTGGAGAGGAGTGGAAAGGAGGCTGTTGGGAGGATGAGACATGTATGGAGCAGAGAGGAATAGTGTGCTGTCACCCGACAGGGAGAGCAGTGGAAGCTGCATATAGGTGGGCATGTAAATTTATATGGGAATGCACATTTTCACTCAGTCACGTTAAATAAAAAATAAAAAAAAAGATGTGCTGAAACTTGCTCTTACACATAGAGTAGCTAAAGAAAAAGGAAGAAATAGTGAAGTAAAAGACACAATGTTTCAAAGGGTTACATGAGAAGAGAAAATAAGTATTACCATGAAATGTGCAAAGACCTGGAGTTAGAAAATCAAAAGGAAAGAACACACACATCGTTTCTCAAGCTGAGAGTACTGAATGAAAACTTCAAGCTCTGCAATATTGAAGGATTCTTTGAACAAAATATGCATAAAGCATCAAAAGATGATGGAATAAATACACAAAGTCACTCTATCGAAAACATTGGTGGAAATTCAACCATTTCCGGAGGTAGCTATGACCAAGGACCAATGATATTGAAGGAAGAAGTTCAAGCTACAGTGAAGGCATTGGCAAAAAACAGTGTTCCAGGAATTGACAGAATATCAGTTGAGATGTTTTAACAAATCGATATTCACTCAGTTATGCCAAGAAATTTGGAAGACAACTGTCTAGTCAACTGACTGAAAGAGATCCATATTGTGTCCATTCCAAAAGAGGGTGATGTAACAGAATTCAGGAAGGAGTTAAAAATATCACTAACATCGCATTCAAGTAAAATTTTGCTGAAGATAATTCAAAAAGGATTGCAGCAGTACATGAAAGGGAAACTGGTAGAAACTCAAATCAGATTGAGATGAGGATATGAAATGGTGCATATCATTGCTAATGTCAGATGGATCTTGGGTAAAGTAGAGAACACCAGAAAGATTTTTACTCATGTTTTACTGACTAAACAAAGTATTTGATTGTGAACCACAGACAATTATAGATAACATTGTGAAGAATGGGAATCACAGAATACTTAATTGTGACCACACATATAGACCAATAAGCAATTGTTTAAATAGAAAAAGAGGACAGTGTGGTTTAAAATCAGGAAAAATGTGTGTCATGGTTGTATTTCTTCACCATACACATTCATTCTGTATATTAACTAAATAATGTGAGGAGCTGAACTGTATGAACTAGAATATGGCGCTAGGATTGAAGGAAGACTCATTAACTATCTGAAATAGTCAGATGGCACAACCCTACATGCTGCAAATGAAGAGGATATTTAGCACCCACTGATGAAGATGAAGATTATACTTTTCAGGATGGATTTCACCTCAACATAAAAATAGAAAAACTTTCACAACAAGACCAATAAGCAACATAATGATAAACAGAGAAAAGTTGGAAGTTTTCAGTGATTTCATCTTATTTGGATCCATAATCAATGCCCAATGAAGCAGCAGTCAAGATGTCAATAGACTTATTACATTCAGCAAATCTGTTGCAAAAGACCTTTTTAAAGTGTTGGAAAGCAAAGACGTAACCTTGAAGATTAAGATGCACCTGACCCAAGCCCTGTGGTATTTTCAGCTGCCTCATATGAACTTGAAAGCTGGACAATAAATAAGAAAGACTAAAGAACTATTGATGCCTTTTCTAGTGTTGCCAAAGAATAATGAACACAATACGGACTGTCAGCAGAACAAATAAACTTGCCTTGTAAGAAGTACAGCTGGAATGTTCCTTAGAAGTGGGGACATCAAGATACCAGGAAGAACCCATCCCTGGAGAAAGACATCATGCTTGGTCAAATAAATGGTTAGCAAAAATGAGGAATACACTCAGCAAGATGAATTGACACAGTTATTAAAACAATGAGCTCAACCATAACATTTTGGTGTCTATAGTGTCTCTATAAGTCAGAATGAACCCAATGGCACCTAATAAAGATAATATCTGATGTTAATACCAGACTATGTTGGTTACTGCAGCTGTATAGTAAGTCTTTAAATTTGAGACTGTTTCCTCTTATTGTTCTTTTTAAAATTAATTTGTTATTCTAGTTTCTTAAATTTTCCTGTAATCCATAGAATAATCTTTTTTAAATTATCTAACAAATTAATCAAGAAAAATTTTACTGTGATTTCGTATAAGAATTATGTTAATGCATATCAACTTGGAGAAAATCTACATTTTTGTTACGTTCAGGCATCCAGTCCATGAAAAGCTATGTCTCTTCATTTATTTAGTCTCTTTAAATTTCTTTCAGCAGTTTTGCAGTTTTCAAACTATAAGTTCTGTACATATTTTTAAATACATTAGTGCTTTGTTTTTGAGTGATTATTAAGTTTTTGTATTTTAAATTTCAGTGTCCATGTACGTATTGTTATTATAATAACTTACCACTGGGTTTTGTATGATAACCATGTATGCTGTGAACTTACTGTGATGATTTATTAATTCTGAGAGTTTTTGTATATTCTGAATTATCATCTACAAATGGAGACCATGGTTTTTCCTTTTTTTTTATTGTGATTAAGTGACAGTATACAATCCAAATCAATTTTGCATGCCTACCTATCTACAACAACTCTATTCTCCTTGTCCTGTGACAGCACTCTCCTCCTTTTCAATTTATACTTGTCTTATCCTATTAACAAGCTCCTGCTCCCTCCTCTTCACCTTCTCTCCTGTCTAGAAAGAGACCAGTAGGACAGCCTCCTGCAAATGCGTAGAATCAGAACCGACCAAATGGTCATACTGTGTCCCTGAGTTCAGTCCATTTTTGTGGAAGAGTTGACTTCAGTAGTGTTTTCTGGTAAGGGCAGCAGCAGGTCTAGGGGCCATACTCCCAGGGGATCCCCCAGGCCATCAGACCATCAATCACGGTCTTTTAGTAGGGTTCTTCAGCTGCAACCCTCTTTTTTTGTGTTGCCACAGGGATTCAACATTGTGTGCCCCCTCATGGCTGTCTTTGGTAGTGGCTGGGCACTGGTTCTTCTGGTCACATGTTGATACAGTCTTCCATTCACATGGGTCCTTCTGTCTCCTGAGCTCTTTTTCCCTCATGTCTTTATTGATCTTGGTGATCATCCGTTCTGGATAAGTAGAGACCACTTAGTGTACCTGAGGTGGCAGCTTGCTAGCTTTTAAGACCCCAGATGCCACTCACCAATATGAGGTGCAGAAGACTCTCTTAGTAATAGGCTAGTTAGGCCAGCTGGCCTTGGTGTCCCCCAAGAGCATGGTCCAAAGACTCTGCCCCTGCTATTCTATCATTATAATATTATGTTGAGATTAGAAGAGCCTTCAGTTTACGGTTAAATACAGTTAAGTTGATCTACTTTCTACCGTGTGCTGTCACTGCTTTCACCTAGCCAAATATCTATCAAATATCTAGTCTATGAACAACAGTCTCCCTCCAATCCCATCCTTACAGCCATCAAAGAGTCTTTTCCTCTGTACCTAAGTCTATTTGTAAGTCCTTATAGCAGGGGTCTCATACAATATTTGTCCTTTAGCTGCTAACTGTTTTTGCTCAACATAATGCCTTCCAATTGAAACCAGGTTATGAGATGTTTCCTAAAATCATTATTGTTCTTTATCACTGCATAGTGTTCCATTGAGTGTATGTACTATAGTCAGTTTATCCATTCATCTGATGATGGGCATATAGGTTGATTCTATCTTTTCCTATTATGGACAGTGCTGCAATTAATATTTGGGTGTATGTGGCAGTGTTGATTTGCTTAAGATATATTCTGAGCAGTGGGATTACTGGATCAAATAGTATATCTGTATCCAGTGTTTTAAGGAAGCACCAAATTGCTTTCCTAAGACATTGTACCATTTTACAATCCCACTAGCACTGCAAGACAGATCCCATCTCTCCACAGCCTCTCCAGTATTTGTTGTTTTGCGGTTTTTGGATCATGGCCAACCTTGTTGGGGTGAGATGGTATCTCATTGTGGTTTTGATTTGGATTTCTCTAATAGTTAATGATCATGAGCATTTCCTCATGTGTCTTTTGGCTGCCTGAACATCCTCTTTAGTGAAGTGTCTGTCCAGCTACTTCACCCATCGCTTAACTGGGTTATTGACCATTTTCTTGTTGATATTTTGTAGTACCTTGTAGATTGTGGAGATCAGATGTAAGTCCAAAATCTAGTTGCCAAATATTTTTTCCCACTCTGTAGGTGGTCTTTTAACTCTTTTGATACAGTCTTTGGATGAGCAAAAGTGTTTGATTTTTAGTAGTTCCCACTTACCTATTTTCTTTTCTGTTGATCATGCTTTGTCAGATTTTGAAGTCTGTCTCAGCTGCATATTAGAACTTCTATTCTTTTTTTTAATCTTTTTTTTAATTTAATATGACTGACTGAAAATGTACATTCCCGTATAAATTTACATGCCCACCTATATGCAGCTTCCACTGCTCTCCCTGTCCGGTGACAGCACACTATTCCTCTCTGATCCATAGATATCTCATCCTCCCAACAGTCTCCTTTCCCCTCCTCTCCACCCACTCTCCTCCAGTGATAGCTGCAATGGACAACTTCCATTCTTGAACCTGTTTTGTCTTGCATGATCTTTACTGTTTTAGGTTTCATATTTAGGTGTTTTATCCAATTTGAGTTAGTTTTTGTATAAGGTGAGAGCTACAGATCTTGCTTCAGTTTTTGCAGATGGATATACAATTTTGCCAGCACCATTTGTTAAAGAGATTGTTTTTACCCGAATTTACAGTTTTAGGGCCTTTGTTAATATCAGCTGTTAGTAAGAGGATGGCAGCATCTCTGGGGTCTCAACTCTATTCCATTGGTCTAATGTCACTTTTTGTACTAGTACCAGGCTGTTTTGACTACAGTGGCAGTGCAATAGGTTCTAAGGTTGAGTAGTGTGAGGCCTCCCACTGTGTTCCTCTTCTTCAGTAGTGCTTTACTTATCTGGGGTTTCTTCCCTTTCCAAAGTTGGTGATTTGTTTCCTTATTTCATTAAAAAATGACACTGAAATTTGTTTTGGGATTGCATTGTGTATGTAGATTGCTTTGGGTAAAATAGACGTTTTCACAATGTTAAGTCTTTCTACCCATGAGTAGGGGAGGTTTCTCTGCTTCTGTAGGTCTCTTTTGGTTTCTTGCAGTAAGGTCTTGTAATTCTCTCTGTATAGGTCTTTATTTCTCTGGTTATAGTTATTCCTAGATATTTTATCTTCTTGGGGGCTACAGTAAATGGTATTGATTTGCTGAGTTCTCACTTGACGTTCTCTTTCTTGGTATGAAGAAATCCTACTGATTTACTTTCGTTTGTCTTATATCCTAATACTTTGCTGAACTCGTCTATTAGTGCTAGTAGTTTACTTATGGATTCTTTAGGATTCTTTGTATATACAATCATATCATATGCAAATAGGGAGATTTTTACTTCTTGCTTGCTGATGTGGCTGACCTTTATTTCTTGGTCTTGTCTAACTGCTTTGGCTAGAACCTCTAGTATTATGGTATATAGAAATGATGAGAGTGGGTATCCTTGTCTAGACCCTGTACTCATGGGGAATTCTTTCAGTCTCCCTCCATTCAGAATGATGCTGGCACTTGGCTTAGTGTAGATGTCTCTTATTGGGTTGAGGAATTTCTCTTCTGTTGCTACGTTGCTGACAGTTTTTAGCATGAATGGGTGCTGGACTTTGTCAAACACTGTTTCTTCATCAATTAACAAAATCAGGTGATTCTTATCCTTTGTGCTGTTTATGTGGTTGATCACATTAATTCTTTTTCTGATGCCGAACCAGTCTTGCATCTGTTGTATGAATCCCACTTGGTCAGGATGAGTTATTTTTTTCATATATTGTTGAATTTTATTAGCTAGGATTTTGTTGAAGATTTTTACATCTAGGTTCATGGGAGATATTGATATGTTATTTTCTTTTTTAGTGAGATCTTTCCCCAGATTTGGTATCAGGGTTAAGCTGGCTTCATAGAATGAATATGAGAGTATTCTATCCCTCTCTGTCTTGTGAAATAGCCTCAGTAGTATTGTAATTAACTCATCTCTGAAGGCTTTGTAGAATTCTCCAATGAAGCCATCTGGGCCAGGACTTTTTTTGGTTGGTGGTTTTTTGTTTACCTTTTCAATCTCTTCCTTTGTGATGGGTTTATTTAGTTGTTCTACTTCTAACTTTTGATAAGTTTAGTAGGTGATATAAATCTAGAAATTTGTCCATTTCCCCTGTGTTTTCAAATTTGTGATTATAGTTTTTCATTGTGCTCTATTATGATACTTTTGATTTCAGGTGGGTCTGTTGTGACATCTCCCATCTCATTTCTTATTCCAGTTATTTGTTTTCTCTCCTGTTTTTCTGTTGTAAGTTTTACAGTGGTTTATCAATTTGGTGATTTTTTCAAAGAACCAGCTTTTCATTTTGTTAGTTTTTTCAGTTGTTCTTCTATTCTTTCATTGATATAGTTCACCCATAATCTTTATTATCTGTTTTCTTCTGGTGTCTGAGGGGTTGCTCTGTTCCTCTCTTTCTATTTGTTCAAGTTGTAAGGTTAATTCTTTGATTTGGGGTCCTTTCTTCATTCTGGATGTGTGCGTTTATGGCAATGAACTGACCTCTAAGAACTGCTTTCATTGTATTTCATAGGTTCTCGTAGGATGGGTTTACATTCTCATTTCATTCCATGGATTTCTTTACTTTGTCATTGATTTTTTCTATAACCCATGCTTTTTGAGCAATGTGTTGTTCACTTTCCATGAATTCAAATTTGTACCTGTTTTTTCTATTCATTTCAGCTTTTATAGCTTTATGGTCAGAGAAGATGCTTTGCAATAATTCAATAGTTAGGATTTTGTTGAGACTTGCTTTATGTTCTCACACACGGTTTATTCTGGAAAACATTGTATGTGCATTGAAGAAGGTGTACTTATCTGTATTTGGGTAAAAAGTTCTTGTACATCAATGAGGTCCAGTTGATTAAATACTGCAAAATGATCTTCTGTATCTTTACTGAGCTTTTTCCCAAATGATCTGTCCATTACTGAAAGTGGAGTGTTGAAGTCTCCAATTGTTTTTGTGGAATGATCTACCCCATTTTTTAATGTGGTTAATGTTTGTTTGATGTATTTATATGCTCTGGAATTGGGTGCATAAATGTTAATATCATTATACCCTGCTTATGTACTGAAGCTTTCAGCAATAAATTGTGACCACCCTTGTTCACAATGGTGAATTTTGAATTAAAGTCTATTTTATCTGAGATTAGTATTGCTTCTTTGTATGTTGTTAGCTTGGTATATATTCTTCCATCCTTTAATTTTCAGTTTATTCATATCTTTAAGTCTAAGGTGAGTTTCTTGTAGGTAACATATGGATGGGTCATGTCTTTTGATCCAAGATGTCATTCGATGTCTCTTTGCTGGAGCATTCAGTCCATTCACATTCAATGTAGTTATTGATAGGTATGTGTTCATTGCTGCCATTGTGATATATTTATTTTTGTGTTGATGTTTTCTCTGTGGTTCTTATTAATCTGTTCCGAGACATTCTTCTTTGTGAGTTAAATTTTCTCCTTCCTCAGAGTTAGTTTTGTGGTGGTCGAGACTCCTGTATTACATTTCTTGATATGGTATGTTGCTTCTTTAGTGTGCTTTATGGCTGCCTCTGTGATCCTGCTTAATAAACTACGTGTACGCCTAATTACTACCAGTTTTGTCTACTTCCTCTCCATCTGGAAGGACTATACAAACTGTATTACATCCCTCTTTTTAATAGGATGACATCATAGTTTTCATGATATGATCACAGGATTGTTTCTTGCACTGTTATAGCTTTGATTGAGTTGTGGGCCTTCCCTGAGTAGGATTCTGGATGGTGTGTCCCTTAAAATCTAAAGTTAATGGTTTTGTTCTTCTGAGCCAAAACCAATGGATTCTTTCAGAATTTCTTGCAGCTTTGATTTGGTTTTTACAAAGTCTCTGAGTTTCTGTTTATCTGGGAATGTCTTAATTTCATTTTCATATTTGAAAAGTAGTTTTGCAGGATGTGTAATTCTTGGTTGGAAGTTCTTCTCCTTCAACACTGAATATGTCATGCCACTGTCTCCATGCCAGTGTTTCTTCTGAGAAATCCAGCAAAAGCCTAAAGGGTTTCTCTCTGAATGTCAGCTATTTGTTGAATCTTGCTGCCTTTAAGAGTTTCTGCTTGTGTTTATTTTGTTAAGCTTGATTATAATATGTCTTGAAGTCTTTCTTTTGAGATCTATATCGATTGGCGTTTGATATACGTCTTGGGTATCTATATTCTCTTTTTTCATGATTTCTGGGAAGTTCTCTGTCAGCAGTTCAGTAATAATACTCTCTGTGTTCTCAGGAGTCTCGCCCTGTTCAGGGACTCCGATCAATCATAGGTTGTTCCTCTTATTAGAGTCCCAAATGCTTCTTAATGCATCTTCATTTTTCTTGTTTCTTTTTTCTAATTTCTCTTCATACATGCTGAAGTTAGTAGCTCTGTCTTCCAAGTCAGAAAGTCTCTTTTCCATTTGCTCCATTCTGTTTTCTTGGCTTTGAATGGAAGTTTCTATGTCTTTGATTTTGTTCTTGATCTGTTGGATTTCAAAGTACTGGTGTTCCATCAGATCTAACAGGTTGCTTAACTTTTCATTTTGCTCTGAGGTCTAGGAGGGTTCTCTACATAATCCTTTGTATTCACCTTCCAATAATTTCAGAAAACTTTCTTCATCCAGAAATCTCTTTGGTCGTTTCCTTTGGGGGCCTTCTGAAGCCATAGGTGACTTTCTGGTTACCGCATTCCCCATAATCTGTTGCTTTTTGGGCTTCATGTGAGTCAATAGAGGCTGGGAGAGACGCTGTGAGGATAGACCACAGTTGTTTCTCTAGGCTGTCTTAAAATGAAAGGTAAAAGGTATTGACCAATTCCCTGGTCAGTCAGGCTTTCAGGTGTACAGGGCCCTCTTGCCAACTGGCAAAGTAAGCACCTCTACATCCAACCCCGGATGTTACGAACTAGTTGAAAATGCAGCAAGGCTACTGCCCTGTTGGCCACTGCTGACAGGCCCCAGCCATAGGCAACACTGTGTAAAGTACTACTTTTCTGCTGGCGAAAAGCTCTCTTAAGGGCAAGCACTGACTCCTAGCCTAGGAATTAGGTGTCTTTGAGACCTCCATACTCAAGATGGCATCACACACAAGCTCGCTGCCCATCACCTCCTTACAAACTACACTATGGCAGAGGCAGAAAGAGAGGCCAAAGGCTGTGAGATGCAGAGTCCTAAGCTGGGTTCTCAAAATATGGCAATTTCACCTGTCTATTCCACTAGCAATGCATCTGAGAATAGCCGCTAATCAAGACCCAGCTTTGCTGTCTGGCCAAGACAGAGAGAAAAAAAAAGTCAAAATGGTGAGTTACCTTCGGTCTGTGAAAGCCAGGACTGGCCAGGAACAGGAGTCAGCTAAAGAGAGGAGGTTTTCTGTTCAGTAGTATGAAGTCCAAATTAACTGCCCTATGCCATGTCCTAGGGCTCACTAGTTGTCCAGAAGCCTCCATTTAATTATCAGTTCATATCTTGATTTCCAGAAGGATTTAGGGAGACATGTGCTTAGTCCGCCACCTTGACTCTGTCCCCTAAGGTGTGTTTCTTGTAAGCAGCATATAAATGGATCATGTCTTTTGATACAGGATGTCACTCTCTGTCTCTTTATGGGAGCAGTCAGTCCATTTACATTCAGTGTAATTACTGACAGGTATGTGTTTAGTGCTATCATTTTGATGCCTATATTTTTATGTTGTTGATGTTCTCTATGTTGCTCTTACTTCTTTTCAGGTCGTTCTTATTTATGTGTTGACTTTTCATCTTCTTCACTGTTAGTTTTGTATTTGTTGAGACTCCTGAATTATGTTTCTTGTGTTGATATGCCATATTGGTATTTTGCTTTATGGCTACCTCTATGATCTCCCTTACTATTCTAAATTTAAACCAGACTTTAACTTCTACATATCTTCTTAATTTCCTCTCCATCTGAAAGGGTTGTAATTACTGTAATATATCCCTTTTTATTGTGATGTCATAGTTTTTGTGTTGAGATCACTGGTTTCCTTCTCTTAATATTGTAGCTTTGTTTGAGCTTCATGACTTCCCTAACTGAGTAGGATTCTGGATGTTGTGTTCTACGTTATCTCCTTAAGTATACACTTGATCTTTCTGTTTTTCTAAGCAAAGAGCTTCTTTCAGTATTTGTTGCAGTATTGCTTTGTTTTTTATGAAGTCTCCAAGGTTTTGTTTATCTGCGAATGTCTTAATTTCATCTTCAAATCTGAGAGACAATTTTGAAGGACATGTAATTCCTGGTTGGAAGTTTCTCCCCTTCAAGGCTTTGAATGTGTCATCCCACTGCCTTCTTGCCAACATTGTTTCTGCTGAGAAGTCAGAAGAATGCCTATAAGACTTCCGTCTGTATGTTAGCTTTCCTTTAAGCCTCTGCCTTTAAGGGCCTCTGTTTATGTTTCATTTTACTAAGCTTCATTATAATATGTCTTGGTGTCTTTCTCTTGGGGATTTTAGTGGGGTTTTGGTAAGTATCTTGGATATCTTCTCTTGGATATGTTCTCTTTCATAATTTCAGGGAAGTCTTCTTTCAGCAACTCTACAACAGTACCCTCTGTATTTTCAGTTATCCCTCCCTATTCAGGAACTGCAATTATTTGAAGCTTATTCCTCTTAATAGACTCCCACATGTTTCTCAATGTTTCTTCATTTTTCTTATTCCTTTTCTCTGATTTCTCCTCATAAATGCTGGTGTCAGTTGCTCTGTACTCAAGTTCACTAAATCTGACTTCCATCTGTTCAGTTCTGCTCTTTTGGATTTGGATAGAATTGTCTCACTCTATAATTCTGTTACTGATCTGCTGGATTTCAGATTAGTGATGTTTCATCAGCTCAAATAGCTTAATTTTTTCATTTTGTTCCACTGCATTTTGTTTAATCTCTAGGAGGGTTCTGTACATAATTCTTTTGTACTTGACCTCTGATAGCTTTAGACAGACTTCTTCATCTGGGAAGTTTTTTCATTCTTTATTTTGGGAGTTTTCTGGAGATACAGTGGACTGTTTGTTTAAATGTTTAGCTATTGATTGTGTCTTCAAGCCATCTAGAGGCTGTCTGGCTTCTCCAGTGTTACCTCAACAGAAGCCAAGGCATAGTTCTCAGAGGAGAGTAAGGGCATTACTAATTTTGGTCACTAGCCACTTCTGCTTAGTCTAATGACTGGGCCCAGGTTGAATCTCTGGGATTTAGTGAACTTGAGTACAGACTCTGCCTCCTGATTGACAAAGACAGTGCCCTACTTATGGAGTCACACAAAGGCTGTCACCTCATGCTATGATGAGGATCAGTGAAGAGTGGAGGAGATGCTGTTAGGCCTCTCAGCAGTCAGTTCTCCAAGTGGTCTTATTTTAAAAAGGTACTTTGCTGCTAAATGAGGAGCTGTCCAACAGCTGCCCAAATCAGTAAGTCCCTCAGGTATGGCAAACCCCACTTTCCAGTCCCAGACACTATGATGTAGTTCAAAGTAAGGAGGGGTTACAGCCTTGCTGACATCCTCTGCCAGGCCCCATCCATAACTATAGGTACTACTGTCCTTAACACAGCTTTCCTGCTGGAGAAACACTTTTCAGACAGGGGCTGTTGCTCATTGTGAGAATTAGCCCCAGCTAAGACCTCGGGTCTGGCTCGATGGCACTTGGCAAGACCTTGGGTGGTTGACTCCATCTTCCAGGTGACAAAGATGGTGTCCCACCTGAGTTGATCTTCCTGCAGTGAAACAGTAGAATCTATAATACAGCTCAGAAAAGAGAGAGTGGTGCCCTGAGTCAGAAGCCAGGATGTCAATATGTGAGCATCCCAAGCATAGTCTTTCTACTGTACTATACTTAAACACTGCAGTTCAGCGTATTAGCCTGCTCATGCCTGGTTCCCACCTCCAGATGACAAAGAAGGTATCAGTATGTGAAGTCTTACCCTCTGTATGGTAGGTTTACAGTGTCCCCAAATGATGAGTCAGCAGAAGCAGGACTCAGAGTGCCACTGCCTCATCTTAGAGAGAAGTAGTTTCCACCCTTCCTAGTCCAATCTGACAACCCTATACCAGATCCTAGGACTCCCCAGATGGCCATGCTGCTCCATTAAGTTAACATTCTGGGCCTTAGTTCTCAGAGGGAAATGAGGCAACGTGTGTCTAGTCTGCCATTTTGGCCCTGCCCCCTTCACTGATTTTTAAATGCTGAATAACTGTGGTATCTCTGGAATACATTCAAATTGGTAATGGTGTTTTGTTCTTCTTTTTCTAGATTCTTGAGGTAGAAGTTTAGTTATACATGTGACTTATTCCTTTTTATAATATATGCATTTGGTGTTATAATTTTTCCTCTCAATATTGCTTTAGCACTGTTCCAAAAATTTGATATTGTTAACTTCCATTCAAATGGTTTTTTTTTGTTTGTTTTTGTTTTAATATCCTTTGAGATATTTTTCTTTGATCACTGACTTTTTAAAAGTGTGTTGTGCAATCTTCTAGTGTTTGGAAATTTCTTGTTATCTTTTCTTACTGACTTCTAGTTTGATTTTGCTGTAGTCATAGGATAAAATCTTGTAATTTCAATTCTGATAAAGTTTGCAGAGTTTCCTTTGTTATCCAAGATATTGTTTATTTTGTTGTATGTTCCATGGGCACTTTTAAGAAGATGTATTCCGCTGTTGTTGGTGGAATATCTCCTAAATGTGGATTAGATTATTGTATTTGGCAGTCATATTGAGTTCTTCTACATCCTTGCTGAGTTTTAGTCTAGGTCTCTCAATTGTTGAGGGAAAGGTTTTGAAGTTTCCATCTAAAATCATGAATCTATCTCCTCTTTCATTTTTATCAGTTTCTCCTTCACATACTTTTTGGTTATCTAGTACACAAATATATAGAGTTGCACTGTCCTCTTGGTAACCCTAATGGTATAGTAGTTAAGACGTATAATCGCTAACCAAAATGTCAGCAGTTTAAATCCACCAGGCACTCTGTGCAAACTACAGAGAACTTCTTCCCTGTCCTATAGGGTCACTATGAATTGGAATTGACTTCATAGCAATGGATTTGGTTTGGTTTTATGTCTTTTTGGTGGATTGACTCTTCTATCATTGCATAATGTTCACAGTAATTTTGGTTGCTCTGAAGTCTATCTGATATCATTGTGGTCAATCCTTTTTTGACTAGTGTTTACATTATATATCATTTCATCTTGTTTATATCATTATTTTTAAACTGAGTTTCTTGAAGAGGCATATAGTTCAGTTGTGCTTTCTTAATTCATTCTGCCAACAAATCTGTCTTGTAATAGCTATATTTAAACTGTCCATTTGATGTAATTATTCATATATTAGGACTTAAGTACGGCATTTTGTTGTTGTTTTCTATTTATTTTCTCTGTTTACTTTTCTTTTTTACCTTTTCATGGTTTAAAACTTTTACATTTCCATTTTATATAATTACAGTATTTTCTTAAGTTTATAATTTCGTATAGTCTTTTTAGTGACTGCTGTCTGTACTACATCTATATATGGAACAACACAGTTTACTGGTATCATCACTTCACCAGTTCAGTTAAGTACGAAAAACTTATGTCGTTAGACTTCTTTGTTTATAATGCAATTGTCTTAATTCGTTCCTCTACATATATTAACAGCCGTATCAGGCAATATTATGATTTTCACTTTACCAAAAAATTATAATTTAGAAATCTCAAGAGCAGAATTTTATTTACCTATATTTTTCCTTATCACATTCTTTATTCCCTTCTGATGTTAAGACCTTCTTTTGTTCTTTTCTTTCTGTTTAGAAAACCTTCTTTCACTACTCTTTTAGAGTAAGCCTGCTAGCAACAGATTCCTACACTTCTTTGTTTGAGAGTGTCTTGATTTTCCTTTCATTCCTGAGCATTGTTTGCAATGGATATAAGATTCTAGGTTGACAATTTTTTTCCTGGAGCAATTGAAAACTATTGTACCTTTTCTTCAGGTATCTATGATTTCCATTGAAAAATTTACTGTCATCTGAATTTCTTTTCCTCCAAAAGTAACATGTTTTGTTTTTCCCATTGCTTTAAAATGGCTTTCTTTGTCTTTAGCTTTCAGAAATTTGACTATAATAGGTCTTACTGTAGATTTCTTTGGTTTCATCCTGTTCAAGGTTCACTCATTTCATGATTCAATTAGATGTTTATTTTTTGAAAACTTTGGTAAGTTTTCAGATATTAGTTCTTCCAGTATTATTATCCTGTTAATCCTCTCATTCTGAGATTCTGATGACACAAAGTTTAGATCTTTTGCTGTAGTCTCCTACATGTCCACAAGACTGTTCTTTTCCCTATGTTTTCAATCTATTCTCAGATCATCTAATTACTATCCCTTAGTCTTCTAATTAGCTGATACTTTACTATGTCCCCTTCCATTCCTCTTTTGAGTTTATTCATTAAGAATTTTATTTTGGTTGTTGCATCACTCTGTGTCCCTTCGTTCAGTCCAATCTTTGAGATAGTCTCTTTAACAAATGCTGTTGGCATAATCAAATAGCTGTCTGCCCAAATAAATAAATAAGGCTCATATCTCACACAATGAACAAAACCCAAATGAATCTAAGACATAAATATCAAATCTAAAAGAAGAAATGCCATTGGATAAAAAAAGGTAGGGACAATGTTGGGATCCCTAATACAACATAAACAAATTACAAAATTCACAAACACTAGAAAAGAAAATAGATAACTTAGAACTCCAAAAATTTAAGCATTTATAGTCGTCCAAAGATTTCACCAAAAGGTAAAAAAGACAACCTATGGACTAGGATAAAAAATTTTAGCTGTCACAAATCCAATCAGTGCCTAATCTCTATAATCTACAAAATACAGCAAAATATCAACAACAGAAAGATAAATATTCCAATTAAAAAATGACAAAGGATATGAACAGACACTTCACCAAATAAGACATTCAGACAGCTAACCAATACATGGGAAAATGCTCTCACCATTAGCCTTCAGAAAAATGCAAATTAAAACTGTAATGAGATACCACCTCACCCCAACAGGGTTGGCTTAATTCAAAAAAAACACAAAATAATAAATGTTGGAGAGGCTGTGGAGAGAATGGAACACTTCTACACTGCTGGTAGTAATGTCAAATAGTACAACTACTTTGGAACTCCATCTGGTGCTCACTTAAAAAGTTAGAAAATTTCTAGTTCTAATGCCATAGGATCCAGCAATCACACTTCCTGAACTATATCCTAGAGAAACATGCCACTTCTTGGAATGTATACTGGAGAAATAAGAACTACCATACAAACAGATGTATACACATTACTGTTCACAACAGCAAAAAGATGAAAGCAACCTAGGTGACTTTCAATGACAGAACAGATAAACAAACTACGATATATTTATACAGTGAAATACTATTCAGTAATAAAGAACAACAATGAATTTAAGAAACATCTAGTGCAAAGGAAGAATCTGGAGGACATTATAATGAATGAAATTAGTCAATTGCAAAAGGATAAATACTGTATGAAACCACTACTGTAAGGACTCAAAAATTGGTCTAAATACAGAAGAAAACATACTTTGATGGTTATGAGGTGGAGGAGGGTGGGAGGGAGAGGGGTATTCATTAACTGGACAACTGACAAAAATTATTTTAGGTGAAGAAAAGCTGGTAGTGTGGTGGTTAAGTGCTAGATCTGCTAACCAAAAGGTCAGAGGTTCATATCAGCCAGGCATTCTTGGAAACTCTATGGAGCAGTTATACCCTCTTCTATAGGGTCACTATGAGTCAGAATGAACTCAACAGCAGTGGATTTGGTTTGGTTTTATTTTAGGTGAAAGGATAGACAACACACAGCAGAGGAGAAGTCAATACAAATGGACTAAATCCAAAGGTTATATGTATTCTAAATAAAACCAAACACTTTCAGGCAAGAGTACCAGGTTCAGGGGTCTGGAGACTATGGCTTCAGGAGACATCTAGGTCAACTGGAATAGCACAGTTTTTTAAGCAAATGTTCTGCATCTCACTTTGATGAGTGGTATCTGGGGTATTAAAATCTAGCAAATGATGGTCTAAGAAGCATTATTTGGCCTCAACTGGCCTGGAAGAAAGCATAAAGAAGGTCATCAAAGACAAGAGGAAGTGCAAGACCCAGAGACAGAAAGGGCAGCATACAGTAGAGGCCACATGAACGTGAGACCACAAGAACTAGATGGTGCTCAGCTACCACCAAATACTGTCCTTACAGGGAACTCAATGGAGTCTGTGACAGAATGGAAGAAATTTGGGGTGCAGAACTTGAGCTTTATTAAGAAGACCAGACTTGATATGGTCTGGTGGACTAAAGGGTCTCCAGAAGACATGGCCTCCAAACTCTCTGTTAACTCAGAAATGAAATCACTCTGGAAGCCAACTCTTAAGACAAAGAAGGACTGATACATAAGATATACAATGATACTGGTGAACAGTGTGCTTCTTGGCTTGGACACACATGAAACTAACCGGACAGTTCATGCTCTGAGGTAGAGGGAAGATCAGAAGAATACAAGAATTGATCAATGGACACAAGAAATACAAGTTGGACAGTAGAAGTGTGCTGTTACAGTGTGGGTAGAATATAGCTAGGGTCACTTGGCAACGTGTGTATAAATTTTTGTATTAGAAACTGAGTGTAACTACAAACTTTCACTGAAACATAATTTAAAAAAATTCATACTGTTTTAACATTTCTATAATGTCAGTGTTCGTATCTTTTGATTGTGCATTATTATTCAAGAACCAAATATTTTGGTTCTCCAAATGAAAATTATTTTACTGAAACCTACACAATTTGGATATTAAGATATGAGGTTCTGGATCTTGTTTAAATACTCTCTTTCAGCTAATTTCCACTTAATCTATTTCGGAATGGGAAGAGAGGCACCACCTTATTACTGTCAGGTAGAGGTAGAAGCGTAAGTTCTCTCTCAGTTACCAGTGACACATGAAAGGGGGTGGAGGGGGTGCTCCTTGTTACTACTGGGCAGCAGTAGGAGTTCTAGTTTCTTATGTGTCCCCTACTGAGATGAGGATGATACATGGCCTTGTAAATTCTGTCAGTAGTGATTGTACTGACTCTCAATTATCCTCTGACCCACCCTAGTTGGGAGAAGAAAGAGTATCCTACTACTGCTGGGTGGACATACAAGTCCAAGATCCCTGCGTATTCTTTACTGATGTCATGAAGGAGGGCCTTGTTACTGCCCAGAAAAAAGTCTAAATTCTATTTGGCTTTCTCTGATACCATCCTGGCAGGGTGATTGGCTTGCCTTATTATGGCTTGGTGAGGGTGAAAGTCTAGGCTGATTTTTTGGCCTTTACTGTCATTAGGGGCATTGAAACCACAATTTTGTCTGCAGTGCTTGGCTGCTATATAGTGATTGTGATCTTAAGTTCTTCTATCTTGGTGTACTACTTTTCCTTGGTGTTTTAGTTGGAGAGAGCAGGCTTTTGTTCAGAAATTTGTTGGTTTTGTTTTTCCTGAGTCTGTTGGTATTTCCTGGTGGTTATATGATTTAAAGCAAAGTCTGATATAGGTGAGAAAAACCATAATCCAATATATACTACTGTACCATTCCTTGGATACTGAGGTCCCAATCTAGTCTGTGTTCTTATGTTTAGTTTGTATATAATACCCAGGGTTTCTCTCTCCATGTCTCTTTTTCACTCAGCAAAAAGAATACGAAGAAAGTGCTACTACTGCATCTTCTTTAAAGAGCAAGTTCGAGAAACCCAATTAAACCTAAAAGACATTTTTTTAAAATTTGGAACTATTTCCTTCATTTTTACCAAGTTGGCATTCATTGTTTATTTCCTTAATTCATGTTTCCATCTGACACTATACTAATCCTGCCTGAAAAGCTTTCTTAAATTTATGACTGCTCAGAACTGCTGGCAGTAAGTTGTAATTTGTTTTTCTGAAAAAAAGTTCACATTCATATTTGGAAAATAACTAGACAGTGCTTTTAAGGAATTCATGTTATTGTATTCAAGCTTGCATAGCTGTTCAATGGATAGTTGGGTGTAATTTTTATTTTTTCTTTTCTGAGTCTTCACAAAATATTTTCACATTTGACTTTGAACAGTTTACACATGATGTGTCTAAATGTGTGTGTGCTTCTGATATTTATCCAGCTTGTAGCTCTCTAAGCTTCCTGTTCTGTGTTTATTGTTTTTTACAATTTTGAAAAATTCTTAATCATTATCTATTCTAACTTTTTTTTGCTACATTTTCCCTCTTCTTCTACCAGAACTCTAATTATGCACATCTGTACTTTTATTACATTGAAAACAGTAGTTTTATATTTTAATTTACATGCAAACTTTATATATGCATTACATACATGTGCATATATGAATATACGTATGTATGTATGTGTATATATTTATACAGTGAGACTTCTGGACTTTTGGATACAGTCAGATTTGTTTATCCTTCTTTTGTGATTTCCTCATCCTTCTTTTGCAATTTTTTATTTTGCTATTATATTTAAAAACATATTCCTAATCAAAGATCAGGTATTCTTCTACACCTTTCTGTATTTCTTATTACATTTTATGATAATTCACTTAATTAATGTGCTTAAAGGTACTTTTAATTCAGTAGTTTTTTCCATTACGTAAGTAATATATTTGTATTTAAATATAAACAGAAACATAACTTCTAATTCAGAAGATACGTTCATGCATATACACCAATATATTCCAAAAAAAACCAAGTTGTATACAGCATAGAAATAGCAAAAGAAATGACAGAAGAAAAATAACGGGCTAATATAGTCTGAATAAAAATGCACACACACACATATACTTACATCTTTACCTTAAGCGTGTATGTGTGTCTATGGTATATTTTCTGATATACCACAACATTTATCAACTTTATTCTAACCTCACTCCTACTAATAGACTGCTTGGACCTATTCTTATTTTGCAGTAATTTATCACTGTATTTCACATCTGATTTTTCAAAATATTCTGATTAACTATTTTGTTTCTTATAATGGAGATACAGCAATGGACTAAGCACACACTTACCTTGCTCTTGTGTGCCTCACACTCACTCTTTGTGCTAATAGAGACTCAGTTAACTATTTTAGTTCTGTAGTTTATAAATGACATGGAAAATGCTGACTCAGTCTTTAATTCTACTATGATGTCACAAGCTGGTAAGAACATAATCTCACTAGAGGTGGAGTGGTTTCTCAGCAAGGCTAGAGAACTTAGACCATCATAAAATAGGTAATATTTGAACTGGATATTGAAGAGTAACTGGAACTACAGTAGGTAGACAGTGAAGTAAAGGACCTTATGGACACAAGAAACACGATTGCAGGCTCAAGGATGTGGACACTGGTGATGCTTTCAAGGCATAGGGAACAGTGCAGAGAGAGCAGAGTGACAAGCAGGGAGCTGTCACAGGGAATAAGGGGTCTGCTACCCAGAACTTGGTGTGCACAGTGTCAGGGGCAGTGCCTTAACAAGGGTTACAAATAACTTTTTGAAGTAGCAGCAACAAAATTTCCTTAAAATGATGATCCTTTTCACCCTGTTCCAGACCGAAAGGAAAGTGATCAATATATTTTCCAGAATCTAGAAATGATCCAAAACACTGAAAAGATGAAAAGCAAAAGCAGCTTAAGGGTAAACCTCACAAATGATTATGAAAACACTAAAAATTAAAATTGCAACAAAATACAACAGATTTTTTTTAAATAACCCTTAGCAATCAAGTTTGAAGTATAGACATAAAGTGTGTTGAGAGATCAGATGCTATAAACTATATGAACACATAATATAAATGCTAAGAAAAGCAATTAAAAAACCCAGATCTCATCCTGATTTAAAGTAAACCAATAAAACTTGACATTATTTTGTACATGTAATTAATATGTAAACTGACCAATGTCAAGGCTAAATTTAGACATCACCAACAGAGAATATACTTCTGGGTATAAAATAATTGTGTAATTTTGTTCTATAATGTTTATGTCAATCCTATTACTAAAGAATAGTAGTCACATTTTAAGTATAATATTATGGTACAGGAACACTACTCAGGACTGCCAGCAGCCAGATCACACTGCAGTGACTACATGTCATCACAACATGTATATAGGACATTTTCAGTTTTTAACAGGCTCTGATACCTGAGGTCAACAGATGTAACAAGGGCAGCACCTTGATTTCCCTTAAAATTTCCTTTCATTTATAATTGAGGTAATTTATAATGTATAGATTAAAAAAGATGATTCATCATGGATATTATTATGCATATTAGAAATTTTCACACCTGTGAAATTATGAGGTGATAAGTCAGCATTTTGGCTTTAATTCTCAATTTCACTAAGTGTGACAATTTCTCTGTATTTTTCCTTGGAAGACTCATGGACTAAATGGTCATAAGTAACTAAAGACAAATGTATTGGCTTTACTAAATGAATGGTATAAATCTCAGCTCAAAATAATCCTATGAAGATTGAAAATATTATGTAATCTCATTTCTGTATTTTTATTAAAATTTTATATTTGTTGGTCCAGAAATGTTCTTCTTACTTATTTAACTAATATAGTCTTTTTGTATTTGTGTCTACTATCAATTTTATTAATTAACAAATTCTTAAAAATTTGTTTTGTCCATAAAAATAACAGTTTGTAATTGTTGCATTCATATTTTACAAAAGTGTACATATGATTAATGGAATCTCAATGTAGAAAATATATGTAAAAAATGCTTTGAAACATAAGTATGTTGTTTCAAAGTTATATGCAGAAAGCTCGCCTACAGAAAATGGGAATATTTAGATATTATGGTATATTCAAATAATGTATCTTGTTTGGCTAACGACTCTGTTGTACTGTCTACATGTTATAGTAACCTACAGGATCACTTGATCATTGTTTACAAATTAGACAAGAGAACAGTTATTCAGCTTTTAGCCTTCCAATATCCAAGGTAAAAGCACAACTAAATCATCAGTATAGGCAGAATATCAAAACCAACATGTAGCTTTTGTAAAGTCAAGACATATATGTACATGTGTATGTAAATATGTGGTAACAGAGAGGTGATAGGTAGGTTAAAAGAAAAAAATGTATAATCCATAAAGGCTAATAATGATTTAATATCATTTCCTTCTTTAAATATCTTTCTTAAATGTTAAGTTAAAGCCATTGTATCAAAACAAAAGTCAACTTCGTGTTCACCAATAAAACGTAAAAATCTGTAATAAAGTTAGGACCCATTCAAGTATGTCTACTCACCACTGTTATCTAAACAGTCATGTCATAGAATCATGAGTAATCATGGGAGTAATGTCTGCTCAATGGTGTGGTGGCCAAGTGCCTCCTTGTGTGAGTCCATGTTCTGCAGATACTGCATGATAAGCAAAATAAGACATTCATGATGTTACAGCTGTCAGGACAGCCCAGCCATACTTAGCTAATAGATTCAGTGTCTTAAAAACTTTATGCAATTCTTCATAAATTTTATTCTATTATTATTCCATGTTTATTCATTTTGAGGTTTTGGTTTTGATTGTTTTTTATTGGGTAGGTAAGAGAGTTGACAAGTTCACATTAAGTACAAAATAGGTGGAGTGAAGTTCTAGCTATCCTCTTTGTATAAAAAGACCAATTCTGCACCAAGTCTGTCTCTCATTTAATCATCAGAATAAAGTCATGCGCAATATGAATTCACAGCCTCATTTTATAGATAAGAAAACCAATGCTATAATTAGCCTGACATCTCACAATTTTTAGAAGCAAGACTATCAAGCTTCAAATCAACATCCATTCTCCTATACCCCGATGCCCACTGGTTATGTTAGCACCTGTCTTTCTTGGCATCAGGGCTGAACAGCTTAATATAGAGAGCACTGAGGTCTCTGAAAGTCACAGGATTTCCTGGGGTATATGCCAGAGCAAAGTTGCATGCATTTCCCCAGACAGTCACTCAGTGCAGCACCTGACTTTGTCCTGAAGCAGGGGCTTTATGGCTCTTGGCAGCCCAGCCAGCCCACACTCAGATTGGCCTCAACACAACACTGGATTTCTGCCACTGTCTTTCCATTTCTGTAATTACCTCTAAATTTAACACGCGGTCATTAACGATGGGGCCTATGAGAATGTGATAATATTTCCCTTCCTTTATTGGATAAATGCATCTGCCCATTTTGCCCTATACTTTTATCAAGTGCAGCCTGAGATTAGCAAGCCATGGTATGTTCTGACCTCAGCTTCCATGTAAATCTTCTAGCTTTCTCTATTCTAAAGTTCACTGAAGTATTTTTCTGCTTTCCTGCAGTTTTTAAGTAGATAATAAGTTCCAAAATTCACCAGCCTTTCGCTGAAAGAAGCTTGTCACGGTGGTTGGTAGCTAATGAAGGCCCCTTTAGTTTATCTTCATCAATTGTCAAATATTTGAGTCCGTGAAGTGGTGTGATGAGGTACAAAGACAGATATTTGAAGGGATTTTAACTCATTTGAGCAATTACATGCTTAACTGCCCTGCGATAATCTGTCAGTCTGAGTCTTTTCTACACAGTACAAGTGGGGAGCGTTAGAATAGCTGGATTTAGAACATAAAGGCTTAGTCTGAATGGAAGAAAGGCACCAGAGAGATTAATTGCCAGTAACAAACAGCAGGGCTGCTTGCAAGTTATATATCACATAGTTACCTACCAGCAGCGATGGGGGCCAGCCCACAGGGAGCAGCCCGGATCGGGACAAAGCAGCCATTGCACAGAATCCCGAGCACCACTGCCAGTTTACAGAGAGACAGAGACTTGCAGTTTTTTTTTTTAAAGTACACATGCCTATGTACACATATACATATACACAACAACTATATATATATATATATATATATATATATATATACATGTGACTGAAAAGTAGCAAGTGTTGTCAATAAACCTATGAATTTAGAAGCTCCTTCCAGGGTCATTCTTGTAATACTTAATTCGGTCTACTAACCTATCATTCCTGCCTCTCTAAAATTGTAATGTATTCTCAAGTTATTAGAAACTAAAATAAATGATTTTATACCTAGAGATCCAAAACGATTGTGAAAAAGAAAAAATCAGTACCTGATTTCAAAACTTACCATAAAACCATGGGTTTGTCATAATCAGGTGTTGCCGTGACACTAAAAGCTATGCTACCTGTGTTTCAAAAACCAGCAAAGTCTTCTATGATGAAAAAGCTGCAGTAGAGGAGTTTCCAGATTAGGGTAGATTAGGAAGAATGGTGTAATAACTTGATTGTGAAAATTAGCCAATAAAAACCCCGTGGATCACAACAGAATATTGTCCAATACAAAGACTTAAACAGTGTACCCAAGCGTATCAACAATTGTGATGTAGTCATGAGTTGGAGTCAACTCAATAACAACAACCGAGTCAGTGAGGTATAGTTATAAGGACAGACATATGTCAATGTGATAGAATAAAATCTCAGCATAAAAGAATTTTCAATTGTTCAGAATACCATCCTAAGACAGAAACATCAGCAACATAGGTTTCTGCTGTTGTTCAAGAATGCTGATTTTTCTGCTATCTCTCCTGAAATGTTGCAACTTTGTTTTTATAGCAATAATAATACCATGTAGATTATATTTGGAAATTGTGACATATGATGACACAATCTTTCACTTGTTTGTTTGTTCACTGGCTAGTTCACTCGTTTACTTGTTTACCTAGTGTTCACTAAGCATGCCCTACAGTGCATTCAGAGGAGAGTGAACATAACTAGGTGTGGAGACAAGAGTGGAGGTTTGGAGGGAGAGCTACTACAGTGGGTACCATGCCCGAAGAAATGATGAAGACAGGCATTCCACAAGGAGAGCGAACAGTGAGCAAATCAAGGAGAAGGCAAAAAGTGGATGGGAATGAAGGGTGTCTCCTCTGGGAAGCTGTGTGCTGCGGAAGGGTGTGAGGCAATGGCTGTGCTTCCAAAAAGTTAACCTGGCAGAAATTATCAGAGGAGATCAACTGAATGTGGGAGACTAGTAAAATGACTTTACCAATAACATAAGTCAATCCGTAACAAGTAATTGTGTTACAGATGGTAACATGTGAATGGAAAGAAGGAACGATCAGTCATACTGAGAGGACTTATCCTCTGATTTGATGTGGCAGATGACAAAGAGGCTTTTTGAGCTGGGTTACCTGAAAAGGGAAAGGTGTCATTAAAAACAGAGATCATGGAGGAAAGGGAAGAAAATCAAATTTGGCATCCTTTAGACACATACTGTTGGTAGTATCTGTTACAGGACCTCCACAGTGCTCTGGTTCACAGAATATCAAAAAATATGGTGAATTCTGAATAGTGGTCGTGTCATTGGACACAGATCTAGAAGTGTCTACATCTGTGTGATGGTTGGAACCTAGAACCCAGGCAAGATAGCTTAGGGCACAACGAGCTAAAACCGGTTCCACAGAATACCCTACCTGAGGAAGAGAGAGGAACACTGATGCTCACTGATTATTTTTTCTGTAGAAGCACTTAGCTGAGGTTTTTCACATACATTCCATTATCTCATTTAACATGCACAGACATCATGTGAAACTTCTTCCACTACCAGTAAGTGTCATACCATGACAAGGTTGGCTTTAAAGAGGGAGTTTTTCCTGTTGCCTCTTAGCAAGTAAGAGGAGAAAAAGAAAGAAAATTAGAGAAAATCTTGTCTGTAGGAAAACTGGTAGCATTTAGGAGACGAAGGTTGTTTCATTATCTGTCTTTCAGTCCCCTTCCCTCAAGACATATGACTGTCTTACTTTCATCTCACAAGTGAGAATAGGTGGATAAGAGGATTCCATAATCATCAGTAAGGAGCTATGTCACTCTTCTCTAGAGAATAATGCAAAATGTGCAAGATGAGGAAATAGATCTTAGTTATGTGTCTTTGACTACCATTCTGGGGTCATCTGTATCTTCAAGATTCCATTTCTGTACTTCTGCTCCTACTGGTTAATACAAAAATCATAAGTAAGCCCATGCCGTAGAGTCAACTCCAACTCACAACAACCCTTAGAACAGGGTAGAACTGCCCTATAGGGTTTCCAAGAAGCTGCTGATGGATTCAAACTGCCAATGTTTTTGTTAGCAGCTGCATTCTTAACCACTACACCACCAGTGCTCTCCAGTTAATACAGAGTGGGTACATAATATACCTTTGTTCGATGAAAGAGTGAATATATATATACATGGCCCAGCAGTCATATATATAAGGCTCTGAGCTTAAAGTATAAATTTAGCCTGGGGAAAAATTAAGATCACTAATTGGAGTTCCTAGTGAGCAGCATCCGTAGAAGTGGTTAGGATGAGAAGTGGGCTGGATGGCCTGGGATTTGTTGTCTCTTCTGCACAAGTGAAAAATCAATGTCAAATGAAAAAGATCACTAGTGGGGAACTAAATAGTGTGAAAAGGTAGAGGAGTATCATTATTCAGCCATGAAGTGTGCATAATGAATCAATCTATTCCCAGGATGTTCATCTAATGTAATTGTATGTCCTTTATTTAGGAGACAAAGTGACTTCCAAAAGCATACCTCTAACTTCATTTTCCCATAAGAGAGATACATTTATATTTATCTAATGCTTCTTACTCAGTCCTTTTTTGGGTCAATCTATTTGGAGTTACCTTGCCAGCATTATGTGAAACAGAACTAGCCAACTGGCGCACCGAGACATTGACTTTATAGCTGATTTTTGCCTACCTAGCCACGGGCTCCCTATGTAATGTAGTTATGACCACAAAAAAAGCAATAGGCTTGATCAACTTCTTTCCTCCTTTCTCCGTCCCTCCCACAAGCAAGTGCTAAGCAACCCATAGCTGCTTTTAGAGATATCAGAGAATTCCTAACAACAGAAGGATGCCTACTGTTCTCCTGCTAGATCTAATGGCTTAGCCCAGTGTAGCCTAACTCAAGCTAACATTTCTCAGAAATGTCAGTTTCATCTTAACATGCCAATAAATATAATACTATACTCCATAAATTCTCATCCATTTTTGCATAGATGTGCTTCATTTACAAAGTCTTTGAGTGAAACTATGCTCTCACTGTCCACACACCTTGGCACAAAATCACAGACCCCTAAACTCACTGTACTGTAGGAATGACAGATGAGAAAACAACAGTAAAGCTTGATAAACATTATGGGAGCAACACAGGGTCAACACAGGGAGAACACAGTGCCATGTTCTTCTTTTCCTTTGTGGTTATTACCACACAATCAGAGGATGAGATGGCCTGACTGAGCACCTGCCAAAAAAATCGAAACTGGCAGAGGAAGATATTTTATCCATAATGAAAATGTACCACATCATTTCAGAAAGTTGTACATATGGTGCTTAGTTTTAAACATTACAGTACTGCTCAGGGCCACTTCCAGGTGCTGCTTGCCATCTGCCTTCATCCAGAGTATGTATGCCCACTCCCTCAGACTGGCAGAGTCAGACCATTTGTGATGTGCACTCATTTTTGCCTCACAGTCAACTGTGGCTCTACTGCACAGCTAACCAGTAGCTTGGTTCTCCCTTTTCACATGTGGACTGGCTATCACACTACCTTCAACTCACCCCAGCCACATTATTGCTCTGCCAGTTGAATGTCATATATTATGATGGCCATACTTCTAGTTTAGAGCTCCTCTGTCTATGGCATTCCCATGCTTCTGATATTTAAAATTTGAGACTATCAACTCAAACTGAATTTCAAGGGGCTCTAGTTGCCATAATGAGATTTCCTAGCACACCCTGGAGCCCAACTGATTCTCTTGGTAGTACCACACAAGCTCCACATAATGTGTTTATTCCTATTTTTAGTGGCCACGTATAATGAAGATAGAGAAGAGTGCTTGTGCACTGATGTTTTGAACTGCACTTGCTAGTCATCTGACAAATTCCAATAGCTATAGATGGGTGCAGGCACCATGGAAAATGCCAAGGAGGTCAGAACCACAATACAGGCTTCTGCTGTATGTAACCATACCCTTTAAGTTATAGGGAATACATAGTGCACTACTGTTAACCCATATGTAAGATTTCCTTCATGTCGTTAGTACAGTTCACCTTTCTCAAAACCTGCTGTACAATGGTTGCTTTGCAAAGACAAAACCAATGGGTCATTCGTCTCCTTAACTCTTCAAAGGTCCCATTTGCTAAAGATTAAAGGCAAAACTCCATGACTATGCTCTAAGCACCTCCTGTCATTTTCTCACCCTCTCTCCGTATGTCCAATCACTCCATTCCCTTACTTCCTCTCTTTTTATTCGTGGTTCTTCTTCCAGGCATACCGTTCCCATTCCTTCTATATAAGAAACATTTGTTCACTTTTATGTCCTGTGTGGATGCTGCCCTACCTAGTAGCACAGTGCCCCAATGCCCACCCCTCCTTTACCCATGTGCTCTCAGAGGGTTTTGTATGTGTTTCTACTGAAGCACATTTTCTGCAAGCTCATTATTATTTACCTGTACATTGCTCTTTTAACACAGTCCCTACCAACTTCCGTTTTGTAAACTTTGGCTCCAATTAGGACTGTGACACACAGGTAGCCATATAACATACTTCAGAATCCAACTCAGTCACAAATTCAACTACACACAGGGATCATGTGGGTAGCAGAAGTGAAATGAATAATGTACACCCAGTGGGACCTGTGATAAAAGAGGAATGGGCACAGCTCAATACCAACCTTCACCATGTAGGACATGGGTTCTATATTGCCAGTGGCTGATTTTTCAGAAATCGATCACCAGGCTTTTCCCCAAGGCACTCCTGAGTGAACTCAAGCCTGCAACATTACGGATGGAAGCCAAGAGTGTTAATTGTTTGCATAACCCAATAGCTGCAAAATAAGGTAAAAACACATATCAACAGGTCAGATATGGTGTAGGGAGCACCAGATTTCTACCTTGGCCTCACCTAACCCTCTTTTAATCATATCCCGGGGTGAGGCAGGAAAGTCTTACCCTTCCCCAACCATGTACCTCTAAAAGTAGAGGAGAGCATAGAGCTGATTAATTATGAGTGTTAATAGCCTGACACTTCTAAAGTGATAAGAAGAAGTGATGTTTATCAAGCCAAGTGATAAGAAGAAGTGATGTTTATCAAGAGGATAGCTTAATATATTGGTATGAATGTTACCTTTTCTCCACCTAACACACCCTGAAATTGTCACCTCCAAATACTGAAGCATAAATGTGTTTAGAATTTGTACTGAATACAGTGGAATGAGGTCAAGGCCAGAAGTACAACATTTCATATGTTTGAGTTCCATTTCTGACATTCCAATTCCCTTGGGGCACAACTTTTTAATTATTATTTGTAGATCATGTTTCTCTTAAGCACCTGAGAAGTGCAATTATCACCCTGAAATGCAATGTCTAAGGGATCAGTGTTTTCTGAAATGGAAATTTTATATTGAAGTAGGGATGTAGGCATACAATTTATGCTTATAGAATGCTTGACAGCCAGTCAGAAATATGTGTGTCCAGGATGTGAAAACTAGCTCATAATTAACAGTGAAACTTGGAAGATTTGAAAAAGAATAAAAATAAAAATAAACTCAAAGTCCTTTGCTTTCTCATATGATTACTATTTCCCACTCATCACCACTGTAATTCAGATTGCTGATGCCAATTTTTGCCCTTCCTACTGTCTTGATTCTGATCATGAAATGTCAAAATAAGCAGTTTTGTGAAATTTAATGAGTGCAAGGTGCACATTTATTCCATTCCGTGTTTTACTGATTGAATATTTTTCATCATGCTACACATTACCCATATAGACAGCCATGGTGTGAATGAAATTCCCAACTACCATCTGAAGGGAAATTATATTTCCAATGGGTTTTGAATACACAAGTTCAGGACTAGCAATCAGGATACTTAGAATTCATCCTTAGTTGCCAAGGAGAAGATACATTTTCCAAGTTAGTAATGTAAATCTATATGGGCAGAATTCTTGCCCTTCCTTACAGGAGACTCAGACTTGATTCCCAGCCAACATATTTCAAATGCATCTACCACTTGTCTATCAGCAGAGTCTTGCAGGTTGCTGTAATGCTGAAAAGGTTTCACAAGAGCTTCTAGACTAAGGTGGACTAGGAAGAAAAGCCTGGAGATTAACTTCCAAAAAGTCAGCCAACGAAAACCTTACGAATCATAGTAGTCGATTCTACTATACTTGGTATCACAGTGAGTTAGGGGCCTGGTGGATAGCAGCTATTAACATCAGTAGTATATGTCTATGATAACATTCCTGGAAGTTTGGATGGTTGATGCTCTAAGAGGAAACAAAATTGGAAGTGTGAGGGAGGAGGAGGAGACCTAGGCAAAACGCTGGTAATAGAAACCTGGCCAAAGGACATAATGATACAATTTCTGGCCTCCAGATTATTTCCCTGGGAAGTATAGGCAAAATTGTACTAGTCTCAATTATCTTGATTATCTAACACTGCTATAACAGAAACACCACAAGTGAACGGCTTTAACAAGCAGAAATTCATTCTCTTGTAGTGTAGCAGGCTAGATGGCTGAATTCAGGGCTCCACCTCCAGGTGAAGACCTTCTTTCTCTGCTGTCTCTAGGGGAAGGTGCTTGTCATCAATCTTCCCCTGCATCAGAGAGTTTCTCAGCGCAGGAACCCTAGGTCCACAGGCTCTTCTTTCTTGGTGGTAGGCAGTCCGCCTCCTCCCTGCTCACTTTTCTCTTGACTATCCTTTATCATAAGATTTATTCAAGGTACAATCTGATTCCAGAAATTCAGTCCTGCCTCATTAACATAACTGCCTCTAATCTCACCTCATTAACATCATAAAGGTCAAGATTTACATACAATACATAGGCTAATTACATGAGACTACAAAATGGAGGTGACTGAGTAAGACTGAGAATCATGCCCTTACCAAGTTGACACAAACTGTGGGAGGACATAATTCAATCCGTAATACAAATGGTTTAGTTTCTTGAGTCATCAGTTTAGTTTACCTGTTCTTGCAAATAGTTCTCATTAAAGGTTACTCTTGTAGGAATAATTGTCAGTATGTTCAGCTGCTATCTTATTATCTTCTGTTTTCACCTGTGAGTAAGAAAGAACATTGCAGTTGATCTGATGAGTCCAGTCACCTAATTCATGCTTGACTCCTCTATGTGACATATGAATAAAGGACCATCCACTCTGTTGTCAGGACCTCCTGTCATGGAGAATGTTTAGAAATGTTATTCCTATACTGAGTCTATCCTTTTCAAGCTTGTCCTTGCTGATCTAAATCTGAGCTATTGTGGACATCTAAATGACATCTATATAACTTTTCTTCCAACAAATAAAGACAACACTCATGACCTTTGATGCTTTTTGGATCCTGATTAAATAACCATGTTTCCTTCACCTGCTTGACATATTCTTCATCTTCTTGGTCTTTGCTTGAAGGAATAGAAACTCTATCTGCAAAGTAGCTCATAGTCATAGATCTAGAACTGGCTAATAATGATCCTTGTGTAAACCATATCTTACTTAGCAAATTAAGAAATTACTAGGCTGTATTATCTCTGACTTCATGTCTACTTCTAAAAAGTAATGCATGACTATGAATTCTTATTTTGCAGCTGAGCCATAGCAGTTATACACATCACAATAAGCAAATAGCATTTGGCTTTGTTTACTCATTAATTTAACACATTTCTATTTAGTATCTACCTTGTACAAGGCACTGTAGGAGATTGGCACTGGGGTTATATCACCAACAAAGTGGACATAGATCTGCCCTCATGGAGCTACTGATATGATTAGGTTACCTACTCAGACCAATTTCCTGGCAGTTATGTTCTCCCATGTCCTGGAAGTATTGAAAAATTAGAAAGAGATGCTTCTGTCTGACAGAAGATATTACTACCTCCTAATATCCCTACCACCAAAGTGAGGAAATCTGGATCAGTTGCTTCCTGGTTCTAGTCCTGGTCCTAGTCTCTTCTAGCCCTATGACTGATTTCAGATCAGATCTTTGTGATCCGTAAGAGTTTTATTGGCTGTGTTTGGAAGTAGAGCCCAAGGCTTTTCTCCTTATTCTGAGTTTGGAAGACCCTTTGTTTGCCTGTCACATAGGAGCTTCAAGTATAGTTAGGTGGCTGGACACACCAAATAAACTTCAAGATACTTTCCAGCCCACAAGAAAAAACAGAAGATAGTAAAATAGCACCTGGGCATACAAGAGTAACCTCTGCTAGGAACTATTTCTAACAAAGAGTAAACCAAATTGATAACTCAAATCAATGCAGCATCATAGCAATACACAAGCCTCTCCAACAGACAGGTAGCAGCTACATATAAAATGCCTTGGCTGTGAAATAAACTCAAGCATGAACCACCATTGCCACCAAACCCAAATCAGTCAGGGGCCTGGCATTAGTTTCTTTATTGCTAGTGCTACTCAGCATACATACAAACAGTTCCAGATGCCTCTCACTTTTTCTCTCTTGTATTCTGGACAAAGCAAATTGAGCACTGAAGTAAGAGAATATCACTTCATTAATACAGACAGATCACCTTATACATCTTCAAATGCAGGGTTTCTCATTGGAGTACTGGGCTATAGCTGAGGCCGTGACTGCAATGGGATTTCTTATCCCTGCAACAAATTTGACTCTGTCTTAGAGTTTGCTTTCTCAATCTGGACTCTTATAAGTAATTGACCTGAGGCAGAATCAGAGAGAAGAGAGCACCAGTACACCCTGGTTCAGTGCCCTACCGCGATACAGACAGGAATTAGGAGACATTCTCCTTTTCTAGAGCCAATGAGTAGAAAGTTGACAACAGTGTGTACTGTGAGTGGACAGAGACCTTCAACAAGCAAGTGATATACTTGGGAAGTGTGAGTCATGCCTCAGCATTTCATTTTCCCGTGCACATTTTCCCTGTGTGGCTCTTGTCATTTTGTAAAGTAGTTGTCAGTTTTCATGTCTGACTGCTCTTTTATACCTTGCTCCTCTTAAAGGAGCTGGATGCACTGCACTGACACTTACACCTGGTTTCTGGTAGACATTCATTGAATGCTTATTGTTCTATCCCTCTCTACATGGTTTGTTAGTCAAGATCCTTCACAGTTCCAGGTTATTCTTTTCTGTGGTCTTTGTGAGGATTCAACATAAATAATCAGCTTGGTGCAAAGGAGAACTCTGGAAATAAAGGTTAGCTTTTTGCCGTCTCCATTATGCCCCTTCCACAGCTGTAATTACTTTGTAATTCTTGACAATCATATCAGATTTAAAATTCAAATAGCTCATAATGTGCAATGATTTTCTAGCTATCATTGAAAGAACCTCTGACTATTTTTTTTCACAAAGGCACAAAATGCCAAGATGAAAATAAATTGAAAAGATATCATATAGTTTTTAAGTACTTGGCAGAGTTAGTTAACAGGTTATACTGATTTACACTTTAAAGAAATTTAAAAAAATAAATCATGTAAAATTAGCCTTCTAGTTGATACACTTATGAATATACATTTTATGGCACATTAAATTAAAAAAGATAAATATGTTTACTGCATCCATCTACAATTTCTATTGATACAATTGGCTCAAAGAAGTTGTCAGAATTTACCAAGATAAAAACAAATGACCTCTACATTTATCATTGCCAACGGTTCTGCTAATTAGCATCTAGAGATATCATGTTATAGATGCTTCTTTAAAAGCTATTAGCTCTCTAACTCTGCATAGTGACATGGTATCTATCAAAGTCTCATGGTGCCTGCAATCCTGACAAAAGGCACAGCAAAGAATTGGCATTTACCACCATATTTGCATTTTTGCATCTCATTATAAACATAATTGCATACCAACACAGCAACTCTTCTTAACTATCTCAAAAAAAATTATCAGCAGTGTCTGAAATAAATGCTTAAATGTCGACTATTGACAAGCAAGAAAGGCTGACCTTTGAAGATTCTCATTCTTCTGAGAAGTGCCCTACTATGACTGGCTTCTTAAATTTCTGTCTGCACTTGATAACAGAAAAAGAGACACAGTGACTATGAGAATCTTAGTTGTATATGGCAAACAATTCCAGGAATTGAAAAACTACAGTTTATCATTCCTAACAGTAGTTATGTGAGATCAGCTGAATCTTTGCCATGATAACTGTTACCACGGATGAAACTTTAAAAAGACTGGACATTAATATTTACTATGGAATTTCTACAAAATCCTGTAGTGCCTCCACATTAACGACTAAAATGAATTTATCCATAATTAACATTATGATGAAGAACCAAACAACCTTTCTCCAACAAGCATACAACCCATTTTACACATTGTCACAAGCAGAGTTTAAGTGTTCGACAAGTACCAACAGCTAGTCTAAAACTGTGCAGAGCCATTTACACCTTCTCCTCCAATAGCTCATCTTACTAGAGTGGCCTTAGTCACATGGTTCTCATATTCTGTCATCCGCCGTTACCCTGTTCATCATCTCGTGCTTGGAACCACCTCAGTTTGCACAGCAATTTGGTACACATTTTCCAAAAGCATTAATCAATTTTAAGTCACATGAAATGTCGCTGAAATGGATGCCAATGTCCAAAAAATGCTAATCAATTTTGAAAATCTACATCATGGCTTGAATCCCAGATTTTCCACCCAATCCACATCAAATAGAAGTGATAGAAAATTGTGTTAACATGTTCAGCCGCTTGTTTGCTTGTTTTAGCTGAGGCATTGGTCATGCTTCAGCAGCAAACTAACTGCCTGTTTGGAAGCTTGTCCAGTTTGTACTACTTTGGGTGGCTAGGTGGCAACAATGTGAAGTGGCTGTCACGCTCCTCTTTCAAAGACTGGGTTTTCATAAGAATCTTCCTTCTTTTTCTTGTGAAGAAACTGATGGTTTGTTAGTTCATTTTGAAGGAGCAATATGCGTTTTTAATGTTTCTGGTACTCCAAAGAATATTCCCCAGTGGGAAATCTGCTTCTTTGATAGGCATGGCACATGATTTTTCATTTCCAGATCCACTGCAGAAATCTAAATACTGTGAAAAAAGGGATAAGCTTACTTTAAAAGTCCATATAAATAAGACTTTCCTTGCAGAAAGAAAAAAATTGCAATCATTCTCAGAATTTAGCTTTGGAAGGTGTCTCAGACCCCAGCTGCTCTAACCTCCCAATCATAAGGATCCCTACAAAGACCTCCCCCAAATGTAGCCTTTCCAAGAAATTTCACTTAGAGAACAGCCCACTAAAATTCATCCTAAATTGAAGCTCAAAATTTCTCGTTGAAAAGTTTAAACACAAAATAAAATAGTCTGATCGTTAAGAGGATGAGGAGGGAAGTAGACAGGTATTCAGTAATTAGATGGCAAACTAATTATTTTACTGTAATGGTGGGACAATACACAATCTAAAGGAGAAGTCAGCACATCTGGACTGAACCAAAAGCTAAGAAGTTTCCTAAATACAGTCAAACACTTCAAGGACAGAGTAGCAGGGTCAAAGCACTGGGGACAATAATTTTAGGGAACATTTAGTAAATTGGTATAACAAAGTTTGTTAAGAAAATGTTCTGTATCTTACTTTGCTGGCTAGTGTCTGGGGTCTTAAAAGCTAGCAAGCAGCCATCTAAGAAGCATCAATTTGCCCCAACCCACTTGGAGCAAAGAAGAATGAAAAATAGCAAAGACATAAGGAGACTATCAGCTCAAGACACAGAAGAGGCCACATAAACCAGATACTACACCAACATGAGACCAGAAGAACTACACAGCACACAGCTACCACCAATGACTGCCCTTATAGTGAACTCAACAAACAGTACCTGATAGAGAGAAATGTGGGGTGCAGAACTTGAATTCTATTAAAGACCAGACTAGATAATCTGACATACTGGAGGATCCATGGAAAACACGGCTGTGAATTCTCTGTTAGCCCACAACTAAAACCGTTCTGGAAGCCAACTCCTCAGACAAAGATTGAACTGGTATATAAGACACAAAATGAAACTGGTGAGAAGAGTGCTTCTTGGATTAAGTAGATGTGTGAGACTGAAGGAGCAGCTTCTGTCCAGAGGCAAAATGAGAAGGTGGAGGGGGATAGACCATGGTTGAAGGGATATGGTAGAGCGGAGGAGTGTTTTGTCACAGTGTGTGATGAGCAGCTAGGGTCACATAACAAAGTGTGTGTAAGTTTTTATATGAGAACCTGACTTGAATTGTAAAGTTTTACTTAAAATGAAGTAAAAAATAAAATTTCTTTTTGAAATATCTACTAATGGGTCCCACGCTATTCTAAAAGTAAGCAAAGTAAAAACATTGTCTGTTTTCTGACAGCAATCGTATTGGGTCATTAGGTCTTCTTGTCTTCAGAGAGAAAAATATAATCTCATTCAGTCCATCCCTTTTCAGGAGAGTTAGCTCCCTAATGCTGTCTATTCTCCTGGTCAAGATTCACTGATGACTCCTTACTGGATCAATATTCCATTTTTTTTTTAATTTGTTAAAATTCATTTTTTTAAATAAGCTTTGTTTCTCATGAAGGCACAACAACTGGGCCCTGAGGTAGAAAGACAATGGCGAAGATAATCGAGAAAAAAAAAAAAAAAACCTTTAAGGGAGCTATTCACTTAAATAGAACATAAAGTCACTCTGTTTTTAATATTTAGTAAATAGTTATATCAACAAGAAGTCAGTAGCCACAATGAAAGACCTGGATCAAACATTCACGCTCCCAAAAAGTATGCCAAATAATTCTGAGTCAGACTATAGTTGAAAATGGACAGTGGTCTTGAATGACCAGTGTCTAAAAGGAAATGGAAAGAGTAAGACAGCTCCACAATGCTGTATTAAAAATTCTTTTTTTCCTTTTTTTTTTTTAATTTGGCTTCCTTCCATCCAGCTTTGCGTTTGAATTCTGTTTTTAGGTAAACCTCATTTCCTCTGCATGATTAGGAAGATTGCTGACAAAGCTTGTAGGAACTCCCTGCCTTTAACTCCCTTTAAGAATTACCTGCCTGCCCTTCCTCGGGAGGCAGCACTGGTAGCAGCAGCCCTGACTGACTCCGCTTCCTTGTTGTTTGTTTGTCGTTAGGTGCAGTTGAGTCAGTCCAGACTCATAGCGATGCTATGTACAACAGAATGAAGCACTGCCTCTTCCTGCTCCATGCACATAACCAGTGGTATTTTTGAGCCCACTGTTGCAGATGGTGTGTCAATCCATCTTGCTGAGGGTATTCCACTTTTTCACTGACCCTCTACTTACTAAGCGTGTTGTCCTTCACCAGGGATTGATCCCTCCTGACATGTCCAAACTATGGAAGGTGTACGCTCTCCATCCTTGCAACAGGAGCACTCTGGTTATACTTCCTCCAAGACAGATCTGTTCGTTCCTTTGGGAGTCTGTGGTATATTCAGTATTCTTCCCCAACACCACAATTCAAAAGCATCGATTCTTCTGTCTTCCTTATTCATGGCCCAGCTTTCTTATGCATAAGATACAACAGAAAAGACCATGGCTTGGATCAGGAGCACCTTAGTCTTCAAGGTGATATCTTTGCTTTTCAACCATATATAGAGGACTTTTGCAGCAGATTTATGCAGTGCAATGAGTCTTGAGATTTCTTGATTGCTGCTTCCATGGGTGTTGATCATGGATCCAAGTAAAATGAAATCCTTGAAAATGTCAATCTTTTTTCCTTTTATCGGGATGTTGCTTACTAGTCTAGGTGTGAGGATTTTTATCTTCTTGATGTTGAAGTATAATCCATGTTAAAGGTTGTGGTGTCTGATCTTAATCAGTGTTTTAAGTTCTCTTCACTTTTAGCGAACATGGTTGTGTCAGCTGCATAATGCAGGTGGTTAATGAGTCTTCCTGCAAGCCTGAAGCTCTGCTCTTCTTTATATAGTACAGCTTCTAGTGTATTTGCTTATTTACAAATTTAATAGGTATGGTGAAAGGATGCAACCTTAATGCACACTTTTCATGAATTTAAACAGTGTAGTGTCCACTTGTTCTGTTTAAACAACAGCTTCTTGATTCATGCACAGATTCCTTCAGTGCACACTTACTGTTCTGAAACTTGCATTTTTCAGAATATTATCATTAATTTGTTATGATCCATGCAGCCAAATGCCTTTGCACTTTTGATAAAGCACAAGAACACATCTTTCAGGTATTCAATGCTTTCTCAGCCAAGATCCATCAGACATCATCAATGATATCCACAGTTCCACATCATCGTTTTAATCCAGCCTGAATTTCTGGTAATTCTCTGTCAAGCAATACACAGTTGCAGCTGCTTTTTTTTCTTTCCTTAAATTATGGTTGAATGAAAATGTACATTCCCATATAAATTTGCATGCTCACCTGTATGCAGCTTAGACTGCTCTCCCTGCACAGTGACAGCACACTCTTCCTCTCTGCTACACGTATGTCTTACCCTCCCAACAGTCTCCTATCTTCTCCTGTCCACCCGTTCCCCTTCCTCAAGTATAGTCAACAGGATGACCTCCTATAGATGCCTAGAACCATAAAGTGCCCACACAATATGGTCCCTCTGCATCACCAAGTCCAATTCTTTGCTGCCCGAAAAGTTGATCTTCATTATGATTTATGGACAGGGGCAGCATCAGGGCCAGGGGCCATGCTCTCAGGGGAACCCCGAAGTCTCTGGATCATCACCTGTGGACTTTTTGTGGAGATCTCGGAGTGCACCCCTGTTTATTCTTGTATTGCCAGTGAGACTCAACTTTGTGAGTTCCATGGTGGCTATCACTGGTGGTGGCAGGGCACAATCCAGTTGTTCTGGTCATGAGTCAATGTAGATACCCACTTACCTGTCTCTTGATCTTCTGGATTCTGTTTCCCCCATGTCATTATGGACTTTGGTGATCATCCGTTCCTGCTAATTTCGGACAATTTGCTGTACCCTCAGATGGCAGCTTGGCAGCTTTTAAGACCCCAGAATCCACTCACCAATGTGTGGTGCAGGAAGCTGTCAGAGTCTTTCCTGTTATGCGTGAGTCTATTTTTCAGTTCTTATCATAGGGGTCTCATACAATATTTTTCCTTCTGTCGCTGACTACTGACCCTCAACATAATGTCCTCTAGTTGAAACCAGGTTAAGAGATGTTTCCTGCTATCATCGTTGTTCTTTATCATTGCATAGTGTCCCATTCAGTATATACACCATAGTTTACCTATCCATTCCTCTGTTGTTGGGCATCTGGGTTGATGCCATCTTTTTGCTATCATGGACTGTGCTACAATGAACATTCATGTGCATGTATCAGTTGGTGTGAATGGTCTTGATTCTGTAGGATATATTCCAAGCAGTGGAATTACTGGGTCAAATGGTATATCTAGATCCATTATTTTAAGTGAGCACTAGATTCATTCCAAACAGGTTGCACCATTTTACAATCCCATCAACAGTGTAGGACAGTTCCAATTTCTCCACAGCCTCTCCACCATTTAGTGTATTGCAATTTTTGGATCATGGTCAACCTTCTTGGGGTGAGATGGTATTTCATTGTCATTTTGATTTGAATTTCTTTAATAGCTAATGATCGTAGGAATGTTTACATGTATTTTTTGGCTGCCTGGATGCCCTCTTTAGAGAAGTGTCTGTCCATCTCCTTTGCCCATCGCTTAATTGGGTGATTTATCTTTTTCTTATTGATATTTTGTAATACTTTATAGATTATGGAGATCAGGTGTTGGTCTGACGTAGAGTTGCCAAATATGTTTTCCTGTTATGTAGGTGACCATTTAATTCTATTAATACAGTCTTTGGATGAGTAAAAGTTGTTTAATTCTTAATAGATCCCATTTATCTATTTTCTCTTCTGTTGTTTGGGGTTTCTTTTACAGATTTTGAAGTCTATCTATGTTGTGTATTAAACCTTCCATTGTCATTCCTACTTTTTCTTGGATGAGCTTTATCATTTTAGATTGGATAAGCCAAGCTTGGCTTATCCAGTTTGAGTTGGTTTTTGTATAAGGGGTAAGATATGGGTTTTTAATTTAGTGCAGATGGACATCCAATTTTCCCAGCACCATTTGTTGAAGAGATTGTTTTTACCCTAGTTTAATGTCTTAGGGCCTTTAAAGAATGCCAACTGTTCATAGGCAGATGATGTCATCTCTGGGGTCTCAATTCTGTTTCACTGATCTGTCTGTCTGCTTTTGTACTAGTACCAGACTGTTTTGACTACTGTGGCAGTGTAATAAGTTCTCAAGTCAGGTATCAAGAGGTCTCCAAGTGTGTTCTTCTTCTTTAGTAATGCTTTACTTATCACAGCTTCTTTCCTTTCCAGACAAAGCTGGTAATTTGTTCCTTCATCTCATAAAAAAATGTCACTGGAACTTGTACTTGAATTACATTACATAAGTACATTGTTTTGGGTAAAACAGACATTTTCACAATATTAAGTCTTGCTATCCATGAGCAGAGTAGGTTTCTCCATTTATGTAAGTCTCTCTTAGTTTCTTGTAGTAAGGATTTTTAGTTCTTTTTGTAAAGATCTGTTATTTCTCTGGTTAGATTTATTCCTTGGTACTTTATCTTTTTAGGGGCTATAGTAAATTGTATTGACTTGGTGATTTCTTCCTTAATAGTTTTGTTGTTGGTATACAGGAATCCTACTGATTTACTTACGTTTCTCTTGTATCCTGAGACTCTGCTGAACTTTTCTATTGGTTTGAGTAGTTTCCTTGTGGATTCTCTGTGTACAATCATATCATCTGCAAACAGGGAGATGTTTACTTCTTCTTTGCTGATGCAGATGCCCTTTACTCCTTGGTCAGTTGCAGCTGCTTTTGAAAGATCCTTAGCAAAATTTTACTTGTGTGTGATATTGTTTGATAATTTCCTCATGTGACTAGATCACCTTTCTTGGGAATAGTCATAAATACAGCTCTCCTCCAGTCAGTTGGCCAGGTAACTGACTTCTTAATTTTTTGGTGTAGACAAGTGAACACTTTCAATTCTGCATCTGTTTATTGAAACATCTCAGTTGATACCCCATCAATTCCTGTAGCCTTGTTTTCGCCATTAGCTTCATTGTAGCATTTACTTCTTCCTTTAGTACCACTGGTTCTTGATCATATGCTACCTCCTGAAATGTTTGAACACTGACCAATTCTTTTTGGTGTAATGACTCTGTGTATTCCTTTTGTCTTCTTTTGATGCTTTCTGCTTGCCTTTCCTGTGCTGTCTGCAACCAAAAAAAAATTAAGTGGATTTTATTTTTGATAAGTTATAGATTGGCAAAAATAAATTGAGAAGAAATTCCAGGGGTCAGAGTCAAGATGTCAGACTAAACACACGTCTCCCTAAATCCTTCTGGAAACCAAGACCTGAATTGATAGTTAAACAGAGTCTTCTAGACAATTAGTGAGCTCTAGGATGTGGCATACGCTTATTAATTTGGATTTCATACCACTGAACACAAAACCTCCTCTCTTTCTCTGACCCCACTCGCGGTGACAGCAGGCTTGCATGGACCGAAAGTAATTCACCATTTTAATTTTTTTCTTTGTCTTAGCCATTGGGAAGAGCTGGGACTTGACTAGCCACTACCCTCAGAGGCACTGCTGGTGGGATTGGCAAATGAAATTGCCATATTTTGAGCACGCGGCTTTGGATTCTGTGCATCTCAGCACCTTTGGCCTCTCTTTCTGCCTCTGCCATATAGTAATGGCACTGAGGCAGTAGAAAGCCTCTGCAGGATACCATATTGATACATTGGGAGGAGGATACGTCCATACAGAGGCCCCACTGGACTTAGTGCCTAGACTGGGGGCAGCACCTGCCCAGGGGAGAGTGCTTTTCCAGCAGAAAGGCAATATTTTACAGTGTCACCTACAGCTAGGTCCAGACAACGGAGGCTGTGGACTCTGTGCATCTTGGCACCTTTGGTCTGTCTTTCTGCATACACCATAGAGTAGCCTGGTACCAGCCAGGTGGCAAGCCTGTGCAGGACACCATCTTTTTCCACTGGGAGGTGTATATACCCATCTGGAAGTCTCAGCTAGATCTAATTCCTGGGCTGGGACTCAGTGCCTGTCCAGGGCAGAGAACTTTTAGACAGAAACAGTATTCTATACAGTATTGTCTACAGCTGGGGTCTGATGGCAGAGGCCAGGAGGGCAGTAGCCTTTCTGTATTTTGAGCTAGTTTATAACATCCAGGGTTTGATATAAAGTAGTTTACTTTTCCAGCTGGGAAGGGGGATCTGTACACCTGAAAACCTGACTGACTTTGGAAGTTAGATACTTTTTCACCTCTCATTTTAAGACGGCCTAGAGAAACAACTGCACTGCATCCTCACAGCATTTCTTCTAGCCTCTATTAACTCACATGATGCCAAAGCAATAAACTCTGGAGAAAACCATAACCAAGAACTCACCCATGGCTTCAGAAGGCCCCCTAAAGAAAGTACCTTAGGAGTTCCCAGACAAAGAAGCTTTCCTGAAACTATCAGAAGGTGAATACAAAAGGATTATATAGAAAACCCTCCTAAGTCTTACACAAAATGCAGCAGAGCAAAATGGAAAATTAAGCAAGCTGTTTGATCTGGTGGAACATTGGTACTCTGAGATCCAACAGATCAAGAACAAAATCAAAAACATAGAAACTTCAAGAGAATAGAATGGAACAATCGGAAAAGAGATTTTCTGATTTGGAAGACAGAGCTACTGACTCCAACATCTATGAGGAGAAATCAGAAAAAAGAAACAAGAAAAATGAAGAAGCATTAAGAAGCACGCAGGAACCCATTAAGAAGAACAATCTGCGATTAATTGGAGTTTCTGCAAAGGGCGATGCACCTGAAAACAGACATTATTGTTGCTCAGCTGCTGACAGAATATTTCCCAGAAATTAGGAAAGAGAATATAGATAACCAAGATGCATGTCAAATGCCACTCAGTATAGATCTCAAAAGAAAGACTCCAAAACATTATAATCAAGCTTAAGCCAATAAACATAAGCAGAAACTCTTAAACGCAGCAAGACTCAAAGCAAAGCTAACATTCAGAGGGAAACTCGGCAGGTTTTTATCAGATTTCTCAACAGAGACTGTGCTGGCATGGAGACAGTGGCACAACACATTCAAAGTCTTGAAGGAGAAGAACTTCCAACCAAGAACTATATATCCTGCAGAACTATTTTTCAAATGTGAAAATGAAATTAAGACATTCACAGATAAACAGAAACTCAGAGACTCTCTAATATCCAAACTGAAGCTACAAGAAATACTGAAAAAATCTCTTGGCTTACAAAACAAAACCGCTAACTTTATAATTTAGAAGCAAATACAGGACACATCACCCAGAATCCTATTCAGTTAGAGAAGGCTCCAAACTCAATCAAAGCTGTAATAATGAAAGAAATAAACCAGTTTTCATATCATGAAAACTACGATGTGTCGGAGTCAGAGAGTTCTCCGATGAACACGGGTGGAGGAGAAGCCACGCCGAGGTTGAGGACAAAGCAGACAGACAACAGTTCGGGATGAGGGAGCTGACTGCCATCCCAGCCGAGAGCCCAGAATGACGCTTTATTAAAGTATTTATACCCTTCACCAAATCAGTTGGTATCTTAGAAAACAAGGAACTGAAACATTCAGTAACTAAGCTAGTTGTTTATGGTTTCAGTTATCCATTGTTCTACATGTCTGGTCTAAGCATTTGGAGGTATTCCCAGATTGTCTCTAGGTTACCATACACAAGTTAAGTCGAGGTGACTGATTATCACAAAAGGTTATACAGAGTTAAAGTAACAGTATGGCAGCCAAGATGGTTGCAGTTATGTCAAGAGAGTTAACATAATTTCCCACATCTTCCCCCTTTTTATTTTTTAAAATGAAGTATGTTGTTACAGTATCAAGTAGAGACAGACAGAAGTAGAAGAAAACAAATTTTTAGTATGGCCAGGGCAACTGCTGTTTGCCATATCCTTGTTACTTGGGTTCCATATTAAATAGGATGTGTGACACTGAATAGTCATGGGGGCAAGAGACTTTCTTCAGGAGACTTTGGGGTGAAGGCTCAAGTTTCACCAGAGGGTGTTTTTCATGCAGCCTCTCTGTGACTGTGCCTGTCTTAGGTTGTTCCTCCCTTGAGGAATCTTACCCGTCATTGGCTAACCGATCACTTTCCTGATGACCCCTTTGCCGCTGTGCCTGTCTTAGATTGCTCCTCCTTAGAGGAGTCTTACCCGTCTTTGGCTAACCAGCCGTTCTCTGGGGCTAAACAAGGCGATGTGAGGCATTGAGTGGAAGTTTTATGTTTCCTTTGTAGTTTAGGTTTTGGGGAAACCAGATTTCTTCTTAAACGAATATATGGCATCAGCCCTTTGGAGGTACCAACCTCCACACGACCAGAATATCAAGCATTTTAGATTAGAAAGACAATTTTAAACATGTAGAACAGAATCAGTAACTTTCATATAGATTTTCATTAGAAGAGGTACTAGACAACAAATAAGAAGTCTAACACCCACTAGTGTTAGTAGTGATGTCAAGTTGATAACTGTGATTATGGCAAGGAAAAGAGATATGGAAAGATAAGGAATGTTAGCACTAGGAGGTAGATTCTTTGCCTCCTGCACTATCTTCCTTAGCTGTCCCCAGGTTGGTAGGCGAGCTTCTTGTGTGCAAGAAGTTGTCACTGAGGTCCTCCTCATCTTCATCCTCACCATCTTCTTTGCTGGGTGCTCCATATCTTAGGCAAATTCTTTGTGATGGGACCCAAAGAGGGTTAATCTCAGAACCTGGAGAAACACAAGCAAAACCTTTTCCCCATGTAATTGTTAGTTGATATATCTTTCCACCATATAGGTTGCCTTGGGATTTTTGGAGAATTAAGCATATGAGACCAACGGGCCTTAGCAGCTGAAATTGCAGAGGTCTGAGGGATGTTTAAAAAATTAAGAGTACATAATGCCTGTTGTAGGATTGTTGCAGGATTGTTGCAGGATTGTTGTAGGATTGTTGTAGGGGGGTAGGCGTCTCTTGCCTTTTTATTTAATTTTTTTAATGTATGTTTTGAGAGTTGTATGAGTACGCTTGGTGATGGCTTGGCCTTGAGGATTAAGGTGACGAATTTTCCACTGAGGAAAGGCTGGGGCCACTTGCTGAATAAACCCCATGGGCCTAGAACCTTCAGCTGTGAGTGGGTGATGTTGCTGGAATAGTAAGCGTCGCTCCCCATTGTTCTAACAGATCTCTACCTCACAAATTAATTGGGATATTTCTTATATAAGGACGAATTGTTCCAGGCTGGCCCTCTGGTCTTTCACAGGGCAGAATGTGAAGGCTTTGATGAACATAAGGGGCCAGGCCTATTCCCTGTAACTGTGTTGGAACTAGCTTGGAAGGCCATGAAGGTGGCCAGTGTTGTTCACCTATAATAGAAATGTCAGCTCCAGTATCTAATAATCCTATGAAAGATTTTCCTGAAATTTTGATAATACATTGAGGTCTGTCTCCAGAGATTGACTGTTGTAAGAATATTGAGTGAGAGATGGTTCCAAATCCTCCCGTTCACCTTTTATTATAATGACCAATCTTGATGTAAATAAGCAAGAGAAACTGAGCTACCTGTTGGTCCTTTTTAATTTGAAAAGGAATGGCTGAGGTCATTACAACCATTAGTTCTCCAGTATAATCACTGTCAATAACTCCTGTATGGACTTGAACTCCTTGGGCATTAAGACTGCTTTTGCCTAGAATTAGGCCTACTGTATTTTTGGATAGGAGCCCACAAACTCCTGTAGGAACTTTATAGGGTGGTTGATTAGGATATAAAGAAATACAGACATGGGAGCAGAGGTCTACAGCTGCACTTCCAGCTGTAGTGGCGAGAGGAAGAGAATGGGCTTAAGGGTTGAGCTGCAGGTGTCAGCTTCTGCTGAACTGGGTAAATCCCCTGATTTATCAGGGCCCAGGGATGGCCCCCTCTCCAGTTTCCCATCTGCCTTGGTGTCTTTTTTCTGGCATATGATCTAAATTCTGTGCCAACTTTTCTGCAATCCCTTTTCATGTGGCCTCGCTCGCCACAGCCAAAACAGCCACTATTTTTCACATGCAGTGCTGCCATTGCTTCTGCTAGAGCGGCAGCCTTAAAAGTTTCAGACCCAACTCCTTAACAAGTTCTAATATAGTCTTTTAAACTTCCTCATCCCTTAAAGGGCGAAGAGTCTTCTTACAGTCTGGGTTGGCATTACCAAATGCCAGAATTTGTAGAATCATATCTCTGGCATCTGGATTTTCGATAGTTTTTTGTAAAGCATCTCTGAGTCTAGCAAGGAAATCAATATACGATTCTTTAGCTCCTTGTCTTATAGAGCTGAATGTGGGGGTTTCCTGTTCCGACCGACTGATTTTTTCCCAAGCCTTTAAACATACAAATCTAACTTGGGATATGGCTTGATCGTTCATTATTAACTGAGCTTGGATGCCAGCCCAGGTGCCTACTCCTAACAGTTGTTCAGCAGAAACATTAATTTGAGCCTGAATATTTCTTTGAGCTTGCTGTTGGGCAGCATCAGACCACCACGTTTGAAACTGTAAATATTCTCCTGAAGATAGGCAAGTCTGTGCTAGCGCCTCCCAATTGTAAGGAATGAGACTCTCTCCTTCTGTTAGCCCTCTCAGTATTCCCATAGTAAAAGGAGCAGTGGGGCCATACTGACTGACAGATTTCTTTATCTCTTTCAAGACAGTGAAAGGGACAGGGTGATGACTATAATGATAAACTCCATCAGGATTTTACTCATCCTGGCCAGGCGGAGTCACCTCTGTGATTGTTACTGGAAACAAATAGGCATCTAAATCTCCTGCCATTCTGGCTTGTCTAATGCCTTCCATGACTGCAGAGGAAAATTGTGAACTTGGCTTTAAGCCTTTAGAAAGAATAGGGGAGGGTGAAGGAGCACTTGGCTTTAAGCTCTTAGAGAGAACAGGAGAAGACGGAAGAGCAGGTGAAGGTGGTGGTGGCCGGTCGCCCCCCTCGCTCTTCACACTTCCCAATTCCTTTTTGTCTTCTAACTCCTCCTCTGATTGTAGAGGCTCTAAAGCTACAGAAATGAGATTACACAGAGACCAAACATAGACCAGAATAGCTTCTCCCTGTTGATGTGCTCACCTAAGGCAAGACACAACTCTATGATAGACCTAGACATCCAACGTCCCTTCCTCTGGCAACCAGGGACAATGCTGATATACGAGATCAAAGAGAGAAGTGAGGTGAGAAGAGATAACTCTTACCCCTCCTGAATGTAGGAGATTTTTAAGTAAAAGCTTGTAAGTTTCAAAGTGAGAGTGAGCACTTCCCATTATTACCCTGATGCTTTTCCTGAGCCTGCACGAACCGCTCTCTAGCTCTGTTATAGGTTGTGATAGCACTCCTCCTGAGTGATGGCCTCAGGAGCCTAGGCACTTGATTTCACTGTGGGGCTGGTCCACCGGGTTGTGAGACCTGTAGGAAGCTCTCCTCCGGTCCCAGTTTGGGCGCCAGCTGTCAGAGTCAGAGAGTTCTCCGATGAACACGGGCAGAGGAGAAGCCATGCCGAGGTTGAGGAAAAAACAGACTTACAACAATTTTGGATCAGGGGGATAACGGCCATCCCAGCCAAGAGCCCAGAATTAAGCTTTATTAAAGTATTTATGCCCTTCACCAAATCAGTTGGTATCTTAGAAAACAAGGAACTGAAGCATTCAGTAACTAAGTTAGTTGTTTATGGTTTCAGTTATCCATTATTCTACATGTCTGGTCTAAGCATTTGGAGGTATTCCCAGATTGTCTCTAGGTTACCGTACACAAGGTAAAGTCAAGGTGATTGATTATCACAATAGGTTATACAGAGTTGAAGTAACAGTATGGCAGCCAAGATGCCTGCAGTTATGTCAAGAGAGTTAACATAATTTCCCACAACAATGCTGTCATATTAAAAAGAGGGATGTACTACAATAGCTATGATCCTTTCAGATGAAGAAGAAGTTCATAAGAATGGCATCAATTGAAATTGGGTTTATACGTAGTTTATCTTAGGGGAAGATGTAAAGTGCAATAAAGATACAACATATCAGATCAAGAAACATACTACAGGAGTCTAAGCAACCACAAAACCAACCCTCAAAAAGGTGAAAAATCAAGTCGCAAGGAAGAATATGCCAGAACAGATTAATAAGAACAACAGACAAAACATCAACACAAAAATAAATGTATCACAATGGCAGCACTGAACACATACCTATCAATAATCACATTGACCGTGAATGGACTTAATGCTTCAGTAAATAGACATCAAGTGACATCTTGGATCAAGAGACACGACTCATCACCTTAGACTTAAAAATATGAACAAACTGAAAAGTAAAGGATGGAGGAATATATATCAAGCTAACAATGAACAAAGAAGAGCGGGTATGGTGATTCTAATCTCAGATAAAATAGATTTTAATGTAAAATCCACCATCATGGACAAGAATGGACACTATTTCTGAAACGTTCAATACACAAACAGGAATTAACAACATTAAATATTTATGCACCTAATATTACCAAGCCAAGTGCCGTCACACCTAATATTAGAGCACCTAAATACACTGAAGAAATACTAACTACATTCCAAAATGAGATAGATCACTCCACAATAATAGTGGGGGACTTCAACACTCCACTCTCAATATTGGACAGATTGTCCAAAAAAAAGCTCAATAAAAACACAGAAGACCTTATTGCCACAATTAACCAACTAGAACTCATCGATGTATACTGAATTTTGTATCCATCAGTGGACAACTACACATTCTTCTCCAGTGCATATGGAACATTCTCGATAATAGACCATGTATTAGGACATAAAGCAGTCTCAACAAAATCCATAACACTGAATTAATGCAAAGCATCTTCTCAGATCATAAAGCCATAAAAGTCAAAGTCAATAGCAGAAAAAACATAGAAAGTGGAAATCATGGAAGCTGAACAACATCTTGCACAAGAAGCCATGGATTATAGAATAAATCAAGGAGGAAATCAATAAATTTATGGATTCCAATGAGAATGAAAACACTTCCTACCAGAACCTATGGGATGCCGCCAAAACAGCGCTCAGAGGTCAGTTTATCTCCATAAATTCACACATCTGGAAGGAAGAAAGAAACCAAACCAAAGATCTAACCTTACAGCTTGAATAAGTAGGGAGAGAACAACAGAGGAACCCCTCAGTCACCAGAAGAAAACAGATCATAAAGATTAGCACAGAACTAAACAACTTAGAGAATAGAAGAACTGAAAAAAACTGAAAAGGCCACAAGCTGGTTTTTTGAAAAGACCAACAAAGCTGACAAACCATTGGTTAAACTCACTAAAGAAAAACAGGAAAGGAAACAAACAACCCAAATAAGAAATGAGAGAGGAGCTGTCAAAACAGATCCCTCAGAAATCAAAAATACCATAACAGAATACTATTAAAGACTGTACTCTAACAAACTTGAAAACCTAGAGAAAATGGACAAACTCCTTGATTCATATCACCTACCCAAATTATCACAACACGAAGCAGAACAACTTAATAAACCCTTCACAAACGAAGAGGTCAAACAAGCCATCCCAAAACTGCCAACCAAAAAAAACCCAGGCCCAAATGGCTTCACTGCAGTACTCTACCAAACTTTTAGAGAAGAGTTATCTCCAGTACTACTGAGACTACTTCACAGTATAGAATGGGACACAATATTCTCCAATTCATTCTATGAAGCTAGCATAACCCTGATAGAAAAGACAGGGAAAGACCCCCCAAAAAGAACTACAAACCGATACCACTCATGAATCTAGATGCAAAAATCTTCAACAAAATTCTTGTCAATAAAATACAATAATATATCTAAAACATAATCCATCATGACCAAGTTGGATGCATACCAGGAATGCAAGGCTTGTTCAACATCAGAACAATTAATGCAATCAACCACATAGATAACACAAAAGACAAGAATCACTTGATCTTGTCTATTGATGCAGAAAAGGAATTTGATAAAGTCCAACACCCATTCATGCTAAAAACTCTCAGCAAAATAGGAATAGATGGCCAATTCCCCCATGCAATAAGGGCCATTTGTATAAAGCTAACTGCCTACATCGTCTGGAATGGAGAGAGACTGAATCAATTTCCCCTGAGAACAGGAACTAGACAAGGATGCCCACTCTCACCTCTCCTTTTCAACATTGTACTAGAAGTTCTAACAAGAGCAGTTAGACAAGACCATGAAATAAAGGGCATCTATATCAGCAAAGAAGAAGTAAAACTCTCCCTATTTGCAGATGATATGATTGTACATGCAGAGAATCCAAAAGAATCTGTAAGTAAACTACTCAAACTAATAGAAGAGTTCAGCAATGTCTCAGGTTACAAGAGAAACATAAGTAAATCAGTAGGATTCCTTTATATAACAACAAGATTATTAAGGAAGAGAGAAATCACCAAATCAATACCATTTACTATAGCCCCTAAAAAGATAAAGTACCAAGGAATAAATCTAACCAGAGAAATAACAGACCTTTAAAAAGAGAACTACAAACTCTTACTACAAGAAACTAAGAGAGACTTGCATAAATGTAGAAACCTACCCTGCTCATGGATAGGAAGACTTAACATTGTGAAAATGTCTATTTTACCCAAAGCAATCTACTTATATAATGCAACCCCAATACAAATTCCAGTGACATTTTTTAATGAGATGGAGAAACAAATCACCAACTTTGTTGTTTGGAAAAGAAGGGAAGCCCAGATAAGTAAAGTGCTACTGAAGAACACACTTGAAGGCCTCTCACTACCTGACTTGAGAACCTATTACACTGCCACAGTAGTCAAAACAGCCTGGTACTGGTACAGAAAGAGACAGATAGATCAGTGGAACAGAACTGAGACCCCAGAGGTGACACCATTTTCCTGTAAACAGCTGATATTTGACAAAGGCCCTAAGACATTAAACTGGGGTAAAAACAATCTTCAACAAATGGTGCTGGCAAAATTGGATATCCATCTGCAAAAAATTGAAACAAGACCCATCTCTTACACTATATACAAAAACCAACTCAAACTCAAAGAAAGACCTATATATCAAATCTAAAACTATAAAGCTCATCCAAGAAAAAGTAAGAACAATGGAAGCTTTAAGATGCAACACAGACAGACTTTGAAATCTGTGAAACAAACCCCAAACAACTGAAGAGACAATAGATAAATGGGAACTATTAAGAATCAAACACTTTTGCTCATTCAAAGACTTTATTAATAGAATTAAAAGGCCACCTACAGAATTGGAAAAAATATTTGGTAACTCTATGTCAGACTGACACTTATCTCCGTAATCTATAATGTACTATAAAATATCAATAAGAAAAAGATAAACCATCCAATTAAGCGATGGGCAAAGGAGATAGACAGACACTTTTCTAAAGAGGAGATCCAGGCAGCCAAAAAACACATGTAAACATTCCTATGATCATTAGCTATTAAAGAAATTCAAATCAAAACTACAATGAGTTACCATCTCACCCAAACAACGTTGGCCATGATCCAAAAAATGCAAAACACTAAATGCTGGAGAGGCTATGGAGAGATTGGAACTCTCCTACACTGCTGATGGGATTACAAAATGGTACAACCTCTCTGGAAAGCAATCTGGTAGTTCCTTAAAAAGCTGGATCTAGATATACCATTTGACTCAGTAATTCCACTGCTCAGAATATATTCTACAGAATCAAGACCATTCACACCAACTGATGCATGCACACAAATGTTTATCACAGCACAGTCCACAATAGCAAAACGATGGCATTAACCCAGATGCCCAACAACAGAGGAATGGATAGGTATGTATACTCAGTGGAACACTATGCAGTGATAACAAACAGAGATAATTTTAAGAAACACCTCATAACCTGCTTTCAATTGGAGGACGTTTTGTTGAGTGAAATTAGTCAGAGATGAAAGGACAAATATTGTATGAGACTCCTACAATAAGAACTTAAGAACAAACTCATGCATAGAAGACAAGACTCTTTGACAGAGTGGGGAGGAACGGTGGGTGATGGGCAGAGAGTCTAGATTAGATAGTTGTTAGAAATTTGGTTGGGTGAAATTTGCGACAGCACACATTAGAAAGAGGATCAATATTAATTGGACTTCAACATAACATGCGTATTCCTTCCATCTTAATCCAATATTACAAGGATAGAGTAGCTGGGTTGGGGGGCCAGGGGCCATGCTCTCAGGGGAAATCAAAGCCAATTGGCACAACTAGCATTCTGTTAAGAGAGCTTTCTGCATCCCACATTGGTGAGTGGATTCTGGGGTCTTAAAAGCTGCCAAGCTTCCATCTGAGGGTACAGCAAATTGTCCCTACTTAACAGGAACGGATGATCACCAAGGACCAAAATGACACGGGGAAAAGAAAACCCCGAAGGCAGAGGGACCTACAAGAGTGGATGACTACGTCAACTTGTGACCAGATTGTGCCTGGCCACCCCTGGTGATAGCTGTGATGGAGCTCACAAAGTTGAGTCTCACTGGCAACACAAGAATAAAAAGGGGTGCACCCTGAGATCCCCATTAAAAGTCTGCAAATGATGGTCCACGGGCTTTGCAGTTCCTCTAGGAGCATGATCTCTGACCCTGAAGCTGCTCCTGTCCATAAGTCATAACGGAGGTCAACTCCAGGACAGGAATGGATTGGGCTTGGCAACACAGAGTGACTGTATCATTTGTGTACTTTACGGTTCTGTGCATCTATAGGATGTTGTCCTGCTGACCTTTTACTGGAGGAAGGGGAGTGGGTGGAAAGGAGAGGATAGGAAATTGTTGCGAGGATAAGACATGTATGGAGCAGAGAGGAAGAGTGTGCTGTCACTGGGCAGGAAGAGCTCTGGGAGCTGCATATAGGTGGACATGCAAATTTATATGGGAATGTACATTTTCATTCAATCATAATAAATGAACAAGTAATTGAAACCCAAAATGTCCCCCTACATCACCTCAGAATCAAACAGTAGTATAGATTAAATAGTGAATAATGCATGCCTTGAGCTCTATGCTTCTTTAAAATCTGTCTATATAGGACAAAACTGGCAATAGTAACCTGAAAACTTAGAAATTCAGGGAGCAATGAGTTTATTTTAGTGAGAAAACAACATGGAACAGGAGGGTGAGAATAATTGAATGGTTAGAAGAATGCAATCAACATCAGTAAATTGTACATGAAGAAATTGGTGTATGAGTGTATGCTCTGCTGTGTGTATTCTCAACAACAAAAATAAACAATATGTGTGAAAAAAACAGAAATTTGGTGAATTCTGATATATTCCCTCTTTACTCTGTAAGCTGTTTCTCCTGTTACTAATGTCTTGTATTCATGGCATGCATTTGTGACAATTAATGAGCCTATATTGATTCATCACTATTAACGGAAGTTCATAGTTTACATTATAGCTCATTTTGTGCTGTACACGCCTAAGAATTTCAACTAGTACATAATACAATGTGTACATTATTAAAGTTTCTTTTGGAATATTTACACTGTCCTAAGAATGCCCTGCCACCTATTCAGCTCTCTACCTCTTCCCCTGATCTACTGGCAACCACTGATCTTTTTAGTATGAGAGGCCTGACAATTAAGTTTATGAACTTGTCCTAGAAAAAGTGCTACATACCTTATTGCTGAATGTCATTACAGTCACCTTCAAAGTACTCCCCTTAGAAACCTATGTACTGATGTAAGTACCTAGTCTACCCTCCAAAGCAATTTTGGAACCCTTTTTCTGACTCGACGGCACTTGGCTTGGCTTGGCTTTTTCTAGAATGGCCTTCAGAGCTGTTGTATTATCCTTGATGTGCTGAATATCATCAAAATATCTTGCTTTCAATATTTCCTTTATCTTCAGGTAAAGAGTTCCAAAATTACTTTGAAGGGTGGACTAGGAGACAGAGTCTGTACATAGTTTATCAAGGAGAGTACTTTGAAGGTGGCCATAGTGATATGTATCACTTAGAACAACTAAGTTCATGGACTTAACTGTTACATCTCATATATGGTTTTGTCTTTTCCAGCATGTCATATAATTGGAATTGTATGGCGTGTAGGTTTTTCAGACTGGCTTCCTCCCCCGCCCTTGCCACTAGTAATATGCATTCAGGACTCTTTCATGTGGTTTTGTAGCTTTATAGTGAATGAATGTGCCCCAGCCCATACCTGTTGAAAGACAACTTGGTTATTGGCAATGTTTTCATAATTACGAATAAAGCTACTTACTGTGAACATTCCTGAGCAGAGATTTTGATGTGAAAGTACTTTTCCAACTCATTTTGGTAAGTACCTAGGAGAGTGATTGTAGAGTTGTAAGGTAAGTCTTTGTTTACCTCTGTAAGAAAACACTAGACTGTCTTCCAAAGTAGCTGTACTGCTTTACAATCCCACCATCACTGAATGAGAATTTCTGTTGTTTGCTAATATTTGGTGTTGTCAGTGCATTGGACTTTAGCCACTGTAGTATGTATGCCAATAATCCATTTAGAATAACCAGAACAGAACATGGTACTCCCATTGATTCTGGAACTCTGGGCATTATAGTTCTATGAACCTAATCTGAGAGCCATTTAGCACATTTGGCAGCATAAACACACTTAAATTCATGAGCAGCCAAAGTTCCACAACTAAAATCAATTTGATTCCCTCTTTTTGTGTCACAGCTCTTATTTGTTTTGAATCAAAAGAATCTATCATCTTAAGAGGCCTTTTAAGGCAAAGAGAACACTTCTTTGTCCTGGGCCTAGCAAAATGTTAGCCTGTCTAATTGTCACCATAGCAGTGGTAACAACATCAAAATCTAACCACTATTAAACCCTTACTCAGTAGCTAGGGGCATTATATGGAAATCTGGTGGTGCAGTGGCTAAGAGCTATGACTAATAGCTGAAACTTTTTACTTTAAATCTAGTAGCTGCTCCTTGGAAACCCTATGGGACAATTCTTCCCTGTCCTATAGGGTCCCTACTAGTTGGAATCAACTCTACAACAATGAGTTTCATTTTGGTTTTAAGGGTGTTACATGGTCTGTCTCACTAAGTCTTCCTCCCAAGCCTATGAAGTAGGCACAGTTACCATTCCCCCTCTGTAAATGAGATCTAGAAAGTTTAAGTGACTTGCCTAAAGTGACAGATCTAGTAAATAGTAAGTCTGACTCAAAGATCCTTTCATGGATTGAATTGTGTCCTCAAAAAAATATGTATAGATATTTGGCTGGGCCATGAGTACCAGTATTGTGTGATTGCTCTCCATTTTGTGATTTTCCTATGCTGTAAATTCTAATCTCTACTTGTGGGTAGTAGATAGGATTATACTAAAAGTAGATTAGGGTGGGACAGCAACACTCTTTTACTAAGGGAGTTTCCCTGGAATGTGGATTGCCGCACCTTTTATCCTTTTGTGCTAAAGGAAAGAGAAGGAAGCTGACAGTTGTAAACTTCATACCATCAAGAAAGTAGCACCAGGAGGACAGCACATCTTTCAAACCTGAGCTTTGTGTGCCAAGATGCTCTCTGACCAAAGACTGGTGGAACACAAGTGCTAACAAAGAAGGAAAGTCTTCGGTTGGAGCAGACATCCCAAATTTGGACTTATAGACTAGTGGACTGTGTAAGAATAAACATTTCTCTTTTTAAAGTCATCCACTTATGGTATTTCTGTTAGAGCAACTACCAGATGACTAAGGCAGACCCATCCTTCAACCATTGCAGGAAATAATCTCCCCAGCCCTAAGCTAATTATGTCTTTTTTGTTACACGTATTTTTCTTACCATAATGGGAGCAGGATCTAGCTCCCAGGGTGACAGCAGTCTTGCAATCCCAAAGGATCTGAAAGCTCAGCATGGTACCTTTCATTCTGTCAAGGCAGGAGCAGAAAAGTAAGATTGGCTGGGGAGAGGTAAAAAGATGGCTTGTGCTATCAGCAAGACAAAGATTGTCACCTGTGTGCCAAATTCGACTGTACCAGACTGGGCTGGCAATCTTTAACCAGGAGCAAACTGTTGTTATCCAAATTTGCATTGCCCATTCCAAAGCCCCAAAGAGCCCATGTCACCAGATAATTTTAAAACCAGACAATGATGGGAATGTTCAGGGAACACAAAAGACCACGAGATTTCAGGGGACTCGTATCAAGTAAGAGTCCCTGACGGGTATAAACAATTAATAGGCTTGGATACTAACCAAAAGGTTTGATACTTGAGCCACTCAGAGTCAGAGAGTATTTAACAGTAACTGCTTTATTGGTTTGGTATCAAATAACACATTTGTATAGGATCATGCTTCATTCTGGGAAGAAATAATCCAAGAAACTGGACGATATTAAGAATACAGACTGAGGACTGGAGGAAGACTCGTTAATGACCTATGATATGCAAATTACAAAACCTTGCAAACTGAAAGTTAAGAGATCTTGAAGTACTTGCTGATGAATATCGAAGACTACAGCCTTCAGTATGGATTATACCTCAACCTAAATAGAACAAAAATTGTCACAACTGGACCAATAAACAACATCATGATAAACAGAGAAAAGACTCAAGTTGTCAAGGAGTTCATTTTACTTGGATTCAGGGTCAATACTCATGGAAGCAGCAGTCAAGAAATCAAATGACACATTGCATGGGAAAAGTCTGCTGCAAAAGACCTCTTTAAAGTGTTGAAAAGCAAAGATGACACCTTGAGGACTAAGATGTATCATATCCAAACCATGATATTTTCAATTGCCTCATGCCAAAGCCAAGTGCCATCGAGTCGGATCCGACTCATGCATCTGCTAAAACTGGACAATGAATAAGAAAGAACTGATGCCTTTGAATTATGGTGCTAACAAAGGACACCGAATGTATCCTGGACTGCCAGAAGAGTGAATAAATGTGTGTTTGAAGAAGAACAGCCAGAACGCTCCTAAGAATAGGGGTAGTGGTGAGGCTTCATCTTAAGTACTTAAACACGTTAACAAGACGGGCCAGTCCCTGCAGAAGGAATGGTAAGGGATTCATGCATGGTATCACAGAGTCAGCAGAAAAGAGAAAGTCCCTCAATGAGATAGACTGACACTGTCACAGCTAATAGCCCCAAACATGTAGCAATATTCTTGAGGATGGCCCAGGACCACGTAGTGTTTTGCTGTATTATACATACAGTTGCTATGACTTGTAACTAACTTGACAGTACGTAACAACAACATGTGGTACTGTTTCATCCTAGATTGAGTCTAGAGTTCTATAACATATTCATATTGTTTGAGAGAGGAGAGGCTGGCCAACAGATAAAAATAGCAGAACTAAAAAGGAGCACTGCATTTAATTTCATTTAAATTATGCTGCTGTGAGTAAGAATCGAAGTTCATCTCCCAGACATTAATTAAACCAGAAATGCAGTGAAATGTCAGTTCTCTGGCTGCAAGGGCCGTTTACAGGGAGAAGCTGGAAAAATGGATCTAGTATTTTTTTTTGCTGTCACAAGACTTGTAATAGAGGTCAATGAGCTTGGTGGGCCTTAAAAACTGCCTTTCTCTCAATAAAGAGCCATTCAGCTGAGGAGGAGTACACCCTGGGCCTGTAGCCCCAAAACTATATTTATGGGGATCCCCACTGGGGCAGAAGAGAAAGAACATGATAAAATCAGAGCTATAAAATCAGTCTTGTACATATGTTGAAGTTCCCAAGAGCTCCTTTGAAAGCTGTCTGTTACCCACCCACATCTTTGCACAAACAAAAATACTCCTCACTTCTATTTTTATGAATTAGCAATTGATGAACCTTAAACAGAGAAGGTAACAGAAATACTGGCTTTGGTTTAGTAGCAAAAAGGAAAGGAAAGAAGTTAAATCCAAGTAAAAATTGAACAAACAAACAAAAAATGAAATTTGTTGCCCTTGAGTTGATTCTGGCTCATAGAAACTCCATGTGTCTCAGGGTAGAACTGCTCCTTAAGCCTTTCTTGGCTGTAATCTTTATAGAAGCAGATTGCCAGTCCACAATGTGCTCAGTGGTTAAGCAACCTGCTTTCCCAACTTTATTTAGATCTCTTTGGAGAAGCATGCTTGCTGGATTATGTGCACAATTCTGAAAGAAGGAAAATACTCAAATAGCTGATTCTGGAAAATCACTAAGTCTTGAGGCCAAATTGTGTCTAGACATGAGACTCAGTGGGCCACACTTGAATGCAGTGTGAGATAAAGTAAGCTATTCAGCCATATCTGGCTTTCTTTACCAAAAACATAAAACAGACTCTATCATCTTATAAAGGAGTTTGGAGGGTGGGGAAGAACATCTAAGAGATACGAGAAATGAGCTGTGTTTCCATGGGAGGCCCCGGGTGGTGCAAATAGTTAACATGCTTGGTTACTAATGGACAATTTAAAGGAGATAGAGTTCACCCAAACATATCTCAGAAGACAGGCCAGATGACCTACTTCTCGAAAACAAGCCATTGAAAAGCCTATGGCCTACAGCTCTATTCTGACTCATGTGAAGTTCTCATGAGTCGGGGTAGCAATAGACTGGAACTGACTGGTATTTCTGTGAATATCTTTCTGCCTATATACACAAGTAACCTGCTCAGAAGTAATTCCAAAGAGGCAACCAGCCCGTTTGCTTATACAGGACTCCATGCACATTGACTTTTTTTTTGCTACCCAAGCAAAATAAATGAATACTGGACTTACTATTAAATTGATGTATTAGGATTTTTTTTTAGCTTAGGAGGCTACATCCCCCCCCCACAAAAGGCCAGACTGTAAGTATTCCAGGCTAAGTGAATCTTATTGTCTCTGTCTCAGCTCCACCTTTGTAGCATGAAAGCAGCTGTAAGCAATAGCTAAATGAAAGAGTATGTCAATGTTCCAATAAAACTTTATTAAGTAGACAGTCATTTCAATTTCATGTAATTGTTTTTATTTTTATTTTTTCCAACCATTTGCATGGAAAACAAAAACCCAGCACTTTGCAGGCTGTATAAAATTAGACAGCACGTGTGATTTTATTCCTTGGTCATAATTTGCAAACCCCTGTCTGAGACTGAAACAAGAAAGTAGAATTTTTTTCTATAAATCTTTGTAATCTGGTGTATTATTTTCCTGAGGCTGTCCTAACAAAGTACCATGGACAGGGTGGTTTATAACAAGAACAAAAAAAAATGTTTTCTCATAGTTCTGGAGGTTAGAGGTCTGAATCTGTAGCATCAGCAGGGCCATGATCTCTCTGAAGGCTCTTGAGGACAATCCTTTCTTGTCTCTCCCAGTTTCTGGTAAGCTCAAGGCATTCCTTGACTTGTGACAGCATCTCTCCAATGTCTGCCTTCTCTGTCACATGGCCTTCTTGTCTGTGTAACTCTCTGTTTCTTCTCTTTTTATGAGGATACCAGTCACACTGGATGTGGGCCCATCCTATTTCATTTATCATTTCACTTTAACTAGTCAGGGCTACAAAAACCTGCTTAGAAATAAGGTCCCAACCATAGGATTAAGAATTTAACGTATATGTTAAGAGGTTACAGTTTAACACCAGATATCTAGGTAGAAGGACTTAAAACTCTACTGTATGCAGTGAGAAAAATTAAATTTCATTGTGCTTTACTACTTCTGGCTCTGGCAAGAGACTGTTATTGTTGGCCTGTGGAGTCAGGTGATGTTAAGATATGTATTGTAATTATGGTTCCTATTTATCTGCTGCCTGTGACTCTAGTGGTATAGGAAACTGTGGCAACATAGCTATTAGGAGTTCAGCTGCTAACTGAAAGGTTGGCAGCTCAAATCTACCAGGTGCCTCTTAGAAACCCTATGAGGCAGTTCTATTCGGTCTAGTAGGGTCACTATGGGTTAGAATGGACTCAGGGCAACAGTTTCTGGGTTTATGACACAACAGGTATTGTGTAATGTTACACATACTTTTTCTAAACCAGTGATCTCAGTGGGAGTCATAATGAACAGTGTCAACAGGTTTATGTAGAATTGGACATTACCTCATGCAATCCTCACTGCAGATGTGTGAGAAGATTTTATTGTACAGTTCCAATTCACAGATAGGAAGGCTAAAGGCCCAGTTTATATAAGACCAGACAATTTCTAAGTGATAGAGCTTCCATTTGAACCTACACTCTGTCTCCCAAGTGTCCTCATTCCTTGAAGTCTTCCTCAGTCAAGGTCAAGATCTTCACTCAATCAGTGATGACTGGGACCAAACTTAGCTTGAACCACTTATAGTCTCTAATATCCCACATAGTCCATGTGTTTCACTATAGACATATTATTACATAAAGACAATTGTGTGAGGTCTGAAGTTTACTTGTTCTGGAAGAAGCGCTTTATGTAAAAGAATACAGCTGTAAAATCATTGGAATCTCTCAAGTAGTTAAAGTTATTTGTCAGTTCAACTGCCAAATATTCAAATATTTATATTTGAATATATACCCTGTGCTAAACATTTTTCTAGGCACCGTGGAGGCAGCAATAAACAAAATGGACAGAAATCTCTGCTCTCAAGGATTTATATTATACTAAGGAAGACAGGCAGTAAACAATAAAACACATAAAACATATGCTATGTCAGATGGTGATAAGTGCTGCGAGGAATTAAACAAAAAACAAAAAAAGCAGAGAATGGTGACAGGAAGTATCAGAATGGTACAAGTGTGGAGACAGGAGAAAGTTTGTACAAGAAGCTTACTGGGGAAGGTAATGCTTGAGAAAATCCCTAAAGGTGATAAGGGACCAAGCCATGCTTTCATCCAGGTGAGGGAATTCTAAACAGAAAGAAGGAAGGAAAAGTCCTGGAAGCGTAACCCACAAACTGCACAAAGATGGAGGTGGTTGAAGCACACGGGGCAAGGGGAAACCGCATAGCAGATTGAGTTGGGGATAGGGAGGAATGGCAAGTAGAGTATCTGTTAAAAACACAGTTGCCTTCACGCAGATTTCAAGTCATGGTCATCCCACCCGTGTGTGTGAGAACAGGACTGCACTTGACTGGGTTTTCAATGGCGATCACCTGGCCTTTCTTCCAAATCTCCAACTTACCAGTTAGCAGCCATGTGTGTTAACCACATATGATGCCCAGGGAATGTAGAGCATTGTAGCTCAGTACAACAATTTTGGAGCTGGTAGAAGTATTTTAAGCAATGAAGTGACATGATCTACCTTACCACGTGGAAGAGTCACTCTGGCAGCTATGTTAGAAAGAAATTGTAGAGGGCAAAAGTGGAAATTATTGCTGAAGTTTAAATAGTTGTTCTGTGTTGTTGAGTTGATTTTCAACTTAAAGCAACACAAGGGACAGAAGAAAACTGTACCATAGAGCTTTCTAGGCTATAATGCTTACAGGTGCAGATTGCTAGGTCTTCACCCCTTGAAGTAGTAGCTATGTGAGTTCAAATTGCCATCTTTTCCTTTAACAACAGAGCACTTGACCATTCGACTCTCAAGACTCCTTAGTTTAGAAAGAGATGATGGAAATTCAACCAGGATGGGGGCTGTGACTATACTCAAAAGAGGTTAGAATCTGTATATATTCTAAAGCGAGAGCCAACAGGGTTTGCTCAGCATTAGGATATGGAGTTGGAAAGGAAGAAAGGCATCAGGAGTGACTCCCAGGCCCTTAGCCACAGCAATCAGGATAGAGTCACAAGTAATCGGGATGAAGGAGACTAGAAAGACCAAGTTTGGAAACAGAATAGCAAGGAGAGCATTTTTGAATATGACAAGTTTGAATTGCTTATTAGATAACAAAATAGGGATTCAAGCAAGCAGTTGGATGTAAAAGGCACAAGTTCAGATGTGTAGTGTTAGTTATAATAGCAGGCAAAGAAGAAAAACAAAGGATCAGTCTTTATTCAACTTGCAAATTGAGAATGCATTCAGTACAATCTTGAGCATATCTTTTAGTTTATATTTTTCTGCACTAATTTGTAAGTTTGGTCATGTCTACTGATTTGAGTATAAAACTGGTCTAAAGTAATCTGCACCATCTTTACTAAAACACTTGAAGTAATGAGCTGGAGCAATTGTGCTTGATTTTTGTCACTCAGACATTAGAGATCTATCGCCATTGACACATTAAAATCTTTTCCTAAATTCATCAGTAGTGCTTTCCTCTTTTATCTTGATATTGAAAATGTAGTATCACTGAGCTCAGCTATACACAACTAGTACTGTGTACATTAATCAAATCATCTAAGTCATCTGAATCCTTAAGTTGAAAGAAGATACCTTTTTAGGATGATGCTTGAATCCAATCTGCAAGATACATTGTTATTTTTTCTTTTACTTATTTCTTTCAATGAAAAATAAAATAAAATGGACACCAGCTGTTATTATCTTGTTGCATTGCATCTCCTTGTTGATATCCACATTCTCAGAAGGGAATCTGGTGTATGGATGGTTATAATTTTGTTTTCATCAGCCAATATTGAGATGGTAAAATCAATGTCAGCTGTTCGGGCAAGCTCAAGGGATCACACTTCGCTGCAGTCTACCTCTCACAAACTCCAAATGCTCGTTTGCAAAAATTCCACACAATGAGCAGGCTGCTTTTCATCTTCTTCACTCACTTCCAAGGAATAAAGGCACACATTTCATCATCCTATTTTGCCTTTTATCCATGTCTTCTGTATTTAACATTAGAAAACATTCTTCAGAGGAACAGGATTGGGAAGAAAACACAAGTTTCAAGAATTAGTTTTACAAAGTAATAAAGAGAAGGCCAAAGGGTAAAATGGACTAACACGCAGTTGGTCACTCCCTGTTTCTTGTCAGTTACAAATGTGAAAATTTCAGGAATGGGGTTGATTACAGAACTGGTTAGGAGTTTGCTCTGAACACAACCCCTCTTTTAGGAAAAGAAAAGAAATTTCCAAAGGAGGTCATTTGTTGATTTTTCTTTCCTGTTCTGAAATGAATTCTTAAAAAAAAAAAAAATAAAATAAAAGGAGAAGTAATACTTTGTTATTTATTTATTTGTTGCTAGAGCTTTTTCACAGACCCAGAAAATGCTGACTGGGAGAGGAAACTCAACCAGGGCTTCTCCATGCACTAGGTTGTGTAGGAAGTCTCTAGCTGCAAAGAAGCTAGCACAGAAAGAGCCAGGAACACCAGCCCAAGCTTCCGAGAACCACATGGGATACTAGCCACCTGGGTGGAGAGTGGGAGCATGTTTACGTGCCTTGATCTCAGCTTAAGTATGAGATACCATGTTAACAGTCCTGTTGCCCACTCTGCCCTGGCTTGAGATTTAAATAAAAACAAATTACAGGCCTTAACAGTGATAGATGGACTGCTTTTACATTTGTGTAGAGTATTTTTGCTCTAAGATTAAAGGCTTACGCATTTATCTGCATAAACTAACCCCTGGAGTAGGGTGCTGCTGACATTTTCCAAGAAAAATGAATATCCTAACTTATTCCAAAGAGAAGACTTGGTATTTGTATGGCCAGTGTGACCTTTGCAAGTGCCCTTTCAGATTAGGTGCACTACATGGAAAATTGTGCTCTTACAGTACTCCATAAATCATACCTACCAATTTTCTTTAAAGGGGTATGTAAATATCAGTGTACCAGGTGGGTAAACAACACTAACCTCGAACAAATGGCTTGAAAATTGAAGAAAAGCACCTTATTTTGCTGCTGAAATTGCTTTTGAAGCCCAACGTCAGGGCTTGTGTTGTAGAATGCATGAAATGATTTGTGCACAGGGAATCAAAAATGCGCTAATGATAGCCACCCTCAACACAGTGCTCCGAGTTCTGAGTTCTGTCCCTATACATTACTTTTCTTTGCATATTCTCGAGTCTTGTACGTATTAAGTGACATCTTCATTATCAGGAGGTATACAAAGTAGTCAGAAATCTATTCCAGCTGGTCAATATTTCTAGGTTGAGTCCAGAGATCCATCTTGTTTTGATCACATAACATTTCATTTAAGAAAAGGGAAAATGAAAACTTTAGAGGAAAGATAGAGAAATTGTTACTTTTGAAACTTCCAAGGTCTCAATACGAATAAATATTATGCCTGTAATTAGTGAAGATTATGAATTCAATCTCTGTACGATAAAATGGGAAACCCTGGTGGCAAGATTATTAAGAGCTAGGTTTACTAACCAAAAAGTTGACAGTTCAAATCCAACAGGCTGGTGCTCCTTAGAAACTCTGGGGCAGTTCTCCTCTGTCCTGTGGGGTTACTAGGAACTGGAATCAACTCAATGGTAATGTGTTTGGCTCTGGTTTGGGCTTACAATTAAACAAGAAGTGAGTGCAGAGAAGAGGCGTTTAGTGGAATGTCTCTTACATATGATACAGTTTGTATTACGCACAATTGATGTGACTGTTTTGAAACCCAGTTTTGTACCTTTGTCATGAAATAGATGTTCTTGACTTCTAGGTTACTTTGATATGTTCTGGAGTTCACGACAAGAATTATGTTGATTTCCTGGGAATAACTTTACATACATTAAGAAATTCACATTTCTTAATCAGATAACTTTTGAAAAAGGTGAGCTTTTTATTTTATGTTTGGCAAGTGAATAGCTCTTGACACTCCTGTATATTATCAATAGTTACAAAAATGACTCAAGTCATTTTGTTCATTGAATATATCAGATTCACTGTTCAGTTTGCCAATTATTTTTTAATTCATTGTATACCTTAAAGGGGAAAAGGAGAATGTAAGATATCTTTTCTTTCCAATAATTTTTATACATGAGTCGGATCCAAGTCGACGGCACTTGGCTGGCTTCCTTCTACCGAGAAAAGTATTCCTAAATTGAAGGCTTTGGTTTTTCAGCCACTGTATGATCAAAAACTAACTCTCTGAATTTTTAATGACATATATTTTAAAAATTAAAAAAGAAATCATGAAATAGCACAGGTAGCATGCAAGCAGCTAAGTTGCTTTTCTAGTTCTTTCTTCTTTAGTTAATAATAGTTTCTATGAGAAGATGCCTTCCATTCCTTTATACTTACTAGACATAAAGAGCATACAAATGTACCTGGTTAGTCATCAAGGGACAAGTATGACGAGTACTCTGGACATACCATATTCTTGGCCTTAAAGACATTTTTGCCTTTGGGTTCTGTTTCTCCTTCATTCCTCTGCATGATATTTTGCAGTCCCACACTTTCCACTTTAGTTAATCAATTACTCATTCCTCCTAAGCATATTCCTTGATATCCCTTTGAAGTCCCTGGGTATTACAAACAGTTAATGTGCTCTACTGCTAATTGAAAGGTTGGAGGTTCGAGTCTACTCACAGATTCCTCAAAAGGCAAGCCTGGTTAGTGATCTTAGCAAAAGCAACCATCAAAAATACCGTGGAGCAGAGTTCTACTTTAACACTCATGGGGTTTTCATGAACCATAGTTAACTCCAAGGCTTCAGCCTGAGGTGCTTCTAAATGCAGATCAAAAATAGAGGTAATAGAATTTTAAAATATAATATTATTATTTGTGCTGTTTACTGTTTATGAAGTTGCAGAAGTATCAGATTCCCTGGAAATCATTTTGTTTCTGAAGGAAAACTTTCAGATCATAAATTTTCAAAACCCAGTGCAGCTATTTTGTTCAGTATATAAGCCTTTGTAGTACCATTAAATTAAGAACAGTTTGTGTTCAATGCAGAATTTTATTGAACATTTTGAAGTTAGCTAGTAATAACTTCTTCAGTATACACTTGCCAATGGCACTTGTTAAAAAGTGAGGTTATTGGCAAAAGAGTATTTTCATCCAAGCAAAGAAACTGCTCATCTGACTTCAATGTCATTTTAAATTCCTGAGGCATTTTTTGTGTTCATAAACCATTCTTCCTACATTTTCTCCTGGCTGTCTTCATTCAACAAATGTTTACTGAGTGTCTCTTCTTTGTCAGGGGCTGTTTTAAGATCTCCTTGACAATACAGATGTGAACAAAACAACAACAGCAAAAAATATCTCCCTTCAAGTTTTAGAAGTGTCATCATAGCAAGAGATCTGCCACTTAAGTTTGATGTCAGGACTGCGTTTTTTGTTTGTTTCTTTGTTACCCAATTCTACATTCATTAAAATTATAAAGTGATTTTTGATAAATACAGAAAGAAAAGAAGATGTTAATTTTAAAAAGGAATGATTTTCACACTATGAAGTTTCATAATATGCTTCAATGTCAAGTTTTAATAAGTAAAGATATAATATGCCTGTAATATTCAATATGCACATGGTTGAATTGAAACGTTCCACTTTTCTTAATTAAATTCGGAAGGTGATCCTGAATATTTCACACATTTTAAATCAGCTGGGCACGGAGGCTAAAGAAGTTTCTAAGGAGAGATAGAGTTCTAGTCGAAATTTCAGATATATGTACAAATTATTGACAATTCCTCTACCCTTTTATGAGAAGAAAAACATGAGACCTAATTGTCAGTTGTAGGTACTTAAAAATATAAACAGGCAAGGCTGTTTTCTTCCTTTCATATTTTCACTTTCATTTGCCTCTTTGGTTAATGTTACAAAGATAGCATAGTTAAAAGTGTTAGACATGACACACAGGAAAAATAAATAAAGCTGTCACTCAGATTTCACTGACACTGCAGAACAAATTTCATACACGAGTTGAAAAATAAGCAGAAAATGATCTCTGAGTCTGAATTGAACCCTAAAGCTGCCACATTCATCATTAGCTTTCTATATTTGTTAGCCTAGGTTGGGTTCTTCCTCTTTGATAACTTCCTATAATTGGTCAGTGTGCGAGTCATGCTGCTCTGCCTGGAGAACAGATGTTGTTGTTGCTGCTGCAGCTGCTGCTGTTATTAGTGACCGTGGAGTCTGCACTTGACTCATGGTGACCACAAGTACAATGGGACCAAAACACGATGCAGTCCTGAGAATCCTCCTGATCTATTGTAGACTGAACTGTTATCTAGTATAGGGTTTTCACAGGCAGATTTTTAGAAGCAAATTTATAAGCCATTCTTACTAGTCTTATTCTGGCAGCACAGCTGAAACCTGTTCAGCATTACAGCAACATTCAAGCCTCCACAGACAGACGGGCGGTGACTGTGCGTGAGGTGTGTTGACCGAGAATAGAGCTCAAGGATGCCATGTGGAAGGTGAGAATTCTACCAGTAAACCGCTACTGACCCACTTCTTTCCCAACTGATAGAACTGCACATTTTGCATCTCCACAGAGCTGGTCTCAGGTAAAAGCCAGGAGTGAAATGGATCCTTGTCTTCCCTTTCAATTGCCATTTTTCCTGTAAACCGCGTCTTGCTGAACCCCTTGGCTTTACCCCAATGCCATCAAATGCTCTCATTCTGCCTCCTGGGTTTGAGATCCTTCCACTGAAACCACAGAAGTTTTATCCACCTGAAAATGCCCCATGCTCCCAACTCTTACCACTTATTGATTCTCAGTTAGCTGGAGTACGTATTTATTTATATGAAGATTCATTTACACAAAATTCTTAATTGTCGATGATGATTATTAAGGTTATCTGTCCCATGGTAACTGTATTTAAATTAAGCAGATACTTCTTAGTTTTAGTGACAGAGTTTTCAAGTCTCATCCTAGACCGGAAATTGGCAAACTTGATCTGTAAAGGGCCAGATAGTAAATATTTTAGGATTTACCATATGTCACCTGCTCCAACTACTCAACTCTGTCATTGTCAGCCAAAAGCAACCATGGACAATTCACAAAGAAATGGGCCTGGCTGTATTCCCATAAGATTTATTTATGAAAATAGGAGGAAGGTTGGATTTGGCCCTGTTTGCTCACCATGTCTAAACTGATCAAATACATGGAATGAGTGGGGACAAAGAAGTCTTCTGTTCCCTGTGAACCTGGAGCTAGTTAACTTCACTGGAAAATAGTCCTTAATTAACAGGGTACCAATGAACCCAGACAGTTTCCAGTAGTAATTTGTCAGGTTACACTGAGGACACCAACTGTCCAATGTCCCTTTCATAATTTGCTCAATACTCCTGTTAATTTTCACTTGCAAAACAAAGTCAGAGAAGTTATTATTGTCTCATTATGTGAGAAAGGGATAGTCCATTTGCAAAGCACTATTCAGGTAACTCAGTGATGGTTGTTGGACTACTGCTGGCATCCTGATGTCCCCTAGCCCTGTTCCTCTTCTCCCATCCCAGCTCTTTGACTGCCATCAGAACGTGCTCAGAGTTGATTGTTATGATCGCAGGTAGCAGAAGGTTATGCTGGGAGGCTACCTGTGGTATCCTTAGGAGATTCTTCACCACTGCCTGCAGCAGCTTCCCAACATAGGCCACCCCTACTGGTCAGGTTGCCTACAGAAGACAGTTGTGATCCCCCAAGCTGCTGTCAGGATCTTTCAATGAAGACAGATAATCAAGTTTCTTTCTTTGCCTTGGCCGTTAGGAAGCTCATGGAAATGTTACATGTTCCACTACCATAACATTCCTCAGCTCTAATAAAACTTTCATTTCTTCTTCCTCTTTCAGCTTGACTTCTTTTCCTTAATTTATTGTTGATGATTTGTCATTATTTTATTATATTTACTGTAGACACCATGAATCTTTTTTTATCACTAGCAAGAATTAAAATATTAATTAAAGAGTAGTACATAAGAAACATTTTGATAGTTTTGCATCTTAGTGAAAATGAAGCCACTTTGTAAACCACTATGTCACTTAAATATATGCTTCAGACAGTGTGTTTGGTCATATTGCAAAGTTAAAAACATTTCCCTATAATTGTGCTGACTGACCAGTCTTCCAGTCCAGATACCTTATGGAAGATATATCATATTGTATGTGAGTAAGTGGCCTAACTCTGACCTACTCCTGACAGCAGCTTGGGGGATCACAACTGTCCTCTGTAAGCAGCCCGACCAGCAGGGATTGGCTATGCTAGGAAGCTGCTGCAGGCATGGTGAAGAATCTCCTAAGGATACTACAGGTAGCCTCCAGACATAGACCTGCTGCTCCCGAGGATCATGACAATCAACTCTGAGCTCCTTCTGATGACAGCCAAAGAGCTGTGATGGGAGAAGAGGGGCAGGACTAAGGGACATCAGGATGCCAATAGTAGTCCAACAACCATCACTAAGTTACCTGGACAATGCTTTGCAAATGGCATTGTCCCTTTCTAAATGATCACGAGAACTCGAGGCCACAAGGCATACTAGAAGGCAATGGGTCAGTAGCTAGAAGCCTTGTGTTTAAAACAGCCTGTGTCTATAAGAGGGTCATTGAGGCAACCACTATGTAGTCAAAAATAATTCTAAAATCTTACTAAAAAAAGGAAAAAGAAAGAAAGCAACAACACTTAGCAGTGAATAAATACTTCTCAAGTGAGTGGATACCGTTGCCCACTTTCCCTCCCTAACCATGGTTTCCAAAAGCCTCAAACCACGTTGGCCTAACTGTTACATGTTGAGTTAATCTCTGGTTAACTCTTCTGGGTAGTTAATTATTGCTGTCTAAATTTTTTCTTAGACACATGCATCCAAATACACTCATTATACCCATTGCCGTCAAATTGGTTCTGACTCACAGTGACCCTGTAGGACAGAGCAGAACTTTCCCATAAGGATTCCAAGGAGCACCTGGTAAGTACGAACCACCAAACTTTTAGTTAGCCAAGTTCATAACCTCTGTACCACCAGGTGGGAAATTGTGACTAAAAATACTAACACTTTTAATTATTTTTTTAATGTAGAAAAGCATATATATAACTATTACTAACAGTATAGAAATTCTTGTTTAAATATTTAGTAGCTGGACGCAACAAGACACCTTGCATGAATAGATAGCTAAGGTCCTTAGCTTCTAACATCTTCAAATTACTCCAGGTAAATAATTAGGCCCTCAAATCAACATTTTTTTAGGATGACATTTTATTGTATTTCCCATGAAAGCTTACAGAGAAAATTAGGTTTCCATTTGACAATTTTTATGAAAATTTTCCGGTGACACACCTTTGCCAATGTCCACATAATTGGCCAGAGTTTGAGGAAGGGAAATAAGAAGAGAAACCCAGCATTGCTGTGGCAAGTGTTGTGTCTAAACGACAGGTTCTAATATAGCATTGTGATGTCAGTCCTAGTTTATCCCCGGATCAAAAGAGCCATCAGTCTTCCCCAGATCTGTACAGATTTGTCCTAGGTCAGAAGAATAATCAATAATCCTTAGTTCTCATTTCTCAAAAACAAAGGAACTATTGGTTTATTTACCCTTCAGATTGTGTCTTGATTAGGGACCATCAGTGACCATTGTGGAATGAAACTCTGTGTGTGCTGTTATTTCCACCAAGTTTACATTTTAGGATGTGGTATGTCACACTACAGGGAAATCCATACACCCTTGTCAAACAAGCTACAGAGAGCAAGAGACACACACATGAGACTGTAACACACGCATGAGGACTGCAACCACAGGACGGAAGGAAAAAGTTATTGAGGATTAGGGACGAGAGGTAGTAGTATAACTTGGCTCAAACCCACATTTCACAGATGAAGAAATTGAGGCTCAGCAAGGGTAGCTGTGTGCTCAAGATCACATACTTGGTTAAAGGCAATATGAGCCACAGATGCTACAAGTGTTAGATAGATCTATTTTAGATCTGATCTACTACAGAGATTAGTCAAGATCTACAGCTATGTGCTACTGTTTTGTGTGTCCCCAGCCAGTTGTTTTGTTTTCCTAGCAAGCCATATGCTCAGTGAGAAAGACCGTAAACCTCTGAGGCAGAGAGGCTTGAGTTCAAAGCCTGGTTCTGCCATGGACAAACTGAATACTCCTTTGTACCTCTGAGAATCAGCCTCCTTGTTACCATACTAAGTACAACAACTGCACCTCAAGATTGTTGTAATAATTAAGTAGAAATAATGTATTTTTAAAGTTCCCTGCATGGCACAAGCAGAGTGTGCTCAACAGAAAACCAAGTGTTGGTGGTTAGAACCCAGTACCTTGCCGTGCCATGGAAGAAAAAGCCTGGCAATGTGCTTCTATAAATATTGCAACAAAGAAAACCCCACAAAGCAGTTCTACTCTGTAAATACAAGGGGTAGCCCTGAATTCGAATTCATTGAAGGGCATGAGACAACAACAACAATGTATTTAAAATCCTAGCATGATATGGAGCCTAGTGGTGCAATGGTTAAAAAAGCTCAGCCACAAATAAAAAACTAGGCAGTTTGAATTCACCAGCCACTCACTGGAGATCCTAGGAGGGCAGCTGTACTCAGTCTTACAGGGTTGCTATGAGTTGGAAGCGAGTCAACAGCAATGGTTTAGTTTTCGTTTGTTTTTAGTATAACGTAGGAGACATTGGTGGTTTAGTGGTAGAATTCTCACCTCCCATGCTGGGTGTGCAAAATTTAAAAGCTATACCTATAAATAAATGTGTACATATGTATTCTGCTTGATCAATATGTTCTTATATATGTTTGCTGTTTGATCACCAACAAAGAGATGGTACAGTGCTAACGTGTAGTCTTTATCAACATTTAAATATAAATCAGAGAAAGCAAAACAGATTAGCTCAGATAATAAAACAAATATATAATCATCACCGTTATGAACAAAACAATGCAAAGAGCTGCTGTAATGGTGCAAATAGTTAAAAAAAATAATAATAACTCACTACCAATCTAAAGGTTGTCTGCTAGAATTTACTGAGAGATGTCTGGAAAGGCAGACCTGGTCATCTGCTTCCTAAAGATCACAGTATTGAAAACCCTATGGGGCAGTTCTGCTCTACAGACTGGCGGGTGCTATGAGTCAAAACCACCTGAATGGTGACTAACAGCTACCGTACAACAGAACCGCACTGAACTGAAATGCAGAAAATTGTAATGCTCTTCAGTGTAGCATTTCTATGATTCTCTTTTCAACCAAAAAGAGTATTCTGGCTCATTTGAAGCATTAAACATGAGACACTACAGGCTATTCCATATATTCCAACTAGAGGAGCATCCAAACAAAGGAGACTGATAAAGTGAGTTGGATGGAGGCCAAAGAGCAACAGAACTCATTTGAAGTTCAGTTTTCCCTTTCATTTCTCTGTGACCCTTCCTCAGGTGGAGAAGCAGTGGAGTCTGTCAGTCACAGGAAGCACAAACTCACACATGAAGACACATCACACGGGGCCGCAGACAGGGCCCTTAGCAAATTTCTTGACATTTACTGCATTAAACTCAAACTTGCTGCCATTGAGAGGACTCTGGCTTGTAGCGACCCTATGCTAGGATCACTGTAATGCCTTCTGCAACTACTCTCACAGTCTCATTTTTTTTTTCCTCCAGGCTGTGGGTCCTTCAGGCCACTCACCTGCTCACCAGGATCTGCTGGTCCAGGTTGCTCCCTGGGTAAATTATACATATCCCGATCTCCAGATCTCTGGCTGACAATATGACTAGATGGTTTGGCAGCTTTGATTTTGTTTCCTCAAAACACTGACTTACTTAAATGTAAGCGTAACAAAGTCTTGACTATTTCAACATTCAGAATTAATTGTGTTAATCATGTTACTTAACCATCATCATTTCCACATTTTTCCATGGACTTTAACAAAAGTTAAGTGTCCCATAGACGATGAATTTCCCTGCTTCCCTCCCTGCTTCCCTCCCTTCAGGCACCCCTGGTAACCACTAGCGAACTTGGGTCTCTGGTAGTGGGACCGTACAGTATGTGTCGTTCACTGAAGATAATGTTTTCAAGATTCATCCGTGCGGTGGTACGTGTCAGTACTTCACTGTATTTTATACCTCAGTTCTGCCTGTTGCTCTCTGGGCGTCTGTAGGAGTCCATCCCCACTTTATTAGGGCCAGACATAGGTAGGTACAAAGATAGATGACAGATAGATGGATACATACATACATAGGTAGATACATAGATAGACACACAGATACATAGATAGATAGGCAGGCAGGTAGGTAAGTAGGTGGATACTGCTGAGTCTGGTCTGATTAATGGAGACTTTATGTGCAATGGAATGGCATGTATGAGTCCATCTTTGTGGCCGTGGTGCCAGTCCACCTCACTCAGGGTCTCCTGCACCCTTGCTGACTGTTTCTCTATTTACCAAACATAATGTCCTCCTCCCCAAACTGATACATGCAGCTCATATGTCCAAAGCTAGTGAGTCAGCCAGTGTTATGTTGCAACCCACAACGTTTTCATTGGCTAGCTTTGGCAAGAAGATTTTCAGGCCTGTCTTTCTAGTCTGCTTTAGTCTAGAAGCTCTGCTAAAACCTATACACCAACGGTGACCCTGCCAGCACATGTGGAAAAGCTTCTAGAATTGCAACAACACAGAAGCCACCCCAGAAGATAAATTGCAGGCAAGTGGTAGAGAAGCTACATCAGGGTACTAAGGGAACGAAAAGATTTCTCGTGATCACAACTCTACCAACAATTTGCCAAAGGAGTCAGTGAGCTCTTTGTCACAACAAGCATTTTTAAGCAGCAACTACGAAAAACAGAGTGATGTAAAAGGGATACAGTATCAGTCAATGGGGTTTTAATAAATTCGGATGCAAATGCATATTTAAATGATAGCTAGTGTAGCTGGTAGTTTCTAGGTGCCAGGTCCTCTTCTGAACATTTTCCACATAGCATCTCAATTAATCTTCCTACCATCTTGTTGTTAGTTGTTCAATAAGTCACTTTCAACTCACAGTGACCCTGTGTGCCATAGAACAAAACACTGCCCTATCCTGTGCCATCTTCATGATTGCTGACATGTTTGAGTTTGTCGGGAGTAAGCCACCACAGAAGAGAAACTGTTGCAGCCTCTGTGTATTCTGAGTGCCTTTCAACTTACTGGCTCATCTCCTAGCACTATATGGTATATTGTTCTATTGTGACTTATAGGGGTTTCATGGGTTAATTCTCAAAAGTAGATCACCAGGCCTTGCTTCCCAGTCTGTCTCATTCTGGAAGCTCTGCTGAAATTTTTATGCCATAAGTGATCCTACTGATATTTGAAATATCCTTAGTGCAGCTCACAACAACGTGCAAGCCAGCCACTACAGGATGACAAACTGAAAGATGAGTGGTGGCCCCAATAACCACCTCCTGCTAAAGATGATGAAACTGATAAATAGAGAGATAAGTAATATGTTGAGAGCTATACAGCTAACTGAGAGGGGACAGTATTTAAACTCAGAGAATGGGGTTTCAGAAGCTACCCCTCTTTTTTTTCCTCATACATTTTATTGTGCTTTAAGGGAAAGTTTACAATCCAAGTCAATTTGTCATACAAAAGCTTGCACATACATTGCTATGTAACTCTAGGTGCTCCCCCTGTCCTATGACAGCACACTTCTGCTTTACACTGTGTACTTTCCATGTCCTGTCATCTCACCCCTGGACAGGAGCTACCCAGTTAGCCTCATGGATCTACTTACACCAAAAAACACACTCTTAGTTTACATCATTTTACATCTCATAGCCCAGTCCCATCTTTGTCTGAAGAGTTGGCTTCAGGAATGGTTTCATTTCGGGGCTAACAGAGACTCTGGAGGCAAAGTCTTTCAGGGACTCTCCAGCCTCCACCCGCTAACCTAACAGACTTTGCCTAGTCTCCGCTAACTCAGAGATTATATAAAAACCTTTTCTTTCATGTTCATATACCCCAAGATTAGATGTAATAACTACTCCACCACTCCACAGTCACAAATGCTGCCCATTTATCATCAAACAGTGATACTATGGTTGTATTTCCTTATCATGTCAATGCATAACCTTAAAATGAACAATAGTTTGCAATAGTGATGAGTGTCCATTAAAAGGGAACAAATTAAAAGCAGACATCATATTTTTACAAACACCTCAACAAAGCACATGACAGTTCTCTGATACTTGAGGACATATTCAAAGAAAATAGTACTTTGCACTATGAATTTGTTTGTGCAGAGGTAGCAAAGCATCATGTGCCCTTGCATCTGTCTCATAGGAGATTCAGAGTCTGGTTTTGACAGCTAGTTCTAATAAAAAAAAGGTTTTAAATGTAAGGTAGAACAGCATTCCAATCAGCACCTAATCACGGTTATGCTTTTCAAATTATATTGTGTCTGCTTTCACCTCCTGCCTATTAAATCTGCAATAGAAACAGAAGTGCTTAAGAAAATCCTTGATCTGTGCATATATATATTTTAATATTAATATGTCAGGCCAGTGGCAATAAGGATATCAGGGAAATAACAGAATTCTCCCCCAGCTGGACATGTTAATTGAGAAGCCAAGTTTGGGAGGCAAAGTTCACATTTGTGCAGATGGCAGGACAATGCAGGGTGAAGGCACAGGTCAGTGTCAGCCTGAATCCTGGCTCTAATGGCTCAAGTCTCTGCTTTTTTCACGTCAGCTGGTCCCTCTGGGCTGTGTAGGTTGAGGAAGTCTGTCTCTCCATTTTTTCTGCCCTTGACTGTGGGGTGGTAATTCCTCATGGGATGTCAATGTGCCTTCTTTTTTAAAAAAAAGGAAAAAATTAGAGAAAGAAAAAGTTCATCATTCTGGTTGAAGAAGATATAAATTACAGCTCTTCCTTTCCTTTTTCCCTTTCCCCATCCCGAATAAAAAGTGTAACTGCTTCTTTTGGGGAGCAGGGGATATTATTATTGTGACAGAAGAGGAGTTGAGCTCTGAGAGACCTGAGATGGTCATTGGCATGACCATCTTTACTTTGTTGTCTGGTCCACTTTAGAATTGATCCACATTTATTGGCAATTTTCTTCCTACCACTTATTGCCTTTGATATGATTTATGGGTCACTCTCTATCCTTCAAATCCAGTAGGATAGTACCAGCAGCCTTTTAATAGTTTCAGTTTCCTAAGTGATATGATTATTTATTATCTCTAATTAAAATTCAGAGTTTGGCTTTCAGCATGAGTCTGGATGTGAAGCTTGTTTTAATGAAAAGAGCAACTGTGAGTGCTAAATTTCTTTATAAAGAGATAACTTACATAATCACGGGTAACCTTTTTCAAGAATATTATCTCACTGTTTATAAAACAATGCCTTCTTTACCTTAGAATTTTTCATTTGCATATGAAAAAAGACATATTTATTGATGCTTTTGACTTGATGCACATTTTTCATTCAGGAATGCTCTTTTCAAACCATTCATACAGCATTGAATCTCTCTTTGAAAACTCTACAATGCTGTCCTTAAAAGATTCCCACGTGTATGTCTGTATGAGCACATATGTAAGTAGACATTAAGAAAGCTCTCAATTGTTGGTTCCTTTTAATAATTTCTAATTAGAAAACTCAGAACCCTTTATGCTTTTCAAGCCACTTACAGGCAGCAGTGACCCTTATCATTCTTCCTTCTCATCCACAAGCCTATTTCTAAACTTATTTTTTTCCATTTAAGAGAATAAAGATCGTATTTATGTCCAACTTTAATGAATTTTTACTAAAGCTACTTCAATCTCTTTTATAACATCAGTAGCAGACACTTGTCATTAAAGTCACACCATATTTGTTTTGCTAATAAACACAGTTGGGGGAGAGAGGACTCCCTACATAATGTTGTTACAGAAATTTTCTTATAAAATTTTTCTCATGAAGGCAAATAAAACAGAGTCAGAGTATAACTATTCTTAAGCTTCAGTGGTGTAATTCATAATTTCTTCTTCAGCTTCTCGATTCTGTCAAATCATCAAGCCATTTATAAGGAGTCACTTTGATGAAACTGATGCCATGGTTTAACTAACAGCTACAATAAAACCAAATGAATGAATCAGTGACACTTCCCACCCTTTGCTTCTTATCTTGCTCAAGCCTCCAATTATAACCATGTTATTGTTAAGCCTTTTTTTGTTTGTTTGTTTTTTTAATTTGAAATTCAGGATCTAATGGTTGAGGCTATGAAGTGAGCAAGCTGAAACTTTTTTTCCCAGAGTTCTCTTGGAATGTATCACAAACCATTGTTAACTGTGCCATCTAATCACACCCCTGTGTATTCTCTCTTTAATTAAGCAAATTAACTTATTCGGCATTTATGTTTTATGCATGAGAAACCCTAGCTTTTAGATTGCTTCATTCGTAGCCTTTGTAATACAGAAACAAGAAGATCTATATGAACATCTTTATCTAGGTTGTGCTAGACAGTATCATGACCAGAGAAGGGAGTTTACATATGCTGAAGGATGTGTGCAAATTAATCAAGACCAAGATTTTACATCTCCATGGGTCTTTGAATATAATGTTTCGTTAAGAGACAAGATTCTTTATTAACCAAATTTGTCCTATAGAGTAAAAATAAATGAGGAAAGATGCTTGTCATGTGTGATTTACATTGGGTGAAAACATTTTATTTTTATAACATATAAACCTTTGTATTGTAGTTTTATTTATTTGTGCATATTTTAGATATCTATAGAGTGCTAGACACAGTGCTAAGAGCTGTAGGGAAAGCAGAGATGAGAAAGTCTCCATCAGGAAATTAAAGAGGGAGCTGACATATATCGAGTGGACTCCACATCAATGTGAAGGTATCATAACAGAGGTAGAAACTGAGATGAACAGTCTCCTAAAGAAATTTATAACTTGGGTTGCAAGGTAGTGGCATGGTGGTTACAGGAAGGACTCTAGGATTAGCTTGTCTGAATTGAAATCTAAGCTCCACAAGCTGCTAGCTATATAACTTCTTTTTGAGTTCCCTAGTTTGTAAAATAGAGATGCAAAGAATTCCCATCTCATTCAAGGAGTAATGAATCTGAATTAGAGTGGTAAGTGTGAGAAAGGCGAAGAGGAGTAACTTTAAAAACTGCTATGAAGATGGAGAAGGTGGTAGCAAGGAATGGCACCCAAGTGTCTAAGATGTAGCTTCATTTTTAGAAAAGTGTTTAAAACCAGAAATCCATGACCAACTCTGCCCAAATGACATGGAGGGAAAAAAAAGGACAAAATAGATTTCCGTGTGTTGTTGTTGTAAGGTGCCATCGAGTCAGGTCCAACTCATAGGGACCTATGTACAGCAGAACAAAAGGCTGCCCAGTCTTGTGCCATGTCCACAATCATTTTTACACTTAAGCCCATCGTTGCAGCCACTGTATCAATCCATCTCCTCGAGGGTCTTCTTCTATTCCACTGGCCCTACAATCTACCAAGCATCATATCCTTCTCCAGGGGCTAATCTCTACTGACAACATGTCCAAAGTATGTAAGACACGATCTCACTGTCTTTGCTTCCAAGGAGTACTCTGATTGTGTTTCTTTCAAAACAGATCTGTTCGTTCTTTGGCAGTCCACAGTACAGTCAATATTCTTCTCCTACACCACAATTCAAAGGCACCAATTCTTCTTATGTATTACTTATTCATTGTCCAGCTTTTTCACTCAAGATTTTAATACATACTGAAAAAAAATACTGCCGATTTTCATTTAGACCAAAAAAAAAAAAAAAATCTGATTTTGGTATAATCCAATCATTCCCCTTGATTCCCTTTGCTATTTAGATGGAATGCTATTAATTATTTTATTCAGAGTTCTGAAAATTCTAGTCCACAGGGAAAGGCTACAATGAGGGAGTGAGTTTGGGACTTTCCTCTATACATCATGTAATTCCACTTTGGTCTGAAGATCTGGCATGTTGGCACTCTCTGTGATTGGAAGTGTACATATTCACTTGCTAAACCAGAACTGTAAATTAATTGTTTTTAAGTTACTATGGAAAACCCTGGTAGCTTAGTGGTTAAGTGCCATAGCTGCTAACCAAAAGGTCAGCAGTTCAAACATACCAGGTGTCCCTTGGAAATTCTATGGGGCAGTTATACTCGGCCCTATAGGGTCGCTGAGTCAAAATTAACTCAACAGCACCAGGGTAAGTTGCTACAAGTCAGAATCAACTCAACAGCAATGGGTTAAGTTGCAGGTAAAAGTCATGTCAGACATTTATAATTTATTTCTAAAATAATTTGTAAAAGCAATGATTAAATCTTAATCATTTGAGCATGATTTTGGCTTACAGTAATAATCCCTAACAATTTATACTTGACTATTCCGACTCGACGGCACTTGGCTTGGCCATAGAATACTAGTAAGTTCTATATTTTTTTAATAGTATTTTCATCTTCCTGTCTCTTTTGCATTGGTGTGATTTCGTAATTTAAAACCTCTCACCACATCTCTTTGGGTTTTCTAGTCCATAAAATAAGATGTAAAGAAATACCAAGTGAACTGTCTTATGAGACATCAGTGGAACAATTCAGAGGACTGGCGTCATAAAGTACTGTGTCTCTCTTTGTCAGTTAAAATGTTGTATCAGCTAACTGCTCAAATTTGTTTTCAGTGTGAAATACCTCCCTCCTTCCGCAAAGCACAAAATTCATCTCAGCTGATCTTACTAAATATTTTTTCATCTAATCGTTTAAATAATTCTTAGTACCTGTGTTAAACATTAAAATGCATTTTGATGCATGATAAATCTAAGTATTCTACAATTTTTGATTCGTTCTCTTTGAGTGAAAGGGAATAAATACTGCTGCATTATTGTCAATGTTAAAGCAAATAATAGAAGTTTTAGTGTATCCTCTGAAAATTCATTCATACTCCAGTCAGCTTGATGAACATTGCTTCTCTGTATACACAGGTCATTGCAGAATCTATGTTGCACGTGGCCAGTAACAACATAATTACTTACTGTAAGCGTGTCCACAGATCTGCTCTACATTTCATTACTACTATCACAGCTTAGTCACATGACATTATGAGAGATCTTCAAGTCCCCAGTCTTTGACCACAGACCCAAGCAGGTGTTTGCTTAATACTCTGGTCAAAGATCAGTGAGTTAAAGGTTAGGGCAGGGAGAGGGAGAATAGAGGGGTCAAAGCACTTGCAGGAGGGGGGTGAGACTTGATCTTCTTGGGTGTGGAATAGTCGAACCTCAAGGTCACCCATTAGTGATCCTGCCTCTAAGGACTGTGAGATGTCAACAATAAATTTACCATGCCAGAACCTTTAACCCTCTTAAAGCTGTAAACACCAGGATCCAAGGCCAAAACCCAGGAGGAAGGGACTGCAGGAGAATGACTCACACAGTTGTCTGAGGGATGTGGCATGTATGTCCTTTAGGCTTCCCTCTTTCCAAGCAGACAACAGAGAAAAAAAGTACTGACTTTGTTTGATGTTCAAGTTTTCTGTGCCAACAATACATCCAAGCATGGGCTATAGATGACATATAAATATGGTGTAAATAGCATTGTTAAATTGTCACATTTGCTTCCTGTTATCAGTGTATCCAAGTGACAGAAAGCCTACAGAACACTTAGAAACAATCAATCCTTTAAAGACAATGTGATTAACATATGATATCAGAAAATTTTCTCTTAATAACAACTAGACTAGTATAAGGCAGACTACTGGTTAAAAAAAAAACAATTTATGTTTGGATGGTGGACATAATTTTGCTTAACACATCAATCACCTCATGGAGTAGTGAATTCCAAATTTACTGTCAAGACTTACATAACATGGACAAAAACACCTTCACCATACTGCTGAAATCATTATTTAAAGAAATGTAGAAGCTTCCACCGCAGTCATGCCATACATTAGAGCATTCTGAGACTAATGACTTCTACTAAATATTTTGTATGCATAACGTAATTATTTCTAAAATTAACCATTTTTTAAATATGTCAGAAAGTTCTGTTCAAAAACAACTCCCTACCTGTAGACATCCATGCACTGTCAGAACTTTGTTCATTCTACTATCATTTGTGACCATTTGGGAAGACGAGGGCTTCTTTTTATTAAAGTCATATTTCTTAGAAGAGCAAGGTATTTTTCAAGTGATTACATAAACCAAAGAATTAACCAAAGTGTGTGGTGCAGAAAACAAATGTCACCTATGAGTCAACTCCAACTCATGACATCCACAGATGTCCACATATGTGTCAGAGTAGAACTGTGTTCCACAGGGCCTTTAAGGGCTGATTTTTGAAAAGCATATTGCAAGATTTTCTTTTTAGGCACCTCTAAGAGGCCTCAACTGCCAACCTTCGATTAGCACCTGTCTTAACTGTTTGTGCCACTCAATGGCTAACCAAGGAAGGCATATCCCATAGACCCAGAAATGATCATTCTTTCGGAAGACTTTCCCCTCAATCACGTGTTAATCTCTAACTTCTACTAGGTGCATATGTAGGAAACAACCTGAATGAGTTTCTGTAGGAGCTATGGGACTTTGTGGAGATGTTTTTTGAAGACTTTGCCCAGGACTTTTCTACAACTTCTTCCCACTATGGAAAATGTGTATTATAGACAAACAAAAGAACCAAGCAGGATCTAGTTTTTTGTTGTTTGTTTGTTTTCCTGCTTCTCCAAACTTGATGTCCCTTCCCTTCTGTCTTCTTAGTCCTCGCTACAGTCACACTAACTTCCTTTCTTTCTCCCAAAGCCACCAGAGCTCCCTACTGGCACTCTCACTTCATGTGGCTGCCTCCTTCTCCTCAGCCAAGTGTCAGTTCCCAGATCACATGCTTGGAAAGTCCTACCTTTCCTCTTCTGGCTGGGGTGGCTCCACAGCTCACATCAACAGACTCCAGCTTTTTTCCTTCCTCCATTTTCTTCTGCATACTTATCAGTATCTGAAATTATTGTATTCAGTATTTCGTGTGCTTATAACTTGTCTCTCCCCGATCAGAATTTAAGCTTGTTGAGAGCAGATACTTTGTTCTTATTCATGAGTATTTCCCCAGGGAATAGAATATAGAATATTTATATTAAAGGCCATGTGACTCTAGTAAATATTTCTTAAAGACTAAGAAAGTAAAAACCAAAGTCATTGTGTCAATTCCAACTCATAGCAACCCTATAGGACAGAGCAGAAATGTTTCACAGAGTTTCCAGGGAACAGCTGGTAGATTTGAACTGCCAGCCTTCTGGTTAGCAGCTATAGCTCTTAACCACTGTGCAACTAGGATTTCCTCTTAAAGGCTATCACATATTTATCGAACATACGCTAGATATCAGGCAATATGCTAGATAATGGCGTACAGGTGAGAGTCACTTTTGCATGACTAGAAAATCATACTGCCACAAGACAAACAACTCAGAAGCATACTCTCCAGTCATCACAAGGAAGGACCCTAAATATATATGTTATCCATTATATGAAAGTCAAAGCACTCCTCTTAGACTAAATGTTACTTTCCTACATCATGTTAGCGTATTTACCAGATATTGGTCACATTTCCCACAACATTGTCACATTCTTGATCAGACAAGGATCCTCTCTAAGATCAATGATGGAAGGCCACAGGGACAGGAGGACAGAGGTGCAACAAAAGAGCAAGGATTCCCATGCAACAGAGCAGCCCAGTGCTTCTTCCTGGAAAGATCCTTCATCACAGTTGTGCAACAACTTTTGTTCTCAGGACGCTGCCTGCTTAGATTTGGTGGCCCTTCCTCTGTATTTTGACCCTAGCTCATCCTAGCTTTGTTACTTACTAGGGTTTGACTTTGAGACAGTCACTTACCTCTCTGTGCCACATGTTTGAATTGTAGTAACAGCACCTGCCTCAGGTTGTTATAAGGATTACATGAGGCAGCAGAAATAAAGCACTCAGAGTCTGACAGAAGATACAAGCTCATTACATGTTGGCTAATGTTGTTGTTAGCTACCATCAAGTGGACACCCAATACACAATGTTTGTCTCCGTCTTATGTCACCCCCATGATCGGGGTGACATAAAGTTTTCATTGGCTTACATGCAGAGGCAGATACCAGGCCTTTCTTTCTAGTTCCTCTTTATCTGGAGGCTTCACTGAAGCTTGCTCAGTATCATAGCAACATGTAAGCCTCCATCAACAGATGGCTGATGGCACTTAACATAAGATGTACTGGATCTGACACATGGAAGGTGAGAATTCTACTAGAGACCCACCACCATAGCATTATCATTATGATGACCCCTGGTAGGTCAAGTCCTCCCGTATATTTTCTTTGGTTTTGTTCCCCTTCATGTGTAGAATGGCATTTCTGCAAAACCCTGTTCCACATGACACTGCTGCCGTGTACACATTTAAGTAGAAGATCTGCTTATGCTCAAATCGGCTGTGAACCTACTGTTGTCATGAATCCAACTTTTTAAACCCTTGCGGTGACTACTTCATTTGCCAAATACAGTTTTAAGTTCAGCTCACTGCTGGGAAATGCTGCTTGTCTATGTTTGCCTATTAGGTGTGCAGGATGGAGAAAGTGAAGGGAAATCTGTATCCACAGAGCTAGAAGCCTGCATGGTCCTGGAAACAGCATCTGAAAAGGAGGCAGGACAGAAATTAAGAAATGAGTTACTCTTCCATGGCCAGTAAATATTTGATGGGCTAGTTTATGCTAGATGCTTCCTCTGATTTTCGCTTAAATTATTGTTAATATTACTGCCCTCTCTGAATTTTTGACCACCTGGATAGCCCATGGTTCCAACATTCATCAAGTTCAACACACTTTTTTTTTTTTTCCTTTCACTTGTGATTAAGTGGAAATATACAATCCTAATCACACTTTTGTTTTAAGCATCCCATTCTAGATATTGTCTTAGGCTGAATTTTCTAAGGAAGAAAAACCGGTAACACATATACATACAAGAAAAGATTTATATACAGAGTACAAGGAAAGATTTATATATAAAAGAAACAGCTCACACAATCACAGAAGCTGAACATCCCATGTCCTGGCACAAGCCTCAGGTGGCCATGGGAGCTGGTGAACCCAAGATCAGCAGGTAGGAGATCAGAGTTCTAGATCACTGGTTGTGTAGGTCTGTGGATACCAAGCCAGCAGCAACATGGAGCTGCAGAGGCTGGCGAACCCAGGATCAGCAGGATAGGAAACAGGACTCTCATGCGCCATCTGTAAAGTTGATGAATCCAACAGCTGCTAGTTCAGGTCCAGGAACCAGATGCCAGAAGAGAGCAGGAGCTGCTGGCTACTGAGAGCAGACCAGCAGTAGGTGGTGGAAGGCAGAACTGAGAGGGAGGAATCCACCGCAGGCCCCATCCTGCCACTTGATACAGCAGTCAAATATGGAGTAGCCAAATTGACACAACCCTGACCACCATAGATACCTTGACGTGTATTTGAGTATATCATGGTGTCAATATAATGACGGATATGATAATTGCTGGGTGTTTATATGCAGAGATGCCAAAGACTCTGACACAATCTAAGGATTTATAATATAGCTAGTGGGAGAGGCAATCTCAGGTCAGAACTGATAAAAAGAAATTAATTCTGATTAGGGGCATTATCCGAGGAGCTGATGACAGTGCAAAGAAGACAAGATCGACCAGCCTGGAACACAACATACTTGATGGAGAGTGAGATGGTATGGGACAGGGATATGAGACATGTTATTGGGACTTTGAATATCAATTAATGGGTTTAGACTTGTTCCATGAGAAAATAAGAACATGAGAGATTTTTAGCAGCAAATAACACAGTCAGATATTTGTTTCAAGGTGGTAGCTCTTCCCACAATGTATGTTAGAGTGTACAATGTTAAAGAATGATTAGGAAGTTACTTCTACTGGCCAGAGAAACGTTAAGTACTACGTCTGCTAACCAAAAGACCAGCAGTTCAAATCCACCAGGCTCTCCTTGCAATCTCTATGGGGCAGTTCTACTCTGACCTCTAGGGTTATTATGAGTCAGACCCGACTTGATGGCAGTGGATTTGGTTGTTTTGGTTTCCTACTGGCCAGGGATGAAAGACAATGGCCTGTATTTGGCAACTTTTCTGCAGCAGGTTGGTAAAAATGTTCTTGCATTTAAACTTCAAAACAACTTTAAAATGCGGGTTCTTTTCTTTCTCCTGCTTCATTTTCTTTTCCTCCTTCTGCTTTTATGAACAAAGGAACAGCACTAAGGATGTTCAGTTACTTGCCCGGGGTTACAGTCTATCAGTACAGAGCTAAAATCTAAACCTGTTTCTGCTCAGATTCCAAGTCCTGCACTCTACACTAACACCATGACATGATGTCCTCCTGCAAGACAGGCAGAGCTTGGATGCTGCATACATGTTGAGTTGTCCAAGTAGAATTTCTATCTTGTCATTTCAGAAAAATAACTTCAGTTCTGTAGTCTTTAAAATTTAATGGAAGAACTTTATGATTTCCTTTTAAGGGAGAAACATTTATTTAAAGACTAAAAGGAAAGATGTTAGAAATATATTAGTACGTGGTTGTTTGATTTAGAAGACACCTGAGTTCAATGCTCTTCTGAACAGTATTTCAGAAGGTGCTGGTGCACACAATCCAATAGATTTGGTGAGCCAAAGAACTAAATGAAGTGAAAGTGCTGGGGTCTGGTATAAAAATACACAATCATCACTGTCTTCTAAAAAAACAGCTTCTAAACAAGACAGCTAATTCTGTCTTTACCTTCTTCATTTATGCCACATAAATCCAGCAAACCAATATCAATGTACCTAAAAAACAAACTTAAAATAGAAGAAAAAAAGTTATAATTTTTTTTATCTTTCCAACCAGAAGTAGAACCATATTAACAGCCTAGTATACCTACCAACCAATAGCTTCTCCATGAAATCTAGAAGGCAATCATTTCTCCTAGTCTATGTTCATAGCTATACAGTAAAGAAAGAAAAAGAGAAAACTTTGACCCTTTGTGACAATATTGGTACACATTCTCCAGAAGACTTGGAATCATGACCAATTAAAGCTCAGTTTCTGGTGATGTTCGAGAATATTTAATTTGTCTTCCAAATGGGCTGCTGCTTTGTTAGGCATACTGTGAGTGATGCTGGGTGCACCTGTTTATTTTGTTCTCATTACACATGAGTATATTTTGGTCTGGAAGTCTTCATGCCAACAAATGAAACCCTATTTTAATTCCAGGAAACATAAGAAACATTGAAATGACTCTGCAAAACAAGAACACGACCCAAAGGCAACAAAATCATGACAATAAATGATTTTTGTCTTTTTATCTAAAGTTATATCTTTCTAAGAATCAAGAGCATCAACAGTATGTTTCCATTTTTGCAATGTATATATGTATTGTGTATTTTTTTCCCTCCAACTTCAAACATCCTTTGAAAATCACACATGCTTTCTAAAAATAAGAAATGGCTCTAAAGCGAAAGAGGAAAAGTAATCTTTCCTAACCATCATATTTTTAGAGAAAAAAACCAAACTGCTTTAAAAACTGAAAGACAAAGAAAGTACATTTCACAATAAATTATTCATTGTGCTCATTTTGGATCAATATTTATAGATATTCACATGCTTCTTATAAAGCTTGGGAAATTCTTTTAAATGTCATAATTTCCTCCTCAAAGCCAATGTCAGAAGCACAGCTCAGTGCTGACAATAAATGAATATTTGGTATGCATGTTCTATTTTTTCCCAACCTTACGCATCAACGTAGCTTGATACAGTCTTCTACCATGATACCAAGTTACTGACACACTACATTCCTCCAAGTGGCTGCACTTTACAGGAACAAATAAAGAGAGAAGCTGGTTGCTCTGGCCTGTTTAATGAAAATGGAAATGTCACCATGATTATGGTTCTTATCCCTGAGTGGCACAGTTAAACATTCAACTACTAGCTGAAATATTGGTGGTTCAAACCCACCCAGAAATGTCTCAGAAGACAGGTCTGGCAATCTGCTTCCAAAACTACTAGCCACTGAAAAGCCTATGGAGAAGTTCTGCTTTCAAATACACAGGGTCACCATGAGTCTAATGCAGTGGCATCTAACAACAGTATAATGGTTCTCAGTTGGAGAATTTGGGGTAGAGATGTTAGCATTCAATTCCATGAATCCACGTAAAAGGAGCAATGATGATTCCTAGACAGCTTAAGGACTAAATGGAGGAAGCCACTGCTGTAACTCACAGCTTCTGGAGAACTGCCTTCTGTCTGTGGTCTACTGGGGACTCCCGTTTGAACGTGATGTTCAGAAAAGAGAATGTTCAATTGGAGAATGCCCTGCTTTACTCCTTTGATGCCTCCATGAGGTCATCATTTCCTTACCATGAAAAAATTGGCACCTCTAGGCCTCTCTTCTCAGGCTTTCTACAGGTGTATTGCACAGTGAGAGAAAGGTGGGTTTCCAAGCTGCTATGCAATTAACGCACCCACCCTGTTTAAGAACCCAGTACATTTTCTGCTTGACCTATCAGAAAACATTTTATGTGTATCTTACTAATTAGGATAGTAGGGACAGGCCAAATCTGTTGAAAAAATTAAATGAAAGCAAGATCCCTTTTTCTGAATGCTTGCTTTTCTTAATTCAAAGCAAGTGTATAAGAATTTTATAAATTCTAAGCATAGTAAAAAAAATTCAGAGATCATCATCATTATTATAACTGATTGGATGATTGTCTTTTCTATTATGCTAAAGAGATAGGACCATGAAATTATGTAATTTTTGTTTTAGGGAAGACTAAAATACAGTCTAAACCTCAAAATCATGGAGATCTCAGTTCAGCAAAGTTCTCGTCTGGGTCTTACAATCATTGATCTTGACATGTCACAAATGTTGCCATTAGCTACCATCCATCCTGACTTATGGAGACTCCATGTACAATGGAAAAAACACACAAAAAAATGCACCATACCCATTCCTTGCCCATGATTGGTTGTGGATTGAACTGTTGTGATCTATAGGGTTTTCAATGATTGATTTTTCAGAAGCAGATCAGTACACCTTTCTTCCTAGTTTATCTTTGTCTAGAAGCTCTGCTGAAACCTGTTCAGCAACACACAGCCAGTCAATGACATATGGGTGGTAGCTTCACACAAGGTCAACATCTGGGAATCAACCCTCGTCTTCTGCATGGAAGGCAAGCATTCTATCACTGAACCACCACTGCCTCATGTGCCACAAAAGGACACCTCCAGAAGAATGGCCGGGCTTTCAAAGGGTGAGAAAAAAACAGCATCACAGCTCAAGTGAGTTAACACCAAGTTTGCTGTGTTTATAAAAGCTCGTGTGTTTTTGATTCTTAATCATAAAATCATCATGTGATTAAAATGACTTTTTTCAATAAATTTATTGCCTTCTTAGGTAGCCATAGCAATTCAATCACTGTATTAGAGTGTGTAATCTAGCATATTAACAATAATTTTAGCTAAGAGAATGCTCAGCAATCTTCAGGTTTAAAGGTGTTACCTTACTGAAAGCAATCATTAATATCAAATATTACTGTTGTACAAAAAGTGCTATACGCAAATTTGATACGTATCAAAAGTTTTGCAAAAACATTTCTTGAAAATAATTAATGATAATCTGAACTTGATCTTTCCTGGTAGGATATATCTTATAGCCAAGTGAAGAATAAAGTATTTCAGTTATATTTGTTTTTCTAATATATAGATACATCCCGAGTTGAAACAACTTTTCTTCTTTTTTAATCAAAACACACCAACACAGGGTGAAAGCCGATGAACACCTTTTCTATTTTTATTTGAACTCCCTTGCATCTCTAGAGAACACCAATGCAGTCTAGGAACTTGCTAGAAGCCTAAAGCTATGTCCTCAGAGACTTTTTTACAAGACTACAATGCCTCAGTGACTTTCTGCATCAGCAATTCCATCTTTAGGGCACAAAGATTGATTTTCTTTCTCCTTGCAAGTGAAAGCCCAAAGTGTGTGCCCTCTGCCTTCTACCCAGAGAGATGGACAATACAACCACCAGGCTCAGCTTGAAAAATTCGTCTGGGAAAAGCTCCCACTACCTTTATGCTTCTCACCAGGTTAAGTGTTCCATATATCAATAAAGGCAAGCTCTACTAACCCAGCTGCCCATGACAGCTACACGCCTTGGTTGTCTTTAGCTGAATTTCGGTGACTTTCCAAATCTGCTACATAGAAAGTCTCATGCAAGATCTCAGCGCACTCATAAACACTGAGGATGAAATTTTGAAATTGGCTTAAAATTCACATCTAGATCTAGAGCTACAGTAATGATAATAAGGTGTTAATCAGGAAATAAGTAATGTAGTCATACATATGTGCACATTACAAATACTATTTGTAGTTGCTTTAAACATTCAAGTGGCTTACATGTAACTAGATTGCTCAGCAATATAAGTTTTGGTATTTCAAAACTAGGAAAGTCCCGTTTTTAAAGCATGCTTGGAAGTCTCAGAAAAACATTTGGATTTTTAACTGAAACAGTTGGGGAAAGGGAAAGAGCAAGTTTTAGTCAGCATCAACGATGTATCTCTTTCCAGATGCGTTATTTTTGGGGCTTTAAGAAAGCAGCTTTCTGTTGTATCCCAAGACAAACTAGGACAGCGTATAGATATGGGGAGTTCAGATATACAGTCATCTATCATACAGGCAGTAGATCAACTCAACTCCATATTTATCAGCAATGTTGGAAAATACAAACTTAGTTAAACAGTGACCACATATTTTCCTATAAGAGAAACCATTTTATGTTGTTTATTTGCATCAAAGGTATGAGAGTAATTATATGACATGTTTCCTGCACTCTATTTCTTTACAAGTCAAATATATAGTTTTGATTCTAACTCAAATCTGAAGAATACTCAAGTTGTTTTCATAGCAATTATGCTAAAATTGTAGGTAGAAAGTGATACTCATCATTTTCTCATTATCATCTGAGGGCTGAAATTTTCTAGAAGAAAGTTACAAAAAAGAAAACTCATCCCTTGAAAAACAAGTCAAACAAATAAATATAGCCTTGAGCTAAGGTATGAAAATTGGTGATTCAGCTTTGTTGAAATAAACTATATGAATAATTAGAATTTGTAATACTGTGGGACATTTCAAATTTGAAATAATAATTTTTAAATAATCACAAGGTTGCATATCTTTAATGCCATCATCTAAAACACAAAATACTTAGAAAAATAAATTGTATATCTCTAGTGCTATATTAATAATAAATGTGGTTTGTTTTATTCACTTTTCATTTCATATTTTGCTTTCTATAGTATAACTACTTAAAAAATGTTCTGATCAGAGTAAGCCATAAATTGTCAAATAAATTAATGTTCTTTGTTATGTCAAATACATAGCACTTGTTTAGATTCTGCTTAATAAGAGATCTTTATAAAGTCCTTCAGATTTAAAAAAAAAAAAAACCTATTGGAATAAAATTTGAAGAAAATGTTCATAAAAGAAAGAGAAATCTTGTCAATTTCCATCAAGATGTGTCCTGGTTATGGGGAGATACACAATTTTGTATAAGATAAGGAAGTGCTTTTACTTTTTATCCTTAACAATAAAAAGTAAACAAACAGAAGATATTTACAGTCTCTCTATTGCTCTCATTAGCAAAAATCTAACAAGAAAATGATCATAAATAGTGTTGACTTTATATTCCTTTTTTTTTTGTCATGGTGGGGGTGGGATTGGTGATGAAAAGGTCAAATTAAAATGATATATGCCAAATATTAGTAGCCTTTTAAGAAGCCGTTGCTCATGGCCCTTAACCCCACACAGATGGCAAATAAGGGCAGAGCAAAGGAAATTAAGATGATAGTGTGTTGACAGGAACAAGTAGACTCCAGTTTTCATCCCTATAGACAACAGGAATGACATCACATCTTTTCAAACTGACATATTAATGAATTTAGCAACACCTGAACTTTTCTGGCAGAGGGCACCTTTGACACCAGCATGTTCTTCCATGTCAGTAATAATAGGATTCTATAACATTCCCTCATTCCATATTTGATGGCTGAATTACCTTTTGGGCTCTAACAAGTTGACAGGGGTTCATTTTGCTTCCTCTTTTTATGACACCTTCTTTGCAGGTGAACTGGAGACGTAATGACTTCTGTTTTTTTTCTTTTCTTTTTTTTTTTTTTTTTGGTCCTGAAGGATTCCTAAATGTCATTGAGAGACTCAAGACATCTCAATCTAGCTTAATGCAAACAGAAAGCCAAGGGTTTTTAGAGGTGAATTGGATCTTGCTAATGAAGAAGCATCAGTCTTTGCAGGGCATGAAGCTTGTTAGTTCGAGTTAGGTGAGAGCCACAGGTTAGGGTTCAAGCACGACACATGGTGTGACTAAAGATGTCTTTTACATATATATGTATATATACATATATATATTTGTGGGTCTTTTAGAAAACATAATTTAATGGTTGAGAAACAAAAACAAGGTATGACAAGTCCCTGTCTGTATTTGGGGATAAGCCAAAGGAAAGGTAATGAGTTCTTGCCTCAGAAATTTGTGAGTATGGGCTCTCAATTATGATATAGTTCAAATACGTGAACTTTAAACGCGTGACTAGTAAAGCCACACTGTAAATACAAGTGCCTATTCCTGGGGACCAGCAACTCAACTTTTCTGTTTATCTCTGTTCTTCAGCCTTAAAATGTTTTTAAATTTTTCTCTTGAGTGTGACACAACAGTTACACAGTTATCTCTTCATTTAATTTTCTGTATTTTACATGATAAAAAAAGTGAGAAATACAATACTTGTGGCTATCATTAATTTACAAAATGGTCATGAAGCCTAAAAGGGGAAAAAAATCCTCCCAAACTGAACGAAACTCAGCAGTGTTATAACTTCATGTGCATATGTCGTTTAGAAATTCTGTTTGCTGTTTCTTTCTGGTATTACTCATCTGACCACTCAGCATGTGGGGAAAACATAAAAATGGAAAAATCCGGTTCACACAATGACATAAAATTGTAGGTGAATAAAGCGAAAGCTTCCAGCAAAACCAAACTTGAGTGTGGAAGTAACTAACCAAGGCAGAGAAGGTTAAAAAGGCTGTTTTCAGCTGTTAGCTCACAACCACCCTCAAAGTTTGAGAATACTCTGCAAATAATGTCTCAAACTATTGAACAGTGATGTTTTCAACTTGGCTTGCCATACCAATTCCCTTTCTTTTTTATCTTCAAATCTATAATAACCACAGTCAAAACTTCTCAGTTTCATCCTATTCCTTTGAAAATGCAGGACCTGACATTTTTAAAATAGCCCTGTCACTGCAAGGCAGCCCCTTTCTGGGTCTGTTCTGCTGTTTAGAATCCATATAATTATTAACTGTTGGGTTTACCCCACCCCATTTATGAGAAGAAAATTATTCCTCGAAAGATAAGGATAGTTTCTCAATTAAAACGCTTCCAGGAGCTGCGGCCTCCATGTCCTTTTAGGAAAAACACACAATTACATTTAGTTATAACAGGTAAAATAATGACTTTTTCACCTGTCAACTGCTAGCTTAAGATTCCCACACATGTAGGCCATTTCTGTTTCATCTGTTCTTTGAATTTCAGCTGCTTTGCTTTTCAATGCCTACGCTTCGCTGGTGTCTCCTTTGTGTCTGAAACTCTCACACTGAGTTCTCCCTCTTTGGTGCTGGGCTTTCTTTTCACAGTGACATTTCAACATAAACAGTCAATATTCATTACCTCAAAGGAGACTTCCCTCCTATTGCTGACCAATTAAATACCAGCTGAGATTCGCAGACAAAGGTAAAGGCGCTGTAACACAGACAGGCTGGGAGCATACTCTGCTCCCTTAGAGGAAGAAAAATTGTAAGCAAAACAAAGAGAACTGGGGATTGAGGGACTATGTCCAAGAGACACAATTCCGTTGGATACGACTGTTCCCTATCTTTTCATCTGGCATACTACAGAGTGCGGGTCTTTTGATGTTTTTATTGTTTTAATTTTATGTTATTATTATTATTTTGTAATAATTCACCACTAGGCATTTTTTGAGGTTTCTGAGAAGGACAATCTGCCCTTAATTAGTTCCTGATTGAAGATGGCCATATTGGCATAGGCTGTTTACTCAGATGCTGAGGATCTGACCTTTATTTTCTTACTCTGCTGACTAATTTGATTTCGCTTGATTTCTGTATTTCTCCACCACACAAGAGTAACTCGGGTGGCGCCACTTAGAACATCCGTGGAGACTGAGCCTTTGCCGGTGAACTCTCCTCTGTATCGGGAACCACAGGGAATGGCTGTGAGACTCCTCACCAACTAAGTCCCCTAAACCATGCATTCACTCCTGCGGGGGGGCGGCGGGTGGAATAATGCATTCTTGTAATTTTCCTTGAATCACGTAACAGCTCAATTCCCCTCGTGCACTGTCCACCCCCTCCCCCCACAATCACACTTTCTCCAAGATTGCACAGAAGAAAGATATAGAACACTTAGGAACCTGTTTTAAGAAACTTTGATTGATTCTTTTTTCGGTAATTCTACAAATATTACACTGTTTCTCCTTTTCTTTTCCACAGTTTGAGTAGTATTTTTGTACTAAGCTGCAAGACATTTTCTTTTCACGAATGAATGGTGCAAAGAAATTAGGCACCCAAGTTGTTTTCTTTGTAGAATCATCCCGCAAGTCACCACTATGCCACCTTCATAGAACAGTCTTGTCTTCAGCGACACCAGAGCCACATGGGGGGTTGAGCTTTATGTTTGAAATGCAAACCGAACTTAAAAGGCTGTAATGCAAACTGCTATCAAGCCTGCCAACTGCAAATTCAGTGTTTTCTTAAGGACGCCCTCAGATTATATTCTTGTGCAAAGAGTTACCTTAAGGCAGAAGGTTACAAATAAAGTACATAAACCACATCATTTTCGTAAATAAATAAATAAATGCTAAATACATGTATAAATCCTGATTCTGCCATCTATTTTAAAAGCAATTATGATATTCCTCAAGAAAACAAAACAAAACCTGCCATTCTGGACAGCAATCCACGTTCAAATTCCTTAGAAATAGAACTAAAATCAGTAATTAATACTCAAAGTAACGCGTGGTCCAAAATATAGGTGTTATGTTAATTAAGCTGCTTCAAGAAGTGGTAGACGGGTTTGATTTTCTGAGAGGCCTGTATACATTATTGCTCTGTTTTGTCTTGTGAAAAATGAAAATGTACTTCATCCAAGAAGGTAAACTTGTATTTCTTTCAGTATCATTTTGATAAAGAGGAAATTTATCTTACAGGAATTGTGTTGTTTTTTTTTCTTTCCTCCAAGCCAGATTAAGTGAATTTAATTATCAGAGAATTTTATTTTCCATTTGTACTTCCAACAGCTAGAGGGCACAAAAGAATGCTTTACCTTAACTTGTTTCTTTCTTTTCTTTTTTAAAAAAATATTATTATCACTGAGTAGAACTAAATAGACTGGGAAATAAACTATGGTGAAGACTGGCAGATTTTATTGCAACTTCCTGCTTCAGATGTCAGTTTGTTTGTTTTTTTTTCCCCCCTAGTGGGAATGCAAATTCTACATTCCAGTAATCTGTGCAAACGATGTACAAGAATTTCATACTCCTAAAATAAAAAGTACACTCTAAAAATAAGAAACTCAGACTGGGGCATAATTATCCCAAGTTTGGCCCACCATAATATTTCTGGACTATTTTGCAAAGCTCTTTGTTCAAAAGCAATATAAACACATGTTTAACCTTTATTATTCTAGCATCTTAAATATTAATGTTGGTTGTGATTCTGCATTAACAACATCTATTATTTTTGCACTAATAAGAGGCTTACAAGAATAAACATGAAAGGCTTGGAGCAACCATCCTGTTGATTAAGAAAACAATCAGTCATACTCGAAGTGAACATTTCCATCAGGTCTCAGCAACGGGCATCAGGCTTCAAGAGCCACACAAGAGGCTCTAAGCCACAACTGTAAGTTTTGCAAGCCACCCCCCTCCCCACATACACACCCCCGTCTTGTAAGTCTAGCCACTAATAGTCACTAGTCAAAGGCATTCTTTTTGGACCATTTATTTGAAAGCATAATACTTTGGTATTTTTCTGCAAGTAACACTAATAAACGTCAGGAGGAGTCACATCTGTTGCTGTAGTACAAAATGGGTTGGGCCTCAATAGCATAATATATATAAACACTTTTTCCCCCTAATGAACTGTACCACCCCCTTAGGCATAAATGAGTTGGATCTGGATAGAGTGCCATTTGCCAAATTGTAAATTGCCTACATTTATTTTGGGAGTGCACTAAACAGAGTGCTAATTGCCTTGTTTAGCACTTTCCTTTCTTTCATTTGCACTGGTGTAAAATCTTAGTAAATTAACTCAAGGCTTTTATTATGTAGGTAGCATTTGAACAACCAAGAATTAGTGAGGAGGCAGCATGAAAGGACTGATAAAAGAGGAGTTGGCTCTACCCATAATGCCATTTATATGTCCCTTGAATTAAAAGGATGGAATTAACTTTTAATCCTTGGGCTTTTTAAATAGCTGATGTTAACACAGAATGTATTACGCAGCCATTTTATTCAAATTTGCTCACTTAAAATGGGTAGAATGTTAACAACTATGATCATATGGGGGAAAGTACAGCTAGCTGTATTCATATACGCAAGTGTATATATTAAGATTCATTCCAAATAGCAATTTATATAGTTGCAGTGAATTGCATAGTCAAGATTCCGGCTTATTGTCAAAGACAAAACACTTCAAAGTCATTAACATCCACTGCTGTGCAGTAGCCTATGGAAAATGAGTTGAGAGACACATTGCCTTTCCTAATGGACAGGTGTGTGCTCCAGAGAAACCACTGCAGGCTTTAGCAATGCACAGAAAGCATGCTGGCTGTTTGGATGTTAATGACATAGGCAAAGAGTCCCGGTGGGATGAAGGTCTTACACTCCTACAGGTGGTCTGCTGGAGGGGAGGAGGAGGGTTGTCCAGGGAGTTGTGGAATCTTGCAGATGCATGATTCTGTATAAACTTAAATTTTTCTCCTCAGTATTTTTGAGCAATGCTTTTCATCATGTTTTTCCAGATTCTTTCAAACAGAAGTGCACTCTCAAAGTTTTGCCTTAAAAAAAAAATCATTGCAAATGATGATTTAAAATAAAAAGCAATAAAGAAAGCCATTTGTCATGTTTTTTCTTAATATCCTTTTCCTTTAACGTCTTAAAAGATGTGTTTAGATAGAAATCTGCCAACAGGAAAAACTGAATGATGAAAAAAATACATTTCACTTCCTTTTTATGTTAGCCTCCTGTACAATGAACCATGCAGTTTATTAACGGAGAGACTAAAGAAGATACTGTATACTAGGGCACATTCTCTGATTTCGGGACTCTACTAGGAGTCTTGGTGGAACAGCAATTGAAGCACTGCTAAAAGAAAGATTGGCAGTTCAAAATCACCAGAGGCAGAACAATATGGTCACCTTATTTCATAAAAAAATTTATAGGGGAATGTACATTTTCAGTCAGTCATAATAAAAAAAAATTTCAGACTTTGAAACTCTGTGTGGTGGTGTGAGTTGGAATCAACTCAATGGAAGTGTTTTTTTTTTTTTTTTTTTTTTTGGTTGTGTCCTTATCTGAGTGCACACCAAATTCACCACATTTCATCCAGCTTTTGAAGATATATTCAGATGAGGTATAATTTGTGTTGTGGGGAATGGCAGAAACACTAGTTTCATGACTCAAAGTAATGTCAATGGAAGAAAGTTTGGGAATGACACTGTTGTGTGGAAGGGCTACCAGTAATTGAAGACAAAGAATTTGCATTGTGAATGCAATGATAAAGATAAACCGAAAGTTGATAATATAATTAGAGAAAAATGAAGAATTTCCAAATTTCATTAATGGTTCCTAAAATTTCAGACTGTTTCACAGTAATTTCATCCTAGATAATACTTTGGGTAATAAGGACTTGGAAGTCAAGCATACATGTGTTTAATCCTAATTTAGCCACTGGAACTCTTAACCCTGGAAAAAGTTATTTCATCTTTCTGGGTAACTAAGTTGTTTATCTTTAAAATGAGGAATCATATCAAAGTTTAAATACAATGGTAAGGAATAAGTAGTGATGTAGATAAAGTATATACAACATTTTTTGCACTCAAAAAATGTTAATTCCCCTTCAAGTGTTCTTTTTATCTTTGTTCACCCCAATTCTACCTCGTTATTTCATTAAGGAAACAAAATTGTTACTTGCATGTTAGAATTAATAGTACTATTACATTTGTTCTTTGAACATAGTACTTGACAATAGTATCTGCCTATGATATTTATAAATGAATTAGAAAAAAATATCAAGAACCATCTTAAGATTCCATGTACAAAATAATGAAACAGTGAAAATGATGGCTCAACTACTAAACTTGATCAGATTTCACATTTAAATAGAAAGCACACTGGCAAACAAAACGTGGTGAAGAATGAGACAGTAGAGGCTGAGAAAGGTTGTTCTAACCTGTGTGATTTATTTTGTTTTTTTTATAACTAAATTGTTTCCCAATCTGGAGTGATCATCATCCTTAATGGCATGACTTAATAGTAATTCTATGAAATAATTTTTCTGTATAACATAAAGTAGCTTTCCCTAAAGTCACATCAGGACAAATTTATTGACTAATCCTTGATTGTAGCGAAATTGTACTAAAGAGTGGTCTGTAATCTCCCCAATGAACTGATTTGGTACTTGTCAATGTAAAGTCCATTCTGACAGGATCTGCCAAGAATTTCAGAAACAAGACATTTTGTTTTCCATAAGCCTTCACCAAGGACAGAAGCAAAATCCTCATTTTCTCTTCTTTAATTAAAGAAATTGAGGGCTGACTAATGATAAGTGTTTCTGTCATTTCATTCCTAGTGTTTTTCTTTCTTAAAACCTTAGGTAAATAGTCAAAAACTTAATCTTTCATGTTTCAATTTATAGTTTTAATAAATCAATAATTTTTATGAGTTTACATTTTGGTCTTTAAAAATTGTAATGCTACTCATGATTCACCAGTTCAAAGTTTTTTCTCCCCAGTTACTTTGATCATAGGATCAAAACCAAATATTTTCTTGATACATGATTTTTTGTGTTAGAATCGTGAAGTATAAGGCCCCTCCCAATCCCATAAGTGTGCTGGAACATATCTATGTATGCATGTGGTAAAAACCATACCTAATCTACAAAACTCATGAAATATTCAGTCAATTCTGTCAATTAATAAACTAATGTCTAGAGGCTGGACTAAGCTAGTAAGCTGGCTATCAGTGTTTTCAATATCACAGAGGAGAGTTCTGGTACATTTTCATTTCTGTCTTTGTGTAATACATGTCCCTTTCTGGCTATTAGACATGAAAAATATGTTTAAATGTATTTTCAAAGCATTATAATATTTAATATTTTACTTTGCATTCTGGGAGCTAGAGCTCAAAATTTCTATTGTTGTCATGTGCCATCGAACTGCCGTTGACGTATAGGAACCCTGTAGGACAGAGTACAACTGTCCCATAGGTTTTCATAGGCTACAGTTTTCATGAAAGCAGATCACCAGGTCTTTCCTCCTTCAGGAAGGCCGGAAGTTTTGAATATCCAACCTTTCAATAGCAACCTAGGGCTTTGTCATTGTGCCACCAAAGTGCCTTAAGCTAAAAATAGTCAGGTGATTTTTCTTTTAAAAAAATAGAATTTATAGTAAAGAAGCTCTTTACACCTGTTGCTTAATTTTTTTTCTCTACCTTTCTAGCAGGAATTTATGTTATGAATATAATCTCATATGATTATACAAAATGACTTCATGGGATCATTTTGCAGAGCAGTATTATTTTAACACTAAATAAAACATTTGATACAACCTGTAACATCGAACTCGGAAGATGAACTGTGGAGCAGCCAAATAAAAATTATGTATGTAAAGATTCCAGTGATGCACAGAAATAGTGAGAGCACAAAAGTATGACATGCTTTCATATGCCATCATCTTGACAACACAAAGAAGAAAAATGCAAAGATAATTAAAGGAGAACAGACTACGCCACAGCAGTTTAACTGGGAATTGGAATTATGTAAACTTGTTTTTTCAATCTGGTATTCTTTTCTCTGTATTTTTATTATTTTAAAAAAGAAGTAAATAACTAGAAAAGACGAATTTTTGAAACAATTATTCAGGTTCTTTGTGAAGATATGGTCACCGTTAATGATATAAAAATGATAGAACTTACGTGCACACGAATCTTCAACCTATCTCCTCTTACTAAGTCGAGGATACCACAAGAATCAATGAACCCAATTAACAGTAACACTGAAGCCTAATGACAAGCTCCTTTTCTGAAATAAAAGCCATACTTGGGACAATTTTCACCAATTTCCTTCCCTAGGTGATAATGTGAATTGAGTTGCAAAGCTCTTTGTCTTCATATTTTGTTGGGAAGTTAAAAAAAATAGGTGGAAGGGAGTAGAACAGGAAATCTTTATGATTATTTTAGGAAATTATTTTAAAAAATAACTCAATTTTCTTCCTCCAGAAATTCTAGTTCCACTTACCACCGTCTTGCAAGATTGTAGCTTAGATATTTCTTCTGTCGTCTACATCCACCCCCTCCCCATGATTCCACTCACCTTCTAGAGTCCACATACACATATACTCATTCACACATAATTGGCTCTATGTTTGAGTGTACAATCAGGGATTCAGCTTTTCATTTTACAGCATTCAGCCAGCTCTTGCCATCTTTAAAGAAATTCTCAAATAATATTGGTACTGTAAGGCTTACTTAGTTCTCAACTGTCTTATTTAATTCTTACACATTCTCCAAGTAAGGAAGCTAACACAGAGTGATTAAGCCACTTTCTAAAGATCACAAAGTCAGTGGTGGTGGCTGAGCTAGACTAAATTCCAATGATGTTTCCTTTGAGAGAAGCCTGTCACTTTGAATCTACATGGTTAGAGTCCCCCCCACCTACAAGTCCTAAATCTCAGCAACATGTATTAAATGAATATTACATAGTGTATTCATTGACTAAACTTGAAGATGTTAAAGCTGTCTGCCAACTATTCTAAAGAAAATTAAGTTTATGTAAAGGAAATATGTGTTTTATTAGTAGAGCATTAAACACAGATTATGTAAATAATCATATTGTCATTTGTCCCCTGCTTTCTCTTATTCTGTTGTTGTTTTTCTTCTCCTCCAATTGAGAGATTAACCTGGTCCCAATTGAAATGGCAGTCCATATCATACCTTTCCTTGATCTCACAGCATGGCTAATAACAGCTGGGGCCGCCCAAGCAAGTGTCTTTATTTTTCCTTTATTGTTCCAGACAACACACCCGTGAACCTTCAGCATGTTATGTACTTAACTGTGGTCAGGTTGATGTCATTATTTTCTGATTGTCTGGGAGCTCTCAGGGTACTGGCCTGCATTCAGAGAAGAGCTGGAATGCTCTTTGTAGAGTAACCTTTGAAAAAGAAGCCCCCATCCACCTCCTGCATGTTTCGCCTAGAGCTGTGACATTGTACTAAGGCCAATTGGTATGCTTCACAAGACATATTAGCACAACTTGCACAAGTCCATCTTGCTTTTTAATTTTCACTTAGTCTTGTTAGATAAACTTTATCTGGATCACAAGCAAATGTGTGACAGGGCATATTTTTAAAGATCTTTGCAAGAAACATGATCTAGTAGACATGGGTCACTTTGTGCTTTGTTGAAATCTAAGCATTGCTGTCAGGTTCTTTCTCCACTCTTTTTATTATTATTTCTTTTTGTTGCCTTTCTGTATGTCTAGCTAACTTGTCAGGCCAGCCTAGAGCAAACAAAACCAAGGATGTGTGCACAGAATGGCAAGACCCGTGGAGCCAAGTATTTCTCTGCGTGAACCATCTCCACACTTAGCTTTTACAATCCTATAAAAATTGGTCTACGTATTATCATTTCAGGCTGGAAAGCAAGCAACAGCCCTTGATTGCCTCAGGCTTTGATGTAAGCACCCCTGACTATTTCTGTTTAAACTCCAGCGGATGGAAGACACCTATAAAGATATTAATTAGCTCCAGTTGTCACCAGATGTGGTTCACATTCTCTGAGCCAGCTCTGAAATACTGGAATTTTTATTAGGCAAGGTAATGTTTATGGCTCTCATTAAAGTCTGAGTAATAAAAGGCTGAAGATGAGATAGGGAAAGAGGATAGTTTTTCTCTTTATCAACTTTCAAAAAATCCTAAAGTCCAGTGTTCTAAAGTTGAGTGGCACACATCAACTTCGAGGGGTCTGGCAAGATTCTTCTGGTGTTTCCCATTTGAAGGAAATCTTTCAAGTCTATTGTATAAAATGACTGGTTTGTGTTGAATTATGAGTTACATTTGTACGCTTAGTTATAATAATAGCAGCCATATAGCACTGCCCCATGCAAAAGAATGCTGATGTTGTTATTAGACTGAATACTTACTTACAGAATGTAATATGACCAAAACAAGAAAAGGAGGAGGGCTTATTATGTATTCAGAATGGGTGAATAGTAATTTTTAATTGTCAGGGAAAGGTAGCTAGTAGAATAAGAAATCCCAAAAATGACTTCTGATCACTCTTCTCCAAAGCATTACTTCCTACCAAGGTATTGCCATGCCATTAGGGCTTTCAGGAAATACTTCTGCTAATTTTTCCCTTGGATAAAGAAATAGTAATAGCTAAAAGATGCTCAGATCTATTAGCCTATTTAAAAATATATGTATTTATCTTAATTTGAGAAAGATTTTCAGGCCAAAATAGTTATCCAGGTTCTCTCAAAAGCTCCCCTGACCTCTTTTTGAAGTGACTCCCCCCATCAAACCTACTCATAATAAGAGTGGCTCAATTCTTCTGATGATCCACGTTATAATCCCCAATCTCTGGTCCACAGATGGAATATATCTTCAGCTTGAAGTCCCCTGACAACTCCATCAGTACATCCGATTTACAGTTTCATAAGATCTTTGGAGATTTTAAATGATATTCAGAAATATGCTTATGCATTTTTAAAAGATTCCTTTTTTCCCTGTCTGAACTCTTTTAACAAAGGTATTACACTAAGTACAAATGCTGTCCAATTTTTTCCAACCTTTTGGTTCTTTCTAAAACACAGTCATTTTGTTAGACATTGAAAATGTCTTGATTTAGTTGTCTTGCTATTTTGGGCCTGTCCTGCCCCCTGCAGTGGTAATAAGGATGGGGGTTCCTGCTGGGCCCTGAAGAATACCATTTCACGGCCGCCACAGAGCTGGCGGCTTTTATTTATGGAGCCAAGAAAATGAATGGGTATTAGTGTCCAAACATTTCAACATGCTCCCGCGGCCATGCACAAAAGGGACTGATTTGCAGCAAATTTCCACTTATTTTCCAAAAGTATTTACCTTTCCGAAGCTTGGCTGATCACTATAATGGCATAGCTGAGGGGAAAAAAAATGACCATTTCAGAACCCAATTTTTATGTATGTATTTCTGAACCTTAAAAGTGCTGCACTTCTTCCAAATAAAGATAATGCTGTTGGTTGCTAGGCTTTTATGGATATGTGTATAAATCTAGGGTGCCCAAGTCTGTAGTTGTCATTGTTTTAAACAAGAGAACCAGTGCAGCCCAGACAAAGATAATTGCATTAGCAGATATAGTCTGTACATAGGAGAGCATGATACAAGCATACAGGTTGTCATTAGGAGTGCCCCAAAAGTAAAGCTAACATATTAATGTTGGGAATTTTGTTCAAGAGTGAAGCCTTCTATGCCCTATTGCAATTTTCACTCAAAGATCTCAGGCAAATGCATTGTTGGGCAACTCTGAGATGCTGTAAAGTCACCTTACTTTCTTTGCATTGTAGGCTTTACTTATTTACACAACACACATGTATTGAGTGCCTATTATATGCCAGAGACCCTGGGTAGTACAAACAATTAACATGCTTAGCTGCTAAACAAACGTTAGAGATGCCTCAGAAGAAAGGCCTGGTAATGTACTTCCAGAAAATCGGACATTAAAAATTACAATAGAGCGTCATTCTCCTCAGACATACATGGTTCACCAAGAATCAGAATTAACTCTATATCAACTAATACTGGTTATAATGCGCCAAACATTTGAAACATGCTCCACAAAGGTATTAAGGACAGCTTTAAATGTGGCTTCCCAAGAGCTTTACTCAGAATATCAAGGTCTTTTGTTGCTCAGACAATGAGAAGAGCTACTCACGTCTCCATCCATCTCCATACATCTTCATCATTCAAAAGGGATGCTACCCTTTCTCTACATATTGAATTGCTTTCTTACTTCTAGACCTTGATACCCTCTGCTTAGTGCACAAAGAGTTTTTCCATCCCAAATCTACAAGTCAATTTTCCTACTGTTCAAATCTCCACCAAAACATTCACTCTTCTATGACTAGACCCCACATTCCTAGGTTCTTCATGAAGTTTTCTTTCCCTGACTTCCTATTTTGTTTTGTTTTGGTTACGTCTATTTGTATGTACAGATTATTAGAAAATAAACTATTTAAGGAGTGAATTGATGCCAGTCTCATTCCTCAAGCTTTGAGTATACTTTGCACAGAGTAGGTTTTCTCTCAAGCAGAAAGATGAAAAATGAAACAGAAAAATTCATGAATTTGAACAGTGGTCTTCTTGAGGAATATTCAATATACTCAGGATTGCAAGAAAAAATAACCTGTCTTAGAAAAATCCAACCAGAACGCTCCATAGAAGTGAGAATTCTAAGATTTTGGCCTGCTTAGACACATCATTAGAAAAGGTCGATTCCTACAAAAGGACAACATGGTTGGCAAAGTGGAGAGTCAAGAAAGGTGAGGAAGACCTTGGTAAGATGGATTGTCACAGTGGCCAAAACAATAGTCTCAAAAATGGAAATTATCATGAAGATGATACAAGATCAGACAGTGAAAAAAAAAAAAAGAAGAAGAAGAAGAAAGAAAACCAGCAATTGTTATAACTCCACTCCAGTAAAAATTAACTATATGACATTGGGCAGCTCATTCAATTCTCTGTGCTTCTGCTTTTTTCATCTGTAGATGGAAATAATTATTGGGCTACATCATGAAGTTATTACATGGATTCCGTTAATATAAACCCTGATGTTCTATGTTCTAAATAAAGCCCCAGAACATCTTTTATGTTATCAGTAAAACCCTGGCTCCAACTTAATGGCGCTTGGCTTGGCTTGGCAAAACTCTTAGAACCTAGTAATTGCTCAACAAGTATTAATGACTATTCCATGTTTTGGAACCCATGACATTAATTTGCCATAGGCATTCCAGTTTCACTTGCATTCTTTTATTTATTTATTGTGATTGAGTAAAAATGTACAATTCCGTACAAACTTGCATGCCCACCTATGTGCAGCTTCCACTACTCTCCCTGCGCAGTGACAGCACACTCCTTCTGTCCACTCTGTACATGTCATATCCTCCTAACAATCTCCTATCCTCTTCTCTCCACTCTCCCCCCACTTCCAGTAAGAGATCTGCCTGATGACATCCTATAGATGTATAAAACCATAAAGTGCACACTCGTTATGGTCAATCTGTGTGACCAAGTCCAATCAACTACTGTCTGAAGAGTTGAGCTCCATTATGATTTATGGACAGGGGCAGCATCAGGGCCAGGGGCCATGCTCCCAGGGGAACCTCAAGGGCCCTGGACCATCAATTGCGGTCTTTTAGTGGAGATCAGTGTGCACCCTTTTTTGTTCTAGTGTTGCCAGTGAGACTTAACTTTGTGAGCTCCATCACGGCTACTACTGTTGGTGGCATGGCACCATCCAGTTCCTCAGGTCACTTGTCAATGTAGTCACCCACTCACTTGGGTCTCTCTGTCCTCTGGGTTCTCTTTGTCCCATGTTGTTTTGGTCCTTGGTGATCTCCCATTCTTGCTGAGTTGGGACCATTTGTTGCACCTCAGATGGCAGCTTGGCAGCTTTTAAGACTCCAGACACCACTCTCACATGTGGGGTGCAGAAGACTCTCTTAGCAAAATGCTAGTTATGCCAACTGGCCTTGATGTTCCCTGAGAGTATAATCTCCGGATCTCCACTCCAGCTGCTCTGCCTTTGCAATATGGGGTAAAGATGGGACGAGTAATCATGTTATGTTGAAGTCCAGATAAAACTGATCGTCCTTCTAATGTGTGCTGTCACTGATTTCACCCAACAAAATTTCTATCAGCTATCTAATCTATATCTCACCCTTACCTGCCTTTCCTCCCCACATTTGCAGCCATCAAAAAGTCTTTTCTTCTATGCATGCATCTGTTTTTAAGTCCTTATCGTAGAGGTCTCATACAATATTTGTTCATTTGCCGCTGACTACTTTCACTCTACATAATGTCCTCCAATTGAAACCAGGTTATGAGATGTTTCCTAAACTTGTCATTATTCTGTATCATTGCATAGTGTTCCATGAGTATATATACCATAGTTTATCTATCCATTCCTCTATTGTTGGGCGTCTGGGTTGATTCCATCTTTTTGCTGTTGTGAGCTGTGCTGCAGTAAACATTCGTGTGCATGTATCTATTGGTGTGAATGGCCTTGATTCTGCAGGATAAAGTCCAAGCTGTTGAATTACTGCGTCAAATGGTATATCTAGATCCAGCTTGTTAAGGAAGTGCCAGATTGCTTTCCAGAGAGGTTGCACCATTTTGCAAACCCACCAGCAGCGTAGGAAAGTTCTGACTTTTCACATTTTCTGGATCATGGCCAATCTTGTCGGAGTGAGATGATATCTCATCATAGTTTTGATTTGAGTTTCTTTAGTAGCTCGTGATCGTGAGCATTTCCATAGGTGCTTTTTGGCTGCCTGGGTATCCTCTTTAGAGAAATATCTGTCTATCTCCTTTGTCCATTGCTTAATTGGATTATTTATCTTTTTCTTATTGATATTTTGTGGTACCTTAGAGAGTATGGAGATCTAATGTTGGTCTGACATATAGCTGCCAAATATTTTGTCACATTTTGTAGGTGATCTTTTAATTATTTTGATACAGTCTTTGGATGAGCAAAAATGTATGATTCTTAATAGTTCCCATTTGTCTATTTTCTCTTCTGCTGATTGTGCTTTGTCAAATTTTGAAGTCTCTCTATGTGTATTAAAACTTCATTTATTGATCCTATTTCTTCTTTGATGAACTTTACCATGTTAGATTCGATATGCAGAGCTTTTACCCAGTTTGAGTTGTTTTTTGTCTAGTTGGTTTTTGTGAGATTTGAGTCTTGTTTCAGTTTTTTGTGGATGGATATCCAATTTTGCCAGCACCATCTGTTGAAGAGTTTGTTTTTACCCTGGTTTAACCTCTTAGGGCCTTTGTCAAATACCAACTATTCACATGAGGATGGTGGCATCTCTGGGTCTCAACTCTGTTCCATTGATCTGTCTGTCTCTTTTTGTACCAGTACCAGACTGTTTTGACTACTGTGGCAGTGTAATAGGCTCTAAAGGTGGGTAGTTAGAGGCTTCCCAGTACATTCTAATTCTTCAATAGTGCTTGGCTCATCCAGGGTTTCTTCCCTTTCCAAACAAAGTTGATAATTTGTTTCTCCACCTCATTAAAAAAAAGTCACAGGAATTTGTATTGGGATTGCATTATGCAAGTAGATTGCTTTGAGTAAAACAGACATTTTCACAATGTTAAGTCTTCCTATCCATGAGCAGGGTAGGTTTCTCCATTTGTAAAAGTGTCTCTTCATTTCTTGTAGTAAGGTCTTGTAGTTCTCTTTGTAAAGGTCTGATATTTCTTGTTAGATTTATTCCTAGATATTTTATCTTCTTTGGAGCTATAGTAAATGGTATTGACTTGGTGATTTCTTCCTTAATAATCTCATCACTGGTGTAAAGGAATCCTAGTGATTTACTTATGTTTATCTTGTATCCTCAAACTTTGCAAAACTCTTCTATCAGTTTGAGTAGTGTGCTTATGGATTCTTTAGGATTCTCTGCATATACAATTGTATCATCTGCAAATAGGGAAATTTTCACTTCCTGTTTGCCAATGCAGGTGCCCTTTGTTCCTTGGTCTTGTCTAATTGCTCTGGCTAGAATTTCTAGTACAATGTTGAGTAGGAGAGTTGAGAGTGGGCATGCTTGTCTAGTTCCTATTCTCAAGGGTAATTATTTCTGTGTCTCTCGGCACTTGGCTTGGCTCCATTCAGGATGATGCAGGCAGTGGGCTTTGTATAACAGCACTTATCACATTGAGGAATTTTCTGTCTTTTCCTATTTTGCTGAGAGTTCTTAGCGTGAATGGGTTTTGCACTTTATCAAAAGTCTTTTCTGCAGCAATAGACAAAATCAGGGGTTTATTGCCTTTTGTGTTATTTATGTGGTTAATCACTTTAATTGCTTTTTCTGATGTTGAACCAGTCTTGCATCCATGTTATGAATCCTACTTGGTCATGATAAATCATGTTTTAGATATACTGTTGAATTCCATTGCCATGAATTTTGTTGAAGATTTTTGCATTTAGGTTCATGACTGAAATTGATCTGTAGTTCTCCTTTTTGATTGGGTCTTTCCTTGGCTTTGGTATCAGGGTTATGCTGGCTTCATAGAATGAGTTTCAGAGTATTCCATCCCGTTCTATTCTGTCAAATAGTCTCTCAACAGTGTTGCAGTTAACTCTTCTCTAAAATCTTGGTAGAATGCTGTGATGAAGCCATCTGGGCCTGGGCTTTTTTTGGGTGGTAGTTTTTGGAAGACTTTTTCAATCTCTTCCTTAGTGGTGGGTTTATTAAGTCCTTCTGCTTCACCTTATGATAATTTTGGTAGGTGATATGAATTTAGAAATTTGTCCATTTCCTCTAGGCTTTCAAATATGTTAGAGTGTAGGCTTTCATAGTATTCTATTATGATATTTTTGGTTTCTGTTGGATATGTTGTGACATCTACCTCATATCTTATTTGTGTTATTTATTCCCTTTCCTGTTTGACTTTAGTACACTTAGCCAGTTGTTTGTCAATTTTTTTGATCTTTTCAAAAAACCAGCTTTGGTCATTTCAGTTGTTTCAATTGTTCTTCCATTCTCTAATTCAGTTAGTTCTGCTCTAATCTTTATAATCTGTTTTCTTCTGGTGCCAAAAGGGTTCCTCTGTTGCTTTCTGTCTACTTGTTCAAGCTGTAGGGTTAGTTCCTTGGTTTGGGTTCTCTCTTCCTTCCAGATGTGTGTGTTTATAGAGATAAACTTACCTCTGAGCACCGCTTTGGTTGTATCCCATTGGTTCAGGTAGGAAGTATTTTCATTCTCATTGGAATCTGTAAATTTCTTTATTTCATCCTTGATTTCTTCTATAACCCATGGCTTTTTGAGCAAGATGTTTTTCAGTTTCCATGAGTATCACTTTCTGTCTGTATTTTTTCTGCTATTGATTTTGACATTTATGGCTTTGTGGTCTGACAGGATGCTTTGCAATAATTCAGTGGTATAGATTTTGTTGAGATTTGCTTTATGTCCTAACATGTGGTCAGTTCTGGAGAATGTTCCACGTGCAGTGGAGAAGAAGGTGTAGTTGTCCACTGATGAATAGAAAGTTCTGCCTATGTCAATGAGGTCTAGTTGGTTAATTGTGGCAATAAGATCTTCTGTGTCTTGACTGAGCTTTTTTCTATATCTGTCCAACATTGACAGTGAAGTGTTGAAGTCTCCAACTATTACTGTGAAGTGATCCATCTCATTTTTCAGTGTAGTCAGTGTTTCTTTGATGTATTTGATACTCTAGTATTGGGTGCATAAGCATTTAATATTGTTAAGTCCTGCTTATGTCTTGAGCCTTTCAGCAATAAATAGTGTCCATCCTTGTCCACAATGGTGGATTTTACATTAAAAATCTATTTCATCTTTCCAAAGAGGCTGGACCATTTTGTAACCCCACCAACAGTGTAGGAGGAGGGGAAAGGAAACTACTGGGAGGATGAGACATGTATGGAGCAGAGACGAATAGTGTGCTGTCACCAAGCAGGGAGAGCAGTGGAAACTGCATATAGATGGGCATGTAAATTTATATGGGAATGTACATTTTCACTTAGTCATTACAAATAAATAAATCTATTTTATCTGAGATTAGCAGGCTACACCTGCTCTTCTTTGTGTAATGTTAGCTTGGTACATATTCTTCCATCCTTTAATTTTCAGTTTGTTCATGTCTTTAAGTCTAAGGTGAGTTTCTTGTAAGCAATGTATAGATGGGTCATGTCTTTAGATCCAAGATGTCACTCATTGCCTCTTTACTGGAGCATTCAGTCGACTTACATTCAGTGTAATTATTGCTAAATGTGTGGTTAGTGCTGTCGTCGTGATGTGTTTATTTTTGTGTTGATGTTTTCTCTGTTGTTGTTACTATTCTGTTCCAGGGCACTCTTCCTTATAAGTTAATTTTTTACCTTTTTCAGTGTTGGCTTTGTGGTTGTTGAGACTCCTGTATTACCTTTCTTGATTTGGTATGTTGATTCTTTATTGTGCTTTTCAGCTACCACTGTGATCCCTTTTAATAATCTGTGTTTCAAACCAATGTTAACTGCTACCAGTCTTATTAACTTCTTCTCCATCTGGAGGGACTATAACTACTGTTGTGCATCCCTCTTTTTAATATGATGATATCATAGTTTTCATGATATGATCACTGGATCACTTCTTTTAATATTACAGCTTTGACTGAGTTTGGAGTCTTCTCTAACTGAGTAGGATTCTGGTTGATGTGTTCCATATTGCCTCCTAAAATATAGAGTTAATGGTTTTGTTCTTCTAAGCCAAGAGTTTCTTTCAGTATTTCTTGTAGTTTCCTTTGGTTCTTAGAAAATCTTTGAGTTTCTGTCTATCTGTGAATGTCTTAATTTCATTTTCATATTTGAAAGATAGTTTTGCAGGATATATAGTTCTTGTTTGGAAGTTCTTCTCCTTTGTGGCTTTGAATGTGTCATCCCATTGCTTCCATGCTGGGATTGTTTCTGCTGAGAAGTCAGATGAAAGCCTACAAGGTTTCCCTCTGAATGTCAGCTTTGTTTTGAGTCCTGCTGCCTTTTAGAGTTTCTGTTTCTGTTTCATTTTGTTAAGCTTGACTATAGTATGTCTTGGAGTCTTTCTTTTGAGACCTATATTGAGTGGCATTCAATGTGTATCTTGGGTATCTATATTCTCTTCTTTCATAATTTCTGGGAAGTTTTCTGTCAGCAGCTCAACAATACTCTCTGTGTTCAGGTGTTCCTCTCCGTTCAGGAACTCCAGTTAATCATAGATTGTTCATCTTAATAGAGTCCCACATGCTTCTTAATTCTTCTGATTTCCCCTTCATAGGTGCTGGAGTCAGTAGCTCTGTCTTCCAAGTCAGAAAGTCTATTTTCCATTTTTTCAATTTTGTTTTCCTGGCTTGGAATTGAGTTTTTTATCTCTTTGATTTTGTCCCTGCCTCCCAGCCTAGGGTTTTCAGAGTACTGGTGTTCCATCAGATTGAACACCTTGCTTAATTTTTCATTTTGCTCTGTTGCATTTTATATAAGACCTAAGAGGGCTCTGTAAGTAATTCTTTTGTACTTGCCCTCTAACAGTTTCAGAAAGGCTTTTTCGTCTGGGAAGTTCGTTGAGTCTTCCTTTTGGAGGCCTTCTGGAACCATAGGTGAACTTTTCTTTACATTTTTGTCCAAAGTTTGTTGTTTGGGGGAATCTGGAGGTTGTTTTGTTTCTCCAGTGTTACCTTAATGGGATCTAAAGCTCAGTCTGAAAAGGAGGTCGCCACCAGTCACCTCTATGCACTCCAGTGCCTGGGCCCAGTGGAATCTCTCGGGTAGCAGGCTCCACTTCCTCAATGGAAAAGGCATGGCCCTAGTCATAGAGTCACAGAGTGGTCGTCAGCTGACCCTATGATGTGAGTCGGTAAAGACTGGAAGAGATGTCATCATGATACACCACAGTTATTTCTCTAAGCAGCCTTACATTGTAAGGTAAAAGGTACCTGACAATTTCCAAGATCAGTCAGTCTTTCAGGTATGGAAGTCCCTCTTCCCAACTGGCAAAATAAGCACCTCTGTATTCAACCCCTGATGCTATAAACTAGTTCAAAATACAGAAAGGCTACGGCTACTGTTCTGCTGCCATCTGATGCCAGGCCCCACCCATAAGGCCACATTGTGAAAAACGCTGCTTTTCATCCAGAAAACTGCTCCCCAGGTAGGCCCTGCCTCCCAGCCTAAGGACTACATCCTGCAGGGGCCTCCATTTGGGGAACTCTGCCTCCCATTAAAACCAGACAGCATCCCACACAAGCTCTCCCACCCACTGCAGAGTAGATGATTCAATGTGGAGGTTCAGAAAAGAGTGAGGGGCCTATGTGCACTGAGTCCAGAGCCAGGCTCTCAAAATGTGGCCATATCATCTGCTGATCCTGTCAGCAGTGTGTCTGAGCTTTGCTGCCAGGTAAGCCCAACTCCTTCTTTCCAGTGTTTGAGTAACTCTGCCTCCCAGTCAAACAAGTTGGGGTCCCACACAGGCTCTGCTACTTACTTGGGAATAGTCAATCCAATAGCAGAGGTTCTGAGACAGATATCACAGATGCCAAGGTACACAGAGTCCAAAGCTGGGCTCTCAGAATGTGACCTTTCCAGCCGCCAATCCCATCAGCAGTACATCTGAGCTTTGCTGCCAGTTAAGCCCCAGGTCCAGATGCCAGCTAAGACAGAGAAAAAAAGTTAAAATGGCAGGTTGCCTTCACACCATGGTAGCCAACACTAAACAAGGGCAAGGATCAGTGAGAGATAAGAAGTTTCCCATTCAGTGGTATGTAGTCTAGACTGACAGCCCTATGTTGTGGCCTAGGGCTCACTAGGTGTCCAAAAGGCTCTGTTTGGCTATAAATTCAGGCCTTGGTTTCCAGAGGGATTTATAGAGATATATGTTTAGTCTGCCATCTTAACTCATTCACTTCCATTCTTAAGATACTAAAAAAATAATTTCCCAGGGGCTGTGGAGCCAAGCTGGTGGACAAGACACATGCCTCCTTAATGCCCTCTGAAAACTAAGTCCTGGCTGCTAAGTGAACAGAGTATTCTGGACTCCCAATGAGCCCTAGGATGCAGTATAGGGCTGTCAGATTGGGCTACATGCTGCTAAATGGGAAACTTCCTCTTTCTCACTGAGCCCTGCTTATGCTGACTCGTCACTTGTGGAGACTGCAGTTACTGGCGCTTTTAATATTTTTTCTTTATTGGCCAGTAGGTGGGAGATAGGCTTGAGTTGGTAGATAGACCAAGATGCAGTGCTAAAGTGAACAGCGTGTGGTGCAGAGAAGAGACAGTGTATGGGATAGACACACATCAAGAGCCTGGTGGCATACTGAGAGCACTAAAGCCCCTCCACACTCTCTTTTCTAGGCTCCACCATAGATTCTGTTGTTTCACAGAGGTGGGAGCAGCTTGAACAGGATGGCATCTTGGTCAGCTGTACGGTGGAGTCACCCAACTGCAGGCCTCAACAGGGCCTAATTCCCAGGCTGGAAGGTAATGCCAGTAATGTCATAGCATCTGAGAATGGAGGAAAAGATGTTTCTATTGTCAGCTGGAAGGCAGGGCCTGTCACACCTAACAACCTGAGTGATTGTGGAAGCTGTCAGATAGCTTTTATCTTTTTAAAATAAGACTACCTGGAGAAAGATCTGATGAACAGCCCAACAGCATATCTTCCAGCCTTATTGACCCACATCATAGGGTCATTTGACAGTCCCCCTGTGACTCTATAAGTAAGGTAGTGTATTTGCCACCAAGAAAGTGAAGCTTGCCAACCCAGAGTGTCCAATGAGGCCAGTCTAGTACACAGAGACTAACTCCTTTCTCAGACTATGACTCAGCTCCTATGGAGCTAACACCAGAGAAACAAAACAACCTCTGGATGGCCTAAGGGCAACATACCATCGCTAATAATTTAAAGAAACAGTCCATCCTGGCTCCGGAAAACTCCCAGAGTAAAGAATCAAAAAGCTTTTGAGATGAAGAAGCTCTTCAGAAACTACCAGAGGTGGTAGAGCTCTCCTAGAAAATAAACAAAATGCAGCAGAGCAAAATGAAAACCTAAGTAAGCTATTTGAACTGATGTAACATCAACATTCAGAAATCCAGCAGATCAATAACAAAATTACAAATTTAGACACTTCAATCCAAAGCCAAAAGAGCATAATCAAGGTGATGGAAGTCACACTAGTGACCTGGAACATAGTACAACTGACACCAGCATTTGTGAGGAGAAATCAGAGAAAAGAAATAAGAAAAACAAGAAGCATCAAGAAAAATATGGGACTCTATTAAGAGGTATAATCTATGATTAACTGAAGTTCCTGAGCAGGGAGGGATAGTTGAATACACAGAGAGTATTGTTGTTGAGTTGCTTACAGAAAACTTTCCTGAAATTTTGAAAGAAGAGAATACAGACATGGTTTTAGTCAGCTAGTGCTGCTCTAACAGAAATACCACAGAGTGGATGGCCTTAACAAAGGAAAGTTTATTCTTACACAGGCCAGTAGGCTACATGTCCAGATTCAGGATGTCTGCTCCAGAGGAAGGCTTTCCCCCTTGTCGACTCTGGAGGAAAGTCCAGTTGCATCAGTCTTTGTCCTGGCAGTGTCTTGGTACAGGAACCTCAGGTCTGTAAGACGTGCTCTTCTCCTGGTGCTGCCTTCTTGATGGTGTGAGGTTCCGAATTCTCTGCTTGCTTCTCTTTCCTTTTGTCTCTTGTAGGATGAAAGGATTAAGGGTGGGGTAAACCATACTCCAGGAAAGCTCCCTTCACAGTGGAGCAGGGAGGTAAACTTAGGAAGAGATTTACAGTCCCACTCGAATCCTTTAACATACAGCATACAAGAATCACCAAATGGAGGATAATCACAAAATATTGGTAATCATGACCCAGCCACACGGCTACACACATTTTTGGGGGGACACAGTCCAGCCCACAACAGATACCCAAGACATATATCAAATGTCACAAAAAAATAGATCCCAAAAGAAAGAAACTAAGACATATTATAATCAAACTTAATAAAATGAAACATAAGCAGAAACTCTTAAAGGCAGTGAGTCTTAAAGCAAAGCTAACATTCAGAGGAAGGCCCTGTAGGCTTTCATAGGACTTTTTTGCAGAGATGATGTCAGCAGATATGCAGCAGGATGACACATTCAAGGCCAGGAAGGGGAAAAACTTCCAACCAATAATTATATATCCAGCAAAGCTGTCTTTCAAATAAATACAGAGATGACATTCACAGACAAACAGAAGTTTAGAGACATTGTAAAAACCAAAGCAAAGCTACAAGAAATACTGAAAGAAGCTCTTTGCTTGGAAAAACAAAACCATTAAGTGTATATTTAAGGAGGCAATGCAGGACACAGCATACAGAAACGACCCAGCTGAGGAAGACACAAAACTGAAAGCTACAATTTCACAAGAAGAGAGCCAGTGACCATATCAGAAAAACTATGATACCACCACACTAAAAAGAGGAATATACTACAGTAGTTGTAGTCCTTTCAGGTGGAAAGAAAATTGAAAATATATACAGAAGTTAAAACTGGGTTTCAACTTAGAATATTGAGAGAAATGATATGGGTAGCTGCAAAGGACAATAACAATGCAACATATCAAAACAAGAAATGCAATACAAGAGTCTCAACAAACACAAAGCCAACAATGAAAAAGACAAAAAGTCAAACCATAAAGAAGTATGACCCAGAAGAGAATATTAACAGCAACACAGAAAACAACATGAAAATAAATACATCAAAATGACAGCATTAAACACATACCTATCAATAATTATGCTGAATGTAAATAGACTCAATGCTACAATAAAGACACATTGAGTGACATCCTTGATCAAAAGACACGACCTGTCTATATGTTGCTTGCAAGAAGCACACCTTACACTTACGACCAAACTGAAAATTAAAGGATGGAATAATATATATCAAGCTAACAATATACAAAGAAGAGCAACTGTGTCAATACTAGTTTCAGGTATAATAGATTTTAATGTAAAATGCACCACTGTGGACTAGGACAGTCACTATATGTTGCTGATTCAATACCCAAGTAAGACTTAACAATATTAAATATTTATACACTCAATACTAGACCATTTAAATACATCAAACAAACACTAACTACACTGAAAAATGAGATAGATCCCTGCACAATAATAGTGGGAGTCTTCAACATTTCACTTGCAGTAATGGACAGATCATCTAAAACAAAGCTCAGAGATGATACAGAAGATTTTATTGCAACATTAACCAATTAGACCTCACTGACTTATAAAAAAAATTTTATCCATGAGCAAATAACTACATCTTCTTCTCAATGCACATGGAGCATTTTCCAGAACAGACCATGTGTTAGTACATAAAACAAATCTCAGCAAAGTCAAAACCACTGAATTATTGCAAAGCATCTTCTCAAATCATAAAGCCATAAAAGTCAAAACCAATAGCAGAAAAAACATAGACAGAAATTTGAATTCATAGAGTCTGAACAACACTGTGCTCCAAAAGCCATGGGTTATAAAACAAAACAAGGACAAAATAAAGAAAGTCATGGATTCACATGAGAATAAAAACACATCCCACCAGAATCTACGTGATACATCAAAAGCAGTGTTCAGAGGTCAATCTTTCTTTATAAATGCACACATCCAGTAGGAAGAAAGGACTCAAATCAAAGAATTAACCCTACAGCTTAAGGACTATAGTAAATGGAATTGATTTGATGATTTCTTCTTTAATAATCTCACTATTGGTATAAAGGAATCCTGCTGGTTTACTTATGTTTGTCTTGTATCCTGAGACTTTGCTCATCTCTTCTATCAGTTTGAGTAGTTTACTTATGGATTCTTTAGGATTCTCTGAGTGTTGAATCATATCATCTGAAAATAGGGAGATTTTTACTTCTGCTTTTCCAGTGTTGATGCCCTTTATTTGTTTGTCTTCTCTAATTATGCTGGTCAGGACTTCTAGTACAATGTTGAATACAAGTGGTGAGAATGGGCAAGAAAAAGTAGGAACAACAATGAAAGTTTTAATACACAACATAGACTTCAAAATCCGTCAAACAAACCACAAATAACAGAAGACAAAATGGATAAATAGGAACTATTAAGAATCAAACACTTCTGCTCATCCAAAGACTTTATTAATAGAATTAAAAGGCCACCTACGGAATGGGAAAAAAAATTTGGCAACTGTATGTCAGACCGACACCTTATCTCCATAATCTATATGGTAATATTAAATATCAATAAGAAAAAGTTAAATGATCCAATAAAGCATTGGGCAAAGAAGATAGACAGGCACTTCTCTAAAGAGGAGATCCAGACAGCCAAAAAACACATGCAGACATGATCGTGATCATTAGCTCTTAAAGAAATTCAAATCAAAACCACAGTGAGATACCATCTCACTCCAACAAGGTTGGCCATGATCCAAAAAACACAAAACAACAATACTGGAGAGGTTGCCGAGAAATTAGAAGCCTCCTACACTGTTGGTGGGATTGCAAAACGGTGCAGCCTCTCTGGAAAGCAATCTGGTACTTCCTTAAAAAGCTGGATCTAGATATACAATTGGACCCAATAATTCAACTGCTCGGAAAGTATTCTCCAGAATCAAGGCCATTCACACCAAATGATACATGCACACGCCACAACAGCGAAAAGATGGAATCAATCCAAATGCCCAACAACAGGGGAATGAGTAGTTAAACTATGGTGTGTATACTCAGTGGAACATTATGCAATGATAAAGAACAACAATGACTTTTAGGAAACATCTCATAACCTGGTTTCAATTGGAGGACATTATGTTGAGTGACAGCAGTCAGTGACAAAAGGACAAATATTGTACAAGACCCCTACGATAAGAACTTAAAAACAGACTCATGCATAGAAGAAAAGACTCTTTGATGGTTGAAAGGGTGGGGAGGGAGGGCAACGGTGGGGAGGGTTTAGATTAGATAGTTGATAGAAATTTGGGAAATCTGTGACATCACCCATTAGAAAGAAAATAGATATTAGCTGGACTTCAAAATAACATGATTACTCCTCCCATCTTAATCCAATATTACAAGGATAGAGTAGCCGGGCAGGGGCCCGAAGACAATGCTCTTACAGGGAACCGAGGCCAATTGGCACAAATAGCATTTTGCTAAGAAAATGTTCTGCACCCCACAGTGGTGAGTGGCATCCGGGGTCCTAAAAGCTGCCAAACTCCATCTGAGGGTACAGCAAATGGTCCCAACTTAGCAGGAATGAATGATCACAAAGAGCCAAAGTGACATGGGGAAAGATAACCTAGAAGACAGAGAGATTCACGTGAGTGTGTCACTACAGCGACTTGTGACTGAAAGAACAAGATGATACCTGGCCACCACTAGTGACAGCTGTGATAGAGATCACAAAGTTGAATCTTGCTGGCAACACAAGAATAAAAATGAGTGCACCCTGAGACCTCCATTAAAAGACTGCAATTGATGGTCCATGGTCCTTGGAGTTCCCCTGGAAGCATGGTCCCTGGCCCTGATGTTGCCCCTGTCCTTAAATCATAGTGGAGCTCACCCCTAGGACAGGAATGGATTGGACTTGGTGACACAGAGTGATGATATCATGTGTGCACTTTGTGGGGTTCTATGCGTCTATAGGATGTCGTCCTGCAGACCTCTTACTGGAGGAAGGGGAGTGGGTGGAGAGGAGGGGATAGGAGATTGTTGGGAGGATAAGACATGTACGGAGTAGAGAGGAAAAGCGTGCTGTCACCGGGCAGGGAGAGCAGTGGGAGCTGCATATAGGTGGGTATGCAAATTTATATGGGAATGTACATTTTCATTCAATCATAACTAAAAAAAAAAAAAAGAAAAGTCTCTTTAATAAATGGTGATGGAAAACTTGGATATCCACCCACAGAATACTGAAACAAGACTCATATCTCATACCTTACAAAGGAACCAACTCTAATTGGATAAAAGACCTAAGTATCAAACCTAAAACGATAAAGATCATGCAAGGAAAAGTACAGCCAATGGAAGTTTTAATACATAATGTAGACAGACTTCAAAATCTGACAAAGCACAATCAACAGAAGAGAAAATAGACAAATGGGAACTACTAAGAATTAAACACTTTGGCTCATCCAAAGACTATCAAAAGAATTTACAGACCACCTACAGAATGGGAAAAACTATTTGTCAACTGTATGTCAGACCAACACCTGATCTCCATAATCTACAAGGTTCTGCAAAATACCAACAAGAAAAGGGTAAATAGCCCCATTATGCATTGGGCAAAAGTGATGGAGAGAAACTTCACTAAAGAGGACATCCGAACAACCAAAAGACGTATGAGGAAATGCTCACGATCATTAGCTATTAAAGAAATCCAAACCAAAACTACAATGAGATATCATCTCACCCCTGGCAAGGTTGGCCGTGATCCAAAAACCACGAAACAACATATTTTGGAGAGGCTGTGGAGAAATTGAAACTCTCCTACATTGCTGGTAGTATTGCAAAATGGTACTACCTCTTTGGAAAGCAATCTGGCACTTCCTTAAAAGGCTGAAATAGATGTCCCATTTAACACAGTAGTCCCACTGCTCAGAATATATCCTGCAAAATCAAGGGCAATCACACAAACAGATACATGCACATGAATGTTTAATGTGGTACAGTCCATAATAGCAAAAAGATGGCATCAATCCAGATACCCAACAACAGATGAATGGATAAACAAACTATGATATATATACTCAATGGAACATTATGCAATGATAAAGAACAACGATGATTTTAGGAAGCACATCATAACCTGGTTTCAACTGAGAGACATTATGCTGAGTGAAATCAGTCAGTGGCACAAAGGCAAATATTGTATGAGATCCCTACTACGAGCACTTAAAAACAGACTCAGGTATAGACGAAAAGACTCTTTGATGGATGCAATGGAGGGGAGAGAGGGAGAAGGTTGGTCATAGATTAGATAGTTGATAGAAATTTGGGTGGGTGAAAGCAGTCACAGTATATGGTAGAAAGAAAATCTACTTAAATGGACTTCAACATAAACTGAAAACTCTTCTCATCTTATCTCAATATTGCAAGGATTTAGTAGCAATTGCAGAGGTCTGGGGACCATGCTCTCAGGGGACATTGAGGCCAACTGGGATAACCACCCTATTGCTAAGAGAGTTTTCTGTACCCCATATAGGTGAGTGGCATCTGGGTTCTTAAAAGCTGGCAAGCTGCCATCTGAGGTATGCCAAATTGTCCCAACTCAGCTGGAACAGATGACCACCAAGGACAACAAAGACATAAGGGAAAAAAAGCCCAGAAGACAGAGGACCCATGTGAATGGGTAACTATATCAACATGTGATCAGAAGAATCAGATGGTGCCCAACCACTACCAAAGACAGCCATGATGGGACATAGAATGTCTAGTCCCAGTGGCAACACAAGAAAAAGAGGAGTGCACCTCAAAAGAAATGCACTAAAAGACCACAACTGATGGTCTGGCAGCCTCTCGGAGGGTTGCCCTGGGAGCATGGAACCTAGACCTACTGCTGCCTCTGACCAGAAAACATTACTTAGGTCAACTTTTAGGACTTGGGGACACAATATGACTGTATGATGAGTGTACCTTATGGTTCTATGTATCTATAAGATGCTGTCCTACTGGTCTCTTACTAGAAGGGAAAGGAGAGGGTAGAGAGGAGGGGACAGGAGATTGTTAACAGAATGTGATGTGTATAGAATGGAAAGGAATGTGCTGTCACCAGCAAGGACAGCAGAAGTTGCTGCAGATAGATAGGCATGCAAATTTAATTTGGATTGTATACTTTCACTCAATCACAATTTAAAAAAAAAATTAAAAAATCCCAGACTTATCTTCTATCAAATCAACTACAGCAAAGGTGGCAAAGGAGATGCCTTTTCACACAGCAAGATTCCTACAGGACAAGCTTCTTCCACCAATTTCTGTCATGTGGGCATCTGATGCCCACATTTGAGCCTAAGGATTTACAAGCTTCAGTTTCAAGTAGTGTCCAGTTCTGGGTCAATGTTCAGGCCACTTTCCATGAATTTAGATTTGCATCATGAGCTAATAAACTACAAAATGGCCTTTACCCTTAGATAGCCAAATTGGCTTTCCATAAACCAGCCACTGATACGGCTCTTCAGCCAAACTTTTACCTGACCCTTAATATTCTGTTTTCTATCCTCTTTCACAAAGAGAGGCATTCATATGCTGTGGATTGCTTCAGTGGCCATGGTTGATGACTTTTCACTGCTGTTGGATTTGTTTATTACTAGAAAGTCAGAGAGGTTACCCCAGTTCAACCTTATTGACAATGATGTTGTATCACTCGTTCCCCCCTTTAAGCCTCAACTTTCCCATCGGTAAAATGAGATGACTGACCCAAAGCCCTACCTAGGAGCTTAGGTTCCTTATGGTTCTGACTCAGGGCAAACCTATGTATAGCAGAAAGAAACAGTGACCAGTCCTGCACCATCCTCAAAATCATTGCTACGTTTGAGAAGATCATTGCAGCTTCTTTCATATATGGATGTATGTGTAGATAGACAGATGATAGATAGATAGACAGATGACAAATATTGGTAGATAAACAGATAATAGTACGTTGTTGTGAAGACTAAGTGATTTAGGTCACAGAAATTGTTTAGGCCAGTGCCTGGCATATAAAAATAATTAAAAACTTCGTTATAATTTGATAACTTTGCTTTCTTTTTTGTGCTTAGATAAAAGCTTACAGAAAAAAATGAATGTATCTTTAAACAGTTAACACAAAACTTGTTTTGTAACATCGGTTGCCAGTGTGTTACCATTTTTGTGCTATAAATCTGTCTAATCTTTGGCTGAAGGATGAATCTCTGGAATGACTTCAGTACGGAGTTAAAAGTATGTCTGGGTGTCATACTCTTGGGCTTTTCACAGTCTCTGTCAGACCAGAAAGTCTGGTCTTTTCATTGTGAATTCAAATATTCTTCTACATTTTTCTGCACTCTGTCCATTCTGACCCTCTTTTGTGACTCCTGTCAGGGTGATTGGTGGTAATAGTGTAGCACTGTTTAATTGTTCAGGGCTCAGTTTGGCAGAGGCTTTCATAGTTGTGGTCTATTAGTCCCTTGGATTAATCTTCCCCTTGTATCTTTGGTTTTCTTCATTCTTGTCTGCTCCAGCTGGGATGAGACTAGTAGATGTGTATTAAATGGCCTATCAAAAGCTTTAAGACCCTAGACGCTATTCAGCACAGGTAGATGCAGAACAATTGCTTCCTAAATTATGTTACGCCCATCAAACTAGATGTCCTCTGAGACCATTGTTCCCAGCCCTTACCTGGTAGCTCATGTTTCCCTAGGAAATATTCTTAGAAGTGGAATTGTATTATACAGCATTTCCCTTTTTAGCTTTTTAAGGATGCACAATATCATTTTTCAGGATGCCTTAGTGTTTTGCATTCCTACCAACAGTGCATGAGTTTAAGTATCCTGCAACCTCTCCAATATGTTATTCTCTGTGCTGTTTCTTTGAATTTGTGCTGGTCAAGTCATGATGATAATGGTATCTCATTGTGGTTTTGATTTGTGTTTCTCTAATGGCTAGTGATCACAACTACTCATGTGTCTGTTAGCTGCCTGAATGTCCTTTGTAAAGTGTCTGTTCATATCTTTTGCTCATTTTTTAATTGGATAATTTGCATTTTTCTTACTGATGCATTAGATTTTTCTGAAGATTTTAGAGATTAGACACTTGTAAGATATGTCATAGACAATTTTTTTCCTAGTCTGTAGGTTCCATTTTTATTCTTGTCTTTTGATTTTTAGAAGTTTCCAGTTACCTAGCTTATCTTCTTGTGTTTGTATACTGTCAGTTACAGTTTGTGTCCTATTTATACTGCGTGTTAAGATACCTGGAAACTCTATGGAGCGGTTCTACTCTGTCCTACAAAGTCACTATGAGTTGGACTAGACTAGATAGTGATGGGGTTTGGCAGAGAGGAGAGATACTGGGGCCCCTATAGGTTTACTGTGAGTTGGAATCATCTCAACGAGTATTGGGTTTGTTTGGGGTAGCATTGATTCTGTTTTTTTTTTTCCACCATCTTTATAGTTTTGTGTTTTATATATATGTCTTTGATCTATTTTGAATTATCCTTTGTGTATAATGTGGAGCGTAGGTCTTGTTCCATTTTTTAACAGATTGACATCCAATTTGCCAGCACCATTTGTTAAAAGGACTATCATTTCTGCATTTAAGGGCCTTTGGGCCTTTGCCAAAATCAAATGGCCATAGATAGGTGGATTTACATCTGACTTCTTGATTCTGCTTCTTTTGTCAACATCTCTGTTGTTGTACCAGCACCAGGCTGTTTTTTTGTACTGTAACTATACAGTAGGTTCTGAGGCCAAGTAATACAAGTCCTTCTACTTTGCTCTTCTTCAGTAATGCTTTATTTATCCAGGGCCTCTTTCCATAAAAAGTTGATGACTAGTTTTTCCATCCCTTTAAAGAATAGTGTTGATACTTTGATTGAGATTGCAATGTATTTGTAGATTTTTTGGGGTACAATTGACTCCTGCAAGCATGGTACGAGGACTACCAATCAAGATCATGAACTTATCCTAGAAGTGGGATACACCTCTTTTCTGAATGTCGCTGTTGTTACCTTCAAAATACTCCCCTCATGAAGCTATGCACTGATGCCTGTGCCTAGTCCACCCTTCAAAGCAATTTTGGAACTCTTTCTGGAATGGCCATCAGAGCTGTCATCATATTACCCATGATGTCCTGAATGCCATCAAAATGTCTCCCTTTCAATGTTTCTTTCATCTTTAGGTAAACAAAAAAGTCATTTGGGGGCCAGATCAGGTGAGTAGGGAGGGTGTTCCAATGCAGTTATTTGTTTACGAGCTAATAATCCTTCACAGACAACTGTACAATTAAGTTCACGAACTTGCTATCGTGCCACCATGCACAATGGCCATTCCAGAAAGAGTTCCAAAATTGCTTTGAAGGGTGGATTAGGCACTCGCATCAGTGCATAGCTTCCTAAGGGGAGTACTTCAAGGGTGACTGTAGTGATATTCAGCAGTGAGGTATGTAGCGCTTAAAACAAATAAGTTCACAGGCCTAATGGTCAGACTTCATATGTTTTCCACTTATGTAGGTCTCTTTTGGTTTCGTGAGTGTTTTGTAGTTTTCTTCACATAGGTCTTTCATGCCCTGGTTAAATTTGTTCCTGGCTATTTTACAATTTTTACGGGGCTATTAGAAATGGTTCTCCTGATTTCCTTTTTGTTGTTCTTTTTATTGGTGCACAGGAATTTGATTTTTGTATCTTTATTTTGTATCCTGTGACCCTGTTGAAGCCATTATTTCTAGCAGTCTTCTTACAGATCTTTATAGTTCTCTACATATAGCATGATACCATCCACGTATAGGGGTAGTTTTTCTTCTTACAATTTGAATGCTCTTTATTTATTTATCCTGCCTTATTGCTCTTGCTCTAGCTAGGACTTCCAGCACATTAAATATGAATGGCAATAAAAGGCAACCTTGTCTTGTTGTATTATCAGTAGTGGTGGTTGCAGGCCCTCTCCACTGAGAATGATGTTGGCTGTTATTTTTATATATTAAAAAACAAAACAAAAAACCAAAACCACTGCCACTGAGTTAATTCCAACTCATAGCAACCCTGTATGACAGAGCAGAATTGCTCCATAGAGTTTCCAAGGAGCACCTAACAGATTCAAACTGCTGACCTTTTGGTTAACATTTATAGCACTTCACCACTATACCACCAGGGTTTACTAGTTTTACATAGATTCCATTAAATTTTTAACATATTTATGTCTTTCATTCTTAGGTGTCTTTGTTATTAATTTTTATTATTTATTAATTACAGTAAATGAATAAAATGTCTAACATTTATCAATTATCTCATCTATAGTAAACTCTCACCCTCCTACCCTTGTAACCAACACAGTTATTTTCTCTATAAATAATTCTAAGTCATTATAACAGGTGTCTCATACAATATTTGTCATTTTGAAACTGATTGATTTCATTCATCAGAATACCTTCCAATTGAAACCATATTAGAGATATTTTCTAAAATCTACACTATTTTGTATCATAGCATAGTGTTCCACTGAGTATATGTACCATAGTTTATCCATTCATCTGTTGATAGTCATCTGGGTTGATTTCATCTTTTAGCTACTGTGGACTGTGCTGCATTAAACATCCATGTACATGTGTCTGTTCGTGTCTCAATCCTTTTCCCTGAAGGATAAATTCCAAGCAGTAAAATTACTGGGTCAAATGGTACACCAATTTCCAGCATTTTAGGGAAGTGCCAGATTGCTTTACAAAGAGGTTATACCACCTTGCAATCCCACCAGCTATGTAGGAGACTTCCAATCTCTCCACAGCCTCTCCAGCATTTGTTGTATTGTGTTTTTTGTATCATGACCAACCTTGTTGGGTTGAGATGATATCTCTCTGTAGTTGTGATTTGCATTTCTCTGATAGCTAATGATCGTGAGCATATTCTCATATGTCTTTTGGCTGCCTAGATGTCCTTTCTGGTGAAGTGTCTGTCCATCTCTTTGCCCATCTCTTAATTGGGTTATTTACCTTTTTCGTGTTGATATTTTGCAGAATCTTGTAGATTATGGAGATCAGATGATGGTCTGACATGTAGTTCCCAAATATTTTTTCCCATTCTGTAGGTGGTCTTCTAACTCTTCTGATAAATGCTTTGGATAAGTCAAAGTGTGTGATTCTTAGTAGTTCCCATTTATCTATTTTCTCATCTGTTGTTTATGGTTTGTTTCACAGATGTTGAAGTCTATCTTAACTGTGTGTTAGAACACTCATCATTGATCCTGTTTTGTCTTGCATGATTTTTATTGTTTTAGGTTTGATATTTAGGTCTTTTATCCAATTAGAGGTGGTTTTTGTGTAAGGTGTGAGATACGGGACTTGTTTCAGTTTTTTGCAGATGGATATCCAACTTTGCCAGCACCATTTGCTAAAGAGACTGTTTTTACCCTTTTACAATCCTAGATCCTTTGTTAAATATCGTCTATTCACAAGAGGATGGTGGTACCTCTGGGGTCTCCAGTCTATTCCATTGGTCTCTATGTCTCTTTCTGTAGTAGTACCAAACTGTTCTGGCTACTGTGGCAGTGTAATAGTTTCTGAGGCCAGATAGTGTGAGGCCTCCCATTGTATTCCTCTTCTTCGGTAATGCTTTACTAAACTGGGGTTTCTTCCCTTTCCAAACAAAGTTAGTGATATGTTTCTCCATCTCAATAACTACTGACACTGGAATTTGTATTGGGATTGTATTGTATAAGTAGATCACTTACTTAAAATAGTGATCTAAAATAGACATCTTCACAATGTTAAGACTTTCTATCCACAAGCAGGGTAGGTTTTTCCAATTTTGTAAGTCTTTTTTGGTTTCTTGCGGTAAGGCCTTGTAGTTCTCTCTGTATAGGTCCCATATTTCTCTAGTTAGATTTATTCCTAGATATTTTACCTTCTTGGGGGCTATAGCACATATTGATTTGCTGATTTTTTCTTTGATGAACTCTTTGTTGGTATAAAGGAATTCTACTGATTTACTTATATTTTTGTATCTTGAATCTTGTATCTTGTATCCCAGCACTTTGCTAAACTCCTCTATTAGTTCCAGTAGTTTACTTATGGATTCTTTAGGATTCTCTGTGTGTACAATCACATCATCTGCAAGCAAGGAGCTTTTTACTTCATTGCTGATACAGATGCCCTTTACTTCTTTGTCTTGTCTAATTACTCTGTCTAGAACTTATAGCACAATGTTGAATAGAAGTGGTGAGAGTGGGCATCCTTGTGTAGTTTCCATTCTCAAAGGGAATTCTTTCAGTCTTTCACCATTCAGGACAAATGAAGGCAGTTGACTTTGCATGCCAGCCAAGTGCCGTCAAGTAGGATCCGACTCCTAGCATAGATGACACTAATTACACAGGAATTTCTGTTCTATTCCTATTTTTCTGAGAGTTTTTACAATGAATGACTCTTGGAATTTGTCAAATGCCTTTTATGCATCAATTGACAAAATCAGGTGATTCTTTTGTATTGTTTATGTGGTTGATTATATTCATTGTTTTTCTGATGTTGAGCCAACCTTGCATTACTGGAATGAAACCAATTTGATCATGGTAATTTTTTTTTTTAATTCTGTTGAAGACTTTTGGCTAGAATTTTGTTGAAGATTTTTGCATCTAGGCTCATGAGTGATATTGGTTTGTAATGTGCTTTTTTGTGGGGTCTTTCCCTAGCTTTGGTATTAGGGTTATGCTGGCTTCATAGAATGAATCTGGGAGCATTGCATCCCTTTCTATAGTGTGAAATAGCCTCAATAGCATCAGAGTTAACTCTTCTCTAAAAGCTTGGTAGAATTGTGTGGAGAAGCCATCTGGACCAGGACTTCTTTCGGTTGGCAGATTTTTGATGACTTTAAATCTCTTCCTTTGTGATAGATTTATTAAATTGATCTACTTCTTGTGATAATCTTGGTGAGTGATATGAATCTAGAAATTTGTCCTTTTCCTCTAGGTTTTCAAGCCTGTTAGGGTACAGCTTGCCATAGTATTCTGTTATAATATTTTTTATTGCAGTTGGGTCTGTTGTAACATCTCCCATCTCATTTCTTAATCTGATTGTTTGTATCTTCTGCTGTCTTTCTTTCATAAGTTTGGCCAATGCTTTATCAATTTTTTTGATCTTTTCAAAGAACCAGCTTTTGGTTTTGTTAATTTTTTTATTGTTTTTCTACACTCTAATTCATTTAGTTCTGCTCTCATCTTTATTATCTGTTTTCATCTGAGGTCTGAGGGGTTCTGTTGCTCTCTTTCTACTTGTTCAAGCTATAGGGTTAATTCTTTAATTTGAGCTCTTTCTTCTTTTTGGACGAGTACAGTTACTGAGGTAAATTGACCTCTGTACACTGCTTTTGCTGTATCCCATAGATTCTAGTAGGATGTGTTTTCATTCTCATTTGATTCCATAAATTTCTTTATTTTGTCCTGACTCCTTCTATAACCCAAAGTTTTTTGAGAAAAGTGTTGTTCAGTTTCCATGAGTTTGAATTTCTACCTATGATTTTTCTGCTGTTGATTTCAACTTTTATTGCTCTACGGTCCAAGAAGATACTTTGCAGTAAATCAATGGTTTGGATTTTACAGAGAATTGATTTATGACCTAACACATGATCTATTCTGGAGAATGTTCCATGTGCATTGGAGAAGAAGGTGTGTTAATCTGTTGATGGGTGAAAAGATTTGTATATATTGATAAGGATAAGGTCAAGTTGGTTGATTGTTGCAATGAGATCTTCTGTATCTTTACTGAGCTTTTTTCTGGATGACCTATCTGTAACTGTAAAGTAAGTGTTGAAGTCTCCAACTATTACTGTAGAATAATCTACATTATCTGTCAGTGTTGTATTTGTTCAATGTATTTAGATGCTCTGGTATTGGGCATATAAATATTTAATATTGTTAAGTCCCGCTTGAGTATTGAACCTTTTATCAGAAAATAGTGACCATCCTTGTTTACAATAGTGGATTTTACATTAAAAAGTATTTTATCTGAGATCAGTATTGTCAAACCTGCTCTTCTTTGTATGTTGTTAGCTTGGTAAATATTATTCCATCCTTTAATTTCCAGTTTGTTCATATCTTTGAGTCTAAGATGTGTTTCTTATAAGCAACATATAGACGGGCCATGCCTTTTGATCCAGTACGTCACTCGCTGTCTCTTTACTGTAGCATTCAGCCCACTTACATTCAGTGTAGTTATTAATAGGTATCCACTTATTGCCATGATTTTGATGTAATTGTTTTTGTGTTGGTGTTTTCTCTGTTGCTCTGAATATTCTCTTCTGAATCATTCTTCTTTATGGGTTGAATTTTCAGTGTTGTTTTTGTGTTTGTTGAGACTCCTGTATTGTGTTTCTTGTTTCGATATGTTGGGTTGTCATTTTGTTTTAAGGTTGCACCTATTATCATTCTTAACATCCTAAGATTAAATTCAATTTTAACTACTGCGTAACTCTTTAACTTCCTGTCCGTCCAAAAGGACTGTAACTACTGTAGTATATCCCTCTTTTTAGTGTGATGGTGCCACAGTTTTCATGATACGATCACTGATGGGCGTGTTTTAATATTGTAGCTTTGATTAAGTTTTGTGACTTCCCTAACTGAGTAGAATTCTGGATGTTCTGTCCTGCATTGTCACCTTAAATATAAATTTAATGATTTTGTTTTTCAAAGCAAAGTGCTTTTTCAGTATTTCATGTAATTTTCGTTTAGTTTTTGTAAACTCTCTAAGTTTCTATATGTCTGCAAAAGTCTTAATTTCACCATCATATTTGATACACAATTTTGCAGGCTACAGAATTCTTGGTTGGAAGTTTTTCTCCATCAGGGGTTTGAATGTGTCATCCCATTGTTTTCTAGCTAACATTGTTTCTGCAGACAAGTCAGACAAAAGCCTATAGGGTTTCCCTCAGAGTGTTAGGCTGTTTGTTTGTTTGTTTGTTTGTTTGTTTTTGAGCCTTGCTTCCTTGAAAAGCATCTGATTATGTTTCATTTTGTTAAGCTTGATTATAGTATGCCTTGTTGTCTTTCTTTCGGGGTCTAGCTTTTGCAGTGGTCAATACACATCTTTGATACCTATGTTCTCTTTACTCATAATCTCAGGAAAGTTTTCTGTCAGCATCACTACAGCAATACTCTCTGTATTGTCATCTATCCCCTCTTGTTCAGGAACTCCAATTAAATGTAAACTATTCCCCTTAATGGAGTCCCACGAGTTTCCTAATGCTTCTTCATTTTTCTTCTTTTCTCTGATTTCACCTCGTAAATGCTGGTGTTGGTTGCTCTGTCCTCAAGGTCACTGAGTCTAACTTCTATCTGTTCAATCCTACTCTTTTGGCTTTGGACTGAATTATCTAATTCTGTGATTTTGTTATTGATCTGATGTATTTCAGATCATTGATGTCCCATCAGTTCAAACAGCCTACTTAATTTTTCATTTTTTTCTGCTGTGTCTTGTTTAGTCTCTAGGAGGGTTCTATATGTAATTCTTTTGTCCTCAACCTCTGATAGATTCAGAATGGCTTCTTCATGTGGGAAATTCTTTGAATCTTTATTTTGGGAGTTTTCTGGAGCATTTAAAGGCTGCTTCTTTAAATGATTAACTATGATCTGCTGTCTGCATTTCATCTAGATGTGGTCTGATTTCTCTGGTGTTACCTCAACAGGAGCTGAAACATAGATCTAAAAGAGGAATTGGTCACCAGTTGTCTCTGTATACTCTTGTGATTTACCCCAGGTGGACTCTCTGGGGTGGAAATCTCTGCTTATTGGGTGTCAAAGACACCACTCTACTTATGGAGAAACTGGGGGCTGTCAGCCAATCCTACAATGTGAGTCAGAGAAAGGTGCGGGTAAAAACTGCCAGGCCTCTCAACAGACAGATCTCCAGACAAATACATAGATCTCTCAACCTTAAAAGTAAACTAACTTCACTTCCATGCAGAGAACTCTCCATGGTGCTGAACTGGGAGCTGCCCAGTGTGCTGGCCGAAAACAGGCTTTCCAGCCGATAATTAAAGTATGTTACTGGCCATTCACAGAAGCTGCAGTTCTCCTATTCAGTGAAATAGCAGAAGCAGAGGTCAGATGGCTGCTGGCTTGTTTTTGAGAGGGGAAGATTAGTCAGATACTGGTGCCTAGTCAAATATACCAGGCCTTAGGTCTCCCCAAATGTTCAGTGCTCCGTACAAATATCATTCCAGCCTTAGTTCTCAGAGGGAAATGAAGAGACATGTGTCTAGTCCACTGTCTTTTAATGATCTTTTGTAGACAGCATATGGATGGGTCATTTTTAAAAATTCATTCTGTTACTATCTGTCTCTATGTTCCATGTAATTATAGCAGTGTGGGTATTGTTGTCATTTTGTAGTGCTTCTCTTTGTGGTACTGATATTTTCTTTGTTCTTCTTACTCTCCTATGCTGAGTTCCTTTTGTGAACTGTATTTTCATATCTTTGTTTGTGAAATGTATCTTCATATCTTTTGCTAGTGCAGATTTTGTTTACTGTGTGTCTTAGTCATGTGGTGCTACTTTAATGGAAATACCACAAATGAATGGCTTTTAAAAAAGAAATTTTACTTTGTCACAGTCCAATAAGCTGAAAGTCCAAATTCAGGATGGGAACTTCAGAAGGCTTTCTCTCTTAGCTCTGGAAGGTCCTTATAGTAAATCTTCCCCTGGAGTAGAAGTTCTGAGATGTAGGGTCCTCAGTCTTTTCCAAAGGATGTGCTCAGTTCCAAGCACTGCTTTCTTGGTAGTATCATGTCCCCAAGTCTACTAGCTTCTTTCTCTTTGTCTCAAGAGACTTCTCCAAGAGACAAAACCATCTTACATTGAGTCCTGTCCCACCAACACAACTGCCACACAATCTCCCTCATTAACATCATGAAGTCAGGGTTTACAACATGGAAGACCATCACACAATACCAAGAATCATGGACTCACCAAATTACTGCATACATTTTTGAGGGGATACAATTCAATCCATGACACTGCAATTTGTTTTCCTTCTTTATTTTCATAAATAGATTTGTTAACTTTCTTTATGGTTGGCTTGAAATTATCCTTATCTTCCTAAGTTTTAACCAATCTTTTATTTCTTGATATCTCCTTGACTTCCTCTTGATTTTAAAGTTATATATCTCCACCATGTATTTCCTGGTTATTGTTCCAACCTTGTCAACATTTACAGACTGACGTTTCTAGTTCCCCAAATGGAATCTCTTAGTTTTGTTTTATCATTGAGAGTTCATTATCTACATCAGTATTTGACTGATACTGACCTACGTCCTAGATTCAAGCTGTTGCATGATGTTATTGGTTCTCTGCCCAAAAGACTCCCTTTAACAATTCTTGTAAGGTTAGTTTGGTTTTTACAAATTCCCTTCATTTCCTTTTATCCAGAAAGGCCCCAATTTCAGTATTATGCAGGAACAAGAGTTTTGTAGGATATGTTCATTCTTGGTTGGCAAATTTTTTCTTTCTTTCAAGGTTTTACATGTATCACCCCATTACCTTCTTGCCTGCATGACATTTTCCTAGTAATCAGAGCTTAGTCTTACTGTTTTCCATTTTTGTGTGTCTTTATTTTGTCTGAAGCTGTTGTCAGGATTGTTTCTTTGTCTTTGGTTTTTGCAAAATGATTATATGCCTTAGTGAATTTCCTTTGGGAGCTATCCTATCTGGAATATGTTGGGCTTCTTAAATGGTTAGGTTTTTATCTATCATAATGTTAAGGATGTTTTCTAGTAGCAAATCTTCAACAGTCTTCTTTGTGTTTTCTGTTTTGTCTCCTTGTCCTGAAACTTCAATCATGTGCAAATTTTTGCTCTTGATTTTTTTTCGTACATAGACTTTACATTTTCTTTATTTCTCTTCATTCTTTTTTCTGACTTTTTCTCAAAGTGGCACCCATGGATTTGTCTTCAATTTTGTTAACTCTGTCTTCTGTTGCACCAAATTTTCTCCTAAAACTCTCTGTTGCATCACTCATTTCTGGAATTTTTCTTTTCATCTTTGGCATTTCAGATTGCTCTTTTTATATGATTTCTAATTGTTTATTTTTTTTGCTATTTTGTTCTTGTATTATTTTCCTGCATTCTTCTATTGCCTTGTCTGTGTTTTCCTTGACTTAGGATGTAATTTGGTTGGGTTTTGTCTGTGTATTCCATGATTTTTGTCTGTATTTTCCTTGATCTCTTTCTAACCATTTGAAGATCTCTGATACTATATTTTTGAATTCCCTATCAGGGAGGTCCGACTCGACGACACTTGGCTGGCTTCATTGGCATCAGGTTGTTCCAGTGCCTTTTCTTCTGCCAGAGGTCATCTTGTGCTTTATTTTGGTCACTTACTAGAACCATCTTGTCTTGTTTTTTTTATGCATTTTGATACTTTCTGCTGTCTGTGAGACATTTGAATATTATTATCTTTATTTTTGATTGTAGGTTTATTTCATCCTGGGTTTTTGTTTAGTTTGCTAATGTCTCAGCAGGCAGGCTATGCATACTTTGTTGCTTGTGCATCTGTGGGCACAATGGTTCTCATCAACTTGTCCATGTATGCAAGGCCAGTTGCTCACCTATGGTGCAGGATGGCAGGTCCAGCATGAGGAAAACAAGCAGAGATGGGCTGGTTGTCTGTAGCATGAACCAGCAGGACAGTGAAGAACCAGAGCAAATGAGGTGGGTTTTGTCATCCAGGTTGGTTCACCTCTGGGCTGAGGTGCACAGAAAGGTGAAGCCCAAGCTGGCAGAGAGGACTCAGGGTTTCCAACCAGGAGGGCTAAAAAGTGAGGTAGTGGAGGGGTCAGGAACAGAGGGGGCTATATGGTGGAGGGCAAGAGGATGGGTTGGTACTGTGGGTCCTGGGAAACAGAGAGGCTTGGATGGGCTGGTTCTTGCCATCATTCTCCAGAGGGTAGGGGTTTTAAAAGTGTCATACTGTAATTACCATGTAAGAGAGTCTGGGCTCCTCCTTGAGTTGCAGGCAACAGATTTGGTCTTAATTATCCCTGGGTGTGTCTGTGCTGTACCTCTATCTCCTATTGGGAATTCTGTGGAAGTGCCTTACAGCATGTGGGGTCATTGGCCTTATTCTAAGGTGCACCTGATCCATGTCATGGTATTTTCAATGATATCATATGCATGCAAAAGCTGTATGATGAATAAGGAAGACAGAAGAAGAATTGATGCCCCTGAATTGTGATGATGGAGAAGACTATTGTACATACCATGGACTGCCAAAAGAATGAACAGATATGTCTTCAAAGAAGTGCAACCAGAGGGTTCCTTAGAAGCAAGGATGATGGTGAGACTACCCTTACATACTTTGGACATGCTATCATTTGTTTCCTATTCTTGCTATGTAGGCATCCAGCAGAAGTAAGAACATTCTCAGCGAATGTCCTAGTATGATTCCAATTTGGCTTTGGAAGAAATTTTTTCCTGCTAATATATTTTGACAGTGACTAATAAAAACTCAGGGGATGCCTGGTTTTGTCAGCTGCTTTCAGTCAATTAGATGTTCTAAGAACAAAATACCCTTAGATCTTCCTGTAGAATTTCCTAGAAGGAGTAATATTGTTATGTGTAAAGCATGGATTTTGAAATCTGTGTAGTCTCTGTGTAAGCGTAGCCTGATTTTGAAGTTTGTGTGGTCTCCACCTCATCACTCACTAAATTTATGAAGCAGAATGTTGACTTAAAGAAGAATAAATGGTTATGTTGTGCCTTTTTTCCCTCTCTAAATGTATTATTCTGGACTGTTGAATAAATACCATCATCATAATCATTTTATGAAACAAACACAGTTTCACTGCCTCTGTTAAGTTAGATAATATACTACAGTTCTTTCCATTTTAGTCTATGTCTGTTGCCACTGTGATCTTTATGAAAAGTATATAAAAAGCTTAAAATTCTACGTACATACATTTTGACCCAACTATTTTAATGTTGAAAATTAATGATAAGGTAATAAACATAGACGGCACAAAGATTAAGCTAAAAATACATTAATCACATAGTCACTCATAAAGAAAAAAATTAAAAGCCAACAAAATGTATAAAAATAGCAAGTTAATTAAGTAATTTAAGATACAACCACATCTTGAAATGTTGTGCAGCTATTAAACATAGATGCTTTTGGAAAATATTTAGTGACATGGAAAATGTTTGCTATCCATTAAGTATAAAAGGTTATAACAAACACAGTTTGATCTCAACATTGTTAGAACATATTTTATATGCATGAGTTATCTATTTTGATACCTGTATAGAAAGATAGGAGAATAGAAAAAAAGGAAGTAGGTGTGTTATAAATGAATGATGAGATCATAGTTGGTAACTTGGGGACATTTTTTTTTCTGCCAACACATTTCCAGATATACTTTTAAAAAGTTTTTTACTTAAGTAATTTATAAACACATTATCACTTTCAGTTGAAATGATTCAAGTGATTACATGCAATAATTAGAGCATTATGCAAAAATTTTCCTTCCCAGATCAACTTCATTCATTCTCAGAGACTTGAGTCTTTTCAAAATGTTTTCTGTACATAGAAAGCACATATACTTTAAATATACAGAGGTTTGCTTTCTTAATTATATCAAATCCTATTTTGGATATTGTTTTGCAACTGCACTGTTTTTACTTAATAATACATCTTAAGTATTTTTCCAACTCAAAACACATAGAGATATTGCTCTTTGTAGAGGCTGTGTGTCAGACCATCTCACAAAGCGTTTTCCTCATTGTTGTTCACCTGCTGCTTTAGCAAACAGAATGCCCTTCTCTAGCAATTGGTCTGTCCTGGTTAAGTATTCAAAGCAAGGAAGAGGAAATCTCACCATCTTTGTTTCTAAAGAACAATTCTTGTTTTATTATCATTTCTGAGATTACTATAGAATTACTGTAATTTATTTAGCATTATTCTCTTAATGGGTGTGTTATCTATGGCTGAGTAACAAATAAGTCCCAAATTTAGTAGCTTAAAACAGTAAATATTTATTATACCCATTTCTGTGGGTCCGAACTCCAGGTCTGGCTTACCCAGCTTCTCTGGCTCAGCATGTCACAGCACAGTCACCCATGTGAGCTGCATCCATCTCAAGGCTAGGAGAGGATCCTCTTCCAAATTCACTCACAAGGCTCTTGGCAGACTTCAGGTCCTCACTGAATGTTGGCAATCATCAGTTCATGGCCACATTGTCCTTCCAAAGATAATCTCAAATATGGCATCTAGCTTCCCTTACAGCAAGCAAGGAATAAGAGAAGAGAGAACTGGCAAAACAAGAGCCAGAGTTTATTGAAACATAATCCAGGAAGTTCCATTCTATCACTTTTACCATCTCCTGTTTGCTAAAAGTGAGTCACTGGGTTTCCATTCAAACACAAGGTGAAGGGGTTTCACATGGACATGAATACCAAAAGGCAGTCAGCAATGAGGTCTCTCTTAGAGGATGCCCACCACAATGGACTTGATTTCATGTCTTCATTTTTACAAACATTATTGTTACTCAGGCACTTGATATGTGAACACTTGTGTGCATATGTGAACACTTTTTTTTAGGATAAATGCTCAGGAGTAGAATTGTTATTCATAAGGTGTTGTTATTGTTGTTAGGTGCCATTCAGTTGGTTCTAACTCACCGAGACCTTATGAACAGCAGATTGAAACACTGCCCAGTCTTGTGCCATGTCCACAATTGTTTTTATGCTTAAGCCCATTGTTGTGGCCATTGCGTTGATCCATCTTGTTGAGGGTCTTCCTCTTTTTCTTTCGACCATTCACTCTACCAAGCATGATGTCCTTCTCCAGGGAGTCGTATTTCTTGACAGCATGTCCAAATTATGTATGACGCAGTCTTGCCGTCTTGGCTTCCAAGGAGCACTCTGGTTGGACTTCTTCCAGAACAGATCTGTTTGTTCTTTTGGCAGTTCATCATACATTCAAGATTCTTCTCCAACACCACAATTCAAAGGCATCAATTCATCTTCTGTCTTCTTTGTTCATAGTCCAGCTTTCACATGCATATGATGCAATTGAAAATACCGTGGCTTGGGACAAGCACATTTTAATCTTCAAGGTGACATCCTTACTTTTGAACACTTTGAAGAGGTCCTTAGCAGCAGATTTCACCAGTGCAGTGCGTCTTTTGATTTCTTGACTGCTGCTTCTGAAGGTGTTGATTGTGGACCCAAGTAAAACAAAATCTTTGACAAACTCAATCTTTTTTCCATTTATGACAATGTTGCTTACTGGTCCAGTTGTGAGAATTTTTGTTTTCCTGATGTTGAGGTGCAATGCATACTGAAGGCTGTGGTCCTTGAGCTTCATCAGTAAATGCCTCAAATCTTCATTTCCAGCAAGTAAGGTGGTGTTGTGTGCATAACGCAGGTTGTTAATGACTAGCCCTTCAATCCTGATGCCTTGTTCTTCTTTGTATAATCCAACTTCTCGGATTATTTGTTTGGCATACAGATTAAAAAGGTGTGGTGAAAGGATACAACCCTAATGCATGCCTTTCCTGACTTTAAACCACACAATGTCCCCTCGTTATATTTTCATAACTGCCTCTTGATTCATATACAGATTCCTTAAGAGCACAGTTAGGTATTCTGGAATTCCCATTCTCCACAATGTTAGACACAGTTTAGTATAATCCACACAGTTGAATGCTTTTGAGTAGTCAGTGAAGCACAAGTAAACATCTTGTTGGTATTCTTTGCTTTCAGCTAAGATCCATCTGACATCAGCAATGATATCCCTGGATCCACGTCCTCTTCTGATCACAGCTTGAATTTCTGGCAGTTCCTTGTAAACACATCGTTGTACTCACTTTTGAATGGTCTTGAGCAGAATTTTACTTGTGTGTGATATTAATGACATTTTTCGGTAATTTCCACATTTGGTTGGATCACCTTTCCTTGGAATAGGCATAAATATGGATCTCTTCCAGTCAGTTGGCCAAGTAGTTTTCCTCCAAATTTCTTGACATAGATGAGTGAGTACTTTCAGTGCTGCATCTTTTTGTTGAAATATCTCAGTTGATATTCCACCAATTCTAGAAGCCTTATTTTTCCCCAATGCCTTCAATGCATAAGGCGTATGCATTTAAAATGTTTAGAGCTTTGGTAAACATGCTTTCCAAAGGGCAGTACAAATTCAACTTCCTACAAATTTTGAATAAAAGTGTCTGTTTTCATACTCCATAGCAAAGCATACCATCCTATTTTTTTAATCTTTTCTTTTTTTAATGGCCATGAAGTAGTCTTTGATTAAAGTTTCATTTTTCTTTTCCTGTTTAAACATGATTTATTTTCCTGAGATTGAACATGCTTCTTAGGGTTACCAGTCATTTGTATTCCCAAATTCCTAAATTTAAACTATAAGTTAGGATGGGAATTTCTTTTTTAAAAATTTCATTTGCATTAAAATGTACTTACAGAAAAGCACATTCATATACAATTCAGTGGATATCCATAAATTGAATACAACCATAAACAACATCCTTATTTTTTTTTAAAAAAAGCTTTACTAGCATCCTGACAACCTTTCTTTGTTCCTTTTCTAGGAATTACTTTTACCAAGAGTAAACACTACGCTTATTTTTAACAATATAGATTAGTTTTGCCTAGTCAAGTGCTTTATACAAATGAAATTTTACACACTATGTATTTTTCTTCTCTAGTATCTTTCACTCGACCTTATATTGGTCATATTTATATGTTTTTGTTGATGTTAGATGCTGTCAAGTTGGTTCTGACTTACAGCAACCCTAGGTGCAGAATCAAACACTGTCCAGTACTGCTCTATGCAGTACCGATGTGCTTTAGTCCATTGTTGCAGCTACTGTGCCAGTTCTTTCTCTTTTTCACTGACCCTTTTCTTTACTAAGCATGATGTCCTTCTTGAGTGACTGATTACTCCTAACAAGATGTCCAAAGTATGTAAGACATGGTTTTCCATCCTTGCTTCCAAGGAGCACTCTGGTTATACTTCTTCCAAGTCAGATCTGTTCGTTCTTTTGGCAGTCAGTGGTATATGCAGTTGTCTTCTCTAATCACAATTCAAAGGCGTTCATTCTTCTTCTGTCTTATTGATTCTCTAGCTTTCACGTGCATATAATGTAATTTAAAATGCCATCTTAGGTAGTGGGGTTTTTTTTGTTGTTGTTGTTTGTTTGTTTTTATCTTGGGTGAGGTGCACTTTAGTTTTCAAGGTAATATCTTTGCTTTTCAATACTTTGTAAAGCACTGTTGAAAATCCTGGTGGGATAGTGAATTAAGTGCTACATCTGCTAACCAATCCGTTGACAGTTCAAATCTGCCAGGTGCTCCTTGGAAACTCTATGGAACAGTTCTACTCTGACCTCTAGGGTCACTATGAATAGGATCCGACTCGACGGCAGTGGGTATATGGAATCCCTAAGTGGTGCAAACAGTTAACACTTCGGCTGCTGATCTGAAAGAGTGGTGGTTCAAGTCCACCAGAATAAAGGCCAGGGATCTACTTCTGAAAAGTCAGTCACTGAAAACTCTATGGAGCACAGTTCTACTCTGACACACACGATATCTCAATGAGTTGGAATCTACTCCATGACAACTGTTCCTTGTTTGTTCATTTACGTGCATGCTATACATGCATACATATATATGTGTGTATGTGTATGTAAAAATAGGACTTCATTCAGGAATAAGACTTACTGAGGAAAAAACTCAACAAGAAGGGAACTATTCTATAAAGAAATGAAATTGCTAGCCAAGAACATTCCAAGTGGATGGCACTGAGAGTGTTATTTCCTCTTATCTTGCTTGCTCTGTCACCCGAGGCAAGCAGAATTTGGGAATGCACTGCCAGCTTCCAGAGGTTACGACACTATATCTTGCTTTTCTAAATTAACTCTTCTCCTTTCTGAAAGCCACTCCCCAAGGTATGAAGGAGTAGTGGCAAAGATAAGGACTTAAACAAACAAAAATCTGTTGCTGACAAATTGACTCTGACTTATAGTGATCTTAAAGGACAGAACAGAGTTGCCCTATAATGTTTCCAATGAGCAGCTGGTGGATCTGGTAACCTTTTGGTGAGCAACCACAGCTCTTAATGACTTCACCATCAAGGCTCCAAGAACTTAAATAGTAACCAGAAACTCAGCTACAAAATGAAGAATTATAGTGAAAAGGAAGTAGAAAACTGACTAAAGAAGTCTAAGATCACTTTAACTTGGAAAGCAGTTAGAGACATCATCAAAACAGAAACACTTGTACTCTCTTGTCTAAAGTAAGAAGCCAAGGTTAATGATGATTTTCTAAAGAATTATATTTGTAATGTAATACCAATATGAAACAAAAGGCACATCCTCAAAGAATTAGCAGCCTTTCCTTAGAAAGTTACGGATCTCGTGTCATTGTGCAGTTCCTGTTTGATAAAAGGACTTACACAAAGTGAATATCTTTCTTTCTTTTTATACATTTTCATCTATACTCAAATTGTTCAATGATTAGAAAAGGCAGCCAAGCCAATTTGAGATTCTTTTTTTCATTCATCACCAGTGAAATATCTCTAAACTTCATTTATTAAAAGTTTTAATCTTGTCACATTAGCAAAAAATGGAAATTTTGCTTTTTCATTAGGTTAGTGATTACTTTTATCTGACAATGGCCTTACATGCTATAGCATTAATTCTCCAATAAATTACACTGCAGATTGGTGAAGTTACACTGCTTGACCAGACTGTCTAACCCAGCCAGACCCTTTCTTCATGAATCGTTTTTCATTTTGCACTGCAGGGCCTTTCAGAAGAAAAATTAATAAAAAACTGTGTGGAGAAAGAGTGAATGTGAGAGATGAGGTAAGTGCATGTGTATCGTTTCAACTTAATTCTGGCCTCTTCGCCAAATGTATGCTATTTAAGCCTTGAAAAGAGACTTGTTCCCTGAAGGCCATTCATTGGAAGTAAGAGAACACCAAAGCAGTGCCTCCAAATATCAGACACTCTCCTCAAAACAAACAAACAAAAAAAAAAACATTGCTTTTGAGTCGATTCAGATTCACAGTGACCCTATAAATTTTGTTGATTCCTGGGTCCGTCACATGGATTAGTATTTCAACATGGTTGTTTCTCAGTAAACCACTTTTGGAGAACAATATCTACCTAAAACCAAGGATAAGTGATTTCTAATGTTTTCATTTTTGTATCAAGCTATTTTTCTTTTTTATTGCAATTAAGTGGAAGTGTACAATCCAAATCAATTTTGCATGCCTGGCTATCTGCAACTTCTTTTCCTTGCCAGGTGACAGTACACTCCTCTTTTTCATTCTATACTTCTAGTATCCTCTTAACAAGCTTCTATTCCCTACTTTCTACCCTCTTCTCTCCCATCTAGAAAGACCAGTAGGACAGCTTCCTATAAACGCGAAGAACCATATACACACACACCATATGGTCACACTGTGTCCCCAAATCCAGCCCATTCTTGTCCAAAGAGTTGACCTCAGCAGTGTTTTCTGGTCAAGGGTAGCAGCAGGTAGAGCAGCCATGCACCCATGGGATCCTCCAGGCCATCAGACCATCAATTCTGGTCTTTCAGAAAAGTTCGTGAGTGCACTAGTCTTTTTCTTATGTTGTCACAGGGACTGTACACTGTGTGTCCCATCATAGCTGTCTTTAGTGGTAGCCAGGCACCATGAGGTTTTCCATTCACATGTTGATACAGTCTCCCATTCACATGGGTCCTACTGTCTCCTGGACCCCTTTTTCCTAGTGTCATTGTTGTTCTCTTTCATCATCTGTTCCAGATAAGTTGGGACATTCTGGTGTGCCTCAGATGGCAGTTTGCTAGCTTTTAAGACCCCAGATGCCACTCACCAATATGGGGTGCTGAAGACTCTTTAGCAATAAGCTAGTTATGCTGATTGACCTTCAAGTAATTATTGAGATCCTAGTGTGTTCCTGGTATGATGGCACACACTGGGGACGCAGAGGTATGATCCAAGAGTCACAGATAAGTGGTGGCCCCACACACTGGAAAATGATAATACGATATATGATTATGGCTCCAAAAGAAGGGGACACAGGGGGCTGGTGTGTCATAGTCATCTAGCACTGCTGTAATAGAAATACCACAAGTGGGTGGCTTTAACAAAGAGAAATTTATTTTCTCACAGTCTAGTAGGCTAGAAGTTTAAACACAGGGCTTCAGCTCCAGGAGACAGCTATCTTTGTCAGCTCTGGAGGAAGGTCCCTGTCATTAGTCTTCCCTTGGCCTAGTCGATTCTCAGTGCAATACACCCCAATCCAAGGACCATGCTCTGCTGCTAGTCTTGGTCATATTGGTACTGCAGCTAAAGATTCCCTGGTCTGTGGCAGTCTCTGCTTCCTTACCTCCCAACTCCCAGCCACGCCTCCCACTCTCCAAGTTACATCCACTTGCTAGCCCTCCAAGTCACACCCTCCCCCAATCCTCCAAGTCTCTCCCTCCCTCTCTCCCACCCTCAGCCACCACCAGTTGCAGCCTGCCAAGCTGTGGTTTCTAACTGCAGCTTGGATTGGCTGGAGCATCACTGCAGTCGTAGTCAGTGGCTTGCATTTTGGCTCTAGAAGCCCGTGCATACGCAAACCAGGATTTTGACGCAAGGAGGATCTAAAGAGCTGTGCACAACGCCCCCCTCCCAACTTGAACTTTCTGGCAGGAGAATTTTTTTTTTTTTGACAATGAGCTGTTGTCTGACGCATTTAAAGAACAAAGTTCTCTTCCTTTGCAGTATGACTCAGGACTCAGATCTCATCATTTCAGACTTCAGGAGTCGTATCCTAACTCCTGTGATTGGAGAATATAAAACTTCTCTGTCGCCGTTGGATGGGCAGCTCCTGGTCTTCAGGCTGCTAGGCCCAAAGTTGCTCCTCATTTGTGCAAACAATTTATTTCCACTTAATGTTCTCTTACAGTTGATGGTGTGGTGTCCCTCTTATCTCAGCTGACTGATAAGGCAGAAGAAGAACACCTCGTTTGTGTACTGTATAAGGTTCCCAACTCTCTGCTGCCTTCTCTATCCTTTTATCTCTTCTAAATAAAAGATGGTTGCAGCACAGGCCCCACGGAAACTCCCATTACATCAGATCAGGGATATGACCTAATCCTGTAAAATATACTCCAATGTTGCCTCATTAACCACAAGAGAGATTAGAATTTACAATTAGAAAATCAATCACAAAAAGAAGGACAACGACACAATACTGACAACCATGGCCTAACCAACTTCACAGATATTTGTGGGGAACACTATCAAATCTATGACAGGGGCAACTATTTATTGGGCAAAGCACTGAACCCAACCTTAAGGGAAGAGATTGCTAGTGAAAATGCAATAAATGAGTCATGAGGCTACTATTCTAAATTTCAATTATTATTACTTCTCCTAATTCTTTCCTACTTTTATGATCAGTATACAATTGCCCAATATCATCAAAACAAGCTTTCTTGATTATTACCCTATAACATCAAATATATACATATATTAACTGAAAAATGTTGAAAGGATATCTAACTATACACGTTACTGTTGAAAATCTTGTATTTTCTATCCAAATGTGTCTTTTGCTGTTGCTGTTAAATGCCATGAAGTCAGCCCCAGTTCATAGCAACTCTATGTGTAACAAGACAAACACTGTCTGATCGTGTGCCACACTGATAATCATTGGGTTTGAGCCCATTGTTGCGGTCACTGTGTCAATCCATCTTGTTGGGGTCTTCCTCTTTTTTGCTGACTGTTTATCAAGCATGACATCTTTCTCTGAGGACTGATCTCTAATGATAATATATCCAAAGTACTTGAGATGAGGTCTTGATATTCCTGCTTCTAAGGAATGTACTGATTGTACTTCTTCCAAGACAGATTAGTTCATTCTTTTAGCAATCCATGGTTGTTTTAGTCATCTAGTGCAGCTCTGACAGAAATAACACAAAGTAGATGGCTTTAAAAGAGAAGAGTTTACTCTTACAAAGTCCAGTAGACTACAAGTCCAAATTCAGGATATCTGCTCCAGGGAAAGGCTTTACGTCTATCAGCTCTGGAGGAAAGTCCTTGTGTTGCATCAGTCTTTCGTCAGGGAGCATCTTGACGCAGGAACCTTGGGTCTGAATGAAGCGCTCTACTCCCGGTGCTTTTTTCTTGATGGTGTGAAGCTCCCAGCACTCAGGTTGCTTTCCTTTCTTTATATTCCTTGTGCAACCATACTCCAAGAAAATTCCAGTGGCGCAGGAATGTGATCTTAGGAAGGGATTCACAGTCTCACCCTAATACACTATAATCTACTCTGTTAACCATAGGCAGAGATTAGGATTTACAGCATAAGAAAACCATATATTGGATGCACTTTATGGTTCTATGCATCTATAGGATATCACCCTGCTGATCTCTGTCTGGAGGAAGGAGAGTGGGTGGAGAGGAGGGGAAAAGAGACTGTTGGGAGGATGGGACATGTATGGAGCAAAGAGGAATAGTGTGCTATCACCAGCAGGGAGAGCAGTAGAAGTTGCATATAGGTGAGCATGTAAATTTACACGAGAATGTACATTTTCATTCAGTCATAATAAAAAAAAGAAAATTGCAAAATGGATGGCAATCACAGAATACAGGGAATCCTGGCTCAGCCAAATTACTGCACGTATTTTTGGGGGGGAACACAATTCAATCCATGACAATGGTTATATACAGCATTTTCACCAACTTCAAAGATATCAATTCTTCTTTGAACTTCTTTATTCATTAATGAGCTTTCACAGGCATACTTGTACAAGCTGATCAAAAACATCATGGCTTCGATCAGGAGTACCTTAGTCCTTAAAGGGACATCTTTGCTTTTGTAACATTTAACAGGTCTTTTGAAGAAGATTTTCTGAAAGGAAGGAGCCATTTGACTTCTTGACTGCTGCTTCCATTGTCATTGATTGTAGATCCTAGTAAAAGCAAATACTCTGCATCTTCAGTCTTTTATCCTTTTGTCATGATGTTGCTTATAGATTCAGTAGTGAGGATTTTTGTTGTCTTTATTTTGAGGTATAATCCACACTGAAGGCTGTGGTCTTTAATCTTCATCAGTAAGTACTTCAAGACCTTTGCACTTTCAGCAAGTTGCGTTATCTGCATAATGCGTGTTGTAAATGAGTCTTCCTCTAACACTGATGCGCCATTCTTCTTCATTTAGTTCAGCCTCTCAGATTATTTACACAGCATACAAATTGAGGATGTATGAGGGAAGGATACAATCTTGATGCATAACTTTCTTGAGTTTAAATCACTCAATATTCCCTTGTTCTGTTCAAACAACTCTTAATCTATGTACAGGTTCCTCATGAGCACAATTAAATGCTCCAGTATTCCCATTCTTCAAAGCGTTATCCATAATTCATTACAATCCACATAGTTAAATACTTTTCCATGGTCAATACAACACAGGTACATATCTGTCAGGTATTCTCTGCTTTGGGCCAGAATTCATTTGACATCAGCAATGATATTCCTTGTTCCATGTCCTCTTCTGAATCCAGTTTGAATTTCTGTCAGTTCTCTATTGATGTACTGCAGCAGCTGCTTTTGAAAGATCTTCAGCAAAGTTTTACTTGAATGTGGTATTAAAGATATTATTTGATAAACAAATACGTTTGGTATTTAAGTTTTGCTTTCTGACAAGCAAGGGGAATGCTAATATGTTTTATGATTTTACTCTTCTCATGACTTTATCTTTATTAATTTCATCTAACACATCAACGTCTATGTTTGTAAATGAAAAGCTCTCTATGTAATCTGCATGTCATTCTACTCTTTATCGTAATTTTCAGTTTATAAGACCAAGAAAAAAATTTTTGGTACTCTTTAGACTAAAAAAATACTCTTTTAGCATAAAGAGTGTTTAAAAAAAAAACACACACACACACAATAAAAGCTGAGTCCATCAAATCTCAGCTCAGCCACTTTCAGGAGATGCGACCTTATGGAGCAGACTGCTATCTCTGGGCTTCAATTTCCTCATCTAGCATGCAGTAAGTGATAATAACCACTAACAGTAGAAATTAGTAATAATAATAGGATGATGGAGTAAGTAGGACTATAAGCAGCAGAAGAGAAGAAAGAGGAGAGGACAAGAAGAAAACAGGTATTTAGAGCCATTAGTATACGTGCAAGCACAAGAAACCATTTACTTTTCTTGTATGGATTCAGCTTAAGTGTTCAGATCACCAGTCATCAAGGGTGTGATGCAGCCTCTCACATACTGTCCTAGATGGGCAGGGGTGATTGGTGTAGACAGGTATCTGGCTGCAGCCACTGGGAAATGCAGTAGGCTAAAAGCCATGCCTCAGTGTTTGTGAGGATGGCTTATCCCCTTATGTCTTAAACTAGGTGAAGGAACTATTTCTGCCCTGAGTTTCCAGCTCTGGGGGAGTTGGTTTTTTTTTTTTTTAATTTAGATGCCTGTTCCTACTGAGTTTGTTAGAAAGTTCCCTCTCTGAATTTTGGAGAATGGCTAGGGGAAAGATTAAGAAGTCCTACTTCTGGCTCAGTTAATAGCAGAGCTAGTTAATGATTAGCTCAGTTAACAACTCCAGAGCTAGGCACAGTGCAGAGAAGGAAAGCAGAAACACTGGAACAAGAGTGAGAGGTTTATCCCAAAGGAAAGATTTAGGTACATGTTCTGTAGGTTACATGTAAAGACTTAGCTTTGGATGATCTCTGGCTGTTCCCCTGTGGTTCCAGAGGTGTGAACGGATTCTCCAGTTGCTTCTCCTCCTTGAGGAGGGCACTATGATGTCTGCAACCATTTCCCAGTGGATCAGGTCTGCCAAATCCTATGTTTCTGGACCTTCTCTACATTGTCCTGTTGCTCAATCTGATTTTTCACCTTTCCCTTTGATGATCAGGGTTCCTAGGATGTTGTATGTAATTATGCAAGATTGATTGCTTTAAATATTTTATTGTGTTTAACGTCAGAATTTACACAGCAAATTAGGCTCCCATTTAATAATTTCTACACAAATTATTGAGTGACACTGGTTACATTTTTCACAATGTGTCATTATTCTCATTCATTTTTTTTTTTCTGGTTGTACACTTCCAATGCTCTATTTTTCCCTGTCCCTTCACTTTCTCATCTTTAGAGTAATGTTTTACTGTTTTGTCTCCTATAGTTTATTTTTTCTTAAAAATCTCATTATTCATGGAGAATATTCTTTAGATTATGATCTAATGGATTTTGACTAACAGGTGACCTCAAGGAATAATTTCAGTTTAAAGTTTTGAGTATATCTCAGGGCAGTAGTTTCCGGGAGATGGGAGACCTATAGTCTCAGCTGGTTTCCTGTATTTGGACTTGCAAGAAGTTTAAAATGTCCTATATTTTTTCTTCAATCTTATAAAGTTCTATCTAATTTGGCCTGATCAGAACAGTTGGTAGGGGTATTAAAAAGTTAAGAAGTGCTAATTTGGATATGTCAATGCTCAAGCTAAAAACTCTCAAGTTGTTTGACCCAGTTACAATCCTTGGTCTCTAACTTGACATCCAAGGTTCTCTGCAGCCTGACTCAAGACTGTCTTACCTCCCACTCTTACTGTATTCCACCCAAACTGTTCCCTACTGGAAATTCTTTGGAGGCTTGTCTTGTAAGTCCTCCGTGTCAGGTTCCAAATTGTTCATTCTGGAACACCCTTCAACTCACATTTCATTTTTTTCATGAATTTTACTGTGTTCCTTACAATAATTAATAATCTCTCCCTTCCCTGAATGTCCCTAGAAATTAATTTAGCTTCTCTCATGACTTTATCTCTACCTCATCGCCTTCTATTTATCTATTCATTGTTTTGTTTGGGTTTGGTTTTATCTCCATCTCCCTCCAAACTTGGTCCATCTTTCCGCCTCTTGTTGCTGGGGACTTGCAGAGGCAGTTCTCTGAAGTGGGCTAGCTGTAAGATAGAAAAGCCTGCTACCTTCCACATGTCTTATCATTCTAATCAGTCTTTCTTGTCATGCAAGTTGATTCATCTCCACACTGCTATCTCTCTCCAAGTCTCTTCTTCTCTGGAAGTCAAGAGTAGATTAGTAAGTCTCCTGGCTAGTCAGCTGTCTATCTGAGGAGAAAAAAAAATGTCCATTTTCCCTTTTTATTCAAGTTTCCCCAATTTTTGTCCACCTGTCAGATGATCCAGCTGCTGCTGTGAACATTGCCTTAAGGTATGCCTGGGGCAGGTAGCTGGCAGGTCTGTGAGCTTAGCATGTGGGACAATTACTATATGCTTCCCTCAAATTTGAAATTTACAATTCTGACACATGATATGCCATAGTCAACATTTCATCCCACATCATAAAGTATTTGAGTACTACACCTGTTAACCCTATTGAAAGTGCACAATAAAACTATATGTTATAATCACTTCTTTTTTAATCTGAATTTTAGCATACCTGTGTGTCATCTGGTCTAATCATATTAACTAGGGTTGCTTGACTGATGACTACAAAGTATTTTTGGAAGTTCAAGGGAAAAATATACTGAGAAAACAAGGGGTGAATTTGTGGAATTAAGGGGTGACCAAACAGCTAGGTCTCAAAAAAACACTGTTTCTCAAGTTGTAATGAACTCCCACTATCCAAATATTACCCCACCTTTCATTAAAATCAACTTCACTGACTCTAAGTCAAGCTTCATAGTAAATCACAAGCTACCCAGAAAGGACATCTGATTCTGGCTCCTGCTGTTGTCAGTCATAGCCATTCCTTAAAAGATAATTCCTTTCTGGAATCTTGCTGAATTATGTACAACTTACATCAGAGCAGAGCCCTGGTGGCATGGTGATTAACAGCTTGGCTGCTAAGCAAAAGGTCAGCACTTTCAATCTACCAGCTACTCCTTGGAAACCCAATGAGGCAGTTCTGCTCTGTCCTCTAGGATTACTGTGAGTCAGAATCAGCTCAGGGGTAATGGGTTACATCTTAACATAGTCCCTAGGTATTGTAAATGATTAACAAGCCTGATTTCTAACTGAAGGGCTAGAAGTTAGAGTTCAAGTTCACCCAGAGGCACGTCAAAAGATAGGCCTGGTGATTTACCTCCAAACAATCAGTAATTGAAAACCCAGTGGAGCACAGTTCTACTCTGACACACTTGAGGTTGCCATGGACCTGACTCAATGGCTTTTGAAAAAAGACCTATAGTGGAGTTAGACAATTTGCATTTCTAACGAGTTCCTAAATGATGTTTACTCTTCTAGTCTGGGGATCTCGTTTTAAAATCCCCCGCCTTAGGGAAACTGCCCTCCCTGTTGCAGGCAGGCCACCTTAAATGAACTTTCCACCAAAGCATATGTCCTCCACTAGCTAAGGTTATGTGGCGTCACGATGACAGAAGATAAGGATATTGGACTCTCCCAGAAATGTTAATAGTTCACTGGCTCAAGGAACATCTAGGCAGACAGTGTTGCCTTGAAGATTCTGTCTATTTGTTCCTCCTTTCCTTTGAGAGCTTATTACTCAAAGTACAGTCCCTGGACAGAGGTTTAGCAGGGGTGATAGATGTCCAGGTATAAACAATAAGGTGCACCCCACTCACCCAATTTCAAGATGAATGGATGCTGATAGAGTTGATACCTCAGCAGAAAAGACTTCCCTCCTATTGTCCGGCAACCTCGCTCAGGCCCCTTTTATATTTGTGGTGCCTCAGAATGTCATTCCACGACTCATCTGACAACTCCTTGGACTTGCATCTGAGGCAAGTATTCCCTCCACCCTATCCCTCACTCCCTGTTATGCCTCTGTTCAGTGACTAGCAGGATCTCCTCACCTGACAGCTTATTCAAAATGAGCACGTCAGGCTGCATTCTAGATCTTCTGAATTAGAATCTGAATTTTTAAAATTTCCATGTGTCATCTGCATGCACTTTAAAATCCTCAAAGACTGCTTGGAGACAAGGCTGCACAGCCTTCCACAAGTTGAATACTCATCCAATCAGTACATTTTACCTCCACTGAGTTGCCTAAGGAAACTCTGGTGAAGTACTGTTGAAGCACTATGGATGCTAATCAAAGGGTAAGCAAATCGAATCCACCAGGTGCTTTTTGGAAACTATGGGACAGTTCTACCCTGTCCTGTAGTGTCAGTATCAGTTAGAATCAACTCAATGGTGAGGATTTTTTTCTTTCTTTCTTCCTTTTTTTGAGTTGCTTAAAATGGGTCTATGTCAACCAAATAACTAATAAAGCTCTTGATGGTGAATGATGGGAATTTGCAAGCCTGAAATTTGTGTGATTATTCTGCTGTGTGCTTTAAAAAGACACGTGGGGGGAATCAGCCACAGGGAGGTTCAGTAATTTGCCCAAAGTCAATCTAACTGTAAGTGGCAGAACAGAGATGAGAACCCATGTGAACTGATACTGGAGGCAAACCTCAGTCCCTGCTCTATAACATTCCCTATATTAGCTGTAAGGTGGTATTGAAAGTTCACTGGTAAAATTCTTGCCTTGCATGCAAGAAACCCAGATTCAATTCCTAGCCAATGCACTTCGTTCACAATCACCACTTGACTGTAAGTACCCCCCCCAAAAAAAAACCAATGTAGGGGAGTCATTTCCAAATCATAACAACCCAGTAGGACAGAGTGAACTACCACATATGGTTTCCAAGAAGCACCTGGTCAACAGAGGCATGTGTTTTGCTATCATGCTGAACAGATTTCAGTGAAAACTTCCAGTCTAAAATGGTCTAGGGAGAAGTCTTGGTGATACACTTCTGAAAATCAGACAATAGAAACCCTACGGGTTGCAATGGTCTGATGTACAACTGATCATGCGGATGGTGCAGGACCAGGCTACATTTAATTCATTCATACAGGGATTTGTAGTAAGTCTGGGAGAGTGATGGTAGCTCACAACATTAGCTGCTGTTACGTGAAAAACTAATGACCATGAAGTATCACAAAACCAGCAGGGGCATTAGAGATCATCCAGTCTGACTATCTCATTGAAAAACACAGAAGCTCAAGTTCTTCAAATAGGCAGTGAAAACCCACACGGTCAGCTAGACCCTACGAGAACCTAGATCTCTTGATACCCAATCTTGCCTCTTGCCATTACCAAAGCCCTTAAAAACAGATGTACTCAGAATACAATTCTTCGGAGGTCATTCATACAACCTGGGTTTCTCATCCTTCCAGCTTTATAATGACTGACTTGGTGTCAGCCTGGCCAATGAAAAAAATGAGAAAGAGAAGGAAGTGGTACTTGAAAATGTTAATGTATTAATGAAATGATCAGCTTTTCCTAAAGCTTAAGCCAACTGCAGATGGAGAGGCTACACAGAAAACCCTGTTTAAGTATGTAGCTGTGTCATTCTACTGCTAAGCGATACGTCAGCTCCTGGTCCTTTTACCTTAGATCACCCTTCTTTACTGGCATTAGTAGATGAACATCATTAACACTCCAGTTCAATAGCCTTTAGTCTAATTATTGCATGTAATGTTTAATGTGAGATGATTCTCAACATTTAAAGCATTGCTGTCTTCACTAAGTGGCAAGAATTTCTCTTCTACACCTGGTACTTTCTTGGAATATGATCCATACTTATTAAATATGTACTATTTGAGTGGTTTTGTGTACTCTTTTCTACGAAGGCCTGAAGTGTTACCCTTATAAGTTTGGGTCTATACAAATAGGAGACAAGAACATGTTGGTAGAAAGCCCAAAGTTTTCTAAATGTAGATGAGCACAGATTAAGAATGCAGTAATTAATTTCCTTTGACCTCGAGCTGAAATTCCTTTCTAAAGCTGTCATAAAGAGAAAGAGGCCAGAAAGGAGAAGTGAGACTGTGTAACAATGCAATTAAACCCTTGTAATGAGGTCGGGCCTTGGACTTGTTGCAACTGATATCATTATAGCAATGAGAATGCCCTTATATGGATGGTTTGATTTTTTTTTTTTACTTGAAGCTTTTTTAGTTTAACTCTTTAATATCAGATATATGCTATTTTGTAAGTGAAATATGCAAGTACTCTGTATAAGGAAACTACACAGTGTTTTTTTCCCCCAGAAGAACATTCAGTTGGCTCAGGCAAGTGATCTTTTGATTATTAAGCAGCAAGTGAAGAAGAGGAAAAGGAGTTCAGTATTAAGTGCCAAGATGTCAGCTCATCTCTGACACAGTGGCTCTTAATTTACAGGTGTCTCCTATGATCTGACTCGACGGCACTTGGCTTGGCCTGTGAGCTGAGGCCTAGCGCTAGGTTTTAGGGCTCTGGTCTCAAGTCTCCTGCTAAACACCTGTGTGACCTAAGGAAAGTCATGCATGCATGTCTCTGAGCCTCAGCTTTCTCATTTTCTCAAAGGAAAGAAATGCTATTCAGTGTCTCTTTCTCTTTTTTAAAAAATTAATTTTTCATGTAATTCATGATTTACTAATTCTAATTAATTGCTATCCAAGTTAGTACCTTTTTACAAATATCTTTATCTTGTTATCTCTGTAAATGTGTTCGCCTACTTGAGACCAACTATATCTAAGCTTTCTTGTTGTTCTAACAGGCAACACATTGCTATGATTTAGGCATAAGCTCTGAAGTCAGAATCTGCTTTTCCATTAAGCAGTGTCAACATGGGAAAGTTAGTTAATTTTTCCATGCTTCCATTTCCTCATCCTTAAAAATGGATATCACTAGTGTTTCCTTCATGGGGTATTGTGAAGGTTAAACGAATTTAGGTTCTTTGATGAGAAGGTGGATTAAAATTGTTGTTGTTGTTGGGTGCAGTCAACTCACAGTGACTCCGTGTCACAGAATAGAACTGCTCCATAGGCTATTCTTAGCTGTAATTTTTACAGAAACAGATCTTCAGGCCTTTCTCTTACAGAGCCACTGAGTAAGTTCAAACCACTAACCTTCCAGTTAGCAACCAAGTGCGTAGCCAGTGGCATATAGTAAGGGCCTCATGAGGGCTAACTCACTGTAATTTAGTTAAACAATTCCACTTTCAAGTAATTCAAAGATGACATATTTTACTGAAATTTCCAGAAGGGATGCTCCTGTTCCAGAAGTCAGGACACTCAAAAAATACTTTTTTAGATTAGAAATAAAAAATGCTTTGGTCTTTAACTTGTAAAATCAAATTGTAAATCTCTCTTGGCTATCAGGTAAAAACAGAACAGCCATCTTTTTACATTACACACAGCCTCATCTAAAACAAGAAAACAGGATGAATAGAATTATTTTATTACATTCTGTAAGTCAATAGGGATCATAGAGCATGTGAGATACAGAAACATGAACAGGTAAATAATCATAATAAATATGACTTCATGCCTCTCAGAAACACTGGTGGTGTATTGGTTAAGTGCTACAGCTGCTAGCCAAAAGGTCAGTAGTTTGAATCCACCAGGCACTCCTTGGAAACTCAGTGGAGTAGTTCTACTCTGTCATATGGGGTGGCTATGAGTCAGAATTGACTCGACAGCAATGGGTTTTTTGATCATGCATCTTAGTTAGTACTGACTTATCTCTTTATGGTATATCAGAATTTTTGCCAGATTCCTTGGCATCCTCATTTACTAAGGATTTACGAGGGATTGAAAGAGTATATATATGACTTGAAAAGAGTGGGATTTTTTTTGTGTGTGTGTGAGACATATTTACATGTATGTGGTTAAGCATTCAGCTGCTAACCAAAAGACTGGCAGTTCAAATCTACCAACCACTTCCTGGAAACCCTATGGGGCAATTCTACTCAACAGAAACAGGCTTGGTTTATTTGGGTATATATGAGGTCTGACAAGTTCACAAACTCAACCTAGAAAAAGTGCTATGTACCTCAGTACCTAGTCCACCCTTCAAAACAATTTTGAAACTATTTGTAGAATGGCCATTAGAACTGTCCTTGTATTACCCTTGATGTCTTGGATGCCATCACAATGTCTTCTTTTCAATATTTCCTTTATCTTTGGGTAAAGAAGAAAAGCCATTGAGGGACAGATTAGGTGACTAGGGAGGGTGTTCCAATACAGTTATTTGTTTACTGGCTAAAAACTCCCTCACAGACAGTGCTGTGTGAGCTGCTGCATTGTCATGATGCAAAAGCCATGAGTTGTTGGCAAAAAGTTCACGTCATTGGTGTCTAACTTTTTCATGCAGCCTTTTCAGCACTTTCAAATAGTAAACTTGGTTAACTGTTCATCTAGCTGGTACAAATTCACATTAAACAATCCCTCTGGTATCAAAAAACAGTAGCAGTATTACCATGACTCTTGATTTGGACTGACAAAATTTTTTAATCATGGAGTATTGGCTGACTTCTGCTGTGCACTTTGACACTTTGTTCCAGGGTTATACTGATACACCCATGTTTCATCAGCAATGATAACATGACCCAAAATATTGTCTTGCCTGTCTAAAATGTCTTGGCAACTTTGGACTCTTCTTTGTTTTCACTCAACTGTGAGCTTCTTTGGGACCATCTTTTGCACACATCTTTCTCATACCAAGATCTTCAGTGAAGATTTTCCTGTTTCCCTGTTGATGTCTACTTGCCCTGCTATGCTTCTCACAGTCACCTGATGATTTTGATGCACAATTCATGAACTTTTGCAATATTTTCATCAGTTCTGCTCATTACTGGCCACCCTAACCCCTCTTCATAAGTGATGCTTTCTCTCCCCTCAGAAAAACATTTAATCCATTTTTACACTGTCATTTTCTCCATGGCTTTATCTCTATAAACTTGGACTAACATGTCCCTGATTTCACTTCCACTCTTGCCAAGAGTGGAAGAAGAACAAGAAATTTAATGTTTGTTCATCGCTCTAATTCAAGCACCAACATTTTCATGATGGCACTCCAAAACATGCAACAACAATAATGAATGCCACTCAGTAAGACCCTACCACACACCGACACTAACACAGCTGTGAGACACTAATATACAAAGATTATGAAACGTTACTAAGTTGTTTGTACAGTTCTGCCAATGTAAGCACACAGTGGCAAGTTCATGAACTTAGTTGTCAGACCTTGTATGTATCAAATCTGTTGTCATGAAGGAAACGCTGGTTGCGTAGTGGTTAAGTGATACAGTTGCTAACCAAAAGTTTGGCAGTTCAAATCCGCCAGGTACTTCTTGGAAGCCTTTCGGGGCAGTTCTACTCTGTTCTACAGGGCGGCTATGAATCAGAATCGACTCAAAGGCAGTGAGTGATGGGTTGTCATGAAATCACTTCTCATAGTGCCCTTATGATTTACAGCCTTGGAAACCCTATGGGACACAGTAGAACTGCCCCATATGGTTTCTGAGGTAAATCTTTAGAGAAGTAGACCGAGATATCTTTCTCCCGAGGAGCATCTGGTGGGTTCTAACCAGCAACCTTTCCGTTAGCAGCTGAAGAATGCTTCCAAAAAAGAAAAGAAGTCTCCTAGTAGCCTGCTTTGGGTGAAGACAGAAATAATATTAGCAAAAACAAAACAAAACAAAAATTATTTCAGTGCTTTGACTTCAACTAGTGTGAGAACGGAAAAATAAAATTATTAGACAGTAAGAGTCTTCTGAAGCCTCCAAGTCCAGATAAAATGTGATCCTCTTCCTATTCAGATGCTGTGCAACAATTCCCACCCTGAAGAGAAACAGTGGAAGACTTCCAATTAGTTTAGCATCTCCAGGAGTAGACAGGCAGAGGTGATGCTTTCATAAGTCTTGTCTCATTTTTTAACTGTAATACAAGGTACCTTCACCCCTGAACTTCATTTATTAGTTGATACTCCTCTGGTAAAGATTTCTCTTACACTGCAAACGCCGAAAGTCCTCCTTGGGTCCTCTTTGGTTAACCCTTTGTCTTAAAACAAGTGATCAAAGCTTAACACCAGGATTTGTATTCAGACAAGTGATGAATGGCACTGGCATGTCAATGGACAGGGAAAGCACCTTCTACTTTGTAACCTAATTACCCAGCCTGATAATTATTTCCATGACTCTTTTCGATTGATTGAGAAAGGCAAGTAGAAGCTGAGAATTGCCTCTCAGATCTGAATTCAAATAGCACAGACTTAAAACATGGTCTCCTTTAAATGGAAATGACAAGAGGCTGACTTTATTTCAATGCAGGGAGGCTGGTTTACATACACCTGTTTGCACAAGGGTAAGCTTTTCTCTATTGGCAAAGAATTACCATCCAGTGAGGGCTAAGATAGAGCCAACTACTTCCAAGTCATAATTCCCAGAGCCAATATATATTTGCATCCAAAATTAGACTTTTCTCCCCTCACTGCACTGTTCCTGCAGATGATCCTAAGAAGGAGTGAATAGTAGGGGGGAAAAAGAAGTGTTTTTTTTTTTTTTTTTTAACTAACTATAGGTTTTCCATGACTTCATATTTACACTGCCAGAAAAGTACAAAACAGTGTTTCCCCTCCCTCCCCCCGGGCCGTGATTGAGTATGCTCAAATTCTTTTTCTTCTGTCTTTCCTATTTATAGCTACTTTGTTTCTTTCACTTTTGGTCTTTGTAACAAAAGGGAAGCATATTTTTTTTAATGAAATAAGAAACATTAACCCAATTATGTGAAGAAGAAAGGATCCTTGAATAAGTCAATAACTACCTCAAGAGTACTGGACAACATTTTGTTATGATCCATTTGGTTTTCACTTTCTTCCTTATCTGTTTTAGTCTAGAAGCTATGCTGGCACCTGTCCACCATGGGTAACCTTACTGATATTTGAAATATCAGTGGCACAGTTCCTAGCATCATAGGAATACACAAGACACCAGAGTACGAAGAACTGATAGAGAAGTGGTGTTCAATAAAGCACTGGAAGATGAGCTCCCTAGGTTGGAAAGCACTTGAACTACGCAATGACTAGAACAATGGACTCAAGTATAATAAAAATTGTGAAGGTGGTGCAGGACTGGGTAATGTCTCATTTTGTTTTACATGGCTGACCAAAGATAAGAACTGACCCCCAGCAGCTGACAACAACAATGTCAAGAATAGGTTTTCAAGACTTGTGGTGATAAGATCACTAATTAAATAATTATTTCTCTCCTTTCTCTTTGTTGACTGTTTCCCTCCTTTATCTGTCACATAACAGGTGAGTTTGGATAATTGTTAGATTAACACAACATAAACTGTTTGTGTACATAAAGAATAAGGATCCCTTCTGTGTTCTCACAGGATACAGGGTGATCTCTTACCTGGAACATAAAGGAACAGAAATCAGAAAGTACAAATATATGCAACTTACCGATTAGGTGTTTTCATGGGATTGTAAGTCTTTAGGACATTTTCCTTCATAATTTTGAAGGGCAGAGAAAAAAAAAAGTAGGACAGAGGCAGGTTGTTAAGCAGGCAAGGTAAACACAGTGATTACCTTGCTTACGAGATCATCTGTAGTTATCAATCTCACATGGGTTTCACCATATTTTGGATGTAGTAAACTTTCATGGATTGAGTTGTGTTCCCCCAAAAGTAAATGTAGTCATGTGGCTGGCTGTGATCCCCAGTATCTTGTGACTGTCCTCCATTTTGTGGTCTTGCTTTGCTGTATGTTAAAGGATTAGGGTGGGACTGTAAATCCCTTTATAAGATCACCTCCCTGCTACACTGTAAAAAGAGTTTCCCTGGAGTGTGGCTTGCCCCACCCTTAATCCTTTTAGCCTGCAAGAGATAACAGGAAAGAGAAGCAGGCAGAGAATGGGGAACCTCACACCACCAAGAAAACAGCACCAGGAGAAGAGCGCGTCCTTCAGAACTGAGGTTCCTGGGAGAAGACACTCCCTGGACAGAGCCTGATACAATAACAGACTTCCTTCCAGAGCCAGCAAGGGAGAAAATCTTCCCCTGGAGCTGATATCCTGAATTTGGACTCGTAGCCTACTAGGCTGTGTAAGAATAAACCTTCCTTTGTTAAAGCCATCCACTCTGTAGTATTTCTGTTAGAGCAGTCCTAGCTGACTAAAACATAAACCCCACATGAAGTTGTTCCCTACAGATTAACCAGTAAGCACAAGTGAGCCTGAGCTTACTTTGCCTACTGGATCATCTGTTCCTGTCAAGAACTCTCACTTTCAAAAGTTTGCTATGACACTAGGAGAGAGATAGATGCCAGCCATACCTAGAAACACAATCTTTGCCATCATGAAAAAATATGAAAGTGATCACTACATGTGATTTAATCAGCAAGGTAAGCACTGTGTTTACCTTGCCTCCTGGATGAGTAATCCATCCCTGGGACTAGAATTAGAAAAGAGAAGCACAGGTAGAATACTCTCCACATGAGAAGTTTCCACCGTGACATCCTCAGGATAGAATGAGATCAGGGAAAACAAAGATGAAGGGGGGTGGCGGTGATTCAAGCAGAGTCTGGGGAGACAAGAGCACTGGCTCGTGACTGTTGATGATGTTTCAGAGCAAACCGTGGAAGTATCTATGGCAGTAAATCTAGTGCTTGCTCTTCACTTGCCCCTAAAATGAAAGCCACCAAGGTCCATTTCAGATACCACTTTCCCCAAAAGCCTTTCCCATAGTTTCCTTTTGGGATCATTCAAACCCTCCGTCACAACTCTAAGAGTTTCTGGATATCGCTAATGGTTAATGTGCTCAGCTACTAAGAGGAAGGTTAGAGGTTCAAGTTCATCCATATACTCCTCATAGGAAAGATTTGGTGATTTAATTTTGAAAAACCAAACACTGAAAACCCTGCGGAGCACAGTTCTACTCGCACACGTATCTCCATGAGTTGGGATCAACCGAGCAACAAATGGTTGGGTTTTGTGTTTTTCACAACTTCAGAATATCTTTTTCCCGTTTGCATTATAATTTTGTGGTACTCTTATAGTTGTACCTTATGGTGTAGGTACTGAGTCATATTATAGCTTGCAATTACTGATCATCTAGTGTGTGGCAGATAGTGCAGCAGAAACTAAAAATAAAGATAAAACAATGGCTAAGACTGATACAGCCAACACAAGCAATTAAGGCTAAACACCATGATTAATATTAAGTGAAGTAGTGAATAAAACAGGCATCCAGGAAATAAAAAGCATTAGACCTCTTATACTCTAGTGGGAAATGTATGAAGCTTTAAGAAGCTTATACTTTACACTCTTAGGAAACATACACCCCAGTGGATGAAGCAGACTGAAAACGAGTAAAATAAACAAATAAATAAATAACTGACAACTAGTTCCAGCTGGCATAGCATGCAGTGTTCTAATAGGCATCAATAATTATTAATAAAATGTTAATGAATATAATGCATTTGATTATATGTTTTATGGAAAACAGAATTAACCAACTCATTGTTTTCATGTTCAACTTTAGCAAGACTAGTAATCATATTGTTAAGAACTACCTCATGATTTGATCTCAGTGCCATGGGAGCCAGCACCATGGCTGGTTTTGGCTATACTTGCCTATATATTTCCTGTATCTTAGCTAGTATCCTCAAGGAGCATCTCTTGCAATAGTACAGGGGTCTCAGGAAGTAGGTTAAGCAAAACTTTCCATCAGGTGAGCAGTCAGTGTATTATTTGATGGGTTTAACTCTTGCCCCCAATATCTTGTTCCCAGCTGTAATTTGTATTTCCTTGGTCTTGGTTGCCCATGTTGCTTACATCATGTTCATTATTCAAATCCAGTACTTTGCCTTAGTGATTCCAACAGTATTTCCTTCACCTTCCATTTCCAATTGCTTCCCTTATGTGTATTTATTTATTCAATATTTTCTACCCATTCTTCCTCAGAATTTTATTTCCATCTCAGAGTCAATTTGAATTGTAATTTTTCATTAGCATTTCCTGTATGATCCTTCTGAGTTTGCTCATATGGTTCAGGTATTTTTAGACTTCTTAAAGTTTCTAAAACTCTAAGTAAATAAATGCTTGCAAATACATAAAATTCTTCACTTGAGAAAATAAACTCTCAAAAATACATAAAATGCACTCTATTTAGTGCAAAATGGATGATGTTTCTTAATGTTATGTGCCATAGAAAATTTAAATTTACTTTTATAATACTAAACAAAGGCTCTTAAATATATATTGTCTGTATTAATACTCACCACTTTATTTCTTGTCTTTGAGTTAATGTCGACACTTGGAAAGAACTGTATTTGGTTTCTCCAGATCATTTAGAGGTAGCAGACCCATTGGTCAGGCAGTAAATCTCAACTCTAGCAGCACATTAAACCAAACTATAACCAAATCCATTGCCACTGAGTCAATTCAGATCTGCAGTAACCCTATAGGACAGAGGAGAGCTGCCCCATAGGGTCTCCAAACCTGTATTTTTCTCTCATAGAGCATCTGGTGGGTTTCAACCACTAACTTTTTGGTTAGCAGCTGAGCTCCTAACCAATGCACTACTAGGGCTCATTAGAATCACCTAATTTTGACAGTGGAGTCAAGATGACAGACTAAGCACACATCTTCCTAAATCCCTCTGGAAACCAAGACCTGAAGTGATAACTAAACAGAGTCTTCTGGTCACCTAGTGAGCCCTAGGACACAGAATAGGGCTGTTAATTTGGACTTGATAACACTGAACAGAAAACCTCCTCTTTAGCTGACTCCAGCTCCTGAACAGACCTTGTTTTCATGGACCAAAGGTAAATCACCATTTTGACTTTTTTTTTTACTCTGTCTTGGCCGGCCATCAGAGTTGTGTCTTTACTAGTGGCTAGTCATGGACTTGCTGGTGGTGGGATGGGTGGGTGAAATTGCCATGTTTTGCTGGCCCAGCTTGGGGCTCTATGAATCTCGCCACCACCTTTGGCTTCTCTTTCTGCCTCTGCCACAGTGCAACTTGTATGGAGACACTGGGTGACGAGCTGTGCAGGATGCCACCTTGGTTATGGAGGCCTAGGCTGGACCTAATTCTTAGCCTGGGAAGCAGCACCTGCCCAGAGGAGAGTGCTTTTCTGACAGAAGAGCAGTAGTTTATGCAGTATTGCCTACAACTGGGGCCTGGCAACAGAGACTGTGGACTCTGCATCTCAACACCTCTGGCCTATCTTTCCACCTCTGCCGTAGCGCAATAAGTATGGAGATGCCAGGTGGAGAGCTTGTGTGGGATGACATCTTAAGTACGGAAACCTCAGTGAGACCTAATTCCTAGGCTTGGAGCCAGTGCTTGCCAGGAGGAGAGTGCTTTGCCAGCAGAAAAGCAGTATTTTACAAATTGTCACCTGTGGCTGGGGCCTGCCAGCAGAGGCCAACAGGGCAGTAGCCTTTCCTCATTTTTAACTAATTCATAACATCTGCAGTTGCATATAGAGGTGCTTACTTTGCCGGTTGGGGAGAGAGTCATGTGCACCAGAAAACCTGACTGACCTGGGAAGTAAGGCGACTTACAGAAACAACTGCGATTCATCCACACAGCATCTCTCCCAGCCTTTACTGACTCACATGAAGCCAAAAAAGCAATAGACTTTGGAGAAAGCAGTAACAAAAAAATCATTCATGCCTTGAGAAGGCCCTCAAATGAAACAACCAAAGAGCTTTCCAGATGAAGAAATTTTTCTGAAAATATCAGAAGGTGAATACAAAAGAACATATATATAATATATTATACAAAATGCAGCAGAGCAAAATGAAAAAGTAAGCAAGCTGTTTGAGCTGATAGAACACTAGTACTCTGAAATCCAACAGACCAAGAACAAAATCAAAGACATAGAAACTTCAAGTTAAGGCCAAGAAAACACAATGGAACAAATGGAAAAGAGACTTTCTGACTTGGAAGGCAGAGCTACTGACTGCAGCATCTATGAAACCAAGCCAAGGGCTGTTAAGAGAAATCAGAACAAAGAAACAAGAAAAATGAAGAAGCATTAAGAAACATGTAGGACTCTATTAAGAGGAACAATCTATTATTAACTGGAGTCGGGGAAAAACCTGAGAACACAGAGAATATTGATGTCTAGCTGCTGTCAGAGAACTTCCCAGAAATCTTGAAGGAAGAGACTATCCAAGGTGCATATCAAATGCCAGTCAATATAGATCTCAAAAGAAAGACCTCAAGACATATTATCACCAAGCTTAACAAAATGAAACATAAGCAGAAACTTTTAAAGGCAACAAGACTCGAAGCAAAGCTAACATTTAGAGGAAAACTCTGCAGGCTTTTGTCCAATTTCTCAGCAGAAACCATGCTGGCACAGAGACAGTGGCATGACATATTCAAAGCCTGGAAGGAGAAGAACTTCCAACCAGGAATCATATATCCTGCAAAACTAACTTTCAAATGTGAAAGTGAAATTAAGACATTCGGAGATAAACAGAAACTCAGACTTTGTAAAGCTACAAGAAATACTGAAAGAATCCCTTGGCTTTGGTTTAGAAGAACAAAACCACTACATTTACATTGCAGAAGGACTCATCATCCAGAATCCTACTCAGTTAGGGAAGGTGCCAAACTCAATCAAAGCTGTAACAGTGAAAGAAATAACCCAGTGATGATATCATAAAAACTATGATGTCATTCTAATCTCACATAAAATAGATTTTACTATAAAATCGACCATCATGAACAAGGATGGACACTATTTTTTTCTGAAAGGTTCAGTACACAAGCAAGACTTAACAATATTTATGCATGTAATATTAGAGCACCTAAATACGTTGAAGAAACACTGACTACACTCAAAAAGGAGATAGATCACTCCACAATAATAGTGGGAGACTTCAACACTCCACTCTCAATATTGGGCAGACGGTCTAGAAAAGCTCAATAAAGACACAGTAGACCTTATTGCCACAATCAACCAACTAGACCTCATTGACATATACGGAACTTTCTATCCATCAGCAGACAACTACACCTTCTTCTCCAGTGCACATGGAACATTCTCCAGAACAGACCATATATTAGGACATAAAGCAATTCTCAACAAAACCTATACCACTGAATTAATGCAAACCATCATAAAGCCATAAAAGGCGAAATCAATAGCAGAAAAAACATAGAAAGAAACTGGAACTCATGGAAGCTGAAGAACATCTTGCTCAAAAAGTCATGGGTTATAGAAGAAATCAAGGATGAAATAAAGAAATTTATGGATTCCAATGAGAATGAAAACAATTCCTACCAGAACCTGTGGGATATAGCCAAAGCACTGCTGAGAGGTCAGTTTATCTCCATGAATGCACACATCTGGAAGAAAGAAACAAAGTCAAAGAACTAACTCTACATCTTAAACAAATAGAGAGGGAACAACAGAGGAACCCCTCAGTCACCAGAAGAGCAGAACTAAATGAATTAGAGAATAGAGGAACCACTGAAAACATTGAAAAAACCATAAGCTGTTTTTTTTTTCAAAAAGATCAACAAAATTGACAAACCATTGGCTAAACTTACTAAAGAAAACCAGGAAAGGAAACAAATAACCCAAACAAGAAATGAGAGGGGAGGTGTCACAGCAGATCCAACTGAAATCAAAAATATAACAACAGAATACTATGAAAGACTGTACTCTAACAAATTTGAAAACCTACAGGAAATGGACAAATTCCTTGATTCATATCACCTGCCCAAATTATCATAACGTGAAGCAGAGCAATTTGATAAACCCTTCACAAAGGAAGAGATTGAAAATGTCATCAAAAAACTGCCAGCCAAAAAAGCCTGTGCCCAGACGCCTTCACCACAGTATTCTACCAAGCTTTTAGAGAAGAGTTATCTCCAATACTACTAAGACTATTTTGCAGTATGGAAAGGGATGCAGTACTTCCAAATTCATTCTATGAAGCCAGCATAACCCTGAAGCCAACGCCAGGGAAAGACCTAACCCAAAAGGAGAACTGCAGACCAATATCACTGATGAATCTAGATGCAAAAATCTTCAACAAAATTCATGCCAAAAGAATACAACAACATATCCAAAACATAATCCATTGTGACCAAGTTGGATGCATATCAAGGATGTAAGGCTGGTTCAACATCAGAAAAGCAATGAACGTGATCAACCACACAAATACCACAAAAAACAAGAATCACCTGATTTTGTCCATTGATGCAGAAAAGGCATTTGATAAAGTCCAACACCCATTCATGCTAAAAACTCCCAGCAAAATAGGAATCGATGGCCAATTCCTCAATGCAATAAGGGCCATTTATACAAAGCCAACGGCATATGTCATGCTGAATGGAATCAGTTTCCCTTGAGAACAGGAAGTAGACAAGGATGCCCACTCTTACCTCTCCTATTCAGCATTGTACTAGAAGTTCTAGCAAGAGTAAATAGACAAGACCAAGAAATAAAGGGCATCTGCGTTGGCAAAGAAGAACTAAAAACCTCCCTGTTTGCAGATGACATGATTGCATATGCAGAGAATCCTAAAGAATCCATAAGTAAACTAATCAAACTGATAGAGTTCAGCAAAGTCTCAGGTTACAAGACAAATGTAAGTAAATCAGTAGGATTCCTTTATACCAACAATGAGATTATTACAGAAGAAATCACCAAATCAATACTATTTACTATAGCCCTTAAGATGACAAAGTAGCTAGGAATAAACCTAAGCAGAGAACTAATAGACTTTTACAAAGAGAACTAAACTACAAGCCGTTACTACAAGAAACTAAGAGAGACTTACATAAATAGAGAAACCTACCTTGCTCATGGATAGGAAGACTTAAGATTGTGAAAATGTCTATTTTACCCAAAGCAATCTACTTAGATAATGCAATCCCAACACAAGTCCCAGTGACATTTTTTAATGAGATGGGGAAACAAATTACCAACTTTGTCTGGAAACAGAAGAAGCCCCGGATAAGTAAAGTGCTACTAAAGAAGAAGAACATACTGGGAGGTCTCTCATTACTGGATTTTAGAACCTATTACACTGCCGCAGTAGTCAAAACAGCCTGGGACTGGTACAAAAAGAGACAGGTACATCAATGGAACAGAATCAAGACCCCCAAGATGACACCATCTTCCCACAAACAGTTGATATTCAACAAAGGCCCTAAGACATTGAACTGGGGTAAAAATAATCCCTTCAACAAATGGTGCTGGCAAAATTGAACATGCATCTCCAACACATAGAAACCAGACTCATATCTTACACCTTACAGAGAAACCTACTCAAACTGGATAAAATATCTATCTAACCTAAAATGATAAAGCTCATCCAAGAAAAAGTAGGACCAACAATGGAAGCTTTGATACACAGTATAGACAGACTTCAAAATCTGTCAAACAAACCACAAATAACAGAAGAGAAAAGAGCTAAATGGGAACTACTAAGAATCAAACACTTTTGGTCATCCAAACACTTTATTAACAGAACTAAAAGGCCACCTACAGAAGGGGAAAAAATATTCAGCAACTATATGTCAGACTGACTCTTGATCTCCATAATCTATAAGTTACTACAAAATATCAATATGAAGAAGATAAATCATCCAATTAAGTGATGGGCAAAGGAGATGGACAGACACTTATCTAAAGAGGAGATCCAGGCAGCCATGGACATGCTCACAATCATTAGCCCTTAAAGAAATTCAAATCAAAACTACAATGAGATATCATCTGACCCCAACAAGGTTGGCTGTGATGTAAAAAAATGTAAAACAACAAATGCTAGAGAGGCTGTGGAGAAATTGAAACTCTCCTACACTGTTGGTGGGATTGCAAAATGATGCAACCTCTTTGGAAAGCAATCTGGCACCTCCTTAAAAAGCTGGATATAGATATACCAACTAATCCAGTATTTCCACTGCTCAGAATATATCCTGTAAAATCAAGTCCATTCACACCAAATAATACAAGCACATGAATGTTTGTCTCAGCACAGTCCACATCAGTGAAAAGATGGAATCAACCCAGATGCCCAACAACAGAGGAATGGATAGGTAAACTATGGTATATATACTCAATGGAACACTATGCAGTAGTAAAAACAACAATGATTTTAGGAAACATTTTATAACCTGGTTTCCATTGGAGGACTTTATGCTGAGTGAAAGTAGTCAGCAATAAAAGGACAAGTATTGCATGAGACCCCTACGATAAGAACTTAAAAACAGACTCATGCATATGAGAAAAGACTCTGACAGCTGCAAGGGTGAGTAGGGTGGGAGGGTGAGGGGAGCATAGTTTAGATAAGACAGTTGTTAGAAATTTGGTTGGACCTACCCCGCTCATGGATAGGAAGACTTAACATTGTGAAAATGTCTACTTTACCCAATGCAATCTACTTATATAATGCAACCCCAATACAAGCTGTGGCGTCATTTTTTAATGAGATGCAGAAACAAATCACCAATTTTGTTTGGAAAGGGAAGAAGCCCCAGATAAGTAAGGTAGTACTAAAGAGGAACACACTGGGAGCCTTCTCATTACCCGACCTTAGAACATACTATACTGCCACAGTGGTCAAAACAGCCTGGTACTGGTACAAGAACAGACAGGTTGATCAATGGAGCAGAATTGAGACCCCAGAGACGACACCATCTGCCTATGAACAGTTGATATTCGACAAAGGCCCTAAGACATTAAACTGGGGTAAAAACAGTATCTTCAGCAAATAGTGCTGGTAAAATTGGATATCCATCTTCAATAAACTGAAAGAAGATTCATATCTTACGCCTTATACAAAAACCAACTCCAACAGGATAAAAGACCTAAATATCAAACCTAAAATGACAAAGCTGATCCAAGAAGAGGTAGAAACAACAATGGAAGTTTTAATACATAATGTAGACAGACTTCAAAATCTGTGAAACAAACCACAATCAACAGAAGAGAAAATAGATAAATGGGAATTATTAAGAATCAAACACTTTTGCTCATCCAAAGACTTTATTAATAGAATTAAAAGGCCACCTACAGACTGGGAAGACATATCTAGCAACTCTATGTAAGACCGACACCTGATCTCCATAATCTATAAGGTACTACAAAGTATCAATAAGAAGATAAATCATCCAATTAAGTGATGGGCTAAAGAGATAGACAGATATTTCTCTAAAGAGGAGATCCAGGCAGCCAAAAAACATCTGCAGACATATTCACGATCTTTAGAAATTTGGTTGGATGAAATCTGGGACAGCACACGTTAGAAAGATCAATATTAACTGGACATTAACATAACATGATTACTTCTCCAATCTTAATCCAATGTTGCAAGGACAGAGTAGATAGGCCGGGGAGCTGGGGACCATGCTCTCGGGGAAATCGAGGCCACACTGGTACAACTAGCATTTTGCTAAGAGACTCTTCTGCACACCACGTTGGTAAGTGGCTTCTGGGGTCTTAAAAGCGCCAAGCTGCCATCTGAGGGTACATCAAACGGTCCCGACTCAGCATGAACAGATGATTACCACGGGCCAAAATGACATGGGGGAAAGAGAACCAAGAAGACAGAAAGACCCACATGAGTGGGTGATTACATCGACTTGTGACCAGAAGAACCAGATGGTGCCCGGCCACCACTAGTGATAGCTGTGATAGAGCTCACAAAGTTGAGTCTCACTGGCAGCACAAGAATAAAAAGTGGTACACCCGGAGATCTCCACTAAAAGACCACAAATGGCAGTCCAGGGGCCTCAGAGTTCCCTGGGGAGCATGGTTCCTTGCCCTGATGCTGCCCCTATCCATAAATCATAATGCAAGTCAACTCTTCAGACAGCAATGAATTGGACTTGGTGACACAGAGTGACCATATCATGTGTGGACTTTACAGTTCTATGCATCCATAGGATGTCATCCTGCTGAACCCTTATGGGAGACGGGAGATTGGGTGGAGATGAGGGGATAGGAGATTGTTGGGAGGATAAGACATGTAAGGAGCAGAGAGGGAGAGTGTGCTGTCGCCAGTCAGGGAAAGCAGTGGGAGCTGCATGTAGGTGAGCATGCAAATTTATATGGGAATGTACATTTTCATTCAATCATAATTTAAAAAAAAATGGGAAATATGTACAGCATGTGTAAAGTTTGACAAGAATCCATCAGCACAAGGTAAAGAACAGTGACAGAAAAGGAAAGTTTTGGAGACTTCTTCCAAGAGTGGGATAAACACATGTAACGTATCTGAAACCGGGAGAGAGGCAGAAAAGCTGCTGTCCAGTCCTAAACCATCAACATGATTAGTTGCAGTTTGGTCTACTGGGTTCAGTGTAGTTTGCACTGACTGATTTTTGGAAATAGATTGCTAGGGCCTTATTCCTGGCCCATCATAGTCTAGAAACTCTGCCAAAACCTTTTCAGCACCATAGCAAAGTGCAAGGCTTCACAGGCAGACAGGTGATGGTTGCATATGAAGTGTACTGGCCAGAAATCGAACTTGGGTTTCACACATGGGTGATAAGTTTACCACTGCTCCTGTAATTGCCATAGGGCATGTCCATTTCTGAAGTGCAATTACAAACACAAACATAACAGGTTTTCCTCCACAGATTGGTAGGGGAGTAGACACATTTTTCACTCTCTAGCTGTATTAATGCAATTCTCCAAATCTAACCTTTTCAGCAAAACAAACCTATGTGTTGACTGCTTAAATCTCATCTTAGTTTAAATCAATGAATAAACATAAAAGGTTTTGTACAAGAAGCTACATTATTCACTCTCTTATTATTCACCACTTTACTCCAGGAATTTTTTAATGTCTGCAATGCTTTGTAATGATCTTTTAACAGCCCTAGTTTTCAAAGTTGTGCCAGTCCTAAAGCAACATCCTATATGACTGGCCCAGCCAAGAGCCTCAGGTAGGAATGAAATGACAGCTGTCACTCAAATGCTTTGCAAGTTACAATCAGTTCCAAAGTTAAGTAATATACCAAAGAACTCTCTATCTTTTTATGAACATAAAAATAGAAGACAAGTGTTTGCCTCAGTTTTCATAATATTGCATGTATGTTAAGTGTGAATTTAGTACCAAACTGGTTCTGTCAGCTCTGCAAACCCCCAACATACACACACATCAATTTTTCTTTTTTGTTCTAACTTCTAATTCAGAGTGGTGTATGGAGGTTTTCTAATTGGTTCCAGGATTTTGTTTTCCTCCTCAACCTTTTCTTGCCAAGGATATCATTATGAGATTCTGCAGTAACAAGCATTCTTCTGTTCAAATTTATATCAATTAGTTTAGGACAGTAATTCAATTGGACGGCCCACTGAATTTTGAAAGACTTGCGACCGTGTCAAAGTGACGACCTTTTTCCTTCTCTCTCAGCCAAAAGCAATTTTTTAACAAGGAGCCCTGGAAAGAAATGCTGGTTTAATAATTAGTTATTGATCATGACCAATGCCATGGTGAACACCGCTGGATTAGTCAGAGACCAGTAAATCAGGACGTAGATGTTTCCCTTATCAAGACTGCGAGTGAGAAAAAGCAAAGACATGACAGGATAAGAGATCAAAAATAGCTTAAGTATGTGGGTTTGCGTATTTGGTGGGGACTGTTCACATTTTAAATAGCAGAAGTAAAATCTTTAGCCTGAGCAGATTTGAAGCCAAGTTATCTAAAACAACTCTATTAATATAGCCAGCCAAGTATATACAAAGCAACTTGATAATATATCCTATTTAATGATGATATGAAAGACCAGTTAGGAGTTAAATAGAGTTGGAGAACACTAAAATTGCTTTGAGACAACACCATGGAAAGTTATTTTGATAAATTAACCCTGCTTTGGCCAGCATTTTTGCCTCACTAAGATACCATTAACCCCTATGCCCTGAAATGCCCATTAGAAATAATTTGGATACATGCACAAGGAGACCATAACAATTATAGTCAGTAGCTTTGAAAGTATAATTGACTTTTCTGAGCACTAATTTAGGCATCACTTTAAGGGCTGCATAAAAATCTCCACATAGGAGCCACTTAATGGAAGGAGAAGCTTAAAAGAACAATTTTATTGTACTTTAGTTGGTGGGGGAGGAGAGGGTGTTTCCATTAGTTATAGAATTTCTACCTAGAATAGAACAAAACACTGAAAATGCAAGGCAAAAAGACAACTAAGTCACAACTTTTAGTTAAGTTGAAGGTGGGTGCTTTAGTCAGCTAGTGCTGCTTGCTTGACGGTGTGAGGTTCCCAGTTCTCAGCCTGCTTCTCTTTCCTTTCATCTCTTGCAGGATGAAAGAATTAAGGCGGGGCAAGCTGTACTCCAGGGAAACTCCCTTTACAGTATAGTAGGGAGGTGATCCTATGAAGGGATTTACAGGACCACCCTAATCCTTTAACATAAAGCACAGGAAAACCACAAAATGAAGGACAATCCCAAGATACTGGGAATCATGACCCAGCCACATGACTACACATATTTTGGGAGGAACACAATTCAATCCATGACAGTGGGCATGCCCAATACTTACTGCTGAGCAGCGAAAATGGAGGGGCTGCTTTGCTCCTTATTTAATGACATTTTTTGTTTGTTTTTAAGAAGAAATCAACTAGATCCATGATGAAGTAGCTATAATACAGAATTACTCTTTAAAAGTAACATCATTTTGCAGATACAGTGCACATGAATTGTTAGATTTGAGTTCTACAGTTTTATCTTTTGGGGGATCACCCTCTGCCTCGCAGAAAGCACATGCACACTCATTCTGGATCAATTTCAATAGTTCTGATGACTGTGAAGAGAAGACTCACAATCGAATTGTACGACGATCTTAGGGCTGTGTAAGAAAGATACACAAAATTCATGTTGTTGTTAGTACATATACTCTGGCGTCCCAAGAATCAGTTCACTCCCTATCTCAGAGGAAAATGATTTGAGGGTGATGTCATAGAACAGAGTGTATCTGTATGATTATTTCCTTCCCTGGTACAATAAATCTCAGGGTTTCTATCTTATTTCATATTCTCTAACATCTGCTCATCTCGATAAGCTCTAACACCTACAGAAATAACCAAATTTATCACATTACTTCTTATGTCAACCTGATTTAAGGGATTAAAAAGAATTCACTGATCATTCAGAAGCTAAAGTATACAGCTATTCACAGTTATTGTATGATTCCCGAGAAAACCAGCCTAGTAGTTTTTAATCATATGTACCAAAAAAATCCAAGCCAAACCCACTGCCATTGAGTTGATTCCAACTCATAGCAATCCTATAGGACAGAGTAGAACTGCTCCATAGAGTTTCCAAGGAGTGCCTGGAGGATTTGAACTACCAGCCTTTCAGTTAGCAGATGTAGTACTTAGCCACCACACCACTAGGTTTTCCAAGGATGTGTGTTGTTGTTTGGTACCATCAAGTCAGTTCTGATTCATAACGACCCTATGAACAACAAAACAAAACACTGTATGGTCCTGCACCGTGCCAAAAATTGTTTTTGTCCTTAAGCCCATTGTTACAGCCATTGAGTCAATTCATGTTATTGAGGGTCTTCTTTTTCACTGACCCTCTACTTTACCAAGAATGATGTCCTTCTCCAGGGATTGATCCCTCCTAACAATATGTCCAAAACATGTAGGATGCAATCTTGCCATCCTCGCTTTCAAGAAACATGCATAAGAGATTTTATATATATATTAAAGACTTACATATGAAGATCCTTGAACTTTAAATAAAGCCAATGTTAGAGTCTTTGATGGATCTTAATGAGCTAGGTAATCTTGGATATGTTATTTCATCTGCATGGCTATTGGGTTCATCTGTAAAATGAGTTTTCTTGTTATTAACTACCTTCAAGCTGGTGCCCAATTCAAGGTGACTCCATACAAATACAAAGCAAAATGCGGCCCAGTCCAAAGTATGAGCAGCTATGGATTGACTATTGTGTTCTATAGGATTTTCACTGGCTGATTTTTGGAAGGAGATTGCCAGGCTTTTCTTCCGAGCCTGTCTTAGTCTGGAAGCTCTACTGAAACCCACTGACTTAAAACGAGTTAACTGTGTATATCTTTGACATTAATAATGTGGTAGAGGAGCCAGCAACATGGATATAACCTGGGAACTTGTCAGAAATGCAGAATCCTGAATGCCTTTTCAGAGCTGCTGAACCAGAACCTGCATTTTAACAAGATCCCCATCAGAAAATCACTGGTCAAAGTGTCTGTCCGATCGCTTCCAATCCTCTTATGGGAAAAAGAGAGAGACCAAAATGGCATTATTGTTTGGACAGCTGGGCACTTCCTACAGTGTGTGGGTATGTGTTTATTCACATTCACGTTTTTAACTTCTTCTATTGTAGATGTCTATGCAGTTCCCCAAGCCTTTCAGGTCCATTTTTCTAGCTCCAAATGTAAACCTTGGTGGTGTAGTAGTTAATTGCTGTATCTGCTAATCAAAAAGTGGGCAGTTCAAATCTGCCAGGCGCTCCTTAGAAACTCTATGGAGCAGATCTACTTTGACTGATAGGGTTACTGTGAGTTGGAATCGACTCGACAGCAGTGAGTTTGTTTGGGTTTTGTTACATGGCTTCAGGAGCCTTAGTGGCACAGTGATTGAGAGCTGTGGCTGCTAACCAAAAGATAGGCAGTTGGAATCCACCAGACTCTCCTTGGTAACCCTATAGGACAGTTCTACTCTGCCCTATAAGTTTTCTATGAATCAGAAACAACTAAAAGACAAAGAGTTTGGTTATTGTTGTTCATTACTGTTATTTTAAATGGCTTCATATTTAGCTAAATAAACATGGTGTCAAATGCTCTGAGATTTAGCAAAATGGGGCAAAGTCTCTCATTCTGCTGTTATTGGTATGACATAGAAATTTTCCACTGGGTCATAGCACAAAGAATTAACATCCCTTTGCCCCAAGAACCTATAGAACAAAGATGTGGCAGTCTACTTTCATAAAGATAATGGCCTTGGAAACCCCCTGGGGCAGTTCTACCTGGCCAGACAGGGTCCTTGTAACTCAGAATTGACTTGACAGCAATGCATCTTTGGTTTACCCCAAGAGCTCACCTAACCTCACATTCAAATTAGGAAAGGGAAAGAAATAATCCTCTCTCTCTCTCTCTCCCTCCAGAACCACCTGATCTGTCAACACTGTCTTTAGTACCCCTATGCCAAGCTGACAGCTTCTCCCTACTCACATCTGGATCAGTGGAGACAGACACTCCACCCCTCCCAAGATTCACTTACAGTAACTGTGGAGGTGCAAGCAGAGAATGAACAATAGAAGCCTGTCAGGCCAGACAGCCAGCCCTGGATGTATGAGTGCTGAGCTGACAGCAGGGGCCTCAGAGGGTAAACTGCTTTGCTGGAACTAATTAAACAGATGAAATTATTACATGAATATGCAGATGTTGTTTACATTTTACCATATGGTATTATTTCAGGTAATAACTCGCAGGAGAATCCCTTCCTCTCATCAAGAGGAAATGGGTTGAAAAGAGAGCCCCACGTGTCACCTTTCAGTTGCTAGGCAGATACTGATAACTCAGGTTTCCTCCCTGAGTAGTGCAGAGTGTTCAGCCTGGATCCCTGTGGTACAAGCAAGATGAAGCTGGGCCTCTTCTCTGAAAGTCATGCAAGTGGGCTAGTGGGGGTGAGATGGCTACAGCTGCTATAAAAGCCACCCTGAGGTGGAAGTGTTTCGAACAATGGATGTATATTGACAGTTTGCACAAGTAAGAGCCAGAAGACTAATCACATGTCTTTGTAGCTGCCATTTCCTCCAAGACTTTGGAGTCTTATTGTAAAGCATTGTAACTGATATTTAAACTAACATTTTAGAAGCAAACTATTCAAACGGGTGTTACCTCCTGGAAAGGCCACATTTGGGTAATGCACTCCAACCAGTGAGACAGAACATTAAACTGGATAAGGTCCAGAGAGACAGAGCAACATACCCAAGTGAAGTTCATTCTTCACCCCACTTGATTCATCCTTTCTTCTTGTTCCTTCCATGTCTCTGTTATTGTATGAACGTTAAGTCTGCATTAGTCTAACTTGTGTTTTTCTTTATCCTCCTTCACCCACATCATTGTCATGAAGACCTATAGGCTTTGCATACAGAATGATCCTCTTGTTTCTCTGCTTCCCCATTCCTGGTCTGCCTCTGCCCAGGCCTTCAATATTTTTAATTGAACTATTACAGCAGCTTCCCAACTCATCTCCTTTTCTCTCCATTTGCCATCTCCAGTTCACTCTCCTCTCAGTCGCTTCCAAAATTCAAATCTCATCACAGCTCTACCTGTACCCATTGTTATCAAGTCAAATCCAACCCATAGCAAACCCATGTATGTGAATAGATATGTGCTCCACAGGGTTTTCCTTGGCTGATTGTTTGAAAGTTGATCACTAGGATGTATCTCCAAGGTGTCTTTGGGTAGACTCAAATTGCCAGCCTTTCAGTTGTCAGGCAAGCTCCTTAACCATTTGCACCAGCCAGGGTGATGAAGTGGCTAAGTGCTTCACCTGCTAACCAAAAGGTCAGCTGTTCAAATCTGCTAGGTGCTCCTTAGAAACTCTATGGGGGCAGTTCTTCTCTGTTCTGTAGGGTTGTTACGAGTTAGAATCAATTTGACAGCATTGGGTTTTGTTTAGTTATAGGGGCTCTGATCACAACTCTACCTAGTTTAAGAGCAGTCAGTGGTTTATCATTAGTTTCAGTCCCAAACTGAACTCGTCTACCTGCCTTACAAGGATGTTCAAGGTATGATCATATTCTATATTCTACCCACTCTCAAATCATTCTAATTTTTGCCTCTAGGCTTTCTCCTGTGGTGTCACCCTTACCTGCAATATTTCCTCACCATTCCCCTTTTCACCTCCTGTTTATCATAATTTCATATTTGTATTGGGATTGATTGTGTTGATAATTGTTATGATTTCAAAGAAAATGTAAGGATTTCACCTCCTCCTTCAAAAAGCCTGGTCATCTACCAACCTGTATTTTCAGTGAAAAGAGATTTTTCTAAACGTATCCACACCTTTCTCCATGCTCATATCAAATATATACAAACATATATATACAAGCATTCAAAACCCAATCAAACTCACTGCTCCTGTGTCAATTCTGACTCATAGTCACCCTCCAGGACAGAGTAGAACTGCTCCATAGAGTTTCCAGAGAGTGCCTGGTGGATCTGAAAGGCCAACCTCTTGGTTAGCAGCCGTAACAGTTAACCACTACACTACCGCAAAGTTTTTTTCTTTTTTAAGACCTGAGAGCCTGTTATTCATGCTACTCTGGAACTCATGTTTGTCACTCAGCAATGTCACTGACAGTATGTAGATCAAAAGATAGAAGCATAACATATTCATTTTTTTGTTCTGTAAAAAATCCATGCTACACAAACAGTATCATTTACCGAAATATTTTGCTACTGCTGAATATTTAAAGCTTTATTTCATTCTCTTTTCTCTGCATGCTAAAATTAACACTATAGATTTTTTTTGTATATAAGGCCTTACATTTTGATTACCTTTAATTCAAATGCCTTTTTTTCAGAGCCCCAAGAGTGAAATTGCTGGGCCCAAATGTATGTGTACTTTTAGTTTTAATAAACATTTCCAAACTATTTTTCACAAAGTTATAGTGATCTATATGTCCATCAGCAATATATGGTAGTGCACAAATGCCTACATTTTTTATAATGTTAAACTTTACAGCTTTTGATTTCCTTCATGGTACTGCTTTGATTTTACCAATAAGAAGGATAAAATATCATGTCTCATTTTCATTTATAGTTTCTTAACTGTGAGAGAAGTTACACATCTTTTGCTAAAGGTATTAGTGATCTAGGTCTTCCATTTAGAAGAAAAAACAAAACACATGCACACACACATACCATTTTACTTTTAAAAGACCAGGGATCCTGTTATTCATGACACTCTGCAATCTGAGTGGTTTACAACAACAGAACTGTACTGTCTCCCAGTTACGGTGACTGAGAGCCCAACATCAGGTGGTTGGCGATGTTGATTCTTTCTAAGTCTTTGAGGTAAAAGCTATTCCATGACTTTCTCCTAGTTTATAAGCAATTCTAGGCATACCTTGCTGTCGTTCCTTCTGTCTCCTGTATCGTCTTTGTTCTAATCACTCAGATTGATTTAAAATCCATCATATTCCAATACAACCTCATGTTAACTGGTAACATCTTCAAAGACCTTATTTACAAACAAGATCACATTCACAAGCACGGGGAGTTAGGTTTTCAACATCTTTTGGAGAAAAACAGTTCAATTCATGATACTAATTTTGTTGTATGTTGATCCTTTCTCCTTCTTGAACTCTGTTCATGTCAATTTCCAATTTTTCTATTAAGATGTTTGTCTTTGAAAGGACAAATATCTTGTGAGACCCCTACAATAAGGTCTCAAAAACAGACTTATGTATATAAGAAAAGATTCTTCAACAGCTGCAAGGGAGGGGAGGGTGGGAAGGTTTAGATTAGATAGTTGCTAGAAATCTAGTTGGGTGAAATCAGTCATAGCACACATTAGAAACAAGAATAATATTCAGTGGACTTCAGCATAACTTGAATATTCCTTCCATCTTAACCCAATATTGCAAGGACAGAGTAGCTGGGGCAGAGGGCAGGGGACCACACTCTTAGGCAAAATCGAGGCCAATTGACACAACTAGTGTTTTGCTAAGAGGGCTCTCTGCACCCCACATTGGTGAGTGGTGTCTGGGGTCTTAAAAGCAGCCAAGCTGCCATCTCAGGGCACAGCAGATAGTCCTAACTCAGCAGAAACGGGTGCTCACCGAGAACCAAAATGACATGGGGTAAAGACAACCCAGAAGATAGAGAGACCCACGTGAGTGGGTACCTACATCGACTTGGGACCAGAGGAACCAGATGGTGCCTGGCCATCACCAGTGATAGCCGCGATGGAGTTCACTAAGTTGAGTCTCACTGGCAACACAAGAATAAAAAGGGTGCATCCTGAGATCTCCACTAAAAGACCTCAATTGATGGTCCAGTGGTTTCGGGGTCCCCGTGGGAGCGTCGCCCCTGGCCCTGATGCTGCCCTTGCCCATAAATCATAATGAAGGTCCACTCTTCAGACACAAATGGATTGGCGTTGGCGATGCACAGTGACCATATATTGGATGCACTTTATGGTTCTATGCATCTATGGGATATCATCCCACTGACCTCTGGCTGGAGTAAGGGGTGTGGGTGCAGAGGAGGGAAAAGGAAACTGTTGGGAGGATGAGACATATATGGAGAAGAGAGGAATAGTATGCTGTCACCAGGCAGGGAGAACAGTGGAACCTGCATATAGGTCGGCATGTAAATTTATACAGGAATGTACATTTTCACTCAGTCATAATAAAATAAATAAAGATGTTTGTCTCTCATTGATTTGTAGAACTTTGTAGACTAATTCTTTGTCTGTCGTATGTGTGGCAAATGTATCTGACCAAGTTATGTACCTATTTATATATATGTATCTTTTTTATTCACAAACTGTCTTGGGTAATTTCAATATTTATTCTTCCAAATAAACTTTAAAGGAAACCCTGGTAGCATAGTAGTTAAGTACTACATCTGCTAACCAAAAGATCAGAGTGTGAATCTACCAAGTGCTCCTTGGAAACTCTATGGAGCAGTCCTATAGGATCACTATGAGTTGGAATTGACTTGATGCCCCTGGGTTGGGTTGGGTTATCGACTTTAAAATCATCTGCTGCTTTTTTTTACCCGTTTTTGAAAAAAACTGATGGAAATTCAAATTAGAATTATGTTAAATGTATATATTAAGCTGAGAATGTTGAACTTTTTGCTAATGTATAAAGAAAACATTACTCCCTATGCTTTGTAATAAGTGTCTTCTTCTTGATCTTCAATAAGATTTTGAAATTTTCTTCACTTAAATTCTGTCTTCTACTTTTATTATTTTTTCTTAGTCAATTACTTTTTGTTATTATGAATGTATTTTTTAACCTTTCCATTTTCACCTCGCTATTATCATAACTGAAAAGCTAGCAACATCTATGTTATTTTAATAAGTCTAATAGATTTTAGTGGCTTGTCTTAGGTTTACTAAGTATGTGATCATGTACTCTGCCAATAAAGATAATTTTATCTGTTCTTTTTCAGAAATTAACTCAACTAATTTCATTTTCTTGCTTTATGACGTTAGCTAAAACCTCTGAAAGAATACTGAATGTCAGTGATGATAGAATTTATACATTGCATCAGTTGTAAAGATGCAGCAGTTGTGGGTAGGGTTTGGTTCTATTGTGCACAGGGTCACTATGAGTTGGAACTGACTCAATAGTACCTAACAGTAGCATGCATTACATTTTCAGTATTTCACCATTTAATCTGATATTTATTATTGGGTTTCAGATGTAAAGTTTGTCATATTAAATAGATTTTACTATAATTAATTTATTAAAGATAGTGGCTGAATTTTAGGAAATAACTTTTGACATCTATTGATTAAATTAATCATATTTTTTAAAATCTAATTATGTTGAGCATTAAAAAATTTATTAGCCATTATATATTACCCATTTAACATATTGCCAAATTCAATTGATTAATGCATATCTTAATGATTCAAATTTTAAGCTAAATTGCACCCTCTTATCAGGTTTTCAGGAAATCCTGGTGACATAGTGGTTAAGTACTACCAAAAGGCAGGCAGTTTGAATTCACCAGTTGGTCTTTGTAAACTCTGTGGAGCAGTTCTACTTTACTCTATTCAATATGTTAGCCTTTAGTCAGAATCAACTTGACAGCAGTGCATTTGGTTTTGGTAATTAGATCTTTAAACTAGAATTCTGCTAACTTCATAGTTTCAATCTACATGTACAATGCAATCCTAATACAAATTCCAGTGACATTTTTTAATGAGATGGAGAAACAAATCACTGTTTTTATTTGGAAAGGGAAGAAGCCTCGGAAAAGCAAAGCACTACTGACGAAGAGGAACATAGTGGGAGGCCTCACACTACCCAACCTTAGAACCTGTTACATTGCCACAGTAGTTCAAACAGCCTGCCACTGGCACAAAAAGAGATATATAAACCAATGGAACAAAGTTGAGACCCAAGAGATGCTGTCATCCTTTTATGAACACTTGATATTTGATAAAGGTCCTATAATTGTAAACTGGGATAAAAACAGTCTCTTTAACAAATGGTGTTGGCAAAATTGGTTATCTACCTGCAAAAAATTGAAACAAGATCCATGTATCTCACACCTTACACAAAAACTAACTCAAACTGGCTCAAGACATAAATATCAAAGCTAAAATGATAATGATCATGCAAGGAAAAAATAGGTTAAACAATAGAAGCTTAAATACACAGCTTAAACAGACTTCAAAATCTCACAAACAGCACAATCAATGGAAGAGAAAATAGATAAATGAGAATTACTAAGAATCAAACACTTTTGCTTATCCAAAGACTTCATCAAAAGAATTAAAAGACCACCTACAGAATGAAAAAAATATTTGACAGCTGCATATTGGACCAACTTCTGATCTCCATAATCTACAAGATACTGCAAAATACCAACAAGAAAAAGGTAAATAATCCAATTAAGCTATGGGCAAAGGAGGGATGGGAAGGAGAGCACTGAACATAGATTAGATAGTTGATAGAAATTTGGTTGTGTGAAAGCAGTGACAGCACACAGTTGAAAGAAGATCAACTTAACTGGACTTCAACATAAACTGAAAACTCTTGTAATCTTAACCCAGTATTGCAAGGTTAGAGTAGCAGGGGCAGGGGTCAGGGGACCATGCTATCAAGGGACATCAAGGTCAATAGTCATAGTTAGCATATTGCTTCCGAGTCAGAAAGTCTGTTTTCCATTTGTTCCATTCTGTTTTCTTGGCTTCGAATTGAAGTTTCTATTTCTTTGATTTTGTTCTTGATCTGTTGGATTTCAGAGTGCTGGTCTTCCATCAGATTGAATAACTTGCTTAATTTTTCATTTTGCTCTGCTGCATTTTGTGTAAGGTCTAGAAGGGCTCTACACATAACCCTTTTGTATTCACCTTCTGATAGTTCCAGAAAGGTTTATTCATCTGGGAAGTTCTGAGGTACTTTCTTTTGGGGGGGCCTTCTGAAGTCATAGATGATTTCTTAGCTACACTTTTATCCAGAGTTCATTGCTGTTTGGGCATCATGTGAGTCAGTAAAGGCTAGGAGAGATGCTGTGAGAATGGATCACAGTTGTTTCTCTAGGCTGTCTTAAAATGAAAGGTAAAAGATATCTGAGAGCTTCCAAAGTCAGTCAGGTTCTCAGGTGTACAGATCCCTCTTCCCAGCTGGCAAAGTAAGCACCTTTATATTCAACCCCAGATGCTATAAACTAGTTCAAAATACAGAAAGGCCACTGCCCTCTTGGCCTCTGCTGCCGAGCACCAGCCATTGGCGACACTGTGTAAAATACTGCTTTTCTGCTGGAAAAGCATTCTCCTCTGGGGAGGAGCTACATCCCAGCCTAGGAATTAGGTCCAGCTAAGGCCTCTATATGGGTAATCCACCCCCCGGTGGAACAAGATGGTGTCCCGCACAAGCTCTCCATATGCATCAGTACAGACTACACAACGGCAGGTACTGAAAGAGAAGCCAAAGGTGCCAAGATGCTCAGAGTCCAAAGCTGGGCTCAGAGGCAATTTGATCTACTGATCCCACCAGCTGTGCATCTGAAATTAGCTGCTAGTCAAGTCCTAGCTCCACCTATTGGCTAAGATAGAGAACAAAAAAGTCAAAATGGTGACTTGCCTTCTGTCAGCGAAAGCCAGCACTCACCAAGAGTGGGGGACAGCAAAAGAGAGGAAGTTTTCCTTTCAGTGGTATAAAGTTCAAAATAACAGCATTATGCTGTGTTCTAGGGCTCACTAGGTGTCCAGAAGACTCTGTTTAATTATCAATTCAAGTCTTGATTTACAGAGGGATTTAAGGAGACAGATGTTTAGTCTGCTGTCTTGACTCCACCTCCCCTTAATTAGTGTATTTCTAAGAAAGTTTTCTGCACCCCATATTGGTGAGTGGAGTCTGGGGTCTTAAAAGCTAGCAAGCTGCCATCTGAGCTATACCAAGTGGTCTCAACTCATCCAGAACCATCAACCAGGACAACAAAGACAAAAGGGAAAAAAAGTCCAGGACACAGGACCCATGTGAATGATTCATTGTATCAACACGTGAACAGAAGAACCAGATAGTGCCTGGACACCACCAAAGACAGTACCCAATGTCGTGTCCCAATGGCAAAATCAGAAAAAGAAGGATGCACCTCAAGAATTCCACTAAAAGACTGCAATGGATGGTCCAGAGCCTGGGGGTTCCCCTGTAAGCAAGGACCCTAGACCTGCTGCTGCTCCTGAACAGAAAATATTACTGAGGTCAACTCTTTGGACAGGAATGCACTGGACTCAGGGACACCGTGCTACCACATTGTAAGTGTACTTTATGGTTCTACTGGCCTCTTACTAGAAGGAAGAGGGAACAGGAGTCTGTTAAGAGGATATAACATATGTAGAATGAAAAGGAGGAGTGTTCTTTAACCAGGAAAGGAGAGCAGAAGAAACTTCGGATAGGAAGGTATCCAAATTTAATTAGAATTGTATACTTTCACTTAATCACAATAAAAAAAAGAAAGAAATTGCAACAGAAAAAAAGTAAACATATTTGCACTAGCTGGAAAGTTGGAACACACTTTAAAATACTATAGTGGGAAATGTTTTCTTGTAATAGCCAGTTATCCATAGCATGTCTGCTGGTCAAGGTGCTCAATAAATGCTATTTCATATACACTTTTCCCACTCAACTACACTGAGTAATAATTAAAGCCAAAAAAGAAACCTCACTTTTTAAAAAGCCGCTTGAACATATTCATGTACTTTCAGGCGATCTCAACTACAAAGAAAGATAAATGAGCTCTTTCAACTCCAAGTCAGTGCTTGCTCTGGTTCCCACTGAAGTCCAGTAGAAGCAGGGTAGTTATTACGGTTATCTCTTTGTAGATAAAATTACAACAAATTTTATTTGGCAAGTCTCAAAATCTTGCATGTTGTGTGTTGAATTGCATCCCACCAAAAAGTTATATTCAGCTCCTAACCACCAGTACCTGTGAATGTTACCTTGTTTGGAAATAGTCTGTGCCACTGTAATCTAGTCAAGATGAGGTCATATTATGTTAAAGTGGGCTCTAATCCAATATGTCTGCTGTCCTGATATGAAAAAAGATACAATCACATAGAGGGAAGGCAGCCCTGTGAAAACAGAAGCAGAGATCCAACTCCATGGATGCCAAGCATTACTAAAAGCCACTAGAACCTAGGAGAGAGGCATGGGACAGATTTTTGTCCCTAGAAGATGAAAGGCAGCATGGCCCAGCCAACCCATGATTTGGGACTTCTGGCCCCCAGAATTATGAGAGAATAAATTTCTGTTGCTTTAAGACACACAATTTGTGTTATTACAAGCCTCACAGTTTATACCGCCCTAGGAAACAAAATATTTCATCACATTAAGTGGTATATTCTTAGTAAGATAAGTTAGAAACTATTTACAAAATCTTTGATGTTTGCAAAATTTGAATAAAGGAAAGTTTGACTCTTTTGTGCCTCTCCAGAATTCCACTCACATTTGAAGCTGATGAGTTCCAATTGTCTCAGAGATCTGTGTCAGAAACTAGCACCAGCAACTTGTGATAACTAGAGCGCCAGTCAAGTGTAGGTTTCTGGAAGGAGTGAGTTCCACATTCCAGTGTGGAGGTGATGTCCACACCAAGGTGCTCTAACAGGCTATTACTAAACCTGATCCAAGTTAACAGAACAGAGCATCAACAGGCTAACAGAGTTCAGGTTTCATATTCAATATCACCTCCCAGCATGGCATCCTCAATAATTTTCCAGCATATGATCCTTTTCTTCCCTTCATGTCATTTCCTTCCAGCCTCTATTTTCTAGACTATATATTTGATTATTCAGTTATCATTTATTTTTCTCCCTAAGAACAACGGGAGTAGTCCAAAGGTACCTCATGTGTTCTAGCCACGAACTATCCTTATCCCTAGCTCACTACCAAGGATAACACCAGTTGCCTTTGAGTCAATTCTGACTTATAGTGAATTCTTGTGTGTCAGAGTAACACTGCTCCACAAGGTTTTCAACACCTCATTTTTTGGACTTTTCTCCTAAAGTGCAACTTGATAGACTCTAACCTCCAACTGCTTCCTGGTGTCCAAGTGCTTGAACTGTTTTCATCACCCAGAGACTTTGCCAAATGTAATAGCTACACAATGAATAGACATAGAAGGATTAAAGTAATAAACGAAGGAGTCAATGAGCAGACCATGAGAACATGTATCTGCTAAAACCTTGTTGGACCTGGCAGACAGTAGTTGGCACGTTTTCCAGGGCCTCTGTAGGATGCTGATGGAAGTAGAGGCTGCGGATCTCAGAGTCTGCACTAGACTAGGCAAGAGGCTAGGAGGAAAGAAGGGACAGGAAAGGAGGCTCCCTAGACCCTTATCAGCTACTCAACAACATACATAGACTCAATACTTACTTCTCAAGAGGCTACTGTGGCCCAAAGCTTAGGGATGCAGAAAAAAGATATAATGTGGTCCGTGCCCCTAGACCTCATAATCTGAGTCAGAAAGACTGACTCATAGACAAAAACATGATTCTGGAGACATTAATAACTGTGAGCATCATCATTATGATTATAACATCTCACATGCACTGAGCACTGACGCTGGAACTGGCCCCAAACTAAGGATTTACATGCATTTATTCATTTAATCCTCACAAATGTCATATGAAGTCATTATGTCCATTTTGCAGATGCAGAACATGGTTAAGTCAATTATCCAAGGTCACAGAGCCGATGTATGTCTGCAGATGGATAAAAGATCAAGTGATTGCAAGACAGAGAACAACTTAATGAAAAATGACTTACAGAATGAAGTTTATGTTTCTCCCATGTGTCAGTCTGGAAGAGAGATGGGATGTTCTGATTCATGAGATCATGCCAAGTTTCAGGTCCCCCCTTATGGCCTCTCTGTCAATCCTCTGTTCTCCTCTACCTGGTTGAAGCTCCAGGAGGGGACGGGGGCCAGGAGCCGCTAACAGAAAAGGATCAAGTCTTGTCCTAGACATGGCACCCAGCTATCTGACATATGGGCCAATGGTTAGGACCCTGTCACTTTGCACTTCAAGCCTCAAGAGAGCTGTGAATTATGGTTCTTAGCTGGGCAGCTATGTTATTGTGGAAGGGATTTGGGTAGATAACTAGTATTTTCCACCACAGAGATAATACTTGTATCCCATACTCAACTCTAAAGTAGCCTGACTGGTATGGACAAATTAATTTATCACTTATTTGTAGGAAAAGGATGGAGTAAAGGCCTGGCTCCAGTGAATATACAAAGAAAGTGGTAGCCAAAATGGGTCAAGGTAGATATAGATAGAAGTGTATACATATTAACAAGTGATAATAATATAAGCAAATGTAGAACATCACATACATACATCTTGTATATTGAAGAGTGAGTATTCTAAGAGGAAAGGGAAAAATGAGAAATTCAACTGAACAGCAGGAAAGGGAGAGTAAGTTCAGAAGTACCTAAAGCTGGTTAAACATGACCCACCAGAATCAGCTGTGGCCAGCATAGTGAGTGGACTGGTGTCTCCTTAGCAGAAGAGACTGAAGGAGATTCCTCCTCAGAAGGAGAGACTGAACTGCGAGTCCACTTACACTGTCAGAACCAGTGAAAAATGGCACTAGATCATTGAAAGCTAAGTGGTTTGTGTCTAACCTAACTTGAGTGCAGATCTACATCTTTTCTTTGGAATAAATCACTTTCCATTCTCCCAGCACTTCTCCCTACCTTCTCTGCACTGAGCTTGCTCTAGAGTCTGACATCGTTAACCAAGCTAGAAGTGGGACTCCTTAAGCCAGCCATGAGCCATGCTCTGAGATTCATAAAGGGAATGATGTAACAAACTATTGGAAGGAGGGAAAATAATCTGTGAACTCCATTGAGCTGGAAATTCAAGGTAGAAATGGTTTCTTCATCTAAACTCAAAGGAAAGGTGACATGCCATCCTCACAGACACTCAGGGACAGCTGTTAGATCCCTGCCTGTCCTGGGTTGAATTCTGTCCCCCCAAAATAGGTGTAGCCTCATGGCTGAGCCATGATTCCCAGTGTCTTGTGATTGTCTTCCATTTTGTGGTTTTCCTATGCCGTATGTTAAAGGATTAGGGTGGGACTGTAAATCACTTTATAAGATCACCTCCCTGCTCCACTGTAAAGGGAGTTTCCCTGAAGTATGGTTTGCCCCACCCTTAATCCTTTCAGCCTGCAAGAGATAAAAGGAAAGAGAAGCAGGCAAAGAATTGGGAACCTTGCACCATCTAGAAAGCTGCCCCAGGAGAAAAGTGTGCCCTTCAGACCTGAGGTTCCTGTGTCAAGATGCTCCCTGAACAAAGACTAATGCAATACTTGACTTGCCTCCAGAGCTGACAAGGGGGAAAGCCTTCCCCTGGAGTGGACACCTGAATATGGACTTGTAGCTGACTGGACTCTGTAAGAATAAACCTTTCTTTGTTAAAACCACACAGTTCTGTGATATTTCTGTTAGAGCAGCCCTAGCTGACTAAAACACTGCCTTTCTCAGGGCCTGCATCCACATAGCTGTGCCTACACAATCACCCTTGCCAATCGAGGACAATATGGGAGAGCTTGCAGCAAGCAGTTGATAACTGACTACCTGGACATCTGAGCTGAATCCATACAAGAAAAGTAAATGGACTCTTGGGCTCACTTGTGTAGTAATAGCTTTAACCACCAGGTGACAGAACATTAGAGTTTCAAGGGCATCAGTATCCCAATTTGTACATGTGACCAGCTTATCTGAATATTACAAATCAAGAAGCTAGAACACAGTAGGTAAACATAAATAAATTCAACAACTGACTGATGGCTTGAAGACAATGGTCAATACCAAATCAATTAAAAAGGCACATTACAGGGACTTCAAAAAGCTCCCATAACAAAGAAACAAGAAATTTTCCAGATAACTAGAACTTCCTGGAATTATCAGATGTAGAACAAAAAATAAAAATAAAACTTGACATTAGGAAGGAGATGAAACAAAATGAAGCACAACATAATGACAGACTGAACAGGCTACAAAAAAAAAGCATAGAGAGACGGGAAGTAGAAATTCAGAAAATTAATAACACAATTACAGTATTAGACAACACAAAGCAAAGTCAAAGGAGTGGAATTCAAGCAATGGAAGGCCAAATTAGTGAAAATGAAGGTAAGGTACATGACACCAACATACTTGAGGAAAAATCATGTAAGAGAATTTTTCAAAAATCAAGAAACAGTAAGAATCATGTGGTGCTCTATCAAATCTCAGAGAGATTGTCATAACAGAAGAATGGGGAGAACAGCAAATAAAGAAACAATTGTTGGATATATGAAAGATGAGAAGTATCTACCCAAGACACTCATTGAACTCCACTCAAGGAATACCCCAAAAGAAAGACATCAAGGCATACCATACTCAAGGACGCCAAAACTAAAGATGAGAAAAAATTAAAACAGTTCAGGATAAAAGAAAAATAAGCTACAAGGGAGAGTTAAGAAGAGTAACCTTGGACTACTCAGCAGAAACCATGCAAGCAAGAAGACACTGGGATGACATAGACAAAGCATTGAAGGAAAGTAACTGCCAGCCAAGAATTATGTGTGCATAAAAACTGTCTCTCAAATGCAATGGCTAAGTTAGGATATTTCTAGATGAACAGAAATTTAAGGAAGTTGCAAAAACCAAACCAAAACTACAAGAAATACTAAAGGGAGTGCCTTCGTTAGAAAATCGTTAACATCACACAACAACGCAAGAGAAGAACACGGAACAGACCAACTGGATATCGACCCAAATAGAGAAATCACAGAGATAAGGTAAAATACAGAAAATAGCAGAACAGACATCATTATGTAAACATTTTAACAAAAATCTTGAACTTAGAAAAAAAGCAAGTGGTAATAGATCTTTCGTAAGGAGAGGAAGTCAAGATGATAAAAATACCTTAAAGACTGGTTTACATTTAGATAACCAGGGGTAAATATTAAAGTAATCACAAAGGAAATTATCAGTCTTATGCATCAATGACTGCAAGAAAAACATGAAGTCTCAGCAAATACAAAATGAAGAAAAGTTGACACCACTATTGCTAAAGGTGTGTCGGAACGCAGAAAAGAATGTAATACTGCCAATTCATTCTACTGAGATAGCATGAATCTGATAACAGAAACAGGTAAAGACACAACAAAAAAGAAATTACAGGCTAATGTTCCTCATGAAATTAGAAGTAAAAATTCTCAACAAAATTGTAGCCAATAGAATTCAGCAATGTACCAAAAAAACAATTCACCATGGTCAACTGGGATTCATGCGAGGGATGCAGGCATGGTTTGACATTAGAAAAAAGAAATTAATGCAATCAACCAGCAAAAATAAAGAACAGACAAGAACCACTTGGTTTTATCAATTGATGCAGAAAAGACATTTGGAAAAGTCCAACACCGATTCATGTTAAAAACTCTCAGCAAAATAGAAATAAAAAGGAAATTTCTCAATGCAATAAGGGGCATCTATGCAAAGGCAATAGCCTACACAATCTTAAATGGAGAAAGTCTGAAAGCATTCCACCTGAAAATGAGAACCAGAACAGAAGTCATTCCCAAAGCCAACTCTTGTGTCAAAGACAGGACTGAAGTATAAGACATAAAATGATACTGGAGAAGATAGTGCTTCCTGACTTAAGAATATAAATGAGCATACTGGGTAACTCTTGCCCAGGGGTGACATAGGTGGGGGAGGGAGAACAGTAAATACATGGGAATGGACATGAGAATTATAGACTGGAAAGGAGGAGTGAGTTGTCACAGGGTGAGGAGAGCAGCTAGTGTTACATAGCAGTATGTGTGCAAGTTTTTGTATGACAAATTGACTTGGACTGTAAACTTTTACTTAAAGCACAATAAAATATGAAAAAGAAAAACAAAAATAGGTAGTATAGAGGAAGGTCAAAATGGCAGACTAGACACATGTCTCCTTGACTCCTTCTGAGACCTGAGGCCTGGAATGATAATTGAACAGAGCAGCACGGACATCTTGTGGGCCCTAGAATTTGGCATAGTGTTGTCAGATTGGACTAGGTGCCGGTAAGGGAGAAACTACCTCTCTCAAAAACAAGGCAGTGGCATTGTGAGTCCTGTTTCTGCTGATGCATTGTTTGGGAGGACTGCAGGTACTGTTATCCAGAAGGCAGGGACTGGGTACGAGCTGGCAAATTCTCTGAACTTCAGTGCTTAAGTAAACACTGTATAGTGCAACAGAGAAACTGTGCTTGAGATAGCCACATCTTGAGAGCTTGGCTCTCTACTGAGAATGTCACTGCCCCTCCACCCTCTCTTTTCTGATCTGCACTGTAGATTCTGCTGCTTCATGGCATGAAGGGTAGTTCAGGCAGGATGTTGCCTTGGTCAGCTGGGAGGCAGAGTCAGCCACCCAGAGGTCTCAGCTGGGGCTAATTCTCATGCTGAGCAGCAGTCCCTGTCTGGATAGTGCATCTCGAGCACAAAAGCTGTGTTTAGAACAGTAGTGCCTAGACTTATGGGGAGGGCTAAGAGCCCAGCTGCTTTAGGTGCATGCTGCTCGGTACCCCCTCAGCAAATAAGCAGTTTTTAAGCTAAATACATCCACAGAGCACAGCAGTCCCAGGCAGCTGAGTGCAGTGGCATCTGTTGCTCCTCCACTACCTGGCACAACTGGAATAACAACAGTGAATCGCCACAAGTAATTCCAACCTTTAATAGTCAGCAGGTGGGGCCTGAAACCTCAGAGAGTCCACCTACTGCCAGTCACTACAGTAAACAGAAACAGTTGGTAACCAAACCTAGTAGTGCCCTTACTGACCTCTTAGAACTATGCTTCATCTCCTGTTGAGGTAACACAAGAGAAACTAAACAGTTTCTCACTGGTTTGAAGGCAACAATTAATAGCTAACTCTTTAAAGAAGTACTCCACCATGGCTCCACAAAACTTCCAAAGTAAAGAATCAAAAAAATTCACAAATGAAGAAGCATTTCTGAAATTATCATAGGTCAAGTACAAAAGAATTATGTATAGTGCCCTTCTAGAGATTAAACAACATGCAACACAACAAAATGAATAATTAAGTAAGCTATATGCACTAATGGAACATGAATGATCTGAAATGCAACATATCAATAATGCAATTACAGAATTAGACAATTCAATCCAAAACCAAAAAAGAGGAACTCAGGAGACAGAAGTCAGACTTAGTGATTTTGATGATAGAACAACTGACACCAGCATTTATGAGTAGAAATCAGAGAAAAGAAATAAGAAAACAAAGAAGCATTAAGAAACATGTGGGAGCTTATTAACAGGAGTAATCTACAAATAATTGGAGTTCCTGAATAGGAAGGGATAGCTGAAAATACAGAGAGTATTGTTGTAGAGTTGCTGACAGAAAACTTCCCTGCAATTATGAAAGATGAGAACATAGACACCCAAGACGATTATAGAGCGACACAAAAACTGCACCCCAAAAGAAAGACACCAAGACACGTCATAATCAAGCTTAATGAAATGAAACATCAAGAAAGACTCGTAAAGACAGCAAGGCATAAAACAACAGTAACATTCAGAGGGAAGCCCTACAGGATTTCATCGGACTTCTCAGCAGAAACGATGTTGGCAAGAATGCAGTAGGATGACACATACAAAACCTTGAAGGACAAAAGCTTCCATCCAAGAATTAAATATCCTGCAAAACTGTCTCTCAAATATGAAGGTGAAATTGACATATTCACAGATACACAGGAGCTTACAGACTTTGTAAAAGTCAGAGCAAAACTACAAGAAATACTGAAAGAAATTCTTTGTTTAGAAAAACAAAAGCATCAAGTGTATGCTTAAGGATGCAACACAGGAAACAGCATCCAGAATCCTTCTCAGTTACAGGAGTTACAAAGCTCATTCAAAGCTACAATGTTAAAGAAAGGAACTAGTGATATTAACAAGAAAACTATGACATCATCACACTGAAAAGAGTGATATATTATAGTAGGTATAATACCTTAAGTTGGAGGGGAAATTAAAAAGGATATACAAACTTAAAGTCTACTTTAAACTTAGAACACGAAGGGGGATTATACTAGTTGCTGCAAAGCAAAATAACAATGTGATATATCAAAACAAGAAACATAATACAGGAATCTCAATGAACACAAAATCAACACTTAAAAAGATGAAAAGTCAATACATAAAGAAGAGTGACTCATAATGTAATATTAAGAGTAACATAGAAAACATCACAAACACAAAAATAAATGCATCAAAATGACAGGACTAAGCACATACCGGTAAAAATTCAGTCTGTCCACTGAATGTGGACAGACTGAACGCTCCAATAAACAGACAGAGAGTGACATCTAGGATCAAAAGACACAGTCTGTCTAAATGTTGCTTACAAAAAACACAATTCAGACTTAATGATATGAACAAATGGAAAATCAAAGAATGGAAAAATACATACCAAGCCAACAGCATACGAAGAAGAGCAAGAGTGTCAATACTAATCTCAGATAAAATGTAAAATGCACCATTGTGGACAAGGATGGTCACTATTGCTGAAAGGCTCGATATATAAGCAGGACTTGCCATGAGTCGATCCGACTCAATGGCACTTGGCTTTGGATGGCTAATAATGTTAAATATTTATGTACCCAATACCTAAGCATCAAAATACATCAAACAAACACTGACAACATTCAAAAATGAGGTAGATCACCCCACAATAATAGTTGGAGACTTCAACACTCTGCCTTCAGTAATGGACAGATCATCCAGAAAAAAGCTCAGTAAAGATATAGATCTTTTGGCAACAATTAAACAACTACACCTCATCAACATAAACAGAACATTTTACCCATCAACAGTTAAATATATCTTCTTCTCCAATGCACGTGAAACATTTTCCATAATAGACCATGTTCTAGGACATAAAGCAAGTCTCAAAAAATCCAAAACATTCAATTATTGCAAAGCATCTTCTTGAACCATAAAGCCATAAAAGGTAAAGACAACAGCAGGAAAAACATAGATAGAAATTTAAACTCATGGAGACTGAACAACAACTTGCTCAAAAAGCCTTGGGTTATCGAAGAAATCAAGGATGATACAAAGAAATTGATGGAATCAAATGAGAATGGAAACACAGCCTACCAAAAACTATGGGATAAAGCCAAAGCAGTGCTCAGAGGTCAACTATCTCTATAAATGAACACATCCAGAATGAAGAAATGGCCCAAACAAAAGAATTAACCCTACAGCTTGAACAAGTAGAAAGAGAGCAAAAAGAAAATCTCAGACACCAGAAGAAAACAGATCATAAAAATTAGAGCAGAATTAACTAATTTGGAGAAGAGAAGAACAATTGAAAAAATTAATAAAACTAAAAGCTGATTGTTTGAAAAAGGTCAACAAAATTGATAAACCGTTGGCTAAACTTACAAAAGAAAAAAGGAGAGGAATCAAATGACTCAAATAAGAAATGAAATGGGAGACATCACAACAGAACTGACATCAATCAAAAGCATCGTAACAGCACACTAGAAAAGATTGTACTCTAGCAGATTTGAAAACATAGAGGAAATGGACAAATTTCTAGATTCGTATCAACTACCAGAATCATAACAAGAAGTAAAACAGCTTGACAAATCCATCATGAAAGAAGAGATTGAGAAAGTCATCAAAAAACTACTAACCAAAAAAAATCCTGGCCAGATGGTTTCACCAGAGAATTCTGCCAAATGTTTAGAGATGACTTAATTCAAATACTATGGAGGCTATTTCACAGCACAGAAAGGGACGGAATACTCTCAAATTCATTCTATGAAGCCGGGATAACCCTGATACCAAAGCCAGGAAAAGATCCCACAGAAAAAGAAAATTACAGACCAATATCACTTGAACCAAGATGCAAAAATCTTCAAAAAATCATAGACAAAACAATTTAACAAAATATCAAACAAATAATTCATCATAACCAAGTTGGTTGGATTCATAGCAAGGATGCAAGACTGGTTCAAAGTCAGATAAACAATTTATGTGATCGACCACATAAATGAAACAAAGAATAAGAATCACCTGACTTTGTCAATTGATGCAGAAAAGGCATTTGGCGAAGTCCAACCACCTATTCCCTTAAAAATCTCTCAGCAAAGTAGGAATAGAGGGGAAACTCCTCAATGCAATAAGGGGCATTTACGCAAGCCAACTGCCGACAGCATCCTGAATGGAGAGAGACTGAAGGAATTCCCCTTGAGAAGGTGAACTAGACAAGGATACTCACTCTCACCACTTCTACTCAACATTGTACTAGAGATTCTAGCCAGAGCAATTAGACACAACAAAGAAATAAAAGGTATCTGCATCCGCAAAGAAGTAAAAATCTCCCTATTTGCAGATGATATGATTGTATATGCAGTGAATCCGTAAGTAAAATGCTCTAATAGATGAGTTCAACGAAGTATCAGGATATAAGATAAATGTAAGTAAATCAGTAGGATTCTTTTATGCCAACAAAGACATCATCAAAGAAGAAATCACCAAATCAATAGCATTTACTACAGCCCCTGAGAAGATAAAATACCTAGGAACAAATCTAACTAGAGAAACAAGAGACCTATACAAAGAATACTACAGGACCTTACCACAAGAAACCAAAAGAGACTTACATAAATGAAGAAACATACCCTGCTCATGGATAGGAAGACTTAACTTGTGAAAACGTCTATTTTATTCAAAGCTATCTACATATACAATGCAATCCCAATAAATTCCAGTGTGTTTTTTTAATGAGGTGGAGAAACAAATCACCAACTTTGTTTGGAAAAGGAAGAAATGCCAGATAAGTAAAGCACTAATAAAGAAGAGGAACACAGTTAGAGGCCTCACACTACACAACTTTAGAACCTATTACACTGCCACAGTAGTCAGAAAAACCTGGTACTGGTACAAGGAGAGATATATAGACCAAAGGGACAGAGTCGAGACCCCAGATATGTCACCACCCTCTTCTGAAGAGTTGCTACTCAACAGACTCTAGGGCTTTAAACTGAGGTAAAAACAGCCTATTTAACAAATAGTGTGGGCAAAATTGGATATTCACCTGCAAACAATTGAAACAAGACCCGTATCTCACATCTTACACAAGAACTAACTCTAAATAAATCAAAGTCCTAAATATAAAACCACAAACAATAAAGATCATGCAAGAAAAACTAGAGTAAATAATGGAAGTTCTAACACACAGGTTAGACAGACTACAAAATCTGACAGTCACAGAAGAAAAAATAGACAATTGGGAGCTACTAAGAATGAAACACTTTTGCTCATCCAAAGACTTTATCATAAGAATTAATAGACCTACAGAATGGGAAAAAATACTTGGCAACTCCATGTCAGACTGACTTCTGATCTCCATCATCCACAAAGCACTGCAAAGTATCATCAAGAAAAAGATAAATAACCCAATTAAGCCATGAGCAAAGGAGACAGACAGACCATTCACCAAAGAGGACATCCAGGCAGCCGAAAGACATCCGAGGAAATGCTTATGATCAATAGCTATCAGAGAAATCCAAATCAAAGCTTCAATGTGATACCATCTGACCCCAACAAAGTTGGCCCTAATCCAAAAAACACAAAACAATAAGTGCTGGAGAGGCTGTGGTGAGATCAGAACTCTCCTACACTACTGCTGGGGTTTCAAAATAGTACAATATTTTTGAATGCAATTTGGTGCTTTCTTAAGAAGCTGGATATTGATACATGATTTGATCCAATAATCCCATTGCTCAGAATATATCCTACAGAAACAAAGGCTGTCACACAACATACACATGTACATGAATGTTTACTGTGGCACAGTCCACAATAGCAAAAAAGATGGAATCAACCTAGAAGCCTATCAACAGATAAATGGATGCGCCAAAAGCCAAGTGCCATCGAGTCAAACAAACTGTTATACATATACTCAATGGAACAGTATGCCACAATAAAGAACAATGATGATTTTAGAAAGCATCTCGTAATCTGGTTTCAAATGGAAAACATTATGCTGAGTGAAATCAATCAGCAGCAAAAGGGCAAATAGTATACGAGAGCCCTGTTATAAGGACTCATAAATAGCCTTACATACAGAAGACTCATTGATGGCTACAAGGGTAAGGAAGGATGGATTAGGTTGGTCATAGATCAGACAGTTCACAGAAATTTGGTTAGGTGAAAGCAGTGAGAGTACACTGCTTAAAAAGATCAGCTTAACTGGATTTCACCATAAACTGAAAGCTCTTCTAATTTTAACACATATTTCAAGGAAATAACAGCAGGAGCAAGAGTCTGGGGACCATGCTGTCAGAGGACATTGAGGCCAACTAGAATCGAGGCATAACTAGTCTATTGCTAAGCGAGTCCTCTGTACGTCATATTGGTGAGCAGTATCTGGGGGTCTTAAGAGATAGCAGGCTGCCATCTGAGGTACACCAAACGTTCCTAACTTATCTGGAACAGATGATCACTGAGAACAAGAAAGACACAAGGAAAAAGAACCCAGGAGGCAGAAGGACCCACGTGAATGGGTGACTGTATCCGCATGTGACCAGAAGAACCGCATGGTGCCTGGCCACCACCAAAGACAGCCATGATGGACAGGCAATGCAGAGTGCCTGTGGCAACATGAGAAAAAGAGGGGTGCAGCTCAAGAACTCTCCTAAAAGACCAGAACTGATGGCCCAATGGTCTGGAGGATTCCCTGTGAACACGGCCCCTACACCTGCTGCTGCCGCTGACCAGAAAACACTACTGAGGTCGTCTTTGAGGAGAAATGGACAGGACCTGGGGACACAGTTTGACCATATGGCATGTGTACTTTATGATTTTATGCATTTATAGAAGATAGTCCTACTGGTTTCTTTCTAGGTGGAAGAGAAGAGGGTGAAGAGGAAGGGGCAGGAATTTGTTAAGATGATACTACAAGTATAGAATGAAAAGGAGTGTGCTGTTACCACACAAGGAGATCAGAAGGAACTGAAGATAGGTGGGCCTTCCAAATTGGTTTGGATTGTATACTTCCACTTAATTACAATAAAAAAAATGGCAGTATAGTGGGGAATGCAGCAGGAGTTGAAGGTGTTAGGGATAGTACATGCTAACCACAAGTAGAGGTAACCTTTTGGACAGCTTTGTATTTCATACCATGCAATTATAGGCACTGGAAAGCCATGAGCAGTGGCACAGACCAAGGGTATGGCATGATTATATCTCAAACCCACTGCCACTGATTCAATTTTGACTCATAGCAACCCAATAGGACAAAGTAGAACTGTTCCCTCAGACTTTCAAGGAGCACCTGGTAGATTTGAACTTCTCACCTTTTGGTAAGCAGTTATAGCACACAAACACTATGACAGCAGGGTTTCCAAGTCTCTTACAAAATTGTCTAAAGGCAGAAGCTGTAAGACTACTCACACCAACCACCTGTAGAGAGAATCCTACTCCATGAAGGAAACTTGAATTTTACCCCAGAAGGGTGCATCCTGGACCAAGGTTTCCTTCCACAGAAGGGATCTGTATTCCTGCTTTTCTACAGGAAGAGTTGGAAAGTGTTACATACAAGATGGAAATTTCCAGCTACCAGAATACGGAGAAGCATGAAAACAGGTTCTACCATAAGCTGTAAAATTAATTTTGCTGGGAGTTGGAATATATAATATTCCATGCAAAATGTAACACAGACACACTTTTTCCATCAGTTTTCTTGACTGGTCTAGTTGAGTTTTTCGGGGACATTCATGCTGCTGGCTTGGGGGAGGTGAACCAGGAGCATAACACAGCAACAGAACCATAATAGTCTAAGATGAGAATTAGCTGCGATTCTGTCATCAAACTGACAACAGATTATCATTTAAGTGATGACATAGTCATAAGTAAGAGTAGACATCATTGCATTGTTTTTATTATGTTGCAAAATGAAAGGGTGTAGTTTTTCTTATAAATCATTAGAATCTTGAGACCCACTTTCAGATACAAAAGTGCCCATTCCTTGGTAAGCTTCTTAAACCCTCTGGATGCCTTTGAAAGCAAAACAAAGGTTCAGAGACACGCACGTGGTTTTTCAGATGCCTTGGAAACTGATTTCATGGTCACTTGATAAACAGCGCCTTTCTTGAAGGTGAAACAACATCTTTCCAGTAATGGAAAAATCCATCTTAGGGTGTGGAAAAGGAGCCATAAAGTGACCCAGAGATTCAGGGTCATTGTTTTCCAGGACCTCAAGATCCCAGAGCTGAAAGAGAAGTCCACAAGGACTCAGAGACTGTTTAACCACGGAGTGAGAAAGAAGGCCAAGTCAGATTTCTTGGAAAAGATACTTGGTTGGAAGAAAGAAACGTATGTGCTTTTTATTCTGTAATAGCAGTTCAGAATGATGGCTATTTGTTTTCCAACTAAAACAGAGAGAGAGAGAGAAAGATTGTATCCAGTTTTACATAACTTACGTTAGAAATGAATCCAAAATATAGTGTTCAAGTCAAGGATATTTTCAGAATTCTAAAGGTCCTCTGATGCCCTTGGTGATACAGTAGTTAGGAACTTGGCTGCTAACCAAAAAGGCTGGCAGTTCAACTGTACCAGCCATTGCTTCGAAACTCTGTGGGGCAGGTCTATTCAGTCTTATAGTGTTGCTATGAGTTGAAATTGACTTGACAGCAATGTGTTTGGCTTTTTTTTTTTTTTTTTTTGGATGTCTTCTATTGGTTTCATTATAGGAATTAATATAACAGTGGTAGGAGGTAAGAATTACATGGTTTTTTGAAGATGTCTACAATATACATGGAGTAATCACCAGTCTTACCTCTCTTTATGTTGGATACATACATTGTGCAATCAGTACCCAAACTAAAATTTAAAGTCCTTCCAGTTTCAAGATTTAGAATTTAAAAATCTCTACAGCTTCATATAGGGATTCTTCTGCACTGGGAACCCCACCCAAGTGCTATCTAGTCTATTCTGACTCACAGCTACTCTATAGAACAGAGTAGAACTGTGCCATAGAGTTTCCAAGGAACTCCTGGTGGAACCAAACTGCTGACATCAGGGTTTCTACAGGGGACACAGTAAAACATTTGCTAGATTTCCAGGAAACGGATTCTGCTTTGATGTCTTAATCAATCTGATTTTGTTGTCTGGTGTTCCCAGTTGATGTTCCAAATACTGCTTGGAGTCATTTAACTTCACACTCAAAGAAAAGATCTCAAAAATAATTTGTTCCTGACATATAGAAGGCTTACTTGATGTGGAGAAGTCAGTCACATATAGCTTAACCCTGTTTCAAATTGTATAATGAGCCCTGCAGAGGAAAATTCTTGTCTAAAGTGGCTGTGGTGCACTGATATCCACGATGGAAGAATCAGTGAAAAAGGGAGTCATGTCAGGTTCCCCAGCTTCTCAGAAATTAATATTTTTGAGAATATTTTGGATAACCAATACAGTTAGGTGTCTGCACGCATATAAAACAGAAGTTATTCTTGGTATTCATGATTTTTTCTTGAGAAAAGAATACAATCAACTTGTTTTTAAGTTGTGAAGCTTTTTTTTTTTACTATGCAGATACAGAAAATCAAACTGCTTGCCATGGAGTGAATTTCAACTTATGGTGACCCATGTGTGGCAGAGTAGAACTGTGCTCTATGAAGTTTTCAATGTTGATTTTTTTTCTGAAGTGGATTGTCTTCCAAGGAGCCTCTGGGTTGATTCACACACCAACTTGTTGGTAGTAGCCAAGAATGTTAACTGGTTGTACTACTACCTTAAAGTAAACACTATTTTAAATTCATTAAATATTTAATTTGGATGCTTTTAGAGTGAACAAGGAAGCTAGCTGTATCTTGCAGCTCTCTCATGAATGTGTATTACCTCCAATATATTTGAATCACTTCACTGTGGTAGATAATAAGCGTATTTTTCTAGTCTCTGTGGGATAGAATGCTTTTCATCTTAAAGAGTTGTTATCACTGGACTCGTATTTATGAAGCACCTATACTACAAGCACTGGTATACAACATGAGGAAGATAGAAAAGGAACTACATGGAACATATGGTCTACCTGGAAAGGTAAAAGACAATCTAGAAAACCTTACAGGACAGTTCTACTCTGACCTGTGAGGTCACTCGAGTTGGAATCAGCCTATGGGCACACATCAACTATTTGAAGCTTGAAACTGAGACTCCAGGAGATTGAGAAATTTGCATGAGGTTGCAGAGCTAACTAGTGGTGGGACTGGAAGTCAAGCCCAGTTATGTGTGGTTCTTCCAGAAAAAGAAACTAAAAAAACTTTCTGTTCCTAGAGGTGAACTGCTTCAGGTAAGAGAAATAAGTCACAGAAGCAGTCAGAACTCAAAAGCTCTGTACTGACGAAACCAAAACTACAACACTGTAATCTCACTTAGATGTCTTCTGTTTTCCTCACCTTAAATTAACTTCACAACTCATAAGTAAACTGAATTACTGATCAATCTGTCATTTATCTGGGTGATCCAACTAAGAGAATTTATAAATTTGTTTCAATTCTGAAACTACTTAATCGTGAGTAGATTGCAAGCTCACTGAGTCTCATTTTTTCCTCATTTTGAAAATCAAACATTATAGCTTCAAAATAAAGATGCCATGATTGATCCTGAGTAGACTGTTTTGTTTCTACTGATGATCCACAATGAAACAAAATGACAATCAGAACTTGTTTTAGTGCTAAATTCCTGATATATAAAAAGATAACCATAAAGAACACAGATTTTTTTTCTGGCTGGCTATATATATTAAGAGTCCTTGAGTGGTGCACGTGATTAGATACTCAACTACTAACCCAAGTGTGGTAGTTCAAATCCACCAAGAGTCATCTTACAAGAAAGACTTGTAATCTTCCAAGAGGTCACAGAGTCTTCCAAACCCTATGAGGACAGTTTTAGACAGCAGTCATGGGTTGCCATAAGTCAGAATAAACTTAAGACAACTGGATTGGGATTTTTTATTTGTTTAGTTTGGCTTTGGGGCTTTTATATACTTTAAAAGGAGCTGTGGTGGCACAATGGTTAAATACTTGACTACTAACAAAAAGGTGGGCTCTTTGACACCAACAGCCACTGCATGGGAGCAAAGACCTGATGATCTGCTCCCACCAAGGCTGAATGCTGACTCAAGGGCAAAGAATCAACCTGGAAACAGAACAATAATAGAACATATATTGTGTCTTGCTCATACTTCAGAGCATTTTTCTCTTCTGCCTATGTTCAGCTTTATCTAATGCTGAATTTCTCTAACGTTTCAAGTCTCATGAGAACATATCAACTAAATTAACTACACTTTGTCAAACATAAAAATACATTTATTATAAGCAGTTTAAATGTTGATAAGATTTTGGCATCTCAAATTTTGAATCTCTCTAGCTGTTTATCTAGGTGAACAAATGGAAAAGTTTACATACACAAGCCAGTCTTTTGAAAGACAGGATTTCTAATGGCATGTGAGATTTTGCACCTGTAATTATTTTGGGGTACAAAATTGGCTACACCAATAATTGCTCATATAAACAACTAATTGTGGCTGCTGTTAGCCACTTGTGGGTGTAATTAGCTGCTTGCCCTTAATCTTCATGGAATGCTCAATTCTCCCCGTAATTAGTCAATTGTAGATGCTGTTACTTTGGAAAGACAGGAAAGACTGAATCATTTCCCTTAAAAATTTTCAGAAAATAGTTAAATTTGAAACTCAATTAATAGAAAATGTGAACAGGAATGTTGCCACTCAAAATAGACCTGAAATTGTTCTACCTTCCTGTCTGTATCTTAGAGGCAGTAAGACCAGCAGATGCTATAGCGATAGCCTGACTACAACAAGAGCTCTTTTTATCTGCATATTGCTAACTGACTTCTTTATTTAAAAAACTGAAAATATGTATAGAACATCCACAATATTTAGGGATGATTACATAATAAAAGCCCTGCTATAAAATGCCTCAACATTTAGGATGCTTATTTATATAACAGATTTATGAAGCTTAGTAAAATTAGAGGCAGAACATCTCAAAGTCTGAAGTGAAATGTTAGCCCTCTCATATGTTAACTGCATAGCTACGGACATGCTGTTATCCTCCTCCACAAATAGCAACGATAATTCCTCTCCTCCCCTGGTGGTTCTGAGAACTCTACAGACAATACTTGAACATTATAAGCACTTGAAAAATATTTGTTGATTCTAATGCTGCAACAACCTTCAGTCCTTCATGTTTATCGCAAACCATAGTATCTTTCTCACTATAATCTTAAAAGTCTTCAATGCAATTCTCATATTTGCTCACCAAATTGAGGCTTATTAAAAAAAAAATTCTCAGCAGTTATTTTCTCTCCTATGAATTCTTAAGCATTTTTTAAAAGGCTTGAATATTTTAAAGCAACAAATTGCAGTAAAGTCTAATTAATTTTAAAATAATATCTTGATATAACTGTTGTTGGTATCAGTTTTAAGTCATAGCGGCCCCTATGAAGGAAACACTAGCTGTTCCTGTGCCGTCCTCACAATTGCTGTGCGTGAGCCCAGTGCTGCAACTGGTGTGTAAAAGTCCATCTCATTGAAGGTCTTCCCTTTTTTCTCTGAGCCTCTACTTTACCAAGCATGATGTCCTTCTCCAGGGACTTAGCCTTCCTTATAACATGTCTTGATATAATACTTTTATATAATATATTGTAGATTATAATATAGTGTATATACAAATATGAATTATAATGAAGTCCTTCGTAACACTTTCTAGAAGTTGCAAAGTATTCTTAGGATTCGCATATGTACAGCATTTTGGTGAAACAAATTCTCCTCCTAATTTAAGTGCAAGATATGATGTAGCAACTGTCAAAGATATCAGTAGTGGGGTTGACAGCACAACTCAGCTCTCACTCCAAATGGTTCTAGCCTGTAGGTAATGCACTACCAGCATTTTTGCCCATTATTTAATTATACACATATACAAAAAAGACTCTAATGTATTTTACCTCTCCTTGGATTATTTGAAACATACTTTTAAACTCTGACATTTTCAGTTTGGGCATAAATCATCCTCTGCCCAAAAGATTGTGTATATCTTGATTATCATCTGAACACTTGCATGTCTGAGTCTATGTGTGTGTGTGTGTATGTGTGTATGTGTGAGTGAATAATGTTGTCATAAAATAGACTGGAAGCCTTGGGAGCTTGAAGCAATATCTTTCTCCACTAAACTGCTTTATTACTGCCATTCTCTCCCTCCTGGGCATGCAGTCAACTGAGACAGGGCCAAATTGGCAGTCTTTTTACAGAGGCTGGCAGACCCATGATCTCTGGGAGTTCCCAGCCAGCACTTCTCTCTCAACCAATCCTTCCAAGGGTCAGAAGCAGTCCTGGCTCCAAAGTCCCAGTTTGCCTGGGCTGGGTCATGAATTTATATCTCAAAGTCATACTGTGAAGGCATTCTCCACCCCTGCAATATTTTTCTCTTGACAGTTCTGTCAGCTTTCCTCATTCCGTGACTTCATATTCACGCCAGAATGCTTATGAGCAACTACAAGGAAGGGCTCCTCGGTGGCCAAAGGGTTAAGTTGATAACATAGTTTTTCTTAAAAAAAAGAAAATAATAATAATAATTTTGGGAGATGTGGTGACTGTTGATAAGCAGACCTGAAATAATAATAGCTGAAGCTGCTTATCATGGACAAGCAATAGTCCTAGGACAATGTTCTGGCTGGTGAAAAAAATGGGAACAAAAATTAATAGTGACAGTAGTGGTAGAAACAAGCCACAAATTCAATACTAAATCATAAAATACAGTCTAACTCAATAAGCACATGCTACTGTTATTATATTAATATTGTTAAAAAAAATACTGTAACATTTTTAAAAAAGAATAGAGGTGGAAAAACTCTTTTTTAAGTTGGTTTGTTCCTTGTTTGTTTGTTTGCTTGCTTTTTAGTGGTAATTCTTGGTATGGCTTGGAAGCAGCAGAGGAATTTATTTGACTAAAATCACTAAAGCTCTAGGTTAGGCAGCCTGTAAAGAGACTGATGTGAAGACAGAACAAGCATGGTGTAATACTTCTATCCTCTGCAAAGAGGTAGAAATCATACTTATTGAGGGTTTCTGATGAGCCAAGGCCTTTGTAATGTTAATCAGTCATCAGAAAGATATTCAAGGTAGGAGTTAGTCTTTGTTTTTCAGACCAGGGAGAAACAAAGACCTGAGCAGTTGATCAAGTTGTCTGAAGTAACACAGCTGGAGGTGATAAGGCTGAAACTGAAACACAAGGCTATCCAAACTCAAGCTAAGATTTGGAAATTCAGATGCTTCAGGGACCAGGGTAAGAAGACGTAGCTGGGTGGAGAATGATTAACTTACAGCATCCGTTGATGGATGTATTTAAAAGCTAACGTACTTTTTCCAAAGAAGTTAAAAATCTAGATTTCAATGCAAAAATATCAGATATTAAAAGTTGGCACACATGAATCATATAAGCACACCAGTTGCTATCAACTTGGACTCATGGCAATGTCACATGTGTCAGAGTAGAACTGAGCTCTATAGGATTTTCAATAGACACAGATCAACAGGCCTTTCTCCAAGGCTTCTCTGGGTGGACTCAGACCTCCAGCCTTTGTGTTAGCAGCCAACTCAGGAGGCATGATGGGTGTGGGAATATGCATAGATCGACGAGGGCTGGCTTTTAGTAGCCTGTGCTCAAATGTCTCTCTTCTTTCTCTTCCCCTGCAAAGAAAACCAGCTGAGAGGTTTTTTGTTTTTTTTTCTGACTGATGCCCATTTCCCTTTGGATAGTTACACTTAAAAAACATTTGCATTCTAGATACTCTCAACATAATATGATATTTTAAGGGTTTTTTTGGTCTGTTTTATTTTGTTTTGTTTGTTGTTTCGGTTTTTCTCTACAAATGCGTAACTGTAGTTCAAGCATTCATTGCAGCCTGAACTGTATGGATGATTCATCTGCAAAAGTAGGACATGAGTCACCAAGAATGCATTAAGTTTGGATTACTATTGGAGTGCTGTTGTTTCGTAAGAAATTTGTGCCAGTCACCTGACTTTAAAATCCAAACACTTCTACTAAAATGAAGCCTTCTAAGGAAGGAAATAGAGGGTCAGCAAAAAAGAGGAAGATCTCCCATGAGATGGATTGACACAGTGACTGCAAAATGGACTCAAGCGTTAACAATTGTGCAGATGCCCGAGGACCGGGCAGTGTTGCCTTGTTACAGGTAGAGTTGCTGTGAATTGGAATCAACTCCACAGCATCTAACCACAACCAGGAGGAACATAGGATTTTAGTAGTCCTACTCCAAACTGCAAAACCCTGGTTGCATAGTGGTTAAGTGCTACGGCTGCAAACCAAAAAGCTGGCAGTTGAAATCAGCCAGATGCTCCTTGGAAACTCTAGAGGGCAGTTCTACTCTGCCTACAGCGTCACTATGAGTCGGAATTGACTCAACAACAGTGGGTTCATTTATTCTAAACTGAAGAAGCTGACATGAAAAAGTCTTTTGACTAGATCAAGTTTGTACCACTTCCTAGACACATTCACAAAACAAGGTGGTACACTCTTCCTCGAGCTCTAGGAACTGATTTTGGTGGTGGCTTTGGAAAGAATGGGCTGTTGTTGGCTAAATAAAACATTTCTGGTATCCAGAGCCGCTATTTATTTAGCTTCATTATGTTCAACAGGATATAAAATTAGATGTTTATGCAAGCTTCAGGAAATCACATATGATTTAACAGGAATAATTTCCTAATGTTCTAAATCTCACCATGTCCAGCCTTGTAAATAGCAGAAATGGGTTCATCAGCTACACGTTTTATTCCATTTCAGTTTTGGTACCCCGTTCTACCGCCCTTCTTCCAGCTCTCTGTGATAGGCTTTTATTCTCGACAAGACATCAGAACTTGACTTAATAGGTGGCAAGGGTAAAATCACCCGCTCTTTACATGTAGGGAATCCTGAGGTACATACAAGCCTCGCTCTAAGATGTGATAACATAATCTAAAGCCAGGCCCAGCCTGTCAGTTCAGGTCTAAAGGGATTTGATTCAGTGTCAGAACCTTTGGCTCACGGGGTCACTTTCTGTTCTTGCTTTTCTTATAACAAAAGAAGGGGGGGGCAGGATCTGCTGTGTGTATAAGTGTGTATGTGTGTCTGTGTGAGTTTGTGTGTGTGTGCGTGTGTTTTCAAGCCTGGTGAATTCCTCCGCTGCTGTTTGCTGTGCGTGGGGCCTTTATTTCAGCCTCCTGAAACATTTTCATTAGACAGAGGCCTCTGAAGGATGCTCCTTGAGATGTAGACTGTGCAACTAAAAATCTTCGGCCTCTCCAGAAGCTGCCTGATTGAAATCAGCACCGTGTCAGGGCCTGTCATATCTCAGAAAAGACATAAAACACACGGAAACATCAATAAGCAACAAGCTTCTGACAGCTCTGAGACATTCCAGCTGACAAGAAGAGAAAGGGGGTGAGGTTAGGGCTCAGGGGGGATATTTAAAATGCCTAACAGCCAGCCGAAGTGTTGGCAGGCTTCAGGGAGGCCAGGAGAAGACAAGATAAAGTCTATCAGGTTATCACCTGGTTCGAGGTGGCTTCCTTCTCACAAGGCCATTGGGATGAGACAATGACATGGCTGCTGGCTCCCCACCCCCTTTTATTTTGAAATGTTTCTAAGAATCAAGCTGCATTTATGGTGTTGCCCAGACAACATTTGTGCAAGGAAAGATGTTTTTAATGTTAAAGAGGAGAGGAAAAAAAATAGAGAAATCTGTGAGTTAAAGAATTGTGCTTCTAGCTACAATGTACAGAAATCAAAAAGGATTAACAAGGTTTTTTTTTTTTATTTAATTTCCTGTACAACAGAAGCTTTTGTTAAGAGATCAGAGATACTGCTATTTATTGAATTTTTAATATGATCTTTATTAAAAGGCAGCACACATGTTTGGTTTTCCACCCTTCTCTCTTTTCTTAACATGCATGGATATAAAAATTAAAGGCCAACAATGAGCCAGGGTTGTTTGATTTCAGTGCTTTCATAATATGTTGGAGGATTCAGACACAGTACATATTTAATTTTTTTAAAAGAACATAGATAAATGGCCCTCTATACTTTTTAACGGCTCCGGGTCTTATAAAGAAAGAAATGGCCATTATGTGTTAACCCTTCAAGTATTTTAACCAGTCAGAGGAATTTCCAAGAATGTCTTCTACTCTAACATAAGCTAATACAGAAAAGAAAGTAAGGTAACTGGAGCTTTGCTCTATTCACTTCCACGCTCTACATATTTCTGCCTATGGTTGGCTGATTTTCAAAGGAAGCTCTCTTTATCAGAAAGGCTAAAATGCTTCCTTAAGGTGTGGAAATTGGTAAACCTGAATTCCATGGTAATAGAATTCAGCTGAGATTATTGAAACCTCATCAACTTTAAAGCCAGTGAATTCTTTAGATTCTAGAAAACATTTCCATAGATACCAGTTCTGTGGGCACGTTCTACTTTTTCCATATTAGATATTTCTGATTCTATGTCAATTCAGCCCTGCTTAGTTGTGTTTTTTGGTAAAACCAACCAACTTCAAAAAATTCAAATGGAGCTCACTAACTTGAGTCTCACTGACAACACAAGAATAAAAAGGGGTGCATCCTGAAATCTCCACTAAAAGACCTCAGTCCAGTGGTTTCGGGATTCTCCTGGGAGCATGGCCCCAGACCCTGATGCTGCCCTTGCCCATAAATCCTAATGAAGGTCCACTCTTCAGACACAAATGGATTGGACTTGGCAATGCAGAGTGACCATATATTGGATGTACTTTATGGTTCTATACATCTATAGGATATCATCCTGCTGACCTCTGGCTGGAGGAAGGATAGTGGGTGGAGAAGAGGGGAAAGGAGGCTGTTGGGAGGACGAGACATGTATGGAGCAGAGGGGAATAGTGTGCTGTCACCAGGCAGGGAAAGCAGTGGAAGCTGCATATCGGTGGGCATTTATACAGGAATGTACATTTTCACTGAGTCATAATAAAAAAAAATTCAAATGACAGAGATGCTAGAGCAAAAGGTGATATAGTGCGACAGCCACTGTCCTATTCCATTGCCTGAATTGCCTGGGTAGGTTACTTACGATCAGGCAGCATCAGTTTTCCAATGATGACCTAATGACACCAGAGATTGTTGTGAGTGCGAAATGAGGTATTGTATGTAAAATTGCCTTTAAAAATCAAACCCATTGCCATCAAGTCAATTCTGACTCATAGCGACCCTATGGACAGAGTAGAACTACCCCACTGGGTTTCCAAGGAGTGCTTGCTAGATTTGAACTACCAACCTCTTGGTTAGTAGCTGTAGCACTTAACAACTACACTGTCAGGTTTTCCAAAAGTGCCTTGACATGTATAAAATGTTACTTATACATATTATTCATTTTTGTCATTAGTTTTATAAAAGAGAATGGAAACTAACCAAATAATAAAGGAGACGAATTATTAAAAAATAGGCAGAGTCACAAACTGTTATTGGACAAAATGTCACAATGACTACCCACCTGGTCACCATACTGACTGTTTCGATCCTCTTCCAGCCATCAACAGCCTATGAGAGAAACAGAATCTCCATTGCTATGGATCACTATGATAAGAAGAATGACATCTGACTATCGGTGCCAGCCTTATCCTGGCTCCTATGCATTATGTCCTCTGAGTCTTACAGTGGCCTTAAGAGAATGCAGTATTTTCATCACCACTTTATAGACAAGAAAACTGAGGCACAAAAGTACATGTTGCTGGCTGAACAACCCACAGTAAGATGTCTTTGTCTTATGTCCTCTTCTTTGTAATGTCTCTTGCTCTTATCATTCAATGAATTATGGCAATATTAAAAATGTGGGGGGCAAGCCATGGCTAGATATAATGACAGAGGAAGAAAAAGAAATAGGACTAAGAGGTTACACATCTGGGAGTGGGTAGAACCTTCAATACTAACTGCAGGTACTGAAAATCCTTGGTTTGCTGGTTTCTTTAAAAACTTTTCGAAGACTGACCTATAATCAAACTTTGGCCTGCATCTGTGAGGATCAAGGAAGGAGCTATGTTTTCTCAGAGGTTTGCTTGCTGGTCTCCTTTGCAGCATGCTGTTAGTTAGATACTGTTAGTTGCCAACAAATTGGGTCTGACTTGGGGAGACCCTATGTTCAACAAAAAGAAATGTAACTTAGTCCTTATGATCACTGACATGCTCCAGTCCACTGTGCATTTTGAGTGCCTTCCAACATAGGAGACTCATCTTCCAACACTATATTGGACAGTGTTTCATTGTGTTACATAAGGTTTTCAGTGGCTAATTTCTGGAAATAGATCACCAGATCTTTCTTCCTACTCTGGTTAGGGGCATTCTACAGGTATTTGAAATACTGGTAACATGGCTTCAAGCATCATAGCAACAAACAAGCCACCACAGTAAGACAAACTAATAAACAGGTGGTAGATTGGCGAGATAGAAAACCCAAATGAAGGCAGACTTGAACTGGCTTGGTGTAACTCTTTTTAGGTCAACAGTTGCTTATGTCTTTTAGAAGTGTCTAAACAGCATTTTTAGCCATATAAGTCTGCCTTATGAAATTCTGCTGTCTTAACAGTTAATGGACTACCAGTGCAAAGCCCAGTATAAGCTCCTTGTAAACTCCTAAAGGACAGGGCTAGATGGCAAGTTCCTTAGATCAGACTCTGATCATTCATCTATGAATTTTCAGCAACTGGAATAACACTCAGAACAAAGCAGTTTAATAATTAGAGCATTTTCTGTTTTTGCAGTCCCTCTTACTCTTTAGTAGCCCTGGTGGTGCAGTGGTTAACAGTTCAGTTGCTAATCAGAAGTCAGTAGTTTGCATCCAGAAGCCAATGCTTGGAAATCCTGTGGAGTGATTCTGTTCTGTCCTACAGGGTTGCTATGAGTTGAAATGGTCTTGGGGGCAACAGATTTCATTTTTGATTTCCTGTTCTTTTGACACACATTACAAAATAAGAAAGTTTTTAAAGTAATATGTATGACTTATTGAGAATGGGACAATATCCATTCATTCTTTCATTTAAGGAAAAAAATTTTTTTTGAGCACCTACTAAATATTAGACATTTTTTAGGAGGCAGGGATTCACTGGTCAAGTCTCCTCAGATTCAGGGTAACTTGGGGAACACAGAATTTCTAGCAGGGTAAACTCTCTTCCTAAGTAAGACACTGGGTTGAAATTGATGTTCTTCCCACGCTAATAGCTATCTCAGTAATCTCCAATGTTCACATTTTACATTAGTGGGTAAATAATCTCTCTGATCCCTAAGCGCCATTAAGAAGCTTTTTCCTATGTTGGATAAAATGAGGAATTTATGTAGAAAAAGCTGCTGTGGGGAGTTCAGTTTTTGTTTGTGTGGAAAATGTCACACTGGAAAAAATTACAGTGACCAATACTTTAAAAAGAAGAAGAAGAATGTTGCTGCACTGAACAATATATCAAGAAGCTACATTCTGTATTCTCCAAGCAATAATTTCAGATACAGAACATATTGTTTCCCGTGATTTTTCATTGTACTATAAAGTTTAATGATAATTTTTCACATCTTAAAAGTTAATGATAACATTTAACACCCTTTTCTCTGAGTTTTGATAAATCTACAATTGTTTATCATCATGGTGGAGCAGTAAATATGTATTTTAACGTGTGACAACACATACCCCAATAATTGCTGAATAAGAAAATAGACTCTAGGACACTTGTAAACAAGTGTGATAAATCCAGTAATTAAGTCACGATGGAAACTCAAGAAAGAAGGATGTGAAATGAATATTGTACAGTGTCTTTTCTTTATTGAACTGTATTTTATTTTACACATGATAAGGATGCATTTTTGCCTACAAGAAGCCTTTGTTATTTTCTTAGCAGAAGATCTGGTGAGCTTTGCACCTTCCCATATCAGCCTTCCTCCAGAAAACAAAATAAAATTAGAAGTTTACAGCTCCTACACCTTTTGCCTACTTACCTGAAAGCCTCCCAAGGGTTGCAACACAGTATTTATGGACTCTGTGTTCTCTGTTTCTGTAACAGTAAGTGATAATCAGTTACTAATCCATGACTGCGTTCAATAATTCAAGATTTTTTTTTTCAAGTATTTTGTAAAGTCGAACTGATTTTTTTTTTTTTTTTTTTTTTAAAGAGTGGGAATTACTAGCATGTAGGGATCAGAGGCTTGAATGCATAGAAAAGAGCTTGTTTGAAACTCAGGCAATATTGAGCCCTGCTTGTGAGACTGAGGGTAGAAGACCTGACTTCAACCTCTCAAAGCCTCACTGCTTTGTTTTGTTTTGTTTCTACCTGCAAACAGGGAATAATACTGATTATTGTGAGGACTCAGTTAACTTAGAAAAGAAGTACTTAGTATAAGCTTAATATCCAATTAAAGGTAGTTATTATTGTAACTTTGGAGCCCCGGTGGCAAAGTGGTTAAGAACTCAGCTCTAACAGAAGCTCAGCAGTTCGAATCTACCAGTCACTCCTTTGAAACCTTGTAGTTCTTCTCTGTCCTATAGACAGAGAAGTCAGAATCGACTCAGTGGGAAGGGGTTTGGGTTTGGTTATTCATTATTGTAATTGGAGTCTCTTGATGGTGCACACGGTTAATGTGCTCAGGTGCTAACTGAAAGGCTGAGAGTTTGAATTCACCCAGAACTTTGGGAAAAACATGCTGAACATCTATTTTTTATAATAAAAAAAAAATGAAAATCCTATGGAGCACAGTTCTACTCTGACATATGAGTTGGAAGAGACTCACTAACAATTGGTTTGGTTTGGTATTGTTGCAATTATTATCCAATAATGCTTTCAATATTGTTTTAGATCACTGTATTTTAATGGTTGTTCTTGATTTTGCATAGCTTTTGAAAACATTCACAAATCCAAACTCTGGAAATAACATCTCTCTCCTTTCTTCCCTGCCAGATTACACTTAGCGTCCATACACAAATGTAACTAATCAGTTGTCTAGTTTGTGTTACATTATGCAATTAATATAATACAAGATGTTTTTATTATAAAAAATCAATACACGTATTTTTATCTCTGCTTTTTATTTACTTTTTGATAGTTATATTTTTGTTATCAATTTCACTAAACCCTAAATTTTTGATACATCATCATATTGGCGAAAACTACACCATTAAGATTCTTCTAGTCAGATTTGGCTAGTCAGATTATTCATTTCTGGGTACCTGATTATTAAACTCATACTTAAGTAAAATATATATATTTTTTCATTCCAAAGAAAATAGAGTATCAACCCAAAAGTCTTTCATAGGATGTTATCGGAACCTTCTCTTTCCTGTCTATTTTTTCCAAACAGACACTCGTGTTTTGATAAATTGTCCAGTTGGTTTTAGTACAAGAAACTACAGAAAATGAATCCATGTATTCATTAGAGTGAATACAAGCAAAGCTGGGGAAGGTCACTTGAACTGCTACCTCTTATGAAGATTTGCAAAAGGTTCACTAACAAAAAATTGGTTGGTCCACAGTATTCTTTATGCTGGGATAGAGCAATACCATCCTTAGACTCATCTGAGACTGGACAGTTCAACAGTGCTCCTATTATATTGATTTCCCGGTTCTTTATTCTTGAGGAACAAAATGCTGCTGCCTCAAGCAGGCATTTTTTTCTTTCTAGATGTACGATAAACCCTATTGCAGACAACTTAACACTAGACTGTTCTAAAGTAGACACATATGAGAAGTGTAGGCCACTAAGTGTATTTCCACTTTCCTTTCTTTAGCAAATGTACTCTTTAAAATTTACCTCCCTCTCAAGTAAGAATACATTATAACTTTTCTTTCTTTCTTTCTTTTTTTTTTTTTAGTCTCTGATGTATAATGGGGATAATAACAGTATCTATATCTCAGAGATTTTTGAGATTTAAATAAAATAAACCTTTGGAAAGTACTTAATCCATTGCCTTGGCCCATTACAAACACTTCATAACTGTTAGCAGTTTTTAAAATGCCACTATTTTATTATAATAAATCTAAATTCCAATTCTATGCAGCAGTGATACATTTGTTAGAATAAATGAATTGTAGCTATAACATTAGTATAGAATTCTTGTTGTTTGTAAAAGACTGCATAATTCTGAAATAGCTTTAAACTCTTGTAATTATAATTGCACAGTATGTAGTTACAGAAAAAAAAGTTGTATCAAATTTTGTCCAGCAAAAAAACCCTCTATGATTTTCACATATCTACATGTTTTCACACATTTACGTGGACATAGGTTAACAGCTGGCTAACTGACCTGTTCTCATCATCATTTTGTAAAGATTATCAGAAGTATAATGTAGAATAACCAGAAACCCTGGTGGTATAATGGTTAACTAGCATGGTTGCTAACAAAAGGTTAGCAGTTCAAAGCCACCAGGTGCTCCTTGGAAGCTCTGTATGGCTCCTTGGAAACTCTGTCCTATAGAGTTGCTTTGAGTCTGAATCGACTTGATGGCAATAGATTTGGTTTTGTTTTTTTTGGTTAATGTAGAACAAAGCTTAACTGTCTACAGGAAATGGCAATGAAAATGAGCTCAAATTATACAAAATCAAACCAAATGCATTGCCAATCCATTTGCCTCCATCTCATAGCCCTGTACAAGAGAGTATAACTGCCCCACCAACTTGTCATGCCCATACAGAACAGAGAACAACCATCCCACAGGGAAGCACAGTGCTACCACTTTCTCCCATGGAGCAGCTGACAGCTTTGAACTGCCAACCTTAATATATAGTTAGATAATAAGTACTGATGCTGGTCACGTATCAAAATCATTGTCTGGAGAAAATCAAAACAGTAAGAATTTAATCTTTCCTTTTTTTAATATATTGAAGGATATTATGGACAAAAACTTGTACTCATTCATACAGTATCTCTAGAAAGCATCTTGGAAAAACGATGTTGAAATAACCCTGATTTTTTTCTTCCATGGGCCCAATGGAGAGTGTTTATGATTCTACAAGAAGCTGTACTAAGTAAATAAGGTAGCAGTGCAGTGGAAACTTTTACTTAGCTTTCTGACTGTTGTATTGGCTACTGTAGTTGCTGTTTAACACTGAGTGGTACCAAGAGAAAATCTGCTCGGCTGCTAACCTTTAGGTTAGGCTGGAGATTCAAGCCTACCCAGAGGACCTCAGAAGAAGGCCTGACAATCTACTTCTGAAAATCCAACCACTGAAAACTCTGTGGGGTACCATTCCATTCTGATGCACATAGCATCACCATAAGTCAGAGTTAACACAACAGCTTTTGGTTAGTTACAGTTTAAATTTATACTTCACTCTAAATAATTAAGCTCTCTCAAAATAATAAAAACCAGGCCATCCATGGGGTAAAAACCTTAACAACTAATCAAAAAGAATAGAATCGGACACAAACCAACAAATCCAGAAGGTGAGACTTTCTGCAGACACACTGTCCCATTCTCTTTAACAAGTCCTGTTCTTAGGAAAAGAAAGAGACTGAATCAAATGAGATGTGGAAGCATGACAGCCAGGTTCAATGTGTGGTTCTACAATGAACTTATAAAGAACTCTCTAGTTCAAATGTGTAATTTGAACTTGCAGACATGTGTAGATACCTGATTGGAAAAAGCAGATTGCAAAACTGTATAAAGTCTGATCTTATTTTGCTAAAAATTTATATATGTGCAGACAAAGGTCCAGAATGCTATGACAAGATCTGTAATAATAAAGGGCTTTGTGACAAAGTCTATAATAAAAGTTTTCTTATAAAAAAAAAGAATTCAACTGAATTTCTGTTTATCCTGCTAAAAGAACATTGAGAATTGCCTTTTCTGTATTTGATAAGTAGATGAACTCAAGTATCAAGTGGAGAAAGCATTCCATTTAAGTAGACGCATACAAGGTAACACATAATCTTACAAACGCTGTTTAAGAACCTTTTGTGTTTGTCAAAGTCAAGTTCACTAATCACTTTTTGCATTTATCTGACAATCAGTGTTATTTCTATGAGTTAAAGGCAAACAAACTGATTTCTCCTCTGTCTGTCATCATTAGAAGATGCACTTAAAACCCCCGATTTCAAACCCTCTGTGTCATGAAATATTGAGTTGATCCTGAGTAAACTAATGAAAGCCTCTTTGGAGACACTTGATTCTCAGAATCCTGAGTACTGTGCTGGAATGTCACATTGCGGTCCGTAACTTACGCTTACAGAGTCAATAAATTCTAAGCCACAGTGAACAAGCCTCCCTCTGCTTGACTTTACTTAGAAAGACAATTATTGCAAAAGCCTGTACATTTACAACAATACTCAGATGCTCTCAGGCTGCCCTTCTGCTTCTGATTAAGAACTATTATTTATAAAAGGTTATCAAACTCTAAGTAAAGATCAGTCTCCTTTTGTTTTTATTATATCACATGTACCCATTTTAATTAAAGCACTATGCATTGTAATGAGTTTACAACTTATTTGCATGCAATTAATGAGCTTATGAAAAGAGCTGTGTCTATACACCCCCCTCCACTCTTTCCTTTTTAAAATGCTACATAGATAATTATGTGAGAAATGGCGATTCCCAAATCAGAAGTTTCCAAACAAGTTAGGTCACATAAAAACATACCACTTGGTCTGAGAAGTTTTCGTAACAGGTATGAACCTGGACCAGAGCAATGCTTTCTGATAAAGTGCCATGGCACACAGCTAATGAGATAACTTCCCATCAGAAAACTCATATAAGCATCACCACAATTAGTGGGCATCTAATAGCTTTGTTATAAAGCAGTGACGATTCAAGGGTAGAATTGTCACCTTCCGTGTGGAGACTGAGGTTCAATTTCTTATCAATGTACCTCAAGCACAGCCACCACCCATCTGCCAGTGGAGTTTGCGGGCTGATTTGATACTGAACAGATTCCAAAAGAGCTTCAAACCAAGATGATCTAAAAAGAAAGCCTGACAATCTATTTCCGAAAATCAGTCAGTGAAATCCTTTGGATCACCACAGTCTGATTTGCAAGTGATTATGGGATCTCAGGGGTAGCACAGCACCAGCAGCATTTCCTCCCATTGTGAATGGAGACATCACGAGTCAGGAGTCAACTCCACGGCAGCTAACAATGCCATCACACCAAAAGAGTTCTCACAGGGAGGATGAAAGTCACAGGACCTCTATGCAAATGAGTATGACATTGTCATCTGAGAATGATTCAATTCAAAAGGCTGAAGTTGCCTGGAAAACTAAAATGTTTGTAATCTTATACCTATGACAACATTAACTCTAATTTGTTTATTTATTTTTTTAGACGAAGAATGCTCACTGCATATTTCTTGACTTTTGCACTGAATTGGGTCCAACAAAGTTCCTTTCATTTTAACTAGAGTATCTGGGATTTCATATGCATCTCAGCATTAGCTTTCTCTCTTATGAGTTTGGAACATTTTGCATTATATATATTTCCTTTTTTCTCTCTCATGAGAGGTGAAATCATCTTGATGTTCCCATCAACGTTTCTATTCCTTGAAGCAGCATTACCTTTTTACCCCTGTGAGGAACACTCTCTAAGGCAATAATCCTTTTCCTCCGCAAAATAAGAATCTGGACTTTTTCATTAAAGTCCAGTTCAGCAAAATGCAGCCATCTGTTCAACTCTGTGTCTTAAACGTCACATTGCTTTGATGAGAGACGAGATGCCCAGCTTACAATGATACAGATGGAATTGGTCCAGTACTGAACATTTAACCTCGGGGCCAATTTCATAGGTAGATATTTGGACCTCTACCAGTTTTACACTTAATTGATGAAAACAAGAGGGAGTGCTTGTGTCGTTTTAGTATCTGTATTAACTTGTATCTTTATTTGCTCCTTTTAAAGATTATTTCTGGACTTTGCTTCTCCTCTTTTGTAGCTGGCATTCAATTCTTGCTTCAAAAATGTCTCTACTCCTCACCATCTGCCTCATTCTTTCTGATGACCCCTCCCTTCTCCACAAACTGAACTTTTTGATGATTTTCCCACTCCTGATTCCACACTGGTTTTGAGATCTGAAGTAACTCCCTCTCAAGTCTGCCTCTACCCCTCACCTCCATAATCAAATCCCACCTCATTCACGAAGCTCCTTTGGTGTGCTTTTTTGGTATTAGGGAATAGTTTGGGGAAAATAGGTAATAAATGTATTCACATACGCAGTTGAGGGTGAGAAAATAGAATGCATACTTGGATTTTGAACAAACAGGCTCAGTACCCAAACTCAAGACGTCAAAATGTAAAGTTAAATAGTTTATGAATCATGTAACTCAGTAACATATTTCAGATTCTCCAAAGGCAGCATCAGATATCTCACGCCCAACCCCTCACCTCAAGGACTGAACTCAGAATGCAGTAGACATTCATGACCCTCCATCAGGAGAGGGGTGGAAAATGACGTTTTTGAGCTAGGTGGAAATGTTAGAGTACAATGAAAGAGCCTTTAGCTGGTTAAGGGCTCAGCTGCTAACCAAACGGTCAGTGGTTCAAAACTCATCAGGAGCTCCATGGAACAAATACCTGGCAATCAGTTCCCGTAAAGATTGTAGCTTAGAAAACCATATGGAGCTACTATGTACTTACTATGAGTCAGAATCCACTCAAAGGCAAGCAACAATCAACCAGCTGGTTCCCAAATGGGTAACTGACCATGTTTTCAGTACTCACTCAAGGCCATAAGATCATTTGTGCTACAATGGAAATAGCCTTCCCATTCTTTGGCTCCCGATCCATGGATAGAATTGTGTCCCCCCAAAAATAGGCGTATCAGTTTGGCTAAGCCATGATTCCTAGTACTGTATCACTGTTGACCATATTGTCATCTGATGTGATTTTCCTATGTGTTATAAATCCTACTTATATGATGTCAATGAGGAAGGATAAGTGCCAGTTATTTTAATGAGGGAGGACTCAGTCTACAAGATTGGGTTGTGTTGTGAGACAAAAAATGGAATGGAGACAAATGGGGACCTCATACCCTAAGAAGGTGGCAGTAGGAGCAGAATGCCCTGTGAGCTCAGTTTCCTACTCAAAGAAACTCCTGGTCCAGAGGAGGACTGATGAGAAAGACCCTCCTTCAAAGCTGACAGAGAGAGAAAGCCTTGCCCTGAAGCTGATGTCCTGAATGTGGACTTCTAGCCAGCTAGACTGTGAGAAAACAGATTTCTCTTTCTAAAGTCATCCACTTACAGTATTTCTGTTACAGCAGCACTAGGTAACTAAGGCAGCAGTCAGGGTGGTTATCTGTACCTTTATAGAAATAACTACTTAGACTTCATATCTTACTAAAAATCCTGAGGTTAACTACTGTGCTCCTGTTCAGTATTTAAGCTTTAACTGAGTTTTGTGAGAGTCCAGAATATATGTTCAGGGCACAGGGGGGGAGGGGGGGAAGGCAGGATGTACATAGTATATTATGCACTGTAAAAAATAAATAAATAAAGCACTGTCTGTGAGTTGATTCTGACTCATAGTGACCCTAAAGGACAGTGCAGAATACACTCTAAAAAATAAAATGAAATAGAATAAAAGCAACCCACTATCATCGAGTCAATTCTAACTCTTAGTGACCCTATAGAACAGAGTAATATTGTACCATAGGTTTTCCAAGTAGCTCCCATTGGATTCCAACTGCTGACTTTTTAGTTAGTTGCCATAATACTTAACCACCACACTACTAGGATTTCCTTTATGCATTCTATCCAGTACACTGTAAATTGACTAGAAAATCAAATAATATTTATGGGAATTTTACAATGTTTACCTTCACCACAATTCTTTGAGGTAAACAAAACCAAAGAAATCAAACCCAATGCTATTTGTTAGTGTCACATCTGCAGTTTATATGGAAGTAGTATTGCCACTGAATCTTTAAAAATCAAAACTAAAAACCAACTGTTATCATGTAGGATTCATGGCAAGCCCATCTGGCACAGAACAGAAATACTCCATGGGGTTTAATTTTTATAGACCTTTCTTCTCAGGCTCCTCCTGAGTGGGTTCTAACTAGGTTAGTTGTTGGTTGTCGCTAGGTGCCGTAGAATCAGTTCTGATTCATAGCAACCCTATACACAACAAAATGAAACATTGCCTGGTCTTGTGCCATGTCCACAATGGTATTTATGTTTAAGCCCATTGTTGTGTCCACTGTGTCAATGCATTGTCTTTGTTTCTGTTGGATATATTCCAAGCAGTGGAACTAGTAGATCAAATGATCTATCTATTTCTGGCTTTTTAAGAAGGCACCAAATTGCTTTCCAAAGAGGTTGTACCATTCCGCAATCCCATCAGCAGTGTAGGAGAGTTCCCACCTCTCCACAGCCTCTCCAGAAGTTGTGGTTTTGGGATTATGGCCAATCTTGTTGGGATGAGATGGTATCTCACTGTAGTTTTGATATGGATTTCTCTGATAGCTAATGATCGTGAGCATTCTCTCAGGTGTCTTTTGACTTCCTGGATTTCTTTTTCAGTGAAGTGTCTGTCCAGTTCCTTTGCCCATCACTTAATTGGGTTATTTACCTTTTTCTTGTTGATATTTTGCTGTACCTTGTAGATGATGGAGATCAGACATTGGTCTGACATGTAGTTATCAAATATTTTTTTCTATTCTGTAGGTTGCCTTTTACTCTTTTGATAAAGTCTTTGGATGAGCAAAAGTGTTTGATTCGTAATAACTCTCATGTATCTGTTTTATCTTCTGTTGATCATGTTTTGTCAGATTTTGAGGTCTGTCTAAGCTGTGTATTGGAACTTCCATTGCTGACCCTATTTTTTTTCTTGCATGATCTTTCTCATTTTAGGTTTGATCCATTTTGAGTTAGTTTTTGTGTAAGCTGTGAGATATGGGTCATGTTTCAGTTTTTTGCAGAATGGACATCAAATTTTGCCAGCACCATTTGTTAAAGACACTGTTTTTACACCAGTTTACAACCTTAGGGTCTTTGTCGAATATTGACTGTTCATAAGAAGACGGTGACATCTCTGGGGTCTCAGCTCTGTTCCGTTGGTGTATATGTCTCTTTTTGTACCAGAACCAGGCTGTTCTGACTACTGTGGCCGTGTAATAGGTTCTAAGGTTGGGTAATATGAGGCCTCCCACTGTGTTCGTCTTCTTCAATAGTGCTTTACTCATCTGATGTTTCTTCCCATTCCAAACAAAGTTGGTGACTTGTTTTCCATATGATTAAAAAAGGACACTGGAATTTGTATTGGGATTATATTGTATATGTAGATCACTTTGGGTAAAATAGACATTTTCACAATGTTAAGTCTTGCTATCTATGAGCAGGGTAGGTTTCTCCGTTTACGTAAGTCTCTTTTGGTTTCACACAGTAAGGTTCTTGTAGTTCTCTCTGTATAGTTCTTTTATTTATCTGCTTACATTTATTCCTAGGTATTTTATCTTCTTGGGGACTATAGTAAATGGTACTGATTTGGTGATTTCTTTTTCAATGATCTCTTTGTTGGTGTCAAGGAATCCTACAGGTTTGCTTACATTTATCTTATATCCTGATACTCTCTGAACTCTTCTAGTAGTTCCAGTAGTTTATTTATGGACTCTTTAGGATTTTCTGTGTATATAGTCACATTACCTGCAAATAGGGAGATTTTTACTTGTTTTTTGTTGATGCAGATGCCTTTTATTCCTTCATCTTGTCTAATTGCTCTGGCTAGAACCTCTGGTACAATGTTGAATAGAAGTGGTGAGAATGGGCATCCTTGTCTAGTTCCCGTTCTCAAGGGGAATTCTTTCGCTCTCACCATTCAGGATGATGTAAGCGAATGGCTTAGTGTAGATGCTTCTTATTGCACTGAGGAATTTGGATTCATCAATCCTTACAGTCAGCACTTGAGAGTCCTGCTCCCTGACCTGCCGATCCTGGGTTCGCCAGCCTCTGCCAGTCTGTCTTGCCACCAGGTTGGAATCCATCAACCTACAAAACCGGTGATCTAGAACTCTGGTCTCTGACCTGCTGACTTTGGGTTCCTCAGCTTCCGTGGCCATGTGAGGCTTGTACCACAACTTGGGACATTCAGCTTCTGTGATTTTGTGAGCTGTTTCCTATATCTATATCTATCTATCTATCTGTCTATATTATAAATCTTTCCTTGTACCTACATGTGTTACTGCTTTTGCTTCCCTAGAAAATGCAGCCTAAGACAATTACTGCCACCATTAAGGACTTGAAGGACACAGGCTGGTGATTCCCACCACATCCCCATTCAGCTCACCTATTTGGCCTATGAAAAACAGATGGATCTTGGAGAATGACAGCAGATTATCGCAAACTTAATGAGGTGGTAACCCCCATTGCAACTGCTCGGTTTAGCAGACAAACATGAACTAATCCCTTCACATGGGTGTGGTTCAGCTGGCGGGAGTGATTCACTGGAAGTGAAGGGCTCACTGTCCCCAGCTTCCACATCATCCTCCCATATGTTTCCATTCCAAGTTTCAAGGTCCCATTTTTCCCAATCAATGCCCTCACTTTAATTTCAGATACTTCTCAAGATGGGCAATTGAGCTGGCATTGCAATTCTGCCACTCTAATGATAAGCACCTGGGTTTGACTTTCAGCAGTATCAGCTCTGCTATTACAGGTAATGAGGTTTTCTTTTAAAGCATAAGTAGAAGCTTTGAGGTCTCTTACACAACATGAGAGCTTTGGTTACAAGGCCCTGAGCTCATCTTTTTCCTTCACCAGCTTATCTAATGCAAGATGGCACTTGGCTTTGGCAGGACCAGTTAACAAACTTCCTTATACTTTTCATCCGCACATAATTTTGAAAAGTTATCACACATGTTTTCACCCTGAGCATCACCTTTCACCAATAATTGATCTATTGGTGGGGCTATTTTGTGGATGTCGACAGCACTTGGCTTGGCATTGGCGTACAGCCACCTCAGCCCACGGGCTAGCATGGCACTCTTTACCAGTAGGATCAGAGTTAGCAACAGTGTTACTATTAGCCAGAGGCTGATGAACTTGAAGCCAGTACAGCTCCTTTGGAGGGCAACACGACAAATCCAGTAAAACTGCAAACTCACACACTCTATTAGCCAGACTCAAGAACCACTTGAAAGGATTCATTTTTACAATTTTGTTTCCCTAGAACCACTACTGGTACCAAATTGTCTTAGGCTGGGTTTTCTAGGGAAGCAAAAGCAGTAACACGTGTAGGTACAAGGAAAGATTTGTAATATAGATAGATAGATATAGGAAACAGCTCACACAATCACAGAAGCTGAATGTCCCAAGTTCTGGTACAAGCCTCACATGGCCATGGAAGCTGAGGAACCCAAAGTCATCAGGTCAGAGACCAGAGTTCTAGATCACCGGTTTTGTAGGTTGGTGGATTCCAAGCTAGTGGCAAGACAGACTGGCAGAGGCTGGCGAACCCAGGATCGGCAGGTCAGGGAGCAGGACTCTCAAATGCTGACTGTAAGGATTGATGAATCCAACCACCTCTAGTTCAAGTCCAGGAACCAGATGTCGGAAGAAGAGAGCAGGAGCTCCTGGCTACGTGAGCAGACCAGCAGTAGTAGTGGAAGGTCGAGAGCTGAGAGCTGAGGGACGGGAAGTCACCCCAAACTCTGCCCTGCTACTTAATACAGCAGCCAAATATGGAGTAGCCAAGTTGACACAATCCTGACCATCACACCACCTGAGCTGCCCTTCCTGCCATGAAACAGCAGAATCTATGGTGCAGCTGAGAAACAAGAAGATGGAGGGGGAACGGTGCCCTCAGTCAGCAGCTGGTCTCTCAAAATGTGGCTATCCCAAGCACAGTCTCTTTCCTGTGCTATATGCTGTTCACTTAAGCACTACAGTTTGGCATATTTGCTGGCTCTTCCCCAGTCCCCGTCTCTTGGAAAACAAAGAAGTCCTCCTAAACAATGAATCAGCAGAAACAGGACTCAGTGTGCCACTACCTCATGTTAGATACAGGTAGTTACCCCTTTTCTGGTGCTCAGTTCAGTCTCACGACCCTATGCCAGATTGTAGCACTCCCAGGATGTCCGTGCCTCTCTGTTCAATTATCAGTCCAGGCCTTAGTTCTCAGAGAGAATCAACAAGACATGTGTCTCACCTGCCATCCTAGCCCCACCCCTCCTTCTGCCTTCTTCATTACCTTCCCTGCCTGAAGGCTTCCGGGAGCTCTAAGCCTACCTTATATATGTATTTTTTAACTTCACTTCAGACACAAAATTGAAGGACTGGGTGCAGAGATGTTATATGTGTGCTTGAACCAGATAGTCTATGATAGCTCTCAAAGTATTTCCTCATAGAAAACAATAGTTAAAGTTTATCAACTATTTCCTGTGTGTCCAGTATAAAATCCCCATATCATTTCTATAAGTATTATTACTATTATGGTCCCCTTTTAAAAACAAAGTGAATAGAGACAGAGAAGTTAACATTTCCAGACACACACAGAAGTAGATGTAGAACTCAAAACTTGATCTTCTAACATTTGTGCCAAAGCTGTAACCATCAAGCTCTATTTCTCATTTCAAAGCTATAATCCGTGTACCTGTTTCTGGGGCCAACCAATTATCTCTATGGGAAACTATGTTCCAGTTTCCAAAGACCTAGCAATCAGCATACATTTGAACTAGGTTAAACTAATGAGAATTTTGCTAGATTGAAATGAAGGGAGAAGATCTCTGAGTACAATGGTTAAGTGCAGAACTGCTAACCCGGAGGTCAGTCATTGGAACGTATCTACTGCTCCACAGTATGTGAATCAAGCAGCTAAAACAGAAGGAAGGAATGACAAAGTAAAAGAACTGAACAGAAAATTTCAAAGGGCAGCTCAGGAAGACAAAATGAAGTATCATAATGACATACACAAAGAGATGGAAATAGAAAACCGAAAAGGGAAGAGCATTTCTGCATATCTCTAGCTGAAAAAGCTGAAGAAAAAATTCAAGGCTTGAGTTGCAATAGTGGAGGAGTCTACAGGAAAAATGTTAAACAATTCAGAGAGCATCAAAAGAAGATGGAAGGAATGCACAGTCATACCATAAAGAACTGGAAGATGTTCAGCCATTTGAAGAGGTAGCATATAATAACGAACTGACAGTTTTGAAGGAAAAAGTCAAAGCTGCGTTGAAGGTGTCAGCAAAAAAAGAAGTTTCCAGGAATTGATGGAATACCAATTGAGATATTTCAACAGAACAGATGCAGCGCTGGAAGTGCTCACTTGTCTATGCCAAGACACTTGAAGGATAGCTACCTGGCCAACTGACTGGAAGAGATCCATATTAATGCCTATCCCAAAGACAGGCAATCCAACAGAAGGCAGAAATTACCAAACAATATTATTAATATCACACTCACGTGAAATTTTGCTCAAGGTCATCTAAAAGTGACTGCAACCGTATATTGACAGGGAACTGACAGAAATTCGAGATGGATTCAGAAGAGTATGTGGAACCAAGGGTATCATTGCTGATGTCAGATGGATCTTGGCTAAAGGCAGAGAATACCGAAATGATGTTTAGTTGTGTTTCGTTGACTATGTAAGGGCATTCAACTTCTTGGATCATAACGAAGTATGGACAACAATGAGGAGAATGGGAATTCCAGAACACTTAATTGTGCTCATGAGAAATCTATATATGAATCAAGAAGCATTTTTCTGAACAGAAAAAGGAGACACTGCATGGCTTAAAGTCAGGAAAGGTGTGCATCAGGGTTGTATTCTTTGACCATAACTTTCAAATTTGTATTCCAAGAAAACAATCCAAGAAGCTGGACGATGTGGAGAAGAATGAGGCATCAAGACTGGAGGAAGACTTGTTAACAACCTGCATCATGCAGATGACACAACCCTTCTTGCTGGAAGTGAAGAGGATTTTAAACACTTACTGATGAAAATAAAAGACCACAGCCTTCAGTATGGATTGTACCTCAACATCAAGTAAACAAAATCTTCAAAACTGAAAGAGTTAGCAACATCATGATAAATGGAAAAAGGACTGAGGCTGTCAAGGATTTCATTTTTCTTGGGTCCGCAATCCACACCCGTGGAAGCAAAGTCAAGAAAACAAATGATGCATTGCATTAGAAAAATCTGCTGTAAAGGGCCTCTTTAAGGTATTGAAAAGCGAGATGTCACCTTGAAGACTAAGATATGCCTGTCCCAAGTCATGGTATTTTCAATTGCGTAACATGCGTGTGAAAGCTGGACAATGAATAAAGAAGACAGAAGAAGAGCTGATACCTCTGAATTAGGGTGTTGAAGAAGAATATTGAATATACCATGGATGGCCGAAAGAATCAACAGATCTGTTATGAAAGAAGTACAACCAAAGCAATCCTTGGAAACAAAGATGTGAGACTGTTTCTTGCATCCTTTGGACACATTGTCAGGTGGGATCAGTCCCTGGAAGACATCATGCTTGACAGAGTGGAATGTCAGCGAAAAATAGGAAGACCCTTAACGAGACAGATTAACACAGTGGCTGCAATGATGAGCTTAAGCATAAAAACCATTTTAGGCATGGCACAGAATGAGACAGTGTTTTTTTCTGTTGTGGATAGTGTCACTATGAGTCAGAACCAAATAGATGGCACCGAACAGCAATTCATGCTTGGTATAACCTAGGTGAATCTTGAAAACATTACACAAAATGAAAGATACTAGGCACAAAAGGTCACATATTGCTCGATTTCACCAACATTTAATACCCAGAACAGGCAAATCTATAGCAATAGAAAGTTGATTAGCTGCTTCCAAGGATGGGCAATAAAGAGTGGCTGAAAATGAGTATGATTTCTTTTTGATGTGATAAATGTACAACTTTGTAGACATACAAAAAGCATGGAACTGTATAGTTTAAAGGATGAACTTATGGTATGTAGATTACAACTCAAATAAGCTGTTGACAGTATTAATTACTGTCTCACAGTGGGACATGAGTTTGGGAGGAACTTATGAATAGTGTATACTTGGGATCTCTCAGGAGATTGCTGTCAAGGTTTTGGCTTAGGCTGTAGCTATCTGAAGGCTTGACTTGGGTTAAAAAATCTGCTGACAATGTGACTCACTCACAGGGATGGCAAACCGTTGCTGGCTGTTGGCAGGAGGCCTCAGTTTTTTCCCATGTGCACCTCTCATAACTATGCCACTATGCTGGCATAGTGGGTTAAGTGTCATGCCTGCTAACTAAAAAAGTCAGCAGTTCAAAGGTGCCCGGAGCTCATTGGAAACTCTGTGGGGCAGTTATACTCTAACCTCTAGGGTCACTATGAGTTGGATCCGACTCGATGGCAGGGTTTTTTTTTTTTTTTTTTTTTTTTTACCCCTCATAACATGGGTCCCTCCCATGACTAATGGTGGGAGGCCTCATTTCTTAGTTTGCCACAGTGTGGCTTAGTCACATAGCTGTTGGTTGGAAACCTTAGTTGCTCCTCATGTGAGCCTCTACAGAGGAGGGCTCACTTAAAAGACCGAACATAAAATTCACAGAAGGCCAATACACGAATGAACATAGACTGAACTTTATTAGTAACGAGTAGAATGTAATTAAAATCATAACGAGATACTATTTCACATCCATGAGTTGCAAAAATCAACACATCTAACAATCCCAAGACCTGGAGAAGATGTAATATACTAAAACTCTCATAGAGGCTGATGAACTTGAAACCAGTACAGCTCCTTTGGAGAGCAACACGACAAGTCCAGTAAAACTGCAAACTCACACACTCACTGCTCAGCAATCCTACTCTTGGTTTGCAAACCTAGAGAAATCCCTGCATTGCACAATGAGTCCTGCCAGAACGTACTCCTTACAGTATTGTTATTGGTAGAAAACTGCTAGAAACAATTTACGTTTTATTCAAGGGAGGAATATTTAAATATACTATGATATAGCTATACTACAGAAAGTTACACAGAATTTTGAAGGAATTAGGCAAATTCTTACATTTTGTTGTTATTTTTCTTAGCTGCCTTTGAGTCCGCTCTAGTTTATGGCAACTATATACAGCATAATAAAACACTGCCTATTCCCACACCATCTTCATGATCACTGACATGTACAAATCCTTTGTTGGGCTATTGTGCATTACCTTCCAAACCCAGGGCTCATCTTCCAGCACTACATCAGACAATATTGTGTTGTGATCCGTGTGGTTTTCATTAATTTTTAAAAGTAGATAGCCAGGCCTTTATTCCTAGTCTGTCATAGTGTGAAAATTCTACTGAAACCTATCCATCACAACCCTGCTGTTATTTTAAAGACCAGTGACACGCTTTCCAACCTCATAGCAATGTGCAAGCCATTCCTGACAGACAGGTGACAGAAATCTCTTTGATACATACCAATTACGTTGTTATACGTGTAGCTATGTATTTGTATAAAAAAGGAACAAAAGAAGCAAAACACATCATTTGTTATAGTTACCACTGAGTGGGTTTGGGAGTGATAAAGAGAGCTTTAGTTTTACATACATTGTTAATTTGTTAATTAGAAGTGTTTCTTTTATATAATTAAGTTTGGAAGGAAGCTAGCAGTGGAGTTAGGAAAGGAGAAATGAAGGAAGGGAAGAGAAGAAACAAAATTATTGGCTTGTAAAATGGGAAGAGGAGCTATTGTTATTTAGTCTGCTGTACTGAAACTCATGGAGTTGATAGTTTTGTGACTATTAAACTCACATTTATGGTTTATATGGATGGACTGAATTCCAGTTTTCAATATCTTCTTAGCCAAAAACTTTGTGTGGACATCCTCAGAAATGACAATAAAAGAATATATACTTATTGAGAAAGATGAGTAATGCTCCCCCAACATAAACTGAGCAAACCTGTTATATTACAGCCATCAAAGACTGTTCATCAAGTAGTGAGCCTGATAATATCCTGCATTTGCTCTTAGTTAGCCCTCTGCTACTTTGATTTAAGAGCTTTAAGAAACTGTGTATTTTTTTTTTTTTGGTCCTCTTTTTATTTTCGTGGTAATTTATGTCTGTGGGTAAGCATTTTATTTTATCAGAGACATGGGGCTAGAGTTATTTTCCAAGGCGCTTGAGTTTCTCTTTGATGCGACTGAAAATAAAGGAAGAGCAGCAGAGGAGCACTCATGCTGTTTGTCACAGAGTCAGAGGTTAGAATTACATTTGCTGCCATTTATTGTGACTATTCCATGCCAGTAGTTAGGGTAGCACTTCTCATATGCCATGCAGTATTATTAATATTGCAGACATCAAAACATTTGTGAATGGGATATAATTGACTTGTCATTCACATTAACAATATCCCCCATGGAATACCATTCCAACAATGGCCCAGCAAAAAATTCTTAGGTTATTTACATCTGACTTTTTAAGACTTAAACCTTCGAAATGTATTAAAAATTGATTTTAGCTTTAACACAATGTTAAGCTACAACTTTTGTGTGTGTGGTATATAAGAAACTTGAAATCCAGTTTTACAGTCAATTCTACCCAAAAATATTTCTGAAAATAGAAGATTGTTCTAATAAAAAAAAAAAGAACAGCTAATCACTATGTGAAAACACACTATAAAATTTTAGATGCTTCTTTTTTAAATAACTAGGATGTTGTGGGATTATGACTGAAATTCAAAAATGTTTTAATTATCACATTTCAATCAGACAAAACAAAATAAATCCTTAAAACTGTAATTAAGCTGAGGCTTAAGGTATTCTGTAAAACAAAAACACAAAAATCTCATAAGAAGACATATGTGGTATGAGCGATTTTTGTGTCTTCTTCAATATATATTGAAAAATATCAAAGAAGATATGTAAAGAAACCATTCACTAGGGAGCAAAATTTGAATGTGATTTAAAATTCTGCCTTTCTATCAATAGGTTAAAATTAATTTTATCTTGAAACAGATCCTGAGGCAGTAGTAATTCTCCAGCTAAAAATAAAATTTAAGGCCTCTGATTGCAATGTAAAATTAATAGGGGTTAGTAATGTATATATAAATACTTAAATATAGAGAAGACAGGAAAACTTCGAGGTATTATTAGGAAATCAGTTTCTAAATGGTATGTAACATTTGTTTTACACACAAATTCGTTATTTTAAATTACAGTTGCATGGATGTTTGTGGAAAGGAGAGACACATTCAGCAGAGACACATTCAGCAGAGTCAAGTGTTTTTCAAATTGATTTACCTGTGAATTGTTTCATAGCAAGTCATACTGTTTTTGTTATTCAAATCTTTGCAGGACTCTCTAACAACGAATTATTAACAGGCCATTTTCATTACTTGTCAGCCTTGCGCTTTTTATTTGGCACATAATATACCTTCCCAGTTGACAAAGTATTCTCAGATCACGTGGACTGAGTCCCTTTATATACTTAAGTAAATATACAAAGAACTAACTGCTTGGTGGAAACATTTAATTGACAATAAAAAGCAAATTCTGTTCTGAGACGTTTGAGTCATCTCTCAAGCATTCTTTCTTTTTCATCCAAGGAAATGGCATAGGTAAAATAAATTAAACAAATCAACCAAAAATTAGAATTAAAAAAATATCTTTTCTAGCAACTATCTAATCTAAACCTTCCCCCCCTTGTCTGGGGTCTTAAAAGCCACCAAGCTGCCATCCAAGGGCACAGCAAATGGTCCCAACTCAGCAGGAACAGATGCTCACCGAGGACCAAAATGACATGGGATAAACTCAACCCAGAAGACAGAGACTCACATGAGTGGGTGCCTACATCAACCTGGGACCAAAAGAACTGGATGGTGCCCGGCCACCACCAGTGATAGCCACAATGGAGCTCACTAAGTTGAGTCTCACTGGCAACACAAGAATAAAAAGGGGTGCACCCTGTGGTCTCCACTAAAAGACCTCAATTGATGGTCCAGCAGTTTCAGGGTTCCCCTGGGAGCATCGCCTCTGGCCCTGATGCTGCCCTTGCTCACATATCATAACAGAGGTCCACTCTTCCAACATGAATGGATTGGACTTGGCTATGCAGAGTGACCATATATTGGATGAACTTTGTGGTTCTATGCATCTATAGGATACCATCCTGCTGACTTCTGGCTAGAGGAAGGAGAGTGGTTGGAGAGGACGGGAAAGGAGACTGTTGGGAGGATGAGACATGTATGGAGCAGAGAGGAACAGTGTGCTGTCACTGGACAGGGAGAGCAGTGGAAGCTGCATATAGGTGGGCATGTAAATTTTTATGGGAATGTACATTTTCACTCAGTCATAATAAAAAAAGAAACTTTATAAAAGTGTTCCACAAAATTAAGTTATCATTAGTTTAACATTAACTAACTCAATTCAAAGATGTCTTCCAAACTGTTCTGTCTGAATTTCTAGGTATAAGAAAGTATTGGAACATTAAACATCCTTAACTTCACTCAGCAAGATTTCGTTGAGCAACTACTATGTGCAGGAGCTAAGCTACAATAGTGGGGTCTCCAGACTTTTATCATATTGTCAAGCAGATATGTAATTACAAATCTCATAAAGACCATGAAGAAGGGAGCTGCAAGTCTGTACACCATCAGGATTTTTATCCAGTCTGAAGGTCAGGAAAGTAGTATGAAACCAATACACAAGAAACCAAAATGTTAAAAAGAATCTTGCCAATAACCTGTGCAGTCAAGAAATCCTTATATTCTGAGCCCCGACTCTCAGTATTGCTGATATGTATACTTTTATAAGTGTGCATTTGTCAATTAGTGGTGCAGTTCTCACTTCCTATGCTGGACACCTACAAGTAAGTTTAATTCCCAGCCAGTGGAAGTCTACTGAAGCCTTCATATATCCTTCAGGGGAAGCTTGTGTGTTACTACGACGCTGAACAGATTTCAGTGCATTTTAGTCTCAAGCAAGCCAGGTTTCTTTTCTTATATATATATATGTGTAATTTATTTATTGTGATTGAGTGAAAGTGTGCAATCCAGTTTAAATTTGCATGCCCACCTATGTGCAGCTCCTACTGCTCTCCTTGCCTGGTGACAGCACACTCCTCCTTTCTGTTCTGTACATGTCGTATCCTCTTAACAATCTCCTGTCCCCTCCTCTCCTCTCCACCCTCTCTGCTCCCCTCTAGGAAAAGTCCAGTAGGATTTCCTACAGATACATAGATCCATCAAGTGTACATACAATATGGTCACTCTGTGTTGCCAAGTCCAATCCAGTTCTGTCAGAAGAGTTGACCTCAGTAATGATTTATGAACAATGGCAGCATCAGGCCTATGGGCCATGCTCAAGGGGAAACTGAGGCCTTTGGATCATCAATTGTAGCCTTCTAGTGGAGGTCTCAGGGTGCACCCATATTTATTCTCTTGTTGCCATTGAGACTCAACTTTGTGAGCCCCATCACAGCTGTCACTAGTGGCGGATGGGCACCATCTGGTTTTTTCGGTCACATGTTGGTTTAATAAAGCATTCACATGGGTCTTCCAGGTTCTCTTTCCCCCATGTCATTTTGGTCTTTGGTGATCACCTGGTTTGGTTTTAGTCAGCTAGTGCTTCTCTAACAGAAATACTACAGAGTGGATGGCTTTAGCAAAGGAAAGTTTTATTCTTACACTATTCAGTAGGCTACAAGTTCAAATTCAGGATGTCCACTCTAGGGGAAGGCTTTCCCCACTGCTGTCTCTGAAGGAAGGTCTGGTGTTGCATCAGTTTTTGTCCAAGGAGCATCTGGGCATAGGAACCTCTGGTCTGAAAGACACCCTCTTCTCCTGGTGCTGTTTTCTTGATGATGTGAGGTTCCCAATTCTCTGTTTATTTAGCTTTCCTTTTATCTGTTGTAGGATGAAAAGACTAAGGGTGGGACAAGCCATACTCCACGGAAACTCCCTTTCTAGTGGAGCAGAGAGGTAACCCTATGAAGGGATTTACAGTTCCAACCTCATCCTTTAACATACAACATAGGAAAATCACAAAATGGAGGACAATCATAGAACACAGGGAATCCTGGCCCAGCCACGTGGCTACATGCATTTTGGGGGGGGGGGGACAAAATTCAATCTATGACAATCTCAGACAGCATCTTGCTGGCTTTTAGGACCCCAGATGCCATTCACCAATACAGAGTGCAGAAGATGCTCTTAGCAATACGCTAGTTATACCAATTGGCCTCGGCGTCCCCTGAAAGCATGGTTCCCAGGCCCCAGCCCCTGTTGCTCTGTCCTTGTAATATTGGCTTAGGATTGGAAAAGTATTCACGTTATGTTGAAGTCCAGTTAAATTGATCCTCTTTCTGATGTGTGCTGTCACTGATTTCACCCAGCCTAATTTCTATCAACTATCTAATCTGTAACCAGCTCTCTCCCTCTCTCTCTCCTGTCCCTTGCAGCCATCAAAAAGTCTTCTCTTCTGTACATGACTCTGTTTCTAAGTCTCTATAGTAGGGGTCTCATACAATAATTGTCTTTGTGCTGTTGACTGATTTTACTCAGCATAATGTCTTCCAATTGAAACCAGGATATGAGTTGTTTCCTAAAATTGTAATTGTTCTTTATCATTGCATAGTGTTCCATTGAGAACATATACCATAGTTTATTTACCCATTCATCTGTTGCTGGGTATCCAGATTGATTCTATCTTTTTGGTACTGTGGACTGTGCTGCAATAAACATTTGTGTGCATGTATCTGTTCATGAGAATGCCCTTGCTTCTGTAGGATGTTTTCCAAGCAGTGGGATTATTGGGTCAAATGGTATATCAATTTCCAAGTTTTTAAGGAAGCACCAGATTGCTTTCCAAAGAGGTTGTACCATTTTGCAAACCCACCAGCAGTATAGGAGAGTTCCAGTTTCTCTACAGCCTCTCCAGTATTTGTTGTTTTGTGTGTTTTGGAGCATGACCAACGTTGTTGAGGTGAGATGATATCTCATCATAGATTTGATTTGAATTTCTTTAATAGCTAATGATTGTGAGCATTTCTGCTTGTGTTTTTAGGCTGCCTGGATATCCTCTTCAGAGAAGTGTCTGTCCATCTTCTTCACATTGCTTAATTGGATTATTTATCCTTTTCTTGTTAATATTTTGTAGTACCTTGTAGATTGTGGAGATCAGGCGTTGGTCTGACAGATAGTTGGCAAATATTTTTTTCCCATTCTGTAGATAGTCTTTTACTTCTTTTGATAAAGGCTTTGGATGAACCAAAGTGTTTGATGCTTGCCAAGCTTAGTAGTTCCCATTTATCTATTTTCTCTTCTGTTGATTGTGCTTTGTCAGATTTCAAATTCTGTCTACGTTGTGTATTAAAACTTCCATTGCTGATCCTACTTTTTCCTCGATGAGCTTTATCTTCTTAGATTTGATATTTAGATCTTTCATGCAATTTGAGTTGGTTTTTGTATAAGGTGTGAGATATGGGTCTTGTTTTGCTGTTTTGCAGATGGATATCCAATTTTGCTAGCACCCTTTGTTAAAGAGACTGTTTTTAACCCAGTTTAAAATCTTAGGGCCTTTGTCAAATATCAACTACTCATAGGAGTATGGTGGCACCACTGGGTCTCAACTCTGTGCCATTGTCTATATGTCTCTTTTTGTACCAGTACCAGGCTGCTTTGACCACCTTGGCAATGTGATAGGATCTAAAGTCAGGTAGAGAGAAGCCTTCCAGTATGTTCTTCAGTAGGGCTCCCCTTTGCAAACATCTTATGAAAAAGTGTCACTGGAATTTGCATTAAGCCAAAGCCAAGTGCCGTTGAGTCGGATCCGACTCATGATGACCCTAGGGGCCAGGGTTGGAATTGCATTATGTAAGTAGATTGCAATGTTGTCTTCCTATGCGTGATCAGGGTAGGTTTTCTGTTTATAAGAGTCTCTCAGTTTCTTGTAGTAAGGACTTGTAGTTCTCTTTGTAAAGACGTGTTACTTCTCTGGTTAGATTTATTCGTTGGTACTTTGTCTTCTTAGAGGCTATAGTAAATGGTATTGATTTGGCGATTTCTTCTTTAATAATCTCACTATTGGTACAAAGGAATCTTACTGATTTACTTATGTTTACCTTGTATCCTGAGACTTTGCTGACCTCTTCTATCAGTTTGAGCAGTTTACTTAGGGATTCTTTAGGATTCTCTGTGTATCCAATCATATCATCTGCAAATAGGGAGATTTTGACTTCTTCTTTGCCAATGCAGATGCCGTTATTTCTTAGTCTTGTCTAATTGCTCTTGCTAGAACTTCTAGTACAATGTTGAATATGAGAGTTGAGATTGGGCATCCTTGTATAGTTCCCATTCTCAGGGGAAAGTATTTCAGTCTCTCTACATTTAAGATGATGTAGGCAGTTTCTCTCAGTATTCTACTATGATAATTTTGATTTCAGTTAGGTCTGTTGTGACATCTCCCATCTCATTTCTTATTTGGGCTATTTACTTGCTTTCCTGTTTTCCCTTAATAAGTTTAGCCAATGGCTTGTCAATGTTGTTGATCTTTACAAAAAATCAGATTTTGGTCTATCAGTTTTTCTCCTATTCTCTAATTTGTTTAGTTCTACGCTAATCTTTATGCTCTGTTTTCGTCTGGTGCTGAGGGTTCCTCCATTGCTCTCTTTCTGCTTGTTCAAGCTGTAGGCTTAATTCTTTGGTTTGGGTTCTTTCTTCCTTCTGTATGTGTGCACTTACAGAGATGAACTGATCCCAGAGCACTGCTTTGGCTGTATTCCATAGGTTCAGGTAGGAAGTATTTTCATTCTCATTTGAATCTATAAATTTCTTTATTTCATCCTTGATTTCTTTGATAACCCATAGCTTTTTGAGCAAGCTGTTGCTCAGTTTCCATGAGTACCACTTTCTATCTATGTTTTTTCTGCTATTGATGTCAAGCTTTATGGCTTTATGGTCTGAGAAGATGATTTGCAATAATTCGATTGAATTTTGTTGAGATTTACTTTACGTCCTAACACATGGTCTATTCTGGAAAATGTTCCACTTGCACTGGAGAAGATAGTGTAGTTATCTGTTGATGTTCTGTATAAATAGATGAGGTCTAGCTGGTTAGTTGTGACAATAAGATCTTCTGTGACTTTATTAAGCTTTTTTTTTCTAGAAGATCTGTCCAATAAAGAAAGTGTAGTGTTGAAGTTTCCCACTATTATTTTGGAGTCATCTATCCCATTTTTGAATGTAGTCAGTGTTTCCTTGATGTATTTAGATGCTCCTGTTTTGGGTGCATAAATATTTAATATTGTTAAGTCTTGCTTGTGTATTGAATCTATCAGCACTAGTGTCTATCCTTGTCCATGGTGGTAGATTTTACATTAAATTTTTTGCTTTTGGGGCATCTAGAGATTGTATAATTTATCTGGTGTTGCCTTAACAGGATCAGAAGTGCCGTCTGAGAAGCAAGGTGATCACTAGTCACCTCTGTGTACTTCAGTGACTGGGCCCAGTGGAATCTCTGGGGTAGCAGGCTCCACCTCCTGGTTGGCAAAGACACCCCTACTTATGGAACTTCTGGGGAGCCATCAGCTGACCCTATGATGTAGGTCAGTAAAGGCTGGAAAAAATGCTATCAGGCTTCACTGTAGTTATTTCTCTAGGTAGTTATATTTTGAAAGGTTTCTGACACCTTCTGAAATCAGACAGGCTGTCAAGTGTGGAAGCCCCTCTTTCCAGCTGGCAATGCAGGCACTTCTATATCTGACCCTAGATGCTGTGATCTTGTTCAAATTATGCACATGCTACTGCCCTGCTATTATCCACTGCCAAGCCCCACCCATAAGGCTACACTGTACTGAACATAGCTTTTCTTATGAAAAAGTGCTCCCTGGTCTAGCACTGCCTTCCACCCTGGTAATTACCTCCTGCTGAGGCCTCCATTTTGGTAACTCTGCTTCCAAGTCAAACAAGATGGCATCACACACAGACTCTCCCATCAGCTATGAGATAGTCAAATCAATGGCAAAGGTTTGGAAAGAGAGGGTGGAGGGGCTGAGCTATACTCTCAGAATGTAGCTATGCTGCCTGCTGGTCACATCAGCAGTGTGGCTGAGCTTTTCTGTGAGTTAAGCCCAAGCTCTGCTTTCCCACTAAAACAAAGAAAAAAGTTAAAAACAACAGTTACCTTCAGTTTGTGAGAGCTGGCCATTCAACAAAAGTGGGGGTCAGCAAAAGAGAAGTTTCCCATTCAGAGGCATGGAGTCCAAATCGACAGCCCTATGCCATGTCTTAGGGCTCACTAGATGTCCAGAAGTATCCATTTAATTATCAATCTAGGCCTTAGTTTTCACAGAGAATTAAGGAGAGGTGTGTCTAGTCTGCTATCTTCATTCTGCCTCCCCTGAAATTGGTTTTTGACTCTTCTTACATAGCTTAAAAATTCAGGATTGCTATTCCTACACCTTGTCCTGAAATACAACAGAAAACCAAACCCAGACTAGGAAGAAAGTCTTGACCACTTACATCTCAAAATGAGTCAATGAAAACTCTATGGGATACAACAATCTACTTGGGAACCCTTTATGGGGATGATGAAGGGCTGGGCAGAGTTTCATTCAGTTGTGCATAAATATCATGAGTCAGGAGCCAACTTGATAAAAGCTGGCAACACAAAAACAATTATGAGTGGTTTACACATGCTAAGTCAGTTGAGAAAACCAGAATATTTGGGAAATGCTTAGTGAAGCCTATGAGATTGATGTTCATAATATCAGTTCTTTGTATCACATGACCTTTTGGAATGGCAGAGTCTGAATTTGGGAATCTCTAAGAAAAAATGTGGAAACTCTGATGTAGTGGCTAAGTGCTACAGCTGCTAACCAGAAGGTCGGTGATTCAAATTTGCCAGACCTCTTTGGAAACTCTATGGGGCAGTTTTACTCTTTCCTATAAGGTCATTATGAGTCTGCATCAACTGGACAGCACTGGGTCTGCTCTGATCTGGTCAAGCCAAGGTGTTTGACTGCTAAACAAAAGGTCAGCAGTTCAAATCCACCAGCTACTACTCGGAAACTGTGGGGATAAGTTCTACTTTGCCCTATAGGGTTTCTATGGGTCAGAAGGTACTTAACAGCAGTAAATTTGGTTTTTCATTTCTTTTTATGCGAAGGTGTAGGAAGAACAGTCTCATTTTTTTTTTTTAAGAATCTAGAAGTGTGTTTCCTTACTTGAGACTAAAATGCATTCTAATACAATTTTTGTGAATTCAGATTGCTTTTCCTCTGTAGAAAAGTCAGGAGTCTTGATACTTTTTAGTAAAACTATAGAATATAATATATAATACCAAATTAAGTTTCCTAAACACAAATATTAATAGAACACTGCTTTCCTTACTAGATATTCATTTAAAAATTGTGACCAAATATGAAGTCTGACAATTACATTTGCAAACTTATCCTAGAAAAAGTACTACATATCTCACTGCTGAATATCACTACAGCCACCTTCAGAGTACCCTTCTTTGGAAGCTAGGTTCTCCAGTGCCTAGTCCACCCTTCAAAGCAATTTTGGAACTCTTTCTGGAATAACCCTCAGATCTGTTGTTGTATTACCGTTGGTGTCCTGAATATCATCAAAATGTCTTCCTTTCAACATTTCCTTTATCTTCATAAATAAAAAAAGTCACTGGAGGCCAGATCAGGTGAGTTGGGAAGATGTTTCAATACAGTTATTTGTTTACTGGCTAAAAACTTTCTCACAGACAACTATACAATTACCTACATGAACTTGAGCTGTGCCATTGTGGTCAATGACCATTCCATAAAGAGTTCTATAGTTGCTTTGAGAGGTAGACTAGGCATTGTCATTAGTGCATAGCTTGCCAGGGGAGTACTTCTAAGGTAATTGTAGTAGTATTCAGCAATGAATTCTGTAACACTTAGAACGATTAAGTTTGCAGACTTAATTGTCAGACGGTGTGTGTGTGTGTGTATGTGTGTGTGTACACATGTATATATGTGTATATATCTACATGTGTATGTGTCTATACATATATATGTATGTGCATATGTATATAAGACATACAAACACGCATACAATACGTGTATGTATGTGTATGTATGTATGTACATATACCTTTTCTCTTTAGCCTGGAGTTTCAAGATTAAGTCAAATAATAACCGGAAAAACGTGAGTGGACAGGGAAATAATGACTAATATTTTATTTCCAAAAGTTACTGATACTGAAACAAAATTCCTCTTAAACTATACGTATGCATGTTGTTGAGTCAGCTTCAAGTCATACTGATCCTTTGTACAACAGGGCAAAACAATGGCTGTTCCTGCACCATCCACACAAACTTTGTTATCCTTCAGCCCACTGGTACAATCACTCTGTCAGTCTGTCACTTTGAGGGTCTTCCTCTTTTTCAGTGACCGTCAGCTTTACCAAACATGGCATTCTTCTCCACCCACAGGTCTCCTGATAACTTATCCAAGAAATAAAGTCTCACTATCTTTCCTTTTCTAAGGGGCATTCTGGCTATACTTCTTCCAAGACAGATGTGTTTGCTCTTTTGGTAGTCTGTGGTATTTTCAGTATTCTTCATCAATATCATATTTGAAAACCATCGGTTCTTCTTCGGTCTTCCTAATTAATTGTCTAGCTTTCTTATACATATGAGACATTTGAAAATACCATGGCTTAGATTGAGCACCTTAGTCTGCAAAGCAACAGCTTTGCATTTTAACAGTTTAAAGAAGCCTTTTGCAGCAGATTCGTCCAATTCAATGTCTCATTTGATTTTTTGACTATTGCTTCCTTGGCTGTTACTGTGGATTGGAGTAAAATGAAATCATTGACAACTTCAGTCTCTTGTCCATTTATCATGATATGGTTTATTGGTCCAATTGCGAGGCATTTTGTCTTCTTTATGTTGAGATGGAATCCATACTGAAGGATATAGTCTTTGATCTTCACCAGTAAATACTTCAGGTTCTTTACATTTTCAGTAAGCAAGGTTGTATCATCTGAATATTGCAAGTTGTTAATGAGCCTTCTCCCAATTCCGATTCTGTACTGTTCTTTAAACAGTCCAGCTTCTTAAATTTTTTTTCCTAGAATACAGACTAGATAAGTGCAGTGATAAGATACAACTGTGACACACTTCTTTTCTGATTTTAAACCACAAAATATTCCCTTGTTCTGTTCAAAAATGGTCTGTTGGTCTATGAACAGATTCTACATGATCACAGTTAAGTGTTCTGAGACTCTCATTCCCTGCAAAATTATCTTTCATTTGTTTGAAATCCACACAAATGAAGATGAGTAGATACATACCTACACACATAGGTGCATAGACATGTAGATACTCTCCCCTCCCTTGTTGACAAATCAGTGTTATGAAAACATGGAAGATGATGATATAAGAACACGAAATAGAAGATGACTACATCTTAACTGCCAAGTTACATCATTACATAACTGCCAAACCACTGAGAACACCATGGCCCAGCCAAAATGATACATAACCTTAACTGTCACAGCCAGCATTATGCTCACCTTCCACCTCAGCATTCATTACTGCTAGACATACATTATCAATATGCAAAATAGGATAGTAGATTTTTTTCTATTGTTGTAAATGCAGAATGTCAGATAAAGAGAAAGTTGATAAGTGAGGAGATGATGCATGTGTGCGTGTGTGCTTGTATGTGTGTGTGTTTTATTTCTCACCCAGTCAGCTCAAACTCCTGGCTACTCCGTGTAAAACAGAAGGTAAAATTACTAAGTCTCTCACTATCTTCGTGATTTGTCTTAGTTATCTAGTGCTACTACAACAGAAATACCACAAGAAGATGGTTTTAGCAAAAATAAATTTATTTTCTCACAGAAAGAGTAGATTAAAAGTCAAAATTCAGGACATCAGCTCCTGGGATAGATTTTCTCTATCAGCCTTCTGCTGTTAGGCTAGGAGCTTCTCCACAAAGGAACCTCCAGTCCAAAGGACATGCTCTGCTCCCAACACTACTTTCTTGGCGGTATGAGGTCCCCCTGTCTCTCTAGTCATTTCTTTCTTTTATATCTCAAGAGACTGCCTCAACACAATCCAATCTTATAGACTGAGTCCTGCCTCAATAACAGAGCTGCCATCCATTTTCCCTTATTAACATCACAGGGGCAGGATTTATAACACACAATACTGGAAATCATGGCTCAGCCAAATTTATACACACATTTTGGGGGGACACAATTCAGTCTATTACAGTATGCTCAAGTCCATTGCTAGAGCCACTGTGTATTTATTTTGAATGCCTTCCAATAGGGGTCTCATTTCTAGTACTGCATCAGATAACATTCTATTGTGATCCATAGAATTGTTATTAGCTAATTTTCAGAAACAACAAATCAAGACTTTCCTCCCAGTCTGTCTTAGTCTTGAAGCTGTGCTGAAACCTGTTGACCACGTTGGTACATGAAATACTGGTGGAATAACTTCCACTATCACAGCAACAGGCAAGCCACCATGGTATGATAAACTGACATGTGGGTGGTAGCAAATGTTAGATAAAGACTTTAAAATAATCTTCTGTTGATAATTTTTATTAGCTCCAGATTGCTTTTATTTTATAGCAACTCTTTAAAAATCTAAATTAACTTTCTGAAACTTTCAGTATTCTAGCCCTACATAATGACCCTTCATATAATTGTCTCTGAAAAAAAATTCCCAGTAAAAATAAATGTGTGAAAATTGCTCAAAGGTGGAAAATGTTAATTTTCCAAAGTTTTAGCCTATGATATTGTTTAAGCAGGCTGAGATTGATAACTCCAATAATGCTTACATCCGAAAGCTAGACCTTTTCACGTTTCTTAATAAGAGAAAGACCTAAAAATTATAAGACAGATTTTGGGCAGACTTGACCAACAACCTGTGTCTGAATGAATAATACCACGGCATCAAGCTAATCCAATTTCTTCCAGCCAGACTTGCCACCACCAAATTTCCACTTTTTGTAATGTTATTATAATGGCTTAATTTAATCTACCATATGCACAACATGACTATGGTTACTGACTGATCACAAAACCAGTTGCATTCGTTAAATACTGCTATAAATCTCTCTTCTGAAATAGCTATAATACAGCCTTCCGGCAACTATACTAATGTAATTCTTAATCCTTTTCTGTGATATTATGCAACTGTAGCCTGCAGCTAGCTGTCACTGTAGGTGTTGAGGGTAGTGTCAGGTCTTAGACTGTAGCCCCAAGAGAGGGTATTGAAAAGATTAGAGAGTTAGGGGTCTTTGAGTGTTAACACTGGGGACCGGAAAACCTCAAAAGGGAGCAAATCTCATCCTTTCCGATGAGAAAAATAAAATACCTCAGAAGTCCTAAAGTGCATTTTTGAAACATCTGTAAACAAAACCCTTTATATTTGCATCAGCTACTCTTCTGTGAGAGTGATTCTTTGTGTTCTTCCTCCATGGGGAACAAGTTAGTACCTAGTGAAATATGTCAAGTTCATGGTGTTGCCAACAGTTAACACGTTGAGTTGCTAACTGAAAGACTAGAAGTTCAAATCTATCCAGAAATGCTTTAGAAGAAAGGCCTGGCAGTCTACTTCGAAAAACTCAGCCGTTGAAGACCCTACAGAGCACAGTTTTACTCTGACACAGGTGGAGTGGACATGAGTTAGAAGCAACTTAAAGGCAAGTTTCTTTTTTTTTTTTTTTTGGTTTGTTTTTTAATCAAAATGTACCAGTGTGTATTCTTATAACACTGGTTTGACAGTACCTAATAAATGGGGAGGAGGAAATCAATTTTTGTGGAATTTGTAAACTCATTTAGAGCTTCATTCTGCTGAAATATACATGAACATTTAAAACATACAAATGTTTATACATATATATTTATATTTTAACAAAATGATCATTCTTCTAAGAAAATTTCCAGTCCTCATAAAACAAAAAAACTCCAACTCATAGCAATACTATAGCACTTTCACTTAGCAGCCATAGCACTTAACCACTGCACGATCAGTGTTTTCTCATAGACACATAACAAGTCACATTTTAACTTGGTAGGGCCTGCTCCCTGTAGAATCCTTCACTACTGCAAATCAAGGTTTGAATTTTTTTCTTTGGTTCTTTCAGCTTCAGAAATGCAGAACGTGTTCTTCCCTTCTAGTTTTCCATTTCCAGCTCTTTACACATGTCGTTATAATGCTTTCTTTTGTCTTTTCGAGCTGCTCTTAGAAATCTTCTGTTTAGGTCTTTTACTTTGCCATCCTTCCTTTTGCTTTAGCTGCTCAATGTTGAAAAGTAAGTTTCAGTGTCTCTTCTGACAACCAATTTGCTCTTTTCTTTCTTTCCTGTCTTTTTAATGACCTCTTGCTCTCTTCATTGATGATGACTTTAATGTCATTCCACAATTTGTCTGGTTTTTGGTCACTAATGAACAACACATCAAATCTGTTCTTGAGACAGTCTTTAAACACAGGAGGGATATACTCAAGGACACTCTTTGGCTCTCGCGGACTTGTTCTAATTTTCTTCAGTTTCAGTTTGAATTTGCATACGTGCAACTGGTGATCTGCATGGCGTTCAGCACCTGGTCTTCTTCTGACTGCTGATATGGAGCTCTTTCATTGTCTTTTTCCATAGATGTGGTCAGTTGGGTTCCTGTGTATTCCAGCTGGTGAGGTCCATGTGTATAGTCACCATTTGTTTGGGTTAATAAAGGTATTTGCAATGAAAAAATCGTTAGTCTTCCAAAATTCTATCATGTGATCTCTGGCATTATTTCTATCACCAAGTCCATATTTTCCAGTTACCAATGCTTCTTCTTTGTTTCCAGCTTTTGCATTCCAGTCATCAGTAATTATCAATGCATCCTGATCACATGTTCAGTCAATTTCAGACTACAGAAGGTGGTAAAAATCTTCAACCTCTTCATCTTTGGCCTTAGTGGTTGGTGCATACATTTGAGTAATAGTCGTATTAACTGGCCTCCCTTGTAGATGTATGGATATTATCTTATCACTGAAAGCATTGTACTTCAGGACAGATCTTGAAATGTTCTTTTTGATGACAAACACAACACCATTCCTCTTGAAGTGTTTGTTCCCATCGCAGTAGACTACATGATTGTCAGATTCAAAATGGCCAAAACTGGTCCATTTCAGCTCTCAAATGCCTAGGATGTTAATGTTTATGCCTTTCATTTCATTTATGACAATTTCCAATATTCCTAGATTCACACTTGGTATATTCCATGTCCCAATTATTAATGGATGCTTGCAACTGTTTCTTCTCATTTTGTATCATGCCATATCAGTGAACAAAGATCCCAGAGGCCTTACTCCAGCCACGTCATTAAGGTAGACTCTGCTTTGGGAAGGCAGCTCTTCCCCAGTCGTATTCCAAGTGCCTTCCAACCTTGGGTCTCATTTTCTGGCACCATATCTGACAATGTTCCACTACTATTCATAAGGTTTTTGCTGACGAATTTCTTTCAGAAGTAGACTGATGGATCCTTTTTCCTAGTCTTAGTCTGGAAGCTCAGCTGAAACCTGTCTATCATGGGTGACCCTGCTGGTACCTAAATACCAGTGGCATAGCTTCCCACATCACAGCAACAAACAAGCCTCCACTGACAGAAAATTTCAGCCATTTAAAGAGGCAGAATATGATCAGGAATCAATGATACTGAAGGAAGAGCTCAAGGCTTCGTTGAAAGCCGTAGCAAAAAACAACATTCAAGGAAATGATGGAGTATCAGTGGAGATATTGCAACGAAAAGATGCAATGCTGGAAGTGCTCACTCTTCTATGCCAGGAAGTTTGTAGGACAGCTTCTTGGACAAATGACTGAAAGAGATCCCTATTTATTCTCATTCCAAAGAAAGGAAATCCAACTGAATGTGGACATTACCGAACAATATTGTTAATATCACACACAAGTAAAATTTTGTTCAAAATCATTCAACAGAGACTGCAACAGTGTATTGACAAGGAGCTGCCAGAAATTCAAGCTGGATACAGACGAGGACGTGCAACCAGTCATATCATCACTGCAACAGTGTATTGACAAGGAGCTGCCAGAAAGTCAAGCTGAATACAGAAGAGGATGTGGAACCAGTCATATCATCGCTGATGTCAGGTGGATCTTGGCCGAAAGCAAGGAACACCAAAAAGATGTCTACCTGTGTTTCATTGACTTGACTGTGTGGATCATACTAAATTAAGGTTAACATTGTAGAGAATGGGAATTCCAGAACACCTAATTGTGCTCTTAAGGAATCTGTATATGGATCAAGAGGCAGTCATGCGAACAGAGCAAAGTGACACACTGACGGTTTAAAGTTCGGAAAGATGTGTGCCAGGGTTGTATCTTTTCATCATACCTTTTCAATCCATATTTCGAGCAAATAATCTAAGAACCTGGATTATATGAAGAAGAATGAGGCATCAGGATCAGAGGACAACTCATTAACAACCTGTGTTACACAGACGATACCACCTTTACTTGCTGGAAATGGAGATCTGAGACACCTCTGATGAAGATCAAGGACCTCAGCCTTCAGTGTGGATTGCATCTCAACACTAGGAAAACAAAAATCGTCACAACTGGACCAGTAAGCAACATTGTCATAGATGAAAAAAAGATTGAGGTTGTGAAGGATTTCATTTTACTTGGGTCCACAATCAATGCCCATGGAAACAGCAGTTGAAAAATCAAAAGATGCACTGCACTGGGAAAATCTGCTGCAAAGGACCTCTTCAAAGTATTCAAAAGTAAAGGTGTCACCTTGAAGACTAAAATGTGCTTGAACCAAGCCATGGTATTTTCAATTGCATCATATGCATGCAAAAGCTGGACCATGAACAAAGAAGACAGAAGAGGAACTGATGCCTTTGAATTGTGTTGGAGAAGAATGTTGAATGTACCATGGACCGCCAAAAGAACAAACAGATCTGCTCTGAAAGAAGTCCATGCGGAATGCTCCTTGGAAGCGACTGCATCTCACATACTTTGGACATATTGTTGGGAAGGATCAGTCCCTGGAGAAGGACATCGTAGTTGGTAGAGTGGAGGGTAAGCGAAAAAGAGGGAGACTCTTGATGAGATGGATTGACACAGTGGCTGCAACAATGGGCTTAAGCATAAAAATTATTATGGACACGGTGCAAGACCAAGCAGTCTTTTGTTCTGTTGTTCATAGGCTAGCTATGAATCGGAACTGACTTGATGGCACATAACAACTGGGTCTGCTCTAATTATTTGAAAATTTTATTTTGCGACAGGTAATCTCTACATTCAGAACATTGTACAAAGTAAAGAAATGTTGGGGAGGGGACTGTTTCAAAGATCTCAAGCATGGGCAGAAGAGTATTTTCTCCTTCTGCAGTGGCAGTTTTAAAGTAAAGTGCCTCTACAGGCTTCTCAGAGTAATCAACTTCATCTAGTAGCTGAATATTCTCAGCTGAATTCGCGCTACAGTAACTTTCTCAGCATAGATCTGTCTCCATTCTGAGTTTGATGGCCATGATTGTTTCTGAAGCTTTTTGGAATTACTGACATTCTGGTTACTGTCTCCTTTTTGAGGAAGACCATGAAGGCATAGAGCTTAGGTAAGTACTGTGTATGTGCAAGAACTCTAAGCCAGACATAACAAAGTGGTTTCACTAACTTGAACTCTGGAAGACAGCATCACTCAACATGTTGAGAATAGGAACTACTGACTTCATGTATTTTATTATTTCATTTCATTTCATTTGTGGGAAAAACAAGAAGCAACTAGTTTTTTTCAACCTTCCAACTAAAAACAAATACTCGGTAAAATTGAACTGAATTGTTATGAAAAGAAACCAGTTTATGATGATTTACAGTAACCTAAAGGGTTTAGATTCATGAAAACCCACCAGGGACCAATCAATGCAGCATCACCTGGTAAACCTTCATGGCAAACAAAAGGGCCAAATTTAAATGGGATGCCATATTGAGGACTATAAAGGTAGCTGTGGTCGCTGCCACCTTTCCTGCATTTCCCACAAGGACATAAAGATCCCTATTGTCATCTGTTAACATAACTCAACTGGACTTGTTTAAGCTGCTAAAGTGGGAGGTTGGATGCTTCTCTACAGCATCCTCCCCACAACACTCCTGAGCAAGGCTACTTGCTGAGAATTGGGTGGGGGCACATCATTTCAATGGTCAAAGATGCAAACATGATGATGGCATCTACCCACAGACACATTAACTACGGAGTGAACAAACAAAAATCTGTGTTTTCCAAAATGATCCAAAAATTATATATTTTCTGAAATATATTGATAGATTCTGGACAGTGCTATTGTGTCTAAATTTCTCTAAGTTTGCTGCATGTGTGAATGTACACACATGTGGAGTGGGTTGGCAGGGTAGATCCTAAGCTGAACTTGTCTGATGAGTTTTCCAGGATTAGTGCAGGCTAGGTCAATGCCTAACATAGATTTTCACATTAGGATCTGTATTTGGTTATGGCCTGGCCTCGGTCCCAGAAACTGGGTCTTCAACTCTGCTTTGGGAATACACTAGTCAGCAGCCAGGAGCCTCCCTTGGAGCCATCCCAGTCAGCCCAGAGCCAACTAATCATCTCTTTCTAGAGAATCTTTCTGTCCATCAAAGGCTGGAACTTTCTCAGAAAGGAAATCTATCCAGGCCTGGCTGATTCTTTCAAGTCCTCAGGGTCTCTTCCCCATTTTTTTCTTCTCCCCAGGTATTGTTGGGACTAATTCTCATGACAGTCTTGAAGCTAGGTAAAATCACTGTTCCTCAAAGCCCAAGCATCCTTGCTGTCTTGTTAAGACAAAGGCTCCCTGTACAGTGGCCCCATCTTTGGGTTGCTCTGGGATGCCTCTCCCTGACCCAAACTCTCACTCCAGTCCCAGTCATATATGTTGACTTTGCCTTCTGGAACACTGCCCTAAGATCAGCTAGCCAACACCTACCTAGGCTGGTGCTCTTCCCTCTGTCTGGAGTAGGGTCCCTCTTGAGACTGTTATTCCTTTATCACTATCTCAAGTGGAAGCTTCTCTGTCTTCTCGTCCCCATGCATCTCAGAATTAAATTGTATTTGCTTAATCCTTCTCATCACTTCCAAGTAATTTCTCCTTCATTACTTTGAGGAAATCTCTAGGAGAGATCTCCAGGAGAAATCTCTAACGTGTTCCTGCTCTCATGACATACTTCTTTGTTACCCATTAAAAGCTTGAGAATCTAGGTTATAATTCCCCTCATTTCAAATGATGCCATCATCCTAGGTGTTTTTGGCTTCTTTGTGGACCATGTAGCTGACACTCTGAATTTTCAGATCCTTTATCTGCTCATATTTGATAATTTCTCATTTTTCTTTGCCACCCACTCCCTTTACCACAACCCAGAATTTGTCACCACTGAGAACTGCTCTATTCCTAAATTCACAAAATTCAATCCTGCTATGGGACCATTTAACTACCTCTACTTCTCCTTTTTTGGCTTCCGTGAGATGTCCAGTCTCCTGACCCTAGTCTGTGCCCCATCTATTAGCCTCCTCCTGGTTTTCCCTCCTTCCCTACCAAGCTGGGACTCAATGGACATTACTTTAGCCAACTTTTGTCAAATTTCGTCAACTCCAATGTCCTTTGGCTTTTCCATTCCATCTGCCTTGCAAATCTTGGCCCTGGATCCACACAGCTATACATCTTCTAAGTGTCTATTCTTGGAGACCTGAGCAACACCAAATCAACTGTACACTTGTAGAGATTAGAGCCTCTAGAAATTGAACGTCCTTAGCCCTATCCAGGCACTTCACTCTACCAGTTTTTATACCCTACTTCTCTACAATAGCAATTTTCGACTTTCTCCTGAAGTTTCCTCCCACGTGCTCACTTGACAGACATATAGATTCAACCATCATTCTGAGGTACCTTTCAGAACTTCCTGTCACACCTCTAAATAAGTTTGTGAACATGCCCATTCTTTTGTGCTCCTCTCCTGTTATACTAGGCAATCTGTCCTTTTCCAGAACACTTCTTAGCCCTCCGCCTGTTCTCTGTGTCCTTTTCCTTCTTCACTTTTAAAGAACTAACTACAACTTATTGTCATTAACTGTTAGTAAGTCAGTCTCTGATTTATGGTGAACATTTGCACAACAGAACAAAATGCTGACTGGTCCCTGTAACAATCTCTTGATAGTTATAGATTAGACTGTTGTGATTGACAGGTTTTCTACTGGTTAACTTTATAAAGTAGATTTGCGGCCATTCTTAGCCTGAAACATATTCAGCATCATAATAACACTCAAGCCTCAAGTGACAGACATATGGTGACTCTGCATGAGGCGTATTGGCCGGAAATTCCACAGGGGTCTTCAGTATCCATAACCAAAAAAACTCGTTGCTGTTTAGTTGATTGGTAGTGATGCTATAGGACAAAGTAGAATGCTTCATAGGGTTTCCAAGGCTGTGATCTTTATGGAAGCAGACTACCACATCTTCTATGTAGTGGCTGCTGGGTTTGAAACACAGACCTTTTGGTTAGCAAACAAACTCTTAACTACTGAGCCAGCAGGATTTCTTTGTATTGACATCATAAGTGGTGAGAATTCCATCACTAAGCTACTGATGCCCCTAGCTTCCACCCATCAGAATTTAAATATGTATCAATTCTTTCTTCTACAAAAAAAAGAAGCCCCCCCCCCCCTGTAACTGTACCAGTTTCTCACTCCCTTTTGCAGGGGAGCATCATAGAAAAGTGCTATTTTTTTTCTTTTCTTCCCTCTCTGTCAGCTTTAAACTCTCTTCACTCTTGCTTCTTTCCCACAGTGTTTCTAAAGTAATGAAACATGAGCATTCATAACTTCCTCTAATTACATGGGCAATTATTAGTGACTATTTTAGTTTTTTTTAAACTATGCATATGATAGCAGGGTAAAGGATATAAATATATCTGCAGCCCAGATTCATCAAAACCTCACATTTTGTCATCATATTTTTCTCAAGAAAAATAAAAATATGATAGTGAAATTTTCCTTACACCTCACCCCATCCCATACCCAGGCCTATTCTTCCTGCTTTCCCCTTCTCTCTCAAGATTTAACCACAATCATGCATTCGATCTATATCTTTCCAGTTTATGCTTCTACATAGTTCTAACATAAGTGAATATGACCATTAAAAAAAAAATAAAACATTGCTGTTAAGTTGATTCCAACTCATAGCAACCTCAAAGAGTTTCAAAGACTGTAAAACTTTATGTAAGCAGACTATAACATCTTTCTTGTGGTTTTGAACAGTTGATCTTTTTGGTTAGCATTCAAGTGCTTTACTGATGGTACCACCAACCTACAGTTAATACACAAGAAGCCACGGTTTCAACTGGATTCCAACTTATTGTGACCCTACAGGACAGAGTAGAACTGCATCATAGGGGTCCCAAGGAGCGGACTGTGGATTCCCACTACTGACCCTTTGGTTAACAGTTGAGCTCTTAACCACTGTGCTACTGGGGCTCCACTGGCAATAGATGGTTCTCTTTTTTTTCATTCTAACATCATTTGAGCACTATTTGCATTGATACAAGCATATACATATACCTGATTCACTAATTTTTTTTTAATTTGAAATTTAGGTATTTCATTTTATTGTAATAAAATATGTACAACATAAAATTTGGTAATTTTATCTTTAAGTATATGATTCAGTGGCATTAATTAAATTAAAGCCTTCAGTTGCAATAGTGAAAGATTCTACAGGGAAACTATTAAATGACTTAGGGACCATCAAAAGAAGATGGAAGGAATACACAGAGTCATTATACCAGAAAGAACTGGTTTATGTTCAGCCATTCGAAGAGGTAGCACATGATAAGGAACAAATGGTACTGAATGAAGAAGTTGAAGCTGTACTGAAGGCACTGGTGAAAAACAAGGCTCCAGGAGCTCACGGAATATCAACTGAGATATTTCAACCTACAGACACAATGTGGGAAGTACTCACTCTTTTATGCCAGGAAATTTGTAAGACAGCTACTTGGCCAAATAACTGGAAGAGATTTCTATTTATGTCCATGTCAAAGAAAAGAGATCCAACTGAACGTGGAAATTACCAAACAATATTGTTTCAAACACAAGTAAAATTTTGCTTGAGATCAGTCAAAAATGCCTACAGCAATATATTGACAAGGAACTGTCAGAAATTCAAGCTGAACTCAGAAGAGGACATGGAACCCGGGACACCATTACTGATGTCAGATGAATCTTGGCTGAAAGCAAAGAATATCAGAAATATATTTTCTTGTGTTTCATTGACTATGCAAAAGCATTTGGCTCTGTGGATCATACTAAATTATGGCTAACATTGTGGAGAACGGGGATTCCAGAACACCCAATTGTGCTCTTGAAGAATCTGTATACAGATCAAGAGGCAATTGTGCAAACAGAACAAGGAGTCACACTGATAGTTTAAAGTCAGGAAAGGTGTGTGTGAGGATCGTTTCCTTTTACCACACCTTTTCAATTTGTATGTCAAGCAAATAATCTAAGAACCTGGATTATATGAAGAAGAACGAGGCATCAGGATTGGAGGATGACTCATTAACAACCTGTGTTACACAGACACCACCTTACTTGCTGGAAATGTAGATTTGAGACACCTAATGGTGAAGATGAAGGACCACAGCCTTCAGTATGGGTTGTACCTCAACATCAGGAAAACAAAATTCCTCACACTGGACCAGTAAGCAACGTTGTCATAGATGGAAAAAAGATCGAGGTTGTGAAGGATTTCATTTTACCTGGGTCCACAATCAATGCCCATGGAAGCAGCAGTCAAGAAATCAAAAGATGCATTGCATTGGGAAAATCTGTTGCAAAAGACCTCTTCAAAGTATTCAAAAGTAAAGATGTCACCTTGAAGACTAAAATGTGCCTGAGCCAAGCTATGGTATTTTCAGTCACATCATATGCATGCAAAAGCTAGACCATAAACAAAGAAGACAGAATTGATGCCTTTGAGTTGTGGTATTTGAGAAGAATGCTGAATGTGCCACGGACCACCAAAAGAACAAACAGATCTGTTCTGGAAAAAGTACAGCCAGAGTGTTCTTTGAAAGCCAAGATGGCAAGATTGTGTCTTACACACTTTGGACACATTGTCGGGAAGGATCAGTGCCTGGAGAAGGACATTATGCTTGGTAGAGTGGGGGATCAGTGAAAAAGAGGAAGACCCTCAACGAGATGGATTGACACAGTGGCTGCAACAATGGGCTTAAGCATAAAAATGATTGCGGACATGGTGCAAAACCTGGCAGTGTTTTGTTTTGTTGTTCACAGGGTCGCTATGAGTCAGAACAGACTCAGGGGCACCTAACAACAAATTATGTTCACGGTGTTTTACAACCATCACCACTATTTCCAAAACTTTTTTAGCATCCACACAGAAACTCTTTATCATTAGACAGTAACTCTCCCCAGCCATAACTTCTCAGCTACTTTGCGACTCTATGTATTTGCCCATTTCGGATATTTGTGTAAATGAAGTCATACAATATTTGTCTTGTTCTGTCTGGTTTCCTTCACTTAGCATAATTTCCCAATGATTATGCATGTTGTAGCATGTATCAGAAATTCATTTGTTTGATGGTTGAATCATATTCCATTATATGTATAAGGTACTGTATTTTGTTTATTCAGCCATCTCTCAATAGACACTTTTGTTATTTCCCACTCTTGGTTGATCAACCAACTTTAACTGCTAAATAGTAGTCTATCATGTATCTATGTAATTATCCATTCCAGGACCAAGAGACTTTTAAGATGTCTTCAGTGTGTTGCTCTTACAAAGAAGGCTTCAATGAGTGTATTTGTATGTGTTTCATTTTGCACAACAGTGATATTTTCTAAAGACACCTAGCAGTGGATGTTTTAGCTGGATTGTCAACTTTACCAGATAACAACATCAAATTAGTCTCCAAAGTACTAGCAACTTCCACTCCGTCAGAAGTGAATACACACTACCATTTTCTCATATCTTTGCTGAAATATGGAATTATCAGATTTCTTTTAGTGCCAGCTTTCTGACTGGTATGGAATGATGTCTCATTTTGATGTCAGCTCACATTTCTCTTGTTAGTGAAGTTTCCATATGCTTATGGGCTCTTGGCATTTCCTTAATTTATCTCTTTTCTCCAATTTTCTTTTGGATTATCTCCCTATTACCGATGTGTAGAAATTAGTGCTTATCTCTCAGTCTTTATATAAACACTGCTTCTCTACCACATGGCAGTTAACCACTGACTCCTAAATGTCTCTCAGATCTCTCCAGTTTTCCTCATCTCCATGGCCACCACCACCCCAATTCAACTTTGCAGCATCTTATCTAAACTCCTGAAGACAATTCCTAAACATATTCTTTGCGTTTGGTGTTGTTTTCTTTAACCTGTTCTTTGTACAGCAATGGAAACTCTGATGGTGTAATGGGTTAAGTGTTGCCACTGCTAACCAAAAGGTCTGCAGTTCAACTCTACCAGGCTCTCCTTGAATACTCTAGTGGGTATTTCTACTCTGTCTTCTAGGGTCACCATGAGTCGGATTCGACTCAATGGCACTGGGTCCTGGGTTTTTTATACAGTAACCAGGGAGTACTGCCTTTATACCATTTTCCTGCTTAAATTACAGTAATGGCTTCTAATTGTCCTCCTTAAAATGACCTGGGACACATTTGTTACAAAACATATGCCTCTATCTTCAGCTTCATCTCAGCCTCTCTCCTCTAACCCATGCTGCCTGTGCTACTCTGATACTTACTGACTTTTAATTCTGGTTCTGTACCATGCTCTTTTCTGACTTCTTGGCCCATACACATGCTCTTCTCATTCTTAGAACCCTTGTCCAGAGCTCATCTCATCACCATCAACTCACACACTTGAATAGCTCATTTGTCCTCCGGTTCCAGGTGAGAAAACACTTTCTTCTGCTGCCTCAGTTCCAGGAGAGTTCTCTCTCCTAGATGATTCCACAACCCATTCTGAGTATTCCTATTGTGGTGTGATAGTTTTGTATTTGTCTATATTCACAGGTGAGAAGAGCACAATGAGAAAGGGGCCCACATAGGGGTTCTTTACAGATTTAACCCCCACACCTAAGGGAATACTTAGCTTCAATATGCGGTGACTGGTAACATTCCAGAAGTAAGGAGACAGATTTAATGATGTACTGTAAGTTCAATCCACTTAAATCAAAAAAAGAAAAAAAAGCTACAGAAAATTTTTCAAAATTTGCTTATTGTGCAAATACAAGATCTTAACACACACACACATACAAGAGGTCTGATAAGTCTGTGAACTTAATTATTTTAAGTGCTACATACCTCATTACTGAATATCACTATGATCACCTTCAAAGTACTCCCCTTGGGAAGCTGTACACCCCGGCAGGTGCGTAGTCCACCATTCAAAGCCATTTTAGAACTCCTTTTGGAATGGCCATTGCACACGGTTTCACAGTGGCAAGTTCAGGGAGTTAATTGTATAGTTGTCTGTGAGGGAGTTTTTAGTCAATAAACAAAGGTGTTGGAATGCCCTCTCTACTCACCTGATATGACCGCCCCAATGACTTTCTTCTGTACCTGAAGAAAGAGGAAATATTGAAAGGAATATATTTTGATGACATTCAGGATATCAAGGGTAGTATGACAAAAGCTCTGATGATCATTCCAGAAAAACAGTTCCAAAATTGCTCTGAAGGGTGGACTAGGTGCTGGCATCGGTGCATAACCTCCCAAGGGGAGGACTTTGAAGGTGACCATAGTGGTTTTCAGCAGTGAGGTACGTAACACTTTTCCTGAGTTCACAGACTTAATTGTCAGTCAGTGTGTATATATATATATATATCTGTGTATATATATATATATACACACACACACACATATACATAGATATATATATTTGAATGATGACAGTCCCGAAAGAACACAGCTTTTTGTAGTGCATGTTTAACAAATCTTAAGGTAGCTGTCAAAAGATGCATAACTATGACCTCTTTCAGAAAGGAAACTAAGGAGCTATGTGAGAAAACGAGTAAAGGTAACTCTTTTTCCCCAAAGTACTTCTTATTCATAACTTACCTGAAACACAAATTGTCCACACTGCCGTTCCACAAATGCATGTTCATGTTAATGTGACTACTGTTAGGTTAAAAAATAACTTGTGAAAATTAGATAACAATCACTTCCTGCTCTCCATTATATAGAATTTCTATTCATTTGATGAATATGCTTATAATGGCTAGATGCCAGCATACTGTCTGACATCTTTCAGATGATGAGTTTTTCACAGGAAGAAAAAAAAATGTGGCTTAAAGTTAAACAAATGTTAGTTAAAATCCTGGTCACTTAATCTCTAAGAATGGTAGCCTAACAATCTACAAATGAGAACAAAATAGTGCCTGTGTCTCAAGGTGCCTACCTCAGTGGTAGAAGTGGTTTGCAATCAGTTACTAACTCAAAGATTGGGGCTTAGAACCCACTCAGAAGCTCATGGAAGAAAAGGCCTGCTGAACTGCTTCCATAAAGACTATAGCCAAGAAAACCTAGTGAAACAGTTCCACTCTGTAACACATGAGATCACTGTGAGTCAGGGCCGACTACTTGGTAGCTAGCAACAATTTATGTCTCAGGGTTATTGTGTAAATTAAACAGGAGATTTAATCAATGTGAAATGCCCTTGAAGAATGCACATAATGTTGTTGTTCTTGTTCTTGTTCTTAGCTGCTGTCAAGGTATCCTCATCTAACAGCAAGCCATTTACAAAGGAATGAAACACTGCCCAGTTGTGTCATCCACATGATTAGGCAAGAATTGGACTGTTGTGACCCATAGGGCTTTCACTGGCTGCTTTTCAGAGGTAGATGGACGGACCATTTTTTCTAGTCTATCTTAGACTAGATCTTCCACTGAAACTTGTTCAGCATCTTAGCAATATGTAAACCCCCACCGACAGATTGGTGGCAACTGCAGATGAACTGCATTAACCAGGAATCAAACCCAAGTATCTTCACAGAGGGTAAGAATTCTACCACTAAACTACAGTGTACATAAAAGACCTGAACATACATCACTACCCTTTTCTTATATATGAGAATCCCCCCAATGCATGCCCACTCTCCATCTTCTTAGATCCACATTTTGAGCTAGATACACATTTCTGTAATGATAACGAGTGCCACGCAAGGAGAGCTTGCAAGGGACCAGACACTGTACAAAGGGCTTCAGAACACCACCTTTTTAAAAAAAATTTTATTGTGATTAAGTGACTGTTCACAATCCAAGTCAATTTTGTATGCCCTCCTCTCTTCAACTCCATCGGCTCACCTCACCCTGTGAGAGCATACTCTTCCTTTTCAGTGTTTACTTCCAGTATCCAGTCAACCAACACTTGTCCCTTCCTCTCCACCCTCTCCTCTCACCTCTAGAAAGAAACCCGGACAGCCTCATGTATATTTATATATATACATACATACATATAGGCACACATATATATACATATATGTATGTGTGTTTGTGTGCATATAAACCCTACAGTATACACACCACATGCATCACTCTGTATCCCCAAGTCAAGTCCACTCCTTGTCTGAAGTATTGGCTTCAGTACTGGTTTCAGGTGTGGGCTAGTAGCAAGCCTAGGGACCATGCTCCCAGGGGAACTCGCAGGCTCTCAGATCTCGGACCATCAACTCTGTCTTTTAGCAGAGTTCTTGACCTGCACACTTATTTTTCTCATGCTACTTCAGGGACTCTACACTGCATTCCCTGCCAGGGATGTCTTTGGTGGAGACCGGGTACCATCTGGTTCTTCTGGTCTCATGCTGAAGTAGACGCCCAGTCATATGGGTCCTGCTGTCTCCTGGGCTCATTTTTCTTTGTGTCTTTGATGTTCTTGGCTGTCATCTGCTCCAGGTAGGTTGTAACCAATTGATGTTCCTCAGGTGGCAGCTTGCTTGCTGGCTTTTAAGAATCCAAATGCACTCACCAGTATGGAGTGCAGAAGACTCTGTTATTAAAGACTATTTATGCCAACTGATCTTGACGTCCCCTGAGAACAAGGTCCTTAGACCCCTATTCCTGCTACTCTGTCCTTTGAAATGTTGAGTTGAATTTAAAAAGCCTTTTAGCTTATGGTATAGTCCCATTGTACTGACCTGGCTTATACTGCATGCTGTCACACCCTTTACCTAACTGAATTCTCATCAACTATCTAATTTGTGAATAACCCTCTCCCTCCCTGCCTACTCTTGTAGCCATCAAAGAGTATTTTCTTCTATGTAAAAGTCCTTAATCAAGCCCTTATAATAGTGTTCTCATACAATATTGGTCCTTTTGCATCTGACTAACTTCACTCAGCATAACGTCTTCCAGTTGATTCTAGGTTATTAAATTTTTCCTAAAATCATCACAGTTCTTAATCATTGCATAGTAGAACACTGCATTCTTTAATACTCAAAACAGTGTCATGAGGTCACAATGATTAAAATTGTCTTTTACAACGATGGAAGTTAATGTACAGGGAGGCAAGAGTAGATGCTACAAAATGGTAAGACCAGATTTCTCAAGCAAATATTTTGTGAACACTAAAAGTGCTAAATCTTACCACTAGACAAGGTTAGTAAAGTGCTTTATCTTTCTGACAGAGGAATTATGTAGGAAGCCATGGGAAAAAATGAAGAATGTAGAATATGTATATACAGCCACAGAGGATTTATAGAGTTAAGGAGATGAACAATAAAGAGCCTGAAGGATGCAGTGATTAGGAAGCACAGTCTCTGTCATATAGTAGGCATTTATTAGTGTGATATTTCATGCCGTGTGTCAGTTTGACTGGACCATGATTCTCAGTGTTTTGGCAGTCACATAATGTGGTGATCACTTGCCTGTTGAGATCTGATACACGACCTATGATGGGGTGTACTCTGAGGAGTGAATCCACTGAAAGGGAATCTTCTTGGGCATATGTCCTGTCACAGATCTGGGCAGCTGTTCAGGCCAGGCTTGGAGGGTAGGATGGGGGGCTTTTTCTTGTTCTGGATCCTGCAGCTGGCTCCTGTTCACCTGGCCTCTGGTTCTTGGGATCTGAGGTAGCAACTTAACATGCAGTCTTACCTGTCGATCTTGGAATTCATCAGTCTTCACAGCTGGTGATCAACAGCCCTGCTCTCCAACCTCGTAATGATCTTTGGATCACCAGCCCCTGCAGCTGTGTAGGTCAGGAGAAGCCTCTTTCCTGACCCATGAAACTGGAACTTTACAGCCTGTACAACCAGGTGTAAGACATTTTTTGATATACATCTATGCATATACATATATGTGTGTGTATGTATACATATGCATACATACACACATACATATGTATATGGTAGCATAGGGAAACCCTGGTGGAGTAGTAGCTAAGAGCTACAGCTGCTAACTATGAAGGTCAGCAGTGCAAATCCACCAGGAGCTCCTTGGAAACTCTATGGGGGCAGTTCCACTCTGCCCTATTGGGTCGCTATGGGTCAGAACTGATTCAACGGCAATCACTTTGGTTTTGTATGTACGTGCTTCATCAGTTTTGCTTCTCTAGACTAAGACAGTTAGATACTGGTTGAATGTAATTCTGTCATGCAATGTCATAGCCGTGTCAGTTATTTACAGCTGATGTCCTTTCTTCTCCATCAGTGGCCAGTTGTTAAATGTTTTGAATATAACACTGGCTGAATGAAAGAGCATATCTTCTATGCGTTAAATTCAATGTGAACTTGAACAACTTAAAATTTTAATTTGTAATTTACTAAATATAACAGCTTCAAAGTCATGCAGCTTGATCTGAAGTTAGTAATTTAAATTTCCAAATTCAGGATATACAGTCAGTTAAAATCTTTGATTTGCTCTGGTAAATTTTTCTACAGTGTCTTTATTTTTAATCATCTGTAAAATGGAAACAATGTCACTAACTCCTATCTAGCTAATGGCTGCTTCTGGAACTCAGAGAATTTATGTAAAAGGATGGTGAAGGTATCAACACTGAATAATGTAATTCGTCATCTAGCAGCAAATATATTTCCAGTATGGAGTGTATTATAAATAGAACTGTTACTTACCAAAGCATTTCTTTGAAAGTTGAGGACAGAGGTGAAATAAAAAGTTTGTGAAGTAAATGTTTTATGCTAGATTGATTTTACCTTTGGTTTCTTATTCCTCCCTTGGGGTTCCTCACCTTGGTGGCATTCTCTTCCACCCCACCTTGAACAGAGAGGGAATACAGCAAAAAAAAAAAAAAAAAAAGAAGAAGAAGAAAAAGAAGTAGAGTCCTCCAAATTAGTCTTCATGGCTGTACAATATGAGTCTTAATCGGAGGGTGAATAGGAAATGAGACCTGGGGATTACTCACCATTTAGTAGTAATGTTTGCCTTTCTGGAGGCTCATTGTGATATGAATTTTACAAAGAAAAAGGAGAAAGTACTTTAAGGTTTTTATCTTCCTAAGACTTTTTTCCAACAATATTTTGACCCAATAGAAAAATCTCTTTCAACCTTGAGTGTGTCTTCCAGTATAGATAATGACAACAACTGAAACTATGTTTAAAAATCGCTGAGTAGTTTATCCCAGTACCTAATGATGTCACTCATCATGTCGGAGTCTAATTGAAACCAAAAATAATAAATTAGAACAGACGATGATTTTACAGTATCTATGGCTTGGGCTTGACAGGGACGCTAAGTGTCATACCTCCTATTACACTTTGTCATTGAATTCTATATGGCTCAAGTGTGAACAAGGAAAATGGACTTACACTAAGATTTCATAATTTTTGTCTTTAATCATCTGACTCAAATATATAACATTAATTTATATATATAAATTATCTGACTCTCATATATATAACATTAATTTGCCTACGTACAAGTACAAATTCAGTCAATGAAAAGTGAGGGCAAAAAAATCTCTTTCTATGGTGACACAAACTTTGTTGTGGGTAGCTTCTTGCACCGACGGGAGTGAAACAATAAATTTAAAACTGTCATTCCTGAATTATCTAGGATATAGCCAAGGTGGCACCCATCTCCTTCATCTTATCCAGTAAATTCATAAATTCAGAATCAACAGCTATACTTATTGAATCACTAGAATTCATTTGAAAATAATTTCAAAAGTGCTCTACTTATAATTGCCACCTATAAGACACTCAAGTGACAGGTTTGCTTTAAGTAGTTGGCAAACCAAAATTAATTCCCACATTTGTTTACAAGACAATAGGATGATTAAATTTATATATCAATCTTTTTGCTTTTTTTTCCCAATAAGTCACCTGTGACTTGAGTGGAGGAGCATAAAGTTCAGAGGCAAGAAGTTAAAAGTAGTCTTAGTTTTTCGTTTCAAATGTCTGTGAATCTTTGTAGATGATTTTTAATTTCGATTCATTCAGGGCACTCTGCTAATACAGTGATTTTCTCTTTGAAAGTCCTTAACCACAGTGGCCATTTGCAGCTGATGATTTTTTTATATAAATAATTTATAAAGCCACTGTACATTTTATACTTTTACACTGAAAGAGAGAACAGCGTTGCATCTTAAACTCTATTTACAAATTTACCTTGGCAGACCCTCTTTTAGCCAATAGGAAATAATGTTGCATATTTAATTTGCTCTTTTGTTACAATGGGGCTGAGGTTAGTTAATTTCAATTTTTGATTTCAAAAGCTATCAAATATGGCTCAGATGAGAAATCAATTTTTCTCAGCTGCCTCTGTTTTTGTTATGGGAGGCCTCCCATTGGCTGGAGGTGAGGCATGTGACGTGGCAAGAGATTAGTTCACCAGACCCCGTGTTGCTGCCACCTCAATTACTGCCTGCCTCTTGTAATTTAGCCTTATAACACCTAATTTCAAGACAGAACTCATATTTAATTCATGAAAGCTTCCACAAGAGTAATTGTGAAATAAATTGCCATCGAAGATATCCATTTGTGACTCATTTTAATTTTGTATGCTAGTAGCATGCTATTTATTCTACTTGTTTAACACTTCGGCACAAACATTTTTTTTTTTTAATATTGAACTTTAGGCACTGATAGCTGCATCCTTTGCACCATTTTCCAACATGGCATCATCATCCTTGTAGAGACTTCCTTTCACAAAATTTCCACCCAGTAGCATTCCAAAAGGTTGTTAAAGTCGAGAATTTATAGTCTCGTAATTATCGAATGTGATGTTATGATCTGAGAAGAACTTTAAAAGTAGCAACTAAAATCATAAATAATAGCAGATAAATGGTAGTTTGATGACAAGGATCATTCAAAGGGCCGAGAAATAAAGAGTTTAAATAGTATTTTAAACAAAGGCATTCATTACACATATTGACATTTTCATTTCAACATCAGTATGTATTTTAAAATTCTTGAACCAAAACATGTATATTGCCCGTGTATACACACCATTTTGTCCTTTTCCTCCCTGTTGCTATGCCAACAAGGTGGGTGAGGCCTTCTCAACTGCCAAACTCAGCTGTCATCCCTTCACCCTAAAAGCCTTATAATTGCTTTTATTTGCATACGACAATTAGGCAGGATGGCTCACAGCGAGAAAAACCAACCTTTCTCTCCCCAAGTGCACACAACGCCAGCCTGTAATTTATAAAAGATACGCGCCATGTGGTGGAGCACTAAAATAGAGTGATGAGTCCTTTCATCTGATTGTAAGCCATTAACAAAAGAAAACATCCCCTTTCAGGCTATAAAAAATGCCTATCTGGTGTGAACCTGCAAAATCACAAAGTTCCCCCCCCCACCTCTCCCCACGTAGACCCTTCACATTCATTATCACATTGAACTCAAAAAGAGTTCCAGTGAAAGAGTTACATTTGGGTGTTTATGAGTAATGGGGTACAAATAAAATCCACACTGGGCTAAAATTGCATCCAGAGCAGTTAATGTTTTCTGGTCGTTCTTTTTTTCTTTTGCCTTTTCTTTTTTAAAACCTTGTTTTGCATCACGTTGCATGTTGAAATGTCATATTAATATAGTCATTATTACCCTTTTTCTTCAGTGAAACCATGACAGGATTTTCCAATCAGCATTCATGTCTGTGAAAGCTCAAGTCAGGAGGAATGCGAATGGTTTAAATCATCCTCTGTTTTGGTTTTCAAAAGGTCTTCAAAAATTAGTGTCTAGTGTAAAAGGTCAAAACATGGTTGGAAATCATTTTAGTGATTTATTGTCATCGTTTGTCCTGGTGACTTTAATTCTGATTATTAAGATATTTTAATTTTATTCTTCTATGCAGCATAGAAACCTAAGATCAAATTTTAAACAGATTACCTTTAAGTAATATTTTAAGTGACCAAGTAGGCTGAAGGGTTTTTCCAGCCTCTTAGAGTTTGTGCCGAGAGAAGTTTTCACTTTGCAGAATACGCATCAAATTTGAACTTAATTTCCTCTAAAGTGTCCTTGCTTTAAAACTGCTATCTATAACACTAAAATTGTGACCCATTTCTTTCTCCAAGAATCTTGAAAAAAGCAGTTGGCACTCCATTTTTATCCATCACCTCCTGAATATATATTGATCATATAAGCAATTTGAGTCCACGATCTGTAAATGGATAGAACCAATTACAAATCACACAGCTTTGCCTTCATTTCTACGTGTTAGAGGGGACTGTAGTTAAAAGAACATCTTGCAATATTTTGTCAAGATTGAATTCTTTAACTGAGTTTTTAGTCAAACTCTCACAAATAAGTTATAATGAAGAGTAATCTGCTAATGTAACACAACATAAAAGTAAAGAGAAATGTAAGGATCACTACCAAAAGATCGGTAAAATTAAAACCAGACATCATCTGATCAAAAAAGTAAAATTAATATAGAAAATTATGAAAATATAGACTTAATAAAGAGGTACATGATAAACTCAAAATGGGCACAAGACATGAATAACAATTCACAAAAGAAAAGCTTAAAATGACAATTAGGGTGCAAAAAGTGCTGAACTCACCAATAAGATAAGAAATGCAAGTTAAGATAAAAAATGCAACCTAAGTTTCCGCTTACTTGAATGAAAACATGAAAACTGAATGATAATGCCTAATATCAGCGAGGACACGGAGTCACAGACTTTTTGATATACATCCCAGTAATGTGTAGACTGTTACTGCTCTTCCAGAGGACACTGGGCACTGTGCAATGAAATGTTTAATACGTGTGCTATTTGACCCAAGAACTACGCTTATTTAAAAAGACGATAATAATCCTAAGGTAATAGAGAGGAGGTTTTGCATGCAGTTTGCTGTTTTATTGACAAGAAAATTTTGAGGCTAGTCAAAGACGCTTTAAATAAATTATACTACAGACCTATGGTGGAATATCAGTCAATCATAAAAAATATTGATACAATGGCTTTGTTTTTATTAATACTTTATGTATACAATTATATGCATACATGTACATAAATATGCATACACATATATTTAAGTGAAACAAAGAATATATTACAATTTATAATTCCATTCATGTAACTACAGACATAAAGATCTTGCCTGTTAGGAATGATAGTAAAGTGAAGTAGAAAATTAGTTACTTTTTCTGTATTACTTAAATTCACAAAAAGCACAACTTTGAGGGAGCAGATACAGTTGTGTGCAGATTTTCAATCAGTAGTGTTTTATTTTTAGGCCAACATGTGTTGAAACTTTCACAACCTTTTTCTTTTTTTATTCTGAAATCACAATTTGCTTTCTTGCTCTTCTCCCAAACACTGTCTCTAGCTTGCTGTTCCTCATCTTTTATCTACAGTACCCAACTACCATTGTAATAGAATTTATCACTATGTTAAAGATTTATTCAAGAGGGATAAGATGGTACTATAATGATCTTGAATCGAACTTGGTACTTTCCTTCCACAGTTATTGATATTAATTGAGAAATAAAGGGAAAGAAAGATATTTCCACTTCTGAGGAGAGGATTTCCCATATCAAGAGAAAGTAGACAAATCCAAAGAATAGGAACCTCACATGAAAGTATAGCTCTACTCTGTCCCACTGAGTAACAGTCTATTTACTCTTGGGCTTCCTTACAGTTATAGAAAATTTTAGTAAGCACTGAATAAATTGCTGTCATGTCGATGGGATGAAACTCAAAACACTGGACTCAGTCAGGAAATTTCACAGCATACACTGTTTATTAATGCTAGACTATAGCATTATGGGCAAACTTTAAGAATTAAGATAGTAGTTACTTGCAAAGTGAAAGGAAAAACTTAACTATTTTTCTGGATAATTCAGCATACAGTTATGAAGGCCTTCACACAGAAATAGCCAGGTGTTTGAAGCAAATGTATTTTACAAATGGTTGAGTTGGGTTAGGGGTGGGATTGTTTGTTTTTGCTAGACATACCCGAATTTTTTTTTTCTTTGTTTCATTTTGCTACTTACAATTGTACTGAGACCACAAATATTTAGAATCTCAAAATAAAAGAATTTGGAGAAAACTAACGTTCGGAAATTCATTTCTGTTGGGAACATGAAATTAAAAAATGCAACACTATTCTTGAAAAATGCATCCTGCATTTGATTGACACACATATAACCTCTTAAAAATGAAACAAAGCCTAATATCACAATTAATTTAAAGCATATGTGGCATTTAGGATCTCCTTTTGTCTCAGAAAAGATGAATTTTTCATGCTCTTATTTTTTAGGTCCTACAGAATATGACAAATTGTTGGAAAGATAGGGGAAGGTGAAAATTTTTTTAGAAGACAGCTCTGAAGTCTAGAATATACACCTTTAGTGAAAGAAAACATAGGGAAGTGGATTTTAAAAAATATACACAGGTGAAGTTTCTTAAGAGTATCCCTAGTTTGCTCTTTAATGATTGAACACATTTATGCCACTCCTCACTTTGTAGCTCCATCAAAAATAAAAATAAAAAAGTGCCATACCACCTGCCGTACCACTCTGCTTTTGTTACAAAGTTTGGAGATAAGGTAAATTCTCTACTTGTAAGATTGTAAGAAATATAACAAATGCATTTTGAATACATTTGGAGAAAGGGAAAAATTCTTTATCTGCATTCCATACAAATTATTTACTATTTCCTTTAAAAAGACGTTTCAAAATTATGAGTGTTATCTTAAGAAATGATGCATAAATTTTGTAATTTTCCCTTATACATCAAATATTGTTCTTGAGATGAAAGATACAAATGGGGGAGCATCATGAGAAGAATGCTCTATGGGGCTGCTGAATTTTGTCTATTGTCTGCTTCTTCTAAGCTGCTTTTCATCAGTGACTGGGGCAGAGGAAGGTGGTAACGGTGACTCAGTGACTGTTCACTGCCTTGGAAACATAAAAGTCTGATCACTTTCCATCAGGAGTTATACATACCCGTATTGTATTATTAGGGAACCTATTTCCAGAACAGACGTACAAAATGTAGCCCAGGATAGTTTCTTCACAATTATGAGCAACTATTATGCATTATTATTTTTCATTATGATAGTGGTTCCAATCAGATCATATCAAGGAAGAAATAGCTTATGCTTCTCTTTTTCAAGGATGGACTTTAGCTCATTGTCTGATAGGATTTCTGTTCCAGCGTGTGTTGGGCGAATGCCTTACTTAAATCAAGATGCCTTTGGAAAAACTACCCAGGCGGAGTATTATTCCTTTTGACTGTAGTCTCTCTGCAGATCTTTTTTCTCTTTCTTTTTTATCTCTTTTTTTTTATTTTCTCCCTACAGTCTGTAATAAAAAGGGACACATGGACAAGAACTCTAAGTCTTAAATGAAATCTTGCTTGGAGTGAATATTCACAAGACATTAATAATAAATTTGGAGATGGGTAAGCTGAGGCTGATTCCTGGCTTCCTTTTGTACCTCGGCCCCTGTTCCGTGAACCGCAGAGTTGACACTGACACTTTTAGGGAACAAAGTGTCTCCAGCACTACGTCTCCCCCCTCGATTCAAACCTCATCTGAGAACTCCTGAAATGAAGCTGTCACTCAGGGCTGCTTGGGGACCTGTCAGCAAAACATTGAGCCTTTTCATTTTGATGGGTCAGCCTGCAATCCCCTTGAAAGAGAAGTCCGTGCCACCGTGGTTTTTCTTTCCACAGGAATTCTGAATTCTAATGAAACTTCAAATCGCTCAATAAAGGCAGGGGCACGAGGAAGTAATCCAACGCAGATCTGAGTGAAATTTGTATTTTATCTTTTTTTTCCCAGCCCATTATTCTAATCGCTTAGGTGGTTCACAAAGGGTTGGTTTGCTGGGCAGGCGCAAGAGGAATGAGGTGTCCTTTGTCTTGATGCTACACTGAGATTAGGTAGCAGCTCTCTGAAAATGAAAGGCCATGGCTCAAATTTCCTTGGGTAAATATCCATCCACCTATTGTAGTTTGCACCTACAGTGCCACGCATACGTTTCTAATGTGCACCGGGTGAATAGAGATGAGATAAATTATCATTAGCATTATTTGTTGGTTTGTTTTATTCGTGTGTCAGTGCAACTCAAAAACATCATGTGAACCATTTTCCGAAAATGGAAGAAAATAATGTTGCTACTCTTTACTTTGTGATCAGAAAGCAAGTGTACTTCAGAATTAGCTTCTGAGGAGCACCAAGTAAATGATGATTTTCATTATCCGCTTTTAAGGATGTTCACACTTAGAGATACTTGCGTTGAGTGTCATATACTGCTCATCCATTGCCCTTTTTTTTGTTGAAAAGTGATCGCTGAAACTTCTACAAAGGAGTCTCAATGTGATTGCCCACTAAATTCTGTTTCTTAGCATACTTTTATAGTGTATGTTAGAATTATATTGCTAATTCATATGGAAAGAAAACTCCTCAGAAGTTCACCAATGAAAGTTTTTTTTTTTACCCCATTCCCAGTATGTTTATATAGGGGATCTATTGCATTTCTGGCTCATTTAGAAAAATATTACATATACATACATGTATATGTGTAATACATATATAATAAAATTATTCCATTGAGATGCACTACAAGTAACCTTTGTTTTATTATTTAACCTTCATAGATAGTTAATAAACATTTAAAATATTACCATGTCCATGCAACTATTCTACTATTGTGTTACTTAAAACCTAAGAGTAACCGATCCATATTATCTTCTTCTACCGTGACATATCACCCTAAATACATCAACTTCCTATCCTTTCACAGTCCAAAGAACATCTGTTATAACCCTAGGTGCTCATGTATCCAGACACTGATTGTGATTTTTTTCTCCAGTTGATAAAGAGCATGCAACAAGCCATTGTGTGTAAAACAATTCCCTCATACCCAATCTGATTGCTTATATTTGCTTGTATTAAAAGGAATATGTAAAGAAGTCAAAATTAAATATCTTTTAGTTATTTCCATGACATAATTTATTCTTTATACGTGCACTATATGAAAACAATGAAATATCCTGAAACAATGAAACATACTCTGCTAAGGAGGGAGAAAGAAGAAGAAAGTGGAGAAAAGAGATGAAGGAAGGTAGGAAGGAGGGAGAAAGACAGAGAGAGAGAGGGAGAGAGAAAAGTGAGAGACAGAGAAAGAAAAGAAAGGCAGGAATGAAAGGAAGGAAGGAAGAAGGGAGGGAGGGAAGGAGGAAGAAAGGAATAGGAGAAAGAAAAAAGAAAGAAAAGACAAAGGGAAGAAGGTAGAGAGGGAAGAAGGGAGGAGAGGAAGAAAGAAGGAAAGAAAGAACCATGAGCTACAACTTCTTGCTGTTTCCCCTTCTTCGTGTAATATTTGGAAATACTAGTACAAGCTCCACACCAAAGGTGGTCTGAATTGTAAACCCCTTGTTTGGATCAGATTGATTTAGACCATCAACTTAGGCTTTCCAGTGTCATTTGTATATTTCCTGTCTTTTTTTTTTCTCCAGTGACTGGTAAACATTTATACCTGCATACTGTCTCCCACACACGAATGAATCACCTTTTCTCTTGATTCAGGTTAAATCATTTATCAGCTGTAGACACACACGAACTAAGACTTTTGGAAAACTTTAAAATCAAACAGTTTAGAGCTTTTAAAACTATCTGATATAGTAGATACTGTTCTTTATAAACCTGCAATGTTATGAGCACTGAGTGGGACTTAATTATTTTTATATAACTTATTTTATTTTTATTGTGATTGAGAATATGCACCATAGAACATGCACTAATTCAACAACCTGTACATGTACATTTCAATGAAATTGATTACATGTTTCAAGTTGTGCAACCAGTCTCACCCTCCATTTCTGAATTGTTCCTCTGCAATTAATGAAAATCCCCTGTCCCAAAGCTTACCACCTAATGTTTTAAAGTTGCATTTGTCTGGGGGTCACTTCTACCCTGGCCCCTAGGGTCGCCATTAGTCGGATCCGACTCGACGGGACTTGGCTGGCTGCCTTGTCAATTTGATCCTATATAGATAGTTCTCAAAAAAAGCATAATGCAGAATTTGTTTACTTAGCTTAGCTAAAATATTTTCAGTTGAGTTGAGTTGAGTTTTTAAGAAGACTTCAGGGATATTTTTGTTTTAAAGTTCAAAGATTATCTCCCCCTAAAAACTATTGCCTAGGCTTTATTTTATTATTTGATGGTACTCTCTAAATATGAAGCATAATAAAGACCCAGTTGGAAAGTTTGTATTATATTTTAAACTACTTTATTGCGGCTAAAGAACAGTCTTCGAATGTGCATGCTCTATAATCTGCTCTAATACTCTGCATTGCTTATGGAAAATTGTAAATCGTTTTCCTTCATTTTAAAGAATATTCTCATTTTTAAAAGTCAAACAGTAAAACATAACTAGTGGCTGCTAGTTACCTATAGTCCCTGCTATATCTAATTCAACTTTTAGATTGTTACCTCTCTTCAGCATTGAGACAACTGGACTGCCTGTTTTAATCCTTACTTATTGCAGCAGAGACAGATAAAGTGTGGAAAAATTTATTCTCTGAAGCAAGCTAAAGAATAAAAGCAGTATACTTAAAACATTGACTGGTTACATCTGTGTTTACTTGTACAGAAGAATTTCTGAGCAACTCAATCTTCACTCCTTGTTGGTAAAAATCATTGTGCACCACCAGGGAATTCATTTCTGAAGGTTTTCAAACATTGCAAATGCAGAGAAACTTTGCCAGTTATTGCCATAAAATTACAGCAGTCAATTTAACAATATTGGCATGCAGCTATATTTGTGTTTGACTTAATTCTTCTAATCAATATTTTAATGGACAGTGGCTTAAATCACCCAAGTATGAACTAGACAAAAAACAGACTACTGGAAAGAAAACACTTGGATTTTACAAACTTGCTTGCTTCTGAGCACTTTTCTATTTAATCACAAATCTGTTGCTTTTTTCCTTTACAGAAAGTTTTGTTATACCAATCAAGATAGCCTTCCAGTTCAGCTTTTAGGCCAGTGAAACCTGGATCCATGTTTAGACTCTATTTGCATTATTGGTATAAGGGGCAACAGCGGTTCTGTGACAGAAGTCCCTTCTTCTATGCTGAAGATCCAGTTGAGTCCCCAGCCAATGCATGTCATGCACAATCACCATGTATCTGTCATTGGAGGCTTAAGTGTTGCTATAATGCTGAATAGCTTTCAGCAGAGCTTTCAGACTAACCTGAACAAGGAAGAAAGACCTGACAATCCACTTTAAAAAATCAGCCAATGAAAACATATGGATCACAACAATCAGGCAATTTTTCATTTTCTTGTACATGAAGTTACCACGAGTCAGAGACCAACTCCACAGAAGCTAACAACTGTTGCTGTAAATCATCTTACTTTACAGGAGTATGTTCCAGGTTTGAGGAAATACCCTGTGCAATTAATTCATTGAGGGAATAATGTACTTGCTATGTCTCCTGTACCCTAAAGAACTAGACAAGGAGAACTCTGACTCGGTTTCATACTCGTGAAGTAAAACAAACACAGCCTTCTCCAGTCCAACATACCCTCTAAGTCACAAGAAATGAGAAAGTACCAGGACGTGCTCTGAAGCTGAAGGCAGAAGATGCCATGTAAGTAAACAGTAGTTTCATTAATTGCCTTGAAATAGAAAATGCTGAGTTTAAGTCAATGCTACTTTCTTTGGAATAAACACTAAATATAACATCCAAAGTAATATGGTTAAAATTAACTTGCAGTTGCTTTTCAAGCTGGTGAGATACAATTAAAAATGGGTGATATTGCCAAATCTCATTTACTGCTTTCTTTCTTGTGAATAATATCTGTACATTCAGGTCTTCGTTATACCCCTCAGTGGCATAAGAATCCCATTGCATCTGCTGATTCTTGATTTTTATCAATGAGGAAAAAAAAAAGAAAACATTAGATTCACATGCAACATTAAACACCAAGATAATACAAGCCAGTCCTGCTGTAACAACCAACAACTCTGCCACCATTTTCCTCCCCGTCCACCGTTCCTGCACGTCCACCTGCTTGTGTGTGTGTGTGTGTGTGTGCGTGTATGTTTCTCTCGCTCTGACTCTAGTGTGCAATCTGTCTGTCAGTGACTGCTCACAGTATGCCAAACAGCATTGAATGGGTTAATTGGCATTCTGAAAAGGTAATTGTAAAGTGTAACTGGCAGGGTTATCGCTAGAATTGGGAGGTGGAATGTAGGTCTCCCACCCACTGGAGCCTCTTACATCTTGAAGAGCAGGGATGAAGACAAAAGAGATGCCACTGCTGTTTCTTGATTTTCCCTTTCAGCTGCAACTGCTAACCCCCAGCACTGTCTTTTGAATTTACTGTATCACGTCAGTAGTTACAGAAGAGTAGTATGGACTCTGTCCCGACTGTAGAATTACCTTGGGATTTGACTGTAGCATAAATACGTGTGGGGTTTTTTAATCATGCATAATGTATATGCATAGGATTTGTTTGGAGAAAAACTGCAGCATGACTGGAGTCTCCAAGAGACCAACATATTTTCAGATATTTCCATGACTTTTAGTGCAGAATCTTAAGTTCAGCAGGTCACGGGTAGCTGTAAAGCATACATAAATACCATTTACCTTAGATCGTGGTTACCACAAGCTCAAGCTGCAGCCAGCACAGGGAGTGTCAGCCACTGACAACCAGCACAATTCCTTGGTTGAGCTTGGAAAAGGAACTGTTTCATTTGGTAGCTAGAACACCTTGCATGTCTTTAATAAATGGATAACATGAAAGGGAGCTATTAATAGAGGATTTATAAATGTTATGGCAACCTACAGAGAAGTAAAAGTAACATATTTTCTGCATGTCTTAGAATATGTATCAATTTACCTCAAACCAGGATTAGGTGTGTGTTTGTAGAGGTTCACACACACGCACGCACGCACGCATGCACACACATATGAACAGATACTCAACTATCCAAAAACCAAAATAGACCCCTGCTGTCAAGTTGATTCCAACTCATAGTGACCTTATAGAACAGAGTAGAACTGCTCCATAGAGTTTCCAAGGATCACCTGGCACATTCGAACTGCCAACCTCTTGGTTAGCAGAAGTAGCATGTAACCACTACAACCACCAGTGTTTCCAATACTCAGCTATAAGCCCCCTGAAAACAAGGACTATGTCTCATTCATCTTTCTACACCTCACCGTACCCAATGCAGTGTTTTAACAGATGTTCAAAAAGCTTCACTGAATTCAGTGGTCATTCAAGATAAAACAGAATCAGAAAAATATATGTATTTATTTAAAATACTATGGATTGAGAACTTCAACCACAGCAGAAGGAAGGAAGGAAGACAGACAGACAGACCTACAGTAGTTCCAAATCCAGAGGGCTAAAATTAAGTACATAATGAGAACATGTTTTCTTATAGTAGTAGCAATGCACCCATTCTTTTCTTGATGCAGCAGGGGCATTATAAAAATAATATATACTTCTCAAACATATAAGGAATCTTTACTATAAAGAAAATAGATGATGTCAATCGACTCACTCCCTCATCTCTCTCACATCCTCCCTGTTCCATCTGCCTTCTGACCAAGAACAGCTCAGGAACAGCCCCATGACCTCAAGTATTGCTTGACTAGAAAGGAGAGCCAGAAACTTGGCACAGTAGGACTATGGCCATGTGGTTTCAGTTAGAGCCTTGGAATCTGGGCAATGTCACTCATTTGCACACATTCAAATATACACATATACACTCACACATACAGCATACACACACAAGCACACATGCCATCCCACTGGGAAATCCTGAATTGGCCGTCCCCCTCTGCAGCATCCTGCCACAGCGCAGGCATCCATAACAGCTCCAGCTTTCTCTCCTGCAGGCAGTTTCCTTCCGTTTTAGGAGAAACAAAGTGGGGGAGTATTGCAAAGGATCAATACCTCTTCTGGTACAAACGGAAGGGTGAACAGAACTGTATTCATTTTGGGCTATGAAAATTGCTCCTTTTTACCTCACCCTCCTTGCTTTTTATAAAAGAAATCTCAATTAATACTCAATTAGTATAATTAGTACCAATTTACAGTGACTTCAATAACTTGGGATAATTTCATTTAATCTATTTCATATCCGTAGCCAATATTACAACAATAAACAGTTGCATTCTTTTTTGGGGGGGATGGGTGGAGAATTATTTACCCACTTCTCCTGATGGGAATTCATTTCCAAGCATTGCTATATGTTCCCTGAACAGGTATTCATTTAAATGGTTTCCCATGGAATTCTGTCAGCACGTGGACCACTGCTTCCCCTTTTGCCTTATGCATCTTTACTTACTTGTGCCCAGGCCTAATGCAGTATAATTGAAATAATTTTATTGTCTGGAGCTATTTATTCTAATGTTTCAATGACAGAAAATACTGGTCAATTTGACAAGTTAATATGACTTCAGTGGTCATTTGAACTCCTTTAAGGCATTGGGTGCTAAAATGACTTGTCACCTCCCTTCACCTGTGAACGGAATTCAACCAGTACATAAGGTTGCAGATAGGGGGAGGGTGGCAAGAAAGTTCTCCCTCTCCTCCTCCCCCAAAGAGCAGTTCTGTCAAGAATAATTGTAAGTTTTCATAATTGATTGAATCCAAAAACCGAAAAGAAAAAAAAATCACCATCTAGTCAACACTAAGTCATAGCAATACTGTATAACTATAAGACAGAGTAGAACTGCCCCATATGGTTTTGGGAGTGGCTGGTAAATTCCAGTTTCCAAACTTTTGGTTAGCAGGCAAACTTTTAAGTACTGCACCACCAGGATACTGAACCTTTTCTCAACAGCAGGATCCTTCTCAAAAGCAGCGCTTGACTCTCCTATTTGCCACCTATGTTACAAGCCCTAAACTTTGTGTCTCATATTCTTTACTAAAGACTTGACCAGTTTTGTCTCTCCATTTATGATTCAATGAAATAATCTCCTTAAAAATATTGACTTTTTCACCAAGGAATCAAATAAGGTTTGTCTCTATTTAGGAAGGCATTTCAAAATCTTTTTTAAGAAATGAAACACTGGCGGTGTAGTGATCAAGAGCTAAAGGTTCTAACCAAAACGTTGGCAGTTTGAATCCACTGGGCACTCCCTGGAAATACCACGGAGCAATTTTAACTCTGTCCGTTAGGATTGGAATCAAATTGAAACCAGTGGGTTTGGGTTTTTGTGTCTTCTTTAAAAATAATAATAATAACATAAAATAAACAGCAGCAGCGGTTCTGGATTTATTTAGTACACTCTCATACAACAGGAATTTCAGCAGAAACGGTTTTGCAAGTTAGCAGAGAAAGCTCTTAGTTATCTTTTTTTGCCTACTTTTGAGCTGTTTCTGTGTGATCTTAGAACTGGTTTATTTAAATGGAACATTTTATATACACTTTAAAGTATAGTAAAAAAAAATCCACTTTTTAAACTAAATAGCTTATGAACTCAGTTTGTCTAAATAGATTCAGAACCACACTACAGGACCCATGGTCACTGTTTATATAGTTTTCCAAGAAAACTTGATTCTAATGACCTCTGAGAGGGCTTCATCAGGACTTTTCTTGTAATGATGAAAACTCTCTGTACAATTTGGGGAATGATTTTATTTCTCTTGAAAAATATTTTTTAAATATTTTATCTTTTCTTGGAGAAATTAAATTTAACTTTGTTTGCTTAATTGGCTGGAACCCTCCAGCCATCTAAACACACTGACTATAATTCTAGGCTGCTGTGACCACAAATATGAGAGCAGCCTCCTGTTCCCTGTATTCCACTGGACAGGGTCTCAGATTGGCTGGCTGTGGCTCAGCATTTTGTTTTTTTAATCTTCTAGCTTTGGTTTTTGAAAGATTCATACTCCTCAGCTTTGCAAAAGTACCCTACTTCATGGGATCAATCCCTAGGACAAAAGAATGTAGCTAAAGTCATGAAAAGCGTAATATTGAGCATAAAAACTCAAAAACAATTCATAGTTTACTTAAAATGCTGTTTCTGTACATCTGATGTTGTTTCAAAAATATGAAATCCAATGGAAATTGCAACAAACAAATAAGAATAAGTTTACCTCTTATCAGCCCCCCAAATAGCTACAAACCAGCCTATGGATGGATGTTTGAGAATATGTATTTAAGATTTTTTAATAAAAACAATTTCATGAGACTCATTATTCAGAATGTGATGCTCTGTGGTTCTAGATAAAGGTGACTATTTTCTCCTTTAACATTTTTTCCTTTTTCGTCATGCTCATACCTTCAATATGAAGTGTATGTTTGCAAAAAAAAAAAAAAAGAAAAGAAAAAATGTTCCTCAGAATAGAAGGTGGCCTAATTATCAAAAGGAATGGCCTTCTTGCCTGTGATGAGCTATTTGTGTATCAAGTCCTATAACTGTGAAGGATCTCAGACACTGCAAAAGGGGGAAAAGGGGGAGAAAAAAATCAAAGTATTCAGTCAAGGTACTTCAGAGAGACTATGCAAAAAGGAAGTCTAGTTTTAGAGCCCCTAGAATTCTTGACCAAAGAAGTAGTTAGTCCCAGGCCGACATCAAAAGAAAGCCACGTTCTATATCACCGCTAGCCTCCTCTGTGATGTTTTGCCCTTAGTTTCAGAATAACCAGAAGTCAAGTTAAAAAGAAAAAAAAAAGAATAGTCTATCCCTTTAAAATTAGATCATTGCCTTGTATTAATATGCAGCATGAGTTGTCAATTGACCAAGCAACAAATGTACTTCCTCATATCCTCATTTTCACTTGTATCTATGAATATTTTAAAACCCTAATGTGCACTTGGCCGTTTGGGTTTTAAGGGAAGACTTACCACAGTGTAAAACCCTTCATTTTTATCCCTTAGCTGAGGGCTTCTTTTTCCTTTTTCCAGGGTGTCATTAAAAATCTGATGCCAAGAGCTGGGACTTGGCAAGGTTTGCAATATAATTTGCAATCTGCAGTGTTTGCTGGCTAGCCCCCACCTGCCCCCCCCCCCCTTATTTTTTCTAAATTTTTTCCCCCTTACCAGCCTGCGTGCTAGAGTCAATAGGGGGCATCGCTCATCTGTCTAAAAGAAAAATAGCAGCATACTAATTAGAATTCTATTTGCCAGAAGCCTCGGAGTTGCTGTGCTTATAGATTTCAAGCTTCTTTTGTTTGAATTAAATTGCGAACTTTTTTTTTTCCCCATCCTTCTTTGCAGAAGCAGGAGAGCTCGCGAGTGCCTTATTTGATTGAAGGGGGTAGGGGGAGGTTGCGCAAGGGAAGAGCCTTAGCTGTAGAAATGCTGAGGAAATGTCAGAGTTGTGTTTTAAAATGCCTGGTGTGTTTTTCAGATGCTGAGTTCTGTCTTTCGGCAGAGTTGTGCTGGGGGGAAATGGTGGGAAGGTGGAGAAGTTCAAAGGGCAGAGGCTGGTGCTGGAGCCAAGGCCCGCAACTCACGGTCCTGGCTTGATGCTGAGATTCTGGAGAAGAGCTGATACACGCTTTCACCCGCGCAAAGCCAGATGGTGCTTGCTCAGATAAAAGCCTTGGGATGGGATCACAAAGCTAGTTCATAATGGAGCGCACAACCTCTCTCATTCGGTCTGTTAGATAGGCCTGTGGATGGGAGAATGGCAAGGCCTGACAAGATGCAGTCAGACAGGTCATATTTAATATTAATTTGCTTTTTTGACCCTTTAATAAAGTTCTCACGGTCCCTTATTAAAACGTCAGAATTTCCCACAAAGAATCTGAAAATAATGTCCATGTTCTATTTCAAAAATAAACCACAGCAGAAAATACTGGGTTCCAGGAAAGTACCCAAATGTTTTGCTGAAGAATGTGCAATGATTCAGCATAATCTCATTGTCAGAAGTGGCCATGTAAATCAGATTTTATTCCTTAATCCTATCAAGTCCTGAAACTAACCAAAAGAAAGCTAAACCTATGAATCCAACCTTGCAGGTACTTAGCAATTTTGCTCAGATTTAAGCTAATATGAAGGCCTATACCCAAACCCCCCCCCCAAAAACAAAAACAAATCCAGTGGCATCGAGTCTATTCTAATTCATAGCAACCTTATAGCAGCTCATTATTGCGTCAATTGTCCTTTGAAGCCCAAGAAACAAGAAACATAGGCCCTGTTGAAGTCTTCTGTACATGGCAATGAAATTTACAGTCCAAATGCAGTTGTCTACAAAATGAGATGTTCTGTACATGAAGAAGTGAAGGCAAAGTTACATATAATAAAACCATATTGACTGTTCTGAAATAAAGAAACTGGGGTGCCTGTTTTTAAGTAATTTTATTATGATGAAAATATTTTGTTAAAAGTAAAATAGGTTTTTTTTTGCACAGTGTAGAATAGAAACTAGGTCAGATGATGCAGAGCCTTACTGCCCTCCTGCCCCCACAACTAAGTATACCTCTTCCTGCTTGTTTATATAGAGTATGAGAGCTCACAAAAGTACTGAAAACTCAAAAAAATCTTCATGAACCAAAAAAATAATAACAGTAAATGAAGAATACCCTTGATTGTTAATACTAACTTATCAGCTAGTTAGTGAATTTCTTTTTTCTTTATTATTATACAGTTTAACTCAAGAGAAAGTGTGAGATCCTATTCTGCTGGACTTTTGTATTACATGGTAGCTTGTTCGAGGATAATTGCTGACCAGAAGATCTGTATGGACTACATGTGCTTACAAATGTTAGTAAAACATTTCTTGGGGTTGACTCTTTATTGAAGGAGTTTTGAGGTCTGGATCTTACCTAAGCAATAACTTATTTTGTACCTGCTTTCCCAGAAGCCAGTATTTTAGAATATTTAGAAATCATGGTTTCCCATACTTGAAATAGAACATTTTAATTATATGTGTATCCTTTTCCCCTTATATATAGTCCTTTAAATTTCTTAGTAGTCGTGAAAGCTGAGAAGCAAAATACTAATGTTTACAGTATCATGTAAAGCCCAAAGTCAACTCTGCTCACATCTCTTTGAATTACTTTTCCAGTTTTGAGCCTCTAAGAATCTAGTCCTCTTATCTGCTCTTGTTATAAAAAGTGGCAGGAAGCAGAGTGGCAGAATGACCCACAAGATGGCACCTGTCACAGGGGCTTTCTCCTGTATTCTGCAGGCCAAATTTTGTTTGAACTGGCCATGACCTCTGTCATATCCTCAATTTCTCTCCACTCTTGGCTGTACTTCTTAATCCCCTTCGTGCAGGTGGAGGCTGTTTACCCAGTCTCGGAAACCTTTTCCTTCAAGAAGCCAAAGTAAAACTTTAATTTGAAATCTGGGCTCAGAATTATGCAGCTGGAGCAGTGACAGCCTTTTGGACCAGGGGCTTGCAACAGTGGTGTTCTTGGACTTGGAGTCAGGGGTGGAAATGACTGCTTTAAGATTTCTATTTTCCCTGTGGCATTGCCCTGACACTCGAAGACTCTGGGCCTAAAGGTGAGGGAGCTGATTGGACAGCTAATGAAGCTGAGCGTATGCTTGTAGTTTCTTTCAAGGCAAGTGCCTGTCAAAAAGATAAAAAGAAAGTCTCCTCAGCCTAGCCTGGTACACTTTAACTCTGGTTCCAGTGACACACGTATCTATACAGATAAAATCCAGGTTCTTAGTTTGCAAAGGAGTCGGAGACCTTAGTAAAGCAAAGGAAGTTTTAGGAGAACCACCAGGCTGAAAAGAGAAAAAAAAGACTCTTTTCTCAAGATAACAAACATTCAAGTAATTTTATAATGTGCTTGGCAAGTTAGAGGCTATTTACACTTCTCTGGCCACTAAAATGATGACTTGGAAGAATCTAAATATTCACACATTTGTTAAAGAAATAATTTCGTTTGAGTGTATTTAATCAGTCCACATGTGCAAAAAAGATTCTTAAACCATGCTGTCCAAAGGTTAGTTTTAGTATCAGAACCGTGAAACATCTTTAAATGTTAAATTCATTAACTTATTAATACCAGGATAAGGAAGAATATTACTTTATCATTATTCTTTGCAATGAATTCACTTCAAATAACAGAGAATTTAGTCTCCTATTAATTAACTACGTCATTCAAAATAATTAAAAGTCAGGCTGGAACAGGGACAGAGCACAGACAGGACGTGGGGGAGGCAGTTGCTCATCTTTACTAGAGCAGTGACCCTGGTGAGGGCCCGGAATGCTGACAACTTCCCTGGACCAGCAGCCTCTGCCTCTCTCCACCTCTTTCTGTATCCCTGCCTTGCAAGTCACAGAGGGGATCAAAGGAGCTTGCCACCAGCAAGGCACAGTGACCCACTGTGTGATTAGATACAATGACAAGCCCTTGTCTGTACCCTTCAGCTCCTCAGGCAGGGATTCTGGGGCTGCCCAGCACCAGGGTCTCTTCCGTTAAGTTCGCTCAGCATTTCAGCAGTAGCACTAAAAAGCATCTTGAAGCATTGTAATTAAACTCACCTACAGCTGGTGTAATGAAACACATAAAAGACAATGCACTGCATGTCAAGGATAGTTACTGTTTGTACTTTTTCCCAATCGTTTTTTTTTATTTTTAAACAATTATTGTTTTCCTGTGTTTCCTATGTGAACACCATTACTTCTGCTTCTTTTAAGTACCATCCTGCTCATGTGGAAGTCATCTTCAAGGTCAGCCAGTATACATTAATCCTGCCTTAAGTAAAAAATTGCTCCTCATGATGGAAATGACAGGCCTGTACAATAATGCATGAAAAAGTCATTCATTATTTATTTTTTTAATAAAAAGTAATGCACTGTCTTTTTGTACCTTATGCAATTGCTTTATGAAAACACTAATAGGTGTGTTCATGTATGTATGTGTGTGTGTATTATAATACAAGTACTATCTCCTATAATACGCCCTTGTGTTTCTACTTATTTTACACTTTCTGGACTGGAGCAATAAAAAAGCCAAAAGCCAAGTGCCGTCGATTAAAAATAAACAAATAACATTTTTACAGCACTGAAATGGAATAATGTTGAAATTCTTTCTTCAAATTTGCCTCCTGCTTGCCTCTTGCGTTCGATGCTGCTCGTCTCCCAGTGGATGAGGCTTTTCTTTTCTTGCCTGAGAGACTGAGCCATGCAAGGAAGGGGAGGGGCAGTAGCAGACAGAGGCAGTCAGGAGAAGCTGGGATCTTTGCTGTGTGTGCGTGTATCTGTCTCTAAGTAGGACTTCAATATAATTCCAGGCGACACTCCTCTTCCTTTTGAGCTAGGCACAAAAACAAGCTCATGAAATCAAACAAGAGGGCAAGAGCTTATCTTCCCTCAACAAATTTATCAAGAGAGAGTTTGTGGTGGGCTTACGAAACTGTCATGGAGGGGACAAGGTAAGGATCAAATGTACTGTTGAGTAAGGAAATGAAGCACAAACTTTGCCCAGAGCTTGGGGACAATGATGCTCAAAGATTAACCCACCCTCTCAATTAACACCTCACATGAAAATCCCCGCAAGGTCATGGGATCTATGCTTCGGTGCGGTCAATCAGCGCCGCCCGCCTCCATACAAACCGAGATCGAATGCAGAATTAACACCGGTCCCCAAGCCCTGGCTCACAGACTCACGTCAGATTAAGCCCTTGCACAGAGAAGATATGAAAAGCGTTTCTAATTAGGGTCTGAGGTTACTGGTTAAAATGCAGTCGAGCAGTCTACCAACCATTCTTCTCCTTTTTTATGATTTTAATTAAACTCAGATACTATTTAATTCCTACCTGCATAGATTTAGTGCTACTTGAATGCAAACCTGATAAAGAATACTGCTGATCCCCACTTAGCTGCCACAAGGACTTATTAAAGAGGGGGTGACTGTCTCCAAGATCTTCCATGAGTCCCTTTACAATAATTACTTTTCTATCAAATGAAAAGCATAATATTTTTCTGTAAATAGATTTTTTTTTTCCTTATGAAACTTTGACTTCTCTACTCTCTTGACAAAACTGTAATTACAATTTCCCTGTAGGGGTTACTTTGCCATCAAGCTCTCCATTAGAATGCTCTTTCTTGCACACGAAAGCTCTGTTTCCTCATGTCTTACAGAAACTTGAGAGGCATGCTAGAGAATTTTTCATACAAATGTTGTCACTAATTAGATGTGGATGCATTGCTTCTGTATGTTAAAATGTAATTGGCCAGACCTATTTGAATTATCACGAATTCTGCAGTGTGTCTAAGGCCTTCTACCATTGTCTGATTAGTAGTCCAGAGCCTCAGTAACAATTTTTAATATCTGTGGTGACCCTGAAGGCCTTAAACAACATCTTTGGCATACTAAAGCCTTGTTACTCCAAAGCAGAGGTCTGAATAATTCAGAAGATTTGCCCTCATGGAAGAATTTGGGCCTTGGGATTCCACAATCCATATGCTGGTTTCCTTTGTATGACCTTTTTATAACTCTCTCAACGGTGGTTTTAAATAACTATTGCTTCAAAGATAGAGTTCTAATATCTTGTTGGAATAATAATATTATCCAAATAAATTCTAATTTTAAGTAACTGTAGCATAACAACTGCTTAACCTATCAACAGCATCATGTAACCTTAAGCTCACCCATCAACTGAGTAGAAGTTAAGATATATTATTGCATTTGATTTCTGAGGGGGAAGAGTGGAGATTTGTCATTTTTGTTACAGAAAATAACCCAGAAAACAGCAGAATGTGCTATCATTTAAGACTGTATTTTACATTTAAGGAAAATCATTTTGAATAAATGATAATATGAGGAAATGTGCTTAAGACGTTAACTGGTTTGACATCAGTCTAAACAGCACATTTGAAAAAAGTTTGGAATCTTAAAATTTAAAAGAGCTTTTTTTTTTTTCCAGTTGCCATTGGGTTGATTCTAACTCATGTTGTCCCCACATGTGTCCGAACAGAATTGTGCTCCTTATGATTTTCAAATGGCTGAGTTTTCAGAAGTAGATTCCAGGCCCTTTTTCCAAGGTGCTTCTGTATGAATGCTACCCCCCAAAATTTTCAGTTAGTTAGCTGCACATATTAACTGCTCAGGAGCTTGTACCACTTGTGCACTTGTACCGCTCAGGGACTTCAAAGAGCTTTAGGAATGGTGAAATCTGAAATGTTAAGTGATGGCACTAATGTATTCCAGCGAAACTAGGGCTACAACTATTGACTTTGTTTTATTCCTCGTAAGCCACTGACTGTTAACACAGAGGTACTCAGAAATGGCTGCACCATCAAGTAGAGAAGTTAATACTGTGGCACCATGGTGTTAACAGTTATGTTTTATGCTGTTTTCAGAAATACACTGGAAGTTGCTTTGGATTGCACTATGAAGAGCTAAGTCTTAGACCAGACATTTTATCTGTGATCTTGGGCATAGGGCTGCTGAGTCAGCAAGCGCAGTTTGCTCCCGTCTGGATGGCAAGTACAAGCATTTTGGGGTGCAAAAACATGTCTCTATTGTCATGGAACACTCAGTGTCTTCTTAGTGCCTCTCCTCTTTGTCCCCTCTTTCCTGTCCCCGCTGCTGACGGTCTGTGTCCCTCATTAACTACCTGTCATCCGTATTATCGCAAGAGCCTTGCCACTGGTCTCTTCCTTTGTGATATCTTTCTCTTCTATTACATTCCTTTTTCAGTCAACAGTGTTTTCTCCCTAAAACATAGATTTTATCTGTTCATAACCACACATGGTTTCCATTTCCTACAGAATACCTTCACATTTGTTCCCTACCAGCTTCTTAAAAGCATATCTATTATAAACCTCCACTAAGCTATCTTCCAATCCTGCCAATACAGTCATAGAAACATGAATGCACCCTAAATTTTCCTACTTTGAGATTTTAAGCGGCAACATAGCAATGTAATAAAGAACAGATTAGCATCCTTATTACCATACTTCCTAGCCGAATGACTATGGGTATGGTTCTTAATTCTCTGTGTCTAAATTTCTGCGTCTCTAAAATGGAGACAGTATCTGTACGGACTTCTCAGAGTAGATGCCACAGTTAAGTGGGTTGCATGCAAATAAAGTAAATGTAAAAATCTTAGAACAATGCTTGGCACTGTGTACTTCATTACTGTTATTCTTATTTTTGCTCAAGCCACTCCTGCCAGTGGTATGTGTTTTGAAGACCCAGTTTTCCTTTAAGCCCCAGTTTTGCCAAGAAAATCCCAAAGTTACACGATAAACCAGGCAGACAGAAGAAGAATCAATGCATTTGAACCAAGTATTTAAAAAGAATGATGCGTGTAGTTTAGACTGCTAGAAGAAAGAACAAATCAGTATTAGAAGAAACACAACTGGAATTCCCTTACAAGTGAGGATGACAAGACTTGTCTTGCTTACTTTTAACATTTCATCAGGAAAAAAAAAATTCTAGAAAAGAACATCATGTTGGATAAAGTAGAGAGTCACTGGAAATGAAAGAAACCCTGGATCAAATGGAAAAATACAACAGTCAAAATAATAGATTCCAACAGACCAGCAATCATGATGATGGCACAGGACCAGATAACGTTTGGTTCTGTTAGGCAGGAGGTTCCTATGAATTGGAGATACTGGATGGCAACTAACAACAACAATATTTCAGTTAGAGCTGGTGAACTCTTTCTCTCCTGTGTGCTCCTTTCAACACCTAAGACATTCCGGTATTTATCCTGTTTTAATCAAACCATTTCATTGGTCTACCAAATGAAGCTCTTCCTACAAGCTCTGTTTGGCAAGAAGGACAGAAATATGTGTAGAGTCAGGGCCTCCCCTATTCAGTTTCAGCCTCTTTTAAGATGGACAAAGGTGCTGACCTGAATCTGTTTGCTTGGTATCACCGTGTCTAAAAGCCAAGGAGTCAGGAGAGCTGGTTCTGATTAACCTATACAGCAAGTCCAATGTAAATGCTATTAAAAACTCATTGAATGGTATAGGAACTGATTACTTACCCAGGGACTGCTAAGTAAATTGAAGCAAATTGCCTGAGATTCAATTTAACGAACACTTACTAAGCATCTGCTCTGCTTGAGGCCTTGTGCTTAAAGCTCTGGGAGAGGCAAAGATGAAACAGATGCAGGCTGCCCTCCAGGAGCTCCTGCTCTGGATCTGTCTGACCTGTGGCCTAGGGCCAGCATGCATCTTTGGTTGTAGCTTGAGAACACTTTGCCCACAGATGACGTGGCTGGAGGACCACCAGCTTGTGTACTAAATGCACACCTATAGACAGTTCTGATATATACAGGTTAAGGTAATTTGACCTAGCAACTCTGAGAGACTAATATTGAATCATCATTCTTATGATTTCAATGCCCAGTGTCCTTTGTATGCCACAGAGAGCAAAATTAGAAGTTCCTTGTCTCTTAGGGTAGACTTGCATTGAGTAGACTTTCATATCTTCTCCACAATGGTATAGGGTTGATTTGCTTGCACATGTATCCCATTCAGATTCAGACCACTAGAGGTAGGCACTGTGTCTCATTTTCTTAACTACTTGCCACTCTGGATGGGTAAGTGGGCCACTATGGAATGTTTGTTGAAAGAAAACATGAATTAATGAACAATGACAAGTTTAATTCAGCTAAATATTCAGGGCAGAGAAGAAAAAAAATTGTTAAAAGTTTTACATATAATGAGCGTATAACGGCATCATCATATTTTGCTGTTATCAACACCCATTTTACATAAATGTGAAAGTCGAGAATGGGAGGAACAAGGAAATGGCAAATCAAAGACAAGATACTGTCTCATCAAGAACAGGGGATGGTGGAGATGAAGACAGGTTACGCTTTTTTACCCACTGTCACTCTGCTTCCCCGCCATCCTCTCTGGTTGGTGTTGAATCTTAAAGTCATAACAACAAGACTGTTTTGCCTTTTACTATATGAAAAGTAGAGAACTGAGCTTCTGGGTGTGATCATTACCCAACTGACACGTATTTTCTAGAGTGTCATCTAATGCAGTTTTCACATTTGTCCTAACAGCTTTTAACAGAAGCTTGCGTCATGGCAGAATATGTGAGACCCTGGACGTGAAGATCAGAAAGACATGTGAAACTGGATTCTACAATACTCTCTGTCTTCACGCAAGTGTTTACCAATGATTAACTTAACCAAGTGCATGCCTGAAGTGGATGTTCTACATATTTTCCATCCAGGGATCTGTTTGACTCAAGGACACATGTTACATACTCAAGATTTCAGGTTAATGAGCATAGGCCCACAGCAAAGCCAGATTAATATATTTCCCAGTTGCTGAATCTGATAGTCTCGATCTTACATAGAGTGCATTAATGTTCCAGAGAGTTTAAGTCACTTAATGGAGTAAATATGAAAATCACCAAAGGTTTGCTTCCTCACAAAGGTGCTATAAAGGAAAAATCAACATAAAGCAATATTCAATGACATAACAACAGTAATGATAATATAATAATGATAGGCAATGCTGTATCAATTAGTTAATTACTATTTTAAAGTATTTTTCTGTGGAATATCTTCATCCCACTGTGTAAAGTAACTGGGTCTCATAATTTTCAAAGATGACAAGATGACTAATATTAACACTCTCAGGTACATGTATTTATTTTTTAACATTATTAATGCTACTCTTGGTGGTGAATATGAGAGTTATATTGAACAGGTAGATATGGTTCTGATGATTCCACCTGGGCCTCTAGAATTTACATTACCTATCGATGAATAATTTACCTGCAGCTAATGATAAGCATTTGTGTCTTCCAGTTATACCTCTACATACATATTTGTGTCTACTAAATTATTTTAAAGAGCTCTAAAAATAACGGACGTATTATCTCACACAGATAACTTTGAGACAGATAGAATTTTAGAAATGATAAATGCCACAGTACTTGCTTACAAGTATTGTAATGTTTTTACTGTCAGAGAATATTTCAAACCTTGACCTTCTAAGCTCTACACCTCAGGGATATTACCTGTAAATTTTATGGAACATTTTTCATAGTTCATTTTCAAAATTATTTTATCTATAAATAGTACTGGAAACTCTGGTGATGTAGTGGTTAAGTGCTCATCCGCTAACCAAATGGTCAACAGTTCACTTCCACAGGCGCTCCTTGAAAATGCTATAGAGCAGTTCTACTCTGTCCAGCAGGGTCACTATGAGTCAGAATCAACTCAATGGCAGTAGATTTGCTTTTAGTTTGGATAAATGGTATTATGATTCCCAACTTGCATTATCTGATAGGATAGCCAGGAGCAACATGTGGCTTGTGAACCCTTGAAATGTGGCTAGACCAAATTAAGATGGGCTACCAGTTTGTTTGGTTTTTTTATGTCTAAAATTCTTTTTGAATTTTTAAGGTTTAATTTTAAAAAAAGAAATTCTAAATCTCCTTAGTAATTTTTTTATTGACCATCCAATGAAATGATAATATTTTGGACTTATTGGGTTAAATAAACTGCATTATTAAAATCTCACATTTTTTTACCTTCTAGATGTGGCTATTTTTAAAATTGTATATGAAGGTCATATGAATATCATGTGAAATATTGTGTTAGCAAATGCCACTCTGGAATTTAATTTTTGTAACAGATAATCCAACCTATTTTACAGCTGAGAAAACTGAGTTCCCATAAATAGTAACAGAATGGTTGATAAAGTGATGAAATTCAGCCAGTGTGGTTCTAGAAGCCATACCTCTAATCCACATGTTCCCTTAGAAATATGCTCATGACTCCCCAAAGTTTCAACTCCTTTCCTTTGGATACCCAGAGCCTAAAATGGCTAATGAAAGAAGACCAGAATCATCAGTGCCTAGCACCTGAATAAATATTACAAATAGGCCCAAATGATTTTCAAGATAGATCAGCAGCTACCTTTGTCACTGAAAAATTTTCTCAGACACACGGTGGGTGTTGTCCATAAACGACAACAAGGGACAATTTTTGCTGAGCTAATTCTGCAGGAAAGGCAGGAACTGTCATCATGCTACTGGGCCCCGTATTTGCATTGATGACTGGCACTCTATTAGGATTGGTATCAAGGGGGTGGGATCCTGGTTTCCCTGGATTTGGGCCTTTCACGCCTTCTGATTGATGGCTTCTGCTTGTAAAGTGGTCACCAGCGCAGCTGTCTCCTGCTCCTGTCCGCCTTTCCCCTGCAGTTGATGCAATTCTGGTTTCATTCATCAGCCCCCTTGAATAGCAACATCCTCCAGTTGGAGGAAAACCTGCTGTCCCCAGGCAGGGCACACATTTGCATGCATGTGCTGTCTTGCCCAGCACTCTGTGGCATCGTGTCTGCCAACTGACAGACAGCCCTGTGGATCCCATCCCTGATAAGTTTTCTAGTTTCTCAAATTATCTGTGTTTTACTTTGCTTTCATGCTCAAAGCATAACAAATTTCTTTGATATGTTTCTCTGTGCTGTGGAATGCCAATGGCATCAATTGAACTATGTCTTGCCATAGAAAAAGCTGTTGTGCAGAGCCTCAATTGGCCATAAGCTATAAATATCTGCTGTTTCATGATGTTTTTGATTGCTACATAAACTCTGATCATTAAATATTGATCAAAGATGGCTTGGGATCCAATAGCATTATGCTGTGATGATATGTATGAAGCAGGCAAAGGTCAGGATTAGGTGTTCTGAATATGTCCAGATTCTCATTATAGACTAGCTATCAGTAGACTGAAATGCCAGCTTTTGTCTTCATGGTAATTTTAGTGAAATGCTTGGTACTAGAATTTTCATGTCTTCTAATGTATTTCCTTGGAAATTAAATATTTATATGACTACTTCTGCATTTTTGGGACAATGCCTTTTAGGAATATATAAAGATAAAAATTTGAAAAATAACCAATAAACAGCTAAAACACACAAATACATACATATGTATGTATACATATAAATATACGTATATATGGCTTTTTTTGTTTATTTGTAAATTAGATACTTATCCTGAGCATTTCTTTGTGGCATTAAATATCAATTTATAACAGCTGCATGGTAAATCATGTGACATACCCTAACTAGCCACCACTAGTCTGTCGGTTTGTTATGCTCCATTGACTCGCCTGTTGCAGTGATGCTGGACGCTGTGCTGCCGTATTCAAACACCAGTAGGTTCACTCATAGTGGACAGGTTTCAGCAGAACTTCCAGGCCAAGATAGACTACAATGAAGGACCTAGTGATCTGCTTCTTAAAAAATTAGCCAGTGAAAACCTGACGAATAACAGTGAAACATTCTCTGATACAGCGCCAGAAGATAGATAAACCCCTCACGTTAGAAGACACTCAAAACACTACTACTTCTTCAAAGTAGAGTTAACCTTAATGATTTGAATGGAATTAAACTTTTAGGACCTCCATTTGTTGACACCGCACAACTTAAGACGAAAAAGCTGCAAACGTTTACTAATAATCAAAATGTGAATTGTACAAAGTATGACTCCAAGAAAATTGGAAATTGTCAAAAATAAAATAGAATGATAAAGATTGATATTCTAAGAATTAATAAGGCTGTTATTGACTGTTATAGACTGTATAGTTTGGGAAGGACAATTTGGAAGAGGAATGGCCTCATATTCATCATCAAGAAATACACAATATCTATGTGTTTACAAGGAAAAGCAGTTAATACGACTATTCAAATTTACACACCAACCAAAGTCATTGGGGGCCAGATCAGGTGATCAGAGAGGGTGTTCCAATACAGTTATTTGTTTACTGGCTAAAAATTCCTCATAGACAACTATACAACTAAGTTCATGAACTTGCCACCTTGTTACCATGTGCAATGGCCATTCCAGAAACCGTTCCAAAATTGCTCTGAAGGGTGGACTAGGCACTGAAATCAGTGCATAGCTTCCCAAGGGGAGTACTTTGAAGGTGATGGTAGTGATATTCAGCAATGAGGCATGTAGCACTCAGAGTAATTAAGTTCACAGACTTAATTGTCAGACTTCATATCATCAAGAAGTGATGGCACTAAAGGAAGAAGTCCAAGGTGTGCTTCTGGCCACCGGCAAATAAAAAGTCTCCAGAAACTGACAGACTATCAACTGAGATATTTCAACAAATGGCCACAATGCTGAAAGACGTTCCTATCCATGCCAAGAAATTTAGAAGACACTAATGAGTCAACCAATTGGAAGAAATAGGTATTTGTACCCATTCCAAAGAAAAGTGACCCAACATAATGTGGAAATCATAGAACAATATCATTAATTACACATAAGCAAAACACTGCTAAAAGTAATTCTCAAAGAGATGCAGCAGTACATTAATAGGGGAATACCATAAATTTAAGCCACATTCAGAAAAGGACATAAAACAAGAGATAGCAATGCTCATGTCAGTTGTATATAGGCTAAAAGTAGAGGATATTAGAAAGATATTCACCTGTGTTTTATTCACTATGAAAAGGCATTCAACTGTGTGAATCACAATAAATTATGAAGAACATTGTGAAGAACAGGAATTCCGGAACACTTAGTTGTGTTCATGAGGAACCTGTACATGGACCAAGAAGCAGACATTTGAATAGAACAGGAGAAGACCCAGTGGTTCAGTATCAGAAAGGTTTAAAATTATTATTGGGATTGTATCCTTTCACCGTAGTGCCTCAGTCCGTTACTGAGCAAATAATCCAAGATGCCAGACTATATGAAGACATATTTATCATTAGTATTGAAGGAAGACTTATCAGTAACCTGTGATAAAAACGCAGATGACACAACGTGGCTTACATCAGTGAAGAGGACTTGAAGTACTTGTTGATGAAAATCAAATGCCACAGCCTACAGTATGGATTATACCTCAGTATACAGAAAACAAAGATCCTCACAATGGACCAATAAACAGCATCATAATAAACAGAGAAGACACTGAAGCTGTCAAGGATTTTATTTTACCTGGGTCCACAATCAATGTCCATGGAAACAGCAAAAATCAAAGAAAGTATTACATTGGGTAAATCTACTCCAAAACACCTCTTTAAAGTGTTAAAAAGGGAAGACATGACTTTGGGATCTAAGGTGCTCTTGATCCAAGCCACAGTGTTTTCAATTACCTCCTATGCATAGTGATCCTATGAATAGGAGTCTGCTACACAGCAATGAGTCATATACTTATGAAAGCTTGACATTGAATAAACAAGACCAAAGGAAGATTGCTGTATGTGAATTATTGTATTGGTGAAGAATACTAAATATACCATTGATTGGCAGAAGGTATGAATGAGTTGGTCATGGAAGAAGTTAGAATGCTCCTTGGAGACAAGAATGTTGAGATTTCATCTCATGTACTTTGGACATGTTATAAAGGAGGACCAGTCCCCACAGAGGAACATCATGTGTGGCAAAGTAGAGGGTCAGTGAAAAAGAAGATCTTCAATGAGATGAATTCACACAGAGGCTGCATCAATGGGCTCAAACATAGCCATGACTGTGAGGAAGACACAGGATTGAGCAATGTTTGGTTCTGTTGTATGTAGGGCGGCTCTGAGTTGGAACCAACTCAAAGGTGCCTAACAATAACCACATCTTAATTAATTTAGCTAGTCCTTTATCGCTAGATATATATATATATTTCAACTCTAACTTGTGTAGCACCTTCATATCAGTGAACCAAATGCAGAAAAATAAACTGACCTAAACTACTTAAGTTATTTCCAAATCAATCCACAAATATGATGGCATTTATATTCACATCCAACACTGTAAATAAAACCAAAATTCCTAGGTGCATTAAAGTTTGTTGAGGATTTTTTGCAATGCAATTCTTTGTTCTTACAAGTATTCTGGTAAATGAAGTCACAGTTCCAGAGAGAACCCTCTCTCTCACCTACAGGTGGACTCTCCTCAAATTACAATGCCCTCCTCTCTTCAAGGAAATTTCTCAGACATCAAGTTCATCCTGAGTATTTGCTTCTAGAATAAGATTTTCCATTGATAGTAATTTCTGTTTGTCTACCGCTCCATTAACAAAAATACCAGTGTTAACCAAACTGTGAATATGCAATGAACCTGTGGCATTATGATCATTTACTTTTCAGCTTCTGTGATGTCCAGAACACCTGAATCAATACAACTGGTTGCATTAGTATTGTCCTGAAAGCAAGGTAAATAGCATTCAGTCTAATGAAGAGACCACTGAGTGATAAGTTCTATCTTCTGAAAAGAAGAAAGTTTGACTAGACGATCTCTATCTCTGAAATGGTGTGATCTGTTGGCACTTCAATCCTTCATTCTCAAATTAGATCCTATGTCTGATATTAAGCCCATCAAGTAGGCTTCTGTACAAAATGAGGACCACGTCATGTGTGTGTATGTATAAATTTACATACATGAGTACATGTATTTGTTTCAGTAGCCCCCAATGGACCCTGCCTATCAATATTTAAGCCCTTATGTACTCTCCCTCCCTGAAAATGCGGCTGGCCCTGTGACCTAACTGTACGCATAAAATATGACTTTGGTGATGCTGGGTGATGTTTCATACCTAAGCCTTGACAGTTCCTAGAATCTACTTCTTTTTCACACTTAGAAGAAAATTGCCACTTAAGACATCCGACTAGACTTAGAATACTGTGCTGTGAGGAAGCCCAAGCAGCAATGTGAAGAGGCCCATATGGAGGAAAAGTAAAATTTTCAGCTGTCATCTCCTAGGTGAGCTCCCAGCTAGCATCAACTGCCTGTAATTTAAGTGAGGCTGTTTTGGAACTTCTGGTAGTCTTATCACTGCAGGTATCAACAAGTGAAAAACAAATGCCTGATCAAGCCACAAAATCATGAGAAAAAATAAGTGTTGCTAGTTTAAGCCCTCAAGTTTCGGGATAGTTATGTTGCAATAGAAAGCAATAATATTAGTTGCTTTTGGTATACAGAATGTAATTTTTTCTTATTTCCATAATGACTGGCACATATACATATGTATGTATGTGTGTATCTGTGTATATAATTGAATATTTTTAATGATACTTTCACCACAATAACAAAACTGCATGATTCTGCTTAAAAACAAAATCAAATACGTTGTCATAAAGTAATTTTCTGTACAATTTGTTACTGGGGAAACTATAAGAGCCATTAAATTCTTGAATTAATGTGAGAAAGATTTGGTTCACGTTGTTCTTATCATAAATTCAGATCAGTGGATTCGTAAATACACTTTTGTCCTAGGTCAGGAGAAATTGTGTTCCAAAGTAACACAGTTAAATTGAGTGGAATTCTTGCTCACCAAGTTCCCAGGTACATGTGTGATAAATGTGTCAGATTCGGTGCTGATGTGACAGAACTAGTGGACAGAAATAAAACTGCTAGCTTCTGCCACAGAGAAGAACAATGGGCATTTATATTGCTGTAATCAACCTTCAGAATGCCTTCAAAGCAGATGTATCTTAATTTTGGAAACAGCGATGATGACAGTACAACATGCTAAATGCAATTAGTGTCACTGAATTATACACGCAAAATGGTTAAAGTTATTTATATTTGTATTTTATACATATTCCCCCTGGGCATGGAGTTCTCTGAGAGATAGTGGTAAAGAAAACACAGAACCTGTCTCTCCATACACCTAACCAAATAATAACCACCACAAATTTTACCAGAAGCAACAGAACAAGGAGAAGGTGCTATGCTTTTTCATATGCATCCCAAAGTGACAGCTAAGGAAAGAAAGAAACTTCTTGGTTACCAGTGACACATCACAAGCCTTGCCCTCAGTCCTTTAAACTGTTGCTATGGAGTACAGTGAGAAACAAAACTCAGAGATTTCCCGTCAACGTCCTCTCCCATTTGAAGAAAAGCAGACTGTGTGAGTGGTTAAGATGTCTGAGAAAAAGGAGGAGAACAGCCATTAAGAATAGAAACCTCTTCATGAAACCCAGTTTGTCAGAAGAACAGGGCTCTGGCCACGGCAGCATTTTTCATGGCTCTAAGAAAAAATTGATCTGCAGGTGTATCACAGGATGAACCCCAGCTAGACAGGTTGAATTTTTAATCAGGCAACAACAACACAAAAACAGAGTTGAGAGAACAGAACCTAGATCTTCCTTCCAGGGTTACTCTACTCCTCATTGAGCTTGTCCCCTTATCCTTATCCCCTTTCCCTCGTCAGACTTCCAAACAAAGACAGAAAGAATGAAAGTATATCCTCCTGCAAGGTGAATGAAAAGACCAGGAGTCTCCAATTAAATAGAAAGAATTCACTTCCACCAAATCTGAGAAAATGAAAGATCTTCTTAAGTTAGATTTGTGCAAGACTGAAACTTCGTACAAACTATCATGCTGTGTTTGTTAACCCTTCCTACACTGCCAAGCAACATAGTCCTCAGTGGCTTAAAATAACAATGTTTATAATTTTTTAGAGGTTTGTGGCTTGACTAAGCATCCTTTGAGCTACAATAGATTCAGCCAAGTCAGCTCTCCTTTCCAGATTTCTGATTGTCCTCCTGAAATCTATGGATCAACCCAGAAATGCTGTCCTCACAATGATGACAAGGGTGCATGAGAACAAGTGGAAACATACATGAACTCTTAAACTCGTAGCTGACACACGATCATTTCTGCTGGCTTCTAGTTACCAGAGCAAAAGCCGTAACCAAATTCAAAGTCCAAAAACAGAGAAATATACCCTGTCCATTTGAAGTAATTGCAAAGTCACATAGCAAAGAGGACAAAATCTAGAAGAAAAAATTAGTGCTAGTATTACAAACCACCACATGTATAAAGATAAAAATTCCAATCTGGAAGAAGATGCAGACAAGGAACAAAAATGAATAAAAAAAAATCTCCGCATGTCTTTTACTCTATAGAAGCCACTTACAAAAACATTAATTTAATGAAATAAATGATTAAAGATACAATTAAAAAAAAACAGAATAAAGTGAAATGGCAGATTGTGGAGCTTGGGAAAAAATTAAGGATGAATATCACCATTATGCAGCTAATTAAGTACATTAGATGATGCTGAAAATCGAATTACTGAAAGGAAAGTGTTGGGATTATCACAGTGAATGCAGAAGGAGAAAGAGGCAGAGGACATCTGTCATTTTAGTTCAGAAATTCAAGAGGGAAAGACTTTCTGTACTGGCATCAAAAATGTCAGACTGGACTGTAATTGGCCTAACTCATACCTAAACCAGGGGATTTATGTTGTTAGCTGCCTTCTGGTTGGCATTCAACTCTTGACAGCACCATGTAAAATAGAACAAGTGTTGTCCTATCCTGCCTCATTCCCATTACTGGTTGGGAATGTGACTACTGTCATCTATATGGTTTTCATTGTTTGGCTCTCAGAAGTATACCACCAGACCTTTCTTCCTAGTCTGTTTCAGTCTGGAAGCTCATCTGAAACCTGTCCTACCATAGTTGATCTTGCTGATGCTTGAAACAGTAGTGGCATAGCTCATGGCATCATAATGACATGCAAGCCACCACAGCATGACAAACTGACAAATAAGTGCTGGTTCCAACTTTAGGAAGGAAAAAAAGTAAAGAGAAGGACATAGCCCTCCCATTTAGTGTACTTCCGAAAGTTGGACATGTTGCTATACTAGGTTTGACAAGTTTGCAATCTCATCCTAGAAAAAGTACGACATACCTCATTGTTGAATATCACTACAGTTACCTTCAAAGTGCTCCCCTTGGGAAGTCATGCACCAACTCCAGTACCTAGTCCACCCTTCAAAGCAATTTTGGAACTCTTTTTCTGGAACGGCCATCAGAGCTGTCATCGTATCACCCTTGATGTCCTGAATGTCATCAAAATGTCTTCCTTTCAATATTTCCTTTAACTTTGGATAAACAAAAAAGTCACAGGGGGCTAGATCAGTTGAGTAAGGAGGGTGTTCCTATACAGTGATTTGTTTACTCGCTAAAAACTTCCTCACAGACAACTATACAATTAATTTTGTGAACTTGCCACCTTGCCACTGTGTGCAACTGCCATTCCAGAAAGAGTTCCAAAATTGCTTTGGAGGGTGGCCTAGGTGCTGGCATTGGTGCATAGCTTCCCAAGGGGAGGACTTTTGAATGTGATGGTAGCGATATTCAGCAATGAGGTATGTGGCACTTAGAACAATTAAGTTTGCAAACTTAATCATTAGACTTCATACCTACAAATCCTATTGGAAATCTCAAATTTAGTTTTCTGGCCATCTCCAGCTGCAAACAAGTGTGGGGCATGCAGCCTTACGTCCATATGGTATATACCCATTACTGAGAGTGAAGAGGGGAAAGGGATTGGAGAACAAGCAGCAATCTCTGCTACCCAATGAAAAAAGGTCTTATCAAACTGATGTAATGAAGGAGTGTTCACACTAACCATGGTCTATCTTCCACTCTATTTTAAGGGAAATTTCATCTTCAAAACATACATCAATTGTGTGAGCTAAAAATATCCTCTCTCTGGTTCAGAGCAGAGATAAACCTCCCTGAATTAGTTCATCTTTCTCTACATTGCCTTCTGTTTGCTAGAACAATCATCAATAAAACCTCATCTGCTGAAATGCTACAATTCCCAAGGTAATAGCTTCTGTGATTAAAAAAAAACAAAAACAAAACAGATTTAATATGAGACGCATCCTAATTTGAACAAGTATGTGGTTTTGAAACCACAGTGTAGGTTGGATTAAAGCATATCCACCTAAGTGGAAAACTTGTCTATGTGCTGAAAACTGGAAACAGGGCATGGAGTTCAATCACACTTTTGGAGCCTGTTGTTTCCTGCCCACCCACTACTTGTACTAGCTCTACAGTCTTTGCTTCACCATGGTCTTTCTTTGATATGGCCAGGTTCTAGCCTTCCCTTCTTTATTTCTTTGGTTAAATGGGCTTGACCCGAAGAACAAGTTTGGGTTGTCTGCTTTCTTCAGGCAGCTCACATCTGACCCTGAAGTCCTGTCTAATTGGAAAGGTCATATTGACCCTACAGTCAGCTCACGATCTATGGATAAATCTCTAAGTTTATCTTTGCATCATCATTTCAAGCTATGATAAATATCCAAATACCCCAACATGATACCTACCCAAGACACTTACCAATGAGGATGACAGAACTGAGACCCAGTGTCCCACAAATGGTCATCTTATTTGTACCAACCTCTGTTTCCTTTTTTGGATTACTAGTTCAATGTGGAAAGAGAGGAATGGGGGGAGAGTGAAGCAGAGGAGAAATGATAGGAATTGGCTGAGGCATAAAGTATAAGGTTGGGTATGTCCAGTAATCAAGTTAGAAAAATACAAATACCTAGAGTGCTCTGTGCATCAGTGATACCACACTGTTAATCAGTTCCTTTATTTTACTTATTTTTTTTTGTTGTTGTTGTTGTTACATGTTGAGGCTTATGACTGAACTACAAGAAAATAAAAATCCTTCTGATCTAGGACCAAGGTCAATCTGGTTCATCCATTGACCCATTGACTAGAATAGTGCCTGGCATTTATTAGTACCCCATTAAATAAATATCTGTTGTTTGATTGATTGATGGTCTATATAACTTAAGTGCATACTGTTCAATTTAACTCGACATTAATGTGTACATACTTCTAACAAATAAAGGGATTCTCATCTCACTGAGTAAATAGACAATGTACCCCTTCTCTGTCTTGCAATTGTTTACAGCAGCTGGGTAGGAATAGCTTCCACTTCCCTGCAGAATTTTGTGTGAACAAACTGTATGTCTATAAAGTTGTGTGTCGGTGTGGGTATGTGTACCTGTAAAGTGTTATTTATAGAAGTTAGATTTTCATTCTTGGTTCTAGAAGGAACAGCATAATGTCTTTGCCTGTTCCCAAGAGTCATCAGTAAGTTAGGATTTTTATAAGTCAAGTGATTTTGAGACCCACTATAAGCTCCCTGTAAAGGAATCTTCATGACAAATGCTTTTGGAATGGTAGTAGTCACCCTTCATTTACTTTCTTCCAGATTGAAATTTTAATGTCAAACATTCTTAAGGATGATTAACCTATTTGTATAACTCAGTTTAAAATTGTTTATTTTCACCATAAATAAGCAATGTTTGTACATTCTGCCTGGTGGTATAGTGGGTTAAGTGCTATGTCTGCTAACCAAAATGCCGGCAGTTCAAACCCTCCAGGTACTCCTTGGAAACTCTATGGGGCAGTACTAGGTTTGATTTTTTTGGTTTCATACAACCTGCCATATAAGGTTATTTTTAAAACATATAAGTCTTATTGAAAGTTAAGTATTCGTATATGCTCATACAATCTAAGAATTCCTGCCAATTTTAAGCATTTCGTTGTATTTCTAAACTTTGCTAGTGTATTGTAAGGATAAGAATAGCTTTTGCTTACATTTCCATTAACTTGAATAATTCTTTTTTGGAATCTTCTTCTTTTCAAACCATATCTTGGCTGTTTTTTGTTTTTTGTTTTATTTTTTTAGGAAAAAAAAAGCAAACTCTTGCTTGTAATTAACCAAAGCAGATGAAGACTGAGTCAAAGTCTTAAGATTTCCTAAAGTCTGTTCTCCATTTTGAACCACCAGGGATATTTTAAAACTGTTTGGTTCTATAGGAACAGAAAACAGTAGCTTTGGGAAAAGTATTTTGAGACTCTCCATAAGAGCCCATTGGCATCCATGTCTTTCACCATCTTTCCTGCCATATTTTCTTGCATCTCTCACTGAAAGAGTTGCTATTCAAGATAAAGACAGAAACTAGAAAGTGCTGTTAAAAGTGTGTTAGTTTTCCTTAGAGGTGTATGTGGGTGTGAGTGGATGGTTAGACAACTACAACAGCAAGGTTGTGGTTAACCAACCCTAATCTTGACAATAGCCCATGTAGAGTCCTGGAATGCTTGATGTGTCTATTCCCAGCACAGACCATGGTGGTTGGAATATACCAGTTGCCATCAAATCAGTTCCACTTATGGAGACACAGTATGCATCAGAGTAAAGCTGTGTTCCATAGAGTTTTCAACTGCTCATCTTTCAGAAGTAGGTCAGTAGGACTTTCTTCCAAGACACCTCTGAGTGTATTCAATACTCCATCCTTTCAGGTAGCAACCAAACATGTTAGCCATTTGCACTACCGAGGAACCTTATCTAACATGTAAATGAGCCTTAACCACTTAAAAACTTTTCACTAAGCAAAATTATACAAACCTATGTGAGGGCACAACAGTAATGAGGACACTGAGATCACAAAAGGGCTTTGAGCATAGGGGAGAGGTAGTGTGCTGGGTGATGGCATGATTAGGAAAGCAAGGAGATGCTAAAATACATGACAAGTTGATTTCTCTTACAAATAACTCTTGGGGTAGGAAATGTGGGTGGCAGGCAGTGCTTTTCAAAATTATTCATGGCTCAGGCCCCTTCCATCTGGTTATACCACTGTCTCCTTGAACATGGTCTTCCTCTGGGTGGAAGGGAAGAGGAGAAAGAGAATGGAAGAGCACATTCTCCTTATTTAAAAGTCAAGAGCTTGAGGTAGCACACACACACCAGATATCCAGTTTGAACATCACTTTGGCAATGGTCTTAGTGGTCTAAGGATGTACTTGCAATTTCTACTGTTTCAGAGAAAAATCTCTTGTGTGTTAGTACCACCACCACCAGTCACCATCCATTTGATTCCAACCCACTGTGACCTATGTGTGTCAGAGTAGAACTACACAAGTTTTTCAGTGGCTGGTTTTTCAGAGATAGATCACCAGGACTTCCTTCTGAGGTAACTCTGGAAGGACAGGAATCTCCAGATTTTTGGTTTACTGCAAGTGTGTTAACTATTTGTATCACCAAACAATGTGTGTTAGTATCAGATTTGTTTAACTAAAGTTGACTACTCTTGAGAAGTAAACTCATTGTTTAAAACTTAGCACTTTGTCAACATTTTTTTTTTGGCCTTTTGAGAAAACAGTCTTGACATTAGAATTCAGAAAATGAGGTAAACACTCTAGTCAGTTCTTTTCCATTTACTTACTTTTGAGAGAGTTGGCTGCCAAGCTCAAAAGCGCTAATGTATTCTCCTCACTCCAAACACATCAAAGGAAGGAAAAGCTCTTGCAAGCAAAGGTTTCAAAGCTTTCTCTCTCTCTTTTTTTTCTTCCTTTTTTAAAGCTATTTAATGGAAATGGCTATCATGTAGTCCACAGATTATCATTATTTAAAAAAAAGAAGAAGAAGAAGAAAATCTATTTGATGCTTTGTAAAGAGTAACTTTGCTATTTCTAAGTAATTTTAATCCAGATGCTTCCTAAAGGTAATACTATGGGATATTGCTTTTAAGACAGGAGCCCATACTTGAATATGGGAACTACCATAATGACAGGTAAATGTAATTACTACTGAGGCTCTACTGAGAAAATTCCTTAACCTTAGCAGCCAACACTAGGCACTATTACTATTTACACTTTTATCCTTTTAATGCTCCGACTCGACGGCACTTGGCTTGACTTGGCTGACCTTAAACTTCTCTGTTTAAATTTTGGAGAAAATCCCCTGTCACAATGGGCATACTGTCTTTACTGACAGAGTTTTATCCATGAAGAAGATATCTTTCCATGATTTTCCAGAGACTGGCATTCCACCTCTTCCTGAGAGATGCATTTGCCACTTTGTCAGGCAGCTAATAGACATCTACTATCCTCCTGGTGGACTCCTGGAAGTTTACTGTGGACAAGCTGATGGTGAGCAGTAAAATCAGGAATTTCTACCTGGCTGTCTTTGTTTGCTTCAAGGCAAAGACCCTATACAAAGAGTTTCAGAGGATAAGGGAGGTATGCCCAAAGCCTTCTCAGGGCCTTGAGGTCTTTGAAATCACATTGTCAGAAAAACGTGGAAGAAAAGCTCTGTATTAAAAAAAGAAAAACAAAACACCATTGTTATCTAGACAATTCTGATTCATAACAATCCTACAAGACATAGTAGAACTGATCCACAGGGTTTCCAAGGAGCACCTAGTGGATTCAAACTGCCAATCTTTGATTAACAGCTAAACTCTTAACCTTTATGCCACTAGGTCTGTATTAGTTTTCTTAAACCAACATAAATCTGTTATCTCCTGGTTCTGTGTTAGAAGTCCATGAAGACTCAGCTGGTTTCTCTTTCCTTGTTTCTGAGTCTTACAGGATGAAATCAAGATGCCACTGGCTAGCCCCTTGTTGGGAGCTCTGACGAGAATCCCCTACTAAATTCATTCTCATTGTTGAAAGAATTCAACTTATTGCAGTTTTTAGACTGAGGTCTAGTCTTGGTGGCTGTCAGAGGAAGTTTTCTCTCCAGTCCCTCTATGTAAGCCCTGACATCTCTGAGTCAGCAATGGCTTCACACTGGGGCCTCTCTGACTTAATTCTGTGGCATCTCTCTGACTTGAGTCAGAAAATGTTCTCTACTTTTATGGATTCATATGATTAAATTGGGTCTATCTGGATAATCCAGAATAATATCCACCTTATAGGTCTAGAGCCTTAATTTTTAAGGAGCCTTCTGGCACAGTAGTGAAAACACTCAGCTGCCAACAGAAAGATTAATGATTCAACCCAGTAGTCTCTCTTATGGAGAAAGAGGTGACAGTCTGGTTCAATAAAGATTAAGATTGACTTTTGAATGGATTCCAACTTGCACTGACCCTTTAGGACACGCAGTTGCTATGAGTTGGAATCCACTCACTAGCAATGTATTCCATAAAGATTACAGCCTTAGAAAGCCTATGGGGCAGTTCTACTCTGATATAGGGTTACTGTGAATTGGATTCAAATTTATACCAATGGGTTTGGATAATTTGTTTTGGGGGGGAGGGAGTGGAACAATAATTACATCTGTGGAGTCTCTTCTGCCACATAATATAGTATATTCACATATTCCAGGGATGAGATGAGAGGATGGTGTCTTTGAGAGGCTGTTTTGCCTATCATAAGACCTCACTAGAAAGAAAGCACAGATAGTGTCCTCTAAGCAGAGAAGAGGCCACATATAGCAACAGCAACATTTGGAACATACAACGGGGTGATGACTGTCAGATCATCTACCTGAATTCCAGGCAAGAGGGGGCCTAGAATGAACAGGGGTCTAGAATGACATGACTGGTCATGTCAGTGGTCAATGACCACTGGAATATGGACAAGACTTACTGAGGGTGTCATCAGACTTACTTCATGAAAAAGCAGAACTTAAATTCTTATATGTACTTTGCTATTTAGTTATTTATTTATCTGATAAGTTAGACTATGAGTTAGCCAGTTGTAGACGGCTAACAGTTTCCTTCCAATAGATTCTGACTCATGGCAGTCCTACAAAATTTGCTCCATGAAATTTCCAATGACTAATTTTTTTGGAAGTAGATCATCAGACCTTTCTTTCTAGACACCCATGATAGGCTCAAATCACCAGTTGCTGAGTTACTGGCTGAGTACATTAATCAATTTCACCATCCAGGCTCTTCTGATCAGTAGTTAGTATTCACATTTACCTATAAAGCCACCTTTCTGTATAAAGAATTGAGGCAGCCTATAATAAATATATACAATGAAATAGAATAGACACAATAGTGAATCAACAGAAGGTTTTCTCAGGGATATATAACTGCCAATGAAACATAAACACAATTTTTATTCAGATTTTTGTTCACACAACATCATGGTTTTCCAGCACTTCACATGACCAGGAAAAGAGAAAGTGAACAAATGCACAATTTCCAGCTAATGTAAAAGCACAAAGGAATACTGAATGAGTTTATTGGATAAAAGAAAGCGGTTTTGCAAGCAGTGTCTGAATTCTGTAATCCCCATGTCCTACAGGGTTTAACCCACTTAACGGGTAAGTTGATGGATACCTGTGGTCTAGTCCAGCCTGTAGTCTTATTGATAGTGCAAAGGCATTTGACTGTAGGCATTGTAACAAATTATGGATGATATTTAGAAGAATGGAAATTTCAGAATGCTTAACTGTGCTCATGTAGATTGTGCACATACATAAACCAAGAGTGAGTTGTTCTAACATAACAAGTGTTCTACTTGGTTTAAAGTCAGGAAAGGTGTGCATTGGGGTTATATCATTCATCATATTTATTCAGTCTATATGTTGAACAAATAATCCAAGAAATTGGACTATCTGAGGAAGAAAGTGGCATCAAGATTGGAGGAAAACTCATAAACAGTCTGTAAGATGCAAATGATACAACCTTGCTTGCTGAAGTTCAAGAGGATTGAGATACTTATTGATGAAGATCAAAGACAACAGCTTCAGTGTGGACTACACCACAACAGAAAACAAAAACATGAGGCGGAGTCAAGATGGTGGACTAGATACACATCTCCTTAATTCCCTCTGAAAACTAAGGCCTGCATTGATAGCTGAATGCAGCATTCTGGACACCCAGTGAGCCCAAGGACACAGCTTAGGGGTGTCAGTTTGGACTATATGCCACTAAATGGGAAATTTTCTCTTGCTGAGCCCCAGTCTTGCTGAGTGGCTGGCTTGCGTGGACTGAAGGTACTGGCCTTTTTAACTTTTTTTTCCTTTAGTTGGCTGGTAAGCAGGCAATGGGCATGAGCCAGCAACTATGCTGAGCTGCAGTGCTAAAGTGAACAGTGTGTGCTGCACTGGAGAGACAGTATGTGGAATAGTCACATTTTGAGAGCCCAGCAGCATACTGAGGACACCACAACTACTACACTCTCTCTTTTCAGAGTTCTGCCATAGATTCTGCTGTTTCATAGTGGGAGGAGTAACTTGACTGGGGTACCATATTCTTTGGCTGGGAGATGGAGTCACTCATTTGGAGGTGTCAGCAGGGACTAATTCCTAGGCTCAGAGGTAGTGCCAGTCCAGGCAGCGGTTTTGCAGCAGAAAGGCTATGTTTATCACAGTGTTGCCTTATGAGTAGCACCCAGTGGGAGATGGCAGTGGTGCAGTAGCCCCTACCTACTTTGAATTACATCATAGCATCTAGGGATGGCTGAAGTGGTGCCTCCATTGTCAGCAAGAAGGAGGAGCCTGCCACACCTGACAGCTTGATTTTGGAAGCTGTCAGATAGCTTTTAGCATTTTAGTATAAGACTGCCTGGAGAAATAACTACTGCACAGCCCAACAGCATCTCTTCCAGTCTTTACTGACCCACATCATAGGGTCTATTGATGGCTCCCCAGTAATTCCATAAGTAAGGCAATGTCTTTCCCAGCAAGAAGGTGGAGACTGCCACCCCAGACAGTCAACTTGGACCAGTCACTAGAGTATACAGAGGTGGCTGGTGACCAACTCCCTTCTCAGAACTATGCCTCAGCTACTGTTGAGGCAACACAAGAGAAACTAAACAGCTTCTAGATGTCCCAAAATCAACAAATCATCACCAAGCACTTGAAGGAACAACCAACCATGGCTCCAGAAAACTCCCAAAATAAGGAATCAAAAAACTTCCCAGATAAAGAAGCCTTTGTGAAACTATTGGAGGTGGAGTACAAAAGAATTCTATAGAGCTCTCCTAGAGATTAAATAAAATTCAGCAAAGCAAAATGAAAAATTAAGCAAACTGTTCAAACTGGTGGAACAACAGCATTCTGAAATCCAACAGATCAATAATAAAATTAAAGAATTAGACAATTCAATTCAAAGCCAAAACAGCAGAATTGAACAACTAGAAATTAGACTTACTGACCTTGAAGATAGAGCAATGGACACCAGCATTTATGAGGAAAACTCAGAGAAAATAAATAAGTAAAATGAAGAAACATTAAGAAACATGTGGAACTCTATCAAGAGGAATAATCTAAGATTAAACTGGAGTTCCTGAACAGGGATGGATAGCTGAAAACACAGAGTATCATTGTTGAGTTGCTGAAAGAAAACTTTCCTGGAATTATGAAAAAAGAGAATATAGATACCCAAGGTGGTATTGAATACCACCAAAAATAGACCCCAAAAGAAAAACACAAAGACACATTATAATAAAGCTTAATAAAATGAAACAAAAACAGAAATTCTTAAAGGCAGCAAGACTCAAAGCAAAGCTAACATTCTGATGGGAGCCCTGTAGACTTTTGTCTGACGTCTCAGCAGAAACGATGTTGGCATGGAGGCAGTGTGATAACACATTCAAAGCCTTGAAGGAGAAAAACTTCCAACCAAGAATTATATACCTTGTAAAATTGTCTTTCAAATAAGAAGATGAAATTAAGATATTTGCAGATAAACAGAAACTTTGAGAATTTGTAAAAACCAAATCAAAACTGTGAGAAATGCTGATAGAAGCTCTTTGAATAGAAAAACAAAGCCATTAGGTGTATATTTAAAGAGGCAATGCAGAAAATGACATCTAGAAACCTATTCAGGGAAGGCACAAAACTCGATCAAAGCTATAATATTAAAAGAAGGAACGAGTGATCATATCATGAAAACTAAGATACGATCACATTAACCAGAGGAATATAGGATGGTAGTTACAGTCCTTTTAAATGGAGATGAAGTTAGTAAGATATGTAGAAGTTAAAATTGGGTTTAAACATAGAATACTAAGGCAGATCATGGAGTAGTTACAAAGCGCAGTAACAATGCAACATATCAAAAGAAGAAACATAACACGGGAATCTCAACAAACACAAAAGCATCATTGAAAAAGATGAAAAGTCAATCCACAAAGAATGACCCAGAACAGAATAATAAGAGCAACAGAGAAAACACCAACACCAAAATAAAAACATCAAAATGACAGCACTAAACACAAACCTATCAATAATTGCACTGAATGTAAATAAACTGATCACTTACGTAAAGAGACAATGAGTGACATCTTGGATCAAAAGACACAACCCATCTATATCTTGCTCACAAGAAACACATGTTAGATTTAAAGATATGAACAAACTGAAAATTAAAGGATGGAAGAATATATACCAAGCTAACAATATAAAAAGAAGACCAAGTGTGGTATACTAATCTCAGATAAATAGATTTTAATGTAAAATCCACCATCACAGACAAGGAAGGTCACTATTTATTGCTGAAAGGTTCAATATACAAGCAGGATGTAACAATATTAAATATTAATACACCCAATACTATAGTATCTAAATACACCAAACAAACACTGAGTATACTGAAAAATGAGATAGATCACTCCACAGTAATAGTGGGGGACTTCAACACTCCACTTACAGTAATAGATCATCCAGAAAAAAGTTCAGTAAAGACACAGGAAGTCTTATTGCGATAATTAACCAATTAGACCTCATCGATAAATACAGAACTTTTTATCCATCAACAGATAAGTACACCTCCTTCTCTAATGCACGTCGAACATTTTCCAAAATAGACCATGTGTTAGGATGTAAAGTAAATCTCAGCAAAATCCAAACTATTGAATTATTGTGAAGCCTCTTCTCTGACCAAAAGCTGTAAAAGTCTAAATTAACAGCAGGATATAAATAAGTAAATAGAAACTGAAACTCACAGAAATTAGAAAACCCCTTGCTCAAAAAACCATGGGCTATAGAAGAAATTAAGGATGAAATAAAGAAATTTATGGAATCAAATGAGAATGAAAACACATCCTACCAGAACCTATCGCATATAGCCAAAGCAGTGCTCAGAGGTCAGTTTATCTCTGTAGATGTATACATTTGGAATGAAGAAAGGACCCAAACCAAAGAATTAACCCTACAGCTTGAACCAACAGACACAGAGCAACAGAGGAATCCCTCAGACACCAGAAGAAAACAGATGACAAAGATTAGAGCAGAACTAAATGAATTAGAAAATATAAGAACAATTGAAAAAATTAACAAAGCCAAAAGCTGGTTTTTTGAAAAGATCAATAAAATTGATAAACCATTGGCTAAACTTACAAAAGAAACACAGGAGAGGAAACAACCCGAGTAAGAAACGAGAGATGTCGCAACAGACCCAATAAAATCCAAAGTGTCATAACAGAATACTACAAAAGACTGTACTTTAACAGTTTTGAAAACCTAAAGGAAATGGACAAATTTCTAGATTCATATCACCTACCAAAATTATCACAAGGAGAAATAGAATAACTTAATAAATCCATCACAAAGGAAAAGACAGGAAAGTCATCAAAAAACAATCAACCAAAAAGTCCTGGCCCAGGTGGCTTCACTACATAATTTTACCAAATTTTTAGAGAAGAGTTAACTCCAATAGTGCTGAGACTATGTCACAGCACAGAAAGGGATAGAATACTCCCAAATTCATTCTAGGAAGCCAACACAACCCTGATACCAAAGCCAGGGAAAATATCCCACAAAAAAGGAAAATTACAGACCAGTATCTTTCATGAACCCAGATGCAAAAATCTTCAACAAAGTTCTTGCTGATAGAATTCAACAACATATCAAGAAAATAATTCATCATGACCAAGTTGGATTCATACCAGGGATGCAGAGTTGGTTCAACATCAGAAAAACAATTAATGTTATCAACCACATAAATAACACAAAGTATAAGTATCACTTGATTTTATCAATTGATGCAGAAAAAGCATTTCACAAAGTCATGCACCCATTCATAATAAAAAGTCTCAGCAAAATTAGGAATAGATGGGAAATTCCTCAATGCAATAAGGGGCATCTATGCATAATCAACTAGCAACATCAATCTGAAGGGAAAGACACTGAAAAAATTCTCTTTGAGAACAGGAACTAGACAAGGATGCCTACTCTTCCCACTTCTATTCAAAGTTGTAATAGAAGTTCTGGTCAGAGTAATTAGAGAAGACAAAGACATAAAGGGCATCCACATTGGGAAAGAAAAAGTAAAAATCTCCATATTTGCAGATGATATGATTGCATACACAAAGAATCCTAAAGAATCCATAAGTAAACTACTTAAACTGATAGAAGAAATCAGTGGTCTTAGGATACAAGATAAACATAAGTAAATTAGTAGGATTCCTTTATATCGACAAAGAGATAGTCAAAGAAGAAATCACCAGATCAATACCATTTACCATAACCTCCAAGAAGATAAAATACCTATGAATAAATCTAACTAGACAAATAAGAAACCTATATAAAGAGAACTACAAGACTTTACTGCAAGAAACCAACAGAGACTTACATAAATGGAGAAAACTAACCTGCTCTTAGATAGGAAGACAACATTGTGAAAATGTCTATTTTACCCAAAGTGATCTACATATATAGTGCAATCCCAATACAAAGTCCAGGGACAATTTTTTGTAAGATGGAGAAATAAATCACCAACTTTGAAAAGGGAAGAAATGGGAGTCAAGATAGTGGACTAAGCACACCTCTCCTTATATCCCTCTGGAAACCAAGACCTAAACTGATAATCAAATGGAGCCTTCTGGTCACCTGGTGAGCCGCAGGACACGGCACAGGGCTGTTAATTTGGACTTCTTATCACTGAACAAAAGACCCCCTCTTTTTCACTGACTCTCACTCCTGGCTAGCCCTGGCTCTCACGGAATGAAGGTAATGCACCATTTTAATTTTCTTTTCCTCTGTCTTGGTTGATGGGTGGAGCTGGGTCATGCCTAGCAGCTATTCTCAGATGCACTGCTGGTGGGATAAACAGGCGAAATTCCCATATTTTGAGAGCCAGGCTAAAGACTCTGTTCATCTAGCCACTTTGGGCCTGTCTTTTTATCTCTGCCACAGTGTGGTTCGGACAGAACTGGCAGCCCCTATCTGCGGGTCGCTATGTTGGATACGGAGATTTTAGTGGGACCTAATTCTTAGCCTGGGAGCCAGCACCTGCAAACAGGACAGCTCTTCTCTGACAGAAAAGCAGTAGTTTACACAGTGTTACCCACAATGGGGGGTCCAGCAACACAGGCTGTGGACTCATTATGTCTAGACATCGTTAGCCCCTCTACCTGCCGACCATGTGGAGGGCATCAACTTAGATACGGTGGCTACAGCTGGACCTAATTCCTAGCTTGGAAGCCAGAGTCTGCCCACAGGAGAGCACTTTTCTACTGGAAAAGCAGTAGTTTACACAGTGTCACCTAAGGCTGGGCCCTGTCAGCAGAGGCCAACAGGGTAGTGGCATTGCTATATTTTGAACTTGTTTGTATCATCTGGGGTTGGATATAGAGGTGCTTACTTCGCCAGCTGGAAGAAGGACCTCTACACCTGAAAACGTAACAGACTTGGGAAGTGGTCAGATACCTTTTGTTTTACATTTTAAGACAGCCTAGAGAAACATCTGTGGTCCATCCACACAGTATCTCTCCCAGCCTTTACTTACTCACATGAAACCCAAAAAGCAACAGATGCTTGTGGCAAACAAGAAATCACCCATGGCTTCAGAAAGCTCCCAAATAAAACAACCAGGGAGTTTTCCAGATGGAGAAACTTTTCTGAAATCATCAGAAAGTAAATACAAAAGTATTGTATACAGAGCCCTTCTACAGCTTATACAAAATGCAGCAGAACAAAATGAAAAATTAAGCAAGCTCTTCAATCTGCTGGAACACCAGTACTCTGAAATCCAGCAGATCAAGAATGAAATTAATGACACAGAAATTTCCATTCAAAGCCAAGAAAAAAGAATGCAACAAATGGAAAAAAGAATTTCTGACTTGGAAGACAGAGCTACTGATGCCAGCATCTATGGGCAGAAATCAGAAAAAAGAAACAAGAAAATTGAAGAAGCATTAGGAAGCATGTGGGACTCTTAAGAGGAACAACCTTCAATTAACAGGAGTCCTGAACAGGATGAGACACGTGAGAACAGGTGTCACTGCTGAGCTGCTGTTTTAGTCAGCTAGGGCTGCTCTAACAGAAATACAAGAGTGGATGGCTTTAACAGGGAAAGGTTTATTCTTACACAGTCCAGTAGGCTGCAAGTCCATACTCAGGGTGTCTGCTCCAGAGGAAGGCTTTGCCCTTGTTGGCTCTGGGAGAAAGCCTAGTATTGCATCAGTCTTTGTCCAGGGAGCATCTTGGCACAAGAAACCTCAGATCTGAAGGATGCACTCTCCTCCTGGTGCTGCTTTCTTGATGGTATAAGGTTCCCAATTCTCTGCTTGCTTCTCTTTCCTTTTATCTCTTGCAGGCTGAAAGGATTAAAGGTGGGGCAAGCCATACTTCAGGGAAACTCCCTTCACAGTGGAGCAGGGAGGTGATCTTACAAAGGGATTCACCGTCCCACCCTAATCCTTTAACATACAGCATAGAAAAACCACAAAATGGAGGACAGTCACAAGATACCAGGAATCATGTCCCAGCCACAAGGCTACACAAATTTTTGGAGGGACACAATCCAATCCATGACAGTTCCTGACAGAAAACTTCTCAGTAATCATGAAGGAAGAGAATATAGATATCCCAGATGCATATGGTACACCACTCAACATAGATCTCAAAAAGACTCCAAGATATATCATAATCAAGCTTAACAAAATGAAACATAAGCAGAAACTCTTAAAGGCAACAGGACTCAAAGCAAAGCTAACATTCAGAGGGAAACCCTGTAGGCTTTCGTCAGATTTCTCAGCAGAAACCATGCTGGCTCAGAGACAGTGGCATGATACATTCAAAGCCTTGAAGGAGAAGAATTTCCAAGCAAGAATTATATATCCTGCAAAACTATCTTTCAAATATGAAAATGAAATTAAGACATTTCCAGATAAACAGAAACTCAGAGACTTTGTGAAAACCAAACAAAAACTACAAGAAATACTGAAAGAAGTTCTTGGCTTTGGCTTAGAAGAACAAAACCACTAACTGTATGTTTTATAATGACACATCATCCAGAATTCTACTCGGTTACGGAAGGCTCCGAACTCAATCACAGCTTTAATTCTGAAATAAACAATCCAGTGATTAGCACAAAAACTATGGTGCCATCATATTAAAAAGAGGGATGTACTGTAGTCGTTATAGTCCTTCCAGATGGAGAGGAAGTCAACAAGACTGGTAGTAATTAAAATTGGGTTTATATATAGTTTACTAAGCGGGATCATAGGGTCAGCCTTAAAGCACAACAAAGATGCAACATACCACGTCAGGAAATGTAACACAGGAGTCTCAACAACTACAAAACCAGCTCTGAAAAGGGTGAAAAATCAAGTCATAAAAAAGAATGTCCCAGAACAGACTAATAAGAACAACAGAGAAAACATCAACACAAAAATAAACATATCACAATGGCAGCAATGAACACATACCTATCAATAATTACACTGAATGTGAATGGACTGAATGCTCCAGTAAAGAGACATCAAGTGACATCTTGGATCAAAAGACATGACTCATCTGTATGTTGTCTACAAGAAACTCACTTGAGACTTAAAGATAGGAACAAACTGAAAATTAAAGGATGGAAGAATATATATCAAGCTAACAATAAACAAAGAAGAGCAAGTGTGGCAATTCCAATCTCAGACAAAATCAATTTTAATGTAAAATCTACCATCATGGACAAAGATAGACACTATTTATTGCTGAAAGGTTCAGTACACAAGCAAGACTTAACTATATTACATATTTATGCACCTAATACCAGAGCACCTAAATACGTCAAAGAAACACTGACTACTCTCAAAAAAGAGTTAGCTTACTCTACAATAACAGTGGGAGGCTTCAACATTCCACTGTCAATACTGGACAGATCATCTAGAAAAAAAGCTCAATAAAGATACAGAAGACCTTATTGCCGCAATTAACCAAATAAACCTCATCAATATACACAGAGTTTTCTACCCATCAGCAGACAACTACACCTTCTTCTCCAGTGCACATGGAACATTCTCCAGAATTGACTATGTGTTAGGACATAATGCAATTTTCAACAAAATCCATTCTTTTGAATTACTGCAAAGCATCTTCTCAGATCACAAAGCCATAAAAGCAGAAATCAATAGCAGAAAAAACGTAGCTAAAAAGTGGAACTCTTGGAAACTGAACAACATCTTGCTCAAAATACCATGGGTTACAGAAGAAATCAAGGAAGAAATAAAGAAATTCATGGATTCCAATGAGAATGAAAAGTGAAGTAACCCCAGATAAGAAAGCACCTGAAGAAGGGGAACACAGCAGGAGGTCTCATACTACCCTACTTTAGAATCTATTACACTGCCACAGTGATAAAAGCAGCTTTGTACTGGTACAAAAAGAGACATATAGACCATTGGAACAGGGTTGAGACCCCAGAGATGCCACCATCCTCTTATGAACAAAGGCCCTAAGATTGTAAATGGGTAAAAATAGTCTCTTTAACAAAATGGTGCTGGCAAAATTGTATTTTCATCTGCAAAAAATTTGAAACGAGTCCCGTATCTCACACTGTACACACAAACCAACTCAAATTGGATCAAAGACCTAAATATCAAAGCTAAAACAATAAAGATCATGCAAGAAAACTTAGGCTCAACAATGGAAGCTTTAATACATAGCTTAGACAGACTTCAAAATCTGACAAAGCACGATCAACAGAAAATTCATAAATGGGAACTATTAAGAATCAAATACTTTTGCTCATCCAAAGACTTTTATCAAAAGAGCTAAAAGACCACCTACAGAATGGAAATAGGAACGAGAATGGGGGTGGGAAAGGGAAAGGGAAAAAGAAAAAATATTTGGTAACTACATGTTGGACTGATGTCTGATCTCCATTATATACAACATACTACAGAATATCAGTATGAAAAAGTTAAACAACCCAGTTAAGCAATTGGCAAAGGAGAAGGACAGATGCTTCACCAAAGAGTACATCCAGGCAGCCAAAAGATACATAAGGAAATGCTCACAATCATTATCTGTTAGAGAAATCCAAATCAAAACTACAATGAAACACCATCTCATCCCAACAAGGTGAGCTGTGACCCCAAAACACAAAACAACAAATGCTGGACAGGCTGTGGAGAGACTGGAAGTCTCTTTCACTGGGGGTGGGTATGCAAAATGGTACAACCTCTTTGGAAAGCAATCTGGCACTTCCTTAAAATGTTGGATATAGATAAAACATTTGACCCAGTAATGCCACTACTCAGAATACATCCTATAGAATCAAGAGTAGTCACACAAACAGATACATGCACACGAATGTTTATTGTAGCACAGTCCACAACAGCTAAAGATGGAATCAACCCAGATGCCCAACAACAGACGAATAGATAAACAAATTTTGGTACATATACTCAATGGAACACTATGAAATGATAAAGAACAATGATGATTTTAGGAAGCATCTCACAACCTAGTTTCAATTGGAAGACATTATGCTGAGTGAAATCAGTCCGTGGCACAAGGACAAATACTGTATGAGACCCCTACTATAAGGACTTAAAAACAGACTCATGTACAGAAGAAAAGACTCTTTGACAGCTGCAAGGAAGGGGAGGGAAGGAGAGGGCTGCTCATAGATTAGATAACTGATAGAAATGTGTTTGGGTGAAAGCAGTGACAGCACACAGTAGAAAGATCAATTTAACTGGACTTCATCATAAACTGAAAACTTCTAATCTTAACCCAATATTTCAAGGATAGAGTAACAAGTGTGGGGGTCTGGGGACCATACTCTCAAGGGACATCAAGGCCAGTTGGCACAACTAGTGCATTGCTAAGAGAGTTTTCTCCACCTCATATTGGTCAGTGGCATCTGGGATCTTAAAAGCTAGCAAGCTGCCATCTGAGGTACACCAAATGGTCCCAACTCATGCAGAACAGAAAATCACAAAGAATAACAAAGACATGAGGGGAAAATATCCCAGGAGACAGAAGGACCCGTGTAAATGGGTGACTGTGTAAACATGTGACCAGAAGAACAAGACGGTGCCCAGCCACCACCAAATACAGCCATGATGGGGCACATGATTTCTAGTCTCAGTGGCAACATGAGAAAAAGAGGGCTGCACCTCAAGAACTCCACTAAAAGACCACTAATGATAGTCCAGTGACCTGGGGGTTCCCCTGGCAGCAGAACCCCTAGACCTGCTGGTCCCCCTGACCATAAAACATTACTGAGGTCAACTCTTTGGACCGTAATGAAATGGACTCGTGGACAAAATGTGATCACATGGTGTGTGTACTTTATGGTTTTACGCATCTATAGGACGCTGTCCTACTGTCCTTTTACTGGAAGGGAGAGGAGAGAATGGAGAGCAGGGGACAGGAGATTGTTAAGAGGATCTGACATGTATAGAATGAAAAGGTGGAGTGTGCTTTTACCAGGCAAGGAGAGCAAAGGGAACTGAAGATAGGCAGGCATACAAATTTAATTTGCATCATATACTTTCACTTAATCACAATTAAAAAAAAAACAAAAAAAAAAACCTGTTGCCGTCAAGTTGCTTGTAATTTGTGGCGACCCTGAAGATCCTACAGAGCAGCTCTGCTCTAATGCACAACATCACTGTGAGTCACAGTCGACTTAGTGGCACCTAGAAGCAACAGAGCTGATTTTCAGATTATTTTCATTATGATTAAAAAATAAAAATGTAATTCATAAACAAGCACAGAAACAAAATGCAAAGATGTCACTTTGAGAACTAAGGTGCATCTGACTCAAGCCATAGTATTCTCCATTACCTCACATGCATCCAAAACTTAGACAAAGAAGACCAAAAAGAGCTGATACATTTGAGTTATGGTGTAGGCAAAGAATATTGAATATACCACAGACTTCCAGAAGAACAAATAAATTGTCTTGGAAGAAGTATAGCCAAAATGTTCATCAGAAGGGAGGATAGGCAAACTTCATTTCACATGCTTTGGAAAAGTTATCAAAAGTGAACAGTCCCTACAGAAGGACATGATGCTTGGTAAAGTAAAGGAACATTCTCAGCAAGATGTATTGGCACAGTGACTGCAACAACAGGCTTGAACACAGCAATGATTGTGAGGATGGCACAGAGCTGGACAATCCTGTGTTCTGTTGTACACAGGATTACTGATGAGTTGAAGCTGACTCAATGTCACCCAATAAAAACAGAGGACTAGCCTTAGTAGCACAGTGTTTAAGGCTCTTTGCTGTTAATCAAAAGGTCAGTGGTTTGAATCTACCAGCTACTCCAAAGGAGAAAGATGTGGCTATCTGCTTCAGTAAAAATTTACTGCTTTGGAAACCCTATGTCATATATGATGGTTATGAGATGGAATTGACTCTAAAGCAGTTGGGTTTTTTCTGTTTGCTTGTTTAGTCCTATCTCAGACACAGGGAAAACTACCATTCCTAGTCTATCTGAAGATGAGTCCTAATTGTCACAAGTTCTAGTGGCAAGACCCAAAGAGATCAAAATCAGTGGACAGAAGCAGTAAATTTGTCTGTCTAAGGCCCTGTCCTGGTCCTCTTTCCTATTCAGGGACACTCTTCAATGTGTGCAGCTTGTTGGCTGGCAGCACATCTGATCACCATCTCTGCAGACCAAAGGTCCAGATATTCTATGTCTCCTGTTTGCTGACTATATCTCTTACTTGGAATTCTGAAGCTGAGGCCATTGCTCATGCAGGGGAAGCAGGAATGTTGTTGTCATTGATGCCAGCTGTTAGCAGTGCCAGAGGCTCAGTCAGGAAGGCTGAAGGCCAACTTGTTCTGTCTGAGCTAATTGATCCCACCTCAGTTCCTGCCTGTTTCCTAATCCTGGCTTTCCAGCCTTTCCCTTCATTTGCAAGCTACTTGACATCATTCCAGTTAATCCTCTTCCCGTTTAACTTAACCAGAGATGGTTTGTTTCATTTGTAACCAAGAACTCCATTTTATGCACCATTTGTTGTCTCTGAATTCTTACTCTATAGGAATGTTACCCTATCAGGAATGTGTGAGAAAATGGAGAATGCAAATGTGTTAAAGATACTGTGTGGTAAACAAAGGTTTTAAGGAACTAACCACAATTTCTTTGAAGCAACATGACATAATCTCTAGGAGGGAGAGTATCAGTAACAGAATAATGGTCTGGGATTGACAGCTGTATAGCCAAATGTCGTATGTGCATAAGCAGGACAGGGGACTCAATTTAAAAGGAGGTGCAGTCAAAGTCAAAAGCAGGGAACTCAAGAAAATGTGGTCCATTGAGCTTCGTAATTCCGTTGGGGGAGGTGGCAATAAGATGCTTGCAAACAAAAGATGGGCCCTGTTGTTAGCTGCCATTCAGTCAGCTTTGACCTGTGGCAACCCCATGCACAACATGACAAAGCATTTCCCAGCCCTGCACCATCTTCATGATCACTGGCATTTTTGGCGTCCATTGTTTCCAACCATTGTGTAAAGCCTTCCAACCGAGTGGGCCCATCTTCCAGTACTGTATCAGGTAATATTCTGTTGCGATCCACAGGGTTTTCATTGGCTAACTTTTAGAAGTAGTTCACCAGGTCTTTTATCCTAGTCTGGAAGTGCTGCTGAGACCTGTCTATCATGAGTGATTCTGCGGGGATTTGAAATGCTAGTGGTATATGTCTTCAGTGCTATAGCAACATGCAAGCCCTGACAGTGCAATGTGGCAGCCTTGAATCATACTGTTTCAGTTCCTTTGTTTTTAGAGGCTTTTTTAATTCCTCAAAATAGAGTTATGTGAATTACTAAGTATAAACGGTCTTTAAATGGTCTTTAGCCAAGCCAGCCAAGTGCCATCAAGTCGGATCCGACTCATGGCGACCCATTCACTTTTGCCGTCATTGATTATTGGTACAGAATTCTCTCTAGATACATCTATTCTTAGCAACTACCTGTAAATGATCAGACATGTTTAGCCTTAAGGAAATCAAAATGGGACATTTAAAAGATATTAGAATAATGGGACAGCGATGAACACGTTTAGCCTGGAGGGAGACATGATCAAATGCGTATTTTAATCGCTTTAGCCACAACACGAGAAACAAGAGGGAAGCAAGAAATGATGCCAGATCTCTATAGTAGTCTGAGTGAGAGATGGAGGTAGTTTGGACTGGAGTAGTGGTAATGGAGCTGAAGTCATGCATAGGAATTCTAGGGATATTTAAGAAATGAGATCACTTTGTTTAGTGTGAATAAGAGGTGAGAGAAGTTGTCAAAAATGACCTCCAGTTATCTGAAGTTAGTAACTACCTGGAAGGGTGATGGTATATTATATGCTGTAGGACAAGTTTTGCACAGTTTTGTATGGGAAGTGAATTATAAATTGCTTTTTCATTTTGTCAGATTTTATATCTCTTGTGACACACCCAGGTGAAGATGGAATGCAGGCAGTTAGCCATAACTAGTCTGGAACATAACCATCAGTTGCAGGTGGTATAATATTTCTTATAGTAAAATATGGGACTCCTGGTTTTCCCACCATACCCAGTCTCCTCTCTTCCAGTATTTATCTGATTATAATAAGTAGTCACAAATTCTTCCTCTTCCATTAAGAAGTAGAATATGCTTTTCCATCTTCTAAATCAGCGTTAGCCATTTTAACCAATATGACATTAGCAAATATGACTCAGTGGTTGCACACTGGAGCTTTCTGCCTTTTGCTGTATTTGCAACTCTGACCCCCAACATGTAAATGGGTTCCATACAGCTGGGAATGAGATTTCACATGAAGGTGAACAAATGTGAACCAGACTGCCAACCAACATGCATGTGAGCAAAGCTATCCTGCCAGAGAACCATGACACATGAATACGTCTAGCTAAAATCAGGCATACTATACAAGAGCAAAAGAATCATTCAGCTGAACCAGAGAATTGTGCACTAAATAAAATGGTTGTTATTTTAAGGTATTGAATTTTGTAGTGATATGTTATACAGAAAAATCTAACAAATACACAGACTAATAAAATCTTCACCTTTAAGCTGGGTGTGTTTCCAGGCTCTCTTGCAGCTACATCTGACCTTATGTTCAAAATCTGGACAAAAAAAGGCATAATAGAAATTTTTCTTGAATGCTGGCGAATAATAGCTTCTGCTCTATCTTTGTCTCCACTTTATCTGCCTTTTCTGTGCTTTTTGAACTGCAATCATGATTACTGAGACTTTAGCAACTATTTGGGGACTATAAGAATAAGGCCACACCCTCTGTATGTAGCTTTGTGAATGGGAAGAAGTTTAGGTTTCTAAATACCTCATGGAGAAGAACTTTAAACTACCTCAGGACTACCTGCATTCACACTTTTACATGAAGAAGAACTAATTAACTTCTACCTTGTTTAAGCCACTGTTATTTTGATTTGGGACTCATCTTGCTTACAAGTGAATCTAAGTCTAAGAGCAATATGTGTTATCAAAGTGCTAGATGTACCAATTCAGCATGTACTATGCTCCTTGGTGGAAACCCTGGTTGCATACTGGTTAAGTGCTACATCTACTAACCAAAAGGTCAGCAGTTCAAGTCCTCCAGGTGCCCCTTGGAAATTCTATGGAGCAGTTCTATTTTGTCCTATAGGATTACTGTGAGTCAGAATCAGCTCAATGGCAGTGGGTTTGGTTTTTGGCTTGGCATTCCTTAGTCTTTGAGCTGGAGCTTGCTAAATCACCTATTGGTGTTCTCATGATTTAGTTCAGAAGAATGGCTGCCATCTAGCTGTCCTGATGTGTTTTTTCCTGCCTAATCCAAATTGTAACAGTCATATGAGTATCTGGGAAAGTCTGTAGTTGTGCAAATTAGCTCTTGCCTGTTGTTGAACTATACTACACTCATGCCAATACTGCTTTAGTTAATCCAAGTATCTTTCCTTTGGGTAATCACTGGCACACCAACAATGTGTACTTTAAAATTAATAGTGTTTGCTTTTTGTTATACCCTGATTGACGAAACAAGATGACATTGGCCCCATACTGATGCATGTTATTATAACAAGCAAACAAACAAGAAACACCACTGACGAGTGAGGTCCAACACATAGCAACACTAGAGGGCGGAGTAGAACTGCCCTGTAGAGTTTCCAAGGAGCACCTGGCGGATTTGAACTGCCGACCTTTTGGTTAGCAGAAGTAGCACTTAACCCACTACATCACCAGGGTTTCTGCATATTATTATATTAACATTTAAATAGCACTATGGTATACTTTTACAAGTGTCCCTTTTTTTACGTATGTGTGTTTTTTTGTTTGTTTGCTTGCTTTTTAACGCAAACTGTGGTTAAACCCACCTGTGAGCTCTAACATCAAATTGCTGGGTTGTTGCTGTTAGTTGTCATCAAGTCAGCTTTGACTCATGGTGACCTTATTTATAGCTGATTGAAACATTACCAGGTCCTGTGCCATCTTCCTGATTATTAGTATGCTTGAGTCCATTGCTGCAACTATTCTGCCAATCATCTCCTTCAGTTTCCCTAATTTTTGCTTACCCTCTGCTTTACAAAACATGATGTCCTTTTTCTAGTGATTGGTCTTTCCAGATGACGTGCCCAAAGTGGGCCAAATTCTTACTGTCCTCACTTCTATGGAGCATAGTTATCAAATTTCTTCCAAAACTAATTTGTTCATTCTTTTGGCAGTCCACCACATATTTAAAGTTCTTCACCAGTATCACAGTTTGAATGTACCAATTCTGCTGTCTTTCTCTCTCTCTCTCTCTCCTTTTTTTTTTATAGCTAGGCATAAGAGAATTTAACATAACAAAAGAAAATACAATAGAATAGAAAATTTCTAGATCCATTGCATGTAGTGAAGTCAGTGTTCTATTGTGGAATTATTCTTTCATTTGTATATATAAACACATGTGTGTATACCAGGTCCTCATGTGAAAACCCTCTAAAAAATAAATCTATTGCCATCAAGTCAATGCTGACTCATAGTGACCCCATAAGACAGAGTAGAACTTTCCCATAGTTTCCAAGGAGTGCCTGGTGGATTCAAACTGCCAACCTTTTGTTTAGCAGGCACCACATGTAATCACTATGCCATGTGTTATTTAATTTGGGTTTTTCAAGAAGTTCTGAAAAATAGTGCTACAGGTGGCATCAGCTATATTCCTCGGCTAATCATCTGTCTCCACTCTTCAGTTAACTGCATCTCAGTTTTCCATAGGGCAAATGTCCTCCCTCATTCTCACTTAATGGAGAGAGGTGGGCTCTGGTTTGACCAAGCAGCATATTACATCTCCTTGTTCACAGCAACAAATTCAGAAAGGAGGAGGAATCCCACTCTCATTTCCAATTGGCTCAGACTGTTGTTAGGCTTTTCTTTCCACAGGATTCTGAGGCAAGAAAAATAGAGTCCTCCACCCCTTACCTTCGTACCTCACCTTTGCAGACTATTGAAAGGTTAGCATGTGAACCTGCATCAGCTGTTGGCTGACATTTACCACCAAGCCAGAACCTGCCTGTGGGTTGAGCCTACCCAGAAGAAAGCACAGCTGAGAGATGGAGAGAGCAAGCTTGAACCTTGATGACATAATTGGAGTTCCATTTTACCAGCTTACATCAAGCCCTTGTTAACATCACATTTGCTAACATCCTATTGACCAAACCAAATCACATAGCCAAGTTCAAAGCCAAAGGTAAAAAAACAAAACTAAACTAAAACACCACGCTGCTTTTGTAGGAGTAACAACAATGTTACTTGGTTTTAGGAACCATGTGGAACACATGTTAGAGAGATATGAAAACCGGGGCCAAAAATTTGCTCTACTATTGCTGGTCATCTTACTTTCTGAAAGAGAAGAGAGGTAACAACATCCAAAACATAGTGGTGGTGGATAGAAAGAGGAGCAAAGTCAATGCCCATCACAATATAGGTTCATTTTGTGATCATATACCTAGACCGTCCACACTTTATAATTCAGAAAGCTGAGACTGAGAGCTTTTCCTGAAGCTTTCCGGACTCCAGATCACTTGTCACCACAGCTTGATAATGCTGGGCCACATATAGCTAAGTTCACTCCAGAGGGAGATTTGGGTTAGGGCTAGCCTTAAGGAAACACCACATCTTGATTTCCTACATAAAGAAGATCTTTACGTCTAAACAGCCATATATAAAGAGATTAGATAAGGAAATGAAACTGCCATTCAGAGAACTGTGGGAACCAAATGAGTGCATAGTGGAACCAAAATCAGAAACCTACCTCTGGCTTTTTCTGCCTTCTCTAACTACTCTTTGAATGCTATCCAATTCAAATTTCTCTGGGAAGAGGCATTACTAGAACTTGATACTTAATATGATTACTGGTGAGAAATGGAGCCTAGAAGCATGCTTACTTACCTGACTAAAGAAATGACCAGATCAGCAAAGAAACAGCTCTGTTTACCTCACACCAAACCTAGTGGCTCTAGGTTACTACCTACCTGCCTTCTGTTGTTCATAGGGTCACTGTGAGTCAGAACAGACTTGACAATACCTAACAACAATAATAATACTTTTATCAGAGTGCATGTGCCAGGATAGCCCTGAGACACCTGTAACCCACTGCCACTGAGTCAATTCTGACTCATAGTTACCCTATAGGACAGAGTAGAATTGTTCCATAGAGTTTCCAAGGAGTACCCAGTGGATTTGATCTGCCACCCTTTAGATTAGGAGTCATAACTCCTAACCACTATGCCACTAGTGTTTCCTATAGATCCTTTAATCAGGGCAGATAATTTACCCAGGGTCACACCTATAGTTAGGGACAAAGGAAAGATTAGACCCAGTTTATGTGATCCTGAGGACAGAGTCAGGTCTCTAATTCCAACTAGCCTGTTATTTGGACCACACATTTCCAAACATCCAAGGCAATCTCAGCTTTATTGAACACACAGATCAAGTTCAGCTCCAAATGAGTCTTGACAAACAACAATACACGTTCTTAACCAGAAAATGACTTAAAAAACCTCCATAGACTCTTAGAGCCTTGTGATGCTTTGATTGTTTTGTGTTCCAAGTTAATTACATGGCAGGAGATATTTGGCTCAGACCTGACTACTTCTGACATCTACATTAAAACCAACATGAAGGAGGTTTCAATTCCTTCTTCCTTTCGTTTTCACTTCTGCTTCTAGAATAATATTTCTCTTCCTCTCTCATTTGTAATGTGATAGCAAAATAAATGATAACCTTTAATTGTATGTGGAAGAAAAGCTTTTTAAAAATGTATTCTATGATAAGCCAAGCCAAGGCCAAGTACAACATATTTAAAGTTTATGATAAGCAATTTCTCTCAGGAGAAAGCTTTTTCAAAGAAAAAAAAAGTGATTCTAAAAGTAATTTCAGTAACGAAGTAGATTAAATATCCACCATATTAGTCACAGAGCATTAGATGGAATTGAATTGACCAAGTAGAGGTCAAAGTGTGGCTGAAGTTTTCAGCCCACTGAGGAGCAATAAAATCCAACCATACTTAAAATCATTAACTTTAAACCCTTTGATATGAGATCCAAAACCTCAGTGCTTATACCAAGAACTTCCAAACACCATGCCTGGTAAAAGAATAAATCCCATAAAGAGATCTACGTTTCATGAAATACTTTAAGTGGGGTAAGAGGCAACAGAAAGGAAATATAATTCTTAGGTTCTTTCAAGCAAACATATTCCTACAGGTTTTATTTTTCATTTTAATCTTCTGTTTTACCCTTCAAAACACTCTTAAGAAGATTCTCACAACAACTAGATTCGATATGCCAAAGTCTTAAGCTTAATTTCTGGGACAAGAGAACCTCCATATTGGGAACACTTCCCTTTCTATTTGCAAAGCTTCACTGATGTAGCTTAAACTGTCTTTTCCATCTTATAGGACATCTTGAACTCAGACTGAGGAATTTGGGTTATTGAGCTGTTTTGTTTGGTTTGGCTTTTTATGACACACTGAAGTATACCAAAACCCCAAATCCATTGCTGCCTGGCCAATTCTGCCTTAAAGCAAATCCATGTATTGCAAAGCAGAACAGACTTCCACACAGTTTTGTTGGATCTAATCTTTACAGAAACAGATTACCTGGTTCTTCTGTGGTGTGACTCAGTGGGTTCAAATCACCAACCTTCAGTTTGTTAATCAAGCACAAAGTGGTTGCTCTATTCTGACTTCTTAACCGAGGTATACAAATATATACAAACCATTGCCTTTGAGTTGATTCTGACTCATGGTGACCGTACAAGATAGAGTAGAACTGCCCCATAATATTTGTAAGGAGCAGCTGAGGGAATTGAACTGTCAGACGTTTGAACACCAGCCCAGTGCTTAAACACTGTGCCATAAGGACTCTTTAATTGATGTATGGGTCACCAAAAGGACACTCAATATGAGAAGTACAAGAACTAAGATACTCTTGCACTGTCCAGTATTACAATGCTGAGTGGACAGTAAACATAGAACTCAACTAAATGAGGGAACACCAAGTCTCTAAGCATGGAAGACTTGAGATGATGACGGACAAGTGTGGTTTTCAGATGTTCTTGGATGAGCCAGAAGGCCACCGAAACCTTGATGTTGGTTAGGAACATGCACAATTATTTACTTGGAAGTACAAAACTTTAGTATTTTTATTTGACTGAGAAGCATTTACAGTGAGGAAAAAAATGGTAACATCAAGAGGCCTACCCAAGTATGTATATAATTTATAAAACATAATATAGCATGTATAGAAGTGCTTTAGACAAAGATCTTTAGGAAGAAGGCCTGGGGCTTATAAGCTTCTCTCACTGTCTTTACGAACTGAGAGAAGAGGCTTAACTTCTCTGCCTTGTTTTACTTACCTGTTATCAGTCCCAATCACATGCCTATTGCAAAGATATGCTGAATAAATATATGTAGGTATTAGAGTAATACCTAGTATATACTAAGCACTTAAGTATCTGCCTTTAGAATTCCTTTATTTATTTTTTTAAAAAGGCAATGGATGGATACAGTACAAATTAGAGAAGTTATAAATCATTGCACAGTAAAAAGTCTCCCTTCTATTGCTGCTCCCTGGGGTCCTAGCCATCCTTCCCTGGTGCAATCATGGTAGCCAGTTTTTTTAAGTAACCTTTCAGGGACATTAGGTTGTTGGTACTTGCTGTTGTGTCAGCTTTGACTCATGGCAACCTTATGTGTTCAGAACAAATAAGATACATTATAGACATATAATGTATGTGTGAGTCTATACTTTAAAAAAGCAGGGTAGAATAGACACCATGCTGTAGCTTTCCTTTTTCACATAATAGTCTGTCTTGAAGGTAGTTCCTTATTATTCCTTATAGACACGACTCACTCCTTTCACTGACTACATGGTATATCAATATGTATCAATGCCAGGTGTTACAAATGCACATTGCTTACAGTCGTCAGTTGTTACAAGAAAAAGTACTTCAGTGTATACATATAATTGAACATCTTTGCACACATGCATGCTGTCTGTGTGAAAAACTCCTAGAAATGGAATTGTTGTCTTACAAGGAGTATGCATGTTTAGTTTTGAGAAATCTGTCCAATCTCCCCAAAAGTCTTCAGATAGAAATGTATTCGGTCCAGTGAAAAATGTAATACAAATCACAGTTATTATATGATATCACAATTTTGGAAGGAAAGAATTGGTCTCTCATTCAACATCTCCTTATACAAAACAACTTACAGTTGGTAATACATCATATGGTTTCTACACTTTACCCTGATCACATCATGAAAACAGAATTTGGGGATGGGAGCGAATAGAAACGTTATCTACCCACCTTTCTCATTTGACAAATGAAGACACAGAGGATACAAAGTTTAGGTGATATACACGTGGTCATATGTGGCATCTACATCAGGTGAAGGCTTCGAACCTGGAGGTCCTCATTCAAGTTCAAGATCCTATCTCCTCACCAGATTGTGCCCCATCCTTTAATTCCAATTCAAGGAAAAACAGTGAAGTTTACATTTAAATATATGGAGGTTTTAAAGTTTTTATTTTGGGAGGAGTGTTAACAAAAGTGGAAAAACAGTCTACCTATCGAACTCACTGTTATATTGCTTAAAGAAGTTAATTCCTCAATAAATGATGTTTAACACCAAGCATTCAGGAAATCAAAAGTTTTTACTTTTGTTTTTTACTGTGGTTCTTCTTTGATGAGGCATTCAAAAAAAATCTTTTTACATCTTTTATATTTTCAGACATAGGAAATATATAACTGTCAAAGAGGTTGTGCATGACATTTTCAGAGAAATAAAATATTTTTCTTAAGTAAATGGTGAGATGACTATAGCAACACTTTTGTAGAAGCTAAGGATTATTTCATAGGTAACAATGGAAAATCAAATTATCTCCCCAAATTCAGAAGTTTCCCCTCAAATATAGCTTCCTTCAAGGTGAAGTTGTTAATGAGATAGTCAACTGTGGTGAATATTTTTTATATCGCATTTATTTCTGTGTTCTATGTAGATCAAGAGACAGTCTTTCAAACAAAACAAGGGATATTGCACGGTTTGAAATCAGGAAAGGTGTGTGTCATGGCTGTATCCCTCACCGTGTTTATTGAATCTGTAGGGTGAGCAAATGATCTGAGAAGCTGAATTATACAGAAAAGAATGCAGCATCAGGACTGCAGAAAGACTCAAACAGCCTGCCATACGCAGATGACACAACGCTGCTTGCTAAAAGTAAAGAGGATTTGAAGCACTTACTGATGAAGATCAAAGACTACAGACCTCTGCATGGATTACACTTCAGTATGAAGAAATCAAAACTCCTCACAACTGGAGGATTACACCTCAACATGAAGAAAACAAAAGTCCTCACAACTGGACCAATAAGCAGAATTATCACAAATTGAGAAGATATGGAAGTAGCCAAGATTTCATTTTACTTGAATCCACAGTCAATGCACATGCAGCCAGCAGTCAAGAAATCAAATGGCACATTGTGTGGGCAAATCTGCTGCAAAAGATCTTTTTAAAGTGTTAAAAAGCAAAGGTGTCGTTTTGAAGACTAAGGTGCACCTAACCCAAGCCATAGGATTTTCAATTATCTTACATGCATGTGAAAGCTGCTAAATAAGTAAGAAGACTAAAGAAGAATTGATGCATTCAAGCTGTGATGTTCCTGAAGAATGTCAAATATACAAAAGGCTTCCAGAAGAATGAACAAATTTGTCTCAGAAGAAGTACAGCCAGGATGCTCCTTAGAAAGGAAGATGCCAAGGCTTCCTCTTACATATTTCAGACACATTATCAGGAGAGACCAGTCCCTGGAGAAGTATAACACGCTTGGTCAGCAAGAAAAGAGGAAAAGAGAGGGATTGGCACAGCGACTGCAACAATGGGTTCAAACATAGCGAAGATTATGAGGATGTCACAGGAGTGGGTAGTGAGTGTTTCCTTCTGTTGTACATAGGAATCAGACAGTTGGAAGCAACTCAACAGCACCTAACAATGGCAACATCTGGAAGATGGCTTCCAGTGTCACTGTAATTCAAGAAACTGATACTTAACATTAACATCACAAAATATAAATACCATCACTCTGTATTATTTTTTTGTTTGGAATTTATTCATATACATAACAAAAATTTATATCTGACAAAAGGAAAAACACATTCAAAACACTCTACGTCATTCCATAAGAGACTTAAGACAATATTTAATAAATACTGTTTGCAACTATCATAATGAGACAGCACCATGAGTTCGTTCCTGTGATACAGCATTCTCAATAGAACATCTTTTATTTATCCCGTACACAAAGCACCAAAGTTAGAAGTTGACATGGCCTCAAACAAAATTAGCTGTGCTACAAATCCCAAAGCACATATATACAGTGACTAATTATTTCTCTGCTTATTTGGCTGGTATCATTAGAATACAAATCGTTTTACTGTTTTTGTATATGTTTTTACATGTTTCTCCAATTTGATATTATCAGTTACAAACAGTCAGCTACTTACAGACTGCTTCCAAAGTATTCTATAACAAGCCCAGGCAGTGCTTAATGAGCTGTGGCAAGAAGAGGCTTTTGTGAGCTCCTCTCTGCCCCCTTTCAAGTTTATGAGGTGTGAGAGAAAGCAGTTGAGATGAGAGTTTAAACAAGCCTTTGCTGGGCCGTCCACCTGTGAATGAAACTGGTGCATGTCAGTTAGCAGAGATGGTTCACCAACTCAGGATCTCACTGACTACATCCACTCCAGAGTCAGGCATATGAGTTCTTGCCTTTACATTACTGTAAATTTAGGCAAATACCTCTTCTATAGATTTTGTGGCTAGCATCATCCTGTATCCTGAAAGACAGATTCTAGCCCCATAAATAGTATTTGATATGGATAAACCAAAAAAAAACTGCCATCAAGTTGATTCTGACTCATAACGACCCTACAGGGCAGAGGAGAACTGCTCCATAGTTTCTGAGGAGTGTCTGGAGGATTTGAACTGTGGACCTCACCGTTCACACACATAGCGCCTAACCACAATGCCACCAGTTTCCTTGATATGGATAATTACAGTAAATTATACTTATAACCCAATTAACTATCCTTACTTTTGTACCTTATCAACTCTGTGTTCTTCAGCCAGTTGCTTACAAAACCTTTCTGTGCCTCAGTTTCCTCATCCACAAAATGGGCATGACAGTTATGCCCCTTTCAATTGTTTAGAAGATTCAATATTGCATGTAAATTATTCGTTTTGTGTGAGTTTCTTATCAGTGAATATTCCCTATAGATAGTGAGGGCTCCTTGAGTCAAAGTACATAATTATATCCTCCACATTACCTACCAGAGAGCCAGGCAAAGAATGGGTACCCATTAAAAAATTAAAAGCATAAAGCGTTGTTGCTGTTAGGCGCTGTTAAGTATATCCCACCTCCTAACAGCAACACATAACAGTAGAGCTGCCTCATAGGATTTTCAAGTCTGTAATCTTTACAGAAGGAGATCACCTGGTCGTTATTCTGAGCAGCCGCTGGTGTGGGCTTGAACTGCAAACCGTTCAGTTAGTAGCTGAGTGCTTACTCATTGCACCTTCTGGATTCTGCTGTTGTTCTTTTCTTAGCATAATAACATATTGGAATAGTATTTTGTGTATGGTCCTTAAATTTCTCAAACACTGGTCCCCAGTCAGAGTAGGTAGCCCAGTCCTTTGCTTTGGAGAGTTTTCTAGAGGTTAACTGAAAACAGATTTTCAAGGGCACCTTCAGTATTTTTTTTTTTTTAATTAAATGAATTTTTCCCAAACCGGGGTTCTTTCAGAGAAATTTGTGTGTTGTTTGCACACATGTTTCAAACTGAACTTGAGCCACTTTAGACATTCAAATGCTCTGTAGGTCATGATGGATGAAAGTCCTCATATCTTGCTTTTGTTTCATATCTAACCTACTTCTTTCATTTATTCATGCCTGCTTGACTTTGAGATGTCAACTCTGGAAGATCATAGAAGATACATCACATATCCAGTACAAAGGGAAGAGAACAGTTTTTCCTCCAGAAGAATGGAACAGAGATTTTCCTGAGGCTAGAAGAGGGCCAACGTTGGTGCGAATTCTTCTAATAGGGAGACACTGTGTGCTGCTCCATGACGGTGACAGGATGGCTATGTGGCACACTCCAGCAGGGGACTCCTGCCTCACCCAGAGTTCACACATGTCTCGTGCCTAGCAGAAGAGCCACCGAGTAAATGGACTGAAGGGCTCCATGACATAAAGGTGTGCATGGATGTCCCAATCATTCAAATGCAACCTGATGACCCATGACTGATGACCAAGGAGGGAAACAGCCCCAATGTTTTCATGCTGTATCACACCCAAGACCTTGACAACCATGAAGAATGGAGGGGAAGTTGGCAATACAACACAAAATAACTGAGATTGTCTGACTATCAGCAAAAGAGAACAGAAGTTGGAGACTCATTAAATTCATATAAAGAAAAGAAAAAAAGAAATATCTTGTGCAGTTTGTCCAGTAGGAGCCATAGCCTACTCTGCCATTATCTCTTTTAACATAATATAATATAAATGTTCCTTTTCAATGGGAGCAAGTATAAATTATGTTATTATTTCAAGGGAGGATGTTTGCTAATGTGATCAACTGCTAACTGAAAGGCTGGAGGTTAGTGTCCACTCAGTTGGTCCTTAAAAAAAGGATCTGCTCAAAAATCATCCACTGAAAACTCGACGGAACCCAGTTCTACCTTGAAACGTATGAGACAGAATGAGCCAAACAGCAAGTGGTTTGCTAGTTTCATTTATGTGTATGTTAGATATAATTTACACATGAAAACCTGAAACTTGAGTCAGGTTAGAGGTTCTTCCTACCCACGAGTACTGCCCTCTGGACCGGTTGGGCAAGTTCTTTCTTCACTTGAATAGAACATATTCTTGTGACAGAACATGCTTTATCAGTTTCCAGAGGCTCCATATGTTTTCTTCCTTTTTCCCTCTCTTCCTTTGTTCCTTCCTTTCTTTCTTCTCTCTTTCCTTCTTTCTACCATTCCCCTGAGGAAAGGAAAATTTCAAAATTTTGGTCCAAGCACTGAAAAATTCATAAAGACATCTGAGTTTCTTGCTGTGGTGTAGAGGCTAAAGGGACAATGTTGTCAGCTGTCACAACTCCTGGTACAGAACACCATCTCCATTATGGTTTTCACAGCAAGGCACGGTTGACTCAGCTTTAACGTGACTTTAAAATAAGCATATTTCTTCTCTAAGATAAATGGATCTAGTTAAGTTTATTGGAAAGACAAATTGTCTAAAACCAAAGTAGCTCAAAAGTACCAGTTATCTTCCTGTCTATCTCTCCAGGAGACTTTGGTGATTAAATGCTTAACTCCAATTTCATCATTAAATGTGTTTTTCTTTTTTTTTCTTTCCTTCTTTTCTTCTTTTTCTTGTCTCCCTTCTTCCCTCCCTTCCTCTGCCCCTTCCTTTCTTATATCTTTCCTCCTTTCTGTCTTTTCCCTAAGGAAAGTTTTGAATTTGGGGCCCAAGCACAGAAAAAGCTCAAAAAATATATCTCTCGCTAATCACCCAAGTGGCTTAATGACCAACCACCCTAATCCAGACCAAATTCAAATGAGATTTTCATTGCTTGATGACAACTCAACAATTTACCATTAAGCTGCATATTACATAAAGTTGCAAACCACAAAAACTTTTTATTATGCTGAAAGAGTGCCGTGTTGCATTTTCTGTTGCCAAGCTATAATATCGCCATATTTAGGAGAAGTTATGCTCTTACTGCCCCTTCCGGCAGATGAGAGCTGGCCCCACTACCAGCTACACAGATCTGCTTCTGCTGGTGACATTTTGAGGCAAATAGAGAAATCCATTTCCATGTTCATTCAAGCCTTTGGCCCATCTAAGGAGAATGCCTGCAAGCATGAAAACCATGCTAACTACATAAGTGATTTAATTTTGATAGTGTAATAGCTGACCACTAGATATCAAACCAGATCCAACAGGGATTTGCTCTGCTTCATCGTGTCTGAATTCTTTACCATTAGGCTGCTTCATGAAGACTTTTTTTCAGTAGATAAAAGTATTTGGAAATAAATTCAAAGACAGGAATCATCAGGAAATCCTAAAAGAGCAAAGTATATCATCATTATCATGCTTAGATAAATACCGAACAGTTTTTGTATCAGACATTACAACATGACTGATTGAAGTTTGAGAAACCATTGACTTAATTATTTTCTTCTGATATCAACTCATCATAGAAAACATCATCTTCCAACCATTTACAATTTAATTTGAAATTTTAGTAGAAAAGTGATCTTAGCCACTGTGGCAGAGGAAAAAGAGACACTATTTAAAAAGTCTGGCATAATGCATTAGAAAATTTGCTCAGTATTGCTATAGGTAAACTTTACGGTGTATAGCAACTTTCTCTTGCTGCAAAGATTAGTGTATTTAAACTACATCAGTTCTGCATCAAATGTATCACATTGTGTTCTATTGTAGAAGCTTAATAAACACACAGTAATCTTTCAGGGGAAAAAAAATGGCAAAAAAGATCTACTGCCTCACTTCCAAATTCAGAGCCCTGGAATTTGTCCACCATAATTTGCTTAGGTTCCATGAAAACCTGGAAACATTTAGAAGTAACTAATTCTAGCTTCTTCGGTTTGATATTTTAAACACAAATCAGTGGCAACAAGACATCCTTTTCTTTAATTGGTGCATAGAAGTCTGTATGGTTTGATATTTGGTTATACCAGTTGCCAAGTACTTCTCTGTAACAACTCAGACTCAGCTTCATTTTGCCTCCCAACTCACTTTGGAATTCACTTCTAGTGTAAAATTGTGGTCATTTCTAATTGTACCTATAGTTACTTAATTACTAGAATAATTGGTCTCTTCTATACTCACAATCAGAGGCAAATGCTTGACTGTCCTTGCCAACAGCAGGTGTCATTATTTGTTAATAGAATTTCTACCTGAAATTAGAAATCACCACCAAAATTCCAGGTGTGAAAAACAAGCTGCCTAAATTTGAGGCTGAATCAATATCTTGTTTTGATAAAATGGACAAATAACCAAAGGAAAATAAAGAATGAGAACTGTCTACATGACCTTAAGATTTCTCTGCAGGAAATAAATGAAAGGCAGTTGAATTGGGGAGCATGTGAAGGGCAGAGAAAAGAAGGAAGGGGGAAGGGAGGGTGGGAAAGAAAGGGAGACAGTTCTAGAGGAAAATAATACTATCTTATCAAAATGTGCCTGATACCTTATCAAAGCATGCCTGATTTCTATCACTTAAATCAGAACTGCAAGAAGGAAGCTAAAGTGATCAGTTTCTTTTGACAGATAATAGATGAAGAGAAAGCCAACCATCCCTGGACAGTTTTTGTCCTTACAAACCATGTGCTCTATATCTGAAGGCTTCCTCCCCCCAAAGATGTTGTGGGGCCTGGGGAGCCACTTAAAGTTCCTTGCCATGCTTGCCCAAGAAACACAAAGTGTTGGTGAAGTATAAACAGAGAGAGCATTTTCTTTGACCCACTCTGCAGTGTGATGGGATAGTGTTGTTAGTTTATGTGAGAGAAAATAGCATAGGCTTTCTGAAAAAAGTGGAATTGGATTAAGGCCTTTGTGCAAGCCTCAATGCTGAGGGGAATTAGCAAGAGTTGTAGGCACTTAAAGGGGCCCTCATGCCGAAGCTTATCCCAGATTTTGCACAATAAACATTTGAATATCAACAGTGTTTTGCAACTTGCAGCACTAATGTATAAACTTCTCTCTTTTGAAACTCTCAAATCCTTCCAAATGTCTGCAGCACCCTCTACATAAACATATAGGAGCTAGAGGACCAGAAAACACCTAGTCAAAGATGCCAGACTGCAAAAAAAAAAAAAAAAAAAAGATCTTTCTCCTTTTCTATCTTTGGGATCTAGAATATTTTATAATGGATAGATGATTTAAGATGCTCTGTTTAATTTTAATCACTCAACTTTCAGGCTTTGCATTCTGATAGAGGGGTTCCAGAAAAATGAAAGGCTGTATGCTTAGGTTGAGAACTGTTTTCAGGGAGATTTTTGTCATTGTTGTTTTCTAAACATCAGCATCCTAAAGAGTGCTTTGTTTTAGAAAGAATCCTTACGAAGATTTCAAAAAAAAAAAACAACTTTGGAAGAAAAGAACTTTTTGTCCATTAAAGCCTGCTGTCTGCCTCATTGGGAATCCACATAGGCAATCCAGTTCCCACCCTGAAAACTAATCTGATACCCAGTCCTTCTGAATGAAGACAGTAGGTTGATTCTGTAGCAAGAACTCCAACATCAAACAGTTATTTGATGTTTCTGACATTAAGCAAGTTCTATTTTTCTCATTAAGGACTTCAAACTCCTAAAAGTGAAATCCAAATGTTGTAGAACCGAGAAGGATTAAAAAAAAAAAAAAGTTAAATCCCAGCTTCCAAAACTGATCAGGAGACACACATGATGTTTTGTTTTCTGGGAACAGGATATTTGTTTTTGATTGCTGGTAGTGCAGAATTCCTCCTTTCAGTTCTTTGTGTAATCAGTGCAGTGGTGTTGCTTTTTGAGGTTTGATGCTCTTAATTTTATACTAAAGCAAACACTCAGGATGCAAGCACATTTTTCATCAACGTCTGCATCAGCAGTTTATGGAATTTAATGAATAGAGAAATTCCTCCCTTTCTTTGCAGCACGTATTGTCCAGAGATGGTTCTTAGTAACTCAGCCGGGTGATAATATATTCCACCCAACTGAAGAGTTTGCAGGAAAACATACCTACAGTGACCCAATAAAGTGGTAAAACACTTGTTTGAAATGATTTTTTGTAATGGTGCTCATTTCATGCTGAAAAGACAGTGGTAAAAATCTCAGTGCACTTGGGAGGGTTGTGACAGGGGTAGGAATGAAGACATAACTGTCCTGTCCAGTTCTGAAGCATGGAGAAGCAGTTTGCCTATTGAATTTGATACAATGATGTGTAGATGAATAAAGTTATCTCCAGTTGTGAAAAGGATGGTGTCAGTGGGAGGGTAAGAAAGGGGGAACTTCTAATCTGAAAAGAATTCTCTTTTTTTCTTTTTCAAAAAAAAAAACCTTGAAGGTCAGGGTCCAGCTGCCGAGCAAAAGTGGAACACTGCAAAATGCTGGACAGGCCTAAATAAAGACAACTATAGACACCCAGACACACATATTACAGGCGTTTCTGGCTTCATGTAACTAATGTATTAACATATATTTCTATAGGCAAAGAGTTATTTTTTCCCTTAGGCTGCCTTAGATATTGATGAAAACATAGGAACATCAAGAGCATCTGTAAAAATTACAGCTTTAATGAAACAGATGAAACAGGCCATCAAAGGTAGGAGAAAAGAAGAAATTCTAATGATTATGGCTTAATTCTAATAGATTGTAATTATTATGATTGGTATGAACCAGTTTCTGACTGACATTCCATTTTCCCCATTTAAGCTTTCATTTAAAAAGGGTGGGGGGGACCTACAGCCACTAATTATTCTGCTGGATTTGCTGCTTAACTCAATACAAGGCCTTTAATCAAATAGAGTAAAGAGATAAACCTTTAAATGCAAATCATCACGTAGATACACACTTTTCTTCATCCTGTTCTTCTTATATCAGTTTGAAAGTTAACATGTTGATTTATTAATAATTCTAGTTCTGTCATATAAAGAGATAATCTGAAAAATTTGTGGTGGTTAGATGAATTATAGCTAAAACATTCGGAAGTTTAAATCAACTTGATCTTCTAATGTATTTTTGTTATGTTTTCTCAGCACTGTTGATAGATGTTATATTTCTATTCAAATACGATGATATTTTCCAGGAAGCATGATGATTGTTTAATACTTGTTTTCATGACATGATGCTAGTCTGCATCCAAATATAGAAAAAACTAGATAAGTTTTCAGGAGATGGAGAGAATGAGAAAAAGAGAGATGGAGACAGGACAAGGGCAAAGCACAACTTGTGCAAAGAATTGGAAAATGATGTTCCTACTTGTCACATCATAGCTCTTCTCCTTCTATGGAGATATTAAAAAATCATCTCAAAAACATCCAAATTTTAGATTATACGCATAGATATTCATTTTGATTTCCACATTAAGCTATTTTTGAAAATCATCTCTCATACCAGATTGATATTAAGATTGGAAGTATGCTACATGAAAGTATTATTTCTCTATAACTTGGACAAATTCACAGTAGTAAATTAGTGAATGTTGAAGGTGCCAAATTATTAAAATTCAAAATAAATTAAAATCTTGCTTCTCTGTATTTTGGTTCCAGAATTTTGTAAGTCCAGAGTGGAAATATGGACCCTACAATGATTACTATTGATAGATACATATTTCAAGGATATTCTGTTAGTAATTAGATTTCATCCAATATTTGCAGCAAAAGCAAAAATATATTACATCTTTACAAGTACAGAGCCTTAATGAAAAGCCATGAACACATTCATAATAATGCATAATAAGCTAAATTATCTCACCAGTCCATACAACAACTATATATACATCAATATTGTGTCAGGTCACATTAATGCCATTTCTTTCCCTCTGTAATGAAAAAGACCGGGAGTAATCTACAGACTCAACTAGGTTAAGCTGTAGAGTGACAACAGTTTTTAATCATGACAGTGCTTCTGTGTTTCTACCAAAAAATTGGATGAGTTTCTGCATTACGCATGCTGTCATTAGGCTGTTGACATCCTATTGTGTGATTAAGAGAGGTAAAGTAACTCAGGAGATTATTCAGAATGTAAGATTGTAAATGTTACTTAAAGATGTCTTTACAGAAATTACAGCTTCTCTCATGTGGTCTTCTGGGCTTCTGCTCTGGAGATGCAGTTATTAACGGCAGGATTGGTGGCATGCTGTGTTTAATGCAACTTTCACCAACAACTTTCAGAGATTAGGGGCTGCCAAAACGGTGTCAATGGAGGTTTAAGGGCTCCACTTTCTGAAGTTGTTCTCAGTTAATAATTAATGGATATCTTTCTTTGATGACTTTTCTATATTTGGATGCAGCTGCCTGAAAATCAATCACAAAAGAATCTTGATTTTGTTTGTCATTAGTTTTGACTTGGTTTAACGAATGTTCTTGTGTGTGATCTTGGTTTAACATGGAGATGAAATCTCTTGATTAACAAAACTGTTTGTTAATTTCCAGAACTTGATGTGGCATTTTTTATAGAGTTAGTGAGTTCTAAGTAGTTTTCAAATCTCTCAGATGGGCTGAATCCAAGTAACAGTTCAGTTATGATGCTAATTTTGAGGCAATATGTTCACAGCGGAGTTCCTGTTCTCATGCAACACAATAATTTATTCTGAGTTCCTTTAACATATGACTACTTATTCTGATATTTTCTTCTATGCTGTATTTTTAAATACAAGAGGGAGAATTACATAATTGCCCACAATAAGCAAATGCTAAAAAGTCTTCCTTATACACTAGTCTTTTCAAATTATATGCAACAAATTAACCAAATTGATATGGAAGATATCAATTGAGGAAAAAAAATTATCACACTTTGAAGTACATCCAACCTTGAAGACTGCAAAGTTGCCATGAGGTAACTTATCAGAGTTTCTATTTGCACCAAATTCAGTCTGCCTCAGATATCTCAGTATGGTCTTATGTATAAAACTATAATACTTATCTGTATTGAACATACACTGGCCAAACTATGCTTAAAGTCATTTCAAATGTCTTTTTTATACCAAAACTATTCTTGTTGACTCATTTCCAATTTATAATTATATGAATAATTATTTCTGAATCCCACAGTTCTCCTAAATAGCATCTATTTTAATAACTGCAATTGATACTTCCATCAGTTAATACACTCTCTTGCTTCAGCAAATAACTAAACATCTGCTGGTTGCATTTACTGTCACCGACTAAATTATTTTATTTAAAAGAAATCATGTAAATTAGAGGTAAGAACAGACTGCATAATTTTCTCTTTTTCATTAGCAGAAGGGTTTCCTTTCCCTCTTTAGAACAGTTTTTATGCCTAAACAAAATTACCATTTACCTTATAAGCATTCAGTTATACGTTTAGGGAATCAGATTTAATTCTAGACAAACGATATAAAAATAAATTCTATTTGATTCAAAGCATCTTTTAACATTGCAGTTGTTGATACTTAATTAGATAACTGAGATATTTGAGAACTCTGATACTTGTTGGTATTGGTGCTACATTTTGCTGTGTTACATTATGTTCTCTTGTGTTGTATTGTGTAATGTTACATTATACTATGCTATGTCTTGTCATGATATGTAATGTTTTGTTATCTAACTATGGCCTTAGAAGTTAGTGAAAGCTTTTTGTCCCCAAATTTGTTTGCTACAGAAAGGACAACTACATACTTTCAACATTATTATAATTTATCCTCCCCTCCCCAATAATCATTCAAACAATCTTTTTTCTCAGCCCCTTCTAATAACTATGATGGCATCTTTTTAAAATAGAAGAAGTAATTTAAAAAAACAGTGGAAGGTTTCTTCATCATTCCACCTTCCTGGTTCAACTGGTGATCTTCTATAATTGGTAAGAACATCCCTCTCTTGTTTCTAACTGACAGGTGTCAGACAGGGGAATCACAGACACACTGGTGTCATAATACATTTCTTCATGCCTCTACCTGTTTCCACTGAATAAGTTAGAAAAAGAAACTGGTTATGTGATTACCACTGCACTGAGCTTGGCAATACTTACCACAATGTTTCAAAACAATATGGGGTTACTTACCAAAACTTCCAAATCAAAATGCCAAAAAGTAAACACATAAATGGTTACAAAGAAGAGAGAGAGAACATAGAAAGAATTACTTTCCATTGGTGCAGTGAGTCATACTGTTTTAAAAAATAAGCCTTTCAGCTAAATAAGGGGTGTGAGTACAAACAGAAATTACACTCAGTATGATAAATGGTGTTTTTTTCAGAACTCAAGAAATAAGTCAATATTTTACAGTTAACATTGAAATACTTTTTAAAGAATGTAGACACTTGTTGCAAAGATTTTCCATTGATAGCATCTTGTAATCATACATTAAAAGATGAATTTTGTCCTCATAGAGGTAATTAAAGATAAATAGTGCATGAATGATCATAACCAGGTTTTCTGATTGGTTTTGTGTTTCCTAATATTAAGGAATACCAGTACCCTATTTAGAAATGAAAGAGAACACTGATATCAAAATAGAGGGGTTTTTGTCATCCCTGGTTTAATTCTGTTGCAGATTCTCTTTTTAGCTAAAAATGAAAATTCCTCTTCTCATTATTTTTGTGAAGATATGTAATTTATTTCATTGTCACTTTCCAAATTGTTACACATTTTCGAAAGCTAAAGAAAAATTTCTTTAAAAGAAATGTTTGACATTCAGGATTATTCAATGAAAGTGGGTGTACATTTAATAACATTTATCCTTAAAAAAGACTGAGCAGATATTGAAGAAGTAAATAGCTAAAGCACCATAAAGTTTTTATATTTTCAAATCTTGAGAAAGCTTACCATGACGTTGAAAGTTACTGTTACTCTTGATTGTAATAATTTTACTTAAAGCATATAAGCATCTTTAAAATATATAAGCTCTATACTGGCCAGATCAAAATTCTAATCTGCAACTTATTATCTTTCATTACAAATATACTTTCCCTGGCATAGCACCCAAAATGAGAATATGGACCTCGTGAAAAATGAAAGGCTAAACCACATTCACTCTGTCTATAAACTGTGACAAGATTAAATATTGTTTTCCCAAATTGATTTTATGTCTTCCTACTGTTTTTACTGAGTTCTACACTTCATACTTTGGTTATGTTACCCTTTGCTCAAAAGAAGTACACCACTGGAACATTAAAAAAATGGACAAAACCATACCACTATTCCAGTGTGATAGATATTGTTTTAGAATGTTTGTCCTTGAATTAAAAATAAAAGATGTTATTAAGTGCCACATAAAATTTTAGTCCCCTACACCAAGAAGCTTGTTTTCATTTGATGAAAACCATTAATTCTAAAACAAAAATTGTTTTGCATTCATTTATAAGGGGTATGTACCTAGCTCTTTAGTGAAAATCAGTGATCCATTAAGGCTTTCTAGCTTTTTTCCAAGCTGTGAGCATACTGAGTATTTAAGTATGAATAAGAGTGAAGGTGGGGGGTAGGTTTAGCTAAATAAAAGATTGCTTGATATCTTGGGGTTCTTTGAAGAGTTTTATAGGCTTAGAGTTCCCAGTTTGAATGAAAGATTTTTTTTTTACTTTTATATAAGGAAGTTTGTTAATCTACATTTCAATTATTGAATAATTAATTATATTAATTACTTAAGTGAAAAAAATTTACACTGTGAGCAATCTAAGCTTAAATCATGAATTGAAACTATAGACTTGATACTGAAATAATAAAACTTGTCTTAGGGTGTCAATGGTTTTAATTTTTCAGGATAGAATGTTCACTGTATATAAAATTGTTTAGGCATTTGTTCCAGAATATTAGTTTAATATTTATCAAATAATGGATTTAAATGATAAAGTAAAAAAATAATTTATGCAGAAAAAACAGCTATTTTGTGGTGCAATTCTTTCACTTTTGAAATTTGTGAATGCTCTCAACCACAGGGAATAAAATTATTTACTTTAAATAAATTTATTAGGAAACTAGATTTTTTTGTTGTCAAGAAAATAAAATTCAGAGAGAAGAGACAACAGCACAAAATACAAGTTTATCTTCAGAAAATGTATCTTCTCAGAAAGAAGGCCGTATAATTAATAAATAACAAAGTCCTATAAATTAAATGAAGAAATATGTGTTACTTAATTGAATGTGTACTATGTAATTTTAAAAATCCTTATTGTTTATTTACCTGAAAATACTTCAGTAAGTTTTCAAAAGCACAAAGCAAATAAAATGAATTGAATCTTTCAGACTTCCATGAAATTCCTTTACTCATGAAAATAAACAGAAGTCAAACAGAGTACGCATGTCCTCATATTGACACAAACAAAGGAGAAAATGAAAACTCACTTTTGGTCAGTTCAGATTTTTCTCCTTTCTAGTAGAAAGATTCTTCCAAATATTGATTTTTGAGCATAACCAAGAATAAGATGGCAAACTTTTCATTGATATACTGATTGACTAGAATATTAACTTAGAATTTGAATATAATTGCATATTTCAAAAATATCTTTATTTACAGCTAGTACCTAATCTGCATGTAAAATTTGGAGTTTGGAAATAAATCTAAATAGGTAAAAAATGAGTGAATTAGTAAATTAAAATTGTTGCTCAAAATATTGGTTTGTTTTTATTCAATTTATACAGATACTGTTGAGCAGGGACTCAAGTTTTTGTTGTTAGATTTTGTTTTATTTATTATGAAATTATAGATACCGAAATAATATTTCATTATTTTTTCTATAATATATCACAGTTTTAAATCATGTATTGCTCAAAATTATAAACCATAAAATAAAAATTGAAGCATAAACGTTTGCTTACTCTGTATCTCCTAATAAGCCAGATCTGAACTGGCTTATCAAGTAAATTTTGACTCATAGTAATCCTATGCAGTTCTTTTTAAAATTACTAATACAACATGTGAAAATATATTTAAGCAAAAAACATTTTTAAAATATTACAATTCCCCATTTTCATTGCCTATGGAATATATATTGTTGAATTCTCTTACATTGCATTTCCATTAAAATCAGATATTTTAAAAACATTTTAACAATAAGAAAAGCATCCTAGCATATTATCATTCCAAAATATCTATGATTTTTATGGTACATGTAAAAGTTTTTAAATCTACATCAGGTTAGTTTTATTTTCATTATATCAATCCACAGTAAAATACAAACTTAATCAGATGTGCCTAATATTAATCTTATATAAATACTGAAATACTGACATTGAAAATAAAGTCCATCTATATTAAAATAAATAAGCAACGCTTTTAACATCCAATTATTATAATTCATTTAATAGTATTAAAATAGATCTTAAATACATACTCAACTGTTTTGATTTTCTTAATTTCAGTAAAATTGTGCAAATAATTTGACAGAAATACTAAAACGTTCAGTATTCTTAATTCAGTTTCACTTGGATGTGCAACTTAAAGAAAACACTACTTTAAAATAAATTTAAATAAAATTAGTGTGATATTTAATTTAGTATTGTAGTTAATAAAGAAACTACTAGACATACAGCAGTGATACAGGATTAAAAAATGAAAGAATTTTTATTCAAATTTTTAAATTATTAAAAGATTCATGTCATCATTTTTATTTCGATTTTAAATTGAGAAACAAAATAATCATTAAATAAAGCCTCTTCACATTGTTATGAAATATATACTGTTATGCCATGTTTTAAAGTCAAACTGAGTTAACTGTATATGTAAAAACTCAAGGCCTAGATAATGTAACACAGTGTAAAGAACACTACAGATAGGTTTTAAGGAGTCTCGGTGGCATGCTGGTCTAACTGAATGGTTGGTTGTTGGAACTCACCAGCCACTCCTGGGGAAAAGATGTGGCACTCTACTTTATAAGATTCACAGCCTTGGAAACCTTATGGAGCACTTCTATTCCACTTTATGGGGTCACTATGAGTAGGGATAAACTGAACACCAGTGGGTTTGTTTGGGGTTTTTTTGTAGACATTTTTTAGTCTTTTTAATTTTTAAATTTTTTTAACTACTTGGATGCAAATTATAGAGCCATTATCTGAAAAAGTTCAATCTTTAAAGGAAAATTTAACTCAGTATTTAAATAAGAATTATGCTTCCTTATTTCGGTGATCTGTGCTGTACTGCTATTAATTTATAAAACTTTTGAAATCTTCACAACCTGTAGCTTGTACCTGCTGCAGGTGAAAACATTGGCTAGAATTTTGTCATGTCAGACTTTTGATTGTTTTACTGTAAATGATGCTGGCTTTGTTGTTATGTCTTTTTCTATACGTGCATTTATCTTCCTATGAGTAGAAATCACTGAGTGACACTTGTGCTAAATTGTACATTTTAACAAGCATTGCCAGAAATAAGATTACAACATGTGAGCAGTTTTTGACTTATCAGAAGCTAATACAATAAATATGAACCATCGATTACTGCCTCGTTTATTTGCCCATATTCCAGTAGAATACTGTTCCTCAAAATAACAATTTTCTAAGTTTTTTCTCACATAAGAAACTTTGTAGATATAGTTCTGTGTTACTCAGTCAAGAATAAATTGGATAGTAATAAAGGAGAAAATTCTAGACTGAAAATACCTTTTCCAGAAATATAGAAGTAAATTAAATCTACAGGATGCTTTCTGTTATAATAAAGAATAAAAGTTTCTTGGGTTCTACTATAGTTTTTTTTAAAAAAAAAAAAAACTACTGATACGCCTAAAAATGTTCACTGATCATATAAGCATATATGTATGTATAGGTTTGTTTGTGTATATATACATACAATAGGAACAGTTAAGATCTTTAGCTTTTAAAGTGTGAAAATGTTTTACATGTCAACAAAAGTAAGTAAGCCTGGATAAAATAGCAAATATTTTTAGATATTTTGTTCAGCTAGAGTTAAATGACCTCATTGTTCTCATCCTTCCTTTGCAGGACATTATGAATAGACTTAAAAAGTGAAATTTAAGTTGAAAACACATCATTAGTTGAACTGAGGACTTTCTGATCAATTTAGTTTAGTGATTTGTAGCCTATTAAGCAAAGAGAAAAGTTGACTGCTTTCAAAATACTGAGTTGAGGATTATCATTATTTCGATGAGGCCACCCTACTACCATAGGGCAATGTAATCAGAACATTGAATTAAGTTAGATTCTAGTTTAAAAAGAATAAACCGTATTCATCACTAAATGCTCTTAATGGGAATCCTGAAAATATTTCATCATTCCTAATTTAATTAAGAGGCTTTGAACAGTTAACTATGGGCCCATGTTTATATTCAAGTATATACTAACTGGAAAACTATAAGAAATGGTGCGCAGGGTCCTGATTCCAACCTTGGCATCTTCCCTCACCCCCAGATGAAAGACAGACTTGCTAACTTTACAAACACTCATTTTGTATGCAGCTTTGAAACTTTACAATGTCACTGGCTATATATTACCAACAGAAACATGCTTCAACTAACATCTTAATTAAACATCAATTTATAAATATTTATACTGGGTTTATGCTAATATGAAGCTCAATTATATTGGCCCTAAATATATAAATAATGGATGTGTGACACTCTCACTAGTGCACCTCAGGATGACTGTACAACATTTATGAGAATATTTATAAACAAATACGGTCTTGCATTGGTTTCTTGTATGTGCAGTGTCACTGCATTGGAGGAAAATAGAACCCACATCTCAGGTGTGTTTAGCATTAGAGACAACAAAATCACACACCCAACAATGCCAGGCCCATAGTAAGTAACGCAAAGATGGAAGAAGTTAGTAGCAGTGCTTCTACGGGGTCATTCTTCCCTAATAATAGCACTTAATTATACATAAATTTAAAGTAGCTGCTTCAAGCACACATTTTATCAGAATAATATCCATTACCATGTAAGTTTACACATAACCCGGAATAAACTGGGTTATTATGAATGTGTGTCGTATAAAATACATCTAAAGTTATGAGAGATGATTCTATTAGAAATTTATTTACTGACAAATCAACACTCGAGTCTTAACACAATCCACAGCTACATTGAAGGAACTGCACAAAATTATACTTTAAACTCTTCCACCTTTTGTTTCTTGGAACACTTGACTTGATTAGTTCTCTCTGGCTCTCTGTAAACAAAGTGTTAAAGGGACTCTGGTACACATACAGGCAAATGGTATTGTCCCACAGAATCCATTTGATGCCCTTTCTGATACAATTGCTCTGAGCTGTGATCTGAGGTGAAGGAATGGAGTCATGTGAATGATCTGATGAGCTTGACTCAACTAGGGGCAGCTCCTCTACACAGCTAAATTAAAAACCTCCCTGCAATTACATTCTTAATCACCCCCTCTGAGGCTGTAATTGGTGGTAGTCACTTACCTCTTTCTCTCCTTCTAGACTCAAATGTGCACTGTCTCTTTACAATCCATGCAGTTTATTAGAGCCCTTGAAGGGAATCCAAATAACATTGACTCCACAATGTCCCAACAATATATTAAGAAAGAAGAGTTTTGGCTACATCAGATCTCTAGTGTTACGGTTCCTTTTTATTTTAAATAAGAGAAAGTAAGTGACACCTCTAAAGAAACGACACAGGATTTGACTTTGTTCAAGATTCTGTAATAAAAGCCCATATTTATAATATAACAAAAGAATATATTGCATGCATTTGGCCTAGAGTTTGCAGAAGTAGTAAGATCTTCTAAAAATTGGAGATTACTATTAAAAAAAAAGAAGTGAAGATCACATTAGAAAATACTGATTAAAATTAAAAATAAAACTGTACTTGAAGAAACACCAAATGGCACATTGACAAAATACTGAATAAAACCAAAGCAACTTTATTTGACAAGGTACACTTGTCCTGTTGTTGTCTCTTTTGTATTACCTGTTTTTAGTCTGGTAGTATAAATTATTAGGAGCTACAGGTGGACCAGGGTGAATATAGAAGATGTCCAAATCCCATTGTAGTCTGGAGGATGATGTAGTGGTAGGATGATATATTGACTCACTGTTATAAAAACTGAGGGAGCTATGGCAGGCACCAAAACCACCACATGAATGAGGTTAATTGTCCCACAGGGCAGTCAAAGGAATATATAACTCAAATGCCATTTGAAAAACGAAAAAAGAGAACCATGCACAAAATATAGGCAAGATGAGAAGAATGCAAAAAGTCATAGAGATGTATAGATTTCCTCTAGCAAGAGACCTTAAACAAAAAAAAACGCAGCCTTTCTCACACATATTGCTTTAATAGGTAAAAGGAAGACTTATAAAGTCACATCTGTGCCTGAAATGATGACCTCGACAGGACAGGGCTCCACCAAGATGGCTAGATAGTGCAACGATATGGTGTAGTATTGTTCATGGAAACCTAAGTGGTGACTCTTTCTCAGACTATAATAACAGTAAAAGAAAGCACTTGAGTTGAAAGGAGAAAGAGATGAAAGTGGCTGGAATAACAGGTGGTCCATTTCTATGTCTCAGGAGAACAGTTCTATTGGATATTATTCATCAAGCATATCCTGAATGCCAAACCTCAGCTGATTGTGTTATTGGAAGACAGGAATGAGAAGGTAATTTTCCAATTCATTTTGAAGACAGTCCTCAGTCATACTCATGAGACAAGCCAGTCCAACTGGAGAGAAGTCAGACACCACGTACAAGCCCTATAACCTTGGGTCAGGAAGTAGCTGGAAAGGTGGCCCTGTGCTTGGAAGCTAACTAACCATCATTGCCTTAGACAACTGACTTTGCAAAACAAAAACATGACCTCTCATCTGCTATATCTCTGCTTCTTGGACCTATTGCGTAAGTGATTTACCCAAATCACCAGCTCATGATGGGCCAGGCTGCACATAGCTGAGATACTAGCTTGATGCTCTTTCTGCAACATAAGAGTATCTTTCTGCCTTTATAACAATTTCTAATAATCCATTTATTTAGTCCACTCATGGCCAGACATTTCAAGAGATGAGAATGAACATTGTAGTCTAGCCTTCAGAGAACATGCAGCCTGGTGCAATGACAGAGAAATAGAGTATCTATGCATTGTAACCGGATTGGATCTGAATGGGCAAAGATAAAGGTGGTGTGAAGAATCATTTATTTTCTAGTTTCTGCTCCTTCTCACATTAGATACCACCGCTAAAGATCTTTTAACAGTTAAATATACACCACTAGGACTTCCCTAGTGACACAGTCAATGGAAAACATACATTTAAAGCATCTTACTGGAGACAGAGGAGGTAGGCACAAATACACCTGTCTAATAAAGGAATGAAACATGAAAATCAAATGTAGATTGCTACTTCAGCAACGTGGATAAACATTGATTGTGAACTCATGAGTTCTATTTAATAATGGAAACAAAAATACTCAAGAACAAAGGGCTTCTGATACTGAGTATGTGTAGTGCTCTGGTTTCTTGTTCTCTTTCCATTGCCCTGGGTCTCTTGTTACACAGATCTAAGGGAAATGTAGGACATCAGCCAAACAGCCACAGAGAACACATCATGTGGAGCAAGAGTCCTGAGTGAAACAGTTTTCTACCCCCCATCCCACTGTGTAGCATGCACTTGAAATTATTGATGCCTATTGCTTTCCTCAAGGAATTTTAAATGTCCTCCCACTGAGCAGCAAATCATGTAATATCCAGAGTCCTGATGTGAGTCACATGAGTTTCCTGTGGCTTTGCAAAAGACATATGGAATTGGTGTTATCTTCTTCATGAGCTGCAAGTCCAAATGTGTGGACCATTTCTTCCTTAGAATGGTATATACTTCTTTGCTTGAGAGTTTGCTTTATGACAATGATCTTACAAGATACAGGGTAAGCCAGTAAGTTGCCCATAACGCTCCCCTGAAGAAAAGGATAATAATAGGTATTACCCTTGAGAATTATTCAAGTAGGATTCTGCTCTTCCATACTTCTTTTCCCTAGGTTAAAGCCATAAGTAAAGGGGACTGGCTTTCTGGGAAGACTGCCTTATCCACAGACAAGATTTTCTGGAATTGAGGAAATACAAAAATATAGAGCTATGTAGATGTGGACTGAGGTGAGAGTAGAAAGTTAAAGAAGGAATTCTAAGTGGAGCATCAGAACAAACATATTAAAGCTGTTTGCTAGGGATTGAGTTGTTTCCCCCCCAAAAGATAGATTTTAGTCCTAGCTCCTGGTATTGTGAACATGAGCTTGTTTTAAAATAGGATCTTTGAAAATGTTACCTGTTAAGTTACCATAAATTTATACCGCCACAGGATGCAGCCTACTCCATTCTGAATGATGTCTTTACAGAATAGGAGAAGAGATATAAGGAGAATGTCCACATGAAGTTGCAAGGTAAGGAATATCGGGGGCTGCAGGAATCTGAGAGAGAAAAGAATGGATCTTCCAGATAGCCTTCAGGGAGAACATGGCTATACCGACATCTTGAATTCTGGTTAGTAGCCTCCAAAACTGTGAGATAATGCATACCTTTTCTTATAAGCCACTCAGATTGCTGTATTTTGTCACAGCAGCTCTAGAAAAATTATGCACTGATATTGAAAGCCAGAGTTTGGAAAAGAAAATTGGAATACTAGGAAAACATGATGACTTTCAATGGGCAATCAATAACTTTAAGAGAGGAAACACTTTGACAATAGCTACTGCTTGCAGCCACACTCCAGAGCTCTTTGTGACCTGGCACAAGGGAAGTCACACTGTATCTGAGCACTAGGAATGGGACTCAGTGGAGCTGTTGCTGTAAAGTTTTCCTAGAAGCATTGAGAATGAGTTGTCACAAGGTTTTTCTAGAAGCATGGAGAAGGAGTTTTCACATAAGTCTCCAGCCTACAGAAACTTCAGGTATAGGCTCTAAGAGGGCTGGAGTTGTTGCTATTTTGTTAACTATGACATTCCTGGAAACTAGAGAAAGCTTGCATTTTATAAACTTTGAATGAATATAATCAAATTGGCCCTTTCCATCCTCACTTCCATCTAAGACACATTTGGTCTAAGTTCAAGACATTCTCTTCAGACCCTACCTGCTTAACCTCTGGGCAAGAGATTAAAGATTATTTCCCATAGGATACAAAAGTCTTTGACATAAAAGACTAAAAGAAAACGCATATAGAAAAAAACAACTTAGAGTGAAAGAAAATTTCGAGTAAACTCTTATTAACACTTCCACAGAAATAAGAGAAACAATGCAATCATCAGCAAAAAAAGGGGGGGGGAATATTATTATTTTTTAAGGAACATTTAGAAAAGTAGCCAAAAAGGCTCTTAACAAGCATAATAGCAAAAAGTGAAATCAGTAAAATGCAGTCATTGAAGTTGAGAACAATCTCCAAAAAAAATGAACACAGACAAAGAACAGAAAATACATGATTGTAGAAGGTCAATCCAGGAATTTTAATATCTGAGTAACAAGAGTTCCAGAATGAGTAAATAAAGAAATTGAGGAGGCAGAGTCAAGATGGCGGACTAAGCATACGTCTCCATATATCCCTCTGGAAACCAAGACCTGAATTGATAATCAAATGGAGACTTCTGGTCACCAAGTGAGCCTCCAGGACATGGCACAGGGCTGTTAATTTGGACTTCATACCACTGAGCGAAAAATCTCTCTTGCACTGACTCCACTCCTGGCTAGCCCTGGCTGTCACTGACTGAATGTAAACCCACCATTTTAACTTTTTTTTTCTGTGTCTTGGCCAGAGGGCGGAGCTGGGTCTTGCCTAGCGGCTGGACTCAGACACACTGCTGGTGGGATAGGCAGGAGAAATTCCCATATTTTGAGAATCAGGCTTTGGACTCTGTTCATCTAGCCACTCTGAGCCTCTCTTTTTATCTCTGCCACAGTGGGGTGCATACGGAACCGCACTGCCAGTGTGTGGGACACCATGTTGGATACAGAGATTTTAGCGGGGTGTAATTCTTAGCTTGGGAGACAGTGCCTGCAAACAAGACAATGCTTCCCTGACAGAAAACCAGTATTTTATGCAGTGTTGCCTACAGTGGGGGCCTGGCAACAGAGGCGGAGGACTCACTACCTCTCGGCACCTTCAGCCCCTCTATCTGCCGACCGTGTGGAGGGTGCCTTCTTAGATACAGTGGCAGCAGCTGGGCCTAATTCTTAGCTTGGAAGCCAGAGTGTGCCCATAGGAAAGCACTTTTCTACCAGAAAACCAGTAGTTGACACGGTGTCACCTAAGGCTGGACCTGTCAGCAGAGGCCAACAGGGCAGTAGTATTGCTCTATTTTGAACTAGATCATATCATCTGGGGTTGGATATAAAGCTGCTTACTTTGCCAGCTGGGAAGAGGGACCTCTACACCCGAAAACGTGACAGACTTGGGAAGTGGTCAGATATCTTTTGTTTTACATTTTAAGACAGCCTAGAGACACATCAGTGGTCCATCTTCATAGTATCTCTCTCAGCCTCTACTTACTCACATGGGACCCAAAAAGCAACAGACGCTTGTGGCAAACAGGAAATCACCCATGGCTTCAGAAAGCTCCCAAACAAAACGACCAAGGAGTTTTCCAGATGAAGAAACTTTTCTGAATTCATCAGAAGATGACTGCAAAAGGATTATATACAGAGCCCTTCTAGACTTTATACAAAATGCAGCACAACAAAATGAAAAATTAAACAAGCTGTTTGATCTGACGGAACACCAGTTCTCTGAAATCCAACAGATCAAGAATGAAATACAAGACATAGAAACTTCCATTCAAAGCCAAGAAAACAGAATGGAACAAATGCAAAAAAGAACTTCTGACTTGGAAGACAGAACTACTGATGCCAGCGTCTATGAAGAAAAATCAGAAAAAAGAAACAAGAAAAATGAAGAAGCATTAAGAAGCATGTGGGACTCTATTAAGAGGAACAATCTTTGATTAACTGGAGTCCCTGAACAGGATGAAATACCTGAGAACACAGAGTGTATCGTTGCTGAGCTGCTGACAGAAAACTTCCCAGAAGGCATGAAGGAAGAGAATATAGATACTCCAGATGCATATCATATGCCACCCAATATACATCTCAAAAGAAAGACTCCAAGATGTATTATAATCAAGCTTAACAAAATGAAACATAAGCAGAAACTCGTAAAGGCAGCAAGACTCAAAGCAAAGCTAACATTTCAGAGGGAAACCCTGTAGGCTTTCGTCAGATTTCTCAGCAGAAACCATGCTGGCACGGAGACAGAGGCATGACACATTGAAAGCCTTGAAGGAGAAGAACTTCCAACCAAGACTTACATATCCTGCAAAACTATCTTTGAAATACGAAAATCAAATTAAGATGTTCCCAGATAAACAGAAACTCAGAGACTTTGTGAAAACCAAACCAAAACTACAAGAAATACTGAAAGAAGTTCTTGGCTTTGGCTTAGAAGAACAAAACCATTAACCTTATGTTTTAGAATAACACATCATCCAGAATTCTACTCTGTTAGAGAAGGCTCCAAACTCAATCACTTTCAGCTTTTAATACTGAAAGAAACAATCCAGTGATTATCACAAAAACTATGGTGTCGTCATATTGAAAAGAGGGATGTACTACAGTCGTTACAATCCTTCCACATGGAGAGGAAGTGGACAACACCGGTGGTAATTGAAAATGGATTTATATATAGTTTATTAAGGGGGATTTTAGGGGCAGCTATAAGGTACAACAAAGATGCAACATACCATATCAAGAAATGTAACACAGGAGTCTCGACAACTACAAAAACAGCTCTGAAAAAGGTGAAAAATCAAGTCACAAAAAAGAATGTCCCAGAACAGAGTAATAAGTACAACAGAGATAATATCAACACAAAAATAAACATATCACAATGGCAGCACTGAACACACACCTATTGATAATTACATTGAATGTGAATGGACTGAATGCTCCAGTAAAGAGACATCGAGTGACATCTTGGATCAAAAGACATGACCCATCCATATGTTGTCTACAAGAAAATCACTTGAGGCCTAAAGACAGGAATAAACTGAAAATTAAAGGATGGAAGAATTTATATCAAGTAAACAATGAACAAAGAAGAGCAGATGTGGCGATTCCAATCTCAGACAAAATCAATTTTAATGTAAAATCCACCATTGTGGACAAAGATGGACACTATTTATTACTGAAAGATTCAGTACACAATGAAGATTTAACTATAAAATATTTATGCACCTAATATCAGAGCACCTAAAAATGTTGAAGAAACACTGAATGTACTCAAAAAAGAGTTAGATCACTCCACAATAATAGTGGGAGACTTCAACACTCCACTTTCAATACTGGACAGATCATCTAGAAAAAAGCGCAGTAAAGATGCAGAAGACCTCATTGCCACAATTAACCAACTAAACCTCATCCATTTATACAGAACTCTCTAGCCATCAGCAGGCAACTACACATTCTCCAGAATTGACCATGTGTTAGGACATAAAGCAATTCTCAACAAAATCTGTACCATTGAATTAATGCAAAGTGTCTTTTCAAATCATAAAGCCATAAAAGTCAAAATCAATAGCAGAAAAAAACACAGATAGATAGTGGAACTCTTGGAAACTGACCAACATCTTGCTCAAAAAAACATGGGTTACAGAAGAAATCGAAGATGAAATAAAGAAATTCATGGATTCCAATGAGAAAGAAAACACTTCCCACCAGAACCTATGGGATACAGCCAAAGCAGTCCTCAGAGATCTGTTTATCTCCATAAATGCACACATCTGGAAGGAAGAAAGAAACCAAATCAAGGAACTAACCCTACAGCTTGAACAAGTAGAGAGAGAACAACACAGGAACCCCTCAGGCAACAGAAGAAAAGAGATCATAAAGATTAGAGAAGAACTAAATGAATTAGAGAATAACAAAACAACTGAAAAAATTGAAAAGACCAAAAGCTGGTTTTTTCAAAAGATCAACAAAATTGACAAACCACTGGCTAAACTTACTAAAGAAAAACAGGAAAGGAAACAAATAACCCAAATTAGAAATGAGAGGGGAATTATCACCACAGATGTAACAGAAATTAAAAAATATCATAACAGAATACTAGGAAAGACTGTACTCTAACAAATTTGAAAACCTAGAAGAAATGGAAAAATTCTTTGATTCATATCACTTACCCAAATTATCACAACGTGAAGCAGAACAACTTAATAAACCCATCACAAAGGAAGAGATTGAAAAAGTCATCAAAAAACTGTCAACCAAAAAAGCCCGGGCCCAGATGGCTTCACTGCAGAATTCTACCAAGCTTTTAGAGAAGAGTTGTATCCAATCCTACTGAGACAATGGGATGGAGTACTCCCAAACTCATTCTATGAAGCCAGCATAACCCTGATACCAAAGCCAGGAAAAGACCCAACAAAAAAAGGAGAACTACAGACCGATGTCACTCATGAATCTACATGCAAAAATCTTCAACAAAATTCTTGCCAATAGAATACAAAAAGTAACCCATCATGACCAAGTGGGATTCATACTAGGAATGCAAGACTGGTTCAACATCAGAAAAACAATTAACGTGATTAGCCACATAAATAGCACAAAAGACAAGAATCACTTGATTTTGTCCATTGATGCAGAAAAGGTATTTGATAAAGTCCAACACCCATTCATACTAAAAACTCTTAGCAAAATAGGAGTAGACGGAACATTCCTCAACGCAATAAGGGCCATTTATACAAAACCAACGACCTACATCATCCTGAATGGAGAGAGACTGAAGGACTTTCACTTGAGAACAGGAAATAGACAAGGATGCCCTCTCCTGTTCAACATAATACTAGAAGTTCTAGCCAGAGCAATTAGATAAGACGAAGAAATAGAGGGCAACTGCATTAGCAAAGAAGAAGTAAAAATCTCCCTGTTTGCTGATGATATGACTGTCTATGGAGAGAATCCCAAAGAATCTATAAGTAAACTACTCAAACTGATAGAAGAGTTCAGCAAAGTCTCAGGATACAAGATAAACATAAGTAAATCAGTAGGGTTCCTTTATACCAACAATGAGACTGCTAATGAAGAAATCATCAAAACAATACCATTTACTATAGCCACCAAGAAGATAAAGTACCTAGGAATTAATCTAGCCAGAGAAATAACAGACCTTTACAAAGAGAACTACAAGCCTTTACTACAAGAAACTAAGAAAGATTTAGATAAATGGAAAAACTTACTCTATTCATGGATAGGAAGACTTAATATTGTGAAAATGTCTATTTTACCCAAAGCAATCTACTTATATAATGCAATTCCAATACAAGTTTCAATGTCATTTTTTAATGAGATGGGCAAACAAATTACCAATTTTGTTTGGAAAGGGAAGAAACTCTGGATAAGTAAAGTACTACTAAAGAAGAAGAACACACTGGGAGGCCTCTCATTACCCGACTTCAGAACCTATTACACTGCCACAGTGGTCAAAACAGCCTGGTACTGGTACAAGAACAGACAGATCGATCAATGGAACAGAATCGAAACCCCAGAGATGATACCATCTGCCTATGAATAGTTGATATTCGACAAAGGCCCTAAGATGTCAAACTGGGGCAAAAAACTATCTCTTCAACAAATGGTGCTGGCAATAAATTGCATCTGCAATAAATTGAAACAAGATCCATATCTTACACCTTATACAAAAACCAACTCAAACTGGAGAAAAGACCTAAATATCAAATCTAAAACGATAAAGCTCATCCAAGAAAAAGTAGGAACAACAGTGGAAGTTTTAATACACAATATAGACAGACTTCAATATCTGTCAAACAAACCAAAATCAACAGAAGAGAAACTAGATAAATAGGAACTACTAAGAATCAAACACTTTTGCTCATCCAAAGACTTTACCACAAGAGTTAAAAGACCACCTACAGAATGGGAAAAAATACTTAGCAACTCTATATCAGACCAACGCCTAATCTCCATAATCTACAAGGTACTACAAAATATCAATAAGAAGAAGATAAATCATCCAATTAAGTGATGCTCAAAGGAGATCGACAGACATTTCTCTAAAGAGGAGATCCAGGAAGCTAAAAAACACATGAGGACATGTTCACGGTCTTTAGTTAGATAGTTGGTAGAAATTTGGGTGGGTGAAATCAGTGATAGCACACATTAGAAACAAGAACAATATTCAAATCAAAACTACAATGAGATATCATCTCACCCCAACAAGACTGGCCAAGATCCAAAAAACACAAAACAACAAATGCTGGAGAGGCTGTGGAGAAAGTGGAACTCTCCTACACTGTTGATGGGGCTGCAAAATGGTCCAGCCTCTTTGGAAAGCAATCTGGTGCTTCCTTAAAAAAAGGCATACAGATATACCATTTGATCCAGTAATTCCACTACTTGGAATATATCCTACAGAATCAAGGCCTTTCACACCAACGGATACATGCACAAGAATGTTTATCACAGCACAGTCCTCGATAGCAAAAAGATGTCCAACAACAGAGGAATGGATAGGTAAACTATGGTATATATACTCAGTGGAGCACTATGCAATGATAAAGAACAATGATGATTCCAGGAAACACCTCATAACCTGTTTTCAACTAGAAGACACTATATTGAGTGAAAGTAGTCAGAGACAAAATAACAAATACTGTATGAGACCCCTTCGATAAAAACTCAAAAACAGACTTATACATAGAAGAAAAGACTCTTTGACAGCCGCAAGGGAGGGGAGGGAGAGAGGGAGGGGGAGGGCTAGGGTTTAGATTAGATAGTTGGTAGAAATTTGGGTGGGTGAAATCAGTGATGGCACACATTAGAAACAAGAACAATATTAAGTGGACTTCAACATAACTTGAATACTCCTTCAATCTTAACCCAATTTTGCAAGGCCAGAGTAGCTGGGGCAGGGGGCAGGGGACCATGCTCTTAGGCAAAATCGAGGCCAATTGGCACAACTAGCATATTGCTAGGAGGGCTGTCTGTACCCCACATTAGCGAGTGGCGTCTGGGGTCTTAAAAGCTGCCAAGCTGCCATCCGAGGACACAGCAAATGGTCCCAACTCAGCAGAAACGGATTCTCTCCGAGGACCAAATCCACATGGTGGGAAGAACCCAGAAGACAGACAGACCCACATTTGTGGGTGCCTACATTGACTTGGGACCGGAAGAACCAGATGGTGCCCAGCCACCACCTGTGACAGCCACGGTGGAGCTTACAAAGTTGACTCTCACTGGCAACACAAGAATCAAAAGGGGTGCACATAAGATCTCCACTAAAAGACCACAGTTGATGATCCAGGGGCTTCAGAGTTCCCCTGGGAGCATGGCCTCTGGCCCTGTTGCTGCCGTTTTCCGTAAATCATTATGAAGATCCACTCTTCGAACCTGAATGGATTGGACTTGGCAATGCAGAGAGACCACATATTGGATGCACTTTATGGTTCTGTGCATCTATAGGATATCATCCTGTGGACCTCTGGCTAGAGTAAGGGGTGTGTGTGGAGAGGAGGGGAAAGGAAACTGTTTTTGAAGATGAGACATGTATGGAGCAGAGAGTAATAATGTGCTGTCATCGGGCAGGGGGAGCAGTGGAAGCGGCATATACGTGGGCATGTAAATTTATATGAGAATGTACATTTTCACTCAATCATAGTTAAAAACAAAAGAAATTGAGGAAGAATAAAACATTAGTGCAATAATTCTAGAAATTTTCCTAGAAGTAGACTATGACCTTCTAGACAAAAAGGACACATGGATCATAGGGTTTAGTGGATAGAAACAGATTCACTGTCATGCATATCATCATGAAATTTCGGAAAGTTGCTGACAAAGATAAGGTCTATCACTCAGAAATGAGGATAATTGGTCAGATATGAAGAATAGGTAATAAGAATGACTTCAGTCTTCTTAACACTAGAAGATTGATGTGAATAGAATAATGCTTTCAATAAATGAGAGAGAAAAAAAATATTTCGTCCCCAAAAACATTTGCAGTTAAACTTAACAAACAAATATAAGAACAAATACATTCTTTCACATCTTAGGTCTCATAAACATTTTACCTCTCAGGAAGCTACTAGAGGATATCCACCACCAAAACAAAAGAGTAAACTAAAGAAGAGGCAGATGCACAAAAGAGAAAATGAAATCCAGCACAGAAGAACGGCAGACAGATCCCCAGAGACACAAATGAAAGAAGGTCCCAGGATGACAGCTGTACATAAAGTGGAGACAATACTCATACCAGATGAAGACAGTTCCAGGAGAAAATACAAAATGGAAAGAATATGCAATGTATCTGAACATCCTAAAAACATTGTTTTCATGGCATTAATGGTGTAAACATTGATGATTGGTCTACCCAAAATCTGAAAATTACTGAGTAAATTAAGATATAGTCAAGGAATGGATAGTCTTAAAACCAAAAAATGCACAAGTACATAAACATGCATGTTAGTTAGAGATACAGAAAGATTATCAAAATAATCAGAGAGAAACAGGAAAATAACTACTGTTAAGGAGGGAAAATGAGGGTAGAACAGTAAAGGTCTATTCATTTGCATCACAAGTATTATAAAATAATTTTTATTCTTTTAAACTGTGTAACTATGTGAGGTCCAACAGTTAAGTCTGCAAACTTAATTGTTCTAAGTGCTCCATACCTCACTGCTGAATATCACTAAGGTCACCTTTGAAGTGTTCCCCTTGAGAAGCTATGCACTGATGTCAGTGCCCAGTCCACCCTTCAAAGCAATTTTGGAACTCTTTCTGGAATAGTAATTGCACACGGTGGCAAGGTGACAAGCTCACAAACTTAATTGTATAGCTGCCTGTTAGGGAGTTTTTAGCTAGCAAACAACCAACTATATTTGAACACCCTCCCTGCTCCCCTGATCTGGCCCCCCAGTGACTTTTTTCTTTACCTGAAGATAAAGGAAATATTGAAAGGAAGACATTTTGGTGGCATTCAGGAAGTCAAGCATAATATGACTACAGCTCTGATGGCCATTTCCAGAAGAAAGGGTTCCAAAACTGCTTTGAAGGATGCACTAGGCACTGGCATCAATACATAACTTCCCAAGGGGAGTAATTCCAAGGTCACAGGGGTAATATCAAGCAAGGAGGTATGTAGCACTTTTCCTAGGATGAGTTTGCTAAAGCAGTTGTCAGACCTCGTATTAATTGAGTGCTTGGGTGATGAAAATAGTTTGTCAGCAACTACTAATGTAAAGGTTGGTGGTTGTCATGGACTGTGTTGCGTCCTCGCAAAAATATGTGTAGTAATTTGGCTGGGCCAGCATTCCATGTATTCTGTGAATGCCCTCCATTTTGTGATTTTCTGATGCTGTAAATCATAATTGCTGCTTGTGGCTAATAGATGGGATGATTACATTAAAAGAAGATTAGGGTGGGACTGTTGCAGCCAACTCAACAGCAGTGGGTTGGGTTTGGTTTGGTTTGGTTTGGTTCGGTTCGGTTCGGTTCGGTTCGGTTCGGTTCGGTTCGGTTTGGTTTGGCTTGGCTTGACAACACCCTTGCTAATGGAGTTTCCCTAGAGTGGTGCTTGGACCACCCTTTATCCTTTCATCCTGTGAGAGATAAAGGAAAGGAAGCAAGCAGAGGTTGGGAATTTGACACCATCAAGAAAGAAGCACTGGGAGAAGAGAGTGTCCTTCAGATCTGACGTTCCTGTGCCAACATGCTTCCTGAACAAAGACTGATGTAACAGACTTTCCTCCAGAGCCAACAAGGGGGAAAACCTTTCCCTGGGAGCAGACATCCTAAATTTGGACTTGAAGCCTATCGGAATGTTTAAAAATAAACTTTCTTTTGTTAAAGCCATCTACTCTGTGGTATTTCTCTTAGAGCAGCACTAGCTGACTAAAACAGTGATTCAAACTCACCAATCATCACTGAAGAAGAAAAGCCTGGTTTGTCTGCTTTCATAACAGTTACAGACAAGAAAACTGTATGCAGCATTTGTCCTCTATAACACATGAGGTCCCCATGAGTCAGACTTTACAATAATAGATATTTGGTTTTAATATAACTTTGATTTTTTTAAAGAATCTGTGGCATTTCTACCAAAAAACTGCTGTAGATGTCACACTAGTGACATCAACAACTGTTAGAAATAAACAACAACAACAACAACAAAAATCTGTGTTAGCAAGGTAAGCAATAAGGGCAAAATGGAAGCAACCAAAAACTGGCTTAAATGACCTCAGAGGAAAGTGAAGTAAACCTGTTCAAGGCCTTCGTGACCACCAGGTGATATATCACAATGTAAAAGGAGTGAAGGACTTTCAGGAACGGGGAAGAATTTCTTGTCTCAGATGGCTAGGCTCTCCATCCAATTCATCCTGATACTGTCTATATTCTGAAAGGAGGCTATTTACTGCTTCCTAATTTATTCCTGCATGTAGTGCTTAATCTATCATGGATTTTCCAACTAAAACGTACCCCTGAATCTTAGGAAACTTCAACAGATATTAAAGAAAACAATGTTCCTGAAGTAGGGTTTTTTTTGTTTTTTTTTCTCTTTTGGAGCCCTGGTGGCATAGTGCTTAAGAGCTACAGCTGCTAACCAAAAGACTGGCTTCAAATTCCCTACCGACTCCTTGGGAATCCTATGGACCAGTCCTATAGGATCACTATGAGTTGAAATCAACTTCACAGCAATGGACTTGGCTTTTTGGTTGGAGAAAACTTAAAATGTGTTTAACTAAATTGGAAACCCTGGTGACATAGTGGTTAAAAGCTATGCCTGTAAACCGAAAAGCCAGCAGTTCAAATCCACCAGGCTCTCCTTAGAAACTTTATGGTGCAGTTCTACTCTGTCCTATAGTACCGCTATGAGTCAGAATCAACTCAACAGCAGTGGGTTTGGTTTGGGCTTAAATGGAGCAAAAGCTCTGTTCACTGCAAGTACCACTTCGGCCATAGCATATCTTTCATTCATCTTCCCAGATGATCGAGGACCTACCTGTCTGACCTCTCGAGCAGCAACCCAGCAGCTCCACAGCACATAACCTGCAACTCAGTCACATTGTACCACATACTTCATAGCTCTCAATATTCCTCTCTTGGGAAAGGAATCTGCATTTCCTACCCAACAATACTCATCATTATCATATTTTACTTCTCAACCCCTGTCAAGCACCAAAGCATCCTAGAAATTATAACCTTAATAGGATACTCAGGATGATTAGCTACCATAAAACAGAAAAATTGCTGGTTTGGAGTAGTTCCCACTGCACTTGCTATGACTGCATCTCGTTTCTCGCCTACTCCAGAAAAGCAGTGTCAACAAACAAGCGAGAACGGCATTACCATAGAATAACCAATAAATTACTGATCAGTTACCAGCCACACATTTCCAACAACATGGTTGAGAACCTCTAATGTGCTATCACACAAGTTAAGTCAAATCCTGAACAGCATTCCTGGAATCACCCTTTTTTAATATTTCAAGATGATTCTCCAGTTCCACCCCCAACATTTTATTTTATTTTATTTTATTTTGGTGGGGTAGGTATTTTCTAGAACCAAGTTGACTTCCAATTTGTAGCTTTATCAAGGGTATATTCTGAATCGTATTTTTATTTTATCTAATATCTGCAATACTATTTTTCCCCAACAGTCTCCTTGACAATGGCTCCAGTAAGCTGAACACTATAATGCTTTCTGCCCCTCGTTGACCTCTCCCTCCTCCTTTGATAGTTCAGTTGGCTTTTTTACTGTTGTTAGGATAACTCCAAATTCACATGTTTTCCCTACAGAATCTTGCCTTTGAAAATTAAACCCATCATTCCATCCTGTGGTGATTAGTCTTGATCTCCTTGACATTCCAAGCTTCAAATCATACTTATGTTTGATAAGTGATAAGAAATTAAAATTTTGGTCAAGGATAGAATCAGACGGCCAGACACTAAAACTCCTTCTCGAATGTACCTACACGTATTAATCAGCTCTTGTGTTTTTAGAACATACGCTACCCTAGCAAAACCAAAAAGCCTTAGAGAAGTTAATGTAGAAAAGGAGCTGGGTTCACCTAGTTTCCAAGTTAATATTTTATCCAACTATGTTCCTCTCTTCTTAATTATCACTTGTCTGCATAGGCCTGTCCCTATTCTACTTTTCCAGATTGTTGTGTTTCATGACTAGACCTTTTAGCTTTTTTCCCTCTTGTTCTGTTGTCAGATCGTAACTGAGCATTCTCTCTCCTAATATGGGGCACTCTCTCCTAATATGGGGCAAATAGGATTTACATCCTATTTGCTCATTTCTCATGACGTGACATTTAAATATCCCATGCCTGTGAGCTAGCGTAGAGTGGGATCTGGCCTTACTGGACTTTTATTCTTTTGTCTATGCAGCTATCATAGGAAGACAGCACAAACTTGTGAGCCAGAGTGCCTGGATGCAAATTCTTTCTTCACCATTTATGGGTTTTATGACTTGGATAACTTTCTTGCTCCCTCTGTGCCTCAGGAATGCCAGCGGAAACCTATGGTTATTTCCAGACTTGTCACTGTCATCTCTGAGTATTTTAGAAACACCATGTAGTCTTAGGTGTGTAGTGTAATAGTAGTGGAGGTCCCAAAGGGAATATGGAGGGCTTTTGCTTTCTCTACTTTCTTTCCCATAATTTCAATTATTTTCCCAATACATTATAAGTCGATGTCCAACATATGTAAAATTCATCAGCTTACTAAAATGAGTCTCCTTAGCCTCCTGCCAGCCATATTCTGGCTCTAAATCCCTCTTGCATAGAAAGTAGGGGATGATCACTGGGAAGTGGAAAGGGCTTTACAATCACAGAGTGGACTTTGAATCAAGTCTCTGTATTCAGACCTGCACATTTTAGAGCCAAGCAGCTTCTTGCAAACAAGACAAAGAATGATCACTGTTCACATGAAATTTTAAGTGTGTAATAAGTTATATTTTGTTTTCTAAAACAAGAATAAAACCAGAACACTTTGTTCTTATGAAAATCATGAGATGTTTCTGCAGTTATGGTCAGGGCAAATTAATATTAGGAGATTACTAGATTAGAGCTGAGTAAGGAGTTGCAACATTTAAAAAGATAATGACAATAATTCGGGTCTTTAAAACTGGAATTAAGGGGAGAAGTGTTTTATTGGAGCATTGAGCTTACAAGAAGTCCAACATTAAACAACTGTTTGCCATTTCCCCTAAAAGCAGAAAGAAATTGACTTCAACGACAAGGATTAGAGTTATACATAAGGAAAATCCCCTGATAGTAGGCATTGTTAAATGATGGATTAAGTTAGCTGTAACTGTAGTGGAATTGGTTTCGTGGGGTTCTTGGACATTCCACTCAGTTTGTCTGGGAAGTTTTTGCCTACTGAAGACATGTTAGAATCCTTTCAAGTTCTCTGGTTCTTAATTAGTTCAGCATACTTTTACATTAATAGCATTATAATCCTGGTCACAACTAAGCAAAAGACGAAAGTCAATTTCCCACTCAGATCCCCCAAACAAGAAGGTGTTTTGCTGAATCTGGATGTTCTGCACATTTTCATTCAGATGCTTTTAATTTCTTTGGGGAAGTTTTCAAACTGATATCTCCTAAATAAAAGTTTAGCTCAGAAATACATTGAGTTGTAAACTGGTGGAAATACTGAATAGAGATGTATAAGGGAAACATTAACAGAGCGTTAATAATGATGGCAATAGCATGTCACAACAATGCAAGGAAATCTTGGTAAAGTAACTGCTATTGTAGACAAGGAAGTGCCACTCTTAATAATGGATTTTTCATGAATTACCTCTATGCTTTTAACACTTTTTCTATCATGAATAGTGACCTTGGAATAATGCTAAGAGCTGTATTTTGTATTTAACATACATATCAAATTTAAAGACTTAAACAGATAATACAACGGGCTCGATTCCATGCTGTTGAAGATTGTGCAAGGTCATAGAAAGCTTCTATCAACACACCTGTAATAGAAGTATTTTTTTTTGAAAATATGCAGCACATAACTGCTCTCTGCCCCTCAAAGCCGGGACTACTTCATGGAGAGGAGGGGAAAAAAAAGGTAACAGTACTGATAGATAGACAACATGCCAATGCCAAAGACTGGTGAAGAGGCTTTAGCCTCTGTCATGGATTGAATTGTACCCCTCCAAAAATATGTGTAAAAATATGTGTAAAAATTTGGCTGGGCTGGGACTCCCTGTATCCTGTGACTGCTTCAAATCCTAATCTCTGCCTGTGGTTAACAGAGTGGATTGTGTTAGAGAGGATTAGGGTGGGACTGTAAATCTCTTCGTAAGATCACCTCCCTTCTCCAATGTAAAGGGAGCTTTCCTGGAATATGGCTTGTACCACCCTTCATCCTTTCATCCTACGACAGATGAGAAGAAACGGAAGCAAGCAGAGAATTGGGAACCTCACAACATCACGAAAGCAGAACCAGGAGAACAGCACCTCCTTCAGACCTGAGGTTCATGTACCAAGATGCTCCCTAAACAAAGACTGATGCAACACAAGCAACATGAGGACTTTCCTCCAGAGCCAACAAGGAGGAAAGCCTTCCCTTGAAGGACGTCCTGAATTTGGAGTTGTCGCCTACCAGACTTTGTAAGAATAAACTTTTCTTTGCTAAAGTCATCCACTCGGTAGTATTTCTGTTAGAGCAGCACTAGATGACTAAAACTGCCTCCCTCCATAATCTCCAGAGTACTCTAAACCTACCCTAAAAATGTTGAATCAGAGAAAAAATAGAGTACTTGCAATCAAAGTTTTGAGTTCCCCCAAATCCTTCTTCTGACCAGACTCTTGTCCTAAGGTCCTCCACCGTTAAGATGCTAGAACCCCAGTGTGCAGCAGGTCTATCATTGTACCAGCGCCAGGTTGTTTTGTCTAGCATGGCTGTAAGTAGGTTCTGAGAGCAGGAAGTGCTTTAGTTATCCAGGGCCTCTCTATTTTCCACATGAAGTCAGAGATAAATTTTTCTATTTCAGAAAAGAGTGTTGCTGGAATTTGGTTCGGGAAATAGGACTCTTACTTGCAGGTTGAGAAGTTCAACGAATCCCAATATTGACAGGTAAGCAGCTAGCTCAAATCCCAAGAACCAGAGGTCAGAAGACAGGACAAGGGCAACTGCTGGATCTACAACAAACCAAAAAAAAGGTTGGCAAGGAGAGCAGGAAGGAAGGAAGCAGTGGAAAGGGGAGAGAAAAAGCCTGGAGGAGCAGTGAGCCACCACAGGCCGTGCCCCTACCACTATCACTCAGCAGTTTCCATCATGGGGTTGATCACAACATTATACAACTGCCAAAACACTGAGTCATGGCTCAGCCAAGTTGACACAGAATCTTAACCATCACAGTCTCTCTGAGCTGGAATTGACTAGACAGTAACAAGGTTTTTGGGGGGTTTTTTTTTGTTTTTTTTGGTTTACATATAAGTCTTTTGAACTCTTTACCAGGTAGTTGCATTACCGTTTCTTCCTCAGGAAGGTTTTCTGCTACCTTATTTTTGTCACTTGCTAGAGCCACTGTGTCCTGTTTGTTTATATCATTTAATATTGTATGTTGTCTCTAAGACATTAAGGTTTTTGTTCATTTTATTATTGGTTGTACGGTTGTTTCCCAATTTTTATTTTGTTCTGTTTTGATTTATTAGGATGGGCAGGTCAAGTATGACATGGTGATTGCTCCTCTGATGGCACAAGAGTGTTCATCTCTTGTCGCTGGTTGAGCTGTACCAGTAGGGAGTGGAGGCCCATGGAGCTAGTAAGCAGTGGACCTGGAATCTGAACCTGTGTCTGATTTTCCTCACATCTGGTATTTTTGACTTCTAGTTTTCGCACCCTCTTACCTAAACTAGATATACGTTTGGCTTTTAATAAAGCCACCAACAAAAGTGGAAGCTTTTGATAGAATCAGTTTAACAAAGTATTAGCTTTGATTCTTCTCTCTAGTAATAGGAGAGAATCATATCCACTCTCACTCTGACCTGATTTACGCTGAGTTGTAGCATACATATCAATGACAGGAGGGGGTATGCATGTGTGTACCGACTGCGGAAAGCATCAATCTAAGTGTATAATAGCCCTGTGTACCTAGATCTCTTTGTGCTTCAAAAAGTCACTTTATCTGGTGATTTTTTTGTTCATACTCTATGTAATAGAAAGTAAACCTGGCAAGATTATATCAAATCCAATTCCACTAAGTGTGTGACGTTGTTAAGTTCCTTGTTTTCTTTATTTCTAAAACTGAGTTTGACTCAAGGCCATCATGAGGGTTACATGAAATGATAGATACAAGGGCCCAGCCATATAACAGGGTATATATTAATAGTAGTTACTATGTTAGAGAGAAACTTAATTTGTTAATAGTACTTATTGTGTTAGAGAGAAACCTAACAGCTTGTCCAACACAGAGGGTACTTTTTCTGTTGCTACTGTTGTTAGTTGCTGTAGAGTTGCTTCAAACTCATAGTGATCCCATGTACAACAGAACCCAATACTGCCCAGTCCTGTATCATGCCCAGAATTGTTTCTATGCTTAAGTCAATTGTTGAGGGTCTTCCTCATTTTCCCTGACCCTCCACTTTGCCAAGAATGATGTCTGTGTCCGTGGATCAATCCCTCCTGAAAACATATCAAAAGTATGAAAGACACAATCTGTCCATCCCTGTTTCCAAGGAACAGTCCAGTTGCACTTCTTCCAGAAAAGATCTGTTTGTTCTTTTGGCAGTCCATGTGCATTAAATATTCTTCTCCAACACCACAATTCAAAGGTGTCAATTCTTACGTCTTCCTTACTCATTGCCCAGCTTTCACATGCATATGATGCAACTGATAGTTTGAACGTATCATGGCTGGGGACAGGTGTACCTTAAGTCTGCAAGGTGACATATTTGCTTTTCAACAATTTAAAGCAGCCTTTCACAGCAGATTTTCCCAATGCATGCGTCTTTTCATTTCTTGACTGCTGCTTCCATGAGTGTCTATTGTGGTGTCAAGTGAAGTGAAATCCTTGACAACCTCAACTCTTTCTCCATTTATCGTGATGTTGTTTACTGGTCCAGTTATGAGGATTTTTGTTTTCTTGATGTGGATGTACAATCCATACTACAAGCTGTGGTCTTTGATCTTCTTCAGTAAGTGTTTCAAATCCTCTTCATTTTCAGTAAGCAAGGCTGTCATCTGCATAACTCAGGTTGTCAATGAGTTTTCTTCTATTCCTGATGCCTCATTCTTCTTTATATCTATGAGGTCTGACAATTAAGTTTGTGAACTCCTCCTAGAAAAAAACTGCTATATACCTTATTGCTGAATATCATGATGATCACCTTTGAAGTACTCCCCTTGGGAAGCCACTGCCTAGTCCACTCTTCAAGGCAGTTTTGGAATTCTATCTGGAATGGCCATGTGAGCTGTTGTCGTATTACCCTTCATGCCATGAATGTCATTAAAATGTCTTCCTTTCAGTATGTCCTTTATCTCTGGGTAAAGAAGTCACTGGGGGCCAGATCAGATGAGTAGGTAAGCTACTCCAGTGTAGTTATTTGGTTACTGGCTAAAAAGTCCCTCACAGACAGTACTGTGTGAACTGGTGCATTGTCATGATGCAAGAGCCAAGAGTCGTTGGCAAAAAGTTCAGGTCATTTTCATCTATCCTTTTCTTGCAGCCTTTTCAGCACTTCCAAGTAGTAAAGTTGGTTAACTCTTTGTCCGGTTGTACAAATTCATACTAACAATCCTTCTAATATCAAAATGGGTTAGCAACATAACTGTGACTCTTGGTTTGGACTGATGAAACATTTTTGGTTACGGAGAATTGACTGACTTCCATTGTACACTTTGATGTTTTGTTTCAGGATTGTGTTGGTATACCCATGTTTTATTACCAGTAATAACAGGGCTCAAAACATCATCTTGCCTCTCCAAAAGGTCTTGGTAAACTTTGACTCTCCTTTGCTTTTGTTCACTGGTGAGCTCCTTCAGGACCGTTTTTGTATTCACGTTTCTCATGCCACAATTTTCAGTTAAGATTTCCCTGCTTCCCTATAGATGTTTATTTGGTCAGGTATGCTTCTCACAGTCAGTGAATGATTTTGATGTGCAAGTCAATGAATTTTTGCAATTTTTTTTATCAGTTTTGCTTGTTAGTAGCCATCCTAACCTCTCTTCATCAGTGATGCTTTCTGCCTCCTCAGTAAAATGTTAAATCCATTTGTACACTGCCGTTTTCTTCACGGCATTATCCTCATAAATTTGGGCTAACATGTCCCTGTTTTCACACCCACTTTTGCCAAGTTTAACAAGGAATTTAATGTTTGTTTATTGCTCTAATTCCAACTCCGACACTGTTATGTCAGCATACAATAACATACAACAACAATAATTAACACCACTCAGCAAGACACTACCGCACACCAACACAAACAGCTGTGCGACACTGATATACAAAGGTTATGAAACCTTACAGAGTTGTTTGTACAGTGCTGCCAGTGTAAGCACGCAGTGGCAAGTTCATGAGAGTGGTTGTCAGACGTTGTAGTCCAGCTTTGAGTGTTTGCTCCACATGCAAATTGAAAAGTATGGTGAATGGATACAACCCTGACGTACGCTATTCTTGAGTTTCAACCATGCAGCATCCCCTTGTTACTGTTTGAACAACTGCCTTTTGATCCATGTATGGATTCATCATAATCACAATTAAGTATCATGAAGTTATCATTCTTCACAATGTTACCCATAATTTGTTATGATACACACGGTTGAATGCCTTTGCGTAGTCAATAAAACATAAGTCAACATCTCCCCGGTGTTCTCTGCTTTCACCCCAAATTTATCTGACATCAGCAGTGATATTCCTGGTTCCATATCCTCTTCTGAATCCAGCCTGAATTTCTGGGAGTTCCCTGTCAACATACTGCTGCAGTTGCTTTAGAATTATCTTCAGCAAAATTTTACTTGTGTGTTATGTTAGTGATATTCTTCGATAATTTCCACATTTGGTTGGATTACTTTTCTTGGGAATAGGTATAAATATGGTTCTCTTCCAGTTGGTTGCTCAGGTAGCTGTTCTTCAAGTTTATTGGCATAGATGAATGAACACTTTCAGTGCAGCATCTGTTCAGTGAAACATCTCAATTGATATTCCATCAACTCTTGGAGCCTTGTTTTTCACCAATGTCTTCTGTGCAGCTTAGACTTCTTTTAGTACCATCAGTTCCCTATCATATGCTACCTCTTGAAATGTTTGAAGTTCAATCATTTTTTTCTGGCATAATGCCTCTGTGTATTCATTCTATTTTCTTTTGATACTTCCCAAGTCTTTTAATATTTTTCCCTGTAGAATCCTTTACTACTGCAATTCAAGACTTGAATTTTTTCTTCAATCCTTTCAGCTTGAGAAACACAGAGCATGTTCTTCCCTTTTACTTTCTACCTCCAGCTTCTTGCACATGTCATTGCAATGCTTTACTTAGTCTTCTAAAGTCACCCTTTGAAATCTTTAGTTCTTTTACTTCATCATTTCTTCCTTCTGCTTTAGCTACTTGACATTCAAAAGCAAGTTTAAGATCCTCTTAATGTCATCTGATTTGGTTTTTTCTTTCTTTCTTGTCTTTTTAATGACCTCTTGATTTCCTCACAGATGATGACTTTGATGTCATTCCACTACTCAACACATCAGATCTCTTCTTGAGATGGTCTCTAAACTCCGGTAGGATATATCAAGGTTGCACTTTGGCTCTCCTGCACTTGTTCTAATTTTCTTCAGTTTCAATTCGAGATTTTATATGACCAATTGACTGTTTATGCCTCATTCAGGACGTGGTCTTATTCTGACTGATAATATTGAACTTTGCCATCATCTCTTTCCACAGATGTAGTCTATTTTATTCCCGTGTATTCCATCTGGAGTAAGGTTCTGGTGTATGTTGTTGTTTTTATTAGGCACCCTCACATTGGTTCTGACTCATAGCAACCCTATGCACAACAGAATGAAACACTGCCTAGTCCTGTGCCGTGCCCACAGTCATTACGTTGGTGAAAAAAATTGTTTGCAGTGAAGAAGTCATTGGTCTTGAAAATTCTATCACATGATCTCTGGCATCATTCCCATGACTAAAGTCATATATGCCAGCTGCCATTCCTTCTTTATTTCCAACTTTTGCATTCCAGTCACCAATAATTCTCAATGCATCTTTATTGCATGTTAGATCAATTTCACACTGCAAAAGCTGGTAAAAATATTCAATTTCGTCATCTTTGGCCTTAGTGTTTGGTGTGTAAATTTGAATAATAGTCATTTTAATTGGTCTTCGCTGTAGACATAGGATATTTTCCTACTCCTGACAGCATTATACTTAAAGACAAATCTTGAAAAGTTCTTTTCGATGATGAATGTAACACCATACCTCACCAAGTTCATTCCTGGCCTAGTAAACCACATAATTGCCCAATTGAAAATGGCTAAATACCAGTCCATTTCAGCTAACACCTAGGATATCAATATTTATGCATTCTATTTCATTTTTGATGATTTCCAATTTTTCTAAATTCATACTTTGTACATTCCACGTTCCAATTATTAATGGATGTCTCATCTGTTTCTTCTGAGTTGTGCCACATCAGGAAATGAAGGTTCCCAAAACTTGACTCTATTCACATCATTAAGGGCAACTCTTCTTTGAGAAAGTGACTTTTCTCCAGTAGTCTTTTGAATGCCTTCTGACCTGGGAGGCTTATTTTTCCTCACTGTATCTACCAATGTTCCACTTCTATTCATTAGGTTTTCATTGGCTAATTCTTTTCGGAAGTGGACTGCCATGTCCTTCTTCCTAGTCTGTCTTAGTCTGGAAGCTCAGTAGAAACCTTTCATTCATGGGTGACCCTGCTGGTATCTGAATACTAGTGGCATAGCTTCCAGCATCGCAGCAACATGAATCCCCCTACAGTAAGAAAAACTGACATAAAGGTGGAGGGGTACCTTTTCCAGGACCAGAAAATTCATACCATCCTGGCTAATCCTGAATAAACCTTACCAATATTTGGCTGCTTCAATATTTTTTTCCCTGGGACTTATACCTGTGATCTTCAATTTTTTTTCAATATGAAAATACATTTTTATCATACACAACCACAGAAAACCCATGAACGTTTCATGTGACGGCAATTGTTAATTGAACAATAACTATCATCCGATACTGGGAATTTTTTCTATGCTTATCGTGTCCCTTCCAATCACAAATTCTCTAACATAATGTGAATGACTTTTTCATGAATTTTTATTTCATGTATTTTTAAAACTCTGAAAACAAACATTTCTTGTTGAGTTCTTGGCAGAGTGTGTGGGAGAGAAAAGGTCTCACTTGACCCTTTGTACTTATATCAGACAGTAAAAGCTCTACTAATTTTGATCCTAATGTTTAAATGTAAAGTAAACATCTGCATTTTCCATCTATACCTAGCAGTTTTTCCAAATCTGAGTTTTGTCTGCCTACGGGTTGTACTCACCACATTCAAATTTAGCCAGTGTTTCTAAGCTTATCTCAAACACCAGCTCCTTTATGAAGCACTTGTCTTCTAAACTTCTGGCATTTTGTCCCCCAGGCATGGCCTGGACTGTGTTTGTAATCACACCACCAGTATACATCAATGCAGTCATAACATCAATCTGCCAATTTTCAACCAAAATCCATACATGACCTCCATACTGTCACACCTAATTTTTCTGCCCTGGTGGAATGATCTTCTAAATTTAGTACTCAGAATTTTTATTGCAGATTCTTTATCTTATTTGCCTTTGTATTTCGGTAAATGCTAAACCACGGAGAACTCAAGACTGAGGAGTTTGCCTGCGTCTCCTTTCTTATCATCTCCATACGTTTCTGCACTTATCTGTTTTCCTCCATCCAGACAATTTTGGCATTTTGTGCATAGCAAACAAATTCAGGGTTTTCCAGCATCCTGTATCAACATAGGTTCTCTGATAAACCTAACACAAAGTAAACAGAAAGGAGTATAGATTATCTAAACCTTTACATCTGCCACCTGATCATGATTTCACTTTTAGACACAAGTTTGCTATTGTTATTTTCCTGGCTCAATTAGGCTACAGGAATTACAAGGTAAAAAGTCCAGTGCCTGGGAGTTCATATGAGATTAGGATGCTGAAAACTGGGTTCCAGAGATTTCTCTTACTGACAGAAATTAAAAGATTAACATAGGTTGCTGTTAAATACCAACCACCCTTTAGTCAGTTTGTTGTACTGTGATATCTTACATGTTGTTATGATGCTGGAAGCCATGCCACCAATATTTCAACTACTAGCAAGGTCATCCACGATAGACAGGTTTCAGCAGAGCTTCCAGACTAAGACAGACTAGGAAGATAGACGTGGCCATCTACTTCCAAAAATTAGCCAGTAAAAACTTTATCACAACAAAATATTACCTAATTCACTTGCTTCAGACACATCATTAGGAGGGATCAGTTGTGGAAGGAAGACATCATGTTTGGTGAAGTTGAGGGCCAGCAAGACAAAGGGAGACCCTCAGGGATGCAAATTTGTACAATAGCCACACTAACACGCCAGTGATTACGAGGATGATGTTGGACCAGGGACAGTTTGCTTTTTCCATGTAACAAGGCTGCCATAAGTCAATGTTGACTCACTAGCAGCTCTCTATTACATATAAATACAATATAGATGTACATGGATATACACATATAAATATAGATTCTAGAATTTTATTTCCTTATTTACTGCCTCACACTATTCAGCAACCATCTAGATGGTTATTCTACCAACAAACCCCATCAAATCCAGGTATTGCTTTTTGACTTAGTCGTCTCCCTCCTTTTCAGAGTCCTGTACTCTATGGCACTGGTGTATGATTTGACTATATGAAAGGGGTCAAAATGCAAAGTGTCTACAGCGTTAATGTAGGTGTCACACAAATGCATTAACTCAGTGAGCCAAATAAGGTAAAATATTTTGATGAGAAAATAGCATCTAGGAGCATTAGTGTGTTTAAAATATTTTCCCAGTGTGGTTACATTAGCAGACCCTAAACAATCAAGGGCCAGGAAGCACTGTTGCAGGGATCATGAACTTAAAAACTTACCCTTGTTCTGACACCTTTTAATAATCACTTGGGAGAATTATAAAGCACAGTGAAAAGAGAATTATTAGACTCTGTTCCTGCAAATGTTTCATAACTATGACTCACACAGTCAAAAAGAAAAAAAATTCTGTAAGTTTATTCTTTGCTGAAAAAGAGGCTTTTCGCTCTAACAATTCTATTGTACATAACTCTAAGTGCCACTGGCACTCAAGCCCTTTTCCTGACATTCCATACTTGGAGAGCTGGTTGGTTGTAAATGTACAGTACTCATCAGTAAAAGAATTCAGAATGCATAGGCTGGTTCCTGCATTGAAGGAAGTTTGATTTCTTGTTGTTGTTAGGTGCTTGCGAGTCAGTTCCAACCCATAGCAACCCTATGTGTAACAGAATGAAACACTCCCTTTTTTTGCTCCAGACCCTCAGTCACACACATTTCAGTGAACTATATATCTTTACTTCTTTTTATGTATTTTATCACGCTCTAAGTGAAAGTTTATAATCCAAGTCAATTTGCCAAAGACCACACAGCTATGCAACTCTAGCTGCTATCCACACCTCCTGATAGCACACTCATACTTTCCACCGTGTATTTCCCATATCCAGTCAGCAACTCTTGTACCCCTCCAACATCGCATGTTGTTTTTGGACAGGAGCTGATCTGATAGCCCCATGTATATATTTAAGCCAAAAGCATACTCTTCATCAGCATCCCTCTTTGTCTTATAGTCCAGTGCAATCTTTGTCTGGAGAGTTGGCTTAGGTACCAGTTTCAGCTCTGGTCTAACAGAAAGTCTGGGGGTTATGTCCTCAGAGGACCCTCAAGTCTGACCAACCATCAGGTGTGGCCTTTTAATAGAATTCTAGCTGTGCACAACCATTTTTCTCCTGCTGTTTCAGGGACTCTATGCTGTGTTCCCTATCAGGGCAGTCAATAGTGGGGACCAGGCACCATCCAGTTCTTCTGGTCTCATGCTAATGAAGTCTCTGGATTGTACATCTCCTGGGCTCATATTTATCTAGTGTGTTTGATATCCTTCATTCTCTTCTGTTTCAGTGGATTGAGACCAGTAGATGCCACTTAGAAGATGGTTTGCCAGCTTTTAAGACCCAGATGCCACTACCAAAGTGGGATGCAGAATATTTTCTTGAAAAAACTTCATTATGTCAGTTAACCTAGATGTGTCCTGTAACCATGGTCCTCGGACCCCTGCCTCAGCTACTCTGTCCTTCAAAATGTTGGGTCGTATTTAGGAAACCTCGTAGCTTTTTGTATAGCCCAGCTGGGGTGCTAACTGCATACTGAGTACTGTCACTCTCTTTACATAATCCACTTCTTATCTACTAACTATGAATATCTCTCTCCCTATCTACAAATCCTATCTACAAATCTATATATCAATCAAAGATTATCTTTGCTGTGCTTAAACGTTTTCTTATTTACAAAAGTGGTCTCACATAATATTTAACATTTTGCAATTGACTAATTTCACTCAACATAATGTCTTCCAGATGACTCCATGTTATGAGAGACTTCCTAAGATCATCACTGTTCTTTATTATTGTATAGTATTTCACTATGTGACTATACCATAGCTTGTCTATCCATCCATTCATCTGTTGATAGGTACCTAAGTTGATTCCATCTTTTTGCTATTGTGGACAGTGCAGCAATAAACAATGGTGTATGTGTATCTACTCATTTGACAGCCCTTATCTCTCTAGGATATAGTCCAAGAAGTTACATCCTGGATCATATGGTGTTTCTTTTTCTAGTTTTTAAAGAAAGCTACTTGTACTTGTGCCATTTTACATTCCCACCAGCACTACAGAAGAGATCAAGTCTCTCCACAACCTAACCAACATTAATTATTTTCTGTTTATTTAATTAATGCCAGCCTTGATGGAGTGAGATGTTACTGAACTTTCAATTTGGATTTCTCTGACAGCTAATGATCTTGAGTATTTCCTCATGTATCTGTTAGCCTCCTGGATATTTTCTTTGGTGAAGTGCCTGTTGTTCATATCCTTTCCCAATTTTTAATTGGGCTTGTCTTTTTCTTTTTAAGGTTTTGCTGTACCTTGTCGATTATGGAGATGAGATGGTGATTGGATTCACGATAGAAAAAACTGACTTTCACGGTCTGTAGGTAGTCATTTTACTCTTTTAGTGAAGTCCTTGGATGAGCATAAGTTTTTGATTTTTAGGAGTTCCCAATTATTTATTTTGTCTTCTGGTGTTTGTGCATTGTTAGTAATATTTTGTAAACTGTTTATATCATGTATTAGGGTGCCCAGCATTGTCTCTATTTTTTCTTCCATGATATTTATTGTTTTAGATTTTATATTTAGGTCTTTGATCCACTGAGTAAGTTTTTGTGCATGATGTGAGACATGGATGTTTCACTTTTTTATTGATGGATATCCAGTCATGCCATCATCGTTTATTAAAGAGACTGTCATTTCCCCAGCTTATGAACTTTGGAACTTTGTCAAATATCAGCTCCTCATAGGTGGATGATATTTTATCTAGATCCTCAATTCTGTTCCACTAGTCTATGTATCTAGTTTTGTACCAATACCAGGCTGTTTTGACTACCATGGCAGTGTAACAGGTTCTAAGTCAGGCAGTATGAGATCGCCCACTTTGTTGCTCTTCTTCAACAATGCTTTACTTATCCAGGGCTTCTTCATTTCCCATACGAAACTGGTGATTTGTTTCTCCATCTGTTTAAAAAACGCCATTGAAATTTATCTTGGAATCCCATTGTATTAATAGATCACTTTGGGTCAAACAGGCATTTTCATGATGTTTAGTCTTCCCATCCATGAGCAAGGTAATTTTCTCCATTTTTGTAGGTCTCTTCTGGTTTCTTGCAGTAAAGTCCTGCAGTTCTATTTATATATGTCTTTTGTGTCTGTGCTTAGATTTATTCCTAAGTATTTTATCTTCTTAAGGGCTATTGTAAATAGTATTGATTTGATGGTTTCCTCTTTGATGGTGTCTTTGTTGGTGTGAAGAAATTCAACTGGTATATGTATGTTTATCTTATATCCTGATACTTTGCTGAACTCTTCTACTATTTCTAGTAGATCTGGGGGAGTTCTTCAGAGTTTTCTTTGTATAAGATCATAGCATCTGCAAACTGAGATATTTTTACTTCTTCCTTACCATTTTGGATGCCCTTTATTTCTTTGTCATGCCTGATTGCTCTGACTAGAACAGCCAGGACAATGACGAATAAAAGTGGTGACAATGGGCATCCTAGTCTAGTTCCCCTTTTTAAGGGGAATGCTTTTAGACTCTTTCCATTTAGGATGATGTTGACTGTTGGCTTTGCATAGATGCCTCTTGTTATACTGAGGAACTTTCTTCTACTCTTATTTTTCTAAGTTTGTTAAAAAGTTACGTTAAATAAGTAGGTGTTGGATTTTGTCAAATGCCTTTTCTATATCAGTTGATAAAGTCAAATGTTCCTTGTCTTTGGTTCTATTTATGTGGTTGATTATGTTGATTGTTTTTCTAATGTTGAACCATCCCTTCATCTCTGATATGAATCCTTCTTTCCCACTTAGTCATGGTGCATTATTTTTTTGATATGTAGTTGAATTTTATTGGCTAGACTCTTGTTGAGGATTCTTGTATCTAAGTTCAGTGAGAGATATTGGACTTCAATTTTCCATTTTTGTGCTGTCTTTTCCTGGTTTTTGTATCAGTGTTAGGCTGGCTTCACAGAATGAATTTGCAAGTATTCTTTTTCTATGTCTGAAACACCTTTAGTAACAGTAGTGTTAACTCTTCTCTAAAAGGTGGGTAGAATTTTCCAGTGAAGCCAACAGGGACAGGGAATTTTTTGGTTGGAAGGTCTTTAACTACTCTTTCAGTAGCTTCTTTTGTGATAGGTCTGTTTAGTTGTTCTACTTCTATTTGTGTTATGTTAGACAGGGAATATGTTTCTAGAAATTTGTCCACTTCTTTTAGGTTTTCAAATTTACTGGAGTACAATTTTTCATGGTATTCTGTTATGATCCTTCTAATTTCAGTTGTGTCTATATGATGTTGCCCATCTCATTTCTTATTTTTTTTTTTTTTTTATTTCCTTCCTCTCCTGATTTTCTTTTGTCAGTTTGGCCAATGTTTTATCGATATTGTTGATCTTTTCCAAAAAACAGCTTTTCGTCTTGTTAGCTTTTTAACCATTTTTCTAGTCTCTAATTTATTTAGTTCTGCTCTAATTTTTATCATTTGCTCTACTCTAGTGCCAAAAGGATTCTTTTGTTGCTCTCCTTCTCCTTCTTTGAGCTGTAAGGTTAATTCTTTGATTTGGGCCCTTTCTTCTTCTTGGATTTGTGCATTTATTGAGATAAACTGACTTCTGAGTACTGCCTTTGCTGGGTCTCATAGGTTCTGGTAGATTGTGCTTTTGTTCTCATTTGATTTTATGAGTTTCTTTATTCCAGCCTTGATTTCCTCTATAGCCCAGTCATGTTTAGGCAAAGTGTTGTTCAGTTTCCATAAGTCTGATTTTTTCTACCCTTCTTTTTCTCTGTTGATTTCTACTTTTATGACTTTATAGTCTGAAATGATGTTTTGTCATATTTTCCTATGTTCAGTTTTGTTATGGATTGCTTTGTGGTCTAATATATGGTCAATTCTGCAGAATGTTCAGTGTGCATTGGAAAAGAAAGTATACTTGGTTGCTGTTGGGTAGAGTGTTCTGTGTATGTCTATGAGGTCAAGTAGGTTGACTGCAGCATTTAGGTATTCTGTGCTTTATTGAGCTTTTTTTCTGGATGTTCTGTCCTTCACTGAGAGTGGTATGTTGAAGTCTCATACTACTACTGTGGAGCTGTCTATTTCTGTTTCCAATGCAGTTAGTATTTATGTGTTTTGCAGTCTTGTCATTAGGTGCATAGATATTTAAAATGGTATGTCCCCCTGGAATATAGTTCCTTTAATCATTTTACAGTGCCTTCTCTTATCTAGTGTTGCAGATTTTACTTTAAAGTTTATTTTATCAGAGATTAATGTTACAACTCCTGTCCCTTTTTCAATGTTGTTAGCATTATATATTTTTTCCCATTCTTTGAGTTTTATTCTCTTCATGTCTTTGCATCTCAAGTGTGTCTCCTGTACACAGGCTATACATGGGTCATGTTTTTTAATCCAATCTGCCACTCTCTGTCTCTTTATTGATGCATTTAATCCAGCGTGATTATTGATAGGTATGAAATCAGTGTTGTCATTTTGACGTGTTTTTTTTTTTTAATACACTGCAGACAATTCTTTTGTTCCATCTAGTTTTCTCCTTATATGTTTTCTTTTCATCTTTTTCAATGTTGGTGGGTTTGTGTTTGCTTAGACTTCACATTTTTCTTATTTTTAATTTCATTACACAAGATTGATAGCTTTCTTTGTGATTATCTTAATATTTACTCCAATTCTTCTAAATTTAAACAATTCTTAATTTCTTCATATCATCTTGACTTCCTTTCCATATGAAACATTTATGACTACATTTTCTATTAAGTCCTTCTTTTTCGTTATAGCCAAGTGCCATCGAGTCGGGTCCGACTCATCGTTTATTTAATGGTGTCTTGGTTTCCCTGTTACATGTATTTTTGTGATTCCCCTGTTTAGGTTAATATGCAGTTGCTGTGGTATGTGTTGTGTTCTTGGCTTGTTACTTGATGTTACTGATTTTCAATCCAATGGAATCTCTTTAGTATATCTTGCAATTTTTCCAAATTCCCTAAATTTCTATTTATTTAGAAATGTCCTAATTTCACTATTGTATTCAAGGGCCAGTTTTGCTGAAGATATAATTCTTGGCTGGCAATTATTTTTCTTCAAGGTTTTACATATGTCTTCCCATTGCTTTTTTGCCTGCCTGGTATCTTCTGTTAAGTAGTCCTTGTAGTTTATTTTTCATTTATCCCTAGCCACTTTTGGAATTGTCTTCTTATCTCCAGTTTTGGCAAGTTTGATTATAATATGTCTTGGTGTCTTTCTTTTGGAATCAATTTTGTGTGGCATTTGATGAGCATCTTGGATAGATATTTTCTCATTTTTCATCTTATTAGGGAAGTTTTCTGTCAACAAATATTTGACAATTCATTCTGTATTTTCTCTTATCCCTCATTTTCTGGTGCTCCAGTGATTTGTAAGTTATTCCTCTTGATAGAGTTCCACATAACTCTTAATGTTTCTTGATTCTTTTTAATTCTTTTCTATGATTTTTTTCTCAAGTATGTTTATGTCAAGTGCTTTATATTCAGTCTCCCTAAGTCAGCCTTCTATTGCCTTGATTATGCTACTTTTGCTTTCTGTTGTCTAATTCTGTAATTTTATTATTAATTTTCTGAATTTTCAATTCTTGCCACTCTATGCTTTCTTGCAGCCTGTTCCATTTGCCATTACGCTCTGTTACAATTTAACTCATCTCCTTCCTGATCTCTTGAAGGGCTCTAAGTATTAACCTTTTGTATTTTTAGTCAAACTCACTGCTGTTAATTCCAACTGTGTTAATTCCAACTCATGGTGACCCAGAGTAGAACTGGCCCATTGAGTTTCCAAGGTGTGGCTGGCAGATTAGAACTGCTGAACTTTTTGTTAGCAGATGAAGCATTTAGTCAATACACCACACTAGCAGTTAAGTGCTATATTCTGCTGACCAAAAGGTCAGCAGTTCAAATCCACTAAGTGCTCCTTAGAAAAAACTACAGGACAGTTCTACTCTGACCTTGGAATGAACTTGATGCAGCAGTTGTTTTTGTATTCTCCTTCTGATAATTCCAGGAAGTTCTCTCCCTCTGGAAAATGTGAATCTTTGATTTGGGAGGTTTCTGAAGACATTGCAGTCTGCCTCTTTAACTTATTTGATATGGACTGTTGTCACCACGCCATCACTAATTTGTTGAATCTATTTATTTATTTATTTATTTATTTTGCAGTGTTCTAGCTTCTTGTTTTGTTTTCTTTTGTTCGAAATGTGTAAGTAGGCTGGTCATGTGTTAGTTCAGTTATACTACCTCTGAAGCTCTAACATCCCATCACCAGGTGATTAAAGCTATTGCTAGACATGTAACCTCAAGAGTCCGTTTACTTTTCTTTTATGTATTCAGCTCAAGTTTTCAGGTAGTCAGTCAACAAATGTGTTGTGTGGGCTCTTACTTACTGGCTTAAATGGACAGGGTGTAGGAACAGGCTGTAGGAACAGGTTTCTGGCTGCAGCTGCTGAGAAAAGCAGAGGGCTAATAGCCAGCCCTGAGTGTCTGTGAGGTTGGTGTGTCACATATGTCTGAATCTAGGCAAAGAAACAGTTTCTACCCTGAATTTCCAAGTCAAGAGAGTCAGTAGATTTTTTTTTTTTTTTCCTTTCTTCCTTCCCGTGTTTGTTAGATTGTTTTCTCTCCAAATCCTCAGACGGTGGCTCAGGGTGGGCTTAAGGAGTCTTACTTCTGGCTCAGTTAATGGCATCAGGTTCCATGCCACAGTGCAGAAAAGGGAGGGAGAAACACTGGGAGAAGGAAGAGAGGGATATCCAAAGGGAAAGATTTAGACCTGTGACGTGGTAAGTTGTACACAAAGACTTAGTTTTTAACTATTTTTACTGTTCCTCATGGGTTCAGGAAGTGCAAATGGGTTCTTCAGCTAGTTTCTCCTGCTGGAAAGGACACCCTCCACCCACTACATTCTGCTCACTGCACTGGCTACATCTGTTTCCCAGCAGGTCAGGTCTGGCGAATCCTATTCTCCACTGCCCATTATTCAGTCTGATTATTCAACTTTCCTGTTGATGTTCTGAGCTGCTAGGATGTCATATGTAACAGACTTGTTCTTTGGGGTTTTTGTTGTTAGAGAGGTCAGAGAAAGTGTCTGACTACACCACTCTGGCTCCACCTCCTACATATTCTTCTTAATGTAGCATAAGATGCAATGAGGACTTCAGTTGTCACCCCACTGACTCTTCCCAAATTTATGGTGAAACAAAGCTCTGTTTCTTTTTTGTATAAGTTGTTCATAGCCCAACTTGTGCTAGAGGCATGGCTTTCAGAACCAGGGCAAGGCATTATACCTAGTAAAGCCATTGCTAAGCCTGTGATCTAGGTTGTTAAGATGTCTTGGGATCCTGGTGATCATTGATGAATAACAGTCAATAACTTTCCTGGCTTTATTTTATTTTTCTGTTTGAGAATACATACAACCATGATCTTAGCCCTACCACGGAAAGGAGAACTTTCATGTCTATTTTTGCCTTTGAGCCCTCTCATTCCACAAAGTTAAATCATCTTGACTTCCCGCCATGAGATGTTCTTCATCTCTGCCTAAGGAACCAATCCTGAGAGAGATTGGATTAAAGGCTGTCACTGACAGGACCAGACTTTGTTCACCAAGACATCAAAATATGCTGTTGAGGAAGAAATAGGAGACAGGGGGCTTTCTGTGGAACCCAATCTATACATGTTTCATTGTTTCTGGTTGGCCTATTCAATCCTGTACACTCTCCTGAACCAGTCACTGTGTCTAACAAAATCTGTTACTTGGATTGGCCAGGCCTGGGTCACTTGACATTTTCTGGCACCAGATGTGGGATTCTTCTGGAACGACAAGAACTCATAAAGTAGAGATTAAGTGGCTCCTCCAATAAAAATAAAGGCTGTCTCAGAACTTTGTGTGAATGGATGCTGAGAAGCCAATTCGATTTTCCACTCTTAATTATCTATGTGTTAACCAGCTCCAAACAGTTGTGCTTGATCCCTGGCCAATTAGAGATTTACCTGCTATTGCCATTGGACAGCTGGCTTACTCCCCCAGCAGCACCTGTGGGTGGATCTATTAGCCAAGAATCAGCCTCACCTTATTAGATCTAGTCCCCAACCACTCTCATATTCAGCCATTTTCAACAACAACAACTAACCCAGAACTGATCAGTATACCAACTATGATAATAGACTTAGAAGAACCCTGTGCCTTACTACTAAATACCACATTTACAGGGAATAGGACTACTTCTTTATACAACACAGTTTGAAAAACAGTCAGTCCTTAATCTCCAAATGTCACTGCTATCCAGTTCACAGTTCTCCATTTTACTGTACGAAAGTTTCTTGAGAGATTACATCAAGTGTCTTTCTGAAGTCCACGCACACTTCATCTTCCTGACTTGTAACTGTATCCAAAAAGGAACCGATGTTATTAATCTGGTAAGATTTATTCTCCATGAGTCCATTGGAGTTTCTAAGACCATTACTTCCTTCAAGGGCTCACAAAACCTCCACTTAATAACCCATTCTAGGATTTCAGTCAGGGTTGAAATTAAGCTCTCAGGTCTATAGTTGGCCAAATCCCCTTTCTTCCTTCTCAAAAGCAAGAGCCATGCATGGCAGCCTCCTGTCTCTCAGCACCACCCCCTCTTTATGAGGGGCAGCTGATGGAGAATTTGGCTAATGTTCCTTAATGAGACAGTGCAGGGGCAGGATTAGAAGTCAGCAGACCACGAGGGTTCAGTCTTTCACTTATCCTTTTCATCCATGACAATTTCTCCTCCCTGTTTGTCCATGAGTTGAGAGCTCTCTACCAAACCACCAAGCACAAGCTCTCTTGGTAGAAACTGACCACCTTCTCTCACCCTATAATGTGCCCCTCTGTGAGCAGAGGAACTCAGAATTGGACATGGATTCAGAAGTGAAGTCTGAGGCATCAGTACACAGCCATGGTCCTAGGTCTTCAACGAGGCACAGTTTGTGTTGTTGCTGCAACTGATTAATATCACACAATGCATTTTTGAACTGAGTGTTATGAAGCATCAAGGAGTATAGGATAGCTTCTGTGCAAGTGCCAGACTGGAAACGCCCTATAATTTCCATAACCCATACACCCATATTTGTATGAAAATTAAACCGTATGAGACAGTCTAATTGAGTAGAACAGTCTTCATTTTGTCTTTCTCTCCATTTTTATTTATGAACGCCTTTACTTTAAAGTATCAGCCATGTCTCCATTTCACATTTTAAAATCTGCTATGTTAGCATAAACTAGTTAGAAAATCTACATTATGTTGCTTTTTAGAGTTCAATTCACAAAAAATGAGAGTGGAGTTCTGCATATGTCTAGGCAAAGTGGGTTTCCAAATTGGTGTAAAGTGTACTTAATCTTTATAGCTCTGTAATTTCTGGAATAGTTCAGAATCAGAGAAATGTAATTAGACTTTATTTAAAGTTTCTCTTCAGATTTGAAAGGAAAGAGGGAAATCAATATATTGCCTTGTTATGAAGTCAAAGTAAGTGAATCACCCATCTGCCGTAATTTAGTCCATGAACTAAGGAGAATGATATTCACCTCTATAGGTGATATTTTACATCACGAATAGACACTTGTTAAATTTAAAGGTTAAATTCAATATTTCCGCAAAGCAAAAAGATTGTTTTTCACTTTTTGCTTCCAGTGCAACTTAAGGCAGAGATGGAAAACTGCGTAGGAGACCATATACATCAATTTGTACATTTAATATTTCCTTTATTTTGTTTCACAGTGTAGATCTTATAAGAAAAAGAAAACTGATAATAAACAACAAAAACACAGATCAAATGGGTTGCTGCTCCTCTTCACATGGAGGAAAGAAGCACAGCTTGTTGATGAGGGAAGTCTTAAAATTTGAGGGACCAAGTTGTCTTGAGCCACCTTCAGTGGCATTAGCTGAAGCAGGTCGTTAACGTCTTCAAGACTTGGTTTTATAATGTGTAACATGGTGCTAATAACAACCTCCGTTGTTTTTGTTTTTAGGTGCTGTCAATTTGGTTCCAACTCATAGCAACCTTATTACAACCACTGTTATGCTTGAGCCCGTTGTTGCAACCACCATGTCAATCCATCTAATTTAGACTCTTTCTCTTTCTCGCTGACCCTCTGCCTGATGGCCTTCTCCAGGGATTGGTTTCTCCAAATAATATATCCAAAGTACATAAAACAAAGTCTTGCCACCATCCCTCCTAAAGAGCATTCTGTCTGTAGCTCTTCTAAGACAGATGTTTTTCGTTCTCCTGGCAGCCCACGGTATGTTCAATACTCTTTTCCAATGCTGTAATTCAGATACATGAAGTCTGTTTTGGTCTTCTATACTCATTGCCCAGGCTTTACATGCATAAGGCAACTGAAAATACCACGGCTTGGATCAGGCTCACCTTAGTACTCAGAGTGACAGTTTTGCATTTTAACACTTGAAAGAGGCCTTTTGCCACAGATTTTACCATTTCAATATATTGTTGACTTATTGATTGCTGTTTCCATGGGTTTCAATTGTGGAACCAAGTGAGGGGAAGTATTTGGCAACTTCAGTCTTTTCTCCATTTATCACACTGTTGCTTTGGACTGGTTGTGAGAATTTTCGCTTCTTCTATATTGAGGTGTAATCCATACTAAAAGCTGTGCTCTGTAACAACCCCCAAATCTCAACGGCTCACAGTGCAATCATTTAATTCACACTTATATGGCTCTCAGCCAGCCTTGGTTGGGCCAGGCTGGATTAGAGATCTTGTGTCAGGTTGAGATTGTTCACAATGCTCCCATTCTGGGACTCTAGCTAAAAGAGCAACAACAACCAATCATGGTCACCCTTCTTAGTGAAAAAGGTCATAAGTGAGTAGAAATGCATGGCACCTCTTACAAACTCAGTTCCTAAAAGAAGGGGAACATTTACAGTTTCACCAACTTTCCACTGATGAAAACAAGTTATTTGACCAAGCCTAACATCACAGGGATGAGAAAATATATTCCCACAGTGAACACAAAAACAGAACGAAAATATCAGCAAACAGTTCATTCTGTCACACTCCTCATATCTATTATAAAGAAATTTGAATGAGTTAAGTTACATAAAGCACATAAAGCCATTTTTATTGGTCACCTGATCATGTAAATAAGTTATCTTAAAATTATCAACACGTTTTTCAACTCTGCTGCTGCTGATCCCTTACAGAGTAACATTTTTCTCCCTTGATAGATTGCCATAAAGGGACCAACACCTTGCTAAAGATGTTGCCCATTTGAAATCATATATATCAATATCTAGATTTGGCCAAGATAAAAACAGTATAAGTTTCTGGAATTGATTTAGATTGATTACAAGTGAAAAGTACTTGATTCTACTTTCTTGCCCTTTTACTGTACAAATATAATAAAACAGCCATACTCTCCTTGGTCTTTCCAGTTTGAGAAGGAATTAGGTTAGTTCACAGAATTGTTAATCTTGAAGAGATAATAAAGATTTTATAAGTTAACTCTCTTACTTTATGGTTAAATAAAGGAAACAACAGAGAGATTAAAAGAGGTAAGAGTGGGAACAACAAGCATAGTCTTGTAAGTTGTGTTGCTGAATAAAGGAATCAATGAAAATAGTTATAATTTTTGGGATGTGTGGCAGAGTTACCACTGAGAGATTTCAAGGGACTCAGAACCATCTTTTTTATGAGTTGGTTTTTTTGCTTGTTTGTTTTAATCTTTATCATGTTTCCTGCTTGGAGAAGCAAGATTAGTTTAGGTAGTATATTTTGGGAGGTTTAAAAAAAAAGGTGATGGGGCCAAGAAGTCAGACTAGTCATACATCTCAGTTCCCTCTGAGAACTAAGGCCTGGAGAAACAACTGAACGGAGCAGAGTGGACAGTCTGGTGGCTCCAAGATCAGGCATAGGGTTGTGAGATCAGACTGGGCAACAGGAAGGGGAGAACTACCTTTGTCGGAGGTGAGATGGCAGCACAAAGAATCCTGCTTCTGTTGGAGAAGCAGTCAAGAAGATTACGTATACAAATGCTATCTCTGTCAGCTAGGAGACTAGAACTTGGACTGCCAGGCCTGAGAGCCTGGCATAGGCCAGCTGCATGCTGAGCTGCAGTTCCTAAGTAAACACTGTCTTTTGCAGCAGAGAATCTGTGCTTAAGACAGTCACATCCAGAGAACCTAGCAGCAGCTAGTGATTGAGGGTACTGGTGCTTCTCACTCTGTCTTCTCTAAGCTGTGTCATAGATACTGTGGGCTCAGTGCAGGACACCATTTTAGTCAGTTCAGAGGAGGAAACAGCCATGCCTCAGTGCCTGACTGGGCCTGGCTGCCATGCTGAGCAGCAGTGCCTGAGTGGACAGGGCCTCTCCCAGCAGAAAAGCTGTTTTTAAGACAATTGTACCTAGAGAATATAGTGGCCATTGGTGGCCAAGTGCAGCGGTGGCCTCTACCATCCCTTCTTTGAGCCATGTCATAGTGTTTGCAGATGCAGTCCCTGAGAGACTCCACAAGTAGGTTGCCATCATTGTCAGCTAGGAGGCAGGGACAGCTATCCATGAGGACCTGACTGGTATAAGCTGCTGCTGGACAGTGGTTCTTTCCACAGAAATGCAGAGCTCAAGAAAATCACATCTAGAGAACACAGCAGTGGCTGGCAGCCAAATGTGTTACAGCATTTACCACTCCCTCCACTGAGAAAAAAACAGAACACCTGCTGACAGGCCCCCAAGAGACTCCACAAGTAAAATACCATTTTATTAGCCAAGAGGCAAGGCCTGCCACCCCTGAAGGCCTCATTGCTACAGGCTGCCACTGGACAGTGCCTCTGTCATCAGAAAAGCAGTTTTCAAGATAATTTAGAGAACACAGTGGTGCCTGGTGACCGAGTTTGATGGCATCCTTCTCCCCTCCTTTCTCTGACCTATACCATAGTGTCTGCTGCCATGACTTTGGAGAGTCAGCACAAAGAAGTCACTATCTTTACCAGAAAAGTGGCAGGGCCTTCCACTCTTGAGGGCCCAGCTGGGGACAGCCAACAGGCTAAGCAGCATTGTGGGGTTGAAAAGTATCTTTCTCACCAGAGAAGCTGTACATAAGTCGGTCACAACTAGAGTATGAGTGGCAACTGATGACCAGATCTAGCAGTGCCCTTGCTCCCTTCTTAGACATATGATACAGTTCCTGTTGGTGCAACACTGGAGAAGCTAAACAGCTTTTGATGGCATGAAGACAACAATCAACATACAACTATTTAAAGAAGAAAACCACCACAGCTCTGAAAAATTCCCAAAGTGAAGAATCAAAAATCTTACCAGATGAAGATTTCTTGTGGAAATTATCAGAGGTAGAATACAAAATAATTATGTATAGACCCCTTCTAGAGATTAAATGAAGTGCAGCAGAACAAAATGAAAAAATAAACAAGGTATATGAACTGCTACAACATCAACCATCTGAAATTCAGCAGGTCAATAATAAAATTACAAAGTTATACAATTCAATCCAAAACCAAAAGAGCAGGATTGAGAAAATGGAGTACAGAATTAGCAATACTGAAGATAAAGCAACTGACACCAATATTTATGAGGAGAAATCATATATAAGAATCAAGACAAATGAAGAAGAATTAAGACCATGTGGTACTCTATCAAGAGGAATAAATTATGAGTAACTGGAGTTCCTGAACAGGGAAGAATAGCAGAAAATACAGACTGAATTGTTGAAGACTTGCTAATAGAAAACTTCCCTGACATGATGAAACAACACAGCACAGCTACTCACAATGCTTATTGAACTACACAGAAGTTAGTCTCTAAAAGAGACACCAAGACATATTATAATCAAACTTAATAAAATGAAACATTAAGGAGATGCCCTTAAAGACAGCTAGGCTTAAATCAAAACTAACATGTAAAGGGAAGCCTTGCAGGCTGTCCTTTGACTTCTCGGCAAAAATCACATTGACAACAAGGTAGTGGGGTGACACATACAAAGCCTTGAAGGAAAAAAATTTCCAACCAAGAATTATATACCCTGCAAAATTATCTCTTGAATACATTGGTGAAATGAAGACATTCTCAGATTAGAGGATTAGAGATGTCTCAAAAACCAAACCAAAATTACAAGGAATACTGAAAGGAGTTCTTCAGTTAGAAAATTGATAACATCAGAGGTATATTCAAGGATGCAATGCAGGACACAGCATCCAGGGTCCTACTCAGTAAGGGAAGTCACAAAGCTCAATCAAAACTAAAATTAACATTAGGGAAACAGCAATCTTAACACATAAATTATGATATCACACTATAAAGAGGCATGTATTACGGTATTTATAGCCCTGTCAGATGGAAAGGAAGTTGAAGAGATATACAGAGGTTAAAGATTGGTTTAAATTTAGAACGTTAAGGGGGGGAACAAAGGGAAAGCCACAAAGCAAACTAACAATACTACGTATCAAAACAGGAAACATAATATAGAAGTCTCCACAGACACAAAACCAAAATTGAAAAGGATGAAAAGAAAATCAATAAAGAAAAATGACACAGAACAGAACACTGAGTAGAATAAAGAAAAAGTCAACAACAAAATAGACACCAAGGAGATTGTTAAGAGGACGTGACATGTATGGAACAGAAAGTAGTAGTGCGTTGTCACTGGGCAAGGAGAGTAGAAGTTGCTGCAGATAGTTGGTCATGCAAATTTAACTTGGACTGTATACTTTCATTCAATGATAATTAAGGGAAACAAGGCACCAAAATGATAGCACAAAATACATATCTATCAATAGTTACACTGACTATCCTGCTTATGGGCAGGAAGATTTAACATTGTGAAAATACTTATTTTACTCAAAGCAATCTACATATACAGTGCAATCCAAATACAAATTCCATTTTTAATGAGATGGAGGAACAAATTACCAAATTGTTTGGAAAGGGAAGAACCCTCAGATAACTAAAGCACTACTGAAGAAGAGGAACACAGTGGAATGCCTTGCACTGCCCAACCATAGAACTTATTTTAGTGCCAGAATAATCAAAACAGCCTGGTAGTGGCACAAAAAAGAGACATATAGATCAATGGAACAGAGTTGAGGCCCCAGAGATGCTACCATTGTCTTATGAACAGTTGATATTTGACAAATGTCATAACTGTAAACTGGGGTTAAAAAACAGTCTCTTTAACAAATGGTGTCAGCAAAACTGGATATCCTTCTGCAGGAAATTGAAACAAAACTATATGTCACACTTTCCATGAAAACTAACTCAAAAGGGATCAAAGACCTAAATATCAAAACTAAAACAAAAAAGATCATGCAAGAATAAATTGAGTCAACAATAGAAGTTCTAATAGATGGCTTAGACAGTGTCACAGATTGAACTGTGCCCGCTCCCCAAAATGTGTGTAGCCATTTGGCTGGGCCATGATTTGCAATATTTTATGATTATCCTCCATTTTGTGATTTTTCTATGCTGTGTGTTAGAGCATTAGTTTGGGCCAGTAAATCATCCCCCTGCTTCACTGTAAAGGAAGCTTCCCTGGAGTGTCGCTTGTACCACCTTTTGTCCCTTCATCCCACAAGAGATAAAATGAAAGTCAAGCAAGCAGAGAGTTGGAAACCTCACACCATCAAGAAAGCAGTACCGGAAGAAGAGTGTGTCCTTCAGACCTGAGTTTTCTGTGACAAGATTCTCCCTAAACAAAGACTAATGCAACACAAGGACTTTCCTCCAGAGCCAAAAAGGCGGAAAGCCTTCCCCTGCAACAGACATCCTGAATTCGGACTTGTATCCTACTGGACTGTGTGAGAATAAACTTTTCTTTGTTAGAGCTATCCACTGGCAATGTCTCTGTGTCATGTATTGAATTGTGTCCCCCAAAAAATATGTGAAGCCATGTGGCTGGGCCACGATTCTCTATATTCTACAAATGTTTGTCATTTTGTGGTTTTGCTGTGCTGTGTGTTAAAGGATTAGGGAAGGACTGTAAATCCCTTCATAGAATCACCTCCCTGCTCCACTGTAAGGGAGTTTTCCTTGAGTGGGGCTTGCACCACCCTTAACCTTTCATCCTGCAAGAGATAAAAGGAAATGGAAGCAGGCAGAGAATTGGTAACTTCATACCATCAAGCAAGCAGCACGAGGAGAAGAGTATGTCCTTCAGACCTGATGTTCCTGCACCAAGATGTTCCCTGGAAAAAGACTGATGCAATACCTGACTTTCCTCCAGAACCAACAAGGGAGAAAGCCTTCCCCTGGAGCATACATGCTGAATTTAGACTTGTAGCCTACCGGACTGTGTAAGAATAAACCTTCCTTTGTTAAAGCCATCCACTCTGTGGTATTACTGTTAGAGCAGCACTAGCTGAGTAAAACACTGTATTAGAGAATCACTAGTTGACTAAAATAGACTTCAAAATCTGACAAAACATGAAAAAAAGAAAACAAAATAGATAAATGGGTGCTACTAAGAATCAAACGCTTTTGCTCATCCAAAGACTTTATCAAAAGAGTCAAAAGACCACTTACAGAGTGGAAAAAAATATTTGGCAAGTAAATGCTGGACCAACATTTGATCACCATAATCTACAAGGTACTGCAAATTATCAACAAGAAAAATGTATAGAACCCAATTAAGCAATGGGCAAAGAAGATGGGCAGCTACTTCACTAGAGAAGACATCCAGGCAGCCAAAAGACACACGAGGAAATGTTCACAATCATTAACTATTAGACAAATCCAAATCAAAACTACAGTGAGATACCATCTCACCACAACAAGGCTGACCATGATCCAAAAAACACAAGCCAACAAATGCTGGAGATGTTGTGGAGAGACTGAACTCTCTTACACAGCTGACAGGATTTCAAATGACGCAACTTCTTTGTAAAGGAATCTGGCACTTCTTAAAAAAGGTGGAAATAGGTATACCATTAGATCCAGTAATCCCACTGCTCAGAATATATCCTACAGAAATACAGGCTGTCACAAATGCATGCACATGAATGTTTATTGCAGCACAGCCGACAATAGCAAAAAGGTAGAATCAACCTAGATGTCCATAAACAGATGAATGCATAAACAAACTATGGCATATATAGTCAATGGAACACTATGCAATGATAAAGAAAAATGACCATATTAGGAAGCATCTCGTAACCTGATTTCAACTGGAGAACGTTATGCTAAGTGAAATCAGTCAGTGGCAGAAGGACAAACATTGTATGAAACCCTTACTATAAGGACTTAAAAATAGATTTATGTATAGAAGAAAAGACTCTGACAGGTACAAAGCTGGGGAGGGAGGGAGAGAGTTGGTCATAGAGTAGATAGTTGACAGAAATTTGGTTAGGCTAAAGTAGTGACCGCACACGGTAGAAAGTAGATCAACTTAACTGGACTTCACCATAAAGTGAAAGCTCTTCCAGTCTCAACCCAGTATTACAAGGTTAAAGTAGTAGGGGCAGGGTCTGATGACCACGGTCTTGAGGGACAGTGAGGCCATTTGGCACAACTGGCAGATTGCTTAGAGAATATTCTATGCCCCATATCAATGAGTGGTGTCTGGGGTCTTAACAGCTAGCAAGCTGCCATCTCAGGTACACCAAATGGCCCCGACTCATCCAGAACAGATGATTACCAAGAACAACAAAGATATGAGGAAAAAACAGCTCAGGAGACAGAAAGACCGCTGTGAATGGAAAACTGAATCAACATATGACCAGAAGAACCAGATAGTACCCAGCCACCACCAAAGACAGCCATTAGGGGGCACACAAGATAGAATCCCTGTGACGACACAAGAAAAAAGGGAACACAGCTCAAGAACTCTGCTAAAAGACCACAGTTGATAGTCTAATATCCTAGGGGATCCCCTCAGAGCACAGATCTGCTGCTTCACCTGACTAAAAAACACTATTGAGGTCAACTCTTTGGAAAAAATGGACTGAACTCGGGGACACAGTGTGACCATATGGAGAGTGTACTTTATGGTTCTATGCATTTATGTGAGGCTGTCCTACTGGGCTCTTTCTAGATGGCAGAGAAGATGGTGGAGAGGAGGCGACAGGAGCTTGTTAAGAGGATACAACAAGTAAAGACTGAAAGGAGGAGCATGCTGTCACTGGGCAAGCAGAACAGAGGGAACTGCAGATACGCAGGTGCGCAAAATTAATTTGGACTGTATACTTCCACTTAATTACGTTAAATAATAATAACAATTACAATGAATGTAAATGGATTGAATGCTCCAACAAAGAAACAGAGGCTGACAATTTTGATTAAAAACCTGATCCATCTATATGTAGCTTACAAGAAACACACTTAGACTAAAAGATATGAACAAATTGAAAATCAAAAGACAGAAAAATATGTACCAAGCTAAGAACATGCAAAGAAGAGCAGGAGTGGCAATACTAATCTCAGATAAAATAGATTTTAATGTAAAATCCACCGTTGTAGACAAAGATGGTCACTATTGCTGAGAGATTCAACACATAAGCAGGATCTAATAATATTAAATATTTATGCACCAAATACCAGAGCATCTAGATACATCGAACAAATGCTGACGACATTGAAAAATGATGTAGATCACTCCACAATAATAGTAAAATACTTCAACACCGCACTTACAGATCATCCAGAAAAAACTCGTAAAGATACAAAAGATCTTGTTGCAACAATCAGCCAACTAGACCTCATTGAAATATACAGAACTTTTCACCAAACAAGAGATAAGCACACCTTCTTTTCCAATGCACATGGAACATTCTACAGAATAGACCATGTGTTAAGAAATAAAACAAGTCTCAAAAAAATCCAAACTGTTAAATTATTGCAAAGCATCTTCTCAGACCATAAAGCCATAAAAGTTGAAATCAATAGTTGAAGAAACATCGGTGGAAATTCAAACTCACATAGACTGTACACACCTTTCTGAAAAATTCCTGCATTATACAAGAAATCAAAGATACAACTTTGTGGGATACAGCAAAAGCAGCATTCAGAGGTCAGTTTATAAATGCACACATCCAGTATAAAGAAAGGGCCCAAACCAAAGAATTAACCCTCAAACATGAATAAGCAGACAGAGAACAACAAAAGAACCCTTCAGACACCAGAAGAAAACAGAAAACAAAAACTAGAAGAGAATAAACAAATGACAAAACAGAAAAACAATTGAAAGAATTAACAAAAACCAAAGCTGATTTTTTTCCCCAAAAGATGAACAAAATTGATAAACCATTGGCTAAGCATACAAAAGAAAAACGTGAGAGGACACAAGTAACCTGAATAAGAAACGAGACGGAAGATGTCACAACAGAACCAACCAAAGCTAAAAGGATCATAACAGATTACTACAAAAAACTGAACTCTAAAAGATTTGAAAACTCAGAGAAAAGGGACAAATTTCTAGATTCACGTCATCTACCAAAATTATCACAAAGAGAAGTAAAACAACTTAATAAACCCATCAAAAAAAGAAGAGATTGAAAAAGTAATCCAAAAACTACCAACCAAAAATGTCCTAGCCTAGACAGCTTCACCAGAGAATTCTATCAAACTCCTAGAGAGGAGTTAATTCCAATACTAATGAAATTATTTCACAACACAGAAAAGGATGGAATATTCCCAAATTCATTCTGTGATGCCAGCTTAACCCTCATACCAATGCCAGAGAAAGATCTCACAAAAAAAGAAAATTACAGACCAATATCACTCATGAACATATATTTAAAAATCTTCAACAAAATCCTAGCCAATCAGATTCAATCACATATCAAAAACGTAATTCATCATGACTAAACTGAATTTATCCCAGGGATGCCGGGCTGGTTCAGGATCTGAAAAACTATTAATATGATCAACCACATAAATAACACAAAGGTTAAGAATCACCTGATTTTGTCAATAGATGCAGAAAAGGCATTTGACAAGTCCAACACTCAATCATGTTAAGGATTGCCAGCAAAATAGGAATAGAAGGGAAATTCCTCAGTGCAGTAAGAGGCAGCGCCACACAGCCAACTGCCAACATAATGCTGAATGGAGAGAGGCTGAAAGAATTTTCCCTGAGAACAGGAAATGGACAAGGATGCCCATTCTTACCACTTCCATTCAGCATTGTGCTAGAGGTTCTGTCCAGAGCAATCAGACAAGACAAAGAAGTAAAGGGCATCCCCATCAGTAAAGACACAAAAATACCCCTATTTGCAGATGATATGATCGTGTACACAGAGAATCCTAAAGAATCCACATATAAATTACTGGAACTAACAGAAGAGTTCAGCGAAGTATCAGGATATAAGATAAACATAAATAAACCAGTAGGATCCCTTTACTCCAACAAACAGATCACAAAGAGCAAATCACCATATCAATACCATTTATTATGGACCCCAAGAAGATAAAACACCTAGGAGTAAAGCTAACTAGACAAAGAAGAGACCTATACTGAGAAAATTACAAGACCCTATTGCAAGAAACCAAAAGAGACGTAATTGGAGAAAACTACCTTATTCATGGATAAGAAGAATTAACATTGTGAAAATGACTATTTTACCTTAAGCAATCTACATACACAGTGCAATCCTAATATAATTTCCAGTGTTATTTTTTTAATGACATGGAGAAAAAAAGCACCAACTTTGTTTGGAAAGGGAAGAAACCCAGAATAAGTAAGGTACTACTGAAGAAGAACACAGTGGGAGGCCTCACACCACTTGACCTTAGAAGCTATTACACTGCCATGGTAGTCAAAACAGCCTGGTACTGTTACAAAAACAGATATATGGACCAACGGAACAGTATAGAGAATCCAGACATATCACCATCCTCCTACAAACAGCTGATATTTGACAAAGGCCCAAAGGTTGTAAACTGGGATGATAACAGCCTCTTTAACAAATGGTGTTGGTAAACTTGATATCCATCTGCAAAAAACTGAAACAAGACCCATATCTCACACCTTACACAAAAACTAACTCAAAAGGGATCAAAGACCTAAATATCAAATCTAAAACAACAAAGATCATGCAAGAAAAAATAAGGACAACAATGGAACTTCTAGTACACAGCTTAGACAGTCTACAAAATCTGACTAACAATGCACAAATAACAGGAGACAAAACAGATAAATGGGAACTAGTAAAACTCAAACACTTATGCTCAGCCAAAGACTCTATCAAGAAAGTTAGAAGACTACCTACAGAATGGGAAATATATATGGCAGCTACATACTGGATTGATGTCTGATTTCCGTAATCTACAAGTTGCTGCAAAATAGTAACAAAGAAAATGTGACTAGCCCAATTAAACAATGGGCAAAGGAGATGCACAGACACTTCATCAAACAGTACATTCAGCCAAAAAACATACAAGGAAATGCTCATGATTATTAGCTATTTGATAAATCCAAATCAAAACTACAGTGAATTGGCATCTGCATTGGCAAAGAATAAGTAAAAATCTCCCTACTTGTAGATGATATGATTATATATGCAGAGAATGCCAAAGAATCCATAAGTAAACTATTCAAACTGATAGAAGAGTTCAGCAAAGTCTCAGGATATAAGATAAACAAAAGTAAATCAGCAGGATTCCTTTATACCAACAATGAGATTATTAAGGAAGAAATCAATAAGTCAATACCATTTACTATAGCCCCCAAGAATATGAAGTACCTAGGAATAAATCTAATCAGAGATATAACAGACCTTTACAACGAGAACTACAAGCCCTTTCTACAAGAAACAAAACTACAATGAATTACCATTTCACCTCAGTGAGGTTGGCAATAATCCAAAAAACACTAAACAGCAAATGCTGGAGAGGCTGTGGAGAGATTGGAACTCTGCTACACTGCTGGTGAGAATGCAAAATGTTACAAACTCTTTGGAAAGCAATTTGGCACTTTCTTAAAAAGCTAGCAATATAAATACCATATGATCCAGTAATCCTGCTGCTTGGAATATATCCTACAAAAATAAAGGTGGTCATATGAACAGATACATGCACATGAACTTTTACTGCACATTGTCCATGACAGCAAAAAGATGGAATCAACTCAAGCACCCATCAACAGATGAAACAAACTATGGTACACATACACAATGGAAGGCTATGCAATGATAAAGAACAATGATGAGTTTAGAAAGCATCTCGTAACCTGGTTTCAACGTGAAGACATCATGCTGAGTGAAAATCAGTCAGCTGCAAAAGGACAAGTGTTGTATGAGACCTCTGCTATAATGACTTAAATATGGACTTACGTACAAAAGAAAAGACTCTTTAATGACTACAATAGTTGTCATTACAAGGGAGGGAGAGGGATGTCCATAGAAAAGATAATCAGCAGAAATTTGGTTAGGTGAAGGGAGTAACAGCACACAGCAGAGAGCAGATCAGCATAACTGGTGACTACACCATGAACTGAAATGTTTTCTACACTCATCCCAACATTTCAAAGAATAGAATAGTCAAGGCAGGGGTCTGTGGACCATATTTTCAGAGGACATCAAGGTCAATTGTTATGGCTAGTCTTTTCCTCAGAGTGTCTTCTATACCCCTTATTGGCCAGTGGCATCTGGCATCTTAAAAGCTGGCTAACTGCCATCTGAGGAATATTAAATGGTCCCACCTCATCTGGAACAGATGACAACAGAAAACATCAAAGACATGAGGAAAAATGAGCTCAGGAGACAGAAGGACCCGTATGAATGGGATGCTGCATCAGCATGAAACCAGTATAACCAGATGGTGCCCAGCCACCACCAAAGGCAGTGTACAGTCCCTGATGCAGCCTAAAAGAAAGAAGTGTGCACTTCAAGAACTCTTCTAAAAGATCAAAATTGATGGTCCCAAAGCCTGGAAGTTTCCCTGAGAACATGGCCCCTAGATTTGCTGCTGACCCTGACCTGAAACCAGTACTCAGGTCAACTCTTCAGACAAGAATGGACTGGACTCAGGGGCACAGTGTGAGCATGTGGTGTGTGTACTTTATGGTTTTATACATTCATAGAAGGCTGTCCTACTGGTTTCTTCCTGGATGGAAGAGGAGGGAGTAGAGAGGAGGGGACAGGTGTTTGTTAAGTGGATACTAGAAGTAAAGAGTGAAAAGGAGGAGCCTAGTGTCACATGGTGAGGAAAAAAGATGCAGTTGCAGATAGACAGGCATGCAAAATTGATTTGGGTTGTATACTTTCACTTAATCATAATAAATAATAATGTAACAAAACCAGAGTATTCTGTGAAAGCAAAATCAGCCCTGAGATCCTGCCCAGTTCTGACTTGTTGTTTCCACAAGTACAAGCTATATTTTCTCCTGAAAAAAAAATAAAGAATCATAATACCAGGCATCTCTACCTAACGAGTGAGACCTGTAGAAAATTCAGAGAGAAAGAGGTAGTGTTAAGGTAGACATCACTAAGATCAACACAGAAACCATTCAATACTGGGTGACTTGGCACAGGGAAGACAAGATTCAGGGATTCAAAGGATCTAGGCAGTGAGTACTGAGAAAGCATGGGACAGCCCTGGATGAGAACCTGGCTTAGCCTTTAGCCACTGTACTTCCTCATTCTTAGATTTGTGTTCATTTTTCATGAATAGAAATAATAATAATTAATATACTTGGTGTGGCACCGGGGTGATGTATGGGAAGAATGTGAAGAGGCTGTAGTTTATAACATAGACTCAGGAAATGCTTCCTTTTAAGGGATAAATTATGATGTTTTTGTTAGAAAGTAAGCTGCATTGGCGGTAAATAAAGCCCTGACTATAAGAGGCTGAGACATCGGGAGCTTCTTTTCCTCACGGGGCATGAGGTCAGTGGAGGCAATCCAGCAGACACAGGTAGTAATGTATGAGATTCCCTCCAAGTTTCCATAAAGATACAAAGTAAAAACACAAATTTGCTGCTGTGGCATCAGCAAGTCCTGAAGGATGCAGGAATGGGAAGGGACGGGCATCATTTAGGGATCACTCATGCTTATGACAGCATTCTGGATATTTTTGTTTTGTCCCATAGGTATCCTCTCCATATTTCATAGCTACCTAGGTCTATCATAACAAAAAATACCACAACTGAGTATCTTTAGAGAACATAAACTTGGCTTCTTACAGTTCTGCAGGCTAAAAATCCAAAGCAAGATCCTGACCATGTCAATTTCTCTTTCTAGTGTCTGCCAGCATTCCTTAACATTGTTTTCTTCTCACATGACTTATGTATTTCCCCATGTAGGTCAGTTTCTGATCTTCTCTTTTGGTAAGATACCCTCAAAAATAATTAGATTTAGGACACATCCTGCACTAGTATGACCTCATTAATACAACAAAAGAAAACCACCATTTCCAAAAGGAGTCATACTTAAAAGTATGACTTCATTTTGTGGGACACAGCTTAATTCATAACATGACCTTTCTCCATCTTCTTTGTGCCCCAGAGGCTAACCTTTCTGAATCACCTAAGTAGGCTCCCTGGGCCTTCTGGGTCACCTACAGTGGGCTGTATCCTTCCATGGGCGGCCATAGATCCTCTCAGGTAGACCTTCCTACAGTCACAAGTAATCTGTCTGCATTCTTTCATAACTGTTGACCGATTTTCCCATTAAGGACTAGTATTGTAATGGCTCCCCACTGAGTCCAGCTTCACAATGTTCCTTTAACCATCACTTGTTGACTCCCTTTAGCCCTGCTCAGACCTTTGTAAATAGTCGGGTGATTAAATTCTCCTCAATTACTGTGTCTGAGTGAGCTGTCTGTTTCCTGCTGGGACTCAGATTGATACAAGAAGAATCTTCCTCTGAAGCTGTGCAACACACACACACCTTCCCTTCTCCCTCCAAAAAAAAAAAAACTTTCTGATCTTACTCTCAAGTAGTAGGTTGCACAAGAGAGCCTAGGAATGCAACTGTTTGACATTTCCAAAGTAACTGGTGTCATCATTGGTTGGTAAATAGGAGTGTCTCCTCAGGAGAGCCCAAATTCTTGATCTAGAGAAGAGAATGTATCTACAAGAGAATATTTCTACATGTTTCTCACCTAGACTGGGTGAGAAAGGTGAAGGAGGTCACACCCACTCCCCATTTTCTGGCAGCTAGCAGGAAGTTCTGGTGCTCATCATTTGCTACAAGCTGCTGTGTTTATGGAGTCCTTGGTTGATACAAACAGTTAATGTGATTGGCTGCTAACCAAAAGATTAGAGGTTCAAGTCCATCCAGAGGTACCTCAGAAGAAAGACATGGAGATCTACTTCCAAAACATAAGTCACTGAAAACTTCATGGAGGACAATTGTACGTTGACACACAAAAAGTTACCATGAGTCGGAGTGAAATGACGGCAATTTGTGTTTTTGGTTTGTTTGTTTGTTTTAATTTACAGTTATGGTAGCAATGAGCAGCAAGAATCTGCTCCCTATATCCTTTCTCCAGAAAGGCAGCCAGAGAATAGGATGGAACACTGCTAGCCACCTGCCACAGGGTTTATGCAATAACCCCTCACAGCACAAGCAACAATGAGAGAAGCTTTTATTTGGGAAATGAAAGAGAACATCAGATATTCATCTTCAAGCCTTTCTTTTCAAACTGAGACCTGGGAGGGAAGTGTGTGGGGTTTTTCTGCCCCAGGTTATTTTTTTTAGGTGCCCACACAGACAGAGATCAAACTCTGGTCACTGACGAAAGTCGCATTGCTTGTATTTACACATAAGATTACCTCTTAGCCAGCATAAACCAACGCTCTGTTTTGTCAACTCCCAGGCTAGTAATACCTGAGCCAGGGAAATATCAAGCTTGATGGCGGGAGGGGTCATTTCAGAACAGTCCTCTGGGGCATTATGCTTAGTTGGTACAGAGAGTATTGGTGTTATTGACCAACTTCTGGGAACATTACTACACCTTTTGATAAACTCTCAGAACAAAAACTTTATTCTGTTTTGTCCAGCAGGTAGCCAACGTGTCAAAGACTAAGTAACACAAGGTGCCAAACCAAGTAAAAGCTGTTGAGTAAGAACTGGGAGATGAAGTCCTCAGAGAGGGAAAGAATTCTCTAAACCCCTCCTTACCCTGTACGAATACAGTGTAACAGAACACCTGCAGCTTCTGTCTTGTCAGTCCCTGCAATTCGACTCACTAGCTTGATGGAAACACCATCTTTCATCTTTCACAGCCTCAAAGGCCTTGTTCAGATGCTCTCCTCCTAAGCAACTTCCCTCTCGTCTATCGACTCCAGTTCTTCACACTGGCCAATGGAGCAAACTGGGATGGCTGAGCATCGGTATGGCAGCAATCACGTTGGTAAAACCCAAAGCTAGCTGTTTTGACAAGAGGATCCCAATCTCTCTCCACTAACAGCATACCAGTAAATTTCCAATCTCCTTGTATTAGATCAGAGATCCTCAAATTTCCTAGTCTCACAACCCTTTTACACTCTCAAAAAATATTGAGAATTTAAGACTTTTTATTTATAAAGGTCATATTGTCAATAGTTACAGTGTTAGAAATTAAACCTAAGAATTGTTGAAAACATTGATTTATCAGTTTACTTAAAATAACATTCTGTGTTAAGAAAGTCAACACATTTTTGTGAAAAAAAAATTCCAAAATAAAATGTGAGAAAGTTATGATTGTTTCCTTTTTTGTGAAACTCTGAAGTTTGACTTAGTAAAAGGCAACTGGATTCTGATATTTGCTTCTGCATTTTATCTGATGTGATATGACATATTTTGCAGCCTCTGGAAAATTCCACTGGGTACTCATGAGAGTGAAGAAGACCAAAAAAAGAAGAAAACCCTATTATCATTATGAGAGCAAATTAAACCCATCTTATTCTGTAGAGGTTTATCATTCCCCTCTGTACTAAGGCCTTGGCCCAAAAAGATGGATGCTGTTCTCTGGCTGAAGACTACGGAATTTCATTTTCCAATGAGATCAGTTTCTTCTTCTCTTCTCAAGAATGATAGATGATCTTTGTTGCTACCTATCATCACTTCATCAATACCAAAGTGTTCTGTAACACAGCTTTGCAGAGTTCACTAGGCTCCTAATTGTACATAAATTTATGAATGTACCCTAACAATATATGCCAGTATCACCTACACTATCACTTAGAGGGTGGTTTTCAAACTTATTTCCATTACACTTTGTTCAAGTGTAATTGTATTTGAAAAAGAAGTTCAGTCAAGCCAACTTTGACTCATAGCAACCCTGTAGAACAGAGTAGACTTGCCCCCATAGGGTTTCCAAGAAGTAACTGGTGATCTTGAACTGCCAAACTTTGGGTTAGCAGTCAGACTCTTATCCACTGTGCCACCAGAGTTCCTAAGTGTATACACATGGTCTTAAAACAGATGTAGGCAGAGATAGTCTTGTGGAAACAGCCTCAGAGAACATCTCCTGCTCAGCCCACCCTTGACTCATATGCCCCACCACTTTTGCCTAACACTGAAGGAGGCATTCTAGGGACACCCTGGAATCAAGAGAGCACAAAGTGAAAGCCCATTATTCAAGCCATTGGACCTCCAGCATACATCAACTTATGTTCCAGGCACTACTTCAAATCCTTGGCTCAATCTGATCTCCAACTTAGAAGTGTAGGAAGTAGTCCTGGGAAACAGAACAATAATGAGATATCATTTTACAATCATTCTACTGATAAAATTTTATTCTAATATCAACTGTTAAATAAAGATGATTTTAAAAAAAGGAACATACAGATGGTAGAAGAATAAATTATACAACTTTGGAAAGAATGTTGGTGATGGAAAGGGCACATATTCTACAGTCCAGCAATATTATGCCTATATATTACTTCTAGAAGAATCTGCACATGTGAGCACAAGAAGATATACAGCTTTGCAGAGTTTGCTAGGCCCTAATCATAGATAAATTTATGAATGTATTCAAACAAGATATGGGATATATATTATGGAATTGTTTGTAATGGTGAAAACTTAATGCCCATCAATAGGAGAAATAACTATGAAACAGTTTGAATGAATTATTTCTGCCTATACCAACCAGAGTGTATCTCTAAAACTTAAAGACTTAAACAAGCAAAGGAAATGGCAAAATGATGTTTCTAGTGAGTATAACCCCCCAAAAACCAAACCCACTGCTGTCAAGTCAATTCTGACTCCTGGCAATGATATCAACAGAATAGAACTGCCCCACAGAATTTCTAAGGAAAGCCTGGGGAATTTGAACTGCCGACTTTTTGGTTTGCAGCCATAGCACCTAACCACTATGCAACCATAACTCAGGTACATTTTAAAATGCTGAAAAATAAAATGCTACATACTGTCTTAGGGTGGTTAAAAGCATACAGAGGAGCTCTGATGGTGCAGTGGTTATGCACTCTGCTGCTAACTCACAGGTCTTCTTCAAACTAACCAGCTACTCCACAGGAGAAAGATGTGACAGTCTGTTTGCATAAAGATTCACAGTCTTGAAACCCAATGTGGCAGTTCTACTCTGTCCCATAGCATCACTGTGAGTTAGAATAGACAAGTTTGGTTTTATGATTACACACATGTGAAAGAGCCCTGGTGGCACAACAATTGAGGCTTGGCTGCTAACCTAAACTTCAGAATTTTAACTCACCCATTAGCTCAATGGAAGAAACACCTGGAGATCAGCTTCTGTAAAATTCACAGCCAGGAAAATCCTGTAGGACAGCTCTATTGCAGTACATGGGGTTGCTGAGTTGATATCAACTGAAGGGCACCAAATTGTAACAACATAAATATACAACAATACAAAAATTAGCTGGAAGGGTATGATGGTGATGTTTTTTCAATAGGGAAAATGAGATTTGTGACAGGGTAGGTATCAAGGAAGACTACACCTTTGTAATGTTCTTCTTCTTTGTGTCTGTGTGTGTATGTATAAATGCAAAAATGATAAAAAGCTAACAGTAGATCTAGATCACTTTGACACTGGCATACATTGCATGATTCTCTTGATATACTTTTAAAATGTTCAGAAATTTTCAAAAATGAAAGTAAGCCATATTTGAATGCTTACTATACGTGATGCCAGTTAATGTTACTTGATTCTCAGACTCACCCAGTGAGATAATAACTATAACTATCTACAGGGAATTTCAGGTTTAGAGATGTCAAATACAGCTAATAGGGGACAAAGCTGGCTGTTCAACTCAAGAACCCAAGTTCTTGACCTCTGTGCCATACTGGCTTCTTCCTTTACCCGAACTTTTCTAGATCCTGAAGCTAACCCAGGTTGTTCTTATTGTCTAAACTCCAACCTTCACATCTCTAGATGACACACAATAAAAAAAAGTATTGGCTTCCCCAGATCTTCACGTTTACTCATTTACTTAAGCACAGAATCATAAGACAAGTTCCACATCAACCAAATCCAAAGTGAGTAAACTAATTACATGCAAAATTTCTGTTGCCTTAGTTCTTCAGAATAACAAGTTCCCTCAGAAGCCAGAGCTGGACTCTGATGGATCATAATACGTTGGAGTCCACTCCATGTCAGTCATCAACACTCTCCATCTTTGAACTGTTACTGGCAGGTGATGAGGTAGGGTGATAGGTCTATCCACTCTGATCAATAGCTGACGTACAGGGAACATGGTCCGACTGCGTTTTGTGACAAGCAGGCACTGTGTATTCAGCCAGGTTTTCATAACTCCCATTTTCAAACTACTTCACCCACCACAGGTAAACTAATAATATTGTATATCGGCTCTGGGTAGGTGGGTGTTATCATAACAGCATCAATTTCAACCTCCAAAGTATTTTTTAGTAACTGCTTCATTCAGAAAGGATTCCAAATAAACAGTGCTGGTACTTGTTTTACTTTATGAATCAGAGATTTTCAGTGTAACACATTCTTTGAGTACTAAACTCCAATCATAGCCCTAGTGGTGCAGTGTTTAAGAGTTCAACTGCTAACCAAAATGTTGGAAGCTAAATCTACCAGCTACCTCTTGGAAACCCCATGGGGCAGTTCTGCTGTCTCCTATAGGGTCACTATGAGTTGAAATTGACTCAATGGCAATGTGTCTGGCTGTTTTTGTTTTTGTTTTTAACTCCTATCATTGCTCTGGAGACTCTGGTGGTCCAGTGGTTAAGCACTACCTCTGATACCCAAAAGGTCAGCAGTTAGAATCTGCCGGGCACTTTCTGAATGCTTTGTGGAGCAGTTCTACTCTGTCCTAGAGGGTTGCTATGAGTCAGAATCAACTCAACAGCAGTAGATTTGGGGGTTTACAATTCCTGCATTAGTTTTAAGGGGGAAGATGAAGCTCTCCCTTTTTCTTATCAAGGGTGACTGAGCCCTTGCTGCTTATCATGAAATGTCATTTTACAAAGCTTGAAAGTGAGACTAAGAAGAGTGTCTCAAAGTTCCAAATGGCTGCAGTCTCAGCTACAGCTGCAGCCTCAGCCTTACGAGGAAGGGGAGGAGGCAGTCACTGTAGGCACCTCTGAATCAGTCCTAATTTCTAAAGTTATCACTTAGCCAGCAGCAAAACTGCTATAAAAAAGTTACCTATTTTTAGAACAAAATTCTAATTCACAAATAAATAAATAAATAAAAGGCCAGGCTTCCTGCTCTGACAGAGAAAAGAAACCCCGAGAGTGTGACCCCCAAACATCCTTACAGTTTAGTAATGGTGTTACTCCTGAGATTCACCATTTAGCCAAAGATTAGACAGGCCCATAAAATTAAACAAGACTGAAGGGACACATCACGCAGGGGGCAGGCACATCAGGCAGGGGACAGGCACCAGAAGGCAGGAGAGGACAGGAAACCGGGTAATGGGCAACCCAAGATTAAGAAGTGGAGAGTGTTGATCTGTCATTGGGTTGTTAACCAATGTCATAAAACAATATGTGCACTGACTGTTTAATGAGAAAATAAAGTGTTCTGTAAGCCTCCATCTAAAATTCAATACCCCCCAAAATTTTTTGTTGCCTCTGTATTGTGTTTTATGGCTGCCACTATGATCTCCCTTAATAAACTATGTATAAACCCAATTTTGATTACTACCAGTCTTGTCAATATCCTCTCCATCTGGATGACTGTAGTACATCCCTCTTTTCAATATGATGACATAATAGTTTTCATGCTACAATCACTGGATCATTTCTTTCACTATTATAGTTTTGATTGAGCTTGGAGCCTTCCCTAACTGAGTAGGATTCTGGATGATGTGATGTGATGTAGTTAATGGTTTTGTTCTTCTAAACCAAAGCCAAAAGATTATTTCAGTATTTCTTGTAGCTTTCATTTGGTTTTTACAAAGTCTCTGAGTTTCTGTTTATCTTGGAATGTCTTAATTTCATTTTCATATTTAAAAGATAATTTTGAAGGATATATAATTCTTGGTTGGAATTCCTTCTCCTTAAAGGCTTTGAATGTGTCATGCCCCTCTCTCCATGTCAGCATTGATTCTGCTGAGAAATCTGACAAAATCCTACAAGGTTTCCCTCTGAACGTCAGCTTTGCTTTGAGTCGTGTAGCCTTTAAGAGTTTCTGCTTATGTTTCATTTTGTTATGTTTGATTATAATATACCTTGGAGTCTTTCCTTTGAGATCTGTATTAAGTAGCATTTGATACACATCTTGGATATGTATATTCTCATCCTTCACGATTTCTGGGAAGTTCTGTGTCAGCAGCTCAGCAACAATACTTTCTGTGTTCTCAGTTGTATTGCTCTGTTCAGAAAATCCAATTAACTGTAGGTTGTTCCCCTTACTAGAGTCCCACAAGCTTCTTAATGTTTCTTCATTTTTCTTGTTTCTTTTTTCTAATTTCTCCTCATAGATGCTGGAGTCAGTAGCTCTGCCTCCCAAGGCAGCAAGTCTATTTTCCATTTGTTCCATTCAGTTTTCTTGGCTTTGAATTGAAATTTCTATCTCTTTGATTTTTCCCTGATCTGTTGGATTTCAGAGTACTGGTGTTCCATGAGATCTAACAGGTTGCTTAATTTTTCATTTTGCTCTGCTTTATTTTATATAAGGTCTAGTAGGGCTCTCTTTATAATCCTTTTGTAGTCAACTTCTGATAATTTCAGAGAAGTTTCTTCATCTGGAAATCTCCTTGGCTGTTTCATTTGGGCGCCTTCTGAAGCCATGAGTAATTTCTTGGTTACAGTTTTCACCACAGTCTGTTGCTTTTGGGGCTTCCTATGAGTCAACAAAGATTGTGAGAGATGATGTGAGGATGAACTGCAGTTGTTTCTGTACATCATCTTAAAATGAAAGGTGAAAGGTATCTGACCACTTCCCACATTTGTCAGATTTTCAGGTATACAGGGCCATCTTCCAAAGCACAAAGTAAGCACCCCTATATGCAACCCCAGATGTTATGAACTAGTTCAAAATACAGCAAAGTTACTGCCCTGTTGTCCTCTGCTGACAGACCCCAGCCATAGGCGACACTGTGTAAAATACTATTTTTCTGCCAGCAAAGGGTTCTCCCATGAGCAGGCTTTGCCTCCCAGCCTAGGAATTAGGTCTCACTGAGGACTCCACATCCAGGATGGCATCCTGCACAAACTCACCACCACCTCTGTACAAGCTACACTATGACAAAGGTGGAAAGAAATGGCAAAGGTGTCCAGATGCACAGAGTCCACAGCTTCTGTTGCTAGGCTCCAGCCTGTAGATGACTTCTGCAAGAAAAATGCTCTCCTTCTGGCAGACACTGCCTCCCAAGCTAAGAATTAGGTCCAGCCGAGGCCTCCATATCCAATATGGATTCCCACACAAGTTCACCACCAGCTCCGTGCAAACTACTGCAAGACAGAGGCAGGAAGACAGACCAAAGATTGCGAGATGCACAGAGTCCTAAGCTGGGCTCTCAAAATATGGTGATTTCACCTGCTGATCCAACAAGCATTACATCTGAGACTGGCCACTACTCAAGACCCAGCTCTGCTGGCTGGCCAAGACAGAGGGATAAAAGTCAAAATGGTGAACTACCTTCAGTCCATGAAAGCCAGGACTGATCAGAAGCAAGAGTCAGCTAAAGAGAGGAGGTTTTCTGTTCAGTGGTATGAAGTCCAAATTAACAGCCATATGTCGTGTCCTAGGGCTCACTAGGTGACCAGATGGCTCTGTTTAATTATCAATTCAGGTCTTAGTTTCCATAGAAATTTAGGTAGACATGTGCTTAGTCTGCCATTTGGACTCCACTTCCCTCTTTCCTGTCTTTTTAATGACCTCTTGCTCTGTTCATAGATGGCATTTTTGATGTCATTCCACAATTCTTCTGGTCTTTGATTAATGTTCAACACCTCAAACCTGATCTTGCTGCAAGGAAGGTAAATAGAAAAGTAGAACCAATAATCAGTAGAAATATCAGTCATTAAAAACAGACACTATCAGTCAGTAAAAACAGACATTGGTTTTATAGAGATGATATAATTAACAGAGAAAGATGCTAAAATACTTATTATAAATGTACTACGTATACTGAAAAAAGTATAGGAAAACATGAACAAAATCCAGTGAGTAATGGATGAGAAGAAAAATGTTAAGGCATAAAAATGGTCAAATGGAGTTTCTGGAACAGAAAAATAAAATATCTCAAATGAAAAAGTCACTGACTAGGATTAATAGTAGACATTACACAAGAAAAGATCATTGATGCTGAAACACAAGGACAAATTGGAAATAAAAGTAAACAGAGCATTAAATATATGGCATAACTATATGTGAAGTACCAAAAAAGTGAGAAAGAACAGAAAATAGTTTTAATAATAATGGTGAAATTTTTTCAAAGTATGAGGCAAACTACAAATGAATAGATACAAGAAACTCCAATAATCCTAGTAGAAGGAACATAAAGAAAACTACAGTAAGACACACCATAGTCAATTATCTAAAAATCAATCAGAAAGAAGAAAGTCATAAAATCATCAAAGAAAAATAACACATGATGCAGAAACAGCAAAGTTAAGAATGACAATATACTTCTGATGAGAATTTACTTGGTTCAGAATTCTAAATCACTGAAAGAAAGTAAGAATCTGTCTGAGAAATAAGACTCTCCTCAAAAAATATCTTTTAAAATGAAGGGAAAATAAATCTTTCTCAATCAAAAAAAATGCTGAAATAGTTCTTCACAATCACTCACTAATATTAAAATAATTCCTTCAAGCAGAAGAAAAATGATTCCAGATCCAAATTTTAATCTACACTAAGAAATAAAGAGTGCCATAAATGGTAACTATGATGGCAAACATAAACCACATACACCACTCATCTATTGATTTGTCACATGGCAGTATCTTTTGTGTTACTGTGATGCTGGAAGCTGTGTCACTGGCATTTCAAACAGCAGAAGGATCACTCAGGGTGCAGAGGTTTCACTGGAGCTTCTAGACTGACACAGAATAAGAAGAAGGACTTGACAATCTATTTCTTAAAAAATAGCCAGTGAAAACCATATGAATAGCAACTGAACTTTGAATAGCAGAGCAGTGTCTGATTTAGCGTCCCCCAAGTTGGAAACACCGAAGGTATAGCGGTTAAATGCTATATCTGCTAACCAAAAAGTTGACAGTTCCAGTCCACCAGGAACTCCTTGGAAACTCTATGTGGCAGTTCTACTCTCACCAATAGGGTTGCTGTGAGTCAGAATCAACTCGATGTCACTGGCTTTTTGGCTGGCAAGTTGGAAGGCACTCAAAATACAATTGAGGCAGAGCTCTTCTCTCGAAGTAGAGTCAATCTTAATGGCCTGGATCGTGAAAGCTTTTGGGACTTTCGCTTGATGACGTGACATGAAAAAAAATGAGAAGAAACAGCTGTAGGTATCTATTGACTATTGAAACATGGAACGTACAAAGTATGAATCTAGGAAAATTGGAAGTTCTCAAAATAAAATGGAATGCAAAAATACTGTTATCCTAGGCATTAGTGAGGTGAAATGAACTGATATTAGCTATTTTAAATTGGACAATGATACTACCTGCTGTGCTAGGAATATCACATTGAAAAGGAATGGTGTCCCATTCAGCATCAATAAGCACATTTCAAGATCTGTTTTGAAGTATAACACTGTCATTGACATGATAATATGGATATGCCTACAAGGAAGACCAGTTAGTTTATATGATTGTTGCTCAAATTTATTCATCAATCTCTAAGACCAAAGATGAGGAATCTGAATGTATTTACTGACTTTTGCTATCTGTAATTGATGAAACATGGAATTCAGATGCATCAATAATTATCAGTGACTGGAATGGGAAAGTTGGAAACAAAGTTGAAGAATTACAGGTTTGAATATATGGCTTTGGTGATTTTCATGGATTGAATTGTGCCCCCTAGAAATGTGTGCAGTAATTTGTCTGGGCTGTGATTTCCAGTATTTTGTGATTGTCCTATATCTTAAATCCCAATTTCTGCCTGGGTTTAGTTGACAGTATTATGTTAAAGAGGATTAAGGTAGGACTGTAACACCTTTCCTAAGATCATTTCCCTGCTCGAATGTAAACGCTATTTCCCTGGGTTATGACTTGAATCACCTTTTATCCTACAAGAGATAAAAGGAAATGGAAGCAAACAGAGAGTTGGGTACCTCATACCATCAAGAAAGTAGCACTGAGAGCATAGTGCATCCTTCAGGACTGAGGTTCCTGTGCCAAGATGCTCTCAAACCAAAGAGACTGATGAAATACAAGGACTTTCCTCCAGAACCAACAAAGAGGGAAAGACTTGCCCTGGAGCTGACACTCTGAATTCAGACTTGTTGCATACTGGACTCTGTAAGAATAAACTTGTTTTTGTTAAAGCCATCCAACAGTGATATTTCTGTTAGAGCAGTGCCAGATGACCAAGATAGTGACAGACACAATTCCAGAGATCAAATGATAGTATTTTGCAAGACTAATAGCTTCTTCATTGCAAATATCTTTTTCAACAACATAAAGGGCAGCTACACATATGGAAGTCACTAGATGGAGTGCACAGGAATCAAATTGACTATGATATGTGGAAAGAAACAATGGAGAAGTTCAATATCATCAGTCAGAACATCTCCAGGGGTCAACCGTAAAACAGACTATTAATCACTCATATGGAAGTTCAAACTGAATATGAAGAAAATTAAAAAAGGCTATAAGAGTTAAAGCAGTCTCAAAAATATTCCACCTGACTTTAGAGACAATCTTGAAAGTATATTTGACACATTGAACACTAATGAGTGAAGACCAGAGTTGTGAGATGACACGGAGAAAGCAAAAGGTAATTTAAAAGACTAGAAAGGACTAGACCAAAATGGGTGTCTGGGGAGACAGAGATATGTTCTTGAACACAGAATAGCTAAAGTGAATGGAAAAAATATGAAAAACTGAACAGAATATTTCAAAGAGCAATTAGAGAAAGTATTACAAAGAAATATGCAAATACCTCGAGTCAGAAATCCAAATAGGAAGATCACATTCAGCATTTCCCAAGCTGAAAGAACTGAAGAAAACATTCAAGTTTCAAGTTGCAATATTGAAATACTCTATGGGTAAAACATTGACTAATTCAGGAAGCATCAAAAGAAGATGGCAAAATACAGAGTTACCATGCTAAAAAAAAAAAAAAACAACTTTGGTCTATGTTCAACTATCTCAAGAGGTACCATATAATCAAGAACTGATGGTACAGAGGAAGAAGTCTAAGCTGCATGAAAAGCATTGACAAAAAAACAAGCCTCCTGTAACTGACAGAATACTCATTGAAATGTTTCAACAAATAGGTGCAATGCTAGAAGCACTCACTTGTCTATGGCAAGAAATTTGAAAACCAGTTACTTGGACAACAGACTGGAAGAGAATCATATTTGTGCTCATTCCAAATGGAGATAAACTAAGAGAATGCAAAAGTTATCAAAAAATATCATTAATAACACACACAAGTAATATTTTGCGAAAGATAGTTCAAAGCAGTTTCAGCAGTATATCAAGAGGGAACCACCAGAAATTCCAGACAGATTAAGAAGAGGACATGGAACAATAAATATCATTGCTGATGTCAGATGTTTCTAGGTTAAAAAAAAGTAGAAAATATCTAAAAGGTATATACCTGCGCTTTATTGACTATATAAAGACATTCAACTATGTAGATCATAACAATTTCAGATAACCTTGCAAAGAATGAGCATTCCAGAATATAAAACAGTGCTCCGGAGAAACCTGAACATAGGCAAAGAGGATAGTACATACTGTTTAAAATCAGGAACAGTGTGTCAGTGTTGTACCCTGTCATCATACTTTTCCAATCAGTATACTGAGCAAATAATCCAAGAAACTGGACTATATGAAGAAGGACTCAGCACCAGGATAGGAGGAAGATTCATCAATAACCTGTGATAAGCAGATGATACAACCCTACTTGCTGAAAATTAAAGAGTACGTGAGAGGCAGGGCAAGATGGTGGACTGGTCACAGATCTCTTTGATTCCCTCTAAGAACTAAGGCCTACAAAAACAGCTAAACAGAACAAAATGGACATTTTAGAAGACCCAAGATTAGGCAGAAAGTTGTGAGATAAGACTGGGAAACATGAAGGGAAACAACTGTCTTTGTCAGAAGCAAGACAGTGTCACAGAGTCCTGTTTCTGCTGGTTTAGCAACGGAGAAGCTACACAGGAACAATGCCATCTTCATCACCCATCAGGAAATAACTGGCACTGCCATGCCTGAGAACCTGGCTGAGGCCAGCTGCCAAACTAAGCAGCAGTGCCTGAGTGGACAATGTTCTCTCTCAGTAGAGAAGCTGTGTTTAAGACAGCTACACCTAGAGAACACAGGAGCAGCTAGTGCCTGAGTACAGCAGCACACTTTCCCTCTCCTTTCTTTGAGCTACATCATTCTGGTGCACTACCTGGATCAGAACTTGAATTGTATGTGCATGACCTGAGCTTTTTCCCTGGAGGGGAAACAAAGGGAAAGGTAGAAGCAAACCCTGCTGAGACAAGTGATCACTGCATCTACAAAATTCGAAGTGTTGAAATATTACAAAGGATCTTTTCTGGTCATAAAGTCATAAAATTAGAAATCATTACCAGGAAAAACAGAAAAAAAGAAAAATTGAATACAAGAAAACAGAACAAAACCTTGCTCAAAAATTACTTGAAGTTATAAAATAAATTAAGGAAGGACGGAATAAAGAAATTCATAGAACCAAATGAGAATGAAAACACATTCTACTAGAACCTTTGCAACCCAGCAAAAGCAGTGTTCAGAGGTGAATTTACAGCAGTAAATGCAAACTTCCAACAAAGAAGAAAGATCCAAAATCAAAGCATTAACCCTACAACTCAAACAAATAGAGAAGAACAAAAGAAGCTCAGGCACCAGAAAAAAAAGCAAATAATAAATATTACAGCAGAATTAGATGAAATCAAGAATAACGAAACAATTGAAAGAAAAACCAGCACCGAAACCTGGTTCTCTGAAACAGAGCAACAAAGTTGATAAACTGATCAAAAAAACTAGGAGAGAAAGAAAGTAAATGAGAAATGAGACGGAGAATGGGAAAAAATATTTGGGAACTATGTATCTGATCGACACTCAATTTCCAAACTATTTGGGAACTACGTATCTGATTGACATTCAATTTCCATAAACTACAAGGTACTGCAAAATATCAGCAAGAAAAAGACAAATAATTCAACAATGGGCAAAGGATATGAACAGACACTTCACCAGAGTAGACATCCAGGCAGCCAAAAGATACTTGAGGAAATGTTTGCATCATTAGTCATTAGAGAAATCCAAATCAAAACTGCAACGAGACACTATCTCACCTCAACAAGATTGGCAATAATCCAAAAAACACAAAACAACAAAAGCTAACGAGGCTGGGGAGAGACTGGAACTCTTCTACATTGCTAGTGGGAATGTAAAATGGCACAACCTCTTTGGAAAGCATTTTGGTGCTTTCTTAAGAAGTTAGAAATAGAAATACTGTATGACCCAGTAATATCACTGCTTGGAATACATCCTAGAGAAATAAGGGCTGTCACACAAGCAGATACACACACATGAATGTTTACTGCAGCACTGTCCACAATTGCAAAAAGATAGAATCAACCTAGGTGCCCATCAACAGATGAATGGATAAACAAACTCTGGTATCTATACACAATGGAACACTATGGAATGACAAAGAACAGTGATGATTTTAGGAAACATCTCACAATGTGGAATCAACTGGAAGACTTTACACTGAGTAAAATTAGTCAGATGCAAAAGGACAAATATTGTGTGAGACCACTATTATAAGGACTTATGTACAATAGAAAATATTCTTTGATGGCCACAAGAGTGGGTAGGGAGGGGAAAGTTGTTTATAGACTAGATACTCAATAGGAATTCAGCTAGGTGAAGGGTGCAACAGTACTCAGTGGAAGCCAGGTCACCGTAAGCGGACTACTGCACAAGCTAAAAGGTTTTCTAAATTAAACCCCACATTTGAAAGGTAGAGTAGCAGGGACAGGGGCTGGGGACCGCATTCTCAGGGAACACCAAGTCATTTGGCATAACTAGTCTATCGCTAAGAGAGCCTAGCATGCCACGTATTATTGAGTGACATCTGGGGTCTTAAAAGCCAGCAAATTGTTATATGAGGAACATCGATTGGTCCCAATCCACCTGAGACAGATGACAATGGAGAACATCAAAAGTACAAGGGAAAATGAGTCCAGCAGACAGAAGGACCCATATGGTTAGGAAACTACATCAGCATGAGACCAAAAGAACTGAGACCAGCATGAGATCAGCTGGTGCCTGGCTACCACCAAAGACAGCCCTGACAGGAAACATGAGGTAGAACTCCTGACGCAGCACAGGAAAAGAGGTGTGTTGATCAAATCTCTATTAAAAGGCCAGAATTGATGGTCTGACAGCTTGGAGGGTTCCCTGAGTACATGGCTCTTGGACTTGCTGCTAGCCCAGACCTGAAACCAGTACAGAAGCCAACACTTCAGACAAAGAAAGGAGTGGAATCGAGGACACAGTGATGCATGTAGTGTCTGTATTTTAGGGTTTTATGCATATATGAGGTTGTCCTACTGGTGGTTTCTTTCCAGAAGGGAGAGGAGAGGGTAAAGAGGAGGGGACAAGTGTTGGCTGAGTGGATACTGAAAGTAAAGAGTGAAAAAGAAGAGTGTCGTGTCATAGGGTAAGGAGAGCAGACAGAGTTGCAGAGAGAAAGGCATACAAGATTGACTTGGATTGTAAACTTTCACAATAAAAACTATATATAATAATATATTATATAATACATAAAAATAATCACAATTAAAAAAATAAAAAATAAATGACATGGGTGATATCAGAACAGACTCATCTGAAATTAAGACATACCAGAGTACTATGAAAAATTGCACTGTAACAAGTTTGAAATATTAAAGGAAATGGACAAATTTCTAGAAACACACTATCTACCTAGATTAACAGAGGTAGAACAACTAAACGAATCTGTCATAAAAGAAGAGATGGAAAAGGTAACTAAAAACCTCTCAACAAAAGAGAAGCCTTGGCCCTCAAAGCTTCACAAGAAAATTCTACCAAACATTCAGAGTTAACACCACTACTTCTAAAGGTATTTCAGAGCATAGGAAATGACAAAATATTCCCAAAGTCATTCTATAAGGCCAGCATAGTCCTGGTACCAAAATTATAAGGATACACCCTAAAGAAGGAAAATTACAGAACAATAGCCCTCAAGAGTTTAGATGCAAATATCCTCAACAAAATTGTAGCCATTAAAATTCAGCAACTGAACAAAAAAAAGTTAGCCATGACAAAGTGGGATTCATAGGTATATTCAGGTACGATCTAACTTTAGAAAAATAATCAATGTAATCAATCACATAAATAAAACAAAAGACAAGAACCACATTATCTTATCAACTGATGCAGAAAAGGCATTTGACAAAGTCCAACACTTATTCATGATAAAAACTCTCAGCAAAATGGGAATAGAAGAGAAATTTCTCACCATAATAAAGGACGTGTATACAAAGCCAACAGCCAACATCATCATAAATGGAGAGAGTCTGAAAGCATTCCCCTTGAGAACAAGAACCAGCAAGGTTGCCTTTTGTCACCACAAAGAACAGGACAAAGCTCTGGCTGGAGGAAGGAGAGTGGGTAGAGAGGAGGGGAAATGAGACCATTGGGAGGATGAGACATGTATGGAGCAGAGAGGAATAGTGTGCTGTCATCAGGCAGGGAGAGCAGTGGAAGCTGCATATAGGTGGGCATGTCAATTTATACGGGAATGTACATTTTCACTCAGTCATATTAAATTAAAAAAATAAAAAAAAAACAGAAAAAGAAAAAAAATAACTACTGAATGTCTTAAAGATAGCAGACAATATCAAAACATCGGGGAGAATAAAAAAGGACCGGATGTTTCCAGTAGGTATCCACAAAAAATAAAACACCAGATGACTTTTCAGTAGAGGAAAACACACTAGAACTATCTAATATGGAATTCAAATCTCTAATATTCAGCCTGTACAAGAGTTGAAGCAAAAAGCAGACTGAAAAAAAAAAAAAAAGAGGAAAACGTAGAAAAATTCAAGGGAACAGCCAAATTCACACACACACACACACACACACACATACACACTCACACACAAAAGACAAAAAATGGAAGTATACAGGAAGAAAATGTCAAAATAAATTCACAACTAGAAATCATACAAAAACTATTAGAAATCCAACAGATAAAAAACAAAATTTCAGAAATGGACAATGTGAGAAAATAGAAAAAGAGAACAGGAACAAAAGGTGAAAATAAAATCACAATCAGAAATCATACAAAAACAACAATTAGAAATCCAAAGATAAATAACAAAATTTCAGGAATGGACAACGACATAGAAGGTCTAAGGAGAAAGTTTGAAACAATGGAAGACAGGATCAGTGAAATTGAAGAAAAATACTTGTATATCACTTTACTTGAGGAAGAATTAGAGAAAGAAACAAAGAAAAAGTAGAAACCCTGCAAATTTTATGAGATACAATAAAAGCAAAAATTTATGAGTGATCTGAAAACAAGCAGACTCACAGTGGCCCTATGGTCAGAATAAACCTACCCCATAGAGTTTCCAATTATTGCCTGGCGGACTGGAACTGCTGACTTTTTGTTTGCCCATGTAGTACTTAGCCACTATGCCACCAAGGTTGGGTAAAGTAGAGGGTCAGCAAAGAGGAGGCAGACCTTCAGCAAGATGGATTGATACACTGGCTGCAGCAATGGGCTCACGTATAAAAACAATTGGTGTAGGACTGAGCAGTGTTTCATTCTGCTGTACATAGGGCTTCTGAACTGACAGCACCTAATAACAATATCCCTGAGGAATAATGTGCAAGTTATCAAAAATGAGACAATCTTTTGGTATTTTTTATCTACTTGTTTATGTCTTCCTCCTGTACAGAATAAGACACAACTAACCTTCTACCCAGAAGAATGTGATACCTATATATGTTTGCACAGCAGTGATATATGAAATGAGTTGACTTAACATTGTGTATCTACTCCAAAACACTTACCAAGTCTATCCTTTGCTGTAAATCAAGTTAAAAATAAATAAATAAACAAATTTACCTTTCTTAGAGAACAAAATGAGACTGACTGGTAAAAGGACAGCTTTCAATTCATATATTGTTATCTTTTTCAGACTGTTTTATTTAATAATGTTTGAGAAGAAATTTTCTATCTGTTTGGATAACTGTTTCCTAGAGAAAAAAAAATGGAAGCCTTGGTGACTCTGTCATCATATTGTAACATGCGTTTATTATTTTTTCTTACAATATACAAGGGCAGGAGTCAAGGTTAAATGTAGAATACCAAAGATTTACTCCATGAGCAATTTTAATGGCAAAGGAACCTTGACTTTCACTTATTATATTACTTCAACTGAAACTGACCTTCAACATATGAAGATTTCCTTTTCACAAATAAATGGTTACACCAATGCCTTTTATTAGACTCACAGACAATAGTCAGCATAGATGCTTTCAAGGCCACAATCTCTCTTTTAATTCAAACTAAAGATAACAGAGCCAAAGTCATGGGAGACACTAAAAGCCAAAGTAATGGTTGTTTCTTAAGAAAGCGTAACTATTTACTTAGTGATCACACTCTGCCACTTTCCAACATTATCAACAGTTATCATATTTATCCTGCTAATGGGATGGATTTATTGTTTGTGTATAATAATTTGGGCCCAGACAGCATTGATGTGTTTTATGGCATGCAGTCAACACCGATATATTGCGGGTCTATAGCCGCTCCATAAACTGCAGATGTCATCGTTGAAAATGAATGAGCCCAAGAATTTACTGAGCTGTTTTTAATTATATGTTTATCTTTCCTCATTCCTTTGACTCACATTTTATTTATACCACATGTGGTTACATGTGGTATAGAAGCAATTTTAGATGGTTTTGGAAAACCCTAAGCAATCATCTTATTTTATTCAGCAAAGCCACATTACTTACATTGACAGCAATTATGTGTCTATATATCATAGCATTCATTCAATTTCTTCCAACCTCACTATTTTCATCTGAAATTCTGCTGAAGACAGAAGACATGAAAATGAAGCTTATTCATTGGCCTTGAAATTTTTAATTATTCTTTTCATTGTGTTTGTAGGTATAACCACGGCACAATGCCTAACACTATTTATTACATGCCATCTTACACACACAAAAAAAAAATCACAAATGTTTACTGAAAATTTCTAAACATTATAGGAAATAATTGTCTCTGGATACAATTTAAACAGTGTATTTTGATTAATAGAGTTAATCTACACACACATCATCTTTGCTTTGACATACAGGGGTCTTTACAGCTATTGGAGCCCTCTCTACTGCTAATCCAAACGTCCTCAATTTGAATCCACCCTCGACTTCTTGGAAATCCTATGGGACAGTGTTACTGTGTCCTATAGAGTCACTGAGAGTCAGAATTGATCTGATGGCAGTGGGGCTTGACAGCTAATATAATTTAAAATTATTCTTCTATCTGGATTCGGGAATTTCTATGAGCCGCACATGGTCACATATTTCAACCTCATTCCACGCTGGTTGCGTTGATGGGATCAACTTGTGGCCTTGGCTTATTTGATTTGCTCTTCAGGTGTCCACTGGATGACAGCCTCATTTCCAACATCCTCCTGTTACCTGAGCCTCTAGCTACAAACCTGGCTTTTCCTCATCTCTATTCTAGTGGCTAGGGTTCCTGGCTGTGTGTGTGGTTAATGTGTTTTGCTGCTAAACCAAAGGTTGGAGGTTTGAACCTACCCAGAGGTGTCTTGAAAGAAAGGCTGGTGAGCTACCTCTGAAAAATGCACTGCTGAAAACCCTGTGGTACATGGTTCTACTCTGACTCACATGAGGTTGCTAAAAGTCGAAATCAACTTGATAGCAATTGCTACTCTAACAGCACGGACTATCCCTGTTGACTACCTGCCATTTCCTCTCACTGGCCGTGACAATAATCCTAGGCTTTCTTCTTTTTCTTCTACTCTGACTCTAACTCCTTCTATATGTGACCTCTCTACCAGCACCTGAATTTTTATTGCCTGGTCTAACCTTCATCTTCCCATTGGCCCGGAATGTCTTGCTATCAAGCCCATCCACGTTATGACAGTGGCTTATAAAAATCCAACTATGATGTATTTACTTTTTCTATGAGCAGGTAATTTCTGCATATAAATAACTGCTGTTTTATCTGTGCCTTTCTCTGACTATTCTACTGTTTAACATCATGAATAAAGTATCATTAAGAGAAGAAATAATGTTCTCTCATTCTAGAACTCAGTGTTATCTAACTGGTTAGTATATTTAAGAGAAATTTGAGACTGTAAATTTCGTCACATGGATTGGGCTCTTAGAAAAAATCTAGCAGATTGTCTGTAGATACCTGAGTTTAGAAAAAAGAGTTGAGACGTTCAGAATACTCACCACTACAAACCCACTTATATACAAGCCACTTAGGACAAGTGCTGGATCAAGGACTTAGCAAACAATTGTAACCAGTACATCCAGACAGCTGGATATAGCCAGGCTCACTTGCCTAATTTATTCTTCGTCAGATTGACTGTCGCTTGTACTCACAATACTGGCTCAAGATCTGTCTACTTTGGATGACTTGCTATAAACCAGATAAACTCACACAGCAAAGCACACAGGGGAGATACACTACTCTCTGGATATATGAAGCCATGCATGCCTTCTCATAAACATTTCTTGACTCTTCGAAAAAGCAATTTCAAAAGACCAACGCTTTGTTTTAAAGGAAGGAAAGAAACCAGGTGGACTCACTAGTTTTACTCTTGCTTGTTTTGTTTTTAAGAATTCACAATTTGTACATGAATCTAAATTTAAGTTTATAAGGAATGGGTTTTGTATCTCAGAAGTTTGTCTAAACCCATTGCCGGTAACTGCAACTCATGATCCTAAAGGACAGAGAGAACTGTCCAATAGGGTTTCCAAGTGTTGTGAGTACAAGCGACAGTCAACCTGATGGAGAATAAATCAGACCTGTAAGCCTGGCTGTATCTAGCTATCTGGAAGCACTAGATACTTGACCCTTCTCTACTCCGAAGTGGCAAGTGTGTAAGAGGGTTTGTACTGGTGAATATTCTGAACGTCTCAACATTTTTTTTTTAAACTCAGGTATCTACAGCACCTGGTGGATTTGAACTGCTGCCCTTTTTGATCAGCAACCAAACACTTAACCACTGTGCAACCAGATCTTTCATGTCTAACAGATTTTCAGAGCTAATTTTGACCTTAGTAAATACAAAAGCATTTAAAATTTGAGACTCATTCACTCATGGAACAACTGTTTATTGCTGTGTACTCTTAGCCTGGCTCTGTTGCAACTGCTTGGAATGAAACAAATAAAATGCCATATCTTCATAAAGTTTAGGTTTTAGCAGAAGAAACTAACAATAAAACAAACAAAAAATAATACATGACAGTAAGTCAGTCAGTAATAGATGCTGCAAACTCACTGCCATCTTGTGAATTTTGACTCATGGAGACCCCGTGTGTTACAGCACAGAACTGTGTTCCACAGGATTTTCTTAGACGTGAGCAGGGATCACTAGTTACAGAATCTCTGGTGGCATACTGGTTAAGAACTGCGTCTGCTAATCAAAAGGTCCCAGTTCAAATCCTTCAGACACTGCTTGGAAACTCTATGGGGAAGTTCTACTCTGACCCATAGGGTTGCTATGAGTTGGAATTGACTCGATGGCAGCGGGTTTGTTTTGGTTTGTGGTAATCTTTATGGAAGCAAATCACCAGATTTATCCTCCGTAGTGCAACTAGGTGAATTCAAACCACCAACCTTTAGGTTAGCAGTTGAACCAAAGCCACTTGTGTCACACAGGGAACTTCAATAGTACTCTAAGAAGAAAGTACAGAATAAAGAGCAAAAAGTGGCAGGGAGCACTATTACTGACAGAATGTTCAGGAGATGAGTCTCTGGGGAGTTTACGATTGAGCAGAGACCTCCAGGCCTCAGAAGAGCAACCCAGACAAATATCAAAGAGACAAACCCTCCAGCAAAAGAAAGAGGGTCCAAAGTCTCTGAGGTGAGAAAAAAAAACAGTCTTGGTCTGTTCAAGGAACAGCAAGAGGCTGATATGCCTGGAGCTGGGAAGGCAGGGAGACAGGTTAACAGTCACTGCCATAATAATTTCCTGGCATATTAATTTTTTCCATAGCATGCTGCTTTGAATCAAGACTTCTTTTTCCTGACCTCCAACCTGACTCAGAAGTCACTTTTGTTTGAGTTAATTATTTAATCACTTTCATCACACATGACTTCAAGAACTGTCTTGTGTTTAATTCAAGACAGTTGGCTTTCTCTTTGAAGACAGATTAAAAACGGAGTAGCAGAATAGAGAGGTGGAGTCTTAAGCTTAGAGCTTCACAGAAGACGGGGGTGGGGTGGGGGGGAATGTTCCTGAATCAATCTTTTCTTTGATTCACAAGAGCTGTTTGGATTCTGACAGTGACAAGCTCCAAATTTACCAGAGAGACAATGTTCACTTCACAGAACAGTGAGCACCAGCCAATAAATAAATCTAGATGAACATCCCACAAATGCGTAACTTCCATCTTTACGCAACTAACAGGTTTTAGATACAAGAGAATGGGTGCAGGTTAAGCACAGTGGGAGAGTGGGAAATCCCATGCCGCCAAGCTTCCTTCCCAGGCTGGAATGCGACCCCGGAGCTGCAAATACTGTCCGCTTTATCCGATTTCTTGAGTTTTTGTATTAGACATCTGTGATCTTTTCTCTTCAAACTCTTGTCACCACCATTAGCAGTAATGCAAGTGATGTGATTAGGGAACATGGCATCTTGTGTAATCAGTCATAATCACCTTCTGAGGGTTTGAAGAACACAACACCTGTGATTTTCCTAGGGTCATCATAAGCAGAGGCGCAAGATGGAAGGATCCCCTTATCTTCTCTCTGCCGCATGCTTGCCAGTCTCTTCTGGGCCAACGCACTGGATGTCTCTCCGTCTCACTGAAACAGGCTTCGGGAAAGTGTCTAGCATGCCTCAAAGTGCCACTACCTTAAGAAATGTATGAGTTGAGGAATTTCCTTTATCTTTTATTGATTAGATGAAAATTTTGCATTTCATCCTTCAAGATGTTGTACATATGTGAGTTTTCCACATAACTGAAGAATCTACCTTTGTGTTCAAATAATTCATCTGTAAATTCAATTGCTGTTTAATTATTTCAAAACATGTTTGACTTGTGCTATTTAAAAGTTATATTGCAAACCTTTGTCTTTCTTTTTTTTAAAAAAAAGAATAGTATTGTTCGATAGTACCTTGAGGTCAACAAATCCTTATTTGCTTGTTGTACAAAATACTACAATGATTACCTCAGAACTTTTAAAGTCTTAGGGCTATTCACCCCTTACATAACGGCTTAGGCAAAAATAATTAATTAATTAATTTTATTGGAAGCTAGCTCTAATACTCTAGCTCTGTTGTTTTGGGAAAATTGCTTAATATCTAAATTTCTGTTTCTTCATCTACGAAAAGGGACATGATGAAATCTGCTTCTAGTGGTTGTCAAGGGCAGTTGTGCTAGTCAGAGCTCTTAGCTGCAAGAAAAAAAGAGGGAGAGAGAGAGAGAGAAAGGGGCTCTGGCTAATGCGAGTGGAAAGCAAATGTTTGGAAGAGTATCAGGTATATCTCATAGAAGTGAAGGAAAATAGAAGTCAGGAGAAGCCATACTGCAAGTTTTCCATTAGCGGACCTCACTGGGAACCATATCAGACCTCTGCTGCCACAATTGTCCATGCCGACATCAAAATAATGTCTATTTGTCTCTCTGCCTTTGTATTACTCCTTTCATATTCAAAGGCCACTTGACTATGGGTGCTGGGGAAAGAGAACGACTGTCCTTTCAGTATTCTTAGTAGGAGGCAGGGCTCTGACTCCTAAACCTATGACACAGAGACATCTTCAAAATAAGAGTAGGTTCAGACACTAGGAAGACAAGAGACCAACCCGAATTAAACAAGGTGATGTGTGTGAAGTATTTCCAACAATAACTGAGATTTAACAGGTTCTTAATAAATGTCACTCTTCAACTTTCAAGTCTTTTACTTGATTTGGCAGCCATCATCTAGTTCTTTTATCCCTTCCCTCCGTCTCCTAAATTGCTGTTTTTAGTTTATTGAGAGGACAAACCAGATTACCAAACTGGTTAGCACTGTACTTAAACTAAAACATCTAGGTTCTGAAAGACCATGAAAAGATATTCAATAAATCAAATTTTAAAAGAAAATAAGTAACTTTTAGAATATTCACATACTTTGTTGCATTACACTAAATATAGATGCTTGCTTTCACAGAGTTGAAGGTTGCTGTTAGTAATTCTAAACAGAGAAGGGGTGACACAGTGGTTAAGAGCTTGACTGTTTATCAAAAGTTCAACAGATCAAATCCACCGTCTGCTCCTTGAAAACCCAATGTGGCAGTTCTACTTTGTCCTAGAGGGGTCACTATGAGTTGGAAATGACTTGATGGCCACAGAATTGGGTTTTGGTTTTGAGATTGAAGATGTCACTATAGCCAACTTTTGTTCTTCACTCCTATTCTCTTAAAAATGATTCTTACACAGATAGCATTACTTTTTATCTAGACCTCTACCATAATATGAAGGCTTAACTCTCTGATTCATTCTGCACTGCCTAAACAATTGTCTTATTTCTTCAGAGACTCATCAGTGACCAAGTTACAATGTCAAAATACCTCAGCATCACATACAAGTCCTCCATGATGACCGACTTTTTTCCTAGCCTTATTCCTAACTCTTGATATTGTAGTACAATCCTACCCTTCATTCTTTCTCTCCATTGGCATTGAAAGGTACCCTGGTGTAACAATGGTTAAACTCTCAGCTTTTAATCAAAAGTTTGGCAGTTTAAAGCCATCCAATAGCATCAAGGGAGAAAGACCAGGCAATCTTTTCCCGTAAAGCCTAGAAAACCCTACGGTGCACTTCTACTTTGTCACATGATGTTGCCATAATCAAAATAGACTCGAGGACACCTAACAATGACATAGATATCCATTTCTCAAAGCCTCACTCAGTTGCAAAAATACTTTGCAAATACGAGACCAGTGAAACTAGTCAACTCCAACTCACAGAGGCTCCATATGTGAAAGAGTAGAACTGTGCTTCATAGAGTTTTCAGTAGATGATTTTTCAAAAGTAGATCCCAAGCATTTCCTCCTGAGGCACCTTTAGGTGATCTTGAACTTTTTGTCCTTTCAGTTAAGAACTGAGTGCTTTGTTTCTATCATACAGGGATTCCTTGCAAATCTGAAAGCCTTTTGCAAGTATAAGGGATTCAATCGTTACACGTGAAATCTTCTCTTAGCCTGCATTTAGAAAAACAATAAGAACTCCCCCATCCTCTTCAACCACACTTCTTTTGCCCTCCTTTTTAAAAGTACTTATTTTCTACTTTGTATTATACATCTGTGTATATTTCTTCCTGGACACATTCTAAGTTTCTTAATTTCGTGTCTTATTCATTTACCCATTTTCCACAATAACATTCTAGCACAATATGTTGCTCATTACATCATTAAGTATGGGGAAGAGAGGAGACAAAGGAGAGGAAGAGATGAGTTGTGATTTTGTCACCAAAACAGTAAAACATTTAATCATTATTCATTAATTTGGTCAGTTAAGATAGCCAGACCACGACAGTTTCTAAAGGCAATTCTGCTTCAGAGTTTCCTCAGAGACTCAAATGAACTGAATTTAACATAAAAAGTTCACCCAGGACCATTGATCTAACTCCTCATGCCAGAAGCTCACATTCCAGATGTAAAAAATGAAAAGCTATATAAAAACCTATTTAGACTCTAATTTTGATGACCTCCTTGTTCAAATTAACACTAAAATATTGCCATATTCCCATTTCCCTGCAGCAGTGTGTCAAGTTACCCTTTCTAGAGCATTTCTAGGCCTTGGGAAACACTACCTCCACACTAAAGAAGATAATATGTTAGTAAATTGTTCATCACCCTGTAAGCAAACCATAACTGTCTGTTGCTTGGAAATGACACACTAACTTTCTGTTGTACCAAGGATCCCATGGTTTCCAGTGTCTATAAGACACTCAAGCCTTGAAGGAAACCAGAACCTCTCCATGAGCTGTTACTGCATATCCCACCCTGCTCTAGTGTAACTTGAAATTGTATTATCAACATCAAATTAGAACTCAAAATATTGTGTAATGACTATAAAATATCATGAATGGCACATCTAATATCTGATGATCCTCCATTTAGCTCTTCCCTAAAAAACTTTTCTATATATTAAGTTATGCCAGGTATTCATTTAAAAAAAAAAAAGTCTATCACCATCTAGTCAGTTCTAATGCATGGTGTGTCTTATGTGTCAAAACAGAATTGGGCTCTATAGGGTTTTCAATGGACAATTTTCCTCTTTTAACCAAAGGGTCGGAGGCTTGAGTTTACCCAGAGGTGCCTCAGGAAAAAAAAAAAAAAACATAAGAATCTATGTTTGAAAAATCAACCACTGTAAACCTTGTGGAGCACAGTTCTACGCTGACACATATTGGGTCACCATGAGTCAGAATGGTGGGAATCTTGTTTGTTCATTAAACGGACATCATTTAAGGCTCTCATCTATGTGTCTTACAATACGAAGCTCCCCAGGGCACACAAGTGGATAAGACAGGTCTTCAAAATGCTTACACTCTAGCAAGTTCTAGTTTTTCCTCTCCCCTATCCTCTCGCATGGGAAGAACAGAGCTTTGAAGTCTGACAGAGCTGGTTTGCATTTGCTGGTGGGGAGGTCCTCAGTACATCCCACCTCCTTTCTGAAGTTCTGCTCAGACAGCTTCAGAAAGCTTCCCAGAGGACAGGTCTGGTAGACAGGCACTTGGCTGATGAATTTTCCTCAGATATTTTTCTCTCCAATGCTCTTGACCGTGAGCTGAATTCTTGATCATCTCTTTTCTTTCTATGTGTCTTTTCTCTCTAAAACATCCAAGGCTTGAGCTGCACCACAAACCAATTAAATCAGAATCATCTGGGGTGCACCTCAGGCATCATCAGGTGAGTGGTTCCCAATTACAGCCAAACTAGGGAGCAACCAGCTGTCTACTTTCCTTCCTTTTCAGAGCTTTACTAAACATCTCTGTAATGAGGTCTCAGAACTCCATCTCTGCCTCCTCTTTCTTTTTTTTTTTAATAAGCTTTATTTTTTAGAAGAGTTTTAAGTTTGTAATTGTGCAGAAAGTACAGAGAGTTCCCATATACCTCCTTGCTTTCCTGCCCATAGTTTCTTCTATATGGTACATTTGTTATGGTTGCATTGTGTGGTACAATTTTTATGATCAATGAACTAATATTGATACATTATGATTAACTACAGTCCATAGTTTGCATTAGGGTTTACTCTGTATAGTATAGTTCTATGTGTGTTGACAAATGTATGATGTCATGTGCCCACTATCATAGTACCATATAAAAATCATTTTGCAACCCTAAAAAATGCTAATGTGCTCCACCTATTCTTCCTTCCCCTGTTCTCCCTAAATCCCTTGGCAATCACAAATCTTTTGACTGTTTTACATCTTCCAGAATGTCAGCTATCTGGAATCATCTAGTATGTAGCTTTTTCAGACTGACTTCTTTCATTTAGTCATAGGAATTTAAGGTTCTTCTATGTTACATGTATATGTATACACATAAACACACACATACAGCTTGATAACTCATTTCTTCTTATCAATAAATATTGCTCCATTATATAGATGTACTACAGCTTGTTTAACCACTTATCTCTTAAAAGATACTTTGGTTGTTTCCAATATTTGGCAGTTATCCTTTTTCTTCCCAATTTAAATTAGTCCCATATTTTTAGCTACTTGTAGGCAATAGCTATGTCTCACCATCACGTGAAATTCAATATTTTCTTATCTCAGTTTGCTTCCTCCACACACTTACCTAAAACTGCATCTACCATCTCCAAGCTCCACCATCTCTCTGCATGCCACCATCATTCTTGTGGCTACTAGGGCTCAGAATAATATGTTTCTTCCCATCATTCATGGAGTCAGCAAATTCTCTCTTTGTCATGTCTTTCCTAGTTAACTTTGCACTTCAGTGCTATATCCCACCTGTAACATGTCACTTCTAGAGTGACAATCCATGTATAGAGGCTCCAATTCACGTCTAGAGAAAATGCCTTGACATTAGTCCTCTTACTTCACTTTCTTTTTGATACCGCCTACTACAAATCCATCACGATGTTTCATTACCCACTGGATAAGTTCAAAGTCCTGGCAAACAAGATCTTTATAAAACTCTACCACACTCAAACTACAATGCTCAATATCTACTATCAAACATCCTATGCATAAAAACTATTCTTCATTAATTTGTATAATCAAAACCCTGGTCTAAGCACTTACTCTATGCCAAACATATTCACTTTTTCTATTGACCCCATTACGCTATTGTTCCCTTTAATAGAAGAGGCTTCAAGTGGTTAGAAAATTTTTCTCTTATAGTTAGTGAAAACTGGCCTCAAACTCAGTCGTCTTTCATACCAGACTCCTAATTGGAAGCACTAGGCTACAAAGCCAGCTGAGCTTTAGAGCTGGGAAGGAACTTGGAGATACTGCTCTCATTCTCATGTTACTGATCGTGAAATAGGTTAACTAAATTTTTCATTTTGATACAAGATGGGAGCGTCAGAACCATGACAGCAACTAGAACTCTTTGCCCCTTATGAGTTCTCTCCTACTCAGCTCAAATATCCATGAATATACCAGGTCTACCGACCTCATTAGCTTATGCTGGTTCCTTTGTCTGGAGTGATTTCATTTTTCTTCTTCACTTCCCTAAATTCTACCCTTTTTTTCCAAAGGCATCCTAGTAGTTCATCCCCCAAGTGCATCAAATTCTACCTATTCCTCTAACTGTGATCTCCATTAGACACATCTGTATTTACCATTTCATCATTCAGTCATGTGTCCTGATGTTTTCTACTTGCTTTCTGTGTCTCTCTAATGAGATTTTACAGACTTTCTGTGGAAACCATCTGATTCTTCTTGAGATTCTCCCTGACATCAGTAATCCCAGGTTTCATTTGAACAACAAAGTAGGTGCTCAGTAAACATATTAAACCCAATTGAACTGGATTTTCTGTAATACTAACAAAGAGCCCCTGATCATCAATGGTATATGCTTTAACTTCTTGCATTCACTTTTTTTTTTTAATTTAACATGACTGAGTGAAAATGTACATTCCTGTATAAATTTACGTGCCCACCTATATGCAGCTTCCGCTGCTCTCCCTGTCCGGTGACAGCACGCTATTCCTTTCTGCTCCGTACATGTCTCATCCTCCCAAAAGCTTCCTTTCCGCTCATCTCCATCCACTCTCCTTCCTCCAGCCAGAGGTCAGCAGGATGATATCCTATAGATGCATAGAACCATGAAGTGCAACCAATATATGGTCACTCTGCATTGCCAAGTCCAATCCATTCCTGTCCAAAGAGTGGACCTTCGTTACAATTTACACGCAAGGGCAGCATCAGGGCCGAGGGCCGTGCTCTCAGGGGAACTCCGAAACCGCTGGACATCAATTGAGGTCTTTTAGTGGAGATCTCAGGATGCACCCCTTTTTATTCTTGTGTTGCCAGTGAGACTCAACCTAGTGAACCCCATCGTGGCTATCGCTGATGGTGGCCGGGCACCATCCTGTTCTTCCGGTCCCGAGTCGATGAAAGCACCCACTCTTGTGGGTCTCTCTGTCTTCTAGGTTGTCTTTACCCCATGTCATTTTGGTCCTCGGTGAGCATCCGTTCCTGCAGAGTTGGGACCATTTGCTGTGTCCTCGGATGGTTGCATTCATTTTTTAACTGTATTTATATCTGGGCTTTTTTTAGCATATTCAGTTAAGATAAGACGCTACGTGTTCTCAGCAGTGTTGGGAAACCAGAAGGCCAGGCATAACTGACAAGTCTGTTTTCTTAAGTCATCTTCTTGCAACTGCCTTAAAATATTAATGTTTTACTTTCAAATATAAGTGCACCCAGTGTTTTTGTATTAATTCCAAGACGGATGGTTTAAAATGCACTTTTCTGAATTGAGTTGATCTAAGTTAAGGCTTAAAAGAAAAACGTGTGTATAGACAGTAGTTAGAGACCGAATCTACAAGCAGTCCTTCATTTGTTAATGCTCCTTTGTCCTTTTTTGGCTTCTATTTTGCAACAAGATAACTTGAAGAATGTATTGACATCTAAATACATAAATGCAACCTGTAAAATAGACTTAAGTGTAAAACGCGCTTTAGGGTGAGAATTAAGGTGATAGTCAATGGACAACATAGATTACAAAAGGGAAAATGCTCAAATCTAGCAGCAAAATTTTGCAAATTCCAGCAGCTGTCTTTCTCCACTAAAAGCTCCACATGTTCCATCTTTCTGTTTATACAACAGCTTGTATTTCCTCTCTGAGTATGGCTCCAGCTCCTCACAAAGAAGTATTAACTACCTGCCTCAAGCCTGTATGTGGAAATTAGCATAAGATATTTTCATTTGACCGTGATCACATGAAGCCCTCTCTAATCTCATTTGGCACGTTACCCATCAGATTTATGGAAATTCTCAGTGAACTCTGACCCTGAAGTTTAATGGTTGCATAAACTGTATATGAGGCAATGTTGCAGTGTTCACAAGATATGCCCTTGACCTTGGCTACTGGCTGAGTCTTCTCCTGGGTCTACCAGTCACCCTGGAATCCAAAAGGGAATGTGCAATCAAGCCAGGCTTTCAAACACATGGCAGTAGGGTTGATTAGCAGACAGAGGGGTAAAAAGGAATTAATAATGAGGAGAATAAAGATAGCCAGAAACTACAAACAGCAGGGAGCCTATTTCCAAAGAACTTGAAAATAAAGTAACAATAGAAAGGGTAGTCATCTAATTAAATAATAATTTGTTTTTCCTCTTTAATGATCCCCATGTTATTTACTGTCCTGACTTCCTAAATCATTTAGGCCATAATTTTAACATAATTATCAAAAAGAAAGTTGTCAAACTTTTAACAAATCCATGATCTCACCACTTGATATTCAAATACCTCTCCAAAGGTGAATAACATTAAAAAGCCATTTTATGACAAGTTGCACCATAGTAAGACTTGTATTTGAAACTGTGTTGATTAGCTTCAAACCAAAGCATGTTTCTCAGATCTTATCTACCACAGCTACTTTACAATGAGGTATTAGAGAGAAGATAGAGTGAAGGAGAAATTAAGAAAAAAATCAAGTTAAAAATTTTTGTGCCTCAAAGAACACCATCAGGAAAGTAAAAAGACAACTTACACAATGGGGAAGAATATTTGCAAACCATGCATCTGATACAAGTGTATCTAAGATATGTAAAGAATTCTTTCAACTTAATGATAAAATGGCAAATAACTCAACCTAATAGTGGTCCAAAAACCTGAACAGATGTTAGTCTAAGGAAGATGTACAAATTGTCAATAAGCATATAAAAACATATTCAACTTTATTAGTCATCAGGGAAATGCAAATCAAAATCACACTGAGATATCACTTCACACTCACTAGCATGGCTAGGAACAAGAAGTCAGCTAACAACACACAGTGATGTGAATGGGGAGAAATTCAAACCCTTATCTACTACTAGTGTAAATCTATAAATCTAACATGGTGTAGTCATTTTGGAAAACTATCTGGCAATTTCTCAAAGAATTAAACATAGAATTTCCATATGGCATACAACTCTACTCCTGGATACATACTCAATAAAAATAAAAATAGAAATATATGTATTCACAAAATCTTGCATCTGGATGTTCAGATTGGCATTGTTCTTGATAGCTCAAAGGTGAATAAAATATGAATGTCCATAAATAGATGAATGAATAAACAACATGGTATATGTATACAATTGAGTATTATTCTGCTATCAACAGGAATGAAGTAGTGACACACACTACAACTTGAAAGAATTAGGATAATTAAAGAGGCCAAATATAAGAGACCACACACAGTGTAATTTCGTTCATATGAAAGTCCAGAGTAAGCAAATCTATAGATCAATGAGTTCTCAAGGGGTTGGGAGGATAGAAGGGAATGGGGGTTGATAATTAAAAGATGTGATTTCTTTTTAGGAAGATGAAAATTGTCTAAACTGATTATGGTGATGGTTGTACATATCTGTGAATATACCAAAAACTACCAAATTGTACAGAAAAATGGGTACATTGTATAGTATAGGAATTATGTTTAAACAAAGTTATAGAAACTGTAGTAATTATGGCATTCCTTCAAAATAAACAGTGTTATCATCTGAACAATGTCCTGGGTAGTGTACAACTATCTGCTGAATTCAATTTATGCTGCCAAACTTGAGTATTTTTGAGGGCAAAAACAATGACATTCAGAGCACACAGTTAGCCCGCTGGATTTGAATTCCTGTTCTCCACTTACTAGCATGCATCCCTAGGAGCATAGACTTGCTGCACTTTAGCTTTCTCATTTTGTAGAACTACCTAGCTTCTTACGGTTTGTGTAAAGAGTAAAATTAAATTATTTGTAAAATACACCTGTTATTGGGCTTAGTATATATTTAATGCACAATGTATGTTTGTGTTCTTTCTATGTGTGCATAGTATGTGTGCATTTGTTTGCTGAGGCATCCTGTCTTCAAAATAGAGACATCCGTCCCCTAGGATGCCAAGATCCCATCTAGAAATCATCCTTTCTTACAACTGTCTAGATAAATGCTACTTTGTTTTTCTATCTTTTTTTTTAATATTGACCATGGACCTCTAGAACTATTGCTGAAAAATGTCAGAAGAGGAACTGTTGCTGTTCTTACTGACAGATGAGGAAACCAAGGACCAGTGAAATTAAATAATGGTGGTGGTATAGGAAAACCTGGTGGTGTAGTGATTAAGTATTACATCTGCTAACCCAAAGGTTGGCCATTTAAATCTACCAGCTCCTTGGATACTCTGTGGAGCAGTTTTACTCTGTCCTATAGTGTTGCTATGAGTTGGAATCAACTCAACAGCTGTAGCTTTGGTTTGGTTTGGTGTACCCAAGTAGTAAGCCAACCAATTTTGTTCTAAGTTATCAAAACAAAACAAATTATGTCACTCATACGTACACATTACAACAAGACAGGCTTCATTAGTCAATGTATAAATTATTTACTCTGCTACTCTAAGCATTTTCTGAACTCAATTTTCTAAGCCACCTAAAAGCTTTTGTTAAAGAAACACAACTAATGACTTGTCTTCGGATCCGACTCGACGGCACTTGGCTTCGCTTTGGCTTTTTATTAACCTACCTGACTTGGATTTTTGTCTTGCTTTTGTCTTTTTTTGTTATGCCTGTGGCACTGTGTTGGCAGGAAGTTCTTATATCTTTTTTTAATGTGAGAAGGCAAGCGACAAAGCCCAGAACTGCTGAACCTAGCTGTACATCAGAATCACCTGGACAACGTTCTAAAACTATCTGTGCTCTAATCTCATTCCATCTGCTGGGTCAGGATTTCAAGGAGCACATTGGGCTTGTGACTTTGAATCTTGAAAACTTTGTCTCTGGGTAATCTTTGGGAATCACTGATGTTCTAGTATATTATACTGTAAGCCTGGTATCAGGCAAATGGAAAGTGGTGGTTTTTAGAGGCTCTGAATTGTTTTTCTTCAGATTATTAGCTCTCTCATTAATAAACATTCTACAGATACTTTTTATTTTTCATAGGATATAAATATATGTGAATATATACGTGTAAACAGTATTTTTCCATTTATAGCTTAGGGTTTTGTGTATCTCATTCAGTCTTTGCAATTCAACAGGTATAGCAACATCAATATGTATAATTACCTATTACAATCCAGGTCGTATCGCCAGTTCAACAATCTCTCTACATTGCAATAACACAACTTTTATGATAGTGCCACAACTTTTCATCCTTGGATTGCTTTGCAAGAAGTGCTCCTTCTAAAATATCATTAAGAGTCTATATGGATGTACACAGGTTACTATGCAATTAACCAACATTAACTTGAATTTATGAATTTCTGAGCACCACTGCAATAAATAAAGACACCTTAAGAAGTCATAAAGCTGCAATCTCTGAACCAAAAATGATGGATAGTTAAGGTAACAAATGTAGCAGTTTCCAAAGGCACTTTTAGTGAGATGTTTAGACCAGGGAAAATTTTTGAAACAGCATGCACTTTTTTCCCCTTTAATCTCTATTACAGCCTCTTTTCAGCTGAGTCTCCATGTAACTTAAGAAAATCCCCTTATGTGCCAATATAGTGAGAGAGTTCATAGATTCTTGGCAACCAAACTAGAAATCTAATCCTACAGAGAGTAAATTGACCTGTGTGTGTGAGCTGCTCACCCTGCTGAGTGGAATCAGCTCCCCTAGGACACTAAGACCCTCATCTAGAAATAATCTCTTGTACCCCACAACGGAATCCCAGAGTGAACTGAATGCATCTTACTCAGGTTTGCTATAGAAGGATGAGCTGAGTATACTTTAAAGGCATGGCAGCCTCCTCTCTCCTCTGCTCTTGAAATCATTGCTTAAAAAATTCGTTGCACATCAATGGTAAACATAACACACGTAGAAGGAAGGGAATGGCTCTTGGCAAGCACAAGGGAAATATTTAAAGAAGACTATTTTATACTTTGTGTTAGTCATTTTCTGTTGCTCTTTAACACAATGAAACAAAGAAACATGGATGGGCCATTGCAATGGGGTTTGAGTAAGTATCCTGGGAATGCATGATTTCTTCTCTGCTATAATTGCATTACTGATGCTGTTCTATACAGCAGAAATGTGGCTACTAGTATTCATCTAAAAGATGCCCTAAGGCTTCAGCTTTCCCCATGTGGTAAGTAAAGACAGTGGGAATGTGGCTGGGGAATTTAAAACCCACTCAAACATCATTAATTAGAAATTCCCTGATGAAATTAAACCTTGGTAACTTGTTGGGATCATTTCTTGACATTCTGAGTGATTCTCTCTTTTAATAGCAGAGTACTCAGGGCCATGTTGTTAAGTATATTTGATTTCTAAAAAAAACTTGTCAGATTTGAAATCCTTTTCCAAATACCCACAACTGATAGAAAAAATAAGCTGATAGGCTTTAAGGAATTGTATTCTCAGTTGATTGTATATACTTATCAAACTTGAGGCTGACTTTAAACCTTTGAAACTGATGTCATCAGTGAATTCCTTCTCAAATAAACAGGGGGAAACATCTATTATGAGCACTCAAGGATATCATGGGCACTTTTAAAGCAGAGCAGAGCAGGGGACTTCTACACCTAGGAAAGAAGAATTATTTTTTATATCAATTTTAATTGCATTTTAACTACTATAGATTTCAAATACTAGAGGAAGATGATAGAGATTGGCAGGTTCAATATTTCACACTGAAAAGGATAGCAGCAACCCACCCACCCATGAATCTCATCATAACTGTCAACAGGAAGTTGGTCCCTGTGATCAGTTTTCAGTCTAATGCATATCTCCATCAGAGTCTCCAAAGCAAGTTGCAGTATGAATTGTTCTACATATTCTAATACTCAACTATAGGAATGCTAAATGTTGGCTATATAGGGCATTCCATTGTTATTTATTAACAACTACCTTTTACTGAGTGAATAATATATGAGAAGAAATGTGCTAACCGCTTTATATACCATAACTCACCTAATCTCTCTACCATGATTCACACACTTAGTAAGCGAAAAAACTGAGGCAACCCAGATCCATCTGACTTCAAATTTCAAAACCATCTCTTCAACTAATTAAAAGCAAAATGAAGGCAAAAACTATAGCAAAGACTTTTGTGGCACCTCCTGACACAGCTTATTCAGAACCAAACTCATCACATTGCAGTTTTTCAGTGAGTACTTTTGAATTGATTTTTTATTTAGATCTACAAATCTAGATTCATGTACTACAAGTTACTATAAAGTACTCTAGACTCACTGGATTTGGCATTGCCATGATATTATTGGGGCTGTGGTTGTTTTTGGGTGGCAGTGAGTTGATTTTGCCTTGCAGCAACCCTATGTGCAACCAAACAAAACTCTGCTTGGAACTGTGCCATTCATTCAATTGCAATGCTTGAGCCATTTCTTGCAGCTGTTGTGTCAATCTGTCTCATTAAGGGTCTTCCTCTTTTTTGCTGACTTTCTGCTTCACTAAGCATGATGTCATTTTCCTGGGACTGACCTCTCCTGATAACATGTCCAAAGTATATGAGACATAATCTTTACCTCTTTGCCTCTAAGGAGCTTTCTGTTTGTACTTCTTGCATTTAAGCTATCCATGATATGTTGAATATCCTTCACGAGCATCATGATTCAAAAGCTTCAATTTTTCTTCAGTCTTCCTTATTCATCATCCAGCTTTCACATACAATGAGGCAGTTGAAAACATCATGGCTTGGGTTAGGTTTGCCTTATTCTTCAAGCTGGTATCTCAGCTTTTCAATACTCCAAAAACATCTTTTGCAGCAAATTTGACCAATATAATGCATCTTTTGATATCTCAGCTACTGTTTCCATGGGTACTGATTGTGAATCCAAGTAAAATGAAATCTTTGACAATATCAGTCTCTTCTCCATTTGTCTTGATGTTGCTTATCAGTCCAATTGTGAGTATTTTTATTCTCTTTATGTTTCGGTGTAATCCGTACTGAAGGCTCTGGTCCTTGATTTTCATCCGTAAGTGTATCAAGTTCTCTTCACTTTCAGCAAGCAAGGTTGTATAATCTGCTTAACACAGGTTGTTAATGTGTCTTCCTCCGATATGTATGTAACACTTACAACAATTAAGTTTGTGGACTTAATTGTCACACCTCATATGAGGATACTTAGCTTAGAGACCACAACCTATATGAGAGACCCTGACATTGGATCCACGAATTTTCAAGAAATAGTTATCAAGCATCACCAATGGCATCATTGCAAAGAGGGAATCAGAAACCCACTTCCCTGGGAGTGAGGAGCCATGGGTCCTAGTCTTGGCCGGATGACCTTAGACAAATCATGTAACCCCTTCAGAACTCTAGAAGACTTTATGGTTTTACATCCTAGATGCATGTTTCCTTATTGAGACAATTTAAATACCATCATTTTTTTCTAACAGTGGATCATTCAATAATGTAGAAATTAGCAAAAGAAGCTTTTCTGTATCCACTTTTGACATTATCATCAGAGAATAAGGGTTACAGTCTTCATTACATAACTAATTATAGAAGCAACTTAATTTCAAACATTAAGGGTATTAGACATGTGGTTTCAAATTTGCATATATATAGAAATTATGGATATAATGTGTTTTTTCATTTAATAAACATAAAAAGAAATTCTATCGTACCTGTCTAAATTCAGGGCCCACCAAAGTCATTTTATCAGTAGAGTTTCACATGTATTTTTTAAGTTCTTATGGTCTTTCCTGAAAAACACAATGATGGCTTTTCCTTCAGCAGAAAGAAATATTTCTGCTAGTGAAGGATAGGGTCATAAAAGACAAGTGAGTGGCTAGAGCTTTGAGTCTTTGGGCCACCCAACCAGGTCTGAAATTTGCTTGATTCCTTGGCAGTGAGCTCCCCTCTGATTCACAGACCCTGAAGACAGACATAAAGGCCAATGTTTCATTCAGATAGCCTGCTAATGAACTCTGAAGGCCTCAACTTTGCAGTGTATGGCATAAAAGGAGGTGAACTCTCAAGGTGTCCACTCCTGTAGTCACCTAGCAGAGGTAGAATGAAAAAATTGAAGGAAACACATTCCCGATAATTTTGTAAGTATTTTCACCTTCTGAGTTAAACATTTTGTGTTGCTCAAATTTTTACAAACATGTATTTTAGTTTTGTCATTAAAAGTGACAACAAAGCTATGGAAGACACTGTACAAATGCTATTTTGACTTTAATAAACATATGTTGAACCAGGTAAAAATGATACAGTTGCTATCTTAAAAGAACATTACAGATTTAAAAAACAAAACAAAACAGCAAACTTACTAAAATGTAATATGTATCACTTTCTAAAAAACTCATGTCTAAAGAATTCAGATTTAATAATGGTTCTACTGCTTGGGACAATGTGTTTTACTTTCAGGCAATTATTATTATTATTATTACTTTCCCTGCCACAAAATAGTTACCTAATTGCACTGCCATAGAATTCAAGTAATGATTTTCTGCAGCATTAATTTTACAACCACTAGATTAGCTTATTTTTTAATTTGAAAAGACAAATGAATCACCTATTGCACATATTTCTGTCATATAGCCCTTTTAATCTTTTTTTAAGGTGACTCACAGCTTTTGCTTTGCACATGAAGCTTAAATATTCATGTATATGGCATATCCTGCACTAGATCTCAAATAATTTACACACATACACGATGTATGGAATGGTATGCATAAAAATGTAAATAGCAATTATTCTGGTGAATGAAATTTTGGAGAATTTTATGTTCATTTTTATAAAATGCCCAAATTTTCTGTAGTTATTGCAATGTAACTTTTATAACTAAAAAGAAGGTATCTATAGGTTTCATTTTTTCCACATAGTCTAGAAAAGAATGTGTATTATTTTTATAATACAATGCAGGTTTTAGTTTTTATTCTTATGCATCACAAATGTGATATGTAAGATTGTTGTTTCAAACACATTCCCAAATAAGCAAAAATATATGATGGAGATAACAGATTTGTTAGTAGTGATTGCCTATATAGTGAGACTAAATGGAGTTGGTCCTTTTGTTATCTGCCTTTTGTCCCTGATTTTCTAAAATTAAAGAAAAAAAAAGCACTGCCGTCAAGTCCGGTCCGACTCATAGTGACCCTAGAGGTCACAGTAGAACTGCCTTATAGAGGTTTCAAGGACCCCCTGGTGGATTTGAACTGCTGACCTTTTGGTTAGCAGATATAGCACTTAACTGCTATGCCACCAGGGTTTCCTTTCTCAAATAAGCATGTTTTTATTTCATAATAAAACATGAAATTCATTTGTTAAATACAATTCAAAAGGGAGAGAGAGAAATACCAACTGGAACTATTTGGAATGTATTATTTTCTGATTTTTTAAGTCTCTGAAGACTTATGATCTTCTATTGTATTCTAAATGCATTTTAATGCTCATGGACAAACTTTTAGAGTGGAGATAAATAAATTATGTATTTTCTATAGACTCAAAGCAAGAGTATACACAAATGTGCACTGACATAGAAAAATTGGATGCTAAGCATTGTAAATAAACTCCATACCATGAGTGTACAGAAAACTGCTAGGGTTAACACTGAAATCTTGTACCAAAAAACAAAAAAAACTGCCATCTAGTCAATTCTGACTCATAGCGACCCTATAGGATGAGCAGAACTGCTCCACAGAATTTCCAAGGAGTGCCTCAAGGATTTAAACTGCTGACCCTGTACTTCTAAGGGAAGTTAAAAATACTAGTATATTTTCACATTTCTTTAACTCGCTGGAAGTGAAATCCCTCAGTTAATGACCCTAACCATGGGGAAATGTAAAAGCCAGGCAGAAAGACGCAGGGATGAGCCTGGGCAGTGGAAGATCAGATCTGTTGCTCACATGAGCAAGCAGAAAGTAGAACTCAGTTTCATGGCCTTATAAAAACAAATGGATTTGTATGCGAGGGGCAGGAGGCAGAACCTGTGTTGTCCTTGATGCTCTGAAGGCAGGTTTGGGACCATTTTCTGGGACACCCATAAACTTAGCCACCATTTCAAGGGCTTAGATGAAGTCTTTGGAACAGAAAACATAGATGCATAGTAAACTGTCCCCAGGCTATAAAAATTTCTACGTGATCTCACACTCTGTGTATTTTAACATCTGCAACTCTAATGTGGCAGTCGTTTAGTCATTAACAGATCTTTAACATCTAATAGCCACAACAATGGACTCAAACATACCAACAGTATGAAGACGGCCCAAGACTGGGCAGTGCTTCATTCTGTTATAAATAAGGTCACCGTAAGTCAAAACCTACTCAGCGGCAGCTAACAAAAGCATTTGCTTCTGCTCACAGTATCAGTGAATTCCTTTTTTGATGAACGCAGAAAGTGGTAGATACACTTTAGTGCACTGAACATGGACTGTGAACTCAGGCCTGGGTTTAAATTCCCACTTTGCCTTTATAGGGGGTTCAAGTAAGTTCCTTTAGTTTTCTAAGTCTTTGTGTGCAGGATGGGGATGCTTAGATTATCTTCCTCACAGGATTGTTGTGTAGATTAATGAAATGACGTGTATGAAGTAAGGTCTTCTAGTAGCACAATGATTAAAGCTCTTGGCTGCTAATTCAAAAATCAGCTATTCAAAACCACCAGAGGCTGGCAGAAGAAAGACGTGACAGTCTGCTTTCCATAAAGATTAACAGCCACGGAAGCCTTGTGGGGCAGATCTGTTCTGTTCTATAGGGTCACTGTGACTGACAGTCAACTTAAGGGCAGTGAGTTTGGAGTAATTTATAAGTACAAGGCATACGGCAAGCACTTAGTAAGTGTACTGTATATCCTACGATGTTCATATGTGTGGATGGAGATGTGCTTGTGCTGAGATTAATCTAATGAAGGTATTTAGCTGCTATAAAACATAGCCAGAGTTTACAATTCCCAGAATTTTAGTAACACATTTAAAAAAAAAAATGTTAAATCTATGTTACATAGTATTAACTTCTATTTCAAAAAGCTGGCTGGTGGATTATAACTGTAATGTCATAAAGTTTTGTGTAAGAAATTAATTTGAGCTATAAACTTTCACCTAAATCACAAAAAACATTAAAAAAAATTTACTTTGTATCACAGTGCCTTACAGGTTGATTAATAGAAATAGATTAGAAGGCAATGTTTTGTCATACCAAAAGTGCATTCGATTGCACAATGAGAGAAAGCGCAAATGACATGACACATCATCTAAACAAAAATCAGCAGCTACTAATGAGGCTTGTTAGTGATGCTAATCTATGTAAATGTTATTAATTGAGAACATCTATCTTTTATCTTCAACATTTAGTAATCACACTATTAAAAAACAATGGCATTCCCGGTGGTTGTTCTTCCCAATTTTTGTTTTTGTTTTTTTTTTCAAGTGATCAAAGAGTTCAGAATAAGAAAAAGAAAGTCTCCTATCAAGAGGTAGTCCTTGCCTTGGGCTACTAGGGCTCATTAAAGCAGAAAAGCCCTGCTGATCACCAATTAACCTGATTTGTAGGACCTCTGATGAAGACCCTCTACCAACAGGAGATTTCTTAGGAAGTCTAAACGACACTGCGCTCGACACAAGTAAAGGCAACTCATGGAATGACGTTAAAAAGGCCTATAAAGGATTCACTGGAACCTGGAAATCATTCTAGACACGGGCCCCATGACAAAGTGGAAAAGGTTTTGTACTTCTGGTGGCCTAGAACCCCGGCTGAGGGAGGCAGGCCCTCTATTAGACAAGTGGAACTAGTCATCTTGTAAAATCTCTACCCCTACTCCAGAGAAGGCAATCAGCCCATCTTAAGAATGATCGAAAGAGTGTCTGAGTCCCGTACAATGTGCAGCATTCCTGGAAGAAAGTAATTCAAATTCAGGATTGCCTTAGGAGTCAAAGGTTAAAGTGCTCGAGTGGTTAAGTTTTGGGTTTCGTTGTGTTTGGTTTTACGTGTGGTAGATACACACGTAACAAAACATTTGCCATTTAAACTTTAATCCTGTGCTTAATTCCTAATAACTCGTAGAAAAGTCAGATACTGCTCAGTGCAAACATCACATTTACGGTTACCCTCATTTTTGGAAGTCTCATATTCTTTCAGGAACCTCTCACACCAGATTAGGAGAAAATGATACATTGGCCTAAATGCTTTCTCTTCTGGTCCTCATTCTATACCTATACCATTCTTTGTATTTTTCAAGTCTTCTGTTGTCTTCTCCTAAGATGTACTGTCATCTTCCTAGATCAGGCTTGGTTACCCGCTGATCAGCTGACTTGTTGAGTGAACTCCGTGAATGTTGGATATGATGAGGGATGCACCAAAGTCGGGCACAGGGTTATTTGGTACCATCCTCCTGGCCTCTGTCACTAACATGTACTATAACATGTACTATGGAATGTGCTCCCAGAGGGAATTACATCAGGCAGAAAGTTTCAGGGAAAAGAAATATTTCAAAAATTTGTTAAGTATGATATTTCAGGATAGGAAGAAAAAAACAGTTTGGGATACGGGAATCAGAAAAGTCAACACGGCAAACCAACAGACTTGTCTCACAACACAGTGCAACCCTTTAGCTAAGGGGTCAGCCACCTACGGCCCATGGGATAAATCTTACCACCACACATTTTTATAAATAAATTTTCACTGGAACACCTACACACACAAAAATTGACATTTCAACATTCTTCACTTTTACAATTCAGTGACACTAATTATGTTCATCGTGTTGTTCAAATATCACTATTATTCTTTCCAGTTTTTTCCATCACCCTCAACAGAAGCCCTGTATGCAATGAACAAGGGGTCCTTTTTCTCACTCACTCCCACCCATTGATCTCCGTACATTTGCCCCTTCTAGTACTTCATATAATCAGGATTATGTAATATTTACACTTTGGGGGCTGTCCTATTTCAGTCAGCATGATGTTTTCAAGGGTTATTCAAGTTGTAGCATGTTTCCATTCTCCATTTACCTTCTTGGCTAAGTAATATTCTACTATTCATTCAGTTTTGAAATCTAATACTGTTTTAAATTACAATGGACCACATCTTAGTCAGCTAGTGCTGCTATAACAGAAGTTATAAAATGGGTTGCTTTAACAAACAGAAATTTATTTCCTCAGAGTAAAGTAGGCTAAAAGTCCAAATTCAGGACATCAGCTGCAGGGGGAAGTTTTCCTTAGTTAGCTCCAGAGGAAGATGTTTGCCATCCCCTGAACCGGGAGCTTCTAAGGTGCAGGGACCCCGGACCCAAATGTGGCACTCTGCTCTTGACACTGCTTCTTTCTTGATGGTATGAGGCCCCAATCTCTCTGCTTCTTTTTCTTTATATCTCAGCAGATTTCCTCAAGGCACGATGCAGTCTTAGAGATTGAGTCCTGCCTGACTATCAGAACCACCTTCCATCCTCCTTCATTAACATCTTGGAGGCCGGATTTACAACATATAAGAACATCACACAATACCAGGAATCATAGCTTAGCCGAATTGCCACATGCTGTTTATACTGGATGTTTTTATGCAACAAAATTGTAGCTTGTACTAGAAATAGAGCAGACATCTGTTAGGCAATTGTTACCTATCATGCATGGATCTGAGCACTTTTCAATGGCATGTCCCTTTTGACCTTCACAATGGCCCCATCAAGGGCAATGGAATTCACCCACCAAGCCAAACCCACTGCTGTGTTTGACATCTCATTCAAAAAATTTACATTTCATCAAATGTGCTTTAAGATCATTTATTTTAAGCAGTTCTACTTGGTTCTGCACTGTTCTTTCTCTAAAATCTTAAAGGTCTTTGTGAAAACCTTAGCTACGTAAATTAAGTGTCTATTAAGAGTAAATTTCCCAGTTCAGTAGCCAACATGCAATATAAAGTCTCCCTTAAAAACTACGAGGATCTTCCAGAGACTCTGGGCAAGGGAGCCTGGTGGATCCAAACTGCTGACCTTTTGGATAGTGGTCATCCCTCTTAATTACTACACCACCAGAGTTGCCAGCCAAAGCACAGGATGGGCTCTGTCAATTGCAGAATATAGCCATCTCTAATGGATGTGAAATGTTAGTAAAATCAGTGATATAGCTCATGAATTAAATGTGTGGGAATGTATTCTTTCTGGTTTCTTTTTTCTTCTTTTTTAGTGTCCACCAATAGCACCCATCATCTCCACCATGTGGAGTATTCTCAACACAGGCCAGAAAGTGATAACATAATCATTCCCCCATATAGGCACAAAATAGTACATTTGTTTTATTATGATCCATTTGAGGGACATCACGAAAGGCAACATTTTATCAAGACAGTCATGAATCTCTGTTGCAACTTTCTTAATTCTTAGCGTACTACAGTTTTTATTGATTGTCAGCTTCAAATCAGTATAAATGTGAATATATGGCCATTTTCTTTGTTTTTTAATGAAGTCTCTATGAATGAAAAAGCTTGAAATAGTTGGCCTAGTGTTGTTTTTAAGTGTGGTCAAGTCAGTTCCAGCTCATCGCAACCCTTCTACAACAGAACAAAATACCGCCTGGTCATGAACCATCACCACAATTCGTGCTGTGTTTGAGCCCATTGTTGTAGCCACTGTGTCAATTCATCTCCTTTAAGGTCTTCCTCTTTTTTGCTGACCCCCTACTTTACCAAGCATAATATCCTTCTGTTAGTATTTGTCCTTCCTAATAACACATCCGAAGTAAGTGAGATGAAGTCTGATTATCCTTGCTTCTAAGGAACATTCTGGCTATACTTTTTCCAAGACAGATGTGTTCATTCTTTTAGCAATCTGTGGTATATTCAGTATTCCTTGCCAATACACTAATTCAAGTGGATCAATTCTTCTTCAGTCTTCCTAGCCCATTGTCCAGATTCTACATGTGTATGAGTCTATTAACACTACCATGACTTCAGTAACACACACCTTAGTCCTCAAAGCAATGTTTTCACTTTTTCACGATTTAAAGAGCTCTTCTGCAGCATATTTACTGAATGCAATACGTCACTTGATTTCTTGATTTCTCCTTCCATGGGCATTGATTGTGGATCCGAGTAAAACGAAATCCTTGACAACATCACTACGTTCTTCTTTTGTTATGATGTTGCAGTTGTGAGGATTTTTATTTCTTTATGTTGAAGTGTAATCCATACTGAAGGTTAGAGTCCTTCATTTTCATCAGTAAATACTTCAAATTCTCTTCACTTTCATCATGCAAACTGTTGTCATCTGCGTATCACAGGTTCTTAGTGAGTCTCTCTCCCATCCTGATGCCATATTCTTCTTCTTATAGTCCAGCTTTTTGGAGTATTTGTTCAGCATACGGATTGAAAGTATGGTGAAAGGATACAACAACAACACACATCTTACCTAATTTTAAACCACGCAATATCCCCTTCTTCTATTCCAACAGCTGCTTTTATGTAGAAAACAAAAAGGGAAGAACTTGTTCTACGTCTCTCAAACTAAAAGAATGGAAGAGAAAACTCAAGCCTCAAATTCCAATATTTAATAACTCTAGATGGAAGAAATACAGAGTCACTATGCCAAAAAGAACTGATCCATATTTAACCATTTCACGAGGTAGCGTATGATCAAAAACCAATGGTATTCAAGGCAGAAGTCCATGCTACACTGAAGGCAGTGGCAAAACACAAGCCTCTAGGAATTGAGGGAATACCATGTGAGATACTTTGACAGACAACTGCGACACTGAAAGCATCCATTCATACATGCCAAAAAATTTGGAAGAAGCTACCTGAGCAACCAGGTGGAAGAGACCCATATAAGTGCCCATTTCAAAAAAGTGATCCAATTTAATGTGGCAATTATAGAACAATATTATTGATGCCATACACAAGTAAAACTTTTCTGAAGGTAATTTAAAATGATTGCAGTAGTACGTAAATATGGAACTGCCAGAAATTCAAGCTGGATTCAGAAGGGGACATGGAACAAGGGATATCACTGCTGATATCAGGTGGATCTTGGCTGCAAGTATAGAATACTCAGCATAGTGTGCTGTTTCATTTCTTCCATTTGGTGATCAGGGATAGAATCTCAGGACCAAAAGGGAACTAAAGATACTAAGAGCTCACCAGCAGTCTGAACCATACTGGAATTGACTCTGATTTCTCTAAAGTAGAGAATGTTGTAAACAGAAGTTTTAGGTACAAGATTAGCTTCTCAGAGCCTTAGTAATTGTGTATTGCAGGATGCGGGTGTAGGTATAGAACCTAGGAAAAGACTTTTCATTGCTTAATCTGGTACTTGTTTTGTCTGAAATATATTCTGAATGCTGGATAAAATTCATAACAGAATACATCTAAATATTAACACATGCAGTAGGTTTTCAAACTTCATTGTATGTTAAAATCTCCTTGGGCTTTTAGAGAATTCTGTGAGACCAAGGAATCTGATCCTTAACAAGTAAAACACACATATGTGCACCCACAGGCACACACACACACATCCTATCCCATGATTCTTTTACCAGTAGTTCAAAGACCACACATAAAGTGTAAAAAAATTTGAGGCTAGTTTCAATTCACCCAGAAATAGGTACTAGATGTTTAATACATGCAAAGGAAGATGTTCCAAGTCTACAAGATAAGTAAGCTGAAGGATTTTTTTTTGTTTTTAGTTTTTTGTTTTTTCTTCCCCAGTTATCTATATGGTCAATTAGAAAATAAATTCAAAATGACTTGATGATCCATTGCCAATTGCATTTAGAAGCCAAAACATCCACCTCAGTAGACTTAAAACGGTAACTTGTTTCTTGCATTCCTTCTTGACATATTTTGCAACAAGAAATTAATCACATTAGTCCCAAATCTAGACTATTGGATTTTATTTCCATTTTAAGCACCTAATGAGTAGTGCTAAGGAAACACATACAAGAAGAGAAAGGAGATAATCAATTTATTGATTAATGATTTGGGGGAAATAGTCAAGTGACCTGGATAGTGTGCAAAGAATACAAATGATACTGTCTCTGTTGTTTCAGTATCTTCCTTCCTCTGTGGTTTTTCTCAGTCCAGGAAAGCCATAAAGCATCAGCAGGCAGCTGAAGTTTATGGAAAAGGTTAAGTACTTAGATGATGGGAAGGATGGCTGAAGTCAGATGAGTATAATCTAGAAAGGTTTCTGTGATAGGCTAAAGCAGAAAAAGAGAGACTAACAAGGGTTGCTTGGTGAAGATGATTCTGACAGCTACAAAAGGAGTAGGAAGGGGAGAGATTAAAAGTGACATAAAAAGGGATTGCTTGACTAAAGGTCTTGAAACCAATAGGTAATAATTTGAATATGACCCAGAAGCTAATGGGAAGTCATCTGAGTGTCTTGAGAAAGGGAGAATGGAAACAGCAGGCATAAAAGACTATCTTAGCTATAGAAGACTGGGCCAACTAGAAGGATGAGAGGGTAAGGACTGAGGAGGGCTGACAGGGAACCCTAGCTCACAGAGAGATCCTATAGCAGGTGGGGCCTTGGAGATCACAATGAGGAAGCCAAAGCTGATGGTTACGTATCTTGTCCAGGAGCCCTATTGCTAGTTTCTTCTCTTGCTTATTTGAATACTATCTATGTTTATTTATACGCTATTTTATTCTTAACATAGAATTTAGTGTTGTCTATTCTGTATGTCTATTCTCTCAACTTCCAAAAGAATCTGAAATGTCTTACTGTGTTATCCATAAAAGTTCAATCAAATCAGCATTTACAGGAGTGGATCCTCTCAAATGATGTTAACATGCAAGCAGGGCTGAAAACCACTGTTTCAGAGGTGGAAAACAGAGCACATGCTATCATGCCTGACATGTTCAGCACCAGTGACAAGATTAGTAGCTAAAGCCAAACAGGACATATATTTGGCAAACAGTTTTTCTTTCCTGATGAAAGAAATGGTGTGCTAAATTTTCAGTTCAAAATGTCATCCAGAGACTAAATTCAAATTGGAAAGTATATAGTCTTCCAACAGAAGTTTTTGGAAATTTTGCTAATAGGACATTAGCTACAGCTTTTAAAAAGCAGTACACACATTTCATCCAAATGCATGTTTCTCTTACAGACATCTGCAATGACTGAGTTCTTAATGCCGATGCACAACTTGCTGAAGGCATTACTCCAGAAAGCTGTGGAAAATAGCCCAGCTACATTTTTTTAAAATGTAGTGTTTTAGATGAATATGAGATGTTTGAGCAAACCTCTGGCAGATGCTGAATTGCCAACAACTCATGAAATAAGTCTCTAACAAGAAATTATAGTGAAGATAGTTTATGATCTTAAGCTGAGAACTGTATGTTTTAAACAGTAGACGTGAAAAAAGAAAAGGATTATTAATCTGTTGCTTATGTTGTAGGAATGAACGTTTTCTCAATCTCAGTAGGAGACCAATGCTTCTCAAACAAAAAACAAAGGCACATCTCCAAGGAGATGCAACATTTTCATAACAAAGTAGGTCCAGTTTTCCTCCCCCAAGACTAAGTGACTTGGTAGAGATTCAAAGTCACATGTTACATGACACAGAAACACAACTAATTCAAAATTCAGCCACTACTGTATTTCAATTAGGTTTACTTCTCAAACTTACGTACTGTACACCAACTTACCCTACCTTCCATCCAACCAGTGCTACCAACCCTACCCCACCTTACCCTCCATTGCATGTTTTCATATTAAATGTTAAGATTTGATCTGCAACATGAATACAGAAAAGGAGAAAGAAGCTAATACCAAAATGACAGCAAATTTTGATACAGTGTGGAAGGTAAAAGGACAATGGATGGGGTTTGAAAATTGTGTGTGTGCATGCTTAACACCAAAACACTCAGGTTAAAAATGACTTTATTTTTAAGTAAATGCTCTGAATGCTGTGCCTACTTGGTGCCAAACACCTGGTTGTCTGGAAAGTTCTCAGAGATAACGGAATTGTTCATTTTTCATCTAAATGTTTGGCATCAATTGGAGAAAAACAGAAATCATTCATTGAGGGTGCAACTGAGAAGATGCTAAGAAAGGGAAAAGAAAATACTACTTATTTTGTCAGAAGTTAATTAATCTTTCTAATACTGTAAAAAAAAGTTTAATTCTACTAAGGATCTATCTGGCAAAATTTTGATCAATGAAAAATATGTCACAAAAGACCCTACTCAAAGAGCAGTCATAATTATGCCCACATAAAAGGAGGGCATGAATTAAAATTGCAGCAGCCAGCCAGAGAGCATGCCTCTCAATATGGTGGGATTGCTGTAGTTATATTAAGACATCTTAATTATATGATTGATGTGGGCTTCAAAAGAAAACTCAGAAGCCACAGTGGCTCTCAGGGCATGAGCATTATTGAGAGGATAAAGACAGCTTCCCCAGAAGGAAACCACTCGAAGAGGAAGCCTGGGAGGTTTTCATGGCAGAACTAATCAATAATGTCTTGGTTTTATCTATATTAAGTTTAATAAAATTTGATGACATCCGTGATTGAAGATCACACACACAATTACGGTAACATCAAAGGTATTCTGTAGCATATGTTCAGCCTGAGAAGTATAACAAATCAGAGTCTAAGTGTATATGACACTGCACACGACCAGAAAACAGAGAACTATGAGAAGAGAGGACCCACTGAGTGCCTCCTCCTTCCACATTTACACATAGCAGCAACAAGCCTTCTTGGCAGCCTTAACTGAGTCTACTTTTTTCTCATTCTCCCTGCTTTTTGATTGCAGCAGAGGGAAACAATAGGTAAAAGAGTATGCCACCAAGGTAGTTCCAAATTTGGTCAAATATGCAAAATTCAACACTGGATGGGTCCTGTCTTTCTCATTTCTTTCTCATTTCATGTAACCATGCAAAACCAAAATGTCTCAAAAGAGATCCAGCAAAGAGGGAAGACTGTAATCTGAGAAAACTGCCATTTAGTCTTCTGCAAAAAAGCAGGAAGAGGACTTCATTGTCAACTTTTAAATGCAACTCTGCATAACAGAAGAAGAAAGTAAGACCTGCAATTATTTCAGCTTTAAGAGCTCAGTGTAAATCACTTTAATCCCCTAGACTTTGTACCACTGTCATATTTCATTTTCTCTTCAACAGGTGTACAAATTGTTTGGACTAGAACTGGAGAATAACATTCAGACCTTATGGGCAGAACACAAGTAGATTCTATCATTAGCTTAGTTGTTGGTGGTCTTCTGTTTTTTGTTCGTTTTTCTCCCTTCTCCAAGACAGAGGAATGTGTTTGTTTCGTTGTGATTTGTTGTGATCAGACTGGCAAGAGACAAGTTACAAAAGCAATTCAATTAGAGGAACATGCCCTGATTTTTATATCAAGAGGGTATATCAACTTATTTGCTTTAATATAGCTCCAACAATTCAGTTGAGGGAAATAATGAATTCCAGTATGTTCATATACCTGTGTCCAGTGCCACTCTACATGTCAAGCTCTCTTATAAGCCACATATGTAAGTGATATCATGCATCACATGCATTATGAGAATCATTTCCTTGTTAAAGGTATGTTGCAGAACCAGTAAAACTGTTAAATAATTAACAAAAGATTGCTGGGCTTCTGAAAGTAACTATTATTTGAATCCATTTTTATATTATGAATTGAAGCACATGAGATTTTTTTTACCAGAAGTGAAATGACTGATATATATTTTTTTCACAAGTACAACACCCTCATTCCCCTTCCTAAGTGGAAGACCTAGAAGTCTGAAAATAGGGCATTTGACTCAAAAACTATGTTGTTTCTGTTTTACCACTCAGCCTTAAATTAAACAAAACAATATCTTGTGAAACACTGCCCTAAGTCTAGCTTCATCCTACGCTATTTTCTAGTTATTTAACAGAAACATTCTTTTTTTATTATGACTGAGTGAAAATGTACATTCTCGTATAAATTTACATGCTCACCTATATGCAGCTTCCACTGCTCTCCCTACCCGGTGACAGCACGCTATTCCTCGCTGCTCCATACGTGTCTCATCCTCGTGCACCCTGAGATCTCCACTAAAAGACCTCAATTGACGGTCCAGCGGTTTTGGGGTTCCCCTGGCACGGCCCCTGGCCCTGATGCAGCCCTTGCCCATAAATCATAACCAAGGTCCACTCTTCGGACACGAATGGATTGGACTTGGTGATGCAGAGTGACCATATATTGGATGCACTTGATGGTTCTATGCAACTATAGGATATCATCTAACAGAAACTTTCTAAGGTCATTTAGGTAAGAGGAGCTCTTATAAACTCAGCTGTATCCTCCAAAACTTGTGTTGACTTCCTGGCTTCCATCAGTACCCGTGGATGTGATCCTGTCTGGAAGAGGGAATTTTACTTGTGTTATATTAATGAGGTCATACAAGAGTAAGAACAAATAAACGCATTGCAATAAAGTCCATTAAACCCTGTAAGACACAGAATAGAACCTACCTGAAGACAGATGCATCTACAAGTTCACAAACACCAAAGATGTTTGCAGTTACCAGGCAATGAAATAGATAAGCAAGGACCTCCACCTTTGAGCCACACCCTGAATTCAGACTTTCAGACTTCCAGACTGTGAGAACACAAATATCTGTTCTTTAAAGCTACCAACTTGTTGTGTCTCTGTAAGGCAGCACCAAATAACTAAGACACCTAGCACTACAGCCCACACCTCCTCGAAGAATCAAAATTCACAGTGATAAAGCAGTCAGATTCTCTGCTAAAAAGCAGAAGCCAAAATGGAATTAGCCATGAAAAAGATTAGCTGGAAGAAACTCCAGTCAAGGATAAAGTAGGGAGGGAGCTGAGACACTGAAGGGAGCATTCAGACCTACAGAAGAAGAGCTTGGGGTAAGACCAGCTTCAGACTATAGAGCAGCTCAATGAGTCTTAGCCAGGCTGAGGTTGCTTATTACAGGAGTTCTGAATTGGGTGGAAATGGCCAAGTGCTAGTCTCCCCACCATGCTCTGACATTGTATAGGGGCAGAAGAGGGAAGCATGGCCTCAGTGAGATTTTCACATCCAAAGGTATGGAAGATTGAGGCTGTCAGTCAACTGTGCTGGCTGTAAAGCATTCCTTTAAAGGCAAAGGTAAGAGGTGCAGATCCTGGCCACCACAGGATCTGAATTCAGACTTTCTGACTCTGCTACCTGCTGTGCAAAAGGATAATTTGCATCAACTCTGTGTGTTTCAATGTTTTCACTTACAAACTAGAGATAATATTAATAAATACGTGGAAATCACGGTAGCTCAATGGTAGAGTTCTTACTTTCCATAACAGAGGCCCAGGTTCAATTCTTGGCCAATGCATTTCATGTGTATGTGTAGCCACCAACACATTTCATATGCAGCCAGTGAAAATGCTACAGGTTACAAGGACCAGATCCACAACCAATTAGGGAGACGGTGAAGGACCCAGGAGTGTTTTTTTCATTGTACATAGGGGTCTTCAAGAGTCAGGAGCCAATTCCACACAGTTCCCACTAACAACATTAATGCCAAAATCATAGAGTTGTCATGAGGATCAAATGAATTAACACAGGTAAAAATCCTAGGACATTTTCTGACACACTAAAAGTAGTTAACAAGCATTAGCTGTTATTATTACATAAAGATGTTTTTATCTCTAGCTGGAAAGTCTAGATAAGGGAAGGGAAAATTGACTTGAAAAGTTAATACAAAGTTGGGGAGTACCTTGGTGGAAACAGGTCAGATCCTAAGAGTGTTACTACCAGTTTAAGTGTTGCTTCTTCAAAATAACTACACATTTCTATATCCTTGAAAGAAGTGGACTATACACTGTATTTCCTTGCCATGTTTGGAGACTCTATATTTTGAACTCACCGGAGTCATCATCCCCAGTGAAGAGCAATATTATTAGCTCTGATTGACCAAGTCTGACGGTAAGAGAGTGAGAGTTAGTGTTACATGAATTACACAGAGTGTGTATCAAGATGAAAATAAAAGCTGCAATGTGCAGACAGGAGGGGTGAAGGGTCCATTGAAAATCAGAGAGATTAGCAACTCATCACATTATTTGCGGGTTATCAGGAGACAGAGGTAATGAAAGTGAGACCTATATCCTTGATCAATAAGAGTTTGACTGCATTTTGAGTTCATTTTCCCCTGCCGAGAGAGAGACAGCAGGCTTACTATTGATTCCAGTGTTAATCCATAACCAGACTGGGCCTTAGCCTGGTGGCGCAAGCAGGAAAAATAAGATAATAAGCAGGAACTCTTGATCTTTTATTATGGTGTGTTAGATAAAGAGAGTGAGGGTGTTCAAGGTGGAATACTTTATGGTTAACCCTTACTTTCCCTCTTAATTTGGAATGCGTGAGAAGAATTGTTGCTCACCTTACTCTGACTTTTCTTAGACCTTATTTTGCCTGTTTTCCTAACTAAAATGTATCAAGGCCCCTTTTTAAAGATTAGAAGCAGATAGTGAGTCAAAAGAAAATTACAATGATGTTCAGCCCATAGTTAAAGGAAAAAGTGCCTCCAAACCCCACTGAATATGCAAACTACAATCAAGACCAATTCCTTTTGTTTTTCTAATTTGATGTTCCTGATATTTCAAAGACATCAAATTTCAGAAATTTTATGTATGTAAGTAGTCAATAATGTATTTTGCTGTACTAACCCAATATCCAACCAACTAATTGCCCTGAAAATACTCTTGACTTGTGGCAACTCATGTGTTGGAAAGTAGAACCGTGCTCCATAGAGTTTTTGAGGCTGTGACCTCTTCAGTCACCAGTTCTGTATTCTAAGGAAACTCTAAGTAGGTTCAAACTACCAACCTTTCAGTTAGCAGTTGAGCAATTATCCATTAACACCACCCAGCGATTAATGAAACCTAACTCATTAGCATGAACCACTTACCTTGTGGTAATTGAAATGAAAACACTAGAGAATTGTAGTCATGTGGAGTTATGTCATTGTATCTCAATGGTCCCAAAAGAGTTTGTAGGCTTACTAAAGCAAGTGCTGTCACTGATCTAAAAGCCATTTTAGAAAGGTAGCCATCTATTTTCTCTTTCAAAACTTCTAGAGATAACACTTTGGTCTAACTTAAGCCTGTGCCATAGTTTAGACATTTCCTGACCTGTCTTAGGAGTCCCTGGGTGACAAAAACCTAAGCACTCAACTACTGAATGAAGTATTGGCTGTTTGAACACACTCAGGGGTCCCATGGAAGGAAGACCTGTCAAGGTGCTTCGAAAAGGTCACAGCCTTGAAAACCCTGCGGAGCACAGTTCTACTGTTGAGCGCATGGGCCCACCGTGAGTTGCAATGGACTCAGCAGTAACTAGTTTGACTTGCTCTTGCCCTGTCTTATCCATAAAAAGTCAGCAGTCTTTGTCAATAACTCAATACTTACTCACGGTAGTTACTGCTGAAATTTAAACTAGTTATACCACAACTTTCATTAATCTATATGACAGCTTTGTTCAAATTAGACAAATGTGACCTCTCTGGGCAGATGTAGCCCACAGACACAAAACATAGCAGGATTTAAAACTTCACTCAGATTCTTCCCCCAAGATTTCTGTACCTCTCCTAGGTAGTGACCTTGATGTACACTAAGAACAAAGAAATCAGATTGACATAGAAATTTAAACAATGTTCTCATTCCTTGCACAGGTACTGTCTGATTTTTACTGTGTGTCCTTGTCCTGACTGAGCTGCTTCTCATTTAAGTGGCCTCTCTGTTTTTCCAACTAAATTTTTATCTGGTTCTTCAGAATGTTTATCCTCCCATTCAATTCGCTCTGGTATGGATAGCTTGGTGATGTAATGGTTAAGTGCTATGTCTGCTAATCCAAAAGTTGGCAGGTGAAACCTTCCAAATTCTCCTTGGAAATGCAATGGAGCAGTTAGACTTTGTCCTGTAGAGTCACTGAGTCAGAATGGACTCAATAGCAGTGGGTTTGGTTCTTTTGTTTTTTGTTGTTGTCTGTTGTCAAGTCAGCCCCTGATTCATGGTGACTCCATACACAACAGAATAAAATGTTGTTTGGTCCTTCCCACCCCCGTAACAAGTTGCAGATTGGATCTTTGTGGTCCACCAGGTTTTCATTGGCTAACTTTCAAAAGTACATTTCCAGGCCTTGTTTTCCTAGTCTGTCTTAGTCTCAAAGCTCCAGTGAAACCTGTTCAGCTTCACAGCAACACATAAGCCCTTACTGACAGATGGGTGGCGGCTGACACGAAAAGCAGTGGTCAAAAATGAAACCTGGTCTCTAAAATGAAAGACAAGAATTCTACTACTGAACCACCAGTACCTTCACAGAACTCATATGTATTAGTAAATTGCAACTTACAGCCACTCTAGAGTTAAGTATTCAGAAAACACAAGGGAAAGAGAGTGACGTACGTGTGAGTGTGTTAACATGTGAGAGACAGCAAACAAGCACGATTCAAAGTTTAATACTTTGGAAGCCCAGTAACTAGACTATCTGATTAGAATAATTGGAGATATCCATACAAAAATGATGAATGCTTGTGACTAGTTAGCACTTTGTCATTGGATAACCAGGGAGATTCTCAAATTGAGCACGTTCATGCAGACATTTCCTAGGAGTAGCAGTCAATTTTATGTGTAAACTTGACCAGCCTACGGAGTTCTTGCTTTTGGTTAAGCAATAGTCTGGATTTTGCTGTGAAGGTGTCGGTACAGGAGGACTGCCAGTTAAGTTTGTGAACTCGTGCTATAAAAAGTGCTACATGTCTCACTGCTGAATATCACTACGATCACTTTCGACATACTCCCTTGGGAAGCTGTGTACTGACATCAGGGCCTAGTGTACTCTTCAAAAACAGTTTGAACTGTTTCTGAAATGGCCATCAGAGTCATGATCATATTACCCTTGATGTCCTGAATGTCATTAAATATCTTCATTTCAATAGTCCCTTTATCTTTGGGTAAAGAAAACAGTCACTGGGTGACAGATTAGGTGAGTAAGGCAGCTATTCCAATACAGTTATCTGTTTATTAGCTAACATCTCCATCACAGACATCTACACAATTAAGTTCACGAACTTACCACCATGCCACTATGTGCAATGGCCATTCCGGAAAGAGTTTCAGCATTGCTTTGAAGGGTAGACTAGGTGCTGGTGTAGGTGCATAGCTTCCAAACGGGAGTACTTCGAAGGTGAACATAGAGATATTCAGCAATGAGATATGCAGAAATTAGAACAATTGAGTTCACAAACATAATTGTCAGGCCTTGTATGATTGGTGTTTACCATCAGTTGACTTTACATAAAGTATTTTGTCTTCTACAATTTGAGGGGGCTTCATCAAATCAGTTTAAGGTCTTAACAACAAAAACAAGTTTCTCAAAAGGAAAAAGATTCTATCTAAAAAATGCAACACAGACATCCTACTAGAGTCTTCAGGCTATCCAGTTCATAAATTTTGAACTCAAGACTTCTGTAGTTTCTAGAATGTGGTATGACCAACAGATTCTGGACTTGCCATTCCCCATAATCATAAAAACCAATTCTTTGAAATAAACATCTCTCTCTTTTCTCACAGATGCAGTCTCTCTTTCTCTCTGTCTATCAGTATATATAACTGGTTCGGTTTTTCTGAAGAGCTCTGTGAGGAAAATAATACCAACTCAAGGCTTCTAAAGTTGGAAACAGAATTATTTTCATAACAGTAATTCAATGTTTCCTTTCAACATTTAAGTATCCACCTGCCTTAGCCTGGGTTTTCTAGAGAAGCAAAAGCAAAGAAGCACGTGTATATATGTATACACATATAAAAAGACAGAAACAGAGAGAGATTTCAAGGAAATGGCTGTCATTGTTGTAGAGGCTAGTAAGTCCCAATTCCATGTCAGTCATCAGGCTAGTGGGTTCTCTTGACTTATATAGCTGCAAAGGCTGATGAACCCAAGAACAGTAGGCAATATAGCAAGCCACTAGCTAAAGTTCCAAGAGCTTGAGATCAGATGATGATGAGCTTGATACAGGTTACTAAGCAAGCAAATGCCAGAAAGCTTTACCAGGACATCCATATATATTTGATGCAGGTCACAAACCCCATTAATCTGCCCATGCAACAGATTGGCTGACCATATCAGATCACATAACGGAGGTGACTTCATAACACCACAAAATGAAGGGTAACTACATCATTATGTAACTGCCAAAATATATCATTACATAACTGCCAAGCCACTGGGAATAATGGCCCAGCCAAGGTGGCATAGAACCTTAAACATAACAGTCTACCTCTTATCAACCTGGCAGCTGCACATTCCCTTAAACCATATACAATCTGTGTATTCACTTTACTCTCAGCAAGCACCTCTGCTGGTTGTGGCTCTTTGCCTGGTGGTGTAACCCAAGCCTTCATTCCTGAAGTGTCTAGGCCATTAGTAACCATGTTGGAATTGGGTTGCTAAAGTTTTACATTGACTTTAATATGTAATACGGTAATATGAAGACATGCCCTAAGAAATCTCCAGTATTCCAGACATACTCTTCTTTACCTCCATTAACTAACAACAATCCAATTTCCCCTTGGTAGTCAGGATCAGTCACACCAAACAATATGGTGACTCCCTTCTTTGCCAAACCATAAGCATGAAGAGCCAAACTGGCTGGGTGGCATTCTTAATTTCCAATTCAATAGAATCTTCTCTGTGACTAGAGGTGGGAGCATTCTTCCCTTTAGAACTAAGGCCTCTAGACCTGCAAAGAATATGGTAATGGAGAAAGGAAGCAAAAATCTTGTAGGTGGTTTACTAGTGGTAATAGTGAGCGGCACCGGTTCCATTTCTACTCCTTCACTCCTAGAAGCATAAATTCTGGTTATGAGAGAAACAGTGCCATATAGCGTATGCTAGTTTATAGCACATACAGCCACCTACTCAACATTGCCTCAACCCTGCAAAGTATTGATGTGTAGCTTGTCCTGTTATTTATGTCTTCAGAAGGCCATTCCATCATTCTATCAAGTGATTTGGTTTAGAATGGTGGGGAACACGGTTATACCAGTGAATTCTATAAGCATGGATACATTGCCACACTTTATTTGCTGTGACGTGAGTCCCTGGACCTGAAGCAATGCTATGTGGAATATGAAGACAGTGGATAAGGCTTTTGGTGAAGGCACGGGTAGTAGTTTTGGCAGAAGCGTTGCATACAGGGAAGACAATTCTTTTTCCAAAGTGTTTATTCCAGGAAGAACAAAATGTTGCACTTTCCATGATGGAAGCTTTCCAATATAATCAACTGTCAATGAGCTGCTGCCTGATTACCACAAGAAGTGATATAATATAGGTGACTCAGTACTGGTGTCAGCTGTTGGAAGATTGGACAAACAGTCATGACTGTAGCTAAGTCAACCTTGGTGAGTGGAAGTCCATGTGGCTGAGCCCATTCATAACATGCATCACTGCCACCTTGGCCACTTTGTTCATTAGCCCACCAGGCAATCATAAAAGTGGCTAGGGAAAAAGGATGGCTGGTTTCCACAGAACACACCATCATACCTACTTGATTGTAAAATCATCCTCTGCTGTGGTCACCTTTTGGACAGTATTCAAGTGAGACAAGATATCTTCTCTTCTTTGCCCTATTCAAAAATTCTATTGACATATATCTTTCCCATATTTCCTTGTTTCCTATGCTCCAACCATATTTCTCCCAAGTCCCTGACCATTTGTCCAAGCCACTGGCCGCAGCTCATGATTCAGTATACAGTCACAGATCCGGCAAATTTCTCATTCCAAGCAAATAAACAACTAGGGAAATTGCTTGGAGGATAGGATATCCCTTTACCACTGTATTTCAAGGATGTCATATGAACGGGACTATGAAGGTGTATCACTGGACTTGACATCTGAAGGCAAACTGTTTCCAATATTTCTTCAAAACTAGAATCTAGGAAAAGGCACTGACCAGGTCAATAGCTGCATACCAGTTACCAGGAAATATATTAATTCATTCAAGCAATAAAACCACATCTGGAACAGCCACTTCAATTGAAGTCACCACATACTAAAATTTACAATAATCCTTCCACTTTCACATGGGCCAAATAAGTGAGTTGAATGGTAACGTGTTAGGAATCACCACCCCTACATCTTTCAAGTCCTTGATGGTACAAATAATCTCTGTAGTCCCTCCCAGAAGACCGTGTTGCTTTTGGCTTACTATTTTCAATTCTAATGGCATCCACTTGGTATTTCCTGCTATAATAGCCTTTATTCCACTTGTCATGGGTAGCTAAACCATAAGAAAGAAATGATGAAGTTAAAGAGCTGCACTGAAGATTTCAAAGGGTGGCTCCAGAAGACAAAGTAAAGTATTATAATGAAATGTACAAAGACCTGGAGATAGAAAACCAAAGAAGAAGAACACACTCTGTATTTCTCAGGTTGAAAGAAATAAAGAAAAAACTGAAGCCTTAATTGCAGTGCTGAAAGATTCTACAGGAAAATACTAAACGACACAGGAAACACCAAAAGAAAATAGAAAGAATACACAGAGTCACTATACCAAAAAGAAATTGTCAGCATTCAGTCACTTCAGCAGGTAGCATATGATCAGGAACTGATGGTTGCAGCAGTATATAAGAAAGTAACTAGCAGAAGTTCAAACTAGGTTCAGAAGAGGACATGGAACCAGGGATTACCATTATTGATGTAGTATGGATCCTGGCTGAAAGCAGAGAATACCAGAAAGACTATCTGTGTTTTATTCACTATCAAACGCATCCAACTGTGTGATCATAGCAAATTATGGATAACATTTGGGTCAATGAAAATTCCAGAACAATTTTGTCCTCATGAATAAAATGGGATTGTTCAAATAGAACAAGTGAATATGAATGGTTTATGGTAAGGAAGATGTGCTTCATGGCTGTGTCTTTTCACCATAATTAATCTGTGTGCTGACAAAATAGTTTGAGAAACTGAACTATATGAAGAAGAACGTGCCATCAGGATTGGGAGAAGACACATTAACAACCTATTTTATGCAAATGACACAATCTTCTTTGCTGAAAGTGAAGAGAACCTGAAGGATTTACGGAGGAAGATCAAAGACCACAGTTTTCCATACGGATTATACTTCAACATAAAGAAAACAAAAACCTTTGCAACTGAACCAATGAGCAACATCATGACAAAAGGAGAAAGTACTGAAGTTGTCAAAGATTTCATTTTATTTGAATCCAGAGTCAACACCCATAGAAACAGCAGTCAAGAACTCAAAAGACCCATTATACTGGGCAAATCTGCTTCGAAGGACCTCTTTCAAGTGTAAGAAAGCAAGAATGTCATTTTGATGTCTAAGATGTGCCTGACCCAGGCCAAGATGTTTTCAATTGCCTTATATGCATGTGAACACTAGATGATGAATAAGGGAGCTCAAAGCATTGACACTTTTCAATTGTGGTGTTGCTAAAGAATATTGAATATACCACAGACTATCAAAAGAATGAACAAATCTGTCTTGGAATAAGTCTAGCCAGAATACTCCTTAGAAACAAGAATGACAACACTGTATCTCACATACTTCAGGCATGTTATCAGGAGAGATCAGTCCCTGGAGAAGGGCATCATGGTTGGTAAACTAGAGGTTTAACAAGAAAGAGAAAGACCTTCAATGAGATGGACTGACACAGTGACTGCAATAACGGGCTCAAGCACAATGATTGTAAGGCTGGCCCAGAACAGGGCAGTGTTTCATTCTGTTTTACATTGGGTCACCATAAATCAGAACTGACTCAACAGCACCTAGCAACAAACAATCACTTGTCGGGGAACCTATATGGGGGGTTTTCCAGTTGTTGAGAGTATCTGTTCCAGTTATGCTTCTAGCCCTGGGGAAATCACTATAGGATGGGTTTGGTGACCCACTGGATGCACTGTGAAGTGAGCTCGAGCTAAGACAGCATTAATATCCTAACTTCCATATACCTCCACTTTGACTGATGGGTCACAGTGACATTTTGGATTTCCTGGAAGCAGTTTCAGTTTAGAGATAGTATCCAGTAATTGTCAGAAAGTGTGGTTCTATACATCTATAGGATTTCATTCTACTGGCCTCTTGCCAAAGAGTGGAGAGGGTGGAGAAGAGGAGACAGGAGATTGTTAAGAGGCTATGACTTACACAGAACAGAAAGGAGGAGTGTGCTGTCACCAGGCAAGGAGAGCAGTAGGAGCTGCACATAGGCAGGCATGTGAATTTACACATTCACTCAATCACAATAAAAAAAATAAAAAAGTCTGACTACTTCCTTTTCACCAGTGAACTGTGTCTTGTAAAAGGCTGTAGATTCCCTTGGGGAAGGCTGGGAGAAAGAACAACAGTGTGATTTTTGACAATGTAGTAGATTTCATACACAAGGGGACCTGGCCTCCACTTCACTCAAATAGCTGTGGGTCTGTAAACCGGCTCATGTCTGAGAATTGGCTCTATTTCAGTGATTCAGGTTAAACTGCTATTCACTTCATCTATAATTATTCCACTTGTACAGATCGAGTAAACATTGACTAGATTTCCTATGTATCTCACTCCTAGGGATACCACACCTAACTACCCTGTAAGTTCATGAGAGTCTGAATATTCTGATTACTGCATTGATTTTGTTGTCCAGTATGGTAACCCCACCCACCTTGTCTTTGTTGATTGAGTGCCAATATTGGGCCCCTACCACTACAGAGTCCAATCAGTCCTGTTTTAGTTAGATGTCTTAATTCAGTGGTAGTTCCCACTGTCAAATCTGATTTCCATAAACTAGCAATCGCAGTAGTCTTTTAGGATGCTGGGTCTCCTGTCACCAATTCATTCCTCGCAGATTTGGGGGGATGAGACATGTATGGAGCAGAGACGAATAGTGTGCTGTCACCAGACAGGGAAAACAGTGGAAGCTGCATATAAGTGGGCACGTAAATTTATACAGGGATGTACATTTTCACTCAGTCACATTAAATTAAAAAAAAAAATGCATCCTCTGGGCACTCCACCTGTGTGTCTGTGGGCCTAATTCGATAAATCTACTCCAACATGTCAATTTCCCTGACTTTGAATACCTTCTATAGTATAGCAAGGCAGGTCTGGTACTTCAACTTGATTTAGTATGCCAAGCCAAATGCCATCGAGTCAGATCCGACTTGTGGCAACCCTAGCATAATAATGCATGCTTCAGGGAGCCAGCTAAATAAACTATTAGACCTTTTCCTAACTTCTCAAGCTGGAGCATTGAATGAATAATCTCTGCTTAGTGGGCTCTTTTCAATAAACTCACATTGATCAATTTTATGTTCCTTGCCCGTCGTCCCACACCAGTAATACTCATTCCCATACACATTACCCAAGTTTCTGTTTGTACATGAGTGTTAGGAAAGTAAAGTAGTTTATTTTGGAATGTAGCATGCCTCCTCCTGGTTCATACTTTATACTTCACCTTTTGGGGCTCACTGGGACATAAGTTGTAGATCTAGAAATAAAACTGGATGGTGGAAATACGTTCAGAGGACATTCAGGCACTTATTATAAGCCATCTGCATCAGGTGATTCCCCAGCCAATGACTCAGATACTGCCCTGTTGTGAGTCACAATACTCAACACTGATGTTGACCCACAAACTCTGGACTTGCCAGCTTCTACAATGATCCATTTTGTTGAGATAAATCTATCTCTCTCTCTCTGTATATATATGTGCATATACACATATATATATACATACATACCCATACATACATTTGTATGTATATGTATGTGTATACATACATATGTATGTATATGTATGTGTATACATACATATACTGCACTGGTTTTACATTTGTATGTATATGTATGTATATACATTTGTATGTATATGCATGTATATACATTTGTATGTATGTGTATGAATATACATACATATACTGCACTGGTTTTGCTTCTTAGAGAAACTCTGAATACAATATTAGGCCAATAGTCTGGACCGTCCAACAAAACCATGGCACTAGACAATTGATTCATGAAGCTGCAGGAGGTGATGAACCCGAGATCAGCAGGCAATACAGCAGGCTGCTGGCTCAAGTCCCAAAACCTGGGGATGAGATGATAATGAATCAGATTCAGGATCCTGAGTACGTAAAAGAGAGTGAGCTTTTCCAGTGTGTGTGTATTGGAAGCTCTAGTGGTGTAGTAGTTAAGAGCTACAGCTGCTAGCTAAAAGTCAGCAGCTTCAATTTACCAGGCACAGCTTGGAAACTCTACGAGGCAGTTCTACTCTCTCCTGGAGAGTTGCTATGAGTCAGAATCTACTTGACAGCAGTGGGTTTGGTGGGTTTAGTATATTGGATGCAGGCCACATCCCCTTGAAAACTTTATTTACAACTGATCAGCTGATCATATCAGATAACATTATAAAGTGATTTCTCTACAGCACAAAATGCAAAAGAACCAAATTATTATGTAACTGCCAAATCACAACATTATGTAACTGCTAAACTGCATCAATACATAATTACCAAATTACATCATGGTGTAACCACCAAATCATTAAGAATTATGGCCCAACCATGTTGACACACAGCCTTAACCAACATACCAACCTTAGAAGATTTGTTAGTATTAATTTGTCTTTCATACAAAGAAAAGAAATGTTAGAATAAGAGGTTTATCCTGTATTTGAAAACGGCAAATATGAGACATTATTTACTCCAAGCCTCTGTAAAACAAGCCAATCAAGACATGTAAAACATTTTTAGAAATTGAGCATAGAATAAATGATTTATAGTGTCAATTTATTGTAATAGCAGCTAGAAAATTTTAGGTGGGTTAATCCATAACTAGCACTGAGTTTTTGGACAACTCTCCTGTCTTCTTTGAGATTCACCATCTTCTGGAATGAACCACATGGTCTTTCCAAGCTTTAATGTTCTATTATCTCTCAGTAAAATGATTCCCGGAAGTGTTTTCAGCACTACATATAACCAGAAGCACTGACTTTTGGGTTTTTTGAAGAAAAGCAGAAAAAAATAAAATAAAATAAAAGACTATCACCGCAGCTGCTGATACTACTTAGGTACACTCAGACACCTCATTAAATAACTAATACATTTTGTTTTGTGACCTTGGTTGCCAGCCCCACAGTGTGTCAGCGTTCTCCCCTTCTTGATCTTGAGTTCCCTGTTACTGGCTTTCCTTTCTCCTGCTGCCATCTTTCCCTTCCCCTGGCCTGATATGTTCACTTAAGCTCACTCTGTTGTATAGGTCTGTCTGATCTTTGGCTGAAGGGTGAACTTCAGGAGTGACTTCAGTGCTGAGTTAAAGGACATCCAGTGGCCATACTCTTAGGGTTTCTCCAGTCTCTGTCAGACCAGTAAGTTTTTTAATTGTTTTGTTGTTTTGGTGACTTAGTATTCAATTCTACATTTTTCTCTAGCTCTGTCTGGGACCCTCTAGTGTAATCGCTGTCAGAGCAGGTGGTGTTAGCTGGGCACCAGCTAGTTACGCTGACTTCACTTTAGTGAATTAACACAGGGCCTAGCTGACAGAGAAAAAGATAAGAGAGAAGGGAAATGATACAGACAAATTAAAAGAAAAAAACAGCACTAAGGGAGCTGGCCTGTGGGTGCAACGCAGACCCAAGCAGTTGCAGCACAGCCTATCAAGGGGGTTGCAGTAAATGGGGCTAGATGAGTGGGAGATAGAAAATTAAAGAATAGGGACAGAGAGAAGATAAAAGAACAAAAAACTAGAGGAAAAAAATGGCACTGAGAGAGCTTACCAAGTGGGTATGTTGAAGACTGCTACTCTTACAGCACTAGCTAATCCACTGCTGTTGTCAGTTCTGATTTACTGTGATCTCTCATGCTGATCCTGAGACTAGAGCTGCCCCATGGGGTTTCCAAGGAGTGACTGGTAGATTTGTACTGCTGACCATTTGGTTAGCAGCTTAACCACTGAGCCAACAGGGAGGGCAATGTTATAGTAGAACTACCATTTTCTCTTTTCAGTGTTGTTTTTTTAAAAATGTATTTTGAAGCCCTGTCATTGAGTGCATAGATATTTCTTATGATTATGTCCTCAAGGCGGATTGTCCCTTTAATCATTAGTATAACGTCCTACCTTGTCTTTTATGGCAGATTTCATTTTAAAATCTATTTTATCTGAGATTAGTATTGCCATTCCTGCTCTTTTTTGGGGTGTTGTTTGCTTGATATGTTTTTTTCCATCCTTTGATCTTTAATATATACATGTCTTTGTTTCTAAGATACGCTTTTGTAGACAGCATACTGATGGGCTTGTTTTTTAATCCATTCTATCACTCTTTGTTTATGGGTGCATTTAAGCCATTTACATTCAGCATGATTGATAGGCGTGAGTTTATTGCTGTCATTTTGTAGTAGATTCTTTTGGGTGAGCAGCAAAGTTGATGTTTTCCTTGCTCCTCATACTCCCTGTACTGGATTCCTCTAGTTTGTGGATTTTTTTGTTTGTTTGTTTCTTTCTTACTTCACGTTGTAGATTTTGTGTTTACTGAGGCTTCCTGCTTTTCATTTTGCGGACTAGGTTTGTTAACTTCCCTTGTGGATACTTTGAAATTTGCCTCAGCTTCCTAAGTTTAAAAATTAATTTATACTTATTTGATATTCCTTTGACTTCCTTTCCATTTGAAAGTTCTATACCTATACTATTTATTTCCACATTTATTAATCTGACAATATTTTTATTTACAGATTGACCTCTCTGGTCCCCTGTTGTAAACTTTTTAGTTTTGTACTGTCCTTGAAAATGTATTACCTAGGTTTGTATATGACTGATGCTGTCCTGTTTCCTAATCTCATGTTTTTGTCAAATGTTGTTGGTTCTGTAACCAAGAATTCCCTTCAATAATTCTTTTAAGATGATTTGGTTTTTACATATTCCCTTAATTTCTGTTTATCTGAAAATGTCATATGTTCACCACTGTATGTGAGAGTTTTACAGGATATATTATTTTTTATTAGCACTCTTTTTTTAAGATTGTATGTGTGTCATCCCATTGTCTTCTTTTTTTCCTTTATTATGACCGAATGAAAATTTACACTGCCATATAAATTGCACGGCCACCTATATGCAGCTCCCACTGCTCTCCCTACCCAGTAACAGCACACACTTCCTCCCCACTTCATACCTGTCTTATCCTCCCAACAATCTCCTATCCCCTCCTCTCCACCCAATCCACTGCCTCCAGTAAAAGGTCAGCAGGATGACGTCCTGTAGATGTATAGAACCATAAAGTATGCACATGATATGGTCACTCTTGTGTCATTAAGTCTAATCCATTCCTGTCTGAAGAGTTGACCTCTATTATGATTTATGGACAGGGGCAGCATCAGGGCCAGGGGCCATGTTCCCAGGGGAACTCCGAGGACCCTGGACCATCAATTGCAGTCTTTTAGTGGAGATCTCAGGATGTGCCCCTTTTTATTCTTCTATTGCCAATGAGACTCAACTTTGCGAGCTCCATCACGGCTTTCATTGATGGTGTCACATGTCGATGTAGTCACCCTCTCAAGTGGGTCTCTGTGTCTCTGGGTTCTGTATCGCCCATGTCATTTTGGTCCTTGATGATCATCTGTTGCTGCTGAGTTGGGACCATTTGCTGTACCCTCAGATGGCAGCTTGTAAGACCCCAGATGCCACTCGTCAATGTGGGGTGCAGAGGGCTCTCTTAGCAAAATGCTAGTTGTGCCAGTTGTCTTCAATTTTGCCTGAGAGCATGGTCCCCAGACCCCAGCCCCAGCTACTTTGTCCTTGCAAAATTGGGTTAAGATGGGATTAGTAATCATGTTGTGCTGAACTCCAGTTAATACTGATTTTTTTTCTAATGTGTGCTGTCACAGATTTCACCCAACCAAGTTTCTATAAACTATCTAATCTAAATCCTCCCCCTGAGCCCTCCATCCCTCCTCCCCATGCAGCTGTCAAAGAGTCTTTTCTTCTATGCAAGAGTCTGTTTTTAAGTTCTTATTGTAGGGGTCTCGTACAGCACTTAGCTTTGGCATACAATATTTTTCCTTTTGTCACTGACTACTTTCACTCAGCATACTGTCCTCCAGTTGAAACCGGGTTATGTTTCCTAAAATCATCATTGTTCTTTATCGTTGCATAGTGTTCCATTGAGCATACATACATAGCATAGTTTACCTACCCATTCCTCTGTTGTTGGGCATCTGGGTTGATTCCATCTTTTTCCTGCCATACACATTCCTGTGCTTATATCAGATGATGTGAATGACCTTGATTCTATAGGATATATTCTGAGCAGTGGAATCACTGGGTCAAATGGTATATCTAGATCCAACTTTTTAAGGAAGTGCCAGAGTGCTTTCCAAAGAGGTCACACCATTTTGCAATCCCACCAACAGTGTAGGAGGGTTCCATTTCCTCCACAGCCTCTCCAGCATTTGTTGTTTTACATTTTTTGGGTCATGGCCAGTCTTGTTGGGGTGAGATGGTATCTCACCGTAGTTTTGATTTGAATTTCTTTGAGAACTAATGATCGTGAGCATGTCCACGTGTGTTTTTTTGGCTGCCTGGATCTCCTCTTTAGAGAAGTGTCTGTCTATCTCCTTTGCCTATCGCTTAAGTGGATGATTTATCTTTTTCTTATTGATATTCTGTAGTACCTGATAGATTATGGAGACCAGGCTTCAGTCTGACATGTAGTTGCCAAATCTTGCTTCCCATTCTGTAGGTAGCTTTTTAATTCTATTAATAAAGTCTCTGGATGAGCAAAAGTGATTGATTCTTAGTGGTTACCGTTTATCTATTTTCTCTTCTGTCGTTTGTGGTTTGTTTGACAGATTTTGAAGTCTGTCTATGTTGTGTATTAAAACTTCTATTGTTGTTTCTACTTTTTCTTGGGTGAGCTTTATCATTTTAGATTTGATATTTAGGTCTTTTATCCAGTTTGAGTTGTTTTTTGTGTAAGGTGTAAGATATGGGTCTTGGTTCAATTTTTTGCAGACGGATATCCAATTTTGCCAGCACCATTTGTTGAAGAGACTGTTTTTACCCCAATTTAATGTCTTAGGGCCTTTGTCGAATATCAGCTGTTCATAGGAAGATGGAGGCTTCTCCGGGGTCTCGGTACTGTTCCATTGATCTCTCAGTCTCTTTTTGTACCAGTCCCAGGCTGTTTTGACTACTGTGGCACTGTAATAGGTTCTAAAGCCGGGTAGTGAGAGACCTCCCAGTATGTTCTTCTTCAGTAGTACTTTATTTATCTGGGGCATCTTCCCACACCAAACAAAGTTGGCAATTTGTTTCTCTATTTTGTTAAAAAATGTCACTGGAATTTGTACTGGGATTGTATTATATAAGTAGATTGCTTTGGGTAAAACAGGTATTTTCACAATGTTATGTCTTCCTATCCATGAGCAGGATGGGTTTCTCCATTTATGTAAGTCTCTCTTAGTTTCTTATTGTCAGGACTTGTACCTCTGTACCTCTGTCTATTATTTCTCTAGTTAGATTTATTCCTAGGTACTTTATCTTCTTAGGGGCTATAGTAAATGGTATTGATTTGGTGATTTCTTCATCAACAATCTTGTTGTTGGTATAAAGGAATCCTACTGATGTACTTACATTTATCTTGTATCCTGATACTTTGCTGAACTCTTCTATCAGTTCAATTAGTTTATTTATGGATTGTTTAGGATTCATTCCGTACACAATCATATCATTTACAGATAGGGGAATTTTTACTTCTTCTTTGCTGATGCAGATGCCCTTTATTTCTTGGTCTTGTCTAATTGCTCTGGCTAGAACTTCTAGTACAACACTGCATAGGAGAGATGAGAGTAGGCATCCTTGTCTAGTTCCCGTTCTCAAGGGAGATTGTTTCAGTCTCTCTCCATTCAGGATGATGTAAGCAGTTGGATTTGTACAAATGGCCCTGATTGCGTTGAGGAAATTGTCATCTATTCCCATTTTGCTGAGAGTTTTTAGCATGAATGAGTGTTGGACTTTATGAAATGCCTTTTCTGCATCAGTAGACAAAATCAGGTGATCCTTGTCTTTTGTGTTATCAATGTAGTTGATCACATTAATTGTTTTTCTGATGTTGAACCAGCCTCGCATCCCTGGTACAAATCCAACTTGGTCATGATGGATTATTTTTTGGTATGTTGTAGCGTTCTACTGGCAAGAATTTTGTTGAAGATTTTTGCACGTAGATTAATGAGTGAAGTCAGTCTGTAGTTCTCTTCTTTTGTTGAGTTTTTCCCTGACTTTGGTACAAGGGTTATGCTGGCTTCATAGAATGAAATTAGGAGTATTCCGTCACTTTCTATGCCATGAAATGGTCTCAGCATTATTGGAGACAACTCTTCTCTAAAAGCTTGGTAGAATTGGGCAGTGAAGCCATCTGGACCCAAGTTTTTTTTCTGGCTGGTAGTTTTTGGACGACTTTTTCAATCTCTTCCTTGGTGATGGGTTTATTAAGTTGTTCTGCTTCACCTTGTGATAATTTGGGTAGGTGATATGAATCAAGACATTTGTCCATTTCCTCTAGGTTTTCAAATGTATTAGAGTACAGTCTTTCATAGCATTCTATTATGATGTTTTTTATTTCTGTTGGATCTGTTATGACAACTCTCCTCTCATTTATTATTTGGGTTGTTGGTTTCCTTTCCTGTTTTTCTTTAGCAAGTTTAGCCAATCGTTTGTCAGTTCAGTTGATCTTTTCAAAAAACCAGCTTTTGGTCTTCTCAATTTTTTCAATTGTTCTTCTATTCTCTATTTCATTTAGTTCTGCTCTCATCTTTATGATCTGTTTTCTTCTGGTGCCTGATGGGTTCCTCTGTTGATCTCTCCCTACTAGTTCAAGCTGTAAGTTTAGTTCTTTGTTTTGGTTTCTTTCTTCCTTCCAGATGTGTGCATTTATGGAGATAAACTGACCTCTGAGCACTGCTTTGGCTGTATCCCAGAGGTTCTGACAGAAAGTGTTTTCATTCTCATTGGAGTCCATGAATTTCTTTATTTCATCCTTGATTTCTTCTATAACCAATGGCTTTTCAAGCAAGATGCTGTTCAGTTTCCATGATATTCCCCTTCTGTCTATGTTTTTCCTGCTATTAATTTCAACTTTTATGATTTTACAATCTAAGAAGATGCTTTGCATTAATTCAATGATATGGATTCTGTTGAGAATTGCATTTTGTCCTAACACACGGTAAATTCTGGAGAACCTTCCATGTGCACTGGAGAAGAAAGTGTAGTTGTCTGCAGACAGACAGAAAGTTCTGCATATGTCAGTGAGGTCTAGTTGGCTAATTGTGGCGATAAGGTCTTCTGTGTCTTTACTGAGCTTTCTTCTAGACAATCTGTCCAATACTGAAAGTGGAGTGTTGAAGTCTCCCACTGTTACTGTGGAGTGATGTGTCTCATTTTGGAGTGTAGTCAGTGTGTCTTCAATGTATTTAGGTGCTCTAAGATTAGGAGCATAAATATTTAATTGTTAAGTCCTGCTTGTGTATTGAACCTTTCAACAATAGTGTCCATCCTTGTCCATGATGCTGAATTTTACATTCAAATTTATTTCATCTGGGATTAGAATTGCCACACTTGCTCTTCTTTGTGTGTTGTTAGCTTGATATATATTCTTCCATTCTTTAATTTTCAGTTTGTTCGTATCTTTATGTCTAAATTGAGTTTCTTGTAGCCAGCATATGGATGGGTTGTGTCTTTTGATCCAAGATGTCACTTGATGAGTTTTTACTGGAGTGTTGAGTCCATTCACATTCAATGTAATTATTGATCAGTATATGTTTAGTGATGTCATTGTGATATGTTTATTTTTGTGTTGATGTTTCCTCTGTCATTCTTATTAATCTGTCCTGGGACATTCTTCTTTGTGAGTTCATTTTTCACCTTTTTCAGTGTTGGTTTTGTAGTTGTTGAGACTCCTGATTACATTTCTTGTTTTTATATGTTGCATCTTTATTGTGCTTTATGGCTGCCCCTATGAACCATCTTACTAAACTATGTATAAACCCAATTTTAATTACTACCAGTCTTATTAACTTCCTCTCCATTTTGAAGGATTACAACAACTGTAGTACAGCCCTCTTTTTAATATGACAACATCATGGTTGTCATGATATGATCACTGGATCATTTCTTTTACTATTATAGCTTTGATTGAGTTCGGAGTCTTCCCTAACTGAGTAGGTTTCTGGTCATGTGTTCTGTATATTCTCCGAAAATACAAATTTAGTGGTTTTGCTCTTCAAAGCCAAGAGATTTTTTTGGTATTTCTTGTAGCTTTGGTTTGGATTTTACAAAGTCTCTGAGTTTCTGTTTATCTGTGAATGTCTTAATTTCATTTTCATATTTGAAAGATAGTTTTGCAGGATACATAATTCTTGGTTGCAAGTTCTTATCCTTCAAGGCTTTGAATGTGTCATGTCACTGTCTCTATGCCAGCATTGTGTCTGCCGAAAAATCCAATGATAGCTTACAAGGTTCCCTCTGAATGTTAGCTTTGCTTTGAGTCTTGCTGCTTTTAAGAGTTTTTGTTTCTGTTTCATTTTGTTAAGTTTGATTATAATACGTCTTGGAGTCTTTCTTTTGAGATCTATATTGAGTGGTGTTTGATATGCATCTTGGATATCTATATTCTCTTCTTTCGTAATTTCTGGGAAGTTTTCTGTCAGCAGCTCAGCAACAATACTCTGTGTTCCAAGGTGTCTCACCCTGTTCAGGAACTCCAATTAGTCATAGATTGTTCCTCTTAGTAGAGTCCCATATGCTTCTTAAGACTTCTTCATTTTTCTTGTTTCTTTTCTATGATTCCTTCTCATAGGTGCTGGAGTCAGTAGCTCTGTCTTCCCAGTCAGAAGGTCTATTTTCCATTTGTTCCATTCTGTTTTCTTGGCTTTGAATTGAAGTTTCTATCACTTTGATTTTGTCCTTGATCTGTTGGGTTTCAGAGTACTGGTATTCCATCAGATCAAACAGCTTGCTTAGTTTCTCATTTTGCTCTGCTGCATTTTGCATAAGGATTAGGAAGGCTCTCTATATAACCCTTTTGTATTCACCTTCTGATAGTTTCATAAAGGTTTCTTTCCCTGGAAAGGTCTTTGATGCTTTCTTTTGGGGGTCTTCTGAAGCCATGGGTCATTCCTTAGTTACAATTTTATCCAGAGTTTGTTGCTTTTGGGGCACCATGTGAGTCAACAGAGGCTGGGAGAGACGCTGTCAGGATGGGCTGCAGTTGTTATTCTAGGCCACCTTAAAATGAAAGGTAAAAGGTATCTGACAACTTCCAAAGTCAGTCAGGTTTTCAGGTGTACAGTTCCCTCTTCCCAGCTGGCAAAGTGAGCACCTCTATATCCAACTCCATATGTTGTAAACTAGTTTAGAATACAGAAAGTCTACTTCCCTGCTGGCCTCTGTAGTCAGGCCCCAGCCATAGGTGACACTATGTAGAATATTGCTTTTCTGCCAGAAAAGCAGTCTCCTCTGGGCAGGCACTGCCTTCCAGCCTAGTAATTCGGTCAAGCCGAGGCCTCTATATGGGTATATCCACCTCGCAGTGGAACAAGATGGCTTTGCGCACAAGCCCCTCACCTGGCTTGGTACAGGCTACTCAATGACAGAGGCCAAACGTGCCAAGATGCACAAAGCCCAAAGACAGGATCACCAAATGGCAATTTTGCCTGCTGATCCCACCAGCAGTGCATCCAAGATTAACTGCTAACCAAGTCCCAGCTCCCCTCCGCTGGGTAAGACAGAAAAAAAAAAGTTAAAATGGCAAGTTACGTTTCGTCTACAAAAGTGAGCACTCATCAAGCGTAGGGGTCAGCAAAAGAGAAGAAGTTTTCTGTTTGTTAGTATGAAGTTCAAATTAACAGCCCTATGCCGTGTCCTAGGGCTCACTAGATGTCCAGAGGTTCTATTTAATTATCAGTTCAGGTCTTGGTTTCCGGAGGGATTTAGGGAGACATGTGTTTAGTCCTCCATTTTGCTCCCCCATTGTCTTCTTACTGCATGGTTTCTGCCAAATAATGAGAGCTTAGTCTTACTGTTTTCCCTTTGTATGTGACTTTTCATTTTTCTTGAACTGCTCTCAGAATTATTTCTTTGTCTTGGGTTTTAGCAAGTGTGATTAGAACACGTCCTGGTGATTTTCTTTCGAAATCTACCCCATACGGAGTTCTCTGAGCTTTTGGGGTGATCAGTTTTTCACCTTAAATGATCTCTGTTTCCTATTTTTACCCCCTTCAATTGCAGACAAAGTTTTACTTTTGATTCTATTGCACATCTTTCTCGTGGTTTCTTCATTTTTGTGTATTTTTTTGCTGATTTTTCCTGAAACAAAGCGGTAGATAAGAATTTGTCTTCAGTTTCACTCACCCTGTCTCCAGTGTTTCAAATTTGCTCCTAAACAATCTATTGTGTTATTCATTTCTGAAATCTTGTTTATCTTTTGGATTTCTAATTGCTGCTTTTGTATGATTTCTGGTTTTTTGTTCATGTTGATATTTTGCTACTGTATTATTTTTCTAAAATTTTCTATTGCTTTTGAATTCTTTATCAGGTAGTTTCAGTGCATTTGTTCCACCAGAAGGTCATCTGGTCCCTTTCTGGCCAATTTGTCCTGCTTTCATAACATTTTGATATTGTCTGCTATCTTCAGGACATTGAGGAATTACTTTCTTCTTTTATTAATTGCAGATATGTTTGTTTTGCCCTGATTTGGGGTTTTGTTTGGGGGGGTTGTTGTTGCTGTTGCTGCTGCTGCTGCTGTTATTCTGTCTGGGCTTGTGGGTCCGACATGCTTTGTCGAGTGCTCTTCTGTGAGAGTGATAACTTCTCATCACTTTGTCTAGTGGGAAGAATCAGTTTCTCAGCTATGGCACAGCAGGGTAGTCCCAGCATGTGGGGAAGAGTGGTGATTAGATGTTTGTAGCATGTACTGGGACTGATAGTGTGGATCCTGGTGGTCTGTGCCAGTGCTACTCAGGGGCACAGCTCTTGGTGCTTGATGAAAATAGGTGGGAGGGAAAGAAGAGGATGCATTGTGCGGATCAAAGTAGGTGACAGAAATAAGAGAGAGAAATAAAAGTAAATAAAAGGGCAGCATGATAGAATTCGGTGGTTGGAGATAGGTAGACCCAGCAAGACCATATGTGGCTGCTCTGTTGTTCAGTGAAGCTCACCCTGTCAAGAAATCATGTGGGTGGTGCACTGAGCTAGATGGTTAAGAGAGAGGAAAGGAAAGAAGGAAAAAGGAGAGAAGAAACAAAAATAACAACTAAATAAAGAGAGTGCTGTGGGAATGAGATGTTGAAGGTGGGGCACAACTGGGATGGCAATGAGCTGCTGTGTCTCTAGCCAGGCAACATGGCACAGCCCATTAGGGAGGGACATAGGCAGTATAAGGCCTAGATGGGAGGTAGAAGGAAAAGCAGAAAGGGAAAGATAAAGAAAAAATTTAAATATGTGTCTAGGGGAACAAGCCTGTGGGTGCAGTGCAGACCCAGGGAAGCTGTCTACTAGACACTGTCTAGCCACATGGTACAGCACAGTCTACTGGAAAGGGAGTAGCACATGGGGCTAGGCAGGTGGAACAAAGGAAATGAAGCAAGGGAGAGAAAGTGAAAGATAAGAAATAACCCCACCTCATCCCCCCATGAAAAGAGAGAGGGAAAAAAATGGCACTCAGGGAGCCTGTGGTAGGGTGGAGTGTACCCAGGGAAACTGTGTGATGGTAGCTGTCTAGCCAGATGGTGTAGCACAGCCCCTAAAGAAGAAGTGCTGATGGCACATACAATTAGGTAGACAGGAGAACAGAAAGGAGAGAGAAAAGGACCCTGTCCCCCCCAAATGGCACTGTAGGAGCTAACCAGTAGAAGCAGGGCAGATACCAGTGGCAGAGATTTGGTGTCTCTCAGGCCTGGCAAACATGGCTTGTCAGAAAGCAGTAGAGGCCTTGAAAAGGAAGAAAGGATGTGGGACTGATAAGCGTATAACCATAGCAACCAGGTGCTCTGTCTGCTGCTGGGAACCCCATGAAATTGCCTTCTGGTACTACCGGTCTGCCCTTCCTAGTGGGTAATGTCTAAACAAGTGAATCCAGTCCACATTTGCTAATAGGGGAACTCAAGTCTATAGCTCTTCTCATTTCCTTTTCTCTGTCAATGTCTTATTCCATTCAGTGCTTGATGGAGCTTTTTTCTGATGTGGATGCCCTTTATTTCTTTGTCTTGTCTAATTGCTCTGGCCAGAACTCCTAGTACAATGTTGAAGGGAAGTAATGAGATTGGGCATCCTTGTCTAATTCCCGTTCTCAAGGGGAGTTCTTTCAGTCTCTCTCCATTCAGCATGATGTAGGTAGTTGGCTTTGCATAGACGCCCTTTACTGCGTTGAGGAATTTGCCTTCTGCTGAGAGTTTTAAGCATGAATCGTGTTGGATTTTGTTGAATGCCTTTTCTGTAACAGTTGACAGAATCAGGTGATTCTTATTCTTTGTGTTATTAATGTGGTTGATCACATTGATTGTTTTTCTGTTGCTGAACAAGCCTTGCATCCTTGGTATGAATCCAGCCAACTTGGTCATGATGAATTACTTTTTGATATGCTGTTCAGTTCTATTGGCAAGGATTTTGTTGAAGATTTCTGCATCTAGGTTCATGAGTGACATTGGTCTGTACTTTTCCTTTTTTGTAGGATTTTTCCCTGGCTTTACTATCAAGATCATGCTGAAATATGCTATGAAATAGTCTTAGTAGTAATGGAGTTAACTCTTCCTTAAAAGTTTGGTAGAATTCTGCAGTGAAGTCATCTGGGCAAGGGATTCTTATGGTTGGTAGCTTTTTGATGACTTTTTCTATTTCTTCCTTTGTGCTGGGTTAAGTTTTTTGACTTCTTGTGATAATTTTGGTAGGTGATAGGAATCTAGAAATTTATCCATTTTCTCTAGGTTCTCAAATCTGTTAGAGTACAGTTTCTCATGCTATTCTGTTATGACATTTTTTATTTCAGCTAGGTCTGTTGTGACATCTCCCATCTCATTTCTTATTCAGGTCATTTGTTTCCTCTCCTGTTTTTCTTTTGTAAGTTTAGCTAAGGGCTTGTCATTTTTTGTTAATCTTTTTAAAAAGTAGCTTTGGGTCTTATTAAGTTTTTCAGTTGTTCTTTTATCCTGTAATGCATTTAGTTCTGCTCTAATATTTATGATCTGTTTTCTTCTGGAGACTGAGGGACTCCTCTGTTGCTGTCTTTCTACTTGTTCAAGCTGTAGAGTTAATTCTTTGGTTTGAGTGCTTTCTTCCTTCCAGATGTGTTCTGAGAAGATGCTTTGTAATAATTCAATGGTTTGGATTTTGTTGAAATTTGCTTTATGTCCTAATACATGGTCTAGTCTGGTAAATGTTTCATGTGCGTTTGAGAAGGTGTACTTATCTGCTGATGGATAAGAAGTTCTGTATATGTCAATGAGGTCTAGTTAGTTCATTGTTGCACTAAGATCTATCTTTACTCAGCTTTATTCTGAATGATCTGTCCATTACTGAAAGTGGAGATTTGAAGTCTCCATCTATTATTGTGGAGTGATCTATTACATTTTTTAACATAGTCAGTGTTTGTTTGATGTATTTAGAAGCTCTGGTACTGGGCGCATAAGTATTTAATATTGTTAAGTCCTGCATGTATGAACCTTTCAGCAATACATAATGACCATCTTTATCCATGATGATGGATCTTACATTAAACTATTTTATCTGAGATTAATATTGCCACACCTGCTCTTCTTTGTATATTGTTAGCTTGTTATTTATTACTCCATCCTTTATTTTTCAGTTTGTTCCTATCTTTAAGTCTAAGGTGTGTTTCTTGTCAGCAACATATAGATGAGTTGTGTCTTTTGATCCAGGCTATTACTCAATGTCTCTTTATTGGAGTGTTCAGTCCATTTACATTCAGTGTAATTATTGAAAGGTATGTCTTTAGTGCTGTCGTTATGATGTATTTATTTTCGTGTTGGTGTTTTCTATGTTGTTCTTAGTATTCTGTTCTAGGCCATTCTTCATTATGGGTTCACTTTTCGTCTTTTTCATTGTAGGTTTTGCAGTTGTTGAGATTCCTGTATTGCATTTCTTGTTTTGATATGCTGCATTGTTATTGAGCTTTTTGGCTACCCCTAAGATCTCCCTTAATATCAAAGTTTAAACCCAGTTTTAACTGCTGTATATCTTTTTAACTTCCACTCCACCTGAAAGGACTATAATTACTGTAGTATATCCTTCTTTTTAATGCTACAAAGTTGTAGTTTTCATGATATGATCAGTGGTTCCCTTCTGTAACTTCAATTGAGTTTTGTGCCTTGCCTGAGTAGGTATCTGGATGCTGTGTCCTGTATTGCCTCCTTAAATATGCACTTACCAAGCCATAGTGATTTTGTTTTCTAAGCTAAGAGCTTCTTTCAGTATTTCTTGTAGTTTGGATTTTGTTTTCACAGTCTCTAAGCTTCTGTTTATCTGCAAATGTCTTAGTTTCATCTTCATATTTGACAGATAGTTTTGCAGGATATATAATTCTTGGTTGGAAGTTTTTCTCCTTCAAGGCTTTCAATGTGCCATTCCACTACCTTTTTGCCAACATTGTTTCTGTCAAGAAGTCAGACAAAAACCTATAGGGTTTCTCTCTAAATGTTAACTTTGCTTTGAGCCTCACTGCCTTTAGGAGAATCTGTTTATGTTTCATTTTATTAAGTTTGATTATAATATGTATTAGTGTGACTTTCTTTTGGGGTCTAGTTTTTGTGGCATTCCATACACATTTTAGATATCTATGTTTTCTTCCTTCACAATTTCAGGGAAGTTTTCTGTCAGCAACTCAACAACAATACTCTCTGTGTTTCGAACTATCCCTGCCTGTTCAGGAACTCCAATTAATTGTAGATTATTCCTCTTAATAGAATCCCACATGCTTCTTAATGATTCTGCATTTTGTTTTTATTTCTTTTCTGATTTCTCCTCATAAATGCTGATGTCAGTTGTTCTGTCTTCAAGGTCACTAAGTCTGACTTTCATTTCCTCAATTCTGCTCTTTTGGCTTTGAATTAAGTTGTCTAATTATGTAATTTCATTATTGACCTTCTGGATTTCAGATCATTGACGTTCCATCAGTTCAAATAGCTTGACTGATTTTCATTTTGCTCTGCTGCATTTTGTTTAATCTCTAGAAGGTTTCAATATATAATTCTTTAGTACTTGACCTCAGATAGTTTCAGAAAGCCTTCTTCAACTGGGAATTATTTTGATTCTTTATTTTGGGAGTTTTCCAGAGCCATGATGGGCTGTTTCTTTAAATGGGTAGAGATGGATTGTTGCCTCTAGGCCATGTATAGGCTGTTTAGATTCTCCAGTGTTACCACAACAGGAGCTGAGGCATAGTTCTGAGAGGGCAGCTGGTCACCAGCCACCTCTGTGTACTCTAGTGACTGGCCCCAGTGGACTGTCTGGAGTGGCAGCCTCTATAGGCTCCTATCTGGCAAAGATGGCTGAGGAACTGTCAACTGACCCTACAATGTGGGTCAGTAAAGTTTGGAAGAGATGGTTCCAAGCCACTCAGCAGTTATTTCTCCAGGCAATCTTATTTTAAAAATTTAGGAACTATCCAACAGCTGTCAAAAATCAATCAGGCAGTGAGGTGTGGCAGGCCCCACCTTCTGGCTGACAATGAAAGCACCTCTTCAGCTACCCACAGATGATATGACATAGTTCAAAGTAGGAAGAGGTTATGGCCTTGCTGCCATCTGTAGGCAGGCCCAATCTGTAAGGTAACACTATGTTAAACACAGTCTTTCTGCTGGAAAAGCACTTTCCCGACTGTCACTGCTTCTCAGCTTGGGAACTATTTCCTGATGAGGCCTCTGGTTGGGTGACTCTGCTTCCCAGCTGATGAAGATGGCATCCTGGCCAAACTGCCTTTCCTGCAGTGACACAGCAGAATCTATAACAGAGCTCAGAAAAGAGGCAGATGGTGGGCAGTGGTGCCCTCAGCAGTCAGGAGCTGGGCTCTCAATATGTGGCTATGCCATACACTGTCTCTCTGTTGTGCTGTATGTTCTTTACTTCAGTTCAGCACATTTGCTGGTTCATGCCATCCCCTGCCTTCTGGATAAGAAAAACAAAAGAAAGAAAGAAATGTCAGTACCTGCCCCCAAGAGGCGAGTCAGCACAGGCAGGGTTTGGTGTGCTCTGCCTTGTCAGAGAGAGATAGTTTTCTGTTTAGTGGCATGTAGTCCGATCTGACAACATTATGGCATATTCTAGGGCTCCCTAAGTGTCCAGAGTTTTCTGTCCAATTTCAATCCAGGGCTTAGTTTTCATAAGCAAGTGAGGAAACATGTGTCTAGTCCACCATCTTGGATCCACCCTCCCTTTGTGGAGTTTTTTATTCCTTCATTTGGTTCCTAGATTCCACAACTGATGTTTTTCTCTGTTTTACTAAGATCTTCAGGTCTTTGCTGTAGAGGGACAACATGGTGCCTCTGACTGTAGTGACACGTTTCTACATTCTTAAATATTTATTGAAAACATGAGAAAGAAACTTTCTAAAATGTACCCTCTCTTTCCTCTAAATCCAATTTGAAGTCTCATTTCCCTGTTTGTAAATGAACTGGTGCTACTGGATCCAGTTCTAAGAGACAGAAGATTAATCTTCCCATAGCCAGTATCATTCCCCAATTAGAACACGTGTTCCTTTAAAAAACTAATAAACTCAATGGAATGATAATTTCCAATTTTGCTTACATCTGAATGGTAATTTCTGAGTCTTTCCAAATGTGAGAAGTAATAGAATAAACCTGATGGCATAATGGGTTAAGTGCTACATCTGCTAACAGAAAGGTATGCAGTTCAAATCCACCAAGTGCTCCTTGGAAATTCTATGGGGCAGTTCTACCCTGACCTATAGGGTTGCCAGGGGTCAGACACAACTCAGTGGCAGTGGGGTGCTGGAAGTATTTTTCTTTCTATGACAAATAAAGTGAATGTTGCTGTAGGCTGTATCCTTGGGTGTCATAATTCACTCTTATCTGTTCCATATAAATATTCATGGACATCTCTGGACCTTGTAAAATAACACTTTTGATCAATTTTTTGGCCTTTCTCTTTGCTTGGTTTGTTTACCCTAAATATAGCTACCTGATTTTAAGTGCTTATTTTGTTACTGTTATGTTTTTTGTGTACTTGTTTAAAAAATAAAAAAAGGAAACTGTGGTGGCATAGTGGTTAAAAGCTACATTTGCTAACCAAAAAGTTGGCAGTTCAAATCCACCAGGTGCTCTTTGGCATCCCTATGGGGCAGTTCTACCCTGCCCTATAGGGTCACTATGAGTCAGCATTGACTTGACAGCACTTGTTTTGGGGTTTTGTTTAAAAAAAACCTAAAGATTAATTAAAATGCTTATTCTTGTATTTCTTCAGTCAGGCCTGGACCAGCTATATACCTGGAGGGGTATTCTCCACTAGGGTTCCATTGTAATTGAAATAAAAAGAGGCTTTATTTCACCAACCTGGTTAGTAAATAAGCGTTTTCAAAAGGAGGTAAGAGATTGGGCCATACAATAAATAATATCACCTGTGAGTACTGTGTTTCTCAAAATAATCTTTTAGATGAAACCAAATAGTAAACATTTACCTTAGACCAAAGACAAGAAGGAAAGCAAGGACAGGCGAGCTAGACCAATGTAAACCTACAACCAAAATAGAAACAACAAGAATAGTGATATATTTTGACAAATGAAAGCAAAGCCACTGAACAGTATCTACAGAAATTGTTATATAAGAAATTAATTTCCGGTGTAAAGTTTCATAAAAAATGAAATAATAATAATAAATATATATATATAAAGAGTAAGTTAAGAAACCTGAGTAATTTTTCAGGATCACATTAATCAGTGTAGAATAATTTTCGTTGATAATTTGTTCTTTGCATCCCAGTATGGTCCTGTGACTAGTTAGAAGTCTACATAGTTAGATTGTGGGAAGACAGCTAAATTCCCTGCCACAAATTTTCTCCATTAACAGTAGGGTTAAGTATCAGGGACTGTGTGTGTATGTGTGTCTTATATTCATTTAATGATTTACTGTCAGGAATGTGAATTAACCAATTATAACCCAAGTATCAATATAGATGAATAACACAAAAGAAGTCAGGCACAACAGAGTCCAAATGCAAATTCTATCTACAGGCACTTCAAAACCAAGCAAAACTCATAGAAATCAAAAGGGCACTTTTTAAGAACTAAAAGGAAGCATGATGAAGGCTTCTGGGAGCTAGTAACAGTCTATTACTTGATGTGAGTTCTAATTATACAGGTATGCTCAGTGGTTTAAGTTGCTGTGTGGTGCAAACAAGTTTATGATCAGCTACCACTAATCTAAAGGTTGGTGGTTTCAACCTACACAGCAGTGCCATGTAAGAAAGTCCTGATGATCTGCTTCTGTAAAGATTACTGCCAAGAAAATGCTATGAGGCATTTCTACTTTGTAAGACATGGGGTTGCTATGTGTTGCAATCAACAGTAATGGGTTGAGTTTTGGTTTGGTTAGTTTTTAAATAATTCATTGAACAGTATACCTTCTTTTGTGTACCACATTGTTTTGTTCACCAAAACCAGACATATGCATAGGATTTTTTTATGGATTGTTCTTTGAAAAATAATTGAAAATAAGTCAAGTGCTGGTCTGTTGAATGATGACAGATCAATTATTGTATATCCACATTATGAATATTATGCAGCCATGGGCAAATTAGTTCTTTATCAAATAGTTCTAAATTATTCTCATGAGATGTTCTCGAGTAAGAAAATAGAAATGAATAAACATATATAATATCTTATTTTGTTACTCAAACAAGAACAAAAAGTATACATTGTATGTTAAACATTTGATCCTGAGAACAACACTATTGTATGGATAGGATTATTATTACTGTTCTGCAGATAAACAAATGAAGGCAAAAAAGATTACTTAATTGACTCACTCAGGTCACAATGTTGATGTATAGTGAAATATCTTGGCTTTATAAATTCCTTCCATTTGAACATACCACCATCTAGAGAAATCCTTTTCATAAATATTAAGACCTTAATCAAAACTCTTTTAAGATAGATATTCTACAAGGTAAAAAAGCCAGCTAATAATACTAACATCTAGTTAATGTTTAGGAGTCTGTGTGGTGCAGTGGTTAAATTATTTTGCTGTTAGACAACAATTCAGAGGTTCAAACTCACCAACTGCTCCTTAGGTAAGAGAAATGGCAGTCTACTTCTTTTCACAAGATTAACAATAGCTCGTATCTGCAGAGTGTTATCACACACCAGGCAGAGATCTAAGCTATTTACTTATCTTTCCACTAAGTGGACAATTTTTATTTATTCATTCTAGTTCTTTAAACAGCTCTTCAAGGTAGGCAATACTATCCCCATGTGACAGATAAGGAGGAGCCCACAGATGGTGCAGTTAACAGTCACAGTTGCTAACTGAAAGTTTGGTACTTTGAGACCCTTCACAGATGCCTCAGATGAAATGCCTAGTGATCTAATTCTGTACAATCATCTACTGAAAACCCTATAGAGAAAGGATCATAACACAATACTATGAAAAATTATATTCCAACAAATTTGAAAACTTAGACAAAATGGTCAAATTTTTAGAAGCATACTACCTACCTAAACTAACACAAACTGAGGTTTAAAAAAATCTGAGCAGACTCACAGCAAAAGAAGGAATTGAAGTAGTCATAAAGGAAAAAAAAAATCCCAGACAGTTTCTCTAGAGAATTCTACCAAACATTCAGAGAAGAACTGATACCAATGCTATTCAAACCATTCCCAAATGTACAAAAGGAAGGAATACTCCTGAATTCATTGAACGAAGTCAGCATAATCCTGGTCTGAAGCCAGGCAAAGACAATTAAACAAATATTAAAAATTATGCTCCAATATCCTCCATGAATACGCATGTAAAAATTCTCAACAAAATTCTAGCCAATAAAATTGAACAGTACACTCCAAAAAATAATACATCACGACCAAGTGAGAGTCATACAAGGTATGCAAGGATGGTTCAACATTAGAAAATCAATCAACATAATACGCTGCATAAATAAAACAAAGGAAAATATTCACATGATCCAACAGCTACTATTATTCTCAATAGAGACAGATGGAAAGCATCCCTTCCGAGAACAGGAAGCAGATAAGAATGCTCTTTATCACCACTCTCATTTAATATTGTTCTGGAAGTCCTAGCTACCTCAATAAAGGAAGAAATGGAAATAAAGTACATCTAAATTGTTAAGGAAAATGTAGAACTATCTTTATTTGCAGATGACATGTCCTTGTACATAGAATATTCCTGAGATTCCACAGGAAAACTCCTTTAACTAACAGAAGGATTCAGCAATATAGTGGGGTACAAGATAAACACACAAAAATCATTTGGATTCCTCTACACTAAGAGAAGTTTGAGAGCAAAATCAGGAAAATAATACTGTTTATAATAGTTTCCCCAGAAGATAAAATACTTTCTAATAAATATAACCAGGGGTACAAAAGACCTATACAAATAAAACTACAAAACACTAGTATGAGAAACCAAGAGACACCTATGTAAATGGAAAACCATTCCAGGTTCATGGATAGAGAGACACAGCATTGTGAAAATATCAGCACTACCCAAAGCAGTCTACAAACATGATGTAACCCTGATCCAGATTCCAACAACATTCTTTATTGAGATGAAAAACAAATCACCAACTTTATATGGAAGAGAAAGAATTTCTGGATAAGGAAAGCATTACTGAAGAAGTGCAAAGGAGACCTCACATTCACCAATCTCAGAATCAACTGTACAGTCATGGTAGAACAAAACAGCCTGTTACTGGTATGACAACAGACACATACACAAATGGAAAAGAGTTCAGAATGCATTAAGTACAGAGACATGTATTTGGCAAAGGGTTGGAGTCCACAAAATGGAGCCCACTAAATGCTGCACCTAACCTGAGCTGACAACACACCTTCTTATCTATGGCATGCCTTCCAGTGACAAAGAAAAGGACATAGGTAATTTAGGAAGGGTGAATGGGCCCCCGTTTAGACATAAGTGGGTCCATCTCTTACCAGGCTAAGTGGGACACTTTAAGCCAATTCACCTCTAATTTGTTACTGCTGTTTGATATTTCATTTCCGTAAGAAATCTATTATTTACTGTTTACCTTCTATAAATAATAATTGAATTTCAATTGCCAACACTTTGTAAACTGTCTTTGTGTGTGTAATCCTACTGGATCAGATACAGAATCCTCATCTTACCTGTCTCGTGATTGTTTAGGATTTAAAGTACAACCTATGCACATATGTATACATTGCACATACTTGACCACTGATTAATCTGCTTCCAAGATCACTCAGCCAGGAAATATCCCACCCTAACTCCTTTGAAAGAGATGTGGAACTTTATTTTTCTGAATCAATGTCTTCAAAATTTAAAAAGGTAGTTATTTCCAGTGCTGGCTACTATATCCAGCCAAATGAACTATAAAATGAAATAAAGGCATTTTTGAATATGTCTCTAAAATTTTCTTCACATGCATTCTTTCTCAGGAAGCTACTACAGGATGTGTTCCACCAAAATTGCATATTAGACAAATAAAAAAAGCAAATATGGGCCATAGGAAACAAAAGTGGACTCTGTCCCTCTTCCTACCTTCATATGTAATAACTTCAAGAATGATAATTCTTATTTCTCTATTGCATACCAGTGCTGAGTGGATAAGAGAACTGTTGTGTTCCATGTGGCCATTTAGGAGCGCAAATTCTTTTCCCTTCTTTCTTTGATATGGAGCATTACCCTCAGTTCAACTCTGCTCTATAGGGTCGCTATGAGTGAGAATCGAATCCATGGCAAGGGATATTCTCCTCAGCCACATAGTCAAAGCTGGGCTGCAGCCATGTCACTTTTCTAACTCATATAAAGAGGAAAGAAAATCCAGAGAACATCTAGGTACAAGGATGAGAATGACATATGTTGCATCTGTTGCCTCCCCGTTACTCACAAGGCCACGTCTAGCTGTAAGGGACCGCTGGGAAATTTATTCTCCCGTGTTAGCCACATATCCAACTTGCTTATCATGTATGAGAGAAAGAATGTATCTTGGCCCATTTTGAGAGCACAAACAAATGCTTAAGACCACACATTCCAACAGTGATTACAAGAATGATACTCCAAAAAGATTAGATGACACCAGATGCAACTTAATGTGAAACATCACAAAGGGCACTAGTAAGAATACAGATGATACCACGTAAAACCAGGCTCTTGTCACCCCTTGTAACCATAAGATCGTTCTAGAAACTACCTTGGGAAGGAACAAAATTACAGGAAAGGAACCCAAATGACTACATTGCCTCAAATGACTGTAATTCAATAAAATGACATATTGATAATCCAATCATCCATCACTAAGCCTACCAACTTCTATCCTCCAGTAAGTTAGGGTCTAAGTAAGGGTATCAGGAAAACTTCAGATCAAATGCCAAGAAAAACAACCCCATTGATGGACATTTGGGAGCTTTCCAACTTACTATTGTTTTAAACAATGCTTCAATGAATATCCATGTATATGTCCAACTTGACGGCACTTGGCTGGCTGGTATGTGAGACACAGAGAGAGAGAGAGAGAGAGAGAGAGACTCGTATTTTTCTTGTGGATAACATCTTAAAAAATGGAGTCATTTGTTGAAGGGAATATTCTTCTTAAGATTTTTAATATACTTTATGATTCTCCCTCACTCTGGTAAAGAAAGTAAGGAAGTTTAGTAAAGTATATTGAAAATCTTTAAAAAAAAAAAAAAGTGAGAAGCCCCCAGTTGTCTGTCAGTGGAGGCATGCTTGTTGCTGTGATGCTGGAAGCTATGCCACTGGTATTGAGGTACCAGCAGGGTCACCTGCGGTAGACAGGTTTCAGCTGAGCTCCCAGACTAAATCGGACTAGAAAGAAGGGCCCACGAGTCTACTTCTGAAGATAATTAGGCAGGGAAAACTTTGTGAATGGCAGCAGAACATTGTCAGGTACAGTGCTAAAAAATGAGCCCCCAAGGTTGGAAGACACTCAGAAGACAACTGGGGAAGAGCTTCCCCTTCAAAGGAGAGGTATCCTTAATGTTATGGATGGAGTAAAGCCTTCAGGATCTTCATTTGCTGATGGGGCACAATTCAAAATGAGAAGAAGCAGTTGCAAACAACCATTAATAATCACAACATGCAATGTACAAAGTATTAATCTAGGAAAATTGTAGATGGTCAAAAGTGAAATGGAGTGCATAAATATAGATATCCTAGGCATTAGTGAGCTAATCTGGACCAGTGCTGGTCATTTTGAATCCAACAATTATGTGGCCTACTATGCTACAAATGAAAACTTGAAGAGGAACAACGTTGCATTCATCATCAAAAAGACCATTTCATAATCTGTCCTGAAGCACAGTGCTGTCAGTGGTAGGATAACATCCATACACCTATAGGGAAGGCAATTAAAATGGGCTTTACTCAAATTTACACACCAACCACTGAGGCCAGAGATGAAGAGACTGAAGATTTTTACCAGCTTCAGCAGTCTGACATTGATTGAACAAGCAATCAGGATGCACTGATAATTACTGGTGACTGGAATTCAAAAGTTGGAAACAAAGAAGAAAGATCAGTGACTGGAAAACAGCTTTGGTTATCAATATAATTCCAGAGATTGCATGATAGAATTTTTGAAGACTAGGGACTTCTTCATTACAAATACCTTTTTTAACCAACACAAACAGCGATTTTGCACATGGACCTCACCAGATGGAACCAAGTCAAGTACATCTGTGGAAAACCATAATGGAAAAGCTCCACATCAGCAATCAGCACAAGATCAGGTGCCAACTGAGACACTGATCATCAGTTGCTCACATGTAAATTCACATTGAAAATGAAGAAAACTAGAACAAATCCACAAAAGCCAAAGTATGACATTGAGTATATCCCTCCTGAGTTTAAAAACCATCTCAAAAATAGATGCTTAGAGGTCACTTTACAACTGCACACATCTGGAAAGAAGAAAGGGCTCAAATTAAAGAATTACAGCTTGAACAAATAGAAAGAGAGCAACAGAAGAATGCCTCAGACACCAGAAGAAAACAGATTATAAGGATTAGAGCAGAACTAAATGAATTTGAGAGTAGAAAAATAATCAAAAAAATTAACAAAACCAAAAGCTGGTTCTTTGAAAACGTCAACAAAATTGATAAACCATTGGCTAAACTTACAAAAGACAAACAGCAGAAGATACAAATAACCCAATTAAGAAATGAGATGGAAGTTGTTGCAACAGACTCAGCTAAAATAAAAAATATCATACCAGAATACCATGAAAGGCTGTACTCTAACAGGTTTGAAAACCTAGAGGAAATGGACAAATTTCTAGATTCATATCATTCACCAAGATTATCACAAGAAGTAAGTCAATTTAATAAATCTATCACAAAGGAAGAGGTTGAAAAAGTCATCAAAAAACCTACTCACAAAAAAAGTCCTGGCCCAGATGGCTTCACTGAAGAATTCCACCAACTTTCAGAGAAGAGTTAACTCTGACACTATCGAGGCTCTTTCGTACTGTAGATGGAATACTCCCAGATTCATTCTATGAAGCCAGCATAACCCTGATACCAAAGCCAGGGAAAGATCCCACAAAAAAAGGAAATTACAGACCAATATCACTCATGAACCTAGATGGAAAAATCTTCAACAAAATTCTGGACAGTAGAATTCAACAGCATATCAAAAAAATAATTCATCATGATCAAGTTGGTTTCATTCTGGGAATGCAAGTGTGGTTCAACATCAGACAAACAATTAAGGTAATCTCTCATATTAATAATACAAAAGATAAGAATCACCTGATTTTGTCAATTGATGTAGAAAAAGCATTTGACAAAGTTCAACACTTATTCATGCTTAAAGCTCTCAGAAAAATAGGAATAGAAGGGAAATTCCTCAATGCAATCAGTAGCAGCTATGCAAAGCCAACTGTCTTCATCATCCTAAATGCTGAAAGACTGAAAGAATTTGCTTTGAGAATGCAAACTAGACAAGGATGCCCACTCTCACCACTTCTTCTATTCAGTATTGTGCTAGAAGTTCTAGCCAGAGCAATTAGACAAGACAAAGAAATAAAGGGCATCCATATCAGCAATGAAGAAGTAAACATCCCCCTATTGGCAAATGATATGATTGTTTGTACAGAGAATCCAAAGGAACGTGTAAGTAAACTATTGGAACTAATAGAGGAGTTTAGCAAAGTAATGGGATACAAGATAAATATAAATAAATCAGTTGGATTTCTTTACACCAATAGTGGGATTATTAAAAGAAGAAATCACCAAATCAATTCCATTTACTATAGCCCCACCCAAGAAGATAAAATACCTAGGAATAAATCTAACTACAGAAATAAGAGACCTTTACAAAGACATTAAGACCTTAGTACAAGAAACTAAGAGTGAATTATATGAATGGAGAAATCTACCTTGCTCATGGATAGGAAGAATTAACATTGTGAAACTGTCTGTTTTACCTAAAGCAATCTACTTATATAATGCAATCCCAATACAAATTCCAGCAACATTTTTTAATGAGATGGAGAAACAAATCATCAACTTTGTTTAGGAAGGGGAGAAACCTCAGATAATCTTCAACAAAATTCTACTGAAGAAGAACATACTGGGAGGCCTCTCACTACCTGACTTTGGAACCTATTACACTGCCACAGTTGTCAAAACAGTGTGGTACTGGTACAAAAAGAGATATATAGACCAATGGAACACACTTGAGACCCCAGAGATGACACCAGCCTCCTATGAACAGTTGATATTTGACAAAGGTCCCAAGATTTTAAACTTGAGTAAGAACAGTCTCTTTAACAAATAGTGCTAGCAAAATTGGATATCCATCTGCAAAAAAAAAATTGAAACAAGACCCATATCTCACACCTTATACAAAAACCAAATGAAATTGGATAAGAGACCTAAATATAGAATCTAAAATGATCAAGTTCATCCAAGATAAAATAGGATCAACAACAGGTTGCCATGAGTTGGAACCTACTTGATGGCACTTGGCTTTGGCTAATGGAAGTTTTCATACACAATGTAGACAGACTTCAAAATCTGACAAACAAAGCATGATCAACAGAAGCGAAAAGAGAAAAGTGGGAGCTACTAAGAATCAGACACTTGCTCATCCAAAGACTTCATCAAAAGAATTAAAAGACCACATTCAGAATGGGAAAAAAATATTTGGCAACTATATGTCAGATCAACATCTGATATCCATAACCTATAAGATATTACAAAATATCAACAAGAAAAGGATAAATAATCCAATTAAGCTATGGGAAAAGGAGATAGACCGACATTTCTCTAAGGAGGATATCCAGGGAGCCAAAAGACACACACAGAATTCCTCACGATCATTAGCTATTAAAGAAATTCACATCAAAACTACAGTGACATACCATCTCACACCAATAAGACTAGCCATGATCTAAAAAACACAAAACAACAAATGCTGGAGAGGCTGTGGAGAAATTGGAACTCTCCAACACTGCTGGTGGGATTGTAAAATGGTACAACCTCTTTGGAAAACAATCTGGCACTTCCTTAAAATGTTGGAAACAGATATACCATTTGATCCTGCAATTCCACTGCTTGGAATTTATCCTTCAGAAATGAAGTTGTCACATGAACAAACACATGTACGCAGCACAGTCCACAATAGCAAAAAGATGAAATCAACCCCGATGCCCATCAACTGATGAATTGATGAGCAAACTGTGGTACATCTACTCAATGGAACACTATGCTATGAAACAAAAAAAAAAAAAAATGACTGTTTTAGAAAACATCTCATAACATGGTCTCATTTGGAAGAGACCACGCTCAGTGAAATCAATCAGTGTGAAAAGGATGAATTTTGTATGAGATCACTGTTACAAGGACTTAATGAGAGAGTTATCCACAGAAGAAAATGACTGTGTTGGCTACATAAGCAGGTGGGGAGCTGAGGGTTTATCATAGATGAGTTAATTGATAGATGTTAGAAATTTTATACTTTTACTGTAATTAATAAAAAATTAAAATTAAAAATAAAAACAGGTTTGATGTGTTGACCACTAATGACCAAAGACCAGATGGACTGTGGAATGATATCAAAGACGTCATCCCTGAATGGAGTAAAAGATCATGAAAAATAAAGGAAAGAAAGAAAAGACTAAATTGGACGTCTGAAGAAACTCTGGAACTTGCTCTTAAAGGTTGAGCAGCTAAAGCAACTGGAAGGAATGGCAAATTAAAAGACCTAAACAGAAGATTTCAAAGGGCAGCTCAAGAAGACAAAAGAAAGTATTATAATGACATGTATAAAGAGCTGGAAATGGAAAACTAGAAGGGAAGAGCACATTCTGCATTTCTCAAGCTGAGAGAACTGAAGAAAAAATTCAAGCCTCGAGTTGTAGTTGTGAGGGATTCTACAGGAAAATAGTAGACAACTCAAAGAGCATCAAAAAAAGATGGAAGGAATACATAGAGTCATTATACCAGAAAGAACTGGTTAGTGTTCAGCCATTTGAAGAGGTAGCATATGATCAGGAACTGATGGTACTGAAGGAAGAAATCAAAGTTGCACTGAAGGCATTAGCAAAAATCCAGGCTCCAGGAATTGCTGAATATCAGTTGAGATATTTCAACAAACAGGCAGAGCTGGAAGTGCTCACTTGTCTATGCCAAGAAATTTGGAAGACAGCTACCTGGCCGACTGACTGGAAGAGATCCATATTTATGCCCACTCCAGATGATCCAACAGAATGCAGAAATTACTGAACAACATCATTAATATCATCACACACAAGTAAAATTTTGCTAAAGATAATTCAAAAGTGACTGCAACAGTATATTCATGAGGAACAGCCAGAAATTCAAGCTGGATTGAGAAGAGGATTTGGGTCAGACGGATCTTGGCTGAAAGCAGAGAATACTAGAAAGATGTTTACCTGTGTTTCATTGACTATGCAAGGGCATTCAACTGTGTGGATCATAGCAAATTATGGCGAACAATGGGTAAAATGGGAGTTCCAGAACACTTACTTGTGCTCTTAAGGAATCTGTATATGGATCGATAGCAGTCTTTAGAACAGAACAAGGGGATGCTGCATGGTTTAAATTCAAGAAAGGTATGTGTCAGGGCTGCATCCTTTCACCATGCCTTTTCAATCAGTATGCCAAGCAGATAATTCAACAAGCTGGATTGTACAAAGAAGAATGAAGCTCCAGGATTGCAGGAAGCCTCATTAACAACTTGTGTTACGCAGATGACACAACCTTGCTTGCTGGACGTGGAGATTTGAAACACCGATGAAGATCAAGGACCACAGCCTTTGATATGGATTGCACCTCAGCATCAAGAAAACAAAAATCCTCACAACTGGACCAGTAAGCAACATCATCATAAATGGAGAAAGGACTGAGGTTGTCAAAGATTTCATTTTACTTGGGTCGACAATCAATGCCCATGAAGCAGCAGTCAAGAAATTAAAAGATACATTGCACTGGGAAAGTCTGCTTCCGAGGATCTCTTTAAAGTTCTGAAAAATAAAGATATCACCTTGAAGACTATAGTGCAGCTGACCTAAGCCATGGTACTCTCAGTCACCTCATATGCAAGTGAAAGCTGGAAAACGAACAAAGAAGACAGGAGAAGAATTGATGCCTTTGAATTGTGGTGTTGGAGAAGAACATTGAAGTACTATGAACTGCCAAAAGAACAAACAGATCTGTTCTGGAAAAAGTACAACCAGAGTGCTCCTTGGAAGCAAAGACTGTGTCTTACATACTTCAGACACGTTGTCAGGAAGGATCAGTCCCTGAAGGACTGGAGGGTCAGCAAAAAAGAGGAAAACACTTGACAAGATAGGTTAACACTGGTGCTGCAACAATGGGATTAAGTATAAAAATGACTGTGAACATAACACAAGACTGGGAAGTGTCTCCTCTTGTGCACAGGTTCACTGAGAGTCAGAATTGACTCGACAGTACCTAACAACAACAGACTCCCTCAGTAAACGTATACTGATTTGGAGAACTAAATACTCCTTATGTTAAGTGTTAAAATCTTTTAAATATTTTGCAGAATATTTTAATCTTCAAATGGTCCACTACGTAAGTTTTGTTTTTTCATTTGGTATCATACACATTGACTAAGAGTCTAGCGTGAGGAAACGAGTGGGAAAATGTTAAGGTCAGTAATGAATAATAATAATTCACTTCTGATCATTCAGTAACTCACTGTGATAGATATTCTAGAGAGAACCAAACTGAGTAGATAGCTAAATAGGCAGTAGCTAGCTGCAGAGCCCTGGCAGAAAAGCGATTAAGGGTTTGACTCTTAACCAGAAGGTTGGCGGTTCAAATCCATCACCTGCTCCTTGGCAACTCTGTAGGGCAGTTCTACTCTATACTGTAAGATCACTATGAGTAGGAAACAACTCAAGGGCACCTAACAACAGGTGGTGTGACCCTGGTGAATCACTTAACCTCTATGGGTGCCAGTTTCTTTGTCTCTTTTTTTTTTTAAAGTATAAAGTTAGATTTGATTGTTTCTTGTCCCTTAAGGTATCAAAAACTTTAATGATAATCTATTTTATAGCTTTCACTTGTGTCAAACACACCACCCTCTAAGCCACATATGATCCAAAGCAAAAGAAGTATTTCATTTTGTACTGTCATCAAAATAATCTCAGTAGAAGCCGTATTATTAATGATTCCCTGTGGAAGACAGCAACTGCTGGCTTAAATTCAGATGGATGTCTGTAGCTAATGTAAAATTTTCAGCATCATTTCACTTAAATTCAAAATTCAAATTCAACAAACATTTATTGTGCCGGGAGTTATTCCATGTGAAGAATGTAAAACAATGACTCTCTCCTAAAGAAGCTGATGATATAGTTAAGCCATTTTTTCACAGAAGGTTTTCAACATTGAATCACTTTTATTTAAAGTAATAAGAAAAAATAGTAAGACCAGAAATACTAAAATTAAATTTAAAAAAATCTCTAATCTCAAAATTAAGGCTGACTTTTAGAAGTTACTGGTTAATATTTCTTAACATTTAATATAATTTGAAAATATCATAAGTAATTTTATGAGGTTTTGAGTTGTGTTCAAGGCATCAGTGGTTCAGTGGCAGAATTTTTACCTCTGATGTGGAAGACTTGGCAACATTCCCAGCCGTTCTACCTCATGTAGAATGTGTGGCCAACACCTATGTATCAGTGTGTTTCTATGATGCTGAACATGTTTCAGCAGAATCCCTGATTAAGATGGACTGGGAAAAAGGCTTGGAGATCTACTTCCAAAACTCAGGCAAAGAGGTCCCCACATATCACAACAGGACATTGCCCGTTCCACAACTAATCATGGGGATAGCACAAGACCACACACAGTTTTATTCCATTATACAGGGGCTCACCATGAGTTACAATCAACTCTATAGCATCTCACAACAGTCACATATGTGTGTATGAATATGTGTGTATATATACATATATACACATATAATTTTAACAATATCCTATAATAATTTTAGTACTAATATTATTTGCACTACAGAGCTCAGGTTATGCAGTGGTTAGAGCTCTGCAATGTGTGAAAATCCTATGGCAAAATCCTATGCACTAGGTCTACTCTGTACCATAGAGTTGCTATGTGTCTAAGTTGAGTTAAAGGAAATGGACGGCTTATGATTTCTGGTATTCGTACTACTATGCTTGAGTCAAACTTAAAGAATTAAAGAAATGTGATTGGCATCAGTACAGCAAAGTGTTATAAAATACAATCACTTAATATTCAAAATCATCTCCATATAATTAACTAATACATCAATTAAGCAATATATAATTAAGCTAAATTCCTAATACTTAGTCATTTAATCATAAAAGCAGAGCACATTTTTATAAACAAATGAAATAAATATTAAATCTATTAATTAAATGTGTGATTGGAACCAAGAATAAATATTAAGAATAAAAATCATCTATTTCAATAATCTGTGTAATCAGAAAACAGGTTATATGATCCAGTGCATAATTATTAAATTAGTGTGGAGGAGCTGTTTTAGAGTGTGACTTTGTACACAGCCCAGCTGAAGTTTGAATGCTGGCTCTGCAGCTCACCAGGTATGATGTGGAAGTTACTTAATTTAACCTCTCAAAGTTTCTTTCTTTATCAGGGAAACAAGGACAATAACAGTGCCTATTTCTTTAGGTCATTGTGAAAATTAAATGAGATAATGCATGAACAGAGCTTCATATGGCTCTTGAAAGTCTCATTAGGTAGCATATTTGAAAAATGGTCAGTTTTAAGCATAATTTGATATTAAATAAGAATCCTTCAATGTGCTTTGAACTTATAGTTTGTCTCTTCCAGGTGGAAGAAGTATGTGAATAAAAGCAGGATTGTTAGTATTGGGGTACAAATCACAAAAAAGGCCTCTCCTCAGATTAATTAATCTCTTTTTATTCAAAGGAATCAGAGTATTGTTTCTTTCATTGGTCACTTTGAGGAGCTAGGTCTTATGTCTGTGTGCTCACATTTCTAAAAGAGAATTTACATAGGTGAGGTAAAGACCAAAAAAAAAAAAAAAGTAAAGAAATACATATATATATTTCTGTCTAACATTACATGGAGAAAATCTGTTCAAAAGATATTAATAATAAGGATGTTTCCAGGAGGCCTGGAGAACCAGGTTTGGAACTAGGCAGAAATGGAAGCAGCATTATTGGTCCAGAAGCAGACCTGCAAGGGCTCCCTTCATTAACATGGAACCACCAGCACCTGCTTCTGGGGAGAATGACGTCTTACCCCTTCTGCCACTGGTTTGCAAAGATTTAAAAAGGTATCCAACCCTGTCTGCGATGGGGTGGAGAAAAAAAAGGGCCTGTATTTATTTCTCTGGCAGCGGGCAAACATTACGGTTTCAGTCCATTAACAATGGACATGAAGGGTGTTTTTGAGCTGTGGAAACAGACCTAGGCAGCCTCAAGGTTCTGGGTGACCACGTTTAAATACATGAAGCACCCAGCAAACTTGATAAAACTTAAATAACATCTAAATGACTTTATTTTTTAGCTGCCGTCTCATCAGCCCCTAACTCATGGTGACCTCCATGTATAAAAGGATCAGACTGTTGAGATCCCTTGAATTTTCACTGGTTGGTTGTTGGAAGTAGATCATCAAGCTTTCTTCCTAGCTTGCCATAGTTTAGAAGGCACGCTAAAATTCATTTTACATCGTAGTAATATCCAGGCCTCCACGTTCTGGTGGTGGCTATCAATGATGTTTCTGGGCCTTCTGCATGAAAGGGGAGAATTCTACCACTGAACCACCGTTGTCCTCCCTATTAGCACTGCTGTGGTTGTGTGTCACTGAGTGGATTCTGAATCATAGGGACCCTGTGAGACAGAATAGAACTACTCCATGGTGTTTCCAAAGCTGTAATATTTATAGAAACAGGCTATCACATCATTCTTCCACTGAGGAGCTGGAGGGTTTGAACCATTGACCTTATGGTTAGCAGCTGAGTAATTAACAGCCGAGCCACGACGAATCTTTCATTAATATTAACTGGTGGGAAGATATTGTAAAGCAAAAAGAGACTCACTCGGAAACTTTAGCAATTACAATAATTTAAAAGATTTACTTTGGGAGATGACACATAAAACCAGGTCATAAACTAGCAGAGTTCTAACATTCCTTTTTTTAGAATTAACTAATACCGTGCCTGTGAAAAACTTTCATAAAACATAGTACATCATGCAAATGTCTAGTGACGTTAGTATCAGTAACTGTCCGCTAGAAAAGTAAAGACCCCGTGTTTACATATCACTAGTTGAAGAAAGAGATCCTTTTCTCTGTTGCTCCCATATCTTCAAATCTCTTCTCTCCTGAAAACGTTACGTTTTAGTCAAAGCAGGAGTCAAGTTTAAGAAAATCACTCAGAAATAATCCACATTCTCAGGATATGATAAATATACACACAATTCATAAGTCTTTCTCTTAAAAGTTTAAATATTAATTTCCAGATATTGCAAAGAAAGAAACTAAGGATGGAAAATGCTTTCCAATGAGCCCGTCTCTGAAGCAACAATCGAACAGGAATTTCAGGGGATGTTCTGACACTCGTATCAGGAGGACTATTTTGTTTGCATCTGTTAAATTTACAGTTTAACTTTTCAAGGTTGAGACTGTCAAATTTCCAGCAAATGTTTCATTTAGTCCCTTTGCTTTGTCTGGAAAATGAAGCTATCACTGAAATATTTCCAGAGAAATCTCAGCGGAGATCTTTATACACAGAGAGGTAATCGCATAGATGGAATGAATTGACTGTTAAGTCTCTCTACATGTAGAAAAGCAAATAACATTTTGATGATTCTGAAGTTAAAATATCAGGGATTTGAAATGTAAAAGCTTCAGCACAATGTCTGAGGTCTGACAATTAAGTTTGCGAATTCGTCCTAGGAAAAGTGCTATGCACCTCGTTGCTAAGTATCACTACAGTCACCTTTGAAGTACTCCACTTAGGAAACTATGCACAAAAGCCAGCACCTAGTCTACCCTTGAAAGCAATTTTGGAACTCCCTTTCTGGGGTGGACATCAGAGCTGTTGTCTTATTACCCTTGAAGTCCTGAAGGTTGTCACAATTTCTTCCCTTCAGTATTTCCTTTATGTTCGGATGAAGAAAAAAATCACTGGCGGCCAGATCAGGCGAGTTAGGGAGTGTGTTTCAATATAGCTTTTTGTTTACTGGCTAAAAGCTCCCTCAGAGACAACCATGCAGTTAAATCAGTGACCTTGCCACCATGCCACCGTGCCCAATAGCCATTCCAGAAAGACTTCCAAAATTGCTTTCAAGGGTCACTAGGTGCTGGTGTCAGTGCACAGCTTCCCAAGGGGGAGTACTTCTCAGGTGACCCTAGTGATATTTGGAACAATTAAGTTCGTGGACTTGTCAGACCTGGTACGTGCTTAATAATGAAAAAGCAAGCAGAGAAAATCAAGTTAAACCGTACCTTTTCAAGGGAGCTTCAAAAACTCGTATTGAAAGTCCAAGTGACATTAATTTTTTCAAAAATAGGCCAAAAATATCTCCTGTTCAGTTTCTTAACAATATCTTTTTTTTTATTATTTTTATTTTATTTTTATTATGACTGAGTGAAAATGTACATTCTCGTCTTAATAATATCTTTTGATGTGCAAGTTTTTTGTTACAATAAAGCCCTATTTATCTTTTTTATTTGTATCATTTCTAATGTCTTTTCTGTTCAACTTCAGAAATCTTGGCCTACCTAAAGTTATTGAAGATATGCTTTTTTTTCCTGTAAGTTCATAATTTGAGCTTTTACTTGGTATTCATGGTCCATCTGTGATTATTATTTGAATATGATTCAATGACTATGGCCAATGTTGTTTTTTTCTCTTTACTTAGCTGCCCAGTTGTTCCACTGTCATCTATGGGGGTAGTGTCTTTCCTTTATTTCGTTGACTGTTTTAGTTCAATTGTTGAAAAACAGCGAACTATGTGTGTGGAGGCCTGTTTCTGGACTCTGTTTTGTTCCATTGGCCTATTGGTCTACCCTTACCTTAAACCATGTAATAATTCTTACTTATTGTAATTTATAGCAAGTCGTGCTATCAGGTAGTGTAGGTCTGAAATTTTATTGTTCCTCTACAAGTTATTGGCTCTTTCAGGATCTTTGTACGCCCGCATAAATTTTGGAATCAGCTTGTTAATTTATTTTTCGAAAACAAAAGTCTTCCAGGATGTTTACTGGAATTGCTTGGAATCTATAGGTCTACTTGGGGGGAACCAAAATCTTAATAAAGATGAGTTTTCTAATCTGTGAATATAACATCTCTCAATTTCTTTGGGGCTGTGAATTTCTTTCAGCAATGTTTTGTAGTCATCAGTAAAGAGTTTTTGCACATATTTCATATGAAGAAGAAGACACTAGGGAAAACATCGTTCAGAATAGTTATCCCTTTAACTAAGAATATTTTGAAGAACTTGTTTCTGTCTTGTTTATCCACATGACATTGTTAACAACTGGGAGAAAAAAAAGTTCTAAGCTTAGAATTGAAGAAAAATAACATGAAACACCAGAAGCTGAGTCTATACCATGTTACTTCACTTGTTGCAGTGGGGAGATGCACAGAATGTCCTTGGAAAAGAAGGAAGGGAGGGAGCAAGAAGAGTATTTTATTAGCCATGATGCATTTAAAATGCATAAAAAACTAAATTCATTCTCTTCATCCATGCCATCTATTTCTAATTTTAGCTTTGGGGTTATGTAATTAGCCAGAAAGACATCAGGGGCTATAAGGGGCTTGTCTCTAGGAAATAAAAAAAATAATAACCAAGTAGGCTGCACATAATGCACAGAATCTGTGAGAAGGTGAGCTGTCAGCACCAGCTGGCGGGTGTAGTGGGTGAGGGGATGTATATCAGTGGGGCTGACAATGTAGCTGAGAGGACAGGTGGAGAAACTCAACCAGCAGGGGGTGCCCAGTGTGAGACAGATCGGCAGTTGCTGGGTCCTGCCTCTTTCCCACCAAGAAGGGGAACGTGGATTTTGAGCATGTAATCCGGTGTGCTGGGGACTTAGCTGCCCCATTTAAGTGGAAAGTTTTCCTGAGGAGAGCCTCTTCTAGCTGGCAAAGGGGCCACTGCGCCAGCAGATCTTCTGGGAGAAACACATACAGCTGGCTCAGGTAAGGAGAAGCCCCATATAGTGAACCAGTCTGCCATATCATGACCAAATTGGCCTCACATACCTGCAAAAATTGCTGACATCAAATCGACATTCTTTAAAGATCAAAATTATAAAGTATTGACAAGGTCAAGGGCATAGAGCCCAATTAGTGGAGGGGGCTGTAAATAAAGACTTTCTAAAAAGAAATTGACAGCTTCTCTCAACCCACTTTTTCTTAACCCTCCTCTCGCCCCCACAAAAAACCCTCAGAGTTAAGACACATTTTTTTTCTGTAGTGCCTTTGTGTTATAGTGACAGGAATTTCCAATTACCACTGTGAAAATGTGTGCATACACCGCTGTCCAAACCAAACCAAACCAAACCCACTGATGTCAAGTGAGTTCCCACTTGATAGCAACTGTGTAGGACAGAGTAACACTGCCTCATAGAGTTTCCAAGACTGTAAATCTTTATGGAAATAGATTGCCATATCTTTTTCCCACAAAGTGCCTGGTGGGTTCTAACCACCAACATTTTGGTTAGTACTCAAGAACCACCAAAGCTTCTGCATATGCCATTGTAATAAACTATATTACCTGGCAATTGTTTAATATCCATTTCTCCCTTCTTCCTTGCTAACAAAATGAACAAGTTTTCTGCTCAGCCCTGGATGATGGATCATGTGACTAAAACTCACTACAAAGTCGATTCTGACTCATAGCAACCCCATAGGACAGAATGGAACTGCCCCATACAGTTTCAAAGGAGTGGCTAGTGGATTCAGACTGCTGTCCCTTTGTCCCACAACTGTAGCTCTCAACCACTGCACCACCACAGCCAAGTTTAGTCTACACTAATTACATCTAGTGATCAATTCTGACCACAGTTTTAAGGGAAGGTTGACTGAGGTACAGTTGCAAAGGTTAAGCCCAACTTTCTTTATTAAAAGCAAACATGCAGTCACTGATTTTTCCACTTCTTCCTGTTTTAAATATGGATGTGATGCCCAAAGCTGCAGCAGCCACCCAGCAACGAAGAGGGGATAAACCAACATTCTGAGGTACTGTTTCACCTTGAGATGCCCAATTTCCAGGTTTCTTGATAAATAAGAAAAGAGACAGATAATCATTTAATCCACTGATTGTCGTTAGCCAGATTCAGTTATAAGCAAAATAAACTATTTTTCTGGTCAATGCCAGTAATATGTTGCTCCTTGCTGCCAAAACATTCCCATACATAACCTCATGTATCCCTCACAACAGTCACATTTTTACAAGGCTCAAAGACATTAAGTAATTTTTCCCAGTGAATTACAGTTAAAGGATAGAGCTCGGGTTAGGACTCAGATTTGACTGCCTCCACTGTACTGGCCTGCCTCTTTCTGTTTGCCTATACTGAGACACATAGAGAGAGAGAAAGAGAGAGAATATGAATGAATGTGCCCACAAGGGTATACTTTGAAAAGCAATGGGGAGAGCAAAATCTGAAACCTTAAACTAAGAAGTACTCATGCCAATATCTCACCTGAGTGCATCTGTATACAGAAGACAAAGAGAATTTTATTCTCTCACAGCCTAGTACATTAGAGTCTAAATTCAGGTTGTCACCTCCAAGGGGAAGCTTTCTCTCTGTATTGGCTCTGGAGGGTAGTCTCTCTTATCACTCTTTCCTTGGACTAGAAGCTTCTCAGATCAGGAACCCTGGGTCCAAATGACATACTTTATTCCCAGTGCTTTTTCCTTGGTAGTAAAAGTTCTCATGTCTTGTGCTGACTTCTCTCTTTTATATCTCAAAATAGATTGGCTCAAGACAAAATCTGATCTTGCAGACTATGTCGTGACTCATTAATGTAGCTGCCACTAATCCCGTTTCATCAGCATCTCAGAGATAGGATTTATATCACACAGGGCACAATACTGAGAATCATGGCCTGGCCAAACTGATACACATGCATACATTTTTAAAATATTTTATTGTGCTTTAAGTGAAAGTTTATACTCCAAATCAACTTACCATATAACGCCCCCAAACACACAGCACTGTGCAACCCTAACTGCTCTATCCACAACATACAGTAACAGCACACTCTTCCTTTCCATCCTGTACTTTCCATATGCATTCAACTAACTCCTGTCCTCCATCCTCTCATACTGCCACTGGCAAGAGCTGCTCAGATAGCTTCATGTACATATTTAAGTGAAGAAGCACATTCTTTGCCAGCGTCACTCTATGTCTTATACAGCCCAATCTAATCTTTGTCTGAAGAGTTGGTTTTGGTACTGATTTCAACTCTAGGCTAACAGAGAGTCCAGGGGCCATGTCCTCAGGAGACCCTCCAGTCTGACAGACTGTCAAAGTCTGATCTTTTAATAGAGTTCTAGTTCTGCACACTCATTTTTCTCCTGCTATGTCGGGGACTTTAAGTGTGTTCCCTGTCAGGACAGTCATTGGTAGTGGCCAGGCACCGCCTAGTTCTTCTGGTATCCTGCTGATGTAGTCTCTGTATCATACGGTACCTTCTGTCTTCTGGGCTCATATTTTTCTCATATCTTTGATATCCTTCATTTTGCTCTGCTCAAGGTGAATTGAGACCAAGTCATACTGCTTAGTTGGTCACTTCCTAGCATTTAACACCCCAGACACCACTCACCAAAGTGGCAATACACATATTGTAGGGAAATGAAATTCAATCCAGGAAAATTCCATTGCACCAAATCATTTAGGATTCACGGTGATTCTATGTGTTACAGAGTAGAACCGCTTTATAAGATTTTCTTGGCTGTAATCTTTATACAAGCGGATCACCAGGCCTTTCTTCTGCAGAGCCGCTTCTGAGTTTGAACCACTGGTCTTTATGTTAGTAGCTGAATGCAAACCATTTGTGCCACACCAGGACCTGAAGGGAAAAATCAGAGACTTAAATTTTAACTCTACATATTTCTCTAGCATTTGAGTATGCCAACAAGCATATATTTGTCCATAGTTTGGGCAGTTGTTGTTGTTTTTAGTTGCCATTGAGTCATTTCTAACTCATGGCAACCCCACGTGTGCAGAATAGAACTGCTTCATAAGATTTTGAAGTCTATGATCTTTCAGAAGCCATTCAAAATGACTTCCTTAGAGGCAGCTCTGGGTGTGTTTAAACCACTAGCCTTTCAGGTAGCAGCTATGTGTCTAACCATTTAAACCATACAAGAATTCCTACAATTGGGGCAATAAATGAATAAAAGCAACCTGCATTGTTCAGGACTTATTTGGTTGTAAGTGGTAGAACACTAGTGTAGACTCATGCAAGCTGAAAAGTTTTTCATGTAACAAATTCCAGGAGTAGTCTGAATCCAGACTCAGAAGCTCTGCTTTCCTGCCATACTGGGCCAGGTCCTCCCTCCTAGAGGCAGACAATTGGCAGAGAAGCTTCAGCTCTACATCCAATCCCCAAGAAGTCATCACAGAAAGATAGCATGTTTCTAGATCACACAATTCAAAGTCCACAAAAAAGCTCTGTGACACAGACATTAATTGCTTCCTAGTTAGAAACCCATTTTCCTCTTCTTAATAATGGAACCCTTGAATTTTAGCTGGCCACATGGCTGCTGGCAATATATTTTCAGGATTTCTTGAAGGTTGTTATGAGTATGTTACATAATTCTGACAAAGGAGATATGCCAAGCCAAAGCCAACTGCCGTCGCGTTGGATCTGACTCATGGCGACCATTATGTCCGTGAACTTAATTATTCTAAGTGCTACATACCTCACTGCTGAATATCACTACCATCACCCATGAAGTGCTCCCCTTGGGAAGCTATGCACTGATACCAGCACCTAGTCCACCCTTCAAAGCAATTTTAGAACTCTTTCTGGAAAGGACATTGCACACGGTGGCACAGTGCCAAGTTCATGAACTTCATTGTATAGATGTCTGCGAGGGAGTTTTTAGCCAGTAAATAAATAACTGTATTGGAATACATTTGCTACTCACCTGATCTGGCCCCCAAAGACTTTTTTCTTTACCCAAAGATAAAGGAAATATTGAAAGGAATATATTTTGATGACATTCAGGACATCAAGGGAGATAAGATGACAGCTTTGATGGGAGTTCCAGAAAAAGAGTTCCAAAAATGCTTTGAAGAGTAGACTAGGTCCTGGCACTGGTGCATAATTTCCCAAAGGGAGTACTTCAACAGTGACCACTGTGATATTCAGCAATGAAGTACGTACTGCTTTTTCTCAAATGAGTTCAGAAACTTAATTGTTAGACCTCATGTAACCTGGAGTACGATATGATAGCTTCTAGGAAACTTCATTAATTGAAAGTCACACATCCTTTATTTTCCTGCTAACTGGAAAGCAAATATGATAGCTGCTACTGGAGAAGTCGTGTTGGACCATTGGTAAAATTGAGCAAAAGGGCCACATAGTAATGCCACAAACTAGAAGGAGCCTGGACCCCTAAGGATCACCTCTAGCAAATCTGCCATGTAAGCCCTATGTAGTCTACCTCTGGATTTTTCCATAAGGTACAAATAAACATGTCACTTGTTTAATCCACTTTCATTCAGGATCCCTGTCTTAGTGTTGCTTTAACAAAAATACCATAAGTGGATGGCTTTAAAAAGAGAAATTTTACTTTGTCACAGTCCAGTAGGCTAAAAGTCCAAATCCAGGGTGTCAGCTTCAGGAGACGACTTACTGGAAACCTCTGAAGTGCAGGAACTCTGGTCTTTTCTAATGGGCACACTAGCTTCCAGCACGGCTTCTTGGTAGTATGAGGTCCCCACATCTCTTCCAATTTCCTTCCCTTATGTCTAAAGAGATTGCCTCAAGGCACAAAACAATCTTACACACTGAGACTTGCTCTACCAACACAACTGCTGCCCACCCACCCTCACTTACATGATAGAGGCTGGATTTGCCCAATGGAGGAAGAGAACACAACACCAGAAATCATGGTCTCACTAAATTGCTACATAGATTTTGAGGGGAATACAAATCAATCCATGATAACCACTTTTAAGGAATGCCAATCCCACTTCCATAACACACTTTGATTGTCTCTGATGAATTTTTTGCCCAATGCTAGACAAATGTCCATGACGAGGGGATTGTGACAAAAGTATCCTCACCATGGCCTCAGGAAGAGAGGTCCCCCTAGAAACTCAAGGTGCTAGAATTAGAAGCCGAAAGGATCTTGAGTCGATAAAACAGCGTATGCCTCCCACATTAACCACATAGTCCCAAGTTTAAAGAGACTGAAGGTTACCTATGCCTTGATTTGTGCTGTTTGATACTCTCTTTACCTTTGAAAAACTCATTTGTCTTAAACTGTGCTTCCACCTATCAAGTTGCTTATATCATCTAAAATACAAACAACAGCTCACAGAGCAAAGCCCATGAATGAGATTACATCATAAGGCAGCAGAGAGTCCAGGGATCCCAAAGCAGGGTTTGCTGAAGAATTTAGCAAAGAATTTAGTTGTTCCCTGAAGAATTCAGCTAACAACTCAGCTGATAGAGAAGCCAGAAGACAATCGTGTGATGCTGAGTTGTTGCAGCCACCACATAAGGAAACCTCAAAAGTTACTTTGTCTCTCTGCTTGTTTGTTTTCACTTGATTTGTACTAACTGAACAACAAAACTAAACCAAAAATTAAAAAAAAAAAAAAATGGGAAGGAACACATTTTCAGATTGGGAAGAACTTAATCTAAAAAGCAAGCATTGATGCAGTGGCCTCTGCCAAAGATTTTCTGAAAACTCAGATGAAGTTATGAAACACGGATGGGGCAGATGTACAAAACTCAGAACAAAAACCAGGCTCACCGCCCCTATTATTTCTTCACTGCCCTGCATGAGCTTGTAATTGGAACGTGATGTTGAGAGATGACTCAAGTGATCCAGCTGGCAGAAAACTGAAATTCTTTGGAAATGCTTTCCAGCCTGTGTTGAATTCTCTGCTCTGAGCTCGCTACCTAATCCTCGTGGTGCACAGCTACAGGGTAAGAATGAGGGATGTGTCTGTTTCTCCTCCATGCGCAGCGACTTCCAAAGCAGCGTGGCTTCACATCAGATGGATGCGTAGCTCAGGTGTTTTGAGGATCTCTCCCTGCTCTTTCTACCTACACTCATTTTTATTTCCATTATAGTCCGACCAATCCCATCGCACGCTTTAAAGCCAGAAAGGATTATTAGAATACACCCTTTCATGCTCAGATGAGGAAACTTGTGTACTAGGCTTTCTAGAATTTTTATGTCTGAGGTAAGTATCTAACCGTTGTGCAAAGAACCCTGTTTTGTTTCCTTCCCATGGTTCTTTTTGTTTCTTTTTCTGACATCACCTTTTCTTAAGTCCTCCTTGTGTTTCAACTGACCAGATTCACATTAAAAACATGAAATAAAAAGACTGACGAACTCCAAGTGTTGAAGGATAGAGAGGATATGATCTTATTTTTTATTTAAAGAAATTGATGTGAAACATTATCATCAACATATTGATGCTGTTTTAAATGAGAACTGGTCTGTGAATAGGGCTGTGCCATTTAAAATACAGACGGAATTAAATTGATGGGATTTCTGACTTCAGATTTAGAATGCCATGGAGATTGCTGTAGATAAATAGCAATAATATTCTTAAACAGGCATCATCTGTCATCTTTTCAAAGCTCTTGGATGCAGGTAGACCTGGGAGAACAGTAGCCACCTTGTTAGGCAGTCAGGATCCCAACAGGGAATCCTGGACTAAGGATAGAGACTGAATATGGGCTCCATTTGGGAAATGAGACAGCTTCATCCAATTGTGCTTCTTCTCTGACTTTCCATGGCCCACACCAGCAAAGGACAAATTATGCTGGTCTTAGATACTGCCCTTCCTTTGTAAGCTCAGAGTGCAACTCATGAGCCACTACTCCCAAAAGAGCAGGACCTTTTGAAATGCTGTCTTGTATTCCTTTCCTTCTTTTATTTGCTTCCAGTTTATTTAGTAATATTGTTTGCATTTTTTTGATCACCTTGATTTCTTTGTGGACTAAGGATTAGTTTCTATAATATTACATTATGTTACATTGTATAAAGTTATATTCACATGCGTGCATATAAAAAGGAGCCCTGGTGGGTGCAGTGGTTAAGAGCTTGGCTGCTAACTAAAAGGGCAGCTATTCAAATCCACCAGTTGCTCCCTGAAAACTGTATGGGGCAGTTCTACTCTGTCATACAGTGTCACTATGAGTTGGAATAGACTCAATAACAACAGGAATAGCAAAAAAAAAAAAAAAAGGCTCTGGAATCACATCATCCTGGCTTAAACCTCCATTCTGCCACTTATATGTGTGACGTAAGCCAAGTAGCTTAACCTCTCTGGGATTCTGTTTCTTAGTCTGTGAATTAGGTATATGAATACCTATCTCAAAAGAAGGTTGTCAGGGCTGACACACGGCACATTGAGTGGCACAAATAAGTCACCCCATATATTGCACTTCTTATCATCAGCTGTATTATCCATGAAAGCAGGTAGTCTGCAAAGCTCTCAAGTATGATTCTCACCTCTAAACAGGAAAGAGCATTTCCCACTAAATTAAGAAGGCTAAATCTCATGAGACTAACATTGGACTGCATTCCCAATTCCAATGCCAAAGTGCAAGCTACAGCCATCCTTGCTGTTAGCCACCATTGAGTTGGCTCCCTGTACACAACAGAATGAAACACTGGCCAGTGCTGTGCCATCCTCACAATGGGTTGTGGATCAGGATTTTGTGATCCATAGGGTTTTCATTGGCTGGTTTCTAGAAGAAATTCACCAGGCCTTTCTTACTTGTCTGTCCTAGTCTAGAATTTCTGCTGAAACCTGTTTAGAATCACAGCACCACACAAGCCTTCGTGGACAGACAGGTGGAGGTTGTACATGTGGTGTATTGACTGAGAAATCAATCTCCTGCATGGAACGTGAGAGTTCTGCTTAAACCTCCAGTTCTGCTTAAACCACTGCTGTCCAGAGCCAGCCTTAGAGTGTTAGGTTGATACAAGGAAGGAAAAAAGTAGGAAGAACAAAAGCAAAAGGAGTCAGAAAGTCCCCCTAGATTAATCCTCAAGTGAATAGCCCACAATTACCAAGCTCTACGTCTGGCTCCCCACCTGCATGCTAACTGGCTGTTGTCTGTCTCAGCATTCAGTGGGAACTTACAAGACGCACAAGCTGGCATCTCTTGCTGTGGAGCTCAGGAGTCTGCAGTTTGACAGTCTTGACAGGTGATTGTTATGCCCACTAAATTTTGAGATGTGCTATAGAAGAAATGTAATGCCAGAAGGTACCTTTTGTGATCAGCTAGTCCAGATGGAACAAGCCAGTGATCCCCAGGCCAGACTTGCCTACAGTTTATTTGTTTGGAACTAGAAAATAAGTTATAGATTGGCTGCTTTCACACTTTTAAAACACCAGACTTTCAAGTTATCTAAAAAAACAAAAATAAAAAATGATGGCCAAACTAAATCTATATTGGCACAAGGCCACACTTAACAAGAGTCAAACAGAAGTGCCCTTCTTGAGAAAGAACTTGCACTCTCCAGCAGTTAGCCCTAGTCCCCAGCACTCCCAACTATCTGACACCTACTTCAAATCCACATTTATACTCCCTGTCAGTCCCCCTATGGAAGTTAGTTTGGCCAATCCTGACTTAGTTCAGTGTCTGCAGCCCCCATTCATAAAAGTAAACTTGCAGTCAGAGAGTGTAAGCAAATTCATTTAGCAATTCAATAGCTGAGTGATGTGTTATCCAAATGTTAGCAATTATCACAATATTACTCATTAAAAGGCAAAAGAATTTGAACCAGAACACTGATTCTGTGATACTTTCCATACTGGGGTTTTATGCTCCTATTTTTACCTTGTCTTTGTCTTTTTGTCTTGGATGTTCATTTTCATTACATTCTCCCTGTGTTGGAATGTTACTTGTAGAAAGACAACAAAATGAGATTTGCTGAGTTTCACAGGGGACATAATGTTTTTCTTCAATCGTTCTCAAAACAGACTGGAGCTCAGCTTGATTTTACATATTCAGCGTGTCTCGTTTCTAACAAATACCTGCAATCACACTAGTAAGTGGTGTGTTTGCTCTTGTGGGAAGATGTTTCTCAGGTGCTTATAATGTAGAGATTGAAAAAGTTTTCAAGGTGATTCTGTTTTATGCAAGGAGGTTTGGAAAACAATGTGGCAACTCTGACATAATCCACATACAGTCTCTTTCACACATCTGACAAACGACACAGCCATTTTTATAAATGCTAAGCTGACCTAACTGTCAGAGAATTTGTCATTAAACTGAGCTAACATCATCCACAACCTGCAATGTGGCACTTCTACTCGCTTTCTTTTGAAAACTCCTTGGGGACGTTTTGCACATTCCCACCCAACAGTCTCTCAGCTCTTTTTAAGATGATTTGGTTTCTGAACTGAGAAGCATCACGGTTACCATGCTCAGAAGAAAATCACAAGATTTGTGCTATATGGAACCCTTGCTCTGCTGTGGCAGGCAGCCTGCTAAGAACTTTGGATTTTTTCTCTCCTATGCTCAGGCATGCTCAGGAAACCCTGGTGGCATAGTAGGTTAAATGCTATGGTTAGCGGTTCAGATCTGCCAGATGCTCCTTGGAAACTCCAAGGGACAGTTCTAGTCTGACCTATAGGGTCACTATGAATCAGACCCAACTCAGTGGCAGTGGGTGTTGTCGGATTTCATATCCTCAGGAAGCTGGAGAAACCGAAAAACCAAGCTGCCACTGAATCGATTCCAAATCATAGTGGGTAATAATATCCTTTTTTTAAGTAACAGAGCCAGAAGAGGGGCCCAGGTAGTCTCGGGAGCCCAACACTACTTAATGGCTGGTTCTGGATGCAATATCTTCTAAGCTGGGAGCCTCATTATTTAGAATACTATACTTTCAGGCTGAAACTGAATAAACAAATCATTGCATAATTTGTTTTAGACCCAACCTTATATCTGACTAGTTGGAAGTAACACCAGCAACAGCCTGCCCAAGACTATCACCCTACCTACTACATGCATCAACTAGAAAATTGTTAGTAGCTTGAAAGTAAGACAAGAATTCTGACAGAATTGAAGGAGAACAGCCAGAGTCATCACTAGTTAGGAGCTGTCTTGAAGGGCTGAGTAGCAGATGTTCAATGTGAGTTTTGACTTTTCAACTGTGGATTCTGTATGGGAAGATGGAGAAAAGGGAAAGGGAAAAGAGACTACTGTTGCTGCTTGTTGTTTTGGTTTGGGTTTGGGTTTAGTCTGATATACTCAACTCATGTTTATCTAATTTTTGGGTTTGTCTTACAGCTTTATGCCGATGGTATATGTGGTTGGAGTTTTGTCTCTGACAAAACCATGATGAATTAACTTGAGAGATTACACAGATTTCTGCTGGGATTTTGTCTTATGCTACAGCATCCTTTGGGACAGTAATTTTACTAGAAATGCACTTGTAACGTGTGATTTATACCTTTTGAGTCATTCAAGTGTGTTAGATATATACATTACATAGTAGATACCATTTAAAATTCTGTCACATGGCTGTTTCATATAATACACAAAACAAGAAAATTCAATGTGAAACTTAAGTTGTTTTTTCTTTTTATAAGGCTTCTACAATTTGATTCATTTTTTATTCATTTTTAATTGAAAGTTACATGATTTGATTACCCAATCTCAATAACAAAAACAGTCAGTTTGCAAACACTCGATGTATTTCATGTTTTGCTACCCTGATATTATTAAATTAATTCACCTTCTAATGAAAAAAATTCCTAATGTTGAGAAAATACAGATAAGTAGAGAGAAGCTTTATTAAGATCATCAGTATTAAAACTAAATCCTTTTTTTCTCATTAGAGAAGAAACAGTCAATTTAATTAATGCACATTAATCCCTAGTTGACATTAAATTCATCTAAAAACTTATATAGATTATTAACACCAAGGTACAAGGAACATTCAAAATGATTAATATACAAAAACACATTCCTTGAGACTCAGTGATTATATTTTTAAATGCCTGTGGATTAAATAATCATTTGAGAAAATTTCTTCACTGTTTCAAATACTTTTGATTTAGGGGTGATAAAAAATGACCGGAAAAGTATTTTTAATAAGGAAAAAATAGAAAATTTTACTAGGATATTGATTTAGGGGTAATAATTCCCCAGAAATTATCTTAAAGTCATCACAGAATGAAAATCAACACGCACACTCTCTTTATACTTACGTTATTCAAATGCTTATTTTGAGAGATGGCTCTATTTTGTAAACATTTCTAATGTATTTATTTTCCCATTTACTTTTATCTAGAAAACAGAAATTATCTGAAGCAAGCAATAGTTTACCCCCAGCTTTTTAAAATCATTCTAGATTGTAAAGCAATTTTGCTTTAAACCACCTTTGTATATGAACTTATTTTAACTGGGTGTTTATAATACATCAATCTCTATTTGTAAGTATATGCCAGGTAGCATATTTTTATTCAGGCTCTATCAATCCATGTCTAGGTGTTAGGTCATTTAATATACATAACCACATTCTTTGTTAACACTAATTTCCAATTTAGTTCTCATCCCAAGTCTGTGCAGAATAACTTTATAAAAGTTCAGCTCCAGTTGAACATGAGCTCCTTCTGCTACGGAAAGATTGGCCAAAGTGTCTTTCCAGTGTATGCTAACTTAAATAACTTACCTTTCACATTATACAACAACAACCACAAGAAGTAGACTTGTATTTTATCCAACTTTCCAATTTAATGATAAGCTGCGGAGCTAATTAATTCATTAGACCCAAAGATGCCAATTTTCTTTATTTACACTTTTTGTCTTGATAAACATCAGTGTGCATGAGTGGATACCTCTATTTTCCTTAGAGTTTTCAAACTTCTTTTCATGTGTGTGAAAAATGGCTATATATGTCAGGGTTTATCGAACAGAGCCGTGCTTTTTTGGCTGGTCTCTTTTGCCTTATCTAGCAAACACATTACCCTCTCCATCAAAATGTGGCAAAGCAAACACTGCAGTGGTCCTGCACACATAACCAGAGCTACCTTTCAACTGCCTCTAGACTCTTTAAACTCAGCTAGAAAGCTGATTAGGTCCCAGATCTTGGGGCATTATCTTATTTTTGATAGCTGTGCTATGAAAAGGTAATAAGGAAAAAGCTGTCTAATAAGAAGGTGAGTTAAAGTGTCTGCTTACTTAAGAGCTGGACTTAAAAGAGGGAAAAAAAGAACTATGTAAACTAGTTTAACTATTTGCTAAATCTCAAAGGAAGTAGTGTTTAAAAAGAATTTTATTTGAGTTAAAAGAGAACCATGGTATTTCCTTAAATCTCAGCATCCACCTGCAGGAAACAACAGATTACTGTAGTATATTTTCCCTTCTGGGATATTCTAATATCTTTGTTTAGTATCTTTCAGGCAACTTTGAAGCTGTTATTTGTCCAAACAGAAGAAAGTCAAAGGTGCACTCCAGGTCCAAGGTGCAACCACAAAAAGACACTAGAGGAAGTTTTGTGTATTTCACTAATGTCACTTTTCCATTATCTGAGAGAGTTTAAAATATATATATATATATATATATATATTAGAAAAGAGAAAACCTATCTGAGTTTAAACATCTGATATTCACTTTTCGTATCAAACCAAGCAATGATAGATGATGTATAGGAAGAGAGTTTATCAGAAGAGCAAAGTACATGCCTGTTTTTTTGGATCTTAATTTCACCCAAGTCCAGTTTCTCAGACCCTGACAAAATTTTTGACACATGAATGAGACTGTGTTACAACACTAGGCATGTTTAAAGGAAAAGATGTGAGAAGAATGTGGAATGCAGATTTGATGAAATGAGGGGTGTGGCTGAAATGGAAAGGTTAACAGTTTACATGTGTAAGAAAACACAAGCTCCTGCCCTGGGTTGTTTGCATAATTTAATTCAAGGATCGACATAAAATGGAAGCTATTCATACCTGAGGTGCAGTGGTCTTACTATAACAAAAGCAAGTTTTATTCTATATCCTTGTACTGTAACCTAAAGAAAAGGGGGTGGGTGCTATTAGCTTCAGGTTCTGGTTTCACTTGAAACATGCTTCCAGGTTAATACTTGAAGTGGCAATATATCAATTCATGACCCAAAAGACAGAGATTCCATCACAGATACAGTGCTGACACTATTTTCAATTGAAATTGCTTCAGCCTTGATTTCAAACATCAACATGTGCCCATAAGTACTAGGATTCTTCCAAAAATCACTCACGTGAGACCAAGCAGTCAACAACTACTTTAAAACAAACATGGCAATGCAAAGGGAAATGGAAGGATAAGAAACTAGATTAATGGAAGTGGAACAACCAGACTGGAAATAATGTGAAGTTTCACACATCGTAAAGAATGTAATCAATGCAACTGAACAATGTGTGTAGAGATTGTTGAATGAGATTCACTTTTCATATCAAACCAAGCAATGATAGATGATGTATAGGAAGAGATAGTTTATCAGAAGAGCAAAGTACATGCCTGTTTTTTTGGATCTTAATTTCACCCAAGTCCAGTTTCTCAGATCCTGACAAAATTTTTGACACATGAATGAGACTGTGTTACAACACTAGGCATGTTTAAAGGAAAACTGTTGTGTAAAGGAAAATTGTTGTGTAAACCTTCACTGAGAACACAATAAAATATTATTTAAAAATAAAACAAGTCAACCCTGAAACATTTCTTAGCACTTAATTTATTTAATTCTATTCCATTCAGTTGCACAAGACCTGTGTTTATCATCAAAATTCTAACATATTATGCAGAAATGACTCTTTCAGTTATAAAAATTGTCTATTTGAGCATCCTAATGAGAACAGGAAACACTAGTTGCATAGTGGTTAAGTGCTACAGCTGCTTACCAAAATATCAGCATTTCAAATCTACCAGACCCTTCTTGGAAAAAATATGGGGCAGTTATACACTGTTCTATAGGGTTGCTATGAGTTGTAATCAACTTGATGGTATGGAATTTTTGTTTTAATAGAGAATAGTGCCTGGCATATGCAAAAAGCACATGACAACAGATTCAACCAATATTACAAGTATCATAGCAGAATACTATGAAAAATTATACTCTAACAGATTTCAAAACCCAGAAGAAATGGACAAATTTCTAGATTCACATCATCTATCGAAATTATCACAAAGAGAACAACTTAATAAACCCATCACAAAAGAAGAGATAGAAAATGTAATAAAAAAACTATCAACCAAAGAAAGTCCTACCCTAGACAGCTTCGCTAGCAAATTCTGCCAAATATTTAGAAAAGAGTTAATTCCAATACTACAGAGGCTATTTCCCAGTGCAGAAAAGGATAGAATACACCCAAATTCATTCTATGAAGCCAGCATAACCGTGATACTAAAGCCAAGGAAAGTTTCAACAAAAAAGGAGAACTACAGAACAGTATCATTCATGAACCTAGATGCAAAAATCTTCAACAAAGTCCTTGCCAATAGAATTCAACAACATATTAAAAAAATAATTCATCATGACCAAGTTGGATTCACACTAGGGATGCAGAGTTGGTTCAACATCAGAAAAACAACTGATGTGATCAACCACATAAATAACACAAAGTATAAGAACCACTTGATTTTAGCAACTGATGTAGAAAAAGCATCTAACAAAGTCCTACACCCATCGTAATAAAGAGTCACAGCAAAATTAGGACTAGACAGGAAATTCCTTAATGCAACAAAGGGCATCTATACAAAACCAACCACCAAGATCATCCTGAGTGGGGAAAGACTGAAAGAATTCCCTGTGAGAACAGGAACTAGACAAAAATGCCCACTCTCACCACTTCTATTCTGGCCAGAGCAATCAGATAATACAAAAAAATAAAGAATATCCACATCAGCAAACAAGAAGGAAAAGTATTCTATTTGCAGATGATATGACTGCATACACAGAAAATCCTAAAGAATCCATAAATAAACTACTGGAACTAATAGAAGAGTTCAGCAAAGTATCAGAATAAACATAAGTAAATCAGTAGAAATCTTTTACACCAACAAAGAAATCATCAAAGAGGAAATCACTAACTCAATACCATTCACAATAGCCCCCAAGAAGATAAAATATCTAGGAATAAGTCTAACCAGAGATGTAAGAGACATATACAAACAGAATTATAAGACCCTACTGCAAGAAACCAAAAAAGACTTACATAAATGGAGAAATCTACTGTGCTCACAGACAGGAAGACTTAACATCGTGAAAGTATCTATTCTACCCAAAAGGATCTACATATATAATACAATCTCAATACAAATTCCAGTGTCGTTTTTTAATGAGATAGAGAAACAAATCACCAACTTTGTTTGGAAAGGGGAGCAACCTGGATAAGTAAAATACCACTGGAGAAGAGAAACACAGTGGGAGGCCTCACACTACCCAACCTTATAACCTATTACACTTCCACAGTAGCCAAAACAGCCTGGTACTGGTACAAAACAGACATATAGACCAAAGAAACAGAATCGAGAATCCAGAAATACCACAATCCTCCTAAGAGCAGTTCATACTCAACAAAGGCCCGAAAGTTGTAAACTGGATAAAAACAGTCTCTTTAACAAATGGTGTTGACAACATTGTATATCCATCTGCAAAATACTGAAACAAGACCCATATCTCACACTGTACACAAAAACTAACTCAAAAGGGATCAAAGACCTAAATATTGAACCTAAAACAATAAAGATTACGGAAAAAAAACTAGGGACAACAATGGCAGTTATAATATATAGTTTGGATAGACAACAAAATCTTGCCAACAATGCACAAACAAGAGAAGAAAAAACAGATAAATGGGAACTACTAAAAATCAAACACTTATGCTCATCCAAAGACTTTATGAAGAGAATTAAAAGACTGCCTACAGAATGAGAAAAAACGCTTGGCAACTATGTATCAGATCAATGTCTAATTTCCATAATCTGTAAAGCGCTGGAAAATATCAACAAGAAAAAGACCAAAAAAAAAAAAAAAAAAAAAACCAATGGCAAAGGACATGGACAGATACTTCACCAAAGAAGACATCCAAACAACCAAAGGACCCGTGAGGAAATGCTCACCATCATTAGCTATTACAAAAATCCAAATCAAAACTACAATGAAATACCATCTCACCCCAATGAGGCTGGCAATAATCCAAAAATACACAAAACAACAAATGCTGGAGAGGCTGTGGAGAGATTGGAACTCTCCTACACTGCTGGTGGGAATGTAAAATAATACTTCTTTGGAAAGCAATTTGGTGTTTTCTTAAAAAGCTAGAAATAGAAATACCATACAATTTAGCAATCCTGCTGCTTGGAATATAGTCTAGAGAAATAAGAGCCTGTCACCTGAGCAGATACATGCACATGAATGTTTATTGCAGCACAATCCATGACAGCAAAAATGATGAAATCAGTCTAGGTGGCCATCAACAGATGGATGAGTAAACAAACTATAATATATAGATACAATGGAACAATAAACAACGATAAAAAAGAACAATGATGATTTTAAGAAGTATCTCATAACCTGGTATCAACTGGAAGACATTATGCTGAGTGAAATCAGTCAGCTGCTGATTTTAAAAGGACTTATGCACAGAAGAAGACTCTGATGGGTACAAGGGTGGGGAGGGACGGAGAGAGTTGTTCACAGGTTAGTCAATAGGAATTTGGTTAGGTGAAGGGTATGACAGCTCTCAGTAGAAGGCAGGTCAGCATACATGGACTACACCATAAACTAAAAGATTTTCTAAATTAAACCCAGAATTTCAAAGGATCAAAAGTAGGGACAAGGGTCTAGGGACCATGTTTTTAGGGGACATCAAGTTCATTTGGCATAGCTAGCCTTTTGCTAAGAGAGTCTTCTGCTTCCTGTATTGGTGAGTGGCATCTGGGATCTTAAAAGCCAGCAAGATGCCATCTGAGGAACATTAATTAATCCCAATCCACGTGGAACAGATTACAACAGAGAACATCAAAGGCACAAGGAAAAATGAGCCTAGGAGACAGAAGGACCCACACAATTGGGAGACTATGTCAACATGAGACAAGAAGAACCAGATGGTGCCTGGCCACCACTAAAGACAACCTCAAATGGGGACAGACGCAATGTAGAGTCCCTGATGTAACATGAGAACAAGAGGTGTGCAGATCAAGAACTCTACTAAAAGACCAGAACTGATACTCCAACAACCCAGAACTTCCCTTGGGAATGTTGTGCCTAGACTTGCTAGTGCCCCAGACCTGAAACCAGTACTGAGATCTGCAGTTCAGACAAAGAACAGACTGGACTCAGGGACACAGAGTGAGCATGTGGTGTGTGCACGTTATGGTTTTATACATTTATAGAAGGCTGTCCTACTAGTGTCTTTTTAGAGGGGAGAGGAGATGTTGGAGAGGAGGGGACAGGTGTTCATTGGGAAGATACTAGTAGTAAAGAGCGCAAAGGAGGAATGTGCTGTCACAGGGTAGGAAGAGCAGGTAGAGTTGTAGAGAGGTGGGTATGCAAAATTGACTTGGATTGTATACTTTCACTTAATCATAATTTTTAAAAGCGTATCAGAAACTAGAGAAAGTTAAAATACGCTATGAAGGAATTAGATCCTCAGCAAAAGGTAAAATGAAGAAGCAATCTTCTGGCACTCTTACCGTGTTCAGAAGTGGACAGCAGGTCATGTGACTGCTATTTGGTGGAGATTTGACTGATTTGATGCATAGCCCTTTCAGTAGCATTTCTGCTGCTCCACAGAGATGTATATCAGTTTGACATTTACGAAGGAGACTGTTCAGCGTGTTTAGATCCCTGAATCTGGAACAAACAGATTATGCTTAACTATGCTTAACTACTAACCTAAGGGTTGGTGGTTCAAACTCAACCAGCAGTGCTGCTGAAGAAGCCCCATCATTCTGCTTCTGTAAAGATTACAACCAAGCAAACCTTACGGAGCACAATCCTACTCTGCAACACACAGGGTCACCGTAAGTCAGAAATGACTTAACAGCATCTGAATTGGTTTTGGCATGGAGCCTAGAAAGATGGAGGAAAAACAGAGATCACTTTGCCCCTAAGGGGAGGGAGTCTATTTTATACCTCTGATGCTTCAGTGCAGTGCATATGTGAGCACAAAGCTTTAATGGAACCACCTCAAATTAATGTATAAATTTTAGAGCCTGGTCTCAATATTTTAAGTGACTGTAACCACAGCCACTCTTATCAATAATAATATTAATAAAACATGAATACATATATTCAGCTATAGTAGTAGCTGACCCATCTAGAAATCACGACATTCCAGATACTATTCTAAGAGCTCACTTCATCCTCCCAGACACCCCAGAGGTAGATACTATGCTAATTTCACTAGTTGAAGAAACTGGAAAACAAAAAAAAGTAAGTAAATTGCCCTGAGCCACACAGATAAGAAGTGGTCAAACTTTAAAGAAATTCATCTGAATGTGTGTATATGTGTGACGATGTATTAAATACAGTAAAAATGTCCCCTTGCAAATAAACAGCCTTCACTCAGTTTACTCAGCTCTCCAAGAGACAGTTTAGGGAGTTCTTTTTTTTTCCCCCTCTCATTATTGGGGTAATAGATACTGTATTCCGTTAACAAAATCTGGTGGTAGATGGTTTTAAAGCTTTCTTTTCGATGCAAACCAGAGATTTCTAAAATAGTTTGGAAAATGGCTACATATCAATTTGCATGATACCTCAATAGTGCTTTACCTGTGTGATCAGAATATGTAGATTGTGTTTGTCACAGCAAATGTGGCCTTTCCTTCACCTGGTTTCATCTGCCTTGGAGCCAGCTGGCTGCCACTGAGTCACAAGTTAACATTTTCTTTGCCAGGATACAATGACTCTTTCCTCTGGATAGTGCGTTTGTACTTATTTTTTATAATGGCTTGTTGTCTCAGAAGAAAGATGCCTCTCCTGGAATTTTGCAAATATTTTGGTTTTTGTCATTGTACATCATCCAAGGATAAATAGCAACATCTATGGATAAAAGGAGCTGCTGTAGGTAATATTATCAGCAGAGAAGTCCTGCCTTCTGGGTGTCCTAAACTTGCCTCAGATACCAGACATTAAAAGGAGACTTCTTCAAGTGTCAGGACAAATAGTGGACATTTGATAAAAGGAAATATGTACTGGAATGAGAAGTGTGGATTTATATTTAATGTCTTCAGCATCATTATAAGGTATACAATATCACCAAAAGATGTCTGTTTATGAATAATAATACACAGAACTGAGGGGAATTTTTTTTAATAACGAATGTGGCTATCTTTGTCACCACTGGGTACACACAAAACTTACCCCCCCCCCATCAATTCCTCAGTATTAACCTATGAGCTGAAAACAGGGGAATTGTTTTAAAAGTACTGACTTATTTGGGGGGCAATTACTTTACATCTTTGTTAAACATTTCCAATTCCCATTCTCCCGTGCAACATTTTATATGCATGCAATTAACCATCTTGATAATGACCTTCTCATCTGACCTATAATGACAAAATAACTCTCTGATGGGAACAGGGACAACAGTGTTAAGATGGCCTTTTCAACCTTCAAGAATCATCCTCTCTAAAGGACAAATGTGAATGCACTAAGCACAATAAACAGCATCTCTCTCACTAAAAGACAGCACGTTTAACAGTTACATTTTACAAATCAAAGTTACTAGTTAGAATAAGTCGTGATGCAAGATGACACACAGAAAAATACATGCCCCCTTTTTTATTTGAGGAATGCAATGTGAAGGAGTGAACTTACTTTTAGAATTGTCACAGGAAGTAACTATGCATTTGGAACTTCCCTACACACTAAAGTAACCATAATTTCAGGTCACAGCTTTTAGAAAGTCTAGGACATTCATAGATTGCGATTATATTCTTACAAAGATGTAAACATCATGGAAGCATCCTGTACACACTGCAGCTTGTCACTTGTAGAGAAACTCTTTCCTCACCCACAGTGGTGGGGAGGGAGTGGCAGTAAAAATTCGGTTTGCTGCCAATCAATGAACGTTATAAATGAAATCTCAAAGCAACTTTGAGAGTGTGCAACAGCACTGTGCTGTTGACCTTCCTTCTGCATCTGCCCCTTAAGCCTGCTACTGGAAGGAAAGAGAGAGAGAGATGAGAGAAGAGGAAAATGAACTGAATGCAATACTATTTGACTTTGTTCCACTCACCCCCAGTTAAGGGAAGTTTAGTCCAGCCACAGATTACAATGACTGATCTGTTCTCACGTCAGGGAAGTAGGGCAAATAAAGGTTTGTGCCTTGTAATTAAAACAACTGAACTGTCTGGGGAGGCATTTAAAATATTTGGGAATTGCAGGTGGAGAAAGATTTCTTGGTGGTAGTTCATTGAAATCTCTTACAAGATTTTTCCCTTTTTCTGGAAACCTAGTATGTGATGCAGAACCCGCTGTGCTAAATTATGAACTGAAGGCTTTGGGGTGGGAACAATCAATCAAAATACCTGGGGTAGTGTGTAATGTGCATGATCTTGTCAGCGGGAACAGGCTGCCCCTGAGCACAGTCCCCCAGCAGGTTAAATAAATATGATACTATAGACAAACAGACAGGATCACGCGGCTGCATCAATCAGCTGTTGATAAAATACAATCTTCCTTTAATACACGCTGAGAAAGTTATTTAACACGTACAAAACCTATATTCATTACTTATCCTCCCCGCCCCCCGATCCCCAAGTCTTCTTGGAAAGTGTAACTGTTTTGAAGAGCAAGCGGAAGAAGTTGCCTGGTCCAGGGGGGTGGCGGGGGCTTCAGTGGAGCCAAAGGAACAGTGAGGTGCGGCCACTTAACTAGGGGTCAAAAAACGACAGCGGTTGGGTGCGCGGGAGGGAGCTGGCCAGAAGGTAGGCGAGAATGCAAAACCCCACCAGAAACATTTCGAGGGGTCTTGAAAACGTGGGTACCTTGTTGATACAATCCCTGCTGAGAAGCCCCTGGTGCAAAAACAAACTTCAATTCCATTCTTACTTGGAATCTTCTGTCCTAACAGTTTGTTGGCACCTGGGCAGAGCAGAGAAGCTGTTCTAAATCAACTGGGAAAATAACTGGGTAGGAATTAACTTGAAAAAGTGCGACCCCAATGAATTTAAGATAAAGGGTACGAGGTAATTCCGGTGTTAAACGGGCGATTGTCACACCTGTGAAACTTCAGAGTCAATAACAGGACAATTTGAAGACGATTGTCCGGAGTAAGCTGCGATTTGTGTGCTTTGCGACTTAGAAAGTTGGTCCTTGCTGAGATTCGGTACTCAACTTTTCCTACTTACTAAACGAGAGTGGTTGGTGCCAGGACATTCTGAGGGCTGGCCCTGGTCAGGGCTCTTAGTGAAGGCGATTTTGATGGTCACTTCGTCTCTGTCACCCAGATTCCACTCCTCCACCACCTCGCGCTTGTGCCCGGGTCTGGGCCAGGTGGGGAGTGGCCAGGAGCCGGGAGAGGCCTGGGGTACTGGGATTGGGAAAGCCCTTCGGGAACGCTGACAGGCTAACTCCGTAACAAGGGAAGATTAATGCCCCATCTAAAACTAAGCTCTGGTAAGTGCTGTCAGTGCAACATAAATACTGGAAAGAAGAAAAGCGTCGCCTGCCACTCAAAAGATCGGTCTTTCCCAGCCTGTTGAAATGAGTCGCCAGGGCAGCTCGAGGTGTTGGCAGCCACGTTTGTCAGGGCATCGTGCCTCGCCGAGCCTCCTCAGCTGAGACAAGAGGGCTGGGCCAGGGAACGCCGGCTCCCGCGACCCTAGTTCGCGCCGCTCCGCCGGCGCTCGGCTCGCACACCCTCCGCTCCGGTTAAGCTGGCTGTGTGCGGTGCCGGAGGCTGGACTGTCGGCCACAGGCCTGGAGTTCTGGAGTCCTCAGATCACTGCAAACCCGCTCTCGGTTGGTACGGGGAGCCCGGCGACCACTGCCACGTGGGCGCAGGTGGGGACAGATGTCGACTTCGCACAGTGCCTGGACTTGAGAAGCAGGACACAGATTACAGCCGTCGCACAATCCCATCTGGACCCCTCCCTCTCCTTTCCAAACACCCGAATTCTGAGACCTGTCCCTGTGGGGAGGGGGCAGGAAGGAACTCACGAGGGAAGGTGAGTAGGAATGCGGTGGTGCTGAAAGTTCTCTGGAGGTTCCTTAACTTGCCCCTCGGGAGTTTGGGGAGCAGGGAGTGAAGGTCTCCTGCAGCCGAGGCCACTGGGACCTTGGTGAGGCACTGGAACCCTTGTAACCTTTTCGGAGACTTGGCGTTTTCAAGAGCTCTTTACCTGAAACTGACACCCGCAAGCACTCTCCGGGGGCCTGTTGGGCAGATGGAGTGGCAGAACCAGGCGGGGCCTGTTGGAGAGACACGGGGACATTTGTCATGGGTGACCCGACGCCTCGGCTTCTGAGCCCACGCTGGCGCGGGGAGGCCCGCGCTAATGTAATAAAGCGAGAGCGACAAGAGGAAAGGCCTCTCTTGCCCCGGGGCCGCCACATGCTCACTCCGTTTCACTGTCAGGGCTGGTAGAGGCTGTGGCTTCATTTCATATTCCATTAATATTTACAGCAGCTATTGAATTTCCCATTACAAAGTTCACCATACACACTGCTAATATGAAATTTTAATAGTATTGTGCACATTATGAAAAGTCCCACCATTAAGAGGGGAGCTAGAGGGGTCCCAGGGAGAAGTTACTCTGGGTAGTTAACCCATCACTGAAAGCCAGTGCCCCTCCCTGCCTCTTCCTGTGCTGTTAAATGTATTCATTTGCAAATATTACCATAAAGATGCGAACTGTGGGAATTTTATCTATACAGAAATAAAAAATGAGGGCAGGGAGTGAGTATAAAGCACTCTGGCTGAATTAAGTTTGCAAACTGTGTATGTGTGTGTGTGTGTGTGTAATGTTTTGCCCATACTTCTAAAAGATGTTTCAAATCTTCCACTTTGCCAGTGTTTAGGGCTGGCATATGAGAGGAAGACAGAGATATTTCCAGATTGTATTGGATTTTATGCCTGGTAGTGGCAAAGCCTTTCCTCTTTGCCTGTCTCTGACCCGCTTGGCCCTACTGTTACCCCATTCCCGAGCTCAGGTGTTCCCAAAGCTGTAACCCTCGGGATGCTCCCTGTAAACCAAACTCTGTCAGCGAAGGAAAGAGCTGCAGCTGTCGTAAATTTTTCCCACCACAATTTTAAACTTTCAGGGCTAGTATCCTAAGGTCATGTGGTTTTCCTTCAAGAAAGATTCTCCTAGAACATCCAACTCCTTTGTGCACCCCACCCCCAAATTTTAACTCCAAGTGAAAAGGAAGGAAGAAGAGGAAGGAAATAGAGATATAATGAATTTGGCCAGAATCTTTGAAGTACTGATGTGCAAGGTCCCCAAATCCTGCCACCTAAAGCAGCTCAGTGAGTGGCAAACCCAATGGCCCAAATTGAGGCCACTCTGAATCACTGGACCCAGCTTAAAACTCTTCCCTACCTCTCAGTGGCAGTGCAGTGGAACCATCAGGCAGGCATAGGACTGAAATCTTGCAGCGGTGGCCTTGGCTGTAGGCACCTATCTGCACAGAGGGCAGCCTTGGTACACATTCCCTTGTGCGTAAGCCCACAGGTGGCTGGACAAACCTGTGGATAAAAGGTCTACGTCCCACTCTCCAAAGGGCTGGGGTAACAGAAGACCCACCATGGTGGGTCCCTGAGTGCCAATGGCTTGCTGAGACATGTTGGACCAATCCCACTTTATACAATTTTAAGGACAGTCAACTTCCTGGGAAATCTGGCCTGTCCCTACCTTCTTACACTTTCCACTTCACCTTGCCCTAGAATGGAGAGATAAAATACAAGGAAGTGGCTCACTTTGTTGCATGAGGGCTGCAAGGAGGATGTGATGTAACACCTCCAGCCTACACCAGGTTTTCACACCCCCTGCCCACCCACAAGGCCACCATCCTCTAGCCACACTCCTTGGGGTGTAAAATTAATGACAGTACACTGAATGCCACTGTGGTGTCTTAATAAGCTGCTATTTCCAGTGGGAACTACATATAGGTGAGCATGCAAATTTATATTAGAACGTACATTTTCATTCAATCATAATAACAAAAAAAAAGGCTGCTATTTCCACAGTGAGGGAGCACTTTCTGAGTCTTGAGGTTGCTTTCCAGCTAAAGGAAAATGACAGTGCCAGAAGGTATAGATGGATAGCATTTCCACATGAAGGTTTGCTATTGATTGCTTTCCTAGGTTTTAAAAATTATTACTATTACTATTAACTCCCTTCCGTTTTCTCTGTGTTTTTTTTTTCTTTTTCCTTACAGAACCTAAATGTGTCATGCTTTGTCACATCCTGTGTGTGTTTTTAGAGAACATTTGAATAAAAGGCTCCATGCCAGGTATTGGTGACACAGGGGGTGGAATTTTCAGCCGTTCCACAAAGAGTTGGCCGCCTCTATTTGCATAAGGTCAGAGTAGTGCTTCTGATAGAACTTTACCAGCATCTCTGTCTCTTAGCAACACTCTTGCACTCTTGGTCCCTGCATTAAATTGACTGGTCCCTTCCTTTTCTTCCTTTCATTGGGAGGCTTACAATAAAATGTCACCCTTCCAACCTGTGTCTGTCACCCAGTAGGTCATCTGTATCTCCCCCTCCCCCTTCCATCCCCCTTCCGTCGTCCTCCTCCCTTTTCTCTCCAGCTCCAATTAGGCGAGGAGATTATTCATTTGGTGGATTCCCCAAACTGTTTCATTTTAGTGCGTTAATTAATATTAATACAATTTCTCCCTTTGTTATTAATAAAAAGCCCTCATAAACAGAGAAGAGATAAGGAGCAAATTGCCAGCACCTGCTTAACAATGGGCCTGGAGAGGGGTAATAAGGCAAGTGGAGAATGAAGAGCAGGGTTTAGGTCAGCCTCTCCACCCATTTAGTTGACGCAGGGTTGAGCGCAGCATGGAAGCCCTTGAAGCACTCAGAATATGCGAGGCAGCCCTCTTGGCTCGGGGATGGGAGCTAGTGACAGGATCCAGATGCTGATAGGTGGTGTTAATGGAGGGTCACGTTTGGACAATAGTATCCATCACTTGCCTCCTGGCTCCTCTGTCACGTGAAGTCATTTCTGACTATTCCATCACTCAGATTTGGGATAGATTCAATTATTATCTTCACCTTGGCAACAAGATATACAAATCTATGCCTAAAGGACTAAATTATTATTATTACTTTGAATGCACCTCTCCTCTTATTCATTTTAAAAGAAGAAATCCTCACATGTTAAATACATTTCTTCTTATTTTATCCTAATAACAGCTGCCTGGTTACTCAACCCCACAAGATAAGAGCAGCTGAATTAGCCCAAAGAAACTTTTGTTTGAATGCTTGATGATTGTTGTGGATATATATATATAAAATGTTGTCAGTGGTTCAAATGAAATAGTTCCTGGATGTTTTCTAAACTTTGGGGAGAGTCTAACATATCTTTAAAAGTGTGTACAAAGTATTTATTTCCTTTTGAGAAATGTTTATGGTTGAGTGAAAACAGGAGACGTATCAAAAAAAAAAAAAAGGAAGGAAGAAAGAGAGCCCTGTCTGTAATTCTCATTTATGAAGTTAAAAATTTATGTCAATAGGTTAAAGATAAAGAAACTGGAAAATGCTTCTGTGAAAGGGTCTGTGAATAAAAGAGCTTAAGGTGTGATGTTAGCGGTCCTCTAAATTTTTTCGTGCTTTCTCCTCAGCTGGTAAAACTGACCCCTTATTGGAGGAGAGGTTTGTTTTCTGTAGCATATTTCTCATCCCCTTGAGTGGTGCAAATGCTACGATAAAATACCGTGCTTTTCACGAACTCCTAGCTTTTCTTGTTCCTTTCTTCCTGGCTTGCACACACTGTAATTCTTGCAGTACATTGCTAGATAAATCTGCAGGTAATGGGGTCTGAGGAAAGGAGCCAGGGTTAGAAGTCAACTAGCTCCTCTTTAATAATTCACGTGTCATATTTCTTCCAGTATGTCAAGTCTGCTAAAAAAGATGGACAGGAGTTGACGGGTGGCCACTTGAGTTTATTATTCCAAGGTTCAGAAGGGAAGACAACCGTAAAAAATAAAAATAAATAAAAATAAAAAGACATGTCCCGATCTTCTTACAAAGAGCTAAGGCAGACCCACACTGTCCTTAGCGATCCTGGTCCACTTTTTCTATATCCTGCCTTGCAACTCTTCTCCAAGCTGCCTGGGAGATTTGCAAATATAGAGCTGTGGGAAAAGATTCTTTGGAACCCTTCCTAGCTTCTTTGACCCTTCCTTACAAACTTATTTGCTTTCTGTCTCAACAGGGTCTTCGTTTTTAAACACCTCTTCAGTGGCAATTCTGATCCTATGTTTTTCTCCACATTACAGAATTCCTCTGCCGTGGCGATTTTATTTACAGTAAATGGTTCTTGTTTTAACTTCCCTATAGAAGACTCCTCTTGTTTTCAGTAGTGGCTTTGCCAGTTGACAGCTTCACAGGGCTTCTACAAAAATCTCTCTTATGATTTCTTTCTTTTGGGAAGGATGTTGGGGGAGCTGAATGTGTGATAATAGTATTGACTCTCAGCACTTTAATGCTTCCAGAAAGAGGAAAGGAACACAGTTTATGGACGATACAAGAGCCTCTAAAATCAAAGTTTTAAACATATTCAAGTTTGATTCCAGAGTATGAATCATAAGATTCATATACACCAAATTCCTGAAAGGAAGGTAGAGAAAAAGAAATAAAGATCCTTTCTTACCTATTCACACTTCCCGAAAATGCAAAAGGAGTATTTATGCTTAGTTCGGTTTGTATTCCCCTACCACTCTTAGTGCCTCAACAGAGTTTAAAGAATCCAATTTTGCACAGAGCAAGCTGGAAAAGTGATTTCGTTTGCAAATTTTCTCTCCAATATTTCCATAAGCAAAACTATTCCGGGAAGTTTTTATTTACCTTGAGAGTTAATACATTTCCATGTATTGTTTCTGTAGTGAAAAGAAGCCTGTAGTTCTGTAAACCTCTTACTTGTCAGGTTAATGTCCAATAAAGAACTATTTGAGGATCAACTATTTTTCATTCACTAGTTCTAAAGTATTTTTAAACAAAAAATAACAAGTAGCTCTCAGAAAGTATCTTTTTATTTGCAAAGTACAGTTATCATCAAGGCAGTCCTGTAATAGAAAAATAAATAACATCTCCGCCTCCATTTCATAACTTTCTTTGATTTATAAAAATTATATTTTGTAGCAATGTCTTACATTTGCTAAGTTTGGTGGCTCTTTAAACCTAACATAAGTTCCACAGCTGTTTTTTTCCACGAAGCGGGTGCCCGGGATTTTTCAGATTCAGTTGTTTTAATCTGGACTCTTCTCCAATTTCTGCCACAAATTTGAGGTGGAGGCCTGTTTATATATCTGATATGATCTGTTTGTGGAAATACAGAAAGTTGCAGAGATTGAGCAAAGTCAAGCACTGCTAAAAATCAGGCAGCTTTGAGCTGAGAAGAATCAATTGTTCTGAAAGAAACTTCTAGTAAAAGGTCCAAGTTGGGATTGGGGAAACAATGGTGCATTGGTCTGTTGCACAGTGAGGGGAGAGGGGAAACTATGCCTTGGCTCATCACTCTAGGAAACAGCCTATTGGAAGTCGCTGCTGAAAACGTACTTTACTTTTACATTTTATTCAGTTAAACCAACATCCAAGCACTTAAACATCTTTTATAACCCTGGAAAGGACACCTTCAGCTGTCATTCAGCAAAGGGAACATCAGGATGGGCACTAGTTACATATCTGCAGATTGTCTGCTCTCTCTTTCTCCTTCTATGGTTGTAACACAGCACAAGATGCTCACATTTTATTTGCATAGATCTCTGAACACAGAGAGAAGGAGGAAAAGGAGACAATCCGTAGTTGATTTTTAAGCATTTTGCCACAGCCTACCAACTATTGCTGCAGAAAGTTTCTTGTTCTTGACTTTGACTGAGCTTAACCCCTTCAGAGAAACTCTTTTTGTAGGGAGGATTGTTTCTGAATCTACTGACCATGTTTTCTCTCTCTCTGGATTTGAGTAAAAGGAATACTAATTTGGACAAAGTCCTTTTTGAAACACAAGCTTGCTTGTCACATTCTTCCCTCCTGTATTTATTGAATTAAATTGAATTGTCATCCTCAAACCAATCCAACTGTTCTAAGTTCCACTTCCAGTTGGGGCTCCAGTTATGTGTTTTCTTTGGAGTCCCCACCCTACTCCGAGTTCAAGGCAGAATGAAGCTATGCAGGTCTGGACGCTCAGACAAAACTATTTTCCACTGATGATAAGTGATGAAAAGCATTTGAAAAACTGCCAGGAATAATTAAGGTGTATTCCCCTACCCTGCAAAATCAGCTCCTCTAGGGGAATCTGAACAGCTGAGGAGACTACAGGGCTGACTAACAACCCTGAAAGAGACATCCCCCACCTGGGAGACACTCTTTTCAGCGGGGTGACAGTATGTAAATTCAAAGAGAAAAATCAAAACAATTCAAAGAAAGTCTGTTCGAAGTGTGTATACGGCTAGGTGTAGCTCACACGCTCCTATTCGCCCCGACATCCAGAAAGAAACAGCTGTAGAGACAGGTAAGTGCAGTTTTCCTGTAAGTAACGTAACACACAAAGGAACACATTTAGGGGAAAGAAGTAGGCGAGGATTTTCTGGGACTGGCTCCCATCAGTCGCAGTAGTGAGTTATGACTTGCTGAAAAGGAGAAGGTCTCTGTGCTGAAGTGGGCTCCAAGCGGACGACCGAGCAGGGTCCACGTGCCTGACTGCGCCTAGCCCTCCCCAGCGGGGCTAGCTGCTGACGCGAGCCTGCCACCACGAGAGCCTGCCACCACGAGAGCCTGCCACCACAAGAGCCTGCAGATGATATCTCGAGTCGTGCTAACACCTATCATTTGAAGCCATCTTCACTCTGTCCTCCAAACATCTCAAGCGTTTTTTTACTCTATTCGCCGCTCCTGATTGAGTTCTCCGTGTCTCTCTGCACCTTGTCATAACCTGTAATAAAATGCCCTTTCTGTCGGGAGTTCAAGTCCAGAGGGCAGCGGTTCTATTTGCAACTGACACCCCAGGAAAGGAGCTGCGGCAGTCTCCCGTTTGTGGGCCTCGGGCTTTGACTCCCGCGGGGGCTGATCGGGCACAACCCTGCCGGTGCTGCTTGCCCGTGGCCACAGGCTCCGAGAGATCCCGGCTGTGGAGCCCTGTATCCCAAAGCACCGCTGGTGGAGCTGAAGCTGGGATGTGGGGAACTGCTGCGGGCAGGGCAGGATAGAGGGTGACTGTGGATGAAAGTTCCGGTGTCTGAGGTTGCCTATCACGTGCAGCTAAAACCTATTTCTCAGATAAGGAGAGCCTGTTTGCACTTTCCTCCCTCTTTCTCTCTTTTTCTCTGTCTCTCTGTCTGTCTGTCTGTCTGTCTGTCTGTCTGTGTGTGTGTGTGTGTGTGTGTGTGTGTGTGTGTGTGTGTGTGTGTGTGTGTGTGTGTGTGTGTGTGTGTGCGTGTGTGTCGGACCCAGGAGACAAGGATGGGGAAAAAAGGATACCAAGATCACATGAGCCACCTGCCAAGAAGTTTTTACTGGACTAGTAATCTAACTGGTTCCAATCATTTCCTTCATTAGTCAAACCAGTTTATAATTATTTTTAGAAACTTGGAATCAAAGAGGAATAGTTGTTCAAGGCTGTAGGTCCAACTCGTGGACATTAAGGATTAAACTGGATGATGATATAATTTCTTGAGGCTTAAGGGAGTGGACAGCAAGCAGAGACTCAGTGTCCCTGGAAACGAGCCGGGACTTGCGGTGTTATGCCCACTACTGGTCCAGGGTGTGGTCCTCCTACTGTCCCTTCAGGGAGGTCACTGAAAGAATACCCTAAGGTTGGAGATGAGAGCCTTCGTCGAATCTGCCAGACTCTCTTCATTTGTCTTTATCAGTGTGTGACAGACAGGAAGGTGGTGAAAGCAATGGTGGTGAATTTACCGACAAAAAGGGGGCGAGAATACAGGTAAGGTCCAGGTCAGAGCACAGGTGGCTGACTGGGAGAATGGAATTAAAGGCAATCTCTGTAGCTGCCTTCCAGGGGCCTTATTTTGTCTTGGATTTGTTTACTGAAAGAAGGGGGAGGGCAGTCCTCCATCCTTCCAATGAGACCTTACCACAGACATTTCCTGCCTAACCTCTAGGGCCTCAAATCCAATGCTCCAACTCCTCTCTGAGAGCTAAAAATAGGTGAAGAGGAGCTTTAGAGGGCTGTTCTCATCCAGCTGTTGAAGAGGAAACAGGGTATCCTTGTCTAGCCCCTAGGCCTGCCACTCTACCCTCTCAGGAAGCACCCCAAAACAGCAACATTGGCTGGAGGGAGAATGTGTTGAGATTGGACAAGCACTGCACCCTTCCACCTCCTGAACCCACGCCTGCCCTCAGGATTCCACCTGTCTACTTAATTCTTTTTGTACTGGGAAACTAGTAAAACCTTAAAGGCAATACTTTCAAAACTCAAACCACATTCCATTCCCTAAAGGAAATCTGCAGAAATTGGCCAGAAGAACCCTGTCAACACTTTCCTTTTGGGACTGGGGAGGAAAAGTTTCTGTCATAAATGACTCTAAGAGAGGAAAAGTGGAAATATTCGATTTGAGAGTAAGGGTTATTTGACATGCCTCCTTGTAGAAGTCCATTGAAGAAAGATCAACATTTTGGTCTTTTGTATCAGAAGGCATTGATAAAGTAGTGGGGAGAAGTTTAACATCTGGGAAAACGAAGTACCCTGTGCTTTTTATCCCCTGAGGGAAGGGAGGAGGATGGAAAGCATATAGAGAAATGCATTTGACAGTCATTTCAGAAATACTCTCCTGCATTGTTTATTACAACTCTCCCTCCCTCCTCTTTTTTGCTTTATTTCTCAAAGGTGATCTCTGGATCCAAACAAGGCTCTCGATCTGGACATTTGAAAGAGGTAGTTTGCCATTTTTTCTTCAGGTGTTGCTGCTTTTATGACAAATGATTATTACTCCCCTTTTAATCTCTGGAAAGAACTAGAATCCTTTTCCCCAGTGTATTCTACTTTCTTTCTATGGGGGGGTAGGGATACATATTATGAGCCTACGGTTCCTGAAAACAGCATTCATTTTTAAAACACTCTTCCAGAAATATCCAAGGCATATTTGAGCATCCTGACAACTATAATCCCATTCTTCCTTGTCAGCTCATAGATTTTATTCAAAATGAAGCTATTTCAGAACATGGGAAAGCCAGCAAAGCTCCTGATGCACAAAAGGAAAATGGTGCTTTCTGCCCACGGACTATTTCCACTCCAAAGTGAATAATGTTCCAGTTACCACCAAGCCTGACTTGATTTATCTTGGTTAATAGGATTAATGTGTCAGCCTCTCTCAAGAATTTCCAAATGCAGATCCAGAGTGTCACTGACTCGCTGGTGTCTTTTTTCCTCTCTGATGGGCATAATGATGCACCTACAAGCAGAGGGCCTTTGTCCAGTGGGAGAAGGCAGATTATCTGTCTCCAGTGAAATAAGGCATATTGGAGCCACCTTTGCCAAGACTCAAAGCCAGAATCCAGTCACTATAAAATAATTGTGTCACTACCTCACCAGCGTACTCTTTGGGTTTCATTTATCTTTTGACTGTAATTGAATGGTTGAAAAGCAAAAATGTAGACAAATTCCAGCTGTATTAGATCTGTTTCTTCCTCCAGTACCTCGGCCCATCATTAGATACTTTCCCTCTCTGCGCAGGAGGTCAAAGTGTATAAATATAAATTGCATTTTGCATTACTTCTAGATGAGTGAAGCTGTCAAAGCAATAATATGAGCTTTCAGTCCCACATTCTACCACTTCTTTCCCATTTTTTGGCCAGGAGGTCATGTGCAAATTAAACGTGACAACCCAGAAGACATGTCTAACAGACTCGTATTGTTACCCCACTCAGCTGCCTGGCTGATAGCACCATTAAACCCACGTTAGTCTCCAGTGTTCTTCAAGCAGGAGCTCCTACAGGATACTTGGGCTTCTCAAAAAAGTTCACTTCAAGGGTAGCATTTCATCTGAAAATAGCAGGCAGCAACTGACCTAAAGTATTCTTCTCCCAAAATTCAATAAGTTGTCATATTTAGAAAGATCAGGGAAATATCTTACTAGACAAAGAACAAGGTGGCAAGCTAAACAGCCCTCAACAGAGAGAGAGTGAGAATATATTTTTTTGTGTTTGAAATAATGCCTAGTTCCCAGAAGCCAATAGTGATGTGGTTGAGAATCATTTTTGTTGCTGTTGTTGTTGAAAAACTGAAGACATCAACCAGGAATCCACTTTCAAATATGGATTAATTTTGTGCTCTTACTTGCAAGTTCCTGATAGTATTGTTTTGAAAAGCCCAGTAGCATTAAAAAAAAAAAAAAAAAGTTTTAGCAGCTTATTATCACCATCATTAAAAAGCTAACCTTCCTCATCCTATATTTTAGCGATGAGATCTGAAACTTTCATGAATTTGAAGCAACGGAGCGACTTGGGGGATTGGTAATTGGCTACTGATGTGACCAGTTCATGTCTGGCCCAGATTGCAGTTAACAGAGAGCTGTTGTTCCCTGACAGGGTGTTTGATGATTTCTGAGAAATGAGTGGCTGTTTTCATTCCTGTTCCAAATGGACAGGTGTCTACATCAGAATTGGCAACCTGGTTGGCAGGCTCAGTGAATGGCCAAAGAGAGAATTGTTTATGGAGAGGAAACTTCCCTCCCTCCTGTGATGACTGTGCACATGTGTGAGTGCTGGCAGGGGGAAGAGGGCAGAAATAGGGACGCTGGAGGAGGAAAGTGTGATACAGGTCCACAGCATGGAAGTAGGCTGCTGTCCTTAGGTTTTGAGTGGTACCATATGCAACTGTATCTCTCCTGGAACGCATCTTGGTCTCCATCAGGCTGTAGTCTAAGCACACAAATCAAAGTCCTCAGGAGATACTTAGTATTCCATAGCATGCTCATATTGATCTCAATAAATAAATAAATAAAAAGCCAAGAAGTTTTCACTATTGTTGTTACATACAAACAAGTTGCTCATAACAACTCTAGGTACAACAGAATGAAAACACTGCCTAGTCCTGTGTCATCTTCACAGTTATTGCTATTTTTGAGCCCACTGTTACAGCCACTGTGTCAATCTATCCTGTTGAGAGTCTTCCTCTTTTTCACTTACCTTCTACTCTAACTTGCATGCTGTCCATCTCCCGTCCATGTCCAAAGTATGTGAGATGTAGTCTCACTATCTTTGCTTTTAAGGAGCATTCTAACTACTTCTTCCAAGAAGACTTACTCATTTTTCCATCAGTCCATGGTATACTCACTATTCTCTGCCCAAACCATAATTCAAATACATCCATTCTTCTTCAGTCTTCTTTCTTCCTTATCTGGCTTTTATATACATATGAGGCAATTGAAAATATTATGAGTTGGGTCAGGTGCACCTTAGTCCTCAAGATGACATATTCGCATGTCAACACTTTAAAGAGGTCTTTTGCAGCAGATTTGCCCAACGCAGTATGCCCTTTGATTTCTTGACTCCTGCTTCCATGAGTGATTATAGAACCAAATAAAATAAAATGCTTGACAGTTTTATTGTTTTCTCTGATTATTATGATGTTGCTTACTGGTCTAGTGTGAAGAATTTTGTTTTCTTTATGTTGAGCTGTAATCCATCTTGAAAGCTGTAGTCTGATCTTTTTCAGTAAGTGCTTCAAGTCTTGTTGAAGCAAAATTGAGTCACCTGCAAGTTGTAGGTTGCTAATGAGTCTTCCACCAAACCCAGTGTTGTGTTCTTCTGCATACAGCCTAGCTTCTCAGATTATTTTCTCGACATCAAGATTGAATGAGTACGATCAAAGGATATAACCCTGATGCACATCTTTCTTAATTTCAAACCACACAGTATTTCCTCATTCTGTTTGAATGACTGCCTTTACACTTTGTTAAATAAGCAGTATTTCCATATATCTTTCCTTTCTCAAAGAAAATGCATTTAATTTTGTCACTTCCCCCTCCCCAGACTGGGTGAACTGAGTATCCTTAAATACTAAATAAAAGGAAGTAATATTTTCAAGAATCAAACCTGAGAAAACCTGGTTCAAAGTCAGAAGAGACCCTCTTGTCCTCAGTAGAGTGTCACATTTTATCACATTATATCTACGTAAGTGACTGTCAGATATATAAATGTATTTGTCTCTTCTTTCAATGTTATACATAATCCTTATAAGCCCACATTATTATTCACACTGATGATTCTCACTTCCTGTGTATTCTTAGAAAACAATATATAGAAACAAGCTTAAGAAGAAAACAGTCTTTGTAATAGTCTGGGACCTGGTGTCCTGTTATTATTTAACTCTTTACTTTCACAATTATTAAAGTTGTTTTAACTTTTGTTTCTTAAAAAAAACAAAAATAAAACCCTGACTATGAAACAAAAGCAGTAACTTTTTGTTAACACTGAAGGGATTTTCCCTTAACTTTTTAAACTATTGGGATGTGAGTAGTTAGTTATTAAGCGTATTTTTCCCTCAATTTTTTAGTTTTTCAACTTCTACATACAAGAAGATTTTTATAGTCCTTCTGTTTTATACCTTCCCTTCTTTTCTCGATGAAATAAACTGTATAAACCTGGCAGATTTAGTTCATCCTTGTGCCACTACACTCCCAGAAATTGCAGCAATGAAGATCAAAGGCTATGGAGTGAAGTGGACACAGCTATGGGATATGTGTGTTAACTTTGATCAAGTCATTTAACTTCGTGAGTTTCAGTTTATTCACCAGTAAAATGAATATATTAATATGAACTTGTTTGAATGTTAATTAACTAATGTATGCAATGTGTTTTTAGTGTTTGTAGAACAAAGTAAGTTCTCAATCAGTCTAAAGCACCATTATTGCTATTTATTTTATTATCACCTAGCCTCTCTAGCTCTCATAATCGTTAGCTGTGAACCAAGTAACAATATTTCTAGGATTATGAGAAGGGTTAAAAACACAAAACTTGTGGAGCAGTTGGCATGGTGGCTAAACCAGGGAAGGCGTTCGATATATGGTAAGGGGTTTTGTTGTTACTTTCTTCAAGAGGACAATGGAAATTAGTCTATTATTCACCCTGGGAGGGAAATCCATTCTTCAAGGTGGATTTCCATTTGATGGAAATCTTCGTGTCTGAATCCAGACATGAAGATGATTATGAATGAAACAGAAGTTGAGGCTGTCGCCCAGTTAGCTTTCTTTTGTCCTGTGATCATAGCTTACTCTCTGCCCTTCCAGAATTCATAGCACATCATAGCAAGAAACCTGTAACAGAGGAGGCATGGTAGGCAACCTAGCTTCATCTGTATCACTGAAACAAACAAAAAAAAAACTCTGGGTATGTGTTCTCTGACCCTGACATGCCCCTTGGGGTCCCGAGGAGAATGCGGAGCTGGGGCACGTGGTTTTATTCTTGATGTTTGGATATCTTGGAAGCATTATTAACTCACTTCTTAGAAATAGGATCAAGCCTTCTGGAGTTTGCATTTAAGGATGAAAGAACCCTGGTGACACAGTCATTAAGTGCTCAACTGCTAACTAAAACGTCTGTGATTCAAACCCACCAGCCTGAAAATACAGAAGGGGTTTGAACTCAGCACCCTGATTTGTCGGAGAAAAACGTGGCAGCCTGCATTGATAAAAGAGTATAGTCTTGGAGACTCTATAGAGCAGTTCTCTTCTGTACCAAAGGGTCACTGTAAGTGCAAATCAATACAACATTAATGAGTTTGAGGGCACATTCTCCCTTTAGGTTAAAGTTTCAACTGAAGGACCCCAAAGGAACCCTGAAGAAGAAAGACCCAAGCCATATGATTCTTCAGACAAGCCAGGCACTTCTCTGAAAGCTTAGGCAGCCTTGGAAGGAGAAATCAGTCATGTTTTGGGGGGAACTTTACATGGAACCAATAATTAAATCATTGGTGTTCTTGATGTGTCCATATATCTAGAGCAAAATTTTAAATTGAGAATAATGTCTCATAGCATAGGAAATTGCCATGTATATCAGAGTTCATCAGAACAATACCCTCAGGAAAAAAAGAACTAGAAATTTCTGGTGTGAAGTCACTTTTTTATAACACAATGAAATAAAGATGCTAGTCCTGGCTGATTGTGTGCTTACAGACAAACATTCTTCAACTGATTAATGGAAATATGGGTTGTGCAGATAGCCCCCAACTTTCAGTTCACTGTATCAGATGCAGTGTTTGTGTATGTATGTGTTTCTGCTATATACTTAGAGACATTAAAACCTCTAAAGTCTTCAGCAAGAAAACCGAATGGAATTGTGTTTCCTCCATTGTCTCCAAGCATAACTGCTTTATTCTGTAAATTGGATTGGTGAACATTCAAATGTAGGAAAAGACAAGTAACTTCTCTACTCAGCCACCACTGGATACCCACACAATGAAGTGTTTGGCACTTGCCCATTGTCTGCTTTTCTGACCATGGGGAACAGTTCAAGTGACAGGCACACAGATGGATATGTTCTGTGATTAATGGTATCTACCAGGCCTGGTGGTGAGGGTGCAGGAAATGGCAGCAGACACAAGCTATTCTTTTTCAGTTTAGCGTGCCTTACAAGGTTTGAAGTGAAGAGGGATTAGAACAAATTCCTGCCCTAGTCTTTACTGGAAAGACCTGAAGGCATCTTTCTTTTTTCCTTGGGAATCACTTGCCAAGATTAGGCCTTTAATAGCAAGATATAAACTTTCTGATTTGTCCATTCAAGCTGTCATCTCCCTCTTTTCTTCCTTCCCTTTCCTTCTTCCTTTGTTCCTCCTCTCAATCTTTCATTCCCCCCCCCCTTTGTCTTCTCCCCTTACTCCCAAGCAATGTCTCACCTCAACAAACTCAGAGAGCAAACTACCACCTCTGTGGGGTCTCTGCTGAGTCTGTGAGGAACAGGATAGCAAGTGTGCGGAAACTGGAAGAGTTGGAACAGCTAACATGAAGTCTAGAGTAACCCACCAGGCTAGCAGTCTTGAGTAATGTCCCCATCACTTTCAAACCAAGTGAGTCATTCCTGCATATGGCTGCTTCTAATGCATCAAGAACATAAGAGATCATGATTTCACCATTAAACATAAGCCAAACATAGTTTTCAGTGAGGCTGTTACCTCAGGACCATATCCAAAGTTGAGGAGTCCTTCCTTGAGTGCTTTTTAAAAAGGATTTTAATTTACTTTGAATGTGAAGTAGAGACATTTAAGTAGTTCTGTGTGCAAGGGGCAATGGTTACATTGGTGGATCACTGGTAGAATTCCTGCCTCCCGTGTGGGAGATCTAGGCTCTGGTCCTAGCCCATACACCACAAGCAAAGCCACCACTCCTCTGTCAGTGGAGACTTGCATGTTGCATGATGCTGAACAGGTTTCAGCAAAGGTTGCTAAGACTGACTGTGGAAAAAGGCCTGGCTATCTACTTCCAAAGTTAGCCTATTCATCACAACATTCCAATCCCAATTCATGGGGATGGCAAAGAACCAGACAGTTTTACAGGGGGTCACGTTTAGTGAGGGAGACTAGATGGCAGATAAGAACAACAATAAATATACAAAGGGTAGAAAAACGGTGACAACTCTTTCTCCAGCCCTTTTTCCCAGCCATTCCCACCTAGACTCACCAGTTCTATTGTGATGGTAGCAAAGACGGAAACCCAGGCCCTGTTAATGGCCCCTGCTGAACACCAAGGCCACAGCTGCTGCCGTTTGGAGAAATTAGTGCCTGTGTTAAGAGGGTGGGCTACAAGAGTTTGATTCTTGGATTTGCTGCTTATTTGCTTTGTGACCTTAGGCAAGTTACTTAGACCTCTCTAGCTACAGCTCCTCAACTGAGGTTGGGTTTGGTAATAGTACCCAGCAACTAGACTTTAAGAATAACGTATTTTATGTGTAGCTCTTAGCATGATATTTGGCACAAAAAGTGCCCAATAAATGTCAGTTTTTGTTGTTGTTGTTGTTGTTATGTCTTTATTACATAAAATAGGATCCCTGTCCCCAAATAACTAGTACATTTCTGAGTAATATATTTCTGTTCCAATGCACTGGGGATCACCCAAGATACACACTTTGATGTATTGTGAAATTCGATGGAAATAAACATGGAATTGGTAAAATAAAAGGAAACCAAAAATAAGTAGGAAGCATCCTGAAGTTAAGTTACTTTCTTCACAGAAGTCATGGTTAATGGAATAAATTCCCTTACTTTGCTCTCATCTCTGGTTCCCGTTAGTGACTTACTAGCTTACTGCCCTCTGGTGTAAGTCCTTGTTATGAAGTATCTTCTCTCTGGTGGCCTGCCAAAGCCTGCCCCATAGAAATCCGGGTTAACCTGACAGTCTCATGAGGTGAGAAGCTGCCTCGCCTTGAGGGCCTGACTAATGTTGGTGTTTTCTCCTTTCTTAGGCAACTCCATGGGTAAGCAGGAGGAGGGCCATTAAATAAATGATGTGGTAATTTTTTCTCCTCTCTTTGGGCAATTTTTTACATGATGGCCTAATAATATACGCTTACCATGAAAAATAATGAAACCCTGGTAGCATAGTGGGTTAAGTGCTACGTCTGCTAACCAAAAGATCAGCAGTTCAAATCCGTCAGACACTCCTTGGAAACTCTACGAAGCAGTTCTACTCTGACCTCTAGGGTCACTATGAGTCAGACCCAACTTGACAGCAGGGTGTTTTGGGTTTTATGAACAATAAATTCACTGTAGATGCATCTTCTTATTACTGGGTTTATTTTGGAAACTAACAAACAATAAAAAGTAAATGCTTGTGCATTCCTGATTAGTAAGCTATGGCTCCCCACATGGCCAACACACTACTGCAAACAGAAACATTTGAGTGTAGCTATCAGTTGTCTTGTCTTCTAGTATCAAATAACTAGCTTCCCTGTTTTAACTGTATGCACAGGTTTTAGGTATCGTGAGGTCAGAGCTCATGGAATTATTTTTTCCAAACTAAGAATAAATACTGAAACCTGATCATTTCTGAGGGGCATATGGCTCCAAAGCAGGCTCTCATTTATATGAGTCATGTCACAAGAATAAATCATGGCACCAAGGACATACCTGAGTCAAAATATGTTTTAATAACCATACAGCTACACTATGACAGCAAAGCTGAGAGTCTTGCCTTGAAATTACAAACAGAGTCGGTCTGAAAAGTTGAGCAGCAGGGTATGCAGTCTAACTGGAATCCTGTAAAAGAAAGGCCACAGCTGGGTTTTAAGACTATTCAACTCATCACACCTGTAGGAAGGACAACTGGAAGAGGGCAGAATATAAAAACAGGCCAAGTCTTTCTTATGTATCTCCCCTACCCTTTTCAACTATCTATCATAGTTCTTGACATAGCTTAACAAAGAATTGTGAGAAAAATCAAGGGGAGAACAAAGGAAAGAAGGAAAAAGTCAATCCCAAGGATGGGTCTGTAATTTACCGTAGATGCGCTAGAACCCATGTTAATCTCTCTTCCCTTTTATGACCTTTTGTGCTCTCCAGTGGACACTCAGGTGGGAGCTTCCAAACAAAATGTTAGCAGTTCAAATCCACCAGACAGTCCTTGGAAACTCTGTTGGGCATTACTATTCTGTCCTGTAGGATCTGTATGAATCAGAATCGACTTGATAGCAATGGGTTTGGGTTTCTGGTTTTGGTGCCTTATGGTCCAGCTTGATGAATGATTTGGGGAAACGATTGAGGGCACAATATCCAGAATCAGACAAACTCTACCTGGAGTACTGGTTCCATTCATTTTTAGTTCTAGAACTTTGAGCAGTTCTTCTCTAACCCTCAATTTCTTTCATTGTAAGAGAGCAATATAACATGTCTCCTTTAGTTGCTTCAAAGTTTACCTAAAATAGTAGATGCTTTGTGCTTAGCACAGTTTCTGAGACATAATGAATGCTCAGTCCAGGTTATTGTACTGTTTTTGTTGTTATTAGTGTTTGAGTTGCCTCCCCCAGTTGTGGGACATCCTTCTGTCTGAAACAAGAAATAGGCAGAAAAGCAGTAGGTGGCTGGATTCAAGCATGGACAGTAGGCTCCATATTTCACTGTCTTTAGATAGTACCAATTGTACTGAGCCAGCCATTCAATTCAGCTCAACAAGCATGTTTTGAAGACCTTCTCTCTAGATGACTTCATGAGGAGTGCAGGGAAGTGTGCAAGGATGGAGATAACAAGGAGATGACCTTCCCTGGCAAGCATATTATCTACACAAAGTAATTTCACAAATGTGGCTGTCCAATTAAGGTTGCTGTCATGTAAAGTGAGAAATTTACTACTTGTGACCATCAAGTTGACTCCAACTCATGGCCACCTGTGTATAAGAGAATTAAACTTGGTCCTGCACCATCCTCATCGTTGATGGGGTGTTTAAGCTTACTGTAGTTGCAGTTATGTCAATCTGTCTCATGGAAAAACTAATTTTTACTGACTTTCTACTGTACCAAGCATGATGCTGTTTTCTAGTGATAGGTCTTTCCTGATGATGTGTCTAAACAAAGCCAGATGAAGTTTCACCACCCTTGAAGGAACATTCTGGTTTTACTTCCTTCAAAACTGTTGTTCATTTTTCTGGCACTGCACGGGGTATTCAATATTCTTCATCAACAACTCGATTCAAAATAAAAGATTGGGCTCTTCAAACTTTGGTTAACACACTCACTATCCTGACCCTTGCCCAACATACATATATAGTATTTTAATAAAATAATTTCAGTTCAAGAATTCTTTTGAGATATTACCTGAAACACACTTTAAAATATGTTTAAGCAAGAGTTTAGTCCTACCTATCTTGAAGAAAATGCATTTCTCAAAACTGTTATGCAATGTATCCCTTAAGCATTAAGAAGAAACAAATATGTCTTGGGAGAAGTACATGCAGAGGGCTCCTAAGAAACAAGGATGTCAAGTCTTACATGCTTTGAACACATAATCAGGAAGGATCAGTCCCTGGAGAAGGACATCATGCTTGCTAAAGTAGGGGGTGAAAGAGGTAGGTTGACATAGCAGCTGCAACTGTGAATGATTGTGAGCATGGAGCAAGACTTGGCAGTGTTTTGTTCTGCAGTACATGGGGTCATTATGAGTTGGAAGTAACTCAACAGCACTAAACAACAACAGCAAAGCATTAAGATCATGAGATATTTGTCAACTTTGTCATACTGTGAAGGCTTGTGTGTTGCAGTGATGCTATAAGTTATATCATTGATATCTCAAATACCAGCAGGGTCACCCATGATGAATAGGTTTCAGTGGGTCTTCCAGGCTAAGACAGACTAGAAAAGAGTACCTGGTAGTTTCCTTTTAAGACAACTGGTTGGTGAAAACCTTATGAATAGCAGCAGAACATTGCAAAACACAACCAGGGAAGAGTTTCCTCCTCAAAGCGGATTTCACCTTAATGAGTGAACAGAGTAAAGCTTTCATGAATCTTCATTTTCTAATGTGGCGTAACTCAAAAATGAGAAAGAACAGCTGTAAACACTCATTAGTAATCAAAACATGGAATATATAAAGTGTGATCTAAGAAAACTGGAAGTTGTCAAAATGAAATGGAATACATAAATAACAATACCCCAGGTATTAATGAGCTGAAATGAATGAGTATTTGGCCATTTGTAGTCAGATAATCAATTACAGACAAATACGTAAGGAATAACAAATTGAAGATGAATGGCCTTACGTTCATTGTGAAAAAGACTATTTCAAGCTCTATCCTGAAGTTCAACACTGTCAGTGGTGGAATAATATCCACACACTTATGAGAAAGACCAATTAATTATGTTACTCAAGTTTACACACCAACCAAAAATGCCAAAAATGAAGAAATAGAAGGTTTTTCCCAATTCCGCAGTCTGAAATTGATTAACATGTAATCAAGATGCATTGATACTTACTGGTGATCAGAATGTAAAAGTTGGAAACAAAGAAGACAGACTGATAGTTTAAAAATATCTACTGATAGATGGAGACAGAAACAGCAACCTGAAATCACATGATAGACTTTGTAAGACCAATGACTTCCGCACTGCAAATATCTTTTGTCAGCAATATAAACGTTGACTGTATTGTAGCTCAATATCACCAATCAGAACAAAGCCAGGGTCTGACTTTGAAACTGGCCAATAACTGCTTATATGCAAGTTCAAGTTGCAGCTCAAGAAAACTAAAACAAGGCTGTTATAGTCAAAATACAACTTTGAGTATATCCCACCAGAATTTGGAGACCATCTCAAGAAAGATTTGCCACTCTGGACATTAATGACCAAACATTAGATGAGTTGTAGGGTGACATCAAGGACATCATACATGAACAAAGCAAAATGTTATTAAAAACACAAGCAAGAAATAGAAGAACAAAATGGATGTCAGAAGAGACTAAAATTTGATTTTGAACACAGAATAACTAAAGTGAACAGAAGAAATGATGCAGTTAAAGAATTGAACAGAAGATTCCAAAGGGGGGCTGGAGAACACAAACTAAAGTATTTTAATGAATTATGCAAATGCTTAGAGTTAAAAAACAAAAAGAGAAGAAAATATTTGGCATTTCTCAAGCTGAAAGAACTAGAGAAAAAAATTCAAGCCTCTAATTATGATTGTAAAGGATTCTATGAACAAGGTATTGAAAGGCACAGGAATCATCAAAAGAAAATGGAGGAGATACGCAGGATCACTGTAACAAAAAGAATCAGTCTATTTTCAACCATTTAGGAGTCAGTATATGATCAAAAACAATGATATTGAAGCCTAAGCTTCACTGTAGGCACTGGTGAAAAAATAAGGCTCCAGGAATTGATGGAATATCAATTCAGATGTTTTAATAAATGAAGGCAGTACTGGAGGTGTTCACTCATTTATACCAATACATTTGGAAGACAGTTACCTGCCTAGCTTAGTCATCTAGTGCTGCTATAACAGAAATACCACAAGTGGGAGTCTTTTAAGAAAGGAAATTTATTCTGTCACAGTCCAGTAGGCTGTAAGCCTGAATTCAGGGCATCAGCTCCAGGGTGAGTCTTTGTCTGCTGTCTCTACAGGAAGACTCTTGTCATCAGTCTTTTCCTGGACTGGGAGTTTCTGAGGCACAGAGACCCTGAGTCCTTTCTAAAGGCTACACTCTGCTCCAGGCTCTGGTTCCTGGTGGTAAGAAATCCTCAACTCTCTTCTTGCTTCCCTTTCCTTTATATCCCAAGAGACTGCCTAAAGGCACAATACACTTTATAATGTTGAGTCCTGCCTGACCAACCAAACTGCCACCCATCTTCCCTCATTAACATCATAGAGGTATGATTTACAACATTAGGAAAATCACACAAAACCCGAAATCACGTCCCAGCCAAATTGCTGCACACATTTTCAGGAGGACACAATTCAATCCATGACACTATTCAACTCAATGGAAGAGATACATGTTTGTGCCCATTCCAAAGAAAGATGGTCTGCCAGAATGCAGAAATTATAGAACCATATCACATGCAAGTAAAATTTTGGTGAAAATAATTCCAAAATGATGCAGCAGTACATCAACAGGAAACTGCCAGAAATTCAAGCTGGATTTAGAAGAAGATGCAGAATAATATCATGGCTGACATCAGGTGGATCTTGGCTAAAATCAGAGAATATCAGAAAGATACTTATCTTTGTTTTACTGACTATGCAAAGGTATAGATTGAAGAATGAAAATTCCAGGGATCTTAACTTTGTTCAGGTGGAACATGTACATAGACCTAGAGACAGCTGATAAAACAGAACAAGGGGATTCTGCATGTATTAAAATCAGAAAAGTTACATGCCAGGGTTATATCCTTTCATCATACTTAGTCTGTATGTTTAGTAAAGCTGAACACTGCTACCCAAAAAGTCAGTAGTAGCCACTATGGGGAAACATTGTGGGCAGCTCTACTCTGTTCTGTGGGGTTGCTATGAGTCAGAATTGACTCAGAAGCAATGGGTTTGGTTTGTTTTTTATACTGAGCAAATAATCTGAGAAGATAGACAATATGAAGAAGGATGTGGCATCAGAACTGGGGGAAAACTCATTAACAATCTGCAATATGCAAATGATACAACCTTACCTCCTGAAAGTGAACAGGTCTTGAAGAACTTATTGATGAAAATCAAAGACTATAACCTTCACTGTAAATTACTCCTCAGTATAAAGAAAACAAAAGTCCTCACAACTTAACCAATAAACAAATCATAACAAAAGAAGAAAACATTGAAGTGGTCAAGGATTCATTTCACTTAAATCCACAATCAACACCCATGGAAGCAACAGTCAAGAAATGAAAGGATATGTTGAATTAGGCAAATCTGCTGATTTTAAATCTTTAAAATGTTGGAAAGTACTCCCCAAAGCCAATTTTTCAGACAGATTGCATTGGCCTATAAAACCAAAAATAACACAAGTAAGGAATGTGCTTCCTTGGTTCAATCACATACATGAGACCAAATAGGCAAGTCCTGCCCAAAACCAAAACCAGAAGGAAAGAATGGGCAGGGACTGAATGAACGGACACAGGGTACCTGTAATGGAAAGGGGAAGTATATTATCACATTGTAGGGATTGCAACAAATATCACAAAAAGTATAAGTATAATCTTTGAATGAGAAATTAACTTAAGCTTTAAATTTTCAGCTAATGCACAATAAACTTTTTTTAAAAAGTAATTAACTATGGAAGAGCGAAGTTGTCACCTCAAAGACTAGATGTACCTGACGCAAACCACAATATTTTCAATTGCTTCATATGCATGCAAAAGACGAACAATGAATTAGGAAGATGAAGGGAGAATTAATATATTTGATTTACAGTGTTGGTGAAGAATATTGAATATACCATGGACTACCAGAAGAATGAACAAGTCTATCTTGGAAGAAGTACACTCAAAGTGCTTCTTGGAAATAAAGATGGTAAGACTTCATCTTACATACTTTGGACATATTGTCAGAAGGGACCAGTCCTTGCAGGAGGACATCAAACTTAGTAATGCAGGGGGTCAGGAAGAAAGAGGAAGACCTGCAATGAACTAGAATGACACAGTGACTGCAACAATGGGTTCAAACATAGCAAGATTTGTGAGGATGGTACAAGTCCAGGTGTTTTGTTCTATTGTACACAGGGTATTCATGAGTCAGATCTGGCTCAACAGCTCTAACAACAACAATAATCACTAAGACATTGACACAATGCCATTTGATTCTTTGTATCCACCAGTTTACCCAAATAAACTTCAGAATAGATATTTTACAATTAAAAAAGAGCCTCTCTAGTATAAATCAAATATCTCTGAACCAAAAGATGTTATTGTAGTGATTCAAACTACACCTATTATTTGTTAGGTTAAGGCAGGGAAATATCTTTTTTCCACCAAGTAAATAACTTTCCAACTGCTGTCATTAGTTTTGATTTCAAAGCAACAGCTGATACTCCAAGCCTTGAGGAACTCAGTACTGAACCCTCTACCAAAACCTTCCTCCAGTCATGAAGAGTCCTGCTTTTCAATTTAACTTCCTTCACTTCCTCTGCTCTAGGCTCCTGTTACTCTAGGGGTAGCAATTTTTCCCCCTGACCAACTTCCACCCATCCATTACCCATCAGATTTAACATCATTTCCCGATGTAAACCTTTATGGTCCCCTTATCTAGCACATGTGCTTCTTAACAGTGTGTCCATGGCTCCTCTAAGATGACTTCTACAGTATTTTATAAGATTTAATATTGATTTCATGATTCCTGCTGTATTTTGGGGACCATTTCGGCCTTATCCCTGTACCTAGTACAATGTTTTATACATGTTGTTGTTGTTGTTAGCTGTCATCAAGTTGATCCTAACTCAAGGTACCTTCAGACACAGCAGGAATAAACTCTGCCTGGCCCTGCACCATTCCCGTGATCAGTTGTATAGTTTAATGAATGTTGTGATCCACGGGGTTTTAATTGGCTGCTTTTAGGAAGTAGATTTCTAAGTCTTCCTTCCTAGTGTGTCTTAGTTTGGAATCTCTGATGAAACCTGTTTAGCATCATAGCAATACAAAACATTCACAAAAGACCAAGTGGGGGCTTCATGTGAGATGTCTCAGCCAGAATCATACCCATCTCTCCCACATGGAAGGTGATAATACTACCCTTGAACCACCAATAACTTTTACATTTATTCAAAACAAAGAAGCAAACAAACCTAAATCCACTGCTATGGAGGCAATTTCAACTCATAGAAACCCTATAGGTCTGAATATAAGTGTCCCATAGAGTTTGCAAGGAGCACCTAGTGGGTTTGAACTATTAACCTTTTCAATAACAGGGGTAGCACTTAACCACTGTGCCACCAGAGTTTTTTTACGTGGGTTCTGTGCTCAGTAATCTAGTAAAGATTCCTGAGCACATGAAGAAAGAGAGAAGGAAAGGAAGGAGAGAAGAGGGACAGAAAGAGAAAAGACAAAGCAGAAAGAAGTGCAAAAAGGAGGCAAAGTGAAGATGGCAGACTAAACACATATCTCCTTAAATCCCTCTGGAAACCAAGACGTGAACTGATGATTAAATGGAGCCTTCTCCATTTAATGGACACCTAGTGAGCCCTAGGATAAGGCATGGGGCTGTTAATTTGGACTTCATACCACTGGATGGAAAACCTCCTCTCTTTTGCCATCCCCCATTCTTGGCAAGTGCTGGCTTTCATGGATGTAAGGTAACTCACTATTTTAACTTTTTTATCTCTGTCTCAGCCAGTGAGCAGAGCTGAGACTTGACTAGCAGCTAATCCTAGACACACAGCTAGTGGGATTGGTGGGTGAAATTGCCACACTTTGAGAGCCAGGTGTTGGACTCTGTGCATCTCATTGCCCTTGGCCTCTCTTTCCACCTCTGCCATTGAATAGCCTGTATCGACGCAAGCTGAGGGCTGTGTGGGAAGACATCTTGTTCCACTGGGAGGCAGGTATACCCATACATTGGCCTCAGCTGGGCCTAATTCTTAGGACTGGAGGCAGCACCTCTGAGGAGGCAAGCACTTTTCTGGCAGGAAAGCAGTATTTTACACAGTGTCACCTACAGCTGGGGCCTGGCAACAGAAACCAGCAGGGCAGTAGCCTTCCTGTATTTTGAAACTAGTTTATAACATCAGGGGTTGGATATAGAGGTGCTTACTTTGCCAGCTGGGAAGAAGGACCTGTACACCTGAAAACCTGACTAACTTTGGAAATTGTCAGATGCCTTTACCTTTCACTTTAAGATGACGTAGAGAAACAACTGCAGTCCATCTTCATAGCACCTCTCACAGCCTCTATTGACTCACCTGATGCCCAAAAAGCAACAAACTCTGGATAAAAACATAACTAAGAAATCACCAATGGCTTCAGAAGGAAACCCAAAAGAAAGAATCAAAGAATTTCTCAGATGAAGAGATCTTTCTGAAACTATTGGAAGGTGACTACAAAAGGATTATATAGAGAGCCCATGTAGACCTCATACAAAATGCAGCAGAAAAAAATGAAAAATTAAGAAGCTGTTCGATCTGATGGAACACCAGTACTCTGAAATCCAACAGATCAAGAACAAAATCAAAGACATAGAAACTTCAATTCAAATCCAAGAAAACAGAATGGAACAAACGGAAAACAGGCTTTCTGACTTGGAAGACAGAGCTACTGATTCCAGCATCTAGGAGGAGAAATCAGAAAAAGAAGAAACAAGAAAAATGAAGAGCACTGAGAAACATATGTGACTCTATTAAAAGGAACAATCTATGATTAATTGGAGTTTCTGAACAGGGTGAGAAGCTGAGAACACAGAGAGTGTTGTTGCTGAGCTGCTGAAAGAAAACTTCCCAGAAATTATGAAAGAAGAGAATTTCCAAGATGCATATCAAATGCCACTCAATATAGATCTAAAAAGAAAGACTCCGAGACATATTATAATCAAGCTTAACAAAATGAAACATAAGCAGAAACTCTTAAAGGCAGCAATACTCAAAGCAAAGCTAACATTCAGAGGGAAGCTCTGTAGGCTTTTGTCGGATTTCTCAGCAGAAACAATGCTGTCAGGGAGACAGTGGCATGATACATTCAAAACCTTTAAAGAGAAGAACTTCCAACCAAGAATTATATGTCCTGCAAAACTATCTTTCAAATGTGAAAATGAAATTAAGACACTCACAGATAAACAGAAACTCAGAGACTTTGTAAACTCAAACCAAAGTTACAAGAAATACTGAAAAACCCTCTTGCCTTAGAAGAGTAAAACCACTAACTTTGTATTTTAGAAGCAAATTCAGGACACATCACCCAGAAACCTACTCAGTTAGGGAAGCCTCTGAATTCAATCAAAGCTATAAAATGAAAGAAATGATCCAGTGATCATAGCATGAAAAATATGATGTCATCATATTGAAAAGAGGGATGTACTACAGTTGCTATAGTCCTTCCAGATGGACAGGAAGTTAATAAGACTGGTAGTAATTAAAATTCAGTTTAAACACAGTTTATTAATGGGGATTGTCATGAATTGAATTGTGTTCCCCAAAAAATATGTGTAGCCATGTGGTCATGTTTCCCAGTATCTTGTGGCTGTCCTCCATTTTGTGGTTTTCCTATGCTGTATGTTAAAGGTTTTGAATGTGGCTGAATATCCCTTAATAAGATCACCTCCCTGCTCCCCTGTAAAAGGAGTTTTGCTGGGGTATGTCTTGCCTCACTCTTAATCCTTTCATCCTACAAGAGATAAAAGGAAAGAGAAGCAAGTAGAAAATTGAGAATCTCACACCATCAAGAAAGCAGCACCAGGAGAAAAGTACGTCCTTCAAACCTGATGTTCCAGTGCCAAGATGCTCCCTGTATGAAGACTGCTACAATACTGGACTTTCCTCTAGAGCCAACAAGGGGGAAATCCTTCCCCTGGAGCAGGAATCCTGAACTGGACTTGTAACCTACTGGACTGTGTAAGAACGAAATTTCCTTGTCAAAGCTATCCACTCTGTGGTATTTCTGTTAGAGCAGACCTAGATGACTAAAACAGGGATTATAGGGGCAGCCATAAAGCACAATGAAGATGCAACATATCAAATCAAGAAACTTAATATGGGAGTCTCAACAACCACCAAACCAACCCTGGAAAAGTTGAAAAATGAACTCACAAGAAGAATGACCCAGAACAGATTAATAAGAACAGGGAAAACATCAACAGAAAAATAAAAATATCACAATGAAAGCACTAAACACATACCTATCAATAATTACACTGAATGTGAATGGACTCAACACTCCAGTAAAAAGACATCGAGTGACATCTCAGATCAAAAGACACAACCCATTCTTATGTTGCCTACAAGAAACTAACCTTACACTTAAAGATATGAACCAATGGAAAATTAAAGGATGCAAGAATACTTATCAAGCTAACAATACACAAAGAACAGCAGGTGTGGCAATTCTAACCTCAGATAAAATACATGTAAATGTAAAATCCACCATCATGGACTATTTATTGCTGAAAGGTTCACTACACAAGCAGGACTTAACAATATTAAATATTTATGCACCTAATCATAGAGCACCTAAATACATCAAAGAAACATTAACTACACTAAAAAATGAGATAGATCACTCCACGATAATAGTGGGAGACTTCAACACTCCACTGTCAGTATTGAACAGATTGTCTAGAAAAAAAGCTCAATAAAGACACAAAATACCTTATTGCCACAGTTCACCAACTAGACCTCATTGACATATATAGAACTTTCTATTCACCAGTGGACAACTGCATCTTCTTCTCCAGTGCACATGGAACATACTCCAGAATAGACCATGTGTTAGGACATAAAGCAATTCTCAACAAAATCCATGCCATTGAATTAATGCAAAGCATCTTCTTAGATCATAAAATCATAAAAGTAGAAATCAATCACAGAAAAAATATACATAAAAAGTGGAACTCATGGAAACTGAATAACATCTTGCTCAAAAAGCCATGGGTTATAGAAGAAATCAAGGATGAAATAAATAAATTCATGGATTTGAAAGAGGATGAAAACACTTCTTACCAGAACCTATGGGATACAGCTAAAGCATTGCTTAGAGGTCACTTTATCTCCATAAATTCATACATCTGGAAGGAAGAAAGAAACCAAACCAAAGAAATAACTGTACATCTTGAACAAGTAGACAGAGAACAATAGAAGAAGCCCTCAGGCACCAGAAGAAAACAGATCATAAAGAATAGAGCAGAATTGAACGGTTTAGAGAATAGAAGAACACTTGAAAACATTGAAAAGACCAAAAGCAGTTTTTTTTTAAAAGATCAATAAAATTGGCAAACCGTTGGCTAAACTTACTAGAGAAAAAGAGCAAAAGAAATAAATAACCCAAATAGGAAATGAGAAGGGAGTTGTCATAAGAGATCCAAAAGAAATAAAAAATATCATAACAGAATACTATGAAAGACTGTACTCTAACAAATTTCAAAACCTAGATGCAAGGGACAAACACCTTGAGTCATATTACCTACCCAAATCATCGTAAGGTGAAGCAGAACAACTTAACGAACCCATCACAAAGGAAGAGATTGAAAAATTAATCCAAAAACTACCAACCAAAAAAAAGCCCAGGGCCCAGATGGCTTTCCTGCAGAATTCTACCAAGCTTTTAGAGAAGAGTTCTCTCCAGTACTGCTGAGACTATTTCACAATACAGAAGGGGATGGAATACTCCCAAATTCATTCTATGAAGCCAGCATAACCCTGATACCAAAGGCAGGGAAAGATCTAACGAAAAAGGAGAACTACAGACCAATATCACTCATGAATCTAGATACAGAAATCTTCAACAAAATTCTTGCCAATAGAATACAACAACACATCCAAAAAATAATCCATCATGACAAAGTAGTATTCGTACCAGGGATGCGAGGCTGGTTCAACATCAGAAAAACAATTAATGTGATCAATCACATAAACAACATGAAAGACATGAATCACCTGATTTGGGCTACTGATGCAGATAAAGCCTTTGATAAAGTCCAACAGCCATTCATGCTAAAAATTCTCATCAAAATAGGAATAGAAGGAAAATTCCTCAATGCAATCAGGGCCATTTATACAAAGCCAACTGCCCACATCATTCTGAATGGAGAGAGACTGAAACAATTTCCGTTGAGAACCAGACAAGGATACCCACTCTCACCTCTCCTATTCAACATTGTACTAGAAGTTCCAGCCAGAGCAATTAGACAAGACCAAGAAATAAAGGGCATCTGCATAGGCAAGGAAGAAGTCAAAATCTCCCTATTTGCAGGTGATATGATTGCATATGCAGAGAATCCTAAGAAATCCATCAGCAAACTACTCAAACTGATGGAAGAATTCAGCAAAGTCTCCGGATACAAGATGTACGTAAGTAAATCAGGATTCCTTTATACCAACAAAGAGATTGTTAATGAAGAAATCACTAAATCAATATCATTTACTGTATTCCCTAAGACGATAAAGTACCTGGGAATAAATCTAACTAGAGAAATAAGAGACCTTTACAAAGAGAACAAGACCTTACTACAGGAAACTAAGAGAGACACAAATGGAGAAACCTACCCTGCTCATGGATAGGAAGACTTAGCATTGTGAAAATGTTTATTTTACCCAAAGTAATCTACTTATATAATGCAATCCCAATACAAGTTCCAATGACATTTTTTAATGAGATGGAGAAACAAATCACCAACTTTGTCTGGAAAGGGAAGAAACTTTGGATGAGTAAAGCACTACTGAAGAACAACATAGTGGGAGGCCTCTCACTACCTGTCTTGAGAACCTATTACACTGCCACTGTCGTCAAAACAGCCTGGTACTGGTACAGAAAGAGACAGACAGATCAATGAAACAGAATTGAGACCCCAGAGATGTCACCATCCTCCTATGAACAGCTGATATTCAACAAAGGCTCTAAGACATTAAACTAGGCTGAAAACAATCTCTTCAACAAATGGAGCTGGCAAAATTGGATATCCATCTGCAATAAATTGAAACAAGATCCATATCTTACACCTTATACAAAAACCAGCTCAAACTGCATAAAAGACCTAAATATCAAATCTAAAATGATAAAGCTCATCCAAGAAAAAGTAGAAACAACAATGGAAGTTTTCATACACAGTGTAGACAGACTTCAAAATCTGTCCAACAAACCACAAACAACAGAAGAGAAAATAGATAAATGGGAACTACTAAGAATCAAACACTTTTGCTGATCTGAAGACTTTATTAATAGGATTAAAAGGCCACCTACAGAATGGGAAAACACATATGGCAACTGTATGTCAGACCAACACCTGAACTCCATAATCTATAAGGTACTACAAAATATCAATAAGAAAAAGAAAAATCATCCAATTAAGTGATAGGCAAAGGAGATGGACAGATGCTTCTCTAAAGATTAGATTCAGGCAGCCAAAAAACACATGTGGACATGTTTATGATCAGTAGCTATTTTTCAAATCAAAACAACAATGAAATTCCATCTCATGCCAACTAGGTTGGCCATGATCCAGAAAACACAAAACAACAAATACTAGAGATGCTGTGGAGAAATTGGAACTCTCCTACACTGTTGGTGGGGCTGCAAAATGGTGCAACCTCTTTGGAAAGCAATCTGGTGCTTCCTTAAAAAGCTAGATCTAGATATACCATTTTACCAAGTAATTCCACTGCTCAGAATATATCCTACAGAATCAAGGCCATTCACACCAACTGGTATATGCACACGAATGTTTATCACATCACAGTCCACAATAGCAAAAAGATGGAATCAACCCAGATGCCCAACAACAGAGGAACGGATAGGTAAACTATGGTATATACACTCAGTGGAACACTTTCTAATGATAAAGAACAATGATGATTTTGGGAAACATAACCTGTTTTCAACTGGAGGACATTATGCTGAGTGAAAGTAGTCAGCAACAAAAGGACAAATATTGTATAAGACTCCTACAATAAGAACTTAAAAACAGACTCTTGAATAGAAGAAAAGACTCTCTGAGAGCTGCAAGGGTAGGAGCGAGGGTGGGTGAGGAGGGGAGGGTTTAGATTAGACAGTTGATAGAACTTCGGCTGGGTGAAATCTGTGACAGCACACATTAGAAAGAAAATCAATATTAACTAGACTTCAACATAACATGATTACTCCTTCCATCTTAACCAAATTTTGTGAGGACAGAGTAGCTGAAGTGGGGGGCCGGGGACCATGCTTTCAGGGGAAATCAAGGGCAAATTGGCACAATTAGCATTTTGCTAAAAGAGACTTCTGCACCCCATACTGGTGAGTGGCGTCTGGGGTCTTACAAGCTGCCAAGCTGCGATCTGAGGGTACAGCAAATGATCACCACCATGGATTGAATTGTGTCCCCCCAAAAATATGTGTAGCCATGTGGCTGGGCCATGATTCCCAGTATCTTGTGACTGTCCTCCATTTTGTAGTTTTCCTATGCTGTTAAAGGATTAGAGTGGGACTGTAAATCTCTTTATAAGATCACCTCCGTGCTCCACAGTAAAGGGAGTTTCCCTGGAGTATGGCTTGCCCCACCCTTAATCCTTTCAGCCTGCAAAACATAAAAGGTAAGAGAAGCAGGCTGAGAATTGGGAATCTCATACCACCAAGCAAGCAGCACAGGGAGAAGAGCATGTCCTTCAGACCTGAGGTTCCTGTTCCAAGACACTCCCTGGACAAAGACTGATGCAATACCGGACTTTCCTCCAGAGCTGACAAGGGGGAAAGCCTTCCCCTGGAGTGGACACCCTGAATATAGACTTGCAGCCGACTAGACTGTGTAAGAATAAACTTCCCTTTATTAAAGCTATCCACTCTATGGTATTTCTGTTAGAGCAGCACTAGCTGACTAAAACAATCACCAAGGACCAAACTGACATGGGAGAAAGAGAACCCAGAAGACAGACCCACGTGAGTGGGTGACTACATCAACTTCTGACCAGAAAAACTGGATGGTGCCCAGCCACCACCAATAATAGCCATGACAGAGCTCACAAAGGTGAGTCTCACTGGTAATACAAGAACAAAAAGGGTACTCTCTGAGATCTCCACTGAAAGACCACTACTGATGGATGGTCCAGGGGCCTCGGAGTTCCCCTGGTAGCATGACCCCTGGCATTGATGCTGCACCTGTCCATAAATCATCATGGAGGTCGACTCTCGGACAGGAATGGATTGGACTTGGTTACACAGAGTGACCATGTCATGTGTGCACTTTATGGTTCTGTGCATCCATAGGATGACGTCCTGCTGACCTCTTACTGCAGGCAGGGGAGTGGGTGGAGAGGAGGGGACAGGAGATTGTTGGGAGGATGAGACACGTATGGAGTGGGGAGGAAGGGTGTGCTGTCACTGGGCAGGCAGAGCAGTAGGAGCTGCATATAGGTGGCCGTGCAAATTTATATGGGAATGTACATTTTCACTCAATCATAATAAAAAATAATTAATATAAAAAGAAATTTAAAAAAATGAAGAAAGAAATAAAGTGGAAAAAAAGGTATCTCTGCAGAGCCATTGCAAGTTTGTCATACCCCAAGCACTTTGCCTCTACCTTCTTCTTTCCTTCTCCACTCTCTCCTCCTCCTCACTGGAACAACAAAATAAAAAATAATAATAATTAACCCAATTTTACCTACATTTCTTTGTAAGTTGAGGCCCTACCTCCACACACTGAAATACATTTTAAAGCCAATTTATCTAGGCAAGCATGAAGTACCAGTTCTCTCTCTCACAGACACAGCTCAACTGATAAAAAGCAAAACATGCCTGATTAAAATACAATTTTTTTATTTGAGGTTTCAAAATCTTATGAAAATGTTAATAAGCTATCAAATAACGCCATCTTGAAAACGACATTGCAAATCTGATGAAAGAAGAAACAAAAAATAATATTATTTGGAGGCACAGGTGGTGATGAGATACATCTTAGCAATTCTAAGGAAAATGCGATCTTTGGATAATTGGATGTTTTATTTCTATTTTTGTTTCCTTAGTAACTAATTATTCAGATGTTTACTGTTTTAATAAAATATGTGTCTATTTCCTATAATAAAAAGATAACTTCTCCCCTATCCCAGGGCAACTTCTAAGTTGTACAATAAGTCAAACCCCTTAAGGACGTTTCCCATGGACTAAATATCTTACAAATGTTAGAATGCTTTATGATGGGAGCATTGCATTGCATGCAAGTGTGGACTGGTTAAAATCTTTCAAATAAACTTCCCATTGATAGCAATGTATTTCCCTTTTTGTGTAGATAAAATAATAATAATAGAGAACATAATACAGTAGAGTTAAGGAGGAGAGCAATACATGTTCATCTGAATTGTTGTCTCCATCTGTCACTTCCTTAAGAAATGTTATTTTAGAGATGGCAGAGCTCCAGAGAAGGGCAAGAAAGCGAGTACAGTGCAGAGTTGCTCATGATGAGAGATTTCAAAAGCTGAAATTACTAAGTCTGGACTGGAAAATAGGGGAGATTTATTTAGGCATTAAAGATACGTACTGGACAGTAAAACTGATAGATCCTTAGGACACTGTCCTATAAAAGAATAGGCTACTCAGACAAGTTATTACCAAGGATATTTAAAGAAAGTTTCAAGAAATACTTCTTCACCTGGTAGAATTCGTGCTAAGAAATTTGCCGCCACAGCCAGTCATAAAATCAGTCGCTAAGTTGGATTTTTCAAGGGGGCTGATAATACATGACCCCTTCTTCTGGGTAGCTGGGGAGAAAGAAGCAATCAATTCTTTGGCTTCTAGGAGATCACAGTTGATTACAAGTGGAGTCAGCAGAAGAATGCCCTCACACTTGATCAGGATAATTTAGAAAAGGTCTGCCCAATCTCACAGATTCTAGAAAGAAAGGGGAAATAAGATATGGCTTTATCCAACACAGCAAATGATTTTTAAGAGGAATAAAAAGTTAATACAATAACTCAGTTCCAGGAATTAATTAAAGATGTTCGTGAAATACTTTTTTACAGAAGCTACCTTTTTTCTGGAGGAGTGTTTGTGTGTGTGTGTGTGTGTGTGTGTGTGTGTGTGTGTGTGTGTGTGTGTGTGTGTGTGTGTAAAGAGAGTTACAGTTATTGCTGGTTACATATGCATACATACATATACAAGATCTGACAATTAAGTTCACAAATTCATCCTAGAAAAAGTGCTACATACCTCATTGCTGAATGTCATTACAGTCACCTTCAAAGTATTCCCTTGGGAAGCTATACACTGACATCAGCACCTAGTCTGTCCTTCAAAGCAATTTTGGAACTCTCTGGAATGGCCATCAGAGCTGTTGTCGTATTACCCTTACTGTCCTGGATGTCATCAAAATGTCTTCCTTTCAATATTTCCTTCATCTTTGTGTAGTGAAAAAAGTCACTGGGGGCCAGATCAGATGAGTAGGGGGGGTATTGCACTACAGTGATTTGCTTACTGGATAAAAGCTCCCTCATAGACAACTATGCAATTAAATTTATGAACCTACCAACTTGGCACCACGTGCAATGGCCATTCCAGAAAGAGTTCTAAAATTGTTCTGAAGTGTGGATGAGGTGTTGGCAACAGTGCATAGCTTCCCAAGGGGACTACTTCAAAGGTGACCATAGTGATATTCAGCAGTGAGGTATGTAGCACTTAGAATAATTAAGTTCATGGATTTAATTGTCAGACCTTGTGTGTGTCTGTGTGTGTGTGTGTCTGTGTGTGTGTGAGAGAGAGAGAGAGAGAGAGAGAGTGGGTGGGTGGATGGGCGTGTGTGTGTGTATTGACATAACAGTTAAGTGCAGTGGCTGTTAACCTAAAGGTCAGAAGTTTAAATCTGTTAGGTACTCCTTGAACTCTATGGGCAGTTCTACTTTTTCTTACAGGATTCCTGTAAGTCAGAATTGACTCAACAGCAGCAGGTCTTTTGATTTATTCCCATAATGGTTTTGTTTGTTATTCTGATTCTCTTGAAAGCATATTCAGAATACATCTACCACACGTGAAAAGCATTAACATGCACAACTTTCTTTTTCCCAGTATAGAGTTTACTTGTTGTGTTATAGATATTTTACAACAAAACAAATAAATAAAATTTGTCCATTTCCTGCAGATACGGGTGAGGTAGTACTTTCAGGCTGTTGTGTTGGATATCAGTAATAAACTCCTTTGATGAAATTATCACATTTTGAACTCATCTTCTTTTTAATAAAATATTATCTATTCTACCCCTTTTCATTTTTTTTCTTGAAAATGTGGTGCATTCTCCAGCCTTCACTCTATGCTACTGCAGAAGCATCAAAAGGAGTATTGCCGTCTTTGATGTTCTAAGTTTAGTGCTTCTGAAAGAGACCAAAAAGGCATGTCAGGTATGTGTGGAGCCTACATTTTCATTTGGGAATAAAAGAATGTTACACACACACTCTACCAAAACGAGAAAAATTGTTCCTAAACACTAGAAAACAATATAAAATGCTAAGTCATATAATCTTTGCATTTCTGTAAACTGTAGCAGTGATAAAAAAGCAAGAAACTGAATCTTTTGTCAATTCCTGAGAACCAGAAGTGTACCTGACTATAGTGCGCAAAGCACTGTCTAGTTCATCACTGACGTGAAAGCAGAATTAAAGATAAAAGTTCTCTGAAAGTTGTCCCATGTTTAGCCACCATAATTCGAGTTGCAAGTTATACTCTGACATCCAGAGTCTCAGTGATAATCTCGGGGAGTTTTCTATATTTGTTACAGCACTGTGTTGGAAACTACAAGGCACTCCTGAATGAGTTCATGGAACAGGCAACTTCTGTCAGCCTTTCTTTTCACAAGGGTAATCTCCTGACCTAGACTGCCTGGGACCCAGTCCTGATTCTACTTATTATTACTTCTCAGTGAGTATTTTTTTTATCATTGTTGTTGTTTTCACATAATTCTGAACTAAATTGCTTAATCAAATCTGAGTTTACAGCTAATTTTTGAGTGTGCAAGACAGTCTTAACCGTGTAGTCTTATGAGTACATATAGCGTACACTTGGCTTTGTGCTGGATAATCAGAATGGAAAAATAAATAGCTAAAGCAATGACAAGGCAAGTATAGTGAAGCAAAGAAATGACTCAGGCCCTCCCATTCTATCTGTGCTGAAAGACACAGCTAACAGTGGTAGATGATGAATGATTCAGTTAATTTTGTGAATGTAGGTTGATTCTGCATCTAGAGAGATATGACAATAACTAGCATATTCAATAACCAGCAACAATAACTAGCATATTCAAGTAGGGTCTACACACAGAGCCTCTGCTGAGTATAGTCCAGGCTTTATTGCATATAATCGTCACCAGATGCTATGAAGTATTGAATTACTACAGCAATAATGCAGACTACTAATGTGACAATAATACAAACTAGTAATTTGACGCTGTGGTTAAGAAATTTGCTTGAAGTCACCCCATTAAAAATCAGAAGAGCTGACCTTCAAACTAAGCTTGGCCATTTGATTCCAGGGTATTCCTAAGCTTCTAGCTACAACAGTCTTCTTTTCCCAAACTCAGGTAATGAGATAGTGTAGGAAAACTCAAGGTCTGAAACCTACACATTTGCTTTAATTATTACTCGTATGAGCTTAGGTAAGTCACTCCATCTTGTTGAATCTCTTTTTCATCATTTATGATACGAGAATAATAATATTATTATTTTCCTTACCTGCCTTCCAAAGCTGTTATAATAATCAAATGAGATAGTTGACATTAGCCAAGAGAAGCCAAGTGCCATCAAGTTGAACCTGTTAAAGAACTTATAAAACAGGAATGTGCTATACAGATATTAGTTAATAGAGTTTATTTACAGGCATAGTCTGTCAGTGGGTCTGTCTGAATTTAGTTGGTATTGAGGAAGTATCTTATGTGTGATAGTTCAAAATGAGTTCCACCCAGACTGGATGTGATAAATGGATGGAAAATAATCTTGTTTATTTGTTTTTCCACGTAGATAACTAGATTCAATTTGTCAAGGGATGTGATTGCCCATAGCCATGCCCTTCAGATCCAGGTAAACAGTAACTGGCATTTATAGAACAGGTAAGTGAGCAAAGGCAGAGTTTGCCTCTTGAATATAGTTTTGTTTGAGACTAACTCTGCCTACAGATTGGTAATCAAAGGTAAAGTCACTTGAAGAATGAGACTTCATGGGAAATAAAAAATAGTGATCTTTTGTAAAGTACACTGCCTCTGTGTTTATGTATTTGGAGAATTCTAATAACAAGGTTCTTAAATTTTGCTTTATTAGCTATTAAACTTTCCCATTCCAACATGTTTCTATAAAGTGAAAATGCAAAGATATTATCTACCTCTACGACATGTGCAAGTCTCTGGACAGACACAGTATTAAAGAGAAGAAAGTAATTGGAGACCAAATTTCATCCACTAGATTTTTCCACCTGTAGTCAGTAGCATAGACTTCTTGATTTCAGCATCAAATAGTCTTTGACTGCAATGATATGTTCTCTGTCTTGCATTTGCTGAATACTAGAGCACAGAGTTGAATACTAGAATAGGTGTCTATAGTATTTGTTCAGCATCCATTACCCCTGTATGTAATAGCACTTTGATTTTCCTTTAGGACACCTCCTTTCTCCATTTTCTGTCCTAAAGGTTTAAGTAGAGCTGGCATCACTCATGGGTGCTAGCAGATGGAATGTGCCCTAAGCTTGGCTAATCAGGATAATGGTGGTTTTGTCAAGGCTGAGCAAGTCACCAGTTCAAATTTATAGGCATCAACCTTGGAATTTTTTATGCTACTACTAAGAAAGAAATTAAACTATTAACATTATAAACCTTGATATTCTGGTAGCCATCATTGCTACAACATGAAGAAAATCTACTTGGGAATAAAGCTGAGACAAAAGAGAAAGAAAAGATGAAAAACTAGTTCCCTGACAGCATCATTTGCAAGCTTATCTCCTCCCCTGTTTTTTTCTGTTACATGACTGTTTTAGTCATCTGGTACTGCTATAACAGAAATATCACAAAATGGATGGCTTTAACAAAGGAAAGTTTATTTGTACACTGTCCAGTAGGTTACAAGTCGGAATTCAGCATGTCCGCTCCAATGGAAGGTTTTCCTCCTTGTCAGCTCTGGAGGAAAACTCCTTGTGTTGCATCAGTCTTTTTTCAGGTAGTATCTTGGTGCAAGAACCTCAGGTCTGAAGGACATACTCTTCTCCTGGCACTGCTTTCTTGGTGGTGTGAGGTTCCCGATTTTTTGCCTGCTTCCCTTTCCTTTCATCACTTGTAAGATAAAAAGATAAACAGTGGTGCAAGCCACACTCCAGGGAAACTCCCTTTACTTTGGAGCAGGGAGGTAACCTTAGGAAAGGATATACAGTACAACCCTAATTCTCTTTACCATAGGACACAGGAAAAATCACAAAATGGAGGAAAATCATAAAATGTTGAGGATCATGGCCCAGCCAAATGGCTACACACATTTCTGGGGGACTCAGCTCAATCCATGATACTCCACCCTTTGGCCCCCAAAAATCACATCTTGGAAACATGTAACACATTCATTACATCATAGCAAAAGTCACAGTAAAAACATGTCCATTCCATATGGTACCAAAAGTCTTAAATCAGTTCCAAGTCTAAAATACAAAAATTTCTCTACATCTGTGAAATTAAGAATACAAGTTACGTGCCTTCAAAGAACAATAGTAGAATAGGCAGGCAAAGGCTAAACATTTCCAATGCAAACGGGAGAAATTGCAAAGAAAGAAGGCATTAACAGGCAACAAACAAGTCAGCAAAATACATACATTAGCCCTAAAAGCTCTAAAAATTATCCTCTGTACTCTGAGACAATTTACATGTTAGCCGGCAGACTCTAGGTGTTGCCCACACTTTCCGGATTCTGAGTGGAGACCCCTGGTCCTGTGCTACAACTTTGCCTTTTAGGCCCCCATGGACAGCAAGTCTGCCTTCTTGGCTTCAGGTGCACCATAAGCCAAACTGAGTGGCAATTCTACTCTTACAAACACAGGAAGCCCTGGCTCCACCCTTTCAAACCCCTGAGATCATAGCCATACCTTTTGAGACTGAGGTAGCTCAACTTCTCATGCTCCTTGTTTCTTCAGCTTCTGCTTCCTATGGCCTCATGGCTAGGCCTCGGGCCCACATCTGCCTTGCTGCGGTGAGTGTTCCAAAGCTCTGTAGCTCCATGGACTCATGTGCCTGAAGGGACCCCACTCTATCAAGTAGGCTTCTGAACACAGGCACTCAGCTCTCTTGCTCCATGGCTCAGCAAGACTTGCTCCAGTGATTCAAATCCCCACAAGCACCCCACTCTGCCAGGAAACCTCTGTTTACATGCACTCAGCTCTTGCATTCTGTGAGTCAGCTCTAGTGCAGTCCGATACTGTTCTGGTTCTGCTGCTGCCTTTCCTGCTGCCACTGGTCATCTGCTGCTCCTTTCTCACTATCTGCACCTTCACTGGTGTTAATATTTCTCCATTCCTTCTGAGTCTTCTATCCTTTCAGTTTTAAAACTGCTTCTACACTTTAGATATTTGTTAGGGCAGCACCCTACTCTCTTGGTACCAGATTCTGTTTTAGTCAGGTAGTGTTGCTCTAACAGAAATACCTCAAAGTGGATGGTTTTAACTAACAAAAAACATTTATCCATACACAATCTAGTAGACTGCAAGTCTAAATTCAGGATGTCAGCTCCAGGGAAAGGTTTTCCCTCTTGTCGGCTCTGAAGGAAATTCCTTGTGCTGCATCAGTCTTTGCTCAGGGAGTATTTTGGTTTAGAAGCCTCAGGTCTAAAGGGCACCCTCTTCTCCTGGTGCTGTGTTCTTTATGGTGTGAGGTTCCCGATTTTCTGCTTCTTTTTCTTTCCTTTTATCGCTTGTGAGGTAAAAAGATAAAGAGTGGTGCAAGCCACACTCCAGGGGAACTCCCTTTACTTCAGAACAGGGAGGTCACCTTAGGAAGGAATTTACAGTCCTACCCTAATCCTCTTTAACGTACAGCACAGAAAAAAATCACAAAAATGGAAGACAATCATACAATATTTGGGGTCATGGCCCAGCTAAATGGCTACACATATTTTCGCGGGGTGGGGTAGGGGGAACACAGCTTAATCCATGACACATGAGTTAACACGTTCTCTTTATATTAAGCCAGTTTCCAGTGAGGTTCTATTACTTACAATCTCATTAACCCAAGGGAGTTTATCAGTTGTAGCTTACTCTATTATGCCATGCAGTTTTTACAGTTTATGTATATTTTCTGTGGGACTCTGAGAATTTCACAGGAAGAGAAAAGAGAAATAGAATTTAGAGAGCTGGATTTACTCCTTTGGTTTTATTTTCTTTCTCTGCTCCTAATAATCCCAGAGTGTGGAATAATAATAATAGCAAACACATATGTGATGTGACAAAAAGAGAAAGTACACTTCTTCTAAATGTAACTCATTCTTAGTCACAGAAATTCTATGTTTGGGGTATAATTATATTATCCCCCTTCTACCAGCTAAGGACACTGAAAAGACAGAATTGTTTGTGGTATTTCAAAAGGCATCCAAGCAATGGAGATCTAAGTCTGTCCTCAATACAACACCTTCCAGAATTCAACATGTCTTATATTTTTATCTACATAAGAAACTAGAAAAAAAATCTTGTCGCTGAAAAGCTGCTGAAGCTTAGAGGAAGTCACTTAATTTATTTCATATCAGGGAGTCCATATCCTACAGAAAATTAAGGAAATAAAGTGACTTATACTGTAGCACTGATCTTGAAGTTTCAAGTTTTGAGTGTTACCTGGTATTACCATTAACTCACCATTAATTGAATGTGTGAGATTGGGTAGCGCATGTCATTGTCCTGGGCAAAATTAAGTCAATGACAATTTGTTTATTTCAGATAGATGACGTGTCAATCAAATGAAAAAAAGATCATTTGAAAATGCTTTGAGAAGCTTTAGTTCTAAGAATAAGCAAGATATTGTTACCAATAGTAGTGGTACTAATAGTATTATCAGCAACAGCAGACATAAGTGTCAAAGATTCACATTTGCCTGAATAAGAGAAAAAACTTCCTTTATCATGGCACTTGGAAAGGCTATAAATCACAGCTAGAAAATAAACCTCACTTGGAATGGAATAGGAAAAAAGAAATTAAAATCACAGTGGAGTCATCATTCTTCATTTATGCCTGATGATTTATCAATGTTTTTGCAACATTCTTATATCATTAACTTTCATACAGGAAATAGTTAACTACAGTAAAATAACAGCAGAAATAATAGTTGATATCGAAGTAGCTGAGTTCTAGTGAAGAACCTGCCACTAGCTTAATTTGTGATACAGGTTTCTCTAGACCTTGGATCTCTTGTCTTCAAAATGAGGGGATTGAATTAGGTGATGCAGTAGATGTCACTTGAGCTCACCAGGAGCTGGCTCGGCTCTTCCTTCCAGATGCATACACAGAAGACTATATTTTCCAATCTCTTTGTAATACACTTGACTACGTGACTAGTTGTGGCCAGCTGAACATGAACAAAAAAGACATGTGTCACCTCTGGTTCAAAGTATTTCATTGCCAATGTGGACACTCCAGTACTCTCTTTCTCTGTTGTGACTACAGAAGATGTCACCAAGTTAAGATAGTGCAGTTATAGATGGCAAACCTACCATCATCCTGGGCGCTCACATGGCTATATGGAACATAATACTTCTGTCAACCTTCCATGAATATGTAGTGTGAATAAGAAATAAGCCTCTGTTGTGGTAAGCTGCACATATTTTAGTGTTAATTTGTTATAGCAACATAACCTGGCTTATCCTGACTAAAATAAGTAATTCCTACACTTTCTTTCAACTTACACATTACAATGGTTATGCATATATGTTTTCTATACTGAAAGAATGGACTTAGAGACAAAAAGAAGCTATGAATCCTGCCAATGTGGTAGGATATTTTCTCTTTTAAATTGCAGTGAGAGGTAAGGTTAAGGAGACAAGAAAACAAAACAAAGATAAGAGCCTAAATGTTTCCTGTTCCTCTCCTGGTCTTCCTCTCGTCTACCTCACTAGGAGTTTGTGGTGGGCTTAAAGGAAAAAAAGGAAAAGTAAAATGATGGAGAGTATGTGTTTGAGGATGACATAGAAGAACTTGACAAAGTGAGGAAGATTAATAAGATAAAGGGAAAGGAGAAGAGACAACAAGGGTCATATAACTTAAAAACTGATGAAGCCAAGACAAAACAACAAATGAACAAGAGACTCATGACTTTATTACTAAATTATTTTGGTTGCACTACTGCTACAATGGCCTGTGTAACCTCAGAAATGGAGTTTAAAGACATGCAGGGCCCACCGTAAAGATCATTTTAAGTGGCACAAGAAAAGTCTCCAGATTGGTTAAGACAGATCAATCAAGAGGCATACCCACAACTGGACAGAAGTCTAATGGAGCTGGGAGAAGTACAGCACAGGTGGTTAGCAGCTTCTCAAGAGTCTAGCCCTAGAGACTTTAAGTGTTACAGTGTTAGCTGTATCTCATGTCACTAGACTTCTTCTACAACAGCAGAAAAGCATCATAATAGTTTAATCGTATTTGCTGACTTTAGATTGTCAGAAAACTGTGCCCCACTCAACATGGATAAAAAGCGGAAGGGACATGTAGTCTTTCTAATGAAAGACTAGTTGTAAGAATGGTAGCTAACAATCTTGGGGTTGGAGTTTTAAGACCACCCAGAAGTACCTAAGTTGAAAGAATTGGTGATTTATTTCTGAAAAATCATCCATTGAATATCCTAGAAAGAATAGTTCTACTCAAATGCATATGTGATTACGATGAATTAGAATCGATGCCACAGCAACTGGTTACTATATCCTAGGCAATAAGCTATATATTTCACACACTTTGTCTTCTTTTTTATTTAATCCTATAGCATAGGTGTTATTATTTACTCAATTTATAGATGAAGGAAAAGAGCTTCAAAAGCACTATGTGATTTCTTTAAGCATTTGCATTTAATAAATGTGAGAGGTGGGATTTTGATCCAGGTAATCTGATTCTAAAGCCAACTCTGGTCACACTCCACACCACGTACTGTATGACTGAACTAGATTTCTCCAAGGTTTTTTCCATTAACTACTCAATGATTTGCATTATCCATATCCCTTAGTTCAGCAGTTGATCTCATTTTCACCCATGAATAAGTATGTCTGTGCAGAGACAACTTTTCTCCTTATGTTCTCCTTTACCTTTTTGGCCAGAATCTGGGTTTTAACCTCTATAAGCAGAGAGTCTTTCAAAGATAGACTCTATAAATATCTTTATAAAGGCTTGGCAGATGCTCAACTGGGCTCACAAGTATTTCATCTTGAAGGTGTTTCATTGACAAATAGTATCAACCATAACTATTTGTTGAATGACTTTAGTTTAATAATTAAAGATAGCCTCTCTTAGAAGGACTCTTCCATGATACAGCTTTAAAACAGGTTACAAAAATCTAGAAAATTAACAAAGGATATGAATTAATCTTTTCATTTACACCTGTTCATTCATTAAGCAGATATTTATTGTCTTCTCCAGTCAGTACAAAGCACTGTACAATTTATTTTATAGGGTGTACTACTACTAATCTACTGGTGTGTAACAAATTAACCCAAAGCTTCACAAGTTAGAACAGCAAGCATTTATTATCTCAGTAAATAAGGCTCAGGAATCCACAACTGGCTTAGCTGTGGCTCTGGATTAAGTCTCTGGTGAGGCTGTAGACAAGTTATTGGCCGGAGTTGCAGTCATTTTAGGACTTCACTAAGACTGAAGGATCTGGTTCCAAGCTCAGACACATAGTTGTTGGCAGGCCACAGCTCTTTGCTGGGCACTAGTAGAAATTTTGTTTCCTTGCCACGTAGATCTCTCTGCAAAGCTTCCCAGACCAAGTGATCATAAAGAAAGAGAGAGAATGCCCTCAAAACAGAAGCTACATTTTATTACCTAGTCTCCATAGTATAACATCACCTCTGGGAATTATATTCTACCTCAAAGTAAGTAATATCAAATAACTGGTAGATAATATTTTAAAACCACAAGGAGGTGGTTGATTCAAAAGAGAAACTTTTTCTTCACTCTTCTTTACTGCTGTATTTATTACAATTAACATGTGTTACTTTGTGATTTACTTTTCTATTAATAGACTCCATATAGCCATGGGCATGGGCTAGGAAGAGGTAACAGACATGTGGCAGGCTGCTCCCCTTTCTCACCCTTTTCATAAGAGCCCCCCAAAAAAATCAAGCCCCCATCAAGATATTTGGTATTTTTATATGTTACTTTCCATTCATGTGTCAAGGCATCACAGAGCCACAAAGTACTAGCAAGGTTTAGTATAGCAGGGGCTCAAAGAGAATGGAGAAAACACAGGATGCACAGAAAAGGACATCAAAAAAGATCATCAGGAACCTAGAAACTGTCATGTAAGTATATTTCCCAATGAATTTCAATGTTATAATTCATTTAACTTTTAATGGTCTGACTGTGCTTTGACCTGTTGAACTGTTTAGCAGATTAAAATTTTCACCACTGTCCTTCACATCAAGTAATGAATTCTGAAGCAAAATTTCCATCTGTCAGTTTAAAGAACTCAGCATCTCATCTCCACATTGAAATCGAGTTCTCCTCACCTTTCAACAGCCAGAGCACCACTTCAGCATCAGCAACGTGGAAAACCACAAATCAATTAAACTTGGCTTGCACTGATGAGTACCCATGAATTGCACTTAAAATGGCTTTACAAAAAGGGATGTAGTAACAGGGGTCTCAACAAAGACAAAGTAAGTCAGGTAATGACACATGGAGAAGTGGGGTCAGTGACAGCTTCCCTCTTTGTCCTGTCTGTGACTCAGGCAGAGTTCTGTCTCCCCGCCCTGACCCCTTCCTTCTTGGACCCACTGCTACATCAACACCGCAATGTCCCTTGTGGACTCTAAGAAGAAAATCACATGCAGGTTTAGGAAGAGCCACATGTGCTAAGAAAGCCTCAGATTGGAAAGCCGCCCCTGTAAACGGTCACAGGGGTAGAAAAGAAAGAACTCCAGAGAGGATTCTAAGTGCACACCCATGTCCCTTCCAGCTAAATTTTGCATTTCATTTCATGCCTTAGTATCAGTATCGGCAGCACATCTGAGAAGGCTTAAGAACATAATTTATTCCGTATAACATTCCAAGTAATTTATGATCACTAAATTAGCAAGATTGGAAGAATTTCTTCATTGACTACCATGGAAGGTTACTCTTGCTAGTAAATAGAGCTTTAGCCACTACGTTTCATAAAAAAAATGAGATGGCCTGGCATCGCAAATTATTCCCCACTTTGGCATTACAAATAATTTAAGTTCTGGCTAATGGAGACCATCACATAGAGTTCTTCTCTAGATAATCCCAACCTTAGGACGTGCATTACCTTTTTTAGTCCCTCCTCCCAAAACCAGGTAAATCTTTTTTCTATACCTCATTCCACTTTTTTAAATTTCAGATTTATATAAAGATAACATTTTGTTGCCTTGAAATGCTTTCTTCTTGGAAGGTATATATTAGCTATTTGTTCTGTTTTATCTTTCTCAGCAAGAGACGGAATTAGGCAGTACATGTTCTGTCCCTGGACGAAAAATGGATAGAATCTATGTGCACAAGCCCAAACCAGGGGATAAAAAGTAGGGAAGTGTGTTTGTTATTTGGATACAAACCTTCAGATATTTAGATACTTAGTACCTACTCAATGATTCATTTTTTATTTTCCTCCCAACTGTTTTTGCTTCCACTAGATATAATCATGAATTGAAGAATGTTGCCTATAATCATCCCATAATAATATAATCGATCTTCTTCCCTCATTCTTTGTTGGAAATGCTTGCATTGAGATCACTTGATACATTTGTTATAGTAAGTATTTCAATTCCTATTGTTTTGGGCATCTAGTCATACTCTAACAGAAATACCACAAGTGCTTTTAACAAAGGGAAGTTTACTCTCTCACAGTCCAGTAGGCTAGATGTCCAAACTCAGGGTGTTGGCTCTGTGGAAAGGATTTATCTCTCTGTTGACTCTGGAGGAAGGTCCATGTGATGCAGCAACCTTTCCTCGGTCTGCGGCTATCACTGCACAGGAACCTCAGCTCCAAATGATGTGCTCTGCTACCAGCACTGCATTCTGGGTGGCATGACGTTCCATGTCTCACTGCCTTCTTTTTTATATACGTATCTCAAGAGATTGGCTTAAGATACTATCTAATCCTATAGGCTTCATCAGTATAACTGCTGATAATCCATTTTATTAAATCACAGTGAGGGGATTTAGAACACAGGAAAATCTTGACAAATGACAAACTTGAAGACAACCACACAATACTGGGAATCATGGCCCAGCCAGATTGATACATCTGTGGGGGAGAGAGAGAATTCAATTCATGACCCCTATTTACACGCATCTGTGTATGAAAATAATTCTCCAGGTGTTAGAAGACACTATACTGGCAATATATCAGAATCACAAATGTGAAGTGTCCATTTTTTATAATCTTCACAAAACTGGGAGAATGCAGAACAGTTGACAATTCACCTAAATCAGGATTCCCCATTTTTGCATTAGTGTCACCCAAACCCATCTGAATTACTTCCCATAGGCTCTCTAGGATAGTATTCAAATACTCCTCGTAAGAATGTCAGATTCTGTCCTTGTCACTCTTACTTGGATACCGACAGTTCTCGAAGTTTTGTCTGTCATCAAGTTATATCCTGGAGACAGGGTTTCAGCTGTTTGGATACCAGGACACAGGTTTTATCTCTGAGGTGATTATCAAGGTGTCCTCAACATAAGCAATCAAGAGATACAAAGTTCTTTACTAAGAATCTCCACTACTTCCTAGAGGTATGGGCCATCAGTAAACGGAACCCTAAAAAATGCATTCTGTTTCATTTGGGAAGTTCTTTGCAGTTGGAATTCTAAAAAGAGAATTCACAGAGAGATGTGGTGGTAGGGGGGATGTCTTTAAAAAGAAGACACATTTAGAAAAGAATGTGAAGATGTCTTGCCACTAAGCCAGTGGGAATTTGAAATCACTCCAAGCCAAGGAGCCAGTAAAGTGACTAAAACATAAGGTAAAATTCAGAGGGAGCCGATCATGTTTTGGTCTCACTTGGTGCTTTTCTTCATGCTGACTTCCAAGATCTAGTCAGTGACTGTGTTGGAAAATGTTGATGTGGTATGTGGTGTAAAAGAAGTGAGTCAAAATATCTTAGAGTGATGTCTCTTCCTACAGAGATCTTGCCGCGTCTCTGGGCATGTGGCCATAAGATGCTAACTTTCAAGATCTCATACTATTTCCCTTCCTTCTGTCATCCAAATGATAGATCAGAGCTACAGAAAGAAGCAAATATTATCTTCTTAACCATACTTTAGTTCAGTTATACATAAAACGGCAAACAGCAAAAAAGTACTACAAAGGTAACCTTTGATCTAATGAAATTTTACCACGTCTCACTGAATGGTAGACAGATCAATATACCATTAGTGGCATATTGGTGAAGTGCTTAACTGCTAATCAAAAGGTCAGCAGTTAAAATCTACCAGGCACTCCTTGGAAACTCTACAGGGCATTTCTATCACTGTGAGTTGGAACTGACTCAACAGAAATGGGTTTGCTTTGGTTTTGCTATTCCAAAATGTGACTAAAGCAACACTAACAGTCTTCTTAAGGAAATGAAATGGTGGCTGATACTCATGAGTCACAATATATACAATAATAGGATGAGATTCTGTCCTTCAAAAGAGTGAGATTGGCCATGTATGGAGGAGTCAGCTGTGTTCACTGGCTGCCCAAATCACTTGTCAGCTGATCAGAACAATTCATATGTATTGCAAATCTTATTTGATTGCAATCACTTAGCCTTCATACAGAATAATAATAATAATAATTGATTAATTTAAAAAATCTGTTGCCATCAAGTAGATTGCAACTTATGGCAACCCCCCAACAACAGGGTACAGTTGCTCCATAGGCTTTTTTGTTTAAGGTATAATTTTTATGGAAGCAGATGCCACATCTTTCTCCCATGAATTGATTGGTGAGTTAAAACCACTAAGCTTTCAGTTAGCAGACCAGAAATTAGTCACTATGCCACCAGAGACAAACCAGCAAATAAACATATTGTCAGTGAATTGATTCTAATTCATAGCAACCCTATAGGACAGAGTTTCTGTTTCCAAGGATGGCTGGTGGCTTTGAACTGCCGATCTTTCTGTTAGCAGCTGAGCTCGTAGCCACTGTACCACTAGGGCTCTAAACCAAAAACCAAACCCACTGTCATCGAGTCAAGTCCAACTCATAGTGACCCTTGAAATCAGAATAGAACTGCCCTGTAGAGTTTCCAAGGAACACTTGGTGGATTTGAACTGTCAAAATTTTGGTTAGCAGAGGTAGCACTTAACCCACTATACCACCATGGTTTAGGAATGATGCCAGCCAGCCAAGTGCCATCGAGTTGGATCCGACTCATGATAAATTCCTCAAAATGTACTAGCATTGTTTGCACGTACAACAGAAGAGGAAATAGAATCAAACAATTATGCTTATCCAAAGATATTATGATGACAGATAAAAGACTGCCTACAGAATGGGAAAAAATATTTAGCAACTACATGTCAGATCAGCATCTCATTTCCATCATTTACAAGGTATTGCAAAATTTCAAAAAGAAAAAGGTAAATAAGCCAATTAAGCAACGGGCAAAGGAGATGGACAGACACTTCACCAAAAAAGACATCCAGGTACCCAAAAGACACAGGAGGAAATGCTTACCATCATTAGCTATTAGAGAAATACAAATCAAAAGTACAATGAGATACCATCTCACACCAAGAAGATTGGCCATAATTCAAAAAACACAAGACAACAAATGCTGGAGAGGCTGCAGAGAGATTGGAACTCTCCTACACTGCTGATGGGAATGTAAAATGGTACAATCTCTTTGGAAAGCAATTTGGGGCTTCCTTAAAAAGCTAGAAATAGAAATACCATAGGATCCAGCAATCCCACTGCTCAGAAGATAGACCACAGAAATTAAGATGGTCATACGAACAGATACATGCACACACATGTTGATTGCAGCACAGTCCACAACAGCAGAAAGATAGAGTCAATCTATGTGTCCATCAACAGATGAACGGATGAACAAATTATGGCATATATACTCACTGAAACATTACACAATGATGATTGTAGGAAGCATCTCATAACCTGGTTTCAACTAGAAGACGCTACGCTGAGTGAAACCAGTGGCAAAAGGACATGTATTGTATGACACTTCTGCTATAAGAACTGAAAAATAGACTTAAATACAGAATAAAAGACTCTGATGTGGAGAGAAAGGGGGTTGTTCATAGATTAGATAGCAGGTATGAATTTAGCTAGGTGAAAGCAGAGATAGCACACAGTAGAAAGTAGACCAGTTTAACTGGACTTCACCATAAACTGAAAGGTTATCTAAACTCAACCTAATGTTTCAAAAGATAGAGTAGCAGAGATGGGCTCTGGGAACCATGTATTCAGGGGACACAAGGCCAGTTGGTGTAACTAGTCTATTACTGAGAGTCTTCTGCACCCCATGTTGGTGTGTGGCTTCTGGGGTCTTATAAAAGCTAGCAAGCTGTCATTTGAGGTATACCAAATGGCCCCAACCCATCTGGATAAGATGATAACTGAGAGCAACAAAGATACAAGGAAAAAAGAACCCAGGAGACAGAAGGACCCATATGAATAGGAGACTGTATTAACGTGAGACTAGAAGAACGAGATGATGCTCTCCTATCACCAAGGGCGGACATGATGGGGGACACAAGAGTCCCTGAGGCAACACAAGAAAAAAAGTTGTGCAGCTCAAGAACTCCATTGAAAGGCCAGAACTGATGGTCTGATAGCCTAGAAGGTCCCCTGGAAACATAGCCCCTAGACCTGCTTCTCGCCCTGGCCGGAAATCAGTACTAAGGGCAATGCTTCAGTCAAGAACAGACAGGACTTAGGGACACAGTGTGGCCATATGGCCTGTGCACTTTATGGTTTCATACATTTAAGAGAAGCTGTCCTACTGGTTTTTTTCTAGATGGAAGAGAAAAGGGTGGAGAGGAGGGGACAGGTGCGAGTTAAGAGGATGCTAGAAATACGGAGTGAAAAGGAGGAATGTGCTGTCACTGGGTGAGGAGAGCAGGTGGAGCTCTAGATAGGCAGGCATGCAAAATTGATTTGGATTGTATACTTTCACTTAATCACAATTTTTTAAAAAAGTACTGGCATTATAAACTACATATCTACTTGGAAAAATAGGGATCATAAACCAGACCTTGACAGGTCAAAGATTTTCACAAATGAAATCCGATAAATAATTATGTGTTGTGCCACGTATGCCTCTCGTATATATGTCCAAGAGTTCTGAAGAACTTGTAGGGGGGAAAAAAAAAACACAGAAAAAGAAGTCAGCATTTCACCTACTGCTCTCCATTCACTCAGTATTCTCCAAGTACAGACTGTTTGCAACTCACAGAACTCTCCATACTCATCTGTCTTTGGGAGACATATGGATTCTTTGTCTACACTGCCACCTAGACTCATTAATCCCTTTTCTTTTGTTTGGCTGACTCCTACTCATCTTTCCACAAGAGCTCTTCCAGCAAACTGTCCCTGACACAGTCTGAAACAGGTGTCTCTGTGCCCTGAGACCCTCTGCTTACCCATCTCACTTATGAGTCTAAGTGGTATGATATGTTCTCTTCATTGACTTCCCTCTAGACTGTGAGTACTTTGAGGGTAATGGAGCAGTTTTACCTTTATATCTCTACATCTAGACTAGTGCCTGGCACATAAGTAAGCACCTAATATTGACAAATTAAATTAATAGGCAGGTGAAGAATAGTGGGTGTTCATTATATTTATTCAAGTTTACTAATTACATCGGAAAGATGCCAAAGTATAAGCCACAGAGGCCTTAGATATAATTTACATACTGATAGGGAAACAGAAGCTTGCCTCCATCTTCAGAGGGTCTCTAGGTCCTACTCTTCCTTCTTGCAAAGAGATATCTGTTATGTGATTAAGAAAACAAAGAAGAAAAAGGAAATCTCACTCAAAGTTTGTTATCTTTAGGGTGGAATTCTCACTAGCGGATGGTGGCCCAGTAGTGCATAACCAACTTTCAGCATGGAAGAGGAAGTTGTAAAAACACCTACATTTACCAAGTACTAACTATATGCCAGGCATTGTTCTAAGAACTGTCCATATGAAATTATGACATCATCATGTGCTACATAAAATTATCTCCTTCCTCTAAACGGGAGACTTTCTGGCTTGGCTTGGCTTGTAAAAAGCTTGATGGACCTACTGTCCTCAATTTGAAGTAGGTGATGTCATCATGGTACAAAATATTTTGATCACCTATCACTCCCTACCCTCTGCCCGGGGAGCCTAGAGGCATACCCTCCACTAACCCACTGCTGTCAATTGATTCCAACTCAGAGCAACACTGTAGGACAGAGTAGAACTGCTCCATAGAGTTTCCAAAGAACTCCACTGGAGACATCATCACAATCATCACTTCCATTCTTCTAGGTAAATGTTTTTCAAGCTTAGCACTCTTGAGTTGCTTGGAGATTAGTCAAAAACTGTCTCAAGGGTTGAAATAGAGGCCACAGTATGCTATCTGCGTGTCAGCCCTTCACTTCAAACAAGCTGGTTCCACCTTAAACAAGAAATAGTTTCACAGTGACTGCTGTATGCAATGACAATTAAAGACTTAAAATGACAAAACCATACACAGATAATTGAAACTATCACTAACACAAATTAAAAATGAATAGTCTGAAACTTGTATTATTCACTCAGAACATACTGAGCTCTTATTATGTGTCAGCCAATATGTCAGAGCCTGGAAACCTGAATAGATCAGCCATCTACCCAGCCCTGAAAGAGCTTTCACCCCCCCGAGGGGGAGAAGGGAGAGAAACATAGAGAAGAAACCAAAACAGCATGTTTTATCTCTCCTGATACAAGCTCCAGCATGGAAGAGGAAGCAAGTGGTTCCAGTACTTTTGACATTCATATTTCATCATGGGTTTCTCCTCTCTGACTTCTCTGATTTAAAAATTAAGATAAATGGCCAGGACACAAGGAATTGGCTGTACTGATTCTAGAAGGAAATCTAGGTGCGGTTCATCACTTGGGCTGGAAACAAACTCCATCCCTTTGCAAACTATTTCAAATCTGCTCTATTTCCCCACCAGCACCAGTGCCACAATCAATGGAAACGACAAAGATGCAGAAAACACGCTCTAATTAAGAACTACATGAGAAAATTTCCAGCTTGGTAACACAAATCCCAACAGTCCAAGGATTTGGTTTATCTGCCAGAAGAATAAGGACCAACCAAGGAGCCCTGGTGGCCCAATAGTTAAGCGTTTGGCTTTTAATCCAAATGTCATCACACTGAATCCGCTAGTCATTTGAAACTCTGTAGAGCAGTTCACAGCAACTGACTCTATGGCAATAGGTTTAGAGTTTTTGTTAGAGTGTTGTTTGTATGTTTAATATTTCATTGTGTTTTATGTGAAAGTTTATAATCCAGTTTCCCATATAACGCCCCCCCACAGGGTTCTATGCAACTCTATCTGCTCTCCCCACCCTGTGGAAAGCACCCTGTGCTTTCCATATTCATTCAGCCAACTCCTGTCCCCTGCTTTCCACCTTCTCATCTCACCTTTGGGCAGGAGCTGCTCAGACATCCTATGGTATATATTTAAGCCAAGAAGCACATGCTTCAGTAGCATTACTCTGTCTTACATCCCAGCTCAATCTTTGTCTGGGGACTTGGCTTCAGTACTTGTTTCAGCTCTGGGCTAGCAGTGAATCCAGGGGCCATGTTCTCAGGGGATCCTCTAGGATGTTGGACCATCTTAATAGAGTTCTGGATCTGCACCACCATTTTTCTCCCACTATGTCAGGGACTGTACATCATTTTCCCTGTCAGAGCAGGCATTGGTGGTGGCCAGGCATCATCTAGTTATTCAAGTCTCATGCCGATGTAGTTTTCTCATCGTTTGGCCCCTTCTGTCTCCTGGGATCATATTGTCATCTTATCTTTGGTGGCCTTTATTTTCCATGACTGCAGGTGGATTGGGACCAAGTGATGCTCCTTAGATGGCAGCTTCTTAACTTTTAAGACCCTAGACACCACTCACCAAAATGAGATGCAGAACATTTTCTTTTTTAAGAAAAAAAAAAAAAAAAAAAAAGAGTTATGCCAATTGAACTAGATGTCCCCTGAAACCACAGACCCCAGATCCCTAACCTTGCTACTCTGACTTTCAAAATGTTGGGCTGTATTTAGGAAACCTCTTAGCTTTTGATGTAGTTCAACAGTGTTAATCTCCTTTGTACAGTGTGCTGTCACTTCCTTCGCTTAACCCAATTCCTATCTACTGTCTAATCTATAAATACCCCTTTCCCTCCTACTCTTCCAATCAGCAAAGATTATTTTCTTCTGTGCTTAAACCTTTTCTTGAGCCATTATAATAGTGGTCTCCTACAGTATTTGTCCTTTTGAGACTAACGTCACTCAGTGTAATGTCTTTCAGATAACTCCATGTTAGCAGATGTTTTCCAAGATCATTGTTGTTTTTTATCATTGCATAGTATCCCATTGTGTGAATATACCACAGTTTGCTTAGCCATTCATCTGTTGATAGCACCTAGGTTGATTTCATCTTTATGCTTTTTGCTATTGTGAACAGTGTTGCAATGAACATTGTTGAGCATGTATTTATTGGTGTGACAGCCTTTATTTTTCTAGGATATATTCCAAGAGGTGGGATTGCTGGATCATGAGGTGTTTCTACTTCTAGTTTTTTCAGGAAGTGCCAAATCAATTTCCAAGGGGTTATGCCATTTTACATTCCCACCAGTAGTGTAGAAGAGTTCCAGTCTCTCCATAACCTCTCCAACATTTATTGTTTTGTGGGGTTTTTTTGTTTCTTTGTTGGATTAATGCCAGCCTTGTTGGGGTGAGATGGTATCTCTGTAGTTTTGATTTCGGTTTCTCTAATAGCTAATGATATTGAGCATTTCCTCATGTATCTGTTAGCTCCCTGAATGTCTTCTTTGCTGAAGTGCCTGTTCATATCCATTGCTCATTCTTTAATAGGGTTATTTGTCTTTCTCTTGTTAAGGTTTTGAAGTATCTTCTATATTGTGGATATAAGGTGCTAATCATATTCATGGTTTCCCAAAAATTTTCCACATATTGTACATTGTCTTTTACTGAAGACTTGTGATGAGCATAAGTGTTTGATTTTTAGGAATTCCCATTTATCTACTTTTGTCTTCTAATGTTGTCAATGTTGTGCTCTGTTAGTAATATTTTGTAATTTGTTTATGCCACTTATTAGAGCTTCCAGCATTGTCCCTACCGTTTATTCCAAGATCTTTAGTGGTTTGGACTTTAAGTCTTTGATCCATTTTGAGTTACTTTTTGTGCATGGTGTGAGATACGAGTCTTGTTACTTTTTTTGCTGATAGATACCCAGTTTTGCCAACACATTCATTGAAGAGACTGTTTTTTCTCCAGTTCATGGACTTTGGGCCTTCGTCAAGCATCACCTTCTCATAGGTGGATTGTATTATATCTGAATTCTTTATTCTGTCCTTTTATTCTGTTCCTTCTGTCTATGTATCTGTTTTTGTACCAGGCTGTTTGAAAAGTAAAAAGTAAAGACGTCACCTTGAAGATTGAAGTGCACATGACCCAAGTCATGTTACTTTCAATCACATCATACGCATGTGAAAGCTGGACACTGAGCAGAGGAGAGAGAAGAATTGATGCCTTTGAACTGTGGTGTTGGAGAAGAATGTGGAATGTACCATGGACTGCCAAAAGAACCAACAGATTTGTTCTGAAAGGAGTATATCCAGAGTGCTTCTTGGAAGCCAAAATGGTAAGACTGCCTCTTACATACTTTGGACATGTTGTCAGGAAGGATTAGTCCCTGGAGAAGAACACGGTCATGGATTGAATTGTGTCTCCCCAAAACTATGTGTAGCCAGGTGCGTGAGCTGTGATTCCCTGTATTCTATGATTGTCCTCCGTTCTGTGATTTTTCCTATGCTGTATGCTAACGAATTAGGGTGGGACTGTAAATTCCTTTATAAGATCACCTCTCTGCTCCACTGTAAAAGGAGTTACCCTGAAGTATGGCTTGCACCACCCTTAATCCTTTCATCCTACAAGAGATAAACAGTGATGTTGTCTCTTCTCTAAAAGTTTGGTAGAACTCTTCAGTGAAGCTGTCTGGGCAAAGACTTTTTTGGTTGAGATTTTTTAAACTACTTTGTCAATCTCTTCTTTTGCTATGGGTTTACTAAGATTTTATACTTCTGTTTTTGTTAGTTTGGGTAGATAGTGTGTTTCTAGAAATTTACCCGTTTCCTCCACATTTTTAAATTTTTTTGAGTACAATTTTTCATAGTATTCTGTTATGATTATTTTAACTCAGTTGGTTCTGTTGTGATATCACTCATTCCACATCTTATTTGAATTATTTACTTCCTCCCCTGTTTTTCTTTTGCCAGTTTTGCCAGTGGCTTATCAGTTTTGTTATCTTTTCCAAATACCAGCTTTTGGTCTTGTTAATGCTTTCTATTGTTTTTCTATTCTCTAATTCATTTAGTTGAGCCCTAATTTTTATTATCTGTTTTCTTCTGGTGTTTGTGGGGTTCTTTGTTGCTCTTTTTCTATTTGATCCATTTGTAGGGTTAATTCTTTCATTCGGGCCCCTTTTTCTTTTTCGATGTGTGCATTTACTGAGAAAAATTGACCTGTGAGCACCACTTTTGCTGTATCCCATAGGTTCTGGTAAGATACGTTTTCATTCTCATTTGATTATATGAATTTCTTCTTTCCATCCTTGATTTCTTCTATAATCCAAAAGTTTTTAAACAAGATGTTATTCAGTATCCACATGTTTGACTTCTACCCTTGCTTTTTCTGCTATTAATTTTGACTTTTACGGCTTTATGGTCTGAGAAGATGCTTTGCAATATTTCAGTGTTTTGGATTTTGTTAAGACTTGCTTTATTGTCTAATATGTGGTTCTGGAAGATGTTCCATGTGCATTGCAAAAGAAGGTATACTTGTCTGTTGTTGGGAAGAGTGTTCTGTTTGTGTCTATGAGGTCAAGCTGGTTGATTGTGGCATTTAGATCTTCCATGTATTTAGCTTCTTTTTGGATGTTCTGTCCATCACCAAAAGTGGTCTGTAGGAGTCTCCTACCATTCTTGTGGAGTTGTGTATCTTACTTTTCAATGCTGTTATAATTTAAAATATTTAGAATTTCTGAAATTGGGTACATAGATGTTTAATATAGTTATATCCTCCTGATGTATTGAGCTGTTAAGCCATATATAGCAACATTCCTTGTCCATTGTGGTAGATTTTACTTTAAAGCCTGTTTTATCGAACATGAATATTGCCAATCCTGCTCTATTTAAAATTTTGTTACCTTGTTATATTTTTCCATCCCTTGAGTTTCAGTTTCTTTGTATCTTTATCTCTAAGGTATGTCTCTTATAAGCAGCAGATAGATGGACCATGCTTTTTAAACTGATTTTGCTACTCTTTGCCTCTTTATTGGTGCACTTGACCAGTTTACATTCAATGTAATTATTGATAGTTATAAATTTAGTGCTGCCACTTTGGTGCTTTTTTTTTTTTTTTTTTTTTTGGCTTGTTGTTGACAGTTTATTTGTTCCCCTTCATCTTCTGTGCTGAGGCATTTTTCTTAAAGGATTTTCTTTTCATCTTTTTCATTGTTGTTTTTATATCTGTTGAAACTTCTTGATTTTGTTTCTTGTTTTGATGTGTGGGATTGTTAATTTCCTTTGCAGTTACTTTCATGTTTACTCCTAACGTAAATTTAAACAAGTCTTTAATGTCTATGTATCATTTTGACTTCCTCTCCATCTGAAAGATCTGTGAATACCTTAAGTTACCCTTGTTTTTAGTATAATATCATGATTTGCATACTGACATTGCTGTTTCTCTGTGTTTTTGTCTTGATTTATTTTTGTGGATTCCCTGTCCATGTTGATATCTGGATGATCTGTCCTGCATTGTATACTGATGTTATTGATTTTGTATTATTGTTATTCCTTTTCTAATTAAAGAATTTCCTTCAGTGTTTCTTGTAATTTTGGTTTGGTTTTTGCAGACTCTCTAAACTTCTGTTTATCTGAGAGGGTCCTATTTCCACCATCACATTTGAGAGACAATTTTACAGGATATATAGTTCTCGATTGGCAGTTTTTTTCCTTCAACACTTTGTGTAAGTAATCCTATTGCCTCCTTGCCAACATTGTTTCTGCTAAGTAATCTAAGCTTAGTCTTAATGACGCCTCTTTGTATGATATTTTTTGTTTAAGCCTAACTGCCTTTAAAACTGTTTCCTAATCTTTAGTTTCAGTAAGTTTGATGGTACCATGTCCTGGTGTCTTTGGGGATCAACCTTGTGTGGTATTCAGTGAGCATCTTGGACAGATTATCTCCCTGCCTTTCACAAGATCAGGGAAATTTTCTGTCAACATATCTTCAATATGTTTCTCTGTATTTTCCATTATCCCCTCATGTTCTGGTACTCTGATTGTTTATACATTATTCCCCTTGATAGAGTCCCATCTAACTCTTAGTGAATTTTCCTTTTTTTTTTAATTTTTTCATCTGATTTTTCCTTATATATGTTGGTGTCAGTAGCTTTTTCTTCAGTCTCACTGATTCTACATTCCATTGCCTCTATCCTGTACATTTGGATTTCTACTGAGTTGTCTAATTCTGTAATTTTATTGTTAATCTGCTGAATTTCAGATCATTGTTGCCCAAGTATTTCTTATAATTGATTTAATTCTGGCCCCTAGGGTCGCCATGAGTCGGATCCGACTCGATGGCACTTGGCTGGCTGCTGCATTTTGCCTAATCTTCTTCCCGACATCTTCAAGAGCTCTAAACATTACTCGACTGTATTCTACCTCTGATAACTGCAGGAAATGTTTGTCTGGAAAATTTTTTGATTCCTTGTTTTGGGAGTTTTCTGACGCCATGGTTATCTGCTTCTTTAAATGATTAGAAATTGATTGTAGTCTCTGAGCCATCAGGAATTTGTTGTAATTTCTTTGCTTGGCTATTGTGGTTATTTGGTTTTATATACATGTATAAATTTGGAAACCCTTGTGGCATAGCAGCTAAGTGCTATATCTGCTAACCAAAAGACCAGCAGATCAAATCTGCCAGGTGTTCCTTGGAAACTCTATGGGGCAGTTCTACTTGGAAACAATTCGATGGCAATGGGTTTGGTTTATATATGTTTAATTTTTTGAATGTCAAAATACTCTAGTCATTTGAGGTAGTTTGATTATTGAAGCCCTAAAAATTCCAATATTCTGTCACCAGATGATGGTTAGAATTGTAAATATGCTAAGAAAAGTTGGGAGACTTCCAGGTCAGGTCAGCCAGCAGAACTTTTTTCTTCCCCTCCTTTGCTTCCCTGTCCAATTATGGTAGAATAGCTCAGGGCACATGCATAAGATGTCCTACTTTTGGCTCAGGTTAGTGCATAACAGTTTAGCACCCAGTGAAGATCAGAGAAGGGTGAGGAAAGTTCTGGGTAAAGGGAGATAAATCAGCATGTAGGAAAGATTTAAATATGTAAGAGTTTGCAAGCACTTAGCTTATGATGCTCAAGTGAAAGCCCTCTACAGTTCTGTTGGTGTGGCCATCCAACGCTCAGTCTCCTCACTGAGAAAAATGTACTGCATTCATGGAACTGCTGCTCTGTTTGGCCTCTGGTGGCCACAGTGCCACGGCTCTGCTTTGGTGACTAAAGCAGGTTCTTCTGCAGGGTACCAATTTAATTCTGACCTAAGTAATTTCTTCTGGATCTGCTCTCCTCTTCCTGTCAACCAGTATGATCTCTCAGCTTTCTATCTGATATTCAGGGTTCCTAGAATGTCATGTATAATCTGTTCAGTTGTTTTTCTGATTCTTTGTTGTTAGAGGAATCAGAAAATACATCTGGCTACTCCTCCATCTTAGCTCCACCTCTCAGTTTGGAGTGTGTGTGAGTGAGAGAGAGAGAGAGAGTGTGTGTGTGTGTGTGTGTGTGTGTGTGTGACCTCTCCTACCTTTTCTCTATGCTACCCTCCAGCATGAATCCCCATCTCCCTCTCTCATGCTCTGCCCCACCTCCCACATTATCTGAGTATTAGGTCAAAATCACTTCTTACTTGGAAGTTTTCACAGGCAACTCCCTGTGGCTGGAGGGGTCACTCTCTTCTCCAGGATTCTTTGTATTAGCTTTTAGACTATTGCCTTGCCTCTCCCTGACTAAACTAAAAACTCCTTAAGGCCAGAGACCACAACTCTTTAATTTTTGTATTCACAAGTGTCTTACATCATGGCTGGTTACCTCAGTGTACTCAATATATGGCTGTTAAATAAGTGCATAAGTTAGACAAGTCCCATATGGAGCAGGAAAATAATCACTTTCCCCTCCCACTTCCCCTTCTGTACTCTTAGACACAGCCCCACCCACACATCCATGTCTTCAAAATGTCACATGACCCACACTTCATGCCCAACTCATAAGCCATTACCACTAAGTAGATCCCAACTCATTGTGACCCTATAGGACAGAGTAGAACTGCCCCACAGGGTTTTCAAGGCTATAATCTTTATGGAGGTAAACTACCACATCTTTTTCCTACAGAGCAGATCGTGAGTTCCCACCGTTTACTTGTTGGTTATCAGCTAAGCATTTTAGCCACTGTACCACTAGGCTTCCTTCTTACCAGGCTAGGAAGCTCTAAATGTGTAGTAGACCTGAGACCTAACCAGGTAGGAAACTGCCCTTGACTTTCAAAATTCCATATAGGCTGACCTAGGCCAGGCACCTCCACCACATGAGTAACAAAGAGTGGGTTCTTCATACAGCTTAAGATTTGAATGCTCTGTCACTCTACTGTTTTTTAATCCAAAAAAATAATAAATAACAAGTTGCACTAATTTTCCCCCCTACAATGGCCTTAGAAACATCAGATAACTTAGCCTTATGGAGATGTAACTTTACCTTGGTCCACCCAGCCATCAGATGTGAATCTAAACCACAAGCTTACTTTGCTGTGGAGTCTGTCTCCTGTTTGATCAAACATATTCTTTCAGTTGGTATCTAGTGTCCCACTGATTTGCCACAGAGGACAAGTGGAGAAAGCTGGATCTGTCCCACTTCTCTGAAGTGAGGATGGCAATCTGGCTTGAGTCAATGGGCCTAAGCAGAACTAACCCTAGCTATCTTTCCAGGGATCAACTCACTGGCTCATTAACATTCCAGCATTCATGTAGGTCTCATTCATCAAGGATTCCTTCCTAGAGTGGACTGCACATGCAATAGCAGATTGCCTGTGAAGAAAGTCAAAGATCTCCCAACAGAAGAGAAAATAATCCCATGTAGGCAACCAAACAGGAAAAAAAAAAAAATCCATACACCGAACCCTCCTGAATGTTTTGAGGGATCCTACGTGTGTGTCCTTAGGAAACATGATGATGTAGTGATTAAGAGCTACAGCTGCTAACCAAAAGACTGGCAGTCTAAATCCACCAGATATTCCTTGGAAATCGTGTGGAGCAGTACCACTCTGTCCTATAGAGTTGCTATGAGTCTGAATCAACTTGACAATGACAGCTTTTAATGTGATGCAGGTGGCATTACATAGGTCTAAAGTAGGGAAAACATTTTAATGTTTTAAAGAAGTAGAATTTTTTAGGAATGTTACCAAACTAAAATTCAAATTTGAGAGGAAAATACAACTATTTTCTCATTTCTAAACTTCTAATCCATACATCCACCCATATCCCAAGAAGGAACACATTCTTAAAACAAGAAACGTTTTTGCAAATATCCTTGCAATAGGCTTGATCATATTGGAAAGCTCTGTGACGCTGATTCTATGAACAGAAACTGAGGAATCAAGTAGCCTTACTCAAATTCTGCCTCCTCTCCCTGACTGGCCACGTATGACTTTGGGCATGTTACTCACTTTCTGTCTGCCACAGCGCCCACCTATATAAAATAAGGATAATGCGACTAACTTTGTCCTACATTTGTTCCAAGAGTTAAATTTAAGTATCATGAATAAATGAAGGAGAAACATGCCTGGATGTGTAGCTCAGAATTCTGCAGATAAGAACATCTGATGCTATAGGTGTTAATATTAGAAGTGATAGGACATTGATAAGTGTTCTCATGGTTTCCACTTGCCTCCACCTGCTTTGCCTGTGCCACTATGGCTAATATCAGGACAACCATTAGTTTTGTCTATTTGTTATTTGCTTGTTTTATACATTCATACATATGTAGTGTTTATTACAGAAGGCTTGCTTTCTTTAAATAGCATATGTATATAAGGAGGATATTTTCTTAAATTCATTGGACATAGGCTGGCTTAGCTTTAAAAAACCTCATGACAAAGGTAAAAAACAGTAAGTTAATAAAGAGAAAATTTGGCAAAATGACTGTTCTGTGTGGCTGCTACTATATAAATTAGTTGCAGTTAATGCTGAAGGCATCATCTGCTTTCTTAGTTTGAAAAATCTCCAATGTCTCAGGAAATCTACTGTAAAAGGAATATGGTAGATAAAGACAAACAATAGGGTGAAGTTCTCCTTTTCCCCTCCCCATTCGTGTCTGCACATAGGTAACTGTGACAACATAAAAGGACAGCGCTCTACCCTATTCTAATGGGAAGAACAGTATACCATGAGGAAATGGTACTTCTTAAGAAAAGGAAAATTCTGCTGAGTGTATTTACTTCTGTATATCTCCCCTGTCACAATGGAGAGGGTTGGAGTGTTTGAAATGCAACTGCTTGTTTTGAGGTTGCAAACTGTTCTACTTCCTGTCCAACAAGTTGTGCTATCTCCCAAGATAAATATATCCAAGTTTTGCCCCATTTTATAGGTACATTGTTTTCTTTCTCCCTAGGAAGTCCACCCCAATCCAACTGTTCCTTTAATGGACACTCAGAAGGAAAAATTACCTTGTATTTCTTTAGCAGGAACAAAAAACACAAGAAGCACCTTCTGATTCTTCTCTCAGTTGCAGAAAAGTACAAGGTCACACTGATTCCCAGCCCTGGAAGCAGGAGGTTGTGCCATAAAGAGGGAGGTCCCTGACCTGCCCACCTACCTGCCCCTCAGGTTAGCACTCAGGACCTTGGCTCTCCACAGTTCAGGCAGTGGGCCCAGCTTCGAACCAGAAAGAGGATTTATTTCAGCACCACAAATGGAGTGGTTTCTCTCCTACTCTGGTGCCAGAGCTTGAGGCCAGAAAAAATCCCTTTGGAATCTGATAGTCTGGTTGCATCCAGGCCAGCCCTATTCCTGGCTGCCTAAATTTGGCCAAGGCCTTTTAATCTTCCTAGGCCTCAATTTTCCCACCCACAAAAACAGGACAATCGTAGTAGCTTTGGCGTGAGCCACCAGATAGTTGGGAGCGGAGCAGTGCGAGGGAGCCGGTATTATGCTGCTCAACCTTGGCTTTGGCTGTGAATCATTCTGCGCCCTTGTGGTTCATCCTGAAGGATCATGGGGTGGGGGGTTGCCCTTAACTGCTTAATGCTTGTGGAGCGCTTTCTTCTACTTGTGTTTCTGGCCCTCATAGAGGGAAGCCGGTGCGGAGCTGCCTGGTCTCTGTGAAAAACTAAATCCATTGCCGTCGAGTCTGTTCAGTTTCACAGCGACCCTACAGGGCAGAGAAGAACTGCCCAATAAAGTTTCCAAGGCTACGAACGAGAGTGGGCTACCACATCGTTCTTTCACTGAGCAGCCGGTGGGTTCCAAATGCACACCATTTTGGCAAGCAACAGAGCTCTTAAACACTGCGCTGCTAGGGATCCTTGTCCCTGGGATGGAGAGGTGTAACTACAGGATACAAATCTAAAAGGCTGGAAAAGGAACAGATTACCCAATAAGGAAGGAACATACAGGCTTATTTGTGCTTGTTTGCTAATGAACAGTGCAGAATTTCACCTACTTTTCACCACATCAAGGATGGTGAAATCCACGTGAAACTGTGCACTACCTGTTAGTAAAATAGAAATTCGTGCGCACTTTTCATACTGGTTAATCGTCCCCTGCAAGGGCTCCTCACCACACACACACACACACACACACAAGCACACACACACACACACACACAAGCACACACGCACACACGCACACGCGCGCGCGCAACTATGTTCTGCTACCCTTTCTTTTCTCCACGTCCTCAGCTGAGCCCTGATACAATCTATCTCTGACCTGGTCCAGGCCTTCCCATCAAGATAGCCTGGTGCAGCACTTCCTGTGCAGCGCTTTGTTGATTTCTTGGCTTCTAGCAGATACTACTTCCCTTGTCAACCTCACCTCCCACCTGGACCCGCCTCTGGAGGCCACAGGGGCTACCAAGCAGCAGTGAGAGCTCCCCTACACCAATTCCTGGCCACCTAATAAAACAGCTTGGTTTTGTGAAAGTGAATGCAGATGTTGCTGAGGGGTGGGGAGCAGGACGGAGAAGCAAGATTCTCCCCAGTTCTCAGGGTCAGAGAGCACACGCTGGTGTTTCCAGATGCCTCCCAAAGCAATTTTTTTTTTTTTGGTCCTGATGACAATCCTGTGTGCTTGTATGCAGCAAGCCTCAAAGGAAACTGGAGATCTCCCAGGAAAAGAGAAGACAACTGAAGTCATACTGATGCATGTGATGGATGCCAACCCTCCCCTAGTCTTCCCTTCATACCTTACCATCCCCCTCCCCACAGACCTTCAGCTAAGCCAAACTGTGGTTGTTTGGCTGTGGAGAGCCAGGCCCAATCGTGGTTCCTAGTCCTGGGACTGTCCCTCCCTCCTAAATTTTCCCTGCTTCGCTTACAACCCCAAATCTCTAGACAGTTTTTTTCTAGCCATATTCCATTTTGCCCCTCCAGGCGCTAGACACCAGAGGCCAGTGTGGTCTAGAACTTGCTGGGCTTCTTCTCTGACCTAGCTCAACTGGACTCAAAATGCCAAGTACGAGGGTGACCTGCAGGTCCAGGGCACTGGTCTCAGATGCTGTCTACCGACATTTCCCAGGGCTGGTGAATCACACTCTAGCTAGGATAGTGCTATCCTCTCCCTTGGGGTCTCATTAAACTAGCTCTGCAGATCCTGTCAGGGCAAGTCGGGTGAGGCATCCCCCAATCCTTTCAGTCATCCTGTGCACTCCTGGAGACTGCGTCAAAAGCCGAACCAGAGGCTGGGGAGGCTGCAGCTGTCCCGGGGCTGAGTCTTGCTGACTCAGACTTGAGAGTTGCTCTTTGTACCTGTAAAGCCGTGGGTGAACCTGTAAGAGGTCCCGATGTGGAGTGAGGGGTGACAGAGAGAAGGGTTGGGCCCTCTGATTAAAGCAAGGACACTCTTCAGCGGTAAGAGGGAGCGACTGAGGGTGGCGAGCAAAAATTCCACGGGCCAAGGAAGGAAGCCAGAGGCTGGAGCTGAAAGTCGGAGGGGGCAGATCCCTGCTGGCCAGGAGGTTGTGTCCCGCACTCAGAGGCAAACCCAGAATTAGGGAAGGCTGATCTGATTGAGACTAGGGGGAGGAGGGGGCACAGGCCTAGGCATCTCTGATAGGGACCCCAATATCTGGCCAGAACATGGAGCAGAAAATTTTCTATTTCTGCCGGGTGACAAGTTACGGCAGAGGTGAAACCGGGCTTGGAAGAGGAAGGGAGGGTGCGCTGGCGAAACACCTGGGCTGTGGACTTCGCTGGCCTAGAGGGCTTGGATACTAGGTCTGAGCGTCAAAAATCTACACTCCCAGCAGTACTGATTTTCCCGGTCGGTAATTCTAGGCGCTACTCCCATCCCTTACGCACTCTCCACTTCTGGGCACACTCCTCCCAGAGTCGCAGAGCAGCGGCCTGACCAGAGACACCTCCGGGGATGAATTCAGCTGGGACTGGGCTCCTGAAGGCCTTCTTTCCCAGACTTGTCGGCCGTATGTCTCCCATCGCCGTGAGGAAATCTGCCTGGCAGGCGGCCGGCGACTGCAAGAGGACCGGCAGGCCGCAGGCCGTGCAGGCAACTTTTTTGAAACGCATTGCTGTCCCCTTGAAAGGTGTTATAACAGCAATTCAATTACAGTAAATGGCGCGCATCGTCCTCGCAGCTGGAATGTCAGTAACTAACTGTGACCGACCAGTGCAAAGGAATCTGGCTAAACGCGTGTTACTTTTATTACCCCTCCTCCGTCTAACGTCCCTCTCTTCTTCCTTGTCTTCGCTCTCTAGTAATTGTAGCTGGACCACGGGTTAATTAACTCCAAAGAGCTTCGTCTATCTGAACAGAAACACACTGAGAAATTGGCAAGAGATCCTAAGAACAGGACGTGGCGTTAAAAAGATCTCCCCAAGTTCCTCGCGGTTCCTTCCACAGCTACATTTATTGTCTCCACGCAACAGAGTTTTAGTCCTCAGAAGCAAAGCTACGTGAGGGTGCAGTCACCTGGGCGTTCGTGCGCGCCCTAGTGCCCACTGCTGGGCGTAGACCATGGAGCCAAATCCTCGTGGCGTGGCCTGCAGACACACCCCATGGAACTGCGAGGTCGGACCCTTGTGTGTTTCCCCTTCGCGTTCATTGGACAGACTGGGTATATTTGCCCAGTGTATTGGCGTGACACTTGCATTCCATGCTCAACTTTAAATAGCGTTCAATGAAATTATTAATATTAACCAAAAAAATGAGGAAAAGTGTTGGAGGAGAGTAGCTTGATTTCCAGAGAGACGTTAAATCATAACCGGACTTGATATGCTAAAATCCGGAGGGAGGGCTGAAGGAGTAGAGAACTCACCGCAGCCTCTTCATTCATTTAAATAAAGGTAAAATTAGCATTCGTTCCTTTGGAGTTAAAGTTAAGGTAGTTTACGAGAAGATTTTTTTTGTTTTTTTAGTTGATGTCTTATCTTCATTTTAGAAAAGGCCAACTTGGCAAGGTGTGAGTCTAAGTCTGTTCTCGCTACCGTGAGGATCGGGCCTCTGCCTGCAAAGGTGGAAAATTCCCAGAGATGGAAACACTCAGTTTCCACGCCCGAAGCACCTGGGCTGAGCACGCCTGGGGGGCTGGTAATGAGAGATGCCCCCCGCCGCAAGGTTCCTCCCCACCCGCCAGGACGGCGAGGCCCGGGAGTATCTTCGTGTTCCGCTCCTGGAAAAGCAGCGAGCGCGCTTCAGGGGTTGGGTTGCAGCCCGGCTGCGGCTGCGGCTGCCCGGCCTTCAGCGCCCTCTGCCCTCCACCTGCGCAGGGCGAGTCCCTTGAGTTGGAGGCGTCAAGGCCGGCAGCAGATGTAGGGCGGGGTTGTGCTTTCGGGGTCTCCACACTCGGGTCCAGAGAGCCAGAGGCTCGCCAGGGCCCAGCTGGGAATTCGGCCAGTTCAGTCCGAAGCAGAGTACTGGGCGGCAGCCCTTCCCCAGACGCGCCGAGGGAGCGCTGGCTGTGCAGGACCGAAAGCTTTGGTTACCCTCTCTATTTGCTTGAAAAGTAAGAGGCTTCGAGAAGCCTCCGACCATGCGTTTGCAGGCTGGGCCCCGACTTTTATTCTGTTTTTTAAGGTCAGAATGGGACGGCGAGCGACAAGTTACTCATACGTGCTCTCAGGGCTGGAGATGGCAGAAAATAAGAGCTCCTCATTGCAAACCGAGGTTGCGGGCTGCCAGCGATCTGATGTAACCACCCTCATTCGGTCCCTGGAGTTCCTGTTTAAGAAGTTGCTGGAGGGACCTCCCTCCAGCCTTCCCCGGTCGGGCAGAGTCAGCAATCTTGCCTTCCTCCAGGCTGGAGAATCTCTCTGCTGAGAGGGGAAGGTGGGTGGGGATAGGCCCTGAAGATCGCCCGTTTGCGGGTTCTCGGAGCCACGTCCCAGCTCTGCGTTCTGCAACTGAGGTTACCACCTCAGGACTCTTGAATCCTTCTGCGACCTGTGTGGGGGAGTCTCTGGCCCCCAGCAAGCCTGAGGTGGCGCCGATCGCAGCAAAACTCTTGTCTGCGCTGCGCCCTTTCGGCTTGAGCCAGGGTGGGGTTCCAGTTTGTGAGGCGGCACAGTCCTAATCTCCCAAAGGATCCCGTCTGGCTCTCCAGCTCCATTTCGGTCGCCTCGTGGACCGTTTCTGTCAGTCCTTCTGGACGCCAGGGCAGGCTCCACCACATTTCCCGCATAAAACTTTGCTTCTACATCTCCGTTGGGGGCCTTGGTTCTTCGAAGGAGAACAAAAACAGAGAGATTGAGAGCCCTGTGGATGGCCCTTCTCAGAAGGGCAAGCTATTATTCGCTTGCATCTGAAGTTTTCTCCAGTTATACGTAGGACTTGATCTCTCCGTGTACCAGGGATCTAGGAGAAAATAGAGAAATGGGGAAACCGATCTGAGAGTGGCCGCAGCCCTGTAAACTTTGGCTACTTTCTCCAGAACCACCAGGAAAGACAGTTCTCCTACCAGAATTGGTGATGTGGGTGCCGGGGTGACTTTTGAACAGGGAAGCTGAGAGCACTGGCATATGACTATTCCCAGTCCTCCTCCCTGTAATCTCAGGCCCGGGGACTGAGTTCTCTTCCTCAGTCTGACACACAGGAGCCACTGTGACTGGGGACTACAGCCTGGAGGCCTGTGGGGTTCTCCAACTCACCCCAAGCCCAGGGGGCTCACAGGGGCTGCTCCTGCGGGCTGTCACTAAAGGTATCAAAAACTTGAACTTGAAAAACAAGTTAGAGCATGTCTTACATGTCAACATTTCTGTACGTCTGTGAAAGCACTGCTGATTCTATAATTCAGGAAACAGAAGAAGACACTGTTCACACACATCTCTTTCCTCTGTCAGAGACTTAATACACGCACTTGAAGAACGTTTCAAGAATCGAACTTCGCTCACCTTGGCTTCTGAGTTCATAGAGATCCAACTATAATTCAGGTTATTTGCAAAAATGAGATTTGCCCCTTTGTGTAAGACAGCCAGGTAAAATTAAAACTGGCCAAGCAATAATAAATTATTTCATTGTTCTGCTCTTCATAAAATTCACCAAACCACTGTAAATTAATCCCAGGTGATTCATATTTTCGTGTAACTGGCAAAGGTGTTTGCCAGCTGGTCCCAATGGATGTCAACCCATCTTCTATCCATTTACTCAGCCTGGTCTCATTTCAGAGTTCCTTAGTTTGATCTGTTCATATAGAATCTCCTTCTCCCAGTTCTTTTTATTTTTTCTCTTGATGGATCAGTCAGAGACAATTGATTTTTCTATGTCCTGTTTGAACCAGAAAGTGCTGACATCAGAAAATGGTGGCAATATGAGTGAATATTAACACCCATGGAATGTGAGGCAGCCAGGCCAGTCTTCAGGCTTAGGGATTAAAGTGATGTGTGCACATCAATATATGTAAGTGTATACTTGTGTTCACACCACAGATTTACGTACAATTATGGTGTAGGAAATTGGGATGAATTTTCACCTTTAATACAAGAACGCAAACTGGAGGAGAAATCACCTAAAATAATCTAGATAAAATCAAGAGAAGGGAATTTAAGGGTCCAGGAATATGTCATTAATTATAAAATTTGAAACTCTTGAGTTTCCTATGCTTGATGAAATGAGTCTTTCTTCTTCTCTTATTGAAAATAAGACCCTAAATTCCTTTTCACTGAAAGGAAGTTACCAGACAAGATGCAATTCTCTGTTTCTTTTCTGACAAGTCTGTCATCCAAAGGATCACAGCCATGTCAGAGTATCTGTCTTGGAAAGAAAAAAAAGAGAGCGAGCTAGAAAGAGAAGCCCTGCAGCCTGTGGCCATCTTTGCATCAAAATTTTCCAGACCTCTATTTTTGATTGTGATCCCACTGATCTGAGTTTGAAATGCGAACACAGTGAAGCCCCTAAGCCTTCAATCGTGTGAAATTTTCAAAAGATCTCTAGAAGCAATCTCAGGCTGACTGACCCCTGACAGGCAGCGATCTCTTTATTCCTCTCTCTGCCAGCACTTCATTTGTTGGAATATCTTTCAGATTTGCACCTCCAGACGACAAACCTGAATGTTTATTATGTGTACACGAATCGGAAATCTCCAAGCCCAGCACAAAAGCACCATCTTAAACATAATATTTAATTTCCCAGCCTAAGTGTCTGCTTCTTTATTTGCTTTTCATTAGCTTAAATATTTTTCCAGGTCTCCCCATGTGTCACTTTGATATTTAGATGATTCTTTCTTTTAATCATCATTTCTCCCTTGAAAAGTCCCCTGTCGCCGCCGGCGTCTGCGGGACTTACAAAGCAACGTCACTGTGTGGCGGGCAGGCAGTAAGGATCGTAGCTGTTCAGAGTAGTAGGGGGGTGTCTCCAAGTGAGGTGGCAATCCGTGGGGGTGACAGAGAAACACTGCTTTTTAGACAGCCCCTGGGGCTCTGTCAGGACCAGTAACGACCCTCCCACCTCATCTTACCTTTCCTCCTTTAGTCCCTTTGTAATTCCTTGTGTTATTTAAAAACAAAATAACACTTCACTTGGCTTGCAAGGTGCCGGGGCAGCTTTGACTACAGAGTTTGACCCCACAGTGACGTGTCAGAGCTTGGAGGGCCCGGCTTAGACACCCCACCCAAATCAGCCAGGCTCTGATTCGTGCCCCAGGACTCCTTCCTGCCGGCTTTCTGTGGGCCCCTCAATGCTGGGGGCTTGTGCATACTACAGAGCAAAAGGGTGGGGGCGCCTTCTGTCAGAGAGCTGCTCTGTTAAAATGCCCCCCGACAGATAATTTCACCGACAAGACTTCGGGGTGCAGACATTGCCCACCCCTCCCCCACCCTCAGCCCCAAACGGCCAGGCATTCAGGTGGACAGAGTTGTGGAAGAGACGCACCCCACCCCTGTAGCCCGAGAGGTGCACCGACCCAGCACTCTCAAGCACAGTCCCAGATCGGGAGTAGTGGGCTGAAGCCCGAACCCTCCTCCTTGTGTGTTTGGATGGGCCGTGTTGCTATGATTAACTTATTAAACTCCCTCGTAATTATTTTAATTTGACTCGAAAAATACTTTGGGCGGCGTTGGGATGTGTTTGTATTTATCCATCCCCCCCATAAAACCTGTGTTAAAACAAATGTTACTTTTCTATCCCTGTACATAGACCCTCCCTTTTTGAAATAGACCGCAGGGACTGCCATTAGATCGAATGGCAAGTCTTTATGGAAAGTGTTTTGCATAATTACATACCAAAGCCAGAACAGTCACCTCCACATTTTATGGGTCACAAACCATCAACAATTGCCACATTATTGTCCACGGAACCTTAGTGCCTTCATTGATGGAGCGGACTCCACTGCCTCATCTAGAACGCGAGAGGATGGAAATTTCTTCTAATAAGAACCTGAGAAGATTATGTCCCCACTGACAACGTGTTTACATATAGTTGTAAAGTTCAGAGGACCGACCGAGAGAGGAAAGGAAATCGGACTAGGCCTGATTAAGAACGGCGCATCGGTCTAATATAGATAGTGCATCAAAAGGAGCGGCTGAATGCCTCTCCCCTTTTCAGATCCGACCCCTTTTTCTACCTTTGTGATGCAGTAATTAAGATATTCTTATTTCGACAGACAGCTTCTCTCGTAACTGAATAATATTAGCTCCTTTGATGTCAAACTTTTGACAGTTATCACACCAGTACTGGGCAATTGAGCACAAATGCCCTCCTTAAAAAAAAAAAAAAAAGAAAGAAAGAAAAGAAAACCCCCATCGGCTTTGAAGAAATCTAATAACTGTGATCCTTATCACCAAATGATCTAAATCGCCACCGACAGGCCGCAGGGCTATAAATTACATTCGGTTGTACATAATGAAGTTGAATTTGGGTTTTTGCTCATTGAGGCAGTATTGGAGGATAACTGAAGTGGGAGGCCCGCAATGTCAGCACCCCATTCGAGAACCCTAAAGCCGGTGTCCTGAGCGGAGACGGCACTGCACAGCAGCAGACCTGGGCAAAGCTTAGAGAGGGTCAGGACAGGGGCCCGACCGACGTGTTGGCAGGTCCAGGCAGAGTCCACTGCTTTCGCCCCAGCTCTGGAGAGTCGGACAAGAGCAGCCACCAACTACTGGGATGACACGTCGCTGTTGCTTTACAAGCTTTGTCGCCAAATTTGGGATTTGCCAGATGGCAGGATTATCTGCGCGTCTGTTATATTACGTATTGTGGGGAGAAGGGTGTAGAGGAGAGAGAAGGCAAGGAAGTCCAGAGACCCTGCTGATGCCTTTAAAACAGACACACGTTCCCTCTTTTCCCATTCCCCGGCTGCTGCCTCCTGGACCCTCCTCCCGAGCTCTTGGCATCTCTGAGCGCCCCGAGGCAGGCAGCAGGACAAGTATTCACCACCCTCACCCTTCTATGCCTGCCCCCCGGGCTGTATCTCTAGGCCTGGGACCTGGTGAGAAGCCAGGTGAAAAAGCTTCCCATGGAGGAGAAAAAGGGGGTACAAGAGTTGGAGGAAAAAAGGATAGAGAGGGCAGGTTAGGAGCACGGGACTGTGACGGTGACACCTGGAAGGCATTGTCCTTGAGAGCGACACCTGTCAATCTCTGCGCCAGGGTCCCAGAACTGGGAGCAGAGAGCCCGCGGGTCTCCGGGATGAATCATCGCCGCGTCCCTTTCCGGCGGAGGGTGGGGAGGGGCTGGCTCAGAGCGGGGATGGGAGGGTGGGCGAAGGCAGAAAGAAAACTGATGTCGCTCTCACTCTTCACGAACTCTGCTCCAGATTTACATGGAAATCAATGATCCAACTTCATTTTATTTCTAATCTTGATTGACCTTTCTTGCGTTTTCATAGGGGTTGGGGGGAGGAACGGGGTAACAGTACACCACAGTTCTCAATCCGTGAGCGAACCTAGTTATCCCCCAATTCTGAGATGACTGGCCCTCTCTCCAGACCCAGCTCCCGGCTTTCCCAGGCGGTTATCGCCACCGTAGGCTTCAGCTCAGGGAGGAAACACTTGGACAGGAGTTTTGAAAGTCTTCCGACATTGCAGGGGGCGAGGAGGTAGTTAATTAACGCCAGGCATTCTCCGGTGGAGTAGGAGAGGGGGCCTCGGCGTGGGTGGGCGGGGGTAGGCGGGCTTCGGGTGTGAGGGCAGGGCTGGAGGCGTGGGATCTAGAGGCCTCTGCTTGGAGGCCCGAGCAGGGAAAGGGTATTTGTGGTGGTCACTGCTGGGTGGGGGGTGGGGGTGGGGGTGGGGGGTGGGGTGGACTGAGGTGCCCCAGGGAGTCGCCCGATGTTCCTGGGGCAATTTGATCTCCCACCTACAGCGCCCCATCCCTAGCCTACTGCGCGCTCCAGTACTCTCCCTCTTCCTATTCTTTTCATCCAGAGCTAATTAGCAACCTGCCAGCGGCCTGATTTATGGAAACGCTCGGGCGGGCGGAGACGCGCAATTCGCCTAGCCTCTGCCGCCTCGGGGCGGAGTGGAAGAGGAGCCCTTCGGCCCCCCTCCATCCGGTTTCCCCGGGCCCTGTTGGAAACTGGAAGTTGCGGCTCCCCTCGATCCCTGACCCCCAGCCCCATCCCGCAGTGGGGGCCACGGCGCTGCTCCCGCGCCGCCCTACCCCGGAGCGCTGGGAGCGGTGGCGCCAGCCGGGCGGGCAAGAGATGGTGGCTGCGCAGCCAGCAGCCGAGTCCGCTTAGTTTGCGGAGGCTGGGGCCATAGGATCTAGCTCCAGCTGACCCCGAGGGCAGGCAGGGGGGCAGATGGAGAGGGAACCCAGTCCATCCGAAGTGGGTGCCTACCTTCCATTGCCGTGCCCCCAAAGAAGAGGGACCAGACCTGCAGGGGGCGGCCGCAGGAGGTCAGCACTGCTCAAGGGCACACCCACCCGCCCTGCTAACCCTCCAGTCTCTCCGAACTGTCACGGGGGGAGCGTGGCCAGGTTCACTCGGCCTCCTCGGTTCTTCCGGTTCTTTCTCTTTAGAGGGATGCTCAGATCCTCCAGCCAGGAGCCTGGAAACTTTGAGCTGGGCCAAGCGTGGTTCAGACGTCTGTGGGTCTGACGTAGTGTCACCCGATGGGCACTTGCCTGGGACCCTTTCCTCACACCTCTGGGTGCTAGGTCAATGGGAGAGGAGGCGAGCAAGGCACCTTTGCTTCCCAGAGGAGCCCAGTAAGGAACTTGGAAAAAGAAAGGTGTAGGGAGTCAGGGAGGAAGCTGGAGGGACCTGTTGATCTGGTTAGAGCCTTGCATCCTTCTAGATGTGGTAGGGGTCTTTTGAAGCCCAGAATGCTGTGGGAAAGAACTGGAGGAAATGGTGTCTGCTCCTCCGCCCCCTCAAAGAGTTGCACGAAAGAGGTCTGCAGACTAAGCGGACCTGAGTTGTCACCCTGCTCAGGCTTGGGTTAGGGCAAGGCCAGTGTTCAGACTGGCCCTGGTCACGCCTCAGTTGTCACTGGTTTGATGTCTGCCCCTTCCCCCAACGGACACTGTAGCTGTGGGAGCTGAGATCGTCAAGACGATGTGTCAAGTTCAGTTTAAAGCATCCCACTATTTCCACCTTCCTCAGAAGCCTTTTCTGAACCCCCTGACTCAGGCAGGTGCTTAGTTAGGAAGAGCCTTCCCCTAACCGCCACCCCACCCCCAGCCGCAAAAGTCCTGCTGATTCCCGTTCCCTCAGGCCTCCAAGCCCCCAGCCTTCCTCGGTCTTGTGGTTCCCTCATGGAAGGTCATTTGAAGTCTTTGAAAATCGGATGACCTGCACCCCACCCGGAGGGTCAGTTGGAATGTAGTATACTTCTTGCCTCTTGTGCTTTGGACCCTACCACTCAAAAAAAGGATGAGGAGCAGTGAGGGGCTTTGTGTAGCCCCCCGACCTCCGCCCTTCCTCAGGCTGAGGAAAGCAAGGTTGAGCGGTCGTCTACACTGTGGCCTTCATTTCCTGAGGTGGGCTCTTCTGAACTTCAGCCTGCTGTGAAGCCTGGAGTCCCTCAGAAAAGACCTATATTCTGAGCTGACACATAGGTGGAAACGGAGATCCATACCCCAGCCAAATAATGGCTTTTTGGGTGGTGCAGGTTCCAGGCGGGCCACTCGAGGGCCCCCACTCCAGGTGCAAAGCCCTGCTACCCTACAGAGGATTCAAGTCAGCTCCAGGACCACCACCCGCCCAGCAAATACTGGCTGTTAGGCGCCCAAATCATATTCTTCATTCATCTTTTTCAAAGTTGATTTATAGCAATCTACAGGTTAAAGCCTCATCTGACTTCATTACCTTTAAAAGCTGTCTATTTCACAACTGTCACTTTTCATCACTTAACTCAAATAAATACTTGAAGAAATGAATTGGAAGAGACTTTCAAATCATGTTTATAATTCTTGGTGGCCACGTTAACATTCCTAATGACCCGACCCTCTGAGTTTCTGTAGACTTCTTACTTGGGCCGAAAATTTGCTCATTTATACTGGAAAACTGTAAGGAAGGTGGGGTGGCCAGAAATATGGGCTAAAAAGAGAAGTGCAGCCGGCGACAAGTCAGCGACCAGGTGCCCTGGGCTGTAGCAGCATCAGAGGGTCCCAGCGACTGTAAGGGCCCAGACTAGCCATTGAGAAGAGGAAAGCTTAAGGGTCAGGGCATTCCCTTTGAAGGCACTTTTGAAAAGAGGGCCAACAGCCAGCCCGCTCTTGCTCTTGTCCCTTTAGTCCAGCTCGACCCTGCTGCAAACCGAGGAGGAAGTTACCGCAGAATGGAAGAGAAAGGCTGTCACTGAGATTTTTAACGTTATTTCTATTACAGTGCAAAAATGGTTCTAAATGGGCCCCTACAATCCTAGGGTGGGAGTGCCTGGGCGAAAAGCTTTTCCTCCAAGGTCTCCTTTCCTCGGAGGTTGTGAGACACCCAGCGAAGGCAGAAGTGTGGAAGCCAATGTGCATCGATGGAAGTGCATTCATTATGTCAAAGGAGTTTCTTCAATTTCGCTGCCAATTCTGAGTCTTCTTGGGTTGACGTTAATCTCTTTCTATATCTCATACATATAGATGCAGGAAGAGAAAGAGAAAAGAGTACTAACTCTCAAAAGTAGGCAGAAAAAAGTCACATAAAAATGGGAAGGAACAAAAAGGAACGGAAGAAAAGGAACAGAACAGAAAATGAAAAATCAAGGGAAATCTATCAAATCAACGGAAAACTGCCTAGCTTAGGAGACAAAGCAATATTGAGCGCATAAGATTGTCTTTATTATTATTACTATTTTCTTTTTAAAACAAAAAAGAATCCTAGTTCACCAAGCCGAGGTGGATGGGGTGAGCGACTCTCTCTGTGTGTTTGGAACCAGGCGGCTGCTATCGGGCCGAGGCCTGACTTATGCCGCTGACCACGAGGCCGCGACGGGCCAAGCAGCCCGGCCTGGGTTCCCCTGGGTCTCGCTGTGTCCAGCCAGCCTCGCTAACTTTGCCGATGCCCCGGGGCTGGGCTTCCAGACTGCTCCCCAGCCCAAATTCCTGCTGCTTCCAGCCTTCCCGGATCGGGGCTTCCGGGCCTCGCCTAACCCGCGCACTGCTCGGCCTGGGGGGTTCCCGGATTTACAAGCCGAGGCCGTAAGAAGCCGGTGTCACGGATATTCGGCAGCCGCAGCCTCAAAGCCGGGATTCGGCTGAGCGCTCAGTGACGGCCACGGGCGCGCGCTGCCGTGCCCTAGAGCGCCACCTCGCTGCGCAAAGTGGAATTACTTGGCCAGGCCTCGGAGGCTCCTGCAGCCTATCTCGCACACCGTCAATACCTTGCTAGATCAAGCACTAGGTGGGCCTTCTTCCCATGGGTTAAAAACCAGTATCTGTGACCAACATTGCCTACAGTGTCTTAATTTGGGTGGAAGGAAATAGACTGGGATGGAGGTGAAAATAAATCTATATTGAGATGAAAGAAAAATAACAGGAGAAAAAACTCTAGGTCCCATTTCAGCAATTCTAACTCAAGCTGTGATGCTTACTTCATAGAAAGGATACAACTATGAGCTGTGCTCGCGGAAGCCACACTTCAGTTCCCGTGTATTTCGAACCACTCAGCTGTGGCTAATGCAAATATTTCCCATGACATGGGTGTCTAGGAAGTCATTCCCTTCCCAATTAAGATTTCCAATGAAATCCATTCATTCTGGTCATTCAGCATCAGAAGGACTCTGCCTTGCCAGTCGTCACTTCTTCCAGCTTGGCCGACAACATAACCACACACAATGTCTCCCCCCACCATGCAGACATCTCAGCACAGCGAAAGCAGTAACATTCGAAGACCCAGAAAGTACAACCTCTGCAGCAAGAGTTATGAATTATACAGATTCCTCTCCAAGGTGCAACTGTATATTTTCCCTGTTTTTAATTTAACTCAGTTGTTCATCGAAGAGTTTTAACCCACTCTTAAGTCCACATGGTTATGAAATGTATGGGAAATTTTATTCACTTAATATGGTGCGTTTTTGCTTTCATTTGTTTCGAAGACACAAATTATCAGGGAGAACAAATTTCAAAAACCATGCTCTTTCACCTCAACATACCAAATTCGGTTTTAAAAGTAGAGTATCTATCTGGTTATCTGGTGAGGATTTGTGCCCTTTCTGGGTTTTCAAAGTATAGTACAGAACCTTTTAAAGTGCAGTTGTCACTACAAGTTTGCCCCCAGCATTGTTTTACTTTTTCGTCTTGATTTTTAAAAGCAGCCTTGTGAATCCTACACTTGATGCAGCACAAAGTAGGAACGAGTGTGTATGGGTGGTGTATAAGCCCTTGCATTTCCCTAGCTGAGCAAACTGAACTCAGAGACACTTTGTGGAGCTGTGCTCTCTTCCCTAAGGTGGCAGAGTGAAGGCTAAGGGTGGAGGCAGGGATAAGGAACATGCATCTCCTCCCACTAACCAGTTCTCCTTGCAGGTTAGGAGACTTTTGAAGCCCTTGCTCAGAAAACATAAGGCTGAACCAGGAAAATAGCCAGGTTAGCTCTCTAGGTGGCTTGCCCCTTCTTCACCGCACTAGGAAGGATTTCAGAGAGAGCACGCACAGGGAGAGAGGGCCCTAATTTCATTGCAGGACTTAAAAGAGAATCCCTCCTCCCAATCAGCTGAGAAGGGGTGTCTTGGTCTCTGAGAGTCTTAGGGCTTCCTCACCCAGGAGTGCTAATTTGAGGATCAGGGAACTGCTGAGAGATGCTGGGAGCTAAAAGGCAATTCCTGAGAGGGTCCTGGGGCCCACTGAAGGACAGCAGTGAGGATGAGGGACAAAAGCAGAGCCTAGAAAATGGCACTGCTTGAATCTGCACACCCACAGCTTTGGGGGGTGGAGGGGAGGAGCTCTAAACTGGAAAAGGTTTTGCTTCTTTCTCTCTTTCCTCCTCCTCCCCTTCTTCCTTCACTTTCCTCCCCTCATCTTGGCCTCCTCCACCCCCTCCTCTGCTCACATTCAGGTTTTCTTTCCCGCCCCCCCCCCCCACCGCCCAATAATGCCTGGAGATGAAAAATGCTTTTTTATTGCTATTACACTTTCAACCGCAAGATGCAGTGCGAGGCGTCAGAGTTTGTATTACAACTGTGTCACAATGTTTCACTGATGCAAAACATGTAGCCAGAGGGGGTTGCTAATGACTCCTGGATTAGAGCAGATTGAGACTGGGAGAAGGGAAAGAGAGAAAGAATAAGAGAGACACAGAAAAAGGAAAAGGAGAGGAAATTTCATTAAAATGGGAGGGGGGATCACCATATCATCAAGTCTAATAATCTAATCAGGATATTTTCAAATTTCAAGGTTCCCCCCACGCTTGAGAGTGTGAGATAGAGACCATTATCCTTTTAAACACCACAAAGGTTTCTGCGTGTTAATAACTATTAAATATGTTCACAGCCAGTCAACTGGAGAACTCTCCTTTGGAAACAATCAAACTTCGGAAAACGCTTAATACCAGATTAAAGGCTTTTCTTGGAGACCAAGAGGCTTGGAGGGAGGTGGGGGCCTTGTAATCACCCAAGGGTGTGCGAGACGCCACACTGCCAGCAGAGTCCCCACGCCCTCGGCCATGGTCATTTGCACACACGGACACATGCCTGCGACGACCTGGTGGCTTCCAGGGTGCCAGTCCACGGCTGTGAGAGTGCGCCGAGGCGCACGCAGTCTGCGCCCGGGGCTGGTTCTCCTCCACTGCCGGGCCAAAAGCGTCCCCTTCGGGCTTCTAACTCCCCGGAGCCCTCCCCTGGGAAAACTTAAGAAAGCGGGAGGTTTCGTGGTTCCTACCGTGGCCCAGCCGGTCCCACCGCCCTGCAGTCCGCTTCTGCCCCCCCAGGGGCACAGCTAGGAGGGTATTCCCTCTGGGCTGCGGCCCTTTGAACCTGGGAACCCTGGGCTCCTGTCCCGACGCGCGGAGCTAGCTCCGGTCCGGGCAGGGCTGCGGAGCCGAGAGCGGGTAGCGGGTGGGGCTGAAGGGGGGTCGGGGAGGCGGGAGCGCGAGGAGGGGCGGGGGCGGGAGCCGGGCGTTAAGCCTGGAAGCTTGGCTGTTTACCTAAATGATTTCCCTTTCAGGCCCAAGACGCCAATGAGACAAGATCAAACTCCCCTCCTCGCAGTGCGTGTGGGATGTGTGTTCGTGTGTGTGCGTGCCTGCGTGTATGTGTGCCTGGGCTCCAAGCGGGCCTTTGTGAATGGGTACTCCGGTACCCGGGCGGGAGGAATCAGGGGCCGAGACAGGCACCAGCGCCTCCTCCCGGGAGTTGGGAGAAGCCTGGGTGGAGGGCGCGGGGTCTGAGCGCAGGCATGGGAGCCCCAGCCTCGCTGTGGTTCCGAGAGAGACAGAAGCGAGCTACGCCGACACAGACCTTGGAGAGCTAAGGACCGCAACCCCCAAAGAGGGAGAAGGGACGCGTGGTCTTTTGTAGGAGGGCTAAGGAGGGAGAATACGATGAGTCACATCTTCCATTTCTTTCATTTTGGAAGATCCTTCCGAAGCCTAACTCGAACTCTTTAGGCTGCCGATTACTTCGGAACTTTGTGGTTCGAGATGAGCTGTAAATTAGGGTGAAGTTTGGCGATCACGGTACACCATAGGCCGTGTGACGTGTGCCACCATCTCCGTCTCTAGTTCCTGGCTCCTGACATACTAGTTAAAAACCCAGAGGGGGTGGATTTGTGATTTTTAAAGGAACCCATACCCAAGAATATCCGTCAGGCTGGGAGAGAAGAGAGGGGGCAAAAGAGGAGGGGGAATAAAGACCAAAGGACAGAGCAGCAGGTGATAGCTTGGCTCATGCAGCTGCTGCAGGGGCCACCGGGGAATGGAATGTAAAATGTTGTTTGCAAAATAATAATAATAATAGCAACAACAACCTTATTATTAAGAAGAGGAATAAGGATGGTGGAGTGGTATATATTGATTAAGGTTATAGGATCATTAAAATCCAGTCACATGGACGTTGTGCATGTTTGATGGCAGTGTCACTGACAACTCATTTTTTGGCCTAAACCAATTAAAAGCTTATCCAAAGAATTGTCTCTAAAAGAAAAAGTTGTTCTGGTACTTCTGACTCAGCCACCATTGTTCTACCTGCACTTGGGTGCCTAGGCCCCTCCCACAAGCACCCAGCACTGAGCAACACCACCACCTCCACCACCACCACCACTGAATACTCTTTCTCCCACAGAGAGTATCTTTTTTTTTTTTTATTGCAACTGAAGAACCATAACTGTCTTCCCTCCACCCTGCCCATGTTTTACCAAAATCCCTCTTCTCTGGCCCTGACCTGAGCAGCCAAGCCTTGGTGATTTGTTAACACTTGTTTCATGCCTCTGTGTCTTGTAGCCCAGGCCTGAACTAACAGCCTGTATGGTTGGGGGCCAGTTTCCCACTATCCTCCTCACTTCACTCTCACAACTGTCTCTCAGGGTGGCTGGGGTGCTGCTGACCGCCAGGTGTCAAGACCACGGGTCCTCCCTTCCTGCCAGGGTAGACTACAGACAATCACCTTTACCACTCGTTCTGTGGGACCTAGGCTTCTGGCCCAGAATAGGAAAGGTCAACAGGTTCTGCTTATGCTCCGGCTGCTTGTTGCAAGAACTCTGAAAGGAAAATAGACTAGTGTTCCAGCCGCAGAGGCCAGGCCAAAGCAATAGAGAGCAATGCAACCAGGACTGGGATGACACATCCCGGGGCATCACCCTCCCAGGCCTCTGCGAAGCCACTCCAGGCAAAGGACACTTGTCTTGAACTGAAGGCGGCGCTTGACCATCCAGGCTTCCGCGGCCTAGCCCATGGTCTCTGGTGTCGGTGGAATGGTGGGCGTCCTGGGCACTGGCAGGGCCCGAAAGGGGTAATACAGCCTCTGATCTGAGGCCCCAAGAGCAGGCAGCTTGTTCATTCTCCGCCTGTCTCTCCGATAGGCAGAAAGCAGGGGGCTGGGAATTGCTATTGACCCCAGCATGCCTTGTCCCGAGAGGGTGGAAAAAGCAGATGCTGCGCTCTGTCTAGAGACAAAAGGCCTCTGTGCTTGGGCTCCTCCAGGCTGCGCGTTTCGCACCCACCTCCACCTAAGCAGAGGCGGAGGGAGCAGGTAGAAAAGTTGCGGTAGGGGTGGTTAGACTAGAGAGTTTTGATCCCAGAATTTGGACACCGCCAAATCCAAGGGTGTGGCCATGGCCCGGGCATCTGTTCCAAAAATACAGTCTCCTCCCAGTACCCCCAGCTCCCACCCAGCCATTTTCCTATAAAAGTCTCAAAAGTCTCACTCCGTGCCCCTACTCCTGCCTCCCACCCTTAGGCTGTTTTTTCCTTCAAGTCTCATTGCAAATCACCCGCAGTTGTGAAATGCTCACCTCTAATATCTACCTGCAGGAGTTACTCTTTTCCCCCCAAACTACTCTGGACTCGAAGGAAAATTCACTGTTTTAACTTGAACAACAACAACAAAATCTTTAATCTGGGTATGAAATGTGACTGGAGTTTACAGTTTCTCCCTGCTCTCCTGTTCTGCTTCTTCTCTGCACCTGGAAAGCTAGCCACCCCCAGAAGAAATAGTCCTTTCCTGCGGAATCGAATCGACAGCAATGGGTTTGGTTTATCATTTCAGTATTACAAATCACAGTTGAGCAGAAATACCCTCGGCCTGAGAATATCAATAGACGATAGTAGCAATATTCACAATCGATCCTTTAATAGGCAGACGTCATAAATCATGTTGAATTCCCTGACAACACAGTACTTCACTTAATAATATAATTAAGATTAAAATTCGAGAGGTATCAGAGGCAGCGGGTATTGATAGCTTCAAGAATTGGATTCTGAATATGATGGTGGAAAGGAAAAAGGACCTTGGGATGTAACCTTTCTCTCAAAAGATGGGTTCTTCAGGGTACCTTTGTCTTCCCAGCCTTTTTGGTTCTAATCACCCCCTCTACACACACCTCTTTTTGCCCACCAGTAATCACCATCTCCAAGTAAGTCTGAGTAGAGAGTAGACCTCCTATTTAGTAGAAACAATGAAGTGGATGATGAAAAATTAGACCGGCTTGGGTGGGTTTCCTTGGTTTAGGAATCCTTAAAACTTCCATATCTTTGGCCTTGAATCGGGTGTAAAAATGCTCAGGAGGCCTGAGAAAATGATGTTGTTTGATTCTTTCAGTACAATTAAATTCCTGAACAAAGTTTTCAAAATTATTTATAAATAGCTGAACCTCTGCAGATAGGCCTGCCCACTCCATCTCTGCAGATTTTCCAGCTGGAAACACGCATCATAAGACGAAAGAGAAAAATTTTGCGTAAAGGGTAAAGCCAGTGACCCAGGGTCTGGTGCTGGACTGATGGTCTCCCCTTTGCTTCATGAGTAGAACTGATTGTAAGTGCAGCTAAAATTATTGCACGGAGTAGAAAAGTAATCAAATCAATCAGAGCTGACAAACGAGAAATAACTGAAAGTCAGTGACAATTTACAACTTTGTTATTAGTTAAGAATCGCCTGCTTTGTAACAGTAATTAATAATGCTCAAAAAGGAACAAGTTGGAAATCCCCCTCCCATTCCTTTTCTTTTCCTCTGTCTCCTAGGGAAGGGAGAAAGGAAGCAAATGAGTGATCAGTAGAAACAGGAAAACCACGGAGTCATTTGTGGGACAAACACAACTGGAAAATAAAAAAGAAAAGGGGGGAGGACTAGCCCCATGGGAGGCCATAAGGAAATAAAGAAAATACAGGAGGAGGGATAGTAAATCAGAAAATGAATTCTGTAACCATACCCCACGAGCAGGCTGGCTAAAGGTTGAATTTCAAATGGCCCAGAAACCCCATCAAAATGAGCAGTGCTGCTAAAGTATCTCGAAAGTAGCTCAGCCCTTAGTTGAGGCATGGCTCAGAGCATTGTCTGTTTTGTTGTTGTTAACAATGTATTTTTTTACAGCCCAGGAACAGACATGTGCAGGCTCTTTCCCAAATTCCATCCCTTGAGACTTGACTGGCATTCCGTTTAATGCTCCTCTTGGTCACCGACAGCTCCTACCCCCAGTCTTACATTGATTATTAGATTGTTTCAGCCCCACTTAAACAACATACCAAAATAATGACTTGTTGAAAAACAATAAATCATTTCAGTATCTGAGCTTGGAAAACTGTTTCAGTCAACAGGCTTATCGTGAAAAGCTAAAGAAATTCCCAATCTTTTGTTCACTTAGGAAAAACTGCTACTTCCTTGAACTTCTATTTGTTCAATGGGGTGTATTTTGTTGTTGTTGTTTGGTTGGTTGATTTTTTTTAAAAAAAAAAAGGATAGAGGTAAAATAAAACAACTTTGGCAAACTTTATCTGGTCTCTATTGTAAGTTCCAGTCTTGTCTATTTGCATCTTAGCTGGGTCTACAAAAGGTAGTAAGAGATTGAGATGCATTGGTCTCCAAATGGAAAGATTCATTTGACCTAAGAGGTTAACTCTAAGTTCCTGCACTGTGACTAGTGTGGGTAAATGCTTCTGTCCAGTCAGCACAAAAGCAGTTCAAAGAAATCTTAAAAACACACAGATACAGACACACAAGCACACTCACCCACTTAAGCTACAAATACAATTCTCTTTTCTTTCTGGCTTTTGTCATTATAAACCCTAGTTTTGTTTCGTTTTTTTTTCCAGGTGGCTGGCATCCCCCCACATCCACAGCTGAACTTTGCCATTTTGTATCTTTTATTTTTACTGCTAGTGAATGAAAGACTGGGGGCAGGAGGGAGTGTGAGAGAAAGTAACAGGAGATAAGTGAACTAATTCAAATAACACAGAACACATTCCTAAATGAGGTTCTGGAAGGAGAGAAGGAAGGAGGGAGAGAGAAAAGGAGACAGAAAGGGATAAAGAGAGAAAGAGACCATCGGTAAGCTCCTTGGACTGAGCTGGGTGTGGGTCAAGAAGGGGTACTCTAAGAAAAACAAGCAAACCCACGGGGAATTGATGAACTGGGTTTTCAGTGGTAAGAGTCTACAGATCCAGTAGAAACCTGGAACATAAAAGTCGTGATGAGAGAACAGAGAGAATATGTCATATATAGGAAAGAAGGCAGCCTCGAGCATTCGAGATACCAAGGAAGAAGTGGACTATGGAGATGCTAATGAGGGAAAATTAACCTTCGGGTGGGGTCTGTGACATGGGCCTTCTGCTGAATGCCTGACCCAGGGGCTCCTGGCGGCTTCTCTCTGCACCAGCGAAATGAGATAATCGCTGGGAAACCCACCAGTCTTGGTGCAAACAAGCTCTGCAATACTGTTGTGGAGAATAACCAGTAACTCACAGCTTCTTCCAGAGAAAATAGGAACAAAAAGTAACCAGAACTACAGTCAGGCCTAGAGAGCAAACCTGTAGACATGCCTACATTTGTTTAACTTTGAAACCCTCAGGCTGGCACATTGAAGGAAGAGAGAAACAGGGCCTGGAAAATGAGAAGTATCTTAATTTTGCTAGCTTCAGTCTGGCCAAAGGCCTGGAATAACCAGGCCTCGGTGAGGCAACACATGGGATAAATACATTTTATCTCCAAGAACGTGGCTACTGGGCCAGAGCATAATTGCTTAACCAAAGAAACTGTATGCGGGTGGGACAGCGCTGGTAAAGGAACAGAGAAGCCGAAGAGGACAGACACAGAAACAAGTGCACACACAAAAACCAGTTCAAGGAGAAATTTTTAAAGTGGACTGGCCATGGTTATACATCAGGAAAACGAAAACCAAGCTGTTAAAAACAAAAAAATAGTTTTTATTAAACAAGCCCAAACCAAATGCACTCCAAAAAAAATTAGCTCCTGATGTCATAGACAAGATATATATATATATATTTTTTTTTTTTAATAAAGACTAGGGTGCTAGAAGGGACCTTGCTGGCCTTTACTGCTATGGTATCTCCCGTTCTCGCTCTCTCAGTGTTTTCACTGAAACACCGAAGTCTCCCTGCTGGAAAAGGGGCCTCTCAGAAGCTATACAGCTTGAGGGAAGCAGGACTCCCTAATGGAGGTGGAGGTGTCATGTTTCCAAGTAGAGACATCAGCAAACCGCAATCTTAGTGACAGTGACAGTGCAAAATTATTTTTTAATGTTGTAAGGGGAAAGGGGAAATATAAAATTAGCGCAGAGAAAATGTTTCCCAGACCTTCCTCACAATTAGGGCAGCAGTAGTATATGGATGGGCACCACGTAGGGCAGCGGCGGGGGGCTGCGACCTGACAGGGCAAATGTTCTGGGTGGAGGCCAGGGTCCCTCCCACTGAAGTCCTTACTCCCCAGGAGGAAAAGAGAGGCTTTTAGAAGGTTAATGACACTCCACCCAATCACTTCACTTAGTTGGAACTTTTTTTTTTTTTTTAGAAGAAAAGAAACGTTCTAGACTGCTCATCCCAGCGGAGATGACTGTTCAGCACCCGACCTGTTTAGCCCCAACACCACAGCGCTTTTAATTAGTGATGAGGTTGGTGCAGGGGTTGCCAGCCGTATGGTGGAGAAAGAAATCCAGGGATGGGAAAGGTGGACTATCAGCGCAGCAGCCCCAGACCGCTCCCCTCCCTGCCGGAGCCTCACGTGCCATGGGGGGAAGATGCTAAGGGGAAGGAAGAATTAATGAATAAGGCCCCTCTTTGGAGCTTGCTGTCAGCCCTACCTCTGCAGCCTGGTCCAATCGGGCTGACCTTATCGCCTTCCCACGATGTCCCCCGAAGATCTCCGTAGGAGTGTCCCCACCCCCAAAACCCAGGCCAAGGGTAGGTAGAAGGCTGCCAGCCCAGCGGATTGGTCCCTAATGAGTCACAGAGGTGGTAACGGTGGCATTTCCAAGGAAGAAGCAGTTTCTGTTCAATGCTGGGGGGATTATTTCCTAAGCTGCTTATTTAAAGAGGCAGGAAGAGAAGAAAGGGTGCACGCGCGAGAAATCCTCTTCCAGTTGTGGTCATAGAGAATATATTTTCTTTTGTCTGGAAACCATTGCATTTATCGTACTTATTAAACAACACCATTTCTACTTCTTAAAGTGACATAAGGGGAGGGGAGAAAGGGCAGAGACAAGGTGACTGAAATCCCATTTTCAAATAATGTAAGTTTATTCTTAAAACTAAATCATGTAGATAAAGGTAGGAGATGGGAGACTGCAGGAAGAAAGAGAGAAGGGGAACAAAACAAAAACGCCAGAAAAAATATCCTGAGTCTGTAAGGACATATCCGTGCAGAAGAATAATGAAAAACAACTTGGAAAAGAAAAAGCAACTGCGTTTTTCTGTGTGGTAGCCACATGACCTTAGGAAAAGGGAAGGAGGAAGGAACTCTATCATGGGCTTGTACCATTGCGCTGATTTTAGCAACAAGTATCCGAAGCTCTAAACTAATTGATTGCTGAGTTCCTTGGCCCTTCTCCAAAGAGCAATATAGATTTAATTGTATGTTGCTTAAAACTCCATTTCTCGAACAGTGTGAAACATGTAATAAAAGTCATAAAACGTAACGGAGATTTTTTTCCCACACCCATGAATACACTATCCTACTGATACTTGGAAATCTTAACTAATACTCATAACGGGTATAAAAAAAAAAAAGCATGGGTAGCCAAATAATAAAATCTGAACTGTTAATCCATTTTAACTCATTCAGAAGAACCTGTGGTTGTACATGGGGGTTCTGAAGAGCAGGGGCCGGAGTGAGGAGACCCTACGTCGGACACCTGACTTGTTCAAACGTGGTCCATCTAAACCACACTTCACTAAAGGAAAACAATCTCTGAGCTTCCAAGAGACACCAGAGATGTTTCCCCTAGGGAATATAGATCTGAAAGCAGCTGCAAACGGCCTGGCCTGAGACATCTCTCACTCAGAGACAGGAAAGTCACTCAGGGGCCGCAGTTTTCCGCCGGCTCAGCCTGGCTTCCCCCAGGGAAAGAGGGGGCTGGAGGCGCTTGGCTGGAGCTCTCCAAAAGCAGTGCAGCGAAGTCTCCCATTCGCCCCTCCCAGGCAGCAGCCCCCCTATTGTCCTCGGCTATCCCTGACCTCAAGCGGCTGTTCAAGTCCAAAACTGGCTGCTGCGCCCCCTCCACCCTGGGCACTGCCGAGAAGGGCACAGTCCCAGTCGTGCCTACGATTTGCGCCTAGATTAGCCGCAGACGCCAAGTTCGCTGCTGCCATTAAGCCAGCAGCAGCGCGTGCGTTGCTGGCCGGGCCCTGGCGTGGCCACGCGGGCCGGCTGCAGGCGGGTATCTGTAAAAAAAAACACGTGAGCCACCCCCTCCTCTCGCTGCGTGCACCCCTGACACGGCAGCATTGAAGCTGGCCCGGAGGTCCCCGAGGTCTCCGAGTGTGACAGTACTCAGCATAGCGGGTAGATGGCACAATTTTCTAACATTAAGAGAGAAGAACCCAAGCTGGGAGCAATAAGTCCATTTAAAAGCCCTTTATTTAAAAGGAACAAAGATAACTGACAAGCGAAGTAGAGAGACATCTCAATGAAATTTCCAAAGAAGAAAGAGAAATCTGAGGCCAAAGCAAATTCGAACTGGGCTTGATGGAACAGGCTAGCACTTTCCTCCCGCTCGCAAAGAAAGATAAAAGACAAAAAGAGGTGGCGGTCAAATGGAACCGTATGTATTAGTGTTCACAGTACAAAACCAAGTTCTAAAAATCCACATGCAACGAAACTGCAAAATGACCTGTGGGTTTGGCTGGGGGGCAGGTGGAGAAGTGAGTTGGCAGTTTACCCCTTCCTCGGAGGCTCTGTCTCGCAGGATGGCTGCCTCTTCCTGCTTTGCCTTCGCAGCCCCCACTGAGCTATTGGAGTGTAGGCACACTGGGCGCCGCTCGGATACCTCCATTCCCTCTGAGGGCCTGGAGGTTGGGGCCTTTATCAGCTAGCCGCTTTGCCCAGGCTTGCCCAGGACTGAGCCAAGACCTGACGAAGATCCCAGGGCAAGCTATCCCTAATTGGGGGCAAAGTTGGGGCATTCAAGCGCCCACTCTCAGAATCAGGGACAGTTACAACTGCTTCCAAACCAAGAAGGGTGCCCTTTGATGCCTCCGGGCAAAGCAAAGACAGCCCATACTTCACGGAGTACCCTGGCACCGCCGCAATCGGTTCCACATGCCAGTTCCCCACGCCCCACCAAGAGATGAATCCTGCTGGCCAAGAAGACACAGAGGGAGGGGCGAGAGGTCAAGGGGGGTGATACTGTCCCTCGGTTCCTCCAGGTCCAGCAGCTGGAAGGGATGCAGCGGCTAAACGCCAGTGGGAGGTCAAATGATTGTGTTTGGGTGGGTGCTCGCCGACATATTTGCTGAGTAAACCTCCCTCGCCGTGCTGAAGGCGAATCCCCGTTGATAAATCCATCATTACCGTTCGGATTCAGGGAGGCAGCCGCGCCACTAAATTCATCTTATATTTGTAGCGCTTTAATAGACATTTATTAAATGCTTTTAGAGAGAGGCATGGGGCGCGTGATTACATCCTAGTTATAGACAGAACATAACGACCCACGTTAACACCGATTTGCAGGAAGGAAGGAAGAGGTGGGGTCGGGATAGTAAGGCAGAGGGATGAGGGGAGGAGAAGTGGGTTGGCTGGGGGCACAGGCTGGGCATTATTAGCATGGGCTGCCTGGCAAAGATTGAGTGAGGTACCAGTCCCAGGAAATCGCTGGCTGCAGAGGGAGAGGTCACAGCTCGCCTGGCAGTTCCCGGGGCTTCTCCTTCCTTTAGTCTTCCTTAATGTCCGTTGAGGGGAGGACGGAAGGAAGCGGGCATTCTCTCTGCTGGAGGGAAAGAGATGCCAGGGCTACCTCTCCTGATCTCTTTCTGTCCCAACCCCATGTAGTTACTACTCCTTCACTTGATTCCAGGCCTCTCCAGCTATGACTCTTTGGAGCTGCCAAATGTGGGAGAGAAGGAAGGAGTCTCCCCATTCCAGGTCTCCAAAAGTCCCTTTTAAAGCAATCTCTCCACCACCTTCACCCTAACCAGATACCAGAGAACTGCGACAGGCCTGGAGTAGCACAAAGAGGACATGTGGCCCCGGGAGGGTAGAGTGCTGGGAAGCCCCTCTCACTCCTGGGGCTTGTTGGCCTGCCAAGTTCTGCTTGCTAATCTCTCTTTTGCAGGGCACCAGTTGCCACCTTTGAACCTCAGACGCTTGGGGAACCCGCTCTGGGCTTGCCCTGAGCCCCTAGACCTCATCTTCAGTGAACTGGGCCTGCAGGGCTCTCTGGGCCTTCCTGAGTGCCCCAGGTCCCAGCCGGTGCCACCAGCTCAGGGTGCGCCCCTGTAGTGCATTTACTTCCCTGGGACAGCCAACGACCCTGGCCCAGACAGCAGAGAGCAGAACCCCAAGCCTTCCTTGTGCCTTGGTAAGGAACACTTCCGCTATCTCAAAGTTGCCGTAAGAAAATAAATACAAGTGACATTGTGCTGGGCCAAAGCTCATTAGTTCGTTGTCCAGGCCTAATAAAGGAACAGAAGCGCAAATTATAGAGTTCAGCTTCAACACACGCTCTGTCACCCGAGATCAGCGTACCGCAAGCCTGATTCCAATTGCTCCGAACTTGCTGCGCAGTTTGCCCCCATGCCCCTCCTCGCGAGCAGGAGGTTGGGTGGAAAAATATAGTTCCAAAGGGGGTAATCATCAAGCTTTTCCTTTCGGAAGCCTGCGCCACCTCATTTCCCATCAGTAATCCCAATAAAATTAACGTCGAAGCTGCAATTGAAGAGGAGGGCCAGCGATACTCCTGAAATAACACGCTCACCCCCAGCAAAAGGTAAAAACCCAAACGGCCCTTTGTTCAGCTAATTAACGAAGGCCCAACTCTGAAAGCAGATGTGTTTGCTTAGCTAATCACAAGCATGTTTCTTTCCAGAAACGTCATTTTGAGGGGCCGCTACGGGGGATGGGAAAGGAGGACACCGACTCCAACCCCCCCCCCCCGTCTGTCACAGGGGTCCCTCACTCCAGTCACAGATCCAGAAATAGATCCAGACAGCTCACCTCTCACACCTTTCCCCACTTGGGCCTACCCCAGAGGCCCAATAGACACCTCTGCACTCGCCTGAACGCCAGGACTACAAGTTTCTATGAAAATAAATAAATAAATAAATAAAGTTTTAATGACACGGATGCCATTATTAAACGAGGCAGTTTTACAATTCACTTTGAATAGGACGCTAACTTATTACAACTGTGTTATCAGAAAGACGATAAGATTTATAACTCCAAGAGGCAGCTTTGCACCTTAATGACAATGAATGTTAAGGGGAGGAAATCTGTTTTCTATTAGAGGAGATGAGAGCCCCTTCCCTGTTTTCAGGCATTTACAGATGCTTCCAGACCGGTGGATACCAAGTCTCTTTGTGTCTCCATATGAAAAAGCTTCTCCCTCTCCCCTTTAGCTATGAAACTGGGTCCCCATGCAAGGTTTGCACCTCGCTAAACGCTTGTGCTTGGAAAGGATGGAAGAAAGGAATAAAGGGGAAACAGAAGTGAGTATGGAGACGGAGGTGGGGTAGGGGGCAAGGTTCTCAGACCTTCAGTTCATGCAAAACTATTTCCGTCTTTTTTTTGCAATACAAAAGATGGCTTTCCCCTTAACCAACACTGTAAGCAAACTTTAAAAAACTGGGGTCCTATTACAAACCAACGCCCAGCACTAACTGCTTTAAAATTACTGCATAATTAGATTTAGCTGAATTTCACCATTAATTAGGCAGCCGCACTGCAGGGAGCCTTTGAAATCTGAGAAAATGGGAAAAATCATCTGAAGCACGTTTTTAAAACCCAACTTCAATAAATCTTGACGAGGCCTAGAATCCACTGAGTACCACGCTCCCCTACCAATCTGTTGAGAGACAGGGTTCTCTGGCCCAGGGCCTGGGGCTGGAATTGGACGCAGGGTCGATTCCCTAGTAGGCCCAGAGCTGGCCTGAGGCCCTATCCCTGTCCCTGCAGAGACACTTGGAGAACCCTCTCTAGGAGACCACGTCAGCACCGGTTACCTTCGCCCTCTCAAACTCATCAGAGAAAATGGGGATACTCTGTTGCAAGCCGGCTCCTGCCAGGGGGCCATATACGCAGGCTCACACATTCTGGAGCCTGTGACCACTCGACCGGATCCACCCTCAGCCCCCATGCCTGTAACTTTGACAATCAAACAGCAAGTTCTCTCCACATCCAGCGGGGGTCAGAGCCCAGCACCCACCCCAATTCTGCCAGCTACCCCTCCTCTCAGTCCCTGCCTGAATGGGCGCAGCTGACCAAGGTCTGGCCATCCTTCCTTCTCCCTCTTCCTGCAGACCATGCAATCATTAGTAAGATCATTCATGGTTAGGGGCTTTTTATTTTTAAATTTGTTTCTTGCAAGAAGAAGAGACGAGTTCAAGTCTCCTGGATGAAAGCGGGGAGGGCAAGAAGAGAGATACTGCCCTACCAGTATTCCCCCTACGAACTGCGGATTTCATTACAGAATAGTCAAGGACTGCAATCACTTGTCAGCCAAGAGTTTAAAAGAGGGTTTTCTGCCTGCAGACAGAATGGCCTTTAGCGCGCCCCCACCCCCTCTGCTCCCCCCCCCCCTTTTGGGAGCCAATGTGTTTCCGATTACCCGGCCGGGCGGGCCTGGCAGCCGGCGCTCGCGGTGCGCTGGGAGACGCCATGTTGGCTGCGCGCAGAGGACCAAGTCAAAAGCGAGCGGAGGCGAGTTTCACACGCTCGCCCCCGCCCCCAGCGCCCCCTGCCCCCGCCCGCGGCGCGCCGCGCCGTCCCGGGAGTGCACCCTCGCACCGGCACCCCGGGGCTCTCCGGGGGCGCTGGCGGTCTTCCACCACGCGTAAGCCGGAGGGGGCGGGGTGGGGGCCGGCACTTTCCTGCAGCCCTGCCAATTCCAGGCCCCCTTCCCGTCGCCAACCGGATGCGGAGCCAGCCGTCTCCGCGCCCAGCCCCGGAGGGCGCCCGCTCGCTGCGCGCCGGACCCCTCGCAGCCTGGGCCGGGTGACCAGTCCGAGGCCGAAGCAGGGCGAGGCGCGCCGAGCAGCCGAGCGAACAGGCTAGAATCCCCCCAGCTCAGGCTTCGCCCAGGTCTCTTTCAAAGTAGCGAGAGGCAGCGATTGCCCCTTCTCACTCCGTCTTCTAGGACTATTGTTGCATTAGCTTTTAACGGGGTTCTCTCACACCCCCAAGTGCTAGAGGAGCTGGGGGAGCCGGTTGGGAAAAGAAATAAAGCGAGCTCAGATCACATGCGGGGGGGGGGGGGGGAGGCAAGGAAAAAGAGACACTTAAAGGGAAAGAGTCGCCATGTTTAGCAGCTTTTTAAAAAAGATCTCGTCAATTTCACACACAACGCACTCGCTGGGTCCCAGCCCTCGTCTTTTGTCCAATTCAGTCGCAGCAAAGATCTTTTGTTCTAACTCAGCATGAAAAGAAAAACTTTCTTTAAATGCAATAAACTTAAACCGAACTCAAGACTCCAAACAGATCCTCCTCCAGGCACTCTAAATATATACAAGGGGTTTTGTTTTAACCTTTTGAAAAATTTTGGGTCCTATTTTTCTGCCTTGTAGACCCCCACGCTCACTGCTGAAACTTAAAGGGAGTGAGATTTCCAACGTCTAGAACACATGCTTAAAGCATAATAAAACAGGAACTGTCTTTTGCTTTGAAAATCATAAATTATAATTTAATGCCAATAATAATTTACAACAAATGGCTGTTTACAATAAACTAACACAAAACAAACAAGGAAAAGGGCCTGTGTTTTACTTATTAGAGAAACTTGACACACTCACATGGAAACCACTTGCAAGAGGGGAAAATAAACAACAACCGACAAAACCTCGATCTAAAGGTCAGCGATATTCTGGCCTAAGACCATACATACTCATATTTATATCTGTATATATCTACAGGAAGAAGCTGAGAGCAAAATGGAAAACTGCTCAAATGCATAAATCGGATAGATTCTTCCGATCTACATATATTGACTAGAACTGAGTATCAAAGTTTAATACAGTTTGCAAAATGATTTCTTTTTACCTCTCTCATACCCCTCCCTTTTTAAATGAAATCACAACATGGTGGGGTTTGGGTAAGGGGGCTGGAAAGATAATCTTCCACGCACTGAGCTTCCTCTAAACCAGAAAAAGAGAAAGAAGGGTGGGTGGGGAAGGACTCTAAAACAAAATAGTTACTACTTCCATATAAGCACACCCTGCAAAGTTTCCCTTTCTCTCTCTCTCTCTCTCTCTCTCTTTTTCCTTCCTCTAGGCTTCTAAGGACAAAGGATCCCAAGAGCAGTACAGATTTTATCTATGCTATCTGAAATGTCAAAATGTAGAATTTTTTTTTATGTACATAACTCCAATGGAAGAGATTCCCTTGACCTGTGGTCACGCTCACACAGACCGAAGGTAAAGGGAGGAGGGGAGAGGTGGCCCAACTGCAAGTTACCATATATACATGAAAAACAGACCCTTCAGCGCTACGTATCACTGGATTTGATATTCTCTCAACAACCACACTAGATGAGAACCACAGAATGTTTTAAAAATCACCTAATTAAAGGAAAAACTCATTGCAAACAACTGCTCTCTATTTACAATGCTTTGATTAGCTTGCTTGAACGATTTTCTGCGTAACTGTCAGAAACGTACAAAAGAGGTTGTTTTTTTTTCCTGATCATAAAATAGATACTGATCTCAAGATTTCTAATACTTTTCACAATACCTTCCCTAAGCAGGCACTTAAGTGTGACAAATATAAGGGCCCTTTTTTTTTTTCCTAGAAAATCCATTTTTAATTAAAAGAAGGATTAGGTGAATGGGGTGGTTTACTATATCAGTATGGCACTTCCTAAACCATAGATAAACCATTAACTTTAGCTCCCCCTCCACACCCAAATTAAACAGGCAAATACACTAGTCCACCTTTGAACAAACTGAGGGGAGTAATCAAATGGAGCCCCTGGGCAGCTCAGCGAAAACTCTCAGGGGCTCTTCTCTCTGGATAGACAGTGAGTGGGGACAGCCAAACAGGTTTCAGATATCAAATAATATTTTAATTTCTGAATACTTTCAATTTTCCTTGGAATATAACACACAAAGACTCGACCAAACAGTTCAGTTATTATAACTTTTACAGTATACAGAAATGTTGCACTTTAAAAAAAAACCTTCAGTTTTTTTAAAAACACAAACTGTAAACTCTAAGATACTGAATCAATCACGTTACCTATAAGTGCCAACAGTGTTATTTTGTCATGCTGATTTCAATGGTATTTTTTTTAAAAAGGGAAAATATCAACAATTATAATACAAAGGGTTTGCAAATATACAAACAGATAGAGGATTTTCATAACAATTCAAGAACTAAGCGGGACCCAATTCAAATTACAAAAGTTCACTTTTTATTCAAAACCTCAGCATGTGTCTTGGACACATTCCTTGGCTGCCAATAAATTCCACAGTTCATTCTCTTTCTTAAAATATTTTTAAAAAGCTAGGTTTGTTGTGGTGTCTTGGGTGGGCAGGGCAGGGGAAGTTAAGTGGTGTATGTGGTTCCTCCAGGTTTCTAATTAAGAGTGCTCAACTTCACCTAAAATTGTTGGTCACCACTTGTAAGTGCGTTTCCATCAGCTTTGAATTGCCTTTTAAAGTTTTATGTCTTCCTATGATATTTTCATGGACTCAGTTTTAATTCTCGCAGAACATATATTTTAAGGATACACAGTTTTTAAGAAGCCAAGATTATATCAAAACTTATTATAGAACCACAGAATAAACTGGTTTGGAACCAGAAAAGTACAAAAAAAGAACAGCTAGAAATACATAGACACAGGACAATTAATAATTTGGAAAAAAAAAAAAAAAGACTTACTTTCTCCATTCTGCTAATTTTCTCCCAATCTCCTTAAATGCACTTTTAGCAATATTTTTCAAAAATTTACCAAAAAAAGAAAAAGACTAATTTCCTTTTTTATACAAAAATGATAAGTAGCAAGTTGTTCTGACCGACACAGGAGTTTTTTTTTGTTTGTTTGTTTTGTTTTTTTATGCATTCTGTAAAAGTTCATTTGACAGTCTTTTTTTTTTTTAATTCACAGTCCATTAAATTCTTCCCCTCTTCTTTTAGCAAACTTGTAACATCCTTTTATATCCTTTCTCAACAGAAGGAATTTAAGCAAACAAACAAGTCTTTTGCCTTTTCTTTCTCTTTCACTCCCCCTTCTTATTTTTATTTATTTATTTATTGAATCGCCATATACGGCCAGTTAAAACTGCTGCCGGACAGTAACATATCCCGGATGAGGGTTTCTATGGGGGTTTTACCTACCAAACGGACGAAAAACAATTGCTCTATGACTGAGGAGGAGACCGTGCGGAGGGAAGGGAGGCGAAGCAAAAGCTTTCCGAATCGCGTTGGCTGGTTGGGGTACTGGCTCCTAACGTATTCTTCCAAAGCACACTGGGACTTTTCCTGCAAGCTTTCCACATGGGCTACATCAGAGAGACCACAGGCATCTGGAAAAAGGTTTAAAAAAAAAAAAAGAAGAATTCAGTCATCAGCTTAAGAGGTTCGAAATGGGTCACATGAGGTGTGTGCACAGTGCTCTGTCAAACTGCTCCAACCGGAGTTCAAGCAAATGCCTATATACTGGAAACTTGGGAGGGGGAGGAGGGAGGAGAAAGAGCCTGAGATGGTCCTGGGGTATTTATTTCAAAATAAAACAGGGCTCAGAGCAATACAAGCTTTCACTGGCTGGTCCTCAGGCTGGGTCACTGAGAGGTCCAAGCAAAGTGTATTAGGTGAGTTTGGACCAAGTCAGTAAACAGACAAACAGACAAAGCCCAAACTGCCAGCACTTCTTCCCCTCCTCCTCTGTAAATAATAGTTTGGCTTATAATTATATAGAGAGGGGGGAGGGAGCAAGAACCTGGCCCAGCCAGGAGTAATGGCGCCCACGACCCAGCCTCAGATTCTCCCCAAAGAGGGCGACTCATTTTTCTCCAGTCTTTGAAACTGATTTAAGTGGCCCTTTAAAACTGATCTTGTCAGTTTAGCCTATTGAAGGGCAGCCATGCAAACTGTGATCTCTCTGTTCATTTGAGCTGTTTCTGTTCCCCCCTTTTCTTCACTCTCTTTTTCTCCCACCCCCCTTCATTTTTTTCTTAAACCAGGTCCCTCTAAGAAGCAGTCCCTCCCCGTTATCTTCAGGAAAACACTTTTCTTTTTCTGATATGTGAAAATACAATAAGTGCCTTTGAAATGAGAGGCTTCTCTGCAGAGGCGGTGCAGGTTGTGACCTGACCTTTCCGGGCTCCCTAGACAAGGCTGGGACGAACATATGCATATTGTGAATCATTAAAACAGAGGGTGGAAAACAGCCGCCACCACCTTCACCACAAGGAGCTGAACACACATGTGTGTATCCAGGACTATCTTAGATATCTTCGGTCAGGAATGTGAAAAGCTGTTTGCATAAGCCTCCTTCCCTCTGCATGGGTACTGTGTGTCTCCCCCTCTGAATCAGATAAGCAGGAACCTTTATCTCTTTGTGAGGCAATCTGCATTCTCCACACAAGCCTCCGCATTTTGCAAATAGTAATAAACTGTTAGGACAATATCAGGCATTTCTTTCCCTGAAAGGCTAAGGGTAAGTCTAAGGGCTAACAATGATATGAAGAAATTCACCACCACCACAGTGTCTGGAAGGGAAGGCTGAGTGTCAGACTGTGGGATGGGTGAAGGTGACTATAGGATAGGGAGCATCCTGTCTGGACACTTGCATCAGGCAAATGCCCTACATATGACAGGCCTTTAAGAAAGGGGGAAAAGAAAAAATCCAGATCCAAGTCTCTGCATACAGCTTTCCTGCCCAGACACTGCATTCTGATTAAGACTTCCAGAGGCCAAAGTTGGGGTGGCTATAAATAATTTTCCTTGGAAACTCTATGAGGCAGTTCTACTCTGACCTACGGTGCCTCTATGAGTTGGACCTCACTTGATGACAGTGGTGGGTTGGGTGGGTGATTTTAGATAAAACAGCAGCAGTTTCTAAGAGACAGCTTAGCTGAGGACTCAAGACCTGGAATAGATTCAGCTAATGACTTGGTTCCCTAGACTTTCTTGAAACAATAAGAGGAAGGCTGTAGACCCCCTTTTTGTTCCCCACACAAATTACACATCCCTCCTAGCTTCCTGATTACATGCTTAAGAATTGCACTGGGTGACTAGGTTCCAAGCCCTGCCAATGTCCAAATGTTTGTCATTCTTAATCGGGAACCCTTCTTCCCTCTCAGCTGTGACAAAGGGATCAGCTGACAATTTAGAACAAGACTGTGAAGGGGTGATTTCCACCCACCTGGGCTGTGCTGCACTCAGCCCGGAGGCAGCCAGGTGGCTCAGGTGTGGCCTGAAGTTGGAAGCCAGGCATCTCCAAAAATCATTTGGCCTCAAAAATTAATTATTATAAGGTATATTACTCACACAGGTTATACTACATGCAAACCCATTAGATTTCATAATGCAGTCAATGATGGTTTTACAACTCTAGCAACATTTATATCCTGCCCAAGTTGGCATAGATCTTAGGGTGTTTGAAAAATGCCGTAAGTGTCTGCCTCGGCAAGGGAAGCAAGAAGCCAGAGTCTTTGATACACTGCAGCCATTCTGAAGAGTGACTCTGGCCCTTTTCCTCCTCTTGTCCGTTGCAGACAGCCCCTGCCCTCTCTTGGCAGTCAGTATTATTTTAATAAGGATGCAACTTTCAAAATTGCTGCCTTTAGGTTGAATTGGCCTGAAGCTCCAACTCCTACTGAATTAACAGGCACACTTTCCCCCTGTAGGGACAAACTTTCCCCTGCAGGGAAGATGCCAGGGCTGCTTCAGTGCCCAGGGCTTTCTCCTGAAGGGCTAGCCAGGGTGCTCGAGAGAGCCAGGGGGTAGAGGAGATACCCTAGAACCAGCTGGTCTAAAGGGCCTGGTCTAAGGGAGGGGAGCAGGAGAATGTGGCCCAGTCTTGCCACTGAAGGAGGGGAAGAGACCCAGGAGTCTTTCTCATGACCTGTTTGGGGAGGGGAGTCAGTGTCTGAATCACTCTCCCTGCAGACCAACTTTCCTCCCACCTCTCCAGAAGAGGGCTCGTGGGGCCCAGCAATTGTACAAAGTTCTCACACCAAGTGGTACTCAACAGTTTGAACTTACAAGGGGGAAGCTGGGCAGGGACTGGGAACTCCCACATTCTCTGGGCCCCAAATCAAGGCTGGGAGCATTGGGCAGGTGGACGGGGTCTGGATTCTGGCTCTCAGAGCACGAGAGGATGGGGTGCGTTCCTACCTGAGGTGAAGAGGACTATGGCCTTGAGGCAGCTGTATTCAGCCGAGTCAACATGCAGCGCCTTAAGCTTCTCCACTTGCTCTTGGAAGATCCGTATGTGGTCCATAAAAGCGACCACCCTGTCTGCGGACATGGGCGAGGCGTGCAGGCCGGCAGCGGCCAGAAGCGGGGCAACATGAAGGGGCATGGAGCACTGTGCCGCGTTCAGCACGAACAGCTCACTCCAGGTGAGGCGAAGCAGGGCCACCTGGTCGGTGATCTGCAGGTCAGGGAAGAAGGGGATGTTCCGGGCCCACTCGACGGCACTGAAGAGCATCCGAGCGGCCAGTTCACAAATGTTCTCTATGCCCATAATGTTGTTGGGCTGCATGCACTGGCTGCCGAAGCGCGACGTGGGATAGGGCTCGGCGCGCAGCAGCAGGGAAATATATCCGGACAGGTACGAGTGGCAGTTGAGGGGGTCCCCGTTGGTCAGCGCAAACTGCCCGTGGGTTGGCTGGGTGGGCGGCATCCTGCCCCTCTGCACCGCTATGGCGAGGAAAGGAGATACATCACAGTTAATGACTGGCCTCAGGCCCCCAGCTCCCCTGGCTGGGGTCTGCTCCCGCTCGACCCCACATGCCCCAAATCTCGTACTGTGCATGGACCGGACAGGCCTGTCTGCTCGCCAAGTATTCTTGGGCCACAGCCCCAAAAGTCGCCTGATACACTCAGCTCCAACCACCACCCTGGCAGGCTCTCAGGGCCAGAGCTGCACACTTGCCTCCAAGACCCCCTCGGGGCTGGGCCACTGAAGACCCAGAAGTGGCCACTTTGACTTGGGGTCCCCGGTGTTGTGGGTGGGATGTAGCATTCTGGGACATTTGTCTTCTTTGCTACTAAACAGCTGGTATTTCTTATTGATTGGAGGAGAGAGAGCGGGAGGGGCAAGTCTAGGCGAGATGAGTGAGACGCTTTTGCAAAAGACACAAGGGTTCACCCCAGACTGCCTGTGCCTACCCCGACACGACTCTCCCCCAAGCTCTGCAGCTCCACTGGCAGCCCCAGCGGGGCAAGGAACCCACTGTTTGAGGCGCGCAGAGTCGAGGTTTGGCGTCAGCCTAATCAATGTGCTTGGAGAAAGCCAGACCCAAGGCGAGAGGGCGGAGAGAGAGGCCGGCCGAGGAGAGAGGAAGCCAGAGACAAGCTGGGAGGAGGCGGCCGGGCCAGCAGATCCCGGGCAGGCCCCGAGAGGGCCAGGAACAGCCCTAGCGTCTCGGACTCGGGCTGTTATCTGACGCCGGACCGGGATTCTGGCTCGCTCGGAAACACAAAGAAAGCCCAGCGATCACTCGCCCCAGCCCGGAGCCCGCGCCCGGCGCCGAGCGCGCCATTGGCCGAGCCCGGCTCTCGGTGCTCGGGGAATTTCGATTACAAAGACCCAACTCCTGCGGAGCGAAAGCTGTGCCACCGTGGGCCGCTCGCCCACCCTTTCCCCACTCCGTATCGCGTCCTTTTCCTTTCAAAAGTGAAAGGAAAAAAGCAAACAGTGGTATTTTTTCAAGCAGAACATTAATCCACGGAGGGTCACATGAGCGCTGCCGGGGCGGCAGCATTAATACGACGAAGTGCATAAAATTGCCATTTGTAATTCGAACCTCCCGTACAAAAAGTACAATCTCAGGTTTTGGGGTTTTTTTTTTTGGGAGAGGGTGGGGACTAGGGAGAGGGGTGAGGAGGAGGGACATATGCTGGACATGCAAGAAAAACAAACCAAGGTAGGAAGAGTGAGAAACAGAGAAGTAAACCGGACTTAAAACCTCCAAACCCTGAACACACACCACCACCCCATCCCTTGCAGAAAGACGAACTCGATTGAACTCGTAATCAATGCAAGAAAATGAAAACAGCCCGAGGAAAGAGAGACAGAGGAGAGAAGCAAGAGAAACCAGTCTGCCAAAGCATGCAGACTGGGGCTCTGGATTCCAGTGCCGAAATCGCTTCTAGTAGAAAACCTTTTTCGCCTGCAATATGAAGAGAAGAACGTGGGTGTTCTCGTTCCATACCCAGAGCAAGCTAGCCAAAGACACCCAGGGTCGTGGGAACCCGGGCAGGGGGGTGGGTGGGGGAGAAATAAGAGGCCGATACCTTCCCGTCTCATGCCTACTTTGAGGCACTTTTTGAGGCGGCAGTACTGGCACTGGTTGCGATGGTGCTGGTCGATGGGACAGTTCCGGTTGGCGCGGCACGTGTAGCTCAGGTTCCTCCGCACGCTGCGCTTGAAGAAGCTCTTGCAGCCCTCGCACGTGAACTGGCCATAGTGCTTGCCGCTGGACTTATCCCCGCAAACCACGCACTCGATGTGCTGCTGCTGCTGCTGCTTGTCGCCTCCTGGGCCACCAGGGCCGCCCTGGCCCCCCGCCGCTGTCTGGGCCGGCGTGCTAGCAGGGCCCCCTTGGCCCGGCGTCTGTGGCGTGTGCGGGGCACCAGGCGGTGGGCCGGGCACTGGCGGCGCCTGCGAGGCCTGGCTGCCCTGGGAGCCGGGCACCTCGTCCTGGGGGTCGCGCCACGTGCTGACTACCATTGCCATATCTATAGGGGCCGCGTCCGGACTTCCTGCTCCCCTGGCTGCGGGTGGCGGCGGCTCCCGAGTCTTGGGCTCCGGCGTGCAGCCTTTTGTGTGTGCGAGGGTGCGAGAGGGCGCGGGAGGGCGCCCCGAGTGGCTCGGGGGCTGGTTGGTCGAGGTTGGTTAGTTTTTCCTTTTTTGTTTTTGCTTTTGCAAAGTTTTGTCGATTGCTTGTCTGGCCCGCTGTGTTTGTTTTGTTTGTTTCTCTAGGCTCTGCTTTGTTGGTTTCGGGGGGCTTTCCACCCAGAGGGAGGGGAAGGGGACGGGGAAGAGCTAGTGGGAGCACAGCGTGGAGAGAGGGAGGGGAGGGAGAGCTGCAAGTCGATTGTCTGGCTTCAAGACAGAAGTAGGAGGTTAAAAAAAAAAAAAAAAATCTCTCCAGAGCTCTCGCTTGCTGGCTCTCACTCTCTCCCTCCCTCTCTCGCTCTCAGAGCTGGTGTTCAGCCGAGGAGTGGAAGGAGGAGGAAGAGAAGGAGGAACAGAAAGAGAGGCGACTGTCCGGGGGCCAAGTCCAGGGCAGCCCACAGTCAGCCATTCAGGAAAGCCATCGAAATCAGGAGGACTATGAGCGTGGAGGCGCCGGGCGCGGGCGCGCCCAGGGAGCCGGGCAGGCCGGGCGGAGGCCGGCGGCCCGCGGAGTGGCCGGAGCGCTGCCCGGGTCCGGGGGAATCAGCATGAAAGTGGTCCGCGTCGGGCGCTGCGCGGCGTCTTTCTGGCGCTGGGCCGCCGCCGCCGCCTGCCCCAGGCGTCCAGCGCGCGCTCCGCTCGCCCGCGTTGACCGGGTGAAGGCCGCTCGCTGCTCCCTGCGGGCCGCCCGGGCCGCTGCTGCCGGAGCCGCCGCCGCCGCCGAAGCCGCCGGGTCGGGCCCGGAGCCGCCGAGTCTAGCGCCGCCGCCGCCGCTGAAGCCGCTGCTGCCTCTGTTGCCGCCACCAGAGCCGCTGCTGCTGCTGCTGCTGCTGCCGCCGCCGCCTCACACACATAGGGAAAGAGTCAACTCGCCGGCGGCGGGGGAGAAATGATAAAAGAGAGAGAGGAAGGGCAGATCACCACCTAGAAGCACATTCTTCGTGGGCAGAGAGGGAGAAAAAGACGGAGAGAAAGAATGAAAAGAGGGGAAAAAAAGGCAGCACGGCACCGGAGAAAGGAGGCAACTCGGGGAGAGGAGGAGGAGGAGAAGAAAACACACACGCGCGCACGCACACACACCACGGAGAGAAAAGAACAGAGAATCAAAGTGATCAAATATGCTAAAAAGGGGGGCGCGGGAGGGAATGCGATTTATAGGCGCCGGGGCTGGCAGAAGTGGCTTCTCCGCGATCAGCTCACTGAGCTCTCTATATAGTGAACTTTGACACGACTGCTGCAACTTAGCGCACGTTGCTATGGCGACGGCGCGCCTTATAAGGCAGCAGCCGGGGTTGGCCTGGCCAGGCGCGCGCGCACCGCCCCCTCGCCGTCATTGGCCGGAGCGCGGCGGCCCCGCCATGGCGGCCGAGGCCGCAGCCCGGTCCTAGCGCGAGCGGAGTGGTGGTCGCAGCAGCACGGGGTGGAGGGGGTGGAGGGGGTGGAGGGGGCGGAGGGGGCGGAGGAGGTGGGGAGGGGCCGGCCACCACCAACGCCACTGCCGCTGAGCGGGGGATGGGCCGGCTCCGCCGTCGCGGTCCCCACTCTCCCCGCTCCCGCACTGAGGGTATCCGCCCTGCGGAGAGAGGAGAGCGGTGCACACACAACGCTTCTTAAAGGCTCCGCAAGAGGCTTGGGGTGGGATCGAGGACTTCGCCTAGGGCAACTTGGCGAAGCCACCAACGCCGCCGCTCGCGCGCCCGCGGGACTTCCAGCTCATCTTTGTGCCCACAGTGCCAGAGAAAGAAAAAGTTGCTTGGTTTTTTTGCAGTGGGACAAGGGGCAGGAGTGGGAAGGTACTGCGAACTGAGCTTTCAGGCCTTTTTTCAAACGAAATATTTGGCCAAATCCGGGTAATGGAGGACTCTTAACTCTCATTACTTGCTCAGTTAGGTGGCTTTGTCTTTTTTTTTTTTTTTTTACCAAAAATAAAAAAATATATATATTTTTTTTAGGGAAAAATCTGTTCCGTGTTTTTTCTTCGTAAGGTTAACACTTCACAGGTATGTGGCCTGACATTTTAATTGCTCAAATACAGCATCTCTCCATGCTGAGAAGCAGAAGTAGAGTTCAACTCATTGTCATGAGACAATTAAAATAAAATTTCCTCAACTTTATCCTCTCCTTGGTTCTAGCTAACTTGAAAGCCAATGTCCTGCCACACGCTGAGTCCTGGTGAGAAGGAAAAGCACGGTCCTGCTCAGCTGATGGACAGGCGGAGGCAGCGGCTGGCCTTCTCTATGCATACCCTCTGTACACACATGTAAGTGCACATGTATCAGATGCACATTTGTCAATGTACACGGACAAAGACATCAGGGACTGTGCTTCTAGGTCATAGAAAAGTTGATTACGGACTTCATTGTTCAAGTTCCTCTTAAGCATTCGGGTGGTCATTAAAATATACCTAGAGATTCTGCCCCCAATTGGAAGTAATACCAGTACAGTTTACAGAAACTACACACAAGCCATAACCTACTTCCAGAAATTGACTGCAATAACAACAAAATTCACAGCCTATGGTGTCGTGCTCAATGTGCGAAAATAATTGAAATGGTTGTGTCTGTGAATTTCAGGGTGTTTGGTTTTAAACATCGAACATCCAGAATTGCCCCCAAAGACGCTGTATTCCAAAGCAGTAACCTTTCTCTTTGATTATGACCAGTTAGTGGATTACAATTATCCTATATTTACAGAGGAAAATTCAGATTCCCTCATGCACACTTTCCACCAAGAAAAACTTTAAACTGGTAAGTCAACCAGATTTATGAACAATTAAAATATTTTACACAAAAAGACGCAGAGCTCCAAGCAAAATACATATAAAGAACTAATGACTGTGAAAAAGCATCCTTGAAAGCTCAATAAATTGAGATGAAGTTTTTCTTTAAAAATAAATTCATACAGACTATTGGCATTTGTCAATTGTACTTTCCTTTCCATACCCTTTACACACACAAGCAGAGTACTAGGCGAGGGTTAAGCAAAGATATGGGCAGAGATGAGCTAGTTTTTAAGGGAGGAAAAATCTTCTATGAGCACCACTGAAGCCTGCTTAGCCCTTGCCTTTTCTCCCCTGAAATCATGTATTTCCCTAAAGCTGCAGGTGCTAGGATTATTTGAAAGTTGTTAAAAACTAAAACCCCAACACTACAGTGGACACTGAACTATCATAAACCTAAGGTGTGATGAGATTGCCACAGAGCAAAGTCAGGCTGAGAATTTCAGGTTGATGAGAGACACTATGCAAATTTCTCTTCAAGAGGAGAAGGGTAGCAAAGAGGTCATTTCAGAGTGTAGTTTTTTTTTTTTTCTTTCAGTCTTTATGATTTGAGGAATTGCACAATGTCACATGTATCAGTAGATTAGAGACCAACTCAGTAGAGATGTGGTGGGGCTGGACTTGAGATAGAAACTCTGCTGGGTATCTCCACCTCAATTTTAATAGGAGAATAATTGATTATAGGAAAACTTAATCTTGCCTCCTGACTTCAAAGATTTCCATGGCAAGACCACCTTTTACAAACACATGAGAGGACAGTGTGGCAGAAAGAGATTCTGCAGTTCACTTAGTACTGTTTTCGAATCTGAAGTACACTCTGATGACCTTAAACTTCAAATGAAGCATTTTCCAAACATTTTCTACAGAACTGGAGGCTGCTGGGTGCATGACTAAAGAACTGTCATGGAGTCCAAGGTTTTTGCTATGTGTTTTAGGACATATTCAGTTATAGGGACTTTCTTAAAAAGCACAAGCAAAAAAAAAAAAAAAAATCACTGCATGAACTGTAGCTAATTTTACTGCAAGGAAGACACAACTGCAGGCTGAGAAAAAAAGGGAGGGGAAATATTTTAAAATGTCTTCATCAGAGATGCTCATTTGCCTTGACTAAAAACAGTTCCAAGACTAAAACATAAATATCAATATGTTGCTACTGTTAAAAAAATCCAGCCCAGTCTTGTATTGCAGATGTAAATTTATTTTAATGAGAGGAATGGCAAGCTTCAATTTGGCCAAAGAAAGTTGGAAAAACATTTGTCTTGATCTGCAAATACAATACAATAAAATAAAACCCCAGGAATATGATTTTCTTGCACCAAGCAAGTGGCCTGATGGGCTATAATTGTTTACAGATTAAATCACAATATGAATACAGACCCCTGTAAACGCTGAGTTTAACTCTGAACTCAGTAGAAACCAGCTATTTCGACCAGGATTCATTGAATTCCTCCTTTCCCTGAGTCTAGTCCGTGTGTGTTTTTCTCTTCCACCACACTGGAGCTCCATGAATAGGGAAGGGGCTTCCATTGTGTCCCTCTGAACTTCCAAGTCAATGCAATTTTTAACCACTGGCTTGTGGTACTTTGAAAATCACCAGGGGCTGTCAGAGTTGGGTCCTCTGAAAAATTTACAGTGCTAAATCAGAGCATATGCTGGGAGGGAAAAAAAATTGCTTAAGATTGGAGCAAATACAGTATCTGTCTGCCCCCTAGTGTAAGAGTCCTCGCTGCCTAAATTTCAACTTTAAAAAGAAAAGGAGCTCTTAAAGGGAAACGACTTTGGGCTCACGTAGGCATAGGAGAATGAAACTTCAGTACATTTTAATCTGAATAATTTTTCAGGATTTAAAATTAATTGGCTCGGGTTTGGTTGGACCAGACTGGGATCCTGCCACCTCTGTGGTCCCCGAGTCACTGGCTAAGAGGTGATTTTTTCATTTTCTTTTTCGAACTGGGTTTATGTGCGTCCCCCTCACCCCCTCCTCTCTTTTTCTTTCTCTGTGTCTCTGTCCTCTCTCTCTCTCACACACACACTGGCTTTTTAAAAATGAGGAACCGTTCCTTGAACGTTCTGGAGAGAGTGCAGAATGGCTTCCTAAGTCAGTCCGGCGCGGTTGCAATAGACAGCAAAAAGGTAAACGATTGCCTGAAATCCGCACGCCAGCTCCACCACCCCGCCCGATGGTGAGTACCCTTCTCGTTGCGATTCTCCTGCTAGCTTACCCGAGCGCTCGCCTCCCGAGCCGCGGCCGGCCGAGGGCACCCGGCAGGGCTGCTCTCCCTCCCTGCCTGCCTGTCAGTTGCACAAGGTTGCAAAATGAAGCAGAGAGGCACATGAACCGTAAATTCTGCTACTTCTTGAGAGCCTAACAGCTCCTTTGCTATAAAATCGAGTCGTCTTTGCTAGGAAAGCCACGCTTACACGACTGGTTTTCAGTTTGCTGTATCGTAGGGTATGAGTTTCAGAAGACAGGGCAAGCAGACGGGAGGCACCGCAGTCTTTACCCTTCGATTTAATCATATTTTGGCAGTTTTGCAATTGTATTCTTCCCCTCTCCCCCCCCCCCGACACCCTTTCTCCTACCGCACATATGCAATAAAATATGGCAACGCATTGAATCGATTCTGTTCCGCCCTTCCCCAAACCTCTTAAACCACAGTCCTAGGCATTTCATACACGTTAGCAAACCGATTTTTTGAAAAGCCCCAAGTCATCTCCAGCCCCACACAGCACAAGGAGAAAAGTGAGAAAGGAGAGAGAGAGGAAAAAAAAATACTGTAAGCAAACATACCAAAACCATATTTGCCTTGTTCAAGGTCCCAAACCGCTTGCATCTTCCTTCTAATCTGGAATAACTCTCCTTTAGTTTGGCGGGTGAAATAAACGCTTTGTTGGCCCCCTGAAAGATGTGTCTTTGATAATTAGAGAGAATCTCCTCCTCGGTGTTTATCTAAGCGATTGTGCAAACTGATAAAAAGTAGGCACTAGCCTGCAGGGAAAAAGAGGAAAGGTGAAGGGAGAGATCTTCCACCTCAAGGAAGTGCTTCCCCATGTATTAGGCGCTCTCAGCCTTGGGAAACCCTGCACAGTAACTTTAGAGAGACAAGGTTTCAGGGAGCTTTGTACATAGCTGCTGAGGAATGCAAGCCTCGCCTTTAAGAAAAAAAACCCCAAACCGTAGGTAGGAGATGTCTGGAGTGATCCTTGTCTCTCATCTCATTCCTTAGAAGGAAGAGTGCGTTGTTACACCTTGTTTGGGGCTGGAAAGACGAGACTTTAAAAACACCCGTCCAATTGAAAAAATCTCCCAACTTAATGAGTTTAATCGGAGGAGGCTAGAGCTAACGGCTCAGCCTCAGCAGAAAACTGCCAACAACTATAGGAGATATTGCAAAGCAAGACGACCCAAGGCACAGCCAAATTTCACTGTTTAGGGTCGAGAGGATGGAGGCTAATCCTAAAGCAAGTTGGGGAGGGGGAAACAGAGGTGGGAGAGGAGGGGGGAAAAGCAGCAGCCTTAAAGACTGACAGACAGGCTCCCCTCGCCCTGAGTCAAAGATAGAACTTGAAACAGGGGGACAACATTTTTCCTAGGAATACTTCCTTTCTCCTTTTCACTCAAATCCCCCCCCAGTGATTTTTTTTTCCCTCTGCAAATTTGTGACTCCCTTCTGGTCCCCATTCTAGAACTTTCCTGAGGAAGAAACCTATATCTTTTGGGGGGAGGGATTCCCCATTTCTTGAGTGCAAATAATGAATCCTTAATTCATTCCCTCCCTTCCTCTAGCCCCCAGAATGAAAATAGGATGCAGGAATACTGTAACCATCGAAAATTGAGAATAAACCTTGCTGCCTCTCGCAGGTTAATACAGTTTGAACTAATAATTTTTTCTGTTGTTGTGTTTTAAGAGAAGAATAATAGTGAAGCACGGATCTTTTATTTTAGGAAACAGTTATGGTAAGATGTATGTCAGACTTGACAAATGGAACTAACGCTCTTCGGCTGCTTCTTGTCCTTGTCTTAAACAGGAATTAAGTTAAACACAGTGCTGAATGTTAATTACATGTTTACTGGCTAATGGAAATTACAAATGGTTTTGCCACCTCAAACAATGATGAAAACTCTGAAGACACTGTAATTATATACTTTGAGGGAAATAACTCAGAATATTGATCATAAGAAGTGTAAATCTTTTTTTAACTATTCATTAATACCATAAATATGGGCTACAGAAGTTTTTCCTTGTGGTTTGTCTCATACAGGGTGGATGGATGGCGAGGCCCCTCCCGGGAGGCGGTGAACTCGTTCTCTCTCTAGAAGGAGGCCACTTGTGTAACTCGGAGGTGCCTCCCTTCCTTTCGCCTCCGCCCCTTTAACCCCAGTAGAAGGTCGAGTGATAGTTGAACAAGGGGGCTGGACTCAGGGCAGGTGAAGGTGATCCCAGTCCAACCTCTCCTCTCCCCTCCCCTCCCCCCCTCGGGCCTTCTTTCTCCTCCTCTCCCTCCTCCATTCCTCAGCCAGGTCACACTCAAGGACCACCTTCCCCAGCCTCAGCGCCTGCCACAGAACCAGTATCCGTGGTTCCTAAACAGGACCACTTAGACCAGGCAAGTCACCGCAGCCCAGCTCCCCAAACCTGGCAACTTAAGGTCTCTCCTTTAGAGATGTCTAAGGTAGTTCGTTGCAAAAGGAGAGGCAAAAAAGTGGAGTAGCTGTGGTTATTGGGAAAGGTGACTCAGGAGATTGAACCACAACTGATTTCCCCGAGTTTGGGAGTAGATTTTCTCTTTGGCTTCTCTCTTTTCTTCTTTAAAAAAACAAAACCAAAAACAAACAAAAAAAACTTTGGCCCGACTTGGAGCACTGGCAGTCAGTCCGATCGGGGGTTAAAGTTGAGGGCCGCACTAACCCTAAAGGTCTGATCTGGCCGGATCAGAAGGCCTGTTGGGCAGAAGTGTGTGTTGGGGGTGTTGTTAGCCCTACCTTCTTGCGCTTTGGAGGGGTCCTTCTTTGAAACTCGTACCCGGGGCAATGCACCCAGTGTGTATTTTAAGTGCAATATTGAGAATTAGAAAAAAAAAAAAAGTGCCCTAGGCTTGTGGGACTGGAGTCCTCTTTTCCTCTGAGAATTCCCAAGGCGCTAGTCTTTGTCTTAGAAGGAATGGAGTTTCTGAATGGTGTGAAAGGGACAGAGAGGGTCGCTTCAAATCGATTTTACTTGTCCTTTCTGTCTTTTCGGATCAACGCCCTTCAATGGGCACAGAGGTGCTCTTTCAACCAAAAACTTGTGCTACATTTTCTGCCTGTATTGGTGCTAAATACAATAAGCGCTGGGCAGATTTTTTTCTTAGCTCTCCAAAGCAAGAAAGCACCCTAATTAAATTGTTTTATACGGACAGTCAAGACGGACCAATTAAGTATGCATTAGTATAAAGATATAGTCTGTAGATAAGGCGGTTTAGAAAATCATTTGTGGCACAAAGGAGAGGGTGCAAGCGCTGGGGAGGGGAGCGTGGACCCCTCGAGGTCGCCCACCTTCCTCCTTGGGCCCCAGGGGAAGCCCAGAGGCCCGGGACCCAGGTGAGAGGGGAGCTGGCGAGCTAACAGGTGGGCATCAATGTTGCTATCTTTCAGGTGGGGTCCAACAGCAGTGGAACCTGGGGGGCCGATACCCCTCCCGTCCTCTAACTCGGACGACGTAGTGGTCCTAGGTGGTGGGTTCAGCAGGCGGCGAGAACCGGCCATACTCTGCTGAGAGCTGGCCCCGCTTTCCAGTATCCCGGGTCCAGGACGCCGCCCCGCAGTAAGGAAGGGGTGTGTGCCCTGGGGAGGAAGGAAGGCCCCGGGACACTGACGCTGTCACAGCCGCCACAACAGCCAAGATTCGGCCCCCGTAGACTACTTCTAAGCTAAGTGCTCTCTTCGCTGTAAGAAAGGGAGTAAAGTTGCTATTCAGCATCGGCTCCCGACTTTGCCACCCCCTGCTTGCCCTCTGAGGTGTGTGAAGGGGGGATTAGGCCTAGAACACCTCGTCCTGAAGGGACCTGGGCCACCCTGGCTCGCGGGCGTAGTTAGAATAGGTGGTCCCAGTGCACCCGGCCTGAGCGCGGTGTGCCACAGCAGGAAGGACATACGGAGCCCCCAGTGTGCCCTTGGAGGGAGAAGAGAATGAGAGCCCGGGGAAGTGGCTGAATGTCAAAAGTAAAAAGGTTGAAAAGCCAATTTTCCAGGCGCTCTTTCGCCCCCCTTTGCTGGTCACCGAAGCCGTAAATCATATGCCGGCGGCCAGGGCGGGAGAAGTCCCTGGGCGGGCTGGGGCGGCCCCACCCGGTCTGCGTGCACCTCCCGGGGGTATGCCCCCCCGAATCGATCCGAAGCCAAGCTGAGGATGTCACCGCACTAAATATTTACTGATCACACACAAATAGTCGGAGCTTGAACGATTTTCCTCTGTGAGAAGAGCGCAGAGAGAAGAATAAATCATTTTATTAGTGTGGATAAAGCCCAGAGCACACTCCTGGCTGGAGTGTTTTAAGATGTGTCTGCAACGGGATGAAAAGAGTTAGGGAAATCGATACAGAGTGATTAGAAGCCCCCGGGGTGACGAAGGGGACCGGGGCTTTCTGGGATTTAGCGACGCTGAGAGGGAGGTGCAAGCTTGGAGGGGGGCAGCCCTGCCACCGCCAAGGAGCTTCCGGAGCAGGCCTTGATCCCTACCTCCCCGACGGGCGACAGGAGGGTGCAGCCACCGTCAGGGAGCCCGGGGGCCCCGCTTCGTGGAGCCGGCGCTGGGTGTGGGTTTGCACCGGCCGCCGCAGGCCAGAGGGTTTGAGAGTCACGGACTCCACACCGCGCGTGACAGTGGCCAGTGGCTTAGTGGTCACGAGGGGATCGCAGGTGCGGCACGGGGAAGCAGGCGCGTCCTCCCAAGATGCGGGCGTCAGTGACCTGGCTGGGTCTTCCCAACCAAGCCTCTTGCAGTCAAGGTGTGGCGCAAACGGGGTTCCATTTTGGGGATTCTCCGAACCCCTCAACTTTCGCCTTTGTAAATCTCTGCTTCTCCTTTCTTTTAACCTCCCTGAAAGGATTCAGCGTCCCATACTCGCTGGCTGCATCTCCCTCCCACCCACCTGGTCTCAAGGGCAGCGGTTGGGTAGCAGAACCAACTGGGGGTCGCCAGGCAGGCCAAACGAGTGCATTCCAGGGTCGGGGGTCCGGGGCAGGTGGAGGGAAGTCAGAGACCGAGAAGGAAGACAGGGGTAGGGTGACAGACCCCGCGGAAGCCCCAGGGCATCTCGATTGTTGTAAAGGCAGAAAATTAGCCTGGGGTTTGTGTATGGGAGGAGGTATTAGGCCACACCCAGAGATAGAAACCTGTTTGGGGCCCGAAGGTTAGGTGCAGGGACTCTGGAGTGGTGGAGGTGTTTGGAAGTGCAGGGCTTGCAGTATTTAGGAAGGCTTTGGGGATGCTTGCTGTGACAGACAGGAAAATCTTCTTTCCGAACACAAGCAGCAAAGTCCTGGCGCGAAAATGGCTTTTCCCTGCTCAAAGAGCGAGTCTCACTACTGTGAATAAACCTGGAAGTCGAAAACAGCTGCAAACCATCAAGTAGGCGCTAATTTCGGGGAGAAAGGGAGAGGAGGGAGGATGATGAAGATAGATGAGAATTCTTCTAGTTTCTTCATCCTTTCCCCACTCCTGACTACTTCCTAAAGTTGCTTTTTGAAGAAACTGATAGCTACATTTGTTATTATTCTTAACCCCCCTCCCCTAATTTCTCGATTTTTTTGGCAGCTTCAGGAGTTCACTTCAGCCTGCCCTGTTTGGCTTCTAGGTGCAATAGGAAAGATAGTTAACAGACTCAATTCCAGTTTCCCAGGAGGGAGGAATTTTTAGAAAATGAATCCCAATGGATTGGAGTGATGAGTTCAGGTGTGTGAGGCGATAGGTGCCTCAAACTTCTTCCCGGGTAATCGTCTAATTTTTACGGTGGAAGCTCGGCAGCTTCGTTGACCTAGAGGGTGTCAGAATCCTGGACTCACTGATCGTTGATTTTGGAAGGAGCCGAAGGTTAATTACTAATCTACCAAAAGCGACTGTAGCTAAAAAGATGGGAGGGAGGGATGGAGGAAGAAAGGAAAGAAGTAGAAAGGAGTTGCAAATTCACTCCATTTTGGAGGTTTTAAGTCCCCTGCCCTCACTGCCCACCCCCCAATACCCTTCCTAGGAAAGCAGGCTTCCATCCAGAGAGACAGTAGTCTCAGCCATCAAGTAGCACACTCCATGAAGATAGACTTTAGGGACTGAGAAAATATAGTATAATGAGATATTTTCTTCTATTCAGCCGACCAGCCAGTTCACTTTAAAGATATTTCTAACGTGTATACAAAAAAAATTTAAATTGTTATGGAGAGGGAGGATGTTAAAATCTGTGGAAATAAATATTTTACCTTTTTTCTTTTAAGTTAAAGCTCATTTAGAATCTTGGCAATGGCCAAATTGTAGCTATAAAATCTGAATGAGATTAGAAAAATACATTCTGCTGGCGTCAAACCTGGTTGACGTTTTAATAGGTAGTTATACAATAGTTATGTATATGAAAGTATGTGCACATGGGTGTATATATATTCTTAGGGTGTTAGAAGTGTCTTGATGGATTAAAGGTTCATATACTCAAGCACTAGATAGAGTCTGTCACTCATGTGTACATTCGGGGAGCCTGGCAGAAGGCTGTGCAAAAGAAGAGTTTTGAATGAACCACTATTGTTGAAATACAAGCTGAGGCAACTTAGGAATGGTAAAGCTTTTGTGGCTTGCAGAATCATAGAAAGACACTTCAAAGTTAAAACGCAAATTTTTAGTTTCAGAGATTTGGCAGGTCATTTATACAAAAGGTGAGCATCTTTTGCGTAATGTATTTGTTTAAAAATTCAGTGATAGGCTACTCTGTTTATTTTGCTTTTCAGTGAATTGAGGAACTGAGATAGAATAAGCTCTACCTACAGATGATGGCATAAAGATTTTGTTGCCCATTTAACCAAGTCTGATAGGTGCTGCAAATGCTTTTACTATGAATATTAAATTGCAAGGCATCTCCTGCTGAGACAGTTCTAAAGACATCTAAAGCCTTGTGGTCATCAGTTCTTACTTAGAAGTGGATTGAATGAGGAACGATTGCCTTATTCTATTTTTTCCTTTTTCTCAAGAGCCTGGTAATGGAATCTTTAAAATGACAGTTCATTTTTGGTATGTCAAAGAAAAGTATTAATCAAATGGTATCAAATGTCAGTTACTTGAATATGAAGGTGCTAGTGAGGCTAATATCCAGAAAAATTAATATTGTTAATTAGCTGCGTCTGTGTATTTAAAGAAACTACAAGGGTAGCAACAAAGGAAATATATCTGACTGAATTTCATTTAACCACCAAGTCAAGGTGAATTTCAGATGGAGAAAAACAAGGAGTAATTTCTATTCTTTTGGTTTTTGGCAGGCAAAGAGAGGAAGAAGAAGAAAACCCGCCTAGTTTCAATATAAGCATATAATCAGAAAAGCAAGTAGATGGGCAAAGATAGACATACCACCATAATAGGGGAAACATTATGCATGATTTAGAAAACATATTTAATTAATTACATTACCAATCACATTTATTTTCTGAAAGGCTGGTTTCTTGAAATGTTGAAGGTACATATTAATATAAATAAAGAACTTCTGTGCAGAATTAAGAGGAGATTGTCTGACATAATGTTTAGCTTCTTTACCAATAGGCAGTATTAGCTTGAGAGTTTTCAAAGTGCATTGTTTGAATAAAATTTATGCTTTTAAAGTTTGAAAACAGAATAGAGATAGGCATTTTTCCTATGAGTCTATTAGAATGTATAATAAATTAATAAATGTTATCCAAAAGATTCCTGTGTACTTGACTGAGGTAAATTGGTTAAAATGATAACACTTAAGATAGTTAAAACAAAACTGAAAACATTAAAGGAAAGCAATATTGACTACACTGAAAAATGTCGTATTGGTTATTTCTTGAGAAGACCACATCATATCACATGTGAAGGAGAAGTTAAACAATCAGACCACACTATTTCTTTGAAGAACGAATGTGAATAACTTGTTTCCAGAAGGAACATAGCAGAATTTCATCTTCCATATATACTTCTTGTCATGTTACCAAGTAGTTAGAAAGTAGCTAACATGGTGAAGCTCAAGGACTGACGATATTTTAAAAGATATTTTTCTTCCTTGTGTCTTTTTGTGGGACAAAGACTTATTTACTCACTGATTTTCTTCTGTGTGATTTTACTAAATTCAGTGGCTTTAAAAATTGTATACTACTTTGCTAAAGTCTACACTATATGTAAATGAAAAACAAATTCAAAGACATCAGATTTTTTTCAGGAAGTATAACTGAATGATCAGTTATTGAAAAGCTGCTATTTAAATTCCCTAAGTTCTATTAGAACACACACCCACACCCACACCCACACCCACACCCACACCCACACCCACACCCACACCCACACCCACACCCACACCCACACCCAGACACCCACAGTTCTAAACATTTTATTTCCTAACAATGCTTAAAACTGCTGCTGGTGTGGCTGTAAGCCTTTAACTCCCCTTTCCTGTTTATCTGGGATATGCCTTTAGTTCATCACGTTAGTCAACAAGCAAGAATTATCCACTTTTTAAAAAATCATTGGATGTGAAGTCTAATTATAGAAAAGAGTATGATATTCTGAAGTTTCAGCAGCATATAAATTTTTCTTACTAAACTTGAAGAAATTATATCCTAGATAAATTAATGTAGGGCAGCTGTTGGGTATGGTTTATGTTTAGAGCCTTCTTGCTTTTGACACTAAAGTAACTGCATTTTTGTCTTCATATACTGTTATTAAGAAGGTGAATTTTTGAAATAAAACAATCAAAATTTCATAACTTTGTACCATTGTAGCTTAATGCAATACTAATTTGACAAATAGTATTTATTTTTGCTTTCAAACTTTGTGTATCTAGGTGACAATGAAGAACTGAAGCTTTGAAACCCCACCTCAAATAAGCTAACAAATATATTAGCTAAAGAGAAAAAATTATATATTATGTATAATATATATGTTAGCTAATATATTAGCTAACAAGAAAAAAAAGAATAATCTTAGACTTAGTGTGCTGGAAATGCAGGTGCACTGGTTCTGTGACGGAATTTTCATTATATCTATTTACCAAGATGGGACATTTCAGTTATAGATGTAATTTTTGAATTTTAAAGCAAGTTTTAACAACATACTATCTCAGGCTTTTTATAGGGTAGGAAGATTTGATGAGAAATAGCCTCTAATGTAAGAGACAAAAATAAGTGACAAAAGTTTTAGGGGTGTTCCAAAGTCTTATTTTACACATTACAATGATGTACATTTTCATGGAATGCAAAACAGTGTTTATTAGGGGAGGAAAAAGAAAAAGAGACAAGACTCTACCCTAAGACACAAAACAAAAAATCCTAAACCCCACAGAAGGAGCCCCTTAACACTCTAGGGAGTTTCTGTGTAACTGTGAATTCTGCCACGGATCCCAGTTGGGTTACTTTTTACATGCGACAGGCAATGGCTTGACATACTCAGCAACCTGGCAGCACGGAGACAGACCTTTGGAGTTCAACTCCAGATAACCTCCTACTTAGAGGCAAACTTGGGAAAGCAACTGTTTAAAGTGAACATCTCCTTTCCACAGAGAGTTTGCAGAGGTAGGACAGTGGGAGCTGCTCTGATTTGATTCTTTTCTAAGGCATTTCCAACTTTTATGATCCCCTCCTCCTTCCTTTACTATCTGTCTTTGTGCCTCCAGGGCCAGTGAAAGAGCAGGGCAGATTCTAGATTGCTTTCAGAGTTTGCCTTCTCTGATGATGGATTACCATGTCAATTTAAACGGCATAGGATTAATTTGTTTCAATGATTTCTCTTTAGGCTGAATGCCAGCCATTTTTCTATCTCTCCTTGCTCTTCAGAGCAACAACAACCAAAAAAAAAAAAAAGGCTTTCCTTCTGTATTCTAATTTAAGAGACAATAATAGGAATAGACAAGTTAGGTGTAATGTTGCAACACAGTTATAAGTCTGAGTGTTTTTATCTCTGCCTGAGAGGCTGAAACATACAGTCACTCACATTAAAATGAAATTGGACTCAACATTTATTCAATAAATGCTTGTCTTGTAGATAATCCAGTGCCCAGTGCGTCCAACACATCAGGACTTAATTTGTGTCGGGTAACAGGTTGTTACTGGGCACACTTCACCCTGCCGTCTGCTGGGAGGTCACCCAGACATCCGACAAACCCCAAAGGTCACTGTGCACAGTAGTTTGTGTGAGGGAGAGAGAAGTTTTTTGAAACATGTATCTTTATCATATGCATGTACACACCACACACTCACACTCACACACACACACACACACCCCTGTACATGTTCCAGACCACATATGGACAGAAAATTCAATGACATGAAGACTTTTTCCATCCATTGTGCAGATGTATCTGATCTTTCCAAAATAAGAATGTCAAATTATTTTCTTTTTGAATTTTTTTTTTTTTTAAAGAAACATGCTGTTCAAATCCAATTTCGTTGCTAGACCACACTCATTTGGAGGTTGAAGATGGTGCACAAAAGCACTTTGGTGTGATTCAGAATCAACCATCACCTCCAAATTTCTCACCTATGCAAAACTTGCAGTCTGCAAAAGCATTTTGCTCATGGAACAGTTGAAATTTAGGTGAAATTTAAATGGTATAGGATTATTTCAATGATTTCTCTTTAGGCTGAATGCCAGCAGGTTTTCTCTCTCTCCTTGCTCTTCAGAGCAACAACCACAAACACACACACACACACACACACACACACACACACACACAAAACTTTCCTTCTGTATTCTAAGTTGAGAGACAATAATAGGAATAGACAAGGTATAATGTTGCAACACAGTTATGGGCCCGAGTGTTTTTATCTCTGCCGAAGAGGCTGAAATTTAAAGTGATTATTTCATGTCCTTTTCTAATGTGTGCTCCTCCCATAGTTGCAAAAAGACAAGAGAAAGTTTTCATCCTGTGGACTGAACACATAAGAGTGAATGTGGATATCTTAACACTGAACTTCTTTTTACCATTCACTTTTCCCAATTGCCTGTCTTTTTCCCAGCATCCCATCTCACTGAAATTCACCATCACGTTTCAGGATAAGAAATTGCATTTCAAATAGGAACACAAATGGATTTCAGAATCCTTCCCCTTTTCCTAACCTCTTCCTTGTACAGGCAGACTTCGTCAACTGGTATCTACTTCCCCCTTTCTCAGGACTCGTGGGATCAGAGACCAGTAACTGTCAGAACCCAAATCTATGCAATTTAATTTGTAAAAAAGTTTTTGGTTGTTAACCTTGAGGGAGATTGTGCATCTCTAAGAAGCCAAATCTGTGAGTGTTCTCCCTTGGAAATGATGTTACACAGGAACAGAAAATCCAGGCAAGAAAGGCTAATTGAATGACGAGAGAAAATTAGGTTAAAAAATAAAGTACAATCTAGTATCACATTTTCACTACTGTAACTTGAAATGAAGGTGTCTCTGAGTTGCTGGTGATGCCAGAGTGTTTAGATGTTGGCCACAGATGGGAACACCTATTGAAATGTGTCTGAAGAAGATTAATAGGGCTTGTCACTGTTGGGAAAGCACTGCTTTGCTGTAAATTTCTACCAGCACAAGATGAATTACCGATGAATGCTCACTTATCAACCCCATCACTATCGTTCGACACTAAATCAAATTGAGAAGTTATCTGCAATCAGAAAGTTTTTAAAAAAAATAGACACACACCTTTAGGCCCCAGGTCTTTAATAATCACACTCACAAAACAATCCCTAGTCCTTTGATGCCTTTTTAGCCTAAATAAAATTATATCTCAATGATGAATATATTTTTAAGTTTGCACAAAGTAGACAGCTGGTCAGTTATAAAGTTTGATGGCATTTAAACTAAGATATGAAGTCTTCTTGGTTGTCACCATTTAATATTTTATAAAACGTGTTCTTTTCTAAACTTGATTTTAGATTCTTCTCTCCCTTAGAAGACAGAAGAACGTGAGTTTGCTGTTGTCTTGTTCTAAATCGCGCTGCCCAATCTTTATCTAACTGTCTGGTAAGAAAAATTATGAGGAAATCTCAAGTTTAGGTAGAACAGCACAGTGTAACAGGATTAAAAGGATGATACTGATAACTGAGGAAATATATTTATTCTCTTTATGATTTAACAGTGTTTCTTATATCTCACTTTTAAGATGGTTTACTTGAGAAGCAAAATAGAGGGGTTATGTATTTTTATTACCTGTTAACTAAGTCTAAGCATCTAGAGAATTTCAAACCAAGGAATAATAATATCAGTAGTAAAACAATCAACTCTTGTATTTATATAGGTCTCTGCCTAATGAGTCATTACAAGCTGGAATCAACCCAGTGGCAACAGCTTTTTTCCCCTCCCTAGTGGAAGGCAGTGGTAGTTCAGTGGCAGAGTTCTCGCTTTCCGTGAGTGAGTCCCAGTTTCAGCTCCCAGTCAGTGGAGCTAGTGTGTTCCCATGGTGTTGAACACATTTCAGTACAGCTTCCAGATTAAGAAGAACTGGGAAGAAAAACCTAGAGATCTACTTCCAAAAACCAGCCAATGAAAACCGTGTGGATCACAATGATCTGATCTGCTACCACTCATAGGCATGATGCAGGAGCAGATGGCGTTTACTGCTGTTGTGTGTGCAGCAGACATGAGTCAGGGTTTGATTCTATGGCAGCTAACAGCTATTACCTTTGTAAAAAGTGTTCACAGATGCATGACTCCTTTACTTTTTACTCAAGCCTTGTACAGGCAGATATTTTGAATGTCCAGTTCTGATGAGGAAACTGAAGCTGAGAGGTTAAGCAAGTTGTTTGAGGCCATGGAAATAAGCTAAGAGGAGCACAGTTAGGATTGGAACCTAGGTCTGCTAGATTAGCTTCATGATATTTTCACTCTGAGTTACTACGGAAAGAGAAAGCAATGATGATGATAGACATAGCAGCTAACATTCACTATATGCCAGTGGTGGTATCTTGTTGTTGTTAGCTGCTGCTGAGTCAATTCTGACTCATAGTGACCACATGCATAACAGAAAAAAACACTGCCTGGTTCTGTGCCATCCTCACAATTGTTGCTGTGTTTAAACTCATTGATGGAGCCACTGTGTCAATCTATCTTGTTGAAGTTCTTTCTCTTTTTTTATGACCCTCTACTTCACCAACCATGAGGTCCTTTTTCTAGGGACAGATTCCTCTGGTAACGTGTCCAAAGTAAGTGAGATAAAGTCTCACTATCCTTGCTTTTAAGGAGCATTCTGGTTATACTTCTCCCAAGACGGACTTGCTCACTCTTCTGGTTGTCCACGGCATATTCAATACTTTTTGCCACCTCTATAATTCAAAGGCATCAATTCTTCATTGGTCTTCCTTATTCATCATCTAGATTTTACACGAGTATGAGGTGATTGAATACTGATATATGTTATAAAATATATGCCAGAATGTTATTTTATTTAATCTCTGTACAACACTGCTTAATTGTAGATTTGTATTTTTTTTACCTGCTTGGAAGTGGAAATATTAAGTAGTCCCTGACTTATGATGTGTTTGAATACAATGAACCACATTTATCACCATCCGTATTTGTTTTTGTACATTTTATCCTCACTAATACGCACTGCATACAATGTTGTAGCAGGTAATCTGCTGATGTTATGAGTTACCGTTCTCAAGTGTTCACTTGCACATGTTCAAAGATCAGATTTATAAAGATACAGATAACAAAAGTCAGTAATAATGAAAACTAAACAAAAAAGAGATGTTCAACTTAAGTCAGAACTGACTTATGATAGAGTCATCAGAATGGAACCATCTCATAAATTGAAGGCAAGCCTGTATTTCCATTTCCAAGAGAAAGCAAACAAAGTAACCCCTCAGGCTTAGGGATCTTAGGGACTTGCCTGAAACTCACATAGCTAGTAAACTGTGGACATTATTCAATCCAAACCAAACCAACCCCTTTGCTGTTAGGTCAATTCTGACTGACAATAACACTATAGGAAAGAATAAAACTTTCCCATAGAGTTTCCAAGGAGCACTGGGTGGATCTGCACTGCCAATCTGTTGGTTAGCAGCTGTAGTGCCCACCATTCTGCTGGGCTTTTGAATCTAGGAAGTCAGAATTTAAAGCCACTGCCCTCTTTGATGTTTCTGTTTCCAACTGTAAGGAATCTTGAATTGTAATGAGTAGTCATAAGAAATTCTGCTTATTTTCAAAATATAAAAATCCCTCATTTACAAGGCAATATATGGTACTAGAGGTTCTGGTTTAGAAATAAGGAACCTCAGTTAGAATGCTAGCTTTACCAGTTACTAAGTATATGACCTTAATCTCTTTGGCCTTTACTTTACTCATCTCTAAAATGGGATGCGTGGGCCGAAGGAAACTATAAACATTGCATTTGGCTGCTTCTCTCTTTTATGGTTACAAAGAGAAAGAAAGAGGTACAGAGTGGCAATGGATGTTGTTGAGACAGTGAATGAGAATGAGTGACATTTGGAGACCAGTGAGAAGGCCTGGCTCCCATCTGTGGAAGACTTACATTTGGGACGCTTATTACTGAATTAAGGCCTTTGTTTTCTTCGTCTTTGCCTCCAGAGAGTACTGAGTACCTAAGACAGTCATGGCCCTCTAGAAAACCATGTAATTTAAACCTTGCAAGGAAACTGTGGCCTCCCTTACTTTGTAGACAGAAACAAGAAGAAAACCTGCCTTCTAGAGAAGTTAGGTTTACTCAACTGATTACTGAGAGTTCAGACTGGACTATTTATCTGTTAGACCCCTAAACCAGGATCCAGTACAGGTCTTCCCTGCTCTGTGCTTCTTATTCAATAAAATCACACTCAAGATGAATTGGACATCCCCATTGTAACTATGTCTCTATTTTACATGATACTTTGTGTGGGTTATTATTGGTTACAATATGAAATTTTTCTAAATCTTTGCTACAATAATTTTTAATACAACCTGTAAAGCTAACCTGCTAAATAGTTGAAGCAGGGATATAGAATCATGGAACAGTAAGTATATTCTATAATCACTGTTTGGCTACTGTAACACTCCTGTCTGTATTTATTATACTCCACCTCCATTATACTCCTCTTACATAACAAAAATTGCTAGATTTATATTCTCTAATGGTTCCCCACTGTGAAGAACCTGTGCTATTTATCTTCCTTTCTCTGTCCCAGATTACCCTTCTACACGCATTTGCTGCTTTGGGAGCCCCCGTCTGGGTTTAATCAGAAGTTGCAAGACAAAATGGGCATTATTAAGAAATATAAATATTTTTAGAAGCAATCAAAAAAAATGAAGGATTGATTCAGCATGCAGATTGGACTTAATCTGAAACAGCTTCATTCTAATGAGGGCTACTGGGATACAAAGACTAGAGCTTTCATGGCCACCAGTTGAAGAGTATTAGAATAGCTTATCTCTTTCTAGGTGTGCTGAGATACTTTTCTGTAAGGTATATTCTCTAATCTCTTGGTTGAACCACCTTCTTTGCCACCATTAGGGATTTGTAGCAGTCATCTTTGAAAAATTGTAACTAATTCCTGCTTCTCTTTAAAGTTTAGATCGTTGAGTACCTCCTTTTTCACAACTAGGAAGTTGGCTTAGCATTAACTTTCATAAGAACATTTTGGCCTGGGGGCATCTGTATTACATTTTCTTTCTTGGCTTAATAAAAAGGTATCACATTATCTACCTGGTCAATCTCAATTGGCTTTCAAAATACAGACATGGAAAAACTTAATAAGTCTCATTAGGATATCTGCTATAAAAACAGGGACTGCCTCATTTAGCATGTTGCTTTGAAATGTCCCAGCAGATCTGGGTGGCCATTGCTTAAATATAGGTATTGCTAATTTGAAACTTTTGTCAGTCTTGTAGCTCTGGAAAAAATGCCTAATGCGTAGGTGGAGCTTTAATACACAAAGACTCAAACCTTGATTGTCATGTTTTGTTTTTGTTTCCTTTCTTTTAATTCCACTTTTTTTGTCCACATGGCCGTGTGTGAGAGATGGCTTGGTTTTCTTGATATGGTTCACCCATCCGCAGCTGGAATTCCAAAGGGGACTGAAAATGTCTTTAAAATCAACACATCTCAGAGAGCCTGAGAGAACAAGTTTTCCTTTGTTGTAGGGTATAGTATTATTTGCTGTAGGTTTTTTGATATACATTCTAAATTAGGCCTGCAAAGGCATGCTTCATCTTTAATTCATCACTCTCAGCTGAAAGAGATTAGCAATGTCTGGCACGCACCCTTCGTATGGTGTTGACCTCATCAAGTATGGCCTGAAATTAATTAGCCTCATTCATTCCAAATGGAAAAGGATAATGGTGCAGCATTTTAGAGATGACCATCGCAAATTGTATGCAGCATATTTAAAAGCACCCTATTTTCAAACCATGTAGATTAAAATTCTTTCCAGAGCTAACAATATGCCAGAGTTATCCAGGACCCAGAACAGAACCTGGCCAGGTTTAGTGTACATATGTTTGTGGATGCTTACATGTGTATGCACACACAGGCAGGCATGCAAAATTGTATGTTACATGTGTGTTTGTGCCTCTGTATTTATGTGTCCATTTTTAACTAGTTTGCTCTCTGGGATGACACCTAGAATACTTGACCAACAAGAACCTGATGTTAAATACTGTTTTAAATGATCTAGTGATTGAACACATTAAGTATACTTTTTTGTTACCATTAAGTGGAGAATGCCAGCACAAAGTTTGCTATTTTCCAGTAAGCTACTCTTCACACCTTAATTTAGAAACAGAAAAACCTCTTAAAGGAATGCTTGATTTTTGTACTTTGAGTTATTTTTGAAACTTTCTATGCCTTTTCCCAGTCCCTACTATTTGATTATATTTTTAAACATGACTAAGGACTAAGTTGGATTAGAGAATCACTTCCATTTACCAGCTTTCTAAGATTAGCTGGTTTTCTCCTTTTGGGGATTGAGTGAGGGAGGCCAAATTTTTGAATATCAAAACTGCTTTCTTTTCTAGCCAAAAAAATCTTGACCAGGGTTCGCTGAGATTCTCAAAGATGTTGTAAAGTTTATTTTTATGAGTCATAGTTTTGGGACTATAAACTAGAAGGAGAAAAAAAATCCTTCACTTTTTTTGTGTGTTTTCAGGGTTTAATCTTCTTGATATGAAATGTGGTCAGTTTGTGAAAAGTTATCAGTAGTATTTTGAAAAATTTTTAGTATATAGGGCACATTTCTTAAGGAAAAATTTAACTCAAGATAACTTTGATTAAGTTAAAAAAGCGGATATTCAGAGTATTGCAACTACGAGGCTTCCACTTAAGTGTTGTGGTAAGAAATACAGTTTTAGGAAAATTATCTTTTCAGAGCTCATTGATATGCTGTGTTAAATTCATATGTAGGTTATTTAAGATGATTGTGTCTTATAATAAAACAGAAACTAGAAGCATGTTGCCCATATCTCTGCAAATGTAGGGTTTAGAAATTTCTCTAAGCTCGCTTTTGCCTAATCTTCTCATCCTAGAAGTCCCCTTTATCTAATGGACATAAATCATTTATATACACAAAATCATCAATCATGAACTGTGAACCTATCATTTTGACATAAAAGATCTATCCTTAAATCTTCTCAAACCTCCAGCATATAATTTGAGGAAATTAGCTAGCTTAAAGTCTGGGCTTCTGACTTCTGGATGATAAAATGCAAAAATGGAGGAAGTTTAAATTATACAAATTTAATGTTCAAGTCACAGTTTAACTGAGACATGGATAAAAGATGATGCTAGGCAGATTTTTAAATGTTGACAGAAGTAGATAATTTTGCTAATTGCCAATTTGCAAATTGCTATCTGGTCACTTTAGATTTTTCCTGGCAAATAGACATAATATTAAATGAAGGGAGATATCTGTAAGATGACTTAGCTCATGAAAGCTCCTATTACTAAAAGTATGATTTTTCCTCATAATTATTTATATCTGAGACAGAGAAATATGTAAAATCTGTAAATAAACGTAACCCCTGATTTTCAGTGTATTGACTTTACAAGGAAGCGCAATAACAACTATCTGTTTTTGGGGGGTACATCGTATTGTTAGTAATATTTACTCTATATATTGTTGCAGGACATAATTGGCTGATGTTATCATTCTCAGATGTTCACAGATTGGGTTTATAAAGATGCTGGTATTAAAAGACAATAATAATGAAAACTAAAGAAATATTCCAACTAAGACAGAACTGACTTACGATGGAGTCCTAGGAATGGGACCTGGTCATAAATTGGGGACTCCCTGTATTGAAATATGCTCAAATAGTGAACAGAATGTCTCAATTTCTATTTGAAAATTTTTAAATCATCTGAGGTGAAAATGGCAGAAAAGCCGTAAATATAAGGATTAAAGTTGTATGAAATGTGAGTTCATTCAAATGACAAACTCAAAGTGAAACTCAGATGAACTTAACCAAATTTCATTTGGTACCCACCTGAAACTATAAATCCTCTCTTGGTATTTGAGAGTAGAAGGAGGTTCACCTAAAATTTAAACCAGGTTTTTGTAAACCTAGCCCAGATTCACTAACTTTAGGGTAAACTATGGTTGTGTTTTGGGTTCATAATAAAGCTTTCATCCCAATCTAGCCAATGATGAACAGATGATGGACTGGGGAAAGGAGAATTGGAAGATGCTTTTGGAATTGTTTTATCTTACTTTATTTCATATTTACTGTGATGTTCTGAAGTAGGAAAGAACAGTAAAGAAGAAAATCTTTAATGATATACATTGAAATATGCCCACATCTGAGGTTCCAGAGGAGAAATTGACCATCCTTGGATTGTTATGTACACACAGGAGTTTTGAAAAAGGAGAATCTAGATGAGATAAATTAACTAATATTTCTTGAGTGCTTACTATAACCAAGCACTTTTCTAAGCACTGTGTATATATTCCCTCAATATACTTCACAATAAAACTACCAGGCAAACACTGTTGTTTCTATTTTGAGGATAAGAAAAACCAGGCATGGGAAAGTTATATGAATTGCTCAAGTTTATACTACTAGTAAGTGGTAGTGCTCTGAGTTGAACCCTGAGATTCCTGACTCTGGAATTTGTGTACTAAGTTGAATATCACGGTGCCTCTCTAGAGAAAGTATAATTACAATATTTCTTGGACAACAAAGTGCTATGGACTATAAGTGGGAGGGAGACTTCCCTATTTCAAACTAATGAAAACAGTAGTGAATTTAATGAGCAAAGCAAAAGTAGAGAAAGGTCACTTTTGTCTAATCTTCTTGTCCACAAAGTAGGATAGGAGTAGGTTTCCCAATTGCCTGTAAGTCTTTGCTGAGAATCCACTTGGAAAACTACATTATAAATAAAATATCTTCACTTGAAAAAGATATAAACTGAACCCCTACCCGCCCCCCCCAAAAGTAAAAAATGATTACGTGAGAGTTTGACTTAGGAGGAAAAACCAAAGAAACTAAATAATCAGAAGTTGGCTAAATTACTAGAGAACTTGTTAGTGTTATAGAAATACTACACGAGAAAACAAATCGAACTGGAAAGAGGCAAAGGGGAAAGATTAAAAGAGAAACAAATTATGAGAACTCAGATTGCATCACCTTAAAGACCCACGTGACAGCTATATTTTCTCAGAGTACTGAAGCTGGAACCAGAGAATTCACAGGAAAAAGATAAGGTTTACTAACTTGCATAGGCTGAAATGGAAAGCTAGCTGAGAAAAATGTGGCTTAAAAAAGCTGTCCATCACAGCACGGTAATACAGGCCCCCGTAAACTCTATATCCACTGTTTCACTGAATGTTCCTGATGGATAGGCAAGACATATATGTGATCTCTTTTTTGCTTTTTTTAGCTGCAATGGAGCTGGTCCCTGATTTACGGTGAGCCAATGAACAATGGAAGGAAATGCTGTCCAGCTCGGTGTCATCTCCATGATAGTTGGTGAACCAACTCTGGTGATCCACAGGATTTTTATTGGCTGGGTTTCACAAGTAGACCCATCACACCTTTCTACTCTGGAAGGTCCATTACAGAGCTATGGTAACAGAGGCTCAGGGAGCTTATGTTATCTACCTGTATATTATCACACAGCCTGTATTCTTCCCAGTTACTTCCCAAACCCAGAGCTTCTTTCTGAAAAACACACTCTCTTTTCTCCTACAAAGTCACCATGACTTTGTTCAGGAGGTAATGCCACAAAACAACTGGTTTTAGGTCAAATTCATTACAGCCCATTACCATCAAGGAATGGACTTGATTGTAACACATTGTGATGGAACAATACATAGCCACCCTGAAATCTGCCTGGGATCCCCTAGGAGGTGGCTCAGTTGCTTACTCTGTGCAGACGCCGTGCGTGTTAAATGAATACCCAACAGTGAGTCTGAACGTGCGAGCAAACGATAGACAGAGGAACACAAGAAGACGAAGTGAGACTCTCCAGTAGGCCCTGAGCCTCCTGTGTTTACAGGCCCCCACAGGAAGTCACCTGGCTGTTTATAGGAGTTTTAGTGCTGATGAAAAGACTGAGTTACACTCCAAACTTTTCCCTGCCAAAGGAGAAAAAATTCCAGGTTCTTTAAAAAGTATGTAAAGCATCTGATGTGAAAAGTGGCAAACAGCATTTGGGACCAATTACCCAGATTAAGAGGCAGCAACGCTCTGTTTACACTTTGTAGCCAAGAGCCACTTGGCTCTGATTGTAAATTACAGAAATTTCAACCCTATGTTGACTTCTCTTTTGACCTGTGTGTCTGCGTGTAGAGAAAAGCATCTAGAAAAGCTGTGCAGTTACTTGCTTGAAAATTTCAGTGAATGGGGAACTGTGTATTGTCTTGCCTTTAACACATAGATTCCTTACAATGAAATCGTGGATTTTATCACTTTAGGAAGAGACTAATTGACTGTATATGTCACGATGTGTTTTTCTTTCCCCTCCAGTTTGCCACTTCTCAAAAATAATCTTTGCCAAAAAAAAAAAAAAGCCTGCCTGAGGGGAGGGAAAGGCAGGTACAAATGGATTTCTCTCAACTACTGATAGAAAAGTCAGTGGTTTGAACTCACTCAGTGGCACTGCGGAAATGAGACAAGGTCTGGTGATTTGCTTTCATAAAGATTACAGTCAAGAAAACCCTATAAAGGATTTCTACTCTCTTAACATGTGGAGTCACTGTGATTCAGAATGGACTCCACAGAAATAGTCTTTATTTTTATTTTTTCCATTTGCTGCTTAGTTACTATTGTTGCTATTGTTGTTAAGTGGCCATTGAGTCGATTTCTGACTCATAGCTACCCAGTGTGATAGAATAGTACAGCCCCATAGGATTGTTTTCTGGGGTTTGGTTAATCTTTATCAGAATATATCAGGTCCTTATCTCATGGAGCTCCTAGTGAATTTTAACCACCAACCTTTTGTTTAGGAGTGGGGTGTTTAACAGCTGTTTTACCAGGGATCCTTTAATTTTAGCACAGTTGATAGGTGCCGTCAAGTTGGTTCTGACTCGTGTCAACCCTGTGGACGAAGGAATAAAACACTGCCTGATCCTGTACCATCCTCACAACTGTAACACCTAAGCCCACTGTTGCAGTCACTATGTCACTCCATCTCTCTGAGGATCTTCCTTTTTTTCTTTCATTAATACTCTGCCAAGTATAATGTCCTTCTCCAGGGACTGCTCCTTCCTGACAACTTGTCCAAAGTATGTGAGATATAAGAATCTGACAATTAAGCCCATAAACTTAATTGTTCTAAGTGCTAAGTACCTCCTTGCTGAATATCAGTACAGTCACCTTCGAAGTACCCCCCTTGGGAAGCTATGCGCCTGATGTCAGCGCCTAGTCCACCCTTCAGAACAATTTTGGAACTCTTTCTGGAAGGACCATTGCACACAGTGTCATAGTGGCAAGTTAGCCAACTTAATTGTGTAGTTGTCTGCGAGGGAGTTTTTAGCCAGGGAACAAATAACTGTATTGGAACACCCTCCCTACTCACCTGACCCAGTCCCTAGTGTCTTTTTTCTTTACCCGAAGATAAAGGAAATATGGAAAGAAAGACATTCTGATGACATTCAGGACATCAAGGGTGAGAAGATGACAGCTCTCCTGGCCATTCCAGAAAAAGAGTTCCAAAACTGCTTTGAAAGGTGAACTAGGCATTGGTGTCAGTACATATATTCCCAAGGGGGAGTACTTCCAAGGTGACCATAGTGATATTCAGCAATGAAATATGTAGCACTTTTTCTAAGATGAGTTCATGAACTTAATTGGCAGTCCATTATTGCAGTCTCACCATCCTTGCTTCTGAGGAGCATTCTGGTTGTACTTCTTCCATGAAAAATTTGTTCATTCTTTCAGCAGTCCACAGCATATTCAGGATTCTTCTCCAACAGCACAATTCAAAGGCATCGATTCTTTGATCTTCTGTTTTCCTTGTCCAGCTTTCACATGCAGAAGAGGTGATTGAAAACTCCATGAATGGGTCAGCACCTTAGTCTTCAAGGTGACATCTTTGCTGTTGAATGCTTTAGAGGTATTTTTGCAGCAGATTTGCCAATGTAATGGGTCATTTGATTTCTTGACCACTGCTTCCATGGGTGTTGATTGTGGATCTAAGTAAATTGAAATCCTCAACAAATTCAGTTTTTTTCCCATTTATCATATGTTGTTCATTGGTTAAGTTGTAAGGTTTTTTGTTTTATGTTGAGCTATAATCTATACTGAAGGCTGTGGTCTTTTGATCTTCATCAGTAAGTGCTTCAGGTCTTCTTCACTTTCAACAAGCAAGGTTATGTTATCTGTATATCACAGGTCATTAATCAGTCTTCCTCTAATCCTGATGCCCTGTTCTTCCTCATGGAGTTCAGCTTCTTGGACTATTTGCTCAGCATGCAAACTGAATGGGTACGATAAAAGGAAACAACCCTGAGGTACACCTTTCCTGACTTTAAACCATGCGATATCCCCTTGTTCTGTTTGAATGACTGCCTCTTGGTCAATGTCTAGGGTTCTCATGAGTACAGGTAAGTGTTCTGGAACTCTCATTTTTTGTGATGTTTTCCATCTTTTCAAAAGTAGACTGCCAAGTTCTTCTTCCTAGTCTCTGGAAGTTCAACTGAAACCTGTCTGCCGTAATGACCCTCCTGAAACATGAATACCGGTGGTATAGCTTCCAGTATTACACAGCAACAGGCAAGTCCCTATACTACGACAAACTGACGGATGTGTGGATGAATTACCATAGTACTCCTCTTTAACTCTCAGATAGGGGGGCCCATAGTAAAGTTATTAGTGTGAGAAATGCCCCACAGAGAAAGGTTGGAACTGGTTTCTTCAGGTTTGAACTCCTGCTGAGAATCTGCATTTCTAACAAGTTCCCAGAAAGTTATACATAGGAATCACCTGGAGATTTATTAACAATGTAGATTCTGATTCATATCTGTTTTAGTCAGCTAGGCCTGCCCTAATAGAAATATCACAGAGTGGATGGCTTTAACAGAGAAAGGTTTATTCTTACACAGTCTGGTAGGCTACAAGTCCAAATTCAGGATGTCTGCTCCAAGGGAATGCTTTCCCCGTAGTCGGATCTGGAGGAAAGTCCACTATTGCATCAGTCTTTGTCCAGGGAGCATGTTGGTGCAGGAACCTCAGGTCTGAAGGACACGCTCTTCTCCTGATGCTACTTGCTTGATGGTGTGAGGTTCCCAATTCTCTGACTGCTTCTCTTTTCTTTCATATACTGCAGGATGAAAGGATTAAGGGTGGGGCAAGCCATACTCCAGGGAAACTCCCTTTACAGTGGAGCAGGGAGATGATCTTATAAAAGGACTTACAGTCCCACCCTAATCCTTTAATTTACAGCATAGGAAACCACAGAATGGAGGACAGGCACAAGATACTGGGAATCATGGCCCAGCCACATGGCTACACATATTTTTGGGGGGACACAATTCAATCCATGACAATATCCCTGGGAGGTAGAACTGTAAATTCTCAGAAGTGGTTTGAATCTGAACAAACCAGTTCAAAGCCCTGGATTAAATATAGAATGGGGCAAATACAGTCAGTGTGGGCAAGAAAAGAGACATTTAAAATGTTTGGCCGAAACTCCTAGGCTAATGGAGGTTTGAACTGGTTTGGAATTGAGACTCAGTTTTCTTCCTCTTCCAAGGAGTACCAGTTCCAACTTTCTCTTTTCCTGATAACTTTAGGAGTTTTTGAAAACATTCATCCTTTCTAAACATAATCCTGATGTGAAAGGCTTGACTTTGGCATGGCAAAAAGAACGGCAGAGGTCAAGTAGCAAGGAGAAGACATGGCAAGCATCTCTACACAAGTAGCACAGGCCTGCCAAATGCAGTGGTGTCCAGAAAGATAAGTCATTGTTTTACCAATATGTTCAGAGGTCTAAGAACTTAGCCACTGTAAATGTTACCTTTGTAACATCAAGTTGGAAATAAACACAAGCAAGGACTAAGCTTTTCTGTTCAATACTCTGTAAGTTGGATAGTCATGTACAATGCCACTCTTAAAATAGGGAAGTTTTATGGGAATCTTAGAGTTGGAAAGCCATTTTTAAATTCCATGTTCACCTAATGGAGGCTGTTCTTCTGAGGCAACTGTCGTTGGAAACCTGTATTAGCTTCCTGCTGTTAGCTGTGGTGGGGTTGGCCCATGACACACGGAGACTACACGCACAACAGAACCAAGCACTGCATTGTTGGTCCACACCATCCTCGTGAGCCACCCCCACGTTCAGCTGGGGATCATTTGTGATAGACAGGATTCTCATTAGCTGCAGCAGATTGCCAGAACTTTCTTTTTAGTCTGTTTTAGTGTAGAAGTTTCAGGGAAATCTGTTGAGCATCATAGCAACATGCAAGCCTTCACTGATAAGTGGGTGATGGTTGTTTAGCTGGAGTACAGGCTGGGAGCTGAAGCCAGGTGAAATTCTCATGCATGAAAGATGAGAACTCTACCACTGAACTACACGCTCCCTATTAGTTTCCTGTGGCTGCCATAACAAGCTACCACAAACTGGTGACTTAAAACAACAGACATTATATTTTCTCATGTATATATGTATATATTGGAGGTCAGAAGAAGGACAACATGCTTGGTAGAGTGGAGGGTCAGTGAAAAAGAAGAAGACCCTCAGCAAGGTGGATCGACACAGTGACTGTAACAATGTGCTTGAGCACAAAAATGATTGTGGCCAAGGCGCAGACAGGACTGGGCAGTGTTTCCTTCTGTTGTGCACAATGTTGCTATGAGTAAGAACTTACTAGAAGACACATAGCAATAACAACAACCAGAACAGCAACAACAGAAATATGAAATCAAGATGTTGTTAAGCCCATGCTGCCTCCAAAGGAGAATCTTATGGGAATATCTGTCGTTGGCCTTTTCTGACTTCTGTTGGCTCCAGGTGTTCCTTGGCTTGTGGTTGCATGACTCTAATGTGCAACTCTGCCTATTTCTTTAAATAGCCTTACTTTCTGTTTCTTTTGTGTCTATTTTTAGGACAACGGTCATTGGACTTAAGGGTCATTAGGGTCACTATGGCTGCTAATCGAAAGGTCAGCAGTTCAAGTCCACCAGACACTCCTTGGAAACTCTATGGGCAGTTCCACTCTGTTCTATAGGATTGCTGTGAGTCAGAATCAACTCAGTGGCAGTGGGTTTGGTTTTCAGTTTATGGCTAGGGTCACTATGAGTTGAAATTGACTCTACAGCAATGGGTTTTGGTAGGTTAAACCAAGGAGCGCTGCAATGTGATGGTTAAGCACTTGGCTACTAACTGAAAAGTTGGTAGTTCAAAACCATCCAATAGCTCCATGAGAGGAAGATTTGATCATCTGGTTCCATAAAGAACATACCCTAGAAAACCTGGTGGGGCAGTTTTATTCTGTCATATGTGGTCATTATGGGTTAAAATTGACTGGAGAAATCCCAATGACAACGATAAGATAAATCAGGATTATTTCATTTTGAGATTTTTAATTACTTCTGCAAAGATCGTTTTTACAAATTAGGTCACATCCGTAGGTTCTGGGGATTAGCACATGGCAATATCTTTTTAGGGGGTCGTCATTCAACTCACTATGCAACCATTCTAGATTTTCAAGTGTCAATATATTTTTCTGGTAGAAATCGGTGAAAAAAAATTAACCTTTTCAATTTCAGAGTTTTCTGACCCTGGTTTATCTCAATAGTTTGTAATTTTCTACAATGTCAAAGCATCTTGATACAATTAACTCACAAATTAACTTAGAAATGATAGTAAGCTCTCAGGTAAATGATATAGTGGCCCCTGGGGACCAGACCAATTTTCTAGAATAAGGTTAGGACTAAGTTGCTGTGTAATTTAATTGTATAGAAGCAGTTATTCAAGTTTGAGCAGGAATCTAAGTGTAAAAGGTTAGCCATTGTCTGCTCCTAATTCTGGCTGGTTACTTAGCCTTCTGACATTTCTTCTATAAAGCAGGCATAGTCTGCTTTTAGAATCTCTTGAAATTCAAGGCTGCATAATGAATCAAGAAATCATAGAATCCCACCCACTGAAGAGAGCTTGGAGGCATTGGTTCAACCTCCCTTTGATCCCAGAAGTCTAGAGTTTGGCAGATGGTCGAACAGATGCTGACCAAGCAATTTCCAGGAGTTGCAAATTCAAGGCAGGTGATATGAATGTCTGAAGGTCTGGGTATAAGACAGAGGAAATGATGAGCAGTTCAGCAAGACAAAAACATGCCCAGTCCAAAGGTCTTGAAATGCAAATTAAAAATTGAGTTGGGAGATTTATTTTTAGAGTTTTTTTCTTTGTAGCAAAAATCTGTGTCTCTGGAGCATTCTTCCACTGAGTCAGATTTTATCTTCAGACTCAATACAACTTAAGCTCATTCCTTTTCCATTTGACAGACCTTCAAAAAGCTTTCATACTACTCCCATCAATCCACTGGGTTTACTTCTGCCCGTAACATGTGCTGAGTTACTTGCTTTCCTGTTTGCCTTTGCAGAAGTCTTTCAAGTAAGTGTCCAGAAGCCCGTAAGATACTCAAATGTCACATGACTAGCATAAACCATGTGTGCCTGTCCACTGTGTCATGTGACTGACTTTAACAGAGCCCTGAGTTAGGGAAGAACTTCTGTTCCTTGGAATCAAATCTCAATCATCTGGGGCTTATCCAAGGGATTTATTGCATTTAAGAACTTCTCATGCTTATCCCCATTAAATTTCATTTTGTTTTGGCTTTCTGGTAGCTTTCGAGCCTACTTCTCCCATTTTTTGTTTCTTTATACATTGTCAAGCATGTCTTTTGTAGTTTACAGAGGTCGTTGAGCTAATATTGCAGAAGTCAAGGATTCTGAGGTTTCTGATGACTTCAATACCACTTGCAATTATGCTGAGAACACCATAGTAATATGTTTATTTCTTCAATTAGCTCATGAGTAGTGGTTAAAAGCAGGTGTCTGCAACTAGATTGCTCTGGGTTTAAATACTGAGTCTGCCCATATACCAGGTAGATGGCTTTGGACAAGTTGTTTATCTGTGCTTCAGTTTCCTTATTGTAAAAGGGAGATAGTAATGGAGCTATCAGTGGTGCAATGATTAAGAACACAGCATCTAACAAAAAGTTGAGCAGTGTGAGTCCACCAGCTGCTCATCAGAAACTATATGAGACAGTTCTACATTGCCCTATAGGTTCACTATGGGTCAGAATTGACTCAACGAAAGTGAGTTTGGTTTTTCTTTTACCTTTTTTTTTTCTTTTTTTAAGTTAAGATTCCATGAGTTAATACATTTAAAGCACTTAGACAAATGCCTGGTGTATAGCATGTACTACCCATATCTCATTGCCCTCAGGTCAATTGCAACAAATAATGATCCTATAGGACAGAGAAGAACTGCCTTGTAGAGTTTCCAAGGAGCACTTGGTGGAGTTGAACTGCTGACCTTTTGTTTAGTAGCCATAACACTTAACCACTACACCATCTATTTATTATAAAAGGGACAAGATTCTTGAGGAGAGTGTTTTACTTATATCCACTGCTCTATTAACCCTGGTGGTACAGTGGTTAAGAGCTACAGATGCTAACTAAGGGTTTGTAGTTCAAATCCACCAGCCACTTCTTGGGAAAACCCTATAGGCAGGGCTACTCTGTCCTACAGGGTCCCTATGAATCAGAGTTGATTCAACAGCATTTTTTTTTTTAAAGTTTTATCTAGAGCCTACCGTTGTGCCTGGAGTAGATTTGGTACTAATATTTCAGTTATATATCTGAATAAATTGCCATGGTGTTCTAGATACTGATGGAAGCAGAAAATATAATAAATTTACAAAAATGCTAGTAGATTTTCAATATTATTCTAACTAAGAGGTCACTCTTAATTACCATGAAAAATGTGTATTTTCAACCTCAGACCTTGTTCATGGTGGTGGTTGTGCTGCTAATCTTTCTGTCAAAGATAATAGCATTGTTGATTTTACTGATGCTAATCTATCATACATTCCTCTTGTTTGGACAGAAAAATCACACATTTAAGTCTACTCTCAATTGAGAAGAGGAGAATGCATTCCATTTCTCTTATGCATGTTCAGGTATGAGAGATGATGCTTTCTATTTCAGCATGAAAAAGAGTTTTATATTTACCAGTAACTCACACCTTCATTTTGTTTAAACATTTTTCAGGTTCTGAGGCCATAGGAAGACTCATTAAAAAAATCCATGCTAAAAAATAAATGCTTTAAACATCGCCTACTGCATAGAAGTTTCTACATCTCCCCACCGTTCCATTAATACCAAAAATAAAGTGTTGACATCAGGGCAGGTTTTGATTTACGTGCAGAGTGACATAACATTCCCTGTGGTTCAGCTTCGGTAAGTGAAATCAAGTTCTCATTAGGTTAAAAATCTTGCAGAGATATCCTTTACATTTAATTCCCTTGGAACGTCAATCCATGCTTATTTAAACAGGTTTGGTATTTTTCTTCTGCTAAATTCATACAGTTGAGCTCAAAGACTAAAATTCACCAGTATTTTCTTCTTTATATGTGTTCAGTAGATACCTCTGCAGCAACTACCTACTGGAAGATGTGGAAGGAGCCAATCTGTGGAGTGTGTGTGTGTTGGTGGGTGGGGGACACCAGTAATATGAGATGTGGTTGTTGTGTGTGTAAAGTGCTAATACTTTTGACAGCAACCATCCTAAAGGGGTGTAGCAAGTCATTTGGAATTTGTACACAGACTGCCCTATCCATTACACATTGCCCATATCATACCCATAATCTCCCAAGGCAGATATGCTATTACACTCAGCAGGCCAAGGTCTGCTTGTGCTTATATACACACTCCCACTGACTTTGGGCCATGGAGGCACTTCAATGGGAATTGTCAGCAGCATAAATTTAGCCCGGTACAGTCCCAGCCACAGCAGGCACAGCTAAACAGAGACCTGGGTGTGTGTTAAAAAGGCTGCAGAAGAACAAAAAAGCTGCCAGTTTTCATAAGAAATTTTATCCCTGGAGCATTAAGCACTGTAGCCTGATCCTTACCACACTCTTTATCCTCATTCCACAACCTGGGGATCTTACATTGAGCTTTGACAGTAGTTAAAACAGAGTATGCATGGAGAGAGGAAAAAAAAAGGTCTGTTATGGGCATAAAACAGAACTTTGCATCCAACCTTGTTATGTACAGGAAAGAATCTACCATTGATAATCCTCAGAACACTTATTTATCAAAATTTAGAGGATCATCGCAGAATCAATGAACCATCTCTTTAAAACAAAAGCTTAAAATCCATAGAACAGGAATACACAGATCCTGAGGGTATCCACTTTGAAGCACATGTTCTCTGGGGTGTTTATGATCACATCATAATATAGTATCAGCTAATACGACAGTTGCTTTATTAGATCTTGCATAGTGCTTTCCAGCATATTATCTAATGCTGTTCCTTGGGAGACATCTCACAGTCTTTCAAACATCCCAAAATCAAGACTTACAAGTGTTTAGGGTCACCTTGGCGGCTATAGGCTCCAGGATTTAATTCTTACTCCTTGGTGTCTCATTCCTCGGCAACTGTAAGCAAGAAGTCTATTCATGATCATCAAAAACAGGGTAGTTTGGCGAGTGGATCCTCGGTTTGAATCCCTGCATTATGCCACACTAACTGTGTGTCTGGAGCCCTGGTGGTATAATGGTTAAGTGTTCAGCTGTTAACCAAAAGTTGCTAGTTCGAATCCACCAGCCACTCTTTGGAAAGCCCATGGGGCAATTCTACTATGCCACTGTGAGTTGGAATTGACTCAGTAACAGTGGGTTTAGTTTTGGCTCTAAGTGCCAGTTTTCTTATTTTTAACCTGAGTTTAGCAATAACTTCTTTATAGTGATGCTGTAAGGATGCCTTCAGAAACCATAGTGAAAGCACTTAGTATGGCATAAACACTTCAGTGAATGAATGGATTCAGCTGTTTCGATGTGTGTGGTACATAGTAGGCCCTCAGTAGTTATAAAGTTCTCAGCTGTGAGTCAAAAGACAGCAGTTAAAATCCACCCAGAGGCTCTGCAGGAGAAAGACCTGGCATTCTGCTTCTGTGACGATCACAGCCTAGAAAACCCTGTGATACATATGACTCTGTAACAGATGGGGTTGCTATGAGTAAGAACTGACTAGAGGGCACATAACAACAACGGCACTCAACACAAGCTTTTTTCTTCTTTTTCCCAACTACATTGTAGTTTCATGAAAGCCAGTGTATATTAAGAAAAATACTGTTTTTAAAAATATTTTAATTAAATATTATCTCACAAATGACAAGTGATCACATATTTAATGGAACTCATTTAACACCATCCACATCTTATGTTTACTGGTACAGAACAGATAAGAATGATCTCTTTAAAAGGAAAAGGAAAAAATAAAGAGTAAGCAAGGAACCAAATTAGACATTCAGTCAAGTCTGATTAATGGCAATTTTCAGTAGAGACTTCAGTTGAGTTTAGGATCGCTCCCTCTCTGATGGTTGATGTGTGGTGGTTAGGGGTGAACATTAAGAAGCTGAATGCATAATTCATTCAGAGTTCACATAGATAATCTTTCTTATTTTGGGAAAGACCAAAAGTCAGGCGCAATTCTGTTAATGCTGTAAGATTAGAATGTTTCATGATGATGAATTTGGATAGAGAAATGATCTTTCTTCTTAATAAATTTAGCTTTCTTGTCATTTCTTCGTTAAAAAAAAAATCACCATACGAGGATTCTAGTTCACAATAGAATTAATTATGTGTTAAAAAATTACATCACTAAATGACTTCCACTTATTCTCAACAAGATAGTCTGGGTCAAATTTTGGTAACTCTGGTGGTGGAGTGGTTTAGTGCTACAGCCGCTAGCCAAAAGGTGGACAGTTCTAACCCACAAGATGCTTCTTGAAGTCTATAGGGCAGTTCTACTCTGTCCTGTAGGGTTGTTATAAACTGTAATTGACTCAATGACAGTGGGTTTGGATTTTTTGGTGGGGGGTGGGCAGTCACATTTAAAGAAAACAAATTGTTCTTGCATATGAAAAAGTGTACTAGGTTAACTTGAGAATTATGAATGATTTGACACAGGATTCTACATTTGTTTTCCTGTATCTTCTCATGTAAGGATATTGCTTTATCCTTGTTGAGTACAATTGCGCTTGGATATGTTGTTTCCTGAGAGCTTGGTCAGTAGATGCCAATGTTGTGTTTATTTGAAGAAAACCGGAAAATAAAAAGCAAACCCGTTGCCGTTGAGTCAATTTCAACTCACAGTGACCCTAAAGGAAAGAATAGAATTGCCCCATAGCATTTTTCAAGGAACGCCTGGTAGGTTCCAAGCACTGATCTATGGGTTAGCAACCACAGCTCTTAGCCAGTATGCCACCAGGGTTTTCTTATCTGAAGAGGAAGGGTTGACTTCTTTCATTTCACAAAGTCATATTTTCTGGTTTGAAGCTAGAGCTGGAACATGTTGGAATTTTAAAAAAATTGAACAGGATTTGTGCACAGTTTAGAGGAGTTAGAAGAGCACAAGTGTAAGAATCTGATAGTGGGGATGCAATATAACCTCTTTTATTTGCATAACAAAAATCAGCAAGCATAAAATAGAGTTTACTTGAAACATAAGGTGGTAAGCCAAGCTGTAAGATGGAAAATAAAATTGATAAGATACACATTGAAATAGACATGGTAAACTCTTTAAATTTTTATTTTTTTCTGTTAAAGATAATAGAAAAATTATAAAATTCCGGTTTTATTTGAATTTTGTCTTTCTTTTATGTTGAACTGATTGTTAACGGTTCTCAAGTTCTGACTAATCTGGGGGACAGTGAATGTTCTCTAACAGCAATTCTTTTAGAAAACCAGATATGCCCCACCTTCTACACTTCACTCAGTTTTTCTAATTGCCTCTCCACTTCTCTGCATGCCAGCTCATAACATTGCTTCTGCCAGCATCAAACTGATTTAGGATACTAAACATTTCCTCAAAAACTAAATTTCCAATGAGTGCATAACAAGCCCAATAACAACATAAAAAAAGTGTTATGGAACAAACACGTAGAAGTTGAACTAAAATAGAGGCAGAATCCTTGGTGTCAGGGAGAAGGGGAAGAGGGTCAGGCAGAAAGTGAAGCGAAAGGAAAAAAGCAGGGCAGGAGGAGAGACAGGAAGGAGAGGAGGGAGCTAAATTAGAACAAGAGGCTATGTTTATTAATAACCTTACTGACCCACAGGCCCCTGACACAAAATACATTAAGTATTCTTGGGACACTCTAGTCTGTCACTCAGAGGAGGAGCAAGTAAAATGGTGTTGGAAGCTGTCACCTCTCAGAGAACAGATAAAGCAAAAAGAAAACCGAAAACAAGTCAGGTTAGGGTGAAGGCAGAAACTCACAAGCTTAAGAAGCCACATAGCCTGGGCTTCCTTTCCGTCTCCCACTACGTTTTCCGTACACAGACCTTACTTTCTACCTACATGCTCCCAGCAAGATAGAATTTAAAAAACATACAAAATCATTTTTTATTCTTGATTTCAAAAATCATACATATCTATTGCAGAACATTTGAAAGTTGTGGAAAGGCATGGAGCAAAATACAAAGCAAAATAAAGCAAAAAAACTATCTGCAGTTCTACCACTTGAGTAAAATTATGACCAAAGCTTTGATATAAATTTTCTCACCTTTTTTCTCTACATTTTTACACACATACATTTCTTTGTTTAAAATATAAGATTAGGGCTTTGCTCTAATTTTATTTTGTAATCTGCTTTTCCTATTTGACAAGGCAGTAAGGGTTTTCTCATGTCATTGGAACTAATTTTTGTATCTGCCTATTGTTTCTTCGTTTGTAGATAACTAGTTTTTTTTTCCCCTAATCTCTTTTTAGGTACTTCCGCCTTTGCCTCTTTTTGTCTCTATAAAATCTTTGCTGTATCTCTGTTTCCTCTGGATAAATTACTGTAAGTTAAATTTGTAGGTTAAAAGATTGTTTCTTTCTCTCTCTTTTTTGGTTAATTTGCAGTTAAACTTTGAAATATTTATGCCTGGTTCCTTTTATTCAGACTGTTTGCCAATTTATTCTTTTAAAAAATTTTTTTTATTGAATTTTAGTTGTAAGTTTACACAGCAAGTTAAGCTCACATTTCAAAATTTTTACACAGGCTGTTCTATGACATTGGCTGCAATTTTCACAATGTGTCAGCATTTGCGTGTTTCTATTCTGTTTGCTCTGTTTCCAAGAATCTAGCTTCCCTTTCGCTCCTTGCCTTCTCATCTTTAATTTTGGACAAATGTTGACTGTGTAGTCCCTGGGATATGAATGTTTAACTTAAGAATGTTTGACTCAGAGTTGTCTGGTATTTGCTCTTTAATACTGTATAAATTTGCCCTCACTTTGAAACCAATCTCTTACCAAAAATCAATCTCAGTTCTGTTGAACTGATTCCAACTGATGGCAACCCTATAGGACAGGGTAGAACGGTCTCATGGGGTTTCCAAGGCTGTAATCCTTACAAAAGCAAACTGCCACATCTTTCTCCAATACAGAAGCTGGTGGATTCAAGCTGCTAAGCACTTTAACTACTGAGCCACCGGGGATTCTTGAACTAACCACTACTCGCAACAAATTCTTTGTTACAGTCACCTTCATTTGCTGCATGTGCAGTCTTTAAATTATTGAAAAGCCTTCGAGCATATTCTTGCTTCCCCCAAATCCTGTTGCCGTGGAGTTAATGCCTTGCACCACAGTAAGGCTAATAAGAACCATTTCCTCCTGTTCTGACTTACCTACAAATTTGGCTTACAGATATAGTTAAGAATGGATCTTGTTTGCAATCTAGGGATTGCCTATAGTTGATTGTTTAAGGAAACACATGATTCAAGTGTGATATTGTTTATTCAATAAGTCAATCTATTATTTGGTTGAAATGTGACCTCCAGAAATAGCTTCAGTTCTAAGTTCAAAGACTACCTTAGGGCAAATTCTCTAAGTATTTGTTGGAAACTGAAGTATTTGTTGGAAACTGAAGTATTTGTTGGAAACCCAAAAAGAAACTGGTTCACAGGACTAAGAGCCCCCACAAACCACAACCTCTTCTGAGACCAGAAGAACTGGGGGTATAATGGTTAATTGCTATGTCTGCTAACTAAAACTCCAACAGCTGCTCCTTGGAAACTCTGTGGGAGGAGTTCCAATCTACTCTGCCCTATGCCAAGTGCTGTTGAGTCGGATCCGACTCATGGCGACCCTAGGGGCCATCTGCCCTATAGGGTTGCTATAAATCTGAATCAACTGAATGGTAATGGGTAATGGCTAATGATCTTGAGCATCCTTTTATGAATTTTTTGGCTGCCTGAGTGTCCTCTTTGGTGAAGCATCTGTTCATACTTTTTGCCCATTTTTTTTTTTTTTTTACTGGATTATTGGTCTTTTTGTTGTGAAGTTGTAAAAATTGTCTTTATATTTTAGAGATTAGATCCTTGGTAGATATGTCATGGCCAAAGTTTTTTTTTTCCTCCCCATTCTGTAGGTTCTCTTGGCAAAGTCTTTTGATGAGCATAAGTATTAAATTTTTAAGAGATCCCCATTATCTGGTTTAACTTCTGTTTGTACACTTTTAATTCTACTTGATAAACTATTAATTACAAAAATTATATTCCTTAGATTTGTCCCTGTGTTATCATCCAGGAATTTCACAGTTTTAACTTTAGCCTTCAGGTCTTTAAACTACTTTGAGTTAATTTCTGTGTGTAATGTGAGGTATAGATCCTATTTAATTTTTGTGGAAGTGGGTATCCAGTTTTGCTAGCACCAGGTCTTAGATTGTTTCTTCTCCATTGAATGGACTTCAACCCTTTGTCAAAAATCGGCCCCCTGTAGATGGATGGGTTTACTTTGAGGATGTCAGTTCTGTTCTACTGGTCTATGCCTCTGTCACTGAACTATTACAAGGGTGTTTTGATTACTGTGTCTGTATACTAAGTTTTGAGATTGGGAAGTGTGAGGCTTCCTACTTTGTTCTTTTCTTTAATATTGCTTTAGCTATTTGGGGCCTCTTTCCTTTTCATATGAAGTTGGTAATTAGTTTTTCTTTTTCATTATAGAATGTTGTTGGGCTCTGGATCATGATTATGTTATATTTATAGATTGTCTTGGGTAGTATTGACATTTTCACAATGTTAAGTCTTCCAATTCATGAGCATGGAATATTTTTATATTTATGTAGGTCTCTTTTGGTTTCTTGGAGTAGTGCTTTATAGTTTTCTTTGTATAAGTCTTCTTTTGTCCCTGGAGAGTTTTATTTCTAGGCATTTTATCCTTTTGGGAGTTCATGTGGATTGACTGTGTCTCTTCAAAGTATGTGTTGCAAACCCTAATATTTATGCCTTTGGTTGTAATGTCATGGTTGCCTTTTTTATGTTAATAATTGAGTATGGTGTATCTTGAGTCAGTCTCTTTCAAGATATGTAGAGAGATTAAATGTAAGCTAGAAGGGATGTTGGGGGAAAACACATGCTAAGCCACATGATGATCTCCCAGGTACAAAAGCTCCAAAGAGATAAGAACCTCCCTCCAGAGTCTACAGAGAGAGAAACCCTTCCCCTGGAGCTGATATTCTGAATTTAGACTTCTAGCCTCCTAAACTCTAAGAAAATTGTGTTGGTTAAAGCTACTCACTGTGGTATTTGTGTTATAGCAGCACTTGGTAACTACGACAGAACTTGGTGCCAGGAAGAATGTGCTGTCCACCAGGTATCTGACATTTGAAAACAGTTTTGGGTTGGGTAATGTGTAAACACTTCAAGAGTTATAGGTTGCCTAACAGTTAAAGCCTGGATTTCCTTGAAGATACTGTTGGTAGAATTATGGACATCAAGACAGTTCTGGTGAGGGCTCAAAAGGGAGTGAGGGGAGCTATAGAGAAAGTCTCTATCAGCTTACAGAATGCCTATGACACTGGTAATAGAAAATTGCTAGCAATGTGGACATCAAATGTGCTTCGGTAAAGCTTTAAAAGAAAATGATGAATATGTGATTGGATAATGAAGGAGGAGTGATGCTTTTTATACAGAGACAAAGCACTTGCCTGAATTAGGTTCAATTGTTTGGTGGAAGGTAGAAATTACAAGTGATGAACTTGGATATCTGGCTGATAAGATTTCCAAGCAAATCTTACAGAGGACACATGGTTTCTCCTTGCCTTTTACAGTGAAATGCAAGAGGAGAGATAGGTTTTAAAAATGCAAAATGAAAATAGAACTTAGAGATTTAGAAAATTTTTTGCACAAACTAAGGGCATATGTCCTAGAATGGTCACCAAGGACAGGGGTACACATCAAGCCTGTTGCTGATGAATTTCACCAACTACCACAACAGAAAATCCATCAGCTGAGACTGAGTGGGATATAGAAAGAATGAAAGGAAAGACACTGTCTACCTGTTAGCATTCTGTAGGGAAGAAACAGACCAAGGAGCTACATCTGTTGTCCTCTAAGAAAAGAAAAGAACCATCCCTGGAGCAGCTTGGAGATCAACACAATTGTTAGAAGGAGTATGAAAAGAAAGGAGCTGTAGTCTCTTGGATCTCAAGGAGTGGGTCCTCCTTTGAAGCCTTCTAGGTTTAAAAGAGTTGGATCTTTACAACCTGGTTCCAGGATGTGGGGCTGACATTGAGGTGTACCAAGGAGATAAGGCTTCTGCCCAAAGCAGAGGGGGCAGACTTGCAATGCTCAAGGGGCAGAAAAACAGGACTTGCAGGGGCTGAGGAGGTGGGGTTGCCATTCATATTGGGTAGGGGAATGGGGCCACCTAAAGCTGAGGGAGCATAGTTGCCATCTCAGAGGGCCTAGAAGATAGATGTGGCCTCGCCCAGAAGCCAGATGATGTGGCCAATACAGAGTCAGGAGGGTGAGACTATTACCTTGATGGTCTCAGAGAAGAGAGAATTATTTTCAAGCCTTCAGAATTAATACAATTTATTCTTTTGGGTTTTGGACTTGCTTGGTACCTGTTCTTTCCCTCTGATTTCTCTTATTTATAATGGAAATATTTACCTTGTACCTGTTACACCACTGTGCTTTGGAAACAGAGAACTTGTATTCTGGATTTCACAGATTCACAAATAAAGAGGAATTTTGCCCTGGGATGGAATACACCTCAAGTTCTACCCATATTTGATTTAGAAGATAAGATTTTGGACATGAAGATGAGACTTACAATTTGATGTGATGAATATGTTTTGCCTATGGGAGGGACATGAATTGGGGGCGGCAAAGTGTGGAATGTGATGGATTGAACTTTGTCCCTCCCCCAAAACATATGCTTGCTGTAAAATCCTCACCTCTACGCCTGTGGTTATAATCTCATTTCACTATGGGTTTGCTTTGGTATGTTAATAAGACAAGATTAGTATAGGATATATCTTGAGTCAGTCTCATTTGAGATGCAAAAGATTAAAAAAGCAAGCTAGCAAAAGGAAACAGGAGTAGCACACACCAAGTCACATGAAGATTTCCTAGGAGTAGAAGTTTGAAAGAGACCAAGAGTTTTCTTCAGAGCTGACAGAGAATAAACTGTCCACTAGGGTTGGCAGCCCAAATTTGGACTTCCAGTCTTCTAAACTGTAAGAAAATAAATTTGCGTTTGTTCAAACCAGCCACTTGTGGAACTTTTGTTAGAGCAGCACTATGTAACTGAGACAGGGGGCTACTGTAAATGGTATTGTTTTCTTGATTTCCTTTCTGGAAGCCAATTGATTGTTTTCAGGCACCTCTAAGAGAACATCAAACTTGTTGCCATAGAGTGCATTCTGACTTACCGTGACCCAGTGGGACAGAGTAGAACTGCCCCATAGAGTTTCCAAGGAGTGCCTGGTGTGTTCAAGCTGCTAACCTTCTAGTTAGCAGCCTTAGCACTTAGCCACTATGCCACCGGAGTTACCATGTATAGTATAATCAGCTGCAAATGAAAATAATTTTGCCCTCTTTCCAAAATTATGTAATTTTTTTCTGACTTTTTGTAAATGACTATGAATTACATTTATTTCTGTTATTGTTGTTAGCTAAATTTGAATTGGTCATCACCTCTTGAGAAACCCATGCACAGTGGAATGAAATACTGTTTGGTCCTGTATCATCCACCGGACCAGTTTTGATTCAGATGACTGTGACCCATAGTGTTTCCATTAGCTGATATTTTGGAAGAAGCTAGCCAGGCCTTCCTTCAAGTCCATCTTAGTCTGGAAGCTTTGCTGAAACTTGTTCAGCATCATAGCAGTCTGCAAGCCTCCACTGGCTGAAAATCAAACACAGGTCTCCCCACTGGTGATTCAGTGATAGAATTCTCAAATTCCAATCAACTTTTCTTTTTATCTTTTTATTTTTTTATTATGATTACATTAAAATGTACAATCCCATATAAATTTGCATGCCTACCTGTATGCAACTCCCACTGCTCTCCTTGCCTGGTGACAGCACACTCTTCCTCCCTGCTCCATACATGTCTTATCCTCCCAAGACTCTTCTATCCCCTCCCCTCCACCTACTCCCCCACCTCCACTAAGAGGTCAGCAGGACAACATCCTATAGATGCATAGAACCATAAAGTGCACACATGATACGGTCACTCTCTGTCACCAAGTCCAATCCATTCCTGTCCAAAGAGTTGACCTTTATTATGATTTATGTCAAGAGGCAGAATAGGGCCAGGGGCCATGCTCCCAGGGGAACTGTGAGGCCCCTGGACCATCAATTGTGGTCTTTTAGTGGAGGTCTCAGCATGCACCCCTTTTTATTCTTGTGTTGCCAGTGAGACTCAACTTTGTGAGCTCCATCACGGCTTTCTCTGGTGGTGGCTCGGCACCATCCGGTTCTTCCAGTCACAGGTTGAGGTAGTCACCCACTCACGTGGGTCTCTCTGTCTTCTGGATTCTCTCTCCCCCGTGTTGTTTTGGTCCTTGGTGATCATCTGTTCCTGCTGAGTTGGGACCATTTGCTGTGCCCTCAGATGGCAGTTTGTCATCTTTTAAGACCTCAGATGCCACTCACCAATGTGGGATGCAGAGGCTCTCTTAGTAAAATGCTAGTTGTGCCAGTGTGTCCTCAATTGCCCCTGAGAGCGCAGTCCACAGCCCCCTCCCCCAGCTACTCTGTCACTGCAATACTGGGTTAAGATGCGAGGAGCAGTCATGTTATGCTGAAGTCCAGTTAATATTGGTCTTCTTTCTAATGTATGCTGTCACTGATTTCACCCAATCGAATTTCTATAAACTATCTGATCTAAACCTTCCCGCTTCCCCATCCCTCCCTGTCTACCCTTGCAGCCTTAAAGAGTCTTTTCTTCTATGCATGAGTCTGTTTTTAAGTTCTTATCATAGGGGTCTCATACAATATTTGTCCCCTTGTCACTGACTACTTTCACTCAGCATAATGTTCTCCAGTTGAAATCAGATTATGAGATGTCTCCTGAAATCATCTTTGTTCTTTATGATTGCATAGTGTCCCATTAAGTATATATACTATAGTTTACCTATCCATTCCTCTGTTGTTGGGCATCCGGGTTGATTCCATCTTTTTGCTATTGTAGGCTGTGCTTCAGTAAACATTCCTGTGCACGTATCAGTTGGTGTGAATGGCCTTGATTCTGTAGGATATACTTCAAGCAGTGGAATTACCAGGTTAAATGGAATATATATACCCAGCTTTCTAAGGAAGTGTCAGATTGCTTTCCAAAGAGGTTGTACCATTTTGCAATCCCACCAACAGTGTAGGAGAGTTCCAATTTCTCCACAGCCTCTCCACCATTTGTTGTTTCATGTTTTTTGGAACATGGCCAATCTTGTTAGGGTGAGATGGTATCTCATTGTTGTTTTGATTTGAATTTCTTTGATAGCTAATGATCATGAGCATGTCCACATGTGTTTTTTGGCTGCCTGGATCTCCTCTTTAGAGAGGTGTTTGTCCATCTACTTTGCCCATTGCTTAACTGGATGATTTATCTGTCTCTTGTTGATATTTTGTAGTACCTTATAGATTATGGAGATCAGGCGCCAGTCTGACATATAGTTGCCAAATATTTTTCCCATTCTGTAGGTGGCCTTTTAATTCTATTAATAAAGTCTTTGGATGGCAAAAGTGTTTGATTCTTAGTAGTAGCCATTTATCTATTTTCTCTTCTGTTATTTGTGATTTGTTTGACATATTTTGAAGTCTGTCTGCATTGTGTATTAAAACTTCCATTGTTTTTCCTGCTTTTTCTTGGATGAGCTTTTTCGTTTTAGATTTGGTGTTTAAGCCTTTTATCCAGTTTGGGTTGGTTTTTGTAAGTGTAAGATATGGGTCTTGTTTCAATTTATTGTGGATCAATATCCAATTTTGCCAGCACCATTTGTGAAGAGGTTGTTTTTATCCTAGTTTAAAGTCTTAGGGCCTTTGTTGAATATCAACTGTTCATAGAGAGATGGCGTCATCCTTGGAGTCTCAGTTCTGTTCCACTGATCTGTCTGTCTCTTTTTGTACCAGTACCAGGCTGTTTTGACTACTGTGGCAGAGTAATAGGTTCTATAGTGGGGTAGTGAGAGGCTTCCCAGTGTGTTCTTCTTCTTCAGTAGTGCTTTACTTATCTGGGACTTTTCCCTTTCCAAACAGATTTGGTGATTTGTTTCTGCATCTCATTAGAAAATGTCTCTGGAATTTGTATTGGGATTGCATTATATAAGTAGATTGCTTTGGGTAAAATCAACATTTTCACAATGTTAAGTCTTCCTATCCATGAACAGGGTAGGTTTTTCCATTTATGTAAGTCTCTCTTAGTTTCTTGTAGTAAGGACTTGCAGTTCTCTTTGTAAGGGTCTGTTATTTCTCTGGTTAGATTTATTCCTATGTACTTTATCTTCTTAGTGGCAATAGTAAATGGTATTGATTTGGTGATTTCTTCATTAACAATCTCATTGTTAGTATAAAGGAATCCTACTGATTTACTTATGTTTATCTTATATCCTGAGACTTTTCTGAACTCTTCCATCAGTTTGAGTAGTTTGCTTATGGATTCATTAGGATTCTCTGCATATACAATCATATCATCTGCAAACAGGGAGATTTTTACTTCTTTGCTGATGCAGATGCCCTTATTTCCTGGTCTTGTCTAATTGCTCTGGCTGGAACTTCTAGTACAGTGTTGAATAGGAGAGATGAGAGTGGGCATCCTTGTCTAGTTCCCATTCTCAAGGGAAATTGTTTTAGTCTCTCTCCATTCAGGATGACATAGGCAGTTGGCTTTGTATAAGTGGCCCTAATTGCATTGAGGAATTTTCAATGTATTCCTATTTTGCTGAGAGTTTTTAGCATGAATCGGTGTTGGACTTCACCAAATGCCTTTTCTGCATCAATAGACCAAATGAGGTGATTCTTGTCTTTTGTATTATTTATGTGGTTGATCACAGTAATTGTTTTTCTGATGCTGAACCAGCCTTCCACCCCTGGTATGAAACCTACTTTGTCATGATGGATCATTTTTTGGATATGTTGTTGTATTCTATTGGCAAGAATTTTGTTGAAGATTTTTGCATCTAGCTTCATAAGTGACATCAGTCTATAATTCTCCTTTTTGGTTGAGTCTTTCCCTGGCTTTGGTATCAGGGTTATCCTGGCTTCATAGAATGAATTTGGCAGTATTCCATCCCTTGCTATACTGTGAAATAGTCTCAGTAGTATTGGAGATAACTCTTCTCCAAAAGCTTGCTAGAACTCTGCAGTGAAGCCATCTGGGCTCAGGCTTTCTTTGGTTGGTAGTTTTTGGATTAATCTTTCAATATCTTCCTTTGTGATGGGTTTATTAAGTTGTTCTGCTTCACGTTGTGATAATTTGGGTAGGTGATATGAATCCAGGAATTTGTCCGTTTCCTCTAGGTTTTCAAATTTGTTAGATTACAGTCTTTCATAGTATTCTGTTATGATATTTTTAATTTCAATTGTATTTGTTATGACAACTCCCCTCTCATTTCTTACTTCGGTTATTTGTTTCCTTTCTTGTTTTTCTTTAGTAAGTTTAGCCAATGGTTTCTCAGTTTGTTTGATCCTTTAAAAAAAACAGCTTTTGATCTTTTCAATTTCTTTCAATCGTTCTTATATTCTCCAGTTTGTTTAGTTGTGCTTTAATCTTTATGATCTTCTTCCTTCTGTTGCCTGAGGGATTCCTCTGTTGTTGTCTCTCTACTTGTTTAAGCTGTAGGATTTGTTCTTTGGTTTGGTTTCTTTCTTCTTTCCAGATGTGTGCGTTTATGGAGATCAACTGACCTCTGAGCACTGCTTTGGCTTTATTCCCTAGGTTCTTGTAGGAAATGTTTTTATTCTCATTTGAATCCATACATTTCTTTATTTCATCCTTGATTTCTCCAATAACCCATGGCTTTTGAGCAAGATGTTGTTTAGTTTCCCTGAGTTCCACTTTCTATCTATCTTTTTTCTGTTATTGACTGAAACTTTTTAGCTTTATGATCTGAGAAGATGCTTTGCATTAATTCAGTGGTATGGATTTTGTTGAGAATTGCTTTATGTCCTAACATGTGGTCTATTCTGGAAAATGTTCCATGTGAACTGGAGAAGAAGGTGTAGATGTCTGCTGATGGATCAAAAGTTCTGTACATGTCAGTGAGGTCTAGGTGGTTAATTGTGGCAATAACGTCTTCTATGTCTTTATTGAGCTTTTTCCTAGACATCTGTCCAATATTGAGAGTGGAGTGTTGAAGTCTCCCACTATGATTGTAGAGTGATCTATCTCCTTTTTGAGTGTAGTCAGTATTTCTTTGATGTATTTAGGTATTTAGGTGCTCTAAGATTAGGTGCATAAATGTTTAATATTGTTAAGTCCTGCTTGTGTATTGAACCTTTCAGCAATAAATAGTGTCCATCTTTGCCCAAGATGGTGGATTTTACATTCAAATACATTTTATCTGAGATTAGAATTGGCACACCTGCTCTTCTTTGTATTCTGTTAGCTTGATATATACACTTGCATCCTTTAATTTTCAGTTTCTTCATGTCTTTAAGTCTAAGGTGAGTTTCTTGTGGGCAACAAATGGATGGGTTGCGTCTTTTGAGCTAAGATGCCACTCGATGTCTCTTTACTGGAGCATTGAGTCTATTCACATTCAATGTAATTATTGATAAGTGTGTGTTTAGTGCTGTCATTGTGATACGTTTATTCTTCTGTTGATATTTTCTCTGTTGTTCTTATTAATCTGTTCTGCAGCCTTCTTTGCAGGTTGATTTTTCACCTTTTTCAGGGTTGGTTTTGTGGTTGTTGAGACTCCTGTAGTACATTTCCTGGTTTTATATATTGCGTCTTCATTGTGCTTTATGGCTGCCCCTATGATATCTCTTAATAAACTATATATAGACCCAATTTTAATTACTATCAGTCTTATTAACTTCCTCTCCATCTGGAGGGACTATAATGACTGTAATACGTCCCTCTTTTTATTATGATGGTGTCACAGTTTTCATGATATGATCATTAGATCATTTCTTTCACTATTATAGCTTTGATTGAGTTTGGAGCCTTCCCTAACTGAGTAGGTTTCTGGGTGATATGTCCTGTATTTCCTTCCAAAATATAAAGTTTCAGTGGGTTTGTTCTTCTAAGCCAAGAGATTCTTTCAGTTTTACTTGTAGCTTTGGTTTGGTTTTTTACAAATTCTCTGAGTTTCGGTTTATCTGTCAATGTCTCCATTTGATTTTCATATTTGAAAGATAGTTTTTCAGGATATATAATTCTTGGTTGGCAGTTGTTCTCCTTCAAGGCTTTGAATGTGTCATGCCACTGTCTCTGTGCCAGCATTGCTTCTGCTGAGAAATCTGATGAAAGTCTACAGGGTTTCCCTCTGAATGTTAGCTTTGCTTTGAGTATTGGTGCCATTAAGAGTCTCTGCTTATGTTTCATTTTGTTACACTGGATGATAATAAGTGTTGGAGTCTTTCTTTTGAAATCTATATTGAGTGGTATTTGATATGCATCTTGGATATCTATATTGTCTTCTTTCATATTTTCTCGTAAGTTTTCTGTCAGCAGCTCCGCAACAATTCTCTGTATTCTTCGGTATCTCACTCTGTTCAGGAACTCCAATTAATTGTAAATTGTTCCTCTTAATAGAGTCCCACATGCTTCTTAATGCTGCTTCATTTTTCTTGTTTCTTTTTCCTGATTTCTCCTCCTAGATTCTGGAGTCAGTAGCTCTGTCTTCCAAGTCAGGAAGTCTCTTTTCCATTTGTTCCATTCTGTTTTCTTGGCTTTGAATTGAAGTTTCTATCTCTTTGATTTTGTTCTTGACCTGTTGGATTTCACAATATTGGTGTTCTTTCAGAACGAACAGCTTGCTTAATTTTTCATTTTGCTCTGCTGCATTTTGTGTAAGGTCTAGGAGGGCTCTATTACTCCTTTTGTATTCACATTCTGATAGTTTCAGAAAGTTTTCTTTCTCTGGAAAGTTCTGTGGTACTTTTAGGGGTCTCCTGGGTGATACGTGGGTGATTTCTTGGTTATGCTTTTATCGAGAGTTTGTTGCTCTTTAGGCATCATGTGAGTCAATAGGAGCTGGGATAGATGCTGGAAGGTTGGACCACAGTTGTCTCTCTAAGCCAAGTGTCTTGTGCTGTCGAGTCAGTTTCTCTCTGCTGTCTTAAAATGAAAGGTAATGATATCTGACAACTTCCAAAGTCATTCAGGTTTTCAGGTGTACAGGTCCCTCTTCCAAGCTGACAAAGTAAGCAAAGTACCCAGCCACATATGTTATAACCTGGTTCAAAATACTGAAAGTCTGCTGCCCAGCTGGCCTCTGTTGTTGGGCCCCAACTGTAGGCAACACTGTTTAGAATAGTGCTTTTCTGCCTGAAAGGTGCTCTCCTCCTGGGAGATGCTGCCTCCCTGCCTAGATATCAGGTCCAGCTGAGACCTCTGTATGTGTAATCCACCTCCCAGTGGAACAACATAGCATCCTGCCCAAGCTTCCCACCCACCTTGGTACAGACTCCTCAATGGTGAAGGCAGAAAGAGGGGCCAAAGGTGCAGAGGTGTACAGAATCCAAAGATGGCCTCTCAAAATATGATAATTTTGCTTGCTGATCCCACCAGCAGAGCATCTGAGATTAGCTGCTAGTCAAGCCACAGCTCCACCTGCCATCTAAGACAGGTAAAAAAAGTGAAAATGGCAAGTTATCTTTGGTCCATGAAAGCCAGCACTCACCAAGAGTGGGGGTCAGCAAAAGAGAGGAAGTTTCCCATTCAGTGACATGAAGTTCAAATTATAGCCCTGTGCCATGTCCTAGGGCTCACTAGGTGTCCAGAAGTCTCCATTTAATTATTAATTCAGGCCTTGGTTTCCAGAGGGTTTTAGGGAGATATGTATTTATTCCACCATCTTGACTCTGTCCCCCTTTTATTTTTCTTTATTAAGAGTGTCTCCATTTAATACACAATGTAGACAGACTTCAAAATCTGTCAAACAAACCACAAACAACAGAAGAGAAAATAGATAAATGGGAACTGCTAAGAATCAATCACTTTTGCTCATCCCAAGAGTTTATTAATGGATTTAAAAGGCCACCTACAGAATGGGAAAAAATATTTGACATCTCTATGTCAGACCAACGCCTGATCTCCATAGTCTATAAGATAGTACAAAATACCAATAAGAAAAAGAGAAACCATCCAATTAAGTGTCGGGCAAAGGAGATGTGCAGACTCTAAAGAAGAGATCCAGGCAGCCAAAAAACACATGCAGACATACTCATGGTCATTAAATATTAAAGAAATTCAAATCAAAATGACAATGAGATTCTATCTCACCCTAACAAGGTTGGCCATGATCCAAAAGATGCAAAACAGATGGTGGAGAGGCTGTGGAGAGATTGTAACTCTGCAACACTGTTGATGGGATTGCAAAATGGTGCAACCTCTTTGGAAAGCAATCTGGCGCTACCTGATAAAAACAGATATAGATATACCATTTGACCCAGTAATTCCACTGCTTGGAATATATCCTTCAGAATCAAGACCACTCACACCAACTGATACATGCACACGAATGCTTATCGCAGCACAGTCCACAATAGCAAAAAGATGGAATGAACCCGGATGCCCAACAACAGAGGAATGGATAGGTAAACTATGGTATATATACTCAATGGAACACTACACAATGATAAAGAACAATGATGATAGCAGGAAGCATCTCAACCTGGTTTCAACTGGAGGATATTATGCTGAGTGAAAGTAGTCAGTGACAAAAGGACAAATATTGTATGAGACCCCTATGATAAGAACTTAAAAACAGACTTATGCATAGAAGAAAAGACTCTTTGATGGCTGCAAGGACAGGGAGGCAGGGAGGCAGGAAGGCTGAGGGGGGGCACGGTTTAGATTAGATAGTTAATAGGAATTTGGTTGGGTGAAATTGGTGACAGAATACATTAGAAAGAAGATCAATAATAACTGGACTTCAACTCAATTTTAGTACTCCTCCCATCTTAACCCAATATTGCAAGGATAGAGTAGCTTGGGCAGGAGGCCGGGGACCATGTTCTCAGACAAAATTGAGGCCAATTGGCACAGCTATCATTTTGCTAGTGAGGACTCTCTGCACCCCTCATCGGTGAGTGGCATCTGGGATCTTAAAAGCTACCAAGCTGCCATCTGAGAGTATAGGAAATGGTCTCAACTCAACAAGAACAGATGATCACTGAGGACAAGAACAACGTAGGGAAAAGAGAACCCAGAGACAGAGAGATCCACATGAGTGGATCACTAAGTCGACTCCATACCAGAAGAACCAAATGATGCATGGCCACCACCAGTGATAGCCATGATGGAGCTCATAAAGTTGAGTCTCAATGGCAACAAGAGAATAAATAGGAGTGCACCCTGAGGTCTCCAATAAAAGAACGCAATTGATGGTCTGAGGGCTTCAGGGTTCCCATGGGAGCGTGGACTCTGGCCATGATGCTGCCCCTGTCCATAAACATAATGAAGGTCAACTTTTCAGACAGCAATGGATTGGACTTGGTGATGCAGAGTGACCGTATCTTGTGGGAATTTTATAGTTCTATGCATCTATAGGATGTCATCCCGCTGACCTCTTGCTGGAGGAAGGACAGTAGATAGAGAGGAGGGGATAGGAGACTGTTGGGAGGATAGGACGTGCATGGAGCAGAGAAGAGGGGTGTGCTGTCACCAGGCAGGGAGAGCAGTGGGAGCGGCATATAGGTGAGCATGCGAATTTATATGAGAATGTACATTTTCATTGAATCATAGTTAAAAAAAAAGAAAAGAGTGTCTCCAATGTTTCACTATTAAGTATGGCAGCCTGAATTTGTTGTATTTTTGAAGAACTCTGGCTTTTAAAACACATTTTTGGCTTCATATTTCAATCTCCTCTGACTTTCTGTTTCCTCTAGTTTTACATATCTCAGGACCCTGTATACCCAGTAGTGAGCTCTTCTATTTTTACACACAGAGTTGTTTCACCTCACTACAGACAGCCTCATCCTATTTCTACAGAACTTTTTCTGATCTAAATACCTATGTTTCCCTGTAGGAGAGTTCTTTCATCCTCCGAACAACACATTAAACATCTGAACTACTGTTTTTTTACTTAGGCAATGATAGGAAATTTTTAAGATATTTTCTACCAACTTAAAATTTAGTTTCTCATGTGAATTTTTTTATTTTTGCATGTTAAGAAAATGCTAAATATTTCTTGCACAGAAATTACCATTTCATTTGAACTTGCTGCCTTTTTGCCAATGAGAAGTAAAAGTAACCTGGGATTTTGCATATGCTATGAAAAATGGAGTATTCTCCTGGGTTAGGCAGGTTAGAACAATATGTGAAAACAGACTGAAGAAAAACAGAAGTAGCAGCAACAGTTAGTGCTGGGGATTGCAGATCACAGATGGGGAGGCAAAATGGTGGGACCCTTTGGCCTGTATTAGACTTAACTGTGAGACCTTGAATAAGTCATCTGTGCTGTCTGAGCACCGGTTTCTTCATCTCTAAACTGAAGATCATTACCTATCTACAGGGGTAAAGTCAGAATTAGAGATAATTTGTATGAAGAATATAGTGTAATGCCTGGCACCTGTTTTAGTCACCTGGTACTGCTCTAGCAGAAATATCACAAGTAGTTGGCTTTAAAAGTTTATTTTTAAAGAAAAGGAAAGTTTATTCTCACTTAGCCCAGAAGGCTAGAGGTCTGAATTCAGGGTGTGAGCTCCAGGAGAATGCATTCTGTCTTTGTCAGCTCTGAAGGAAGTTCCTTGTGTTGCATCAGTCTTTCTTTGGACCGACAGCATCATGACACAGGAAACTCTGGTCCGAAGGACACCCTCTGCTCTCGGTGCTGCTTTCTTAGTGGTATGAGGTCCCCAACTCTCTGGTTGCTTCCCTTTTGTTTTATCTCTCGTGGGATAAAAGGTGGTGCAAGCCGTGCTCCAAGGAAACTCCCTTTACGCTAGAGCAGACAGGAAGTGTGGTACTGTCCCATGCTAACCTTCTTTAACACAACCTAATCTTGCAGGGATTAGGATTTATAATATAAGAAAATCACAGAATGGAGGACAATCACAAAATATGCCCAGCCAAAGTGTTACATACATGTTTTGGCAGACACAATTCAGTCCATGACCTCACCTAACAAGTAATCTGCTGCTGTTGAGTGTGTTCTCACTTGTAGTTATTCCGTATGTTTCAGAGTAGAACTGTGCCCTTTAGAGTTTTCAATGGTTTGTTTTTCAGAAGTAGATTGCCAGGTCTTCAACAGACACTTAATAAGAAAAATTGTTAGATCCTGACTAGTTTTGCAGGCGGGAATATGGGCCATGTCATAAACAGCAAAATGGAAACAAAGATCTTTCTGTACTATGAATTTCTGTGCGGCAAAATGTTTAAGATCTAGTCACCATACTGTGTTCTCTGTTGGGTGGGTTCCAAAGTGCCCCTGGTCTTTACCCAGCATGATAGACACTCTCTCTCATTCTTTCTTCTCTGTCTGGCTTGGCCTTTGCCTTGATTCACATGTTTCACTTCATCTCCTTCCTTTCCATCCCAATGGAGCCTTAGCTCTGAGTGTTTAGATTCTGTCTCTGAAGGGGACTAAAGACCCTGGGTGGTACAAATGGTTAATGACCTTGGCTGCTAACTGAAAGGCTGGTGGACTGTGTCCAGCCAGGGCCCTCAGAAGAAAGTCCTGGGATCTGCTTCTGAAAGTACATACAGCCACACAAAACCTGTGAAGCGTAGGCCTACACTGACACACACGGTGTTGCCATGAGTTAGATGACTGGGCTACAACTGTTTTTTTTTTTTTTTCCCCCCCTGACAGGACTGGAAAGGTTTCATATTTTGGTAATAATGAAAATCAGTGATGTTGGGGATGTACCTGGCATTTAAGAACCTCCTTGTCTGCACTTTCTTAATTTTTCCAGTGTTGGTCTGGAAAGCATCCCTGTTATTATCAAACGTAGGTCTTAAAGAGGTGGAATAAGAATCTGCATCTATCATTCACAAACTGAAGGTAGAACTGGAGATTTTTTTTTAACATGGAGGGAGGTATCATATTATTGTTTAAAATCAATTATCCTTAACTCCATATTCCTTTCCTGGTGTTTATTTTATCTGTCCTCTCCCAGAGGGGCAGAATTAAGGCCTCCATTTGGTTTTTATTAGCATAATCAGTTAATAGTTGTTCTATAATGCTTTACTTATTGTGTTAATTTTCTATAGTTATGTCCAGAGGCAGCTTCCTGGAAAACCACATCTAAAAAAGTAGAAGGAAGACCTATCTTACTTCTTTAATGGGCTCAGCTACAATTTAGAGTTTCAGCTCAGATTCTAGGAAGTTTTTTATTTACAAAGTCATTGAAAATGTATATAAACTGCAGCTGCTATTTTAAACATACCTGTGGTGAGCCTAAAAATTTTATTGTAGGCAGTTTCCAGATTATGAACAAGATGCATTTCTAATCGTATCTTTAAGTCAAATTGGTAGGTAAGTCAGAACAGGTGCATTTTATTTCACATTAGTATAAAGGAAACCCTAGTGGTGTAGCGGTTAAGCGCTATGGCTGCTGACCAAAAGGCTGGCAGTTCAAATCTACCAGATGCTACTTGGAAGCCCTGTGGGGCAGTTCTACTCTGCCACATAGGGTTGCTATGGCTGGAATTGACTTGATGGTAAGGGATTTGGTTGGTTTTGGTTTAGTACCAGAGAAGCCCTGGTGGTGCAGTGGTAAATACGCTTGGCTGCTAACTGAAAGGTCAGTAGTTCGAACTCACCAGCTGCTCTGCAGGAGAAAGATGGGGCAGTCTGCTTCCATGAAACCTTGGAAACTCTATGGGCAGTTCTACTCTGGCCTACAGGGTCCCTATAAGCCAGATTTGACTTAATGGCAGTGTTTTTGTTTGATTGTTTTAGTGCAAGGGGAGGCTCACAGCCTTTTCAGTGATTTAAGAACTGTATGTATAGCAAGTGACAGTGATGGTGATGAAGAATTTGTTGCAACAGGAGTTGGCTCATTCATTTTCAAGTGAGGGTGAATTTATACATTAGAGGGCAAGTATGAATTGTTCATAGATCAAATATTTGTAACCCAGTATGGTGAGGGGAAAAAATACTAACGCTGGTATCTCTGTCAACATCGGCTTATCACACTGGCTCTTTGGATATGTACTAAATATGTCAGAGGTGTGTTCACTGCTGTCAAGTTGATTCTGACTTATAACAGCCCTAGAGGACAGAGTAGAGCCACTCCATAGACTTTCGAAGAAGTGTCTGGTGGATTGAAACTGCCAAGCTTTTGGTTAGCATTCGTAGCACTTAACCACTGTGCCACTACTGTTTCCATCAGAGGAGTGGGTATGCAATTGTAAATGTTAGCATTTATGGCAATTATATTGCATAAGTGACTAAACTTTGGGCCCCAGCAACCACTGTACAATTGTTGTTGGGGACTTCTTATTTCCTACAGTTTAAAAAAATTTAAAAATTTGTGTTTTAGGTGAAGCTTTACAGTGCAAACTGGTTTTTCATTCAAAAATTATGCACAATTGTTTTATGACATTAGTTGCACTCCTCACAATATGTTAACACTTTCCCCATGGCCTTTCTACTCTGGGTTCCCTGTGTCCCTTCATTCAGTTTTCCTGTCCCTTCCTGCCTTCTGACCTTTGCTTTTGGGCATGTGTTGCCTGTTTGGTCTCTTATACCTAACTGAACTAAGAAGCATGTTCTTTACATGTGTTAATGTTTGTTTTATAGACTTGTCTGATCTTCAGCTGAAAGGTGGACTTCACAAGCGGTTCCAGTTCTGAGTTAGCAGGGTGTCCAGGGGCCATAGTCTCAGGGGTTCCTCTAGAATCTGTCAGAACAGCACAAGCACTGTCAGTTAATTTCACGAACTCATCTTAGAAAAAGTGCTACATACCTCATTGCTGAGTATCACTACAGTCCGCTTTGTAGTAGGCCCCTTCTGAAGCTGTGCACTGTTGCCTGCACCTAGTCCACTCTTCAAAGCAATTTTGGAACTCTTTTTCTGGAATGGCCATCAGAGCTGTTGTCATATTACACTTGATGTCCTGACTGTCATCAAAATTGCTTCCTTTCAATATTTTCTTTATCTTTGGGTAAAGGAGAAAGTATTGGCGGCCAGATCAGGTGAGCAGGGAGGGTGTTCCAATATAGTTATTTGTTTACTGACTAAAAGATCCCTTACAGGCAATTATGCAGTGAAGTTCACCAACTTTCCACCTTGCCACTGTGCACAATGGCCATTCTAGAAAGAGTTCTAAAATTGCTTTAAAGAGTAGGCTAGGCACTGGTGTTGGTGCATAGCTTTCTAAGGGGAGTACTTTGAAGGTGACTGTAATGATATTCACCATTGTGATATGTGGCACTTAGAACAATTAATTTCTTGGACTTAGTTGTTAGACCTCATATGTCATATTTTTCTTTTTTTTTAATTTTTGTATGTGAGTTTGAATTTTGTTCCACATTTTTCTCTTGCTTTGTCTACAACCCTGTGCTGTGATCCCTGTCTGAGCAAGTTGTTGGTGGAGCCTTCTAGTTCTTCTGGGCTCAGGCTGGTGGAGGCTGTGGTTCATGTGGTCTGCTACTCCTTGGGACTAATCTTTCCCTTATGTCTTTAGTTTTCTTCATTCACCTTTGTTCTGACAGTGATGGGACAAATTGATGTATGCCATTGGAGACTTTAATGGGAAAATCTTTTCTGTGGACTTTGGTATGCCGAAGACTAGCTTTTAAATTAGAATAGAACTTCATAGCAGAGCATAGAGTACAAACTAACTCACCTGGCAGGTGATAAAGGAGATGCTTGCCTAAAAAGATGTGTGATAGGTTGAGTTTCAGCGTTAAGCTGCATTTTGAACTGGATGAATGTGCCGAACTAAGAGGGAAGTGATGGCTCAGTGGTAGAATTCTTGCCTTCCGTGTGAGAGATCCAGTTCCATGATGCAGGGCCAAAGCGCCTGGTGCCCAGCCACTGCCCATCTGTCGGTGGAAGCTTGCTTGTTGCTGTCATGAAGAACAGGTTTCAAAGCAACTTCCACACTAAGATGGACTAGGAAGAATAACCTGGTGATGTACTTCTGAAAATCAGCTGATGAAAAACTCATGAAGCACAATGGTCCAATCAGGAATTGTTGCCAGAATTTCACTGCATTGTGTGTGGGTGCTGCTGTAAGTCTAGGGCTGAGCAGCTGACAATAACAACAATGCTAGCAAAAAAAAAAAAAAAAAAAGAAAAAGATTGACTCAGATATCAGCATATGGGATTCTAGACCCAGCTGTAACCTGATCCCTGGACCTCAGTTTCTGCTGTGAAATAGAATTGTGAGGTGAATACTACTCATTTCAGCATTCTGTGTGGTAGTTCTGTGTATGTGACTCAGTGAGGAAGAATCATTAGCAGATTATTGAGTCAGGATTAGAATGCTTCTTATTCATTGATAACTCCCTGGAGAATAGGCATGGTATTTGACACAAAACAGGGACTTGTCAATGCTTTTATTATACATTGACTTTAACTGTGAAATCTACATAAAATTCTAGCTGGAAGTCTGTTATTTCTGTGAGTGTGGGTGGAGTAGAAAGAGGTCTAAACTGCAAGTCGCAGGGGCTGGCTGTGTGACCCTAGGCAAGCCACTTAATCACTTTCAGTTTTTTCTCCTTCATATGTCAAATGAAGGGTTTGGCTGAGAATCACTGAAGTATCCTCTAGCTGAGGAAGTCAGTGATCCTGTAAGTATTTACCATCAGGTTAAGCAAATAAGAAGATTCTGGTGTTCTACAATATTCAGTGTCTGAAAGAGTTAGGGCATGTCATCTATGATTTAATGCTCACAGGGAAGATCTATAGTGATTAGTTGTTACAGCCGCTAATCAAGAGGTTGACAGTGCAGATCCACTAAGTGCTCCTTGAAAATTCTGTGGAGTAGTTCTACCCTCTCCAAAGTGTTGCTACGTGTTGATGGCAATGGGATTGGTTTTTCAGGGGGAAGGAGAGAAGTACAGAAACCTTGGTGGCATAGTGATTAGGAGCTATAGCTGCTAGCTGAAAGGTTCACAGTTCAAATCTACAGGTGCTCCTTGGAGACTCTATGGAGCAGTTCTGCTGTGTACTGTAGGGTTACTGTGAGAAAGAATCTGCTCAACAACAATAGATTTTTGGCTTTGGGAAAGAAGTACAAAAGTTTACTATGCGATGAACTTAAAAGGGGAGGAAGTAAAAATCTGCATATTAAGGACTGGAAGACAGGCCTGGCCATCTGCTTCTGAAAACTGTGTTGAAAATCCTATGGAACACACTTATACTCTGACACACAGAGCACTGCTGAGTTGAAATTGACTCAAAACAACTTGTTTTGATATGTTAATGAAGTGCCTGGGTAATGCCAATTGCTCATGCACTTAGCTATTAACTGAAAGCTTGGAGTTTCAGGTCCACCCAAGGTACCCTAGAAGAAAGACCTGGCAATCTATTTCTTAAAAATCAGATACTGACTACCCTACGAAGCACAGATCCGTGTGACACGTTGCTATGAGTAGGAATTGACTCATAGGCAATGATCTTTTTTAAAAATTAGTTTACTAAAGATGACTAGAAATTCAGTATGAAGAAGGAAATGAGATATCATGTAATTGCCTCTGAGTGAACTACAGAATGCATCAAGCACTGTTTTAAATCATTTCAACGCCTACTCCTTAGCATAGGGTGTCACCTGCTTCTGCTATCTTGCCCTGAGTGCTGACAGTTGAGACCTTTCCATTTGGACAGTGCCATCCAAAAGGGCAATGGGCTGATGACACAGCAAAATCAAAGCATATTTTAAAGGAAGAGAGAAGAAGCCCAGATACATATCACTGGAAATACTTTTGAGACATTTCAAGGAAGAGCTTGAGAGATAATTACAAAGTTTGAGACCAAAGCATCTTAACTTTGATCTGAGTTTCTTTTTCCTGTAAAGCAATCAGGTAAATAATTTTTCACGTGCCAAGCAGACAATTCTAATGATTGGACTCAACTGCTTTCCTTTGTTGTCTTGGGACTTTTATTCCTCCAAAAAAGTCTGACACAATTACTAATGTGATTTTCCAGAGAGATTACTGCAAGGGATCTTTTTGGTCAGTTTTATAAAACTACAGATGACTGAGATTAAGAATTAGATTTAAATCATGCAAAAGTCCAGTTAGTATCACAGCACAATGGAGAAATCACTAATGTTGATGACACGGAATAAAATGCTATCAGGATGTGACCGGAATTTTCCCTCCGAATTGTTGCTGAGAATTTAAATGAGAATATACCATATATGGAGGTCCTGGGTGGGCAGTGCAAACAGTTGACGTGTTCAGCTACTAACTTAAAGGTTGGAAGTTTGAGAACACCTAGGGTGCCTTGGAAGAAAGACCTGGTGATCTACTTTCAAAAAATTAGCCATTGAAAAACCTTATAGAGCACGGTTCTACTTTGACATACACGGTGCCATGATGAGTTGGAGTTAAAGCCACTGAAACTGATTAGACATCAATATAATATATTGGGATTTGATATTAGGTTGCATTTCTCTTTAATTTTTTTTAAACCTGTGATCTATCACAGGTCATATATATAATTGCTGGACTAGCAGCTCCTTGAAAGCAAATCGTGAGTATTCTTTTTGGTGTGTTCCCAATGTCTAGCACATAGATCTTAGCACAGAATAGATTCCTATTAAGTAGTGATGAAATTTCAGAGTAAAAAATGCTTTGTTAATATTTAAAAATTATTGTAGAGTATGATGCCAGTTGCGGCATATATCCTCACCAATAACTAGCTTGGTTGACCACTTGTGCACCCATTAGGAACTATTATAGAGATAGCCCACAGGTAGAATTTGGTCAGGAGATATGTTTTGTTCAGCCTACATGGTACTTTACTTTAAGAAATGCATATACATCTTTTAACTTTCAAAATGAAGGTATCCAAAAGAATTGAAAACAGAGACTCAAACTAGTACATGTACACCAATAGGCACTGTGACATTATTCACCAGAGACAAAATGTGGTGACAATCAAGTGTCTCTCAGCTGATGAATGGATAAGCAAAACATGGTACATGCATACAGTGGAACGTTAGCCATAAAGAAAGATGAAGTCTTGATATGTATTATGACATGGATGAACCTTGGAAATTTGCTGAGTAAAAGAAGCCAAACACAAAAGGACAGAAAATAATTTAGGTGAAATATCTAGAATAGGCAAATGCAGGGAAAAAGTAGATTAGTGGTTACAGAGGCAGGGGCTGGGGAGTTATTGTTGAAGGGGTACAAATTTCTGCTTAGTGTGATGAAAAGTTTGGATAACAGTGGTGCTTGTACAACTTTGTGAATATAACAAGGTATGTGGAATCATACACTTAAAATGGCTTAAATGGCAAATTTTCTGTTGTATGTACTTTTACCACACACACACAGAAAGCTAAGAAATGTCATTTTCACATAAACATACAGATTTCTGGATTTGTTTATTTTTTATTATGATTGAATGAAAATGTACATTCCCATATAAATTTGCATGCCCACCTGTCTGTAACTCCACTGCTCCCCCTGCTCAGTGACAACACACACTTCCTCTCTACTCCATACATGTCTTATCCTCCCAAGAATCTCCTATCCCCTCCTCTCCACCTGCTCCCCCGCCGCCAGTTAGAGGTCAGCAGGACAACATCCTATGGATGCGTAGAAGCACAAAGTGCACACATGATACGGTCACTCTGTGTCACCAAGTCCAATCCACTCCTATCTGAAGAGTTAAACTCCATTATGATTTATGGCCAGGGGCAGCGTCAGGGCCAGGGGCCATGCTCCCAGGGGAACTGTGAGCCCCCTGGACCATCAATTGTGGTCTTTTAGTGGAGATCTCAGTGTACCCCCCTTTTTATTCTTGTGTTGCCAGTGAGACTCAACTTTGTGAGCTCCATCACAGCTATCTCTGGTGGTGGCCAGGTACCATCCAGTTCTTCCAGTCACAAGTTGAGCTAGTCACCCACTCACGTGGGTCTCTCTGTCTTCTGGGTTCTCTTTCCCCCATGTCATTTTGGTCCTTGGTGATCATCTGTTCCTGCTGAGTTGGGACCATTTCCTGTGCCCTCGGATGGCAGCTTGTCAGCTTTTAAGACCCCAGATGCCACTCATCAATGTGGAGTGTAGAAGACTCTCTTAGCAAAATGCTAGTTGTGCCAGTGTGGCCTTGATTTCCCCTGAGGACATGGTCCCCAGCCCCTGGCCCCTGCTACTCTGTCCTTGCAATATTGGGTTAAGATGGGAGGAGTAATCATGTTATGTTGAAGTCCAGTTAATATTGATCTTCTTTGTAATGTGTGATGTCACAGATTTACCCAACCAAATTTGTGTAAACTATTTGACCAACTCGACGGCACTTGGCTGGCATCTGATCTAAGCCCTTCCCCTCTACCCTCCCTCCCTTTCCACACTTGTAGCCATCAAAGAGGCTTTTCTTCTATACATGAGCCTATTTTTAAATTCTTGTCATAGAGGTCTCATGCAATATTTGTCCTTTTATCGCTGACTACTTTCATTCAGCACAATGTCTTCCAGCTGAAACCGGTTATGAGATGTTTCCTAAAATCATCGTTGTTCTTTATCATTGCATAGTGTTCCATTAGTATACATACCATAGTTTAGCTATCCATCCCTCTGTTGTTGGGAATGGATTCTTTTTGAAAAAAATCAGATATGACATCGCCTTAGTGCATAGCCCTACATGGTGATATTTATCTGGGGCCCAGGACCAGTGTCCTCATTGAACAGGGTTTCTTTACCATTATTGCCATTCCCGTATGGGTACAGGCAGAATTCTTTTTCATTGACCAGCATGGTTTACACAACAAAAACAAAACAAAACAAAACAACAAAACATTAATCAGTTGCTCCTGAGATGATTCTGACTTCTGTCGATCCCACATATGTCATAGTTAAGCTCGATAGAGTTTTAAGTGGCTGACTTTTTTGGAAGTAGGTCACCAAGTCTTTCTTCCAAGGTGCCACCAAGTGGACTCCAACTTCCAACCTTTCAGGTGGCAGCTGAGTGCATTAACCATTTGTACCACTCAGAGACTCCTGGTCCACTGTGAGGGGTTGGGTCAGAAGTTCTAAGTGATTGAGCTCAATATTTTGAAGAAGTGATTGGGAGGAGACGGGCTCATGTGGAAAGAATAGAAATTTGCACCATTCAAATAAATTTGTTTTTTCTTTTGTATCTTGAAACATGAAAACTTGTACTCAGTAATTTTTTTTTTTAATTTCTTCTTTCTTTTTTTCTTTTATTCCTGTTTAATGGTAATCCCCATTTGTAGCCATGGAGTGGTGAAACTAACATTGTTGTGTTGCTGTGATAGAGCATGCTGTCAAAACCTGTATAGAAAGTCTTGTGGCGGTGTATATCAAGAACCATATAAATATTTATAATCCTCGGGATTAGGAGAGACTATTTAGTATGCAATTTCTACCACTATTGCATTTGACTTAGTTAAAATTTTAAGTGTGAGTTTAATTGCTGCCCCCAGTCCCACAGAAAGAGAAAAGAGAACAGGTCCCAGGCTGGGAGTTGAGTCTATGGTTTGCACACTCCTTCTTTTTTGTGTGGCTTCAGCGGGAATCAGAGTAAGATCTGAGCACTAAATAACCCTAATGATATAAGGTAGGAGCTCATTGGGGAGTTGTTTAAGAGTTTGTCAGAGCATATTAAAATATAATACATTCATATAGTCAAAAAGCATACATTAGTCCATCTGCCTATACATTCCCTTCCGATATTAAATTTGTCTAGGGACTTTTTAAGATTACATCACCTACTCAATGCCCCTTTCCTTAGAGCAGAGAAATGTGGACAGAATGGAGAGCAAATCAGAATAATGCACAATGGTGAAAGTTATAATTGAAATCATTATTGCTTAAGACACCATTGCTTTAATCAGCTCTGTCATAAATCAATGAGTTTCATGAGTGAAGGTTTAAAATGAAGTGCTGTTAAACAAATTGGGCCTCTTAAAAGGCATGATGCAATCGGGAAGAACCTGAAAATGGATAAAAAAGTGCTTTCTAAAGGATGCACTGGCTCTAGCATTTTATCTTCCACTTAATGTAAAAATATATATGTATGTATATATATATATTACCTAGTCTTTTCTTAGAAATTACATATTGGAGGTCTATAATGGCCAAGCCTTTAACCCATTAAAAAAATTTACTCCCAGGAACAGTTAATATTTGATGTTTAATTGCCTTTTCTTGTTGGAGAGGAAAATCTGTTTCTTCCCTTCCTTTTTAGATTGACTTTTCAAAAGCCACCTTGTGAGCTATAAAGCCAGAGAGGAGTTAATTGATTTTCAAAAACTCAAGTATACACATGTACTCGTGTGTGTGTATATGTGTGTGTGCATAAATCTCTCACGTGCCAGGTTCTGATATCTCTCACACAATAACTTTGCAAGATGAGTGTTATTATCTCCACTGAGCAAATTGGGCGTATGAGGCCCTGAAAGGTTAAGCACTTCAACAGAATCACACAAGTAGTAAACAACGGGAGCTGTCTTTATTTCTTCCACTGTGTTGTTTACCTCTAGGTGTTCTTGTTGTCCAAGTGGAGATGTAGATGAAGTCAGGACAAAGCATCGTCTTTGAAACCACCAAACCTTTGTCCTGCTTAACAAACACCAGATTCTGGTACTTAGCATATCACACCGTCCATAAGCAGGAAAGAGTCCAACTAAGTGATGAATACTCCATTGCAACTAAGCCACAAGAAGCAACTGAACAAGCTTATAAGTGGTGTCAACTAAGAAGAAATTTCTCATAAGAGTTTTGCATGTATGAACAGGGAGTTCAGAAATCTTCTCATGAGAATATTTCCCATATGGATTCTAAAAGAATTTTGGGATCTCCTCAGGGCTTGCTTCCAGAGAAAGAATGGATCAGCAGAGCCTTAGTGTGGTAAGGGTGAGAAAAAGCTTTTCCATTTGGTAGTCTGGAGTTAGAAAATTCCATTTTGATATTGTTAACCTCTCATCTTTCACGTGTAGTACATTTATCATCAAAGCTGAAATGTTCTCTTTCTTCTCTTCCCACAAAATCAGGTATTATTTAGATCCCTTGAAAAGCTGCACAAACCAACTGTTCTTCCTCAGATTATCCCTTTCAGAGCTCAGGTGGTATGCCTCATTGGGTTACGGCTTCCATGCTTTGTGGTTAGATGTGGGCTATGCCACACTACAGTATTCCACCCTGCAAGAAAATATTTATATATTGAACTTACGCCCCTAGCAGTTTCCGTTTCCTCTGGGAATGGTCCTATGTGCACCATCTTCATGCTTCCCATGGGCAGTTGAATTGGACATCTGGCGGAAAAAGAGGAAACTGCTTGTTCCACTTTGTGACTTCACTCAGCTGGAAAACTGTAAGGGATTAGATGAGAAGTTTTAAGTGGTTGAGTTCAAAATTTTGAAGAAGTGATTGGAAGGAGACTGGCCCATGTTGAAAGAATAGAAATTTGCACCATTCAGAGAAATTTGTTTTCTCTTCTATATCTTGAAATATGAAAACTTACTTGTACACAGTTTTTTTTTTTTAATTTCTTCTTTCTTTTTTTCTCCTTTTATTTCTGTTCAATAGTAATCCCCATTTTTAGACATGGACTGGTGAAACTAACATTCTTGTGTTGCTGTGATAGAGCATGCTGTCAAAACCTGTATAGAAAGTCTTATGGCAGTGTATATCAAGAACCACATGAATATTTACAATCCTTACCAAATAATTTCACTTTTGATCATTCACTACAAAGGTAATGCTCAGATTGTTCATCAAAATATCATTTACTATAGTTAAAAACTAAATCCTTAATAACAGGAGAAATTAATCTATGAAACAACCATGTAATGTCATGGATAGCTATGAGGACTATATAGCAATATGGGAATATAGTATGTAATACTAGCAACTACATGAATGAAGACAAAATATGCCTAATGATAATAATAGGTAAGATTTATTGTCTACCCAGTATATGATGATCACTGGGCCAGGTGCTTTAATTGCATTCTCATTTAATCTGCACATTAACTTTGTGAGGTAGGTATTATTATATCTCCACTTTACAGGTGAGAAAAGAGATGGAGGTATAATAGTATCTTTAAGTAATTTATCTGAAGACTTGATCCCCATCTTGATTGACTCCTGACATGTGATTCCTTATAATATATAGTCAATTTCAAAAAGCAAACACTAACAAAAATACAAGAAGCTCTACTCTTACACTAATCCATGAAAAAAATAAAACCAGTTAGACCAAGAGAGAGCAGCAAAACTCGAAAAGGCTTATCTGTAAGCAGTTAATAAAATGATGGGTAGCTCTCCCAAGTGACAAATATTTTAAGCCCTTTTCTCTGGGTGAGAATTCAATGCTGTATGAGTATATAAGAGAGAATCTAATTTTCTGCAAACTTAAGGAAAGTTGAAAGGAGAAAGTCTTACAGGAAGGTGGAAAAGACATTTCCCAGATTCACTGGAGACTGTTCTTATACATCGAGGCCTGTGCCATAAGATTCTTATGTATGTGGGAATATATTTGAAAATATTAGCAGACTCTATAGTCTCTCTCTCTAGAAAAACCCACTCTGCAAAAACAACTCAGTGTTTTCACAGACCCTTTAGAAGCTCTGTGAAGATCTGTAGACTAAGAATGTAGAATGGAGGGGCAGAGCCAAGACGGCAAACTAGACACAAGTCTTCTTAATTTCCTCTGAAAACAAAGGTGTGGACTGATAATTGAACAGAACATTATGGACATCCAATGAGCCCTAGGACTCAGTATAGCGTAGTCAGATTAGACCACATACCACTAAATGGGAAACTTCCTCTCTCTTGCTGAGGCCCACTCCTGCTGACTTGCCACTTGAGCAGACTGTGGTATTTGCTGGCTGGTAGGCAGGGGATGGGCATGCTGGCAGATACGCTGAGCTGCAGTGCTAAAGTGAACACTGTGTGGCACAGTGGAGAGACAGTGTGTGGGATAGCCATGTTTTGAGAGCCCAGCCCTGGACCGAGGGCACCATAGACCCTGCATCCTCTCTTTTCTGCGCTCTGCCATAGATTCTGCTATTTTGTGGTGGGAGAGGCAGCTTGACCGGGGTGGCATCTTGGTCTGCTGGGAGGTGGAATTACCCAACTGGAGGCTTCAGCAGGGGCTAATTCCCAGGCTGGGAGGCAGTGCTGGTCCCAGGAGTGATTTTCCATTAGAAAGGCTGTGTTTAGCAGTGTTAATTAACAGTAAGGCCTGCCTGGGGTTGACAGCAGATCCATAGTCCCTCCCTACTTTGAATGTTGTCATAGCATCTGAGGACAGCTGATGAGATGCTTCCTTTGTCCACTGGAAGATGGAGCCTGCCACACTTGACAGCATGACTGATTTTGGAAGCTCTCAGATAGCTTTTAGCTTTTCAAAAATGAGACTGCCTGGAGAAATATCTGCTGAGCAGCCCAACAGCATCTCTTCCAGCCTTTACTGATCCACATCATCACTGGCCCCCCAGTGACTCTATAAGTAGGTCATTGTCTTTGCCAGTCAGGAGATGGAGCCTGCCACCCCAGACAGTCCACTGGGGCCAGTCACTAGAGTACAGAGGTGGCTGTTGACCAATTCTCTTATCAGAACTGTGTCTCAGCTCCTGTTGACATAACACCAAGAAATTAAACAGCCTTCAGATGGTCCAAAAGCAACAGACCATCGCTAATCATTTAAAGAAACAGTCCACCCTGGCTCTAGAAGACTCTCAAAATTAAGAATCAAAAAAATTCCCAGATGAAGAAGCCTTTCCGGAACTATTGGAAGTCAAGTACAAAAGAATGATATATAACAGCACTCCTAGAGATTAAATAAAATGCAGCAGAGGAAAATGAAAAATTAAGCAAGCTATTTGTACTGACGGAACATCAATATTCTGAAATTCAGCAGATCAATAACAAAGTTACAGAATTAGACCCTCTAATGCAAAGCCAAAAGAGCAGAATTGAGGAGATGAAAGTCAGACTTGGTGACTTTGAAGATAGAGCAACTGACACCAGCATTTATGAGCAGAAATCAGATAAGAGAAATAAGAAAAATGAAGGAACATAAGGGACTCTATTAAGAGGAATAATCTACGATAATTGGAGTTTCTGAATATGGAGGGATAGCTGAAAACACAGGAAGTATTGCTGTTGAATTGCAGAAATCTTCCCTGAAATCATGAAAGAAGAGAATGTGGATATCTAAGACCTGTATGCCACAAAAGCCAGACCCCAAAAGAAAGACACCAAGACATATTATAATCAAGCTTAATAAAATGAAATATAAGCAGAAACTCTTAAAGACAGTGAGACTCAAAGGAAAGCTAACATTCAGAGAGAAGCCCTGTAGGCTTTCATCTGACTTCTTGGCAAAAACAATGTCAGTAAGGAGGCAGTGGGATGACACATTCAAAGCCTTGAAAGAGAAAAGCTTCCAACCAAGCATTATATATCCTGCAAAACTATCTTTCAAATAGGAAGATGAAATTAAGACATTCACAGATAAACAGAAGATTAGAGACTTTGTAAAAATGAAACCCAAACCACAAGAAATATTGAAAGAAGCTCTTTGCTTAGAAAAACAAAACCATTAAGTGTATATTTAAGGAGGCAATGCAGGACAGAGCATCCAGAAATCTACTCAGTTAAGGAAGTCACAAAACTCAATCAAAGCTACAATATTAAAGAACGGAACCAGTGATTATATCATGGAAACTATGACACCATCACACCAAAAAGAGGGATATACTACAGTAGTTATAGTCCTTTCTGATGGAGAGGAAGTTAATAGGACATGTAGAAGTTAAAATTGGGTTTAAACTTAGAATAGAAAGGGAGACCATAGGGGTAGCTTCAAAACAGAATAACAATGCAACATATCAAAACAAGAAATGTAATACAGGAGTCTCAACAAACACAAAACCAACACTGAAAAAGATGAAAAGTCAACCCATAAAGAAAAATGACCCAGAACAGAATATTAAGAGCAACAGAGAAAACACCAACACAAAAAATAAATATATCAAAATGACAGCACTAAACACATACTTATCAGTAATTACACTGAATGTAAACACACTGAATGTTCCAATAAAGAAACAAGAAGTGACATCTTGGATCAAAAGACATAACTTGTCTATCTGTTGCTTACAAGAAACACACCTTACCCTTAAAGACATGAACAAACTGAACATTAATAATATATACAAAACTAACAATATACAAAGAAGAGTAGGTGTGGCATTACTAACCTCAGATAAAATAGACTTTGTTGTAAAATCCACCGTCATGGACAAGGATGGTCACTATTTTCTGCTGAAAGACTCATTACACAAGCAGGACTTAACATCATTAAATATTTATGAACCCCAAACTACAGCATCTAAATACATAGAATAAACACTGACTATATTGAGAAATGAGATAGATCATGCCACAATAATAGTTGGAGAATCCAACACTACAGTTTCAGTAATCACATACCCTCCAGAAAAAAGCTCAGTAAAGACACAGAAGACCTTACTGCAACAATTAACTGAGTAGACCTCACTGACATATGCAGAACTTTTTATCCATCAACAGACAAGTATATCTTCTTCTCCAATGCATATGGAACATTTTCCAGAATAGACCATGTGTTAGGACATAAAGCAAATCTCAACAAAATCTAAACCACTGAATTATTGCAAAGCAGGTTCTTGGACCATAAAGCCATAAAATAGCAGAAAAAAATAGACAGAAATTGGGACTCATGGAAACTGAACATTTGTTCAAAAAGCCATGGGTTATAGAAGAAATCAAGGATGAAATAAAGAAATTTATGGATTCAAATGAGAATGAAAACACATCCTACCAGAAACTATGGAGTATAGTCAAAGCAGTGCTCAGAGGTCAGTTTATCTCTATAAGTGCATACATCTGGAAGGACAAAAGGACCCAAACCAAAGAATTAACACTACAGCTTGAACAAGTAGAAAGAAAGCAGCAGAGGAACTCCTCAGGCACCAGAAGAAAACAGATCATAAAGATTAGAGCAGAACTAATTCAATTAAAGAATAGAAGAAAAATTGAAAAAATTGACATAACCAAAAGGTATATATATTTTTAAAAGATCACCAAAATTGACAAACCACTGGCTAAACTTATACAAGGAAAACAGGAGAGGAAACAAATAACCTGAATAAGAAATGAGATGGGAGATGTCACAACAGACCTAGCTGAAATCAAAAGTATCATGACTGAATGTTACAGAATACTGTACTCTAACAGATTTAAAAACCTAGAGAAAATGGACAAATTCCTAGATTCACATTACCTACCAAAATTATCACAAGGAGAAGTAGAACAATTTAATAAATGTATCACAAAGGAAGAGATTGAAAAAGTAATCCCCAAACTACCAACCAATAAAAGTCCTGGCCCACATGGCTTCACTGCATAATTCTACCGAGTTTTTAGAGAAGAGTTAACTCCAATGCTGCTGAGACTATTTCACAGCATAGAAAGGCAGGGAATATCCCCAGTTTGTTCTATGAAGCCAGCATAACCCTGATACCAAAGCCAGGAAAAGATCCCACAAAAAAGGAAAATTACAGACTAATATCACTCATAAACCTAGATACAAAAATCTTCAACAAAATCCTTGCCAATAGAATTCAACAACGCATCAAAAAAATAATTCATCATGACCAATTTGGATTCATACCAGCGATGCAAGCCTTGTTCAACATCAGAAAAACAATTAATGTGATCAACCACATGAATAATACAAAAAATAAGAATCATCTGATTCTTATCCTCAGTACAGTAACGGGCATCTACACAAAGCCAACTGCCTGCATTATCCTGAATGAAGAGATGCTGAAAGAATTCCCCTTGAGGATCCGTACTAGACAAGGATGACCACTGTCACCACTTCTATTCAAAATAATACTAGAAATTATGGCCAGAGCAATTAGACAAAACAAAGAAATAAAGGGCATCCACTTTGACAAAGAAGTAAAAATCTCCCTGTTTGCAGATGTTATAATAGTATACACAGAGAATTCTAAAGAATCCATAAGTAAACTACTTGAGCTAACAGAAGAGTTCAGCAAAATATCAAGATATAAGATAAACATAAGTAAATGAGCAGAATTCCTTTATACCAACAAAGAAATCATTAAAGAAGAAGTCACCAAGTCAATACCATTTACTATAGGCTCCCAAGAAAATAAAATACCTAGGAATAAATCTAAATGTAGAAATAAGAGACCTGTATAAAGAGAACTACAAAACCGTACTGCAAGAAACTAAGGGAGACTTAGAAAAATGGAAAACCTATCCTGCTCTTGGATAGGAAGACTTAACAATTGTGAAAATGTCTATTTTACCCAAAGTGATACACATATACAATGCAATTCCAATACAACTTCCAGTGACATTTTTTAATGAGATGAAGAAAAAAATCATCAACTTGGTTTGGAAACAGAAGTAACCCTGTATAAACAAAGCACTATTGAAGAAGAGGAGCGCCATGGGAGGCCTCACACTACCTGACCTTAGAACCTATTACACTGCCACAGTAGTCAAAACAGCTTAGTACCGGTACAAAAAGAGATATATAGAGAGAGAGACCAATGGAACAGAGTTGAGATCCCAGAGATGCCACTGTCCTCCTGTGAACAGTTGATAATTGATAAAGCCCCTAAGATTTTAAACTGGGCTAAAAACAGTCTCTTTAACAAATGTTGGCAAAATTGGATAGCCATCTGCAAAAAATTGAAAGAAGACCCATTATCTCACTTTACACGAAAACTAACTCAAATTGGATAAAAGACCTAAAGAAGCCAAGCCAAGTGCCGTTGAGTCGGATCTGACTCATGGCGACCTAAATATGTAAGCTAAAATGAAAAAGATCATGCAAGGAAAAATAGAATCAACAATGGCAGTTTTAATACACAAGTGAGACAGACTTCAAAATCTGACAAAGCATGATCAGCAGAAGAGAAAATAAATAATGGGAACTACTAAGAATCAAACACTTTGGCTTGCCCAAAGACCTTATCAAGAAAATTAGAAGATCACCTGCAGAATGGGAAATCATATTTGGCAACTACATGTCAGACCAACATCTGATCTCCATAATCTACAAGCTACTGCAAAATATCAACAAGAAAAAGGTAGAAACCCAATTAAGTGATGGACAAAGGAGATGGACAGACAGTTCACTAAAGATGACATCCAGGCAGCCAAAAGACGTGTGAGGAAATGCTCCTGATCATTAGCTATTAGAGAAATCCAAAACCACAGTGTGATACTATCTCACCCCAAAAGGTTGGCCATGATCCAAGAAACATGAAACAACAAATGCTGGAGAGGCTGTGGAGAGACTGAAACTCTTCTACACTGCTGGTGAGATTGCAAAATGGTGCAACTTCTTTGGAAAGCAATCTTAAAAAGTTCCTTAAAAAGTTGGAAATAGATATACCATTTGATCCAGTAATCCCACTACTTGGAATATATCCTATAGAATTAAGAGCAGTCACACAAACAGATACCTGCACGTGAATGTTTATTGCAGCATACTCTGCAATAGCTAAAAGATGGAGTCAACTCAAATGCCCTATAACAGATGAGTGGATGAACTATGGTACATATACACAGTGGAACACTATGCAGTGATAAAGAACAAAGATGATTTTAAGAAGCGTCTCCTAACCTGGTTTCAACTGGAAGACATTGTGTTGAGTGAAATCAGTCAGCTGCACAAAGACAAATATTGTATGACATCCCTAGTATAAGGACTTAAAAACAGTCTCATGTACAGAAGAAAAGACTCTTTGATGGCTGCTGGGGTGGGGGTAGGGAGAGGGCTGATCATAGGTTAGATAGTTGATAAAATTTGGTTGGGTGAAAGCAGTCACAGCACACAGTAGAAACAAGATCAACTTAACTGGACTTCAACATAAACTGAAAACTCTTCTTATCTTAACCCAATATTTCAAGGACAGAGTAGCAGGGACAAGAGTCTGGGGGTCATGTTCTCAGGGGACATGGAGACCAATTGGCATAACTAGCCCATTGCTAAGAGAGCCTTCTACACCCCATATTGGTGGGTGGTGTCAGGGGTTTTAGAAGTTAGCAGGCTGCCATCTGAGGTACACCAAATGGTCCCAACTCAGCTGGGATAGATTAACACCAAGAACAATAAAGACATGAGGGGAAAAGAACCCAGAAGACAGAAGGACCCATGTGAATGGGTGACTGCATCAACAGAGGACCAGAAGAACTAGATGGTGCCCGGCCACCACCAAAGGCAGCCGTGATGGGACACACAATTGTCAAGTCCCAGTGGCAACATGAAAAAAGAGAGTGGCACCTCAAGAACACCACTAAAAGACTGTAACTGATGATCCAAAGGCCGGGGTGTGCCTCTGGGAGCATGGTGCCTAGACCTGCTGCTGTCCCTGACCAGAAAACTGTTGAGGTCAACTCTTTGAACAGGAATGGATTGGACTGGGGGATACAATGTAACCATGTGGCGCATGCACTTTATAGTTCTATGAGTCTATAGGATGCTGTCCTACCTGCCTCATCCTAGAACGGAGAGGAGGCAGTGGAGAGCAGGGGACAGGAAGTTGTTAAGAGGTTATGAGACTTATATAATAGCAAGGAGGATCGTGCTGTCACCAGGCAAGGACAGCAGAAGTTGTTGTAGATAGGCAGGCATGCAAATTTAATTTGGATTGTGTACTTTCACTCAATCACAATAAAAAATTTTTAGAATGTCTATTTACTTCAAAATTTTTTCAATTGTGAGTAAGTGAAAATTTACAGTCCAAGTTAATTTGCCATATAAAACACTGAGCACCCGCCTCTATGCAGCTCTATCTACTCTCCCCACCCTGTGACAGCACACTCTTCTTTTCCACTCCTTATTTCCAGTATCCATTCAACTAACACTTATTCTCTCCTCTCCACCCTATCCTTTGTCCTCTAAGAAGAAACCAATAGGACAGCCTCATGTACACATATTAAACTATAAAGTACACATGCCACATGCATCACTCTGTGTCCCCAAGTCCAGTCCATAGAATTTCTATTTATGTTTAGTCCAGGACATTTGAAATCTTTTTAAAGTCCTTGCTGATTTGAGAATTTAACTGAAAAATTTCTTTTCTGTTTTGGTTTCCAGAATGTTCCTTGCACCACAGTTTGAGATGCACCCTTTTGCTAATTGCTAAAGCACTAATACAGTTTCTTCAGAGTGCTGTCTACATCTAGATGACTAAAGTTTGTAAAGTCAGTAAAGATAGTGAACAATTTAGTTTCAGTATTTTCTTTAACATTGTAGCGTTTTATCATGGGCACTTGTAGTCAGGTGTCATAGCTAACAGCTGCCTTCTGGATTTCCTGTGTTAGGGTAAAAAAATAAAAACGTATACTATACATCACCAGGAATAAAAAGGTGGTGCCCGACACTACAACTGACTCTGTAACAAGGAGAAAAGCTTCGTAATGTGAGTACAAGACATAATGAGGGCTTTTCTTACCACATCTGCAGAAGTACAGTTTCATTAAGCATATATGTGTTAGTGAATGTGCGTAATGTGCAATAAGGGGTAGATGGGAAGAATGAGTGGGTGTTGCCTTTGTAGGAGATTTGCCAATGACTCCAAAACTCTGGGAGTTTGGAAGTACTCGGGCAGCCTCCTGGCACTGCTGAGCTTCTTCTAAGAGTAAAGCTAGGGCGTGATTTCACTCTGTGAAACATTTTCATAATCAGGAAGAAGCAAGTTATTTTTGCCATTTCTGTTTTTGGAATGTGAAACATTTTTTCAGGTGCACATCTCAAACCATTTTATATGCACTCTCCCCCCTCCTTTTCAGGATTGTGCAGCAAGAAGACAGAGAAGCCACATTAAAAGGTCACTGGTCCATCTACTCCAGGAAGTTCAGCAATGGTTTCTGCCTATGTTACAGAAGACGGTAAAAATACGCGCCATCACGTGTCTGGTCAATTATGCAACACTGTATCATTGGGGGAAATTCCTTCCTCACCCCAGCTGGTGAACAGCTATGCCCTGGAGCCTGGGGACGGACATGCCTTGTAACTTTTTAACCTAGTTAGTGTAACTGCCAATATTATTCCTATTCATATAAATGTCTAATCCTTTCTTGAATCTTGCTAGACTATTTGCCTCAATAATATCCTACGGCAATGAATTCCACAGGTAGGTTACACGGTGCTTTAAAAAGTATTTGCTTTTATTCATTTTAAATTTGTTGCCTTTTAACGTCACAAGCTGGCCCTTGTTCTTGTGCTAAGTGACACAGGATACAAGCATTTTCAAACTGAGCTTTCAGATGCTTTCTTTGCCATTGTTGATAGATAGCCCATCTCTTTCCTATATTTACTGTTTGGTATACATTATTGTGATTAAACCAGATTAGTTATAAAACACTCTCATACTACTTTGGACACACAGCAGGCACTGGGGAAAAAAAATTTTCCTTAATTATCAATGTGATTCAGTCAACAAATACTTACTGAGCACCTGCTATGGACAGGAACTGTCCTAGGTATTGTTGGAAAGAAAGCCTTGAATAAGGTAAGGGTCTTCATCTGAATGACCTGATTTTCTTTAGAGAGAAGACAAGCTGTAAACAAGTGAACAAACATATCAACTACATGGTTTCAGACAGTATTAACCTTTGTTGGAAAATTGGAAAAGTATGACTGGGAAAGAGCGGCTAGCAGCCGCTTTAGGTTGTATGAACAAGGAGCGGTTTTCTGAAAAGGGAAGGTTGGAACTGACTGTTATGGAGTCATGTATGTGCAATCTTTAAGGACGTGAATCCCAGCAACTGGAATAGTGTCTGGCACCAGTCAAGGATCAGGAGTCACTGGATAGTGGAAGGGGTTAAACACTTGACTACTAGCTGAAAGGTTGGTGGATGGAACAGACTCAGAGACCTCTTGAAAGACAGGCATAGATGGCAATCTGCTTCTGAAAAGTCCCAGTCTTGAAAACCCTGTGGAACAGTTTGACCGTGGTCTCCACATAGTGGAATTGAGTCAATGGCAATTATTAAATCCAGTCAAGGCTCAATCACTATTGACTGAATGGAAAAATGAATCTAAGTTCAGTATGGAAAACTTAGTTGCGGAATTCATCTAGTTAGTTATTCATAGAACAAAAACTAACATTTCTTGAATGCCCCTGTTATGCAACTCTGTTAATGCAGGAAAACAAGGGATTCAATAAGCTAGACTGGGATTTCAAGACCTGTTTCTGTTTCGAACTAACTACCTGTATAACCATGATCAGGTGACCTAATGTCCCTGATCGCAAGTTTTCACGGGGTTTGGAAGGTCGGAGGTGAAGTCATGACAAAGTGTTTTCTAAACTGGCCAGTGGTGTTTCTGAGAATAGTTCTCAGCACTTTGCACTCTCTTTTTTATCTTTCATTCTTTCTCTTCTCCCTTTCTTGTTTTCTGTCTTCCCTATCTGACTCCTGCTTCTGCTGAAAGCTCACTGGTGGCATCCGTGGCTGTTAGCTTATTGTGTGACTGGCAGGCTCCAAAGGCAGGTGAAGTCTTACCTTGCTGACATCCCAGTCTATCTCTTAAGGCCTTTAAAAATCAAATGAAATGGAGCTGTCACTTGTTGCTAACAGAGGGCTGGATGTATATTTCAAATAGCAGTTGTTTGCTTTTATTCTCTTTATTGCTTACTCTGCTGGGCTCAGGTTAACTGAACTTCTAGATATACAGTCAGAGTCCTTACCTGAATTATTGAGGGAATCTTCTACCAGAAACTGAGACTTTGGTTGCACTGGTCTTATTACCTGCCTTTAGCTTTCCTCTGTGTTTCAGCACGATAGGCAGATGCCATTTCCTTTCTTGTTCTTTTTAATTGCCCCTGAATGTATTTATTTTTTGTTCCTGTTTAGGCAGTTTGAAGTAGAGGCATGCACAGCTTTGCATAGTAATGAATTTTAAAGGCATTTCAAGGAATAAATTATTAGAATTGTTTACATGCATGGTTCAAATTTACTGGCAAATTGTTCAGGCCTAGGTTTTATGATAGAGCTGCCGGCCAGGCTCCCTCTGGTTAAAAGTTTGCAACAGGAGAAGTTTCCCTTTGGTATGGCTTGCCAGTATTTGCTTTGTTCCCTCCCTTTCAACACCTCTGTCCTTGCCTGCCTTCATACAACACTTAGAGCTGCTAGGTGTTTTACACCTTCCTGTGAAGACATTTCCTGGGTCCTCCCTCAGAACAGCTCCCAGCCAAGGTGAGGCATGCAAAGAAATGAAATCTTCAATGGTGTAATTTTAGATACTGTGGCCACTGGGAAGGACAGCTATTTTTGGCTGTGAACTTTCTCCTTGACCTGAGATGGTACTGTTTGCCTGCTGCTGGCCTGCTGGCAATGGGTTTCCCATTCCTGGAGGTTGCCTCTTCATTTCTCTGTCAAGGCCTTCCCTGCCTACATAGAATTCTGTGCATTGGTTCAAGGGCACAGACTTGCCAAGCTGCACCCACCTGGGGCAACTTGTCGCAGACTGACATTTTGAGGTGGTGGGATAGGCTACTGTTGAGGGTGGCGCAGAGGGGATGGATTCCTTTCCACGTAGAGGTTGGAAAGGTCCTACGTTTCATCTCTCCTAGCCTCCACCCTTTATCAGCTGCTCTTAGCCAGCAAGGTTTCTGTGAGTCACTGCCTCTCTAAGTAAGACCAACCACGCAGTCTCCAAGCCCCAGACCCCGCCTACACTGCCTCATTTGAAGCTGCACCTCGGGGTATCTTCACGGTCATCCTGACCACCCTGCTTTCTGTTTTCCTACTCAAGCTCGTGATGCAGCTGCTGTCTGCAGAACCCCTGCTCTGCCTGGGAAGTGAGTCGGAACTCCTACAGCAGGAGAGTGGAAAAGTTACAGGAAGATCTGAAGGTGGCCAAGAATAACAGTGCTTTCCAGATGAGGGTAATATTATAGCCAAAATCATCACTGGGGTAAGGGTATCTTGTTCTTAGTTTTACAACTTTAAAAGTATACAGATGACTCAAAGATCATTCAGGAAGGAGGAACTAAGTTAGTAATAAAAAGGAAAATGTTAACAGTAACAAAAAGAAATTGAAGCTCTTTATGTCAAAAGAAAGGGTGATGTTGATACCTCAGTGGTAGAATTTTTGTCTTCCATCCGGGAGCTTTGGGTTAGATATCTGGACGATGTATAGCCACTCACCTGTCTTATCAGTAAAGGCTTGCATGTTGCTGTGATGCTGAAGAGATTTCAGCAGAGCTTCTAGACTAAGATGGACTTGGAAGAAGGACCTAGTGATATACTTCTGAAAATCAGCCAATGAAAATCCTTTTGATCACAGTGATGAGATCTACAACCGGTCACGCGGATGGCTCAGGACTAGGGAGCATTTGATTCTCTTGTATATAGGGGCACCGTGAGTCAGATTCCATTTGGGCAGCAGCTATCAACAGTAGCATGCTGAGAGACAGAGAGAGAGAAAGAGACAGAGAGAGAGAGAGACAGAGAGAGAGAGAGAGAGAGAGAGAGAGAGAGAGACTGAGAAGAGATCTTTTAAAGGGATAGGGAGAGCTCTAGGTCTAACTCTCTGAATGTTAACTTTCTCTCTACAACTTCCCTGGCCATAAAAACAAGCAAACAAATAAATGAAGAAAAGGAAATCAGTTGTCACTGAATTAACTGACTCTGGCTTGTAGTGACCACATGTACGTTAGAGTAGAAAGAGAATTCTGAATTTGCAAAAGAAAGGTTAGGAAGTAAGGAAAGACTGACCATGTAACAGAAGATAATGAGAGGTCAGAAAAATGAGACAAAAAGTCGTGAGACCGTACTGTCTTCCTCCATCTGCTGTTAAGTTAAATTTAAATAACTATTCATTGAAAACCAACTATGTCTGCTCTAGTAATCTATTTCTGCCTGAGAGACCATCTTACAATTTTGTGGCTTAAGGTCACAACAATAATTTTGTTCTTATCTGCAGTGATTCTGAGGGTCGGTGGGGTTCAAGTAAAACAGAACCAAGCCCACTGCCATGGTGTTGATTCTGACTCATAGTGAGCTTGTGGTTGGTTTCGGCAGGGTGTTTTTTGCTCCGCATTTCCACAGATGAGTTCTGACAGTGGCCAAGGCTGGCGTCCTTACTAAGTTTTCCTCCACTCATGTGTGGAAAAGTGAGGCTTGTTGTTACTGCAATCTCAGCTGAAGATTTCAGCTGGACACCTACATGTGATTATTCCTGTGATTTGAGATTCCTTCCTGCAAGAAGCCTCAAGATTCTTATTTGAAATCTAGGGCTGCAAATATAAGTGCCCCAAAAGAACAAGGTATAAGCTGAGGCTTTCCTTCTGGACCTAGCCCAAACCTCACATACTCTATTAGTTGACCAGTAGCTAAGATCTGCTGGTATTCAAGACCTCTCTTCTGGATTTAGGAGTGTTAAAGAACTTGCACAAATCCTTGAGTGGTGCAACAGTTAATAGGCTCACTGCTAACCGAAAGGTTAGAGGTTTGAGTTCATTCAGAGGATCTTGGAAGAACATCCTGGCAGTTTACTTGTAAAAAGCCAATCACTGAAAACCTTAGGGAGCATAATTCTACTCTGACAAACATGGTGTTGAGTGGATTAGATTGACTTGACAGCATTTTTTTTTCTTTTTAAATAAGAAGAACATGTGGACCTGCCTTCAGACTACTAAAACATCCACTCATGTTGTCAGCATTTTTTAATCTACCTCTCGTCCTCCAGAAGCTTCCAGTCCAGTTGCAGCTATGAAAGCCACGTATTCAGTCATAAATAGTGATGTGCCCATTCACTTGGTAAGGGAGATGATAAGAGAGGGTGCAACAGGGCACTATGAGAGGAAGACCTGCAGGCATACAGGGCCTAGGCGGAGGGTGGTTTGGAAGGCCTGTGGCCACTGATTTCTAGATCACTGAAGGCAAATAGGACGGTAGTGGCTTACATTCTCTATATCGTTCTGTGGGCATTCTTCTTAACTTTTTAAGCCTGCGTGGTTGTTCTCAGTGAATATTTTCTTGTTACTGTCTTCTCTTCCCCTAACCTCAGCAGACTCCACCAACCATCCTTTATTTTTACTGCATTCTACTGTGGTTCTAAAACGTTCCCTGTCCATTTATCTTCCTTGGCCATGACATCATCTTTTTTGTGTGTGTGCAAGAAAATAACTCCCATTTCCATTACCAAGTTTACTACTTCACTACCGTTGTTCAGACCAATGAGTGAATCTCTCCTTGGCCCACTTCTCAGTTGATTGTTTGAAACATGTATTTTCAATTTGCTTTTCTCCTTTAGGAACATTATCTCTTGGCTTCTAAAATCATATCTTGTGTTCCAGGTGGCTTATGTCCTTCTCTGCGGCTGTATCTTATCCTAGGACCTAATAGCACAGCACAATGTCACAGGACTGTGAGCCATGGTGGATTCCACACTCAGCTTTTTCACCAGGTACACCTTTGGCATCTTCATGGTGAGAACTTGCATTATACCCAATGACTCCTAAGTGGAATTTGCCATTTAAAGTGCCAGCCCTTCTTTAGAAAGCTGTTCCTACATTCCATCATCACAGTTGATACTTTTTCTGTTCATCTAGACTTTTGCATCCAAATTCACATTTTAGTCTCCTTTATGTTTCTTTCCATTTGGTACAAAAACACTACATGTCTCCTGTTGTTGCTTTTGTTAGTTGCCATTGAGTCAGCTCCAATTCATAATGATCCTCTGTAAAACTGAATGAAAAGTCCTATAGTTCTGTGATATCATTGTCTTATTTGCTGGTAGGCTCAAGTTCATTTCTGTAGACACCATATATTTGAGTCTCTTCTAGTCTAGGGGGTTCATCTTCCAGCATGATATTGGATAATATTCTGTTGTGATCCATAGAGTTTCCATTAGCTAATTTTTGAAGTAGGTTATTAGGTCTGTCTTTATAGTCAGTCTTAGTCTGGAAACCGTCACTGAAACCTGCCCCCCTCCCCCCGCCCTGGGATGACCCTGTTGGTATTTGAAATACAGGTGACAAAGCTTGCAGTATCAAGGCAACATGCAAGTCACCATAGTATGACAAATTGACAGATGGGGGTAGTTTCCACTGCAGAAAACTTAAAATGTATAGAAGAGCAAAAATAAGATAGCAAACATGGATATGAGCATTTTGAATACCTTGATGTGTGTCCTTCTCATCTTTTTTTCTCTGTAACTTTATTTCTCATTTACTAAAAATGGGATCACCATTTAGAGGCTCAGCACTTACTAACAACTCACTTCTTTCCAAGAACCAGTTATTTCACAATTCTGAACCCCTGGCCTCAGCTGATGAGACCTTGGGTGGACATCTGGTCTCCCTGTGTCGTGACATACGCTCTCCCTAGAATTAGTCAGATGGTGTCAAGGACTAGAGTTATAGTATCACATTGGGGTGAAGATTATCTTGCAACATAAAGCTTTGCTGTGGCAGCTAGTTTGCAAAACCCGAGTAGAAGAGACAAAGGCTGAGAAACAGAGATAGAGAGAACAGGTTCTAGGGTACAGTCTCTTTGCATCCTGATACTGCTTTGTAATGACTTTTGTGGGACAGCCCTCTATCTTGACCTCGCATCCTTTTCTATGAATTTCTGGTATTTCCATCTAACATTACCAGCACAGTATGATGCTTTCTTGTAATCTGTCCTTTTCACTCAGTGATATTTTATATTATTATATATTCTCCTAGATTACAATGGTGGTCACTGCAGAGTGACCAATGGGTGTACCAACATTTATGGGAGAAGAAGTGGAGTGTACTTCTTGAGGTCTTGTGTTAAGTAGTACAGATTTCAAATGCCTGCCACGATAGTTGTTTGTTGTGTGATTTGGGAAAATGATTTACATGTCCTATGTCTCAGTTTCCTCATCTGTAAAATGGATATAACAAAGTGATTAAAAGATAAAATAAATCTAAAGTTTCCAGCACACCATTTATCACACATATGGTAAGGGTTCAATAGTTTTCACCTATCATTGTTAGCAATCATGAAGTTCCACTGGCACAGTGGTTAAGAGCTTGGATGCTAACCAAAAGATGAGCAATTGAATCCACCATCTGCTCTTTGGAAATACTATGGGCCAGTTCTACTCTGTCCTACAAGGTTGCTAGGAATGAACTTGACTGCAACAAGTTTGATTTGGTTTTGGGTATTAATAATCACAAAGCCAGTCTACTGTTACTGCTCACTGAAGAGCTTTCCTTGTTTGCAATGTTGTAGATAAAGTTTCAATGAACATCCTAATAATTGAATGTTTGTGGATGACTATTCCTTGATACAAATTCCTAGAAGTTGCATTATTGCATCAAAGATTATGGGCATTTTTTAAAGTTTTTTTTTTTTTTTTTTAAATGTACTGCCATTGTCCTCCGTAAATCTTCTGGCTTGTTGATAACCCCTACCTTTTCTACATTCTCCTCTTCGATTGTAGTTTTTGTAGTGGAATAGCAGAGAGGATAATAACACATCTCCTTTTGTGTCCGGGATACAGCCTATGATCACCTTCCAACAAAGTTAAAACAATGTTGCCTTTAAGCTTTGAAGTAGTTTTCTTCAAGATAGATCTCCTTTTTCATTTAGTTATTCACTTACATGTCAGGTATAGATGAAATTTACTTATATAGATTAGGTTTATGTAATAGGTATGTATTTTGAGACCTGACTCCAGGGTTGTTAACTATCAAGTGGGCTTCATAGCCATTATTGGAAAAGTTCTATACAGTTCTAAGAAAATCAGATATTAATTAAGGCTGACAAAATCTATAGGATTTTTTAAAAAAATTCTACAATTTGTATTTGTCTAGATTCTCTGTTTATATAGAGGGCATTTGAAATGTGAAATCTTTACTTAAGTTCAGCAAATATAGAACTAACAAAGCCATTTTGCTTGCTTAGAATTTAGTGACCAATATTTTTCCCCAACCTGGAATGACCTCCCATCTGCAAACTCTGCCTTGGCTTCAAGGCTCAGGAAGTCATATCGTATGAAATTTCTGTTGATGCTTCAATGAACCACCAAATGTTCTGGGCACTGGACAGACCAAGATAATGCAGCTTTTTCCTTGTCCTCTAAGAGCATAGTCTATAGGGAAAGTAGGCATTTGAAATATCCTAAGATAAAGTTAAATTTATCATAATGGAAGTATGTAGGGAAACCTGAAAGCAGAGCTCAGATCTGTGCACAGTTGGCTGTTTGGTTCCCAGGTAAGTTTTATTTGGCCCAAAGTTATACCATTTGAAAGAATTTAATTGCCAAAAGTTAACCAAAAATTTTAGGGAAAAGTCCAGATTTCTGTCTTACCTTGAGAAAATGGAAAGACTGGCAATGCTGAGCCCATATTCTACCATGGTAAATAGCGTGAAGTGATTAGGCCTCTAGACAGGGCGTAATCGAAAAACCAAACCTGATACTATCAAATGGATGCTGACTCAGGGATGCTAGAAGACAGAGTGGAACTGCCCACAGGGTTTCCAAGGAATGGTTGGTGAATTTGAATGCTGACCTTTTGGTAGGCAGTGGAGTGCTTAACCGAGGGCTCAAGACAGGGTATAAGCTCTCTTATTATCACAGTTTGGGTCTCTCCACTAACTTTGTCCTGTTTCCCTTACTTATGCTGTCTCTGGCCTATAAAAGGGGCTTTGGTCCTTCATAGGATATTGGTAAAAGCTTAGGAAGATTTGCTAGAGGGGAGATCTGCAGGGTAAGTAGAAGTTTGCTTTATAGGTAGGTGGAGGGTAGGGAATCCAGGGCAGGTGACGTAGCACACGCAAAGGTATAGGGACTTGAACAGAAAGGTCTGCTTGGAGAATGACAGATGGGTAAGAATGTTAGGGGAGTTAGATACTTGATAAAAAAGACTGAGAGAAAGAATGAGAGAAGTATGCAAGCACCATCTCATGAGCAACTTGGTAAGCCGAGAACTTTAGAGTTTGTTCTGTGAAACTGAACTGAATGAATGACAGGTAATAGCTAAAGTTTCCACTCATGGTTCCCTGACTCCATGCTGGCACTGTGCAGAGCACACGGTTTGCAGCAGTAACTTATTAAATCCTGCCAACAAGCACATGAGGCATGCATTCTTACTGTTCCCACTTTACAGATGCAAAAACAGAGGCAGAGGGATGTGGGTTAAGTGACTTTCCCATGGTCCTAACTAGTAAATAGCAAACTCAGAAGTGGTTCCCAGGGCTAACTATAGAGCCTGCTGCTGAGTACTTAGGGTGCACTGCTTCCCAGATGGGATCTGTATTTTAGAGCTGCTACCCAGGCAGCAAAAGAAGCACTGCTTTGGGAAAGGGGTCAAGGGAGGCCATGAGAGCAGAGCTTCGGGGGGACCATTGCAGTGGTCAGGCAAAAGAGAAAGAGGGCCTTTAACAGGGCAACCCTAGTGCAGACACAGAGGAAAGGTTGAGTGTGGAGATGCTGAAGATGTGTCAGCTGGATTCTCCTTCAAGGAGGCCTTCTTTTCCTCCTCTGAATTCCTAGCGCACTTTAATTGTGCCTCTTCCACAGGCTTTTTTTTTTTTTTAAATCCATGTCCCCAATATAGCTGTGTGCATCTTATCACATCTGGTATATTTTAGTTCCTTCAGAGCAAGAGGAATTATGCTTTATTTCCCTTCATATTATTTTGCATTGTCAAGCACAGTGTTTTATTAAATGAATTCCAAAATTATCTTTTTCTGATCATTTCTCCTCATGTATGCATTTTAGAAGTTAGTGGCAAATTAAATACTTTTTTCTTGTAAAAGATAGAAATAATTTCTTTACATAGTCTACTTTCAACTCTTTTAAAATATGAGGAAAGTGAGACTGGGAAGTTGTTTAAAAAGAGCAAAGCCTTTAAGAGTCAATGTCACATTTATTGCTATAAAATATTTTTCTCTCTCTGTTAGACATCTGGTTCCCATTACATACAGTATTGGGTACTTGACTTCACCAGCCATTCTGCATATCAAGCAGCATGCACTTGAAATCCCCACCGGCATCTACCGGTACAAATTTGCACCGTGTAATTCTTACTTTATGTTTAGAGACAACTCTTCTATCACCAACTTGATTTTTACCACTACATTTTCCATGTTACTTTGTTCACACTTAAACCTTAAGGGCCAGATTGCCTACTTCTGAGAAATGAAAAGCTTCAAAACCTTTATCTTTATTTTATGTCACTGTATGGCCCAGCTATCTATAATCTAGCACTGAAGTCAATGAAACATCTAAATCTGAAGTCTATATTTCCAAGTAACATTGACCCAGAAATGAGAAACACAATATGGAATGTTTGCTAATGAGTCATGAATTTCATTATAATTGCTTTCACATTCAGGATAGCTCCCTTAAACCATCTAATCTTGACATATCCTGCAACAATCCCATGTGTTGTAAATGATTTGGCTTCATTTCTTAGGTTACTGTTAAGGGCTTATTGTATGGTTCATTTCATTTTCTTAAAGAAAACCACACATGCACACACACATACACACTGATGTGTGTACACTAATGTTTTGCCTCTATTAGTATTTTCTGAAATAAAATAATTAGGAAACAAAAAGGAACCATCACCATTTGGTTGGGGGAGAAAAATAACGCGTTTAAGAAGAAATGTGAAATATGGTCTTTTAGATTTCTCATTCAGGCCTGTGGAATTAAAATGAGAATCAAGCAATTGAGCCTCAGCGGGCAGCAGGTTGTTTCCTCCCTGGACTTAAGACTCTGTAACAGAATGGACAAGCATGAGCAGTGTTCGGTATGATAATGATGGAGAATTAAATACATTTAAAAACTGCTCACATTATAAAGTGATCTATTAACATTACACAACTTCAGCACTTAATGTGACTGATTCTAATTGCATGACCTCACCCATGGCAAGCATTAAAGAGCTACAGGCATCTTGAGGACACTTTATATCTTCCTGGATATTTCAAAGTGGATTTTCTTTGGAACAGTGCTTTATTTCTGATACGCAAAACTGTATAGAAGGAATCTCTCAGTTGTGATGGAACAGTGGCAATTACAGTTACTTCTTTGATTCACGTATCGATAAGCCAAATATTAAAAACATTCCTGCTTTTCCCTCTCGCTTTCTCATTTACTAAGTGAAACTCTGTTTTGAAGCTTATGGATGTTCTCCTGAAGAAGGGAAGATGGAGTCTCTCTCCAATGAGCTTTTCTGTCAGCCAGAGAGGACTTCTTTGCCCGCACCTCGTTGTCACAGCCTGTCTTCAGTCCCTTCTGGACAAGCTGGAGAGTCTCTAAGGCAAAGCTGCATTGCCATTTCTGGAATTGACCTTAACTTTACAAAACTCCAGGGAATTCTGAGTAGGTACACGCTGCTTAGATGTGCCTGTTAATGGGTTTATGGTTTCCAGAAAAAAGAAGGATTTGGGGGAATGTCATTTATCTTTGAATTTGACTGTGTGTTCATGATATAGATAGGCTCTTGCATAGTTTTCATCCTGTGGACACAGGGAGATAGTTAATTTAATAACCTAAGTGGTAAAATTGTTAATGCACATGGCTACTCACCTGAAGTTCAGTAGTTCAAGACCATTCAGTGGCACTTTGGAAGAAAGGTTGGCAATCTCCTGAAAATTCAGCCACTGGAAATCCTATGGAGCAAGTTCTGCTCTGGCACACATGGGGGTGCCACCAGTTGGGAGCCCACTCAAAGATGCCTTTTTTTAAAAGTGGCAAATTACAGCTCTTTATGTTCCAGGAGTCCTTGTTGAACTTAGATGTTTAAGCTGTTTAAGATGAACTGAAATTTTACCTTTACCTTTGTTTGTATGTATTTCTTGCTGGTGGTTTTCAAATGTCTCAGGTAACAGAAAAAAAATGTCCACTGTGCCTCAGAGTTTTCAAATAATGACTCACATTGATTTCCATGTAACCAATAGTAGGCTCTTGAACATAAAATTTAAAAAACTCCAGTAATACTTTTTGAGTGTAAATGCCAACCTTATCTGTTTAAAACATTCCTCTCTAAAACTGACATTATTTTAAAAAGGGAAATGCTTCGTATAAAGAAAGTTAAAAGCCCTCTGACTTTTTGTGAAATTTTCACTAATAATTCCATGTAGCTTGTAATTGCTCTTTCTTCCCAAACCTAGCCTCTGTAGAAGTGAGCAGAGGTACTTATTACAGAACTGAATTAGGATTAAACGAAAAGACAAGATAAGATCATAGCCTTTGGCACTTTGTTTATGAAAACACTCTTTTGAAGCTATGCCTGAAGCAGGTAAAACTAATGCATCTCCCTTCTCTCCTATCCTATCTTAATTGCCACTCTGGACAGAGAGAAGGAGGGTGCTACCTTCCTCATATGCTAGTACAGCACATGGTGGCATCATTTAATTATTAGTATTTTTCTTAGATAGTCTAGATTTATTTCTCATTTGCTTTTAGTTGTAATTAGGAATTTTGAAATAGTTTAAGACTCACAAGAAATTACACAAATAGTTTAGAGAGTTGCCATGTTCCCTTGTACCCATCTCCCCCCAGTGATAGCATCTCACATAACTGTAGTACACTGTCAAAATCAGAGAATGAACATTGATTCAGTACTGTTAACTTTAGGCACAGGCTTTATTTGGACTTGATCAGTTTTGGCATACACTGTTTTTCTTTTCTCTTTTAACTCTTTTCCGTGTATATTAGCATTTGGAAATATGTTAAACACCAGTGTGAAGGGAACCTCTCTCACATGAACATTGGTGGTGTGCAAGATTTTCAAATGGAGTTTTATGCATCCTATGGTTGACTAAAGAAGAGTTAGAGTATGTTGTAGAAATAAAGACCCTTAAGTGCTTAATCTAGCCATTAATTAATTAATCAGCATTATAGGAAGTGTTACTCTGTCCCAAACCCTTTGATAAAATAGATACGTAAGAAGGAGACATGGGCTGTGCTCTCAAAGAGCTCATAGAAGGAGAAAGAAAAATAATCAAGACAGAACAAAGAGTGTTGCATCCTATAGTAAACGAAACCAATGTTGTGATGCATCTTTGTCTGCTGGATACTATACCAAGTGGTGGATATGATACATGCCTTTCTTGTTCTGTGGAGCTTATGCTGAGTGGAACAGATAAGACTGTTACCATGCAATGATAATAAAGTTCTCAAACAGGTGAGTGCAGAGTAAGTAGATCCTAACTTGATCAAGAGGTGGAGAAAAGTGACTCAAGACTGTGCCATGTGATCAGAGTCGGCATCCTAAAATGCTGAGAGTGACTACTTACAGAGTCTTTGGAGAAGCTTCTACTTCATTTCATTCAGAGCCTATACAGCATCCTTTAGCTCTGCTGTAGTGTTTTTGCATGGCTGTAGTCATTGTTTCTTTGAACTGACTCAGGAGCTCTTTAACATCATACCTGAATTACCGGATCTTTCTCACTCAGCACTGGCTGGTTTCTCTACTCAACAGTAGGCTCACACAGGAAGTGGATAGAGGGGGTTCTAGGTTCTGTTTTTTGGCAATAAAAGGAAAGCTGTTGCATACGGTATAATTAGTATCCATATTGATAAAATGCAAAGTATTTCACTTCTTTCTTAACAGAGTGAGGATTTTTATCCAGATGTCCTAGCCTTATCATGATCTAGGCTACTGCAAATCGGTCTGTGCTTCTCTTGCTTAGAACTTTTCAGCTGTTTCCTTGTGGACTTCAGATGGCATCCACCATTCCTGCTGTGACCTACAGGGTCCCACATGCGCTGTCTGTGTCCTCAGCCTCTTCTTATTCCACTGTACCTCCAGTCCTCATGGTCCTGTTCCACTGGCCTCCTTAATGTTCCTTTAATTTGCCAAGATATTTCCTTACCAGGATTTTACACATGTTGTTCCCTGAAATAAGTTCCCACTTTCTTTGTACCTTCATCTATAATATTATTCTTCAGGATTCCTTTTCAAGGCTTTCTATATTGACGCACTTATCTGTATCAAGTCCCCCCATACGTGAGTAACATTTTATCTTTACTTATATTTTGTGATGGATTATAAAAAGTAGTTTTATATTCACTGGTGTGGTTTTCTAATATTTGTCTCACTTATTAAACTACAAGTTCCGTGAAGATAGGGATGGTATCTATTTTTCTGATTATATCCTCAGGGCTCAATAAGTTATTCATTGAGTGAGCGATTGAATAAATAATGGAATGCAATAATGACACCGAATTTCATTTATTTCTTCTGTAAGTTTAGGTAATGAAACATCTGAGATTTGAAAGTTGTTACATACTTCAAGTAGTTTGTTTTAAGCTCATTTGTTTTGGACTTATTTCTAGGGTCTTTCTCAGATGTAGAGAAACAGGCATTCAAAAATTTTTAAGATCAATAAAATTTATGTTTATTATGTTGCAAGTGTATAATTTACAAGACTATTCAGTGTTAGAAAAATTAAAGGGACAGTCAATGTCCTGAAAAGTTTGTGAAGATTTATTTTACAGATAAATCCTTGGTAAAGTTTTTAGCAAGGATAGTTTAAAGTGAATTTTCATGAACTATTTTTTTGGTAGCTCATTTTGTTGTATTTTGGAATTATGTAATCTTAGAGTCACTTTTCAGAATACAGTAATTAACTCTTGCCCAAATGTTTTATTTAACCAAGAAGTTTTAAGAGTCGCTGGGTAGAACTGTATATACATATTATGTATCACAAAGGACTATCTCAAAAGTAATTTCAAAATATACCAAATCTAAACATGGCATAAATTTTAGTATTAAAAATTATTGAGATGACTTTGTGATGAATTTGTTTTAGATTTTCTAGTGGAAACTCATATGGAGCAGTTCTATTCTGTCCTAGGGTCGCTATGAGTTGGACTCGACTCTATGACAGTGGGTTTTTTTTTTTCAGTAGACACTCATGTGTAGTTTTCTATGACTACAAAGAAAAGAGTATGAATTTATCTAAGCAACATGGCCCATGAGGTATTTGGTGGATAATACAAAGTGAATTATTGGTTAGTGGCAGGAAACGGGAATGGAAATGAAAATTGGAACAGATAATGAAGATCTTGATAAAGCAACTCACTGCAAACCATTTTGGATGAAGACAGATTTTTGTTTTGATTTCTTGTTTCTCGTCTATTTCTATCTTGCCATTTGTCACACTTACGTTGCATATGAAGAACAAAAATAGGTCTGGTAAAGAACCAACTACAAGAGATTGTGGTCATTGGCTCTGTGTCAGCTGGTACATGTAGAAAGTGAAATAATGTTTTCTTACCACATTAGGAGATCAATGATTTGGATCTTAAAAATGAAAACTTTTCTTTTTTTGGAGTGGGTGGAGAAGAGGGTAGGTACAAGACAGTCAAATTTGGCTATGGAATAATGTGTAGAATAGCATCAACCAAAAGCAGAAACTGGTGTCCTACAAATCACTAGTAACAAATTGGGAAAGATTAAGAATGTGCTGTGGTTAAGAGCTTGGCTGCTAACCAAAAGGTACATGGAGTTGTACGTCTGCTAATACAGAGTCTTTTGCTCAGAGTTAACTGGAACTTGTGGCTTTCTTAACTCAAGCCTCAGAAAGCAGATCCACCAGCCTCCCTTGGGCCCTACAGGGCAGTTCTGCTCTGCTGGATAGGGTCACTGTGAGTCAGAACTGAGTCAGGCTTGGTTTTTAAGAATGCACTGTTGCCAGTCACTGTTTTTCTGCATGAAAGTCTGCTACACTACACTTTTTTGAGGTGCCTTGGTATCTTCACTGATTACAAGTTCTGCCATTTTACTGTCACTTTATACACCTGGAGCAGTTCCAGCAGTACAGATGTCTCTTGAACATCAGAATCATGGTCGCACTACTACCTGAGAGATGTGTGCACCTCTGTAGTGCAGAGTCCTTTGCACGTAGTTAACTGGCACTTAGGGCTTTCTTACCTTGAGCCTCAGAAAGCACATACTGCATCTTTAAGAAATAGTTTACTCACGAATCAGTAAATGTACTAGACAAAGCAGTCATTACTTATGTGTTCCTGCATACCCAGCAAGGTGAAAATAATAGAATAAACATCATATACTTCATTATGATATCGGTTTACACTTCCAGGGTATACAAAAAGAGGGCATTTCATCAAGCTAATTGCCTGAAAGTAAAAGACAGAGAACTTTAGCTATTAGTCTATTATGGGGCTTTTTTCTTAATCACAAATAGGGGCCATGTCTCCCTGGGGGGATGTGTATTCTAATTTACAATTGAACTACAGATCAGAGCAATCAATCTTGGGCAGCACTTTTACAGTGTAATTGCTGCAACATAACAAATAAAAAAAAGGAAGACGAAGAAGGTCTTAGCTGAGCTTCAGCATGAGGTAGAGATATTTCCAGGCTCTAGTTCAGGGTGGGAGGGAAGGAAGAAACACCACAGAAATGAATATGCAATGAGGGCTCATTAGCGGCCTAGTGTTGCCATGACGAATGGCATTATCCCCGGCCCTGGTGCTGCCTAAACATGAATTTTATAAAGACGCATTTATCATGACTTGTCATGCGCTTGGGTCCTGTCCTTTCTTCCAGCTCACACACCTTTCTACGTTATTATGGTAGAAACCTCATCTTTTATTATTATTGTTTCTCTTTGTATTGATTTCTGGCTCTTCAAAGCAAGAGTTAAAATACAGCAACATGCTAATGAGTGATTTGTGATTATTAAGTTGAAGAACTAAAACTTGATTATTCATTTGTTTTTCTCCAGGATCATGTAATTGAGAAAAAAGTTCAACTAAACTTTTCAAGGAATTTACTAATGGGTGAACTTTTTCTCTGTAGGATTCTGACCTTGCAATTCTTTGAGAAAGAAAAAAAAAATCTTTAAAATTAAATACATTATCTTCCTTTCTTTTATTCTTCGGTTTTTGTATTCCTAGAGCCTATTAGTATCTTAAAAGTAGACCACAAAAGTTGTTCTTTTCCAAAAATTCTGGAGCCTTTGCAAAACATATAAGGTTAAAAAGCTTGAAAGATTCTTAGTGCTTAACATTTTACAAGTACTAGAGTTGATTTCTTATTTGTCAGAAGGAAGGTTGGCCAAAAGCTTGTTTTTGGGTTATGACTGCCCAGGATGTACATTTTAATAACATCAAAACAAACAAACAAACAAACAAAAAACAACACCTTGAAAGCCATTGCCTTTGATGGAAACCATGAGGTCTGTTTGAATATTCAGCAGTCACACAACCGCTATATGAAAGGCTTGGGTCTTTGCCCTTGGCCAGGAGGGAGAAAGAGTGTGAGTCCAACAACATTAAATCCACCAGTAGGCTAACAACAAGGTCCTAGACTGACAGAAGTTCCCTACTGCTGTCAGAAATGTGTTCAGTGGGACCTATGATCTGTCTGATTTGTCACATTAAAATGAGTAGATGATATTGTTTCTTGGATGCAACTAGAAGTGCAGGAAGGGCAGAGAAACACAAGAGAGTAGAATTGGGTGTGGTTTTGCAATTCCAGGTTTTATAGTTTTTCCTTTGATTAATTTGTGGACAGTGAATAGTTGACTGGAGTCCCTTGGTAGCACAAATGGGTAACACATTTGACTGCTAACCTGATGGTAGGTGGTTTGAGTCTAGTCAGAGGTACCTTGGAAGAAAGGCCTGGTGATGCACTTCTGAGAAGTCAGCCACTGAAAACCTTACGGAGTACTGTTCCACTGTGATACACAGGTGGTCATCACGAGTCAGAGTGGACTCAAAAGCAGCTGGTGGCAAAAATAGTTGACCAGACCTTTTTGAGTGTAACTGTCTGTACTGCAGAACCCTAGTGGGACAGTGGTTAAGAACTTGACTGTTAACTGAAGGGCTAGCAGTTCTAATCCAGCAGCTACTCCTTGGAAACCCTGTAGGTAATTTTACCCTGTCCTACAAGATAGCTATGAGCCAGAACTGACTCAGTGGCAATGGGTTTGGCTTTGGGTTTATCTGTAATGCACTCCCAGGATTCAGTATTAATGGCAATAACACTTATATAGTCCTAGTATTTAATTATTTTTGATATGTAAAATCAACAATAAAGTATTTATAGATGAATGAGAATTTTATATTTGCCAAGCATTTGAATTTCCAATTTTTTTAAAATAAGATCCTCAAGTTCACTGGTAGTAGTATTATTATTTCTGTTGTAGAAAAAGAAAATGGAGGTACAGAGGTTAAATGCCTAGCTTAAGGCCACACAGTTAACGTATGGAAGCTTGGGGGCTAAACATCACTTCTTTAGCTTCCAACAGCAGAGCTTTGATTTATGCAAAATCATCAAAGCAGAAATAGTTCTGTTTTCGGATGTAGCAAATAAGGGAATAACTTGGGAAAGGAGCCCATAGAAATGATACCTGTAGTCTACACTCATGAAATTTTATTCTTCTAAGCTACTTGTTTTCATTGCTAGCTACTGTGGAGCTGTCCTCCAACTCACAGTGACTTCATATGCAGTGGAATTAAACATTTCCTGGGCCTGTGCCATCCCCGTGATTGCTTGTGGATTAGGCACGTTTCACCTTTTGGGTTTTCACTGATGGATTTTCAGAAATAGACTGCCAGGCCTTTCTTCCTAATCTATCGCAATCTGAAAGCTCTGCTGAAACCTGTTCAGCATAATAGCAAACAACAGGCAAGTCTCAGGAACACAGGAGTGGTGCTACCATCCAAAGAGTGGACAGTTTGAATCTACCAGCCATTCCTTGGAAACCCTGTGAGGGCAATTTTACTCTGTCCTGTAGAGTTTCTGTGAGAATCAGTTTGATGGCAAAGGGTTTGGTTTTTGGCTGTATGTGAGTATACTGACTGGGAATCAAACCTGAGTCTCCTACATGGAAAGCAATAATTCTACCACTGAACAATCGCTGCCCCCTCTAAGCTACTTATTAGAACTGAAATTAGCATGTGCATGTCATGTCAGTTAAATGTGTCGTTCCAATGTTTTGAGTTGAACTAATGTTCTATCATTTGGAAATCCAGACATGAAATCTTTTTAACATAAAGACTCAAATTTACTGGGTAGATGCTCTTTTTTGGTGAGGACACTGGGCATTATATTTTTATTTATGAGGAAAATATCCTTGTATTTTCCCCCTGAAAGATTAGGTAGGAATTTAGAGATAATTTTATGACCTATCAAGAAGGGATTCAGATATTGGCTCAGGCATTAAAACACACTGCGATTGTGTCTGAACAAATTAAGACCATGTCTATATGACACCAAACATCTGGATGAAAATGGAAAAAATTAGTGAAAAACCTTGATGTTTGTTTACTTGACACCATACATCTGGATCATTAAGAACATCTGGATTTTTTAGTCTCTCCCATCCCTAGGTTTTATTTGGATGTTTGACATCACAGAAAGGTGAAAAAAAAAATTTAGTACATTCCTGAATTAGCCAAAAATATTACAAATATTTTTTGTGTGCAAATATTAATGTGCTGTTCTATTTAGCATAAAAATGAATAGAATGTCCTACCAGGTAAATATATATAGAAAGAAAGATATAATTAGGTGATTTAAGACTGAGACTTGGTTTGAAGCATATTTGAATCACAGTCAGAGTTTATTGACATCAATTTTTCTTGGGCAAAATTCTTTAGTTCATCAAACAAAAATTCTTTGTCATGGGGAGTGATTTCTGTGTGTATTATAAGGATTCATTAGCTTGTAATGTGTTTTGACAATAGTAAAATTTAGTAAACACTTCATAGCTTGTGAGATACATCTAGTAATAGATGTTTTCTTTGCCAAGTGAATTATCTGGCTGATAAAATCAGTGTAAACCCACTCTTCTTAAGCAGCCTCCTGACATGCCTGAGGGTGAACCCCAAAGAAGAATCAACTTAAACCTGACTTCAAAGCCTTCCTCGCAGTGCAAAGCACCTTATGCAACTGACATTTTTTTGTGATCTCATCTAAAAAAGTTATCATAATTATTGAACATTTCCTCAGTAGTTTATTCTCAATCCAATCAGTTATAATGAAAATAGTCTGCTTGCTTTTTACATTCTCAAATTTTCAAAATGATTAGTGCTTCCTTGAGCTATCCCATTAATTGGACACACAACCCAGATGAAAAGACTTAAGCCCCAGAGTATACAACAAAACATAAGGTTGTTGCAATTTAAGTGCCTTCAAAAGATCTAATTTGATTTTTAAAAGCAATTCGGCAGATGTGAAAATTAAAGGTACTCAGAAAGATGATACAGTTTAAAATGAATGTGGAGGTTAAGAAACATTTAGAGGTTTCAGTACCCTCACCCCAATTTTTTTTTAATTGAGCTTTTAAGTTCAAAAAGTTGTGTTCACAACACAATCGAAATTGCTGAATTTTGTGCATTGCTATTTCCTATATGGAATTGCTCTATTCTTCTCCTCCAACATGTTTCTGTAGCAACCTGTTATTTGTTACAAATTTTCAATCACAGTATCAGTTCATCAGATTTCAAATTCAAGTAGAGTCTCTCGGTTTCGTTTGTTTAAGATGTTTTTTCAATGAGCCTGTCTCTCCTTCCCTCACTCCCGAGAAAATTGTACATGTACTCCCACTTAAATAAAAAAAAAAAAAAAAAAAATTAAGAAAAGAGAAAAAGCCTCCCCGCCGGCTTTAATGACATCTTCAGTCATTAATGAGTTAATAAAAATCTCAAAGTCATCTGGGGCTAGATAAGGAGGAAGAAAGAAAAGTATTGTACTATAATGACAGGCACCCTGCCTGCCCTCTGCGATGTCATGGATCAGTCATGTTAAGAATGTGCGCATCCAATCATCTGCTGATCTTTATCAGCCAGCCCTCTAGCAGGAGCTGACAAGGGCCAGTTGGGGAGTCACTATGAATAAACAATGACTTTTTGGATTGTTGGGGGCTGTGTAATAGAGTGAGGGGTTTACATATACTAAAAGATGATGACATTAGCAATCAATATACCAATTACTGGACAAGTTATTGGAAGAGGCATTCACGAGTCTTCGGCCTTATTGCACTTTGAAGAGGCCTCAGGCAGAGAAAGTCCCTGTGCTCAAAGGCAGGCAGGGGTCCAAGACCTGGGACACTGATCTAACAAGAAAAGTCCTGCTTCTCTGGCTGAAGTAGCCCAGAACTGGATGACCTGAGTCACCCGGGGAGTTTACTAAAATACAGATTCCTGAGGTGCCTTCTTCATGATTCCATCTCAGAAGACTGGGGTAGGGCTAGGGCTTGGTGTTTTGTTCTTTTTTTAAAAACAAAACAAAACAAATGTTCCAAGTGATTGTAATCAGACAAGTTAGCATCATCTGGGTGCTTGCTGGAAGTAGAAATTCTCAGGCCTTTCCCCATATCTACTGAAACAGAAACTCTGGAAGTGGGGCCCAGCAATCTGTGTTATAACAGCTTTAGGGTGATTCTGATGCGGTGCTGAAGTTTGAGAACCACTTCTATATAGCAAAGATCCTTGCCAGGGTGTTGCAACAGAGTGATATTATCCATCTCTCTGAGGCGCCACATGGGTAATTTGTTATGAATACTAATTAAAGTGGGGGAGTTTGCCAAAGATATACTTAAAAAAAATAGTAGATGCAAGATTATCTCCATAATCACATCATCTCATTCACTGTACACAGCTAGGTTTTTTTGAATAATCTTGATGTATGAGTGACACCTATGGTAGAAAAGGAAGGATAAATAAAACTTTTGGCTACTATTGATACAAGAAAAAGAAGGTGTCTTTGTAAATGATCTTCAAAGGAAAAAAAAAAGACTATGTTAGAAAAAAATAAATGTATGTGAAACATTTATTTTGTGTGTAACAATTATTCATCTCAGCATTCAATGCTGTTTTTAAGACCAAGGATTCTTATGTAGGTTCTGATTTTGTACCATGAACCTCCAGGAGCATGGTTGCTCAGCAGATTTGACCACAAAGCTCTTTTAAAAGGATCATCTCCTAGAATTAGGGTTCTGAAAAATAAAATTCAGGAAATATGGAATCAATTTTGTTTTAAGATAGCCAACACCTTCAGTGAGAATTTAGTTCTATATATTGTACAGGAAGATACTTCATTGTTTTAAGTTATTAAAACTTCTGTGTCTGGATTAATTATGTGGTGGCTTGACACTAACAAGAAGGCTCGTATACCCATTATCAAAGAGTTAAATAAGTCATCCAGATGTTGATGGTGTGGTTAAATCATCCCTGAATTTTTGGCATAGTTCCCAGAACAGGTGCTCATTAAAAACAAACAAGCAAACAAAAAGCCTTGAATTTTACTGGTGAAATTATATTGCATTTTCACAAATGAGGCGCAATTTCTTAGCAGCTCCTTACACAGATAAAAACTGCAGGTGAAAGCAGGTATGCACTTATGTTGGCCCTCATGCTGGAAAATACTTCTGTCTCCATCTCGCCAGGCTCCATATGGTTTTCTCACCAGGATCCAGATGGTTTTGGCCATGCCCACCATCTTTGCCCCTGCACTGACTCTTCCTGAAGGTGATAGGAAGTTGGGTGTGTGTGCTGCCAAGGTAAAGACAGTAGGAATTTTAAAGACACTGTTGGTTGTAAAAATTTCTCTCTTGAAGTTCTTGCCAGACCTGTGCGTTAACTCCAAATGGTAATTCCTGCTGGGGACATGATGTCCTATAAATGTTATGAAAGAATATCATTTTTCCCATAGAAGTGAAGGTACTTTTCAGGCCATGTTAAGAAAGGGATTAGTTACTTAAGTAACATCTGCAGGTCATGTGCTTGCCTCTAAATTGCATCTTTGCTAAATTCTTCCCCGTTCCCAGCCCTGGTTCTTACACAATAGTTAGGAGAAATTCTCATGTGGAAGAAAGAATGCAACTTAAATGGCATTTGAATAATATGTTAAGATTAAAAATAAACAAGAACAACAAAAAATAAAACAAGCCCTATACTCTGCTAATATTCGTCATCTTTTCTAGATAGTTCCTACAAGTCCATGCAAGACTCAGAACTTTTTAGAATGTGTCTCTGAACTGAAGAGAATAGAGCAAATTCAACTTTGGGAGGTCGTAAAGACCTTTATTTCATCTCCTTTGTAAAAATATCCCTGTTGACACTGCATGTGTTCTCCAGCTTTCAAGATGCAATGCGTTTTTATAAAAGGATTCACTCGACACCCTTCCAGGCAAAAGGAGACGTTCAGCATAGTTGACTGTGGTCTACCCACCACTTGCTCTGGTTTATTATGTTGTTGAATATTTCTCCCCTTTATATTCTTTGAAATGTTTTGAATTAAAATAGCTTACTCAAGGTCACCGAAGGCATATGGTCCTGCTCAAAACTTTAAACAAAACATTAGTTTTTACAACCTTTTGTAATTTGGTATTGTATACAACATGGTTATATGCAGAGTTTCTGTAATCTTTTCAGTGGGTGACAGAAATATGAGAAGCAAATTTATAAGCCATTTAGTGAAGCATTTAATCAATTTCATGCATAGGAAATAACTCCGATTGCTTGGCTTTATCAATCTTTCTCTGGAGCAGAACTCTAGTCAACCCCATCTCCAAACACTGGCTAGGGGGAGCTGGGGACAGAGAAGAGGAGGAAGTCTTCAGGACCCTTTCCCTGCACACAAAATGCCAGGAACTTCTGAAGGTGGCTTAACAGCCTTGCCAGCATCTCTGAGCAGAGGCTGTTAATGTATTTCAGAGAGAAAACACTGGTCTAATGTTTAGAGGAAGTTTTCAAGACCTTTTACTGTAAAGTTATTCATTAAACATTCTTTTTTCAGAGAGACTTTGTTGTGCTCAGTAATGCAGATTGGGCTCAACTTTAGGCTCCAAGATGTTTTTTTAAAAAAGCTATTTTAGTGAGTATTACATTCAGCCTTACTTCTGATGTAAGGAGTCAAAACAACATGACCAAAATAACAGAAATCCATGAAAGTGCCCTGCTACAAGTAGAAATATTTTAGCACTTTTTCAGAATATGTTCACTGTCTTTTAGGTTTCATTTTCTGATTCTCTTTTGGGTTTCTTAAAAGATTAGTCCAGTTCTTGGTTGCATACCAGGTTAATATTTTCTCTTCTGTCATGTACTAGAATCTTTCTTATAACATGGTACTGCAACACCATCCAGTTCTTAAGTAAAATAGTCCTAAGGGAGCAAAAGACCATCTTGCTGATAATTGTCAGCTACTAAACTGTATTAAAATTACATTAGCTCTATCTATCTTGCTCTCTAAAATTGAAACTGATATAAAGATACTGCAGACATAGTTTCTAATTTAGAAAATAATATGCTCCCACTTAGTTCTGAACCTAGAAGAATATTTCAGTGAATAAATTCCAATCTAGATTATTTAGTTCTGATTTTAAAATCAGCTTCATTGACATATCTCATATCGAGAGACTATAATATTTCACATTCCCTTTTAAGTATGACATAGCCAAGGATTTGTGTGCATTGGCGATTCAGTGGCATGCCATTGGGTATTTGTGTACACTGCCACATTATTTAAGCTATTGGGCAGTGTGGCTGTATTGAACAGAGCTACAGGTAATCTTGCATAAAATTGGTAACTCTCAGGAAAACTGGCTAAGGATATTTGTTTATTTATTGTATTCAAACCTTAAGAGCCTGGATTAAGCTAATGCCCCTTGTTGTTGTTAAGTGCCATTGAGTCGGTTCTGACTCACAGCGACCCTATGAACAACAGAATGAAACACTGCCTGGTCTTGCGCCATGTCCACAGTTGTTTTTATGCTTAAGTCCATTGTTGCGGCCGCTGTGTCAGTCCATCCCAAGGAGAATATTCCTCTTTTTCGCTGACCCTCCACTCTACCAAGCATGATGTGCTCCTCCAGGGATTGATCTTTCCTGACAGCCAAAGTACGTAAGATGCAGTCTTGCCTTCTTGGCTTCCAAGGAGCACTCCTTCCAGAACAGATGTGTTTGTTCTTTTGGTGGTCCATCGTACATTCAGCATTGTTTTCCAATGCCACAATTCAAAGGCATCAGTTCTTCTTCTATGTTCTTCATTTCGCGTGCACATGATGCAGTTGAAAAGTATCATGGCTTGGGTCAGGCATGTTTTAGTATTCAAGGTGACATCTTGACTTTTGAATACTTTGAAGAGGTCCTTTGCAGCAGATTTTCCCAGTGCAATGTGTCTTTTGATTTCTTGACTGCTGCTTCCAAGGGCATTGATTATGGGCCCAAGTAAAATGAAATCTTTGACAACCTCAATCCTTTCTCCATTTATGACAATGTCGCTTACTGGTACAGTTGTGAGAACTTTTGTTTTCCTGATATTGAGGTGCAATCCATACTGAAGGCTGTGGTCCTTGATCTTCGTCAGTAACTGCCTCAGATCTTAGATCCTCCCTTTTCTCCCCTCTGGATTGTCTTATTTTGCTAACATGAGTCATTTGTTCAAATGGAAGATAAAGTTTAAAAACGTAAATTTTGGAAGAATGTTGTGTTTGATACGAGAATTCATATTTGATGGGAGAAAAGCAAAAAAGGAATTAAAAACTGACAAATGTATTTTGAGACACAAAACAATAACCATATACTTATTCTTATAAATATTAAAGCCTTACAGAAGACTGAAGTGCTCCTTGCCCACACATTCATTCCTGTTTACTTTCCTTGGATGCCCTGAGGTGATCTGTTATCAAAGATAGGCACCTGTCTAGCCTTTTTTAAAATATCCAAACAAACCTTGAAAGTATGTATCACATTGTATATGTCACTCTGCACTTGATAGTTTTATCATCACTCATCAGTGTCTTAGAGATTTTACCTTACTAGTAGAAACAGATTCACTTCATTCTTTCTAGCTGCTTCAGGAACTTCCCAGGGTATGTGTATACTACCCGTCACCCAGCTAGTCCTTTGCAATGGGCATACAGGTTCCTTCCACCTTTTTGCTACTACAATTAGAATTGCAATGAATATCTTTATATGTCTTTCCTTAAGAATCTACGCAAATATTTCTCTAGAAAGGATATTTAAAGTGAAATTACTGGGTCATAAGTATATGTATTTTATATTTTAATAAACCAAAAGAACCAAGCCCATTTCCATCAAATCGAGTCTGACTCATCTCAACCCTGCAAGACAAAGTAGAACTGCCCTATAGAGTTTCCAAGGGTGAGTGCCCAGCAGATTTGAACTATTGACCCTTTAGCTAGCAGCCGTAGCACTTAGCCGCTATACCACCAGTGTTCCTGTGTTTTAACAATTAGTGCCAAATTGTCTGACACTTTTTTTTTATTTAATATGACTGAGTGAAAATGTACGTTCCTGTATAAATTTACATGCCCACTTATATGCTGTTGGGAGGATGAGACATGTATGGAGCCGACACTTAATTTTAAATGAAATTCCTGCTATCATCTCTGATAAAGTTTTTTCTAAATCTCCTAGGTGTCCTTATTAGTCCATTCACTTTCATTCTCTGTTGATAACTAACTTTGCCTTTGCTTCTTCAAAATGGAAAACGGTCTCAAGTGCCTTCTCTACTTGGTTTTCCTTTTTATAAGGCAGCTTGGGGCCAGCTGCCAAGAAGTCAGGCTGCTTAGGGCTACTGAAGTTGTCAGACATTGGGAAGCATTAGGTTTAAAAACTTTTATTAGTCTGTTCAAAATACACTGATAAAATCAATTATACTTTTCAATTTCAAACACAGTGATGGTGCCCAAATACAAACAATTATTTCAGTCGGTTTATACCTGAGGCCTATAGATAATCACTACTTTACAAGACAGCTTTAGAGGAAGAAAGTCTTACGACAAAGTGGACCTAAGGCCTAAGAAGCGGGTTGTTCCAAGATTAATTTACCAAGAACAACTTTCCTGGTCCCTTTCGCTCGTAGAACGTCTGTTGCTCTCTGCAGTGTCTTCTGCTCAGCTCACACCCTTTTCTCCACCCCTGCTGCCACTTCCGTTAGGCCTCCTCACGAGCTTTAACCCATCCTGGCGGATCCAGCTCTCATTTGCCTCAACCAGGCCCTTCCAACTTCTCTCCCTTTTACCCAGCTGAATCTTTATGAAGCACAGATCTGATTTTGCTGTGATGTTTCTTAGAGACTTTTTTTTTTCCTGCTGCTCAGCAACCCTCAGAATTTGTCCACAATCCGTGCTATTAAATCTTACTTTCTCTTTCTATTTTATATGTCTTTTACAATGCCTACATTTTCCTAAGATTTTTTCTGCCTCCCTGGTCTTCGCTGTCCTTTCCTTCAACTCCAGAGAAGATCTTGGGCCACTGTACTCTGTTCCTCCTGCTTTTACCATGCCAAGCCAGCCAAGTGCCGAAATTATTAGGGGGTTAACAACAGACAGTGGAACAGAGAAGGGAAAACAGAAGTTGGGTGACCTGGGCACATTCCCAGTGAAATCAGTCGACCAAATATAATCTAAATAAACATTAAGCTCATTTGAAGTGATGGTATACTCTGGTGCTTTCAATTCCAGAGTCTAAAACAGAATGTGAGAATGTAGCAAAGTTTTGGAGTCTCTGGGTGGTGCAAACAGTTATGAATTGGGCTAGTAATTGAAAGGTTGTCCGTTCAAACCCATCCAGAGATACTTCAAAAGAAGGCTTGATGATCTGCTTCTGAAAGATCCCAACCCTGAAAACCCTTTGAGTCACAGTTCTACTTTGTGTATATGACATGGCTGTGAGTCATTTAGTCAACTATAGCTATTAAAGTGTTAGATACAGCAATTCCCTATTCAGCTGTACGAAGCATAGGTCCCCAAACTAGAAACTGGCCTTCTATGTAACCCATGGATTGTTTGTAACTCAGTGCCTTTAACTGCAGTGAAGCCAACTTGACATAAATTAATAACATATTTAGCCTATACAGTGTATAGCAATTCACAAATGAAAATGATACTTCTGATCCTATTAGTTGAAAGTGTACATTAGCTGATTTTTGAGATTGAAAGAACAGATATTATACAGTTTTCTTTATGCTTCTTGGCCTGTTAGCACTCTAATGATGTACACTTATAAGTAGCCTAAGGGAAGTCAGCAATAGAATCCTGGTCATAAACCAGATTTTCCTTTTCTTTAAGGATATACATCAAATACTGGATTGACTCTCTAAACTTTGCTTTTAGAATTTACTTGTAACATTGACAAATTCGAAGCCACCTGTATGTCCAGGAAGAGGAGATTTATTACATACGTATGATATGTCAGTGTTAAAATAATATTTGGGCAGTGAAATGCTACGATGTTTATAACAGTATTGGAAAGTGGTTTGATCATCTTAAGAGAAGTGAAAAGTCCAACCCGTATGTAAATTTAAATAGCTTAGATGTATAGGGAACACGGACGTAGCAAGTGATAGATTTAGAAGTTATTTTATTATTAAAATTTGTTTTTGGCTATTATATTGATGAGTGGACATTGAAATCAAAAGCATTAGTCATGTTGCTTTTAGCTGAGTTTTGGGAGTTGGACTGGAGGAGGAGGAGATTTCCATAACCCCAGAATTCTTCTTTAATCCCCAGAAGATAGCCAGAGAGATTTCTACTAACTAGGGAAGAGAACTTGTTGTGCCTGCAGAAAGGGAAATTGAGAGAGGAGAACTTAGAAACTCTGTCGACTTGACTCTAATGCCCTGGTTTTAACAAACAGTTATAAAAGGAAACTGACGCCCCAGCAGAAGTAGAAATCATGAGTTTCCCCAGCTACTGTAAACATACCAGGTCTTCTAATCCTGACAGATTGCTTACTGTGTAGGGGTAGGGCAGAGAGGGCAGAGAGAACCAGCTGACTGGGTTGTCAAAGTGCTTCCTTAGTCTCTGAGGCACTGTGGAAAAGGGAGGAATTACTGGACATTTAGACATGTGCAAACCGTTTTACTTTCAAAAGTATTCTGAAGGTGCTAATTTTATAGATGCTTGAAACACTTGATAGCCTGTGAATTAGATGTTAAGTTTCGACAGCATTTAGGAGACTTTTTATTTTATTTTAAATTTAATATTTTTCAATCCCTTAGCAAAGGATGGCAGAAATCTAGAACATTAGACCAAGAAAGAATTTGGAGATGGAAGTGGGACTCACTAGCAGCTTTTGTGGGTTCACTAGGAAGATGCTGACTTCCTTTTTGTAGTAGAGTGGACAGGTGCAGCAGAGGAGTGCTATTGTTTTAGGTAGTTGCTGTCAAGTTGCCTCAAGCTCATGGCCACCACGTGTGTAACAGGGTCCTGCTCCATCTTCAGTCCACTGTTCTCTCGGCTCATCTCCCCGAGTATCTCCCCAACTTTCACTGACCTTCAACTTTATCAGCCATGCTATTCTTTTGTAGCAATTGGTCTTTCCTGATGACATGTTCAAAGTAAACAAATTGAGGTCTCACTAACCTTGCTTCTAAGGAGCATTCTGGTTGTGTACTTTCTAAGACAGATTTTGTTTATTGTCTTGGCAGTCTGTGGATTATTCATTATTCTCTGCTAGTACCAGTTAGAACTCACCGATTCTTCTCCATTTTTCACTGTATGACTTTTGCATGCCAATACTTTTCCAACTATAACATGTACAGGAAAACCCTTGGGAATCTCATTAAAATGCAGATTCTGATTCAGTCGATCTGGGCCGGGGTCTGACATTCTGTAGTCCTAAGGTGATGCCACGCTTTGAAGAATCAAAGTTTTAGACCTTGGTGAAAACCCAGATTTCTCTACCCCATGCCTAAAGTTTCTGTCTGAGTTAACTACAAGACTGTATACTGTATTTTTTCAAGCTTTCTAGGTAAGTCTGATGCACCGTCAAGTATGGAACAATAGTTTTAGACGTTGCATAACCAGTCACAAATATGTCATCGTTTTAATTATAACACAGTTTGTTTGTAACTGGTTGGACCTTTTCTAAATCCTAGAAAAATTAACCATTTTTACCTATAAGCAACTACTTTCACCTTTTACATACTTTGGATGTTGCCTGTATCTTTTTTTCCATTCTTGCCAGTCTCAGCTCCTTCCGCCTACATCCTCCATCTCACCAACATGCCTTAAGTGAGATTTTAGGCTTAGCTACTGCTTCATTTTGGCCTAAATTTAGCACTACTGTTCTTCGTCCATGAGCCTCAGACTTCTTATCTGTTCAATGGACATGATAACACCTTCCCTATCTACTTTGGTAAGAATCAGACAAGTCTGTGCAGAGCTTGGCCTCGTAAAATGGTAATCCTAGGTTTTAGGCTGCTTTCCACCAAGGAGGATATGGCTTCAGACAACTTTCTTAGTCTCTCTAATCCTCTCTTCTTCACTGGTAACAAATGAGCTTTGTGAAATACGAAATGGTACATAAACTTGGGGGAAATTTTATTCTTAGCAGTAGAAAAATTTATTACTTTCTGATTTGGCAAATTTATATTTAAATGCAATGGAGCACCACTTAATATTTCTTTAATCTTTATGTGGAGTCTCCCCATTCACATTGTTCCTTATGACAGCCTGCTAGAGGGATCTAGTTTGTGAGCATTGATCATTACTAGATTATTTTCACAGAGACATGTATTTATTCTCCATCTTTGTGCATGATCCTGGTTGGGGACCATATTTTTCCAGTCTTACGTGCCCTGGGTTATGTGAGAATTGCTCTATTTTATGTTGTGCAAACCCACTATAAAAGCAGTCACATTTGTACTTTGCTAAAATCAGTGTCTTCAATATCTGTTTTGCATTGACTGGAGAAAGAAGTCAGTGACTGTTGACCGTGGCTGCTGCTTCTAGGGCCACCTTATGGCACTGGGCTGTAAAGTCTTCATTCTCATGATGCCTGTTTCATTTGTTTACCGTTGCACACCTGACGCTGTTGTTGTCGTTAGTGAATTTCAGAGAAGAAATGCAGATAACTTTAAAAAAAGAAATCATTTTAAAGATTAGCTTGCCTAACTGAAGAGGGCTGCTGAGGAAAGTCCAGACTGTACCTAGTGATAACTTCTCATGGGCCAGGATTAACAGGTCATTAAAGCCAGAAAAGGTGAGTGGGAAATAGTGAAGGCCCCCAAGGCATGGTGGGTGAAGATTATGGGCTCTGCAGGCAAACGACCTGAGCTCCATTTCTGGCTTCAATATCTTCTCACTGTGTGATCCTGAGGGCAAGTGCCAAGTTTCCTCTCTGTGCAAAGGGAATTAAAGGAAGTGATTTGTTCTGTTAGAATCTGTCATCTATAGGAACAGATTTTTATTTTCTTACCCATTTTACTACAGTTGCCTGGAAGAGTTCGTAGCACATAACTCATTGCCTTTGAGAGGATTCCAACTCCTAGCAACCCTATAGGACAGAGTAGAACTCTCTCATAAGGCTTCTGAGGAGTGGCTGGCGGATTCATTCTGCCTGGTTGGCAGCTGAATGCTTAATCGCTGTGCCACCAGGGCTCCTCATGGCACGTGGTAGGTGCTCAACTGATGTTTGTTGAATATGTTTGTTGAATGAAAGTTTCTTACCAAAATGACAGAAAATACATATTTATTTTCTCTAAATTTCCCTGGATGTTCCTCCACATACTTTCTCTAAAAGCGCTGCTTTGCTGCAATGTTCTCACGGTTCTTTAACACTTAAATTGATCCTGCGTTTTGTTTATCATGCCCAAGAAAAACCAGTGGCACAGTTAAAAGCCTAAGCATCTCTGTAGTCTTTGAAAGTATTTAGAGTGCTGACTGAGTTGAACTAAAGTAGATGTAACAATTTGAAGTTTCAACAAAATTTAGTATTTTTTATTTTTTATATTTATATTATACTTTGTATTTACAAAACAAGATATCTTATGGATGGAATTTATCCACAGACTACAAGAGGGCGAGTCCCAATACAATGTTTATCTTCTAGGCATAAGTAACAAACAACTCCAGTAATCAAAATTTGCTACAATTGCATTACATTTTGGCAGAATTTATGTATTGTATGCAACACTGACATAATGTTGACTTCCAAGAGTGGAGGCCAAGATTTCTAGTTTGGCTCTGCTAAATAGAAAAAGAATCTCACTACTGTATCTGTAGTTTTTACTACATGTAAGAGATTAAAAGTCTCATAAATAAAATTGTTTGTATAAGCTTCTAATCAGAAAGTTGAAATTATCTGTGGCAATGTAACCACTAAAAACTTGTATACTATGAAAATATTTCAATAATTAATGCATGCTCCATCTAGAGTAATTGACAGTGAGGTCATAAGTGTAATGGCCCATCTGTGTTTGATTTGTACGTGAAAATGCTTAAAGGGATAGGCAGGTAATTCAAGCTTCTCTGGCAAGTGGAAGCAAGGAAGATTTCTTCTAGTTTCACCAAGTAGCAGCCCCCTCACTAGGATTTCTTCTCTTTTTTCCTTAAAGTCTTTCCACATATCCACTGGAGCTATGCATTTCTTGCTAATTCTTATTCTAATGCAATGCAACAAAACTTTTTAGATTTTTTTATGTATTGTGGATGACAATCATCCTCAGTAATTATGCTTGGCTGTCTGCCTTAGGATTTTCTAAAGAAACATAACCAGCTTATATACACACCTACTCCTCACCTATCAGTATGGTTGGTTTCCAAAGACTAGGCTGTTCTGTAAAAAACAACATTGTGCAAAAATGTTGGGTGACCAAATCAGATAATAAAATGGAGGATAATTGCATCATTACATAGCAGCCAGATTACATCATTACATAATGCTGAGTTACATTCTTATATAACTGCTGACTTACCCTTTTGTGACTCCTGGAACATACAGTATCCCAACCATATTTTATGCCTCTGTAGTTCTTCAGGAGTATACTTTGCTTGCTGAAAATATTTGCTTCCCTACAGTGAGAACTTGTGTAATGGTGAAAGTGGCACCTAACATTAACCAACACATTGATCTAGCCATTTCCATAGCAACTTAAAAGCCATATGTCTGACTAAAATATATTATATGCTCACTTCAATACATACTATGGATTTCTCAGCATTCTATTTGGTTTTCTCTGTTCAAAAAAATTTTTTTGTTATTTTATGTTTTGCTAGCAAACACCAAAACATCAAAGAAGGAGGAAAAAAGAATTGCTTATATCTGTTAAGAGTAAGAGGACCACTAGGAATCTTAATAATAAGATTTTTGTAATTCACTCTTCTGAGAATGAACCAGAATCACCGTATTTCTGGATGCAATACAGTCTTTATAGACATTAAAGAAGGTACTAGAATTTTGTTGTGGAAGGAAGCCAGAAAGCATTGAATGATTGCCTACAACATTTTCTTCAGATCTAGTTCTGGGAGTTCATTTAAGGACACATAGCTAGAATTTACTAAACATTACCCTTCAGGTACAGTGCTAGGCATTGTGATTATATTGAACCAAACAGCCAAAATAGAGCTTGCATTCTAGTAAATGCAACTTCCTGCTTAGGTACCTCATAAACCTAAAAACCAAACCCATTAGTGTCAAGTCAATCCTCACTCACAGTGACCTTATGGAACAGAGTAGAACTGCCTCATACAGTTTTCAAGGCTGTAATCTTTATGGAAGCAAGCTGCCACATCTTTCTCCTGTTGAGGCAACTGGTGGCTTGGAACTACCAACAGCCAAACTCTTAACCACTGTGACATCAGGGATCCTTACATTATCTCCTTAGCGATCTCTTAGTTGCTATAGCAAGTAGAAAATTCTAGCTCCTCAAGTCCTTACTGCCTGCTGTTTTACCTGTCTAGGGAAAATCTGCCCATTCACCCAAAGCAAGAAATTAGAACTATTCTAGATTCATCCTTTTATCTTTCTCTTTTGTCAAAGCTAGCCACAAGTTCTATCAATGCTAACTCCTTACCATTATTTGACTCTGCCTCTTTCATTCCATCTAAGAGTCACTGTCTTAATCAGTTCCTAATAATTGTTTCTCTGAAATTTTACGACAACTTCCATTCCTACTTCCTTATCAAGCGATTCTACTTGTTGCTAGTGCAGTGATAGTTTAAACATTAAAAACATGAGAGAACTTTGTCATTTTCCGAGAAAAAGTCCGAACTGCAACTGTGCCTTTGAGATAAAGACCAAATTTCTTAATGAGGCCTTCAAGAATAACCACTGATATTACGACTCAGGCTTGATTCCACCATTCTATGTCTTGCTACATATTCAGTTCTCCAGCCACATAGAAATGGATTCACTGAACACACTGTGATGCCTTAGCGCCTTCGAACATGCGGTTCCCTCTGCTCTGGAATGCTTAGTCGATCTCTCTTCACCTATCAAAATTCAGCTCAGATAGATGTCTCATTTCTCATATGACTTCCCTCCCTTAACACGTATGTGAATTAGTGACCTCATTTCAAAATGCTACAGGCTCACCTCTATAGTAGCATTGCTCAGATCTGTTTACCAGGTTCAGGTCAACACAGTGCCTGTATATGGAGGTGTGCTGAACAGAAGATGTTCAAGGCTGTTCACTGCATGCCTAGGACTGTACTATGTCTGATCTAAGACATGACACAGATTATGATTAAGGCTGACAAACTCCATCTTTCCCTTTCCCTTCTGTCTATCAGCCTGTTACTTATTTGTAACAAGTTATTTAGGTACCTCTTATTCGTTTTTATCTCAGGCTAAATTATCCTAAATTTTATGTGCTTTTAAAATAATTCTTAACATTCGGCTATGCCATTTCTTACAACTCTTATTTACAAGCATACACCTTTTAATAGGGATAGTGCATGCTCCTGATGTTTTCAAAGTCTCCTGAGAAAGGTACAATAAAAGAAAATTAAATTCATTTTATCTTAATGGTTCAAGTAAAGAAGGATTTTTTTCTATTCCACTGCAGCATTCTACACAATGTTAACTGTATAAATAAAAGCACCAGTTGTTCGTATCACAAAAATATAACTTCTGGATTTTTTAACTGAAATTTTTACTTTGGAGATAAATTTTTGATTTTGAGTAGAGAAAACCACGCATTTTCTCCCCTGTAGAAGCAGAAGAGATATCACTCACACTTCTGACTTTGATGAAAAAATACATAATTATAAGATATCAATTAAATAAAAAGATGAAGTCCAGAACATGTGATAATTATCTTTTAGTCATATAAAATGTGTTTGATAATAGAAAGGAGAATAAGAATTTTGATGATTTTTAATGAATGTGGTTAATGTGTGTATGCCTTAGAACAAACAGATAGTTGAAGAAACTGTGGGTGAAAAGGAGCCAAGTGCCCACAACCAAAACCAAACCCTCTGCCATTGAGGTGATTCTGACTCATAGCAACCTTATAGAACAGAGTAGAACTGTCCCACATAGTTTCCAAGGAGCACCTGGTGGATTTGAACTGCCAACCTTTTGGTTAGCAGCTGTAGCACTTAACCACTATGTCACCAGGATTTCCAGATGAATGGATAAATAATAGATATATATATGCATATTTGGAAATAAGGTGAAATTAAGTTATGACATGTGCCACCATGTAGAAGAAATTTGAAGACAGTATGCTAAATGAAATAAGTCAAACACAGTAAGCCAAGTATTGTGTAACCGTATTTATATGAAATATCCGAAATAGGCAAATACGTAGAGATCAAAGAAGATTCATGGTTACCAGTGGATTGTGACTTAAAAAATATTCACAACTTTTAACCAAATCAACATACACACTAAATTGCTTCTTAGAGCCAAGCCAAGTGCCGTCTAGTCGGATCGAGGTTGTGCAAAAACATGAATGAGATATCCATACCAAAACCAAAAAAACAAGCCCACTGCAATCAAATCAATTCCAACTCACAGTGCCCTATAGGACAGAGTAGAATCGCCCCATGGAGTTTCCAAGGAATGCCTGGTGGGTTTGAATTGCTGAGCTTTTGGTTGGCACTGTAGCACTTAATCACTGTGCTACCAGTGTTTCCAGTATATCGACAAGAGTATTATTATAACATTTAAAACGGAAGCAGGCTAATTATCTGGCAATGGGTAAAATAGTATAATGGAATCCTATGCAACTACTGACGACAGTATTTTCTAAGAATATTCGATCATGTGGAGACTGATTCACGTTATAATGAATATATTTAAAAATCCCCAGGAAGATAGAATAAAAGGATAAGAATAGCATGAAATTAATCAGGGAGATCTTCTTGGCTGATTTAAACTGTATCTCCTCTGTTTGCACAAATGCAGTTGTTTTATTTTGTGAATAATGTAGCCCAGTGGTACAAAAGATGAAATGCTCAGCTGATTATGGAAAGGTTAGAGATTCGAACGAACCCAGTGGGTCCGTGGGATAAAGATTGAATGATCTGTTTCCATAAATGTTCTCACTGACATCAACCTAGAATACCCTATGGGACAGTTCCACTCTCTCACTGTGAGTCAAAAACTACTGGACAGCACCCAACAAAGACAGCATCGAACATCATGATTCACAAATTTCTGTTAAAAAACAAAACAAAACAAAAAACCATGTAGGATCATTGTCATTATTGCTAGTTGCTGTTGAGTCAATTTTGGCTTGTGGAGACCTATGTGTGCAGGGTGGAGCTGCTCTATAGAGTTTTCAAGGCTCTGATCTTTCAAAAGCAGATTGCCAGGCCTGTTTGTCAAGGCACTTCTGGGTGGGTGAAGAAAATGCAGTAGAAGCCTAAGGAAAGAATTTCCTACCCTGGAGGTTGTTTTAAATTTGGCTGAGGATATTCTGTGCACCGTGCTCTGTAGGATGTTGCTAAGATGTAACACAGGAGGGTAGGTAACATGGGTCAACTTTTGTTTCTCCTCATTCCCCAAGTCTGTAAAACTGGTTTTCTGTTTAACAGACAGAACTAGTTGGCCTCCATTTCATTCTGTTGATCATAAGATTTTTTTAAAGTACTTTTCTGAGGAAAAAAAAAGAGAGTATAAGACAAAGCAAATAGCTATAAGCTTTGCCACACAAGTATTTATACAATATGGTGTTATACAATATACAAATAACAATACGGTGGATCAAAGGCAACAGTCACCTATCAAACAAATACAGAGTGTGATGAGGCAACAGATCAAAAGGTTTACCTGAGGATAGTTGTAACTGGTTGAAGTGTCCAACTATTTTTTCTACCATAATGTAGTCTTTTATATTATTTTTGGTCGTGTAAAAGCAATATATATTCATTATAGAGAAAGAATAGAATATACAAAAAGCAAACATAAGAAGTATGTAAAAGGATAGTTTTTTTCCACTGACTGCAAATGAGCTGTTTTATGATGGTATGTATCACTGACCGAAGGTTGGCAGTTCCGATCTACCAGATGGTCTTTGGAAACTTTGTGGGGCAGTTCTACTCTGTCCTATAGGGTCATTAGGAGTTTGAATCACTCAGCAGCAGTGGGTTTTTTATAGCACTGAGGATAAATAAAATTATATCATACTCCATGTAAACTTTGGAACCAGCCTCTTCCATTTAATAGTTCATCAAAATATATCCTTAACACTAGCCCTATTTATTTAGTATAGTTTTTGTGGCTTCCAACTATTTCATTGGTTTACAAAAGCATATTTGAAGAATCCACACTTATTAAACATTTGTGTTGTTTCTAACTTTTCTCTATAACAATACATTACTTTAAAATATGTACAGCATGTTTGGTATAAGCATCTTAAGAGTTTTGTGTGCTTAAGTAAAAAGTCATTGTCAAACAGGCATATTAATGCTCTATTATGCGTCTACGTATCATCTTGAAAAAAATCCAAGCATATGGCTCACTGAGAATAATACGTAAATTTATCATTAGTGTGACTGTTAATGTTATGTGTCAACTTGGCTAGGCTAGTATTCCCAGTGTTGTCCTCCTTTTTTCCTATCTGATGTAACTGTTCTCCGTTTTGTGGTACTGTGTGATCATGCACTGTAAACCCTAAACCTCTATATGTTGGTGGACAGGATTAAGGTGGAGTATATCTTGAACTATGCCCTTACTAGAGGTGTGACTAGTTACTAAAGGGCGTGAGTCAAGTCACACCCTTACTGAAGTCATGCTCGTATTCAAGTGACCGCCTTCCTCAGATTATACCCTTACTCAAGTGACTACCTTGTTCAAGTAAGAGGAGTTTCCTTGAGAGTGTGGCCTGCATGTAATGCAGATGAATGTTCTGGCAAAGCTCTCTCTTGTTTTATATCCTGGCTCATCATCATCTGACCTCTGGTTCTTAGGACTGGAGCCAACAGCTTGCCATCTGATCGGCCTATTCTGTGATTCACCAGTTTCTACAGCCGTGTGAGCCAGCAACCTGTCATTTGACCTACCGTTTTGAGTTTGTCAGTCCCCAATGCCACATTGGTGAGGAGAATCCTCCAGCCTGACACCTGATCCATAGATTTGGGGCTTCTCAGTCTCCACAATCAAGTGAGCCATTTTCTTGCGATAAATCTATTATTGTTTTTGCTTTCTCAGAGAACTCAGCCTAAGACATTTAACATGAGTCTTGACTGGAAAAAAGGAAGATGTGCCTTATAAATAAACCAGTTCAATGCTTTAGAATGATGAGTGAAAGAGTTGGAAAGGTAAGGTGAACATTTCATCTTAACAGTGTACAGTACTGTTTTAGTCATCTGGTACTGTTACACCAGAAGTGGGTGGCTTTAACAAAGCAAAATTGATTCTCTCACAGTCTAGTAGGTTACAAGTCCAAATTCAGGGCATCTGTTTCAGGTTTTCTCTTACTGCTCTGGAGAAAGGTCCTTGTCATCACTCTTCCCCTGATCAAGGAGTTTCTCAGTTGCAGGGAGCCCAAGTCCAAAGCATGTGCTCTACTCCGTGTGCTGCTTTCTTGGTGATATGAAGTCCTTCTGTTTCTCTGCTCGTATTTGTCTTTTAATCCCAAAAGAGAGTGGCTTCAGACACTATCTAATCTTGTAGATCTCATCAATATAACTGCCACTAATCCATTCCATTACATCATAGTGCTAACACATATAACTCACCAGGAATTGCAGCAGATAACAAAATGATAGACAATACTGGAAACTATGACCTAGCCAAGTTGACAGATACTTTGGGTGACACAATTCAATCCATGGCAGGTACCAAACTCACTGCCATTGAGTTGATTCTGGCTCACAGTGGCTCTTCATGACAGACTAGAACTGCCCCATAGAGTTTCCTAGGCTGTAATTTTTACAGAAGCAGATTGCCACATGTTTCTCCTGTGGAGATGCTGGTGGATTTGAACCACTAACCCTTTGTTTAACAGTTGAGAGTTTAACCATTGTTCCACCAGGGCACTTTGTGTATGGCTTACACCAAACCCAACCCATTGCCACCGAGTTGATTCCCACTTATAGCAACTCTACAGGATAGAGTAGTTCTACCCCATAGGGTTTCAAAGGAGCGGCTGGTAGATCTGACTTGCCAATTTTTTGATTAGCAGCTATAGCTGGAACCGTTGTGCTACTAGGGCACCATGTTGTTGTTGTTAGGTGCCTTTGAGCTGGTTCTAACTCAAAGTGACACTATGTATAGAAAAAAAACACTGCCGAGTCCTATGCACTGCCTGCAATCACTTAAGTCCATTGTTGCAACCACTGTGTCAATCCATTTTGTTGAGGATCTTCATCTTTTTCACTGACCCTCCACTCTGCCAAGAATGATGTCCTTCTCCAGGGGTTGATCTTTCCTGATATGTCCAAAGTATGTGAAACACAGTTGTGCCATCTTTCCTTCCAAGGAGCGCTCCAGTTGTACTTCTTCCAGAACAGACGTTTGTTCTTTTGGCAGTCCATGGCACATTCGATATTCCTCTCCAGCACCAGAATTCGAAGGCATCAATTTGTCTTCTGTTTTTCTTATTCATTTTCCAGCTTTCACATGCATGTAATCTAAATGAAAATATCACGGCTTGGGCCAGGCGCACATTAGTCTTCAAGGTGACATCTTTGCTTTTCAAAACTTTAAAGAGGCTCTTCGCAGCAGATTTTCCCAACACCATCCATCCTTTCTATTTTTGACTGCTGCTTTTGCAGGTGTTGATTGTGGAATCAAGTAAAATGAAATCCTTGACAACCTCAATCTTTTCTCCATGTACTGTGATAATGCTTATTGCTTCAGTTGTGAGGATTTTTGTTTTCTTGGTGTTGAAGTGCAATCCATGCTGCAGGCTGTGGTCTTTGATATTCATCAATAAGTGTTTTCAAATCCTCTTCACATTCAGGAAGCAAGGTTGTATAATCTGCATAGCACAGGTTGTTAATGAGTCTTCTTCCAATCCTGATGGCCCATTCTTCTTCATACAGTCCAGATTCTCACTGTTTGCTTGGCATACACTTTTCTTGACTTTAAGCCATGCAGTGCCCTCCCTGTTCTGTTCTCAAGACTGCCTCTTGATCCACATACAGATTCCTCATGAGCACAATTAAGTGTTCTGGAATTCCAGTTCTCTGCAACTATAATTCATTACGACCCACACAGTCATATGCCTTTGCATAGGCAATGAAACTGCAATGAAACACAGGTATTCTGTGTTTCATCTTCTCTGCCATCCAGAAAGACACCAGTAGGACAGCCAAGCCAAGTGCCATCGAGTCGGATCGCCTCCTGTAAATACATAGAACCATAAAGTACACCCACCAAGGCTAATTTTTTTCTTCTGTTCTTTCAGTTTCAGAAATGCAGAGTGCACTCTTCCCCTCTTTCTGGTATTCTCTGCTTTCAGCCAAGATCCATCTGACATCAGCAATGATATCCATGGTTCCACATCCTCTTCTGAATATGGCTTAAATTTCTGGCAGTTCCCTATCAATAATATTGTTGTAGTCTCTTTTCAAAGACCTTTGAGCAAAATTTTACTTGCACGTGATATTAATGATACTGTTCTGTAATTCCTGCATTTGATTGTTTCACCTTTCTTGGGAATAGGCATAAATATGGATCCTTTCCAGTTGGCGGACAGGTAGCTGTCCTCCAGATTTCTTGGTGTAGACAAGTGAGCACTTGCAATGCCATATCCTTTTGTTAAAATTTCTCAATTGGTATTTTGTCAATTCCTGAAGCCTTGTTTTTCACCAATGCCTTCAATGCAGCCTCGAGTTCTTCCGTCAGTGTCATCAGTTCCTGATCACATGCTAACCTCTTGAAACGGTTGAACACCCATGACAAGTTCTTTCTGGTATAATGACTCTATGTATTTCTTCCATCTTCTTTTGATCCTTCCTCAGTCATTTAATATTTTTCTCCTAGAACCCTTTATAAGTGCAACTCAAGGCTTGAATTTTTTTTTTAATTGTGATTAAGTGAAAATATACAATCCAAATCAATTTTGCATACCTACCTATTTACAGCTCCTTCTGCTCTCCATGCCCTGTGACAGCATGCTACTTCTTTTCATTTTATACTTGTATCCTTTTAACAAGTTATTGTCCCCTCCTCTCCACCACCTTCTCTCCCATCTAGAAAGACATCAGTAGGACAGCCTCCTGTAAATGCATAGAACCGTGAAGTACACCCACCGAGGCTGGATTTTTTTCTTCAGTTCTTTCAGTTTGAGAAATGGAGAGTGTGCTCTTCCCATTTGTTTTTCTATTTCCAGCTCTTTGCACATGTCGTTATAATACTTTACTTTGTTTTCTAAAGCTGTCCTTTGAAATCTTCTATTCAGTTCTTTTACTTTATTTTTCCTTCTTTTTGCTTTAGCTACTCTGTTCAAGAGCAAGTTTCAAGTCTTTTTTGACATCTAATTTGGCCTTTTCTTTCTTTCCTGTCTCTTTAATATCCTTTTGCTTTCTTCATGAATGATGTCTTTGATGTCATCCCACAACTTGTCCTCATCTGGTCTTTGGTTATTAGTGTTCAGTACATCAGACTTGTTCTTGAGATGGTCTCTAAATTTATGTGGGATATACTCAAGATTATACTTTGGCTTTCATGGACTTGTTCTAATTTTCTCTAGTTTCAATTTGATGTTGCGTATGGGCAGTTGGTGGTCTGTGCTGCCATTAGCATGTGGTCTTGTTCTGACTGAGGATTTTGAGCTTTTCCATCATCTCTTTCCACAGATGTGGTTGATTTGATTCCTGTGTATTCCGTCTGGTGAGATCCATGTGTACAGTTGCCATTTATGTTGGTGAAAAAAGGTATTTGTGATGAAGAGGTCATTGATCTTGCAAAATTCTGTCTTCATTCTCCAGCATCATTTCTGTCTCCAGCATCATTTCTGTCACTAAGGTCGTGTTTTTCAACTACCGATCCTTCTTCTTTTTTTCCAACTTTGTATTCCAGTCACCAGGAATTATCAATGCATCTTGATTGCGTGTTTGTTCAGTTTCAGACTACAGAAGCTGGTAAAAATCTTCAGTTTCTTCATTTTTGGCCTTAGTGATTGGTCTGTGAATTTGAGTAATACTCCTATTACCTTGCTTTCCTTGTATGCTTATGGATATTATTCTATCACTGACCAAATTGTGCTTCAGGACAGATTTTGAAATTTTCCTTTTGATGGTGAATGCAACACCTTTCCTCTTCAAGTTTTCATGCCAGGCATAGTAGACTATATGATCATCTGATTCAAAGTAAGCAATATTGGTCCATTTCAGCTCACTAATGCCAAGGTTATTTGTGTTTATGCATTACATTTCGCTTCTTGATAATTTCCGGTTTTCCTAGATTTGTACTTTGTACAACTCCACTTTCTGATTATTAATAGATGTTTCCAACTGTTTCTTCTTATTTTGAGTCATGACACATCAGCAAGTGAAGATCTTGAAGGCCTTACTCCACCCATGTCATTAAGGTTGACTCTACCTTGATGAGACAGCCCTTCCCCAGTCTCCCTTTGAATGCCTTCTGACCTGGGTGGCCCATTTTCTGGCATTATATCTGAAAACAGAAACTCTGCTGGCTAAGTGCTATGGCTGCTAACCAAAAAAGTCACAGCAGTTGAAATCCATCAATTGCTTCTTGGAAACTCTATGGAGCAATTCCACTCTGCTGTGTAGGGTCACTATGAGTCAGAATGAACTCAACAGCAGTGGGTTTGGTTTTTTGGTTATATCTGACTATGTTCTGCTGCTGTTCATGAGGCTTGCACTGGTTAATTCTTTCCTGAATTAGACTGCTGGGTCTTTCTTCCTAGGGTGCCATATATGATATATATAGAAAAAAACAAAAACTCATTGCTGTCAGATTGATTTAGACTCATAGTAATCCTATAGGAAAGAGTAGAACTGCTCCGTAGAGTTTCCATGGAGTGCCTGGTAGATTCAAACTACTGAGCTTTTGGTTGGGAGTTAATCACTACATCACTGAGGTTTCTATATATGGTGCAGGAGGATGAAATAGGATCAGTAGCTTAGCAGCAGAAGGGCAGATATTTCAATCTACGCTTTATAAATGGGGCGAGTCAGATTCCATGAGCCCCATACTTTGTGTAGATAAGAATATCTAGCACTGTGCTTGAAATATTCTAGATCTAGGAGGATTGAAACTTATTTAAATTAGTTGGAAAATGTTAGGAATCAGAATATGAGGAGAGTGAATGCAGGCAATGTGATGGGGAGATGGCAGGAATGTGCCAGAAACACTAGAATGATTCATGTGCTTGAGAAATGGTGAGAGAACTTGGTGATGACAGGAGTAGAGAGAAAATGCTGCCAAGTGCTATACTGCAACAGAAACCCCTTCTGATGTTGATAATAATGATGACAGCTAACCTATAGCATTTACAGCAATAATGATTACATCAGCTCATAGTTATAGCACATTTCCTTTGTCAAACATGGGTCTCTAAGTACTTTATATATGGCGGCTGACAGTTAAGTTCACAAACTCATTCTAGAAAAAGTACTATATACCTCAGTGCTGAATTTCATTATGGTCTCCTTCCAAGTACTCCCTTTGGAAAACTGTGCCCTGTGCCCAGTGCCTAGTCTACCAAGCCAGCCAAGTGCCATCGAGTCGGATCCGACTCATGGCGACTCTAGTCTACCATTCAAAAGAATTTTGGAACTCTTTTTATGGGATGGCCATCAGAGCTGTCGTTATATTACCCTTCATGTCCTGAATGTCATCAAAATGTCTTCCTTTCAGTGTTTCAGTTTATCTTTGGGTAAAGAAAAAAGTCACTGGTGGCTGGATCTGTTGAATAGGTAGGGTGTTAACACAGTTATTTTTTTACTGTCTGAAAACTCCCTCACAGACAACTATACAATTACGTTCACTGTGCCACCGTGTGCAATGGCTATTCCAGAAAGTGTTCTACATCTGCTTTGAAGTGTAGACTAGGTGCTGGCATCAGTGCATAGCTTCTCAAAGGGAATACTTGGAATGTAACTGTAGTGCTATTCAACAATGAGGTGTGTAGCCCTTAGAACCATTACGTTCGTGGACTTGTTACTCTGTGTATATGAACCATTTAATGCTCACTGCAACCCTATATTTTCTACCACCTAAGCCTATTACAAAGATTAAATGAGTCAGTATATTTAAAGCTCTTAAAAAGTGCCATGGAAGTGCTTTTAAATAAAGTCTGTTTTACTGAGGCATAGAGAAGTCAAGCACCTTGCCTGAGGCCGCACAGCTAGTCAGTAGCAGAAGTAAGTTTGGAACCCAGGCTATTTGGCACCAGAGCCTGTGCTGCCTCTGGATCTCTCACTAATTCAGACAATGGTGAGGCTGAGGCTTCTCCTACCCTGACTTCATGCTACCCCCACAAAGGGATGAACCAAAAGCTTCCCCTTGCTCTACATGAACACTTCCTGACTGCTGATGGCTACATTAGCTGCTGCCCAACTCACTTCTTACCATATACTGTATCCCTCTGGCTCTTTTGGGGGCTGACTTTTGGGAAAATCACTCTCTTAAGAGGTTTCCTATAACATTATTTAGTAAAATAGAAACAGTATACGGCTCTAATTTATGAAAATGCCACCAGTGTTGCAGGAGAATGTAAAATCTTAAATGACGAGGTTTCCAAGAGCACTGGGCAAGTTCTCCTCATCTTTTGCTTTTCCCTGTTCCCCCATCTTACTTCTGTCACACTGTCACACCCTACCCAACTTGAACAGTAATGATAATAATAATAATATTGTTAGCTAATATTTACCAAACTGTTGTTATGTTCCAGGTACTTAAATGCATTATGTCACTGAAGAGCCTTTTCAATATGGAACTATTTTTAACCTATGTTATACACAAATGCATTGAGGTTCTAAGAAGTTAAGTCATGGAAAGGCCTGAATTGAAGTCCAGATGTATTTTGCTTAAATCCTATCCACACCTTCTCTCTTTATGCCCCAGCGCACCAGTACCACCTCCACCAATCATTGTTTTCTGACGTCACCTGATTCTTGGAAGTTAGGTGGGTACATGAACACAGGGTTTTCTTAAGTTAGATATTCTGGAAAGATTTGCAAATGGGATTCTAGCCAGTTAGATTGTAACTTTCAGCAACAGAGGATGGCTACGGAAAGCTTAGTTGTCGAATGTGACTATTGCAAAAATACCTTAAGTGGATAACTTGAACAAATAGAAATTTATTCTAGTCCAGTAGACAAGAAATCTGAATTCAGGGCACCAGCTTTGGGGGAAGGATTTCTCTTTCAGCTTTGGGGGACGATGTTTGTTATCAATCTTCTCCTGGTCTAGGAGCTTCTGAGTCCAGGGATCAGGGTCCAAAGATTGTGCTTTGCTCTTGGCATTACTTTCTCGGTGGTGTAGGTCCCCTGTCTCTCTGCTTTCTTCTTTCTTTCATATCACAAAAGAGATTGATTTAAGATACAAGCTGATCTGGTCGACTGAGTCCTTCCTCATCAACATACTGCTTATAATGCTGTCTCATTAATATCATAGCAGTAGGATTTACAACATACAGGAAAACCACATCAGATGACACAGTTCTGAGACTCATAGCATAGCCAAGTTACATACCTTTTTGGAAGACAAAATTCAATCCATAATAGGCACCAAGTAAGGTCACAATTCACAAGATTTGTTGCCCAAGCAACTAGTACCAGTTGCTGTCAAGTCACTTCCAACTTATGGTGACCCCTTGTGTGTCAGAGTGTTTTAAATAGCTGATTTTCTGGAAGTAGATTTTCAGGCCTTCGTTTGGAGGTGCTACTGGGTAGAACTGAACCACCAACCTCTTGGTTAGCATCTGAGTGTGTTAATTCCCAGGAACTAGGCCAACACTGACTCACTGAACGTGAGAAACTACAGAGGATGTGATTGTTGCTGGTGAGATACTTATAATTTGAATGGAAAGATAAGACCTGCTCACATGAAAAGATACTAAGGAGAACATGGGTGGATTCTGTGAGGCTAATGCCTAGCTCCCCACTCCTGACTCTTACCCTCTTTGGGCCCCTTCCAATCACAGAGTATAGTAGCCATCACTAATCTGGTAGATGTGATGTTGAGGGTGGCCTGAAACCTCTGAGGGGAGAACTTTGGTGGGTCTTTGTTGCCCAGTTTTCTGAGCTATACCTGGAAAACCAGATAAAGAGATGTTTTGTGTCTTGTCAAGGTGATGGAGAAGATAACAGCTTTTATGCCTGTTGAGGGAGAAGGGCCTTCCCATCCTTAAGTGGTCCATGGAGGGCTGTTGGCTTCTGTTGACCATTGTAGCCCTGGAAGAGAAGGACACTAGCAAGCAGAAGAGCTCTTGGATCTGCGGGTTGGATGTGTACCCATCCTTTCCAGGGCCTCATCAGATGGCAACAGGAACGTAAACTTCTATGCCTTCTACGCATTTTGGCTTTGTCCTTTTGAAACACCATTATATACTTGAACTAGTCAAGAGAGTAGAAAATAACCTTTAAGTAAAACCACAGCTCCTGGGGTGGGTTCCCAGAACTAGAGGAGGGATATGCAACTGACTGGCTAGGACGGATGGCTGTGGTTGAGGAGGAGATGGAAAGAGTAGCGTGAAAATAAGGAACACTTTCAAAGATGCAGGATTCAAAGATCTCTACTAAAGACCATGACCTCTAAATTAAAATAGCCAGTAGTTGAATCAGAAAAAGAGAAAAGCACAGTCCTTATTAACCATTGAATTCGAGACCTGGAAGATTAAGCAAAAAAAAAAAAAAAAAGTAGTCACAACATGCCAAAAAGACAAACACACATGAATGAAAAGATGAATGACTTACAGCACAGATCCAGAAAATTCAAATGCAAATAATAAGAGATGCAGAAGAAAAAAAGACATAAAACCTAAAGGAAGATGTCAGTATTCTGATTAAAAGAGCTGAGTTCAAGTAAAGACTAAGGAAAGCAAAACTAAACAGAAACAAAATGTAGAAAAAATATGTAAGTAGACTTTTTTTTTCATGGTATGTGTGTGCCACGGAGTTGATTGTGACTTACAATGACCCTTTAGAGAATATAGAACTGCCCGGTGGGATTCTCCAGGCTGAAATCTTGCCAGATGTTTTCTGCTGCAGTGTGCGTGAATGGTTCGAACTGCCAAACTTTCGGTTAATTACTGTGCCACCAGAGCTTTTATAACTAGACATAGCCTCTTCAAATTCCTGAATCTTAAGTGCAATAGATGCTGTGGAGTGCCATCTGGTTCCCCCCTTTCCAGGACTGAGACACTCAATCACCCAGCTGTGGGCAGTGATGGTGGCTTCCTAGGAATTGCTCTCAGTTGAAAGTAGTTGGTGTGCCTAATTATGCCTTTTCCAGAAGCAGTCTGAATCCAATGGCTGGTTGATATAAGGATGTAAAGGCCTAATCATTTTGTACCCATTTGATAATGCTGAAGAACCACTCCAGCAACCCCAGGATCAGCACCACAGCTTGATTCACTGCGTTGAATCCTGTTTCCTCACTCTTCATAGATTTTTTTGCAAATTCTCTTCTCAGAGTATTTCCTAGCAAACTTAACCCATGATAGTAAATAACAAACCGAATGAAACCAAACTACACACCGAATATTAGAAGCCAAAATTTACAACAGCTCCCTCCCCCCAAAACCTTCCAATCCCCTACCCCAACTCATGCAATTTTCTGATAAGGCAATCAGATCAGTTAAAAATAAGGCAAAACTGGACCAGCATTATGTGTGCCTGTAATATTGAAAGCTAAAAATGGTGAAATTCAGTATGTATAGAAAAGTCTACTAACAACAAAGATGGTAAAATCAAATTTAATGAGATAAAAGTTCTGAGAACTAAGGAGTACATAATCAGTGAAATATTGTTTTTTATTTGGTTCAAAAGAAAAATGCTTTTGGACATATAAGGCTTCAGCAAATATATGACTGGAGTACTTTTCATGAGGAAAATTCTATAGAGAGTCCTCTAAAAGTAACAACCAAATACAACAGAAATTATGAGATCAAAAGGAGAGGAAACAATGGATGATGATCATAATGTAATTCAGAGTTTTTAGTATTAGATGAGTATGCAGTATTGGAATAGAAAAGATAAAATATTGGGAAAAACTAACATTAATAGTCAGAGAGAGGTGTGATGATAGAGAGAGTGAAGTAAGGACCAGGGTGGGAGGGAAAACATGATTAATGATATACTAACAGGAAAACAAAAGATTAATTTCAATAGATATGGAGGGAAGATAACTGAGAGGCCAGTAGGCAAATGCAAATAACTTACATATTAGCAGGGAGAATAAGAAGAACAAAGAGAGATTTAATGATAAGAACCACCCAGAAGTTAAAAAATCAAAAAAACAGAAGAAAACATAAAGAGGAAACAGGAGCAAGTATCAAAATAGGAATTAAAAATATGACTGAAGGCTTGAAAACAAGTATATAAGGTATTATAGGAAAAATAAATGGATTAAATTCTGTATCAAATGCCAAACTGGGTTAAAAATGACAAAATAAAATATTACAGATAAACAACTGGGTAAAGATATACTAGACAACAGCAAATGAGAAAATACAAGGGCATGAGGCCAAGAAAGACAGCAAAAACTGAATATATAAAAAAGTCAAGAAAGATGCTATGTACTCATAAAGGCATAGTAAATGAAGGAAATGTGATAAATAAAACATCAAACTGAAAGGTAGACAAATACATGAAGCAAAACTCCTAGAACTGTGGTAAATAATACAGTTATAGTGAGAAATCTAAGTTATAATTTTAGAATTTGATGGGTTAAGTAAACAACAGTGATATAGTAGATTTGAACACTGTAGTCAGTAAGCTGGAATATGCACACAGACACACAGGCAGACAGACAGACACTTACAAACACAAACTTGTGGGCCAAACTTGTGGACTTATCTAAGTATCCTAAAGGGAATTTATTTTGTATTCATGGAGCATTTAGAAAGCTTATTATATACTCAGTCACAAGGAAAAAACAACAAATAAATTTCAAAAAGTAGTTTTATGGTCTACATCTATGATCATAATTCAACAGAACTAGAAAAAACAATATCAGGTTTTTTCTTGTGTGTCGAACCTTTCAGCAATAAATAGTGTCCATCCTTGTCCATGATGGTGTATTTTGCATTAAAATCTGTTTTATCTGAGATTAGTATTGCCACACTTGTTCTTCTAACGTGTATTGTTAGCTTGATATGTATTTTTCCATCCTTTAATTTTCAGTTTGTTCCTATCTTTAAGTCTAAGGTGAGTTTCTTGTAAGCAACATACGGATAAGTTGTGTCTTTTGAGCCAGCATATCACTCACTCGTTGTCTCTCAATATTTTTCTTAAAATTAAGGAGCACTCATAAAGAAGTGCTGGATAAAAGAGGACAACCAAACTAAAATTACAGACTATAAAGAAAGCAATGAATATAAGGCTTCATTCTCTCCCTCTCTATAAAAAATCAATTGAAATACGAAAATAATAAAACAGGAATGTACAGTGAGGAAATTCATGAAGATAAAAGCTACAACTAATGAAATAGAAGCAGACACAAAAAAGGAATAAATAAAATCAAAAGAGGTTCTTTGAAAAGACTGATGAAATATATAAAGCTCTGTCAAGCCTGATTAGGGAAGAGAAACAGAAATGACAGCACTAGAAAGGGAATAGAGATACAGATGTGGAGAAGGTAACGCTGACTAGTAGATACTACATGCAACTTTACTGAAATAAGTTTGAAAATCTAGAGGCAATGGATTATTTCCTAGCAAAAATATGAACTCTTGAAATAACCTGAAGAATAAAGAGGAAGAAAACATGAATAGATTAATTATTATAGAAGAAATTGGAAGAGGAAGGTATCACTAAACATAGTCACCAGACTCAGATAGTTTTACAGATGACTTCATTATATTCTATAAGAAATTAATTCCAGGTGGCCATCCAAGGTACAAAAATTAGTCTCTGTTTTCCTGAAGCAACAGAAGAAGACAAAGAATCAGAAATAGGAGGAAGAACTGGAATACGTATCTAATTGCCTCTGTGAACAACTCTCTCCTTTGTATGAGATCATAAGAACTGGATGGTGTCTGGCTACCATTACAGGATGTTTTGATAAAAGATTCTATATAAAAACCTTTACCAAACTGTGGACAATGTGGAAGAGAAATGAAACTTCTCATAGAATTCAGACCTTCTGGAGGCAATTGTGCTGGATGATCCCAGAAACTGTTGTCCTCAGATAATCCTTAAATCTTACATTGAAACTATTCTCTGAAATCATCTTTAAACCAAACAATAACCCATTTCCATCAAGTCAATTTGAACCCACAGCAACCTTACAGGACAGAGTAGAACTGTCCCAAAGCATTTCCAAGGTGGTAATCTGTACAGAAGCCGACTGCTATGTCTTTCTCCTTCGAAGCAGCTGGTGGGTTCAAACCACTGACTTTTTGGTTAGCACTGAGTACTTAATAATAGTTTAGCTCAATAAGTAAAATACATCTGCCTTGAGCACTGTACTCTTTTAAAGGGTTATGTATATGGGATCAAACTGACGAAGCAAGTTGAAAGGTTAGATGAGAAGTTTGGGGGACAGTGAGTTTATCTTAATGATGGTGGAATAAATTTGGAAAAGGATAGTGAGAATAGTTGCACAGCTTGAAGAATGTAATTAACTGAACTGATTTGTACACTCAGAAATTGTTGAATTGGTATGTGTTTTGCTGAGTGTATCTTTACTTACACGTACATATGGAAACCCTGGTGGTACAGTGGTTAAGTGCTATGGCTGCTAATCAAAAGGTCAGCAGTCTGAATCCACCGGGCACTCCTTGGAAACTCTGCGGGGGAGTTCCTCTCTGTCCTATAGGGTCACTATTAATCAGAATGTATATACATACACATACAGATACATAGGTACGTATATGTATGCATATATATGTGTGCATATATGTAAATCAATTCCAGTGTTTGTTTAAACGATTTGATCGCAGAGAAGGAAAGACAGTAAAATCATGTGTGAAGGCTGTTGTAATGTGCCACTGAGTCAGTTCTGAACAACAGTGACCCTATCTACAGCAGAATGAAACACTGCCTGGTTCTGTCATTCTCACAGTTGTTGCTGTATTTGACCCCATTATTACAACCATTCTGTCAGTCTCTTTCACTGTGTGTTTTCGTCTTCCTTACTGACCTTCCACTAACTAAGCTTGGTGTCCCTCTCCAGGAACTCATCCCCCTAACAACTTAGACGTCTTGTCATCCTTGTTTCCAAGGAGCATTTTGGCTATGTTTCTTTCAAGACACATTTGTTTATTCTGCCAACAGTCCCTTGTATATCAATATTCTTCAACAACACCATAATTTAAAGGCACCAATTCTCTGTTCTTCCTTAATCATCATCCCACCTTAAAAAAAAAAGATACTTCACATGAAGGTTTATAGAACAAACTAGCTTCTCATTAAACAATTTAGTATACATATTGTTCGGTGACCTTGGCTACCAATCCCATGACTTGTCAGCAATGTCTCCTTCTTGACCTTGGTTTTCTTATCACCAGCTTTCCTGTCCCTTCTTTCCTTCTTACCCTTGCCCCTGGGCTGGTGTACGCATTTAGTCTTGTTTTGTTTTACAGACCTGTCTGATCTTTGCCTAAAGGAGCCAAAGGAGTGACTTCTTATTGAGCTTAAAAGTATAACCGTGGGCTGTACTCTCAGGATTTCTGCAGCATCTGTCAGACTGGTAAGTCAGGTCAATTTTCTTGCTTTTGAGATACAATTTTTGTTACACATTTGTTTCCCAACTCTGCCCTCTGTTATGATCCTTGTCAGAGCACTTGGTGATGATATTCAGGCACAATTTAATTGTGCTGTGCTGTCTCACCTTTCACATGCAAGTGAGGGGACAGAAAGTACCATGGCTTTGGTCAGGCACATCTTAGTCCTCAAAGTGGCATGTTTGTTTTTTAACACTGTAAGACGTCTTTTGGAGCAAATTTGCCCAGCATAATACATCCTTCATTTTCTTGACTGTGGCTTCTGTGAGTGTTGATTGTAGAACCACGTAAAATAAAATCCTTGACAACTCTGATCTTTTCTCCATTTATCATGAGGTTGTGAGGATTATTGTTTTCTTTATATTGGAGTGTAATCTATATGTTGGAGTGTAATCTATACTGAAGGCTGTAGTCTTTGATCTTCATGAGTAAGTGCTTCAAGTCTTCTTTTGCTTTCAACAAGACGGTGTAAACTTCACATCGCAGGTTGTTAACGAGTCTTCCTCCAGTCCTGATGCCGTGTTCATCTTCATATAGTCCATCTTCTTGTATTATTAACTCAGCCTACAGACTAAGTAATTATGGCAAAAGTATGGAACCTCGACTCACACCTTTTCTGACTTTTAACCACTCAATATCCCTTTGTTCTGTCTGAACAACTGCCTCTTCTCTCTGAAGGTAGCTTATCTTAATGCCAAGACTGAAAAAGACTGTACAAAATTTGAATACTACTTTCTATAGTGAATATTGGTGCCAGAACAAACAAAATATGAGCAAATTAAATCAATCAATGTATCAAAAGTATATCAAAAGCATATGACACCATTACCCATGAGCGTTTATTACCAGAATGCAAGAATGTATTTTAATCTTTCCAATTTTATATAAATTCTGGGAAGGCTTCCAATTGACTATAATGGGTGAGACAGTAGACTATGAATTCTTTTACAAAAAAAGGTTTTATAAACATATCTCACAGAATGTTTGCCATTTCAATATTTTTCATGTGTATAATTTAGTGACACTGATTACACTAACCATGTTATACTGCCATTCTTAATTCATGTTCTAATGTGATTTGTGAGAAGCTTGGAGACTGTGCGAGTGGAGTCAGGTAGAAACGTTGGCACTGGGGTAAAAGGGAGAATCATTGAGCTTTAAGCAAGTGGGTTTATCATCTGTGCTTATTTATTTAGTACTTCATATTTAAGATGGTGATGGTAAATAAAGGGGGATCTACCATATTCTAAACCTTTGGCTAGGTGCTCCACGTACAATGCCATTTAATGATTAAACCAAGTCAGGGCTAATGCCCAGAGGGCACACAGACACACTCTCATCAACAGATCCCTATAGGAAACAGCTACTGATTAAGGAACAAAAACTACCATCACTTTAAAAGAAGTTAGGCAGGAGAAGAATTTATGTGGAGAACGTCATCACAGAAACTGACCACATATGAAGACCTGAAATACACTGGTGACAGATGGTATTTCATCCATGAGACAAGAGATCCAGCAATTTTAACTAGTATGTGGCTTTAGATATCTTGTTATTACTTTATAAGCTCATTAGAACAGACTGCTGTTTTAGATGACCACTGGGCCAGTGACGCCTATGCTGCAGAGACATCTGTGCAATCCTGACTTTTTGTCTCCTTAGTGCTAATTTCTTCTGGTTGTACTGTCTCTGAGTAGAGAATCTCTAACCCACAATTGTCATCAGAATCTTGCTTTTCCATCTAGCACAACCCTCTCTGGAACCCCTTGGATCCTGGGAAGGATGGTGGTGCCCAGGAGGAGAGCGAAGTTCTCTGATCGCATCTTTGTTATGAAACATCCGCCAACGCATCACTTTGAGGATTCTTTATGCTTTGTTTGTCTCTGGAATAGCTTGGGAATTGCTTTCAAGGCATGTTCTTTCTCTTCCTCCCTGAGAAAGGAGATTCCCAGGTACAAGCTTAGGACCTTAAAAGCACAATGCTTTCCTATGGAGAGGTAAGTAATCTTTCTCATAGTGCAGAAGAGCAATTTAGGAGAGCTCTGACAAAACGTTCTTGTTAAGAAACTTAAGCAAAGCAAGTTATGAACACCTCGGACACAAGACTTTGGCACTTTAGGTCAGTGACTGTAGGACTATCCTATAAACAAGGATTGTAAGATATAAACAAGGCTTCACATCACAACAATTATGTTAGCAGCCAATGAGGATAGCAGTAGGGCTACCCAGCCTTCCTGCTTCATCACTTGAACTGACAGGATCCAGCTCCCACTCTGCATCGATCATAAAGACACATTGATTTCCTTTCTGGAGAAACACATATTTCTTTTCTCCTGCTAAAAAGATAAATCTGACAGATTTTAATCAAATGTAGTTGTTCACAACTACAGAAATGTACACCATGCCACAGATGAAAACAAACGAAAGTATGCCATCTCCTAAACAAGAGGTTTTGTGGCCAGATTCATTTGTAGAAAACACTTACATTAACACATGCAGGAGCATTTAAGCCTGAATGCGTTAATATTCTTGAACACAGTATTTTTTTTTGTGGTGACATCAGTATATATTGGCTTCAAAATAGAACTTCCAATAACCCATTCCCTCTTAGATTCCTGAGATTCTAGAATGTTGGTCCTTGGCCTCTAAAATGAAGTCTTTCCCAAAGACAAAACTTTGGGAAAGAGTAGAACTCCAAAGATGGTGTTTCAAAGGAAACACTATTGGAAATCTGATACGTTAAGATGGATAATCATCACACCTCTTATCCAACTAAAAAAGCAAAAACGAACTATACCATAAAAGCCCTCAAACCTGTTGACTCCAACTTATAGTGGCCCTCCAACAGGATCTTGTAAACATTTTTGTTCAGTATTTGGCAATGATTTGACCAAGGGTGCTATGGAACATTTTCATTATTTCAGAAATTTAGAGAGTGATTCAGACTAGCTTTTATTATACTTTGCAGTGTCTAAAGGAAGGTCAAGATTGTGTGTGTGTGCGTGTGTGTGTGTGTGAAATAGTCAGAAGGTACACATATATATCTGTTCACCTTTTGAATTTAACAGATATTCTCAAGATGATACCAAAAAAGTATGTGGTTAGGAGGCTTAAACTGAACAAAACTTGATTCTTTTTAGGCCTCCTTCTTTGATCAGTTTAGTTTCCCTCAGTTTAGGTTGCACATGAGAAGATTTTGAATGGTAACTTCATAAATATTTGAGTCTTCTGCATGTTTTTGCCTTTTCTTCTAAGTAGAGATTGTATTTTTATTAGAATGAAGAGATTGAATGGCCATCTCCTGTACTTAGTAACAATTTCCTGCCCAGATATCTTGGATAAAGTATCTTATTCTAACTAATTTTTAGAGGTGATTAAAAGAGAATCCACATCATGAATGAAAGTGTGGAGATGATGTTTTAATTGATCATCAGTCCATTCCTGCCTTAAATAGTATACCTTTTCATTCTATCCTCTTTATTTTTAATATTATGTATATATATGTATCCATCTGTGTGATTCAAGAAGAATAATATACTGGAAAGTAAAGTAATTTTAATAAGATTATGTAATGATTAATAGTGTGTATACAAATATAATTCTACTGTGTTTCAGTGGGCAGGAGTGGAGAACTATTTCTCTTTTAAAATGTAAACTTTAAAATGTCTGTTTAGTATACTGCCATAGTCATTTTTAAGCATATAAAAACAATACAACATTATTACTTATCTGATAAAGAATACCGTGAATGGGTTGCCCTGCAAAGTATTACTGACTGAATTTTGACAATCACTTTGGTTTAAGAATGATGTCACAACTCTGATACTCATCCTTGATGTGCCATTTAGAGACAATGCTTCTGAAGGCATGTGGTGATGATATAAGAAAAGGAGAAGATGAAGAATGGCCAAAGCAGAAGTTAACTTGTAAAAACAGTATTAGAGGTTGGCATTTAAACTGTAAGAGTAACACATGAATTTCTTAAAGTGAAAGAAAGAAACGGGAGCCAACAGAAGTAGGCAAACTCAGTCACTAAAAATCACTAAGCCTCAGCCAAGAAATCAGTGTTTAAAAACTTGACCCAATTTCCATGTGACACTGGTGTCATTTGAAAGTTTAACCCCAAATGAGAGGCCATCCTGACACAGGATATATGTGGTTCTTCCTTGGAAGAATATTTGTGTTTCTCCAAACTGTAGCCACTAGAAGATATGAAGGCAAGCACAGAATATTACCTGGATCATGATTTATACTTCCTGAACAGACAGTAAACTCACTGCACTGCTTTGCCCCCACAGAAAGTACTATAACTGGCTAGCTATAACTCCAGCACAGTACTTCAAAGCAATATTCCCAAAAGTTACTGAGTTTTTTCTTATTTACAAAAGAAGCAATTCATTTTGTAGGACATTTCAAACTGGCAAATGGCCAACAACAATTTTGACCAAAGCAGGGTGCAAAAGGTATTGCAAAACCTGAAGCAACAGAATATTTAGGAATGATGGAAACAAAAATGAAAAGTATGCATACTTCTGTATGGCTTTTTAAAGCCATTTACAATTATGCACCGTTTATGGTAGTTTCTATAAAATTTTCCCCACTGAGAAAGCACAAGACTGAGTAAGTTTGTGAATACATCACAAAAGCAAGAGAAGAGATTCAGGATGACAATGAAATTTAGCTGATTGTTTGAGGAACTGTGGTGTGATAATGACACTGTTAATCAGGAGAATAGAGGAACGTGATAATATGATCTCATTTGCTTTTCCAGAAAGGGATTTCAAGGACTTAACCAAAAATTAAAGTTGCTCATGGTAGTATGAAGAGTACACAGTAATAGTGCTACCACAATTATACGTCTGATGGTAACAGGTATAAACGCAAACCAAACCCACTGTTGTAGAGTCCATTCTGATTCATAGCAGCATATCTGAAGTCTTAGGACACTTTGTTGGTGCATGTAAACGTGCTTCAAGACAATAAGAAAAGGAAGTTTTCTAAAGGTATCTATTTAGAAGATAACCTTTTTACAATGCACGATTTTGATTAAATGCTGTACTGCCAGGTCATGTCTTTGGCCTCTTGTAATTCAACTATAAGGAGATGTATAGATACTTGTGGCTAAGTGGCATTCTTGGAGGTTTCGTAATGTATCGCACTGTTACCAACTAAAGTCTTTTTTACACAATTCTAGCTCAGTTAACAAAACCAGACCAAACCAAGCCATACTTATTGCTGTCCAGTTGATTGTAACTCATGGCAATTCCACAAGTTTCAGAGTACCACTGGGCTGTGTAAGGTTTTCAAATGGATAAAATTTTATGGAAGTAAGTCACAAGCCTTTCTTCTTCATTGCCACTGGGTAGATTCAGATTGACAATCCTCTAGTTAATTGTCTAGTGCAAGCCACTTGTACCACCCAGGGACCACTAGTTAACCTATAAGACATTTTATTCAGAAAATTATTTACGGAATATCTTAACTAACAACCATCTCCATCACTACCACTCATTGAGTCCCAATCTTCTGTCTTAATGAAAGTGAAATTTTTATAACTTCCTTGTTGGGGCGGGCTTTCAATTTGCTTTAGAAATAATCCTTGGAATTCTTCAACCCAGATGCCCATCAACAGATGAATGGATAAACAAACTATAGTATATATACTCAATGGAACACTGTGCAATGATAAACAACAGTGATGATACTAGGAAGCAACTTATAACCTGGCTTCAGTTGGAAGACATTAGGTTGAGAGAAATTAATCAGCAGCACAAGGAAGAACATTGTATGAGACTCATATTATAAGGATTTAAAAATAGACTTATGTATAGAAGAAAAGATTCTTTGATGACTACAAAGGTGGAGATAAAGGGAAAGGGTTTGTCACAGATTAGATTGTTGATAGAAATTTAGTTGGGTGAAGGCAGTGACAGCACACGGTAGAAAGGAAATGAGCTTAACTGGCCTTCACTATAAACTGAAAGCTCTTCTACTGTTAACCCAATATTGCAAGGGTAGAGTAGTGGGGGCAGGCTCTGGGTACCATGTTCCCAGGAAACATCAAGGCCAATTGGCATAAGTAGCCTGTTACTAAGAGAGACTTCTGCACCCCATATTGATGAATGGCATCTGGGTTCTTAAAAGCTAGCAAGCTGCTGTCCAAGGTACATCAAATGGTCCCAACTCATCTGGAACAGATAACAGCTGAGAACAACAAAGACATGAGGCAAAAAGAGCTTAGGAGACAGATGGACCCCTGGGAATGGGTGACTGTATCAACATGTGACCAGAAGAACCAGATGGTGCCTGGCACCACCAAAGACAGCTGTGATGGGGCACACAATGTGGAGTCCCTGTGGCAATATGAGAAAAAGAGGGGTGCAGCTCAAGAACTCTACTAAAGGCCACAATGGATAGTCCGATGGCCTGTGGATTTCCCTGGGATCATGGTCCCTAGACCTGCTGCTGCCTCTATCCAGAAAACACTACTAAGGTCAACTGTTTGGACAAACATGGGCAGGACTCAAGGACACAGTGTGATCATATGGTGTGTATACTTTACGGTTCTGTGGATTTGTAGGGTGCTACCTTACTTGTCTTTTTCTAGATGGGAGAGGAGAGAGTGCAGAGGAGGGGACACAAGACTGTTAGGAGGATACAAAATGTATAGAATGACAAGGAGGAGAGTGCTGTCACTGGGCAAGGAGAGCAGAAGGAGCTGCAGATAGGCAGGTATATAAATTTAATTTGGATAGTACACTTTCACGTAAGCACAATAAAAAAAAAAAGAAAGAAAGAAAGAATCTTTGGAGTTCTCAAAATTCTGTCATGCCCTAAATTTGGAAAGTGAAACCATAGAAGAACCTTAAGAAAATTGCTACTGTGGACATAGAAAGACCCAGGTGGAGTCTTACCTCAACTGGATACTAGCTGCTTGACCTCACTCAAGTTGCTAACGCTTTTAAGCCTTCCCTTTCTTACGTAGAAAATGAGAATAGCATTGCCTATGTCGCAGAGATTATATGAGCTAATGCATCTAAAGCAGATAGTGGACAAAACCCATTGCCTGCGAGTGGCTTCTGACTCACGGCGACCCTAACTGTTACAGTGTAGAAATGCTCTGTAGGGTTATCTTGACTGTGACCTTGACAGAAGTAGATTTCCAGGCTTTTCTTCTGAAGCACCAAACCTTGAGTGTAGTTGTCAAGTGCAAACCAGTGACTAGTGCGCAGAGGAAAGAACTAGAGAGAAGTGTGACTGTGACTTTTAGGCTTTCCACTATATAGTTCCTGACCTTTCATTTCTGCATATTTTATCAACAATGGTATATACGTGCATATTAGCCATTATTTTGTGATTATTCTCTGTTTTTTGTTTTGTTTTGTTTTGTTTTTTTGTGAGTCGTCTTCTCTGCTTATCTTGTTTCAGACCACTCTACATTTGGAATCTCCAAACTTCGAGAAATTGGAACTTCTCTGAAAAAAAGCACCTTCTACAGAGGAAGCACTTTTCTGGTATTCCATTAAGGAAAGTACCACTCTGGTACAATGCATGATGCCTTGCAGGCTGGAAGTCAGGAGCCTTTCTCAGGAGTGCCCAGCCCTCCTGGAATTACTCACTTGGAGGTCTCACAATGCAGCTAGTAATTCAGAGATAATCATGTTACCAAGATACCATTTAATCTGTATTTGGCATATCTCAAGTTTTCATCTTCATTAATAGAGCCATCAGTTTCACTGGGCTGACTGGTGTTGGGCACGCGCATGAGTCACTCAGAGGGGGGTTTGCAGTCTGTGTGAAGACACTCTGGTTGCCAGATGGCGGCTACTAATCTGTCTGCATCAGAGATGTGAGCGGGGCTAAGCTCCCAGGCTGCCAGCCAATGAGGCTTTCTGTAACTCCTGATTACATGTTGTCTCTGGCCCCAGGCTAGAGAACTTGGGCCACTGTGACCAGGTCTCTTCTGTAGCTCCTAGCAGGCCTGAAGTCACCTGGCGAAATGGCTATCTTATAAAGAGGGGAGATACTTTTTCTGGCTTTGTTACTGAATAATTTTTCTACTGTGTACTTGCTGCCTGGGGCATAGACCGTTGAATAAAAGGAGCTCTGATAAAGACAGTAGGGTACAGGGAGTGGACCTGGGAGTTAGAGAAACTTAGCTTTGGGTCTTATCCCATCACTTAGCTAGCTATGTGAGGTTAGGCAAACCATTTGAACCCTGAGTCTCAGATTTTCCCATTGTCATGGTAGGGGCCTGATACTGTTGCCAGGGTAGGAGCCCCCTAGCACAGTCCACACAGGGTGGAAAGAAGGAGAGCAGCCCTCAGCCCAGTGACCCAGCTGCCTCACTTCTGGGTATAGAGCCCAGAGAAGCTCTCATACAGGTCCTGGAGAGGGCTGGGTGAGGACACACATCAGAGCTTCCTTTGTGATAGGGTGGTGGACACCTGGGAGCTCACCGCTGAAGGGATGGACAATGAGAGAGGTCAAAGAATCTTATTGTGCAACAATACCCTGTTGCAATTTGAAGAAATGTCACTAAATCTTGAAAGTCATTCTGCATGGAAAATCTTAAGAAACAGAATGAAGTCTATGGACACTATTTATGTAAATTAAAAATACAGACTCAGAGAAGTACCCGTATACATACAACCAGGCTATGCGCTGGGTTTACAGAAATACTTATAAACTTAGGAATCTCCCTGGATACATCAGTGCAGCTGCTTATGTACTGGGAGAGGGAAATGAGATAGAAGGTGATAAATGAACAAAGGTTCTGGTGCAAACTTAGAATGACTGCCTGGTATGAGCTGAGGACCATGATTTACTCAGCGGGCTGCTCCTGGGTCTGAAAGAAAAAGGCAAGGTCAAGAAATAGTCTAGAATGGTGCTTGGCCACCACCAATGACAGCTGTGATGAGGCTCATAGTGTTGAGTCCCAGTGGCAACATGAGGGAGAAAAGGGGTCCACACTAAGAACTCCACCAAAAGACCGCAATTGACAGTTGGATCCTGGGAGTTCCCCTGGGAACGTGGTCCCTAGACCTGGCGCTGCCCCTGATCATAGATCATTAGTGAGTTCAACTCTTTGGATAGAAATGGGTTGGACTTGGGGACGCAGAGTGACCACATCATGTGTATACTTCATGGTTCTGAGCATCCATAGGATGTCATCTTACTGGCCTTTTACTAGAGGGGAGTGAGAGGGTGGAGAGGAGGGCACAGGAGATTGTTAAGAGGATATGACATGTATAGAAAAGAGAGGAGGAGTGTGTAATCACCGGACAAGGAGAGCAGAGGGAGCTGCAGATAGATGGGCCTGCAAATTTGAATTGTCTTGTAAACTTTGATGTAATCACAATCACAATCACAATAAAAATAAAAGCAAAAGCTCAGAGGATTTCTTCTTAAAAAAATGTCTACAGAATCTACCTGGAGAAATTCATTCATAGCAGTGCTGTGAGGGCTTCCAGGTTACCACATGAGGACAGACCCATGTGGTTGTGGAATGGCTCTCTATGAGGTCTCTCTCTCTCTCTGTTGAGGGTGGCAAGAAGTCTAGGGGTGAGTGGTGGGGGAGGGAAGGAGTAGAGACTGAATTAAGCAGAATGTCTGAGATGCTTACTTGGTCTTATCAGCACTCTTAATCTCCTGAGACCCTAAGTGCCTGAAGGTACTTCCCTTAGTTTCCCTGACTCTCGTTGCAAACCCTATTTCTGTGACTTGGTCTCTGCAGAGCTTCCAGAAGGTGTGGTGCTTATTCTTGTTAAACCACTTGAGAATTTCCTGTATCCCCAAACCATTGGCCCTGCAAAGAAGTGTAGCTGCCCTTCCAATCAATGGGACCTTTGTGTGCAGAAAGGCAGAAGGGTATTACTGTGTGAGAAAGGACCACAGGAACTCTCCCATCCTTTTTTTTAGAGTCTGAGGAAAAAAAAAGAAGTATAAAGGAGCACACTTTGTAATATCATATTGTTAATTTATGTATTCAGAGATGAATGTAGACTTAGTGGAATGGTATAATTGTCACTGTGATACTGACTGTAATTATTACCAAGTATAATGAAGGATGGAAACAATTTCCCTCCTGAATGGCATCATCCATAAAATCCTTGCCTTCTTCAAAACCCAGTGCCCATTTTCTTTGAACACAGTAAACAAGGCAAGCAAAAATAAGGAAGATAATTTGAAGAAGAAGATGGAATATTCTTTTAGTTACTTTCTTTATAGAAGCTGAATTTTTGAGAGAACATTGAAGATAAAATTTGCAACACACTTCTACGCTATGAGAGGCTACTCTTGTGACATCCATTTATCAGCAATGCCTCCTTCACCCATTATTATTATTATTTTTGTCTCTTTCTCTCCTTCCTTGTCTTACTATTCTGTTCTCCATTCAGAAGCCTATGACTGTGACGGCAAGCAGTGTTTGCTTCCAAGATGGATATATGATCCATGGGTCAATCCAATACTTTCCTGGAAAATTGGTTGGAGTTACAAGGAAACAGATGTTCTCTTTTCCAGAATAACCATATAGAAACCCAAAATATCTATAGTTAGAGAGAGACTGAGAAACAAGCCAATGCAAAGGACAGAAGACCCAAGTGGAGCAGGGGCCATAATGAGATTGATATGATGCCATTACTTGAGTCCCTGGATCCAGCCATGCCGGAAGCCCAGAATACATTTGTCTCTTTATTTACACGAGTGAGTTATTTCCCATTTTGCTTTTAGCTAGTTTGAGTTGACTTTTTTCACTTGCAAACAAAATGTTACTGGGTGGCATGTCAAGTAAGTAAGGCAAATAATGCCACACTAGGGAGCATGCGTTTGCTTGGCAAATATTTAGTCCATACTTGCTTTATAACAAAAAGAGCCTTTATATAGCAAAAAATCATATGCCTTGTTTGAATCATTTTGAAATGAAAAAGGCACATCTATGAGTTGGTGCAAGGATGTCTAAATATACTTGGATATCTGAAAGAATTGGTGTGTTAGCGTGTGCATGTGTGCTTTTACTTTAATAACTAAAAAGTAACATGATTGTGTGTTGGACCATCTGGATCACATACTGTAACTTGACTGTAATTCATGCATTTCATGCCGAAATTTTTATTTGTGAGAACACTTGCATGAGAACCCAGAGAACTTCTTAAATGGTCACAGGCTGATGAGCTGTGTGAACTTAGGCAGTTTATTTAACTTTTCAGTGCTTTCTGTTTCTGCTGTATCCTCTGTAACATGAGGATAAAAATAACAATAATAATAAAAAGCAAAAGCAAACAAACAAAAACGCATTGCTGTCAAGTTGACTCTGACTCATAGTGACTCCACTGGGTTTTCAAGGCTTTGTATCTCTAAGGAAGCAAACTGCCAGATCTTTCTCCCTGAGAGCCACTGGTGGTTTCAAGTTACTGACCTTTTGGTTAGCAATTGAGTGCTTTAACCACTGGCAATAAGGCTCCTATATGAGAATAATAATAGAGAATAATAGTAGTATGAGAATAATAATAGTATCTAATTCCAAGGGATTATTGGGAATGATAAACAAGTGAAAAAGTGAAAAATGTTTAAATAGCAGTGTCGTATATTAACAGCATTCAATAAACAGTAAGCATTGTTCTTAGTAATATTATGATATCACCATCATTATGAAAGAAGCTTCATCAGTAATCTGGATGACTTGCACATGGATAGTGCTTTACTGTTTATAAAGTAGTTTTGCATTCATCATGCTATTTGATAGAGCAAATCCACACTGCCACACAATATCCATTTCATGTTTTTGCTTCTTACACATTGAAGCAAGCCCTTGTTTCAAAGGCTTACATGATATTTGGGAAACTTGACTGAATTTGATATCAAATATTAGATTGACTTGTTTCTGTAAAAAGAGTTTAAAAAATACAACTTTTTTTTTTTTAAATACAAATGTGATCTGGTCCTGAGTATCTCTCATTGAGATGGAAAATTTAACTGCTTAAGCTTTGGTTGCAGCTGTTTTGCTTGTAGACAGACCTAATTGCAGAAGACGAAATGTCGTTTTAACAAGAGCATAATTTTCTTTTCTTTAATTAATTACTGACATCAAAAAGCAAACTGTGGGGCAATTCCTTTTTTATGTCATTGATAATTTAAAATATTCTCAATGTTAGACCTCCTGAAAGACTTGGTGTGTTTGTTACCAGGTTAAACTGGAGATTTTGGCAACCATTGACTTGTTGATTTTGACATACCTGATAGCTTTCTCTATTTAGGGATTTTTTTTTTTTTTCAAAAATGTATGTTTTCAAAATGCTAAAACATGGATTCATAATAAGACATCCTTTGCAAAGGTATACACCTTTGAATTAACAAATGGCTAAGCATCTCAGTAGCATCCTTTAATTAGATGTTATCCTTTCGAGAGAAAAGGGTTATTTTTATTATTGAACTTATACAAATTTCTAGAATAAGAAAAGGCCTAGCTTTATAATTTTAGCAAAAGCTGTTGGAAATCCCATTTGATGAAGCTTCTTTCATAATGATGGTGATATGATAATATTACTAAGAACAATGCTTATTGTTTATTGAATGCTGTTAATATACGACACTGCTATTTAAGCATTTTACACTTATTCACTTGTTTATCATTCCCAATAATCCCTTGGAATTAGATACTATTATTATTCTCATACTACTATTATTTTCTATTATTATTCTCATATAGGAGTTCTGGGAAAGATGACATACTTTCTTGATTAACTGCTAAGGAGACAATAATAGTGTGAGAAGAAATAGTCACATAATTTTACAAGTATAAATTTGAATAATCTCTTGCATAAAAAAACATACCATTAAACATGTGAAAAAGACCTTTTGTGCGTGTTTGTATTAGTTCTTCTTCATCAGAACTCCTGCGAGAAAACCGAAGAAATATTGATTTTGAAGTTTTTCTCCTCTGTTTGGGTACTTGTGTGTGTAGCCCTGTTACTATGTGACTTCTGACATTGCAGCATTCAAAAACAAACAAACAAACAAACGAAAAACAAGCCAAGAATGTTCTTGGTTTTGTATCATTTGTTTACTGATCTCTTCGTCTAGATTCTTGAAGTATCTTTTCAAAACTACTTAGATCCACATCTTTCATTGTGCATCATAAGCTGAATGCCAAATTCTAGACTTCCGTATTGTCACTCATGATTATGGACACAAATTTCTATGTAATGATCAGCAGTAATTTCTTTAGGTTCTGAGTATCGACTGCATTTTGAAAGACCAGAGGCCAGGTTCTCCTAGTGCTGAAGCAATTGCTTTAATAGCAGATTAGGTATCTCTTGAAGAAGTTGGATTAAGAAATGATACACAATTGTTTGGCAATCTGTAAAAGAGGGAGGCTGATGTAAGTGGTAAGTCTGTTCCAGAGAAAAGAAGCCACAGGGGTTGGCTGCCTCAATCAGCTTCAGCATTGTTGGTGAGCATTTTAGGTAATTTATTGTCAAGTATTCAGAAATCACTCTCAAGTTTTGATTTTATGTTTTGAAAATCTTAAATTAATTAGATAATGCATTCTCAGTGAAGGTACTTATGGCACAGTGGTAGAATTTTTGCCTTTTATGCTGAAGAGCTTCCAGAGTAAGGCAAACTAGAAAGAAAGGCATGGTGATCTAATTCTAAAAATTAGCCAAAAATTCCTATAGGTCACATGCAGGTGGTGCAGAATCATACTACCAGAGTCACCATGAGTTGAGAGTTGACTTGATGCTAGTTAACTACAAAAACAATACATGTTTTCAGTCCAACGTTCCATAGGCAAAGTGAACCTAGATGTCCGTAGGTCTCACTTAGCTGTTGCATGCATGAGGTCTAATTAACACTGATAGCTTTTGAGAGCCTTTCATAGACACCGGCAGGACTTCCTGTGCGTGTCCACCCTCCCTGCCCATTCCGCCGTCTCCTCTATCTCTCTGTCTTCAGTGGCTCAGGAGTTCTCTACTGTCATACACTATGGAAAGTCAGACCTCCGAGGTCTGCGGGGGAGGCAAGAAAGCAGGGGACGTCCATTTGTCTGTTTCATCCTTCATCATGTTGGTCTGGAGGAAGTACAGTTTAGACCTGAGTCTCATAACAACCTTTATCGAAACAACCACTTCAGCCTTATCCTGAAGTTTCTCCCTGTTTGGTGGCATACCGAATTTGCGGGCTCTTTGTGAAACAGACAACAGTTTCGTCTATCTACCTGGCTTCCCATGTCTTCATAGAACAAGTCCTTCAAAACTGTTTCACTTCAGTGAAAACTCCCAACACTATTGAACTTAAATGCTTTTAGGGTAGCAGGGTTTAGGGTTTGTGGCCTCACAAATCCCGTCTCAGTCTATATTTTGCTCCTGTTGCTGACAGCTGCTGTCGAGCCATGCCTGACTGACTGTGACCCCGTGTACAATAGAAAGAAATTCTGCCCAGTCCTGTGCTATGTCCATGATTGGTTCTAGATAAGACAACTATTTGTTTATGATCTGTAGAGTTTCCGTTGGCTGATTTTGGGAAGTTGATTGGCAAGACTTTCCTTCTAGTCTGTCACGGTCTGGAGGCTCCACTGAAGTCTGTTCAGCATTAAAGTAACATACAAAGTAATGGCCGTCCGTGAGGTGCACTGGCTGGGATTCAAACATTGATCTGCCCCTTGGGAGGAGAGAATTCCTCTACTAAACCAGCCCCTCATCTCATGACTGATAGTGTATTTCATTTAATGGATCATTTTAGAAGATGGCTTGAGCTTAGAGTAAGAATTTGATCTGTAAGGGTAAATAAACCCAGAAACTTTATAAAGACTTCTTTTGGGCTCGCAGTGTTGAGTCCCAGTGGCAACACGAGAGAAAAAAATGGGTGCACCCGAAGAACTCTGCTAAAAGACTGCAATTAATGGTCAAAGGCTTGAGAGTTCCCCTGAGAGCATGGCCTCTAGACCTGATGCTGCCCCTGATTATAGATCGTTACTGAGGTCAACTCTTAGGAGAGGAATGGAATAGACTCGGGGACACAGAGTGACCATATCATGTGTGCACTTTATGGCTCTCTGCATGTATAAGATGTTGTCATATTGGCCTCTTACTAGAGGGAAGTGGAGAGGGTGGAGAGGAGGGGACAGGAGATTGTTAAAGAGGATATGACATGTATAGAACGGAAAGGAAGAGTGTGCTGTCACTGGGCAAGGAGAGCAGAGGGAGCTGCAGATAGGCAGAAGTGCAAATTTATACTGGATTGTACACTTTCACGCAATCACAATAAGGAAAAAAAACGACTTCTTTTGTGACTTTGTGGCTATGAATGTATTTGATTCTTAAGAAATTTACTACTTATAGTCAGTGGCTGTAAGTACAGGGACCATCACAGAAAGCAAATTGGGATTTAAAGAAATCTTCCAAAGATCAAAATAACAAGCTTGCCATGATGATTTTTTTTAGTGGGTAGTTCAGACACTAAAGAGACACAGGAGTGTTCTGCAGTTGGTGACTTCTGCATGGTATTTGCATAGAGAGAACTTTAAAAAGGTTCCCTATCTTTTCTACTTTCATACTGACATTGTGTTAAGGCTACGAGCTCTTGCTGGCAACATTGCTGGTGCTATTTTAGTCAACTCCAAGTCAGTGTTCAAATGCAGTCGGATGGAAATTTTGAACTACAGCAACAATAAATATGTTTTATGTTCCTGTAACATTCAAGCTGTGGTATATCTGAGAGTCAGTGAATTTTGTTCTCTGCCTCTAACTCTGAAGGAAGAAAGGAACTTTTGTTTATAAATTTCAGAGATTTTTGTCTTTGCATTTACCACAAAGTCAAATGTAGATACAATCCACTTTAAGTGGTTTTGGGAAAATGTCAAACATGCATGTTTTCTGATAAGAGGAATAAAAGAATTTATAGGCAACACAAGTCCTCCACTCTGTGCTGCAGATAAATGGCTTGCCTATCTAGCCTGTGATCTTATGTGGCCATATGCAATACCTGCCTTGTCCACGACATAAGCACATAGGCAGTTATGTAAACTGGAGGACTTCTGTTCCATTTTTGCAATGTCTTCTTCTGAATTGACATAGAATATCACATAGAAGAACCCTCTCAATATGTTCTTTATTTGTATCTTCCAAAAAAAGAAAAAAAATATTATATGCTGACTTAAGTAAAATGGTTTGAGGGAAACCCCAAATCAAACAAAGATTATTTGATTTTTGCTTTGTAGTGTTCTCTGTCAGAGTCCATTACCAAGATACTTGATAACAGAAAAATTGTACTTTTTTTAAAATTCATAGTGATTAGATGTGAGTACTAAACTGTAAATGCCTTGGAGGGCAGGAATATGTGATCACAATCATTTCCTTAACCTTGTGAAACCTTATTAATGACTCCCCAAAAATAAAACACCAGTCTATAACTGGCTAAACTTTGCATTCCTGAAGATGCTTTATGTAATCTGTATGGCTCTTAGAACCCTGGAGTGAAATGGACTAGACAGACCTGACAATCTTTATTTTACAGACAATGAGCTTTTTTAAGTAATTATAATAGTGGTCTCATATAATACTTGTGCTTTGGCAGCTGACTGATTTTACTCAGCATAATGTCTTCTAGTTGATACCAGGTTATGAGATGCTTCCTAAAATCGTCATTGTTCTTTATCACTGCCCAGTGTTCCATTGTGTACATATACCACGGTTTGTTTATCCATTCATCTATTGATGTGCATCTTAAACCCAAGTGAAACCCAACTGCCATTGAGTCAATCCTGGCTCATGGTGACCCTACAGGACAGAGTAGAACTGCTCCGTGGAGTTTCCAAGGAGTGCCTGGTAGATTTGAACTGCCAACCTTTTAGTTAGCAGTTGTAGCACTTATGCTGTGCCACCAGGGTTTCCAGAAGCATATAGTAGGCCATTATTAGGTCTGTATATGGGAGAGCTGACGGACATACAGAAGGAAGAACATGGCCTTGACCTGACCCAGACTAGGTGGATCATGGCCAATCACTTAAGCTCACGCAGTCCTGGTTTCCTTCCCTCTAATGTGGCACAGGACTGGGCAGCTTTTTATCTGTTAGTACATAGGGTCGCTATGAATCAGAACTGACGTGACAATACCTAACAACAACAACAAAGTAGAGTTAAAATGATCTCCACTGAAGAGATACGGGGACAACTGGAACTAATAAACTATAAATGCCTACACAGAGCCATAAAAATGGACTTAAATGCATCGAGTATCATGAAGATGGTGCAGAACCAGGGGATGTCACATTGTGTGACAGCTAAGGCTGCTCTGAGTAGGAGCTGACTTGACGGCACCTAACAACAACATGTAGTGCCTGGCAGCAAACGTGCAACATGGCGCTGTAAAATCAATAATTTCCCTTCCTTGCTTACAAACCGGCGGTGCCTCCCACGCCATGCTCGTGAGATAAAAATCCCTCAGTGCACTCTAAAGCCCCCTGACTTGCTACCTGCCTGTATCTCCAGCCCAAACTTTAGCTGTTCGTCCTCTCCCTGCATTATCCCCTTTCCTCACATGAATCAAGCATCACTCTTTCACTCCAGGGCCTTTGAACATGATGGTTCCTTGACTGAAATACTCTTCTCTTCTTCTCTTAGCTCAGTGCCCTTTCTCAGCTTAAATATCACTGCTTTAAAGATATGAAAAGCCCCCCACTTACATATTCTCATAGTTCCTTCTCACTGCGGATGCTTATCACAGTGGCGATTAAGTACTTAATTCATAATTCACTGTTTAATGCCTGTTTCTGTCATGGAGGCTGTAACCTCCAGAAAGGCATTAACCCTCTAGCCCCAGTTCCTGGGCCTCATTCATAGCTTGTGCTAGATAAATACTTGCTGAATTCTCAAACAAATAAATGAATAATTTGATGAATTATGGACTGCCTATTTCAAAGACTCGTCTTTACTAGGCCTGACTTGCTTTCATTACAAGAAATCTGGGTGACATGAGCTGCATTTCCTGGGACCAGAGTGATCCAGGACATGATAAAAAAGATTTCACTTCTCTGAAAGAGAGGCTTCATTTTATGACAAAAAAGGAGGCACTGCAAACGTTGGGTAGACTGAGCTCTGAGGAAAACTATTAGAGTCTCCTTAGAGTCCAGGTTTACTCTGTTTTTAATTAGCCACAGGCAGAAGAAATGATTTCATTATGCTCAGTGAGAGACAGGTTACGAAGGAAAGATAGGTGGTCAGTATGGCTGATCAGGAAAAGCATATTGCCTAAATCTGAAGGACTAACCAAGCATCCAGGATCATCAAGAAGTGCAGTGCGATGCTACTGACATCGAGAACCAGTCGTGTGCCCTATAAGGAGAAGTTCTTGTTTTCTTTCTTAATTAGTATTTTAATAAGTCAAGTGAGAACTGTAAAATGCATTACTGAATCACTCAAGAAGTTCCTTGGCTAGGAAGTGAAGAAGCTGAAAGAAGAGTTGTTCATACTTGAAAAGTCTCAATAACTCTAAGTTAAAAAGTATTTTAGCCAATGAATGAAATGGCTTAGAAAGGACACTACCGGTCCTATGCATACTTTCAATACACTGTCATGTTTACAGTGGATCTGGAGGTGGCTATGGATAGAAAATGTGTCATAGGGTGAGTCGTGGTTCGGTGGTAGAACGCTCACCTTCTGTGTGGCATGCTCCCTTTCGATTCCTGACCAGTGCACCTCAGGCATGACCATCGCCTGTCAGTGAGACTACGTATTGCTATATTGCTGATCAGATTTCACCAGACAGAGAGGAAGAATGGCCTGACAATCTGCTTCTAAACAACAGCCAGTGAAAACCGCGTGTATCACAATGGTCCTACTTCAGCTAATCATAGTGATGGCACAGGCTCAGACAGTGTTGTGTGTGGGTTTGCTATAAGGAGGGTCCCCAATGTATGACAGCTAACAACAACAACAGAGACTGTGTGGTGGCTGTTGTGTGGGTACTGTGGATCCCTAGCAGGTTTTTGTTTTCAGTGACTCGGTTCTCTACTTGCTTTTGGTCCTCCTGGACTTGTCATGTTGAAGTTGTAAAATGGATATTCAGCTTAGGTGCAGTTAGCTTTTCCATTGCCCAGAAGGGGCAGAAGAGGGATTTGAAGCTTGTGCGGGAGCAGTAACACATGTCTAAACTCAGTGTCCTTGCTGAACCTCTCTTTTTTGAAGTAAAAGCAGATAACAAGTAGTTTGGGTACTTACAAGCAAGTGGTTGGTCTAAAATAATTTGGCATTTGTCACATCCCTGTTTTCACTGTATCCCGAGAGCCTGAGCACAGATAGCTTTAACAGCCTGCCTGACCCCAGTGGCTATTTTCCAGATGTTCTGAAACAACATGGACTGACCCTGTTTACCCGTGAGAGGTTTATAAAGGTGCGTGTTTGAAGAGTCTGCCTGAGCAAGGCTGAGGCACTTGCTTAGCAGCTTAGTTTTAGATAATCTCTCGTGAACAGAATATCGCATATTAACTTTACCTAAGGCACACAGAGTACTGTTTTGAGAAAATGATATTCTAAACACTCTTGAAGTGAAGAAGAAACTTAAGAAGCTTAACAATGGATATAGAAATATTACCATCAGCTATCAGGGTAATAGTATCCAGTCAGGCCCCATCTATGGTCACAAGATTAGGCTAAAGACGATGAAGACAATACAGTGGAAATATGGGATCTTAGAGAGTTTAAATGTCAATGAGTCAAGGGAAAAATCTTTGTTGATATAAAACCCCAAACACGTGTCATTTGCTTTTTCTGTTGTATGTGATGAAAGCAAAATCACTATTGAAGAACTGAAAATAGTATACCTGATGAGTTTTTGTACAGACCTTAGTTGGGGAGCAATGCCATTGTAACAGGAGAAGGCTGTATTTGTAAATAGGAGACTTTTTCATTCTTCCCACACGGAGAGCAAATACCAGAATAGTCTATAGGCTTGGAACTGAGGGTTTTTTGGGTTTTTTTTTTGTCTATGTAGTGGAGAAGAGCCATTTCAAGGAGAAACAATATGTTGCCTGATATTCAGTCATGTTAAGAGAACCACCAATTCCCTCCAAACACGGACATCAGGCAACATGTCAAAATCTGGCAAGAAGCTGAGATAATTCATCCATAGCACATCTGTTATGTGTAGATGACATTCAATGGAATGGGTCCCCACCTCAATTCCCAAAGCAAGGAACATGCCAAAGCTTTGATGTGCAAAGTACTTTCTGTTCTATGGTATGGCGATCTCCCACTGACTGCCAGTGCAAAACGAAAAACCTGCCTGGCATGACTTTTATCACCACTAGCACTGAATTCACTGCAGTAATCCTGTTAAGGTGCTTTTTACATGAAGGGGAAAGTAAGTGCATTTGAGAATCTCCTACTCTCTTCAGTTCTCAGAATGCCTGCTGATGCCCTGCTGTTTAGCAATCATTTATATGGGAGACTGTTTTGCACTGCAAATATCACCAACTAATGGATTATCGAGTTCAGAAATAGATGCTCTCTCCTCTATTGGAAGATCACTCCCTGGCGGTGCAAATGTTTGTGCTCAGCTACTAACTTGTGTGGATAGATGTCAACCTCTAACGGTGAGGACTGAGACCCCGGACAGCCTGCAGACAGCCTAGCTTGACCTCCTGCGATACAAGGACAAACTACTTCCTTCTGTCACTGCAGCCAAACACAACCTTGGCCCCAGGCCACTGATGGACTCAGAAGATTTGGGTTTGGGCCCAACGATCCACAGTTCAAATCCATCCAGAGGTGCCACAGAAGATAGACCTGGCAATCTGTTTCCATAGAGATTATAGCCAAGAAAACCCCATGGAGAAGTTCCACCCATGGAGTTGCTATGAGTCAGAATCAATGTGATAGCAATGAGTTTGGGTTCAGGCTTATTTATTGGAAGTCTTATTCAGAACCGACATGCTTGTCCAGCTCAAACTCTGGTACATAAATATAACTTTAACTTTCATGGAGAGATGGTTGTCCACTTGGGATGAGACGAACTACTCTTTGGTTTGAAAGTGTATGGTCTGGATCATTAAAGACTGATCATCATCATTGTTAGTTGTTCTTTTTGATTCCTGCAACTAATCTGCTGGTAGTTAGAAACATGAATTATATTAACCTTATCTTAACATCCATAACCATCAATGTTGTTATTGGTCATAAAATTAGCCACTTCCGCTCATTTCAAATCCACTGACAGTTTTGGGTGATTAGAGTTGAGTGGATTGGACAAGGGGAAATAGGCAATTTCCTCTGCATCTCATAGAGTTAATCTCCTTTCCCGATACTGGGAAAGCGTCTCTTTCAACAGCAGTCTTTATTTCTAGTTTAACAGCATAACTGTAAAGAACAAGTTTCTTATTTGGAGTCTTCCAACTCAAAGTCCAAATGAAAGATGATTTCCTGGTCCTGAAAAAGACACTCAGCATTTATATTTCTTTCAACAATTTATTCCAGTTTGAACAAGGCAGTGAATTTCTCATTTAAACACGGAAAAAGCAGGTTATTTTGCAAACAAAACTGTCTGGCTCATATGCAAGTGTGTAGTGAAAAGAAGGAACCAGAAAGAATGTTACCAGCCAGAAATATTATCTTCTTTTTCTCATTCTTTGGTATTTGGAGGTTTCTCTTCTATCTTTACGAATTTCCTCTGTTCCTAAAAGCACTGTTTCAGCTTGGGTCTGCTGAGGAAAGACACTTTTTTTACCGGGGCTCCTTGTATACCCTTTTCATCTAACTTGCTAGCCTCAATTAGGACAAACAAACAAACAAAAAAGCAAAAAAACAAAACAGTTACCATCAAGTCAATCCAAATTCATGTCAACCCTATGTGTGTCAAAGCAGAACCGTGCTCCATGGGGTTTTCAATGGCTGTTTTTGAGAAGTAGGTCACCAGGCCTTTCTTCCAAGCCACCTCTTGGTGGACTTGAATCTCCAACCTTTTCATTAGCCTCTGAACACTTGAATGGTTTTCAACACCCAGGGACTCTGAAGGATGTGTCTAGTCATTTGGATTTCCTAGTTATCTTTGACTTCTACCCAGCAGCCCAGCTTGGGCTGCTCATGTGTCTGAGTTGACCTTGAATCTAGAAAAATCTCTGCAACTTCATCTATTCTGACCCATTTCATTTCTCCTAAGTAAAACATTTGTTTCAGAAAACGTGTTTTGTTTGATGTGGTAAATCTTAACTGCTAAAATGTCACTTTTGTGGCAAATATTTCCACAAAGAAACATTTGCAAAGATCTTCAAATAGAAGTTCTCCCTCATTCCTTTTCCCAACAAAAATATAGCTGTATTAACATGCTTCTTTCTGAAAACCTGCTTCCTTTATTCAAATCAAAACTTTTTCCTTCCTGAGCAGCAGAAAAATACTACTTCAGCAGCAGGTATGTGCCCAGGTTCTCTATCAAGGGTGAAGCATGGATTTATATTTTTCCATATGTACTGGAAATACTGGTGTGTAGCAGTGGTTAAGTGCTACGTCTGCTAATCAAAAGATTGGCAGTTCAAATCCCCCAGCCGCTCCATGAAACTCTTTAGGGCAGTTTATTCTGTTCTATATGGGAGCTGTGAGTCAGAATGGACTCAACAGCAGTGAGTTTTATGATTCTGATGTGACCCACAGGTGTTCAAAGGGGCCATAATACCTTTGAGCATAATAATGATTTTAACAACGTCACAACAGGCTTTCCACCTGGCAGGCTTTGAGAATTGAGGCCTTCTTAGTAATGACTGGTTGCTTCTCACTCATAGCGGTAGCACGTACTGAGAGTGTCGGTGCCCAGAATTCTCCGCCAGACAGAATATCCCTAGAGGCATAAGCCCGTTGTAAGTCTAGACCAAAGTTACTGCCTCTCAGCAAACTTCTAGAGGCTTTCTATGGGGCAATGTGAACACAAGACTAGATCAGCTAACATATTATAGTACAATTCATGCCTCGTCACTGAGAAACAGCTGTGAACTGCTGCAATCACTAAGCTTTGAAAGGTGCTAAAGTATTTGTGTGCAGTCACTTCAGCTAGAGTGGCCTCTTTGGGTTTTAATATTGCTGTGTCTCCTTCTGGTCCAGTGTTACCTTGTTTCTCAGGTAGGACTGGGAGAAACCAGCACTGGTAATTTATGGCTTCTAATAGGAGTGTTGGCTGGACATGTCGACATTCTGTCAATAATTATTTCTGGTGGGATCCCAATAGCAGCAGAAGTGTCTCTGTAGAATGGCTTATTTTAGCTGAAGACAAATATGCCGTCCTTGGATTTTATGACAGATGTCAAATATACGTGTTGTGAGGCAGATCACCTTATTGGCAAAGAAATCAAAGACCACAAGAAAGATGGATGGAAAGCTTGTCTCAAGGGGTATCTTGTCTTTGTGACGGTGCAGCAGTGAATGGAAAGTGAAGTGGAGACATTGGTAAGCATTCTGAGTTTCCATCTTTCCATGAGAGCTGGAGTGTCCTCAGATCCCAGAGGGTTTCTAGGAGGGTGTGAGGGAGAGAAGGGGCAGACATGGCCTGCTCACAGGCAGTGCAGGACTTTGGGTGAGATGAAGGAGGCCACCCTGAGAGTGATACCTCTTTACTTGCCTCACCTGGTCCCAACTCTGCTCAAAAAATACTTGTTTTCCATTCTCCCTTCTTAAGCTCAGCTCCACATATAATTCTTTAGGATCCACCACTTGCCAAGCATGGTGCTAGTTTTGGAGATTAATAATGAATTGCATAGGGTTCCTGCTCCAACTCCAACCCCAGCTACAAGTGCCGTCACATTCTTTCCTGTAGTTCCCAACACCTTAATGCCGTGGGAGTACATGAAGTCTTGGAGTCAAGTGTTAGCTGCTGGCTGGTCGGGAAGAGTTGTTTCCGTTTGTAAGCCTCATTTTTCTTACACGGACAAAGTGAATCAGGACTCCTGCCTCATTGAGTGTGAAAGATTAAACAAAGCAGCATATTTATGCTCGGCCCCTTTATAGACTTGGGAAGGAAGGAGGACCAAGATCATGTCTTCCTGATTGTGTCCTGCACACCAGCTGCACTTCATATGGCTTTCCAAGTGCTTGTTTACTCCGTGCAACAACAACCAGAAGCAAATAATGTGATTCCAATTTAGATGAAGGAGGTCGAAGTGGAGAGGGTGGAGATAAGCTTTGTTCTGTATAGAATGTTGTTGTTGCTGCTAGTTTCTGTTGATTTCAACTCATGGTGACACCATGTGTACAGAGTAGAACTGCTCCATCAGGTTTTCGAGGCAATGACCTTTCAGAAACAGATCACCAGACATTTCTTCTGAGCTGCCTCTAGGAGTGTTTACCGCCAGACTTGCAGCCAGTAATTGAGAACTTGCTTAGCTGTTTGTGGTACTAGCTGCCTTCAGTACAGAAAGGGATTGTTAAAAGGTTGAATAATACAGAGCCTCTGAAAAGGAAAGTGGTATCACCCAACAGGCTAGCCTGCAGGAGAAATTAGTTGTACTATAAGAATTTTGTTGGTTTAATTAATATCTTTTCTTTTGCCTATTTGTTGAAGAAGGTTTAGAAGACTAAAACAAACATTTTTAATATGTGGAAGAGTTGGGTAGTCTGTCTTAGATGTTTTGTTCCATTTTGAAGCACTACTATCAAGGGGAATTTTTCAAATGCACATCTGACTTGCTTTCTGTTTATTCTTCTTGATCCACTGGACTTGTGTCCACTACTATCCACAAAAAAGATGTTCTCAGCAGGGAGGTGGGATGTGAACTCCACTCATAGGTTTCATCCTCCGAATTTGCCAAGGTATTTAAACGCAAAGAGTGCAAGTATGCCAAGAAGGAAAAGAGCAGGACCTGATTTTATTCGAAACAGGTTTGGGAGGATGGAGCATGAATTAAAAGAACAATTGCTCTGTAGTTGAAGTGGTGGCTTTTGCCGAGATCCTGAAGATTAAATTGTGGTAATTAAGCCTGGGCTGCTAAACAAATGGTAGGCAGTTTGAAACCACCAGATGCCCCCTGGAGACCCCCTGGGGTAGTTCTGCTCTGCCTACAGGGTAGCTATGAGTTGGAGTCAACTCAACAGTTTTGTGTTTTAAGGAGGGAGAGAAAAGTGACTGTCAATTTCTGTCTCTTAGGCAGGTTTGCAGTATCAAAAGTTTGAATGTAGAATGATAAGCCAACGGAATGGCTTTTCAGACACTAGAGTATTCCACAAATTCATATTATTTTCCCATCATCCTTCTGAGTTTTGTTCCCTGCCCACCCCCCAGCTCCTTTAATTTCTCTTTGAATTTGTATTAAATTCGTTACATGCTCTTAAGGGAGAGTGGTTCTCAAGGGTTTAATTGAGGGGCAAGCTGCTACAAATAAAAAGATGGGGGGTGGGAAAAGCTAGGAATGCACCATTCCTTCGTTGAACTGAAATAAGGTTTATCTCAAGGCTTTTCCCCCCTTTCTGGGAAAATTATACTCTTATCCTGCAAGAGGCCCTGTGTCTCAAAGGCCTTTATTAACTTGATCTTTGGGAATAGTGTTTTAATTTTTTCCATAATCATCATGCAAATTGATCATGATAATTTCTGGGAAGGAAAATAAGCTAACCAATGGCCTCATTAACTGCAATGCTAAGGGGAGTGACTTTCCTAAGAGCTTTTGCCCTCAGCCTGCAGTGACCCAGGTCTTGTTTGAGTGTGCCTCAGTCTGGTCCCCAGTGGGAGTTGTGGATCATTCTCTGGCTGCCCTGGTTAAATTGTCTCATGCATTTTACTCTCTACAAAATAATCGAGGAGTCATTTGAAAGGTCTCAACCTTACAAAAAGGAGCATTCGAGTTTTGCTAGAATCCCTCCAGGGGTGCTTGCTCTGCTATAACAGAAGTGAGCCTTTGATGCATAGGTCTTATCCAGACCTCACTATAAGCACGTGGAGGTCTCAAATTGCAAAACATCAGACTCTAAACTGAATCAGTCAGCATTAAAATGTGTGGCTCAGATACCTCAATCTGAGTGCTGTACTTCTGAGGGCCTTTTCAATAGTGTGTTTTAATTTAACGAAACACTGAGAATGGCAGAGAAAAATATATCTGTCCAAATATACTTAGTAACAGATTTTTGAGTTGGTAATTAATTTCATGAAAGCGGTTCCTCTTTTTATTTTTATAAACTAGAAGGTTCCGGGGAATGCAGATTCAAATGCACTACACTTTTATTAATTGCTTGCTATGTGCCAAGCAAGGTGTTAAATGTTTTCAAATGCTGCCTCATTTATCTCACCTTACAGATGAGCGAAAGGAGGTGGGAAGAGGTAAAATAGCTTGCCCAGCTGCAAAGTAGCAGAATCAGATCTGCTTCATTGTTAAAAAACCACTATGATGCAACTCTTTGAAAATTGACTTTTTGAGTGCTATGTAAAGCGAATGACCGTTTCTCAGTGGACTTTTTCCTGCAAGTGAATAGTGAGGAAGTTCCTATAACTCTTGGAATTATCAAGAACCCCAGTCTTCCGCACAGTAAAAATTACCAAATGGGTGTCTAGCACCATGGTTTGTACACTAATGCCTTTACTGATTAACTGTAGTTGTGGCTGTAAAGGAAATCCTGGTGACGCAGGAGCTAAATGCTACAGCTGCTACCAAAAAGGTTGGCAATTCACATCCACCAGGTGCCCTTTGAAAACCCTATGGGGAAATTCTACTCTGGCCTATACGGTTTTCATGAGTCGGAATTGACCTGATAGCAGAAGATTTGGTTTTTTGGTTTGGTAAAGCTGGGGAAAAAAAGCCTTTCTCTTCTGGAAAGTGTCCTCTCATACTTAAGATAAAGACGTAGGAGGATGTACATCAAGTTGGGGGTAAGGAGAAAACACCAGGAATTAGGTAGCTGAGCAGTCCAAGTAAGAGCAGGGCCCTTTTTACATCTCCCTTTGATAAATCCCTCCAACTCAGCTGCAGAGAGAGAACAGGTTATCTGTTCTTTAAGGTCATATCTGTCTCTCTCAAGAAATTTTATAAGGTATTGAATTAGAATGTAATGGGACATACTTTTAGTCTGTATTTGTTGAATAGCTACTATACACTTGAAATTGTGCTTGATACTCCACATTCAGAGGTGTACCAACAAACCAGCTGTTGTGAGGTAGAGTCTAACTCACAGAAACCCTGTGTGTGTCAGAGTAGAACTGTGCTTCATGGGATTTTCAGCGGCTGATTTTTCAGAAGTCAACCTCTCGGCATTTTTTTCCTAGGCCCTTCTGGGTGAACTTGAACCTCAGTTATTCAGCTAGCAGCTGAGTGTATTAACCATTTGTACCACTCGGGGACTTCACAAAGATAAAAGGGTCCAATAATTTTATGGGGCCAGTAGACATGAATTAATGCATGCAGTCTTGGAAAGATGACCCCACAGTAGAGGGAGCACAAAGGAGTGACTTGATGAGGATTCCAGAGAAGCAATAACATTTGAGGTGAGTCTTAAAGTTATTGGTAAGAGTTTATTGGACTGAAAAGTTGGGGAAAATACACTGAAGGGCTTCCATGTGTCACTTTCCCAAACAAGAGTATGTAATTGCTTTGGAAATAGTAATAAACTGGGTGTAGTCAAGTTATCAACAAGGTAGTTGATGCAGGCAGGCTGGCTCTGTAGTTAATACAGGGACATGCACTGAGATGGCAAATAGCCACACATACCTTGAATGTATCCAGCAGGATAATGTTTTCCTAAACCATATTTTGAAAAACATTGGTTTTGTGAGACACTAATTGGTGTTTTCTGGAAAATCAGGGGAGTCTGAGGACAAATAAATGTGGGAAAGAGTAGGTTAAACTCAGTTGCATGGGGTTCTATGCTGTAGTACCATTCAGGGCCTTTAACATGCACTGTCAGTTTCTAAGAGGTTGCCCTAAATCTGTCTCTTTCCCTTCTCACAATACACTGTGCACGCAACTTTCCATGCATCTCACAGTGAAAAGCCCTGTTCTAGGATAGACGCTATAGGGTCACCAGGAGTCAGAATTGACTTGATGGCAATGGCTTTGTTATTGTTGTTTTTTTAAGGCAGAGGCAGCTCACTTCAGAAAGGGAACATTTGTATTTCAGAAAGATAATTTTAGGAAGAATGCCAGTGGCAAGAGACTGGAAGTGGGAACCTATAACTAGCCTGCTCAAATCCTCTGGCTGGAAGAAAATGAAAGTCAGAACATCTATAGGGTATCATCCTGCTGATCTCTGGCCGGAGGAAGGAGAGTGGGTGGAGAGGAGGGGAAAGGAGACTGTTGGGAGGATGAGACACGTATGGAGCAGAGAAGAATAGTGTGCTGTCACCGGGCAGGGAGAGCAGTGGAAGCTGCATAAAGGTGGGCATGTCAATTTATATGGGAATGTACATTTTCACTCAGTCGTATTAAATAAAAAAAAATAAAAAATTAAAAAAAAAGAAGTAAGGCAGTGAAGACTGAAAAGATGGTATGGCACTGAGAGGCACTTAGTAGGTAGAAAGGATGCTCTGTGACCTTATGTTGGGTGAATAAGAAAGAAAGATCTGAGGATGATTCTGAAAGTTAGAGCTGAGAAGCTTGGACAGCAATGATAAATGTTGGGCCAAAGATAAGAAAATTGATTTAATTTGGGACAAGTTATAATTGAGGTGTCTACAAGGCATACAGATAGAGCTGTCCAACTCATTTGGCAGTTAGAGGTATTAATCTGCAGCTCACAGCTGACTGAATATAATTTTAGCTTTCTGTGATTCTTTAGGAAACCCTGGTGGTGTAGTGGTTAAGTGCCACAGCTACTAACCAAAAGGTCAGCAGTTTAAACCTGCCAGGCGCTCCTTGGAAACTCTTGGGGCAGTTCTACTGTGTCCTCTAGGGTCACTTTGAATTGGCATTGACTTGGTGGCAGTGGGTTTTATGATTGTTCTGGGAGACTTGGTGGTACAATGTTTAAGAGCTATTACTTTTAACCAAAAGGTTGGCAGTTCAAATCCACCAGCCACTCCTTAGAAACCCTATGGTTTCTAAGGTTCTACTCTGTCCTGTAGGGTCACTATGAGTCTGAGTCAACTGGTTTGGTTTGGCTTTTGGTATGATTCCTTATTATCTTGTAGTGTCTTACTGATCATCATTAGTAGTATCAAGTGTTGCTGCTGTTAACTGTTGTCAAGTTGACCTGTCACTCATGGTGACACCACATACAATGTGATCAGATCATTGTGATTCACAGGTTTTTAGTGGCCAATTTTTAGAGTGGATTACCATAAAGCCTGTCTTCCTAGGAACCCTGGTGGTGCAGTGGTTGAGAGCTTGGCTGTTAACCAAGAAGCAGGCAGTCTGAATTTACCAGCTGGTCCTTGGAAACCCTGGGGGCAATTCTGGTTTGTACTGTACGTTTGCTTTGAGTTGGAATGACTCTATGACAACAGGTTTTTTTGGTTTTCTTCCTAGCCTGTCTTCCAGAAGACTCTCCACTAAAATCTATTCGGCATTACAGTAACACACAAGCCTATACCAACAGATGGATGATGACTGTGCTTGAGGTGCACTGGCCAGGGATCGAAGCCAGGTCTCCCAGATGGAAGAAGCTCTGGTGGTACAGTGGTTAAGCACTCAGCAGCTAACCAAAAGGTTGACAGTTCAGACTCACAGCTACTCTATGGGAAAAAGACATAGTAGTCTGCTTCCATAAAGATTTATAGCCTTGGAAACCTTATGGGACAATTCTACTCTGTCCAATAATATTGCTGTAAGTCAGGACTGACTTGACAGTGATGGTTTTGTTTGGTTGTCCCCCATAGAATGTGAGAATTCTACCTTTGAACCCACTACGCTGAATAGGAATTATTCATTATCATTATTTATGGAGATACTAGTATGTTCCTAGCATAGAGACAACAGTGCAAAAGGAAACACACACACACAGACACAGACACACATACACAGAGAAAAAGCAAAAGACATGGCCTTTGCTTAAGGAGCTTATTATCTTAAGCCTATACAAGATATCACAAGCAGTCTTATCACCTAAGTTACCACTGTGGACTGATGCTTGCTATATGACTTTGAAAAGTTATGTAACTTTTTTAAGGCATATTTTCTCATTTGTAAAATAGGCATAATATTTCCATCTTCCTCAACAAGGAACTATGAGGATTAGACAGGGTTAAAAACAATTATTTACTGTACTTATTTTGAATATACAAAATAAACTTCTTTGGGAAATAACATATGCATAGTGATCTAATCAATAAATTTTACTGTTATTTTAATTTCTAGTTAATACTAGATAATAGCCTGTCTATTTGAATTGCATAAATCAAGCTGATTTGAATTATAGAAATGTGAAAACTTCTTGGGCTGGCACAATATGTAATACTTCTATCAATTAACAATAGGTAAAGTATGTTTAAAAATAATGAAAAGTTCATGTTTTAATTGAACAGACTTTTTTCACGGGCCTATATTTTTATGACTCTTAATGAAACTAAAATTGAAGCATTGCCTATTATGAAAGCTGTGTTAGTTGTTATTATTCCCATAAAGTTCACATGGTTTAAAAAAAAAAAAGTTTTGCAGTTAGCCAACTAGAAATGCACAGTCCTCCTCTTTCGCTTTCTCTGGATTTATTTTTGATAATAAAAACTAATAGTCACCCAGGCAAACATAGCATTTGCAAAATTGAAGACTTCCTTTAAACACACTAGAAATTTTTGATACAAAATTGCCAAAACTGCAAGGTATTTTTGTGAATCTGACAAAACTTTCTTTGTTCTTTCTGCTTCATGAGGAATAAGACTGTTTTTGCCACCTACCTCCAATACTGTCATACTCTTAAATATTATTGTGCTAGAAGGCACTGCAATATTAATTAAAAATATAGTCTAATTATTTACCCTAGCTGGTTCACACGAACCTCTATAGTATAATCAGTGGACTCCCTTAAGGGGTTTCATGGTATTTCAGAGCGAAATATGAAGGTTTGTGACTGAGTTAACTAGGCTCACAAGTGTAATTAAGTACAACCTACAATTCACCTTTAGGTCACTAGATCAAATATAACTTCTCTGGGCCATGTTCAAAGGTATGTGCTGATATTGACCGACTGCTGTCGGGCAGCATATGTAAATAAGTAGAACTTTTAATTTGCCTCCAGTCATCTCAGAGAACATTCTGGTGTTTCTGGAAACAGAAAGAAAGCATACAGTAGCCAAATAGGTCCTTCGTTTTAGACATTCATTTGGACAAAGCCCATAAACCAAACCTGACAATTCTCAGTTGGGTAACGGTACGGAGGGACAATCACTTCTGGGCTCAATCCTAGGCTGGAGTTGCAGAGAAATATTTAGCAGCTGTTAGAGGTGTGGTAAGAAGACTTGGGTATGCCGGTGTCTGAAACTTTGGGGTGATTACCCTATGGAAGGATCAGCAGAGAAAGGTTTCTAGGCTAAGCACTGGCCAGATAGGCCCTTAGCCCACTTGCAACAATCTGGCAAAACACAGGAGAGCTTTCTTCCCGAAGGAGACTTACAGGGTCTCTTGGTTCATCATCTCAAAATATGTCTTTCAAAGAGTGACACAAATAAAACTTGTTGATGACATAAATGCACTTTCCCCCTCTAAAATTTGAATCAATAGCCCAACTCAGGGTGAAGTGAGCAGATGGGATGGCCTGCAGAAGAGGCAAACAGTGCGAGCAAACACATCAGGTGATAAAAGGGTTAAAGCAGTAGGGAACAGTTGTAACAACAGAATACCATTTGAACCTGGAAGCTGAAACTCATCAGAACTGGGAGTGGTTGAATTGTGTATACATTAAGAGATATTATTGAAAGGGTGAGGAAAAAAAGTAGTTTGGTCTAGGTTATAAAAGATTTGGGATATCTTGATTATTCTTTTGAAATTCTAGAAGACAAAAGAGATTTCATTTTAATCTGTGTGGTTTTTATCTAGGTGCAATTCAATACATACAAGTTGTCACTGAGTTTTCTGCAATTCAGGGTGACCTCATGTGTGTCAGAATAGAACTGTGTTCCACAGGGTTTTCCATAGTTGATTTTTTGGGGGGAAGTAGACCACTGGATAGGCACCTCTGGATGAAACCAAACTTTCAACCTTTTGGTTAGTGGTAAAGTGTGTTATCCATTTGTACCACTCAGGGTGAGGCAATCCAGTAGAAAGGCCTCAGTCTGTCCGGAGTCTGGAGTCAGGCAGGTACTTTTATACGACATTTCTTAAGTGAATTAAATCTGAAGTTTTGACACAGTAATGTTAAGAATCCAGAGTGGAAAAGCAGTGATAGACCAACTCTTCCATAATCCAACAGGTGTTAGTCGGCAGGAAGGTATTGTAGAAGAAAGTGGGTGATGCCTCCTGTAGAGTAATCTCTGAACAGGAAAAGTGTTAAAAACAAGGCAGGATTGTGGGATTTGGGTTTCTGCCCACTGACAAGTGGCAAATAGGATCCTAGTGAGCTGAAGACTCTGATTCAGAGAAACTTGAGGAGTCATGGCAGATATGAAGTCAACCAGGAAACACTATATGTGCGTTTGCAAGATTTTATTTCATAATGTGTTAATCTTGATACTGGGGGATTGGCTTGAATATTATGTGACTCCATTAGGAAACATTTCAAAACATACCACATCAGTTCTAATGGGCCAGTCTTTCATTCATCCAGTCACTCAATAGTTATGGAGCTCCTATTTACATGGTGGAAACCCTGGTGGTGTGGTGGGTTAAGTGCTATGGCTGTGAACCGAAAGGTCAGCAGTTCAAATCCACAAGGTGCTCCTTGGAAACTGTGGAGCAGTTCTACTGGGTCCTATAGGGTCTCTATGAGTTTGAATTGACTTGATGGCCCTGGGTTTACTTACAAGATAGGCATTGGGGTCAAACAAAAACAGACACTATCTGAAAACTCATGGAGCTTACAGTCAACTGAAGGGCTGACAAGGAGGGCACTTACCATAATCACTGGGAGCCTGAGCAAAGGGGACAGTGGTGTAAGGTATGAAGGAGAGGTAACTGGTGGCCTGGTCATGCATCTCCCTATAGGCCAGAGGATGACATTATATTTAATGTTATCAGAATGAAGAACCATTAAAGGTTTTTATGCAGACAAATGATATGATCTGAAACACTTCAAGGGATTTTCTTTCAGCATGTTCTCAACTTTCTCTCTTGTGATCACGGGCCCACGTTGATGGTGTTTTCTAACAGCCTCAGAACACTGACTAGGGCCTCGACAGCTGTGATGACTGGCTTTCCTCATGCCCTTTCTCCCCTGTGGAAAGGATGAGGAGACATTTTTTCTTTTGAGATCAGACCCTTAGGACCTTTTAACTTCACTGTGCAGTAGTTTTCATTGTCTGATGATGCCCGTTTTTCCTGCTAGACAAATTTTCCCAAATAATGTTTGATCACGTCACATCTCTATTCAGAGGCTTCCACCAACTCTCCGATACTACAGGGCTCCTTACCAGAGGAATCCAGGCCCCCATAAGACCGTCCTGGTGGTCAAATAAATTTATGTAACAATTCCAGCCTAGAATATCCCTCCTTTGTGATTCATAATATAGTTTAAGCTCACTAAAGGCTCTGAGAAGTTTTGCAAAAACTGTTTAACTTAGCATTTTCCAACAATTTATGCCAAAGTCCTTTCCTGCTCATAAATACCATAGCTAGCTTTGCAGAATGGTTTAAAAACACTGTTCCCCCTAAACCTTCCATTTTTGCTAGGTTGATCCCTTTAACCCTAAGTGTGACTTTTTGAACTTCTACTGTGGCTTTCCTTATACTGTTCCTTCTTTGTGGAAAGCTGTTCATTGTCCTGTCTATTCTTCCACATTCATTCAACATGGATACCCCCTCCTGCATGAAATCTATCTTGATGATCCCAACTCAGACTGATGATGCTTTTCTCCTAATGTTGAAATCCTTTTATGACTCAGTAATTTGGGATTTTTTTTTTTTACTGCTTAATACTGTTCTTTCTACTCATGGTAAAAAGAGGAACATCTAATGTTCCAAAATCAGTGCATGAGTTCCATGTTGAATAATCTTTATACTGAAAGACAGTATCATGAAAGAACACGAACATTCATTGGAATTAAACAGCTATTCTGGCCATTGCTCAGCGAAACAGCTCCATGAGCTTGGGCAAGTTAGCCAATCTCAAGAAACCTCAGTTTTCTCATCAGTAAAACAGGGATGACCAACTATCCACTGTTTAGAGGTATTGTGAAGATAAAATAAACCCGGGTCCAGGCAGTGGTCCTGTACATCGCAGGGTATTTAGCAGCATCCCTGGTGTTTCTTGATGCAGTGCCTGATTGTTTGTAAACAATCAGTACATGCCAACCCACCAACCACTGCTGCTGAGTTGATTCAGACTCATAGCAACCCTATAGGTCAGAGTAGAACTGTCCCATAGAGTTTCCAAAGAGATATTGGCAGATTTCAACCCCTGACCTTTTGGTAAGCAGACATAGCAGTTAACCACGATGTCACCGGGGTTTCCATATGTCAGTTAGTATAGTTATAATAATTATCATCATTTCTGTTACTATTACAAAAAGAAAAATTTCCCTTTCTGGTTATGGTAACCCCATATATCCACTATTTTGGAACATCAGGGTTTCTGAATGTTCTGGTAGTCTGGAACATAGAGAGGCCATCTCTCTCTGTGCAAAGGCAGAAAGAAATATGTTAAATGTACCCATTGCCTCCCAGAGACAGAGGACATGTGGCCGTGACAGCTCTGCTCCCTGGATCCTCTGGTCCATGTGGATTTTAATAGTGAAATTTATCAGCACACAAGGAATAAGTCAAATGCATTGTGGTTTCTGGTTTAATGAGAGTGCTATATGTTGTACAAAGAGGTGCTTGGTCCCTGCTTGTGCCTGGCCTGCCTGGCTGGCCTACGTGGCCTGGAGGACAGGGGACATGCAGTCGTAAGCTTTTGGCTGGGCACCATCAGCACTTTACTTGCTTTCACCTGAATCTTGACAGGTTATTTTCTGTCATGTGATAGTTCAGTAAAATAAAACATCAAAAGTCCATGTACATTTTATATAATAAATATGTATGACTTAATAAAGAACAATATATATACATATATATATACACACACATATACATACATATGTGTGTGTGTATATATGTATATATGCTATTTAGTAAATGCTCATTGATTACCTACTATGTGCTAGACACAATTACAGGCACCTGTGATACAGTGCTATGCTACTCAGATGTGTGTACAGTCATAGAGCTGAATTCTGAGGAGAGAACACAGAAGATAAACAGATCAGTGTATATTAAGTGATGGTAAGTGCTATGAGACAATTAAAGCAGGTTATAGGGAAGGGTCCTCATAACTGGACCGGTGAGCAACATCATGGTTGTTGTTAGGTGCTGTTGAGTCAGTTCTGACTCAGCAACTCTGTATGCAACAAAACTAAACATTTCCCTGTCCTGTGTCATACCCACAATTGTTGTTATACTTGAGCCCATTGTTGCAGCCACTGTGTCTATATTGGAACATTGGTCTTCCAATGTTTTGTAACTGGTCTTCTTCATTTTTTGCTAACTTTCTATTTTACCAGCATGATTATCTTCTGTAGGGACCAACCCCTCCTGACAACATGTCCATAGCATGTACCACATAGTCTTGCCTTCCTTGCTTCCAAGGAGCACTCTGGTTCTACTTATTCCAAGACATATCTGTTTGTTCCTTTGGCAGCCCATGGCAAATTCAATATTCTTCCCCAGAACCACAGTTCAAAGGTGTCAGTTCTTCTGCCTTCCTTATTCCCTGTACAGCTTTCACATGGGTATGATGTGAATGAAAATACTATGGCTTGGATCAGGCATACCTTAGTCTTCAAGGTGATGTCTTCACTTTTTAAAACTTTATAGAGGTCTTTTGCAGTTGATTTGCCCAAGGCAATGCATCTTTTGATTTCTTGACTTCTGCTTCCATGGGCATTGATTGTGGATCCAAATAAAATGAAATCCTTTATCCACTTACGATGTTGCTTATTGGTCCAGCTGTGAGGAGTTTTGTTTTCTTGATGTTGAGGTGTAATCCATGAGCAACATCATGATAAACCCAAAATACTGAAGTTGTTAAGAATTTCATTTTGCTTGGCTCCACAATCAATGCCCATGGAAGAATTAAAGAGATGAAATGATGTATTGCTTTGGACAGATATGCTGCAGGAGATTTCTTTAACACACTAAAAAGCAAGGATGTTATTCTGAGGACTAAGGTGCGTCTGATCCAAGCCACTGTATTTTCAGTTGCTTTGTGTGCATGTGAAATTTGGACAGTGAAAAAGGCAAGGTGAGGAACAATTGCTGCATTTGAATTAATAGTGTTCGTAAAGAATGTTGAATATACCATGGAGTTCCAGAAAAATGAACAGATTTGTCTTGGAAAAAGTATGGCCTGAATACTTCTTAAAAGCAGGGACGGTGAGACTTCATATCACATATTGTGGACGTGTTATTGGGAAGGACCAGTCCCTAAAGAAGGACATCATGCCTGGTAAAGGAGAAGGCCAGATAAAATTAGGAAGACCTTCAAAGAGGTAGATTGATACTGTGGCTGCCACAAAGGACTCAAATACAAGAACAACTGTGAGGATGGTAAAGGAGCTGGGCAGTGTTTCAGTCTGTTATACATAAAGTCCCTATAAGTTAGAACTGACACAAAGACACCTAACAACAACAACACAGAGAGGGAGAGATATGGATTGGGAAGGTCTCTTTGTGAAGATGACACTTGAGCAAAGGTTTGTAGGAAGTGTGAGAAGTATAGAGGTTAAGAAACTTGTGAAAGGAGAGGGATCCTGTACCCAATAGTCAAAGGTAAAAATATGAACTAAAGGGAAAGAGAGGCTTGCAGCTTGGTAAAGAAACATAACAGACGTTGCTTGGCTTGTAAGGCAGGTCCACGAGGTATTTTATCAGAAAGGAATGGGAAGCATCAGAGGGTTTTAGGGAGAGGCATCATGTTTTTAAAGACTATTCTGGAATACAGAGCAGATTAGCAAGAATAAAAGTAGAATGACAAGATCAGTTAGGGAGCTATGCCAGTAGCACAGGTGAGCAGTGATGCTTGTTTGGACTAGACAAAGGTTTTGCAGCATTGGCACTATTGGCATTTTGGTCTGGCTAATTCTTTGTTGTTGAGGGTATCCTGTGCATTGAAGGATACTTAGCAGCATCCCCGGTTTCTACTCAAAAGTAATTCTTCTCCCCTGCCACCAGTTTTGGCAAAACCAAAAAAAAAAAAAAAAACCAAAATCAAACACAAAAACCCCACCTTATTTATCTTGACTCTCTTTCAACTCAGAGGGACTCTATAGGCAGAGTAGAACTGCCCCATAGGTTTTCTAAGGAGTGGCTGGTGGATTCAGATTGCTGATCCTTTGGTTAGAAGCCATAGTTCTTAACCACTATACCACCATGGCTCCTTGGCAAAACCAGGAGTTGCTACATTTACGTCTGATTGTGAACTGCACTCCATACATCGAGGGAAGAGTACAAATACGGGAGATATTTGGAGGTGAGAGGGCTGATTATGAAGAACGGGAAACAGAAAGAGGGGCCCGGGAGGAACAGACATATTCGCAGGTACTAACCCTGGTCAGTTCTAGAAGACCAGCAATGCAACAGCCCATGAGACCCCTATGAGGGTGTGAACAGCAAGGGGAATACACAAGGGTTGAGTACAGGAGAGAATCCTGGCGAGAGAGATGGATTTTAAAATCGGAGGACGATAGGTGATGAGGGGGCCACGTGGGAGGGGTGGGATCAATCAGGGACATTTGGAGGGTAAAAAGGAGAAGAGGGCTGGGAACAGAGCTTCAAGTAACCTGAACTAGGAAGCCCTGAATGGGAAGGAGCTGCTAGTAAGGAGGCAGAAGGCACTGGGATGTGGTACTCTGCACACCATGAAAAAAATAGGGTGGTGATCAAGACAGAGGAGTCTGGAGTCCTACTGATCTGGCTTTGAATCATGATCCAGCCATTCACAGTCTCATGACCTTGTGCACAGTACTTAGGCTTTTGAAGCCTGTTTCCTCTTACCTACAGAGCTCTTGGGAGGATTAGAAGCAACACTGTATTTAAAATATTTAGCACAATGCTTGGCTTGTCATAGATGTTCAGCAAATAGTAGATGTAGGAAGAGATATGGAGAGACACAAAGCTGTGGATTCAAGTAGAGATGGAGATGGAGATACTCTCTACTGGCACTCCACTTGAAGCCCTTGGCAGCGTTAACACGGAACTGCACCATCTCAGCTAACACGCCGGAATAGGATCTGCTGTAATTCTACACAGACCCAAGACCAAAGCCAGTCATGCCTGCAGGTAATGTAATGAAAAGGTGTTTTCTCCCCTTCAGGACAGGTGCTCAACTGATACAAGTTAGAGTCTCAAATTCCAGAGCCTGATTGTTTGTTCTGTATACAAGCTATCCCAGCTCAGAACACCTGTGGACTAAGTTCTTTTGATGCCCCAAAGCTTGTCTTTTATTAAGCTCTTTGCAAGCAGTCAAAATAAGACCAAATGTCTATGTGTAGCTGCATATATACACATGGGCATAAAATAAGCCATCATGAGAACTGTACAATAAATGCTCAAAATAGCAAGTGAATCCCTGGGCTTTGGAAAATCTGGCTATATGATTAATGTAACCAGAGTTAGATATAAAATAAAATTAAATATATATATAAACTTGCCGACACACACATAAAATTCCCTATTAGATGTACTTGAGTCCAGCCATGTTGAATCGATAAAAAATGATTTAGAACGGATGGTTTTCAGCAGCTGGTTGCGCTTTCAGTCTTCCATAAAGAAGTTAAAATTAATTTTAATATGTTGATGGTGCTTATTGATGATAATATTCATAATAAATATCCATTGGAAAAATTCTCTGGCACATCCATGTGACAGAGAGGTCAAGAATGTTAATGACAATCACAACTACAAAATGCAATTCAGTCAATTACTTTAATTAAATCTAAAACTACTTTATGTCTTCTCATTTATATACTAAACTGATAGTCGGGGAAAGGGCAGCATCTTTACCCAGCTCATTTTAGAACCCAGAGATGCAGTTTCAGGTTGTGTTTTGCCATTCGTAGCTCTTCTATCCTTGTGGAACATTAAAGATAATTATGGGTCTTATAAATAATGCTCCTGCTTCTATAAGAGGGGAAAAAAAGGTGGAGATTTTCTTTTGAATGTGCTTTTATGGAAGAAGAGTTTTCCCTTTGCAAATGCTAATCTTATATTTACAGATTGGGTTATACTGGATGGAGCCAACATTCCAGGCAAAATGGTTGAAACATCTACATTTCAGTGAATCCTTTTTAATTATATTGTTTGGGATCAGAAGAAAAGTAACACAGCTGTCTGAAGTTCTCACTACCATACAGGTTCAAGCACTTATCATTCACCCAGTCATTATAACTGTACAAATATTCTTTTATTAATTGTGTAGTCAGGCTCTACTTTATATTCCTTACATGTTTGTATTGCTAAGACTTGGAGAAAACAAAGGTAGGGCAATTAAAAAATGAATCAATCAATTAATTAACAATTTATTCATTTTTTTTCAGCTAATATTTGTTGTGCCAACTATATGCCAAGTATATCACATATCTGTCAGGGTATTTTACTGTGATGGCTTGTGTTTTGCTGTGATGCTGGAAGCTATGCCACTGACATTCCAAATACCAGCAGAGTCACCCGTGGTGAACAAGTTTTAGTGAAACTTCTAGACCAAGATCAAATAGGAAGAAAGGCTGGAGATCTACTTCCAAAAACTGGCCAATGAAAGCCTTATGGTTCTCAACAAGGTGTTGACCTATTAGTGCTGAAAGGCGAGCACACTAGGTTGGAAGGCCCTTAAAATACAGAGTAGCTGCAGCAATGGACTTGACTGATCATGAAAAGGTTGCGGGACCAGGCAGTGTTACATTTATGGGGTTGTAGAGGGACTGCTGCAAGTTGCAGGCAACTTAATGGCGACTGACAACAACAACATGTGCTAAATAGTGTTGCAGTTTCCTAAATACAGCTATGAACCATACATAAGATCCTACCTTTACCTCAAGGCAGTTACAATGAAATGAGGAAACAAACTGAATGATATCAGGTAAAGACAATAACAAATTAAAACAAAGAGAAAGAATGGTGACTATTTTGGCCCAGCTGGTACAGGACTTTCCTGGTTTTAGCAGTAAAACCCCCCATCCTGGGAAATCCCTTAACCTCAGTCAAACTGCGATGTCTGATCATCCTGGCAATAGCACAGCGAGTTACTAAGGGAGAATTTTTTTCTTATAGGTAGTCAGGAAAGCATTTTGGGGGGAGGTGGTGTTTGAGTTGAGAACATGAATGATGTTAAAAAGCAATCTTCATATATTTGTAGAACTATCAGGAAGAGGATCGTCCGCTCACACAGATAGTACAAAAAGGGCTTGTACTTAATAGAAGATGAGCCAACATTTATGGTGTTCTTTCTGGCCAAGCAATACAAATAATGACAACGCCAAATGGTAGGCACTGTTATCCCTATCTTACATGTCATACATAAAGTGAAGAAGAATTTCGTCTGAGATCTCAGAGGTAATGAGTTGAGACTGAGTATAACACATTACCTGAATCCCAAGCCTATACCAAGTAGGGTGAGGAGGGGGTTTGAACTAATTTGGGGAGGAGGAATTACTTCCCGCTTCTAAAGGAGAAAGAAATGGATCCTTTATTTCTTTAATCCCAGATTCTTCCTGTAGAGCTTCTTCAGCATCCTCTGATGAGGAGTATCTTGGACACTATAACAATTTCAGACCTGCCAGTCTGAGCTAAGCAGTGTCCAGTGGGTGAGATGTTTCCCCCAAAACTCAGGAGTATTAATGGACACATGATAGACTACAAAGGGGAAACTTGGAGTGTCTATAAATCACAGATGTGGTAAGAAGCAGAGGAATATATATATACATATTTTTAAGCATTACTATTATCCTATCTTATCTCTGTGCTAGTATAGTCTATGAACAGGTGGGAAGGATATATTACCTACCTTTTGGTGTATGTTTTCTATTTTCTTCTCTGAGCAGAAAGTATATATCATATCTTTGGGTTTTCCATTGAAACTAACATCATTCTTTGCATTAATGTGTATTATGTAAATATTTGTTGAAATTCAGATATCTGCAAGATCAATGTTGATGTCTAATAATGTTCAGACTATAAAATTAGTTGATATTCTGTAAAAGAATTTCTGAAGTGACTGATTCACTTCTGGGTTTGATTAATAATGATTTGGAGCCTAAAAAACATTCCTTGTTGTTTTTATATTTAACCCAACTCATGCCATCACTACAGACTTGGAATACATACATTTATTTAGCTTAAAACACAATATACAGCAGCACTTCTAGAATGGGGGAGTAAGGGTCTCAAACTAGTCACTCCTCCATAAAGGCAATGGGAACACAGGCAAATGTTGTGAAAACAAAAAATTTCAGAACTCTAGAAGTTATCTAAAGGTTTGCAATACTCCAGGTAGTGTTTACTCGATAAAGTTAGCTAAATCTTGGTAAAAATAGGTGTGTGGCATTTTGATCCTTTTCCCATTCCCATTCCCTTCTCCTTAGCTCTACAGTAGCTTTGAAAACCAATGACTTTATAAGTATGGTAGCTGTGACATCACGCAGTCTAGCAGTCACTGAGGGGGCAGAACAGACTTGTAGCTCCACAAAATTCTTATTCCTAGAGAATCATGATGTCTGAAAGCTCCTTCAAAAGCTCTGTGATTTGTGCTTTTCTTTTTTTGACTTGACTTAGAGCTTGCTCTGTGGAAAACAGTTCTATCATTAAGGTATTTACTGAAAACAATCAGTAGCAACTGTGTAATGCTGCAGCTACCTGAGGTGTTGATAGCAGTTGGGGTTAACAAGAAGGTGACCCAAAAACTTAAAAAGGAAAATTTGGGGAATGAGATACCCACAGAGTCCTTTGAAAGCCTCTACATATTCCTGGGAAAAGATGGCCACTCATGAGTGCAGGGTTGTGCATATGCTCAGAAAAGACTTGAGAAAGCTCAGATCTCCTCTCACCTCTGGCTAATCTTCAGACTATGTAAACAGGAAGTAAAGGATAAAGCAGAGTTCTCAATGGCCTAGTGAAGAGTTAAAGGTATGCTCCAAAACACACACATAAACACATACACACAGAGTCAGCAAAGGCTGGGAGATACATAGGTTCAAGGTATTTAAGGAAAATCTTGGTACAGTTCATAGCTGACCACTAAGTGACAGAACAGAGACTTCATTGGCTGCACATGACAAAGAATACAGACTTTACAGACTAAATCTATGAAAGAAACCAAACAAACCAACAGCAGCAAAAATAACCACCACCACCAACAAATTCTCAGGGGGTGGGGGCGCATCTGATTTCCATAGCTAACACTTAACTCTTTTGAAAACGTCCAGTGTTCAAGAAGTAAAAAATGATGTGTACAAAGAAACAAAAAATTATGACTCATACATGGGGATGGGGAAAGGGAGCAGTCAATAAAAGTTTCCTGAGGCAGGCTGGGCTTGCTAAGCAAAGAATTTAAAATCAACTATTATAAATAAATATGTTCAAAGAACTAAAGGAAACCACCTAGAAAGTTAAAGGAAAGTATGAAATTGATGTTTCAACAAATAGAGAGTATCAATTCAAAGATGAAAATTACAATAAAACAACAACAAAAACAAATTGAAATCCTCAAGCTGAAAAGTACAACACCTTAAATAAAAATCATTAGAGAAGCTCAACAGCAGATTCAAACTGATACAAGAAAAACTGGTGAAAGTGAAGACAGGTTGATTATCCAGTCTGAGGAACAGAAATATTGAAAAACAAATATAAATCAACAGAGCCTCAAAAGCCTGTAGGACACTATCTAGAACACCAAAAGACACACAATAGGAGTCCTAGTAAGAGGAGGATAGATAGAAATAATGACTAAAGCCCCCCAAATTTGGCAATAAATGTTAATCTGCACATTCAAAAATCTTAATGAACTCCAAGTAGGCTAAAATCAAAGCGATCCATACTTAGACACATCATAGTCAAAATGTTAACAGCCAGAGATAGAGAATCTTGATGGCAGTAAGAAAAAACAAACTTACTCATCACATAGAAGGGATCCTCCATAACATTAACCGGTTATTTCTCATCAGAAATTAGGAAGATCAAAAGACAATGGCTTGATATAGTCAATAATTCTGAAAGAAGGAGATTGTCAACCAAGAACATATATTCAATAAAATTATCCTTCAGAAAATGAAGGAGACATTAAGACATTTACAGATAAACGAAAAGCTAACAGAATTATGACTAGCAAACTTGACTCAAACGTAAACAGAGCTGGAGTGGATATGCTAATTAATAAAACTCAATTTTAAGGCAGAAGTTGTTACTAAATACAGAAAAGGAGATTTTCTTATAAACAGTGCACATGCAATGTCTTCTAGGATGAACCATGTTTTAGGCCATAAAATAAACCTCAATGTATTTAATGGATGGACATCAAACATCAAACAGAGTATATTATTTAATCCTAATGGCATGAAATTAGGAATCAATATCAGAAAGATTTTGAAGAAAATTCAAAATTATATCAAAATTAATATACTCCTAAATAACCAATGATTCTAGGAAAGAATGACAAAGGAAATTAGATTTTGAGATGAATTGAAACCACAATATATCATATTTTGTGGGATGCGGCTGGAGGAAAATTTACAGTGGCAAATGACCATATCTAAAAAAAAAAAAATCTGAAATCAGTGCCCTATGAAATTGGGAAACAAAACACACAAATAACCCAAAGAAAATAGAAGAAAGACAATAATAAAGATTAGAATCAAACTGAAATAGAAAACAAAATCACTAGAGAAAATCGACCAAGTTAATAGTTGATTCTTTGAAAAAAATGATGTAAATTAACAAACCGTTGGCTGGATGGACTAAGAACAAGCCATAGAGGGCTCAAATTACTGAAGTCATGAATGAGAGGAGAGACATCATTGCCTACCTTATAGAAAGGACTGTAAGTGAATACGATTAACGCCAAGCCAAGTGCCGTCAACAATTGGTCAATATATTAGATAACATATATCAAATTGACAATTCTTAATAAAACAAACTACTGAAAATGACTTGAGAAGAAATAGTAAAGATATTGAATTAGTAATCATAAAACTAATAATCTATTATCACTAATCAAAACCAAAAAGCCAGAGTCTGGATAGTGTCACTGATAAATTCTCTCAAATGTTTTAAAAATGAAGTAACACCCACCTTTGTAATACGGCTAGGTTTATTCTGATGTCAAAACCTAGACAACGGTGTCACAGCAAAAGAAAAATGGTACAGTGATATCCCCTGTGAATATAGATACAAAAGTGCTTAAGAAAGTACTAATAAACCAAATATAGTAGCATGTAAAAAGGCTCATGTAACCTGACCGAGTGACATAGGCTTAACATACAAAAATTAGCATGCAACCTATATTAACGGAATTGAACACCAAAGCCGTGGTGTTTTCAGTAGACTCATATGTATGAGAGAGCTGGACAATGAATAGGGAAGACTAAAGAAGAACTGATGCTTTTGAATTAGTGTTGTCGAAGAATATTGAATATACCATGGACTGCCAAAAGAACGAACCAATCTGTTGTGGAAGAAATATATTCTAAGGAACAGTCCTTGGAAGCAAAGGTGGTGAGACTACGTTTCACATACTCTGCACACACCATCAGTAGGGATCAGCCCTTGGAGGAAACATACTTGGTAGAGGATCAGCAAAATAGAGGAAGACCCTCAACAAGATGTACTGACCCAGTGGCTGCAGCAATGAGCTCAAGCATAATAATGATTGTGAAGATAGTACATAACTGGGCAGTGTTTCATTCTATTACACATAAAGTCTGTATGAGTCAGAACTCACTTGATGGCAACTAACAACATCACCACTAATAACCAATATTAATAGAGAACAAAATACACATTATCATTATAATAGGTGCATAAAAAGGATTTGACAAAATCCAGTATCCTTTCATGAAATACAATACAACCTCAACCTGATAAAGTTTTCTCTACAAAAACTCAGAGATAACATTATGTGTGATCATAAAAAAATGAGTGCTTTCCTCCTAAGAGTAAGAATAAGACAAGAGTGTTACGTCTTGTCACGTCTATTCAATACTGTAGTGAAAGGTCTAGCCAGAGCAATTTTACAAGAAAAAGAAATAGAAGGCTATCACCCTGGAAAGGAAGAAGTAAACTATCTCTGTTGGTAAAGGACATAATTAGTACATAGAAAATTTTAGGGACTCTGTGCACACACATATAGCATGCATGCACACACATACATTAGTGCTAACAAAAAAATTAGCAAGACTGAATAATACAACTTTAGTGTACAAAAGTAAATTATATTTCTATATGATAGCAAAGGACAATGTGAAAATGAAATTAAGAAAACAATTCCATTTTCCATAGCATCGGATAGAATAAAATAAATTAACTAAAGGAAATTCAAGAGTTTTACATTGTAAACTACCAAACATTAAAAAAAAAAAAAAAAAAATTAAAGAAAACCTTAATTAATGGAAAGACATCCTGTGTTGATGCATGGGAAGAGTTAATATTTTTCCAAGATGATACCCCCCCAAATTGATTTACGCGTTTAATGTAATGGCTATATCAAGCCCAGTTTTTTTTTTTTTTTTTTTACAGAAATTGGTAAATTTATTCCAAAATAAGGGAAAGGTGGGGAACACCAAATATCCAAAACAAGCTTGAAAAACAACAAAGTTGGAGGACTCACACTTCCTAATTTTTAAAACTTACTATAAAGCAACAGTAATCTGAGAGTGAAATTCTGGCATAAAGATGGATATTTAAACCAGCAGAGTAGAACTGAAAGTCCAGAAATAATCCCTCATGTTTATGGTCAATTGAATTTTGACAAGAGTATGAAGCCTTCTCAACAGCACAAAAGTCTTTTCAATGAATTGTGCCTGTGTGACTAGAAACACACACACGGGAATAAAGTTGGACCTTTACCATACACCACATGAAAGTTTAAATCCAAATGAGTCAAGTGTCTAATGTAAATGAAAAAACTATAAATATTTTAGGAGAAAATATAAGAGAGTAAATTTTTCTGACCTGAATTAGACAGCAGTTTCTTAGAAATGATACTAAAAGCAAAAGTGATAAGAGAAAAAAAATTAGATAAATGGGACTTAATGTAAATTAAAATCTTCTGTGCTTCAAAAGACAAAATCAAGAAAGTGAAAATAGAACCCAGAGAATGAGAAAAAGAAAATCTTGCAAATCATATCTGATAAGGAACTTCATCAAGAATATATAAAATAGTCTTACAACTCAATCATAAAAAGACAACCCTATTAAAAAGTGGGAAAATGATTTGAATAGACAGTTCTCTAAAGAAGATATAAAAATGTCCAATAAGCACATGAAAAGATGTTCAATATAATTAGTTATTACGGAAATGCAAATCAAAATACAATTAGATAAGCACTGCCAGCCAAGCCAAGTGCCATAGAGTCGGATCAAGCACTAGGAAGGCTAAAATAAAAAACACAAACACCAAATGTTGGTAAAGGGGTGAAGAAAATCAGAACCCTCATATGTTGTTAAAGGAAGTGTGAAATGGTATGCATTTTTGGAAAACAATTTGACAGTTTCTCAAAATGTTAAACATAGAGTTACCCTGTGACCCATCAGTTCTACTCCTAGGTACATACCCAAGAGCCTTGAAAACATACATCCTCACAAAAATTGGTAGATGAATGTTGACAGCAGCAATATTCCTAATAGCCAAAAGGTAAAAACAACTTAAATGTCTATTAGCTGATGACTGCACAAACAATGGTCATAAAGTGACCAAAAAAAAGTGTCTGTATATTGAATCATACAAAAGAATGAAGTGTTAATATGTGCTACACAGTGACAAGCCTTGCAATTATGCTAAGTAAAAAAATCAGAATTCAAGGTCACACATTTATATGAAATATTTTGTTGTTGTTAGGTACTGTCAAGTAGATTTTCAACTCATAGTAGTCCCATGTAACACAGTAGAACTGCTCCACTGTGTATTCTTGGCCATAATCTTTTTTTCTTTTTATTGTTCTTTAGATGAAGGTTTACAGAACAAATTACTTTCTTATTAAAGAGCTAGCACACATACTGTATTATAACGTTGTTAGCAACCTCAAAATGGTGAACACTGTCCCTTCTCAACCTTGGGTTTCCCATTTCCAGCTTTCCTGTCCCCTTCTGCCTTCTGGTCCTTGCCTTGGGTCAGTGTGCCCCTTCAGTCTCATTTTGTTCTATGGGGCTGTCCAATCTTTGGCTGAAGCTTCAACCTCTGGAGTGACTTCATTACTGAGCTGAAACAATGCCTGGGAGCCATACTTTCAAGCCTTCTCCAGTCTCTGTCAGACCAGCAAATCTGGTCTTTCTTTGTGAGTCAGAATTTTATCCTGCATTTTTCTCCAGCTCTGTTCAGGATCCTCTATTTTGGTAACTGTCAGAGTAGTCAGTGATTGTATCCAGGTACCATCTAGGTTGTAATCTTTATGGAAGCAGATCACTAGGTCTCTCTCCCCTGGAGTTGTGAGTGGGTTTAAACTGTCATCCTTTCTGTGAGTAGTTGAGTGCTTAACCATTGTGTTACCAGTTCCCCTTAGGCAGTATCTAAAAGAGGTAAATTCATGGAGGTAGAATGTAGATCAGGAGTTGCCAGGGGAAAAACAAATAAATGTAGAATTAGGAGTGACTGCTAATGGGTAAAACAAAAGACCCAAACTCACTGCCATTGACTTGATGTTGACTCACAGTGATCCTATAAGGCAGAGTAGAACTCCCCTAGAGAGTTTCCAAGGAGTGCCTACTGGACTTGAACTGCTGACCTTTTGGTAAGCAGGCATAGTGCTTAACCACCATGCCACCAATGGGTATTGAGTTTATTTTCGGGGAGATAAAAATGTTCTGAAATTAGATAACTATGATGGGTGTAAAACTGTGGATATACTAAAAGCTTCTGAATTGTATACTTTAAAGTGTTAAATTTCATTTCAGTAAAGTTTCTGAGAAAACACAAGTCTGCTTTGTAGGTAATAATAATAATAAAAAGAAACATATTAGTAGGTAAATTTCTGCAAAATAACTGTGGCAGGAATTCAGAATTGTCCTGTTACACTGAGGTAGAGCCAAGATGGCAGAATAGTCAGATGCTTCCTTCTGTCCCTCTCTCAATAAAGACCCGCAAAACAATGAATCAATTATATATGAAATTCTAGGTACCCTGAACATCAAAGACAAAGTCAAGAAATCAGACTGAGTGGCAGTGGAGGGAGAGAAGATTCAGAAATTTAACACTTTAAAGCATACAGTTCACTGGCTTTCAGTATATGCCCTGATTCAGAAGCAACAAGTAATCAGATCTGACCTTGTGGGAATCAGAACCCTGCAGGTGGATTCACTGGTGTGAAAGCAATGAGGCAAGCAGTGGTAATTGGGAGGCATCACCCACACTGAGAGCAACTGAGTGGTGGAGAGTTTACTCACACCTCCAAGTGAACTTGATCATCAAGTTAAGTGTGTCTGACTTACAGTACATGGATTAAAAAAAAAAAAACAAAACATCAATAACAACAAAACACTCTACTTTGGGATAAACTTTTCTTCCTTTTACCTACCCTCCTCCAACTCTGCATTGGGTCCAAGCCAGTTCCAGAGACTGACATATCCCCTGGACTGGAAGCAGGATCCCTTATACACCCTGAATAATTCTTCCAGCCTTGAATAGGGAACAAATTAATAAAAAGAAAAAAAGAAAAGAAGCTAGCTCCCCTAAGCCAAGAACTCAGGGCAGAAACAGTTATTTTATCTAGGCACAGGTATAATGGGTTCAAGGACTCCAAACCCCTTTTACCTTCAAGGACTCTTTTCACGTCTGCACAGATCTACGTGGGCCCACTGCAACAGGATAGGCTTTTATTAGCATAGTAGGGCATATGACCAGTTATATGGTAGAAAGGCAGGCTTCTGACATCTGACACCATGCTGCCTGTCAGTCAGGTTCCTCACCTATCCACAGTAAGGGCCTGAGGAATGTTGGTTCCATCCAAGCCACTTAGCCACTGGAAGAAGGGATCCCAGAATAAATGGTGGCTCCCGGTCCTTACAACCAACAGCATGGGGTACCCATGTCCAGCTGCAAAACCCACCTACCAGTGTGCACTTGGGAGTGGGGACACACTTTCCTCACAGACACTCAGAGGCAGCTGTCAGCCTGCTGCTCTGCTCAGCATGTGCAGCCAGATACGTGCGCCGACAGCAGTCATGCCTGCCCATCTAGGTGAGAGCCTGCATCTCACACTTGTGGCGAAGGACAACCTGGACATCTAAGCTGAATCCATACAAGAAAAATACACAGACTCATGGGCTCACATACCTATTAACAACTCTAACCACCTGGTGACAAGACATTAAAGCTTCAAAGGCTCCAAAAATCAAAATAGATCACATGACCAGCCTATTTGGGCATTCAAAACAAAACACAACAAAAAAATAGAACACAGTAAGCAAACATAAAATAAATAAACACAATAACTTTTCAATGATTCAAAGACAGCAGTCAATATCAAATCACTTAAAGAAATAGACCGTGAAGGCTCCAGAAAGCTCTCAAAACAAAGAATCAAGAAATCTTCCAGATGAGGAGAACTTCCTGGAATTACCAAATTAGAATACAGAAGATTAATAGACAGAATTCTTCAAAAGATCAAGGAGGAGATCAGGCAAAATGCAGAACAAGCCAAGAAAGACATAGACACGGCAATTGAGTAGTATAAGAAGTTTAGAGCAGAGCATGATGACAGACTGCACAGGCTACAAAAGTTCATAGAATGACAGTAAACGGAAATTCAGAAAATTAGCGACAAAATTTCAGAATTAGACAGTTCAATAGAAAGTCAAACAACAGAACTGAGGAAATGAAAGTTAGAATTAGTGAAACTGAAGATAAAGTACTTGAGACCAGTATATTTGAGGAAAAATCAGATAAGAAGGATCAAAAAAATGAAGAAACCCTAAGAATTATGTGGAACTCCGTCAAGAAGATTAATCTGCAAATGACTAGAATATCAGAAGAGGGGTGACTAGGTGCATGGGAGGTAACAGAAAACACAGAGAGAATTGTTGAAGATTTATTGGTAGAAAATGTCCTTGATATCATGAAAGATGAGAAACTATCTATCCAAGATGCTCATCAAACTCTATGCAAGGTAGATCCCCAAAGAAAGCCACCAATACATACTATAATCAAACTTGAAATACTAAAGGGAGCCCTTCAGTTAGAAAAACATTAACATCAGATAGCAACCCAAGACTAGAACACAAGACAGAATAACCAGATACCCACCCAGATAGGGAAATCAGAAAAACAAAGCCAAACCTTTGAAAACAGGGAAACAGAGATGTCATTATGTGAAAGAAGACAACATTATAATGAAAAAGAGGGACAGAAAAATGTCATCATAGATCTTTAGTATGGAGAGAGAGTCAAGGTGATATAAATAAAAGAGTGGTTTAAAATAAAAAAAAAATAAGAGTAAATATTAAAGTAACTACAAAGGAAACTAACAATCCTACACATCAAAACAAAGGAAACTGACAATCCTATACATCAAAATGAACGAACAAACAAAAATAAAGCAAGAAAAGTGTGAAGACATGGGAAATACAAAACCACCAAGGAAACAGATGGAAAGAAAATATATCAGGAAAAACAGCACAGACAGTTATGTAGAAGAAAGAAAATGTCAGTAATGCACAAAAGGCCTCAAAATAATGGCACTAAACCCATATCTATCAATAATTATGCTGGATGTAAATGGATTAAATGTACCAACAAAGAGAGAGAGAATGGCACAATGGATTAAAAAGCATGATCTTACCTACAAGCGAAATCCTGGTGATGTAGCTGTTAAGTGCTACAGCTGCTAACCAGAAAGTCAGCAGTTCAAATCCGCCAAGTGTTCCTTGGAAACTCTATGGGGCAGTTCTACTCTGAGATGCAGGGTTGCTGTGAGTCAGAAGCTAGTCAACAGTAGTGGGTGGGTTACTTATAAGAGCCACACCTTAGACTTAAAAACGCAAACAAACTAGCTGACCCTGGCTTTACCAAGCATGATGTCCTCCTCTAGGGACTTAAAGACATGAACAAACTGAAACTGAAAAAAAATGAGAAAAAATATAGCAAGCAAACAACACTTGAAAAAAAGGAGCAGGTGTGGCAATATTACTTTTTGACAGAAATAGACTTAAGTGAAATCTACCACAATGAATAAGGAAGGACACTATATAATAATTAAAAGGTCAGTGTACCAGGAGGACTTAAGAATGTCAAATATTTACACACCCAGTGATAGGACTCCTAAATACATAAAACAAACTCTAACAGCACTGAAAAGAGAATTAGACTGTTCCACAACAATAGAAGGAGACTTCAACACACCACTTTTAGTGAAGGACAGAACATTCAGAAGGAATCTTAATAAAGACAACGAAGGTCTAAGTGCCGCAATTAACCAACTTGACCTCCTAGATGAATAGAGAATACTTCGCTCAACAGCAGCCAAATGTAATTTTGTTTCCAGTGCACAGGAAACATTCTCCAGAATAGGTCACATATTAGGCCACAGAGCAAGAATTAACAGAATGCAAAGCACTGAAATATTATAAAGTATCTTTTCTGACCATAAAGCGATAAAATAGAAATCAATAAAAGAAAAAAAAAGAAAACACAAACCAGGAAGAAAAAGATCAAACACATGGAAACTGAAAAACACCTTACTCAGAAATGAATTGGGTTATAGAAGAAATAAAGAATGAGATAAAGAAATTCACAGACTCAAATGAGAATGAAAATACATCCTACCAGAACCTTTGGTACAAAGCAAAAAGTAGTGTTCATAGGTCAGTTTATAGCAACACTTGTGCACATCCCAAAACAAAAGAGGGCCCCAAATCAAAGCATTAATCCTGCAACCGAGACTGATAGAAAGCAGCAAAAGGAACCCTTGGTCACTTGAAGAAAGTAAATGATAAAAATTAGAGCAGAACTAAATGAAACAGAGTAGAAAAACAACTGAAAGAGTTAATAAGACCAAACACACATCTTTTGAAAACATCAGCAAGATCCATAAACCATTGGCCAAACCGACAAAAGAAAAGCAGGAGAGGAAGTAAATAACCCAGATAAGAAATGAGATGAATGATATCATAACAGATCCAACTTACATTAAAAAAAATCAGAAAATTATGAAAAATTATACTTTAACAAATTTGAAAACCTAGAGGGTATGGACACATATTTGGAAACACACTACCTACCTAAACACAAACAGAGGTATAACAACTAAATAACCTGTATTAAAAGGAGATCTTGAGAAAACAATTTAAAACCCCTAACAAAAACAGCCCTCACCCTGATGGCTTCACTGGAGAATTCTACCAAACTTTCAGAGAAGTTAACACAACTATCATTAAAGGCATTTCAGAGCACAGAAAAGGATGGAATACTTCCATATATATCCTATGAAGCTAGCACAATCCCGATACCAAACCAGATAATCAAGCCACAACCTACTGCTTCTGAGTCAATTCTCATTCACAGTGAGCCTGTAGACAGATTAGAACTCCACCACAGAGTTTCCAAGAAGCGCTTGGTGGAATTGAATTGCTGACCTTTTTGGTTAGCAGCCGTAATACTTAACCATTGTGCCATCAGGGTTTCCAAAACCAGATAAAGATAGCGCAAAAATAGAAAATTACAGATTAATATCCCTCACTCATGAACTTAGTTGTGAAAGTTCTCAACAAATTCTAGCCAATAGAATTCAGCAACATACTGGAACTGTCATCTTGTATTTAATTTTCTACTTCCATTTTTAGTTGGACATGTGGCCATTTAGCTGGTTACATTTTCCAGTGGCATTTGCAGGTGGGTGTAGACATATGATTAAATTCTGGTCTATAGTTTAAAAATGAAATGATTCATGAAACTGCTCTGTTGTGCCCTTTGAAGGAAGGCACTGACTTTCTCCTTTCTCCTTCCTGGCTGTAGGCAGTCTGAATCACAGACACGGGGTTGGTGAGCCAGATTAGAGCAGACTGTCAAGAGCTTTTCCTTAGGTCTGACAGAAAGCAAAACGGAAGAAAACCAAGTTGCCAAGCTTCTCATGTTGATGGGTCACATAGATGTTTGAATTGAAGCTCAGGGCAGATGTGTAGGTCAGAAATCTGAATTTGGAAGTCATCTGCAGGGAGATAGTGATTAAGGAACTGAAAGTGACTAAAATTCAAAATCATATTTGTTGTACTATAGTCTGAATTAGCTTCTTTACTTTCTAATTCCCTGGGTGCTCTTTATGTAAATTTTTTTCCAAATTACAGTAAAACTTTTTAACGTCCATAATTTTTATAAAATGGAAAACACTTCTTATATTATTAATTAAATAAAAATAACACCATGTTATTAGAATATAAAAACACAGTATAAAACCCTATGGTTTGCAGAGACGAACATACAAAATAGAAGGGAAATTATGTTTGCAAGTGTTTGCAAGTGTTTTTTCTAACTAGTTGATACTAGGCTTCTCCTCCAGCAATATTAATTCAGAATTGTCCAAAAGCCAATCCAGGACAATAATATAGATTTTGTTTAATAGTGAATTATTGTAAAACTTTTTTATTTTGCAATAACCTTAAAGTTACAGAGGAATTGAAAGGAGAGAAAATTTTCATACACCCTTCACTCAGAGTCCCTTAATGTTGGTGTCTCACTCAACTGTGACAGTAACTAGTAAATTGACTACAATTATGTACAGACTTGATCCGACTTCACCAGTTTTTCCACTAATGCCCTTTTTCTGCTCCCAAGATCCTAAATTGTCTCTAGATTTTAACTGTTACCCTCATCCTTGCTCACACTGAGAAGACAGGGTAGTCATGTGGCATCTCTCCAGTTCATCTGAAGTTGAGGAGAACGCGAATGGGAACCACAAGTGCCTTTCTTGTCCCAGACTGGTCATTAATGAAACACTAGGCTCATGAAGTAGATGGTTGTGAGGATCAAATGTGAAAGCACTTTGAAAATTATAAAGTCCTGTCCAAGTATTCACCAGTGACATCATTTATTCATTCATCAATCTTTCAGAAACCATTTCCTGAGCATAGGCAAGATCTTGGACACTGCGTAGGGATGGGGTCCACAGAGCAAATGACTCCCAGTTGTTGCTTGCTGCCAGTTGTAGGCTTATAGGGCTGAATGTTAAGTATTTATGGAATGCCTACCACAGGCCCTGTGATACCAATTATTAACTTTCCATTAGAATGCACTCAATGAATATTCCATTACAGGCTTGAAGGAGTTAATGTGCTGCAAAAATGCCTCCCCCATGCCTGGGGAGTCATGTACCAACTGGGCAGACTGCAGATGCATTAGGCTCTAAGTATATATATTTTTTTCTCCTCTGTTTATGTCTCTGTTTTCTGTAAAGTTGCCTAAACTGCAGCAGTATCTCCCAAGTTCTTTGACAATGCTATAAATTTCATTAAGAAGATGAAGCCTTATGGGGCAATTAACTCCAAAAGTGGTACAAAGCAATAGCAGGGAGATACTGGCCTGTAGTACTTAGCACTTAGCTCTGAAATTGAGATAAGCCCTATCAACTCAGGGTTGTGTTTAATGTTCACTGCCGCTTCCATGCCACAGCTACAACCTAGCGGTCACCGTGTTAACACTCCCCAATATCTATTACAATTAGTTTTTGATTAAGAGGCCTAACATGGCTTTTGAAGCCTTTTATGTTGTGTCAAATGGCTAGTGATGGAGTGAGATGCGCAGACACCTCCCAGTAACAAAGCATCTTGTAAAAGGTTTCAAGTGAACTATTTCATCATCCTAATGGAAACCAGATGACTCGAACTCCCTCCCTTAATTTCAACTATTTACTGAAGAGTCCTTGTTTTGAATTACTTAAAGATTTATTCTTAAATGACTACCTCATGCATTAAGAATCACTAATAACAGAGGCATTTGGAATTTGGGGAAGCTTTTAAAGATGAGTGGAGTGTTTTTTCAGCGGGTTTATTTTATTGTTTGCTTTTGTTTTTCAAAAGAGCAAATGCCTTTGCCCGTTCCTAGTATTTAATTATTATTTTAATTATTGCTTATCAGGCCTTTCCTAGTCAAGAGGTACCTTCTCAGCTGAGGTTTCAGTCAATTGTCATGGCTTGCTATCTAACAGAGGCCATTCATATTTTGAGAAGAAAGCAAAACTTCAGTTCTGTAAGATATCACTTTGTAGGAACTACTGAAAAGATATATACTTTCATAAAAGTATTTTACAGGTAACACAATTTCAATCACTAAGAATTGTTTATGAACTACAATATATACTTTCAAATTTAATAATAATGGTATATAAGCATGACATAACTTGTGAATGTGAAACATACTAGTTTTCACTTTTCTACTGTCTTGGCCACATAGTTTCCTTTGAATCTCAGTTTCCTCATCTGTGGCTTGCAGTTGAGTTAGATGAAGTCTGCACTTTGTTTTGCCTTTAGAAGTCATTGCTACTGTGCTGTCGGAGATGCTAGAGACTGACTCACAGAGGTGGGAGGGAGGCAGTATGGTGTAGTGGGTTTGAGATCTTGCTGTTATTAAGTATCTCTCAGGTCCTTGGGTGGTACAAATAGTTAAGTGCTCAGCTACTAATGGAAAGGCTAGTGGTTTGAATCCACTCAGAAGCACCACCGAAGAAAGACTTGGCTGTCTGTTTCCATAAAGATTATAGCCAAGAAGACCCTACAGAATTGTGACACATGGACTTTCTATGAGTCTGAACGCTCTCAACAACTTTTTGTTCTTTTTCTTTTTGCTGGATACCTGGCTCACTGAGACTCAGAGTCCTTTCATACAAAATAATGTTACCTACTTCACAGCATGGCAATCCATAAGTAAAATCAGGCACACAGAATTCCTGCTGAATGGTAGCCTCTCAGTAAATTCTTTTTCCCTTTTTCTCTCATATTTCATCCTGTTTTATTGTTGCTTAGTACAATTTGAATGAATAAAACTGCCATGATGTTTGTCCCGTATATCATTATATTATAAACATTTAGTGAGCACTTGCTAAATTCCTGGTATCGTGCTGAGTCTACAGAAATCCTGGGACTTGAAACAGAGTCCTTGCTCACACACAAGTTGGGATGTAGGCAGCAGGTAGAGAACTTTAATAGAGTCAGATGGCTAGAGAAGGGCAAAGCAGGGGAGCATGAGGAGGGTCAACCACACAGTCCAGATTTCAGCTGAAGTTTTAGTAGTTATCACCAAGGCCAAACCAGTTGTTACTGAGTCCCTTCTAACTTGTGGTGGCCACATACGTGTAGTAGAACTGTGCTCCATAGGATTTTAAAGATTGATATTTTGCAAGTGGATCCACAGGCCTTTCTTTTGAAGTGTATCTGAGTGGAGTTGAACCTCCAACCTTCTGGTTAGCAGATGAGCATGGTAAACTATTTGTACCACCCAGGGACTGCTTACCATAGGGTGACTCCTCATACATCATGTTGTAAGTCTTGTCAGTCACCTCCTGGACTTACAGCACAAGGGTTGTAATCTCAATTTTACAGATCAGGAAACTCAATAACTCTGTTATTGATGGTTGTTATTACATGTAGTTGCAGTGAATATGTGCAAAGATTTTGACCACTGTAACAGATTTATTCACTGATATTTTACTTATTCCAGTTTCTTTTCCAAGCATTATTTCCCCAAGAGCCGTTCATTTCTTTTGCTTATGCATTGTGTTTACATTTATGTGCTGTTTTTGAAGTAGAGGACTAGTGGTAGGGGTTTAAAGATGAAAACCATAGCTCCTGTTTTCAACAAAGAAATTGCAGTGCTAGTTAGAGACAGATGTGCACTTGTGTTTTTAGTGCAGAAGTGAGTGCCAGCACAGAGACTGACAACAGAGGTACTTAAAGGAACACAGCAGAGAGACACACTGATCACCTGCAGAGAGGTAAGGGGAAGCTTTGTGGAAGAGGAGGCACTACAGCATACCTGACTTTTATATAGGACAAATAGAAATTGCCTGTGTCAGAAGTGAGGGCGGAAAGATTTTGGGTTACAGAGGCTAGGAGATAAAACAAGTCATGGCCCACTAAGCTAAGCTGCCTATGGTTCTGAAGAAACTTTGGTGGTAGGGATGCAGTCGTTCAGAAGTAGAGAGGGACCAGCTTAGGAGGAGGCCATGAGACTAATACCAGTCCTTCATCAGCGCATTCAGAACCAACTTCCCACACACCCTCTGTAGGTTATGCACTTGAGATTCTATACCACGTAGTGCTACAACCAAGCCCTGTATCTTACCCTCTTTTCACTTCTTCCCCAAGCCTTCTCTTCTGCTGCCTCCAGCTAGTCTCTCATTTTATAGTTCACCTTAGCAGTTGGTTAGTGACTGCTATTGGTATAACCAACCTTACATAATTTGATTTTCAGGTTGGATATGTCACAATGTCTCCTGTGGGCTTGATAGTGAAACTACACATTTATTTAAAAATTGGTTTCTTCACATTATATTTGAAAGCTGTGTTACTCATTCATCTGTAAACCATTAAACCACATAGCTAAAAGTGTTTCATCTGACATTTATTCACATGGTTCTGCAAATAAGTTGTAGGTTCTTACAGATATTCCTGTTACCTATTAAGTCTACTGTCCCAGTTTTATTAGTCTTGTTTTTTTCTAATATTCATATGGTGAGCTGTGTATTAGATTTTAAAACTGTATATTAGAAACTGTGTAAGAAATTTTAAAGATACATAGAGATGCTTTCTTCTCTCAGTAAGTGTTCAGAGATTTTTGTTTGCTTGTTTAATACATTTAGATAGGGTGCTTAAGCTGATATCCAAAGGTGGTCAGTGATAGATGGATAGTGTTTGGCCCAAGCAGAGTTTCAATGCATTGCTGTTAGTTAAGAGTCCAGAAATACAATGTTTTGCTGTAACATTTGACTTCTTTGGAGAGTACCAAAATATTCGATTTCATAGGCTCACAGGCAAGACTCTCTGGGGTTCAGGCTTCTTCACTGCCCATCTCCCACTGTGCTTTCTGAATCCATGATGCTCTTTGGGTTTCCCAGCTGTTTCCCCCAGAACTTTGCCTTCATGACCATGGTCTGGATGAGACTTTTACCCATAAAAATTCAGGGTAAATGACTGTCAGCCTGAGCATAATTTAAGACTCTCTGCTCTGAAGTTTTAATTCAACACATAGGTATACAAACTAAATGTCCAAGTTATTCCCTTTAGAGAGACCTTGTAGGTCGGTGATAAAACAAATGTCTTAGCTATTTTCCACACTGCCACGAAAGGAAAACAGGCATTAGGCTAAGTGTAATTCATAAAATAAATGGCCATCTAGAAGGTTCTCTTACATGATCCCGCTTACTTTTCATCATCATCAAAAAACTACTGGATCTAATAGAAGAAAACAAAAAATGGAAAAGTCGTTTTTCACTCTCTGGCAACCAGAAATCACCACTGGGTATTTCTTGTCTTCTTAGAAGTCTTCCTCAGGTACACACTTTCCTCAGCTTGACTGAACATGCTAGTTTTTCCTGGTGTTAATTATTAATGTGACCTGTTTATGTACCAGTTATCCGGCTAACCATTAATATCTGTTTACTCATTGATGACCTTTGCAATTGCGTACCTAGCTCCTGGCTCTGAATGTCAACCTTTTCTTCCCCCTATATACTAAATGTTTCCTTCATACTGACTTACCATCTGAACGAGCTCCTTAATGAATTAAAATAATACCAACCAACACCAATATAATCTTCCTGTGTATGAAAAGCAAGACAAATACTGTTGTTTTAAGAGGATTAATACACAGAACTTTCCTTTTTGGAATGAGAAATTGATGGACACAGTGGAATGCAAGGATTAAGGGAAAAAACAAAACAATGCAGAAAAATTGCTTTTTTTCTTAGTGTGCATGTAGTGGATTGGGAGCAACTAGGAGAGGACTGTGACCTAGTCCTGAGCAATGGAACCCCATGTTTTTAAAAATGTCAGTGTTAAGGATTTACACTTTCAAGCATTCCTGCAGGGTTTATCTCTAGTTACCCAGTCAGTCTACATCAACCCCAACACTAACAAGGTGTTTGTAGTCCACACAACTGTAATGGCTAAAGCCTAGACGAAGCAATGCAGCTGGATTAGGGCTGCAACTGGTGACCTTAATTTTACCCATCATTGGAGGCTGTGGATATTTGCCTCTTCTTAATTGCATTTGCCTAATTTAAACAGACAACAGTAGCCCAAGATTTTTTTTCACTCCTAGATGAAAAAAAAGGAAGAAGAGCTGTTTCTTAGAAATTAAGCATATGACAGTCTTTCTATTGCTGCTATTGAGATAACAAAAGCAGTCGCTTTTCTTTTTCTTGCTCCATTAACATACCAGCACCGCAAAGGACCATTGAAATATTATTATCTTTGCATAACAATACAATTTTCAAGTCTCACAGTGCTTCCTTATTGAAATATTTTAAAATATTAATATCATCCTTGCCATAAATAACCATTATGGCATTCATAGAGATTAAAGTTTTGAGATATGCCCTAGGTGTACGTTCACATTTTCTCATTCATTGTATTCTAACTTCAGTAAAATTAGTTTTTTTAGATACAGCTCTGAACACTTGCTGTGACTGTCACTTCGTGTTGAATTTATCATATAGAATTTAAGGCGGAAGACTGGGGAGCAGTCTGTCACAAGTGATTGTATTTGTAATCTTTGAGGGTTGGGATGGGGGCTGGGAGAAGATAAGCCTTCTAGAGCATTGCTCTTACTGCTCCCCTGGACTGTTCACTGGGTTCAAGTTGCCGCCGTGGTGAGAGGATTTGCTCAGGCTGTGTAAAGCATTTCCTTCAAGCCTGTTCTGTGTTGGATGGCTGTGACGTACTTCATGCACATAAATGCCTCTCAGGTTTTCTTGGCTAAATGATAACTCAGCTTGTCTTTCCCAGTGAGTTCAGTAATAAATAGATATATGGGCCACATGTGGGGTGTTCTGACTTAGTTAGATTGTCTAGCATCCTATAATAGACAAGTAGACTCAGTCATCATGTCAGGCACAAAATGCAGACTTCCCAAGGAAACTCAGGCCCCAGGGTTTTGTGCTAAGTTTGCAATGACATGGGCTGAAAAGCAATACAAAGCCAAGGTTAGGTCTACAAAACTCTATCAGTCCTACTCATCTATCTGGGTGGAAAAATGGTCAAAACATACTTTTTTTTTTTTTTTAAAGTAAACATCTGTTACTATAACTTACTGGTTGCTATTGAGTTGACCTGGGCTCGTGGTGACTCTTGTTTGTCAGAGTGCTCCACAGCATTTCTGATGACTGAGTTTTTAACCCACCCCATCCCCCTCAGAAGTGGATTGCCAGACCTTTGTTTCCAAGGTACCTCTGGATGAACTCAAATCTCTAGCTTTTCTATTAGTAGCCAACTGTGTCACCCTTTCACAACACCCAGAAAGCAAACCAAGTCTATTGTTGTGGAGTTGATTCCAACTCATAGCCTCATGTATTCCGGAGTATAACTGCGTTTCATAGAATTTTCTTGGCTGTAATCTTTAAGAATGAAGATCACCAAGTCTTTCTTCTGGGGCACTGGTGGGAGGGTTTGAACCACCAACATTTGTATTAGTAGAGGAGCACAGATCTTGGTAACACCAAGGAAACTTTTGTGTCATCTGGGGACTCACAGATACCTGTTAGGGGAATTTAAGATTCTGAGTTCTTAAAGAAAGAAGTTGAATTGGTCCTTGATCTCATTCAATCAGTATGTTTTGCCCTGGGAGCTAAGTATTTTCTCAAGACTGTAACTTGGTGATGTCTTTTCTCTTGGATATGTGGGGCAGGCATTTCTGGGTTTTGGATGTCTAGTCCTCTTAATAGATTGCAGATCTTTATCTGGATATCAAAATCAGAAGCTTTTGAACTTTGCCAGTGAGAATCCCACATTACATTTCCTCTTTATGTCACATGGTCAATGTGCTTAATTTACACATGGAAAATTTCCTTTACACATCTTACTCAAGGCAGCAGTGGAAATTTGGGTTTAAGGAATGTGCCGGCAGCTCTGAGTTCTCTTGGCATCTCTACCGCTGGCTTGGTTGCCGTCCCAGTGTGATGCAAGTTATGCATAGCTCCAAACTCTCAAATTAACTGCTGGAGCAGTATCAGGAGTGTGCTTGGGCCCGACAAAGATTCATGAGGGGTGGAAGAGTGAGTGGGGGAGGCTCCTAGCTCACTTCCCGCTGAGAGGCAGAGGTGACTGCTGTTTGTAAAGACTTGGGCCATTAACTTCTGCAGGAAGTCTGCCCTCATTCCCACCCTGCGGTCTTTTTAGGGGCCCTTCCCTTCAGCCCCCTTGGGATACTGGGGTTATTCCATTTATAGCACTTACCATATTGCACTGAAAGATTGCCTCGTGTGTCTCTCTTCTACCTAGTCTGTGGATGTCCTGAGGGTAGGGACTCTTGGCACCCAGCACAGCATCTGAAATGCAGAAATATTCAATAATAGCGTTCAAAGCCACTAGGTAAGCATAGGGCTAAGCAAGACTAGCCACTGGCATGATGAGGACAGTAATAATAGATGCTCTTTATCAGACAGTTACTCAGTGATAATAACTGCTGTGCTGCGTGATTTCTTTATCCCCGTTTTACAGGTAAGGGGACTCAGCAAAGTCAAGTCATACACGTCGGGTAAGTTAGGAAGAAGGAGAGCTGAAAAGGGAAGAACTGGTAGGTCTGCTTGGCTGTATATTCTGAACATAGAAGCCTTTGCTTTATCTGAATAAAGATATATTTCCATCACGAAAATAGAATTGAGCAAGAGTCACAGGGCTGATGTCTGGAAAGAAGCTCCTCAAATAAAAAAGGAGCTAGTCTGCTTTCCTAGGCCTTGCTGTGGTTCTCCTTCCCATGGCATTCAGAGTGTCTCCTATTCTACTTTTCACTGCTGTTACTTTGTTTGACGACACTTGGCTTTGGCTACTTTGTTGGCCTATTTGATATTACTTCTCAACATTTTACAATAAAACAAAGAATTTTTTTTAGTACTTCCACCTGCTTGGACTCTGAGCCGTGTCATTTCTTAGCTGTGTGACGTTGGATAGGTTACTTGATGTCTCTGTTCTGCGGTTTCCAAACTTGTCAATATAGGACAGTCATGAGGATCAACAATTATGATACTTGCAAACCTGTTAGATTGGTGTTTGGCACCTTTGGAGTGAGTAACAAATATTAGGGTTATCATTCCATTCTGGTTACTGCAGTCTTGGTCTGTATGAGATCTGCTAATTGTGTGGCTCTGTGGCCTATAGGTACCTGGGGTGCAGGGGACATTGGATGGAACATCGGCCGAATGTGGTGGCTGGGTCTAGCTTCCAATATTTGCTGGTAGCCACAGAGTCATCCCTGACTCACGGCAACCTATGTATATGTAAGAGAATGGAACATTGCCTGGCCCTGTGCCCTGTTTGTGATCATTGCTGTGTCTGAGTCCATTAGTCAACCCACGTCCTTGGGAGTTTCCCTCCTTTTCACTGACCGTGTGCTTTATTAGCCATGATGTCCTTTTCTAGCGATTGGTGTTTCCCGATGATATGTCCAAAGTTAGGGAGCTGATGTCTCACCATTCTTGTTTTCCAGGACCATTCTTCTTAGAAAGTATTTGTATCTCTTCAGACTCTGATGTGTTCATTCTTCTATTCTTCACTAACGCCGTAGTTCCAATACATCAATTCTTACTTGGTCACCCTTCTTCATTGTTCAGCTCGTGTGCACATGATGAGGTTGAGAAGACTATGGCTTGGGTCTGGGCTACCTCAGTCAGTGAAGTAGCCTCTTCACGTTTTAAAACATTAAAGAGGTATATTTTGCAGCAAATTTTCCCATGATAATACATCATTTGGTGTAGATGTACCTTAAAGCCATCTTTTGGTAGTCTGGCCACTTCCCTGGAGGCTGCAAAGGATTGGGGCCCAAGTTCTTCCTTGTGGTTTGGTCCTCTGGCCTTTCCTCCTTTCCCATTTCTCAGAACTGATCAACTTCTCTTTCTCTGCTCTCAAAACCCCTGAGCCTCTCCCATCTTCCTTCAGGGCTGGCATTATCCTCTCCCCAAACCTGGGCTTTAGGGAAACAAAAGCCAGGTGTCTTGGCTTTGGCCTCTTAAAACAAACCTCCCCTGAGGCAGGGGCCCAGAGAGGCCTGGTTTCCTTTGTGGAGCAGCAAGCTGGGCAGACACGGAGATAAAAACACAAATTAATATATCAGTAAATTATCCTGCCACTCTGACATACTCTCTAATCAGGAAGACAGTGAAAACATAAGGAGGGTGCCAGAAAGGAATCTGGAGGGGGAAGGAGCAGCCTCAAAGACAACAGCTGAAGCAAGGACAGACCTGGGATGCTTCAAAGCCTGAACTTTTCCCCTGAGAGTTTATTGGGTGCGCGGGAGCAGCAGTTACTACAGCCAGTGGGATAACTGGAGGGCGGAGACAGTGGACAGAAATGAAAAATGGAGAAACTAACGAAGCAAAAGGAGGTAGAATGGTCAAACGGACAGGGAACAGCCATAATAATTGAGAGGCAGACATCATCAAGAGCCTTCCAAGTGCCAGGCACTGTTTGGGCTAAGAGTGCACATCTTTTGACCCTCATATAATCATCCCAACAAGTTTTTGTGTTGGGCAGACTTATGATTATCTCCATTTAAGAAAACAGGAAGATTGAGGAAATAAAGGCTAAGTGTACTTTCTTGATTTCCTACATCTAGTAACTGGTAGAGCCAGGTTTGTAGACACAGAACTTGAGCCTAGAGATTATACGTTTAGCCACCTTGCTATTAGGCTCCCTCCTGAGGAGTCTGTTCTCTGATCAAGCTGCAGAGCCTGAAATGAATTTCTTCTCAGCTGGAGAATTTGGTGGAGGTGGAGGTATGTGGAAAATCAGCAAATACCTGCTAAAAGAAATTAAGACTATAAAGGAGACTGAAGCTCTGCTCCTGGGACTTCAATATGAACTAAGCATTCAAATGCAGGAAGAAAGCTATCCCACCCTAGAACTGACAAAGGGGTTGCATAAATGCTACCTCATTGGCTCTATTGGCACCTGTCAACCAGATCAGGCCAAGAATATTATGACTCTTTTATAGTTACAGAAACTGAGGTTTGGAAAAATTCAGCAATGGGCCAAGTGACTAAGAGGCAGAGTTCAAGATTAAATACAGATTTTTTTTTTCAGTTGCCGCTGAGTTGATTCTGACTCATGGATACTCCATGTGTTTCTGAGTAGAAGAGCATACCATAGGGTTACAACAGTTGTGATATTGCTGAGATAGATTGCAAAGTCTTTCTTCCAAGGCACTTCTGGGTGCATTCAAAGCACCAACCTTTCAATCAGTAGCTGAGCACTTAGCTATTTGTTCCATTCGGAGACTCCTGATTACAGACCTAGACGGGAAGCCCTGGTGGCATAGTGGTTAAATGCTGTATCTGCTAGCCAAAATGTTGGCAGTTTGGATTTGCCAGGTGCTCCTTGGAAACTCCGTAGGGCAGTTCTACCCTGACCTATAGGATTGCTGTGAGTTGGAATCAACACAATGGCAGCGGGTTTGGTTTTTGGTTTGGATCCCTAAATCCAATGCTGGCAAGACGGTGTCTGTGACCTGTCAAGGTGGCCCATAGCCTCACAAGGGCAGCCTGGAGAGAGAAGAAGGTAAATAATAGAGGGGAATAAGGCCAAGCCACTTTATCCCTGCAGGCTGGTGGGATCAGTAAGGAGCAATTCAGGCTAAAGGTAAAGAAGTATGGGCTATGGAGATGGGAGGAAAATGAGGATTTTCAGGTGGGCCTCACTTAAGCATTAGACCTAGCAGAAGAGAGGAGGTAGATGGCACAATACAAAGCATAGACGCCAAAGGATAAAAGCAGCAAAACAACACAAAGCTGTGAAAGGAAGACGAAATGGAAGAGGGATTTAAACGTGGAGCCCAGGTCTACCACACTTGACATTTAATAGGAGAGAAAAAAGATTTGACAAATAGAAAGTGGGAAGTGCAGGGAATGGAAAAGAACGTGAACATGGAGATGACTTGGACATTGTCCTCAGAAACCAGAAGTGTTGTCTAAACAGATTGCTTTGTAATGGGAATACAAAGTTTTAGGGCAAGAGAAGAAATGTCTGTCTACAGAAGAGTGTAAGAGTAGTCAGCACCACACCTAAACCAGAAGACTCAGATAGACTGATGAACACTATTGGCTTGGCTATTGTAGACAGGTTAAAAAAAAAAAATTAGTAAGCTTAATAGAAATTAAAGGAAGAGAAAACAAAAAGGGGTGGGATTGGGAAGAGGAAAAACAGCAACCAAAAACAAAAGGAAACCCCAAACAATGTTCTTTTCAGGACTCGCTAGAATTGTGATAAGGAACCTGGTGGCAGATGGCTAGGCATTCGGCTGCTAACTGAAAAGTCAGTAGTTGGAAGTCATTGTGTGGCTCCTTGGGAGAAAAGACGTGACAATCCAATCCAGTGAAGATTTCGGTCTTAGAAACCCTATGGGGTCAGTAGGGTCACAATCAAATTAATGGCACACAACAACAACAAAAACCACACAATCATAATAATAGAAATGTAGAAGCTTTAGCTACTAGCCCAACATATCCTAAAGATATTTGATAATAGCCCCAATCCCTATCGCTGTATTTGGTAGAACTATAATTTTAAGGACGTAGTCTGTAAAGTGCTACCTTGATAGCACTGAGGTGGTTTTCTTGACCCCAAATTTCATCACTGCAAATTATTTTTAAATAGTGGCTGATCATTTTTCTGATTCTTACTGATTCACTGTGCCTCTCTTAACCCATGAGCTTTTTTAGAAAACGAGGCTTCTTAGAATTTTGCTGAAGTGTTGTAGGCTGTAGGTTTTTGAGTGTTGACGTCGGAGTTTCTTCCATGAGCAAATATATGAGCTTGGTGTGCTCATGCTCGCACAGCTATTTTGATTGCTCTAGGGATTTTTCTTGCTTGCTTCCTTGGTGCTTAGCTTCCATTCAGAACTTTCCAGCTAATTGACCTCCAAATAGTTGAAGTGCCAATGTGTATTGCTACTAATAATATTGGCATTGCATAAAAGCAACAGAACCAGCCTGAAGAGTATACACTGCAGAGACCCTTTAAAGAAACAGTTAATCCAGAGATTAGACTGCATGTTTTGAGAACTGTTTCAAACCTTTATCATGCATACATACCTATCTTCTTTTTGTAACAGTGGCAAGCATATTATTGGTAAAATGATCATGAGCCATTGTATAAGAAATGCATGACACCATACTGGTGAAGCTTGAAAGGCCAGGAATCCAACCACGATCAAACACATTCCTCTTCTTTGTACAGTTCCTCAAGACAAGAGCGTGAACTCACTTGTGGACTTTCCATTGTTTTCCAGCTGTGAATTTCATGGAGACATCCATTGAGGATGTCTCTGTGCTTTTTATTTTATGCATCTTTTGGTAATAAATCAGTCAGACCTTTAAACAGTACAGAAACGAAAGTTGGCCTTTTGCCGTGAAATTAGCTTCTGTCATTTCATATACCCCCATCACTAGTCCCGGTGGTTATTCCCTGGTCTCTCTTTGGGTAAGTCTAAGGTAGGACCTATCAGGGTCCAAGTATTTGCATTAAAGAAAAATAAAAGCTGACTGTACAACAGTGTCCAGGTGAAGGGAGCTTCCAGGCAGAGCAAAGTGATGGTATTACTTTATGCTACACCTAAAGCAGCTTGTTTTATATTGGGCTTTACTTTTAACCTCTTTCCCAATTTTATTATAAAAATTTATTTTGAGAATAAATTTTATTATGAAAAATTATAGTCAGTGAAGTTGACAGAATTTGGCAGTAAACATCCGTATAGCCACCACTTAGATTCTAAAATGAACATTTTGCTCTTCTTGCTTTATCACATACCTTGCCATCTGTCCATTCTCTTTAATAACACAACTTTATTTTTTATTTCTTGGAACACTACAATTATTTTAATGGATTTCACAAAAAATTATTTTAATGGATTTCAAAATAAGTTGTAGGCATCAATACCTTTCACTTCTAAACATTTCATCATGTAGATCATTAGCTGTTACTAGTTGTTTACAGGACTTTTTATTTTTGAGGCAGAAATGGTGAAGTGTGTACTTCTGATAAGTTCTGATAAATTCTTACACCTATGTAACCGAAACCACTGTTTAGACCTGAAACATTTCCATCATCCCTGAGTGTTTCTTCATAGCTGTCCCAGCCAATCACTGCCCTGTTGTCCCAAAGATAGCCATCATTCTGATGTGTTTCATCATAGATTTGTTTTGTTTGCTCTCGAACTTCATATACATAGACTCATCCAGTAGGAATGCTTTTGTGTTTAAGGCTTGTAATGTTGGGAGATTATCCAAATTGTTGTAAGAGTACGTATCAAGAGTTTGTTCTTTGTTTAATGCTGAGTAATATTCCATTATATGAATGTGTCACTGGGCACTGTTTTAAGAGGAATAGCACCAAAGAAATTCCAGAGAAGGTTTTCACAGGTTGATGGCAGGTTAGGGATCGGGAGGGGGATGAGGTCTTGAGCTGTTTACCAAAGACGAAAGTCCTTTATGAGAAATTGCCTTCAAATATTCAAAGCAGGAGATAGCAAACATTTTCCATAATGGACCACACAGTAAATAGTTTAAGCTTTGTTTGGCTATGTGGTCTTTGTTGCAACCACTCAGTTTTCACCTTGTAGCATAAAAGAAGTCATAGACGGTATGTAAATAAGTGAGATTGGGTTCCAGTAAAATTATTTTTGGACACTGAAATTTAAATTTCATATAACTTTCTCATATCACAAAATATTATTCCAGTTTTGATTTTTTTCCCAATCATTTGAAAATATAAAGTCCACTTTTAGCTTATGGTCTGTACCAAAAAACAGACAGCAAGCCAGGTTTGGCCCATGAGCCATAGTTTGCCGACCCTTGACTTATGGGGCTATGTCAATGAAATAGAAATAAATATTCTGTTTAGGCCTAGTGGGCAAAGTCTAAAGGAGATGGTTTTTGCTCCAAAAAATGAGACTCTCTTAGTTAGCGTTGAAATAGACCCCCTTAACTCACCCTACCCCTGCCTGTCCTGTCTGCCCCTACTGGTAGGAAAGGGTTAAAGAGACATATTCCCTGGCAAGTCCTTAGTTTAATTCCTCAGCTCCCACTGTTTATTTGTAGAACCTTGGACAAGTTATATAACCCCTTTCTGTTTCCATGTCTCTGTTAAATGAAGACAATAAGAAAGCCTACCTGCCAAGTAAATTATAAGGATTCAATAAGTTAGTGTATATATGAGGTCTGACAATTGAGTTTGGGAACTCATCCAAGAAAAAGTGCTACATAACTCACTGCTGAATATCACTATGGTCACCTTCAAAGTAGTCCCCTTGGGAAACTATTCACCAATGCCAGTACCTAATCCACACTTTCAAGCAATTTTGGAACTCTTTTTCTTGAATGGCAATCAGAACTGTTATCCTATTACCCTTGATACACTGAATGTTATCTGAATGTCTTCCTTTCAACATTTCCTTTACCTTTGGGTAAAGAAAAAGTCACTGGGGGCCAGATCAGGTGAGTAGGGAGGGTTCCAATACCACTGTTTACTGGCTAAAACCTCCCTCACAGACAACTCTACAATTAAGTTCAGAAATTTGCTACCATGTCTCTGTGCACAATGGCCATTCCAGAAAGAGTTCCAAAATTGCTTTGAGGGGTGGACTAGGCACCAGCATCAGAGCATAGCTTCCCAAGGGCAGTATCTTGAAGGTGACAGTAGTGACGTATGTAGCAGTTAGAACAACTAAGTTCACAGACTTAATTGTCGAGCCTTATACAATTCTTGCTATAGCATCTAATTCATAATTAGGACTTAATGTACTTAGTGTTCACTACCATTTGTAATTGTTGTACTGTGGTGGCTTGCATGTTGCTATGATGCTGGTGGCTGTGCCACCAGTATTTCAAGTACCCGCAGAGTTACCCAGGATGGGGTGACTTCAGTGGGGCTTTCAGATTAACACTACGACTAGTGAGAAAGACCTGACAGTAAACTTCTGAAAAACAGTCAGTGAAAACCCTGTGGATAACAGATTTTGACTCACTTTGGATGCATTGTGAGGAGACACTAGTTGCTATAGGGGGCCATCACATATGGTGAAGTAGAGGGCCAATAAAATCATGGGAATCCTTCAGTGGGAAGTATTGATGGCCACAAGAGTCTGACTCATGCCAACGATAGTGAGAATGACACAAGATTGGGAAGCGTTTCATTCTGCGCTGCATATCATTGCTATGAGTTGGAATTAACTTGATGGTAACAACAGTAACAACATACTTAGTACACTACCTGGAACACTGTTGTTGCTGTTACCATTGAGTTGATTCCTACTTAAAGTAACCATATAGGGCAGAGTAGAATTGCCCCCTAGAGTTTCCAAGGAGGTAGTGGATTTGAGCTGCCAAACTTTGGTCAGCGTTCTGAGCTCTTGCCCCCTGTACCTCTGTATCCTGAGGTATAGGCGTGAACATCTGCATCAAACGTCAAGAGATGCCAGGTAGTAGTAAAATAGACTGGTACATGGTACGCACAAAATAATTCTTTGGCCTTATTATCATTGCCATCGTCATAATTATGTTGTCAATACTGTTATTATCATAGCGAGGCATTTGGGGGCTGGGTTGACACATATGAGATTTTTGTTGAAGAAATTCCTACTTTTCTCAAGCTGAGCTAAATTGATCCTTTCCTACTCTAACAATCAGTGTTCTCTTCAGTTTAGACCTAAGGCCTAAATCCTGATTCTCTCCTCTGGTTGAAATCTGAGTAGAAACAGCACAGTGTGAGCATTACTGTTAGCATAGCCTATGGGATCAGGTAGATGAATTTTTTTGTGCCTACTTCATGACTCTTGATTTTGGAGGTAGGTAGTCACACATACATCACAGGGTACTTTGTCGACTAACTGTAAGGCTTTATGTACAGGCTGGCTAGAAGTAACGCTATCTTATTTTGTCTCTGTTTGAGAAGAATAGAGATCTTAGGTTTCAATGAAAAATGTGGCACAAAAAATGTATTAAGTGAGGACATGATTCTTCTCGTGGTCCATGTTCACCTATTGTTGCTGTTGTTGTTAGGTGGATATTGATCAGTAAACAAGTGACTACAGGAGGAGCCGGGGAGGGAGAAACAGTCATTGACTGTAGGTGATCTGTTAACAAAAAGTCACATGGAATAGAAGGAAAAAGAATAGAAAGAAGTGAATGCCAGAGTCAATTTTTGACTCACAGTAATCCCATGTGGCAAAGTACAATGGCCTCATACTATTTGCTAGGCTGTAATCTTTACAGGAGCAGATGACCAGGTTTTTCTCCTGTGGAGCTGCTGTGTGGATTCAAACCCTCAGCCTTTACGTTAGCAGCTGAATGCTTAACTGTTGTGTCATTGGAACTCCTTATATGGCAATGCTAAATAGCTGAACAACTACGAGTGCCACCCAAATGTGTCTGAGTGTCATGTGATATTGTATGGGGGGGTGCCCCAGGCCAACTGTAACCACTTTCTGTGTCGAGAGGAGAAAGATCAGAGACAGGGTTTACAGAGATTGAGCTTTGTTTACACTCTCCAGTCCCAGCTGTAGTACTTATGCCATATTGCCTGGTCTTTTGTTTTCCTACGTCTGGATATCTTCTAAGGAGCCCTAGTTGCACAAGGGTTAAGCACCAAAAGGTCAGCACTTCAAACCCACCATCTGCTCCTCGGGAGAGAGATATGGCAGTCTGCTTTTGTAAAAATTTATAACCTTGGAAACCCTATAGGACAGCTCTGTTCTGTCCTATAGGGTCACTATGAATCACAACCGACTCAAGCGCAGTGGGTTTAATATGTATGTCTTCAACGGAGTGTTTGATTCCCTCACTTTCCTTTTCTTTGTTGCTGTGCTGTTATCTACTTTGAAGCTGGTCCCTGCAAAACAGAACAAAATACTATCTGGTCCTGCTTCATCTCTATGATTGCTTGGTGTCTTAGTTGTCTAGGGCTGCCACAACAGAAATGCCACAAGCGGATGGCTTTAACCAACAGAAGTTTATTTTTTTGTAGTTTAGGAGACTCGGTATCTGAATTCATGATGTCAGCTCTTGCGGAGGACTTTCTCTCTCCGTCAACACTGGATGAGTGTCCTTGCCTTCTTGAGCTTCTTCCCCTTGGTGTTCTTCATGTGGCTTACACTTTCTTCTTGCTTGTATTTTTTTATTCTCTTTTATATCTCAAAAGAGATTGACTTAAGACACACTCTACACTAACTAATACTGTTACATTAACATAACAAAGACAACCCGTTCCCAAATGGTATTATAACTACAGAAATAGGGGTCAGGATTTAAAATATGTTTAGGGAACATGATTCCATCCATAACAGTTGCATATCAGACTGTTGTGATCCATAGGGTTTTTACTGGCTGAGTTTTGGAAGTAGTTTGTCAGCCCTTTCTGCCTGGTCTGTGTTAGTTTGGAAGCTCTGCTAAAACCTATTCAGCATTATAGCAACATACTAATCTCAGTAACAGACTGGAGGTGGCTGCCTGTGAACTGTATTGGCTGGAAATCAAATCTGGGTCTCCTGTGTGGAAGGGGAGAATTCTACCACTGAGCCACTGATGTACTCATTGTTAACGGGCTGGAACGATGCCTCCTGTGTCTAGAGGTGCTGAGCACCATATAAAATCATAAAACAGTTCTCAGTATGATATGAGGGACCTTTATGGCTACATCTTCATTTTCCAGATGAGGGAATCAAGGCTGACATAAAATAGAACCCATACTCTTGGCTACAAGTCCATCCTCTTTTTATTACTACACACTAATCTTTGCCCCAAAGCAAAGGGTTTGCGGGGAGGAGGAGGGCCAGGTAGCCATGAGTCCCATATTCATGCCTGAAATGCAGACTTTGGGCACTATTTCCAAATAAAGATACAGCATAATGGGAGTAATACTCTATAATATTGAACACCCTCAGACAACATTAATACATATTAAATATTAAAACCTAATCCATTTTTTAAATGGAATTTGGGGATATCTTCATTATTTCACATACTGGAGTCTCAAAACTTAAAACTAGTCTCAGCCTTTCCGTACCTTTGGAAAGCTTTGCTTATGGAAAGTGAAACCACAGTATTTAAATGGATATGGGCAAGTGAACAGATGATTACAAGAAGAGTCCGGTAGAGAGAAATAGAGAAATATCAACATAGATGTAGAATGACATTAGATGGTAAGTTAAAAAAATGTCAGCATGGAAGAGAAGGAAAAATAATAGAAAGGAGTAAATCCCAGCTTGTGGGAAAGAAGGGGGTTCCTAGGTGATACAGACAGTTGCCACCCTTGGATGCTGACCAAATGCTGGAAGTTTGAGTCTACGCAGTCCTGGAGAGCTCCTTCCAGAAAAGCGGCCATTGAAAACTCCGCGGAGCACAATTCTGTTCTGGCACCCATGGTGTTGCCATGAATTCTGGCTGACTAGGCAGCAATTGGAACAGGGAAGAAGAGATGTGGTGGACCACAGCAGTCTCCAAGAAGTTAAGGTGGAGAAGGTAACCCCAAACTCCCCGGTGGGAGCTGTAGCTATTACCTTCCTAACAACAGTAGGAACACAGAGTACCCTAATCAACCCCTTTCACTTAAGAAAGACTTTTCAATTGTCTAATGTGGTTTTTGAATCATAGATTTCAATTGACACTTGCTGTTTTCCAGTTTGACTGGCTGGTTTATAATACAGACAGTTCTCAGGTTGCCCTTAAATGCTTGCATGAAAGTTATTAATTTTAGGAGTAGAGATTCCTGCCTTCTCACGGACTTTCTGAGTTTTTTGGACATAGAAGCTATTGCTTTGAATACAAATAGGTTCTGCTTTTTGTAGTATACTGTAAAATGACATACTGACATGAGCTAAATTGATAAGATTGACCCCAATTCCTTTTGAGAATTATTATATATGTGAAATTGAAGAAGCAGCTCACATTCTTGGGTGAGATACCGGTGCTAATGCTGTATACATTGATTAAAACAAAAAATCCCTCTTGAGAGTAAGAAAGAATTCTTCTGCTCAACCAAACCAAAGGTATAAAATGTGTTTATCACAGTGGAGGCTCTAAGATCACACATGTCCATTAGAAGTAGTCAGCGCAGGGTCACTGAAGGGTCTGCAAGTGACAGACGGAATGCAAGGGACAGCCAATTAGATGTCTGTTTTCTTTTCAAAGTCCTGTCTGTTTCCTTCACTCTCTTCAAAACACCCTTAAATAGATATACATATCATGAGGTCAAAGTTAAAAAAAAAAAGGAGAGATTTTTCCTTTATTATCCGATAGTTACAGGTCTTATGAATTTCTGTCATTATCAATGATAGGGGTCTAATAAGATGTGCTGCAAAGGAAAGTAATATTCAACTTTCTGTCAAGAGTACTGACTTAGCAGCACAAAGCTACTGAGTGGAATCTTTGATTATCTGTTGTAGAAGAAAGACAACTTCCAAGTTGTAGAGAAAACATTTGATTAGAATGAGGAGGATCAAAACTTGCTGGTATTTACAGTGGTACAACCACCCCCAGCCCATCTTTCAGGAGAGAAGTGCATGGTTAAATCGGCTCAGCTTGTCCTTAGCAAACTGAACTCTGAGGCCACATTTTTTCCTCTCTATGAAGCAAGTGGGAACTTGAAAAGTATGCAGCAAGTCCTGAAAAGGGAGCGCTGAACTTTGCCCAGGTCTGCAGCCAGTGCTGAAATCTGAACCTTCAGAAGTTTCACGGCTAGAGGTTTACTACCCTACCCTTTTTTTTTTTTTTTTTATCCCCGTGCGTCTAGCATCTTTGCAAAGTGACTTGGCCTGGAAGCAGAGGATTCTGGCTCCTCATCGAAGACCTATTCTCTCAGTATTTCTGGCCTTGTTAAAAAGGAAGTGCAAAAACCAAAAGTAAGACCTCAGCTCCAACATTTTTTTTAATCGTTATTATTATCATTATTACATGCTTTAACCTAGCTGTATGCGTTTGGAGGCCATAGAGAAAGATGATTCGCGTTCCTTTTAAAGCTAGCCTTCAAACTTCTTCAGGTGCACCATGTGGAGGTGATCACTGGTCAAAATGATTTCCCTTACATGTTTGGGATTGGGGGAAAATTACTAAAACTCCCTGAATTTAGGCTGCTTGCAGTGTGAAGCTTTTCACAGCAGTGAGTTACCTTCCTGGTAACTTGATCAGTGCTCGTTCCTGAAATTCTTTCACATAATTGAAGATTAATTTGATTCCCCCGGATTGCTGAAGATGTTTGATCGTGGGGGCTGGGGTGGGTGGAAATAGATTATTCAAATCACAAAGAAGGGGGTGGAGCCCTAAATGACTGTTCCATTACAGCTCGTAAATGTTTGCCTTGCAAAGTATTCATCAGATCGGGGCAGCGTGGTGTGGGCAGGGAGGGGAGTGGACGGCCGGTGTTCAGAAAGCAAGTGAACCTCAGAGAAACTTAAATATTGTGTAAAGAGAGTTATATGTATTAATGGCTACTCCAGAATCCATTAACTCCCAAACGAGCCGACTCAAGGGCTCTGGCTTTCTCAAGTGTCTAATGTAAACAATATGAAAGTCAATAGTGGGGGACATTCCAAGATAGTATTAACACGATTGATTTATTGATGGTTGCACAATGGGAGGTTATCTTTTGTTAATTGACTCAGTAAATAAGCTTGCAGGCGTCAGTGCAAGGGGGAAAAGCAACTGGCGGAGGAAAAGGTGAGGCACCTGGATTATGATTTTTTTCAACTCCCAACTTGTCTCGGTAAATTCCATACCACTTACTCTGCCAGCCTTGATCAAACACAGTTCAGCGATGTTATTTCTGCCCAGAACTCGGCACTCCTTCTCCAAGAGACTCTTGAAGGCTGTGTATTCCTGTCAAACACCTTTTTTTTTCCCTTTTAACACTTTAGCTTCAGAAAAATTTCGAGTCTAGGAATATTAGTTTGAGAGGGAGAGAGTGAAAGAGCGCCCACGCGCGAGACAGATTGGGAAACCAATGGACTCATGTGGCATTTTTAAAAATCTATAGAGAGTGGGGAAGAGTTGTGTGTAGGGAATATGTGATACCTGTGAACTCTGAGCAGAAAGTGATTGAATGTTGGGAAAAATACATCTTTTCACTGTTTGCAGTTGACAGTCATTTATGTGGCCCTCCTCCATAAAAGCTGCTGAAATTTGACAGCTCCTACTGGCACAAAAGAGAGAGAGTGGACAACAACAACAATGTAACAACAAAACCCTTTGTAAATTCTTGCAGAGTCCCAGTGTTATATCAGCGGAACTGGAAACTCTAGCTGGGAATTTAGCATTTTGAACCTGACTAAACGCTGTTGCCCTTTGAGTGGATTCTGACTCATAGTTACCCTATAGGATAAAGTAGAACTGCCTCGTAGGATGTTACTGTGGCTGTAATCTTTACGGAAGCAGACTGCCTTATCTTTCTCCTAGGTTCAGATCACTAACCTTTTGATTAGCAGCCCAACGCTTAATCGCTGTACCACCAGAGTTCTTTTTAGCTTGTCTAGATGGATTTTTTTCTGGACTTACAAACTTTTCATCACAGATCATTCAAAGGATAGATTTTTGCACTTTTCCTCCCTTTCCATATCTTCTACAGCATTTACAAAATATTGACTTCTCTTTCCAAGCTGGCTTCCCTTCGGTCTCCTGAAAGATTTTGTTTCTTTGATATGGATATTCTCCAAGTTCAGACCGTGACCACTTGCTCTGTCCTCTGTCAGTGTACCCCAAGTTCTCCTAGCTTCCAGCTGTCTTTTCTGCATGAGTTTCCAAGTATGTATCAATATCTGTACTCCAAGCCTGTTCCGTCTCTACCTGTTACCTAGCCTTTACTGCCCTCTCAAACCTCTCCTCTTCCACTTGTCTATTTCTGTAGATTGCCCCTTCCCACCATGCTCCCATTATCTCTAGCCCCAAATCTTGGAATCTACCGTATGTCTTCAACTCCATCCCTTATCACGTCCACTAAGTTTCTAAGCCTTAGAGGTTCTACCTCCTTTACGATTAACTTCTATAGTTCACATACTATGTGTTTTGCCTCCCAACTAGAAAAATTTAGTCCAGGGATTGGCACATGATATTCAACAGAGTCCCTGGGTGGTGCAAACAGTCACTGTGCTCAGCTTCTGAGGTAACAAAGATGTCTTAGAAGAAAGGCCTGGTGATCTACTTCTGAAAAAAAGCAGCTATTGAGAATGTTGTGAAACATAGTTCTACTCTAACACATATGGTGGTCCCATGAATTAGAATCAATTCAACAGCATCTGGTAGAAAGAAGGAAGAAGTGAATGAATGGCTTCCCCCTTCCTAAGTTCTCTACTACTAAAAAAAAAAATCCTACTTATCTTTGTCTAATACTGTGTTTTTCTTCATGAAAATCCTCCCTGATCATATTTTTTTCAAGTCTCAACAATCATCAGTACAGTTGTCTCTTGAATTGAGCGTTTACTCTTCCTTTCAAGATACCCACAATTTAATTTTTTCCTGATCTTTCTCCCAGCAAACACCTAAACATCCTAGGCTCAATCCAAAGTATTCCTTGCTTTCTCTTAACCCATTCATAAGTTTCTACCTCTGTATCTCATCTTAGCTCATCCTCATTTCTTCTACCAAGATGGTTGTTCAACTGACTAGGTTAAATTGTTATCAGTTTTTTAAAGACTCATCTTCAATGCTACCCTCTCTGTGGGGTTTTGTGTCCCATACTCTTTCAGTCAACCTGGATTCTACCTCTCGGGACTTTTATTGTGTTCAGCTTGTATCACATGTATTTCTCTACTTGATTCATTTTTTTTCCTAGTGGAAGGTAAACACTTGAGAGGCCTGGACTTTACCACTACCAATGCCTTGAACATAGTAGGTGCACGGAATATTAAATTGCACTACATTAATTTCTCTTTCTCATTGTTGCTAGCCCAGATAGTTCTATTTGTTACATTTGTTACCCTTCATTTTAAAACTCCTTTCAGGGTGAAACAAGGAATAGGAGAAAAACTTCAGTTTGGACTAAGGCAGCTTGCATAGACTTTGTGTGGCTTTATGCTTTTCCCTGCCCCTTTTGAGGCCTGGGAATTAGTTACACTAAAGTTCCACTGCACATAGTGTTGTCTGCAACTTGAGAGGCGAACTCCAACACTGTGGGCCAGTTTTTAGAAGCATGGAGTCATCTGGGAAACAAAGGCAGTCCTGTTTTCTCTTCTCAATAACAATTAAGCCATCAGATTAATAGAATCTTTAAATTCTTGAACGATGCTTGCAGAATAGTTTTTGTTTGCCTTGACACAAAGGAATACTTTCCAATTGCAAAGGTCATGCAAGAAATAAGAGAGGTACAGTTTATGAATCGTGGATGTGAGTAGAGTTTTTTGAGAATGGCATGTGTCTTTTGTAATGAGTTCTGGCTTTTGAGTGAGCTCCTTGGCACTGCAGTACACTGTGATTTACTTCTGAGAGGCATTTCCTGGGCAAGGAATCCCCCGTACTGAAGGGACATGCAGTCTGGAGGAGGAAAGGAAATGGGAAGGGGAGGGAAGGGTTCTTGTTTCACATTCTAGGGTTCACTTAATGAGTGTAATGTTCTTGCTAATGGGATTTAACCACAATACCTATTTCTAACCTTGTCACCAAAAATGTAGTCTACTGCCACTTTTTTCAATATCGCCTGCCTGGTGACTGTGCAGAAGTCTGTTCTCCCAATTTTCTGAGTGGTAATCCTAGAATCATCTTGGCTCAGAAATAAATGAAGAACTCGTGTACAAGACTCAAATTTCCCTACAGGGGTTGTAACTGAAACAAGGATTAAGTGCCAGTACACAAAACCTCTCAAGCAATGGACAACATGCCCATTACTAAACATTCTACCACAGAAGGCCCTCAGCTTTTCTCCTTTCAAAGGGCAAGATCAAGTTTTGGTACAAAGCGAAAAGCAAGACAATTTAGCTCATTTAAAGCCTTGCTAGTTGAAGAGCAGAGCTATATTTGAGCTCTGTGGCTGTCTCTTTGGGAAGCTAAAACAAATAGGCAATTAAATGGTAAATGGCGAGTGTGTGTGTGTGTGTATGTGTTGGGGGCTGTGCAGAAAGAGGGCCGATTTGGGGGTGGAAATAATGGAGACTTTAGAAAAGAGTTGGTTCAGGACAATTTTTTTCAAAATAGTGTCATACAAAACAGCCTATTGATTGACCACCTGTTTCACATCACAAATCTTGATTCTGATGTTACACACATTTCCTGAATGATTTTGTATATGCTAACTAACCACTTATGGCTCAGTCTTTCCCCATGTAGTGTTATAATAATAACAATCTATCTACCAGTTTTTAATATACTGTGGACTTCCAGAAGAATGGACAAATCAGTCTTATAAAAAGTATTATTAGAATAGTCCTTTGAAGCATGGATGGTGAGACTTCTGTGGGCTTATTTTGAACACATCATCAGGAAAGTCCTACCACTTGAAAAGGACATCATGTTTGGTAAATAGGGGGAATACAAAAATGAGACAAACCCTCAATGAAATGACTGATGCAATAGCCACAAGAATTGGCACAAACAAACCTATGACCATGCAGATGCTGCAGGATAGGGAAATGTTTTGTTCTGTGGTGCATATGGTCACTATGAGTCAGCAGTGACTCGATGGCAACTAACAGCAGCAACAACAACGACACATACGAAACACAAGGCTTCAGTTCTGGTTAATCACTTTGGCTTAACAACAGTGTTCTGTATCTGGGATACAGATAAAAGGAGAGATTTGCCCAAGATCATTTTATTCTCACTATTCATAGATTCTGAATTTGTGAATTCTCCTACTCACACAAATTTATTTGTAACCCACCACTGACTGGTGGAAATTTCATAGTTCTTCATGGACATGCACAGAGCAGCAAGCATGTTGAATTACCTGTCACACATATTCCCAGCTGAGATTGAACAAATCAATACTCTGCTTTCTTGTTTTAGCTCTCATGATGTAAACAAGTATCCTTTTCATAGTCTATTTTAGTGTCATCTGTTTTCACATTTTTGTGTTTTTTTGTTGGTTTTTTGATGATTTTGCTATTGAAAATGGCCGACAAGCGTAGTGTTGAAGGGCTGCCTAGTGTTTCTGTGTGCAAGAAGCCTGTAATGCACCTTATGTAGAAAATGTGTTTCTTAGATAAGTTTCATTCAAGCATGAGGTGTACTGCTGTTGGCCAAGAGCTCCATGTTCATGAATCACTGATATGTATTAAATCAATGTATTAATCTTTTAACAGAAATGCACATATAACAAGTTTATGTATTGATCATTGGATGAAACTCTGACCAGAGGCTCACTAAAACCTAACCCTGTATTTCCCCCAAAGATGGTGATGCAGCATTTGCTAATCTGGTATTTTGTTTGCAATGACTTTATTTGTGGCTGCTAGTTTGCTGTCCACAGAGAATAACTGGAAGCCCTGGTGGTATAGTGGTTAAGTGCTATGGCTATGGGCTACAAGGTTAGCAGTTTGAATCTGCCAGGTGCTCCTTGGAAACTCTATGGAGCAGTTCTACTCCATCCTATGGGGTCACTATAAGTTGTAATTGACTCCAAGGAAGTGGATTTGGTGTTCTGGGTTTTGTTAAGTGTTTGAGATAAATTTGAATCCAGTTCTGTTGCTGACTCCGATTTTAATCGTTGTTGTATCCTGCCTCCTATGCTGTTCCAGGCTGCACTGGCATTTTATGACTTTAAATTCATATTTCAGTGCATTTACGCACACAGAGAAATAATAATATAATCTACATTTTCATCTTTCTTTGAAACATAAGAAAGGGGAACTATGGTTTACATTTTAATTTGTGTTCACATATTCTGAAATTAAAAAAAGGGAAAATCCTCTCCATTTTTATTTGTTGTAATCCCTGAGCTACATTCACCTTAGGTGTGGGATCAGTGGGGGTGGGGAAGAGATTAGGAAGATAGAAATCTGCTGGGAAAAGAAACCACAGGGTGGAACTGAGTGAGACAACTCAGTGGTTGTTTTCTCCACTTTGAATGGTTAAAAAACAAAAAACAAAAACTCACTAAAAACCAAACCCATTAACTGCCGATTCTCACTTGTAGCAACCCTACAAAAAGGGTAGAACTGACCCATAAATTTTTCAAGGAGCTCCTGGTGGATTTGAACTGCCAACTTTCTAATTGGCAGCTGTAACACTTAAGCTATGTCACCTGGATTTCTTTGAATAGTGAAGGCTTACTCATTTGGACATCTTTGGATTTAATCAAATCCAAATCTTGTTAAACCAGGTCGATGGTGACCAGGGATTCAAGGTAGAAACTGTTGATTTAGAGGAAGGTAAACCATTTGACTTAACCAAAACCTACAATTCACCTTCTAAGATCTGTGTTTAATATTGCAGGATTTTTTTTTTTTTTTTACTAGGTGCTTTTCCTTTTCATACTTTTTATTGAGATAGATGAAAATCGCCATGAGTTGGATCCAACTCGACAGCACTTGGCTTGGCTTGGCTAGGTGACAATCAAGGATAGCTTTCTTTCAAAGATTAGCTGACATTTTTTTTTCCCCAGAAAGTAAAAGAAGTATATGAATAAGTGTAATTTTTCCTCGATTTATGTAGCTCTCAGTTACATGTCTTTATGTAAAGAAAGGATTTGATAATTATTTGAAAAATCAAATTTAGAAGTAAAGTTTCAGAGCGATGATTTTCTCAAATTAGTCAAAGGAATGCATTTTAATCTTATGTAACCTCTTTGAGCCTAGTTGGACAAGATTATCTTTTAGTTCTGTTGAGTTCTAATAGTGTATTAATCAATAATGCACAAACTTTCTTTGCTTTCTGGGCCCATTCCTTGAAGGATGAGGATAATATGGTCCAGGAAGCAAAAATCAGCAGTTGAGCCCATATATAGTTGCAGGTAGGAACCAGAATTTCTCCCTCTCCAAGATCAAAGGGAAGATGTTTTACAATTTGCTTAGTTTGAAGCAGATGAAGAGAAGAACAAATACTGAGAGTCAAAAAGAGTGGAAGATATGACAATTTAGGCTTATTACTAAGAGCTGGGGAGCTGCTCTCAGGGGGATGGTCCTGCTGCCAGTTACCTGGAATTGTTTAATTACAGGCAACTCCTGATTACCTGCAAAGGAGAGAGAATCAGTGGAAAACTCAAACAGTGGGTGTTGCAAAATCACATAAATTGGCTTGAGAATAGTCCATGTGATTTATCCCCCAGAAATTCGCCTTCCTAATTGTGTTTTCCTTAGCCCAATATTAAAAATTAGCTGGTTTCCCTAGAGCAGCTCTGAAATTAAGCTGTATAGGGACTTGGTTTAGGAACATGCCAACTGGAATATGGAGGATGAGATTTTCTGGCATTAATGTAGTAAAAAATTCCAAAGTTATTTTAATATTGAAGAAAAATGTAATTTAGAGTACCTTACGAGCCTTCACATATTGCCTGAATTGCTGTAAACATTTAAAAGGATTATATGAATGAGACTATTTTTACTTAAATGCATGTTTTTACCTTGAGAGTTTTGTGGCCTCACTTCTCACTCCCCTTGGTAGAAATAGCATATAGGAGATGAGATGTCCAAGAGTCAAGTCCTGCACACGATGGGATCTAAATTATTTGTTAAACAAATAAATGCTCCTGCTTAAGAAGGGTCTAATTTGATAGTGGAGCCGTGGTTAGAGCTCAGATGCTCACCAAAAGGTCAGCAACTCGAATTCACTGTCTTCTCCTTGGAAACCATATGGGACAGTTCTGATTTGTCCTATAGTATTGCTATGAGTTGGAATCAACTAGATAGCAGTAGCCAAGCCAAAGCCAAATACCATCGAGTTGGATCCGACTCATGGCAATAGATTTGGCTTTAATGGGTTGATAATATCAAAACAGTAGATTAAGCTAGATTTAAAATGTTAGGGTCAGCAATGGTTAGGAGACTTGAATCCTTAGGTTACACAATTATTGTCATTGCAATTCTTAACTTCTGTGCTTCTTTCTTTTAAATTCAAATTATTTCATAGTCTAATATTTCTTAAGTATGTACAAACTTGAAAGCAAATATATGATCCTTAAACTTATGGCATGTATATAATTGCAAATGAAAAACATACTGAGTTAATTCAAACGAAATGACAACCACAGCATTAAAATTAACGATGTGATTTCACATCACAGATGACACTTGCTTAATATGAAAACTCCACTCACGGTATTCATATTCTACCAGCTGGTCTGCTGATGCTGTTTTGATTTTACCATGCCATATTTCCATGTGGAAACCCTGGTACCATAGTGGTTAAGTGTTACAGGTGCTAATCAAAAGTTAGATATTTTGAATGCACCAGGTGCTCCTTTGAACCCCTATGAGGCAGTTCTACCCTATCCTGTAGGGGTGCTGTGAGTTGGAACTGACTCGATGGCAGTGGGTTTGGTTTGGTTTTATATTTACATATGATGCATAAGACAATTCTTCTAGCACCTTGCTTTATCTAAGGTACTGCAAAACTCTTGTCTACAAAACATGCTCGGATATCTTTTAACTATCGCTTTTAACTATCTTTTAACTATCGCTTGAATCTTATATTTACTTATTATGGGTAATCCAGGTTTGGGGAGTCCTGAAGCAGCTCCATTTTTGAGGGTTTTCTTAATTAAAAAAAAAAAAAAAAATTGCTAGTGTTCCTCTCAGTGCTGTGGAAGAGATCCCAAGTCTCACCTTCATTAGCTTCATGAAAAATTCATCTGTGCTCATGTATCAAGTGCTCAATTTTTTGTAGTTGCCAATAAAGATGTATGACCTATAACACTTGAGAGTGGCTTTTCTTTTTAAGGAAATCAACTTTAATGCATTTATCCGTGTTCTTAAGATTGTCTTCACAATAAAAACACATGATTTCCATTGATAACACAGATGACTAGGAAATATCTTTTTATTAAATTCTTCTCCTTTTTTAAATTCCTGAGACGAAAGATCCTGAGACAAAAATTTAGAGCTCTTGCTGTGCTTTGCCACCTAGGATACACAGTGGCCAACTTTTAAGGCAGAAGAATAGAGAAATAAGCGTTTCACTGAAATAACTTTTTCCATCCCACCTGAGACTTTCAGAGCTTGATCTTTGGGTAAAGTCACCATGAGTGCGTAATCCCCAGGACTCTTGTCTTGCCCACTTGCTGGTCTGATGTCAAGTTTGGTAGAATCTGAGGAAACTCTGGTTAGTATTTCTTGAGGGCCAGAGGGCAAACAGAATTTAGAGGCCAGGAGATGTCCCAGGGCCAATGTCTCAGAGTCCAGGGGTTGAAATCAGGAAGTGTTATGAGTCAGCGACAGAAGGAAGACAAATAACAGGCCAAGCTGATATTAAACAGTCAAATAGGCAACTGAAAGCAGGGGTCAGGAAGAATCTGGAGCCAAGAAACCAGCTGGAATGTTGGTACAGATATTAACATCACCTCCAAGGCAGTTTTATGCTTTGGGACCCCAGGTCCTAACCGCTTTACTTCTCTGATAGGATTCATGTTCACAGGACTGTGGTTGGTCTTCTAAAACACTGGGTCTGAAAACCATGTAGGAGGGCAGGAAATGGGTGTGGTTCTTTCTCTCTGTGCAGCTTCTGGAAATAATTTTACCAGAACTGAATAGAGAATAAAATGTGATAACCCAGAGCTGAACTTCCTCCTCAGGCTCTCTTCCTAATAAGCCAGGAGGATCTACTGAAAAATGCCATAGAAGAGACCCCGTATCACAAGTGTCCAGAATGTACAATCTAACTTGAAGTCAGATATAAGAAACTGTTTATCTTGGAACATTTTGAGGCGTGTAATCAAGGAAGACTAACTTTCTATCTTTCTACCTCATGGGATTGCTGTAACTTTCAAGTGGGACTATACAGCGGTCACTATTTATCTGGCTTTGTTGTGCAAATGGTAAAGGACCACAGAGGTACCAGATTATTGTTTTCTTACTATTTTCAAACAGAGATGCTGAGTTTTATCTCAGCTGATAACTGTATGAATGTCTTTTGTTTTCTCCATGTTTTTGTTTATTTTCTATTTTCTGGTGAAAAGGTCCTGCATCTGGAAATTTTATATCTTAAAAAATATTTTTAGAGAAAAGAAGGTTTCTCAAGTTTAATTAAAAGTTTTTTTTTTTTTTTGTATAAAACTCAGAGCTACAATAGCTACAATGTAAACTTCTTGGTCCAATCAATCAGGCCTTTAGTACAATGCACTCAGCTGATGCTTGAGTACAATGTAAATCCCCAGTCATATGAGTTCTTATCAGTTATAATACTGAAGAAGTATTAGCAAATCTGTTTCTGAAAGATGATAGCTGTGGGCTCCTTCTGTTTTCTCAAACTAAGAGGGTATCTAAAAGCTGATGAAGTAAACAGGTTGTTTTGTTCAGGGGGCTTTTCTCTGGAATAGTTAGCAGCATTCATCTGATGACATTAGCTTTTCCAGTAATTTTTAAGATGTCAAGGGCACACTGGAGATTAAATGGGGATTAAGGGCTCTTGCACAGTCAAAGCATCACAGTAAATTGACTTAACTTGGCAAGTTTCACCTCAACTTGGCATGTTTTCACCACCTAATCATATAAAATCCAGGTTTGTAGAGTTTGTTAGGCTACTTTTATAGAGGCCAAGAAACTATAAGCAGGCAAGGTAGGAGGTTTAAGACGCAGTGAAGGAGCTCTAAGAGAACGCTGAAGACCAACCGACCATTAGTTGTGGCCAAAGAGAATTAAAGGATTAAGAAAGACTTTTTGTTCTTTTTTTTTTTCCAGAGAGTTTCAAAAATAAGTTTAGATTTCTGTTTACCTTTCTTTGTCCACTCCCAATTTTCCCAGAGATGTCTTTCTATTAAACCCTTTTTAATCCTTCATTCTATTATCAGCTCTTCTGAGAAAGGCATCAGGTTTGCCTAGGAACTTGACTGAATAAAGATGAGTTTATATTTTAAAAAGGAAACAGCTGGATGGCAAGAACAAGGGAGGGAGGCAGCTCTTATTTCATTAGTGAAGGGGAACTCAGGGGCCTGGAGTGAACAGCTGGGCGGGCAGCCATGACAGGGAGAAGAAAAGGAAACACAAGATCATAAAGAACTAATAATGAAAAATGGAAAGTGAGAAAGTGCCAAGAAAAACAAGCAATAAATAGATTGGGAAGGGATGGGGTTCGGGGGGAGGCAAAGAGGAATGCAAAGGCCTGGCTCATGAAAGGGGCAGTGAAAGCATATGTATTTCATTTGAAAAAAAATTAATAATTCTGAAAATCATTAAAAGTCTTACGGAAAACGTTCTAAGATAACTTCAGACTCAGGCTTTATTTGTTTATGTCATATTAGAGCCTGTTTCAGTGCGTGGAATAAAAATCAGATACAACTGGAGGGAGACATGAGCTATATGCTAGAATGGTTGGTCTCTTCTCTTTTAAATTTATTTTTATTTTACAATTATTAATTTCTGATTGATGGCAGGGAAAGAAAACAACTAGTCTAGCTATGTAAAGTCTAAGACTACATCCAAACTAGTAAATCAGGGTTCTCCAAGAGTAACTCACAGACATTCTTACCTTAATCAGAAAGATCCAGTGCGCAGTAAGTACCTAACATGCAGGTGCATCTAATGAGGTAGCTTGGTTCAGAACACACAAGTCTACCTCTATGCATTGTCGAATAAAATGAGCAGGGATTTAAGAAAGATCTAAGAAGAAAACCAGATCCTAGCCTGTCTTTCATCTTGAAATCTGTTCAGCATGATAAAATATACAAATGTGGCCAATGATCCAGCCCATCCTAGACAGAAGAGACTTTTTTTTTTCATAGCTATTCAAAGTTTTACATCAGTTACAGAAAAACCTTACCAACGAAATGAAGCTGCATGTTAGCTTTTCTTTCATCTTCTTCTTCTTTTTAACTAGCTTTTAATAGCAGCATTTGTTTAAAGAGAAAAAAAATGCTTGGTGGAGCCCTCTGGAATGTACATTAATCTTGTTAATGACACCACAGTTCATGGTTGGCAAAGCAGGACTTTTGAATCAAACTTTTTTGTGTGTGTGGTAGCTGTAGTTGAGAAATAAGGCCAAGGCATTAAAGATACATGGAAAGTGCATGAAGACAGGATACAGAATTTCCTATGATTTTATGTTGTTCTTAATTAGGAAGCATATTGGCAGCAAATGCTAACATGTGTTAGGATGTTCAGTTGTAGCCAAATCAATGTTTTCTATTACAACTATGGAGCCCATGCCGAGTTGGAGGCCACGCTGTTCAGCTCATGGCTTACAAAATCCCTTTGCAAGTCATCTCAAGGGCCAATTTTCAGTTGGCTCACAGAGCTAAACTACTTTCAACACATGTTTTCCTGAAGGATCATCTTCATCTCATGGTATGAGTCAAAGGTTGTGGCCTGGCGACTCTCTTCTTGGAACTCCGTTGTTTGGTGATAATGAGTGGTCCTTAGTAAGCACATCCAGCTTGAAATGAGACTTGGGAGTATCAGTGAGCTAGGGTAGCATCTTTTCAGTGATGCTTATTTTTGTTTCAATGGAGGAAGAGTGAAAGGAAGGAGGTGGAATGCTAGAAAAAGAAGGTGATGAGTTAAGGTAGCAGCATTAGCGAAATATTTTCTTACACATACGAGGAGCTGCATCCAAGTATTTCATTGAAAATATTTTTAATAGCAGTAAAAATCTGTAGACATGAATGCCCGTCACAAGGTGAATGGATAATTACACTGTGACAGGAAGTACCTTTTCACCTCTTGGATCTGAGAAATTTTACCCATGCTTATGTGCGTAACTGAAGGAACATGGGAGTTCTGTGCTAATTGCTTCTTGGTGGGAAAGCCCCTTATATTTTTAATATACTCTGAGTCTCAATTAATTTGAGAGGATTCACTCTTGTTCTTGGGGTATTCACTCATTTTCTGACTACTTTCTAAAACTCATCAGTTGGTTCTCAATTCAGGGCCTTTACACATGTTTTTTTCCGGAACATTTTTCATTCCATTTTGTCATCGCCTGCTCCCTGATCTCATTCAGGTCTCTTCTCAGCTGGCACTTCAGAAGCTTCCCAGATCTCTCCACCATTCTTTATCTTTCATTTGTGATGATTCAATATTTTTTTCATTCATTTGTCTTTTCACTTCTCTAGAATGTGAGTCTCAAAAGGGTAGGGTATTTATTTTGTATTGCCTCTGTGCCAAAGAAGGTGTCCAAAAATATTCTCTGACTGAATTACTTTTGGTGTGTTATGCATCAGTATCTAACGTTTTTAAAGCACTGGAAATTAACTAAATAATTTTTCTGCACTTGATGGTTAAAACTTATTATTTTTGATAAGAGCCAGTCGAACATCTAAAATATCTTTTCCCTTGCTTTGTGTAATCCCATGCGGTGTATAGGTCAAAAACAAAAAACAACAAAACACATTTGAAGAGAGAGAGGGAGAAAGAATACACAGAATGGCATTCTGTTAGTAAAAGTGGATTTTCTGCCCCCTTGTATTCTTAAAAGAAAAATTTCAGTTATTATATGGGAGCTTTCACAAACCGTAGAATGAAATGACTTAATATGAGAACCAATTTTGAGAAGAAAAACTGTCATCTCCAAAGCTGTAAAACCCCCATAAAACGGTGTAAACTAATTACCAGGTTAAATAAAATCACCAGAATATACTAGGAACTTCCAATGTCTCAAGGGCAGACATAATACAGTAATTCTCTAATAGTCACTCTGGGAAGGTCCTATAATGGGCAGGATAAAGTCACTGCAAGAATGTCATTTCTTTTTGGTCCTGAGACTTAAAAAGAGAATACTGGCTGGAAAATATACATACAAAAAAGATTTCTGTTAATTTAGCATGGTATGATATGTTTTTTGAGGCCTGTGGGTCTTGAGCTCAGATAGAGAGGGCACACTCAAGTCTTCTGTGTAGGTAATTAATGATGCATATTGCTATATCTATTAGAATATTTCTTCTCACCCCTCTCTCCAAAATACCGTAGAAAATGTTTTGTAGTATAATATTTTTTATTTTAGGTAAGTTTGATGACCTTATGTGTATTATATTTCTCCATGTGTATAGCAAATAAACTAAAAAGAAGAGTGACCCCCCCTCCAGAAGCCTCAGTGGAATGGATGTACGACTGAATAGTTTATGGATTTTGAACTACTAAAAAGTTACGTAGTTTGAGAAGGCATGTTGACAACCTGGAGTAAATCATTAGGATTGAATAATCTCATCTGAGTATTAAATGTTTCTTTTATTAGGTAGTATGACACACACACGTGTGTATGTGTGTATACACGTAGCTACACATGTATATATATATACATATTGCATGTATATATAATACATATACATACACACATATAAAATGTATACACACACATATAAACACAAATGCACACATACACAGGACCCCCTAGTGGCTTAGTGTTTAATGCTACCTCTGCTAACCAAAATGTCATCAGTTCAAATCCTACAAGCACTCCTTGGAAATCCTCTAGAGCAGTTCTACTCTGTTTTGTAGAGTCACTACGAGTTGGAATCGACTTGACGCCAGTGAGTTTGAGTTATACGTACACATATACACATGCATACACACACACACACACACGCACACGCACATGCACACACACAGGCATACTCCAAGTTACGGTTCCAAATCACTGCAGTAGAGCAAGTAATATGAATTTTTGTGGTTTCTCAATGAATATGAAAGTTATGTTTATAGTATACTGTACTCTATTGTTAGAAACTGGTGGCATAGTGGTTAAAGTGCTATGTTTGCTAACCAAATGGTTGACATTCCTTGGAAACTCTGTGGAGCACTTCTATTCTCTCCTGTAGGGTGTCTATGAGGATTTGGTTTGGTGTGGTAGTTTACTGGAAACTCGGGTGGCATAGTGGCTAAGTGCTATGGTTGCTAACCAAAAGGTCATCAGTTCAAATCCACCAGCTGCTTCTTGGGAACGCTACAAAGCAGTTCTATTCCATCTGAAGGGTTGCTATGAGTTGGAATCAACTTGACAGTGCTAGATTTTGGGTTTCGGTAATCTATTAAGTGTATAATAGTATTATGTCTAATAAAAAACCAGTGTACATATGTTAATTAAAATATAGCTAAAAATGGCTAGCCACCATCTGATTCTTTAGTGAGTCATAGTATTTTTGCTGGTGGAGGGTCTATTTTCAGTGTTGATGGCTGTTGACTTACCAGGTGGTGGTTGCTGAAGGCTGGAGTGGTTGTGGCAATTTTCAGTAACCAGATAATAGTGATGCTTGCCTTTTGACTGACCACCTTTCATGAAAGGTTTCTCTGCAGCATGGACCGCCATTCGATAGCATTGTATCCACAACAGAACTTCTTTCAAAATTGGAATCAGTCCTCTCAAACCCTGCTGGTGCTTTTTCAACTAAGTTGATGGAATAGTCTAAATCTTTTGATGTCATGTATGCAGTGTTCACAGCGTCTTCACCAGGAGTAGATTCCATCTCAAGAAACCACTTTCTTTACTCATCTGTAAGAAGCAACTCCTCGTCCATTAGTTTTATCATGAGATTGCAGCAATTTAGTCACATCTTCATGTTCCACTTCTGATTCCATTTCTCCTGCTATTTCCACTGTATCTGCATTTTTTCCTCAGTGAAGTCTTGAACTCCTCAAATTCATCCATGAGGGCTAGAATCAACCTCTTCCAAACTCCTGTTAGTGTTGCTATTTTGCCCTCCTCCCATGAATCATGAATATTCTCAGTGGAATCTAGGACAGCAAATCCTTTCCAGGTTTTCAATCCGTCTGAGGAATTATCATCTATGGCAGCTATAACCTTGTGAAATGTATTTCTTAAATATGAAGATTTAAAAGTCGAAATTACTATTTGATCCATGGACTGCAAAATGTGTGTTGTTTTAGCAGGTATCATGGATTGAATCATGTTCCTCCCAAAAATCGTGGCCCAGCAATTTGGATGGACCATAATTTCCAGTATTATGTGGTTATCCTCTATTTTATGACCATAATTTTCATGTATGTTTAAAATCCTAATCTCTACCTGTGGTTAATGGGACAAGATTATATTATGTTAAAGCAGATTAGGATGGGATTACTAATTCACATCCCTTATAAAAAGGGAATTCCCCTGGGGTGTGGCTGCCACCACTTTTTATCTTATAAGATAAAGAAAAGGAAAGGGAAACAAGCAGAGAGTTCAGGACCTTATACTACCAAGAAAGTAGTGCTAGGAGCATAGCATGTCCTTTGAAGCTGTTATTATGCTGCGACGCTCCCAGACCAAAGGAAGACTGATACATCAAAAGGACTTTCTTCCAGAGCTGACAGAGACAGAAAGCCATCCCCCTGGAGCCTTTAGACTTGTGGCCTACTAGGCTTTGAGATGATAAATTTCTCTTTGTTAAAGCCAGTCACCTGTGGTATTTCTGTTACAGCAGCGCTGGATAACTAAGACAGCAGTCATGAAAACATTAATCTTCTTGGACATCTCCATTAGAATCCTTGGGTGACCAGGTGTATTTTCAGTGAGTGGTAACATTTTGAAAGAAGTATATAAGTGTATATTTTCTGAGCAGTAAACCTCAACAGTGGGCTTAAAATATTCACTAAACTATGTTGTAAGCAGATGTACTGTCATTCAGTCTTTGTTGTTCCATTTATAGAGCAAAGGAAAGTTCAAAGTAGATTTAGCATAATTTTTAAGGTCTCTAGAATTTTCAGAGTGGTAAATAAGCACTGACTTCAGCTTAAAGTCAACAGTTGTATTATTAGCTCTCAACAAGACATTTACCCTGTCCTTTGAATCTCTGAAGCCAAGCATTGTCTTCTCTTCTCTAGGTATGAAATTCCTAGGTGGCATCTTCTTCCAACCTAAAGGTGTTTTGTCTACCCTGAAAATCTGTTTAGTGTAGCCACCTTCATCAGTTATCTCAGGTGTATCTTTTGTATAACTTGCTATAGCTTCTGCATCAGCACTTGGTGCTTCACTTCGCACTTTTACGTTATGGAGATGGTTTCTTTCCTTAAACATCGTTAATAAACCTCTGCTAGTCTCAAATTTTTCTTCTACACCTTCCTTATCTCCCTCATCTTTCACAGAACTGAAGAGAGTTAGGCTTTGCCTCTGGATTAGGTTTTGACTTAAGGGAATGTTGTGACTGGTTTGAGTCTCTGTTCAGGCCAGTAAAATTTGCTCCATATCAGCAATAATATTGTTTTCTGTTCTTATCATTCATTTGTTCACTGGAGTAATACTTAACTTCCTTTAAGAGCTTTTCCTTTGCTTTCACAGCTTGCCTAACTCTGGCACAAGAGGACACTAGCTTTCAGTCTCAGCTTCCATGCTTGCTGTCCCCACTAAGCTTAATCATTTCTAGTTTTTGACTTAAAGTGTGAATCTTCTTTTCATTAAATGCTTAGAAGCCATTGTAAGGTTACTAATTAGTTTAATTTCAATACTGTTGTGCATTTGTGAATGAGGAAACCTGAACATAAGGACTGGGATGGGGGAATGGCCAATTGATAGTCAAAACACATGGAATATTTACAGATAGAGTTTGCTATATTGTATGGACACAGATCATGGTGCCTCAAGACAATTACAATAGTAGCATCAAGGATCACTTATCACAGATCACCAGATCACTTGTCACAGATCACCAAAATGCGTATAATAATAATTACAAAGTTTAGAATACTGAAAGAATAACTAAAATGTGACACAGAGATGCAATGTGAGCAGGTGCTGTTGGAAAAAGGTGCTGACAGAGTTGCTTGATGTAGCATTGCCAAAACTTTCAATTTGCAAAACTCACAGTGTGTGCAAAGTGCAAGGAAGTGAAAAAAGTTGCTTTCAGTTGCTACAAAGTTGGCTCTGACTCATGGTGACCCTATACACAGCAGAACAATGCATAGTCTGGTCCTGTGTCATCTTCATGATCATTAGTATATTTGACTCCATTGTTTCAACTGTTTTATGTGTGTGTGCATGTGTGTGTGTGGTGTGAACTCTTGTGGTATAGTGGTTAAGAGCTATGGCTGCTAAACCAAAGGTCTGCAGTTCAAATCTACCAGGCGCTCCTTGGAAACTCTACTGGGCAGTTCTCCTCTGTCCTGTAGGGTCGTTATGAGTTGGAGTTGACTCGAAGGCAGTGGATTCTATTTGTGCATGTGTATATATGCATGTATATATATATGTATGTAGAAACCCTGGCAGATAAGTGAGTTAAGTGGTATGTCTGCTAACCCAAAGTTTAGCAGTTCAAATCCACCAGGTGCTCCTTGGAAACTCTATGCAGCAGTTCTATTCTGACCTCTAGGGTCGCTATGAGTCAGACCCAACTCAACAGCAGTGTTCTTTTCTTTTTAAAAAATATATATGTCTACATATATATTTTCTTCTTTAAATTGGTGATGTTGTTCCATCAAAATATGAGCAAATCTTATATTCAGCGCAGATTGCCATCAATCATCACTGGATTATAACTGACTCTCTACATACATGTCCTTCTCCTGAGGTTATATTCCTTGAAAATAACGACCTCACCTCATGTGCTTCACGTGCCCATGTCCAGTTTGTGGAATGCATGAATAATCTTTAACAGAAACAGAAATGTATCTGCAATGCCTTCCACTTTAATATTTTCCTAGGAGTATATATTGCAAAGAGATATTGATTCTGAATATTGCTGGCCCTCATAAACATAATTACACTAGAAACAAAAGTTGGTTCCATCATACTTTGTTATAGTGACTTCTACCCAGGTTCAAGACTTCAATTCATGACATAGTAGTGGTAGGAACCAGATCTCTTAAATGTGATGAGTATCAGGTCAGAAGTTCTGAGGATGGTAAAGTCCAGGAAGACACATAGCATTAACCTAAATGGCTTGCACATTAAAAGCTGTACACTCCCGCCTCAATTAAGGTAGAAGAAACCTTTGTGCTGGTTTGATTCTTTTCTGTGTGTCTGGGGCTGCCATTATCATGCTGGCCTGTGGGTCCCCTTGGAACTGATAATGAGGTTCAAGAGAGAGGTATAGCCTTCACTAACCATGTCACCCCTATTTAGCACATTTTCCAGGATGGCAGCCGCAATTGTTTTATTATGTCCCTGATCAGCTGTCACTATTCATAAAGTAATCACTGCCATTAACACATCACGCTTCAAGCCATCTGCTGCTGCATGGCACACACTGAGCTGTTGGGGTGCAAACTGAGCAGGTGTCACCTAAGAATGACAGTGCCACGGTAAAGGTGAAAGGTCACCATGACGAAGGAGGATATGTCATGTCAAATAATTATGCTTTCTGATGCATCCTAGTACAATGGGTAATGCTATTTCTTGTTCAACTTGCAAAAATGTAATTAAAACTCTTAGTTTATATACAGCATTTTGGTATAGCTAAGTTATAGAGAAAAAACCGTCATTGACAAATTTGAAAACAATAGCATCCAGATTGTTAATGGATTATGGTATTTCATTTGCAGTCATGCCTATAGCCTTCTTGAACAAACCTTCTGATGCATCAAATCTTCATTGGACAAGTATTTATTGAGCACTTACTACACGACACTGACATGTGGCTGGCCTAGTCAAGATGGAAAAACACAATTTACAAAAACTTACAAAGTAATATTTACAGTGGACACCTCTCACCCCTACATCATGGTTAACGTCTCAGTCTATCTTGATTTTGGATAATTTTTAGTTTCTATTTTATTAGTTTTCATTGATTAATTTTCTGTGTACATGCTGGAAATTGAGTGGGCATTGGAAAAATATAATTTAATAAAGCCTATTTAAAAGGATAATGCCCATATAAGGCAGTTATCTCCTTCACAACTTTAACTGTAAAAAGATTTATATGTCGACAACTTAGAGAAGAGTTAGAAATTTAATTGAAGATTTTATGTGTTGTTTAAAAGTGAGATAAGAGATTATATTTGGGTTCAAACATCATTCCAGTTCCCTTTCCCTCCAGCATGTACAGTGGAATTACATCCCTAGTTCATTCAACTTGGGTAAATTCAATCATTCATCTGACACACACACAGAGGAACAGGGAAAAATGTAACTAGTTTAGTAAATTCTGCCATCCCATCCACCTCATCAATTTTTTCTTTTCCTGTGATTGAGTGTTGGAGAAAGGTTTGGATCTGCTAGCACCTTAGTTATTCTCCAGTGTTTGCTCTTCTGGTGTGAACATCTTGCTGCACAGCTTGTGATTCTAAGACTTATAACACAGTAGTAACGAACACTGGTGGTACAATAGTTAAGAACTCAGCTGTTAACCAAACGGTTGGTGGTTTAAACCTACTCAGAGGTTCTGCAGGAGAAAGGCTGATATTCAGCTCCCATAAAGCCTAGAAAACCCTATGGGCAGGGTTGCACATATCTACTGTCCTATATACTATTGATTGTCAAGGGATTTTCAAAGGTAAACTCAACTTCAACTTTAGAATCTAAACCTCTATGGAGATATGTTGCGAATTACAAATTGAATTAAGAATAGTTATATAGTTTCCCCAAAGCATTCCATGTACTGTCAGAAGAATGAACAAATTAGTCTTAGAAGAAATAAAGCCAGAATACTCCTTAGGAGCAAGGATGCCAAAACTTCAGCTTGTTTAATTTAGGTACATCATTAGGAAAGACCAATCACTAGGAAAAAAAACATCAGGAATATGCTTTCCTCTGTGTGAACCACTTATAGGGAAGTAGGAGGTCCACTGAGTTAAATTAGCAGGTTACCAACAACTTGAGAACCATTCTCCACATAAATGAAAGGAATTCACAGTGTCAGTTTGCCAAAAAGAATTGTTCTGTGTTCATTTGGTCAAATACTAATGGCACTGAAGGAAGAAGTCCAAGATGCACTGAAGGTATTGGTAAAAAATTAGGCACTAGGAATTGATGAAATACTAGTTGAGATATTTCAACAAAAGAATGCAGTGTTTGAAGTGCTCACTTGTCCATGTGAAGAAATTTGGAAGACAGTTACCAAGCCAAACAACTGGAAGAAACCCACTTTGTGCCTGCTACAAAGAAAGGTGATCCAACAGAATGTGGAATGTCTTTAAAAACAATATTAATGTTTCCACTAAAATAAGGGATAGAGATGACGTACCATGAAACATGATGGACCATAAATTAAATTCTGTATATCTTACTGCTTTCTGGATGTTTTCTCTCTCAAAAGAATGACATTATAGAACCTAGCAACCCATGCTTTTGTCCATTCCAAAGAAAGGTGATAAAAAAAAATTATCTAACAATATCATTAATATCATGTGCAAGAAAAATTATGCTGAAGATAATCCAAAAAATGCTTTTATCAGTATAATGGCAGGCAACTGCTGGAAATTTCAGCTAGATTAAGAAGATGTCATGGAACAAGGTATATCGTTATTGACGTCACGTGGATTTTGGCTGAAAACAGAGAATATCAGAAAAATATTTACCTGTGTTATATTGACTATGCAAAGGCATTCAACTGTGTGGATCACAACAAATTATGGATAGCGTTGCAGAGGAAGGGAATATCTGAACACTCAGTTGTGCTCGTGTAGAACCTGTGCATAGCCTGAATGGAACAAGAGAATACGGCACAATTTAAAATCAAGAAAAGTGAGTTTTAGGGTCGTATCCTTTAACTACACTTATTTAATCTATATGCTGAGCAAATTAATTCCAGAAGCTGGACTACACGAAAAAGAGCACAGCATTACAATTACAGGAAAACCGATGAACAATCTGTGATATGTAGATAATACAACCTTTGCTTGATGAAAGTGAAGAACACTTGAAGCACTTAATGATGAAGATCAAAGACTACATCTCAGGTCGTAAAGAAAATGGAAATCTTCACAGCTGGACCAAAGAGCAACACCATGATAAATGGAGAAAAGACTGAAATTATCAAGGATATCACTTTACTTCGATCCACAATCAATGTCTATGGAAACAGCAGTCAAGAAATCAAATGACATCATGCTTTGGGTAAATCTGCTGCAAAAGACCTCTTTAAAGGGTTGAAAAACAAAGCCAACTCCTTGAGGAGTTAAGTGCACATGACTCAAGCCAAGATATTTCCAATTACCTCAGATATGTGCTAAAGCTGGATAATGAATAAAGAAGACCAAAGAAGAATTAATGCATTTGAATGACTTTAGTGAAGAATATTGGAAATACCATGCCAGAAGAACAAATAAATCTGCCTTGGAAGAAGTACAACCAGAATGCTCCTTTTAAATGAGGATGGAAGGCTTCATCTTACCTACTTTGGACACGTTATCTGGAGAAAGACATCGTGATTAGTGAAGTAGAAAGTCAGTGTAAACGAGGAAGACCTTCAGTGTGATGGACTGACACAGTGTCTGCAACAATGTACTCAAACATAGCAAGAATTGTAAGGACCACATGGTACCAGGTAGTGTTTTATTCTGTTTCATTAGGTTGCTATGAGTTGGAACTGACTTGGTGGCCCCTAGAACAACATAAGTCCGTGCACACATAAGGTACATACACACACATGCACACACAGACATACTTATACATTTTCAGGTGATAAGCTACCTCAATTTCATTCATTTTCATAGTTGATAACTCTCAGAATTAGTGTACTTCTATGTAAACACAAATCTTAAGCCTTCCTGCTACAAGTTTTCTATTTTCTTCCCAATTCTGACTCCCAGACCGTCCTTGGCAAAGTCTACCTTTTTTTTTTCCACTCACAGAACCTTGGAATCTTGGCTGATGTCTGTAGCCTCAGACAGCGCACTAAACATTTTTTTCATCATTGAATTTATGCCAGAACCCAAAATTTTGTTGGAAGTAAATAGATGAACGAATTAGGGCTTAATCTCTCTAACCTATAAAACAGAGACAGAGCACCTACCCAATAGTGTCATTGAGGTGATAATATAACCCCAAACCCGATACCATCGAGTCGTTTCTGACTCATAGCAACCCTACAGAACAGAGTAGAACTTCTCTGTAGAATTTCCAAGGAATACCTGGTGGATTTGAACTTCTGACCTTTCAGTTAGCAGTCATAACACTTAACCACTATGCCACTAGGGTTTCTGATACTTAACAAAATTCTCACAATAATTATAAAAGTGAAATATTAGAATACAAGACTTACAAATATTATACAATGTGTATGTGTCTTGCATATGGTAAGCACTCAATAAATATGAGCAGTTACTATTACAGAGTAGGATGAAATAATTGAAGTTAAAATACTAGCATGCACCAAATACAGAGCAGGACAAATGCTTGACTAGCTCAGATCATGAGTGTTTTAAGGGAAGCTGTGATGATTAATGTTTAATGTATGTAACCCTGGCTAGGCTACGAATCTCAGTGATATAGCAGACTCTGTAATCATCTTCCATTTTGTGATCTGACATGAGCAGTCCATCAGTTGAAAGAAGAGTTTCTTTGGGAATGTAGCCTATCTCCAGTTTATAAATGGATGTTCTGACAAAGTTGGCTGTTTCTCATGACTCTTCACTCTATTCATTGCCTAATTCCTGGTTCTTGGAATGAAAGCCTGCAGAAGTCTTCAGCCTGCCACTTGACATGCAGATTTGGGACATTCCAGCCCTTGCACCTTCATGAGCTAGCAGAAGCCTTTAATCTGTTACCTGACCCATGGGCTTGGGGCTTAACAGCCCCCTTGGTTGTGTGAGCCTTTTCCTTGAAGTAAATCTATAAATATCTTTAGAAAGCCTAGACTAAGACAGCAGTGACTTAAGAGTAGGTGTATTTAAGCTAGCTATTGAAACAGGTCACCATGAGTTGGATTGGACTCGAGGGCACTGAGTTTTCTTGATGGGTTTCCTGGGTGGGTTATTGCAAGAGGAGAACAACTTGTTGGAGGATGTAAAATGGACAATGTTTTGGTTGAAGAAAGAGAAGCAGATGCTTTCTTTATGTTTTTAAACATCATAGTGTGTTCCTCAATTTGCCTTAAGTCAAGTTTTACAGATCTTTTGAATTCTTTTTCCATTTTCATGTTGACCTGAGTATGAGATCTATTGTTTATATTCTCTTTAGGGAGATCCTCACATTTAAAAAAAGGCTCTAATAAATACTTTATTTATTAATTAATATCGAGATGGTAGATGAATTTACACCCAATGTTTAGGTTATCATTAGTTGCTTGCAATTTTACTCCGACTCATGGTGACTCCATGCCAAATAAAACGAAACTCTGCCTAGTCCTGTGCCGTTTTCGTGATCACTGGTGTTCTCAAGTCCATTGCTGTAGCTACTGTGTATTTGGATTGACTTCTGACTTGGGAAGGAACCTTAGTGGTATAGTGGTTAAAATGCTCGGCTGCTATAACTGAAAGTCTGGTGGTTCACATCCACCAGCCACTCTGCACGACAAAGATGTGGCAGTCTGCTTCTGTAAAGACTACAGCTTTGGTAACCCCATGAGGGCCGCTCCACTCTGTCCTATAGGGTCACTATGAGTTAGAACTGACTCTATGGCAATGTTTTTGTATGTCCCCCAAGGTAGGGGACTCATCTTCTAGCACTATGTCGGACAATATTTTAATGCATCATGTTTTCATTAGATGATATTTGAAACTAGATCTCCAGGCCTGTCTTCCTAGTCTGTCTTAGTCCTGCAGCTCCACCCAAACCTGTCCACCATGGGTGACTCTGTTGGTATTTGAAACACTGATGGCATAGCTCCCAGCATGAAAACACAAGCCTCCACAGTCCAACAAACCGACTGATGGGTGGTGGCTTATGTTTATAAAATAATGACTGTTAAGTTTTTATCATCTAAATTTAAATTCTCCAGCTTTTCTTATTATTCACCTACTTTTTAATGTTTAATTGGCTGTTAATTTATCTATTTCTTTTGACTGAATGGGCATGGGAAATGGACAGAATAGGAGAGAAAGCACATGATTAGAACAATTGTTATGGAACTGCTTGTTACTACATATGAAAAATAAGATTTGATTTCTGAGGGTCTAAATTTGTTACATAAAATTTCCACTTCTTAGAAGATGGAATCAGAGTAAATCTGCTGTGTTGCCATGTATTTAGTAGTTACCTGTTAATTTTGTCAGCTTTTATTCTTGCCTACATTGGGAAGGATACCTGTTTTTTCTTTGGGAAGCCACCTCTGCTTGGTCTCAGCGAAAGTATTACTTGGGCCTTTCTAAATCCACTTCCTGCTCCCTTCCAATCCCAGGCATGTAGGACAACCCAAACCTGGCCACTCAGATTCCCTGCCCTGGGCAGTTGAATTTTGAAGATTAGGATGCCAAACTGGGTATAGGCTTGGAGCAGATTCTTTCTGTGAGCAATGCCTTGAAGAGACTGCCTATTTGTTTCTGTTACTCAGATACTTGAAGTCTTTTTAGTTCCCATCCTTTGTCATTTTATGACCTGAGCATTCAGCTTTTCAGGCTATGAGCCAAAAGATATGTTGAAGTCCTAACCTCTGGGATTTTAGAATGTGACCTTATTCGGGTTCACTGCAGATAGAATTAGTTAACATGAAGCAATTAGGATGGGCCTTAATGTTTTTATGACTAGTGTTCTTACAAGAAAAAGAGAGGAGATGCAGACACAGAGGGAAGATGGAGGCAGAGACGGGGTGATGCTGCCACAAGCCAATGAACACTGGGGATACTAGAAGCTCGGAAAGACAAGGCAAGATCTTTCCCTCAGCCTTAAGAGATAGCATGGCTCTTACAACCCCTTATTTTGGACTTGTAGTCTCCAGAACTGTGCAAGAATAAGTTTTTGCTATTTCCAGGTGCCCATTTTGTCATAATTAGTTATGGTAGCCTAAGGAAACTGCTGTAGCTGCTAATAGCCTTCCAATAATTGTTCTTCCCCTCCATCTCCAACTGTCATTTAGTCAGAACCTGAAAGGGTAACTGATAGAATATAAATGCAAATACAGGGAAACCATCAAGAGGTGAGTAAACTCAAATCCCTAAACTGCATTTTTACATTTTTAAGTTCATGCTAGCTGCCAGGGACTGTTCTAGGCACTAGGATTCCATGGTAAACAAAACCAAGTATTGAGAAAAATAGATGGTCTACCAGTTACTAGTTGCTGGACTGTCAGAAACTAAGTTCATAGCAAACAGTGTTCATCTGCTCTAAGAGCTACTAACGTATTTTTGAAAAAGGAATAAGAATACTAATAACAACAGAGATATATCTTTTTAAAAAAGTTATTCCTGTGGAAAAGTAAGTGCAATATTGAATTAAATTTGTCAATGGATCAAAGTGTTAAAGTAACATATTTTGAATAGAGCCATTTATAAGACATATCCATATAAACTACAAAACCTGTAAATATGTAATGGGAAAAATATAATAAAATTATTGAAACAGTCCTTTCCTTCATACTAACTCTATCAGTTACTTTTTTAAAAAAGTTTTATACCATGTTACATTACCTTTTATAAAAAATGGTATTTTAAAATGAGGTAGGGTTTCAGGAAAGAAACAAGAGGTAGTTAATGGAATGAAGATTGCAAAGCTATACTCTGCCAGGTGAGGGAGAAGGGAAAACGGAATTCATCGGGGGCTTTCTGTATGCCAGTGGTTGTGGTCTATTACTGTTAAAGGGATAAGCAAAACTCACAGACTAAGATTTTTGTATCTTTTATTTTCACTTAAAAGAAAATCAAGCACAAGCCACTGAAATAATGAAATTCACTTCAGTATAATAATTTATAAGGAGAGTTGTGAATCTCACATATATTAAACTTTTTTTTCAGTCTTCACAGATTTTTGGATGCATGTATAATCTCCAAATACAACATAATACTGTTTTACCTCGAGGCAGGTTGGCACAGTTGTAAGGATGTAGTTTTATATTAAGAAAAATCTAGTTCTAATTTTGACTGGGTTGGGTATGAGGTTTGAGAGAACTCATTCTAGAAAAAGTGCTACATACCTCATTGTTGAATATCACTACAGTCACTAGGCACCGATGCCAGTGCCTAGGCCACCCTTCAAAGCAGTTTTGGAACTGTTTTGCTGGAATGGCCATCAGAGCTGTCTAGTATTACCCTTGATGTGCTGAATGTCATCTAAATGTCTTCCTTTCAATATTTCCTTTATTTAGGGTAAGGAAAAAAGTCGTTGGGGACCAGATCAGAGGAGTAGGTAGGGTGTTCCAATACACTTACTTATTTACTGGCTAAAAACTCCCTCACAGACAACTATACAATTACGTTCGTGAACTTGCCACCCAGCGCAATGTCCATTCCAGAAAGAGTTCCAAAATTACTTTGAAGGGTGGACTGGATGTGGGGGTCTGTGCATAGTTTCCCAGGGGGAGTACTTCAAAGGTGACCATAGTGATACTCAGCAATGAGGTATGTAGCACTTAGAACAACTAAGCTCAAGGACTCAGTTGTCTGTCTTCCTACATACTTGCAAAACCTTGGTCAAGCTACGTGTCCTTCATGTGCAAAGTAGAGGTTACACTTCCCAAGAAGTTGTTGTTGTTAACCTCGGTCAAGACGATCCTTGATTCAAAGCAGCTTCCACTCCTGGTGATCCCACAAACGGTGAAACAAAAGGCTGCTTAGTCATGCCTGTGATTGGTTGCAGATAGAATCCATTAGGTTTTCATTGGCTGATTTTCAGAAGTAGATCACCAGACATTTTTTTTTTCCCTAGCCCATCTAGGTTGGAAAGTCTGCTAAACCTTCTTCAGCTCATAGCCAACACCAAGACCCCAGTGACAGACAACTGATGGCTGCTCATGAGCAGCATGGCTAGAAACAGAACCTGAATCTCCTGTACAGAAGGTGAAAATTCTACCACTGAATCACCACGGCACCAAGCAGTACCTACACAGCATGTAACAGTTCCTTCTCCCACCTCTATCCTTGATTCCGATAATCTTCAAACTAGGAGAGAATAGCTAATTTAAAATTAGAGGCAACAAAAAAATATTTAAAAAATTAAATCTGAAATATTTACTACCGTTAATTAAAATTTGCATGTTCCTAATTCCTGAAAAAAAGAAATATAAAAGTTCTTTTGCTCACATTATACCAAGTGTCCACTCTGGAAATCATCTAGGACATGAATATTTAATTTCTCCATTTATTCAACAAACACCAAGTACCTGTTAGATGCTTGATCCATGCTTGGCACTCAGAATACATACATGATATATATGATATGGTTCCTGGCTTCAAAAAGTTAAAGTCAGGAGGAAGGTCATACATAGAGAATCATATGCGATAAATGTTGCATTGGGCCATAAGGAGCATTGAGAAGGGGAGCCTAATTGATGGGGTGGGGAGGGTTGGGTGAGGCTTCCCAGAGGAGGTGGCTTCTATATCAAGCTTTAACACATAAATTGCAATTATCTAGGTGTACTAGGTAGGGGTAGACTGAAGTGGGTATGAGGATATTTTAGGGACAGGGACAGGAAGTCAGAGGCACAGAAATAAACTCACAGGGAAGCAGTGGATCTGGTGGGAACCACCAGCAGTCAGTGTAATGGTACAGGAAATTAGGATGGGGAATGATAAGAGTAATGCTATTGGAGAGGCAAGGCGAGGTCAGATTGTATCTGTTCACCAGACAAGTTGCTTAAGCTTCAGGCAATAAAATATAAGAAGACTTGGCCAGAGCCACAGGGTCTGCTTAAAGGTGTATGAGAAACAGTGACGAGTGATACAGCCTGAAAGAAAATTGGTTCTGTGGTCTGGGGTCCACGGGCAGGTCATAGGGGCTTGAACAAAGGCACTTGCAGTGGGATGGAGGAAAACATGACGATGCTTGGGGATGGCAGCATACGAGAGTGAAGGAGCAGGCAGGAGGGAGAAAGGCGAGCCCAGGGGGATTTCCAGCTCCATAACTTGGAAAACTGCCTGAGGATGTGCCATCGTCTCAGACATGGGTGTGAATGAGGTTTAGGGTTCAATTTTAGGCATTCAATAAAAGGGAGGTAGTGGTAGTTTTGACTTTGTTCCTTAGTGGCTCTGAGATTGTGAACAAATCATTTTCACTCTCTAGACCCTTGTTCCTCAATGATAAAATAAGTAGACTGAACAAATAATCTTTAGGTTTAAAAAAATGATAATTTTAGTAATTAGATACTAACTGTGCCCTCTCCTTTCACTGTGTTGTTAGGTGTCATCCAGGCCGTTCCAATTCACAGGGACCCTGTGTACAACAGAATGAGTACTGCCTGGTTGAGCACCATCTTCAGAGTTTTGCTGTGTTTGAGCCTGTTTTTGCAGCCACTGTGACAGTCTATTTCATTGAAGGTCTACTTCGTTTTCATTGACTCTCTACTTTGCCAAGCATGATGTCCTTCTCCAGGGACTGGTCCCTCCTGATAACATATCCAAAGTATGAGAGACAAAGTCTTGTTATCATCTTTTCTAAGGAGCTTTCTGACTGCGTTTCTTTCAAGACAGATTTGTTTGTTCTTCTGACAGTCCGTGGTCTATTCGATATTCTTTGCCAGTACCACAATTTGAAGGCATCAATTCTTCTTCAGTTTTCCTTATTCATTGTCCAAGTTTCACATGCATGTAAGGTGACTGAAATACTGTGGCTTTAGTCAGGCACACCTCAGTTTTCCAGGTTTCATCATTGGCTTTTAATACTTCTTAAAGAGGTCTTTTGCAGCAGACTTGGCCATTTTTAAGGACTAGCTAAAAACATTCGTGCAAAAGTCCTCTCTTTTCCAAATATGTGTGACATTTAATAATGGTTTTCATGAAGGACATTTTCTTAACTCTTATGAATGTTCTTGCGAACAGTGCTGGTGCAGTGGAAGAATTCTCACTTTCCATGTGGGAGAATCAACTTTGGTTTCTGGCCAGCGAACCTCACGCACAGTCACCACCCAGCTGTCAGTGGTGGCTTACGTGTTGCTGAACAGGTTTCAGAAGAGCATCTAGACTAAGTGGGGATGGAAGAATGGCGTGGAGATCTACTTCTGAAAATCAGCCAATGAAAATCTGATGGATCACAATGGTAAAATCCACAGCTCATCATGAAGACAGTGCAGTACTAAAAGGTGTTTAGTTTCATTGTGCATAGGATCACAATGAGTCAATGTTGACTCTACGACAGGTAACAAACATGATATATATTCTTAGCTCCTGTTATAAGGAATTGCTTGAAACATGTAGATGATAGGAAAATCCCCAAAAAGCACTGTGCTTACCAACCTTCAAATATACACTTAAGAAATAAATATCAGCTCTTAACCAGACATAATAGGGACAGCATAAACTCTCACTCACAAAGCTTCACTTACTTTCCCAGCTCTGCAAACTGCCCAGTCCAAACAGTGTGGACATGTCCAAAAAATAACTTCTGATGTGAAAGAATGCATTGTAAAAAAAATTTTAAAAAGTGTTTTTCAAATTAACACACATTGAAAAAAAGATATTTATTTAGTATACTTTAATGGCTTTTGAAGAGCCATTAGGCTCAACTAAGTGAATAATGTCTATTACTAAAATATGAACAATGTATCCCCAAATAGGCCTTTGAACTGTAAATATTACAGGAAATTCCAATTTCTCTTTGAATTGTTCACACCTTTTTGCTCAATAATTTTCTTAGTCCATTTTAGAGCAAAGCCAAGCCAGCCAAGTGCCGTTGAGTCAGATCCGACTCATGGCATATTTCCCCAAGGTTTGGGCATTAGTTTGTTCTTTTGCAAGGTTTAAGGGAAAACAGAGACACTTGTTAACGTGTTGGTGAGTAGTCTAAGTGAAGGGTGTTCTATGCAGGGGGGTCTGATAGAGTTTTCTTATAAAGAGAGGTACCAGCAGAGTTTAAAATATCCTATGAAGGTTAGTATTTAGAGGATAAAACAACCGCTTTAGAAACAAAAGAAATACAACTCACTGACTCACCCCAAACGCCACTAGTCAGAGTTTCAGACACTTTGAGAAACTGTTTTAAAAATGGAAAGTCTGTCCAGATGCTGCCTATCTCCAGAGGAAGATGTCACAAAGGGGTTAATAACTGCTGACAATGTTTTTAACCGGCAATTTTGTTGAAGAAATATGTGTTGAACCTGAACATTCACCATCAGAATAAAAGGGCAGGCAATAAAATTGTATGTAAAAAGGGGACACATTCATGGGTTTTACAGAGGTCAAAGAAAAGGGCTTGTTTTGTATTTGAACATATAGCTTAATCTGGATTTTAAGAACAAATGACAAGGGCAGAGTCAAGATGGTGGACTAAGCACATGTCTCCCTGTATCCCTCTGGAAACCAAGACCTGAATTGACAATCAAACAGAGCCTCAGGACACGGCACAGAGCTGTTACTTCTGTTAATTGGGACTTCATACCACTCATCGAAAAACCTCCTCTCTTTCGCTGACTCCCGCTCCTGGCTAGCCTCGGCTCTCACGGACGGAAGGTAAATGCACCATGTTGACTTTATTTTTCCCTCTGTCTTGGCTGGCGGGCGGATCTGGGTCTTGCCTGGCGGCTGGACTCAGACGTGCTGCTGGGGGGATAGGCAGGTGAAATTTCCATATTCTGAGAGCCAGGCTCGGGACTCTGTTAATCTAGCCATTTTGAGCCTTTCGTTTTGTAGCTGCATCAGCGGGGTTTGTGTGGAGCTTCGCGGTGAGTGTGCAGGACACCATGTTGGTACCGAGATTTTAGCCGGACCTCATTCTTAGCCTGGGAGCCAGTGCCTGCAAACGGGTCAGTGCTTCTCCGTCAGAAAAGTAGTGATTTTGCACAGTGCTGCCTACGTTGGGGGCCCTGCAACAGAAGCAGAGGAATCACTACCTCCCGGCACCTTTAGCCCCTCTGTCTGCTGCCTGTGTGGAGGATGCCATCTTGGATATGGTGGCTGCAGGTGGACCTAATTCTTAGCTTGGGAGCCAGAGCCTGCCCACAGGAGAGTGCTTTTCTATCACAAAACCAGTACTCAACGCAGTGTTGGCTAAGGCTAGGCCCTGTCAGCAGAGGCCAACAGGGCAGTAGCATTGCTGTATTCTGAACTACTTTGTTATCATCTGGGGTTGGATATAGTGGCGCTTACTTTGTCAGATGAGAAGAGGGACCTCTACACCTGAAAACCTAACTGACTTGTGAACTGGTCAGATACCTTTTGCTTTAAATTTGAAGACAGCCTAGAGAAACATTTGCAATCTATCCTCACAGTACCTCTTCCAGCCTCTATATACTCACATGGGACCCAAAAAGCAACAGACAGTTGTGGCATACAAGCAGTCACTCATGGCTTGAGAAGGCTCCCAAACAAAGCAACCAAGGAGTTTTCCAGATGAAGAAACTTTTATGAAAGCATCAGGAAGTGAATACAAATTGATTATATACAGAGCCCTTCTAGACCTTATACAAAATGCAGCAGAACAAAATGAAAAATTAAGCAAGTTGTTCGATCTGATGGAATACCAGTACTCTGAAATCCAACAGATCAACAAAATCAAAGACATAGAAACTTCCATGCAAAGCCAAGAAAACAGAATGGAACAAATGGAAAAAAGAATTTCTGACTTGGAAGACAGAGCTACTGATGTCAGCATCTATGAGCAGAAATCAGAAAAAAGAAACAAGAAAAATGAAAAATCATTAAGAAGCATGGGACTCTATTAAGAGGAACAACCTTCGATTAATTGGAGTCCCTGAACAGAGTGAGACATCTGAGAATACAGAGAGTATTGTTGCTGAGCTGCTGACAGAAAACTTCCCAGAAATCATGAAGGAAGAGAATATAGACATCTCAGATGCATATCATACGCCACCCAATATAGATCTCAAAAGAAAGACTCCAAGACATATTCTAATCAAGCTTAGTAAAATGAAACATAAGCAGCAACTCTTAAAGGCAGCAAGACTCAAGGCAAAGCTAACATTCAGAGGGAAACCGTGTAGGCTCTCGTCAGATTTCTCAGCAGAAACCATGCTGGCACGGAGACAGTGGCACGACACATTCAAAGTCTTGAAGGAGAAGAACTTCCAACCAAGAATTATATATCCTGCAAAACTATCTTTCAAATACGGAAATGAAATTAAGACATTCCCAAATAAACAGAAACTCAGAGACTTTGTAAAAACCAAACCCAAACTACAAGAAATACTGAAAGAAGTTCTTGGCTTTGGCTTAGAAGAATGAAACCACTAACTTCACATTTTAGAACGACACACTACTCAATACTCATTTAGAGAAGGCTCCAAAGTAAATCACAGCTCTGATTTGGAAAGACGCAATCCAGTGATCATCATGAAAACTATGGTTTCATCATAATAAAAGAGGGATGTACTACAGTCGTTATAGTCCTTCCAGATGGAGAGGAAGATGACAAGACTGGTAGTAATTAAAATTGGGTTTATAAATAGTTTATTAAGGGGGTTGATAGGGGCAGCTGTAAAGCACAACAAAGATGTATCATACCATTTCAAGAAATCTAACACCGGAGTCTCAACAACTATAAAACCAGCTCTGAAAAAGGTGAAAAATCAACTCACAAAAAAAAGAGTGTCCCAGAATAGACTAATAAGAACAACAGAGAAAACATCAACATAAAAATAAATATATCACAATGGCAGCAGTGAACACATACCTATCAATAATTACATTGAATGTGAATGGACTGAATGCTTCAGTAAAGAGACACTGAATGTCATCTTGGATCAAAAGACACGACCCATCCATATGTTGTCTACAAGAAACTCACTTGAGATGTAAAGATAGGAACAAACTGAAAATTAAAGGATGGAAGAATATATATCAAGCTAACAATGAACAAAGAAGAGCAGGGGTGGCAATTCTAATCTCAGACAAAATCAATTTTAATGTCAAATCCACCATCGTGGACAAAGATGGACACTATTTATTGCTGAAAGGTTCAGTACACAAGCAAGACTTAACTATATTAAATATTTATGCACCTGATGTCAGAGCACCTAAATATGTCGAAGAAACACTGACTATGCTCAAAAGAGAGTTAGATGACTCCACAATAATAGTGGGAGACTTTAACACCCCACTCTCATTACTAGACAGATCATCTAGAAAAAAGCTAAGTAAAGATACAGAAGACCTCATTGACACACTTAACCAACTAAACCTCATTGACATATACAGAACTTTCCACCCGTCAGCAGACAACTACACCTTCTTCTCCAGTGCACATGGAACATTCTCCAGAATTGACCACGTGATAGGCCGTAATGCAATGCTCAACAATTCCTTACCATTGAATTACTGCAAAGCATCTTCTCAGATCATAAAGCCATCAAAATTGAAATCAATAGCAGAAAAAACATAGATAGAAAGTGGAACTCTTGGAAACTGAACAACGTCTTGCTCAAAAAAACATGGGTTATAGAGGAAATCAAGGATGAATTAAAGAAATTCATGGATTCCAATGAGAACGAAAACACTTCCTACCAGAACCTGTGGGATACAGCCAAAGCAGTGCTCAGAGATCTGTTTATCTCTATAAATGCACACATCTGGAAGGAAGAAACCAAATCAAGGAACTAACTCTACAGCTTGAACAAGTAGAAAGAGAACAACAGAGGAACCCCTTGGGCACCAGATGAAAGGAGATCATAAAGATTAGAGCAGAGCTAAATGAATTAGAGAATAGAAAAACAATTGAAAAAATTGAAAAGACCAAAAGCCAGTTTTTTGAAAAGATCAACAAAATTGATAAACCACTGGCTAAACTTACTAAAGAAAAGCAGGAAAGGAAACAAATAACCCAAATTAGAAATGAGAGGGTAGTTGTCACCACAGATGCAACAAAAATCAAAAATATCATAACAGAATACTATGAAAGACTGTACTGTAATAAATTTGAAAACCTAGGGGAAATGGACCAATTCCTTGACTCATACCACCTACCCAAATTATCACAACTCGAAGCAGAACAACTTAATAAACCCATCACAAAGGAAGAGACTGAAAGGTCATCAAAACACTGCCGACCAAAAAAAGTCCGGGTCCAGATGGCTTCACGGCAGAATTCTACCAAGCATTTAGAGAAGAGTTATCCCCAATACTACTGAGACTATTTCACAGTATAGAAAGGGATAGAGTACTCCCAAACTCATTCTATGAAGCCAGCATAACCCTGATACCTAAGCCAGGGAAAGATCCAACAAAGACAGAGAACTACAGACCGATATCACTCATGAACCTAGATGCAAAAATCTTCAACAAAATTCTTGCCAACAGAATACAACAACATATCAAGAAAATAATCCATCATGACCAAGTGGGATTCATACCAAGGATGCAAGGCTGGTTCAACATCAGGAAAACAATTAATGTGATTAACCACATAAATAACACAAAAGACAAGGATCACCTGATTTTGTCCATTGATGCCGAAAAGGCGTTTGATAAAGTCCAACACCCATTCATGCTAAAAACTCTTAGCAAAATGGGCATAGACGGCAAATTCCTCAACACAGTAAGGGCCATTTATACAAAGCCAATTGCCCTCATCATCCTGAATGGAGAGAGACTGAAAGACTTTCCCTTGAGATCAGGAACTAGAGAAGGATGCCCACTCTCACCTCTCCTATTCAACATTGTGCTAGAAGTTCTAGCCAGAGCAATTAGACAAGATGAAGAAATAAAGGGCATCTGCATCGACAAAGAGGAAGTTAAAATCTCCCTGTTCGCAGATGATATGATTGTATATGCAGAGAATCCCAAATAATCTATAAGTAAGCTACTCAAACTGGTAGAAGAGTTCAGCAAAGTCTCAGGATACAAGATAAACATAAGTAAATCAGCAGGATTCCTTTATACCAACAACAAGACTGTTAAGGAGGAAATTATCAAATCAATACCATTTACGATAGCCCCTAAGAAGATAAAGTAGCTAGGAATTAATCTAACCAGAGAAACAACAGATCTTTTCAAAGAGAACTACAAGCCCTTACTACAAGAAACTAAGAGAGACTTAGATAAATGGAAAAACCTACCCTGCTCATGGATAGAAAGACTTAACATCGTGAAAATGTCTATTTTACCCAAAGCAATTTATTTATATAATGCAATCCCAATACAAGTTCCAGCATCATTTTTTAATGAGGTGGAGAAACAAATCACCAATTTTGTTTGGAAAGGGAAGAAGCCCCGGATAAGTAAGGTACTACTAAAGAAGAAGAACACACTGGGAGGCCTCTGATTACCCAACCTTAAAACATACTACACTGCCACAGTGGTCAAAACAGCCTGGTACTGGTACAAGAACAGACAGATGGATCAATGGAACAGAATTGAGACCCTATAGATGACACCATCTGCTTATGAACAGTTGATATTCGACAAAGGCCCTAAGACATTAAACTGGGGTAAAAACAGTATCTTCAACAAATGGTGCTGGCAAAATTTGTTATCCATCTGCAATAAACTGAATCAAGATCCACATCTTATATCTTATACAAAAAACAACTCCAACTGGATAAAAGACCTAAATATCAAACCTAAAACGATAAAGCTCATCCAAGAAAAGGTAGGAACAACAATGGAGGTTTTAATACACAATGAGGACAGACTCCAAAATCTATCAAAGAAACCTCAGTTAACAGAAGAGAAAATAGACAAATGGGAATTATTAAGAATCAAACACTTTCGCTCATCCAGAGACTTTATTAATAGAATTAAAAGAACACCCACAGAATGGGAAAAACTATTTGGCAACTCTATGTCAGACCGACACCTGATCTCCATAATCTATAAGATACTACAAAATATCAATAAGAAGAAGATAAACCATCCAATTAAGTGATGGGCAAAGGAGATGGACAGAGACTTCACTAAAGAGGAGATCCAGGTAGCCAAAAAACACATGCGGACATGTTCACGATCTTTAGTTATTAAAACAATTCAAATCAAGACAACAATGAGATACCATCTCACCCCAACAGGATTGGCCATGATCCAGAAAACACAAAGCAACAAATGCTGGAGAGGCTGTGGAGAAAGTGGAACCCTCCTACACCGTTGGTGGGGTTGCAAAATGGTCCAGCCTCTTTGGAAGGCAATCTGGCACTTCCTTAAAAAAATGGATATCGATATGCCATTTGACCCAGTAATTCCACTACTTGAAATATATCCTACAGAATCAAGGCCTTTCACACCAACGGACACATGCACCAGAATGTTTACCGCAGCACAGTCCACGATAGCAAAAAGATGGAATCAACCCAGATGCCCAACAACAGAAGAATGGATAGGTAAACTATGGTACATATACTCAATGGAGCACTACGCAATGATAAAGAATAACGATGATTCCAGGAAACATCTCCTAACCTGGTTTCAACTGGAAGACATTATGTTGAGTGAAAGTAGTCAGCGACAAAGGGACAAATACTGTATGACACCTCTATGATAAGATCTCAAAAACAGACTTGTGTATAGAAGAAAAGACTCTTTGACAGCTGCAAGGGAGGGGAGGGAGAGAGTGTGAGGCGGGGAGGGTTTAGTTTAGATAGTTACTAGAAATCTAGGTGGGAGAAAGTGGTGATAGCACACATTAGAAACAAGAACAACATTAAGTGGACTTCAGTATAACTTGAGTACTCCTTCCATCTTAACTCCATACTGCAAGGATAGAGTAGCTGGGGCGGGGGACGGGGGACCATGCTCTTAGGCAAATTCCAGGCCAATTGGCACAACTAGCGTTTTGCTAAGAGGGCTCTCTGCACCCCACATTGGTGAGTGGCGTCTGGTGTCTTAAAAGCTGCCAAGCTGCCATCCAAGGACACGGCAAATGGTCCCAACTCAGCAGGAACAGATGCTCACCGAGGGCCAAAATGGCATGTGGTAAAGACAACCGAGAAGACAGAGAGACCCACAAGAGTGGGTGCCTACATCGACCTGGGACCGGAAGAACCGGATGGTGCCCGGCCACCACCAGTGATAGCCACGATGGAGCTCACAGAGAGGAGTCTCACTGGCAACACAAGAATAAAAAGGGGTGCATCATGAGATCTCCACTAAAAGACCTCAATTGATGGTCCAGCAATTTTGGGGTTCCTCTGAGAGCATGGTCCCTGGCCTTGATGCTGCTCTTTCCCGTAAATTATAACAAAGGTCCACTCTTTGGACAGGAATGGATTGGACTTGGCAATGCAGAGTGACCATATATTGGAAGCACTTTATGGTTCTATACATCTATAGGATATCATCTTGCTGACCTCTGGCTGGAGGAAGGGGAGTGGATGGAGAGGAGGGGAAAGGAGGCTGTTGGGAGGATGAGACATGTATGGAGCAGAGAAGAATACTGTGCAGTCACCGGACAGGGAGAGTAGTGGAAGCTGCATATAGGTGGGCATGTAAATTTATATGTGAATGTACATTTTCACTCAGTTATGTTAAGTAAAAAAAAAAAAAAGACAAAGAGTTCAAAAAAAAAAAAGAACTGACAAAACATTCAGAATCCTTGCAGAGCGCTCTAGAGACTTTGAACAATAACTCCGTCTGCTAATGTGAAGGGAAGCATTCATATTTGACAACACCTTATGCAGTGTTTATAAGACCTATGTCTCTAGATGGTTTTGCAAGAAGTCAATGGAAAATTACTGTATTGATTTGTATTTCTAAAGAATTACATTATTTACTTGGCAATCTTAGAGGTTAGTGCAGTGCTTTCAACCATCTTGGTGAAAGGTTACCCATCAAATGGTGTGTGCCTTTTGACAGTTTTCACTCACGAGAGGAGAATCATTTGTGGGTATTGTGTCATAGTAGAAAGAGCACTGAACTTAAGAGTGAGAACCTAAAACTCAAAATGTAAGCTCTTTCACTTAAAAAATATCTGATCATGGGAAAATAGCTTACTCCTGTGTTTCTCAACCATGGCTGTTCAACAAAATCATCCTTCCAGACTATATGCACATACGCATCTGCACCACAGCCCTGAGGTGCTGGTTCAATGGACTAGAGATTAGCTTTGGTATTGTTAGAAAGCAGCTGGGATCAATAACTACTGATAAATCCTCTGAAGATGACCTTCTTCATTCGTAAAATAAGAATAGTATTTCTTACATCATACTGGGTTACTGTAAAGATTTTAAAAAATGATATATTTTAGATATCAACACCATGTCCTGCATGTTAAGTGATCAGAAGCCCGTTTCCCTTTTTTTCCCCAACCAGCCTTAGTTTTTCTAGTCATAAGTCCCCAAAGTGGATTCTCAGGGACACTCATTCCATGGGAATGTTCTATGGAGAAACTGTACTCTGGCTGATAGCATTTGCAGTCGCACACTACTCTTTCTTCAAGACTGTTGTCATTAGTTGCTGTTGAGTTGACTTTAACTCATGACAACTTTATGTACAACAGAATGAAACATTGCCTAGTCCTCCATCATTCTCACAACTGTAGAATATTTGAGCCCATTTTTGCAGCTATTGCACCAATCCAAGAGACTCTCACACCTCACTAGCCCTCTTCTTCACCAAGGTGATATTTTCCTCCAGCAATTTATTCCTCCTGATGACATGTTCAAAGCGAGTAAGTCAGACACTGTTCTGCTGCGATCCGTGAGGTTGTCACTGGTTGATTTTTAGAAGTAAGATCATCAGGTCCTTTTTCCTAGTCCGTCTTAGTGTGGAGGCTCCACTGAAACTCATCCACCACGGACTATCCTACCGCTACTTGAAACACCAATGGCAAAACTCCTGGTATTGTAGTAAGACTAAAGCCACCATAGTAGGACAGACTAATAGCTGGTGGTCAAAACATAACTGGAACTGCTACGACGCTAGAGAGAACTTGAAAGACCTGAAGAAAATGAACTGGGTAAGATTTGTTGAGCTTCGTGTTTCCTGAAGTTATTTGGCCAGCAAACTCCTTCAAGCGGAGATTATTAATGACATTCAACAGAACATGCTTTGGGAATTACTTCTCTCCAGGATCTCTAATATTCTGTTACCTCCGTCTCGAAATTTACTCCTTGTTTTGTACTAAGATCAAGCTTTTCTGATCATTCTGAAGGATTTCTGCTATTCTTCTGAACTGCTCCCTTAAACTGACTCTCAGAAATAATTCCATTTAATTACTGCAGTTGTACTTTGCTTAAGTTTGTTAAGCTGTAATATAAAGAAGTGATTTAGAAAGGAATTAAATCATCAATTTAGACATAAAATTAATAAATAGTAGCAATCTACAAGTCTACAGCTATTAAAAAAAGGAATGACAATTTCATTTTGAGCAATCATACCTTACCCTAAATCAAGCAAGACGGGATAAAATGACAAGTACAAGTTATTATTAGAGCTAAATTGATCCAGTAGTCAAAAAATAAATTTGGTATAAATTTTATCTAAACATATTAAAAAACAAATAAAATGGGTACTGATGTATAGTACCATTCCTTTTAAGCCAGCAAATTAAGAATTTTGGGGAAATGGAATATAATTACATAACTTTTTGGTAACATAAATTACTTTGCATCCTTAGGATAAGTGGAATATCTAGCTTCTAATATGTCCTCTTGGGAATGAAAAACAAAAGTAGTAAAGTGTGTCTCTGGTTGAGGTGTATTTGTAAAAGCATCACTTACTCCTTCAACTGTAATGCAATTAAATATGTCTAAATAGTCTTGAGATGGACGGATGAATAAGGTGGGGTGGATAAATACCTTGTGTGGAGTTTGAGTAAAGTTTTGCAGAGTTCACAGTAAGAACTGGCTTCAGATAACTGTTCAAAGAAATGTGTACATGTACATTTTGTAAGCTTCTTGCTTTTACAGGTTTGGTATAAATATCTCAGAAGAACAGCTTTGCTTAGGAGCTTTCCGACATTTCCACTCTGTTACTGGCCAGAAGCATTGTAAGAACACCCTTTCCTTTGGTATTTGAGCCCTTATGTCTCTGTTCCTGGATACAGACCAAAGGGAACAAACACAACTGAACATTTCAGAACCTCAAAATAGTAAACCGAAGCTGAACTGCTCTGCATTTGGTTCTAAAAATGATCGACCTCAGATCATTATTTCAAATGATCTTGTTGATCCATCTACAATGTGGATTATTGGCTTTTAGAAGTCTTTGGAAGACAATTTGATATGTAACTAAAGACAAAGTAAATAATCAAAATCTTGTGTTACAGCCATTAGGTCACAAAAACAAAGGGTAGATTTTTTTGAACATGGTGTATGTTCCAGTTTCGAGTCATAGATTAAGTCTGGAGTTGACTATCTGGGCTTGAATGCTGATATGATCTTTTACTAATTGAGTGATTAGGGCAAGTTTCCAAGGTTCTGTTTCCTATGGGAATAATCAGTAGGAATAATAATAAAAAAAATTATACTCATGCTAACTGGGTCATTATTCTGAGCAAAGTATTTTAAAAAGTTCCTATAAACTTGTAATGTCTATCATAATACAAAGTCAGTGAATTTATCTGAGTTCAAATCCCTGTTTCCCATGCTTTCAGTTTCTGTCACCTGACAAATCACTAAAAATCCTTGGCCATCAATATCATCCATGAAATGGAGGGAGTATTGTTGGGAGAAGTGCCCATTGTGGTGCAGAGTTTAAAGTGTTCAACTGCTAACTGAAAGGTTGGCAGTTTGAACCCACCAGCAGCTTCAGTAGAAAAACATATTGCAGTCAGCTTCCATAAAGACAGTAGCCTTAAAAAACCCATGGGGCAGTTCTACTCTCTCCTGTAAGGTTGCTGTGAGTGGAATTGATTCCATGACAGCAGATATGGAAATGTTGTGAGAAGTAACTGAAATAATAAGTGTAAAACATTTGGCACATAGTTAATGCTAGAAAAATTAGTGGCTATTAATAAATGTATCAGATGATAATTTTATGTATCTTTGTTTCCTAGAACTACTTGAATATAGACACGTCCTTGAGAACCTTCTGAGCTCTTCTTCCATAAAGTTCTGCACTCTACAGGATCTCATCAGGTGGTTGGATGCAGTAGAGGAAGCCAGTATGAGTCTGGATCACCACATTTACTAAGCTTATTTGATCAGATTCAGAATAAGAGTTGTGTTAAAGATCTAGGAAAGGAAATGGAAAATTGTTTCTGGGCTTACACCAGTTATGAAGCAATGCTGATCTTGGCAGTTTTTAGCACCTGATTTACACCAGTAAAGAGAGGAAGGTGCAAAAGTGTAAATATATGCCAAGGAAATAGTAAAATCTTTGTGGAATTAAAACATTAAACTCACGATCTCTTAACTGTAAGATACTAGCATAATGTTTCTAAAAATTGTCTTGCATTATGGATTTTATAGGATTCCTGAAGCCTTAAAAACAAATCTTCACTGCTGAAAGTCTAGCTGGCCCAAATGTACTGGTGGATTTTTTTCTTGATTCCTGTATATGTTATTTGGTAAATACTGAATTTGATTAATTATTAAAATGTCATGTTATTCACCCAATTAAAAAATGTGTTTTTAATTTACTCTAGGGAAATGATAAGCATGGAACCCATTTTTATTCTCAGACTTTCTCCTCTTCATAGTCAGAACTGAAAAGAAAATGCTCATCAACATTTGTTCATTGATTTGAAATCCCTACCTCTTACTACCCTTGGTTACTAAAGCTGTGTTCTTTACTGACGCCTCTTACTTCCGAAGGGTTCTAGTCAATGACATTTTATGAGTGGTCCTTTTATTTTTCCATTTTCAATTATTGACTAATTTCTTGAAAATCCCTTCAGTTACCTTCTGGTTCCCTATTCTTGTTTTCTTCTTCGTTCAGATGACCTTTTCTGTTGTCATGAGATGTCTACTCAGTCCTCTGTCCTTTATTATCTTCCTTTGCCTAGTACTTTATCTTTAAGCAAACCCATCCATTCTAGCTATTCTAATTATCTCTACCACCCAAAGGGCTTTGCCGCCATAATTTTTCTTCTGAGCTTGCTATCTTCATCTGGATTTCCTCAAACTTGGTATATACAAGTCAAAACAAATCAATTTTCTCTGTAAGCCAGCTATCCTATCACTTGCCCTTTGTTTCAGTAATTTTGTTTGTACAAGAAAATAAACTTCTCCTAGTGTTAGAACCTCAATACTTCAACATTATCTTTGTGTCTGCTCTCTTGTTTGACCCTCAGATTCAGGGAATTCCCAAGTTTAGTTGTAAATTCTGTCAATTTTATCTAGCAATGTCTCTCACACTTGTAAGATAGATAGAATGATGTAAGGGTCTGTGTGATGTTCATTGTTACATTCTCAAGAGAGTTGCCAGAACTCCAGCCATCACATCTGCATTTCAGGCAGGAGTAAGAAGGAGTACAAAGAAACAAGGCACATCTGCCAGCTGAGTCTGCCACTCTTTCAAGGGAGCTTTTCTGAAAGAAGAACCCAGTAATATTTACTTGTATCTTATTGATCTGACAAAGTCTCATAGCCACTTCTATCTACAAGGGAGGCAGAAAAATACAGTCTTCAAACCTGGATGCAACACTGCTCCAATAAATTAGAATTCTGTTGGTGAGGAAAGTGTGGGTAGGCAATCAGTAGTCTCTAAAGCTTGCTTTCCTGACTTCCTTATGTTTCCCTAAAATAAAATAAAATCCCTTTGACATTGGTCAGATAAAACTTAACCAATTTACCAAACTCAAAATTTTTTGTTTCCTCATTTCCTCATTTCTCCATCTTAGTTCACATCCTCATCATCTTGCTCAGATTACTGCAAAGCGTAATGAACCATATGTTCTTTCTCCACTACTGTTATTGCACTTATTAATCCATCCATTCATAGTGGTTAAGTGCTATGGCTTCTAATCAAAAGGTTGGCAGTTCAAATCTGCCAGGAGCTCCTTGGAAACTCTATAGGGCAGTTCTACCCTGTCCTATAGGATCACTATGAGTCATCAGCATCAACTCAAAGGCACTGATTTTGGTTTGGGTGGGTTACCATCCATTTACTCAACAGTGTATTGATGACCAGTTGTACTACATGCTACAGATGAACACACCCATGTCCATTTTCAGGGAACTCACAATGTAGTTGGGAAGACTAACACAGCACCATACAATTTCAATGCAACATGATAAATGACGTAATAGAAAGAGATGCATGGAATTGTAGAAGTAAAGATAAAGCCATGACTAATCTGACCCAGGAAAAACTAAGATGATTTCACAGAGGAAGTGATGTGTGACCTGAGTTGTGTATTAGAAAATAAGAAACTATTTCTGTTTTTTAAACTGTCCATTACCAATGAGGGGGGAAAAAGTGATTACATATTGGCCTCACTCTGAATTTAATTTTTAAGAAAATAATCATAAGGCAAAAGCAATTTTAAATACAACTTTATAGGATACCATGTTGACAAACGAGAGAAAAACTGGTCCTTAGAGTGTATTGCTCCTTTAACATGCCCTGAAATTAACTGAAAACTCGTTTGTCAACAGTACACCTACTCTACAGAGAATGCTTCCAATTAACATCAAAAGCTATCATTCTTAACCTCTCATGCATTAAGAAAATCTTGCCTGCACCCAATGTTGTATTCATAATCAGTGGAGTCCTTTATGTACGTTCTTTCAAATTTATCACCCTGCATATTACTAAAAAACATGAATTAATAAATGAATCTGCTGTAGTGTAGCTTCAGAAGCCAGATTGACTTGTTGTCTCCTGGTTCTTGTGGCATTTCCCTTGAGTCTCTGAGACACTTCACTCTGCAGTTTCTCATAGTTTGGGATATTTATTGATAGCTACTGACAGCATGTGTTGATACTTACAGACTGAAAATGGCTTTGTCATCAAAGTAGTCTTTTGGGATAAGTTACGTTCTGAAACTGTCAACCTAGTTACTATCAGGCCTTGCTAAAAAGACAAGTGTGCTATGTTCGTTCTAAATGTTCCATATTGCTATAAAATTCATGCATTAAGATAACTGTGTTGGTGAGTGACGGTAAGATTAATGTTTATAAATCTGGTTAAAGAGTAAAATAGTGAAAAATTTCCAGACACCAACCTCATGGTACAGAATATAATCCCTACAGACATATATATTCTTTGACCCTTAATTCTACATTTAATAATCTACCTGTGAAGATAACTGGAAATTTAGAGTGATAGGCCAGGCTAGGTATAGAAAGATGGTCACCAGTGTATTACCTAAAGTTCAGAATATCCATGAGCTGAAACATCATATAGTCACTGAAATTAGTGCTTTCAAATAGTTTTTGGTCATATAGAAAAGTGCTCACTATGTTCAGTGATGTGAAAAAGGACACACAAATATTACTGACCTCTAATCCATAGAAAACACACACACACACACACACATACACACCTTTCAAGTATTTTTCATTAGGTCGATAATGCTATGAGATTAAGTGATTTCTACTATCATTTCTAAACTCTTCTAAATTTTATACTTTTCTACATTGTTAAGTATGAGTTTTATGGTAAGGAACAACTTTCTCTTAAAAAAACAAACAAACAAACAAAAACTCAACAAGGATCATGGTAGTAGAGGATGAAGCAATTATTTACAGACCTATTCCATGTGTATGCTGTCTACCCTGATAATTTCTCAACAGAACATACCATGTGAGGTCACTTTTGTAAAAGAGCTGAAGTCGGGCTTTGGCCAGGACGGGTGCTCCAGATTCTGAGCATGTCTCCCAGCCGTATTCTATCCCCTCATTATCCTACCCTCTATTTTGCTCAGATGTTTTTCGTATTTCCTCTCTTAAAGCATTATTAGAACCTTCTAGATTTCCCAGAGAATATGCTTCCTCTACCCTGCTTAACTCCAGTATATCCTCCGTCTGATAGCCCTCATGGCTCCCAATCTTCCTGTACTGTGGTTCAAAAGACAACTGATTTATCTCGATGACACTCTTTGTCTGGCTTACTCTTTCTGCTTTATCCTTATTTTTGGTTGCTGAAGACCTATCAGTTCTTCAACCAAAAACAAAACAAAACAAAACAAAAAACCACAACCCAAATCCCTTGCTATTGAATTGATTCCAATCCGTAGTGACTCTGTAGGAGAGGGTAGACCTGTCCCGAAGAATTTTCAAGGAGTGCCCGGTGGATCTGAAGTGCCAAACCTTTGGTTAACAGCTGTAGCACTATACCATCAGGATTTCCAACCCTACTCAAATCCCCTGAAAAGTTCATTCAGAATTAATTTCATTCCCTATTATAGTCCCTTATCAGGCTTTGATATGTCTCTTTTATCACACTTATTGGGGTATTACTTGTATTATGGTTATTGTATCTTTCTGTTCTTGTATTGAACACTTGATTTTTAACCTCTTGAATTACGATTTATTTTATTTTCTTTATTTAGAGCATGTAGCCCAACCTTATGAGCTTTGTTGAGACCGACCGCTGGGTCTCATCCCCAGAGTTTGTGATTCAGTTCTACTCCTGGGGTGGGCCTTATAATCTGCACTTCTTAAGAAGTTTCCCAGGTAATGATGTTGATTTTAGCCTCGGGATCACACTTTGAGATCCACTGCTTTTCTGCAATGAGGAGAAATGAACTAGAATCAGTGGTCCTGCGTCTTGCTGTAGTAGACTGAGAGCAGAAGTTAAGGATACACAAGATTTAGAACCACGGACTTAGCTTTGAGTCTCCATTCAGTCACTTATTGCCTGGACAAGTTAACTTAACCTCTGCATCTTCCTTTCCTTGCCAGAAAAGAGTAGATATGATTATTTTTTCCATAAGGTTATTCTGAGTGTTAAATGAGTTCATGCTTGAAAAGTCTGATAAGTGGTGACATAGTGGTTAAGTGCCACAGCTACTAATCAGTTGCTACAGCTGCCAACCAGAAGTCGGCAGTTTGAATCCACCAGGTGCTCCTTGGAAACTATGGGTACAGTTCTACTGTGTCCTATAGGGTCATGTGAGTCAGAAGCGACTGGACAGTGAGGGTTTTTTCTGGCTTACTATTGTTCCTAACCCAGTTATTCTATACAGTAATATTATAAAATAGCTTTTGTCCCCGTTTTGCAGATGAGGAGACTTATAAACATAAAGGTTCAATTTATTACTTGAGGCCAAGACTAAATCTTTTTGACACTTTCCACTTCTACCACAACAGTGCATGTGATATACGATGCACACTTGAAAAAGTCCCTAAAATTGAATCTTAATAGTTCTTTATGTGATAACTTTCATTGCAGTCTCACACCTCAAAACATCTCCCTGTAATTTTAACTGAGGAATTTTCTACTGTGGTGGGCACAAGTGGCAATTTCCACTTAATCGTAAGAGATTAGAAGTGATAAATTAGATAGGCACAAGTAATTCTTAAAGAGTGAACTGGAATTTAAAGAAATTATAAAACCAAAATTCCTGTTCAAAATGTCATCTTACCATGCTTTGTTATTTCCTGGCATTAATAGTTTTGACAACATTATAAAATATAGTTTAATTTTCTTTGTGGTTGTTTTTGTTTCTCTTGGGGGCAGAGTTTTTTTTTTTTTTAATTATAGATTTTGTGGTGAATAACTTGGTTTCAACAGTACTTTTGAGTTTGCTAGATATTAAAGCAACACAGAAAAACCATTTTATAAATTGAAATTTTACATGTGTGAATACTAAATGCTGGGATTTGATTTCTTTGTTTCTATAGAAACAAAAGAAAATTCAGATTAAAATAAGCTAAAGTGGAATCAAGGTTTGTAAGACAGATAAAGGAATTTTTTTTTTACTTGTTTCCAGTAAAGTGTGATGAAATAAAAATTGTATTTAAAAACCAAGTGGTCTCTAGTAGATATTTCTTCCTACTGTGGAAAGTTTATGTTGGGAGGTTGGGAGGATGTAGGCCTGGAATGGTGGTGATTTGGCAAAGATTCACACGAGTAGAAAACACAGTCTATTTTGCTTTTCCCTTCTTCTTTGTGAAATTGCTGATGATGGTTTCAAGGGAGTGTGATGGGGGTGTAAAGACAATCTCAAATGAAAAATCCTGAGCCAGTGCACTGCACTACTAAGACAATGAGAGACAGCTTAGCTGAGACATTAATGAATCTTTGGGCAGCCCAAGATAGGCCAGCAACAGAACTGTTCCAAGAACCTACATTCTCTGTGATAATGTGAGATAGCAAAATAGCTAGACAGGTAGCTATGTAGATAGTTAGCTAGCTGGCTAGATACCTATATAGATAGGTAGGTAGCTAGGTGTATAGGTGATAGGTAAATAGATGATAGATAGTTGCCTTAAGTCAACTCTAGTCATGGAGGTTCCATGTACAACAGAGTCCATCCTTCACCATCGTTACGATTGTCTGAGTGTGTAAAATGGAATACAGTATCATGGAGAATGTGAACACACAATAGGCTCTCAATAAATGTATGTTGTTTACTGATATGCAAGTTAACTTGATAAATTTTATCACTATCATTTTTGACCTATTGAGGGGAATGCACCAGACAAGTAAAGTAAGCTTCATGGGCATGTAACTGAGCCCACCCCACACTTAGAAGGGCCCCGCACTTAGAAAGACCTCACCCTTAATTTAATGTGTTGTTGCCATGTTGAAATTCCTGATAAAGTTTGAACAATAGGCCATACAGATTATGTAGCTGGCACTAAAAACAAATATTATTTTGTCAACTTCATCTTTTCTGATGTCTTTTCTGAGTACTGCCTCTTTTGTTTCTACTACATAAATACTACAGCTCATCTTTGGCTTAATATGACCCTGCTCCTTGGCTATGATTGATTGTTTCAGAAAAGGGCACCAAACTCCAGGTAGGCCAGTCACAGTACTGTATCCTTGGCCTAAATTAATAGATCCAAAGATGGATCCTTGGACTGAACTGAGCCACCTTCTAAGAATTTTGGAAGTTGGCCCAGATGACTAAGCTACTGGACTATTGATGGCAATATTTTCCAACATCTGCAATAGGAAGAAAGAGAAAGCTGATTTTAAAAGAGAATTTAAAAAACAAACAAGCATAAAAACAGAAAGACAGTATGAAGGTAAATAATTGAAATAAGAAATGTTAGTATTCCTTTTGTTTCTAAGGTCTCAGTTGACTTCCTGTGAATGGATTCTTTTGCTTATTATCAAAAAAGTCCTAACTAGCATAGAAATAAAGGTAAGCTCTTCTCACTTACTCTTATTTTGTCAGTTCAATTCAAGGTAAAATTCTTATTTTGAGAGGATAGGTCCTCCATAGGTCCCCCATGCCATCTGTAATCAATTTCCTGGAATGATTTTTTTTTTAAATTTTCCCTGAGATGTTACAGTTTCGATGCCTCAGCGACCTGTGGCCAGAATTTGTACAAGCTCTGCTTCTCTTGTTCTATACATATGGTACAAACAGTTTAAAACTGATAGGACAGTCAAATGTTTTTGCAGACAAAGGACATTCAACTCAAAGACCGAAAAGTAAAACTCATCTTAGAGCACCAACAGTGTTTTTTAAAAAAAAATAAAAATGTCACACTATCTGTAGTTTTAGTCATAATGGCACATAAAACAACTCAGATTTTTCTTTCTTTTTGATAGTGGGGTGTAATGGGAAACATTTTGGATCTAAATGATATTATTCTCTAACTTTATGATGTGTTTGTTCAACCTTTCTGGACCTCAGCTGGGTAATCTGCATAATGGAAATTATAATTTCCTCTTACAATGCTGCAAAATAGAACTATGACCAATAAATAGCATGCTGAAAAAAAAAAAAAGAGAGAGAGAGAAAGAACACACATTAAAATAGAAACGATCTTTAACCATTTTAGGGTAGTTTGCAGAGAAGTAATCCAATAGAGGATTTAGAATAATTTCCCTTTTTCTTTCCCAGTCATAGGCATATAGTTGCAGTTGATAGGATTTCACGTTTTCTCCAGTACTGGACAGTATAATATGTGGCTTAAAATACAGTTTTCTTATAAAGAAGTTATGAATAATGTTGAGTAAGACTCTTCCACAGCACTTATCTAGTATCCAGTATCTGTACTGTACTGTACTGCTGAGAAGTAAGGCTTCTGTAAACAAAATCATTGCTGTCAAGTTGATCCTAACTCATAGTCACCCTATAGGACACAGTAGAATTGCCCCATAGGGTTTCCAAGGAATGGCTGGTGGATTGAAACTGCCCACTTTTTGGCTAGCAGACATAGCTCTTAACCACTATGCCACCAGATTTTCCAGTGCTACTATGGGAAAGTATAATAAATTAATGAGACAAACCAAACAGAACTGAAAGTGCTTTTGACAGAAGGAGGGTCTAACTTTTTATAGAGTGTTGATGAAGATGTGTTGGGCCATCCAACACAGATATGATGAGTCAACCAACTTAAATGATAAGGATATACATGATCTAGAATAATAAAATATCTGCAAGTGGGGCAGCAGATGCAGCTGTGGTTTATTTAACAGTTGAATGGCATTGCCAGTTACTCAAGTCTTTACAATTTCTGCTTCTCCATTCTCAGCATGACAGTCATGTCCTCTCATGTTGATACCTCAGCTCCAAGCACTCTCACTTCCTTATCTCTATTTAGAGAAAGACAAAGCCAAGAAAGCAGAGCTCTTCCCAGAAGGCTTTCATTTTCCTTGTCTACATGTCTCTTTGGCCAGAACATCATATTCTTATTCCAAAATAAATTTTTGGCAAGGGAATAGAAGCTTTAGGATGGGTTCTCCTCCAGGATTGTGATACCTAGTTTCCTCTGAAGGATATGGGGACTGAATATCTGAAGCAAGTTGAAGTTTTATAGGCAAGGAATAGATGAGGATGGCTGTAGAGAAGAGACAACAGGTAATCTGTTATAATCACAAGATTCAGTAAGAAGACATTTGCCTTTTGCAAGATTTTTAGGCATTCTAACCCTGTAGAGTAGATAGATGGATGGATGGACAGACAAAGAGCTATCACCAAGTCACTATGGCTCATGGTGACCTTATGTATAACCAAAAAAAAATGTTGCCTTTCCTGCATCATTCTCCCAGTTGCCAATATTTTCAAGGCCATTCTTCTAGCTCCTTTGTCAGTGCATCTCACAAAGCATACGCCTTGCCCTCTCCAGTGTTCATCTTCACCAAACACAATCTTCTCTTCCAGCAATTAATCTTCCCTGAGGACATGTCTAAACTAAGCAATTTGGGCAATAGTTGTTGTGATCTGTAAGATTTTCACTAGGTAATTTTCAGAAGTAGATTGTTGGGATTTTTTTTTTCTAGTCTCTCTTAGTTTGGAAGCTCTACTGAAACCTATCTACCATGGGTGGCCCTGATGATATTTGAAATACCAAGGCCATAGTTGCCAATATCACAGCAACAAGCAAGAAGAGTCTGGCAAAGTGACAGTCAAGTGGTGGATGGAATACGTAGTTGGTCTAATTTGGAATACCAGAATTATTGAGAAATGGACTCTCACAAAATCATCCTACATCTACACTATGTCAAAGCAATCTAATAAAATTCTCATGTTTTAAAAAAGAGAAATTGGGAATTATAAATAATAGAATACCTCTTTAAATCTACTTAACCTTCCTGAGTTTTATAGACTTGAATTTGATTCAGCTTTAGGGTCAGCTGTGGGATTATTTTATTTGGCTTGGCAAAGTCCCCTGCATGGAGTATGTTCTTTATTTGTTTATTTGTTTTATAGTGTACAAACTCATACCCATAATATATTTTTTCATCTAGTAAATGAATAGACTTATTTTTAAATTGTTTTATGATTTTTTTGAACCTTCCAAAAATTTCAGTGGCCTTTACTGGTTAAAGAAGTAATTTGAGACATACACCAGGAAGATCTCTATTTAAGCGATTTACCGTACATGTATTCAGTTATGCTTCATAAGAGGAAGGTTGTAAAGTTATACTTGATGGAAACAACATTATTTGTTTCTGTTAGCTTCTCCCCTTTTATTTCCTTAGTTTACACTCTAATCTCTTCTTACTTGGACGTTTGTAGTCGCTTTCTAACGGGGCAATACACCCATCATGTTGTTAATTAAGGTAACTTTCCAAAACACAAATATTATGCTTTTTCCATGTTTGAAACTTCAGCAGTCCTCTTTACATAAGATCAAGTCCACAGTCTTTGGACTGATGCCCAAGACTCTGGCCAATTTTGTTCTACTTTTTTTCACAGCATCAAAAATTGCTACCTCAGTAGAAGTTCAAAAATACCTTAAATGTCACACGCCAGTTATTTGGACTTGCTTGCAGTTCCCCAAAGGAGCACTGTTGGCATAGTGGTTAAAGCACTAGGCTGCTAAACAAAATATCGTGGTTTGAACTGCACCAAAGCACTGCCCTGGGAGAAGATGTGGCAGTCTGCTTCCATAAAGATTTAGAATCTTGGAGAACCTATGGGGTTGTTATGAGCTGGAATCAACTCAATGGCAGTGGGTGTGGATTGTTTCTCATATACCCCATGTTCTTTTCTTATATCCATATATTTGCATATTCTGATACCTGTGCTATAGGATTGATTAGAACTGCCCCATAGGGTTTCTAAGAAGTGCTTGGTGGATTCAAACAACTGGTCTTTTGGTTAGCAGCTGTACCTCTTAATCTCTATGTCACCAGTGTTTCTAAAAATAGAATGAAGCGACAACTCCAATGTTTTCTCCATTTATCATGTTGTTACTTATCAGTTCAGATGTATTTTTTCTCCAAATAGGATCTGATTCATTCCTCAAAGTATGAATGTTCTCTCTATCATGAATACTTAATTAGAATTCATCTTTCACTGTGAAACCTATAGTTATAGTCTTGTAATATTGTGTTTCTATTTCTAGTACAGAATCTGGGTTGTATATCACAAGCGTATGTGTCATAAGTTCTGATTTTAGGGTCTATTCCTTACATATGAAAGGACTTTACTTCAGCTCGGAAGGGATGCATCCAGGACACTACTTCTCAAATATCAGTGTGTGTGTGAAATGCTGGAGGAATGGAGGAACTCGTTAGGTCTAGGGAAAGACCTGGGACCTCTATCTAGAACTTTTATCTGGTACCATAGAGCTAAGGGTATGAGAGATAACTGGTTATCAGAGCCCTCAAGAAGAAATGTCATCTTGGAAAGATAAGAAAAGCTAAATCTTCTCTAACATTTTAAAGACATCTTGTAAGTAGACCTGATCAAGACAGATTTACCTTTAAACCATCCATCATGTGTCTTCTGGGTTGTTTCACTCATATTATCCCCAAATAAATAGATCTATTAAAAGCTACATGGTTTGTGAAGGTTATGAATACTTTAGAGGCTGAATTTTAAAACAAAATAGATAAATTATTGTAGGTAAGTGATGATATTTAAAAGTTGTCTACTCATCCTTGATTCATTGCTGAGGATTCAGTAGTGATTTGAAATGCAGGTTTTGAAGGTCTGGACAACTGCATATGGACTTCCTTTTGGTTCTGCCTTTGGCTTTGGTTGGTTGTCAAAGATAAGCTTAAATAAGAGTTGCTAAAAGAAAAAATTATATGATAATTTAATGCAGGTTGTAGAAATGCAGTAATTTGAGAAAGCTTTAAAAGCTTTAATATTCCCAACTTATTTAATTAAAATACAGTGTAATGTCTTCTCCTTCATCTCTGAGCTTGCTAGTAGAAAAAAACATTTTTCTTTGTCATCTTCCTAACTCCTAGTATAAGACTTTGCACTCATAATATGAGCTTAATAAATGTTTGCTAAATGAGTAAATGCATTATAAACATTAATTAGTTTTATTATCATAATGTAGTATACTCAATGCCAAATATTTTGAATGTAGCTCAGTTTTTTTCCTACAACACATTAGACTGGGGATTTCTATGGTAAATACTAAAAATACACATCAGTATAGAGCTTTTCACAATTACACTGAAGCTCTTCCAATCATGTGTTGCACAGTATATGTATTTCCATGTCCAAGAAGTAGCAAATTGGCAGTATCAAAAGTTTTGCTCTTGTTCATTTGGCTGAACTAGCATAGCCTGTCAGTAAGAAATTTGATTTCTATTGTAGTGCTTTATATACATATATATGTATATATAATACATATATATACATACATACATAAATATATATATACAAACCTCCATTTTTTTACTATGTTGACAAGTAAACCAAAGGCCGACACCTTTTCCCTGCTGTCAACTTTTTGATCATTTCACTGTTCCCTGGCATTTCAGCCACAGTGGAGGCCAGCTGAGGGGGTAACTGTCAGTTCTGCTCCTTTTTGGCAGCAGTACTGGTAAAAATTGTTGCTGGAGAAGATGTTAATTAAGATTTCGGTGTATAGGCAGCAGCAAACTGTGGCACAAGGAACTATTTCCTTTTGGATCACTTGGGAGGCATCTTGGGGTACTGGTCCTCAAACATCAGAATATGTATGAGACATTGTAGACGTTCATTCGGTCTAGGGAAGGCCACTAGAACCTGCATTCTGAATCAGTGCCAAGGTGATTCTAATGTGGGTGTTCTCTGGACTCCACATAAATGCTGGTCGAGGTAGTTTAAGGAGACCATTAAACAAATGAATCACATGTGTGTTGCTGTGCCGCAGTGGGGTGATTCTAGCTGTCTACCAGTATATACGTTTTGTGTTTGAATCTGAGTATATGTTTTAGAGCTGCACTACTGAGTTCAAATCCTAGTTGTATTAAGCACTAGTATGTGCACCTAGGAAAGCCATATAACCTCTTTTGGGGCCAGTTGTCTCCGCTATGAAATAGGGGTGTAATAATTACTGCTTTGAAGAAGAGTTGGTGTGTTCAAACTGTGGGACTTGTGAATACTGGACATAGCATGGATTACCAAAAGAGGAATAAACCAGTCTTAGAAGAGATATAATCAGAATGTTCCTTAGAAGCAAAAGTGCCAAGATTTCAACTTGGACATCATGGCTGGTAAAGCAGAGGGCTGCAGAAAATGAGGAAAACCCTCCATGTGATGGACTGACACAAGAGCTTCAATAATGAGCTCAGACATACCAGTGATCATGAAGATGGCGGAAGTTCAATAACGTTTTGTTCTGTAGGACACAGGTCTTCGTGAGTCAATATATGGTAACCAGCAACAACACAGGATAGTGACAGCATTAAACATGTTAATACATGTAAAGTACCTAGACAATGTCTGGCATATCATAAACATCATGGAACCATTAACTCTACCTTTATTGATTTTGAGTTTCCAGTCAATTTTCCCCTCTGTCCTGAGGTCATGTTACATTTTTGCAAGACATTTTTTAGGGGAAAAATGCCAGTATCTGTTCAGGATTGTGAGTGTGACCATGTTTGTGTATTTAGAGAACTGATGACTTTTGTTCTATCATGAAAACCCACAACATTAAAAGAGCCATAAGACTCTGTTTTGAATTTATAAATTCACATGAAGTAAAATCAGAATAGGAGATCGATCCCAAAGGATGTATTATCAGAATAGAGCTCCAGATGGAGAATTCATGTGATTCAATGTAAATTTAAATTTAGAGTTGTTTTACTCCAAAGCTTAAAAGAAGAAAGAGGGGGGAAAAAACTGGCCTTGGCTAGATAAATTAATGTAAGTAGTCTTCTATAGTTTCAGAACTTAACTACCAATAGCTATTGGATTGTTCACATAATTTGATATTCATCTTAACCAGGTTTCTAACCTCTATCTTTAACTTTTAGTATTTACTTTTAAAAGTTTTTAAGGTAAGAGAATTCTGTTTTTTGATAGGATGAAAAGAAGAGTTGGGAGTGTGGCAGGAGGAGCACAGGAATGCCCTGGGATCAATAGCTTGCACTAGAAGAAATGAAAATAGAGTAGGGTGACAGTGTGGACACCCACAGGTGTCTCAGCATTGCCCCAGTTCCTCATTGTTTCCATCCTTCATCGTATTAAGCTTGACTGGGTGCCCCCAAAAGTTAAGCACTCAACTGCTAGCTAAAAGGTTGACAGTTTGAACCAAAACAGGATGTGTAGGAAGGCAAGGCTGACATCCTGCTGCTAAAATATTGCTGTCTTGAAATCCTTTGAAGCAGTTCTGCTTGGCACAAATGGGACTGCCAAACGTTGGGATCCACTGACAGCAACAGAAAACAGCAGCAGGATCATGAAGGAGAAAAGGAGAACAGGCATTTACTTTTAAAATAAAAAATACTACATGGCAAACCAAAAAAAAAAAAGGAAGGAAGTTCCACAACTGATATCAATGAAGTTAGAATGGACAAGGAATTCAGTCTAACCTGTTGAAATCAGGTCAGTTTCAATTCATAGTTACTCTACAGAAAAGAGTAGGCATACTTCATAGGGTTTCCACATAGCAAATGGTGGATTCAGACTGCCAACCTTTTGTTGAGGAGCTGAATGTTTAACAGTATTTCTACAAGGAGGTTCTATTTTATTTTGTTATTTCACCTTGCTGCGGCTAAATATTTTCACCCAAGAAACACAAAGGAAGTTTGAGAACGATCATACATAATGTATAACTCCACATAATCTTTTCAGTGAAACAAAGAATGATCAGGGCCTAACCCATTAAACTTATTGCCATTGAGTTGATTCTGATTCATAGTGACCCTATAGGACAGAGTAGAACTTCCCCAACAGAATTTCCAAGGCTGAAATCTTTCTTACAGAGGATGACTACCACATCTTTCTCCCACAGAATAGATGATAGTTTTGAACTTTCAGCCTTCTGGTTATCAGCCAAGCTCTTAACCACTGTACCACCAGGACTCCTTTGATCAGAACCTAAGAAACACCAAACTGAACTCATTGCCACGGAGTCAATTCTGACTCACAGAGAACCTACAGGACAGAGTAGACCTACGCCATAGGGTTTTGAAGGAGCACCTAGTAGACTTGAACGGCCAACCTTTTGGTTAGCAGCCACAGTAACTTACCACTGCACCACTAGAGTTTCCTTGACCAGAGCCTAGCAGCCCTAAATTAACTCATTTACAACCCAAAGTGTTACTAAAGGTTAACACACTCTTAGCTGTTAATCTAAAGGTTGGATATTTGACTCTACCCACAAACACCTCAGAAGAAAGTCCTGGCAATCTACTTCTAAAAAATCAGGCGCTGAAAACCCTATGAAGTTTTCTCTTCTCTGACACACATGAGATCAACATAGTTAGATGAAGTCTCCTCACTGTGAGCTGGCTTTTTGGAAATACAGCTCTGATTTATATTGTGGGCTTGATTTCCATAATGCTCTCCCCTGCCCCCCAAACAACTCACTGTATGCAAGTCAATTCTGACTCATAGCAACCATGGGACAGAATAGAACTGTCCCATAGGGTTTCCGAGGTGGTAAGTCTTTAAGGAACCAGATCGTTGTAGTTTTCTCCCACATAAGACTCCCACCAGAGCTCATTTCAGGCTACTAATGTGACACCATGGAACTGAACTGAGGTGCCCAGTGGGCTCTTGCCAGCCATTATGAGCCTGTGGCAACCACTTCTGCTTACATACATATAAGGTCAACAAAAGGGATGTTTCAAGAACTGGCAGATTGATGTTCATTGGCTTGCACAGACATAGGTGAGTTATCACATCCAGCCTTGCAAGTCAGATCAACCAAGAGTCTGTGCAGCCTCAGATAAAACACCCTTTGTTGTTAAGTCAGTTCTGACATGTGGTGACCATGTGTGTGTCAGAGTAGATCTCTGTTCTACAGGATTTTCAGTAGCTGACATTTTGGAAGTAGATCACCAGGCCTTCCTTTCCAATGCACCTCTGGGTGGACTCAAACTATCAACTTTTCAGTTAGCAGTTGAACAGTTTACCTGTTACACCACCAGCCCAGCCAATATTCACTGTCATGCTATTTTTAAAAATTTGAATTCTTCAAGTGTTTAGACAATCCCATAGGTGTCAGCATGGATATGTCAAAGGAAGTACTGAAATCCTGTGCTTTCTTAAGGTATATTTTTCTTCCCCCTTTTTTCTGAGTTTTTCAGATCATTTGCTTGTTTTGTTTTCCTTTATGTCAGAAGGTACAGCCTAGGAATCCAAATCCTTAGTTTTCACATACTTTGGAGGAACTCACTCCTTATTTATTCCCCCTTATGTTCTATCCTTCTGACAGCAGTGTAAGGATGAAGAGATATCATGCTGGTCTCCAAAGATGGCATGGAGTCCAGAAGCAGGATAATCTCAAGCCACTCTCAGGACCTATGTGCATAGAAAACATGCCGATCAGTGAAATAAGGGCACTGAGTGTGAGGAGTGTCAGAAGGAAAAGCAGGGCCACTGAGAGTGGAAGGGATGGTCTTGACACAGGATAGGGGGAGCAGTCAGGAACAGGGAAGGCTGCCCTGAGCACATGACATTTGTGCTAGAGGGTAGCAAGGAGCCACACATAGAATGAGTGGGGGAGGAAGTGGAGTTGCCCCATCCATCACAGGGGACAGCTCATGCAGGGGCCCCATGGTTGGAGGACACATTGCCCACACAAGTTGTTGACAGTGGCCAGAGTGGAGCTGAGGAGCTTCGCAAGCCTCCTGTAGGATGAAACTGGAAGGGATGTGCAAGGGGAGAGCACTGAGGGCTGAGGTGTTGTGCTTGGGTGTTGGATACTGAATGGGGTACCGCAGAATGAAGGGTTAGATGGAGTCTCATCACCGGGGAGAAAAAGACATTCATGGGGTGTTGCCATGAATGATTTTATAACTTTTTCAGTCCAAGAAGTGCAGTTTGATGCTCAAGTCACCTGGAGCTGAGGGAAGAAGTATTTCCTAATTTCTGGGCAGCCTATAGAGTGACAGTCACACTCCCACAGAAAAAGGAATGATGCATCTCAAGCGGTGACAGGATTGGGAACCACTGAGAGGGAGGAGTCCTGCTTTTGAAAGGCCAGGGTACTTGCTACATGGTAGGGATCTATAAGTGGCTTTTAGGCGTCAAGCAATAGTGGAACTCTGGGAGCTGACTGGTACCCCAGCACTTGAAGGACACCTTCTGGTCTGCCTAGAATGGCAGTATAATTTGTTTGCTTGGCAAAGGTGTCCAACTCAGGGGCAATGGGGGCTATGATCTGGGCTTCTCTCAGTGCTCCCAGCCTGCACTGCAGGCTGCATGTTCAGTAAGACTTCCAGTCAGTGAGGCTTTGCCTAAGACTACATTAGGGAGAAGCTGTAGAGGTTCTGTGGGACACCCCTCCTAGCAGATGTAGAACCTCTGTATCATCTCTTCTTAAAATGTACATGCTTGGGTTTGTGTATATGTATGTATATATACATACACATAAACGTAAGTACACATATACACACACAAACCCATGCATGTACATATATGAGTATGTATGTGTGCATGCATCCATGTACATGTATATTTAAATGGTGATGATGTTTGTAAAATATGTACTCAGTATTATCATTTCATTTCATTCTCTCTTTTCCACGTGTATGGCTTTTTACTCCTTTCTCCAACTCCATGTAAACCATTTTGACTTAAGTTTCCAGTTGCTTCAGGGAGGACCAGGGTTATCAGAATGCGACTGAAGAAAGAGAATTTTCAGCCTTCAACATCAAGTACAGGATTTTCTTGATTCTGAAGCAATTTGGTTTTTGTTGGAAAATAATTTTCTAAATTCCTTCACATTCTGGCAAGTCATTAGGAGTTAGCCTAGAAGATTAGATCATCTATTTCTTCCACAAGAAGGCCAACTATGAGATTTAGTGTTTCACAGGAAGAAGAAATGGAAATCTCTCTTCAACTCAAGTGGACTGTGGAAGCGTAGAGGAAAACAGAAGAGAAGTGTCAGTATCAAGCTTAGTAACTTATCACCATTCAGTCCATTCCAACTCATAGCTACCTTACAGGACAGAGTAGACCTGCCCCACAGGGTTTCCAAGGAGTGCCTGGTGGATTTAAATTCCCCACATTGTGATTAGCAGCCGTGCTGTTAATCATTGTGCCACCAAGTCTCCACTAGGGACCAGAAAGCTAAACAGTGGTTTAAACAAGATAGAAATTTGTTACTCACTGTCATAGTTTGAATTGTGTCACCCCCAAAATGTGGGCAGCAATTTGACTGGGCCTTGATTCTTGATAAGGTGTGATATTCCTTTAGGTTGTAAATCCTGCCTCTATGATGGATGGCAGTTCTGTTGGTGGGGCATGACTCAATGTATGGGATTACATTGTGCCTTGGGCAGCTGCTTGGGGTATAAAAGGAAGACAGGTAAGCACAGAGAGCTGGGGTCTTATGCTACCGATAAGCAGTGCCAGGAGAGGGCACATCCTTTGGAAATGACCGACGTATTGCTATGCCTCAGAAACTCCCAGCCCAGGGAAAGGCTGATGACAAGGACCTTCCTCTAGACCCAACAGAGAAAGCTTTCTGCTGGAGCTGACACCCTGAATCTGGACTGTGACAAAATAAAATTTCTCTTTTTAAAGCCATCTATTTGTGGTATTTCTGTTATGGCAGAACCAGATGCCTAAGACACTCATTGTGTGGGTGGATGCCTGGAGAAGGATGACACTCAGTGTAAGGGATCCAGGATCCTTCGCTCTTTTTTATTCTACTATGGTCTCCATTCTAAGTGATGGCTACTCCAGCTGTATGTGCCTTAGCTGCATCCCAGTCAGCTTGAAGGAAAAATAAATGAATAAATAAAAAGGAATAAAGAAAGGGACATTTCCCAACATTCTAAGGATACTTCCCCATACTTGACCATGTCACTTATATCCCATTGGTCATAATGCGGCCATTTGACCATCTAGATTCAAGAGAAGGTAAGAAATATAATTCTTATTTAGGAAAGACATATGCTCAACTAAAATTCTGAGGTAAGTCCTTATTACTAAAAGAAGGATGAGAGAAGATGGTTGAAATTAATGACACAAAGAGACTCATGTATAGCAGTGTTCATTGTAGCACTATTCACAATAGCCAAAAGGTGGAACAACCTATCCATTCCTCAACAGACGAATAGATAAACAAAATGTGATGCAGCCATAGAATGGAGTATTATTCAGCCATAAATGGAAAGAGAGTCCTATTGCATATTACAACATGGGTGAAACTCAAAAATACTGTTACGTGAACTAAGTCAATCACAAAAGGATAAATATTATATAATCTCACATATGAAACATCTGTAATAGGCAATTACATATAGACTGAAGTTTATTAGTGGTTCTCAGGGGCAAGAGGGCAGGGAGAAGTTTCTGTTTATGGCAGTTAAAATTTGGCATCAGATGTTGGCAGTGGTTGCATGACATGATTAATACAACTAGTTTGTCTAAATTGTATTTGTAAGAAATTTTGAATTGGAAAATGTGTTAAATATGCATTTCCAAAAATGAAAAGGATAATAAAATGATACCTGAGGAGAAGACACAAAGACTGAATATTTATCTGAGAAAAACTTAGTTACCAGAAAGAAGAGACAATTTAACCTGTAGATGGGTGTTGTTCTGAAACTTGGCAAGATAATTTTTTCTTCTTCTCATACTACTCAGTGGGCTGTGTAGGGAATACATGGGGGAAGAAAGATCCTTGAGAAGGCTTAGGTCAGCTATAGCAGATAAATAAGCATTTTTCTCCTTGAACTTCTGGATACAGTGTGGGTCAATGCGCTGTCCAGCATGTGCAATCAGGTGCATAACGCCAGGTCATTTACTTCTAATGTTGCTCTCAGAAGAGCAAAACTTAAATAAAAATTAAAATTTGAGTTATTTGAGATTTTAGATTACCTGTAACATAGGAATGTAGAATTTAGCTATATATCGTTGTGTTGTGCATAAGGTTGCTATGAGCTGGACATGACTCAACGGCACCTAACAACAACAACAACAATATCCTGAAGACTTGATCCTAGAGACAGAACATTTATGTAGAAGATCTTAGCAAGTGGTACTCCTTTAAATTTGAAATTGGAATAGATAAATTCGAGTGGTCAACACAATGACCTACACAATCAAGTGTTTTCCGGTTATTCAGGCATGCAGCTTTTATATAGATGCTCTTAAGAGTACTAGATAAAAATATGGACATGCGACATTACGTATTTCATTTATCCAAAGAAACTCCCTTTTTAACTGGAGTAGTCAAGTGCACCTCAAACCAAGCAAATAAAAGAAAAAAAAACTCATTGTCTAGATCAATTCCAATTCATAGCAACCCTAGAGGACAGAGTAGAACTGCTCCATAAGGTTTTCAAGGAACGGCTGGTGGATTCCAACTGTCAATCTTTTGGTGGTCAGCTGAGCTCTTAGTCACTGTATAACCAGGGCTTCATCAGACGATCGTGATTTATGAAGTCACCAAAAAAAACTTGTTCCTCCTTTCGATGTTCAACCCAGACTCTTTGACTTCAGACAGAAAGCAATTATGCAGCGATAACATATTTCTGGTGGCTGCAATTTAGCTACTGTGTGGGTGAACAAACACACACACAGATGCACACACGCAACCCATGAAGTATTATGTTAACATACATATACACTGTATGAAATACTCTATGAATCCATGTACCCCTCCACATAAAATTAACTCAGCAGCTCATCTTTTTCATTTGAACAAAGCAATGGCAATGGTCTTCTCACCTAAAACACTACAGCTTAAAAAAAAATAAAATGCTGATTTTGCTAAACCCTGGGACCAACTTCTCCAGGGCCCCAAGGAATCCAAACTGACACCTATAATACTTAGGCATTTAAAGTGACAGGCCCTGAATTACTGATTTCCATAGATGGGAATATATGAGGTGTGAATACTTTCTTCTGTTTTGTTTGTTCTCTTTGATTAAAAAATATTTGTAAAAATTGTTTAAAAAAATGTATACACATATAATGCTAATCAGATACATTTTTCTTGCTGTTGCTTCTCCTCTAGCCTTCAGCCCCACTAACCTGGCCAGTTGACCTGCATTGCCTGGTGTTGACAAAGATTAGCAGAGTGAACCTTCAGTTGCTGTAAACACCTATAAAATGAGCTTTCCGTGCATGGTCAGCCATGAGGCCTTGACAGTATGACACCATCATCTGATAAGGTGGGGTCAGAAGTCACTAAATTGCTTTGCTTTTTCTTTAGATGCCAAAGAGCAAAAGCTTTTTAATGTTTTTAGTAAGTAAATTACTCAAACACTGCGTGGTCTTGTTGCACATATTAACTTATCAGTGGCTGAGGTGAAACTGGTAGGCCCTGGAAAAGCTCAGGGCCTGCTCACCTGTCATGCTATAATTGCAAGACCAAGTTTTGATGAGAATCATCCAAGTATTTGAGATTGATTTTGGACAGCTTGTGTTGGTGTTAGTACGATCCTATTTAGCAAAGAATCAGAGGGTATGATTTAAGTGACCGGTTGGACAACATTTGTCCTCTAGGGAAAAAAGTTGTCAGTAAGGGATTTGACTATGGAAGGACACTTTTCCTAAAGTAAAATGAATTTAAGTCAGTGTTAAGGTTAACTTTTCTTCATCATCTGCTGTGTACAGCCTTTCTTTTACAATGTTTTGGAAAGTGGGGTAACTAGGTTTTCTTCATGTCACTGATTGGAACTCACTGAGTATGAGGCCAGGTGGTATACAAAACAAATGAACAAACAAACAAACAAACAAACAATCAATCAATCATAATAATTATCCCCCTAATCTACATGTGGAAGATGACTCATGCAATGAGTCATAAAGTCAGGAACAGACATGCCTGGGTAATGGAAAATATCCATTGATATTTATGAATCTTCATTCTCTTCCAGGTCTCTTTTACATCACTAAGGAAAGAATGCAAGGTGGCATGTGAAATGGACATTCCAATACTTTGTATAAAGTTTAATGGGGATAAAGGGCAGTGGGGAGGGCTTTGGAAGCAGGAGGCCTCTCTCTGGCCTCTTCTGGTCACTCGTTGTATTTCAAAGGAAGTGTGAGAGCTGGTGAGGAAGCATCTCCCGGGATGGTTTTAGGTCTGTTGTGATTAATTGTCTATTTACAACCTTAAAATTCTGTACTTATCTGCCCATTTGACATGTGAGATCCTGTAACATTTTAGAACAACTCCTTGCCCTCTCTGTAGTATTTCTGTCCTTGATTTAATTGCACCTGTAACTCCAGATTTGGTGTCACACGTGGTCATAATACTTCTGGGGCCTCAGCTCCGGTGATGCAGAAGCCAGGTTTGTCTTTCTAATTGCAAATTTGAACTCAGCAATCTCAGTACCCGCATGAATAAGTTTAGATTGAACCTGGTAATTTTTTTTTCCCCATCCGTACTGTTTGAATCCATTCTGTCAAAAAACAGGTTGTGGCTACAAAGGTGGCACAAGCAAGGTTAATTTTTAATCTATCCAACACTAGGGAATTGTCTCCACACCCAAAAGAGATGTGAATATGTATCTTCTTTCTTATCTTTAATACTTGGCTTTAACACTGGGGTGTGGCGATGACCTACTCTCTAGCACTGCTTTTCTTCTGGAAACTGGAGGATTTGTTTAGCAGCCACAGCACTTTGCCACTACTCCACCTGTATTTCTGAAGACAAGTATAGTTTCCATATTTCGCATCCTATCATTATTTCTGTGTCACCAAGTTATGATGTGACATAATTTAGACATTCATTTCAACAAATAATTTAACCAAAAAACATCCAGACTCAGGGAAAGGCTACAAACATGAAATCAAAACCAAACCCACTGCTGCTGAGTCAGTTTTGACTCATATTGAGCCTGTAGAACAGCGTGGAACTGCCCCATAAAGTTTCCAAGAAGTGCCTGGTAGATTTGAACTGCTGACTTTTTGATTAGCAGTCATAGCACTGAAGCACTACACCACAAACATTAAGCTGGGCAAAAAAATCTAGGTTTTGACCTAGAGTCCTCTATTTCATGTGACTTTTCAGAATAGAACTTGCCTAAATCATAGTGAAAAGAGATTTTTATGAACAAGTTTTTTTTTTTTTTTTTGTTCTCCACTCTCACTCATGAAATACATTTTCTCCACAGGAATACTCAGTATTCTCTAAGTGAATAATTAACATTCAAGGTGTTAAGACAATGTCCGCATGATGAAAAGTGTTTTGGAAAGTAATAAATGAGCACATTACTAATGAAAGATTTCTTTTCCTTTACAAAAAGTCATTGCATTATGCTATCTAGATAGCCCATTGGCTGATAATGCATTGATAAATGAAGGAATAGACAATCACATTAAGAATGCCAGAACATCATTTGCAATTCTCAAAGTCGATATTCTGAATCAACAAGCTATGAACTTACCCTCAGAGTTAGAGAGGTATTAGTCCACTCAACAGAATGTTAGCCTGTGCTCAATTGGAGATGTGAAAATAAGAGGCATAATTGCTCATTTCAAAAACCTTTAGTTCTGGGACATATTTTTAAGATTGTTGGATGTGACCCACAGTAAGAAACATATTTTCCATTGCAACACAACCGCAAAATACATGTGTGCAACAGAAATGAAACTTTCTAAAATAATGTTTACTTTAGTGCTGCATTATATACTGCTGGTATTTTCTATTGCATTCTATTTGAACTTTCAAGTGATAGATGTAAACAGTGAAATTGATATCTCTTATGGGGGGCTATCCGACTCGACGGCACTTGGCGTTTGGCTATGGGGGGCTATACAAAACAGTGGTTCAGTCAGGCTACATTTTTCATAAACGTAGCACATGAACTAGAAAGTTTTCACAAATACGTGTATGCCTAAGCTGGGTGGACCCAAGACCACCTAAAGAATACAGAATATAAAATGCAACAAAAGTTTGATGAATTAATTACTAAAACATACAACAGAAGAAGGTACTACAGATTAGCTAGAAACCAGATAGCAAATAGTCTGTTGAATGAGCATCGGGTAATTACAAAAGGTATGGGTCAGTTCTACTCTGAGCTATAAGGTTACTATGAGCTGGAATTGACTTGATGGCAGTAGGTTTGGTTTCTGATTTATGGCTTAGTTAGAGCAAAAATTGTAGGCTGATTCTTAAACAAAATGGTGACTGATTGGGTGTAAGTGCTAAGTGTTATTTTGTTAAAATTAATGAGATGTTGAAGAACGTTCAAAAAAAAAGCTTGCAAAAGACAGATCTAGCGTTGAATTCTAGTTCCTACACTCACCAGTTTCATAAATGTGGGTAAGTTCTCCTACAATCCAACACTTCTGAGTCCCCTCTTCTTTGTCTAAGGAGGCTCTAACTGTATTACGGTGACAATTTATAATAATGCATAGAAGGAACATAATGGGGAGTAAGTTTTTAATAAATAAATCAACACATATTACTTTATGTGTCAGACTTGGGCTAAACTTACTGGCAACGTTTGCCAAACATCTTCCTTTAGCATACTGCGTATCATGTTAACCGGATCTGCTTTCCAAGCAAGCATGGTATTAGGCTCTACCCAAACTGGGAGTAGCAGGTGTGATGACTCCACTTCGGTATCTGCTTGAGGAACCTAGTGAGCTTTGTGGAAATGATGAAGGTGACAACAGAGGCAGAAAATACTCTCTAAACTGATCTGTCCTAGATACGACGAGTAGCCACTAAATCAACTCTAGCTTACCTTGAAACCCTAGTTTATCATTCATATGACTTTCAAAACACATGATTTGGGTATCATATGTGTAAGGGCACAGGGGGAAAATAGTAGGGAATAAAGGGATGTGAAGTGCTGAGTTTGTAAGTACATGGGATTGACTGGCCCATGGGAGTGATCGTTTCGTGGGAAATTGAGAAGGGAGAAACTGTAGGTAGCTGATACTTCTGATGACTTTTGAGTAGGGCTCAGTCATCAGGATCTCCAAACTGGGCACCCTCTTACCGTAGTTTTATTTCCTTTTCTTCTCCTCCCCTTGTGTCCCAATTATTTCTTTTTGTTTATTGATATAATTCAACAACATAAAACATCCTCAACTATAAATAGACTCAGCTATATATTTTCAGATATATGTTAAAATAGAAAGTCTCTTAACGTAAAAGATGGAAGGTTATGGGGAATACTTCATAAATAAGATGTCTCTAAACTCCTATATTACATATAGTAAATATATGGACATTTGTTAAATTTTAAGTCATATTGCATAGTATTGATGGCAGCAAGGGAATAAAGTCACCAAAGGGTTTTCTTTCTCATTTTATTTAGTGAGAAAATACAACTTAATGTATAAAAATATACCTAGTTGGTTATGGAAATATTTAACATGTTCTTTTCTTAGAGATCTCTTTGTATTGTTTAGTTAATCTTCATTAATAATGAAGAATTTCAAGAATAAGGATGTTATATTATAGATTTCCTAAGAAAGTTTGTTTTCCACATGTAGAATTTTATGGACATTATGAAAGGACCTAAACATCCACTATAATAACTAAAATAGTCAACTAGAATTTCACACTTAATGTAAACAAGACATCTATATATTGAACTGTAGCAGGTTTGATGTCTCTGCTGACAATTGATGGTCAGGACCAACAATTCTCAAAACGTGGTGCACAATACATAAACTCTAGTGCTTGTTAATAATGCAGATTTCGGGGAGCCACCCTGAGGGATTCTGACACAACAGGTCTGAAGTGGAGCCCAGACTTTGCTTACAAACGTGGTAGGTATTTCTTCTGACTACATTTTGAGCAGCTTATCTTGGATAATTCAGATGAAAGTCTTTTTCCTTTCCTTTCTTTGGCACTTTCCTATTTTGGTTCTAACCATGTTATTATGTTATTGTTAGTTGTCATTGAATTGACTCTGACTCATGGTGAGCCATGTGTGCAAAGTTCAACTGTGCTCCACAGGGTTTCCAAGGCAGTGGCCTTTAGAAGTAGATCACCAGATCTATCTTACAAGCTGTCTCTGCTTAGGTTGGAACTGAAATATTTGTGCCACCCAGGGACTCCAATGTAACCATAGTGATATACATTCTGGTTATACTCAATAGTCACTCTACTTAGGCATCAAGAAGTAGAAATTTAAGGCAACTTTTCAATCTATTTTTCTAACTTTGCTTTATGTCTTTGTTGTGTACATTAAACAAATATTCAAATTGTCTTCACTGGGCCTTCTGAGACATACGTGCATTCTGTGATTGTCCAGTAAGCATACCCACATGCATTCCCAAATGTTTGCCATTCCACTTCTGGAATCAGGGGTAGCTGGACCCTGAAACTTTAAGTATAATGTATAAATAAGTATTATAGTAATAAATGGTATTACTAAATGGCAAGTGCTAATTTGTGATTGCAGTTGACACACTTGCCACATTATTAGGAAGAGACTAGCACCTTGTACACACAGTATCATTCAGAGTAGGTCACAGAGCAATGTTAGCACTTTGGTGATGAAATATTTCTGGCTAACTCCAAGGAGATGTTTTCAAAATGAAAACTCAGCTAGTCTATGATGACTTAGGACTTAAAACACATTCCACTGTATACAAAATTTCAATATCCCTTTATATTCCAAAAGCCAATTAGACAAAGGTATTTCAGCCAGATAGTCAAACATTTTTCCCTTCCTACCTTCCTTCTTCTCCTGGTCCCTGCATCACATCTTTGATTCCAGGAAGTCCACCGCACAGGAACAGGATAGAGTAGTTAATGCCAAGGCTTCTCCCAGTTCTCCTTCTCTTACATTCTCTTTTCTCATTTCCAACTCCAGATACCTAGAGGCATTATGTGAGCATCCTAATTTTTAGTGTCACATTCCAGCATGATCTATGGAGGTGCCATGTTCTTGATTAAAATGAAAGACATAGGTCATTGACAGCACAAAGGACTGAAGACATGTTTGTGCTTAAAAAGTCTGTGGCTTTGTCTTCCTTAGAAGTGACAAGGAGAAATAGGAAACTTACATAATTCCTATGAGTTTCTACAACAAATGGGGTAGTGTCTATAAAATGCTTTGTAATCTATAAAGCTGTAGGTAAGTATAAATAGGCATTATCACTAATCTTGTCACCTGTTTTGTGAGCAGGAGTGATCCTGAGAAAACCAAAAGAGGGCTGTGTATTTGATTCGACTGGGGAAAGCAAGAGAGAGAAGTCCAAAGTCTATAATTCTCTTCAATGGGTCAAGCAAGCTGAAGCTTCCAGTCATTTTGCTGAGGAATGGCTGAGCTAGGATTCAGAGCCTTAGCTTTGGTTCAGGACTGGGATACATTCCTGAGGCTCTCAGTGCCAGGAGGGCCAGCTCTGAAGTTTCACGATGATAAGGAATGATTCCTTTCCTTTGCCTAGAGGACTCACTCTTAATCATACCCTCCCATCAATACTCTTTCTCCTCCCTGGCTCTGCCCTGAACTCTTGCATGAAGTTTCTGCCAGTGACAGGAAACCATGGTCTCAAAAGCTTATTCGAAATGGGGAAGAAGGTGGGGAAAGAAATGTGGGAGAAAACTCCTTCACTTCTGGCTGCCCAAGCAATTCTCTAAACACTAATTGTGAGTTGGCTAAGTTTTGGTTGATTGCTCCCTACTAGAACAATGATTGTCTCCAAGTGTATACGGGTTCAATGTCTTGTAAAAAACAATTGTGGGTAATGGTTTGTAAAGGAAAATGTATTCTGAGGTGGGAACCACCAACTTATCAATAAATACTTAAGACTTAACCCTGTTCACAAACCAGGGACTATCTCTCACTTGTGTAGTACTAGAATTTTATAAGCAGAAATACTGATCTTTCATTAATGAAGAGCAATGAGCATTCTAGGAACTACAGTAGTCTTTTCAATGCCAAGAGAGAAGCAAAATCATTGTAAGGAGAACACACACCAAACTCTGTCAAATATATGGGTAGTTTATCTTGCACACAGTTTCCTTCCTGAGAAATAGCAGATCTACTTAAAAGACCAATCCTGGATATATTTTCCTTGGCTTTGTAAAAAATGCACTTCATTAAAAATATAAAACTAACTTGTACTGCTTTATTCTTGTTATAAAGCAATATTTCTCAGTGGTGAAATATTGAAAAATAAAGTGACTAAAATGAAAAAAGTAAACAAAAGAAATGTAATTCTAATATATGGAGATAACCTCAACCAACATTCTAGAGAATATTTGGTGTAGACACACCACACACATATTTTTTGAAAATATTGAGTTATGTTGAAATATGTTAGTGCAGTCTGTTTTATTTTTGCTTAAATATGTCACAGATACCTTCTCATGTCATTTATGTCTCTATAATTACAAATTACAGTGCATATGTTTAATATTTCATTTTGCCAATGGCTCCTTATATTTTATTTAACTAATCTCCCATTTAGCATTTTGAATATTATTATTTTTTCACAACTTTATGCATTCTTGTAATCTGATTGTTGTGCTAAGGTATATTTAGTTCCTTGGATGAAGAATTTACCAGATATTCAAATTGCTTTGAGCAAAAGTGTGTTGGGTTAGTTTTCTAAGTCTACCAGTTTGACTGTACTGTTCATGTTGCCTGGACAACTCATATGATAGGCTGCCAGGACACCTGATTATTTCCATCAGTTTGCAGAAACAACTGTTCAACCCAGTGCATAATGTTATTTTCTTTTCCCCTCTTAAATGGGAAGACACATGAAATTCTTAGGATAACTTTATAATCTCATATTGCCGTATGTGAGACAGAAAGTGCTAACTGATGGAAGACACAGGTCAGCCACAGGCTTTCATTTTTCAGATGCCACATGAAAAAGAATTCCTTGTATTAATTTTTGGCAGTTATGTCTGCAGCTATCCTTTATGCTCTCAGTTAAGTCCATTGAAGGGCTAAATTAATTGGCCTTTTTGATACCCCCAGGGTTGGCTTATTAGATATAATTTTAATGAAGATAGAAAGCATATAATATTGTTTATACTAGGTGAACAATCAAAATTAGGGGGATGGAATTCAAATCAAAATAGTATTTGAGGATCTTTACAGAGTTCAGCAAGAGGCAACTACTGGAACTGCATCTCAGGATCATTGGTCACTATGAATTAAACTAAATTTTCATTCAAATGTGGCTCAGTTTTCACTCTTCAACCAATTGTGTCATGATTTTCAGTAAAGATTTAAACACCATAAATTGGCATAAGGGACTTAGGAAAGGTAAAATAGAAGGTAGATTATAATCAAAGGTTGTGAATGCATGCAAATATATAGTATCTCAAAAGAACAGTTTTACATAGACCATGTTTGATTAAATGTTAATCTGTACATACCACTCCAAACCAACAAAACCCATTGTCATCCAGTCAATTTTAAGTCATAGCAACTCTGTAAAAACCCACTAGCTCCACAGAGTTTCCAAGCCTGTGAATTCTTACAGAAGCAGACTGCCACATCTTTCTCCTGTAGAGTGGCTGGTGGGTTTGAACAAATGACCTTTTGGTTAACCACTGCTCCGTTAGAACTCCTTATACATCACACCAAAATCAAAACCCAGATTGATTGCCGCTGAGTTGACCCTGTAGGACAGAGTAGAGCTGTCCCATAGGATTTTCAAGGAATCTGGTGGATCTGAACTGCCAAATTTTTGCTTAGCAGCTATAGCATTTAACCACTACACCACCTGGATTTCCATACATAGCACAGATCTGGTCATATTCACTTTGAGAAACAGAAAGAAAAGCAGGCATAGCACCAGCTGTTTAATTTGTGGCTATCACTATTTTCACATTAGGGCACGTTAAATTAGCAGTATTAGCACCAGGTGATTTTGCCTATGCATCTATTTAGTGAATTGCTGTCAGGTGTGAACACGGTAGGGTAAAGCGTCATATTAAAGTATCAGCATGTTACAAAAGAGAGAGAAGTTTTCCTTACTAGAGGTTTAAATAATACTAGAGGGATAAATAAAACAAAGTGATGGGTCCCGTGGGAGTCCTAGTAGCATAGTACTTAAAAGCTACAGCTGCTAACTAAAAACCCAGCACTTTGAATCTACTAGGTGCTCCATGGAAACTCAATGGGGCAGTTCTACCCAGTCCTATATGGTCACTATAAGTCAGAATCAACTGAATGGCAAGAAGTTTGGTTTTTGGCTTAGTGGGTCCCTAAAATCATCTCAGATCAACTTTACAGTGGATGCCTTGAGAAATTTTGATAAATCAATAGCTGGAGTTACTTATCTTCTGACTTTGGAAATGTGGGCATGATCTGTAACTGACGTGACAGATGCTAAGCGTGAGTGTGACTTCATGGCTACACAGACTAATGTAAAGAGAAGCATTTCATTGACAAGTTTTTTTGTTGTGTTCTTGTATTTAAAGTGCAAAAAAATTCCAGAAACCTTAGTGTTTTGGCTTGGAGTTTCCACTGGAGTTTGTTGAAGTCATCAGTTACTGATGTTTGTATTTGAGAGTTGAGAAGTTCTGCTTCTCAAATGCGTCTTTATGACCAAAAGTTCATTATTTGCAATGTTCATTTACAAAGTTTACAAAAATAGAAATTATAACAATCTGATAGCAGTGCTTGACTAAAAGTACTTGTAATAGTAAAATTCCTGTTTTTAAACTCATTTGCTTACTAATTAATGCTTTAAATGAAAATGCTTTGACGATATTTCAAAACTAAAACAAAAAACTCTGCTTCTGAGTTGAATCCCACCCATAGTGACCCTGTAGGACAGTGTAGAACTGCCTCATAGAGTTTCTAAGGCTATAAATCTTTACAGAAGAGGACGTGCACACTGTTCTTCCGCAAAGCTACTGGTGGTTTTGAACTGCATACTTTTTGGTTAGCAACCAAGAGCTTTAGTCACTGTACAACCAGGGATCTTTGACAATCTCTCACCTGGGTATTGGAGAGATGAAAAAATGAAACTTTCAGATTGAAAATTTTTTCCAATTCAGGCAGTACTAGATGTTTTAGTATCACATTAGTTTTATAAAGATATAAATTATAATAACTAAGACAGCCTTTTAGTAACCAAAAAAATGCGAAACCCAGTGCCACTGAGTTGGTTTAAACTCATAGTGACCCTACAAAACAGAATACAACTGCCTCATAGAGTTTTGAGGGAGTACCTGGCAGATTTGAATTGCCACCCCCCTGTTAGCAGCAATAGGACTTAACCACTATATCCAAAGCTATTGTAATGCAGTTACTATGCAAAGTATTTCCAAATAATTGTGGAAAGCTTCTTTGTTGTAGGGTGAGAAAATAGATCTTTTTGTTTTATCCATCTTGAAGCATTTGGCCACATACTAAATCTGAGCTGTCTTTCAGTCTTCCTCACCTTTGTTTAAACCATCTGAGCAACCTCAGAAAGCTTTCTAGCAGCTGTGCCTCTAAAACACCTGTAAAAAAAGAAAAAAAAAAGACCCCACTGCCATCGAGTCAATTCTGACTCATGTCGACCCTATAGACACTTGCAGGGCTTATTAAAGCCCCAATTCCTGGGCTCACTCCCAAAGTTTCTGATCCAGCAGAGTTGGAGTGGGCTCAGACTCTGCATTTCTAATAAGGTCTCGGGTGATATTGATGTTGCTGATCTAGGGACCACATTTTGAGAACCACTGCTTTAAAGTATTAGTTTGAGATTTTGTTTTACAGGATTTATGCCATTTAAACATATGTGTGGGAAGCTTAAAGTTTTAAGAGTAAGCTGATACAGCAGAAAGAGAAAACGACTGCTGCTCACTTAGGTATGCACTTTCTTAGTAAAGCCTACAAATTCCCCATCTACGTCACTCTTGATAAGTGATTTTACTTACATTAGCCCTACTTGGCAAAATGTTGTATGTGACGATAAACCAGCGTAAAACATGAGGGGGAGATTCTGTTTAAGGGATTAAGGGACAGGCACAACATACATGCTTAGTAATTTGCTCATTGAATATACACTATTATAGCTATTAGCCACATCCTTATTTTCATCATCATCTCTGTTTTGAAATGAAAGTTGAGAAGAAGACCATTTCCTTCATGTAATTCTCTCATCATCATACTTAGACTCTTTAAGATTTCGACTGGCCTTTTCATTACTAAGAAACTATAAGGTGAGAATGAACAGGAGTTAATCTCCTCATTGCGTAGATGAAGGACTAGCACACAGAGAACTGATTTTCCTTAGGTCCCTGAGCTAATCAATGGTGAATAAACCAAGGGTTATACATTCTTCACTGAAGGGAGTCTTCACAGTTCAAGCCAAGTCAGACGAAGTGTTAAATAAAACGAACAGCTGTCTGCTCCCACTGACCTGGTCAGGTAACGGGAAGGAATCAGCTGTCGGGGCTGTGAGAACTCCCCGAGGACCCAGCTGTCTGTAGGGGCGGCAATCAAGAATTTTGAACACCTGGGGAACCCGACCTGAGCAGGGCAGCTGGCACACCTGTTAGCCACTGCCGTTCCACAGCCAGTCCTATTATAAACCAGAGCAGAGACCAGGCCGAGGTATCAGAGGACCTGCGCTCCTCACCTGGAAAGCCATTCCTTGTGTCTTCTTTCCTCATCGCTTTACTATCTTTCTTGCTCATGATCTGGTGACTCTGTCCTCTCTGCCTCTATGCATCTTAAAGCTTCACTATCAACTTTGATCCCAGATCACCTGATCTGCAAGGTAATCTTGGAGACTGAGTCTGGCTTGCATCACCAGTTTTAGTATGTTGCTTAACGTCACCCTACCAGTGGGAGGCCCGGCACATGCAAGGCAACTTAACACATATTTGTAGAATGAATGAATGCAAGTCTAGGAGACAAAACTAAATCATTAGTTGTTTGAGATCCATTATTCAAATAATACCATGAGTGCCTACCATTTTGCAGGCACTATGCTAAGTATTCGTGGTGTGCTGGTGAAGAAAACTGACTGTGTTACTGTTCTTAACATGTTTTAGTCAGTAATACAGATAATTAACCACCACCTATCTGCCAGTTTGTCATAACGTGACGACTTGTGTGTTTCTGTGACAGTGGAAGTTATGCCACCAGGATTTCAAATACCAGCAGTGTTACCCGTGTTAGACAGGATACAGCAGAGCTTTCAGACTGAAACAGACTGGAGAAAACAGATTGGCAACCTACTTCTGAAAATCAATTGTCAAAATCCCTATAAATCAAACAGAGTACTGTCTGACTAAATTCAAACATGCCAAGGCTCAAGCAGGTGGTACAGGATCTGACATCATTTCATTCTGTTATACATAGGCTCACCGTGAGTCGGAGCTGACTCCGTGGCAGCCAACAACAACAACAGACAATTAAACATGTGATAGTCATGCATGATAATACGAGAGCCGACAAACGACAAGCTCTTAATCACCTTTGGGTTCTGTCTTGTAGAGAATCAAAGTACATGCCAGAAGTGTCATCTGTCATATGCAATTTGGTCTTCAAAGCCTAGTGTTAGGTACACATTCACTGACTTTCTATTCTTGCTGCTGTGTGTAACTCTGCCTCGTCTCACTTGGCCCTAGATGTGAGGCTCTAGATGTGATGACTCCTATGTGTTGGAAATTTCATTCTCAGTCCTATGCATTGACTCTAGTATTGGTCGGCTGCTGTAGGTCTAGATCGCTTTATGAATTAAAGGTCTAATTCTGAATTTTGAAAAGCAAGAAAGCAGGAACAGGCTTCTCCTTTCAGATACTTACAACTCACCTTGTAGAAGAAATCTGTATCTTCAGCCTCCCTTCCATATTCTAGAACAAGGGATATGAGAGAGACTTTGGGTAATCTAGGGTCTGATTAAAATGGTCCGTAAGTGGAGGTGAGCATTTCAAAGGCCAATAAAGGAGCGTAGAAGCACTCCAGGGCCTGGATACCCAAGTAATTGTTCTTTTTCCCAGTTTTGGAAAGAAATTTGTCAATTTAAAAAGAGCAGTGTTAAAGAACATGCTAATTAACCTATCAGTATTTGGTGAAGGGGAAATGTTATAGGCATTTTTTTAAAAAAAAAAATCCCACTCTTTGAAACGGCTGAGTTGCGGAAACATCCGGGGGCACATTTTGACATTAATAGGTTTGGCCCTTAATCCAAGGTTAATTTACTTGGGATGAAACCACAGCTAGTTTCACATCCTGTCATGCTCCCCAGAAAACCCTGCAGCCTCTGATTTTCCAGACAGAGTTCATTTACATTTTTTATCTCCCTATAGTGAGTTCTGAAATTCCAGTGGTCATGTTCAGACATAACTTACCAGACAAGTTGTTTCATTCAAAAACATCGTAATTTTCAGTGACAATTCGAGTCTCCAGGTCTGTGCTATGGAGATGTCTCATGCTGGTTGAGTGAATTTCATGTTTGAGAAACTGATCTAAAATATCAAAACTACATCTCCTCCTACACCACAACTGGGTTCCTCTATCTGAGACAGGACCACTTATTTTTTTCCCAATCTTTTATGCTAGTACCCTTTAACCCCATTGCTGCTGAGTCAATTCTGCCTCATAGTGACCCTATAGGAAAGAATGGAACTATTCCGTCGAGTTTCTAAGTAGTTGGTTGATTTGAACTGCTGAACTTTTTGTTAGCAGCCAAACTGTTAATCACTATGCCACCAACCAGAGCTCCTCTGCTAATACAGACTGAATTTGTGTGTGTGTTTTAGATTTTTTTTTAACTGTGATTGAGTAAAAGTGGACAATCTAAGTCAACTTTGCATGCCCACCTATCTGCAGCTCCTTCTGCTCTCCTTGCCCAGTGACAGCACACTTCTTTCTGTTCTATACATGTCATATCCTCTTAACAGTCTCCTGTTCCCACCTCTGCATGCTCTCCAATCCCTTCTAGTACAAAAGCAGTAGGATGACATCCTATTGATGCACAGAACCATAAAGTCCACACACAATGTGATCACTCTGTGTCCCTGAGTCAAAGCCATTCCTGTCTGAAGAGTTGACCTCAGTAATGATTTATGATCAGGGGCAGCATCAGGTAGGTCTAGGGGCCATGCTCCCAGGGAAACTCCCAAACCATCAGACCATCGGTTGCAGTCTTTTAGTGGAGTTCTTAAGGAGCACCCCTCTTTTTCTCATGTTGCTGCTGGGACTCGAAATTGTGAGCCCCATCATGGCTGTCATTGGTGGTGGCCTGGCATCATCTTATTCTGGTCACATGTTGATATAGTCACCTATTCACCTGAGTCCTTCTGTCTTCTGGACTCTTTTCTTCTTATGTCACTGTTGTCCTTGGCGATCATCTGTTCCAGCTGAGTTAGGACCATCTGGTACACCTCAGATGGCAGCGTGCTAGCTTTAAAAAGCCCAGATGCCACTCACCAATATGAGGTGCAGAAGACTCTCTTAGCAACAGGCAAATTATGCCAACAGGCTTTGGTGACCCCTGAGAACATGGTCCCCAGACCCCTTCTCCTGCTATTCTGTCCTTGCAGTATTGAGTTAAGATTGGAAGAGTTTTCAGATTATGTTGAAGTTCAGTTAAACTGATCTGTCTAATGTGTGCTGTCAATGGTTTCACCCAACCAAATTTCTATCAACTATCTAATCTATAACCAACCCTCTCCCTCCCTCCCTCCCCTCCATTGCAGCTGTCAAAGAGTCTTTTCTCCCGTACATGAGTCTGTTTTTAAATCCTTATAGCAGGGGTCTCATACAATATTCATCCTTGTGCTGCTGACTAATTTCACTCAGCATAATATCTTCCAACTGAAACTAGGTTATGAGATGCTTCCCCAAGTCATCATTGTTCTTTATTATTGCATAGTATTCCATTGATTATATATACCATAGTTTGTTTATCCATTCATCTGTTGTTGGGCATCCAGGTTGATTCATCTTTTTGCTATTGTGGACTGTGCTGCAATAAACACTTGTGTCCATGTATCTGTTTGTGTGACTGCCCTCGCATCTGTAGGATATATTCCAAGCAGTGGAATTACTGAGTCAAATGGTATATCTATTTCCAACGTTTTAAGGAAGTGCCAGATTGCTTTCCGAAGAGGTTGTACCATTTTGCAATCCTGTCAGAAGTGTAGGAAAGTTCTGATCTCTCCACAGCCCCAACAGCATTTGTTGTTTTGTGTTTTTTGGATCATGGCCAACCTTGTTGGGTTGAGGTGCGATCTCATCATAGTTTTGATTTGGATTTCTTTAATAGCTAATGATCATAAGTACTTCCTCATGTGTTTTTTGGCTTCGTGGATGTCCCCTTAAGTGAAGTCCATCTCCTTTGCTCATTGCTTAATCAGATTATTTATATGTTTCTTGTTGATACTTTACAGTACTTTGTAGACTATGGAGATCAGACATTGGTCTGACATGTAGTTGCCAAATATTTTTTCCCATTCTGTAGGTGGTCTTTTAATTCTTTTGATAAAGTCTTTGGATGAACAAAGATGTTTAATTCTTAGTAGTTTCCATTTATCTATTTTCTCTTCTATTGATCATGCTTTGTTTGTCAGATTTTGAAGTTTATCTAAGTTGTGTATTAGGACTTCCACTGTTGATCCTATTTTTTTTCTTGCATGATCTTTATTGTTTCAGATTTGATATTTAGGTCTTTTATGTAGCTTGAGTTGCTTTTTGTGTAAGGTGTGAGATACAGGTCTTTTTTCAATTTTTTTTCAGATGGATATCCAATTTAGCCAGCACTATTTGTTAAAGAGACTGTCTTTACTCTAGTTTACAACCTTAGGGCCTTTGTTGAATATTAACTGTTCATAGGAGGATGGTGGCATCTCTGGGGTGTCAGCTCTGTTCCATTCATCTATATGTCTCTTTTTGTACCAGTATCAGGCTGTTTTGACTACTGTGGCAATGTAATAGGTTCTGAAGTCAGGTAGTGAGAGGCCTCCCAGTGTGTTCTTCTTCAGTAGTACTTTGCTTATCTGGGATCAGACTGAATTTTTTATTTTGTAAAGTACAATGGAAAATGCATCTTCTGCTAAAACGCCTCTTTTTAGTTAGAAATAAAATTTTTGAGACTTCTTCTGACTGGCAAGGATCCAATCAAGAGGTACTCCAATGTGGAGGTGACAAAATTACTAATATTCCATTGGGAATGAGTGGAACCAGTAGCAGAGCATCACCTTCAAGAACAGTGAAACCTGTGCTTGGGGCCTGCTTTTTCCTTTTTCTCATTGTGTTGATTAACCTCATAACTAAAAAGAGAATTTGTGTGGTCTTCTTGCTGGTTATGTGAAACAAAGTGGTTGGCCCACAGTAACCAAACAAAGCAAAAAAACTAACCAAATCAAAAACAAAACAAAAAATCCACTCCTACTGAGACAATTCTAACTCATAGCTACATTTCCAAGGCTACAAACCTTTCCAGAAGCTCACTGCCACATCTTTCTCCCATGGAGGCTAGTGGTTTGAATTGCTGACCTTTCGGTTAACAGCCAAGTGCTCAGCCACTGTGCCACTGGGGCTCTTTGGCCCACAGCAAAGGTTAGATAAATGGAACCCATTATCGTTACTGTCATGTGATAGTAAATTTATCTAGGATACATATGACCCAATTCACCTGAAGTTATCCTAATTTCTGCTTTGAGGAAAGAGCTGTCCTACACAGATCTATTCCATAAGTAAGTGGTTGCACTAGCTGACCAGTTCACAGTACTGGGTCACCATATGAAATACATTTTCTGCTTGGAAAGTCCACGTTTCTCCAAGTTTTAGATAGTGAGGGAAAAATCCACTGGAAAGCAAGACCTCAGAAGTTAACAAAATATCCTAGAAAAATAAAGGCTGGATCTAAAATTAAAGATGCATTCTTTTGCTCAGTAAATGTTTAATGACTGGACCCTTTTGGGGACACAGAAATAGTAGATTAAAAGTTATAATCACTACTTAGAGATGCAGAAATAACACTTTCTTTTTTTCTTTGTCTATAACTGAACTCAGATAGATACTTGCTGTGGAGTTGATTCCAGCTTACAGAGATCTTCTGTGCAACAGAACAAAATGTTGCCTGATCCTGGATCACCTTCACAATGACCTACATGTTTGAGTCATTGTAGCTACTGTGCAAATTCAACTCACCTCACCAAGGGTCTCCTTTACTATTGCTGACCCTCTACTTTGCCAGAGAAATGTCCTCCTTCAGCAATTGATCATTCCTGATGACATGTCCAAAGCAAGTGGACTGGGTGCCATAAGGTGTTTTTTGGTTGATTTTTAGAAATAGATCTCCAGGCCTTTCTTCCAGGCCTGTTTCAGTCAGAAGCTTTGCGGAAACCTGTCCAGCATGGGTGAGCCCGCAGGTATCTGAAATAACGATTGCATAGCTTACAGCATTATGGTAGCATGTAAGTCATCACAGTAGGAGAAAAGGACAGACTTGTAATGGAATCAGTTTAGAAGCCCACATTTATTGTTACTAACTAGAAAGTGAGTGAAGTGAGAAATCAGCTTAACGTTACCCAAATGCTAATAGGAATTATCTTTATGACAACTAAACACAATACCAACAAAGTTATTAATTTCTGTCTCATTCAGTTATTTTTAGTTCATTCAGTCTGCATGCACAGGAGGCTTATGTCCCACTGAGGCATCATTGGAAGGGACTCTGTTCCTTGAAGAATCACTGAAGTCTTGCTCCCTCTGAAGTTTGAGGTAAAGCCTCTGCCCTTACTGCACTTGCTGCAGAACTATCTGGCTGGGGTAAAGCACTCACCCTCCAGCTCTACTCATGCCTAGTTGGATGCTATTCTCATTGGTCCTGACTTCTGAATGTGAGCTTATTCTATCCTCTGTATGGACCATCAAAACAGCCTCTTTGACTTCTCCTGTAGAAGTTATTAGAGGCCACTAATAAAAGTGGAGAGGGACATCAGTGATTTCAGATGTTCACTGAATGGTTTGGAAATTACAGTTGCACAGTGGTCAAATGCTACGCCTTATAACCAAGAAGTTGGCAGTTCATATCTAGCAGGCACTCCTTGGAAACTTTATGGAGGAGTTGTACTCTGTCATGTAGGGTCCTCTAGGAGTTAAAATCAACTTGATGGCAACAAGTTTGGTTTATTTTTTTGTTTATGGGTAGTTAGGTGAAAATGCCTGACAGTGTTTTAAAGTATCAGCCTGAAGCTCTAGAAAAGCTTAAAACGACAGATAAACATCTAGGAAGTGATATGTTCCATGATAGTGGAAGCATCTGAAGCTACATGACTAGGAGAGATTACCAAGGGTGTATTAAAGGGTTGATGGCAGGTTTTGATGATCCGTCAGGCTCCACAGTAGAGGTATTTGTCTCCCATCTGCAAGTTCAGCCCTCCTTTAACCCTAGAATTCTATCTCCAACTAAGAAGAGTGAGAGGGGTCTCCTATACATTATTGTTGCTTTTGTTAGTAGTTGCCATAAAGCCATCTCTGATTCATGGTAACCACATATATAACAGAATGAAATGTTGCCCAGTCCTGTGTCATCTTCAGGATCTGCAGTATGTATGAGTCCATTGTAGTTTTACATCAATCCACATTATTGAGAGTTTCCCCCATTCTTCCTGATTCTATACATTACCAAATGTGTCCCTTTCTAGAATGATCTTTTGTGATGACTTGTCCAAAGTGAGTGAGAACAAGTTTTGTCATCTTTGCTGCTAAGGAGCATTCTTATTGTATTTCTTCTAAGACTGATGTATTCCTTCTTCTGGCAGTCTGCAGTATGTATTAAATATTCTTTGCCAACATCACAATTTGAACTCATCAGTTCTTTTGTTTTCCCTTACTTCGTCTAGATTTTGCACGCATCTGAAGTGACTGAAAAGACCACAGTTTGGGTCAGGTATACCTTAGTCATCAAAGTGACACGTTTGCTTTTTAAAATTTTAAAGATATCTTTTGCAGTGGAGTTGCCCAATACAACATGTCGTTTGACTTCTTGACTGTTGCGTCCATTGACTCCCATGCAGCTAGTCCCATGCACTAGCTAGTGCCTTCTGTTCATAGTTGAAGGTATACTAGGGTTCTAATAATTTATTCCCATTCTTGTTTTCTTCTGTATGCTGGTACTCCCCTATGGAATGGAAAGGACCGAGAAAATTCTCTGCAGTACTGTGGGCACTTATGTGGACCTATGGTCTTGTTGACTGAGCAGTGTGTCATTTATGGAGGCTGGGAGCAAATATACATGAGACTTCAAACAGTCATCAGTGAAATAGTTCAAGCTCAGTACTCAACTCTAAATAAGCATGATGGAGAAGGAGCAAAATGCAAATTTAAGAGACTCCAGAATTTTGGAATTTGATGTGCCCTTGACATGCTGAGTGGTGAAAAGGAGGGATTACGGGGAAGTAAGGCAAGCTCTGTTGAGATGATTCTTTATGTGCTTAATTTTTCTGATTATGCGAAGTCACCCTGAAACAGACACTCTTGCTTAAGTATAGGCCTAATTCTTGACTCAGTCCCTTCATTCTTCAGTTCCCAGTATCTGAGCATTTCACCTTGGCTAGGATCCCAGAACTGTAGACTTTGTGGTAATTTTCTGCCACTTACTTCTGAGATATTCCTGGTGTTCACTATCTGCCAGTTTAAGCAATGATCTTCATCTGCTCTACCCACTCCTGGACTCCTGCTTGGGGCCATGTGTTGGAACTTCATTGTCAATGCCTTGCCTTGCTCTACTTTCTGTTTCTGCTTCTGGGACTTTCTTTGGAATGGCTCTCCTTGCACTATGGGTATATCTAGTCTTACGCTTGCTCTGTGAACTGAGACTCAATCTTCTTCTTAGAATTTGGAATTCCTGTAGGCCAGGGGCATGTTTATGAATTGGATTGTGTCCCCCAAAGTATATGTTAAAATTCTAATTTCTCTACCTGTGAACATTAGGTTTTCATTTGCTGTGTTAATTAAATTATACCAATATTGCATGGATCCTAAACCTGATCACTTCTGAATAATAAAAGTGACTGACTAGACAAAGAGGGAGGGAAAAAACACAAGATGGAGACAGATACCTGTGTACCCCCAGGAATATCTATTACTGGAGTCTGAAATATACAAGAAAAGGCCTCTCCCTACTTTCAATTCATATTTTTAACCACCTGAGCTGTAAGAAGGAAACCCTGGTGGTGTAGTGATTAAGTGCTACAACTGCTAACAAAAAGTTGGCAGTTTAAAAGCAGTAGATGCTCCTTATAAACTCTATGGGGGCTGTTTTACTCTGTCCTATACAGTCACTACAGGGTCCTGTCCTATGGGGTCACATCAGAATCAACTCAGTGGCACTGGGTTGGTTTTTGGGTTTTTGAGCTGTAAGAAAATAAAATTTCTGTTCTTTGAAACTACTGGCTTATGTTATATTTTGTTATAGCAGCCCTAGGAAGCTAAAAGAGCCACTGATCTATGTTGGGAACGATCAGTATATGCATTATGTCTCAAACAGCTTCCAATGGAGGCTTATATTCTCATTTCACAAGCCACAAAAGAAGGCTCAGAGAGGTTCAATAGCTTGTCCAAGTGTGCACAACTTGGAAATAGAAGACTACCATCAAGAAGAACTGACTGCTGGAGAAAGACCCCATGTTTGGTAAATAGAGGGCTATCAAAAATGAGTGAAACACTCAATGAGATAAATTAGCACAACAGATGCAACAATGGACTCAAATATACCAATGATCACGAAAATGAGGCATTTTGTTTTATTATATACGAGGACAACAGGAGGCTGAGTTAACTCCTCAGCAACTAACTAACAACAGCAGAAAAGATTGACTACTAGATTGGTTAGGTTATGAAGCTCATTCTTTTTCTGTGACATAAGGTTGCTTCCAAGGAGCTGTGAAGAAGCTAAGAATGTAAAAATTGTGGTCAGGAAGTGTAGGCTAGGAGTTTAAGCTCTTTCGAGTTGATACAATTTATGAGTGATTTTAACCTCAGAAGTGTGGAGTTGCTAGTGAACGGTGTGGAAAGGAAGATCACAAGTATGGAGGAAGTTGGGGGACATTTAAATCAAGGTTTCCAATGAGATGTCATAACAAACTAACTCTGCTCTAATGAGTTTAAAATCATGACAGAAAAGTACCTAGGGAGTGGAGTCAAGATGGCAGACTAAACACAGATCTCCCTAAATCCTTCTGGAAACCAAGACCTGAAGTGATAATTAAATGGAACCTTCGGAACCCCTAGTGAGCCCTAGGATACAGCATAAGGCTGTTAATTTGGACTCAATACCACTGAATGCAAAACCTCCTCTCTTTCACTGACCCCACTTTCTTTTTCTCTGTCTCAGTGAGAGGGTGAAGCTAGGATTTGACTAGCTCCTAATTTCAGATGCGCTGCTGGTAGGATCTGCAAGTGAAATTATCATATTTTGAGAGGCCGGCTTTGGACTCTGTGCATCTTGATACCTTTGGCCTCTCTTTCTGCCTCTGCTATATAGTAGCTGATACTGAGATGGTGGTGAGCATGTGTGGAATGCCATCTTGATCCTTTGGGAGGTGGATACACTCATATGGAGGCCCCAGCTCAACTTAGTTCCTAGGCTGGGAGACAGAGCCTGCCCAGGGGAGAGTGCTTTTCTGGCAGCAAAGCAGTATTTTACAGTGTCACCTATGTCCAGGGCCCAGCAACAGAGGCTGAGGCCTCTCATCACCTTTGGCCTCCCTTTCCAGCTCTGCCAGAGAGTAGCCTGGTCCCAGCCAGGTGGCGAACTTGTGTAGCACACCATCTTGTTCCACTGGGAGGTGGATATACCCATATGGAAGCCTCAGCTGGACCTAATTCCTGGCCTAGGAGGCAGAAAAGGACTATTCTACACAGTGTCTACAGCTGGGCCCGACAGCAGAGGCCAGTAGGTCAATAGCCTTTCTGCATTTTGAGCTAGTTTATAACATCTAAGCTTTGATATAGAGGTGTTTACTTTGCCATCTGGGAAGAAGGACCTATACACCTGAAAATCTGACTGACTTTGGAAGTTGTCAGATACTTTTTATCTCTCATTTTAAGATTACCTAGAGAACCAACTGTGGTACATCCTCAAAGCATCTCTTCCAGCCTCTGTTGACTCATACGATGCCCCAAAAGCAACAAACTCTGGAGAAAAAAATGTAACCAAGAAATCACCCATGGCATCAGAAGGCCCCCAAAAGAAAGCACCTCACAACTTCCCAGATGAAGAATCTTTTATGAAACTATTGGAAGGTGAAGACAAAAGGATTATATAGAGAGCCCTCCTAGACCTTATATAAAATGCAGCAGAACAAAATGAAAAATTAAGCAAGCTGTTCAATCTGATGGAACACCAGTACTCTGAAATCCAACAAATCAAGAACAAAATCAAAGACATAGAGACTTCAATTCAAAGCCAAGAAAACAGAATGTAGCAAATGGAAAAGAGACTTTCTGATCTGGAAGACAGAGCTGATGACTCTAGCATCTATGAGAAGAAATTAGAAAAAAGAAACAAGAAAAATTGAGAAGCATTAAGAAGCACTTGGGACTCTATTAAGAGAAACAATCTATGATTAACTGGAGTTCCTGAAAAGGGTGAGACACCTGAGAACACAGAGAGCATTGTTGCTGAGCTACTGACAGAAAACTTCCCAGAAATTATGAAAGAAGAGAACATAGATATCCAAGATGAATGGCAAACACCACTCAATATAGATCTCAAAAGAAAGACTCCAAGACACATCATAATCAAGCTTAACAAAATCAAACATAAGCAGAGACTCTTAATGGCAGCAAGACTCAAAGCAAAGCTAACATTTAGATGGAACCCCTGTAGGCTTTCACAGGATTTCTCAGCAGAAACAATGCTGGCATGGAAACAGTGGCATGACACATTGAAAGCCTTGAAGGAGAAAAACCTCCAGCCAAGAATTATATATTCTGCAAAACTGTCTTTCAAATATGAAAATGAAATTAAGACATTCACAGAGAAACAGAAATTCAGAGACTGTAAAAACCAAACCAAAGCTGCAAGAAATACTGAAAGAATCTCTTGGCTTAGAAGAACAGAACCACTAACTTTATATTTTAGAAGCAAATTTGTATTTTAGAAGAACATAGAGGACACATCACCCAGAATCCTGCTCAGTTAGGGAAGGCGCCAAACTCAATCAAAGCTATAATAGTGAAAGAAATAATCCAGTGATCATATCATGAAAACTATGATGTCATCATATCAAAAAGAGGGATGTACTGCAGTCATTATAGTTCTTCCAGATGGAGAGGAAGTTGATAAGGATGGTAATAATTGAAATTGGGTTTATACATAGTTTATTAAGGGGGATCATAAGGGCAGCCGTAAGGCACAACAAAGATGCAACATATCAAATCAAGAAACACAATACAGGAGTCTCAACAACCACAAAACGAACCCTGAAAAAGATGAAAAGTCAACTCACAATGAAGATTGTCCCAGAACAGATTAATAAGAACAACAGAGAAAATATCAGCATAAAAATAAACATATCACAATGGTGGCATTGAACACATAATTATCGATAATCACACTGAATGTGAATGGACTGAATGCTCCAGTAAAGAGACATTGAGTGACATCTTGGATCAAAAGACACGACCGATCCTTTTGTTGCCTACAAGAAACTCACCTTACACTTAAAGATAGGAACAAACTCAAAATTAAAGCATGGAAGAATATATATCAAGCTAACAATGAAGAAAGAAGAGCAGGTATGGCAATTCTAATCTCAGCTGAAATAAATTTAAATGTAAAATCCACCATCGTGGACAAGGATGGGCACTATTTATTGCTGACAGGCTCAGTACACAAACAGGACTTAACAATATTAAATATTTATAAAATCATGACAAATTATAATATTTGGCCTACAACTGGGTACTGGGAAAGAGTCACTTTTGGAATGATGATTGCTCAATTCACTTGGTCTCTAGAAAAAATTGTGTTATTTCCAGTCGTGTGTTGTTGAGGCATACATGCTGTGTATGTTTGCAGCAGATTTGCCCACATCATTGGGCCAGTAATCTTGACCACAACCTCAAGGAAGTATGAATTCAACATTTATAAGAAAAGCATGAATGTCCCCTCTCTGGCTAGCTATGAGTAGCAATGTCTCCACATTGATGCTGCTGATACAACACACTTTATCCAAACTACAGCTTTCTTTTTTTTTTCCCTAAGTATTTGCAGAATAGCTAACATTCTTCCTCCTCCTCTTAGAAGGCGGATTAGTACCACCTGTCTCAGCTAACATTCACGGGATTCAACAGGAAAAACAGTATTAGGAGGGGGAAAGCTCCTTTGAATGAAGTATTTTCGGATTATTTCTTTGGTGGCTAAACTGCTACCTTTGTATTCAAAGGTGATGAGACATTTTCTGGCGGGGAGACAGAGATATCTCAGAAAGGTGTCAAGTTAAAAGAGGCCTGATGACAAGATTTGAGCCAAAGACTTTGGAGGAGGCTGAGCTACTGATTGTAGGCCTTGCTTACATTTATTTTCTCCTTACTGTTGCAGTTATAGGAAGGATTGTGGTCATCACCTTGTGCCCCATCCCACACCTGTTCTGTGTAAAGTATTAACCTGGTACTGCATTCCAACTGGATCTTTGCCATCTACAAGTGGCTTAGTGGCTTTCTCTGTGTAAGTGTGACAACTCCTGAAGGTTCAAAGAGTCACCCCAGAGCTTGGAGGCCTAAAGACTGTCCTTGACATTGGCATTCAACAGAGATGGTGCTACAAGCTGGACGATTAACCTTTTGCTGTCTGCCTTCCCTTCTCCCCTTCTGAAAATGGAAACAATGAAATTGTCATGCAGGAATATTGGAAAGATTAATGAGTTAATGTTTTGTGAAGTGGTTTCAGATTCTCAGATGAAAGGTGCTACATAATAATTATCATAACACTTTGTTCTTACATAGTGCCTTTCTTCCAAGGAGCTCAAACCGCTTTACAAAAATTATTTCATTAATCCTTATGGCATCCCTCTGAGGCAAATGGCAATTATTATTCCCTTTTCTCATATCAGGAATCTGGGGCACAAGAGGTAAAATGACCTGGTGAAGGTCATACAGCAAGTCATTGGTAAAATGCACAACTGAGTTCATTCATTCATCGATTCATTCATTCAACAAATATTAACTAATGATTCTATGCCAAACAACTGAACTATTTGATTTGAGAGAACCTGAAGCAAAATTAAATAAAATGCATTCTCTGCTATTGAAAATCCTGAATTAACACATCTTGAGAAATAAATAAAGTAGTAAAGTCTAGTTATTGTATCATGTCATACGGTAAACATGCACCCATAGTAGACACTGAGAAAGAAATAAGTAACTTTGGTTTCACCAAAAAGAAGTCATATGAGTGATCTTTTGAGTAATGAGTTCACCAGTGGAGAAAAAGAAAGCTGAAGAAACGTGTCTCAGATAAAACAACATAAGCACATGATAGATCTAGGAAGAGAGACCCATTGCATGGATTTTTCTGGCCAGCAGAGTGGACTAAGAAATTTGAACTCTATGCACAAGGTGACTGAAAAAATTTTGAGGTTGTTGAAAGAAAGGAATGAGACCAGGTTTTTTTTTTTTTTTTTTTTCCTTTTATTTAGATAGTTCTTGTGATTTAGACTTGATAGTTTGCATGGGGACAAGAATGAGTCCAGAAAACAATTCCCTGACTGTAAGTCCAGACTAATAACTACTAAGTCATTATTCTCAATAGTTTTATGAACTGGAGCCATGATGTTTCTGAAATTCTGCAAATGATGCTAAAAAAAAAAAAAACTCTCACAATGCCATTTCATGGCCAGGATGCTTTCTCACTTCAAGAAGCATTCAAATGTCTTTTTAAAAATGTCATCTACAATGCAGCTTTCCACTGATGGTACAGTAAGCACTGTCATTCTTCTGCACTGAAATCCATCAGGCGAAATGTTTAAGTATACATCAATTACTTATTACATTAGGAAGAAGCCTTTGTTACACTATTTGTTAAGTATCTCCAAATTACATACAAGAGAATGATCTTCATTGCAGAAAAAGAGTGCATTTTTATTTCACATGATAAACTATTTGGTGATTAGATATATTTATTTTTAGCCATCATTTTAACTGTAGTGTCAGTTTTAAGATGTGTTGCTGATCACTTGTGTTCCTTTTTTTTCTCTCATCAAAATTGCTTTTAAGTGTCAGACAGAACAGTAAAACCTCAAAATCTTCTGCAAAACTAAAAGCTAGACACATAGCTTTTTAAGCCATTCTTCACCTCATGGGGAGTCCCTGGGTGGTGAAAATGGTTAATGTGTTTGGCTGCTAACCAAAATATCGGAAGTTTGAGTCCACCCAGAGGTAACTCAGTTGGTAACCGACTCCCAAAGAACCAGCCAATGAAAACACTATGGAGCATGTTTCTGTTCTAACACATATGGGATCCCCATGAGTTGGAACTGACTCAATAGCAACAGGTTCTTGCTGTTACATTATAGACTTGCGATAAATACTTCTTGATAAACTCACAATTAATTCACTTAGAATTTGTCTATTTTTATGCACTATTTGCTTCATAAAGAAGATATCATACTTGTTCTAAAATGGAATAAGTGTGAGGTAGTACAGACAATATCATGCTGTAGTAATAAACAATTTCTAAGTATCAGTGGCTTAAACAACAAAGGTTTAGTTGTACATCATGTGAAGTTCATTGAAGGTATATATGACTCTCCTCAGTCAACGGCACTTGGCTCTACTTGGCTTGGCAGTGTTATTATCCTGGAATTAGTTCTGAATTTCACCTCCATATCACATGTGCTTTAGTGATTGCCAGAGCAGGATGAGAGAAAATTAAAGTCCTGCAATTAAAACCTTTCACCAAAAAGTTCCAATCTTCACTTGTACACACATTTCTAACTTTGGGAAGAACTTGGGTTAGGTTCAAGAGGAGGTTGTTGTGCCTGATACAGTGGAGACAATGCATGGGAAACTTTATACTTCATGTGATGAAGCTTATTTTGCTCCATTGTTATTTGAGAATCAACAGAAATTGTCTTTCAGTATGTGCTTTCCATATTTGAAAACAACTCAGTGTCTGAAGTTGGCTAAGCAGAGTTCAGCAGTTAGAAGCTGCCAGCCTCTCCTTGGAAACTCTGCGGGGTAGTTCTACTCCATCCTATAGGGTCGCTATGAGTCAGAGGTGATTTGACAGCAGTGGGTTTTTTTTTTCACTTTTTTTTGTGTCTTTAAGTCTTATTGTTAAACTTTAATAAAATTTTTAACATTTAGCCAACTTGTTTTCTTCTTGAATTTTATTCCCATGTTTCTAGTAATTCTTTCTACTATATTTAAAATAAGTTCTCTTTCTCAATGACAAGGATATCTTTGCACACTTTGAGCATGTCTACACCTATTAACTATAGTCTGCATTTGATGCCTGTAATTGTCCCTCATGTGTCAATGCATTGCCCCATGGCCATCATCTTAGGGTCATCCACTGAAAAATCTCAATCATTTTGATACACAAAATGTCATCCCCAGAGTTCTGTAACCTTAGTTTGATGATCTTTATCTGAAGCACTACTAGTAAAAAAAAAAAAGAAGTTTTTACCTACTGTCATGGATTGAACTGTGTCCCCCCCCAAAATATATGTAGGCACATGGCTGGGCCATGATTCCTGATATTATGATTGTGCTCCATTTTGTGATTTTGCTATGCTGTAGCGTAATCCTAAAGGATTAGGGTGGGACTGTAAATCCCTTCATAAGATCACCTCCCGGCTCCATTGTAAAGTGAGTTTCCTTGGAGTGTGGCTTGCACTACCCTTTATCCTTTCATCCTATGAAAGATAAAAGGAAAGAAAAGCAAGCAGGGAAGCTTATACTATCAAGAAAGCAGCACTCAGAGTAGAGCACATCCTTCAGATCTGAGGTTCCTGTGCCAAGATGCTCCTTGAATGAGCTCTGATGCAACACAAGGACTTTCCTCCAGAGCCGACAGAGGGAAAATCTTCCCCAGGAGTGGACACCCTGAGTTTGGACTTGTAACCTACTAGACTGTGCAAGAATAAGCTTTTCTTTGCTAAAGCCATCTTCTTTGGGGTATTTCTGTTAGAGTAGCACTAGCTGACCAAAACACCTACTACTTTGGAATCTTAGCATCTTAGATTCTTTGGATCCACTTCCAATGGCATTTTAAATAGTTTGCTACTGAGATCTCACTGCTAAGAAGGAGCTACCATTGTAGATTCTATGCTAGGTTTGTAGGTCCCCTTTTAGCATATCTGGGGCACCAGGGAATTGTTCTTCTTTAATTCCTCTCCTGGAATCTGAAAATAGGCCAAAGGATCATAGCAGGAATTAGAAGACAAGTGAAGTTACCTTTTTCTGAGTAGGTACCAAAGAGACAAGGGTGAAGACAAATATTTCTTATTTCAAGGACACTGTATTAGTTCAAGTAAGAGCAATTCCTTAAGAATCATAAGGATTGGGGAAAGATAGGAGAGATCTTAACATGCAAATCAATGTTTCAGGGTATTTATTTAATGTTTAAAAAGTTCTCATCAAATGCCTGGGTAACTAACAGTGACCAAGGTTGTCAGGATGATAGCAGAAGTGGAGGTAGAAAAGGAACCAAAAATGGTTTTAAGAAGTTATAGGTAGAGGTAAGAGTAGGAGGAGAAAAATGGTGAAGTGAGCAGATACTCTGATCTATTCCCCCGGTAGCTAATGCACTGAAAAACAAATAAAAACAAGCACACACTGAAATCTGGGAACATCAGATAGCAGCTGAGCTCCTGGAGAATCTGGGTGAGCTCAGAAGCAGAGAAGAGAAAGAATGGGGTCAACACAGAAACAGGCAGATTCTACCTGCCAGTGCTGGTGGTGTGAGCTCACTGCTGGCAGTGTGAGCTCATTGCGATCATTTAGGGATGGGACAGTGTAACATCCCAAGCAGGGAAGTGTAGTAAGATTGCTTATCTTAGAAAGTTCTAGTAGGATTCTTATTTTTAAGGCAGGGCAATTTGGCCATGGTATTTTTCAGGGCTGTGCAAGTGGGAGGGGTTGAAAGAAGAACTTAGTGCTCATGTTGAATCTTACTGAGGCCTGAACCTGATGGGCACTAGGACCAGGAAGACTTTCCAAGGAAACAAGGTAAAGAGAATGATCCAGATTGACAGGTGCATGGCAGGCAGCCCACAGTGAGTGTAGTAGATCTGTCGATGCATGGGCAGCAATGAGGGAAAGACTAAAAAAAAAAAAAAAAACCCTCACTGTCATCACATTAAAATTAACCATCACCAGGCCCACCAGCAGAGTTGTGTAGTGAAATCCCTCCCTTTGTATGCATGGGTATTGAATCCTGGAGACCAAACTCACAGATTTCTTGAAATTTCCCACAATAAACAGAATTTTTTAAAAAATTAATGAAAATTCAAATTCAAAAACAGTGAAAACCACAAAGCACAAGAGGAGAAGGAATACACAAAAGCAAAACATAAAGAAGAGGAACTCTTTCCTATGGGGGCCAGAATAATGGAGGGAGTTGATAATTTTCAGACTATGGTGCTAAATATGCTTAAAGAAGGCCAAAAATACACAGAAAACAAGCTAGCAGAGTTTAGGAAGCAAACAGAAGATCAAGATAAAAGTTTCAGTAAGGAATTTGAACACATAAATAAAAACAAAAGTGAACTACTAGAATTGAAGAATAAAAATCTGAGGTGGAAAACAGAAGACAAACATTTTAAAAAAAGTTGAACACACAGAAGACAGGGTAGCTGAGTTAGAATAGAAAAGTACTTGAACTTGTTGAAACTCAAGAGAAAAGAACAAACAAAAGTGAACAAAATCAAAAAGAAATATGGGATTCAATTAAGAAAGCTAACATTAAAATTATTGGAATCCCAGAGCACCATGACAATAATAAAGGCATAGAAACAATTTTCCAAGAGATAACCCAAGAGAGTTTCCTAGATCTGAGCAGAGAACCAAGCCTACAAATATAGGAAGCTATATGAACCCCAATCAGAAGAGACACAAAAAGATCAACTCCATGAAAAATCCTAATAAAATTTTGAAAACTAAAGACAAGGAGAGAATTTTGAAAGCAAAAGGAGAGAAGCACAATTTACCATACCAAGCATCTTTCATAAGTATCAGTGTAGATTTCTCCCCGGAAACTCTAGATGCCAGAAGACAATGAAACAATGTATGTAAAATATTGAACCCATTATACCAATCTAGAATACTTTACCCAGGAAAGAGCCAACCCAGGAAACAAGTCATTCAAAAAAAGAGGGGTTAATCAAAGAATTTCCAAGCAAACAGAAGCTCTGAGGATTTGCTCCTAGAAGACCAGCTTTGCAAGTTATTTCTCAAAATGTACTCAAAAATTTGATTTGAAATCGAATTACTCAAAATGTATTCAAAAATTTCTCAAAAAGTACTCAAAATGAAATGGCAGAAACGTTAAGAAATAAATACAGACTAGACTTATGGAACATAGACATACGTTAATGGAAACACACCAACAGAAATAGGAGATGGAATAGCCTATCAGGAACAGATGTATTGAAGTTGTATGTTAGTTAGTTATTCTCTTGCTAGATTATGTAGTAATTTTAAGTCATACAGTATATGGTAACCACTAACAAATCACTAAGAAGAAATACTCAGGAGGAAGGTCAGTTAAGAAAAAGGCTCGTTGTAAGAAAACACTGAAATACAGGCAAAAGCAGAAAGCTCAGTGTAATGAAACTCTCAAAAAACAAATAACAGAATGATCATGGTACAGAATTCATTTTCTGTCACAATCTAAAATGCAAATGGTCTAAATGACCTATGCAAAAGGCAGAGAGTGGCAGAAAGGACTAAAACATAAACTAACTAACCAGCAAACAAATATGAGTTAGCCTTTTGCTGCCTACAAGAAATCTACCTAGATACAGTGAGGGCACAAGCAGACAGAAAATGAAAGGAAGGAGAAAAATATTGCACGCAATCAGTAAACAAAAAACAGCAGGGATGGTCATACTGGAAAAAGACAAAATAGATTTTCAATCAAAATTGGTTAAAACAGATAAAGAAGAACATTAGATAATGATAAAAGGGTTAATTCAACAAGAATATATAATTAGAAATATATAGTCACCTAGTAGCAATGCACCAAAATACATGAAATTAATTCTGACTAATATAAAAAGAGAAATGGACAACTCAACAACAATAATAGAGGACATCATGTAGTAGACTTTCAGTTATAGACAGAACACCTAAGAAAGAAAACCACTAAGGACATTGAGAACTTAAGAAAAACCATAAGCCAATAGAACCTAAAGGATATGTATAGGACAGTCTACCCAACACCAGCACAATACATGGTCTTCTCCAGAGTACATGGATTGTTTTACAGGCTAGATCATATGCTAAGTTACAAAACAAGTCTCAATAAGTTAAAAAAAAAAAAAAATCAAAAGCCTGAAATAATACAAAGCATTTTCTTCACTCATAATGGTATGAAACTACAAACTAATGACAGAATAAATAAGGGAAAAAAACTTACATGGAACTAAATAATACACTACTAAAAAATTGCTGTGCCATATAAGAAATCAAAAGTGAAATTAAACAATTCCTAGAACCAAATAAAAATTATATAGAAGGAAAATATAGACAGACTTCAAAATCCAACAAAACACATTCATCAGAAGAGAAAATAGAGAAATGGGAATTACTAAGAATCAAACACTTCTCATCCAAAGACTTCATCAAAAGAATTAAAAGACCACCTACAGAATGGGAAAAAATATTTGGCAACTATGTCAGGCTGATGTCTGATCTCCATAATCTGTAAGGTATTACAAAATATTAACAAGAAAATGATAAATAATCCAATTAAGCTATGGGTGAAGGAGATGGACAGGCATTTCTCTAAAGAGGCTATCCTGGCAGCCAAACGGCACATGCAGAATTGTTCACGATCATTAGCTATTAAAGAAATTCAAATCAAAACTACAATGAGATATCTCACTCCAACGAGGTTGGCCATGATCCAAAAAAACACAAAACAACAAATGCTGGAAAGGCTGTGGGGAAGTTGGAATTCTCCTACACTGCTGGTGGGATTGCAAAATAGTACAACCTTTCTGGAAAACAGTCTGGTGCTTCCTTAAAAAGATGGCGATAGATATACCATTTGATCCTGTAATTCCACTGCTTAGAATTTATCCTTCAGAAACAAAGGTTGTCACACGAACAGACACATGTACACGAATGTTTGTTGCAGCACAGTCCACAATAGCAAAAAGTTGGAATCAACCCCGAGATCCATAAACAGATGAATGGATGGGCAAACTGTGGTACATATACTCAGTGGAACACTAGGCTATGATAAAAAACAATGACAATTTTAGAAAACATCTTATAACGTGGCCTCATCTGGAAGAGATCATGTTCAGTGAAATCAATCAGTGTCAAAAGGACAAATTTTGTCTGAGACCCCTGTTATAAAGACTTAACAAGAGAATTATCCATAGAAGAAAATGACTGTGTTGGCTACACAGGTGGGTGGGAGCTGAGGGTTTATCATAGATGAGTTAATTGATGGATGTTAGGAATTTTATTCTTTTATTGTAATTAATAATAAATAAATAAAAATAAAAAGTGATTTACATACATCAAAAATGAAAGCACAACATATCAAAGCAGTTGGAAATTTATGGCAACAAATGCTTACATTGAAAACGGAAGACAGATCAGTATCTTAAATCAAGAACTGATATAAGATAGAAAAGAAAGAGCAAAAGAAGCCAAAAACAATCAGGAAAAAAAAGAAACAATAAAAGTCAGGGCAAAAATAAATGAATTAAAAAAAAAAATTGTAATAATTAACAAAACCAGAATCTGGTTCTTTGAAACAATCAGTAAGATGGACAAAACACTGGCCAGACTGACAAAAGAAAAAATCCAGAAGAGGCAAATAACCATATTAAGAAATGAAATTTGTGACATTGCAACTGACCCATAACATATAAGAAGGACCATAATTGATTACTATGAAAAGCTATACTCTAAAAAAACTGAAAACCTAGAAGAACTTGTCAAACTCCTAAAAATCCACTATCTACCCAAATCATGGCAAACAGAAGCAGAAAATGTAAAGGTTCATTATAAAAGAGATTGAAAATGTCAAAAAACTGAAACAAACAAACAAACCAGGACAAGATGGATGCTTGGACAAATTCTACCAAACATTCAGAGAAAAGCTGATACATTCCAACCCAAGCTTAAGAAACGCAGAAGAATAAGGAACATTGCTGAACTCTCTCTATGAAGCCAGCATAAATTTGGTACTGAAACCAGGCAAGGAAATCGCAAAAAAAAAAAAAAGACAGCTACAGACAAATATACCTTATAAACACAGAGACAACAATTTTCAGCAAAATTCTAACCAACAGCCTACGACAACATATTAAAAAGAAAAAAATCATACACCAGGTCAAGTGGAATTCGTGTTAGGGTTACAAGGGTGTCTCCACATCAGAATAAAGGCTGCCCATACTGCCACTCTTATTATACATTACTGGAAGTCTTAGCCACAGTAGTAAGAAAGAGAAATAAAAGATATGCAAATTGGGGGAAGGAGAAGAAAAATTATCACGATTTGCAGTTGACATGATCCTATACTTGTTAGATGCCATCAAGTTGGTTCTGACTCGTAGTGACCCCCGGCACAACAGAACGAAGCCCTGCCTGATCTTGTGCTGTGTCCACGATCGTTTTCATGCTTAAGTCCATGATGGCAGATAATGTATGAATCCATCCTGTGGAGGGTTTTCCTCTTTTTCACTGACCCTGCTTACTACCAAGCGTGATGTTCTTCTCCATGGACTGATTCATCCTGACAACATCTCCAAAGTATATAATACACAGTCTCAACATCTTTGCTTCCAAGGAGCATTTTGAGCAAAATGTGACTCAGTTCCATGGTTTTTATTTTATTTGCATCTCTTATTCTGTTACTGACTTCTAGTTTTATGGCTTTACAAGAAGTTTATTATTAATTCTGTATTTCGAATTTTGTTGAGGATTGCTCCACAGCCTAGTATGTGGAAAATTCTGGAGAATGCTCCATGTGTATTGGAAAAGAAAGTATACTTGGCTGCTGTTGGATCAAGTATTCTGAAAATGTCTGTGAGATCAAGTTGATTGATTGTGGCATTTTTGTCTTCTACATGTTTACCAAGTTTTTTTGGGATGTTCTATCCTTTACTGAGAGTGGTGTGTTGCAGTCTCCTACTATTATTGTGGAACTATTTCTCTTTTCACTGAAAATTGTGTTTGATTTATGTATTTTGGACCCTTGTCATTAGGTACATAAATACTTAGTATAGTTAAGGCCTCTACTGTATTGATCCTTTAACCGTTGTATAGGGTCCGTCTTTATCCTATACAGTGGATTTAGCTTTAAAGTCCATTTTGTCAGAGATTGGCGTTGTTACTCCTGACAATTTTTAAATATTAGCATGATTTTTTTTTCCAATCTTTAAGTTGTTGCTTTTTGTGTTTTTGAGATTAAAGTGTGTCTCCTGTAAACAGCACATAAATGGGTCATTTTTAATCCAATCTGCTACTCTCTTTCTCTTTATTCGTGCATTTAGTGTGATTATTGATGTATATCATGTTACTACTGTAATTTTGATGACTTTCTTTTTAGGTGTTGTGGAAAGTTCATCTGTTGCATTCCATTTTCTGTGCTGAGTCTTTTTTCTTTATGTGTCTTCTTTTCATGGCTTTCAGTGTTTGCTTTCTTGAAATTGCTGTGATTTTGCGTTTTGCTTTTTGACATGCAGAATTATTGGTTTCTTTTGTGGTTACTCCCTTAGTGCCCTTAATTAAGCTAAAAGTAATCCAGACTTAGTGTCTTTGTATCTTCTTGACTTCCTCCGTATCTGGAAGATTTATGCGTATTTTTTTTTTTTGCCTCATTTTTTTACATGTAGCACTTTTTTCCAGGATGAATATGTTAACTTAACTGGCAGTTCTCTTATTGTGAAGACTAACTAAATGTTGCTGAGCAGTATGCATAGAAATCACCAAAAGAGAACCTGATTTCCTGTATAAACTTGCCAAACGACATCATTTAAAAAAAGAGAGAGGTTACAGGTAGTCAGGGGACTCCTAACTAAAGCCTAAAAGGTTGTTACTTACTGCCCTAAGCTATCTTATTTTAGTAACAACTTTGGCCAAGTGATTTTTAGAATGGTCTCAATTTTGAGGGGTGGATGGTAGGGAGGAAGCACAGAGAGACAAAAACTAAAAGGCAGCAATTTTTTTTTCACTCTAAGGAAAACACATATGCTTATTTTGTGAAATCAGTTTTTATTTAAAATGTAGATTCTGGGTGGAAACCTCTGGATCTTGTTTAAGGAATGTACATGTATTTTATGGTGTCCTATTATCATGTGTATATCTTATGTTCTGCTTTTTTCCATTCACTGCTACTTCATATAAATGTTTGCACATATTTCTATTGTTCAATATCAATAGTTACTTTTAATAGCTGTATGTGTCATAGTTGGTTAAGCCACTACATTTGAGTTGGTTTGTATCTAAATATCCAAAGCTAGTGATCTTTCTGATCTTAAAGGTTATTGTAATTTGCATAATGTGATATAAAGTGTTCGTACTGACCAAGGGTTGGTCTCTTTTTCTTCCTCCTGTTTCCCAGTTGGATGTGGCCCCAAACATGGAGATTTCTGACTCCCAGCACTCATCTACAGAATGATCAATCCCAAGAAGGTGATTTTCATGTAATAATTTTCTGCTTATAGTTTTAACCTCTTTTGGTGCATTTCTATTATTTCTTTGTCCTTACTGGTGGTTACACCAGCTCCCAGTTTAATATCATTTGCACATTTCATTAATATGTGGCTTACTCCCTCTTCGAGATCCTTAATAAAGATGTTAAATTAGATCGCATCTGACACTGACCCCTGGGGCACTGCAACGCTTTGACGATATCCCATTCTCCTGCCTGCAGTCTATTGAGCTCTCGCAGAATGGACGAGGCACAGCTTCAACCTGGGATAAATCTTCAATTTTAATTCTAAAGCAGAAGTCAAGTCATGTGGTTTGGGATAACTTGACATTGCCAGAACACACTTGTAGTTTCTAGGAAGTCATATTTTAGCAATTAAGTACAGGTTTGCCAAAATTTTATGTCAGATTGCCAATCTACTGACAATTATAAGAGATAGTCTCACTGTCCTGCTTAACGCATTTCAGTCAAACCGAAAGGGTCTTGTTTTTTTAAAGTGAAAGTAGACTTTTTTTTTTTTAATTTCAAGCCTAGCAATCACCTTTCACCAGTTTTTCAACAGCACGCTTCTGGGAGTTCCGAAGCGAGTTTACTGAAGACACGGTTGTATCAATATATCAATGTAGAGAGGCTTTGGGTAATCATACCAGGTGTCCCATGGAGAATATGGACATGAAATTGATTTTCAAATTTCAAGAATTTGTGAGTTGTTTTTCCAAAATGTAAACATTAATTTTCTTAACTGTTGACACGTATTTTAACTCTCTCATCTTATTTGGTTTAATCAGAGAAATCTATGTATTTCTATCAGAGGTGGAATTTTAAAATTAACTTCTGAAATAATTCCCTAAAAATTAGGTTGTATTACCAAGTAAGCCAGACTTCCTAAGAAATGGAACAACTATGATTGAATGGTATGTATATTTAGTCATATAACCATATAACCATAATGCCTTCTAAATCATTTCAAATAATCCTATATTTTAAAATATTGGCTTTCCCATTAACTTTAGTCATTATATCTTTCAATAAGCTTCTTCAGCTTGCCAAAATTTTTGGTTTTCTCTTGGGCATTAAGACTCTTTAGATCCAAACAGAAAGAAAATGATTAGAAGAACAAATGTAACTAGCACTTGAAATTGCCCTTGTAAATAACTCCTCCTCACCCCTTTTGATAACCTGAAGCACAACTAAAAGTGGATTTCAGGAAATGGACAGTGATCTATGCAGTTCAAACAACAAAACAGGGTAATTGATTTGAATTACACAATACTTAAATTAGAAATCATGGTGGCATAGTGGTTAAGTGCTATGGCTCCTAACTAACAGATAGGCAATTTAAATGTACCAGGTGCTCCTTGGAAGCTGTGGGGCACTTCTACTCTGTCCTATAGGGTCACTGTGAGTCCATGTTACTTGGTTTGTTGAGTTTCAGTGGCAGAACTTAACATAGTTCTTTCAATTTTCAGCTTCTATTTTGGTTGACTAAACTGTATACAAAAACTTTATATTACACTCTCCTGGCCTAACAGTTTGGTTGGCATGATAAGAGTTGTCTGGAAGAGGAATTATTCATACCAGATTATGTTCATTTTGAGGCTAAATGTGAGAACAGAAGTTGATGATGTTGAGGGTCTTGGTTCTGTCCCTAAGTTCTCAGCCCTTGAAAGCCCTAATATTTGTCTATAGCTCTTTCCTGTGACCTCGATATTCATTTACCCAACTGCCTGCTAAACAGATATTAAGAGGGCCCCCAAATAGTGATCAGTCTTTTACTCTATGCTGTGATATAGGGCTTAGCATACACCTTGGGTTTTATTGAGCCTTGAGAGTCTCGAGTCAGCAAATGTGGTATAGGCATTCCAGCTCCTATCTGCTTCTGAATCTTTGACCAACTAATCTGAAAGCCCTTTGGACTAAATTTCTAGGCCCATGGTGGAGGTCATGATACTCTGCTGCTCTTTTCAATAATTCAGTCTTGCAAGAAAAGAAATTCCTGCTATGACCTCTTTATTCTTTCTTCTCTGGAAGGAGAAATGGCAAGTCCAAGTTTTTCCTTCTGCTTCCTAGTGATGGACAAATTCACTTTGTGTATCAAGTGGTGGGGAAAGAATGGTCACAGCTGGTTTCTTAGCCAGCATATTCACTGGTGAAAGAGGAGAGTCAAAGCAAAGGTGGCAGGAAGAGGTGTTCTTCTACTGCAGTATAAGCCATGGTGGACTACTTTTATTTGGATATCTTTGCCCACATGTTAGTACTAACTAAGCACAATATCACAAATAGTATTTTTTCTAATATCTCATATTTATACTCCTGCAATACTAGAAAACCTTCCAATAAGTACTACCTAGTATGTTATAATGGAGTCATTCTGTGTGGGACATATGACATAGTTGTAATATTCTTTTTAACATGTTGCTATCTAAATACCATTCTAGTAATCAAGCTGAAATGCATACATAAAACAATGCTATATAGAGACAGATAGATACATAGATATATAGTGTAACTGGTGCATTCCTTAGGCAACCAATAAGCACATGATAAAAGAGAAAAACATTAAAAAATAACTTTCATCTTAGATAGTTTTAGTCACATACTACCTAACTTGTATCTTTACATAAAAACGAAACAATCACCCAAAATAATGAGAAACATGGTATAGAAGTGCAAGGTATGGGTGGATAGGTCCACTTGTCGACCACTCTCTTACCCATCCCTCCTTTGGCAAGGACCTAAGTCATGAGATTTCAGTGTCTACATTTATTCAATTGGTTTTATTTCACTTTGTCCACCTTGTAGAGTTTCCGCATTGATCATACAAGGCAGATTGTATAAAAAGACAAAATTTGAACCAAAGCCTTTCTGAGTCTCTTTTACAATTTTATGGAAATTTTTGAATGAAAATAACATCCTAGCCATGACTTCAGGGCTTTGTATGGTCTGGACTCATTTTGTTTATAACTATTATTTTTTAATAGCTCCCTTTGATTACTCCATCCTTTTACACCCATCAGCTTTCTTTCAGAAATCTGATTTCACTTTAACATTTGTTTCTAAAGAGAAATTCTGATGTCCCACACTAGGTGACCTCTTCCCACCCACCAGTCCTTTACCTCTGACATCTTCTCCTAGGTCAGTTTCCCCTTACGTCCCCTCCCCATCCACGACATAGTGAGCTAGCTTTGCTGCCTTCCCCTCCAGTCCTGTGGTAGGTTCAGTCCTACTGACACATGCTTGCAGACCACTTGCCCTTTCGCTTTTCCTTCATAGTGTTCATTTCAATTGAGTGTTCTTCAGAACCAAGCAGAGTACCTGACACAGGAGCAAGTTTCTGAGTGAATGAATGAGGGAAAAGGAGGTAATGCCTGTGACACCAGTTTGAAACTACAAAGTATCAGTTACATGTGAGACATTGATTGCCTGTTTGTTACCTGATTAATCACAGAAATGAAAGTATAGATGATATCTTTGAAAATACCAGTACAAATAGGGACTCACCTATGTGACAATGGGCCACTAAATTTAGAAAATTCCCTCAGGTAATAAAGACCAAATTAAACCCATTGCCACTGAGTCACTCCTGACTCATAGTGACCCTACAAGATAGAGTAGAAGAATTGTCTCACAGGGTTTCCAAGGAGCAGCTGGTGGATTCAAACTGCCAGCCTTTTGGTTAGCAGCCAAGCTCTTAACAATTGTACCACCAGGGCTCGTCTCAGGTAATAGATTTATGAATTGTACCACAGTTTTCCACAATTTGGGAATGTGGTTTTCTTTTTCATATAGCTGCTTCAGTGTTACATTACCAGAGAAACTCTTCAATAATAGTGCCCAAACCAAAGGTTTATTAATGAAAGAGAAATTCAAACAATATATATATTTGCTACCAAAGTAGCCACCTTTCTTATATTGAGTGTGAGTACTGTTTCCAGCTGTGTATTTAGCATTAAAAATAACATTCATTCACATTTTGCTTATTGATAGAGGCTAATATCTGAAAGATTAGGAATGAATTGTTCTATCTGATACATATTTAATTAAAATTGAAGAAACTTTTTTTTTTTTTTATTAAATCTGATGACCTTCACCATAGTGAAACTGTCCAGGTTTTAGTGCCAATTAAAAATTTTGAAGTACTGAAGAGATAATGTTTGCATTTTCATAACTGTTTAAAACTTACCTGGCAGAGTTGAAAACTCAGTCTCATGATTTTCTTAAAAAAACAAATATTCAGTAAACCATTATGATACCAAAACAGAGTTAGATTTCTTTAACTTTGTGGATGAAAGTGGATTTTTGTTAACCTGAAGCTTTCTTACTCAAAGCATTTATTCTAAGTCTAGGTGTCTGGAAAATTGTGTTTAAAAGGTACCTTTTCACCAAATCTACACATGCACATGAAGTTTTGTATCTAACATGACTGTGGAAAGTTACAGTGAAACACTCTAGCTAGAGGTTTGGAGATGATATAATTCTTGGAGAATTTACAGCTCAGTTTTAGGGCTGTTCCAGGGGAAAACCATGTATTTAACAGACAAGATTATTTTCTTCCCTTAATAGGTGGTCAGTTTATGCAACAAGTAAGCAGGAAGGACTTCAGAGGTTAACAGAGAAGATAAGAAAGAGGGTATCCATGGATTTTATCTTCCTTCTATGAAGTTTAGATCATGCATCATCTCTAATGAGCTTGATAAAACATAGCAAGACAAATGTGCCACAATTCATCATGTTTTCCATTTCAAAAGTGACAGTAAACCTAAGGGTAGAAAAATCTTTATTTTGTAAGGGTAATATAAAAATAGCAAGAAGAAGAGATAATCACATTTGAGACAACATTTCCAAAAACAAAACAATGCCAAACCAAACCAAACCAAACAAAAACCTATGGCTATGGAGTTAATTCCAACTCATAGCAACCCTGTAGGACAGGAACAGAGTAGAAATGCCCCACAGGATTTCTAACAGCTGGTGGAATCCATGTCATCAGGCCTCGAAAGTATTTCCAGAGAACACCTTAAAATCCAATTCAGGGAGTCAAGATGGTAGACTAAATATATGTCCTCCTAAATCCTTCTGGAAACCAAGACCTGAATTGATAATTAAATGGAGCTTCCTGGACACCTAGTGAGCCCTAGGACACGGCATAGGGCTATTAATTTGGACTGAACACAAACCTCCTCTCTTTCACTGACCTCACTCTCAGCAAGTGCGGGCTTGCATAGACTGAAGGTAACTCACCATTTTGATTTTCTTTTTTCTCTGTCTTGGCCAGTGGGCAGAGCTGGGACTTGACTAGCCACTGGTTTCAGATGCACTGCTGGTGGGATCAGCAAGCGAAATCGCCATATTTTGAGAGCCTAGCTTTGGACTCTGTACATCTTGGCACCTTTGGCCCCTCCTTCTGTCTCTGCGATACAGTGTCCGGTACTAAGGCAGTGGCAAGCTTGTGCAGGACGCCATCTTGTTCTATTGAGAGGTAGAAACACCCATACAGAGGCCCCAGCTTGACTTTGTTTATAGGCTGGGAGGCAGTGCCTGCCCTGGCAGCAAAGCAGTATTTTACACAGTGTCACCTATGGCTGGGACCCAGCAACAGAGGCTCTGAACTCTGTGCATCTCTGTACCACTGGCCTCTCCACCTCTGCCAGAGAGTAGCTTGGTCACAGCCAGGCGGCGAGCTTGTGCAGGACATGATCTTGTTCCACTGGGAGGTGGAAATACCCATAGGGAAGCCTCAGCTGGACATAATGCCTGGCCTAGGAGGAAGAAATACAGTATTCTTCACAGTGTTGCCTACAGCTGGGGCCTGACAGCAGAGGCCAGCAGGGCAATGGACTTTCTGCATTTTGAGCTAGTTTATAACATCTGGGATTCAATGCAGAGGTGATTACCTTGCCAGCTGGGAAGAGGGATCTATACACCTGAAAACCTGACTGACTTTGGAAGTTGTCAGATAGTTTTTATCTCTCATTTTAAGATGGCCTAGAGAAACAGCTGTGGTCCACATTCACAGCATCTCTCCCAGCCTTTATTGACTCGCATGATGCCCCCCACAGCAACAAACTCGGTAAAAAAAAATGTAACCAAGAAATCACCAATGGCTTCAGAAGGCCCTCAAAAGAAAACACCTCACCACTTCCCAGACGAAGAAGTATTTCTGAAACTATCAGAAGGTGAATATGAAAGGATTATATAGACAGCTCTCCTAGACCTTATACAAAATGCAGCAGAGCAAAACGAAAAACTAAGCAAGCTGTTCATTCTGATCGAACACTAGCACTCTGAAATGCAAAAGATCAAGAACAAAATCAAAGACATAAAAACTTCAATTCAAAGCCAAGAAAACAGAATGGAGCAAATGGAAAAGAAACTTTCTGGAAGACAGAGCTACTGACTCTAGCAACTACAAGGAGAGGTCAGAAAAAAGAAACAAGAAAAATGAAGAAGCATTAAGAAGCATGTGGGACTCTAGTAAGGGGAACAATCTACAATTAATTGGAGTTCCTGAACAGGGTGAGACACCTGAGATCACAGAGAGCATTGTTGCTGAGCTGCTGACAGAAAACTTCCCAGAAATTATGAAAGAAGAGAATATAGAAATCCAAGATGCATAGCAAACACTACTCAATATAGATCTCAAAAGAAAGACTTCAAGACATATTATAATCAAGCTTAACAAAATGAAACATAAGCAGAAACTCAAAGGCAGCAAGACTTGAAGCAAAGCTAACATTGAGAGGGAAACCCTGTAGGTTTTTGTCAGATTTCTCAGCAGAAACAGTTCTGGCACAGAGACAGTGGCATGGCACATTGAAAGCCTTGAAGGAGAAGAGCTTCCAACCAAGAATTATATATCCTGCAAAACTATCTTTCAAATATGAAAATGAAATTAAGACATTTGCAGATAAACAGGAACTCAGAGATTTTGTAAAAAAACAAACCAAAGCTACAAGAAATACAGAAAGAATTTCTTGGCTTCAAAGAACAAAACTATTAACTTTATATTTTAGAAGCAAATTCAGAACACATCACCCAGAATCCTACCTAGTTAGGGAAGGCTCCAAATTCAATCAAAGCTGCAATAGTGATGGAAATAATCCAGTGATCATATCATGAAAACTACACTGACTACTCTAAAAAATGAGATAGATCACTCCACAGTAATAGTGGGAGACTTCAACACTCTACTCTCAACATTGAACAGATCATCTAGCAAAAAGCTCAATAAAGACACAGAATACTTTATTGCCACATTAACCAACTAGACCTCATCAACATATACATTGACATATCCATCAGTGGACAACTACACCTTCTTCTCCAGTGCACATGGAACATTCTCCAGAATAGACCATGTGTTAGGACATAAAGCAATTCTCAAGAAAATCCATACCACTGAATTAATGCAATGCATCTTCTCATATCATAAAGCCATAAAAGTCAAAATCAATAGCAGAAAAAAAAAAGATAGACAGTGGAACTCATGGAAACTGAACAACACCTTGCTCAAAAAACCATGGGTTATAGAAGAAATCAAGGATGAAATAAAAAAATTTATGTATTCCAATGAGAAAAAAAAACACTTCCTACCAGAACTTTCGGGATACAGACAAAGCAGTGCTCAGAGGTCAGTTTATCTCCATAAATGCACACATCTGGAAGGAAGAAACCAAATCACAGAACTGACTGTACAGCTTGAACAAGTAGAGAACAACAGAGGAACCCCTCAGTCACCAGAATAAGACAGTTTATAAAGATTAGAGCAGAACTAAACAAATTAGAGAACAGAAGAACAATTTAAAAAATTGAAAAGACCAAAAGCTGATTTTTGGAAAAGATCAACCAAATTGACAAACCACTGGCTAAACTTACTAAAGAAAAACAGTAAAGGGAACAAGTAACCCAAAGAAGAAATGAGAGGGGAGTTGTCATAACAGATCCAACAGAAATAAAAAAATATCATAACAGAATACTATGAAAGACTGTACTCTAACAAATTTGAAAACCTAGAGGAAATGGACAAATTCTTTGACTCATATCACCTACTCAAATTATCACAAGGTGAAGCAAAACAACTTAACAAACCCATCACAAAGCAAGAGGTTGAAAAAGTCATCCAAAAACTTACCAAGGAAAAAAAAAGTCTGGGCCCAGATGGCTTCACTGCAGAATTCTACCAAGCTTTTAGAGAAGAGTTATCTCCAGTACTAGTTACTGAGACTATTTCACAACATAGAAAGGGATGGAATACTCCCAAATTCATTCTATGAAGCCAGCATAACCCTGGTACCAAAGTCAGGGAAAGACCCAACCAAAAAGGAGAGCTACAGACTGATATCACTCATGAACCTAGATACAAAACATCTTCAACAAAATTCTTGACAATAGAATACAACAACATATCCAAAAAATAATCCATAATGATCAAGTTGGACTCATACCAGGGATGCAACGCTGGTTCAGCATCAGAAAGACAATTAATGTGGTCAACCATATAAATAACACAAAAGACAAGAATCAACTGATTTTGTCTATTGATGTAGAAAAGACATTTGATAAAGTCCAACACCCATTCATGCTAGAAATTCGCAGCAAAATAGGAATAGACAACAAATTCCTCAGTGCAATAATGGCCATTTATAGAAAGCCCACTGCCTATATCATCCTGAATGGAGAGAGACTGAAACAGTTTCCCTTGAGAACAGTAACTAGACAAAGACGCCCACTCTCACCTCTCCTATTCAACTTTGTACTAGAAGTTCTAGCCAGAGCAATTGGATAAGAGCAAGAAATAAAGGGCCTTAGCATTGGCAAAGAAGAAGTCAAAATCTCTCTATTTGCATATGATATGATTGTATACACAGAGAACCCTAAGAAATCCATAAGGAAACTACTCAAACTGAAAGAAGAATTCAGCAAAGTCTCAGGATGCTAGATAAACTTAAGTAAATCAGTAAGATTCCTTTATATCAACAACGAGATTATTAAGGAAGAAATCACCAAATCAATACCATTTACTATAGCCCCTAAGAAGATAAAATACCTAGGAATAAATCTAACCGGAGAAATAACAGAGTTTTACAAAGATAACTACAAACCCTTACCACAAGGAACTAAGAGAGACTTACATAAATTAAAAAACCTAACCTGCTCATGGATAGGAATGCTTAACACAGTGAAAATGTCTATTTTGCCCAAAGCAATCTACTTATATAATGCAATGGCAATACAAAGTCCAGTGATATTTTTTGATGAGATGGAGAAACAAATCACCAACTTTGTTTGGAAAGGAAAGAAGCCCAGCATAAGTAAAGCACTACTGAAGAAGAAGAACATAGTGGGAGGCCTTTTGCTACCTAACTTTAGAACCTATTATGCTGCCACACTAGTCAAAACAGCCTGGTACTGGTACCAAAAGCGACATATAAATCAATGGAACAGAATTTAGACCCCAGAGATGACACCATCTTCCTATGAACAGATCATATTAGACAAAGGCCCTAAGACATTAAACTGGGGAAAAAAACAATCTCTTCAACAAATGGTGCTGACAAAATTAGTTATGCTTCTGCAAAAAATTGAAACAAGACCCCTATCTTACATCTTATAGAAAAAACAACTCAAACTGGATAAAAGACCTAAATATCAAATCTAAAACAATAAAGCTCATCCAAGAAAAATTAGGAACAACAATGGAAGTTTTATATGCGAATGTACATTTTCATTCAGTCATAATAAAAAAAAAATCCACTTCAGAAATGGAAAATTGGCTCTCATATGAGATTTTATTTGGTTAGTGGTTACCCACCAGATGCTCCTTTGAAATTCTATGGGCAGTTCTACTTTGTCCTACAGTCTTGCTGTAAGTTGGAATTGACTTGACAGTAGTGATACTTATTTATTAGTACCAAAACACCTTTTAGTATCTCCAAATAAAATATTTGATTTTTATATTAAATCAAAATCTAAGGAAAATTGTAAAGCATCTTTTCAAATTTTGATGGATAATCCACTTTTGTCATGAGAAAGAGAAGCAACATTATCAGTTGTCAGAAAGGTATCATTAGTGGTCATGCTCTCCTGAAACTGCTGAAAGGTCTAAATGAAATTCATTATGGCAAGAGCTAATATGTAAGTACAGTAATTTTGAAAGATATTTGACTATTTCTAGACACAGTTCTGCACAGTATCTCACAAAATATGTGTCACTTTTTGCTTCAACCACTCTCTTTGGAAATTAATAGTTTTTTCTTACAGTTTGTACCTGAGCATTTCAGACATCAATATTTTAGACAGAGAAAAGAAGGTTTGGGTACAAGTGAAAATATGTAACATAATTTTTTGGGGTCTTTATGCTTCAAGTCATTCTGCCTTATCCATGTGTAAATAACAGTGGATGAGGCACTGAAAGAAAGAAAATAGGAAGTCACTGACTTAGAAAAATTCTCCTTTGTACAGTACAGAACTATAAACCGACAGTTAATCACAAAATATGTCACTTTTTATAATGAGTTGAAGCAGGCAATTTGTTTTTATTAAGAAGTTTAAGGGCCATGTTTATTTAAAGTTATTATCTGCACAGTAATTAACAAATAACAGGATGCTGTGCAGGGATAGTAGCAGTTTTTGTTTAAAAGAAAAGAAGTGTATTTACACAACGATGTAAAATATAGAAACACATTTGGTTTTATGTAATTACAATTGCTGAAGACACTAAATCTTTATGTTGAGGTGCCAGGGCCCCAGGGCTCCAGGGTTAAGATGGAAACTTTTTTAATAAGCCTTCTTTGCACATTACAATGTATTTGGTAGATTTAGGAATAAAAAAGTCCTATAGTCCTTATACAAATTAATTTCACATGCTACAAGTAAATGTGTACTTTCTGAGAAAATCCCACCATTGCCATACCCTTATCATTGCCATTACTTAATGACAGTCCAGTGGTAAACAGCCCAATCTACTGGCTGCTGAATGATTAATATGCCAAGGCATATTCTAACAACTATTGTTTCTTTTAGAACACAAAAAGAACTTTCTACTACCACTGAGTTTCCTAACAGGAGGAAAAATGATAAATGAGACAATTTAAATCTATCTGATCAATCCAAATTTGTTCTATATAATGAAACACCAAATTGTATTTTCCTCCCATAGGTCTACTCATTTCTGTTATTGTCATAGTAGTGTCACTTTGAGGGCTGTGACATTTCTTTTCTTTATTTCTCCTTGGTCTCACATAGGGGAGATTGAAACTCACATGTTGGGTCAGCTCCCTTTCCTACCTCTCCAGACGCTTTAGAGTTAGTGCAGAAGATGAGGATGGAAAAGTTTTTCTATAGCATGCACTCATTGTTAAAAATGGTAGGGAACTATTATGAGTTGAATTCTGTACCCCCAAAGATAGTTGAAGTCTTGACCCCCTGTACCTGTGAATGTGACTCTATTTGGAAATAGGTTCTTTGCAGAAACAATCAACACAAAGCCATACTCCAGTAGGATGGAGCCTAGTCCAGTATGACTTGATGTCCTCATAAAAGAGGAGAAACACACACAGAGACATGAACAGATACAGAGGAAAGGTGGTTATGTTAAGAGACGGGCAGAATTTGAAGCTACATTGCCACAAACCAGGGTGTACCTGGAATCACCAGGAACTTGAAGAGACAAGCAAGGATCTTCCCCCAAAGCATTTAAAGAGAACACAGCCCTGCTGACACCTTGAATTCTGACTTCTAGTCTGCACAACTGTGAAAGGATGTATTTCTGTTTTAAGCCACTTGAGGATAATTTTTTACCCCAACTCTAGGAAACCAACAAAGCCTCAGTAAGGTGTATTCCTTATATGAGGGACTACAGACATTTTCCAGTATTTCAAAACCTCTGCTTAGGAAATCTTTTACTACTTGAGTTAAGGAGATACATTTTGTTGACTGTAGTGTGTGTGTGGGCATGGATGTCTTCTCTCTTATTGTATTACCCATAATCCTTCATCTTAGTCCTCTTCCCTAACCTCAAAAAACATTTTTTTTTTCTTTCAGGCAAGGAATTTTTTACTTCAACTCACAGTTCATGCTTGCATTGTTAATTGGTCTTCTAACACCTTAAATACTTATTTACACTTTTTGGTATTTGTACCTTTTCACATATGCTTACATTGTTATTATCGCTTTCTATCTATTCTTCAGTGAAAAAAGTTGATGGATTTAACTTTTACTGTCCTTAAAGAACTCATGCTTTCAATTGTCACTTTTCTCTACTTTTATATTTCTTCTCAAAGGCCTCTACATTATGTGGAACTGTAAGGTCGTTTTTGGTGCATAGTTTGAGATACTCAGAAAACACCATTTACTATTATCTACAACGCAGGGGTTCAAAACCCACGGACAAAAATGATAGTTTTTTTTAATGTTTCATTCTATTTAACTTATTCATTAATTGCTTAAATTTATAACATCAACATTAATTTTAATAAAAATGATTGAACTGAAGATTAAGTGAAAAATGATTCATAGGGAATCACAGTGAAGACATTTCCTGAAGACAGTACCCTGAAGGAGTTAGAGATTTAGACATACCCTTGCTCACAGGTTCTCTAAAATTTCAATAAAGACAAATTGGAAGTATTTTTTTTTGTGGGGGGGGGAGTAGTGTGTAGGTATAGTTCACAATGGCTCAATCCTTTAATTGAAGATGTATTCCTCACACCATTTAATCATGAGCACTAGGCTTTTCATCCATATTTCTGTCATTTATTTTTGGTTAACATTTTCCCAGCCAGATCTGCCAAAGGGTTATTGTCAGTCCCCGTAAGAAAGTCAGCAGCAAGTGCCTTGCCATGGTCCTCCTTGGGTGCTCTGTTAACTTCATTACCCTCTGAAGTGTGGCATGAATATAGAACATAAGGTGCAGAGGTTGCCATGGGGCATGTTTCTGAAGCTCAAAGTCAGAAGCTGTTTGGTTAAGAATGCCAAGCCTTGGAACAGCAATTGTAATTCAGTTTGAAAGGAACCTGCACAGTTTGTGTGGCTTAAAAAACAAAAAACAAAAGTCCTGTTACCATAGTCTCAAGTCCAACTCATAGTAACCCATAGGGACACAGTAGAACTGCCCTGTAGAGTTTCCAAGGAGTGCCTGTTGGATTCAAACTGACAACCTTTTGGTTAGCAGTTGTAGGTCTCAACCACTCTGACCACCAGGATTTCCATTTGTGTAGTTACTGCCCTTGAGTCGAATCCAACTCATAATGACCCTATGGGCAGAGTTGAACTGCCCTATAGAGTTTCCAAGGAGGGCCTGGTGGATTTGAACTGCCGACCTTTTGGTTAGCAGACAACAGCACTTAACCACTATGTCCCTAATCTCAGAATTGCTCTTGAATGACCCTTTCATGGTTTTATTGCATTCACCCATTTCACACTTTAAAACCTGCAGTAGCAAAATGAGAGATGAAATCTTGGTTTAGTAGATAGTGTCATATAGTAGGAGAAAGGGAAAAATACAGCCAACTTCTAGTTCTCACCTTAAGGCTGGGAAATTGATGAATATTTTTGTTTTTACTAATTCAGTCTATGAAGCTAATAATCTAGCAAAGTATCTCTGCTATTTGGCAGAAGGTAAATGACCTGTGCTCTGATACCTTGTCAACAATGTACCACTGCCAGACCAAACAGTGGACTTCCATTAAATGAATTTGGGAAAGAACAGAGTCCAGTCTGGGTATTATTTAAAAAAAAAAAAAAAATTCTATGTTTAAAAGTTATTTTAATGCTAAATTTATTTAGTGTTTCTAATGGAAGCACAGGGAAATTCAGCAGTTGACTATCAGGGGCAGAACAGTGGGGCCATTGGTCAAGTAACTTTGTTTAAGGAGGCTTAGGGGAGGTATTTATTTCAAACAGGACATGCACTTCCCTGAAAGCCTTTTTCTTCTTTACTTTTGCTGGTGCTTTTTCCTCTGTCCAGATGGGTATCAGAAAGTGGAATTCAGGTTTGGGCCTGCTGAGTAAGGGGAATCCTTGGTTTTCCCCATTTAATACAACTAGATTTTTGCTATTCAAATGTAGGAAACCTAATTACACCCTGGTAAATTCTATTCAGTCTACCAAACACAGAAAAAAACTGTGACAGAAACTGAAAGGCCAAAAAAGAGAAAAGAGTCCCTAAGACCTAATGAATCCAAACTAAACACCTCTCCACAGAAATGTCAAACATTTCTCTTAGCACAAAACAAGGCTTAAAGAATTCCCTGCTTTTGTCTCTGGCCTAATTCCTTAAGCAGAGAGAGGGATTTTCCTCTGGGAGTGTTATTTCACAAAGAACGAAACAGCAAATAAACAAAAGACTCTCAAAGAGAGAGAGAGTATAAATAAAATTCATGACTCCTTAAAGAGTTTACACTGGAAGAATGTGGAGGATTATTTACAATTAAAGCAGAGTCTCTAGAATACAGTTATTATTATTTATGTATAAATGAATAAGAGTACATTTCATTTTGTTTGCAAGAAAGTACACCTGGATGCTTTCGATTTGCAAAACAACATGAAATTTAATTTTCTCAAATCTTTTTGTTGTTGTTTTTGTTATACAGGTATTTAAAACTTTCTACATGTTTAGCACAGCATTTTTAAATTAATTTGCTTATTTTTCTTTTTAAACAAGCTGCAGTTAATGTATGTTGTTATCTAATTAAAAAAATGCATCAGTCCAAAGGGCAAAGTTTCCAAGAAAAAATTGTGTGTGTGTGTGTGCTTACAATAGTTTTCTCCATTTAACAAACACCTTTAAACACCTTTGTGGGTACAAAGTATTCTTTCAGTTGAACAAAAGAAAAGTTGTAATTTATTAAGAATAGAAGTTTGAATTAAAAAGAAAAATAGGAGAAAGGACTAATTTAGATCTATGTAGTTACCTCGAGAATCATGTAATACAACGGGATAGGTTAATAACAGAAATGAGGTTAGAGAAGAAGCAAGATGAATATGAAACAAATGCAAGATTTCAGTACTAAATGTAAAAGGCTGACAAAAAAAGTGGTTGCTAAGATAAAGAAGCAGAGGCTAAAGAAACTAACTGATCATAGATTATAGAGCAGTTAGACCTCTTCTCAAGTACATGTATGTATGTAGGTGTGTTTACTACGCATTTGAATCCTGTGTTGAGTGTAACTTAAAATAACATAGATAGTAGTGTTAAAAGCCACATTCCAAGGCCATATAGCCATGTGGATACGTATGCATGCATTCACACAAAGTGGAGTGTACAAGTAGAGTCCTGATAAAAGTATGGTGTTCTAGAAGGCCTAAGTCATGGGCTTGCAAGAAGGGGGTAGTATTTAAGCGCTTGCAGAGTTTACAGCAAAGTTTAGATTGAGTCTTAGCCTGAGGTGCCTGTCTCAGTGAAATATCTGAAACATTTGGCCCCATGAGATTAAAAGAACAGTGCTTATATTTAGCATCTGCTGCCCCCAACTCAAACTTTGCTACTAATAAAATTCAGCTCTATGGAAAAGAATTTGAATTCCAGCTGAGCAGTTTTCAAAATAAGATGAAAAGTTAAGCAGGCAATTGGTGTGTATTTAGGGCTCAAAACACCTTGCCCCCTAAGAAGACTTGAAGGAGTTAATCCCTTCTCAAGATAATCCACTAAAGAGCATCCTTCATTATGACGTTAAAAGCAAGGATCAGTGCCTGGGAGGCTAACAATAGGATAGGGGCTTTTCAGCCCCAACCACATTCTTCCCAGGTTAGAAACTGAAACTGCTGTGATTCCAGCTGAAAAATAGAGCAAGATTTTTCTCTTGTGTTAAATATTCAGAGAGAAGGAGGGGGAAAAAAATCTTCCCCATTAACTAAATTCCTTATCAGGTAGTTTTTCTCAGTGACTATCTGTCTGATTTCTTAACCAATGTTTGTACAGTCCTCGAGAAGGATGATAGTTCTATAACTCAACAGCTATACAGTTTGAAATCACTTTGGATTTCATAGAAAAGTGATACTTTGATTAAATTGCACTCGATTACCCCTTGCGGTGGTATAGTCAGGAAACATAACAGTCACAATAAACTTGCACCAAAGTTACACACTAAAGTTATTATTTGGTCAAAATTTTATCTGGTAAAGCATCATATTTTTAAGCTTACGGCCAGACTTTATTTATCAAAGACTCTTCCATTAATAACAAGATAAAGTGTTTAACACTTATAAGCAAATTAATCTAAAAATGATGTTCAATTTTATTTTTACTGAATTTTAGAAAGCTTCACAGTATTGGTAATCTGACATCATTTGAAAGGGCTTGAGTGTTTTGTTTTCAAAATATTTTTATAAGAAGATAGTTTTAAAAGTAAAAGGATTCTCATAAATATATAAAACATAAACCCATATCTTAGGTAAATCACGATGGCAAAGTTTGGTCATCCCAGATTTTCTTTCTCTTTTTTTTTTCCTTTTATTTGACGCATATATAAATGTTTTGAAAGGCAAATTTCTTTTCATGAAATTTCATTCTTACAAAAGTTGAATAAATTCAGGGAAAGAATTTAAAAAATGGTGTTTGTCAAGTACGGCCAACTAGGATTCATAAATGCATGCCTATTTGCCTTGCCTCAGATAATCTGTATTGTATCCTGATTGTGTACAAGGCAGTTTGTTAAGTTCCAAGGACCACCAAGCTGTGATTTTTCCTTCAGGGAAATAGAGAAGGGCAAGCACAATTCAGAGACCTAACATTATACAGATAAAAGAGGAAAAGGGCATTTAAAAATAACTTTGTTAATACTGTATGTCCATTGATACTTGGGAATCACCATTGGGGTTGAAATTTCAGCACATAGCAACATAACTGCTTTTGTTCCTTATTTTTATCATATGAGAATAACTATATCTAAGTCATAGACAGTGTGAAGATTCTTACCTTGTGTAAAAATCTGCATTAGCTTAACATACTAGTGGTAAAGAATATAAGCCCGAAGTTTAGTGGACCTGCAAGACTGTGACTTTGGGAAAGACTCTTTGTCTACCTAAGCCAAAGTATGTTTATCTGTTAGTGAGAATTACATGTCACTAACTTACAGTGCTCCTGGGAAGATAAAACATTATGGTCCATAAATGGCCAGTGACCAGTCCATGATAAGTTCTCAATTACTTTCAGTTAAAACAGCAGTATGTATATATACTTATATATGTATGTGTGTATTTATTGTTATACAAATATATGCTTTCTCACTACCCTGGCCCCTAGGGTCGCCATGAGTCGGATCTGACTCGACTGCACTTGGCTAGCATTTTAAACAAAACTGATGTTTACAAGTGTATTCAAAAAAGGCAATTTATATTAACAATTTTGGTCTCATAGCAAATGATTTTTCCTAACCTTATATCTGCAGCTGAACTGTAGTAAAATGATTAAAAAAAGTCTTCTCTCCCTTCTCTTCCTCTTACCCCCTAACTACGGTATTAGAAAGATCAAGTTTCTGGGTAGATTCATCAAGCAGTCATTTTCCAGAATTTGGGTACTTAGAACTCAGAAAGTTAGAGTCAAGTGGCGAATATTCCATTCCCTCCATTCCACATCAGTGTCTAATTTTTCACTCCAGGATTTTCATTTTAGGTGATTTCAAAGAGAGGGATGCTGCTAACTCAGGTGAAAACTTGTCTCTGACTTAAATTTCATTCTTTAGTTAATAGGTATTTATGAACTACCATTTGTTATGAAAATGAAGAAGGAATTACATGAAATTTGATTTCTTTTCTTACCTCATTTATTCCTCTCAACATACATGTAAAGTATTCTCAGTTTTTATTTTAAAAGATGAAGAAACAGGTTAAAAACATGGCTAAGGACATATAGCTGATGAGTAAGTGGCAAAGCCAGAACTTCAACTGCAGGGCTATTTTCCTTGAGGCATCGAGGCAACAAGAAAGCCTTGCCCAAACTAGTCTGCTCAAGACCTTGTGTCCATGAGGCCCTTGGGGATACTTGTGGGCTTGTATCCTCTGCCTTTCTTAACTGCTTTCTTAAACGGAGACTCCTGGCTTACACAACTCCTCTGTCTGACTGCCTTCTAGAAAACACACCTAGTATTGCACTGTATGGAAGAAGATCTGTCTCTAACGGGGCTGAAGAATCCCTGGTCACTCACCCACCACATTCCTTCTAAGGGCCTAACTAGACTGTGTCTGCACATGTCATAGAACAAAATGTTTTCTAAGTGGCTGACCTAGGTTTCTGCTTAAGATGAATGTGTGGGTGAGGACTGAAGAGCCCCTGACATAGTTTAAGGAACATGTGTTCCTTAGAATAAAGAGTCAATCTGAAGACTTGTCACCTTCCTAGAGTGCCCTGCTTTGAACACACATTCAGTAAGCACTAATTGAATTGAATTCCTTGGTTGAAAAAAAAGATGAGTCAAGAAATTTTCTTAGGTTAAGAAGTGATGTTGAATTCATAGCTTAGTCAATAATGATTTGCAGCTTCATTATTTCCCAACTCTAAGGTAGTGTGGCTGTCTGCTTAGTTATTTTTTTAAACCTTTACTGGGTACAAAAATACTTTCCTCTTTAATGAAAACAAAGCTGAGCAGTCTGTGCTGTATCATAAATTCTGTTTTATTCACAAATGTTTGTTTCTTCTTAGCCCTTTTATGAAGTCATCAATGTATTCTGTTTTCCTGATCTTCAACAAAAAGGAAAAGAAGAAAAAGAAAAAGAAAGTCAGAGAGACAATTTTATTGGCAAAAAGGTGAGAAAGAAATTATTATTATTTTTTTAAATCAGTTGAACCAATAAGCCAAACTGCTGATTACACCAAGTAAAGATCAAATCAGGAGAATACCGGCAACTTGGGATGTATTAGAACTTCAATCACACACTGTGGCCTTCTATTGCACTTGAAGCTCCAGCAACCTGAAATCACGGGTGAAACATGCTAACTATGTACCGTTATTAACATAGAAATGTTGCTACTGCAGTTCTAGGTCACCAGTCTCTCTTTCTTGTGATTGTGCATTTGTGCACATACATTTAAATTGTGTTCTTGAAAAGCAGTAAGAGATTTTCTTCTGAGTATCATTCACTAGTAGTAATAAAATATTTATATCTTACATATTACCATTGCTTACATCTATGAGTCAAAAGTAAAGTTGAAATTCAGTGAGAATAATATTTTCTTAAGTATTTTTTATGTTCTAAATAATATATATAAATGATGTTATTGGTTAAAGTGTGTACATGTGGATTATCTACCAATTAAGAAATTTTAAATTCAATTAAGTATTAAATACTAAAAACCACAAGAGGCAGAATGAGAATTCTTTTTAACACCTAACAAGTTTAAATATTTTTGGTACTTGTAAAAAAAAAGGGGAAGGAGGAGGAGTCAAGATGGTGGACTAAGCACATGTCTCCCTATATCCCTATGGAAACCAAGACCTGAACTGATAATCAAATGGAGCCTTCTGATCACCTAATGAGCTCCAGGACATGGCACAGGGCTGTTAATTTGGACTTCATACCACTGAGCAAAAAAACCTCCTCTCTTTCACTGACTCCTGCTCCTGGCTAGCCCTGGCTCTCATGGACTGAAGGTAAACGCACCATTTTGACTTTTTTTTTCTCTGTCTTGGCTAGCAGGTGGAGCTGGGTCTTGCCTAGCGGCTAGACTCAGACACGCTGCTGGCGGGGGGATAGGCAGGTGAAATTCCCATATTTTGAGAGCCAGGCTTAGGACTATGTTAACCTAGCCACTTTGGGCCTGTCTTTTTGTCTCTGCCACAGAGGGGTTTGTACAGAATTGCACTGCCAGTGTGCAGGACGCCATGTTGGGTTCGGAGATTAGCGGGACATAATTTTAGCCTGGGAGCCAGCACCTGCAACAGGACAGCACTTCTCCAACAGAAAAGCAGCAATTTACACAGTGCCGCCTGCAGTGGGGGCCCTGCAACAGAACAAGAAGAATCACTACCTCTTGGCACCTTTAGCCCCTTTATCTGCTGCCTGTGTAGAAGGTGCCATCTTGGATATGGTGGCTACAGCTGGACCTAATTCTTAACTTGGGAGCCAGAGCCTGCCGATGGGAGAGCACTTTTATATCAGAAAAGCAGTACTCCACATAGTGTCGCCTAAGGCTGGGCCCTGTCGGCAGAGGCCAACAGGGCAGTAGCATTGCTGTATTCTGAACTAGTTTGTATCATCTGGGGTTGGATATAGAGGTGCTTACTTTGCCAGTTGGGAAGAGGGACTTCTACACCTGAAAACCTGACTGACTTGGAAAGTGGTTAGATACCTTTTGCTTTACATTTTAAGACTGCCTAGAGAAACATCTGCAATACATCCCCACAGTATCTCTTCCAGCCTCTACTTACTGACATGGGACCCCAAAAGCAACAGACACTTGTGGGATACCAGAAATCACCCATGGCTTCAGAAGGCTCCCAAACAAAACAACCAAGGAGTTTTCCAGATGAAGAAACTTTTATGAAAGCATCAGAAAGTGAATACAAAATGATTATATACAGAGCCCTTCTAGACCTTATACAAAATGCAGCAGAACAAAGGGAGAAATTAAACAAGCTATTCGATCTGATGGAATACCAGTACTCTGAAATCCAACAGATCAACAAAATCAAAGACATAGAAACTTCCATGCAAAGCCAAGAACACAGAATGGAACAAATGGAAAAAAGAATTTCTGACTTGGAAGACAGAGCTACTGATGCCAGAGTCTATGAGCAGAATCAGAAAAAAGAAAGAAGAAAAATGACGAAGCATTAAGAAGCATGTGGGACTCTATTAAGAGGAACAACCTTTGATTAATTGGAGTCCCTGAACAGGGTGAGACATCTGAGAATACAGAGAGTTCTGAGCTGACCTGCTGAGAGAAAACTTCCCAGAAATCATAAAGGAAGAGAATATATACATCTCAGGTACATATTGTATATTATCCAATATAGATCTCAAAAGAAAGACTCCAAGACATATTATAATCAAGCTTAGCAAAATGAAACATAAGCAGCAACTCTTAAAGGCAGCAAGACTCAAAGCAAAGCTAACATTCAGAGGGAAACCCTGTAGGCTGTCATCAGATTTCTCAGCAGAAATCATGCTGGCATGGAGACAGTGGCATGACACATTGAAAGCCTTGAAGGAGAAGAAATTCCAACCAAGAATTATATATCCTGTAAAACTAACTTTCAAATACGAAAATGAAATTAAGACATTCCCAGATAAAAAGAAACTCAAAGACTTTGTAAAAACCAAACCCAAACTACAAGAAATACTGAAAGAAGTTCTTGGCTCTGGCTTAGAAGAACAAAACCACTAACTTTATATTTTAGAACAACACACTACTCAAAACTCTACTCAGTTAGGGAAGGCTCCAAATTTAATCACAGCTTTAATATGGAAAGAAGCAATCCAGTGATCATCATGAAAACTATGGTTCCACCATATTGAAAAGAGGGATGTACTACAGTCGTTATAGTCCTTCCAGATGGAGAGGAAGATGACAAGACTGGTAGTAATTAAAATTGGGTTTATATATAGTTTATTAAGGGGGATTATAGAGGTAGCTGTAAAGCACAATAAAGATGTATCATACCGTTTCAAGAAATGTAACACAGGAGTCTCAACAACTATAAAACCAGCTCTGAAAAAGGTGAAAAATCAACTCACAAAAAAGAATGTCCCAGAACAGATTAATAAGAACAACAGAGAAAACAACAACACAAAAATAAACATATCACAATGGCAGCAGTGAACACATACCTATCAATAAATACATTGAATATGAATGGACTGAATGCTCCAGTAAAGAGACATCAAGTGACATCTTGGATCAAAAGATACGTTGTCTACAAGAAACTCACTGGAGACCTAAAGATACAAAGAAACTGAAAATTAAAGGATGGAAGAACATATATCAAGCTAACAATGAACAAAGATGAGAAGGTGTGACAATTCTAATCTCAGACAAAATCAATTTTAATGTCAAATCCACCATCGGGGACAAAGCTGAACACTATTTATTGCTGAAAGTTTCAGTACACAGGCAAGACTTAACTATATTAAATATTTATGCACCTAATATCAAAGCACCTATGTACATCGAGGAAACACTGACTACACTCAAAAAAGAGTTAGATGTCTCACAATAATAGTGGGAGACTTCAACACTCCACTCTCAATGCTGGACAGATCATCTAGAAAAAAGCTCAGTAAAGATACAGAAGACCTCATGGACACAATTAACCAACTAAACCTCATTGATATATACAGAACTTTCCACTCATTAGCAGACAACTACACCTTCTTCTCCAGTGCACATGGAACATTCTCCAGAATTGATCATGTGTTAGGACATAATGCAGTTCTCAACAAAATCCATACCATTGAATTACTGCAAAGCATCTTCTCAGATCATAAAGCCATAAAAGTTGAAATCAATAGCAGAAAAAAATAGATAGAAGGTGGAACTCTTGGAAACTGAACAACATCTTGCTCAAAAAACCATGGATTATAGAAGAAATCAAGGATGAAATAAAGAAATTCATGGATTCTAATGAGAACGAAAACACTTCCTACCAGAACCTATGGGATACAGCCAAAGCAGTGCTCAGAGTTCTGTTTATTTCCATAAATGCACACATCTGGAAGGAAGAAAGAAACCAAATCAAGGAACTAACCCTACAGCTTGAACAAGTGGAGAGAGAACAACAGAGGAACCCTTCAGGCAACAGAAGAAAGGAGATCATAAAGATTAGAGCAGAGCTAAATGAATTAGAGAATAGAAAAGTAATTGAAAAGACCAAAAGCTGGTTTTTTGAAAAGATCAACAAAAATGACAAACCACTGGCTAAACCTACTAAAGAAAAGCAGGAAAGAAAACAAATAACGCAAATTAGAAATGATAGGGGAGTTGTCACAACAGAACCAACAGAAATCAAAAAAACCATAACAGAATACTATAAAAGACTGTATTCTACCAAATTTGAAAACCTAGAGGAAATGGACAAATTCCTTGACTCATACCACCTTCCCAAATTATCACAACATGAAGCAGAACAACTTAATAAACCCATCACAACGGAAGAGACTGAAAATGTCATCAAAACACTGCCAACCAAAAAAAAGCCCAGGCCCAGGTTGCTTCACTGCAGAATTCTACCAAGCATTTAGAGAAGAGTTATCTGCAATACTACTGAGACTGTTTCACAGCATAGAAAGGGATGGAATACTTCCAAATTCATTCTATGAAGCTAGCATAACCCTGATACCAAAGCCAAGGAGAGACCCAACAAAGAAGGAGAACTACAGACCAATATCACTCATGAATCTAGATGCAAAAATCTTCAACAAAATTCTTGCCAATAGAATACAACAATATATCAAGAAAATAATCCATCATGACCAAGATGGATTCATACCAGGGATGGAAGGCTGGTTCAACATCAGGAAAACAATTAATGTGATTAACCACATAAATAACACAAAAGACAAGAATCACCTGATTTTGCCTATTGATGCAGAAAAGACATTTGATAAAGTCTAACACCCATTTATGCTAAAAACTCTTAGCAAAACAGGCAGAGATAGAAAATTTCTCAATGCAATAAAGGCCATTTATACAAAGCCAATTGTCCATGTTATCCTGAAAGAAGAAAGACTGAAACTTTCCCTTGAGAACAGGAACTAGACAAGGATGCCCACTCTCACCTCTCCTATTCAACATTGTACTAGAAATTCTAGCCAGAGCAATTAGACAAGACCAACAAATAAAGGGCATCTACACTGGCAAAGAAGTCAAAATCTCCCTGTTTGCAGATGATATGATTGTATATGCAGAGAATCCCAAAGAATCTGTAAGTAAACTACTCAAACTGATAGAAGACTTCAGCAAAGTCTCAGGATGCAAGATAAACGTAAGTAAATCAGTAGAATTCCTTTATACCAACAGTGAGACTGTTAATGAAGAAATCATCAAGTCAATACCATTTACTATAGTCCCTAAGAAGATAAAGTACCTAGGAATTAATCTAACCAGAGAAACAACAGACCTTTACAAAGAGAACTACAAGCCCTTACTACAAGAAACTAAGAGAGACTTAGACAAATGGGAAAACCTACCCTGCTCATGGATAGGAAGACTTAACATTATGAAAATGTCTATTTTACCCAAAGCAGTCTACTTATATAATGCAATCCCAATACAAGTTCCAGCGTCATTTTTTAATGAGATGGAGAAACAAATCACCAATTTTGTTTGGAAAGGGAAGAAGCCCCGGATAAATAAGGTACTACTAAAGAAGAAGAACATACTGGGAGGCCTCTCATTACCCGACCTTAGAACATACTACACTGCCACAGTGGTTAAAACAGCCTGGTACTGGTACAAGCACAGACAGATCGATGAATAGATCAGAATTGAGACCCCAGAAATGATACCATCCGTCTATGAACAGCTGATATTCAACAAAGGCCCTAAGACATTAAACTGGGGTAAAAACAGTATCTTCAACAAATGGTGCTGGCAAAATTGGATATCCATCTGCAATGAGTTGAAACAAGATCCATATCTAACACCTTATACAAAAACCAACTCCAACTGGATAAAAGACCTAAATATCAAACCTAAAATGATAAAGCTCATCCAAGAAAAGGTAGGAACAACAATGGAAGTTTTAATACACAATGTGGACAGACTCCAAAATCTGTCAAATGAACCACAATCAACAGAAGAGAAAATAGATAAATGGGAACTATTAAGAATCAAACACTTTTGCTCATCCAAAGACTTTATTAATAGAATTAAAACACCTACAAAATGGGAAAAAATATTTGGCATCTCTATGTCAGACCGATGCCTGATCTCCATAATCTATAAGATACTACAAAATATCAACAAGAAGAAGATAAACCATCCAATTAAGTGATGGGCAAAGGAGATGGACAGACATTTCACCAAAGAGGAGATCCAGGAAGCCAAAAAACACATGCAGACATGTTCACGATCTTTAGTTATTAAAGAAATTCAAATCAAGACTACAATGAGATACCATCTCACCCCAACAAGATTGGCCATGATCCAAAAAAAAAAACACTAAACAATAAATGCTGGAGAGGCTGTGGAGAAAGTGGAACCCTCCTACACTGTTGGTAGGGTTGCAAAATGGTCCAGCATCTTTGGAAAGCAATCTGGCGCTCCCTTAAAAGAATGGATAGTGATATACCATTTGACCCAGTAATTCCACTACTTGGAATATATCCTACAGAATCAAGGCCTTTCACACCAACCGACACATGCACAAGAATGTTTATTGTACCACAGTCCTTGATATCAAAAAGATGGAATCAACCCAGATGCCCAACAACAGAAAAATGGATAAGTAAACTACGGTGTATATACTCAGAGGAGCACTACGCAATGATAAAGAATAACGATGATTCCAGGAAACATCTCCTAACCTGGTTTCAACTGGAAGACACTATGTTGAGTCTAAGCAGTCAGTGAGAAAAGGACAAATATTATATGAGACCTCTACGATAAGATCTCAAAAACAGACTTGTGTATAGAAGACAGCAGCAAGGGAGGGGAGGGAGGGAGGGCGAGGGGGGGAGGGTTTAGATTAGATAGTTGCTAGAATTCTGCGTTAGGTGAAATCCGTGATAGCACACATTAGAAACAAGAACAATACTAAATGGACTTCAGCATAATGTGAATACTCCTTCCATCTTAACCCAATATTGCAAGGATAGAGTAGCTGGGGCAGGGGGCGCGGAACCATGCTCTTACGTGAAATCGAGGCCAATTGGCACAACTAGCGTTTTTCTAAGAGGGCTCTCTTTACCCCACATCGGTGAGTGGCATCTGGGAGTCTTAAAAGCTCTGACGCTGCCATCTGAGGGCACAGTAAATCATACCAATTCAGCAGGAACGGATGCTCACTGAGGACCAAAATGACATGGGGTAAAGACAATCTAGAAGATAGGGAGACCCACATGAGTGGGTGCCTACATCGACTTGGGACCGGAAGAACCGGATGGTGCCTGGCCACCACCAGTGATAGCTGTGATGGAGCTCACTAAGTTGAGTCTCACTGGCAACACAAGAATAAAAAGGGGTGCATCCTGAGATCTGCACTGAAAGACCTCAGTTGATGGTCCAGCAGTTTCGGGGTTCCCCTGGGAGCATGGCCCCTGGCCCTGATGCTGCCCTTGCCCATAAATCATAATGAAAGTCCACTTTTCGGACACGAATGGATTGGACTTGGCAATGCAGAGTGACCATACATTGGATGCACTTTATGGTTCTGTGCATCTATAGGATATCATCCTGCTGACCTCTGGCTGGAGGAAGGAGAGTGGGTGGAGAAGAGGGGAAAGGAGACTGTTGGGAGGATGAGAGAGGTATGGAGCAGAGAGGAATAGTGTGCTGTCACCGGACAGGGAGAGTAGTGGAAAGTGCATATAGGTGGGCTTGTAAATTTATACGGGAGTGTACATTTTCACTCAGTCATATTAAATTAAAAAAAACACTGTCGCTGAGTCAAGCCTGACTCATAGCAACCCTGGAAGTCAGAGCAGAACTGCCCCATAGGGTTTCCAAGAAGTGCCTGGTGGATATGAACTGCCAACTTTTTGGTTACCAGATGTAGCACTTAACCCACTACACCACCAGGGTTTCCCTTCTTATTTATAGGAATGTCTAAATCAGATCTATTTTTCTAACTAAGAAAATTAAGTTATTAAAAATCTGAGGGTTATGATAAAAAAATTTTTATCCCTACAACTTTGAATACCTGAAGAAAATATTTACCATCACATCTAGAAACACTTTTCTATGAAAATAACTTTATTCATTGTTATGGATTATATCATGTCCACCTAATACATATGTTGAAATCTTAACTCCTATACCTGTAAGTATGACACCGCTTGAAAGTAGATTTTTCCTCTGTTACATGAGTGAGAACATATCAGTTTCAGGGAAGATACTAACCGTAATCACTTCTGAATTATTCAAGAATCAGAATAGACACAGGGATACGCAAGGGGGAAGACAGATGCCATGTGAAAATCATCTGCAAGCCATGGTATGCCAGGGAATGCCTTGAGCTACTAAGGAAGGAATCAACATGGTCGAGATCCTGATACGGAATTTTAGACCCCAGAAGAGAGAAAAAATAAATTTCTGATCTTTAATGTCACCCACTTGAGTTATTTATGCTACAGCAGCACTAGGTAACTTAAATACGTGTACTATATTTTAAGCAAATAATGCATTTGTTTCCTGTTGCCCCTTACCCCTTGCCCCTAATGAGGTATTTTCATAGCATGCTATGCTATATACATCAGGTCAGACAAGTCTATGACCATAAATGCCCTAAGTGCTACATACCTCATTGTTGAATATTGCTATGGTTACCTTTGAAGTACTCGCCTTGGGAAGCAATGCACTGATCCCAGCACCTAGTCCACCTTTGTGAGGAATTCTGGAACTCTTTCTGGAATGTGCATTGCATACAGAGGCATGGTGGCAACTTTGCAAACTTAATGGTAGGTTGCCTTTGAGGGAATTTTAGCCAGTAAACGAATAACTGTATTGGAACACCCTCCCTGCTCACCTGATCTGGCCCCTCGTAACTTTCTTTACCCAAAGATAAAGGAGATATTGAAAGGAAGACATTTTGGTGATTTTCAGGACATCAAGAGTAACATGACAACAACTCTGATGACTCTTTAGAAAATCTTATTTTCAAATGTTATTAATGATGCTGTTCAATAATTCCCACAGTATTGGATCACCTTTTATTAGAATGGACACAAAGATGAATCTCTTCCAGTTAGTTAGCCATAGAAAAATTTTTGAGGCATGTTAACCGGTGTCTGTGAATTCCTCGCGCCTTGAGTGGTACTATTCCTCTAAGTGTGAGCCTATGACTTACTTCTAACCAATAGAATACACTGAAGCAGATGGACTGTCACTGCTATGTTTATGTTACATAAGATTTTAACTTCTGTTTTATAACCAACTCTCTTCCTTGCCAGCTTTGGTGAAGCACAGTGCCATGTTGGAGAGCTCCACATAGCAACGACACCAGGACAGTCTTTGGGCCACAGCACGGTAGGAAAGCTCACAGTTCAAGAAGTAAAATAACCTGAATCCTGTCTACTAACAACCATGTAAATGAACTTGAAAGTGAATCTTTCCTTAGACCCTTAAATGGAGAACTCAGCTGTTCTGCATCCTAATTTCTAACCCACAGATTTTGAGATATTAAGTGTGTGCTATTTAAATTGCCATGTGTAAGGTAACTTGTTTACACAGCCATAGTTAACTAATAGGCACATACACCTTATTTGGTTTTTCACACTGAGAAGCATACAATGCTTAAGCCAATTTCTTATGGATTCTAAAGTAGCCTTGTCACTTTCCTTCCTGTATCCATGATCCACTTATGTGTTTTCCAGGCCATTATCCTGAGTATATGGAAAGGAGACAAAATGATGTCATGCTATGTGGGTGTTATTGTACATCCATATCCTTCAGTCTAAAAAAAGTTTAGAGTTGATCCTAAAGAAATAACTTACCAAGATAGAATATTCTTTGCCATATTGTTTATTACTGGAAAACTGGGAAAAACCTGAACACTAGTACTTCCAAAAGTAATTACATAATGTTGATATCTCTGTACAAGAAAAATACAATGGATCCAATAAAGAGAATGAAAACAATCTTTACGGACATGGACAGTTAAAAAACTATTACCCTTTACTTATTATATGCTTGCAGTTTTTAAGTAGGAAAATTTCTACAAGAATACTTATTAAAATGCTATTTGTCTTCTTTGGAGGGAATAAAACTAGATAAGAAAAAATAAACTACATGCATTTTCTAAAGTTTGTTTTTAGTAATGAATATGCTCCTAAGTGAATGTTTTAAGACTTTTATTACGATTGTAAGTTGAGGTGAATTGAAACCACTTCTTAGAGAGCTTAAAATATATTCTAATACAAACATCTTCAAGTGTTCTCATTGCTTTAAGTGTGGTTGTATGAAATATATTTTCATGATGTTAAGTTTTTGGACAATAAATAATTCTAGTTCCATTTTTACCACCACTACCTGCTTTTTCATTTTATTTGAGAAGGGGCATAGGCAGGGGTGATACCTAAAAAAGACCTCTTTGCACAATAGGCTGCCAACGAAAACATTGGTGATTTGACCAAAAGCCGTTTTGCATGAGAAAAGTCTTGGTGATCTGCTCCCATAAAAATTACAGTCTAGAAAAATGTGTGGACAGTGCTATTCTGTCACATAGGGTGGCTATGAGTTGAAATCAACTTGATGGCACACAACAACAATAGAATCATACCTAAGAAGTCACTGGGTGGCACAAATGATTAATGTACCAGGCTTCTACCCAAAACGTTGAAGGTTTGAGCCCAAAAAGAGACATCTTAGAAGAAAGGTCTGGTGCCCTACTTCTGAAAATCAGCCATTAAAATCCCTATGTTGCACACACGGAGTCTTCATGCATTGGGGGTCAACCCGACAGCAAGTTATTTTTGATATCTAACACCCTCACATTTTTGATTTAGGGACTTATAGAACTTACAGTCTTAAACTGACTGATGGTATCAAATGATTTGGCAGTTAATGGATGTCACCTCTTGTGCTATCCTTTTTCTATGGTCAGTTTTTTCTATCATCTAGGAAGCATGGGTAACTCCTATTTTTATGGATGTAAACTTACGTGTGTATAATCATTTCCTACAAACTATGTGCACATGTGGTTTAAAAGAAACCTGGTGGCTCAAACGTTTAAGTGCTTGGCTGCAAATCAAAAGGTTGGCCAGTTCAAATTCACCCGCTGGTTCCACAGGAAAAAGATGTGGCAACGTCTGTAGAGACTATAACTCATTGCTGTCAATTCCAACTCTTAGTGACTCTACAGTACAGAGTAGAACTGTCCCATAGAGTTTCCAAAGAGTGTCTAGTGAATCTGAACAGCTGGACTTCTGGTTAGTAGCTGTAGTACTTAACCACCATGCCACTAGGGTTTATAAGAAAAATTCATGGGAAATTTTGTTCTGCCATATGGGGTCTGAGTCAAAATTGACTCACTGACACCCAACAACCACAACACATGTGGCAATCCACTGATACATTAAGAACTCTTCTCAGCAGTAGTAACATGATCTTGATCATGGTGTTTAGATAGTGGCACATGCTGGTTAAGTAAAGTAGCTGTTGAACCCAAGAAATACATATACCTTTAAAAATGTATTTAAAACGCATGTTAGCAAACAATTGCTTTGAAAACTGCTAACTGGTCATCACTGCTTTTGTCCCTAAGATCCATTTTTCAAAGAAGTTCAGGAAAGACAAATGTATAGGTGTGTGCATGTGCACACACACACACAGAGAACTTTATGACCTTATTATTAGTCTTAATATTACTTTGTTTTCTGGAAGGGGATGCGTGACTAGCACCAATTTAAGGCTTATTCCAAGTTGCCCTTGGTTTTCTACTTGGTAACACCAAATGCATGTGTTGTCAACACAGTAGCATGTTAACTCCTTAACAAATTTGACAGGCTTATGTGAAACAGAAATGCTTAGAAATTTAATCATAAAGCACCTACCAAAACAAGCTTCATGTTACAAACCTAATATTATTTTTCCGTGAAAGGAAATATCCTAATACCCGAGGATCTGGCTACTACGGCCTCTGTTTTCCCATTTGACTATGCTACCCTTCAACCCCCCAGCACGGGTCACACCTGCCTCCAGCCCCCTAGATTTCCTTCTTCATGTCACGGAACAGTGCCTTTACATGTGGGCTCAAATCCTTCATCAGAGGAAGCTGTCGTGTGACTTCTTGCACCCTTGCAAGAAGAACAACTTGCATCAGGCCACTGGCCACCAGTACAGGTCTGCCACAGGGGCCCAAGGGCAACCACCATAGCAATCTCACCCACAGTTTTCATTACACATTCCTGTCCGTGCCCTGAATATTTTGCCAAATACAAGCATTCAGAACACTGTGACTGTGGAATGAAGGCTTTCTCCCCATCAGCTTCAGAAATGAGTGACAAGAATTTTATTAGTCAAGAAAATGTCTGTTGAAGCAACGCAACAGTGATTTTACTGCTTGCTAAGTGGGACGGTTTGTTGTTTATGTATTTGTTGGTTTTATATCATTCAGTAGTATTCAGGTGGTAGGCACAGGTAAAGATAAATACATTTTCTTTGAAACATTCGAATGATTGCAAAAAGAACATAAAGGTATAAACGTTAATTAACAAAAACAAATTTTATTTGCTATGTAGCCTGTTTTGGAGAGCTGGGAGAGAATATAAAAGATTTTCTTATTAATTATTAATAATAATCATTAGTTATCATATCCTTTAATCTGGAAGAGAAAACAAGAGACCTGACATTCATCATAAACAATTGCCTTTGTTCATTTGACTTTTTATATAGGAGACACATCATAGTCCTTGAGGGTTGTTTTGCCCTATATGAATTTATCATATAACTGCATTTGGGACATCAAAGAAGGTCAGAATAACTTCTTTTCATGTCTTTCCCTTTCAAACAATATCTGAAATGACCAATTTCTTCCCCTCTCCAAAATCCACAATGCTTGTTAATCAACAACTTTTGAGGCGTCTCATTTCATAACAATTAGCTCTAAATCTTAGCAGTGTCTCTTTGGTACCCAGCATACGTATCATTCCAAGTTTTAGTTCTCAAGTCTGATAAAACTAATAAACCCAAACTGCCAGAGGTGGCACATTAAGCTGGTAAAATGGTTTTCATCTTAATTGGATATGAGCACCGTTATCGCTAATAACCCCAGGATACTTCTAATTGGAGTCTCTCCCTCTCTCTCTCTCTTTTTTTTTATTTTCGAAACACTAATCTCATTGACCAGCCTTAATTCCTCCATCCCCAAACCCCCAACTCAGAATGTTGAAAAGCAACTCCAAAACATTCTCATCTTAGCAGGTCATTTCAGTATCATTTCCTTGTACTAAGCCAAATAAAGGTAAACAGTTTTGTGATGACCAAGGTTTCCTTTTTAAATTTTTAGATAAAAGAAATTATGGTAACACTCTGGCATTGATTTAGTGCAATAATGTTTTTAATGTAGTTTAGTTAGCTGCCTGCTTCAACCAGAAAGACCAATTCTCAATTTTTAGTCTTTTCTTTTTTCTTTTTATTATGACTGAATGAAAATGTACATTCCCGTATAATTTAAAGCAATGGTCTTCACAGTTGAACTATTCCTTTGAAATGTTAGTGCAAGTAATATGTGAGAAGGAAATGCTGTTTTACAAGTTATTGTTTGCATGAACAGTGTATTTTTGTTTCATCTTGAGTGTACAAATGTTTTTGAGTATATGGAAAAGTTGTAGAAGTTGAGATGTGGAAGAAGCTACAGTTTGGTTGCCAGAGAGCATATGCTGACAGGTTCGGCAGCAGGTTAACACTCGAATCAGCTACTTCACATCACCAAATTTAAATTAAATTGTGGCATGCAAAATCAACTCTGATTGTCTTTATATTAGTCTTTTGACACTAAAAGAATAGGATGATAAATAAAATTACTAGGGGTAAAGAAGAGGAACAGGGCAAAGAAATCATTCTGATTCCACAAATCAGCATTTTTCCCTCTAATAAGTGTAAAAACTAAAGGCTGCATATGTTTTAATCATTGAAAAATGTCGTGTGAGCCATTCACTGGCAGAAATAATTCATTTTTAATAGACATAATTTTTTTCTGGAGCAATATATATTTTATCAGCTCTGTGGGGCCTTTATAATCATTATCACTATTCTGGTATAATTAAAAGTCTTTACGTAGATATCATTAAATAATTATGGATGTGCAAAAGAAATGCTTCACCATTTCTTCAAACCATTAAAATGACAATTGGAAAAACTATTAATTAATTTATATTTACATTTCTGGCAATTAAATTAGCAATACCTGGAGAATAATAGATGAAGGCAGATCAAACGACTTATACGGAAAAAGTCTTTTTATAATATCAAAGCTGTAGTGACATCACATATGCCTTTTCACTGATCTAGAGAGCGGTATATCATTGTGACTCTAAAAGATAGCCAATTTGCTGGTCTTTTGCATGTGTGTTTCTGTGTGTCTGGTACACATATAAATGTAATTAATGTGTGTATAATACAGGACAGAAATCAAACCCCTTGCCATGAAGTTGATCCTACCTCATAGTTACCCTATAGGACAGAGTAGAACTGCCCCATAGGGTTTCTAAAGAGTGGCTGATGGATTGGAACTGCTGAATTTTTGGTTAGCCATTGTAGTTCTTAACCACTACACCACCAGGGCTCCATACATATATATAGTAAGACATACATATATATCAAATATATTGTATAGTGTCACATTATAGGATATATATAAACGTGCACAGACCCACACATATGCAGAAAGAGAGAAACAGAGAGAGAGCTAAAAGGTCAAAGACTATTCAGCCTTCAGTACTGATTACACCTTAACATAAAGAAAACAAAGTCCTTACAGCTGGACCAATAAGCAACAGAAATAAATGGAGAAAAGACTGAGGTTGTTAAGGATTTCATTTTACTTGGATCTACAAGCAGTGTTCATGGCAGCAGAAGTCAAGGCAATTCTGGTGCAAAGAATCTCTGAAGTGTTGAAGAGCAAAGATGTCACCTTGAAGACTGAGATGTACCTGATTCAATTCATGGTGTTTTCAATCACCTCATACACATTTGAAAACTGGGAAATGAATAAAGAAGACCTGAGAAAAACTGGAAAACCCTGGTGGCATAGTGGGTAAGTGGTACGACTGCTAACGAAAAGACCACCGTTGGAATCCACTAGCTATCAGCAGAAACTCTATGGGGCAGTTCTACTCTGTCCTATAAGGTCACTATGAGTTTGAATCAACAGCAATGGCTTTGGTTTGGTCTGGAAGAAGAACTGACACCTCTGGATTATAGATTATAGATCTAGGACAGAATACAGAATATACCACAGACTCCCAAAAGAATGAAGATAATCTGTACTGGAAGAAGTATAGCTAGAATGTTCCTTAGCCATATTGTCAGAAATAATCAGTCCCTGGAGGACATCATGTTTCATAAAATAGAGAGTTAATGAAGAAGAGAAAAAACCCTCAACAAGATGAATTGACATAGTTGCTGCAATAATGGGTCAACAACAACAATGTTTGTGAGGACTCCACAGTACTGGGCAATGTTTTGTTCTGTGGTCCACTGATTTGGAACTGACTCAACAACACTTAACAATATAGTGAAATGATACACGTACACACACCAACCTGTGAAAGCCAGAACCTGTGTAAGACAAAAATGTGTTCGAGAAGGAAAACTAACATATTTCCCAGCAAATAGAGAGTGATAGAAAAGTGGTTATTGCATTCTGTCAAAGGTGAACAATCTGTAAGACTCAAAAAACAATTCATCCTACTGAGTTCCAGCTCTCAGCCAAGCCAAGTGCCGTCGAGTCGGATTTGACTCACAGGTTTCAAGGTGTATGTAATTTACTATGTACATGCATATCAATATGATGATGATAATAATAATTATAAGAAGAACATTTGCTTCTTTAGGAACTCACTCTTGATTTCTGTCAGTTTATAAGGTGGAAAATACAGGATAATTTTTTTTCAAAAGATTTTGAAGCACAGAAGAATTTCTAAAGCCTAATTTAAGAAAGGATACTCTTTTCTCCTTTTCTAGAAGGAAGATGATACAGAACAAACCCTCAAGCCCTATTTCTCTCTCTCGTGGAGTGGTCAATGACTGACACGCTTGCTGTCCATCCACCAGTCAACAAGAACTCATCCAAGGCTGGAGGTCATCCTGTTAGGTGCTCTGCTGGTTTCTATGGAGAACACACTCATGACTGATGTGAGGCAGAGGCCTTACTGTTGATCAATAAATAATGTGCCTGTAGAAAATAATCTATTTCCTTAGTTTAAAAAGATTATCGAAATACAAGGTAGAATATGGAGATACATGTGTTATTAAACCCAGTCACCTCTAAAACTTTAACCCAAAACTGCTATCAGTAAAAACGTCCCATATAGCTTTGTTTTATGTATACATATACATATTATATAGATCTTATTGAAACAAACTATTATGTGCATATAACACAGACCAAAATAGTAATAAAAAGTGAGATAAAAATATTAAATATCCGACTCTATGGCACTTGGCTTGGCTTATACATGTGTGCATATTTTATTATAATATAGATTATGAATGAGCCAAAAAAATAAAGCAAACAAACAATACCCACATTTATGGGCTGTTGTAACCTCTAAGCTCAGTGAGCATCTTCTGGGGTAAAAGATCTACTGTCTGTTCAGGGCTGTTGAGAACAGTTCAGAGTTTGGGGAACTGTTAGATGACTGGCATCTGGCTGTTGATTTCATTTGTTCATGGGGTCCAGGTTGCAACATAAGCTGGTACTTCACACATAGTTAATGACGCCGTCCTGGGCTCCAGTTGTGCCTCCGTAGGGTTTATTGCAATATTCGAGCCTCAAGCAGTGCTGTTACATCTGAAGTGATGTGAGCTGAGCCTGCTGTCTGGGAAATGGTGACTCTCAAAATGATCTTCCTACTTCAGTCCCTACTCCCTTCATTGGAACTCCTGACCCAGCCCAAGAACGGATTATTTCTGCAATACTCACAAGTTTTCCATGTATGCATTTATTCACACCAGTTGTAAATGCTTCACAATAATACAAATGGGTTTCCTTCAGAGGACTAGAATCCCTGGTGGCACAGTGGTTAACAGCTTTAGCTACTAAACAAAAGATCGGCAGTTTGAATCCACCAGGTGCTCCTCGGAAACTGTATGGGGTAGTTGGACTCTGTCCTATAAGGTCACTGTGAGTCAGAATTGACAGAAAGGTCTTTTTTTTTTTGAAAGGAGTACTTTCATTTTGATTGGAATCAGGTTCTTTCAGCAGCTTTTGAAATGGTTTTTTCTGAATTGAAACCACCATGAGCAGACAAAAGAAGAAAAATTCTCTTGCTCCTACCTACCAGTCCTCAACAAGACCCCCTGCCCTATTTTATTTACTGTATATTGAAGTTTCTTTTGAAAAGGGGGTTTTGTGGCAATGAGAATGGTTATATAGAAAATTTAAAAATTAAATTCTAACAGTAAAGTTTTAAGCATTAGTCATTTTTGTCTCAATTTCCTGCAATGACAGGCCCCCCCACCCCCATAAATAAATTCTAGAAAATAAAAACGATGGGGAGAGTTGAAGAAGCCATACTTTCTTCAGGCATGGAATTACATGAATCTAACTTCTCGGCTGGAGTTCTGGGATGGGAAGCCACCACCTAAATTCTAACATGATGCACATACTGTTTTCCTCGCAGGATGATTCCATGCCCATCTGCTCGGGAGTGCCATGCCAACCAAACGCAGGCCTTGCAGGAGAGCCAGTGGCACTGGGAGAGAACCATGAGTTAGTGCAAAAGTCTGTCTTGTGCCAAGCAGTCCCCAAGGCAGAACACATACTGATTACAAGAGATCACATTTGTTTTTAGTGTAGATAAAGATCAAGCAGAAATCATCCACATCACATGCCACATTTCCCGATTCAGCCCCCTTCTTGAAACTGGGGAATTAAGAATTGTGACCTCTCTAAGCACCTACATTCTTGTTTGAAAAGAACAAGTGGTGTCTTTTTCTGCTCCATGTGCAATGTAGGGAACTGTTTCTACCACTTGCTTCCCCCCCCCCATTGAATCTTGGCATGTTACCAAGTTAGGCCAACATTGAATTCTGGCCTTCTGAAAAAGACACAATGAAGTCTGAACCATTGGCACCTGTGAATATGAGCTTGTGTGGAAATAGAGTCTTGGAAATGTTATCAGTCAGGTTAACACGAAGTCATGCCAGAGTAGGGTGGGTCCTAATCCAGTGAGATTGGTGTCCTGATAAGAGGAGAAGAAACACACAGAAACAAACAGAAGAAGGCAGGCTACCACGTGAAGATGGATCTACGTCTCAAGGAATGCCTGTGGGTAACAGAAGCCGGGAGAGATGAGAAAGGATATTTCCCTTGAGACTTTGGATGAAGCATGTCCTGGCTAACACCACGGTTTAGTCTCCTAGTCTCTAAAACTTTGAGACAAAGCATTTCTGTTCTTACAACCCACCCAGTTTGTAGTACTTTCTTATAGCAGCCCAAGGAAAGAAAACAGTCAAATACGGGACTGGCATCAGAAAGCTGGAGCTCTGGTGGTGCAGTGGTTAAGAAATCACACTTTTTCAGGCATGATCAATTGGTCAGCAATCTGAATCTACCAGCCACTCTTTGGAAATCCTGTAGCGCAGTTCTACTCACTCCCATGGGGTTGTGATGAGTTGGAATTGACTCCATCACAATGGGTTAAAGCTAAAAGAGAAGCAAAGTGGTTCACTGAATAATTACTAAACCTCTATTTTCCTTGTTAATTTTTTCTCTTCTTTCTCTCCTCCTTTTTGTCTTTTTATTTTCATTGAAGACATTTTATATGAATCTGAGAATAGTGGCCTCTGTCAAATGCACACCTGTTCCTGAAGAGGGTGGCTGCAGCTATACAGACCTGCAAGCAGAGTAGTTATAGACATTCTTTGGGAAGAGAAACCCATGTTTATATCAACATGTAAAATATGTGCACGGAAGCACATGTTTTCCTTTGTTACTCAGAGAATGCTATGTGTAGTGCAAGTGATCCTAGTCTATTTTTTAAATTATGCACCCCTTTGATATATGCTCCTGACTCCCCCAAAATATCATTAATTTAAAACAACAACACTTTTTTAAGGAGACTTGTGGCTTAATTGATGGCATATGGAATTGATGGTAAATTTAAGATTTCCTAGGCTTTTGTGACATGTCAAAAATAACTGCCTACAGCTTTGCTTGCTCCCTTTGGCAATTCTTGAGAGTGAACCCTGATTTGGGTGCCACCACTTTATATGACAAGGAGCTCTGGTGGCACACAGGTTAAAGCACTTAGCTACTAACTATAAAGGCCAGTAGTTTAAACCCACTAGGTACTCTGTAGAAGAAAGATGCGACAGTTTGCTTCCATAAAGGTTTACAGCCTTGGAAGCCCTGTGGAGCAGATCTACTATGGCCCAAGTGGTTGCTTATGAGTTGGAACTGACTTGATAGCAGTGGGCTTGCTTTGGCTGTTTCTTTAAACGAGGGTGTACTGCACAGGAAACTGAGAGGGTTGCTAGTCAAACCACAGGCTGGGGTAACTTCCCAGAGCCCTATTTCTTCACTTAAAGCCAAGCAGAGTTGCAGTCCAAGGCTCCTCTGGTTCTGCCTTCTGTGCTGACCCAAGATTTTGCCTCTCCTGGCTCTTAGCCCGGGGAGACAGGTGGGCAGATACCTACCTGGCAACTGTCCTACCTCCCCATTATCCCCAGGCTTCCTCTGGCATCAAGTGTCTAGTTCTTTCCCCATCATGTGTGTGCAAACCAGGAGAAGAGCCCAGGAAAATCCCAAAGGAGGTCCCAGAGGTGTGTAGGAGGGAAGCCAAGATCAGAAATAAGATCTTCTGCTTGGGAAAATAAATTCATTTTGTCTTGTGTTTAGTGGATGCAATGGATTCAGCCATTGTGTAGAACTGGTGGGAAGTTTTAATGACCAGCGACTCCCATTTCTGCCTATTAGAGCTCCTAACAATTAGAAAGGCTTTGAAAATGACTGCATCAAAGACAAACAAATCAGGGTGTTGGACTAAGTTGTGGGTCCATGATACCTGTTATCACTATTTAAGTACCTCTTCAAACATGGTACTGAGTCCAAGAGTCTATTTAATTATTATTAAACTAGAAACATGCTACATTCCAAAGATATTTTGGAAACAATAGATTTTGATATCCATTGGTGGCTCCCATCATTCTAACAAACTTGTATTTAGGAAGCAGGTGGTGTCTGCAAGCCCGAACTATAAAACTGGTGTTTAGAGGTAAGCTGATAATTCTACCACTCATTTACGAGATTGTACTTAGGGGAAAGATTTAACCTGAGTATTCTCAAGTTAGAAGTTAGAGGAATGCACAAACTTGGGAAGCTGTGTGACATGTCTACCTAAATTATTGTCTCATTTCTAAGACAGAAATAAAGTTATTGAGTGACTATGTATGTTAAGAAAAGCTTGATCGCAAATGGTAAATTAGTATGTATTCTAAGAATAACCTCGGTTACACAGAGTGTAACTTAAAAAAAAGAAAACCCTATTTAAATCTAGTAGAAAGACATTTTTGATCAGAGATAGTAAAATCTTAACCAATTGGATCACTTCTACTGGAATGATATACTAAAAGGTAACAGAACAAATCTAACAACTCTTTTTCAAAGCCATAAAACTCTGTGATTCTATGTAGATCAAATTAAGATGAAATTAAATTGGATATGGAGAGCAGTATAGCCCTTATCACAAGTGAATCAGTTTGGGCTTGGAAATACATGTTTCATGTTAAATTCATGTCTCAAAAAAGAAGTTCTCACTTGCTAAAAGGAAGTAACAGATAGTCTTATTGCTATTACAGATGTAGTCAGTATTCAAAGAAAAGTTTACATGAATAGCAACACATCTCTAATCCTATCCTAGATGGAGATGATCAGGTGGCCAACAGTCTGGTAACCTCTAACCTTTGATGGCATGAGGTTAGAGCTAAAGGAAACTTGAAACTTTTCAGCCTCAATCATGAACACTCTTCAAATAAAGGGCAGTGCTCATGCTCAGAGACACACGAACCAAAAACAAACCAAACCCACTGCCTTCAAGTCACTTCTGACTCGTAGCAACCCTACAGGACAGAGTAGAACTGCCCCACAGAGTTTCCAAGGGTGTAATCTTTAAGGAAGCACTCCTGCGGAGTGGCTGGTGGATTTGAAATTCTGACTTTGCAGGTTAGCAGCCAAATGCTTTAACTACTGTATTACAGGGGGTCCTCAGAGTCACACAACCAGGATTCAGCTCATCTCTGAGTATTTCAATGAGTTCCTTTGTTTTTCTAAATCTCAGTTCCTTTATTTGTAAAGTAGGTGATTAAGATGAAGTTTGAGGATAAAATGAGACGATACACGAAAAATACCTGGCACACGGTAAGTGTTTGAAAAAGTTTTCTATTATTATTATTAACTTACTTAATCTTGAGACTAAATTAAAAGTTACAGGAGTATCCTATGAACAAAACCCGTACAAATGCAAAGTATCAGTGGTGATAGAGTGATTTTTCTTTCTCAAATTAAAACTTTTCCAAAACACCAAAAACAATCTGTAAAGGCTTAAAACCTTTGTTTTTAGTTTTGGCATGTCTTGGTACTGTTTATGTTTTCTGTTTATTTATTTATTTTTTAATATAGTATGACCATCAGTGAGTTAGGGAAAGGATTAGACAGCCTAAAAATAACAAAGCCTTTATAATTCCACTTTGCTTGAGAGTTACTTTCTTAGGCAACTAGCCTTTCCAAAACAAATTTGAAAAATACATTTTTATAAAAAGTTTGAACTTGCCAATGGGGCAAGAACTTTGGTCATATCAGCCATGTTGGTCTGCATTGTAAAAATATTTAGTCTTATTTCAAGATAAATAGGAACAATTGAACTTAAGCAACCAAGAAAAATAAACAACTTCTTGAAAATGTATAAATAGCTTGATGGTTTAGACAAAATTTTTTATCAGAAATGACTTTATAGTTAACAAGATCTAAATTTATCAGTGTCCACAGAAAATTCTTGTTTCTGCAATCAAGGCCACCCTGCTGGGAGCCATTCAATGTGGGGGTTGATGAGGCTTGGCATCCATAGGCACTAGGAAGCCATGGATGGAGGGATCCTAGTGGTCTGCTAACCAAAACCTGGGAGGTCTTTGGCAAGGTGGTCAAGAGCATGTGCTTTAAGACTGGGGCCAGCCAAGTGCTGGAGGAGGTGACATTTAAACTGATCACTGAAGGATCGTTGGATGGGCTAAAGCTGTCCCCTCCAGCTCCAATGATTTTTCCTCTTTTCCACTTTGTCCTTGGTACCACTTTACACATGATTAGAGGCATGAAGTTTGGAAAACATGAAAAAATTATAGAAGACTGGTGATCAGAAAAAAATTCAGTTTGAAAAATAGCATCTGTGAGGATGACTATTGACTGGGAAACCAGTTTGAGAAAAATGTTAAAATCATGGCTTTGAGAAGTGATGGCCTCTTTTTCAAATTATGTGATGTCCTGGTTGAGTAAATAAGCATGTAGCTCTGGAGTGAGACATAAATTCAAATTTCTCCATAGCCACATGCTACCTGTGGCACTGGTGCCAGGAACATGGTACTCTTTGATATGCATCTTTTACATTTGTAAAATAAGCATTTAAAAACTGGATTGCTGGGGAGCTAGATGATGTAATATCAGCAAAACCAAACCAATTACCATGGAGTCACTTCTGATTCATGACAATCCTTGTGTCAGATAACTGTATTCTACAGGGTTTTCAATGGCTGGTTTTCAGAAGTAGGTTGTCAGGGCTTTCTCTATGAGGCAGTTCTGTAGAGCCCTTCTGGGTGAACTCAAGCCTCCAGCCCTTGAGTTAACACTGAGTGCATAAACTGTTTGCACCACTGAGAGATTCCAGATGATATAATAATTTTAGATAATGACTATAATGTGTCAGTGTGCACAGTGCCAAGTAGATTGCCCTTATAATCTAGAGAAAACAAAACACAAAGCCTGACTCACAGTGACCCTACAGAAGAGAATAGAACTGCCCCATAGAGTTTCCAAGAAGCACCTGGCAGATTCAGATTTCCCAGCTTTTGGCTAGCAGCCATAGCACTTAATCACTGTGACACCAGGGTTACCCACTGCCCTCAGAGGTAATTTTGTTTTTACTACTGACTATTTTGCATCTAGTAGCCTTATGAGCTCAGCTAAAACCCACAGATGCTGTAGACTTTTGTCTTATGGCACTTACTGAATACAGGACAATTTTCCAAGTTAGGAATATTTTTTAAAAAACTCTCAGTAACCTTTATTGCCAGGTGTTACTGATTATAATCATTATATGATTACAGTCATATAATCACTTGAGGAAATAGCTGGGATTGTTCCATTTACGTGAAACGAGTTTTTCAGGGACTTTTTTTTTTTTTTAAATTGCGATTGAGTGAAAGTTTACAATTCAAATTTGCATATCAACCTATCTGAAACTGCCTCTGCTCTCCTTGCCTGGTGATAGCACGCTCTTCCTTTCCATTCCATACCTCTCATATCCTCTTAACAATCTCCTGTCCCCTCCTCTCCACCCTCTCCATTCCCCTCTAGTAAGAAGTTATTATCAGTACTCTATTATTATCTTAAAGATGTTTTAGTGTATCTGAAAGTGTTCAATTTTTTATTGATCAAAATGTACACTATATATTGTATACTAAGACGAACACTTGCTTTAGCAAGTAACATTAGATAGGAACCACACTTGTGATTTTCATATGAATTTGACTTAAAGACAAATTTAGGAATGAAACTGGTAATCTATAATCTGGAGACTACCTGTATTTGTCTGTTTTATCCATCCTGCCATGAGCTTCTTGTGGGCAGAGACTGTAGTTTGGTTTCTCTTGTACCTAGTGCAATAACAAGCTTGTGTAAGTATTCAAAAATAAATGTAGCTATTTCAATGTTATAATCAATATATGGAAAAGAAACAGGACTTCTACTAATTGGATGATGTTTTACATGCTTTTAAATGTCATCTTTGTCCCATTCATTTCAATAACTTCCTTTAAGACTTCTATTGAATTCTGTTCTTTTTTAAAAAAAACTGTGTTTCAAGTGAAAGTTTACAATTCAAGTCAGTTTCTCATAAAAAATTTACACTCACTTTGTTTTGTGATCCTTACAGCTCTCGCTACAAGTGATAGCACACTCCTCCTCTCTATCCTGTATTTCCCATATCTATTCAACCAGCCCCTGTCTCCCTCTACCTTCTCATCCTACCTCTGGACAGGAATTTCCCAGTTAGTCTCCTGTATCTACTTAAGCCAGGAAGCACATTCTTCATTAGTATCATTTTATGTCTTATAGACCAGTTCCATCTTTGTCTAGGAGTTGGCTTTAGGAATGGTTTCAATTCTGGGCAAATGACAGTCTGAGGGCCATGCCTTTCATAGACCCTCCAGTCTGTTACACCATCAAGTCTGGTCTTTTTATTACAGTTCAAGCTCTGTACCGCACACTTCTCCCTTTCCATCAGGTGTTCTTTGTTGAGTTTACTCTAAGGGCAGTCATTGGTCGTAGGCAGGCATCATCTAGTTTGTTCAGTATTAAGCTGATGTAGTCTCCTGTGCTCATATTTTCCTCATGTCTTTGATGTTCTTCATTCTTAGTATGAATGCAACTCGGTCATGATGGATTATTTTTTTGATACATTGTTGTATCCTATTGGCAAGAATTTTGTTGAAGATTTTTGCATCTAGATTCATGAGTGGTATCAGTCTGTAGTTCTCCTTTTTGGTTGGGTCTTTCCTGGCGTTGGTATCAGGGTTATGCTGACTTCATAGAATGAATTTGGGAGTATTCCATCTCTTTCTATACTGTGAAATAGTCTCAGTAGTATTGGAGATAACTCTTCTCTAAAAGCTTGGTAGAATTCTGCAGTGAAACCATCCGGGCCCAGACTTTTTTTTTTCTTTGGTAAGTTTTTGGATAACTTTTTCAACCTCTTGCTTTGTGATGGGTTTATTAAGTTGTTCTGCTTCACCTTGTGATAATATGGGTAGGTGATATGAATTGAGCAATTTGTCCATTTCCTCTAGGTTTTCAAACTTGTTAGAATACCACCTTTCATAGTATTCAGCTGTAATATTTTTGATTTCTGTTGGATCTGTTGTGACAACTCCCCTCTCATTTCTTATTTGAATTATTTGTTTCCCTTCCTGTTTTTCCTTAGTAAGTTTAGCCAATGGTTTGTCAATCTGGTTGATCTTTCCAAAAAACCAGCTTTTGGTCTTTTCAATTTTTTCACTTGTTCTTCTAGTCTCTAATTTGTTTAGTTCCTCTCTAATCTTTATGATCTGTTTCCTTCTTTTGCCTGAGGGGTTGCACTGTTGTTCCCTCTCTGCTTGTTTAAGCTGTAGGGTCAGTCCTTTGATTTGGTTTCTTCCTTCCAGGTGTGTGCATTTATGGAGATAAATTGATCTTTGAGCACAGCTTTGACTGTGTCCCATAGGTTCTGGTAGAAAGTGTTTTTGTTCTCATTGGAATCCATAAATTTCTTTATTTCATCCTTGATTTCTTCTATAACCCATGGCTTTTTGGGCAAGGTGTTGTTCAGTTTCGATGAGTTCCACTTTCTATCTATGTTTTTTTCTGCTATTGATTTCGATTTTTATGGCTTAATGATCTGAGAAGATGCCTTGCATTAATTCAGTGGTATGGATTTTGTTGAGAATTGCTTTATGTCCTACCACATGGTCTATTCTGGAGAATGTTCCATGTGCACAAGAGAAGAAGGTGTAGTTGTCCGCTGATGAATAGAAAGTTCTATATACATCGATGAGGTCTAGGTGGTTAATTGTGGCAATAAGGTCTTCTGTGTCTTTACTGATGATCTGTCCAATACTGAGAGTGGAGTGTTGAAGTCTCCCACTACTATTGTGGAGTGATCTATCTCCTTTTTGAGTGTAGTCAGTGTTTCTTTGACATATTTAGGTGTTCTAATATTAGGTGCATAAATATTTAATATTGTTAAGTCCTGCTTGTGTATTGAATCTTTCAGCAATAAATAGTGTCCATCTTTGTCCATGATGGTGGATTTTACATTAAAATTGATTTTACCTGGCATTAGAATTGCCACACTTGCTCTTCTTTGTTCAATGTTAGCTTGATATATATTCTTCCATCCTTTAATTTTCAGTTTGTTTGTATCTTTAAGTCTAAGGTGTGTTTCCTATAGGCAACATATAGATGGGTCATGTCTTTTAATCCAAGATATCACTCGATGTCTCTCTACTGGAGCATTCAGTCCATTCACATTCAATGTAATTATTGATAGGTATGTGTTCACTGCTGTGTATGTGGTATGTTTATTTATGCGATGATGTTTTCTCTGTTGATCTTATTAATCTGTTCTGTGGCCTTCTTCTTTGTGAGTTGATTCTTCATGTTTTTCAGGGTTGGTTTTGTGGTTGTTGAGACTCCTGTATTACATTTCTTGATATAGTATGTTTCTTTTTCATTGTGCTTTATGGCTGCCCCTATGATTCCACTTACTAAACTATATATAAACTCATTTTTGATTGCTACCAGTCTTGTCAACTTCCTCTCCATCTGGAAGGACTATAATGACTGTAGTACATCCCTCTTTTTAATACAGTGATATCACAGTTTACATGATATGATCACTAGATCATTTCTTTCACTATTAAAGCTTTGATTGTGTTTGGAGCCTTCTCTAACTGAGTAGGATTCTGGAGAATGTGTCCTTCTAAAACATAAAGTTAGCAGTTTTGTTCTTCCAAGCCAAGAAATTCTTTCAGTATTTCTTGTAGCTTTGGTTTGGTTTTTACAAAGTCTCTGAGTCTCTGTTTGTCTGCAAATGTCTTAATTTCATGTTCATATTTGAAAGACAGTTTTGCAGGATATATAATTCTTGGTTGGAAGCTCTTCTTCTTCAAGGCTTTGAATATGTCATACCACTGTCTCTGTGCCAGCATCATTTCTGCTGAGAAATCCGATAAAAACCTATAGGTTTTCCCTCTGAATGTTAGCTTTGCTTTGAGTCTTGTTGCCTTTAAGAGTCTCTGCTTATGTTTCATTTTGTTGAGCTTGATTATCATGTGTCTTAGAGTCTTTCTATTGAGATGTATATTGAGTGGTGTCCAGTACGTATCTTGGATAGCTATATTCTCCTCTTTCATAATTTTTGGGAAGTTTTCTGTCAGCAGCTCAGCAACGATACTCTCTGTGTTCTCACGTGTCTCACCCTGTTCAGGAACTCCAATTAATTGTAGATTGTTCTTCTTAATAGAATCCCAAGTACTTCTTAATGATTCTTCATTTTTCTTGTTTCTTTTTTCTGATCTCTCTTCATAGATGCTGGAGTCAGGATCTCTGTCTTCCAAATCAGAAACTCTCTTTTTCATTTGTTCCATTCTGTTTTTTTGCCTTTGAATTGAAGTTTCTATGTCTTTGATTTTGTTCTTTATCTGTTGGATTTCAGAGTACTGATGTTTCATCAGATCAAACAGCTTGCTTAATTTTTGTTTTGCTCTGCTGCATTTTGTATAAGGTCTAGTAGGGCTCTCTATATAATCCTTTTGCATTCACCTTCTGATAGTTTCAGAAAAGCTTCTTTGCTGGGAAGTTCTGAGGTGGTTTCTTTCGGTGGCCTTCTCATGCCATGGGTGATTTCTGGGTTACCATCTTCTCCCACGTTTGTTGCTTTTTGGACTTCATGTGGGCCAAGAGAAGCTGAGAGAGATGCTGTGAAGATGGGCCACAGTTATCTCTCTAGGCTGTCTTAAAATGAGAAGTAAAAAGTATTTGACAACTTCCAAAGTCAGTCAGGTTTTCAGGTGTATAGGTCCCTCTTCCCAGCTGGCAAAGTAAGCACTTCTATACTAAACACCTGATGTTATAAACTAGCTCAAAAACCAGAAAGGCTACTGGCCTGCTGACCTCTGCTGTCAGGCCCCAGCTGTAGATAATACTGTGTAGAATTCTGCTTTTCTGCTGGAACAGTGGTCTCTTCTGGGTAGGTACTGCCTCTCATCCCAGGAATTAGGTCGAGCTGAGGCTTCCTTATGGATGACTCCACCTCCCAGCATAACAAGATGCCATCCTGCAGAAGCTCGCCAGCTGGCTGGGACCAGGCTCCTGGTGGAAAGAGAGGCCAAGAGTGCTGAAATGCCCAGAGTCCACAGCCTCTGCTGCTGGGCCCCAGCCCCAGGCAACACTGTGAAAAACACTGCCTCCCTGCTAGAAAAGCACTCTCTGCCCGGCAGACGCCACCTCCCAGCTGAGGAACCAAGTCTGGCCAAGGCCTCTGCCTGGGCTTCTCCGTTTCCCAGTAGATCAAGATGGCGTCCCGCACAAGCAAGTCTGCATGACTACCACATGGCATAGATAGAAGGATAGGCCAGAAGAGCCAAGATGTATAGAATCCAAAGCCAGGCTGTCAGAACCCGACAGTTCCACTTGCTGGTCCCACCAGCAGTGTGTCCGAGACCAGTAGCCTGTCAAGTCCCAGCTTTGCCCACTGGCCAAGACAGAGGAAAAAAAAATCAAAATGTTGAGTTACCATTGGTCTGTGCAAGCCTCTGCTCACCAAGAGTAGGGTCAGTGAAAGACAGGAGGTTTTGCATTCAGAGGTATAAAGTTCAAATTAACAACCCTATTCCACATCCCAGGGCTCACTAGGTGTCCAGAAGGCTCCATTTAATATCATTTCAGGTGTTGGTTTCCAGAGGGATTTAGGGAGACATGCGTTTAGTCTGCCATCTTGACTTTGCCCCCTCTGATGTTCTTCATTCTTCTTTGCATCAGGTGGATTGGGGCCAATTGACGCTTCTTAGAAGGCTGTTTGCTATCTTTTAAGACCCCAGACACTACTCACTAAAGCAGGTTGAAGAACATTTTCATAATAAATTTTGCTATGCTAATTGACAGAGAATCCCCCCTGAAACCATGGTCCCCAGACCCCTGCCCTTGCTAATCTGTCCCTTGAAGTATTTAGGAAACTTCTTAGCTTTTGGTTTAGTCCAGTTGTACTGATTTCTCCATAACTGTGTGTTGTCCCTCCCATCACCTAAAATAATCCTTGTCTGTTATTTAATTAGTGAGTACCCCTCACCTTCCCTTCCTGTCCTTGTAACCATCAAAGACTGTTCTGTGTTTAAACCTTTTCTTGAATCTTTATAATGATGGGCTCTTACAATATTTGTCCCTTTGCAACTGACTAATTTCACTCAGCATAATGTCTTCCGGATTCTTCTATGTTATGAAGTGTTTCCCAAATTCATTGTTGTTCTTTTTCATTGTATAGACCATAAGTTGTTTACGCCCTCATCCTTTGATGGGTACCTATGTTGATTCCATTTTTCTGCTGTTGTGGACAGTGCTGCAATGAAAATGGATACACATACATTTATTTAAACTCTTAACTCTGTAGGATCTATTCTAAGAAGTTGGATTGCGGGATTGTAAAGTATTTCTATTTCTAGTTTTTTAAGAAAGCACCAAGTGCTTTCTAAAGTGGTTGTATCATTCTATCTTCCTTCCAGCTATGTATAAGTGTTCCAGTTTCTCCACAGCATCTCCAACATTTATTGTGTGTTTTTATTTTTATTACTGTTTTTTGGATTAATGCCAGCCTTGAAGGGTAAGATGGTATCTCATTGTAGTTTTGATTTGGATCTCTAATGGCTAATGATCTCAAGCACTTCCTCATGTGTTTGTTAGCCACCTGAATGTCTGCTTTGGTGAAGTGCCTGTTCATATCCTGTGCCCATTTATGAATTGGGTTATTTGTCTTTTTGTTGCTGAGATTTCATAGCATCTTGTAGATTTTAGAGATCAGGCATTGATCAGATATTTTTCCCAGGCTGTAGGTTGTCTTTTTATTCTTTCAGTGAAATCTTTGGATGAGTATAAATGTTTGGTTTTTAGGGGTTCCCTGTTATCTATTTTCTCTTCTGGTGTTTGTGCATTGTTAGTAATGTTTTGCACTCTGTTTGCCATGTATTAGAGGTCCTAATGTTGTCCTTCCTTTTTCTTCCTTGATCTTTATTGCTTTAGATTTTATATTTAGGTGTTTGATCATTTTGATTTAGTTTTTAAGCATGGTTGAGATATGTGCCTTGCTTTACAGAAGGATATCCAGTTATGCCAACACCACTTGTTAGAGTGACTATCTTTTCCCTAATTAGTAGACTTTGGGTCTTTGAATTCTGTTCTCTTTAGGTTTCCTTTTCACATTTTTTTTCCTTTCTCAGCCTGTGAGAAAACCTGACCTTAATTTACAAGGTTGAATTTGGGTTTGCATGTAGAAACTCTGGTAATTATCTCACGCTTTTTACATTTCCAAGATGAAGGAGTCAGATGCCCCTGCTGACAGTCATCTCCCCTTACTGAAATAGTGCATATCAGAGGATATTTAGCTGAGTCAGGAGTGCACTGGACAGGCCAGATAACTGAGGTGGCCAGCAAGAGTCATAAGAAGAATGCTGTTTTGCAGCACATCAGCAAACCAGGGCAAGCAGGAGTCAAGCAAGAAAAATACTAATAAATCTAAATTTATTCATATCACTTTGAAACCAGAACACCAAGGACAAAGGAAAAAAAATAAATCTCTAAAGTAACCAGATGCTCATCTTGTATGGCCAACAATTCCACTTCCTCATGGAAACTTTAGACAGTTTTCCATGTGTGTCAGAACTTGTAATGGTGAATATTTGAAACAAACTGAATGTATGTCAACAGAGAAATAAATTAATATAGTATGTCCTTACAAGGGATATGTTTTAGTCATATAGGGCTGTTATAACAGAAATACCACAAGTGATGGATAATTTATTCTCTTACAGTTTAGTAGGCTAGAAGTTAAAATTTAAGGTACTAGCTCCAGGGGAAGCCATTCTTTCTCCGTAATTTTGGGGGGAAGGTCCTTGTCATCAATCTGCCCTTGATCTAGGAGCTTCTCCATTCAAGAACCCTGAGTCCAGATGACATGCTCTGCTCCTGACACTGCTTTCATGGTGGTATGAGGTCTTCATGTCTCTCTGCTCAGTTCTCTTTTATATCTCAAAAGAGATTTACTTAAAACAGAACCTGATCTTGTACACTGAGTTCTGCTTTATTTACATAGCTTCCACTAATCCCACCTCATAAACATCATAGAGGTTGATTTAGAGCACATAAGAAAATCTGATCAGATGCCAAAATGGGGAACAATCATGTAACAATGGAAATCATTGACTAGCAAAATTGACAATAACTTTTTTGGGAGGAGCACAATTCAATCCGTAACAGTATACTACATAGCATTTAAAATTAATAACATAGAACTCTCAGTAGTTATTTTGTCTTCTATATCCTCTAGACTCCCCTTTGATCCTGCCTTTGTCAGGGAATTTGCACTTGCAGTTGCAATATCTGGAACGTTCTTTTCCCCAGATATCCTTGTGACTCATTCTTGTGCTTTTGTCACATTTTTGCTCTCATGTCACATCAATGGAAAGACTGTCTCTGACCACACTATAAAGGATCACATTTCCTTACTGTTAAATCACCAGCTCTTTTCTGTACATCATGAAATGTAAGTTGCCCAATGGCAGTACTTCGTTCTGTTCACTGCTTTGTCTCAACTCCTAGAAGAGTGCCTGTGTATGCTGGTGACTTTGTGGAAGTCTTTGTTAAAGGAATTCATAGATGCATGCACGTTTTAGAAGTGTACAGTCTCCTTTCATGTAGTTGTTAGGGTAAGTGCTTCCAGGCATCCCTCACATTCACGATTTTCTGCTGAAACAGACCCAGTGGCCATCCCTTTGTACCACAGATCCTTTCCCAGAGAACAGATACCTGAGGGTGTAAGGGCAGCTTGTGAAGCCCTGGAGCCTATTTGCTCTCTGATGGCTTGCTCTCCTGAGTCTTTCCATGTTACTTCAGCATGCACTGACAAAGGGTCCAGGACTAAGACTGTCATGGATTACATTGTGTCCCCTCAAAAATATATGTATTGATTCAACTCAGCTATGAGTCCCAGTATGGTACAATTTCTCCCATGTGTTGTGAATCCTACCTCTGTAACATTGATGAGGAAGAATGGACAGCAGTTGTGCTGCTGAGGTAGGACTCAAGCTACCGGCTTGCAGGATATAGGGAGAGAAGTGAGCAGAGTAATTCGGGAACCTCGTACCACCAAGAAGGCAGTGCCAAGAGCAGGGTAGTCCTTTGGACCTGAGCTTCCTGTGCTGGGACACTCTCATTGAATTAGGACTCAGCTGACCAGATTGTGATAATTTCTCCTACTGAATAGACTTGTAACTCATGAATAGATTTGTGGTTTACCAGATAGTGACAACAAAATTTCTCTTTATGAAGCCTTCCACTAATGGTTTTTGCTGTTAGAGCAGTACCTGGTGACTGAAACAAAGACTCTGGTCAGTGGGAAATACTGCAAGTCCCCTTCTCTGAGGGGCCTGGAAGATTATGCAGTAACACAAAAAAGAAAAAAAAAAAAAGAAGCCTGTGCCCATGTCCCACTAAACTTGTTAGCTTCTCCTTGAACTTTTTGCAATGTCATTTATGCTGCAAAAGATCAATGAGAGCCGTAGTGGAACGTAATGTTCACATCCTGAGGGCTGGAAAGGAGGGTCATTAAGTCTTGCAGACAACAGGGCAATGTTCACCTACTGCTCTTCTAGGAGGGGGTATCATCTAACAAACAGCAGGGTGCTGATGCAAATGGCATCCTGAGAGCCCCCAAACCTTCCATATCTCTCCTTTGACCTGGGGTTCACCTTCTCTTCTCTGGGGTAGGCTAAATCTTTCAATCCTCATTTTCTTAGGTTAAATATTTAACTTCCCTTAAATTATCTGTTTCAGTGGAAAGAATATGGGCTTTGGGATTAGGTAGATCCGGGTTTGAATTACGGTTCTAGTACTTCATAGTCATGTGATCTTGGGCAATTGTTTTATCTCTCTTAATCCTCCCCTCTTTCCCCGAGATAATACACATTGCCTTCGAGTTGATTCTGACCCTCGGTGCCTCACGTGTATCAGAATAGAAATATGCTCAAAAGGGTTTTCAAATACATAAACAAACAAATAAATAAATAAGGCACTGCTATCAAGTTGCTTCCAGCTCATAGTAACCCCATGAGACAGAGTAGAACTTCCCCATGGGATTTGTAAGGCTAAAATCTTTACAGATGCAGACTGCCACGTCTTCTTCCTGTGGAGAAGCTGGTAGATTTGAATCACTGATCTTTAAGTTAAGAGGTCAAGCACTTTAGTTAACTACCATACCACGAGGATTCCACAGGGTTTTCAGTAGTTGATATTTTGGAAGCAGTTCACCAGGCCTTTCTTCCCAGGCACATCTAGGTTGACTCCAACTTTTGGGTTAGCAGATGAGCATTTTAACCACTTGTATCAGCCAGAGATTCCTCACTTAGGTAATCCCTGTTTATGTCCATTCGATTCAACCTGCAGTGACTCAAAAGGTCAGAGTAGAACTTCCCTGTAGGGTTTTCAAGGAGCAGCTGGTGGGTTTGAACTGTCGACCTCTTGGTTAGCAGCTAAGCTCTAAAACACTACTCCATCGGGTTTCCACTTAGATAATAGCCAAGTGCCGTCTAAAGGTTATAAAATACAAAATACAAAATAGGGGCTATTAAACATAGTCTACCTCTGGGTGTTGGGGTTGATATAATAAAGAAAGGGATGTAAGGCACCACACTGGTCCATCATGGACAGGCAGAAAGCATACTTTGTGGCCCAGCTTAAACTCTACCTCCCTCGGTGGAGATATTAATCACACATGACTACATTTAAATGAAAGCTCTTTTCCACAAGCTGGAATCTGTAAGTACTTGGTCTTTCCCCAGTTGACTGACTGGGGTGGAGGAGGAAAGGAAATATCAAGGACTGGTCAAAACTGACATCACGTATGTCTGCCTGGAGATCTCCTTATAAAAGGATGACTTCCTTTCAACTGCTTGTGTGAGCGAAACTTCCTGAGTAAACGGAGAGCTGGGAATAGAATGACATGAGATGGGAGGAAAGAACCTGCTTCTCAATTCTGAATGTCCTTACCTGGGAGAGTCTTAAACAAAATTGTGATTTTTACATTTGGATTTTGAGCTATTTCACCTAAAGCTAGTATTCTCAGTCATTTATTTTTACACTTCTGTTTAACACCAACCAGACTAGAAAGTTATAGATCTCCAACCTACTAGCTGAAGAAACTAAGGAAGGACCCCATTATTTTGATAGATAAAGAAGCACAAAATAATTAAGGTTAAATTAGACATAGGGAAAGAGTAAATATTCCCCTCCCACTGCCATCTAAGTTTTACATTCTCTGGAGCCCTGGTGGCATGGTGGTTAAGAGCTCAGCTGCTAATCAAAAGATTGGCAGTTGGAACACACCAGTGGCTCCTTGGAAACTCTGTGGGGTAGTTCTACTCTGTCCTATGGGGCCACTATGAGTCAGAAGCTACTGGAGGGCAGTAGGTTTTGGTATACAGAATGAACACCTCACTATATTCATAAGCTGGCTGTGTTATCTTTTCACCCAGAACGTCTTCTGCTTGCCTTACAGCATGGTGGGTGAAGAGAATAGACATGGACTTGGTACAGAAGGATCTGGATTCAAGTCATGGCCCTGACTCTTAGCTAGTGCCCAACACCACTAACTTGGACTCAGGTTTCAGTTCAGTACTATCACCCATCAGTGAGTTTGTCATACTGTTGTAGCTGTATGTTCGTATGGTGTTGTCAGCAATATCACCTATATTTCAAGTAGCAGTAGGGCTACCTATGATGGACACGTTTCAGTGGGGCTTCCAAACTGAGACAGATTAAGAAAAGCCTGGAGCTCTACTTTCAAAAATCACAATGCAAGCCTTGTGAATTACAATAGAATACTGTCTGATGTAGTGTTGGGATTTGTGGTTGCTACACTGGAAGGTAGCAACAGACTCAAATATGGTGGTCATCATAAAGATGGCACAGGACTGAGCAATATTTTGTCCTGTTACGTAAGGTTGCCACAAGTGAGATTTGACTGGATGCCAACTAACAACAGAGACAATTTAGGCCAGGGAAGATATTACTGTCCTTGCAAACTTCTTGAGGGGATTAAGTGAAATAACATCTGTAAGAGGTCTAGGACATCAACAAAAAATAAAAAAATTAAAATTAAAAAACTTTTGCCATCTATTCATTTCTGACTTACAGTGACCCTACAAGACAGAGTAGAACTGTCCCTATAAGATTTCTAAGAAGTAGCTGGCATATTCAAATTGCTGACCTTTTTGTTAGCAGCTGTAGCTCTTAATCACTGCCTCACCTGAGTTCCTAAAAACAAAAACAAAAAACCAAAGCCATGGCCGTCAAGTCAATTCCAACACATAGCAACCCTACAGGACAGAGTAGAATTATCCAGTAGAGTTTTCAAGGAATGCCTGGAGGATTTGAACTGCTGACTTTTTGGTTAACAGCTATAGCATTTAACCATTATACCATCAGGGCTCCTAGATCACAAAAAACAGAACTTTCAAGTGACCCTAAAGGACAGAGCAGAACTGCCCCATAGAGTTGCTAAGAGCACTTGGTGGATCTGAACTGCTAACCTTGGGTTAGCTGCCATAGCTCTTAACCACTAAACCACTAGGTTTCCTCCTAGGAGATAGGAGGCACCAAACAAATAGCAGCTTAGTTATTATTAATACCATACTCATTACTACTCTCTCAGGGAAAGGTCTAAGGGTGCTATTACCCTCTGCTTCTCTACTTATGTTAAAGAATCAACCATTATAACAATCTAATTCTGGCAACAGGCTATATGCACTCAGAATTTTGAAGTTAGATATTTCTGTGTTTTTCTACATTTTAAACATTTTTGAGTGATACCTAGACATAGCCCTGGCTTGGTTGAGAGGTTAGTTAATTTTGTTATTAATTTATTAATTTATTTAATGCCCCAAATGTTTACTGCTTTCCCTGTACTTCTGCTTAGACTTGGCACTTACACTTACACTTTCCCATTTTTGTTTTATGTCAAAATTGTTCTTTTTTAACTAATTCAGGTTCCTTACTGACAGCTGCTGAAATCTTGCTTTTCCGAGATAGTTTTCCAGTGTTTAATCATCATTCCTGTCCATGCTGTCTCCTGGTCTTTACGTAGTCTTTGGCTATACAGTGGTTCTTAGTTGGGGGTTGCTTTGCTCCCCTCCCCAGAGTGCACTGGAATGTCTGGAGACACTTTTGGTTGTCACAACTAAATGGTGGGGTGGTTGCTAATGGCATCTAGTTAGTAGAGGCCAGAGGTACTGTTAAATATCCTACAATGCACGGGACATCCCCACAACAGAGAAATATCTAGCCCCAAATGTCAGTATTGTCGAGGTTGAGAAACCTGTAGCTAGAGTGACCACAAATGTTTGCATCATCCCAGACATTTTTAGAGAAGGAAAGAAAGCAATATTAACAATGAAGCTGAGATACCAGGCATAAAAGTGTGATGATTATAGGCACACTGGTTTCTATAACTCTGTGTCTTGAGTCATTTTCTTTTAGACTACTGAAATACTGCTCATGCAATTTTAATTTGTCTCTTAGACTTGTTTATGGCTTTTTTTTTTTTTTTTAGAAAAAACCAGTTAGACTCTTAGACAAGACAGGCAGCAAACTTCTACATCCTTCCCGCCTCTTTCTACGACTTTGTTATACAGAGTATCTATTTGATAAACCTTCTTGACTGACTGTACTTATTTGCAATCTCTGCTCACAATTGGGCCCTTGGCAAAACCTACTACATGTATACAGTTTTCAACTTACAATTATATTCTATGTCAAAAAATGTGGGTGAATGATGACAAAGAATGCAACAAGGAACGTGGGGAAAATACTATCTCCTATGATATATAATTTAATGACACATGCTAAGCAAGGTACAATCCCCTTAATTAGTACTCATTTAAATTACTCCTGTTTACTGTAAATGTTCCTACTGCTTGAAATGTGTTTCTATTGAATTAGATAAAATTTTATTGTTGAAAGGATGGTTTATGTATGTCAAATGAATAAAAATATATAAAAATTTCCTAAATTCTGCTGAAGACATGAATAATAAATATCAGATTGCCTTTCCACTAGACGTAACCTTTAAAAATAATTAAAATCTATTTAAATTGATTTTATACAATTTTGAAGTATTGATCTTAGGAAAAATACAGTTACAGAGATTGTTAAAATTGCCTGGTAATTAAACCAACACTATAAAGAGGTTACAAAGTACATTTAAATTTTGTTGGAAGAATAATTTGACTACGAAAACAACCAAAATCATTGCCATTGGGTCAGTTATGACTCACAGTGACTCTACAGGGCAGAGTAGAACTGTCCCATACCATTTGCAAGGAGTGACTGACTTGTGGATTCAAACTGCCAACCTCCCGGTAAGCAGCCAGCCTCTTAACTACTTATTGTACCACTAGGGCTCCAATGTCCTTGATATGAAAGTGAAAATTTGGGGTCATTTCAATCTGGAAATATGAATGATGAAACTTCTGTTATTGTGGGACACTAGAAATACATGGACTGTAGCAGTTTATATCGAAAATTATTGTCAAGAATTTTCCTGAGAAAGTCACATGGATCAAAATGCTAACATCTGTACTTTCTGAGCAACTAAAAATACTCTTCTGATCTTAAAATTTGTTGCCTCAAAATCTCTTTAGGTGGATCAAGGATGTGCTACAAGGGACAAAGGTGAGGTGACAGGAAGTAAGAAATTTGTTTTGTGCCGTCTTCACTTTCTAACAGCAGAAATAAATTTGTGTATTCCCTTTGCTGTGGCTATGTCTGCTCAGCTGGTTGGAGCATGAACAAGATTGTGGGATTCTAGGTTTGCTGATCTTTAAATGGATTGTATGTATGAAATAATCAAGGCTGAGTTGGGTCTTGAGGGAAGTCCAAGGATCCACCAGGCTGGGAACTGAGCCAAGAGAAGGCTTTAGCTTCCTTTCAGTGTGGAAGGGACTAGACAGCTGCTATCAGCCTGTTACTCCAGGATGGGAAATCTAAAGATATACGTGTGTGTGTGTGTGTGTGTGTGTGTGTAATAAATATATAACACAAACATATATAGTACTATAGGCTTAGTTACTGGTTTTATTGCCAAGAGCCAAGGGTCGCCATGAGTCAGATCCGACTCGACGGCACTTGGCTCTTGCCAATAAAACCAGCAACTAAGCCTATTGCCATACAGTCTTATTTCAACTCCTGGCAATTCCATGTGTTTGGGTGTAGGATTGCTGTCCATAGAGTTTTCAAAGGCTGTGAGCTTTTGGAAATAGATTGCCAGGCTGTTCTTCGGAGGCACTCCTGGGTGGACTTGAGCTACCAGCCTTTTAGTTCATAGCCAAGCACTTAAATGTTTACACTGCCCAGAGACTCCAAAATGACAATAATAATATACATGACATATATATCAAAAGAATGGTGGCAGTTAGTTGGGTTCTAGCCCCTGTCCTGCCACTAAACTTGCCAAGTGACTTTAGGTGAGTCCCTTGAATTCCTAGGCATCTACTTTGATCAGCAGGGAGATCAGAGTAGTAGCCTGGATGCCCAGCAAGGTCTTGTATAACTGTAAAATCTTATGAGGGAGATGGTGCAAAGCTTTAAAAGTGATTTTCATGTGTTAAGCGATAGTGATGACTCAGTCCTCAAAGAACTTAAATTGGGTAACGATGGCTGACATGCTTACTTCCTGACTTGTTGGGGAAACGAAACCTTAGTGTTTTTAAAACAAAAGGAAGATTCTTCAAGACACCTAGTGCTGACCTTCTCACCTTGGCAACCAGCTGCCTTTGCGGCTCCTGGCTCCTGTTCCCAGTGTCCATGCCTGGAATAGTCATCAGCCTGCTCAGGACAGTCCGCAGCAGCCAAAGCTTTTATGTTGTGAACTCAAAAGGTGCGGAGTACCTCCTTCCGCACCCAAGATGTGCCTTTTCTGGATGTTTTCGTTGATTCTTAAATGAACGGAAGTCACAAAGAGTGAAGCCGAGGATGGAATGCGTTAAACCAAGAAGCCTTTTTCCACCGTTTCATCTCTTAGCTCAGGGCTGCCTCCCGCTAGTTCACCGGGACAGCTGCCGATAAACAAGGAGGGTGTCGACACCAGCGCGTCATCAACAGGCATCTGACTTTAATCTGCCCCTTACTTGAAGCAACACCATTCTCTTTTCCTTTCTCTCTACTGAGTATCATTTATTTACCTCTGTCCACCTGGCTGTCCACCTAAGAAACCAGGCTGGCCTCGACTCAAGAAGACCCTATGCAATAGAAAATTAATAAGGTGCTTATCAGGGCAGACTACCCAACAAGCAAGACATGGCATGTGCTTAATTGTGTTTATTTACTAATCTGTAATGCACCCACGTGAAAATGTGCACTGCAGATTAGTAAATAAACGCAAATTAAGTACGTGCCCGCCTTCCGGTGCCGTGCTTGCTGGTAAATCTGCCTCTGTCCATGCTAAGGTCGATTTGAGGGGACACAGAGAGAAGGGAAACTTGCTCCGGAGTTCCTCGCTTAGCTGGAAACCGATCCTACATATTTATAAAGGTGAAGCTGGAGTGCTGCCAGAAGCCTGCACTGAAGTGATTAACAAATGTTTCTATTTAAGTGGACACCTCTTGTTCTAAATATATTTGACAAGAATGCCGAGAGTCATCTGGAGGGCAGAGAGGGCGCCGCGCACACCTCCTCTGGCCAGGATGGCAGGACTGCCGCCCGCTCGGGCTGCGCCTCCCAGCGCGGTGCCAGGCGAGTTCGCGTCGCCGGTGGGCAGGCTGCCAGCGCCACCGCGCCCCGCTGTTTAACGACAATGGATTTACTGCTTCTTTGCGTATTGGTGTTATTTTGTATAAACAAGGTTAACACTCCTTTTAAATTAAATGCACCACCTGGTGATGCGAGGTGCGACCTTGCCAGCTCTCTTCACCTGGCTCAGCGAAAGCCTGGGCTCTCTATTGGAATGTAACCTCCGGCTCCAGCTGGAATCTCCTCTCCTTCTCATTTAAACGGGGACCCTTGAAGGGAATTCGCTTGACCCTCTTGCCCTCCGACTCCACCATAGAAGACAGGAACTGTTGGAGAGCTTAGCTACACCCTGCGGTGGAGCAAGCTGGCGGTGCTGAGCAGGCAGGACCAAGACTGTGCCCGGGCCTGGGGGCTGCCTCCTGCACAGAGCTGTGGGACCGCCCTGGTCAGGCCACCGGTGTCAGAAGAAGGTGACAGACGGCCCTGTGGGCTCTGCCAAGGCTGCCCCCAAAGTGGGATCTCGGGAGGAGGCCGCGCCATAAAAAAGGGTTCTTTGTATTTCACTGTAGCATGGTATTGATCTAATAGAGGGCTCTGTACTTTTCTTACCCTCTAGGAATTTTAACACCTGGAAAAATTCTCCTGGCTTTACATTTGAGGAAATTTAATGATGTAAACAAACTCAGTAGGAAGTCCCCTTTGATAAGAACAGGCAGGGATCTGTGGTGCTGAGAAGTGCCTTGAAAACTGCTTTGCCTGGGAACTTCCACTCCACAAACAGATCAAGGAGGGTTTGGAATTATTTAGGAATATTTAGGAAGATAATACATTTTCGGGGAGAAACATTTAGAAACTTCATATAGACTCTTGATGTAAAATAAACTTTAGTTACCATCTGACTTAGCTAGTGCTACTGGACCATAAATATTACCAGTGGGTGGCTTTTGAGAACAGAAATTTATTTTCTCCCAGTTTTCAAGGCTGAAAGTCCAAATCAGGGCATCAGTTATGTCAATTCATTCCCTGACTGTAGCCTTGGTTCTTTTCTTTGGTGATCCTTACATGACATTTGTCTCCCCCAGTGTATGTGTGTGTGTCTCTATGCCTGTGCTGCTCTTTATGTAACAATCAGAAGTGATTAATTTTAGGATCCACCCTGCACAGGTACGACCTCAACTAATGGATTCCATTGATTAGAATGCATTTCGGGAGGTGACTATATGACACTTCTCCCCACACACCCATCCATAGTTGTAGATTATATCCGCAAATGCAGGGGGTAGGGTTCAAGTGCGTGTTTTTTTTTTTTTTTTTTTTTTCTTGGAGGGGCACAACTGAAGCCATAAGAGTTACACATTTAGGGAAAGGCATTGTCCCATCCACTCTTTTCTGTTTACCAAAGCAAGAGTAGGCCAAAATTATTCAGGAGTTTTTGCTGTGCTAGTTTAGCTTGATGAATTCCAGAGAATTTTACCAGCCTTATTGCTATGCCGATAAGGACATCGAGTCTGCAGATATCAGTGACTTCTCTAGAGTCTTATAGTATTAAAGAGTAAGCTTGACCAAGAATCCAAGAGCCCCAGCCTCAAAGTCTAATGTCACTGTTTTTGTTTTTCTACTGACTCCTTCTCTATCCACTCAGAAGGTATCATGTGAGTTATATTGTAGGAAATTTGTTTTCACTCTTAGCAGCATAGAAATAGCTGCATTAAATAGCTTCTGCTGAAGGTTTTCTTAGCAACTCAAATTGGAATAATGGAAATGCCTGGATAAATAGGTAGGATAAAGTAATTCCAGTAAATGATATAATTTTAATTGCTAGGTCTTAACAATTTTATGGGAACTCTAAATTTTATTAAAAATAAGCTTGAATGCAGATGTTTCTGCTTCTCAATGTATGAGATAAAATGTGTTCTTTCCAATTCTCACTAAAGGGTACATTTTTTGCAGGGGGGGATACCCCTAACTTTATAAAACTCACTGTTATGTAGGAACATGGTGTTCTATGTTTTAAAGATATTACATGTTTAGAGTGCACATACAGGGAGCTCAAATAAGACACAATCTGAAACTAGACTAGGTAAGGACTTAGGAAATGGGTATATAAAGAACCACAGTCGGTGAAGGCAGGGAGCTCAGAGCAGAGAGCTCAGAGCAGGGTGGATGTAACACAGGCATACACACAGACTTGACAGACCAGGCAGTGTGGAACTCTAGGTAATTTCAATTATGTTGTCAGATATTATCCTAAATGCTTGGCACAATCCTTGTAACAGCCCTATAAAGCAGAAACTACTATGTGGGGAAACTGAGGTATAGAGATAGCAGGTAACTTGGCCAAGGTTTTAGGCAGTAGGAGTTCAAACCCCATCAGCCTGGCTGGAGTCCTAGCTGAGATACTGCCTTGTTATGGTGCTGTGGGCATTGTATGATCTTGCTGTTTATTATTCACCCCTTGAAATACACGATCCTCAAGGTCCCAGATATTCCAGTGGAACACACACTGGTAAATGTGATTCAAGTGCCACATATTGATACTGATTTTATATGCAATCATCTCATCATCTTCTCACCAAAAGCCCTATGAGATTGCTATTATTTCTTCATTTAATAGATATCAAACTTGGGCCATTAGTCATCTTCATAGTCTCCATCATCACCAGCTTTATTTTCATCATATTGAATAAACATACTGAAACTAAATCCATATCTAGAAGTATCAGATTTTCTTGGACAGTGGATTTTTCAACTTTTTTTTTTTTTCCTACTGTAAGACCCAGTTACCAGATTTTTTATTTGGACTTGTGAGGCATAGATGTTGTTGTGGGTAACACATAGAAAACAAGATGGGCTCAGAAGGCATGATGCTTTTCACAAAACCAGGAACCTTCGCAAAGAGATTCGGTGAGAAACGGAAACAGGCAACAACTGCAGAAAACTTGGGAATACAAAGGGTGATTCCAGCTAATCTTAGGTTAGTGTAGGGCGCATTGCTTTTCGGTTACCTATGGAAGCTGCTTTTGGAATATGAAATAAATTACTTTACAATAAAGTTTTTTTTAAATTATTTCTTAAATTCTTCCACTGGGTACCCCCACCTCCAGTCTGCCTTACCACTGCCAGTATGGCCCTCTCCTATCCCCAGTAAATATGCCAGGGATCAGAATATGAGAAGATTTTCAGGAGTCTTAACCGAATCAGGAAAGGAAGGAATGTTGGTTGGTCAGCATTTGGTTTTGTTTGTAAATCATACTTATTGATTCCTCTAATTATATGACAATGTAAATACATTAATACATAATGTAATAATATGATATATTACCTACATAGTCTTATAGTAGTATATAATACAAGGTCTGACAATTAAGTCTGCGAGCTTAATAGTTGTAAGTGCTACAAACCTCATTGCTGAATATCACCAAGGTCACCTTTGAAGTCCTCCCCTTGGGAAGCTACACACCAGCGTCAGTGACTAGGCTACCCTTCAAAGCAATTTTGAAACTATTTCTGGAATGGCCATTATGCACAGTGGCAAGGTGGCAAGTTTACGAGCTTAGTTGTATAGTTGTCTGTGAGGGAGTTTTTAGTACACTAAACAAACAACCATATTGGAACACACTCCCTACTCACCCGATTTAGCCATCATATCGATGACTTTTACTTTTTTCTTCACCGGAAGACAAAGAAAATGTTGAAAGGGAGACATTTTTATGACACTCAGGACATCAAGGGCAATACAATGAGAGCTCTGATGGCTGTTCTAGAAAGAGTTCCAAAATTCCTTTGAAGGGTGGGCTAGGCTCTGATATGGTGCGTAGCTTCCCAAGGGGTGTACTTGAAAGGTAACTGACATGCTATTCAGCAGTGAGGTATGTAGCACTTATACAACAATTAAGTTCGCGGACTCAATTACCGGACGTGTGTGCATGTGCATGTGTATGTGTGTGTGTGTGTGTGCAGTAGTAGTAGTAGTAGTCGCCAAGCCAAGTAGTAGTAGTAGTAGAAGTAATTATTTGCAAAAACTTAAACTTAGGCTGGATTTTGTTTTGTACTCAGAGACTTCTATTGTATTTCACGTTGCTGCCTCCAATCCAGTTCGCTATCTGCCGGTTGGATGCTAACAGTCAAAGATAAATAAGCAAATAAATAGATACATAGTGGAGATACTGGGGCTTAAAATATCCACAGTTGTTTGGAATTACCCTAAGGGAATTCAGAAATTCCACTCTGTTAGGTACCATGCTTCATTTATATTTTTCAAGAAGGCAGGCTAGGAAGAGCAGAAGATTTCTATTCAAAATGTTCAGGAGAATTTATATAACCCGGTCTAACCAGCTTTTGCCCTTATGCCAAAAGAGATATTATGAACTTCTAAAATATCTAACTTTCTGTTACCCTATGTTATATAAAATCGCACTGTTACTTTAAATTGAAGTTATGTTGGACAGCACTCAATCTAACTTCTTCTGGCTCAGTAGGGAATAGTCAGCAGACTGCAGATAGGTGGGCATCCCAGATAAAGGGTTTGTTTTAGCAGGTAAGCTAGTACTAGGGGATGATCCAGGAGCTGGCATTTGGCTCTTCCCCAAGGAGCCTGACATCCACTCAAGCAACAGATACATTTATCTCTCCTTTCTGCTTGTGCCTGAACAAGGTCACTGCCCCCCTCACCTCTTTATTTCTGGCCCTGATTCAGTGCCTGTAAGTGAATGTAACATTTGAGTGCAAAGCCATAAGATAGTTACACATAGTTTGCTTACATGGAGAAGAGATTTATCTGGAAATGTGTGGAATTACTAGAGAGAAATGCAACACTAAGAAAGTGAAAAATCAAGAATGAACTTATTCTTGCAGCTTTCCTTGACCCCAGGTATTTGGGCATTTTGCAAAGAGTGAAATTTTCCAATCTGCTAATAACAGATTTGTATGCACTGTGAAATGGGTTTCCATTGAGAAAGTTGAGGCTTCCTTTTCTTTGTTTCTAGAGAGAACCTTTTCACATCCCCCAGCCTTCAGCTTTCCTACTCCCATGCCTTTCTGAAAGATGGAGTATGTATTTCTGCCAGCATAGCTTTAGCTCCTCCAGTGAAGAATCAGTTCCTATGAAGAAGGGGGACTGGTTGCATAAAATTACAGCTCCCCATAGAAGTAGCTGCAAGTAAGAGAATCTCAAAGAATCTATAAGTAAACTACGCAAACTGATAGAAGAGTTCAGCAGTCTCAGGATACAAGATAAACATACATAAATCAGTAGGATTCCTTTATACCAACAGTGAGACTGTAAATGAAGAAATCATCAAGTTAATACCATTTACTACAGCCCCCAAGAAGATAAAGTACCTAGGAATTAATCTAACCAAAGAAATAACAGACAATTACAAAGAGAACTACAACCTTTACTACAAGAAACTAAGAGAGACTTAGATAAATGGAGAAACCTACCCTGCTCATAAATAGGAAGACAGTATTGTGAAAATGTCTATTTTACCCAAAACAATCTACTTATATAACGTAATCCCAATCAAGTTCCAATGTCATTTTTAATGAGATGGAGAAACAAATCACCAATTTTGTTTGGAAAGGGAAGAAACCCCAGATAAGTAAAGTACTACTAAAGAAGAGCACACCGGGAAGCCTCTCATTACCCGACTTCAGAACCTCTTACACTGCCACAGTGGTCAAAACAGCCTGGTACTGTTACAAGAACAGACAGATCAATCAATGGAACAGAATTGGGACTCCAGAGATGACACAATCTGCCTATGAACAGTTGGTATCTGACAAAGGCCCTAAGACATTAAACTGGGGTAAAAACAATCTCTTCAACAGATAGTGCTGGCAAAATCGGATATACATCTGCAATAAATTCAAACAAGATCTATATCTTACACCTTATACAAAAACCAACACTAATTGGGTAAAAGACCTAAATATTAAATCTAAAACCATAAAGCCCATCCAAGAAAAAGTAGGAACAACAATGGAAATTTTAACACACAGTGTAGACATACTTCAAAATCTGTCAAACCAACCACAATCAACAGAAGAGAAAATAGATAAATGGGAACTATTAAGAATCAAACACTTTTGCTCATCCAAAGACTTTACAAGAGTTAAAAGGCCACCTACAGAATGGGAAAAAATATTTGGCAACTCTATGTCAGACTAATGCCGGATTTCCATAATCTATAAGGTACTACAAAATATCAATAAGAAGAAGATAAATCATCCAATTAAGTGATGGGCAAAGGAGATGGACAGACATTTCACCAAAGAGGAGATCCAGGCAGCCAAAAAACACATGAGGACATGTTCACAATCTTTAGTTATTAAAGAAATTCAAATCAAAACTACAATGAGATATCATCTCACCGCAACAAGTTTGGCCATGATCCAAATAATGCAAAACAACAAATGCTGGAGAGGCTGTGGAGAAAGTGGAACCCTCCTACACTGTTGATGGGGTTGCAAAATGGTCCAACCTCTTTGGAAAGCAATCTGGCACTTCCTTAAAAAAAATGGATATACATATACCATTTGACTCAGTAATTCCACTACTTGGAATATATCCTACAGAATCAAGGCTTTTCACACCAAGCGACACATGCACAAGAATGTTTATCACAGCACAGTCCATGATAGCAAAAAGATGGAGTCAACCCAAATGCCCAACAACAGAGGAATAGATAGATAAACTATGGTATATATACTCAATGGAGCACTATGCAGTGATAAAGAACAATGATGATTCCAGGAAACATCTCATAACCTGGTTTCAACTGGAAGACATTATGTTGAGTGAAGGTAGTCAGAGACAAAAGGACAAATATTGTATGAGATCCTAATGATAAGAACTCAAAAACAGACTTAGCATAGAAGCAAAGACTGATGTCTGCAAAGGACAAGAGGGTGGGAGAGTGGGGGAAGGGTTTAGATTAGACAGTTGGTAGAAATTTGGTTGGGTGAAATCAGTGATAGCACACATTAGAAACAAGAACAATATTAAGTGGAATTCAACACAACTTGAGTACTCCTCCCATCTCAACCCAATAACACAAGGAAAGGGTAGCTGGGCCAGGAGGCAGGGGACCATGCTGTTAGGCGAAATCGAAGCCAGTTGGCACAACTACTGTTTTGCTAAGAGGCCCTCTGCACCCCACATTGGTGAGTAGCATCTGGGGTCTTAAAAGCTACCAAGCTGCCATCTGAGGGCACAGCAAATGGTCTCAACTCAGCAGGAGCGAATGCTTACCGATGACTAAAATGGCAACCCAGAAGACAGAGAGACTCACATGAGTGGGTGTCTACTTCGACTTGGGACCAGAAGAACCGGATGGTGCCTGGCCACCACTGGTGATAACCACGATGGAACTCACGAAGTTGAGTCCTACTGGCAACACAAGAATAAAAAGGGGTGCACCCTGAGATCTCCACTAAAAGACCTCAGTTGATGGTTCAGTGGCTTTGGGGTTCCCCTGGGAGCATGGCCCCTGGCCCTGATGCTGCCCTTGCCCATAAATCATAATGAAGCTCCACTCTTTGAACATGAATGAATTGGACTTGGCAATGTAGAGTGACCATATATTGGATGCACATTATGTTTCTATGCATCTATAGAATATCATCTTGCTGACCTCTGACTGGAGGAAGGGGAGTGGATGGAGAGGAGGGGAAAGGAGACTGTTAGGAGGATGAAAAATGTATGGAGCAGAGTGGAATAGTGTGCTGTCACTGGGAAGGGAAAGCAGTGGAAGCTGCATATAGGTGGGCATGCAAATTTATATGGGAATGTACATTTTCACTCAATCATTAAAAAAAAAAGAAGTAGCTTCAGGTAAAGGAGAAGTGTATCTGTTACCTTTCTCTGTCTTCCCTGTGTGTATGACTTAGGGTTGTAAATTGCAAACAGAATCCACTCTGGCTAGCTTAGACAGAAATCAAATTATTTGCCTTCCAGTCAGCTCCAGCTTGTGGAGATCCCATTTGCATCAGAGTAGAACTGTGTTCCCTGAGTTTTCCAGTGGCAGATTTTTCAGCAGTGGACTGTTAGGTCTTTTTTCCAAGGAGCCTATGGGCGGACTTGAACTGCCAACTTTTTGCTTAGCAGCATGTGTGTTAACTATTTGCTGCACTCCAGTTTAATCATAAAAGTGATTTAATAAACGAAATTAGATAGCTCACAGAATCATTGGGGGGCTGGAGAAATAGGTTTGGTATAAAACTTCCATAAACATAACCCAAACTGTGTTACAAATTTGCCCAACGAGTAGATAGTTTCCATTTTTCCTTCACTGAGCAAAGAATTTTGAGAACTCTTCAGGAACCATTGCTGCTGTCTGCTGTGATGTCAAGACTTCACCAGGAACTCCACCCAGCAAACCAAAGCTGGAGACTTAGGCTGCCACCCATGCTGGCAAAATAAATGTCTACCAGGTGTCTGAAGCAAGTGTCAACACAAGTGTATTGCATGCAGGTGACATCTTGGGAAGTGAAAGGGGCGCTGGGGATTTGAGTCTTGATTTCTACATTAAAACTGTGGATCAAGTGCAGATTTTCCAACTTTGTTCACCAGTACATGTTTATTTAGAAGGAAAATGTCTTCCCAGTTCTAGACATGAACTTTTGGACCAGCAAAATGGGTAAGAATGCTGACTTCAGAATCAGACAGAGATTATTAACTCTGTATTGTTTCTTGAGTGACTGTCGGGAAGTCACTTTCTCTGAGCTTCAGCCTTCTTATCTGCAAAAGGTGTATAGAGCTGGGTTCCCTAGAGGAACAAACTCAATGAAGCAATCTCAAACCCAGGGGTCAAATGTTAGATTGGAGGCTTTTCCTGACTCATGTGGTTGAAGGGGTTGATGGATCCAAAACTAGCAGGTCAGACAAAAGGCTACTGGCTCACAAGACTGCTGCAGCTGGTAAATCCCCAAATCTGGATGTCAGATGGCAGGATGCTGGCTTATGTCACAAGAACTGGAGGTCACAGGATGATGAGTTGAATGCAGGACTGAGACAAAGTGAGCTTTGCCAGACATCCACATATATTGGATGCAGGCCACACCTCTGGGGAAATTCCCTTTTCAATGGATTGACTGCTCATATCAGATCATAAAATGGAGGATGATTACATAATATCTGTCAAACCACTTGGAATCATGGCCTAGTCAAGGTGTCACATAACCATCATAGTACACAGGTTGTCACCTTGGCACCTGTACACATCTTAAACCATGCATAATCGCTAAGATAACTATGAAGTCATACTTGATGCCCAACAAGATAAAACTAATATATATAAAACCAAAAATGTACATCCCTATTTATGTCTTATGTTTTATGATAAGTAATTGAATAAAGAAAGGAAGAAAATAAAGATAGTTGCCATATATGGAGCCCTAGTGGCATAGTGGTTAAGAGCTCAGCTACTAAATGCAGATTTGATAGTTCAAATTCACCATATGTCATAGCTAATATTTAGAACTACCTTCTTTCACCGCCCATTTTGTATTCTCTTTGCCCTCAGCAAGCACCTCAGCTAGTCATGGTTCTCTGCCTGGTGAGGTCAGCCAAAGTTTCATTCCTGAAGAGTTTGGGCCATTAGTACTTATGTTATAATTGGGTTGTTGCAGTTTTTCTTTGATTTGAATCAAAGGGCGTGGCAGTACTAGGAGAGGTCCTAAAGGATCTCCTCTATTCCAGACATAGTCTCCTTTACCTCAGTTATACAGTAGCAATCTGGTTAGCCAATCGATATGGTTAATCAGTTTTAATCACATCAGCCAACATGATAACTTTCTTCTTTGCCTGTTGGTCCAGAAGCATGAGAAATTCAAAGCGGCCTGGTGGCATTCTTAACTTTCAATTCAATGGAATGAGTGTTATGTCTTTTGTTGGGAACATTCCTCCCTTTGAAACTAGGATATCTAGACCCAAAGGTCATAGGATTGCAGGTACAGGAAGCAAAAGCTTTTCAGTTGGGTCACTCGGGGTAATAGTGAGTGGGGCCTCTCCCATTTCTACTCTTTGATTTCTAGTACCAAAGATCCTGGCTTGTGGAAGAAGCAGCACCATATATTTGATCCTGATTTAATGTATTATTGTCTCCAAGAGTACATTACCTCAACTCTGAAAGGTATTTCCACCAGGCTGGCACTGTAATTGTCTTTAGATGGCCATTCCATAATACTATCAAGCCATCTACTTCAGGATGATGCGGAACATGGTAAGACCAATGATTCTGTGAGTATAGGCCCATTGTCACGCTTCATTTTTTTGGAAAATGAATTTCTTTATCAAAGACAATGCTGTATGATACCAATACAGTGGATACAGCATCCTGTTAGTCTGCAGATGGTGGGGAGAGAAGACAAACTCATATCCAAAGTAAGTATTTATCCTGGTAAGAACAAAATATTGCCCTTCCACAGATGGACATGGTCCAATGTAGTCAATCTACCACCAGGTTGCTAGCTAATTGCCTCTAAGAAAGGTGCTGCCATATTAGGGACTAAATGTTGGTCTCTGCTGGTGGCAAATTGGGCACTCTGCAGAGGCTATAGCCTAGTCAGCTTTGGTGAGTGGAAATTTGTGTTGCTTAGCCCAGGTATAACGTCCATTCCTGCCACCATGATCACTTTGTTCAGGAGCCCATTGGACAATGATGGGAGTGGCTGGGGATAGAAGACGACTGGTATCCACAGGAATGAATCATTTTTTCCACTTAATTGTTAAAATCTTTCTATGTCTAGGTCACACTTTGATGAATATTCACATGAGACACAAGTATCTTTACTTCTTTGACCAGTTAAGATACGTCTTTCCACAGGCCTCTTCCCCAGACCTCATTGTCACCAATTTTCCAATCATATTCCTTCCAAGTCCCTTGCCATGCAACTAAACTATTGGCCACAACCTATGAATCGCATGTACTCCTACTTCTGGCTGTCTTTCCTCCCAAATGAGATGAACAACCAGGTGTACCGCTCAAAGTTCTGACCGTTAGGAGGATTTTCTTTTACCACTATTCTTCAGGGAGGTCCCAGAAAGGAGTTATAGTGCTGTCACTGTCCATGTTCAAGTGATGCTTACATATTGTGCAGAACCATCTGTAAATCATGTACCAGTTTTTTCTTTCCAGGACAATTGATCATGAGGAACTCCTCATGTGGCCATAGGTACAGACTGGGAGAAAGGATTGGGGACTTTGAGCTTTTGGGCCACTTCCTCGCATTTCTTATTTGTGCCTTTAAATCATGCTCAGGCTTGATCTCATACATATTATTTCCATTTAATAATGGAGTGCTGCTGTGAACATTTATCTACATAGCTCTGTGGGCCATATAACATCCAGATCACAAAGGGCAACACAGGCTAGGTAATAACCCAGTAACACATGGTTAAGGTTAATTCATACTTCAGAGGACCAACCAAATAAACTATTAGATCCTTTCTAATGTCTTGAGGGGGAACACTGAATGAAGAATCTGTGCTTAGTGGACCCAAATCCATAAACTTGGACTGTTCCAATTTACGTTCCTTGCACCTTATCTTATATCCTTAATAGCGATCTCATATATTTTCCCCAGATTTCTATTTGTATATATTAGTTGTTTTTTTTTTTTTAATAGTGCAAAGTACCTCCTCTGCATCACCCTTTGTACTTCACCTCTTGGAGCTCACTGGGACTTATGGCTATAGGTTTAAAAGTAGAAAATGGGTGATAGGTGCAGGTCCTGGGGATATTTAACAATGTCTTATGAGACATCTACCTCAGGGGATGACCCAGGCCCCAGCCCAGGTGATATCTCAGACAAAGACTCTTCCAGTGGGTGTGGAGTGGATACTGTTTTCACTGGGGAGGGTGGCTAAGTAGCCAAAGATAGAGTAATCTCTTCAGATGTGAGCAAAGGGACTGGTTCTGTTGGCAGGAGTGATTCAACAGAATTTATGAGCTTAATGCCCCTCACTTCCTGATTATCTGACCGTATGTCCCCATCCCAAGTTTTAGAATCCCATTCCTTCCTAATCAATGCCTTCACTTTAACTTCAGACAGCATTTGAGGCTGGAAATCCAGTTAGCATTTTATTTCAGCTGCTTTTATGATAAAACTTTGATTTGGTTTTCAGCAATGTCAGCTCCATTGCTACCAGAAATAAGACTTTCTTTCAGTGTATAAGTGGCAACTGTGAGCTGTGGCTCTGTAGCTTTGAGCTCATCTTTTTCTTTCCCCACTTAGTGTAGTGAAAGTAGGACTGACACACTAGCTTCTCTATACTTTTCATCCTGAAAAAAACTGTGGAAAAGTATCAGATATGCAGTCACCCAGAGACTTGTCTCTCACACATATCCGATGCATCCAACCCACTGTCACTGAGTTGGGTCTGACTTACAGCGACTCTATAGGTCAGAATAGAACTGCTCCATAGAGTTATTGAGTAGCACCTGGTGGATCTGACATACCCACAGGAGGTGATATTTGTGCATTTCCATTTCTACCTCAAGCCAAAGATTAGCTGTGTTTTCTTTACTTTTGGAGATAGAGTCATCATGCCTTTAAGAGCAACCAGATTTGAGAAGCAATGTAGGGAACTCATCCTTACAAATTTGTTCCTCTTGAACCATTCTTGGTCCAAATGTCTTAGTCTGGGTTCTCTAGTGGACCAAAACTAGTGAAGTCTATATAAAGCATATATAAAAATTTATATAAAAACTTATATATATGCTTTATATGCAGTTTATTTCAAGGAAATCTCTCATACAATCGTGGTGTCTGGCAAGCCCCAAACCCACGGCTTGAGGCTTTTCTCTGACTAATGTTATTGCAGGGGCTGATGAACCCCCAAACTGGCCACTGAGAATCATGGTCAAGCCAGGGCAACACATAACCATTACATTCTATGTTCCACAGAGGTGTGTAAAATTCTTACTATTATCAATTGATGTTGAGTCAGCATTTAGTAACAACAACCTGGTATATGTCAGAGTAAAACCCATAAGGTTTTCAATTGTTGAGTTTTTTGGAAGCAGATCACCAGGCTTTTCTTTTGAAGCACCCCTGAGTGAATTTGAGACTCCAACTTTTAGATTAACATGTTAATCATTTGTATCACTTCTTAGCACAATGCTTTTATAATGCAATGATCATTCACCATACAGTGGCTCTCATGACAATTACTACCAAAAAACATAGGTGCTAAATATGAAAACAAAACAAAGCAAAAAACCTAACGCCAAAAGCCGTTACCTTAATCATCACCGTAATCATCATAATAGTTCCACTTAATAAAGCATCTTCTATCTAATGCACTCAAGTTCATTTTGACATTTCTTATGTTTCAGTTCATAGAATGGATTATATGGCAACAGCTGAACAATGGGAAATTTTGAGGTCAGATGCTTCCTCAACTGTTTCCAAAATAAACAGTTACAGGAAGCTCACTACCCTTTGCAATAAAGCTCAGGGGGAGCAAGAAGGGAGCTCCTTTACTCTAAGTTCACTGCGGGAGAATGGGAGCAGATCAATATGTGGTTAAGTGTTTTAGCTGCACTTTTATTATGTTTGACAGTGATGACAAGGTAGTATGCACTGACTAAAATGACTAATGCACACATTTCACCCTCTCATACACACTGCTTCTATTTTTCTCATGGACCTCCTGAGTGAAAGCCAGTCTCACAAAAAGCATGTAGAGTGGGAGTTCAAATTGGCCAAAATTACCCATCGATTCCAGATTTCCAGAGCCACAGAGGGGGACCTGACTACCCTAAACAGAAAGAACAAAGAAGAGTATGTGTTCAGTTGCTAATGGTCGAATGAACTGGGAAAGATCTCTCAGTTACATAGCTCCATTTCTTCATCATCAAGTGTATCTCTTTCCCACGATGTGGGACATGCTAGTGGGTACAGGATGGCTTTGAAGAGAGAAAGAATAAACAAACACACCTTAAGTACATTGTAAATTTACATAACAGGCTGAGCTTTTTTTTCCCCAATGCTTTTACTCATGCAGCTTTCCAAAAGACGTATTTAGATGCCACACAGTTCTATCTTTCCACTGACACCCAGATGTTTCCACTTGGGTTTGAGGCCAAGCAGGCTGCAGCCAGATGTTTTGAGGGGGCAGAGGAAGTTCTTTCATTTGTGGCAAATTTGAGAAGTGAAGACTCATTGACTCATGTAATATTAATCTTCCTACACAAAGAATTTGGAGCCAAGCTGTTGGTCCTACTTTTCCACTCAGGCATAGAGTCATGTACTGGGGTGGGGCCGCGGGGACTGTCTTTGATTGGGATTTTATACAGATGGTTTGGACTTCCAAAATAACTACCACGGTTATTTCATTACTGATTAGCTCCATTCACCATTTTGGTGATGTTTCCTTGTAATTTTGGCCCCAGCCACTGTCACTATCTCACACCTAGACTCCTAGAATTCTCTCTGCAGTATTTTCTATGGAATCATGTCACTGTGCTATTCGAAATCCTCCAACGGTTTCTCATCTCACTTAGAACAATATATCGTTCCATTATAAGTATTTCCAGCATATCCATGATCTTTCTCCTGGGTGGCACGGACTCAGTGTGCTTTCACCTTCATGGACCCTCACTTCATCCTCCTACCTTACTCACTCAACTCCAGTTGCCCTAGCCTTTCTATTATTCAAAAATACTTTGGACTAGGAAATTCAAGGTACAAAAATTGATGTCTATTTTCTTGGAGCAACAGGGAAAGAAGGAGAGTCAGCAACAGCAGGAACAGAGGAAACCTGTGGCTAATTGTCTCTATGAATAACTATCCCCGATACCAAGAGACCAAATAACTAGATGGTGACTGGCCACCATTACCTAGCATTTTAATCAAAGATTCTGCGGAAGAATATTGATCAAAAGGGGGAAAATTTCAAATTCTTGTGGAAATCAGATTTTCTGAAGACATAGAGTCTGGATGTACTCCTGAAAAAACTTGTCCTGAGATGATTTTTAAAACTTTAACCAAAACTATCCCCCAAAGTCATGTCAGAACCAAACAACAGTTTAGATTAAGTAGTAAATAATGCCTTCTCTGAGCACTATGCTCTTTTAAGATCTGTCTATATGGGATAAAATTGACAGTAGCAACTTGAAAACTGAGAAATGTAGGGAGAAATGAGTTTATTTTAATGAGAGAAGAACAATAAGAGGGTGAGAATGGTTGAATGAGTAGAAGAATATAATCTACTTCAGTAAATTGTAGATGTAGAAACTGTTGAATGGGTGTATGCTCTGCTGTGTGTATTCTCAACAACAAAAATGAATAATATGTAAAAAACATAAAAGTAGGAAGACTAGTGTGAACTCTACAAGAAACACTAAATTAAAATAATAATGGAAAAAATGGATGCTTTCCATAGGTATTTGCCTCTATTCTTTTCTTTATCTGAGACGTTTTTCCCCCATCCCGCAGAAATTCCCATGATATGTACTCATTGCTCTCTGTCTAAATGTTGTTGCTTTTAGCTGCTATCTAGTCAGTTCCTGATTCATGGTGAAAACATAAACAACGGAACTGAAATGCTACCTAATCCTATACCATCCTCATGACCAATTGCAAATTAGACTATTAGGATCTATAGATTTTGCACTGGGTGATTTTCAGAAGTAGACTAACAATTTCTCCTAGTCCATCTTAGACAGAAGGTTAGTTTTAGTTTTTTTGAAAAGTCTTTTGTTTTTTTTTTCTAGGTAAAATATCAGTGCCTTTATCAGTTTCTATTTTTTTTTCTTCCTCTTAGTCACCATTTCATTTGCTTAAAGCACACTGGCTGTCTTTCTTTACCAGAATATAAGCTCTTTGCGGTCAGGAGTTGTATCTGTTTGTTTCATGCTATATCTCCAAAGCCTAAAACTGTATGTGACATAGGTAGGAACTCACTCTTGGGTGAATGAGCTCAGTTACTGTTATGCTTATGTTTTTGTGCCGTTTCTGAAAAGTTTGCCCATATTCTGTGACCATCAGTAGGACTTTGGTACTTTTTCTCTCACAATACTCCTTTTTCCTGAACAAGTGATTTCCCGAAGTTTTCAGAGCAAACATCCAAAGAACAGAATACGACCTTTATTTTTGCAGCTTTCTTGGAAGACACTACTGTGGGTTCTTAGTGGAAGACATTACCATGTTATCTAAGACAAGGACATTGCTGTGAACTGCTCTCAGATCCACCTGGCTGTCTGGATCTGGCGTGGCTTCAGATGCACAGTCTCTAAATGCATTAAAAAAAATTTAATTAACCCCGGCAATTTTCCTTTAAAACGCCATTTTGTAGCCTACAAATCTTATTTATTGTATGTTTTATATTAAAATATGTGAAGAACTCTATTATCATTACTTTTGTCCCTATTCTGTTGGTTGCAGTATGTTGGATTCTTCTGCATTTGATACTTCATGGACTGTATTATGAGGTTTCTTCTAGGCTGAGTCTTCATTGCTCTGCTTTGTTATGAGGCTACCTAGACCTCAAAATGAGTCGAGATTGACTTGAAAGCAGAGGGTAGACATCAAAATAAATACTCTATCAATATTATAAAATAGATGAATGATTATTTGGATCTAATTTTACAGCATAAGAGCATAGACCTTGATCATCTCCAGACCCAGGTCTAGAGCATGGCCCTGCATTACTTTAATACTCTTCAGAACTTTCTGAAAGCTGCTAGGTCACCTTATTGGAGATAAACAATGACTTTAGTGTGTGATGGGATTGTGTAGACCACAGAGTGATTAAGTTTCCTAAAATGAACCATTTGTTTGCATTTTCGTAGTTCTCTTTGTCAAAATGGTTTCTTTTGCAACAACATATATTTTTCTGTAGGAAAAAGAGCAAGAATCTGTTAGAAATTATGTAGTACCCTAAAGCAATGAATGGTAACCAAGTATTAGCAATGAATAGATCTACTGGTCATGACAGTAGGGGTGGGACAGCCACCCCTGATTATGTTAGAGCCAAAGAAGTCAAATTTAGTCCTGCAGTTGGCTCTAGAATCTTTGACCCAGAAACATTCTGACTCTTTAGCTAGAGACTCAGACTTCTTTAGCTAGAGACTCAGACTTGACAATTGCCCTTCCTGAACAGTGAAAATGTCCGGTGAATCATTGTCCTTAGTTTAGACAGTGCCCGGAGAGAAAAGAAAATCATCTGATCTCTTTTCCATTAAAAAAATAAATAAAACCAAACCAAATCCATTGCCATCAAGTCAACTCTGACTCATAACTATCCTATAAGACAGAGTAGGATGGCTCATAGGTTTTCCAAAGGGTGAAATAGCTGATGGATTCAAACTACTAACTCTTTGGTTAGCAGTCATAACACTTAACCACTGCACCATTGAGGCTCCCTTTCTATTTAAGCAGTCTTAATTGCCCAAGATAAACAAAGAAACTAGAGATGTGTAATTGGAAGTCTAAGGCCAACCACATCTTTTCTGCTGAGCATGAAAGTCCAAGGCTAACCATATCTTTTTTACTGGGCATGCTATATATACAATTAGAGTGCTTGAATTCTAGCCTTTTAATAGTGTTAATAGCTGGCATCTTTCTAGTTTGACCTTGATGGAGCAAATGCAGATATCATGTCGTCTATTTTAATAGCATAATTAATGCAGCATGTATTATTTACTATTTTCAAATCTGTAATTTTGGTGTTAATAATTAGAACGAAAAAGAATTGCTACTGCTTCCACCAAATCATCTTGAATGATGCACCTATTTGTTTAATTGTGTTTTTTCGTAACTCAGTCACATAAAAACTTTTGTCATAGTTTCAAAGATTTCTTTTGTGGGAACGCTGGGATCTTATAATCGTGTGAGTGCAACTATCGATTCTGAGAGGATGACCTTTCACACTCTACCCAGAAAGAGTACCCTGAAGACAGACATGCTGAAATCTGGATTTAAGGCTCCTTACCAGCATGTTGAGAGCTCATTTGCTACACACAAACAATGTGAGAAAATCTAGCTTCAGTATTAACTCAGCGCTTCTATATGTTGCTATTGAGAAAATCTACTCGTCAGAGAAGAAAGCTCTACCCCACACTTCTTCACTAGGGTTACATGTATGCACATCTCCACAACCAGCTGTAAATGAGGAGAAAGGAAAGAAGAGAGTAGGAAAGAAAGAGGCCAGCATGGTAGGATCTGGTTCTAGAGCGGCAGGATCTTTACCAGGTAGATAATTTGAAAAGCTGGGAGGAATGTTGAATCTTGGCTTAGGGCATCAAGTGGACAGCTTTCCAACAAACAAAAGGCCAAAAATATGCCACTCCCACTTGAAATAACTTTTAAGCAATGAATGAAATGCACCCTAAAATGCAAGATTTAGATTGGAGGACATGTCCCTAAGCTTAAACAAAAAATTGGAGCTTGGCTTTGCAGAAAATGATGATGAATGGTTCCTCATTACAAAATTAGATCTCTTTGCCCATTTTTTTTTTTTTTTTTTTCCTGTTAGAGTTCACAGTAGAAGGTTTTGGTCCCCTGACTGATTTTTTGGTGAATACTTTTAAAGAAAACATTCTCAATATCTCCGAAGTGCTTTTTGTTGCTGCTGTTATTTGTTTTGAGGGACTTGTCTTTTGTTTTCATATGCAAATGAAAATTATTGGTGTAGATTCTGCAAGTTCTACCTTGTGGAAACTATTCTTTAGCATTTGGTTCAAAATATGGTTAAACTTCCAGATGGGCAAAAGAGAATTTTAGTTCTTCTGCTTTTCCTCAGAGCTGCTTGGCAAGTGTTATATCAGTAAACTTGTTATTCTCTATTCACTAGGGATACCCTGTTTTTACCTGTACTATGTATTGGGCTTCCATAAAGTTTGGCTTTTTTTTTTTCTTTTGTGATAGGGGTAAATTACGTGTAAGGTAAAAACTTGCCATTAATGACATTTAGTATACTCAACAATGTTGTGCAATCATTATCACTAAAACCTTCTCATCACTTTGAAAGGAGACCTTGTAAATATTGTGGTATAAAAGGTAACAACACATACCCCAGAGCTGAACTTTTAGGATGAGAAAATCATCAACTTCACTTAAAAATTGTGGGGCCTGGGGAAATTTATTTCCCTGTGACTCATTTTTTTCAGTTCTAGAGTTATAATATAAATAGTACTTGCCTTTATTGTTTATTCTGTTAAATAGGATAATGTATATAAACTACTTAACCTAGTGTTTAAGTTCACCACCTATCTATCAGTTTGTCATAGTGTGGTGGTGTGAATATTGCTATGACACTGGAAGATATACCATTAGTATTTAAAGGGAAAATTCTTAAAGTTCCGGTACCAAAAATAGAGTATCTTACACTGTCTTGGCAAACTTAATCCGTCTTCTCATCCTTCCTTTTCCTCTTCCCTGTTGCTCTTGCTCTCTCTTCTTTCCACCAGGTAACAGATGAGTGGTCAGACACCGGGGGCAGTGGTGGTTCAGAGGTAATTCTTGCTTTCCATAAACGAGGCCTGTACTTAATTCCTAGCCAATACACCAAGAGCGCAGGACTTACACTCATCTATCAGTGGAGATTTGTGTGTTTCCCTAGGGTCACCACAAGTTGGATCCGACTCTATGGCACTTGGCTGGCTTGGCATTGAACTCAGCAGCTTTCAGCAGGGTGTTCAGACTAAGATAAACTAGGGAGAAAAGCCTAGTGATCTGCTTCTGAAAATCAGCCAGTGAAAACCATCTGGGTCATAATGATCCAACCCATAAGTTATCATATGGCTGGCATGGGACAGAGCAGTGTTTCTTTCCATTGTACATGGGATCACCACGAGTCAACCTGATGGCACCAAACCAGCTACAGCATTCAAACAATATAATAAAATGTGATATAAATTTTGGTTTTTGCATGAAGGTGAAGACTGGGTGTGTGATTTCTGGTGATAGAATTTGGGAAGGATTCTTTAAGACTTAAGGACTGAACACAACTTGTAGAATGTTGTTTTTCTGTACATTAGATCTGGTTCCAGAAAAATTATAGGATAAAGCAGATTACTGGTATTTAGAAAATTTGTTGATATAAAGAAGAATGTTACAGATGATGATAAATTTGTATTTACAGTGCTTAATGTAAAGCACTTAATGTAATATGAAATTCAAATAATGAAAACTCTAGGGATCACAGCAAAATATCATTCTGGGTAGTACTAGAAAATGAGCCCCCTAGGTTGGAAGGCACTTAAAATACACAGTGGCCAGTAGACATGCTAATGGTCATGAAGATGGTATAAGACGAGGCAATGTTTCATTCTGTGGTATGTGGGATGGTCCATGTTATTTATATACTTAAATAAATACAACTTATATTCAATCAGATTTAATTAATATGTTTTTATAGATCTGTTGTTGTCGTTAGGTGCTGCTGAGTCAGTTCCAACTCTCCAAGACCCTTTGCACAACAAAACAAGACATTGCCTGATCCTGAGCCTTGCCCACCATTGTTTTTATGTTTAAGCTGATTGTTGAAGCCACTCTATCAATCCATCTCAATGAGGGTCTTTTTCTTTTTCACCGACCCTCCATTCTACCAAGCATGATGTCCTTCTCCAGGGATGGATACCTCCTGATAACATGTCCAAAGTATTTTTGACACAGTCTCCCTATTTTTGTTTCCAAGGAGCACTCTGGTTGTTCTTCCAGAACAGATCTGTTTCTTCTTTTGGCAGTCCATGGTACAATCAGTATTCTACTCCAACACCATTCAAAGACATCAGTTCTTCTGCAGAAGATGTAGCAGACATCTAAGGTGAAAATTTATTTTGTCGTCTCTAGAGCCATACAAGGAAACCCTGGTGGCACTCCTTGGAAACTCAGTGGAGCAGTTCTACTCTGCCCTATAGGATTGCTTTGAGTTAGAATGGACTCAATGACACTTTCTTTTATTTTTTTACCCATACAATGCCCCCCGGCAACTTGTCTGTCAGTTTGTCATACTGCGGGAGCTTGCATGTTGCTGTGATGCTAGAAGCATGCCACCAGTATTCAGACAGCAGCAAGGTCAACCATGGTGGACAGGTTTCAGCTGGGCTTCCAGACTATGATAGACTAGGAAAAAGAACCAAGCAGTCTACTTCTGAAAAAAATTAGCCAGTGAAAACCTCATGAATAGTAGTGGAACATTGTATAGGTCAAAAGGTGGCAAAATAAATTTTCACCATAGCTGTCTGCTACATATTTATTTATTCCTTGTCAGAAATTACAATTTCACTCTCAAAACTTTTTAGATTGCTGAGAGAATTTTATATTAACTTGAAGCTTGAGTTCTAGCTCTACCCTTTAATTGGTGCTTGGAGTGTAAGGAACAACATGAATTTAATCCACAAAATATGAGGATTAAATAGTCCTCATTGCCCACTTCTCAACTTTGTTACCAGCTACTCCCACAGCACTTTCTCTTTCTGGCCCTAGCCACCCAGAACTACATTAGAGTTTGTAAGTTAAAAGGATATTGTCCTTCAGACTCTCAAATAGTCATATGTCAGCTGCAAGTGTGATGAATCCACAGAACAGTCCATGCTTCTGACCTGCTGGATACAAGTGTTGGGCCAGTTTTCCATTATCCTTTTAGGATACTAGCCACAAGCTTAGGAATCCACATGTCACTCTTGCTTTCTGACCTTTGTGCTTGATAGTTTGCTAGAACAACTCATGGAGTTCATGGAGAGTACACCATACTTATGCCTACAGATTTATTATAGCAAAGAAGGATGTAAACAAACACAGGGTGAGGTCTGGGAGGATTCCCAGTATGAAGGCTCTGTGTTCTAATGGATGTGCTACCGTCATGAGCACAGATATTCTTGTTAACCAGGAAGCTATCTGAGCCTTCTTGTCAACCAGGAAGCTAAGGGAGCCTTCATGTTCTGGACTATTTATTGGCCAGTCCTTCATGGCAGAATAAATCATGTCTCCTGAGTCTAGGTGATTAATATTAGTTTCCCAGGTGAATCTTTTCTGGTTCAGCCAGTCCTCACTTGACAGCAAAAATTCTCAGACCAGGGAAGTCCCCGAAAAAGGTACCCTGAGTGCTCCAAGATTTATTTCTGTGGAGCCAAGAATGAAGGCTTCCTTACTTAGGGTAAAATTAGTTTCTTCTCCAACAATGTCTGGATGCGTTCACCTCATGAACTTTCCTCTTAACTTCTTCTCCTTGTGTACTTACTCTAATTTGTGCATATTGTAGTACATGGAAGCTATTTTTATAATTCATGTTAACTTCTTTTTAGACTAGAGTAAAATGAAAATTAAGTGCAATAGACATGATGATTGTTTCCTAGCAGGGTATCTGAGCTCTGGATGGCACTGGTTTGGCCAGATTTCCCATGGTTGTTAAAGAGCTAGAGGAGATTTTAATTCCATCCATAAGGGGTGATTGATTCTAATCATCTCATTTCTTGAATTCGTTGTGCAGTGGTGTAGCCATGTAAATGAGCAACTATTGGAGAATGTATCTGTGCTCCAGATGCATTTATACTTATCTGCTCTTATTTTAAATGAGCCATTCGGCCCAAGAAGTTCAGAAAAACAGCTGAGGCTATTTCAAACTTTATGCCATATTAATAGACTTTGAAAGATAGATAAAAATGATAAGTTTCAAATTCAGCCTTCTTTGAATGAAGCAAAACACAGTTTTGCTGTATTGTATAGTGTTGCTTGTCAGGGTCTGGGAAAGAAAGCTCTCTGTGTCTCCATCTGATGCTTACATGATCTGTTATTTTCAAGCAATCTCAGGAGCTTAATTTGTATCAGCATTATTAGAGGCTTTCTTTCAAAGACCATTGGAAATTCATTTGATTGTTTACTTGGGCAGGGCCCATCCAAACACTCACAAGGGAAGTTCTTCTGTGTGGGCTGCTACAGGGAAGGTCACCATGGACATAGTTAGCAGGTGGAGCCCTCTTTGACTAAAGGTCATGATAAACAGACACCGGGCAGAAGGCCATGGAATGGTAAAAGCAGTTACTTGAAATCTCCCTGTGAAGGATAATCATTTGTAAGATCATTCAGTAAGATATTGTGATTTCAGGGAGTTCTTACTCTGTAAGAGTTGACTAGAGGTCCCTTCTAGGAGATGCAAAGGGCAACTTTCATATACACTTGTGAAATAGAGGAGTCCCTTGATGGGGCACATGGTCAGCACACTGAGCTGCTAACCAAAATGTTCAAGTTCAAGTCTACCCAGAGGGACCTCAGAAGAAAGGCCTAAACATTTTGCTGAAAAATCATTCACTGGGAAGCCTACGCAGCACAGTTCTCCTCTGAGACACATGGATCTTCTTGAGTTGGAGTAGACGTATCAACAACCAACCTATGAAATAACACAAATTTATACTTACAGAGAGCAGCAGTAATGACAAGGTAGTAAGCTGATGGCAATTTACACAGCTAGATACTTAACTGAAAACTGACATTTAGATAAAATATTGATAAATGCATTTAAAAATATTATTTCCTGTTTTTCCCTTGTTTTTAATGAGCCTGCTAGCTGTAAGTTGGCTTTGGCTAGCTGTAAACTATATGTGTGTCTAGGTCTATATAATGCACATCACCTGTCTTCTTTAGGCAGGTCGGAGAACTGCTAGTGAACATTCTCAGTGATACAGTCAACATGGAACAAACAGTCACTCTTGCTTGTGTATCTGTGTCTATTTTTTTCTAAAGGCAGAAGTTATAAGGAATTACAAGTAGCAGCCCCTGACTTAATTTGCTAAAAGTAGATGTGGGATTTGAGAAAATGCAATTATTAACAACAGTTGTACACGTACAGGAGAAGTGTCACAATGCTCAGTTCTCCAGCAGATGCCTTTTTGTTGAGTGAGAAGATGTGTTTGATTTTTCCGTAACTTTTTTTGTTTGTTTCTGAAGACGATCGCAGTGTAAGTAAGAATCTCTTGAAGAGGAGAAGGTTAACTTATTTTAGGAAAACGTGACACAAAGTTAGTGTGTAATGAAGTGGCTGTGTTTACTATCTTTCGGGAGTGTTCTTCTGTGTCCACATGACTTAATGAGTTGCTGAATCTAGAAAGCCGGAGTACAAAGACTAGGTACGTGATTTTCCTTGCACTGTGTCTTTCCAGATGCCTGCTAACAGTGGTAGGTTCCCTGTTAAAATCAGTTGCTGTCCAGTCACTCTGACTCATGACAACCTCATGCATATCAGTGCCAGAGTAAAACCATGTTCCGTAAGGTTTATAGTGGCTGAGGATTTGGAAGCAGGTTGCCAGGCCATTTTTTTAAGGTGACTCTGGGTAGACTTGAACTTCCAGCCTTTTGGTTAGCAGCCAAGCATTATACAGGGACTCAAGGGCCACTGCTGGGAGCAGTAAATGCCTATGAAACTAAATCTACTAGCAAAACTAAGGATGGGGGGGACATACACCCATAGAGTTGATTCTGACTCATAGCAACTCCATTGGGTTTCTGAGGCTATAAATCTCTACAGAAGCAGGCTGTCACATCTTTCAAAGAGTGGGGAAGAGAACAAAAATAAATATTCATAGTTTTAAAAGTCTATACTAACTCAACTCCTCTGTAATATTTGCCTAGCATTTATACATATAGAATAGTACAAACACCGATATAGAATGCATGCCCTTTTTACCCTTAGGGAACAGAAAGTTGAGGTGTATATACCTTCTCTACTCTTAAGCAGACACTTCTACTTTTCAAATTAAATTAACTGAAACTTTTTTAAAAATTACTTTTGACACTATAGAAATCAGTGTTTTCCTCTTGTGTGTTTTTATCAAAAGATTAATATTTTCCCTGCCAACCTTTGAATCCAAATGGGTGTTCCCATGGCTTTGGAGCTTTTGTTTGCATCATTAGTCAGAAATCCCTTTTAAAACGAGTGAATTAATTTGGCGGAATTAGGTTAACAAGTCATATCTGAAGTGCGCTGGTTTACATTGTGGTTTGTGGTGAGTTTATGGAGGTTTTGTGTGAAAACTCCGTGTGGTGAAAGCAAACCTTTCTCAGACTGAAGTGCCTTTATGTACTAAGCACAGCATTTCCTTTTGTGGTCTATGGTGACGTGGCTTTGGATAATAAATATCTGTAAAAAGCTTTCCTGAGGCTGACTGGAAGGCATCATTGGCACTTGAAGTGGCTGATTTCATGTCTTTCCACAGTGGAATCTTAATGCTTTTCTTAAAATTTTTAATTAAAGTTACATCACTTTGTAATCATCTCCTAATAGACAATCACTGTCTAATCCTCTATTAGCCCTAATGGTCACACCCCTTTTTGGTGTGCATCCAAGAAGATAGGCCCACTCATTTTGTTTTTCTTTCTCTAGTCTTCCCTTATCTTGTGTTTCAACTCATGACCCCCTGCTATCAAAAAGTGCCCTGCTAGGAGTTTGAGAAACACACACACACACAAAACCCTCTCTTACGGAAACCCACAGCATGCCCCCATTAACTGTGGAAACTGGTTTCCATTAATGTGTAATCAAGAAGCAGGAGACCATTTACTTTGAAAAATAAAATAAGAAACCCATTGCCCTCCTCCCCGTTCCCTTCCTGACCATCCCTCCCCACAACCTGTTTGTCAAACTCAGCTTCTCAAAGAATAAATTCCCTTTTGTCACAGAACCAGTAACAAATCAGGAGAGGTTGATTTCTTGTAATGAGTTAAAATATTCCAAAAGCTTAAGGCTTCCATCGCAGTTGACCTTTCAGGCATGTTGCAGCAAAAAAGTTAATACACTTTGCACATGTTGCGGAGCAACAGGTGGTAGGCAACCACGGGGGCTGCTTGCATTCCTCTGTTTTCAAACTCCTGGCCCCTGGTATTCTGGGATTTACACTACCTCCCCCAGGCCCTGACTGACAAGCTAATCGGTGTGCTGGGAAGAGCTGAGCTATTGATTCCACTGTAACAGAACACCACCCCGTCAATGAAACTGCAATGAAATGCTTCAGCAACGAAGAAAAGGAGGCATTAGACTGTTGAGCAACTGGAAGAAATTTGCTTGTATGTAGTGCGGCAGAAATGAAAAGGCTCTCAGGGGCAGGGCCTTGAAAAGCCAGGTTATTAAAAAAGCCACAAAGCTGGAGTCTGGCTGAGTGGAGAAAAATAGTTATGGCTCAGTTAGGCGTAGCTAAAAGGAGAAGGGAGGGAGGGGTGCAGCTTTCAAAATTGCGTTAATCCCTCGAGTACTTAATTTCTTTTCTTTTACGGCGGCTTGTAGTATAGCAACAAGTATTCAAGCAGTTAATAATTTTAAACAGTTTAGCTTACCTTAGGCAATATATCTTTAGCTTTAATTAAAATTTTATTTTAGTAGGGAAAATATTAAAATGACATTAAGATCCATCCTTTATGACGGGAAATATATGATAATATGAATATTTTATTATACAAACTATTATTAAACAGCTGCTGATGTATTCTCTCCTGAGTTCCATATCAGCCATTTGAAACACAGTCACTATTTCTTAATAATGAGAGCTTTGGTCTGAAATATTTGAAAGTGCCATATTAGTTGGAAACAGAGGACAAATGCTCACAATATTTTTTAATGCATTGAAGGGAGATCCATAAACCAGATCTAGCTCTTGGTAATCCATTGAAAGGTTTGCTTTTTGACACAAATAGTACTTGTTGCCCAAGCATTCATCACAAGCCGCCAAGCAAACAGATCTTTATCATCCTGGTTAAACATTTTACCCTGAAAAAATTTATACCTTGCATGGTTACTAAAACTGAAGAAGAAACATAAATGCTGGAACTGATTTATCTGTAATTTTCATAAACTTATACCAAAGCCATGTATGTGTGTGTGTTTTCTTGGAAATACTTAAAGAGCTAAGCAGTTGGGATTCATAAGCATAAGGAATTTTAATGATAAAACATATCTTCTAAAATTCCCTCGAATGTCAAACTGGACAGAAAATAACCATCAATTTCTATCTGTATTTCAGTCTTTCATCTTTGTATCCTAGGACTAGCACTAAGACATTGAAATGCTCCTTCCAACTAATTAGATTAATTTCAATTTCCATTGTGTATTTGAAAGACACACTTACCATAGCCCTCCCTGCTGAAGTCAGTAATTGATTGGACAGTGGCAGGTTCCTAAGATCCTCTTCCTGCCAACAGGAGAGAATGCCTGAATCAGAGGTGTGTCATTTAGGATTAATTTTCAAAGTTAGAGTTGTTTATGGGTCTTGTGACTTTGAGGATAGAGTCCTTCAGTTTTTGTCACTTTCACTCTAGCAAGAGTTGGCTGTGCTATTCTTCCTAAATACAGTTATTGTATGCATGTATCAGCAGAAATGAAGCACAGGAAGAAGAATAAGAGTGAACAAGTACGTGTGTGCGTGTGTGTGTATGTGTGCATGTGCGCACATGTGTGTGTGTGCTGTGTGTGTGTGTTGGCAGGAGGGAATGGGGCAAAAAGGGAACAGTTACCGAACCTGGAGAGAACAGATGTGAGTTTAAGTTCCAGTTCTGCCATTATCCAACTCAAAAATTTAAAAGACTCCATTTCCTTATCTATAGAATGGGGAGGATTCATTCAATATTTACTGAATAGCTAGTACATAGCAGGAACTAGGTAGATATTGGAGTCCCTGTGGGTTGCAAACTATTAAATGCATTCAGGTTGGAGGTGTGAGTCCACTAAGAAGCAGCTTTGAAGAAAGGCCTGGCAGCCTACTTCTGAAAAATCAGTTACCGAAAACTCTATTGAGCATAATTCTACTCTGACACACAAAAAAGAACACCATGCGTTGGAATGGGATGGACTGCATGGCAACGGGCTTTCTGATGGAGATTTGAAACTGAGCAAGGAGAAAGGCGATTACGCCATTCCCAGAACTTAAAGTCAGCTGAGAAAGGCATTAATCAAAAGTGGATGATGGCACAAGCAAAATGCAACTGGGAGAAATACAGGGCAATTTGAGAGCCTAAAGTTGGGGGTTTGACCCATTCAGGGAAGAAGTAGAACTGGAGCTGAAGTGTGATAAGTTAGTGTTTAGAAGGTATGGGCAGAATGTACAGGAAAGCATCAGGGCAAATGCTATAGGATTGGGAAGTGGAGAACTCAGAGTGTAGGGACAAGGGAATGTGCGATACTGCTGCAGAGGTAGGTGCACAGTAGTGGGGTAGGGCGTGATCAGATTTGAGTTTGAAAAATGTTTGTGGTGAAGACTCAGAATAGGAATGGACTGAGCAGTGGGGCAGTTACTGAAGTAGACTAGTCGAGGATGATGATGGTTGCAGCTGCTGTCAATGGACTGGAACAGGAGAAGAAAAGATGGGAAGAAGTAAATAGAATTAAAAGGTATTAAAGCACACTGCTGAAACACTACTAGAGTCCCTGGGTGGTGCAGTGCTTGACCATTGTCTGACAAGGGCTGTTAAGTGCTTGACCACTGACTGACAAACTAGAAGTTCAAACCCAACCAGAAGTGTCTCAGAAGACAGGCCTGATGATCTGCTTCTAAATGGTTATAAAGTCTTGAAAACACTGTAGCAGTTCTATACGCAAAACATGGGGCCATTATGAGTTGGAATTGACTCAGTGTCAATTGACAGCAATAACAACACTTGATGACGAGTTGGATTTAAGATTGTGAAAGATAGTGTCTTCAAGAGTGAGATGGCCATTTCTGACTGGGGTGGTACAATAGATGATAATGCCACTCACAGACTGGGGACACTGGAAAAGGACTACAACTAAGGGATAAAATCATAAATTTGGTGCAGGACCCATGAGTTTGAGATGAATCTGATTTGTCAAGGAGGATGATGAGACAATTTGTAGATGCTCTTTCGTCTCTAAAATTCTATGATTCATTGAGACAGACTTATTGCAGGGGATTGCATTCCAAGTCACGTTTGAGAAGTGAAAAAAGGTAGTGGAAATTCCATCATTTTTTTTTTTCCCCCCCAGATATTGAGCCTGAACTCTAATTTGGCTCTTTGCTGCCTGAGTGACATCAGACTAGATAATTCACTTGAATTTCACTTCCTATTATGAATTGGGATAATGCCAACCCCTTTCATGGTTGAAATGGTTGAATGAGCATCAGATAGCTCTTTAGATAGATTCTGACTTACGGCAACTCTGATGGTTAAGGTTGTATCAAACTTGTGTGTAACAGAGTGAAATGTCACACAATTGTGTGTCATCCATATGTTCACCAGCCTGTTCAAGTATACTGTTAATGCTACTGTAGGAATCCATCTCACCAAGGGTCTCCTGGGCTCTTGCTGATCCTCTACTTCAAGCACAATCACTTTTTCAGCAGTTAATACCTCCTGATGATGTAGCCAAGGAAAGCAAGTTAGACATTCTTTTGTTGTGATCCCCAAGGTTTTCATTGGCTGATTTTCCTAAGAGAATTGTCAGGCCTTTCTTCCTAGCCTGTATCAGGAAGCTCTGCCGAAACCTGTTCACCGTGGATAAACCTGTTGATATTTGAAATACCAGTGACCTGGCTTCCAGCAACCACACAATCTACCACTGAAGACCAGCGGTGGAATTGAATGCTAGAGATAAGTAAACACTCTTTCTAGCATGATACCAGGCACAAGGGAAAGCTTTTACTCTTTCTTTCTTCTTTTTTTAACCTAATCCAAGGTTTACCGTGATGAAATATTCACCCGTAATGTCCTCTGTGAAAATAAACTATACATTATACCAGATAGGGATATATGTAGTGTATGTAGAACCCACTTACATGTTTGTTTCAGATACCATGACTATAGTTTTAAAGCTCAGCTGCCACTTCACCCAAGCATGTTCTGCTCTGTACATGGGGTGGATGAAGTCAGGCTGTAAAATCATACGGTCTAGAGAAAGATCTAGGTTCTCTCTCACGCCATTTCTGTTTGGCAGTGTCACACGAGTAAGTCACATTACCCCATGGGTGACATGGAAAGGTAGTTACAACCAGCTGACAGCGGTGTCACACGTATCCACCCTCTACAACAAAGCATGTCGCACGCAACTGGAACAAAATGGAAGTGTCATAAGAAGACACTTGCTTCTGTTTTTTCTTTTCTCCCTGTGTGGATTGATGTTTGTGAGTGCAGAGCATGCATGCAGTCATTAAAAACCTTGTCATCTTCATTAACCAGTTGCTACCAAGTTAATTCTGATTTATGGTGACCCTGACTCACTGGGACCCCATGTGTATCAGAGTAGAACTGTGCTCCACAGGGTTTTCAGTGGCTAATTTTTCCAAAGCAGATCACTAGACTTTCTACCAAGAAACCTCTATGCAGACTCAAACATCCAAAATTTTGGTTAGCAGCCAAACATATTAACCATATGCAACACCCAGGGACTCCAGTGTCTTAACCATTATTACTCAAACCCATTTTACAACAGATCAAAATTCATTGTTTTAGTCAACTAATTAAACTTTTCATGGCCATGCCTGAAAACTTTTTCCCACACCATTACAAGACATTGGGATGGTTATTTCAGCACTTTAGATACTTCTCTAGTTGGTCATTTCTAATAGAGAAAAACACTGATTGGAACTGAGTCAATTCTGACTCTCAGTGACCTTATAGGACAGAGTAGAACTGTCCCGTGTGGTTTCCAAAGAGCCACTGGTGGATTCAAACAGCCAGGTTTTTAGTTAGCAGCCATACTACCTAACCACTGTATCACCAGGGGTGCAATAAAGAAAGTCGGACATGTCTTCTAAACTCATTTTTCCCCTAAACATAGTAAACTATCTGCATTTGGATTCTAATTTATTATCACTTCTACATGCCATACTTGTATCTATGTTCACCATTTAAAAGAAGCCCTATTTTCTTCCCAGCATTTAAAAACTTGTTATCTCTACCTCTTCCTTCCCCGTTGATTTACTTTCTAGAGAACTGGATTACTTTCATCAATTAAAAGAGCTTTGACCATGGATAGAATGTTAAGCATTGCTGTAAATATTTGGTTAACCTTGCAAAAAATCACAAGATTTCCAGACAAAGTTGTTGTTGTTTTTAAAAGTAGAAACTAATTTGGATGATCCATTTTTATACATTTCTTGGTGAGTTTGTTATATAGGTTTTGGGATATAACCTGCAGTTCTCTGCTTTTGCACATGTTAGTGTTTTAAAGCATGTGAAGTGTTGGTGGGAGAATACAGAGTAGCAGCACTTTGGGGAAGTGAGGGATGCTGGTATTTTCCTGACAATGTAGCCATTGTTTATTAAGCAGTTGAAATAATCAATATTTCTGATTTTTGAAGATGTTATCTTAGAAAGATGTCATCTTTCCATACAGTCCCTGTATGGAAGCAACAAGTCTTTCATGATTATGTGCCAGTTAAATAAGGGTGAAACTTAAATAGACCAGAACTCTAGAAATATCTCGGAAAGATTCCAGAGGCCCTGCACTAAATCAAGATGTCTACAAGCAATGGAGAAAAGTGAAGACATTTCTTGATGAAAATTAACTTTAATTCATATGAAACCACACTCAAGAACAATTATTCACCACCAGTGGTGACATGCTAACTTGTCGTTAGGTGCCATCAGGTTGATTCTGACCAATAGGGATCTACGTACAAGAGAGAACAACACTGTCCGGTAATTGTTGCTATTGTTGAGGCATTGTTGTAGTAATTGTGTCAACCTATGTCACCGAGAGTCTTTGAGATAGAACATAGACATATAGATAGATGTGCTTGCATTAGTAGTCTTGCCTTCAGAGAGGTTTCTTTTTCTTTTTCTTCAAAGTGAAGTAAGAATGTGCTTATATGAATAATTGGCAGTTGAAAATACACCAGCTTCATTCACTGTGGAAAAATTAAATTTGGCATTGAACAGAAGTTATTTAATGCATACAAATATGGCTTTCTATATATTTTAGATGATGTTTCCAGGCCTATTATAACTGACTCATGCTTTTATGCATTACTGGAAAACAGAGAAGCGTGAATAAATATCTTCATTAGCTGATTATTTCAACATCCTGCTATGCCAGCAGTTTTGAAAGGTCTGATTGATTGATTTCCAATTTCTACATTTGTCTCCTTAAGGATTCGCTAATACTCCTGTGAAACATAACATGGAAAGCAATAGAGGACAAAAGAAAATAAAGACATATTAGATAATTATTCCCAGAATAAAAATGGCAAGTGCAGACACTGAGAAAGGGATGGAGCCTGGCCATTAAGTCAATAAAGCATCTTAAACATTCTGGAGAAGTTAGGACATCTGTATTTGAAATTCTGTTCTATTTAGAGAGTAAACCCATCCTTTGAGTCCTGTACATGTGTTCGATCACCATGTAAAAGAAAATGAAGAATATTTCCTTAACACTCAAGTTGACTGTAGTTCCAAACTTTTCTTTTTGGAATCCACCAGCCTTTCGGCTGTGATTGCCACTTTCTTCATACTGTCAAGTACAACATCTGATGATTTTCTTACTTCCTGATTTTGGTATTGTCTGCAGTCTTTTCTAAGACTTTTCTATCTTTTCTATCTACTTAGATATTTCTTTGTTCTCACATGTGCCTTTCTGTTCTCTTTTTCTGGGGTTATTCACCTCTTTAGGTACTTGCAAACTCCTGACTTCTCAAACTCTGGCTAATCTGCAACCCTGTGTTCATCAGGGAGGGATGGTACTCTTCTCACTAGAAGTAAGAACTAACTGAAGTTAACATACAGGCAGAAAGAAAGAGAGAAAAGAGAGAGAAAAAGATAGAGACAGAGAGAGAGAGACAGAGGAAGGAGCAAGAGAAAGGAGAGAAGGTGGAGAGGGTTAGATCTTGAGATAAGGAACTGAGCCAAGACATGGGAAGAGGACAGGAACCAAGGCTTCAACTTTCTTAGTTCTTCTGGTCTTGCTGGCTCACATAATCACTACTATGACTTCTCTCTGGGAATCTACTTCATATTTATATCTCTGGGTATTCTTGTCACTGATGACAGGCTTTCTCTGTTTCTACGTGTATTTTCTAACTTTCGAGTTTGCTCATTTATAGTTCAACTCACCAAATAAGATTAACTTGACTTTCAGAATCCCAAATCTGAATGCTTAGGTAGATCAATCACCTGTGCCCAGTGGAACACTATCATACATATTATAAATATATTGCCTAGGGAGTCTTTTCTTTTGGGTAGAAGGAATTCATGACCTCATGTGTATATCACAAAGTCAGTCTCCTCACTTCTGTTCTAGGTCTAAAATAAAATAGTCCATCAAAGGTGGAATTTATCTTTGTATTTCAACTGTATTTCAATATTGTCCACTCTTCTTATTTTCACAAAAACAAATCAACATCACCAAGGAAATACTGTAATTCACTCAATGCCAAAGTTCAATATAATCACAGTTACTTATAACCCATCTTGATTCAGAATTCATTGTTGTTAATAAATACATTTCATAATTTTCTTTGAATGCATCCATAGATTTTTTTTCTCCTATTTCCACATCCATTTTCCTGATTCAAGCTTTTAATTTTTTTTCCTCTTGTCTACATTACTAGGTTTATTTTACAACTGCCTTTCACTGTTTCTATCTTCTCCTCTGTTTAATTAACGACTAAATATAGTTACCAACATGATCGTGTGCAGTGGGGAATTTGCCATTGTGCCCCATTGCATTAAACTCAGCTGTTTTGCCCTCGAGTCCAAGTTCTTCCTTCACTATCTGGCCTCTGAACCCACTCCTGTGAGCAGGACTACTGCCCTTGGAAGCCTGGCTCCCTCACCACCACTCACACCTCACAAGAGTGTAGTTCTTCCTAAACTTTAACCCTTTGTTTTCTGCTATTGTGAACACTGGGTTAATGATAATAATAACTTAAAAAGCTGTATTCATTTTTGATAAAATATCTGGGCTTTTATTTTGCTGTACCTCTCATTAAAGCAAGTAATCATCAGTTAAGCTAATTTGTTTTCTAACTAGTAGTGTGCTAAAAATGGTCAATTCCAATTTTTCTTTCTAAAAGTACTCCATGAGGTTGCATCTCTGATATAGGCACATCCTCAGACTCCGTGTATTTGAAGCAGCAAGTCTTTCACGATGATATGTGACCAGTTAAATGAGGGTGAAACTTAAATAGACCAGAACCCTTGAAATATCTCAGAAAGATGCCAAGGCCCTGCACTAAATCAAATTGTCTGTAAGCAAGGGAGAAAAATGAAGACATTTCTTGATGAAAATTAACTTTAATTTATATGAAACCACACTCAAGAACAATTATTCACCACCAATGGTGATATGCTAACTTGTCGTTAGGTGCCATCAGGTTGATTCTGACCCATAGGGATCTACGTACAAGAGAAACAACACTGCCAGATCCTGCACCATCTTTGTAATTGTTGCTATTGTTGAGCCGTTGTTGCAGTCACTGTGTCAATCTATGTCACTGAGGGTCTTTGAGATAGGAGATAGATAGACAGATGATTGATAGATAGATAGAAAGGCATCACCTGATGCCCTTCTTCAGAGACTAGTCCCTCCTGGTAACATGGCCAACATTTATGAGATAGAATTCTACCATACCTTCTTCTAAAGAGTATTCTGGCTGTACTTCTTCCAAGACTTAAGTTGTTTCTTAAGTCAGTCTTTTTGAGACATAAAAGACAGAAACAAGTAGAAAGATATGGGAACCTCATGTCACCAGGAAAGCAGCACTGAGAGCAAAGCTTGTCTTTTGAAATCAAGGTCCCTGTGCCTGAGAAGCTCTTAGGACCAAGGGAAGGTTGATAACAATGACCTTTCACCAGAACCATCAGAAAGAAAGCTTTTCCTTAGAGCTGGCTCTCTGAATTTGTAATTTTAGCCTCCTAGACTGTGAGAGAGTAAATTTCACTTTGTTAAAGCCATCCACTTGTAGTATTTCTGTCATAGCAGCATAAAATAACTAAGACAGTGGTGTTTTCAGCAGTCTTTTCCAGGACCATAATTAAAAGCCATCAGTTCGTCTTTGGTCTGACTTATTCTTTGTCTGTAGAAATATCATGGCTTGGGCCAGGTGTACTTCAGTCCTCAAGATGACAGTTTAAACATGTCTTTTGCAGCAGGTTTGCCAAAAGCAATGCATCCTTTGATTTCTTGACTGCTGCTTCCATGAGTGTTGATTGCGAATCCAAGTAAAATAAAATCTTTGATCTTCATTAATAAGAGTTTCAAATTCTTTTCATTTTCATCAAGAAGGCTGCATCATCTGCAAACTGCAGATTATTAATGCATCTTCCACATATGCTGCACACTTCCTCATATAGTTCAGCTCCTGGATTGTTTGCTAAGCACAGAGATTGGATAAGTATGGTGAATCAATACAACTCTGATACACACTTTTCCTGATTTTAAACCACGCATATGCCCTTGCTCTGTCTGAACAAGGTCTATGTACAGGTACTGCAAGAGCAGAATTGTTCTAGAATTTCTGTTCTTCTCATTAGTATCCATAATTTGTCATCTACACAGTTAAATGTCTGCATGGTCAGTAAATCCATGGTGACATACTGATTAAGAACTACAACTGTTAATCTAAAGATCTGCAGTTCAAATCCATCAGCAGCTCTTTGGAAACCTTATGAGGCAGTCCTGTTCTTCTATAGCATTGCTATGAGTCAGAACTGACTGGACAACAACAGCTTTTATTTGTTGGTTTAATCATCTTTATAGTACTCTCTGTTTTCAGCCAACTTGACTAATTTGTCTTTATTACAAACTGAGATTTCATTCAAACAGGGCCTATGGGTCCTTGACTTACTGTAAACTTCAGACTACCTGTGATATCAGAGCTGGCGTAGCCAGTGGCAGCTGCTAATGCAACACATGCCTATCATTTGCTGTTGACAGGCATTAATAAAAACCTAATTTGAGGAAATTATGAAAAACCTCCTCATTCTGCAATCTGGTTTATGTTTTGGCATGTGGCAATCATTGGCTTGATAGCCGAGAAAGCTTCATTTCCAGAACTTTATGGCCAATGTTTCAATTTGCAGACCTAGCGAGAGCCCCTCACCTTTCCCATGTGTTTGATCTACTAATTGCCTCAAGACATATATACAAGTTTGTTTTATGACGCTGCAGGCCTCAGCCTGAGCAATTGTATGATGTAAACAGAAACCTAGCACTGTCATCTGAAGCGGATTCTTGGCTATTACAAGAAACCTAATTCAGGCCTGTCCATCAAGAACAGTTTCCTAAATTTCTCCCCTTTAACTTGTTCCTTATGTCCTTTCTGGTCTTTCTAGTGGCTTTAGTAGTAAATTCTCCCAAGTCTAGGACAACAACCCCCATTAGCCTGTTGTCTGCATGAAGAGCAAGTACACAGCGATCTCTGCTTGACTTGGAGGTAATACTGGCCTTCATTATTGCTAATTAATACTATTAAAAATATCAACTTTTGTTTTTTCATTAAGAGAGACTTTCTTATTAGAAAACAAAACAAAAAAGCCCGTTGCTTTGGAGTTGATTCTGACTCATAGAAACCACTTGTATTACAGACTAGAATTCTAGGATTTTCAAGGCTGCAAACTTTACAGAAAGGGATCAACAGGCATTTTTCCCCTGGAGCTAGATAGGATAGGACTGCCATTCTGTAGATGAACAGCTAATTACAAATTCTGCCACTCTTCTTGTAAAGAGTGTCCTATTAAATTTTTTCAAGTTATATATGCAGATAAGACAGGGCTAAGAAATTCTTGAAACAATCTGACTCCAGTGCTGCTTATTTCCCAATGCAGTCTTTCAAATATTAAAATTTGAAGAAAATACTTGACCATATTGCATTTCCGGAGAACTGGCTCTTTTCATTTCTTTCTGACTGAGCCAGACTGATGGCATCATAAATGTTCTCAGCTAGAGAATGATGGCAAAGAGTAGTCTTAAGTTAACCTTAACAGAATTCTTCTAGACAAAGGCTTTACTGTTATTATCAGTCTTACCTTCTTCTGACTTGTCAAACACTGTTAATGGTCTCTTCCTTCCTTTCTCTTCCTTTTCTCCCCATACTTTCTTCTTTCTTTCCTCCCACCCTGCATTCTTCTTTACCTTCTTTTTTCCTTCCTTCTTCTCGTCCCTCCTCCTCATTGCATCTGATTGTGATTCCTCTTTCTGAATCACATAGCTACTTTTAGTTCATTTAGAAATTTTAGAGTATCAGTTTAAGTGTATAAGCAGCTAACTCGGGCACAGAAAGCAGAAGCTCATTCTCCACTAATACGACAGCATAATAATGATTTTCTTACCCCTTCACTTCAGTGGTGAAGTCCAGACTAGTTACAAATCGCAGGGTGTTCCGATGGCACAAGGGACACTTGCCCATGTGGTTGGGTTTTAACTGCCCAAGACAGATAGTGTTTCTGCTTATGTTTTGTCATAAATTCAACCATCAGAGATATCTTAATTTGACTCAACACTGTTCCTTCTAAAACTGGAAGAGGTGAATAGAATCCTTTTAAGAGGGACATTTTAAAAAAAAAATAATTTATTTTATTTACTGTAATTTATTGAACACATACCGTAGACAGCTAGAGTGGAGACAGCTGAGGTCATCTTGTTAGAGACGAAAAGAGAACTTGAGAGATGCTAGACAGGTTTATAATACTAAATCTTCCCTTCCAATCATGTGATATAACTTTCCAGTTATTGAATTTCTATGTCTTAAATAAAGCAACATGCATTTAGAAGTAGTTGTGAATATTTAACATAATAAACATGTTCTTCCATCATGTAAAGCTCATGGCAGTTCTGGGCAATGCTCAGGTCAATTAACTTCCCTTGTGTTCACTCAGGGATCCAGACTGCACCTACTTTGGGACACCCCTATATCAGCAAACGCCTTCCCAAATCACCTCAGCCAGGGAAAAGGCAGCTGGTGAACTGAGTGTCAGCAAGCAAATGCTTTACCTTCTATGGATCTATAGGATGTCATCATACTGGCCTCTTACTAGAGGGAAGTGGAGAGGGTGGAAAAGAGGGGATACGAGATTGCTAAGAGGATATGACGTGTATAGAACAGAAAGGAGGAGTGTGCCGTTACCAGGCAAGGAGAGCAGTAGGAGCTGCACATAGGTGGGCATGCGAATTTAAACTGAACTGTACATTTTCACTCAATCACAATGAAAAAAAAAGACACAGCAAAAAAAAAAAAAAAATGGCAGTAGTTGCTTCTGCTCATATTTCATTGGCCAGCAGTACTCACATGATCACATCTGACTTCAAGGGAGACAGAAAGCCACGTATCCAAAAATGGGAGGATTTTTTGAACATTCATATTGTCCATCTTATTTATTTTGTTGACTCAATTCTCTTCTAGGTGTAAGAGTATTTCATTTGATTTTGGAGGGTGTCCAAGGTAGTTTTTCAAATTATATAAAATAATGTTATTTTCTTCTTTTAAAATAATATAGAGTTCATGAAAATGTTCAAAATAATTTACGTCAGTAGTTGCAATTTGAGACATGCTATTGTTTTTCTTTGAACTTAAAAGGAACATCCCAAATGCTGCACCAGTAAATGTGAGCTTTGCTGTGAGTTGACATAGAAAATCAGAAATGGAAGCAAGTTTCAAAATATAATAAAAATAGATCATATTAAAAGAACAAATAATAATGGTTGTTGGATTTTATCAAGTGACTTCTCAAAGTCCACTGCCGTTATCACATGTATTTCTTTCACTGAGTATCAGTGCTATGAATGATAGCAGCATATTTTGTTATATTAAACCATTCTCATATTCATAAACTAAATAGTTCTTTGTTGATTTGTGTTATTTTTAATCTAATGGTGTATTTGAACTTGATTTAATGAGATTTTATATAATAATATTTTATTAATATTAATTATAGTACATCTGAAATTTTCTTTTTGCTGTTATCTTTGCTAGATTTTAATGTGTCAGGGATTTATTTGTTTAAAACATCAACTGACAAGTTTTCTATACTGTGAAATACATGGTATGGAAAAATTTAAGAAGAAACACACCTATGAAATCCTCTTGGCCTAGCATCTTACCCGAAGTTAATTATTATAATTTTGCCATTTCTTCCTTTGTCTGTCTTTACACATATACACATACTTCTTGAATTGATCTGAATGGTTTACACATGTTTAATTTCCTAATTCTTTGATATTTTCAAAGTGTCATACTTTATTCAATCCTTTAAGAACTTTTAAATCTGAATTTAATACTATATTTTCTCATCCGATTTGACTTGACAGTATATTTTCCTCAAAAAATCATGTCTCTCTTTGGACACGAATGGATTGGACTTGGTGATGCAGAGTGACCATATGTTGAATGCACTTTATGGTTCTATACATCTATAGGATAACATCCTGCTGACCTCTGGCTGGAGGAAGGAGAGTGGATGGAGAGGAGGGGAAAGGAGACTGCTGGGAGGATGAGACATGTATGGAGCAGAGAGGAATAGTGTGCTGTCACCGGACAGGGAGAGCAGTAGAAGCTGCACATAGGTGGGCATGTAAATTTATATGGGAATGTACATTTTCACTCAGTCATAATAAAAAAAAATCATGTCTTGTGTTTTTCAATTCTACTTTCTTTTTTTTCCAATTTATTGATGCTTTCTCTTGGCTCTATGATTCTTTTTCTCCTGCTTTACTTAATCTTCATTTGTTATTCTCTTTCTAACTTCTTTATTTGACATTTTTGCTCCTTTTGCCGTTTAAATAGCATGAGCATTTGAGTCTTCAAGTTTCCTTCTGATTACACCATTGGCTACATTAATGATCTGATATTATTAATGTTCCAATATGTATTGTCTTCTAAGTAGCCTATAATTTTAAGTTTTGTTTCTTCTTTGAAATATTTTAGTGGCAGAATATATAAAATTTTCAGTGATGCTTTGCTACTAATGTCAGTTTAATTGTGTGGGACAGAAAATGGAACACATGTAATTCCTAATTACTAAGGTTTCCTTTGAAGTCTAAAACATGCACAATTATAGTAAATCAGTGAATCTCATATTTTGGAGTACGGAAAAATCCTAAAACACTTGTTGAAATGCTTATTCCAAGGCCCTTTCAGGAGATGATGATTCAATAAGTGTGATGACTTTCATTTTCACCAATAATCAGGTGATCTTAGTACAGCCTCATTCAGAGAAACTTATCTATAACGATGGAGGAACGCTTTCACAAAATCTCTGTTATCTATTCATGAGGACACTTCCATGTCCCAGAATATTGTTTTGTTACATTATTCAAATCCTCAGAAATGACTCCAAGTATTTTAGGGAATGAGGTTTAATACAGGGCATGAGGTATATAGCCAAGTATTAAAAGTGCGGAATGAGTAAGACCTAGACTTGGCTTCCAGGAATAGTTCTCAGAATACTGAAGAATGGACCTGGCAGGGGAGCTACTATTTCTGATGCCACAACTGCAGCTGTGATTGTTTCTGAACACTTAGAAAGCTGGAAGTAACATCAACTAGAATGCCACTGCCATCTAGCTTCATGTTTCCCCGTGTTATTTACAAACAGAAATGCCCCCAAAGGGGTCAAAATACCACAAATATAGTACATCCCTTTTGCTTTCCAAATCTTATGTAAGCACATCTATGTGACAGAACTAACCCATATCCAGAACTGCAAAGGAATACAGAGGAGAGAACTTTTAACTTTCTAACCTCTTCCACTGGAGGATTATGGAATAGCATTGGAGGACACCACTACAGAGTTAACAACATTTGTATTAAGGATGGGACAGTGATCATGAAGTAAAAAGAAAGAATACACGAGACGTTTAGAAGGGGAACTCCAAATTATCTTTACAGGCAGTTTGTGGTGGAAAGGGATAGGTGAAGATAGCTTTGAGGTTTTGGCCATGTATGAACACAGAGTTGAGTCTGTTATTGAATAAGATACAGAAGTCAAAGAGGAGTATTCTGTGTGTGTGTGTACATGCATGCCCCTGTGTAATGGGGTATAAGTTGAAGTAGGTAATAAATATTGTGTAAATTCATTAAGAACTTTTTAATTTACATGGAGCTATTCAGAGACCACCCAGAATCTAATGAAATATTTGCTTCTAAAACTCAGCAAGAAAAAACCAAAACCAAAAACCTCTAAAAATTGAAGAAAGAGTCTTCATGTATTTGATGTTGGTTGATTCTGACTCACAGAGACCCTATAGGACAGAGCAGAACTGCCCCATATGGCTTCCAAGGAGCACCTGGTGGATTCGAACTGCCAGTGTTTGGGTTAGCAGTCATAGCTTGCTGTAGCTGTTTACCAGGCCACCAGGCTCCGTATCTATTTAGTATACAGGAAACATTATATCCTATGTTGAGGAGATCAGAATAATCATAAAAGAAAATTTAAATTAAGTCAGCATTTTAAATTTAGGAAAACAAGAATATGTGGAATTCGTTTTAGAAAAATCAGTATCAGGTAAAAGTCATGCACTGGGAAGCAGAATGAAGAGACTGAAGTTTTGATATTGATTCTGTTGCTGCATGATACGTTGCAAGACCAAATTAATCTTTTCAAACTTAATTTTGTTATCCACAAAATGAGTGCAATGACAGATGTATCAGTAACTAATTACCACTGTGTGACAAAACCATCCTACTGCTCAGTGCCTTAAATTGATAAATAGCTAGTAATTTCTGTGAGACTATAGGTCAGCTATGTGGTTCTTCTGGATAAGACTTGGCTCTGTCATGTGTCTGCTGCCAGCTTTGGTTTGTGGAGAAACCTGTGATGATTTTGGCTGGGCTATCTTAAATGTTAATAGGTTGCGTAGATAGTTGGAAACTGGTCTAGAATGGACAACTGGTATTTCCTGTATGTGTTCCTTCAGCTTTCTTGTCTACCTGATAAAGTTCCACCAGAAAAAGTGGAAATGCATAGGGCTTCTGGCAGACTAGGTTTTGAACTGAAACAACATCATTTCCAGTGTATTCAAGTCACAAGTCAACCCAGATTTAAGGATGGAGGCAAAAACCTGAAAAATAGGTAACAAACTACAAAGAGTACTTGTATTTGGGTTATGGGATTAATGGCAACTTTAATTTTCTCTTTTTTTTTTGGTTAATATTAATTTTCTAGATTTTGTGTATTAGACTTTACAATTTAACTACTGCTCCAACAGAAAACCCCATGAATGGAAGGCTTCATAAAGAGAAACTTTTATTGTCACAGTCCTGTAAGCCACAAATCTATTTACAAGTTACCAGTCCATTCAGTATGAGAAATCATCACAGTCCAGTAGGCCAAGAGTCCAAATTCAAAGAGAGCATCTCAGCACAGGAACCTCAGGTCTAGAGGACATGCTCTGCTCTCAGAGCTGCTCTCTTAGTGCTGTGTGGTTCCCAACTTACTCTGCTCACTTCTCTCCCTTATATTCCACAGCTGGTAACTTGAGTCCTGCCTCATCCACAAGACTGCTGTCCATTTTCCCTCATCAACATTACAGAGGCAGGATTCACAACACACGGGAGGAACGGCACCGTGTTGGGACTCACAGCCAAGTCAAATCAACACGTACGTTTGGGGGGGTGGAGACAATACAATCCATGTCACTATTAAAATTAAAAAAAGAGAATAAATATATAGTCTTAATTACTTGGCAAATACACTTATTAGTATAGAACAGTGTATTAATTCTTTTGCAGCCCAAATATCAGGTAACATGACTCCCTTGTTTGAGAATTAAGCAAAACTGACTGGAACACCAGTTCCTAAATTTTTCCATAGATTCCAGACCCTTTCTTAGATTTCTGTGAAATTTTAGGGGATCAGAATTTTCTGACCCTGCTTCAGGTGTCTCCTGAATGCCATATATCAGCCATGGTGGCTGTTATCTCATTTCTGCCACTCCTTCAACCACAATATCTTGCCCTTGTTTTCTCCCAAAGAGTACTAACATCAGGCTTTTAGGAATGCATCGACTTTATTGAGGGTTTGGGGTGATCACAGTAATGTGAGAAATCACTACAACAACATTTTATAGTAATCAACTTGAAAGTATTAGATGTATTTGCCATTAAATGTCCTTTTCCTACTGTGCCTTGTACTCTTCAGCAGTTCTCATCCTGCAGCCTGGCTTCTCCATCGTCTCCTGGAAGGAGGGGATGCACCTCTTACACACTGGCCCTTCCTTTGCAGTTCCCAACCCCCAAAATTATTGTTACTGCTTCACATGTAAGACAATTTAACTACTGCTCTGTTGTTCCATCCTTTTCTTGGTAATATGTCTTTATTGTTCTTGTTAGTTGAAGTCCAGTTGACTCCCACTTGTGACGATTTAACACAGAGTAAAATGTTGCCTGGCCCGCGCCTTCTTGATCACTCTTAGTGGGTTTGACTCTATTGATTCGATTCAGTCTCTGAGCCTCGAAGCATTTCAACAAAACACCTTCTTTTAAATGTAAAGATCCAGAAGAATTAATTCTAGAAATAAGTGATTTCACCTTTAAGGATAAAAAGTAGCAACATAGTGGTTTAAAAACATGTTAAAAGTTATCTACACATTTGCTGATCAAACAGTTTTTTTCTTCTAAAAGCACCTTCTATGTCCCAGGATGCAATTAGCCACAGGCATTGATAAGTGAGTGAATTCCTGTCTTTATGGAGCTCATTAGATATTATTTCCTCATTTTTCTTTAAAGATGTTGGATCCTGTTTTATGAGTTTTCTTACGTTATTTTCTGTTTTAAACAGCTTATAAACCAGTGTTTGAGGGACATACTAGTAGTGGAACCTGAAATCAAGTTGAAAAAGTCAATATTGAATGTTTGCAGATCTGTCAAAGAAGGATAATTAATTAATTAACTAAACAACAACAACTAGCCGCACTGTCACTACTGAGCGACAGCCTCCCAGATGCCAGGATGGTACAGATGGACCCTACCTCCCTTGACCTCAGACATCTCCCTGCCAATCAAGGAAGACAGAATAAATTATAAATACTCGATTGCAACCATAACTGCAAGGGCTATTTTGATAGGAAGAGGTACATGTAAGTAGAAATGTCTCAGAGAGGTTTTGCGAAGTAAACAGGTCTTGATTCACCTGAGCAATGTCAAACACATTCTGGTCTAGCCCAAAGAGGATAAACTTGCGGATGCATAAACTGAACCATATTTATACCTCAGTACTAGACTGGCTGTCCATAAATCATATAAAAATTACTTATTCTGTTTCTTCTTCCTGACAGGTACTCATCTCTTGCCTCTTTATCCTGATTTGCTGGTGTGATCTCCATGTACAGAACAGAAAATACCTGATTGCCATCCACTGCACAGATTTCAGCAAGTTAATAAAAATCTACAAATTTGTTTATGAGGGACAGTCAACCTTAAAGAAAGAAAGAAGTTGGGGGTGGTATGGAATTCAATAGCCCATTCAGTGTTGAAATGTGAACACTAAGGCTACTCTTTGGATAAATTCAAGCCAGATTTGGCCTGCAGCTCTGGCTTGGCTGTTCCCAGATGAGAGCAGGCCTTTAGCCTGTGTTGAAGAAATGGGGAATAATGCCTCTTTGAATTAGTTTCAAAATAGTGCTACAATGCAGACTGACAACTTTTGATGCCAAACTGTAAGAACAACACATAATAGCAGTCTGTTAAAGCACCCATAAGTGCTACCAAAGAATATGGTTATTAATATAAATTGAAAACCATAAAAAGAACCCAGGATAAATTGGCATCAGATGACTAGCCTAACAAGGAACAATCAATTTTCTTTTGAGACAAATATATGTGAAATTAAAGTAGTAAAAATAGTAAATAGTTGCTCTGTAATCTATAGTATATATTGCCTTTCTATATGAAGTTTGGAAACTCTGGTGGTGCAGTGGGTTAAGCGCTACATCTGCTAACCAAAAGTTTGGCAGTTTGAATCTGCCAGGCACTCCTTAGTAACTCGATGGGGCAGTCTCTGACTTCTAGGATCACTATGATTTGGAGCCAACTCGACAGCAACAGGTTAGGTTATACAAAGTTTAAATAGATATGCTATGTATACAAGTAAATGGAAAGATTATAAAAAATGTACTCAGGTTTACCATGCATAGTGTGTAAAAGTAGACTGTCATGGATTGAATTGTGTCCCTCCAAAAATATATTTATAGATTTGACTTGGCTAGGAGTCCCAATAAGATGCCATTCCTCCCAGGTGTTGTGAATCCTGCCTCCATGATATTGATGATGGAGAATGGCCTGCAGTTGTGTTAGTGAGGCAGGACTCCAGTTACAAGCCTGTGGGATATAAGGGAGAGAAGTGAGCAGAGGAAGTTGGGAACCTCACAACATCAAGAAAGCAGCACCAAGATCAGAGCACGTTCTTTGGACCTGAGGTTCCTGTGCCAAGATGCTCTCCTTAGATTTAGACTTAGCCAACTGGACTGTAATAACTTCTCTTATTGAGTGGACCTGTAACTTGTGAATGGATTTGTGGCTTACTTACGAATGGATCTGCAGTTTACTTATGAATGGATTTGTGGCAATAAAAGTTTCTCCTTTTGAAGCCTTCCACTCGTGGTATTTTCTGTTGGAACAATGCCAAGTGATTAAGACATAGACCTTGACATAACTGGATGGAACATTTAGGATTTACATTATTTCTGAGAAAGTCAGAAGATTGGTAGCATGTAGCACTGAGAGTGTTTATGGATGCACAAGCTTCAATTCAATACTACTTTGAATATATAATATGTAATATACTTGGATGTGACTCGATGGCACTTGGCTGGCAATATACTTGGGAACAAGCCATTTAATGGTGCGGTCTATGTGATAAACTGCATATTCATCTCAACTTTGTTTCTTTGTGAAACAATAGCCATCAAGGGATGATAAAAATACAAAGATAATTAGAAAGTTTGCTGGGCTATGGTTTAAGGCCATATGTTGTAAGAAGTGTGTGCTGGTACTTCTGCCCACTGTACTCAATGTCTAAACTTATCTATATTGCCTCGGTCTGCACCACATTTAACACAATGTCTGCATGAGTGTCTCCCTGAGAAACCTCTGTGACTATCTTTAAAACTCTTCATTGACTCCATCTCATAACACTCACCAGCACTTAAATATATATATATACTCTCCCTTACATATATATATATATATATACACACACACATATACACACACACACACATATACACACACATGCACAGAGTAGCTCAATTTTCTGGTGTCTGTCTCTTTCACTGGAATGTAAGATCCCCAAGGGCAGGGCTGCCTCGAATGTCAGGGTCACCAGAGCGTCTCAGCATGGAAAGCTTTGCCTGGCTCACAGAAGGCACTAGTATTTGTTCAATGAATTCCTTTGGACAGAATTGTTGACTCAGTGTAGAACCAGACGCTTACACAAAAAAGAAATGTTAGCAAAAGTGGGCATTATTGAATGTCTTTGGGAAACAATAATTTCAGATGTCAAAGACATTTTAAAGCAAAAACCCTGCACTGTCTCAAAGTAAATTTTTAATGTCTGTAGTAAAGACATTTGCTTAAGTTTGCACCTATGTTTCTTTAGGAAGGAATAATCTATTTTATTAACTGTTTCTTCTTAATTTTTGGTATTTAAGTATTTTAAAAACAAAATGATGGTTCTATTATATGCATTTAAAATCAAGATTAAAAATATTAATATCCTTATTTGACCAAAATGAAAGAAAAAAAGAAGAAGAAAAAACAAGAAATACTGCTACTTTTCTTCAAAAACGTTGCCAGTCCTGAAAAGCCAGCACCTGAGTAGCATAGTTATGGATCCACCTTCTATCATTGGTGATATGACTTTGTGTATATCCTTCTCAGTCTTCTCTTGTAATAGATTTTGGAATGTGGGAACTAGTTTATTTTCCCCAATAGCACCCCAAAATAGAAAAGAGAAGAAACACAAATGAAATACAGATGTAAATTTTGCAAATCTGTGATTCATTCTTATTTGGTTTACATGTTTCAAAATGAAAAAAACTGTCTCTCAGCAATCTGTGGGGACACAGATAGTAGCAAATATAATGTAAACTGGGGATACTGCAGAATCAGAGATGCACGGTAGACTTACAGGTGCTTGCTTTCACCCTAGATAATTCTGGTTTAGTTTCTCTCAGGAAACGATTTTCAAACTTGAGTAGATAGTGGAGTCCTGACGATTGCTAATATTCAGTATGCCTGAGAACTTACATTTTTAACAGCTTCCCAGGTGATGCTGATAACTCTCTGGGGACCTCACTTCAAGAACCTCTGCCCTAAGAGATCATGATAAAATTAAGATGACAGTGATCGATTTTTAGGAAGAAAATTCCCTTAGGGCCTTGGTCATTCCAACAATGGGCAGGGGTTCAGGGTACACTGTGAGTAACAATTGTTATAGTCATTACTCTCTATCTTGATCAAAGTTTTGACAGCCTTCACTGGAGAAGGAAATCTAGTTAGACCAAGCTATTCCGATAGCTAATTTCACTGGGGATAGAGAGGGCAGCTTGGAAGATACTTAATCTACCCATAATGTACAATAAAACTCTATTGTTTTAAACATGGAAACTTTCCCTGTAAATCTTCTTGTAGGAGTGTGCTGGTGCTCTAGTAGTGTGGCTTCGTCATCTGGAGTGGAATCAGAGGGGTAGTCAATGGTTCCAGCAATGGAACCATGTGGGGACCCTCACCTGCATGACTCCTTCCAAGAACTAGGAGAGATCTGATCAAGATGTTCCTATGGTCACGGACTTTTGTGAAATTTGCAAGTATATCAGATACTTTTTCATAAACTCCTATTTACTGTCTTTATGTTGTATAAGCTGCAAGTCTTATCTTGATAAAATTCTATTCTTTTAACCCAACCAAACCCGCTGCTGTCAAGTCTATGCCAACTCATAGCAACCCTACAGGCAGAGTAGAACTGCCCCATAAAATTTCCAGAGAACACCTGGCAGATTTGAACTGCTGATTTTTTTGGTTAACAGCTGTAGCATGTAACCACTACATGACCAGAGTTTTCATTCTTTTTACAGAAAAAAGAAATTTAAAGGGAAAGAATGTAACACTTGTTGCTCCAAATTGCATGCTCCTTTTATTAAATTTTTTTATTTAATATGACTGAGTGAAAATGTACATTCCAGTATAAATTTACATGCCCACCTATATGCAGCTTCCACTGCTCTCCCTGTCCGGTGACAGCACACTATTCCTCTCTGCTCCATACATGTCTCATCCTGATTGTCATCAAAAGCTGTTTTGATTTTGTGAAAGAAAATATAAAATAATGGCAACAATTTTGTTAGAAGGCATTTTCCACTGCTACCATTTATCGTTAATAGATTTATTTAGTATCTTTATTAAGAGATCAACTTAATGAAGTGATTTGTGTCTCTTAGTTCTTAATTTAATAATTCAAAGCTACCAGTAAATTCACAGATCAAAGGCTTAAGCCTTAATTGGTCACTTTCCTTGACATTTTAAAGGCTGCTTAATCATTTGAGGGAAGTTACATTGCTGCTGTTAATGTAATTTTCATGGCTTTTTTCTTTACTTTCTGCTCAAACAAACGGTTTAAGCTATCCGCTATTTGCTCTGAGTCTGCCTGAACTTCCAGCTGAATGATATTGGTCCTGATACTAACTAGTATATCTGTTCAGTTCTCTGAACCTGAAGACCTCATTTGTAAATAAGGTGCAGAATGGTTCCTTCCTCCCACTACCTACCCCCAGGACTAAATGAAATAAACTAAGGCCAACATCTGGCAAATGCTGAGGTCTTCATAAATATTAGCTGATCCTGCATGAAGAAATAGAAGTCTGGAATCTATTCAGATAATTTTGACTTTGATAAACCTAGACCAAACCATGGCAAACCCCCATGCTACAGAGTAGAACTGCTTCATAGGATTTTCTTGGCTGTAATCTCTATGGAAGCAGATGGCAAGGCCTCTCTTTCACTGTGCTTCTGGATGGGTTCAAAGTGTCAGTCTTTAGCCTAGTAGTTGAGCACAAACTCTTGCATTACACAGCGACCTTTTAAGGCTTTGATGTGTCATGCAAAATATGCAACTCTCCCCATTCTCTCAATCAGGAAAAATGTGTGCATGTTTTATTCTGTATCAGCTGATTGAGCAACTGAACTCAAATATGAACTACTAAGAGGCTAATGATGCAGATCTTGAAGTTATGCTTATAAACTATGAATTAAAAGAAATACAGACCATAACATATCATTAACGACAAAAACTATAATATGAGCCCCTTGAATGGAGTACACACTTGCTGACTGGATCACAGCATAGCTAAATGGCTTATTCTGATTTTCTTATTTATCATTTGACTATTTTGATGTCCAGATTGATATCTGCACAAATATGGATAAAAATAGTCTTGCTAACTAGATTATACTGATTTTTCCTTGATACCAATTCTGCCCATATTACTTTTATATAACCAACTACTACCCACTGCCCTGAACTCAGTTCCAACTCATAGCAACCCTATCGGACAGAGTAGAACTGTTTCATAAAGTTTTCAAGGAACACCTGGTGGATCTGAAATGCCAACCTTTTGGTTAACACACATAGCACGTATGCCAGCACGGTTTCTTACTTTCATATAAGAAGTCTTAATTTTAGCTGATCTTATAGGTATTCAGGAAATATAAAAGACTACTGTTTTCAGCCTTCCATGGTAATAGCTATGGCTCTATGACAAGTTTTTGGCCAAGGAGGTAAAGGTAAAAGAGGTATGTAAAACTCTTGGGAAAAGTTTGTGCCATGGGGTAGCCATAGTGTCTTTCTTTGTCTTTTTCTCTGTCCTGCTGGGTGAAATGAGATCATCATGAATAAAAGTGAGGTGGGCGTCTTGAATAATGAAGTGACTTTCGAAACGAATGTTGTTATGGGTTGGATTATGTCCCCCTAAAATATGTGTTGGGTTCCTAACTCCTATGGCTGTGGATATAATGTAATATAGTGAATTTATTTCCATAATATAACCTAATGCAATCAGTCAGTTGCAGTCATGCCAGTCTAGAGAAATCCCTAAACGTGAGCACTTTTGAGTTATACAAAGAACAATGCAGACACACAGAGATGCAAGTAGGCATATACTGTTGAAGACAGATATCATGTGGGGACCATCAAGGAACCAAGGAACGCCAGGGGCTACTGACAAGGAAGGAGTCCACTTTTCCAAAACCCTGATTTGGACTTGTAGCCCCCAGAACTGTAAGAAAATAATTTTTTTTCAAGTTACTGATTTGTGATCTTTCTGTTACTGTAGCTCCAGGAAACTAGGACAGTGAGTCACGTATTGTAAAACAAAAAGGCAGAAAGGTCATGGGTCTCTATCAGCTTTGTGAAAGAGGGTGACCATAATCACAGAAATGACACATTTCTTCATTGTCACCACTGATTTATTTGGGATTTCACTGTTATATACAGCAAAATACATTACTAACATACTTATCATATTGCAGACAGATTTGGGGGTTCTAGTATGGGCAATGGGAATGCTCCTTAGAAGCAAAGATGGTGAGACTACAAGGTGTGACAATTAAGTCCACGAACTTAATTGTTCTAAGTGCCACCTACCTCATTGCTGAGTATCACTACAGTCACCTTTGAAGTACTCCCCTTGGGAAGCTATGCATCAGTGCCAGCACCTAGTTCACTCTGCAAAGCAATATTGGAACTTTTCCTGGAATGGCTGTTGTGCACTGTGGCACAGGGAAAGTTTGTGAACTTAATTGTATAACAGTCTGTGAGGGAATTTTTAGCAAGTACATAAATAATTGTATTGGAGTACCCTACCTACTCACCTGGTCTGGCCCCCAATGACTTTTTTCTTTACCTAAGCCAGCCAAGCCAAGTGCCGTAGAGTCGGATCTTATTCAAACACAAAGAAAACATTGAAAGGAAGACATTTTGATGATATTCAGGACATCAAGAGTAACATGATGACAGCTCTGATGGCCATTCCAGAAAAGGAGTTTCAAAATTGCTTTGAAGGATGGACTAGGTGCTGGTATTGGTGCATAGTGCCCCAATGGGAGTACTTGGAAGGTGACCATAGTGATAGTCAGCAATGAGGTATGTACAACTTTTTCTAGGATGACTTCGTCAATTTAATTGGCAGTCTTTGTAAATCTCACATACTTTGTACATGTTACTAAGAGACGTCAGTCCCGGGAGAAGGACATCTTGCTTGGTAAAGTATAGGGTCAGTGAAAAAAAAGGAAAATCTCAAAAAGATAGATTGACTCAGTAGCTGCAACAATGTTATACTCAAGCATGACAAATGATTGTGGTCATGGTGCAGGACTGAGCAATATTATGTTCTGTAGTGCATAGGGTCACTATGAGTCAGAATTGACTTGATGGCACCTAACAACAGTGACAGCATGAACACGGCATTACAGGAACTTCCTTGCCACCATAATTATAGACAAATGGTTACAAAGGCAGGGAAACTCTAATAGTCACTTTGTGTCCTAGTACAAGTATTTGTATTGAAGCAGGTTTATAGACATACTAGAATACACACACACACACACACGTATGCAAGATATAAAGGCAATTCACAGTGTATCAGATAAAGATATAAAGTAACCTAATTTGTGTAGTCGTCTCTATGCTTTTTGTTCTTTGTCTTTTTGGGTTGTTTTTGTAGCTAGTTGCCCTTGTGTTGGTTGTGATTCATAGGCACTTAGAGATAACAAAACAAAATGTTGCCTGGCCCTGTGCCATATTAATGAGAGTTGGTATTCTTGAGTTCATTGTTATGGCTATTGAGTCAATGCATCTCTACTGAGTGTACTGACCTTTTACCAAACTTGAGGTTATTTCTAAAGATTGGTGTTTTCTGATGATGTGTCCAAAGTATTGTGGTTATATTTCTTCTAAGCTTGATTTGTTCATTCTTCTGGCATTCCATGATATATTCAGTATTCTAAGCTAATACTATAATTGAAATGCATCAACTCTTCTTTAGTTTCCTTTATTCATTGTCTATTTGTTTTGCATGCGTATGAGGTGATTAGAAAGACCATGCTTTGGGTCAACAGTTACTCAGTCATCAAGGTGACATTAATTTTTTAGGCTACCCCAAGTCATTTGGGAAAAGGATAGGGAATAAATAACAGATAAACATAAAAACTGTCATAAACATTCTTTTAGAATACAATCAAGGAGGCAGAGTCAAGACGGTGGACTAAACATATGTCTCCCAAAATCCCTCTGGAAATCAAGACCTGAATTGATAATTAAATGGAGCCATCTAGACACTTACTGAGCCTTAGACTGTTAATTTGGACTTCATACCACTGAACACAAAATCTCCTCTCTTTCACTGATGCTATTCTTGGTGCATGCTGGCTTGTATTGACCAAAGGTAACTCACCATTTTAACTATTTTTTTCTCTGTCTTAGCAGGCAGGCAGAGCTGGGACTTGACTAGCAGCTAATCTTAGATGCACTGCTAGTGGGATTGCTGTAATTTGAGAATTCGGCTTTAGACTCTGTGCGTCTCAACACCTTTGGCCTCTCTTTCCACCTCCACCATAGAGTAGCCAGTACTGAGGCGGTGGTGAGCCTGTGCGGGAAGCCATCTTGATCCATTGGAAGGTGGATACAACACCCATGGAAGCCCCAGCTGCACTTAATTCCTAGTCTGGGAAGCAGTGCCTGCCCAGAGGAGAGTGCTTTTCTGGCAGAAAAGCAGTATTTTACACAGTGTCACCTATGGCTAGGGCCCAGCAACAGAGGCTGTGGACTCTGTGCATCTCAGCACCTTTGGCCTCTCTTTCTGCCTCCACCATAGAGTAGCTTGTACCCAGGCAGTCAGTGAGCTTGTGTGGGACACTATCTTGTTCCAATGGAAGGCAGATATTCCCATACAGAGGCCTGAGCTGGATTTAACTTCTTGGCTCGGAGGCCACATCTGCCTGGAGGAGAGTGTTTTTCTGGCAGGAAAGCAATATTCTACACAACACTGCCTACAGCTGGAGACCAACAGCACAGGGCAGCAGGGCAATAGTCTTTCTGTATTTTCAGCTAGTTTGTAACCTCTGGCGTTCAATATTGAGGTGCTTACACTGCCAGGTGGGAAGAGGGACCTACACACCTGAAAACTTGACTGAATTTGGAAGTTGTCAGATACTTTTTACCATTCATTTTAAGATGGCCTAGAGAAACAACTGGCCCATCCTCACAGAGTCTCTCCCAGCTTCTGTTAACACACACAATGCCCCAAAAGCAACAAACTCCAGATAAAAATGTAACCAAGAAATCACCCATGGTTTCAGAAGGCCCCCAAAGAAACAACTAAAGAACTTCCCAGATGAAGAAGCTTTCCTGAAACTATCATAAGGTGAATACAAAAGGATTTTATATAATGCCCTCCTAGCCAGCCAACTGCCATCGAGTTGGACCTTATATAAAATGCAGCAGAGCAAAATGAGAAATTAAGTAAGGTGTTTGATCTGATGGAACACCAGTATTATGAAATCCAAAAGATCAAGAACAAAATCAAAGAGATAAAAACTTCAATTCAAAGCCAAGAAAACAGAATGGAACAAATGGAAACTAGATTTTCTAATTGGGAAGACAGAGTTACTGACTCCAGCATCTATGAGGAGAAATCAGAAAAAAGAAACAACAAAAATGAAGAAGCGTTAAGTAGCACGTGGGACTCTATTAAGAGGAACAATCTATGATTAACTGGATTTCCTGGAAAGGGCGAGACATCTGAGACCACAGAGAGTATTGTTGCTGAGCTGCTGACAGAAAACCTCTCAGAAATTATGAGAGAATGTAGATACAGATACATATCAAATGCCACTCAACATAGATCTCAAGAGAAAGACCCCAAGACATATTACACTCAAGCTTAACAAAATGAAGCACAAGCAGAAACTCTTAAAGGCAGCAAGATTCAAAGCAAATCTTACATTCGGAGGGAAACCCTGTAGATTTTTGTCAGATTTCTCAGCAGAAGCAATGCTGAAACAGAGACAGTGGCATGACACATTCAAAGCCTTGAAGAAAAGAGCTTCAAGCCAAGAATTACATATCCTGCAAAACTATCTTTCAATTATGAAAATGAAATTAAGGCATTCACAGATAAACACAACCTCAGAGACTTTGTAAAAAAACAAACCAAAGCTACAAGAAATACTTGAATAATCTCTTGTCTTAGAAGAACAAAACCACTGACTTTATATTTTAGAAGCAAAAGCATGACACATCACCTAGAAGCCTGCTCAGTCAGGGAAGGCTCCAAACTCAATCAGAGCTATAATAGTGAAAGAAATAACCCAGTGATCATATCATGAAAATTATGATGTCGCCATATTAAAAAGAGGGAAGTACTACAATCGTTATAGTCCTTCTAGATCGAGAGGAAGTTGATAAGAATGGTAGTAATTGAAACTGGGTTTATATAAAATTTATTAAAGAGGATCACAGGGGCAGCCATAAAGCACAATAAAGATGCAACATATCACATCAAGAAACATGCTACAGGAATCTCACCAACCACAAAATCAACCCTGAAAGTGTGAAAAATAAATTCACAAAGAATATTCTAGAACATATTCATAAGAACAATAGAGAAAACATCAACACAAAAATAAACATATCACAATGGCAGCACTGAACACATACCTATCAATAATCACACTGAATGTGAATGGACTGAACGCTCCAGTAAAGAGACATTGAGTGACATCTTGTATCAAAAGACACAACCCATCCATAAGTTGCCTACAAGAAACTCATCTTAGACTTAAAGACAGGAACAAACTGAAAATTAAAGGATGGAAGAATATATATCAAGCTAACAGAATACAAAGAAGAGCAGGTGTGGCAATTCTAATCTCAGATGAGATAGATTTTAATGTAAAATCCACCATTGTGAACAAGGATGGGCACTATTTATTGCTGAAATGTTCAGTATACAAACAGGACTTCACAATTTTAAATATTTATGCACCTAATATTCGACCACCTAAATACTCGAAGAAACATTGACTACACTCAAAAAGGAGATAGGTCACTCCACAATAATAGTGGGAGACTTTAACACTCTACTCTTGATATTGGACAGATCATCTAGAAAAAAGCTCAGTAAAGACACAGAAGACCTTATTGCCACAATTAACCAACTAGACTTCACCAACATATACAGAATTTTCTATCCATCAGCAGTCAACTATAAGTTCTTCTCCAGTGCACTTGGAACATTCTCCAGAATAGACCAGGTGTTAGGACATAAGGCAATTCTCAACAAAATCCATACCACTGAATTAATGCAAAGCATCTTCTCAGATCATAAAGCCATAAAAGTCAAAATCAGTAGCAGCAAAAGCATAGATAGAAAGAGGAACTCATAGAAACTGAACAACATCTTGTTCAAAAACTCATGGGTTATAGAAGAAATCAAGGATGAATTCAGTAAATTTATGAATTCCAACAAGGACGAAAGCACTTCTACCAGAACCTATGGGATACAGCCAAAACAGTTCTCAGATGTCAGTTTATCTCCATAAATGTACACATCTGGAAGGAAGAAAGAAATCAAACAAAAGAATTAACCCTACAGTTTGAACAAGTAGAGAGAGAACAACAGAGGAACCCCTCAGACACCAGAAGAAAACAGATCATAAAGATCAGAGCATAACTAAATGAACTAGAGGCTAGAAGAACAACTGAAAACATTGAGAAGACCAAAAGCTGGTTTTTGGAAAAGATCAACAAAATTGACAAACCATTGGTTAAATTTACTAAAGAAAAACAGGAAAGGAAACAAATAACCCAAATTACAAATGAGATGGGCGCTGCCACAACAGATCCAACAGAAGTCGAAAATATCATAACAGTATACTATGGAAGACTGTATTCTAACAAATTTGAAAGTGTAGAGGAAATGGATGAATTTCTTAATACATATCACCTACCAAAATTATCACAAGGTGAAGCAGAACAATTTAATAAACCCATCACAAAGGAAGAGATTGAAAAAGTCATCAAAAAACTGCCAACCAAAAAAGCCCTGGCCTAGATGGCTTCACTGCAGAATTTTACCAAGTTTTGAGAGAAGAGATTTCTCCAATACTACTGAGACTATTTCACAGTAGAGAAAGGGATGAAATACTCCCAAATTCATTCTATGAAGCCAGCATAACCCTGATACCAAAGCTGGAGAAAGACTTAACCAAAAAAGAGAACTGCAGACTGATATCACTCATGAATCTAGATGCAAAAATCTTCAACAAAATTCTAGTCAATAGAATACAACAACATATTCAAAACATAATCCATCATGACCAAGTGGGATTCATACCAGGGATGCAAGGGTGGTTCACCATCAGAAAAACAATTAATGTGATCAACCACATAAATAAGAGAAAAGACAAGAATCACCTGATTTGGTCTATTGTTGCAGAAAAGGCCTTTGATAAACTCCAACACCCATCATGCTAGAAATTCTCAGCAAAATAGGAATAGACAACAAATTCCTCAGTGCAATAAGGGCCATTTATACAAAGCCACCTGCCTATGTCATCTTGAATGGGAAGACCCTGAAAGAACTCTCCTTGAGAATGGGAACCAGACAAGGATACCCACTCTCACCTGTCCCATTCAACACTGTACTAGAAGTTCTAGCCAGAGCAGTTAGACAACACCAAGAAAAAATGGGCATCTGCTTTGGCAAAGAAGAAGTCAAAATCTCCCTGTTTGCAGATGATGTGATTTTATACACAGAGAATCTTAAAGAATCAATGAGTAAAGTACTCAAACTGATGAAAGAGTTCAGCAAAGTCTCAGGATACAAGATAAACATAAGTAAATCAGCAGGATTCCTTTATACCAACAAGGAAATTATTGAAGAAATCACCAAATCAATACCATTTACTATTGCCCCTAAGAATAAATCTAAGCAGAGAAATAACAGACCTTTACAAAGAGAACTACAAACCCTTACTACAAGAAACTAAGAGACACTTCGATAAATGTAGAAACCTACCCTGCTCATGGATAGGAAGACTTAACATTGTGAAAATGTTTATTTTACTCAAAGCCAAGCCAAGTGCCAAGTGCCATCGAGTCGGAGCCGACTCGTTACTCAAAGCAGTCTACTTATATAATGCAATTCCAATTGAGTCAGATCTGACTCCATGGCATTTGGCTTGGCAATGCAAATTCCAGTGACATTTTTTAATGAGACAGAGAAGCACATCACCAACTTTGTCTGGAAAGGGAAGAAGCCCTGGATAAGTAAAGCACTACTGAAGGAGAACACAGTGGGAAGCTTCTCACTACCCGACTTTGGAAACTATTACACTGCCACAGTGGTTAAAACAGCCTGGTACTGATACCAAAAGAGACAGATCAATGGAACAGAATTTAGACCCCAGAGATGATATCATCTTCCTATGAACAGCTGATATTCAAAAAAGGCCCTAAGACATTAAACTGGGGTAAAAACAATCTCTTCAACAAATGGTGCTGGCAAGATTGGATATCCATCTGCAATAAATCAAAACAAGACCCATATCTCATACCTCATACAAAAACCAACTCAAGCTGGATAAAAGACCTGAATATCAAATCTAAAACAATAAAGCTCATCCAAGAAAAAGTAGGAACAACAATGGAAGTTTCAATACACAATGTAGACAGACTTCAAACTCTGTCAAATAAGCCACAATCAACAGAACATAGATAAATGGAAACTATTAAGAATCAAACACTCTTGCTCATCAAAATACTTTATTAATAGAATTAAAAGACCACCTACAGAATGTGAAAAAATATTTGACAACTATATGTCAGACCAATGCCTGATCTCCATAATCTATAAGTTACTACAAAATATCAGTAGGAGATTCAGAAAGCCAGAAAACACACGCGGACATGCTCAGGATCATTAGCTATTAAAGAAATTAAAATCAAAACTACAATGAGATACCATCTCACCACAACGAGGTTGGTCATGATACAAAAAATGTAAAGCAACATATGCTGGAGAGGCTGTGGAGAAATTGGAACTCTCCTGTGTTGTTGCTGAGATTGTAAAATGGTGCAACCTCTTTGCAAAGCAATCTGGCACGTCCTTAAAAAGCTGGATGTAGACATACTATTTGACCCAGTAATATCACTGTTTTGAGCAGAATCCAGGCCATTCACTAACTGATGCATGCACACGAATGCTTGTCGCAGCACAGTCCACCATAGCAAAAAGAGGGAATCCACTCAGATGCTCAACAACAGAGGAATGGACAGGTAAACTATGGTATATATACTCAGTGGAACACTATGCAATGATAAAGAACAATGATGATTTTAGGAAACATCTCATAACCTGGTTTCAATTGGAGGACATTATATTGAGTGAAAATAGTTAGTGACAAAAGGACAAATGTTGTATAAGACCCCTAAAATAAGAACTTAAAAACAGACTCATGCATAGAAGAAAAGACTCTTTGACCACTGCAAGATTGGGAAGGAAGGGGATGTGAGGACGGGAGGGTTTAGATTAGAGAGTTTATAGAAATTTGGTTGGGTGAAATCTGTGACAGCACACAGTAGAAAGAAAATCAATATTAACTGGACTTCACCATAACATGATTACTCCTCCCATCTTAACTCAATATTGCAAGGACAGAGTAGTTGGAGTGAGGGCCGGGGACCATGCTCTCAGGCAAAATTGAAGCCAATTGGCACTACTAGCATTTTGCTAAAGGGGACCTCTGCACCCCACATTAGTGAGTAGCATCTGGGGTCTTAAAAGCTGCCATACCGCCATCTGAGGGTACAGCAAATGGTCCTAACTCAGCAGGAATGGGTGATCACCAAGGACCGAAATGACATTGGTGAAAGAGAACCCATAAGACAGAAGGCTCCACATAATTGGGTGACTACCTCGACATGTGACAGGAGAATCAGATGGTGCTTGGCCACCACCGATGATAGCCACGATGGAGCTCAAAAAGTTGAGTTTCAGTGGCAACACAAGAATAAAATGGAGTGTTCCCCGAGATCTCCACTAGGAGACTGCAACTGATGGTCCAGGGGCCTCAGAGTTCCCCCGGGAACATGGCCCCTGGCCCTGATGCTGCCCCTGTCCATGAATCATAGTGGAGGTCAACTCTTTGGACAGGAGTGGATTGGACTTTGCGACACAGAGTGATCACATCATGTGTGCACTTTATGGTTTTATGCATCTATAGTATGTCGTCCTGCTGACCTCTTACTAGAGGAAAGGGACTTGGTGAAGTGGGGGGATAGGAGATGTTGGAAGGATAAGACATGTATGGAGCAGAGAGGAAGAGTGTGCTGTCACCAGGCCAGGAGAGCAGTGGGAACTGCATATAGGTGAGCATGAAAATTTATATGGGAATGTAAATTTTAATTCAATCATAATAAAATAAAATGAAGAGGTCTTTTTCAGCAACAACAACAACAAAGAATGCAATCTAGAGAAAATTTCCCATTGGTGTTGATCAGATTAACCACGGAAATGTCTTCAATTAACTGATAAAAAGACAGAGCTTTTTACGCAGGTCAGGAAGGAGCTTCTGCAGCCATCAGTACAAGCAAACCTTACCATTCCTGTCTGTCTTTCTTTGAGCAGGTGGTACCAATAGAAATGTCAGAGTTATACAATGGGCAACAAGCATTTTCTGAAATACAGCTGGAACCACCAATTCATCCAATGCAAACAACTCCACAGCCGTAACGTGATAACCTTTGGCCTGTACAGTACAGGAAAAGATCATCACTAGAAACTTTCAAAGTCATAGAACCATTTATCTCTTGGTCTGCACATATGTACACACAAACAGATGCAGACACACATGTATGTTTCAAGAGAATGAAGACAATTGCTCCTTTCTAAAACCTTCTAAACCATTGAATAAGGCATGTGCATGTCAGTGTATAAAGTAGGCATTTTATAGCAGAAGCTAAATATGCATACGTAACATGATACAATTCTATCAATACACATCATATGGATCTATTATTTGGGCATAACAAAAATAATATGAACTGAAAAATAAAAGAAAGAAAATGAAACTTCTAATCAGTTTAATGATAGAGGGTATTCTTCAGCCGAAACTTAGTCTGAGAGGTAATGTAAGCAGGAAGATGCTAAAAAGAATAAAGGAAAAGAAAGGAAGTCAGTTAAGTGGAATTTAAGTTGTCAGGCTGCAGTGTAGAACTCCATTACCATATCTTGCTTTCTTTTTTTTTTTTAATAGTATTCTCTGAAAAGCACTAGATGTAATAAAGTCAATTTAAAATTTGTTCTACCAATCTTTTGCATCTGTAATTTTCCCATTAAACGTAAATGCCCATGAGGCAAGCTATTTGCATTACATTGCATTTGCAGTCTTTAAAACAAACTATAAATCCCCTCCTTGTTTCATGTGATTGATGCTGTGTGTATAAATACCACCATAAACCTCAAAGGGGGCTAACAGTGACAGTAAATTAAAGTTTTCAAGTCTGGCAGCATCTCAGCACTCTAGCCCTTGATCTTAAACAGCATTGTTAACCCCCGTCTCATTGCCCTCCTGAACTCACCTTTTTTTTTCACTTCTTTCCCGCTCTACCCCCAATTCTGATTTCCTTGGGAAACACCTTCCTGGCCATGCAAGTCACACCAGGGCAGGGATAGGCAGTTAATTAAATTGATGCTGCAGCTGATTACTAGAGAGCTGAAGTCCCTGACTTGCAATATTCGAGATCAAAAATCTTAGGGCCCCTGACTCTGTAAACAATGGTCAGCCACAGAGATACTGATTGACCAGTAAAACTCTCATGATTAGCTGCTTTCATGGTGATTGTCTTCTGCTTAGTGGCCTTATGATCAAGAACATGAAAAAGAAGCATGAGCAGTTAATGGAGAAGGTATACAGGAGAAGGTTTCCAGTCATATTTTTCAATTTCCAAGTATTAAATAACCTCTCTACTCTCTTTATTTAACTCATTATTTTAAGACTGCATAATCAATGCAATTACTTAATACTGAAACTTAGAATAATAGTCTGTGGGTGATAAAAGTGATTCATCACTTAACTACTAGCTGAAGAATTGGTAGTTCAAATCCATCTAGGGGTCATTAGAAGACAGGCCATGTGATCCACTTCTGTAAGGTAACAGCTTTTAAAACCTTACAAACGGACAGCAACCCAAACCAACAAAATTTCCACAGGACAAGAAAGATTCTTTATATATAAATGGGGCTTATGTGAAACAAGGACACTGGGGTGCAGTGGCTAAGAGCATGGCACTAACCAAAAGTTCAGCAGTTCAATTGCACCTCTTGTTCCTTGGAAACCCCATAGGCGGTTCTACTCTGTTCTACAGGATCACTATAGTTGGAAACTGACTCAGCGGTACCTAACAACAACACTGGAAGTGAAAACAAATCTGATGACACTCTAGAATTTCAGAGGACCCTGTAGTTTCAGTAATTACTTGCTAGGTACAGCTGACAAATTCTTTCTTGGCTCTTAGTAGGATTAGATAGGGAAAAACTCAAAATGATAATCACAGAGAAATTATAAATACTTAATCATTGATTCTATTTTTCTCCCTTCTCACTATGTGGTGTTCTTGGTGTCTGGTGATTCTTTTTTGAACATCAACAGTAAATTCTTGATCAGCTTCATGTAACTGCTCCTGAAATTTATGGCAAGGCTAATTGATTCAGGGTGCATTGGGGTTTTTTGCTGTTATCTTGGATGCTCCCTATAATTTTTTTTTTTTTGGTATTTTTCCCAAGAATAAAGGGAAAATAATTGTGAAATCCCATGTCAACTCTTTTTCCTGGTGTATGTTTCATATATGCCTTCAAATAGGAATGTAAATTAACAGAACCTCACAGCTCATATGTGCAAAATTCTTGGGGGAGTAGCAAATCTTCAAGGATGGGTAAATTATTCTTCCAGAAGGGAAAGGAAAGACACTGTAGAAATGCAGTTGGGAAAGGAGAATGGAAGAAAGAAGAAGAGAGGTGAAGGCAAAGAGAGAATGAAGCTAATTAATTAATTTAGGCTATTAATCTAGACCACATGTCCTTTGACAATCTCAGAATCAGTGGTATATCCCAAGTGAATATTGGCACGGACAAAGAAATATATTTGGAAGAACATACTTATAGATTTTAATTTCATCTAGGGTTTTTCTCCTTTAAAATAGTCTAGGTGAAAGTATCCAAGAAATAATGAGTCTATGATGAAAATCTGCCCAAAAAAGATTTTCAGAGCCTTCGTCTTCTCAGAGACGACCATGGAACCTGCTTATTCTCTTGTCCAGAGACATTCTTCAATAATACCTGAGTCCAGAAGTAGTGGTGACAATTTGTGTTTCTGCTTCTTTAAGTCTTTTATACCCAGGCCATAATAAAAAGTGAAAACTCATGATGGTTTGCATAAAAATCCAAATTTATGAACATTTCTACAAAGGACTCTTTGAACACATTTAAACTTAAGAGATGTTGAAGAAGTGGAAAGAAACAGCCATTTATTGAATTTTCACTATGTGGCTGTCACCCTGTTTCGTGATTTCACATTTTATCAACCCTCATGATAATCTCACAAGGCAGCCTCATTTTTCTTTGTCAATAAAATGAGGAAAACAATATCTATGAAACCTGTTCAAGGTCTCCAAAATTTTAAGTGGCAGTGTTTTCTGGGATTGACTATTATTTTTTCCTTCCTCTTCAATATTTCTAAGGGTACCCATCCAGAATTACAAAATGTGAAATCCTTAAGGCATAGACTTTTCTTAATGGCATAGACTTAGGTACTAGTTTCTTATAGTAAACAACCCAGTCTACCTGGTTTTTGAAGCTATGAGTACAAGAGTTTGTAGTTTTATATGGTCTAGCCATCTTGATCAACATTTCAGCTGTTGGAAATAAACAGATTAAAAACCTAAGCCATGTATATAAGTGTGTGTGTGTGTGTATGTGTGCATGTGTGTACACATAGTGACTAAAGAAACCAAGAAACAGAATGGCATGGCAGAGTAGAGGTCTAGGAAAAAATGGCAAGTTTTTGAATGAGTGAAATTTGGTGTAATAATTATGAAAAGAGGGAGCAGAAAGCTCTATCTTAAAACAGATACGAACAGAGTGACCATATATTGGATGCAGTTTATGGTTCTGTGCATCTATAGGATATCATCCTGCTGACCTCTGGCTAGAAGAAGGAGAGTGGGTGGAGAGGAGGGGAAAGGAGACTGTTGGGAGGATGAGACACGTATGGAGCAGAGAGGAATAGTGCGCTGTCACCGGGCAGGGAGAGCAGTGGAAGCTGCATATAAGTGGGCATGTCAATTTATATGGAAATGTACATTTTCACTCATTCATAATAAAAAAAATAAAAAAATAAAAAATAAATAAAAAAACAAACAAAGGTTATTTTCAAGGGCATACGATAGCTTTTCAAAGCAAATAGTCATTACTTACTCCATACCTGTTGCTGCAAGCTTTGGGGTTGATTCTGACTCAGAGTGGTACTGTGTGACAGAGTAGAACTGCTCCATGGGGTTTTCTTGGCTATAATCTCTATGAAAAAAATTGTCGGGTCTTTCTGTGGTGGAGTTGCTTGGTGGGTTCAAACCGCCAACTCTCTAGTTAGCAGCCAAGGGCTTAACCATTAAGCAACCAGATCTCCATACCAACCTCGTCTCAGTGTAAATGTCCCCAGTGCAGACATACCACACAAAACCCTTAATTCCAGAACTCATCTTTTTATCCTCATTACTGGTTTATAAATCAGAAGGTACCAATCTTGTTTCCCCACCAATCTTGTTCCTTGCAGGACTATTTATGGCAGTTAATGTGATTCCCACTCTTGAGCAATCAGGAAACAATCCTTTCACATGAATGTCTGTTTGATTGGAAAAATTTAATGCCTTAAGTCAAAGGAAAGAATAATGGAGAAGGTACCTAGTCAACACTTAACTGCCTTGATTTTGCAATTTCATATGATAGCATGAAAGGGATTTAATTGTGAGGGAGTCTGATCACGAAGGAAGTAAGACCCTTGTCCTGTGGGTCAGAAGGAAATGTCTTGGTCACTGTCTTTGAGGGATCCTGCTTCCTGTTACTCCTTCTTGGGCATGTGCTAAAATTCTAAACTGTGAAGGTGGATTTGGATGAATTGTTGTTGGACTTAAACACTAATCTCATGTATTGGAAATTTACATGCTAATGTCTGTTGAATCAATGTTGGATGATTGCTTACCTTTCATTAATCAAAATACAGATGGGTCACTATCTCTAAAGTGCTAAGGAGTAAACAAAACTGAACACCATATACACTCTGCGCTTAAAGAGATTTTCTTCTACTGCTGTAGTTGTTCTTAGCTGTGTCAGAGTCAATTCTGATGCATAGTGACCCTGTAAAATGTGTTTGCAAACTTAATATAAAATAAAATGTGATAGGTACATTCAAAGTGATATAAAATATCATGTGGAATCTGAGGAAAGAAAGATAGTTTATAGAACAGGGGTCATCAAATGATTTCCTTGTGCTTAAGGTTGTACCAAGAACTGGAAGATTTTATCCTAAACTTTAGGAATTTTCTATCTCATTTAGGGAGGCTAGATATAGAGACAAGACTGAAATGTAGTAGTACTTCTAGGGGAATGTAACCAACGATTATCACAATGTTTGTTGTTGCTCTTAGTTGCCATCACACCAGTCACCAACTCATGAATCACCATGCACAACAGAACAAAATGTTGCCCAGTCTTGAGTCATCCCAACGATCCATTGGACTTTTATGGTCCATAGAGTTTTCATTGACTGATTTTTGGAATTAGACCACCAGGCTTCTCTTCCTAGTCCTTTTCAGTATAGAAGCTCTGATAAAGTCTGTTCAGCATAATAGAAACACACAATTCTCCAAAGACAAATGGGTTGTAGCTATGCATGAGGCACATTGATGAGGAGTTGAACCCAAATATCCCGCAAGGAAGATGAGTTTCACTACTCACCTACCATTACCTTTCATGGCAGGAATCTAATTCTAGTTCAAAGGGGGAATTACAAGTGCTCTCTGACCTGTAGGGTCACTATAAGTAGGAATTGACTTGATCACACTGTATTCCACTTTGGCTTTTAACAGCTCATCTCCTGTGGTATAATTGTAATAAACTGATTTAAATAAATAAATACAATTATTTCACCAATATTCTTCTTCTCTTTTTTTAATACTCCAGATTTTTGCTGAGGGGACTAACTATCAAAGTGTGCAGGACATATGGAACATAATACAGGTTAGAGTAAAGCTACATAGAATGGAGTTTTTGCCAGGGGTCTCAGGCAAAGTAGACACATGGTTTAGAGAAAAGTATGTTTTCCTGTTTTGGAGGAGATCTATGAAAAATTCCAGTTGCAGTTGAGGCAGTTGTAACTCACTGTGACTCCAGAACAGAACTATGTTCCACAGGGTTTCCAGTGGTTGATTTTTTTTTTTTTTTTGAAAATAGATCGCCAGGCCTTTCTTCTGAGATGCCCTTGGGTGACCTAAAACTGCCAATATTTTAGTCAGCTGCTGAGCACGTGAACTATTTGTGCTATTCAGAGGTAGAAATGAGCAAATGAAGGATGACAGATGGTAGATGGATTGACAAGGTCTAAAAAGCTAGATCCTGACCAAAAAATAGAGAAGGGAGAGGAGTTAGGAGGTGATATTGCATCTTAAAAGAGATTTGGCTACAAACCAGATACCCACAATATGTGCATTGGTAATTTAAGCCTGTGGAGGGGTCCAGGTGAAAACTGTAACAAGTGGAAGGAAAATGCTTGGTCTATAAGAGCAGTTAAGCTGAGTCTTTAGTGATTAGGTAGAAATGAAATGAAGAAAGGCCAAATCTGACTTTCCAGAAAATAATCTCTAAACTCTTTAATTTTTATTATTACTTTCCTTTTATTAAGACTGAATGAAAATGTACATTCCCATGTAAATTTGAATGCCCACCTATACACAGCTCCCACTGCTCTCTCTGCCCAGTGACAGCACACTCTTCCTCTCTACTCCATACATATCCCATCCTCCCAACAGTCTCCTTACTCCTCCTCTCCACCCACTCCCCTTCTTCCAGTAAGAGGTCAGCAGGATGATATCCTATAGATGCATAGGACCATAAAGTGCACCCAAAATACGGTCACTGTGCGTCACCAAGTCCAATCCATTCCTGTCTGAAGAGTGGACCTTCACTATGATTTATGGACAGGGGCAGCATCAGGGCTGGGGGCCATACTCCCTGAAGCCTCTGGACCATCAGTTGTGGTCTTTTAGTGGAGATTTCAGGGTGCACCCTTTTTTTATTCTTGTGTTGCCACTTAAACTCAATTTTGTGAGCTTTATCATGGCCATCGCTAGTGGTGGCTGGGCACCATCCGGTTCTTCCGGTCCTGAGTTGATATAGACCCCAACTCATGTGGGTCTCTGTGTCTTCTGGGTTCTCTTTCCCCCATGTTGTTTTGGTCCTCAATGATCATCTGTTCCTGCTGAGTTAGGACCATTTGCTGTACCCTCAGATGGCAGGTTGGCAGCTTTTAAGACCCCAGATGCCACTCAGCAATGTGGGGTGCAGAGGGCCTCTTAGCAAAATGCTAGTTGTGCCAACTGGCCTCGATTTTGCCTGAGAGCATGGTCTCCGGCCCCCGCCACAACTACTCTGTCCTTGCAATATTGGGTTAAGATGGAAGGAGTACTCAAGTTCCGTAGAAGTCCACTTAATATTGCTCTTCTTTCTAACGTGCACTGTCACAGATTTCACCCAAATTTCTATCAACTATCTAATCTAAATCCTCTCACCTTCACCCTTCCTCCTTTGGAGCCATCAAAGAGTCTTTTCTTCTATGCATAAGTCTGTTTTTTGAGAGCTTACTGTAGGAGTCTCATACAATACTTGTCTTTTTAAACTCTTCAATTTTTAAATCTTGGGCATTCATTCAAATATCATGTGTTTCCCTTTAGATGAACTGGGTGAAAAAAAAAGAGCAGGTCCCAAGCTCCTTTGGTGACAGAGAATTGTAATTTGATTAATTTGGCTTTATATGAATTTATTTATTTGGCCTGGCATTATAAAGTGAATAAGAAAAAAATCCCTGCTGCAGTTGCGGGAAAGATGAACACAATTTCCCAATTTTCCACTTGAAAAATTTGCCAAGTATTTGATCTGTTTCATTACTAATAAAGACATATTAACTCCTGAAAATGTAAACTGACCCTAGACGCAAAATAAAATAAAATAAAGTTTTGATTCCTCTGTGGTTCTGAAATTCTGTTTGCTTTATAGTCTTAAATGTATGCTTACGTATATTTGGATTTTTATTACCCCTATTATATTATCAACTTTTTTTATATTACCCCTATTATATTAACAACTTTCTCTGCTTTTTTATTTTCCTCTTATGCAAAATCAGAAAACCACTGCTAACAAAATCATGAACTTGGAATCTTCACAGTCATAGTCCCCAAATCAAACCCTACTCTTGACACACACTCTGAATTCAGACTATCCTAGCTGAAGCTCCTACCTAAAAACTGTGGCAGTGAATTCTGTTCAGCAGTAGGGTGTTACCAGACAAAATTTTGCTATATTTCAGCTGTGCATCCATGCTCTTAAACATACGGGATGCTGTAAGCACAGCCTTTCCATGACCAGTGTCAAGTATATCCTCCTTTGATGTTATAAAAGCTCACATCTTTGTCTGGTCATTAGTGTTTTGGGGGAATTAATTGATTGTTAGGGATTAACTGGTACAGCCAGAGAAAGAGCAGGTGCTTCTACCTGACTATCAAGAAGGCAGTAATAATCATACTGATGTCTTGCTGCATTAAGATATGTGGCACCAAGTACCCATTTCTGCCCAAACAGATTGCAAATATAGCCTTCTTCTTCAATCACCCCATTAATTTGGAAAGGCTTAGATCTAAAATTCAGCGTAAGAATCTACAGATCCTACCAATTAGAAGAAGCCATCTTGTCCCACTAAAACTGCCACAAGTGCTATTTGGTTTAACAGATAATGATAATTTAAGTTCAGAAAAACCTTGTCATCGTAAAAAGAATTAAAATTATAACTCTTTCACTGTCTTGAAGTACAGTTTTCTATGGACTGTGGTGTACTGATCTCAAGTAATATCTCTCCATTGCCCCATATCCCCAGGTCCTGGATAAAAATGAAATGTGCGTTTCATAAGAAGATCCCAGTGAGAAGTAATAAGAAAGAGCATTCAATCATAGTCAATTGACTAAAGCTTTGGGGATGGGGAGCAAGTCACCATCTTTTTTTTTAATAAGGATATGAATAAAAAATTAAAGTACTTCTCAACCTCCCACCAGATCTAGCTGGCTAGGGAAACAGATGGAGTTGTGTCTATAGTTATATGAAAATAATTTTTGACTGATTATTTTTGAATTAATGGAAGCATCATCAATCACCTCGGCTACAATAAACAAAAATCTAGTCAATGTAGTCTATATTATTTTGAGTATAATCCAATGTCATATTAAAATATATATACCTGATGCTACTGTCCCTCTTGTCCTGCCAGTAAAAAAAAAAAGGCATAGAATAAATATATTTTTTGCATTAAATTTATGACAAAAAGTATGGCAATGTTATTGTCAATAAAACTGAAAACAGAAATTGTCTAAAGAATGGTCCTGCTTCTTTAAAAATTGTGGACAACATATCATTGTGTATTTCTAATTTTCTCAGACAAAGGATTTGTCTGAGGGGGGCATTTTAAAAATAAGGAATCACATTTTTGCTAGTTGTAAATAAGTCAGAGTCCTGAAAAAACAAGGAATAGTTCCCAAGAATGGTCAAATGCAATTTCACTTTAGTGTACATTTGAATGCACAAAAGTAAATACAAAATCTTCCAGAATTTTGAAATTCAAGAAACCAAACCTGACTGTCTGTGCAGACACGTTTCTGTGAAAATCGAGTAGAGTTTCATTTCCCCATAGCTACCAAGAAATTTTTTTCCATGGCTGGTATCACTGGTACCGTATCCTGTCTCTCTGAAACAACCGGGAGTTTCCATTCATTCTGATTCACTACAAAAATCACTCCATCTAAGCTCATTATAAGCAAGTGGTCCTGAACATATACTGGAAAAAGAAAATTAAACAGCATCAGAGAATTTCAACATTTTACTTACACATATATGTGTGTGTGCATGTATACATGTGTATGTGTATATATGTATATATATGCACATGTATATATACACGTGTGTGTATGTATATGTACACACACATAAATATCAGTAAAATGTTAGACTTTTCTGATATATATGTATATATATATATATATATATATATGCTTTAAATAATAGTTGTTTAGAGAGACCTTGATGGATCCCAGTGCTCAGAAATCTTCTCCTGGGTTGTGAACAATCAAAGATTTATTTGAGCTCTTTGCACACTGGGAAATGAAGACCCAGAAGCTCATTATCATGTCTATTAAAAAGCAGAAACTGGGGTACATCTAAGAAAAGATGTATTACTTTTTAAACCGCACTGCAAACTGCAGACCAACAGGGACTTGAACTATATAAAAATACTCTCAGTAGTGGAGGTGAGGGGGTGGGGGTGGGGAGGCGATAGGGATGGAGATTCACTCTCCCAAACAGCAAGCAAATACCGTGCCATTCAGGTCCAGTGTTGTTATGGCTTTGGCAATGCTGTTCTCTCTGCTTTTCTTGAAACAGGATTTTTTTTGTAGTCAGACTTTTGGTTTAATTAGGGGACTAGAATTGAGTATATTTGAGTAACTTAGGGAACCACGCTCTAAGGGAAGTAACAGGGGTTCGATGAGCAATGGCCAGTTAAATTCTAGTTAACCCCAATTATAAACCTTCACCTTTGCTAATTGGATTAATCTGTCAGAAGGCAATATACTTATAAAGTATACTAGAGCCAAATTTGTGCCATTTTATTATGAGATAAAAACCATTATTGTGGCATGGCTCGTTTCTTAATAGTGGATCTATGATCAGTTTCTGCAAAGGTAGAACAAAGTTGAATGTAACAATAAAGTTAGAAAAACCGTTTATTACAGATACTTTCATTACAGCCAGAAAATATGCCCAGTAAGCAAATTCCCTCTCAATTAAAAGCGTTCCAAACTCAGGGTTTAATGAAATCTTAATTAAAGTCAATGGAAAAATCATGTTCACAAAAATATTTAAAGGTACTCAAACGTGTCCTTTTTCTTCCTCTCTCTCTCAACTAATCCAAGCATGACTGTTTCTGACTCTTTTCAATTTCAATATGTATTTTGTGCTCAGAGAGACTCAAGCAAGAAAACCTGTTGCACTTACAAAAGCCATCTCCACTACCCAAAGCAGCACCTGCTTTCTCATTAAAATAATGAAAACATGTTTTCCACACTGGTTCCAAAATGGTCAAAACACAAAATGATTAGACAACAACAAAATGTAGAGCAAAGTGTGCCTGTAGGATTTGCAGGACTTTATGTCAAAAATTCAAAAAAATAAGTTTCTGCTTCTAATCTTGTCCTAGAATCTGCCACTGGGTTCTAGTTAGAGTGAAATGAAACAAAGCTCCCTGTCACGTTTGTTTCTCCCTTGAACATGTACATCACGTGCACACCTGGGTCCATCTTTCAAAGTGGTCCAAGTTGGAATAAACAGAGAAGCTGTAATACTTGAAAAGCTGTTAATAAATCTGCAAAATAATATGTTTTAGAATTGGCTAAAGGGCAACTGGAAACCCTGGTGGCCTACTGGTTAACTGCTACATCTGCTAACCAAAAGCTCAGCAGTTCAAATCTGCCGGGCACTCCTTGGAAACTCTATGGGAGCAGTTCTATTTTGTCTTATTGGGTCACTATGAGTTGGAATTCACTAGACAACAGTGGCTTTTTGTCTTAAGAGGCAACTAGCTGTCATCAGCATTGTCTGGACGTTCAGTGAACCAGCACCCAATATGCCTATATAGACAAAATGGTTACCAGATAGTAAATACCTGCTTCAAATGTAGCAAAGAAATAAACTGAAAAAGCACTGTGGCATTGCCCGCTGTCCTCAGTTTCACAGAGGAAGGTAGAGGGAATTAGATATTCCAAAGAGAACTTAAATTGTATTTAGGAAGTCAATTTTGGTGGGGAGGGTGGGTAATAAGGGTGCTAAGAATACTGCTTCCAGTTTCTTCCTCTATACTAACAAAGCGATTCACAGGAAGGAGACAGTCAAGATGATTGGATTATGGAAATTAATTACAATATGCTGTGCTTCCTGTGTACATGTTTGTGCCTGTGCGTGTGTGTTATCTATCGTATATCTAGGGCCAGGGCACTGAATATTCTTTCTGTATGATCTAAATCAGATCTGGTCACCTGTTGAAGATGGAAAAGAACCAAAGCTGAGTGCAGGGATCAGGGTGCAATAATGCATGTTGACAATAAATTATCAAAACAATAATCATGCTTAGCCAATCCCTTTGTGTAAAACTGTTATTATGATTCCAGTGCCAGCTGTCTGAAACTTTAATTTAAGTGCTTGCTTGAGGCGAGACATTTGGAATGCTAGTTTAGGATGTTTTATAGCTCAAGCAATATGTTTTACTAACCTCAAATACTGTGATGATGGTTTAAATGGTGACTATAATTTGTACGTGGGGGTTCCAGGGTGAGTTTTGCTTTCCCTGAAAAGTGTCTGCTGCATCAAAATTCAGACATTGCTGGACTATCTGGAGCTGCCTATCCTAAGGAGCCCTTGGACCTGTATCTACCTGAATGCAGGTAGGCACCATAGGGGGTCAGTTTCTGGGAGGTTATTTTTAATTAGTGTAAATTGAAAGCTTCCTTAGGAACAGAAATGTTCTGTGGGAAGCATGGTGCTAAGGAGCCAGGGTCTAGTGATAAGCGGCCCAGTAAGTTTACCTTTCTGTCTTCACCATCAACCATTCTCTTAACCTCACCCAGCCCTTGGGCACAAATGATTTTGACAAGAAGTCAAAATTAAATTCCATCAAGTTATTATCAACACAAATTCACATTTCCCTAGTAATGGATCATCATCATCTTGGCATACTAATAAAAATGTGATTCTAATTTAAACATAGCAGGTACCATGATAGAAGGTTAGTGAAGAAGAGGAAGATCTTCAGTGAGAGATTGACACAGTGGCTGCCAACAATGGATTGTGAAACAGTGACAATTCTAAGGTCAGGGCAGTGGTACGTTCTGTTGCGCATAGGGTCACTATGAGTGAGAATCACCTCAACAGCACCTAGCAACAACAGGCTCCAAGATATAACTCTTTTCTAAGAATTTTAAAATTGTCCTTAACAAGTATGAGTGACGTAGACAAGGGATCTTAGAAAGCTGATGGGGAATTACAAAAACACATAAACCAGAACACAGAAACTGTATTGCCATTAAGTTGATTCTGACTAGCAACGATCCCACGTGTTATAGAGAAGAAAGCTTTATAGAGTTTCCTTGGTTGTAACCTCTACAAGAGCAGATTGCCAGGACTTTCTTCCACAGTGCAGCTTGGTGGGTTCAAACTGCCAATCTTTGGGTGAGTAGGAGAGTGCAAACTGTGCCACCCAGGGACCTGAGATAAAATAAGGTACAGTAAGTCACTTTATACTGGAATATTATTGAAGTGGTTTAATTATGGGGAGCTTCTATAAAATTAATAATATGATTTATGAAACATTGGTGTTTACAAAGCACTCTATATCCATTATCTGATTATCACAACAGTATCTCTGTCAGAATACAATCTAAATTTACAGCTGAGGAACCAGAAGTGCAGTGGTTAAGCGAGAGGTGGTACTATTAAGAAGGTCATTTATCTCTAAAGAACAAGGTTCAAAGCTGGGCATCCAGCAGCTGTTCTACAAATCAACCGTGAAAACAATGCAACTGAGAGCTTTTTGAATTTCTTTTTTTATTCACTACATCATCAAAATTTTTTCAAGTAATCTTTGACAGACTTTGTCTTTCGTTTACGGAATGTGACTATTAGCTTCAAATTCAAGGTCTAGGTTTCTAGGAAAGTATTTCCAACTAGACGCTCCCTAATAACTAATGACTATGTGGAGAGTATGGTAGGTGCTAACAACTCCTGGGAATAACATGACACCTAAGATAAAACCACATAGTATCTGTTTCCAGAATAGAAACAGTTTAATTTAAATTCTAAGAATGTCTCCTAAAATTCTGCAAGACAAAATCTGCTGGGGGAGACGGTGGGAAAACACATCAAAGCCATCTACTGAATAAATGCTTCTCTGATAATAGACTTGGTCAAACTGATTGACTCAGAAAATGAAGGCTGTCTCTTAAATTATTCTAACATAAGACCTATACATATGTGCATTGGTCACATGTGTGGTCAGACATATTTCCAGAAGATGAATACACATAAATTGTCACCCAGCACAGTGCCTGGCACAGAGGTGAGAATTAATAAATGTTACATTAATGAATCAGTATCAATACATTTCATTTTATCAGAACTAGAGAGGCTTACATCTTTGAAGAAATTCCAAAGGATATGTAATATAAGGCAGTATAACTCTTGCTCTCTACTCAGAGTTTTGATTTTTATAATTCTGAATGTTTACATATGAAATTATAGTGGGCTGCATTAGAAATTACTGTTTAACGAGAAAGAAATGCAGTACTAAATTGGTACCTGCAAAGCCACTTCTCAAATTTACTTTTTTCAGAGGCAAAGGTATCATTTATACAATACATGCGATGTTCACAATTTTAAAGATTTCATGATAGAATTTTTTTTTTTAGAACCTAGGCAGAAGGTAAATATAGGAAGCTCTGTAAGCATTATCTATCATCATACAATAAATGAGTTGGGACAGAGGAGCTGATGGGTAGACAGGCAAACTGGAGAACATTTTGCAAGAATGTTTCATTATTCAAAAGATGAGGCTTGGGTGTGACCGACTGTTGAATCTTCAAAATTCAGCACACACTGATGTCTAGGACAATGACGCTGGACTAAAGACAAGCGAACTCAGTTATTTACAGAATCAGCGACCAATTTCCACAAACTCAAGCGAACCAGTCATTTGGCACTTCCAGGTGGATATTAATGTGGTACAGTATTTGAGGACTAGAGTTTTGAGGTGAAATTAATATAACTTCGGCTTTTCAGTTTGCCTAATATTTTGAATTGATTCATGGAATCACTAATGCTGATAATATAAAAGATATGAATTCTGTTTTTCATCAGATAGTAGACTCCTGTTTTAGTCAGCTAGTGCTGCTCTAACAGAAATACTGCTAAATGGGTGGCTTTAAGAGAGACAAGTTTATTCTTACACAGTCCAGTAAGCTACAAGTCCGTGTTCAGGATGTCCACTCCAGGGGAATGGCTTTCCCCTTGTTGACTCTGGAGGAAAATCCTTGGGTTGTAGCAGCCTTTGTCCAGGGAGCACCTTGGTGCGGGAACCTCAGGTCTGAAGGACACACTCTGCTGTTGGTGCTGCTGTCTTGATGCTGTGAGGTTCCCAGTTCTCTGCTTGCTTCCCTTTCTTTTCATCTCTTGAAGGATGAAATGATAAAGGGTGGTGCAAGCCATACTCTTATGAAGGGATTTACAGTTCCACCCTAATCCTCTAACATACAGCACAGGAAAAATAAAATGGAGGAAATCATAAATTATTGGGAATTATGGCCCAGCCACACAGCTATACACATTTTAGGAGAGGACGGGCGCACAGTCCAATCCACGACAACTCCTAAGTTAGTATGATTTTTTTTATATGTTTATGTATTTTCAAATATGGCAATTAAGTGTTTTTCTCTCTTTTTTCTGTATTGTAGTAGTATCCCTTTACAAATTTCCACATTCAATCACCAAATTTTCCCTTTAAAATGACTCAAGTATCTAGACTTCATCTTTCATTTCCAAGGCATCAGTGCTAGTCCGGGTCTTCTTGTCAGCATTTTGACTACTGTGAAGACCAAGGATAAGGCCTATATTCTGTTGCTTTACCAGTCATCTTTGAATATCTACCATTATATCCTTTTCATCAGGCATTCTTCTGCTCTAACTCTGAAAGGTCATTTTTTTCCCATCGACTTTCAAAGTAGTGCTTAATCATCCACGTATTTGGTCATTCATCCATTCATTCATAAGTATTCTGTGATTATCCAGTTCAATGTTAAGAGAGTAGGCATCAGAGGAACTATAAATAACAAGAAATGGCTTTTATCCTGAAGCAGTTTATAAGCTAGTTAAGAGGCTAAATCCAAAACAAACACCCACTGCTATCAAGTCAATGATGACTCATAAGTTACCCTATAGGGCAGTGTAGACCTGCCCCATTGAGTTTCAAAGCAGTGCCTGATGGACTGGAACTGCAGACTTTTTCATTAGCAGCTGTAACACTTAACCACTACTTTAGATAAGAAGATAAGACACCTGAAAACAGCTGCAGTATATGGTGTACCTTGAATCCGATTTCCTGGAGTAGAATTCTGGTTTCACTCTTTATTAGCTATATGTAAGACCATGAAACTTTACTTCAGTTTTCACATCTGTAAAACAGGGCTAATGATACTACTTTTCTCGGGGAATTATTGTAAGGATTAAAAGAGATAATACATGCAAAGCCGTAGAACACCCTGCCATAATACAAAAAAAAAGAAAACCAAACCCACTGCCATGGAGTCCATTCCAACCCACAGTGACCATATGTGGAAAAAAAAAAATTCCAGTCCGAGTCATAGTGACCCTAGAAGTCAGGGTAGAACTGCCTCACAGTTTCCAAGGAGTGCCTGGTGAATTGGAACTGCTGACGTTTTGGTTATCGGAAGTAGTATTTAACCCACTACGCCACCAGGGTTTCCTGGGACCCCATGTGAAAGCACTCATTGAAAGTTAAAAAGACTCACAGCGGTAGTAGGGAGAATAAATAGTTACAGCCAAGCCAAGTGCGTCCAGTCGGACCTGACAATAGTTACAAGAAAACTGAAACCCAAAGAAGAAATGGGGTTGAGATCTTTCGGTATTCACCACCAGTGGGTGCTTAGAGGAGACCCTGAGGCCAAAGTCACGTTAGAGCTGTGGCTGGAGACAGATGTTTATCAACACACAATAGGTGATAAGTGAAAACATTAAGCCACTGAACAGGGAAAGCGACAGTTTGCTGAAGGAGCATTCACCATTCCGGGTCACACTCAGTGTGAATGTCTTCGCTTTCCTTACTTGAAGGGTAGAAAACTAATGGCATTTCTTCACCTGGTTCGCTGCTGAGCTTTTTAGACTGTCTCATCTGACAATGGAACACTGTCGCTGGGAGGCATTATATCCTCAGACCTCCTCCCTTAGTAACCTATTTACTTTTCCTTAGTACTTCACACTGAAAGAATATGCCTTTCAGTCTCTTTTTCTCCTAAATTGTAAGCTGCTTGAGGTCAGATCCCCTGTCTTTGCCAGTTCGGCAATTAGTTTACTCCCTGGCACCAAGTAGACACTCAGTACACACATATCGATCTAAAGAACATTATAACTAATCTGATTATGATTAAGAAACGATGGGATATTAAGCCCTAATAATCCGGTTTCTTCTTTCTAACAGCTCTCTATCTTTGCCAGCTCAAGTTCATTGTCTTTGTAGTGATAACAACTTTCTGAAGCCCACTGCCAACTGTTTCAAGAGAAAGGTACTAGAGCTCCACTGGATCTTTAGGAGGAAACAACTGGTCATCGATGGGTGGAATTCCCTATGACATTTATGTTTTGTATTGTCATCAAAACTTAGCATAAAGAAATTTCTTCTACTGGAGGAACATTCCAGTTTTTCAAGTCGAATTGGTCTTGAATAGGACTCAAAAACTCTAGTAAGGGGATTTGGGGGCGGTTACTAGAAACTTTCCTAGGCACAGAGTATAAAAAAAGACATGATATGAAAGAATGCGAGGGTTAACCCTTATTCCCTTTGCCTCTGTGTGTACCAGCATACTGGAGAAAGAAGCAACTATTTATTAAAACAATCATTATTCAGAAATCGGTGTTTGTCTGTATATATTGTCTACAAATCTGGATCTCTCCATATGTGTCAACAGATATATATTAAAAGAAAAAAGATTATTTTGAAATGTGAAAATAAATTTCCGTCTCCATTATATTTTAGAAACAAATTAAGTTCAAGCACATTTTTCAAAGTTAATTTACTTTCACATATTGCATTAAATAAGTCACTTATGCTTCTCAGTAATTGCACTTCTGTAACTGAGGTCAAAATCACACTGGGATATTGTGAGTCTTAGATTGATTTATATCATTTTCTTATTCATTTCTTTTTCATTCTTTCCTTCCTTGACCCAGAAAAGAGGCCACTTACTAACGAAAACCCCAGTAGCATTGAAACTCTGGTCAAATCATACTAACCCACACTAGCTAGCTGAGAATCTTATCTCTTTCTATGCTGAAGAGTAAAGAAAAAAAAAATCATAGGGTGAAAAATAAAGAAGTTATCAGTCATACAATTTGTCTTCTCTTGCAATGTAGATTAAGTGGTTATAACTTCGCTGGACTCCAGTCTACCTGACATCTGTCAAAAGGCTTGGGTCATCTTTATTCCATTAGCAAGAGGCTCCGTTACAACAGTCCTTTCCACACTCATATTCATGTCAGGTAGAATTGTCTACTTCTTGTCAGTCTTCTCTGTTAATGGGATCAACAAGTGCTGAAGCTAGGCATCTTTTTCTTCCTTGTGTTACAAAGAGACAATGCTGGCTCCTTTCAGGGACCCAAGAGCAAAAGGTAAAAGGGAAAGATGATGTTTTAATTCCTTGTCAACTAATTTTCTCATTCACTTGGCTTCTAACTCAGAAGTTTCTTATTATGTCAATCTTTAAGATACAGAATTGCTTTGAAGCTAAAATTCTGCAAATGATTTGACCCCAAGGCTCCATTTTGGGGTACAATCTGTTTCGTCATGAACAACTATGATCGAGACTGAAAACCTTTTAATGTGAAGAATGAGTGAGGCTAAGCACTGCATAAACATAATTTATCTTCAGGAAATGATGGCTAAGATTTTTGCACCTTGTTTCAGTGCAAAGAATTCTCCAGTTATGATCTATTTTACCCATCCACCCACCCCCAGCTACTATGCAGTGCTGCTGATTTAAAATATATTTGTGGTAAATCCAAATTATGCATCTGTTGTAGACTTCAAAATATTGTGGAGAAAGGACTGAAATGTAATTTCTTAATCTATATTTCTGACTTTCTGTTGATCTGTGATTGATCCTGGATTCTTTAGAGGAGCCAAGAGTTGCCTCTTCCTTTAAATATACCAGTGGCCCTAGCCTTTGGTATGTGGGATCAAACACAAGAGTTTATTTTTAGATTATCTATGTTTCACTAAATGAGGTTTTGAATTTGAGAATCTGGTTGGATAATTGTAAAATCAATAGCACATGATAAAGGGTGTGGTTAGAATAGGAAAACCACATGTCCTGGATATATTTTGAGACAAAAGGCCAACCGTTAACCACTGAAGTCCTGTGGATACTCATTATCCATAAAATCTCTCACTAAATTGTATTCTCACTTTTACTGAATGTTTCTGGGACTTTTGTTTTGCTTTCAGCGTAAAAGCCAAGTTAACGTGGCTGAAGAATCCTTATCCAAGCAGTTCCGGTGAATAATGATACAATTTAAGTATCATATAGTTTATTTTTTATTTTTTTCATTTGGTTTCTTGGTTCATTCCAGTATGTTTACAGTCATATCTATATCCTGAGTTCATTGAATCAGCAGTAAGAAATGACTAAAACAGTTGGGTGGAAAAAAAAGAAGATATCTAGGAAGTTTACCAAGCTAATTTCTGGAGAGGTTACCTTGATACTGACATAGTTGAATATATATATATATATATACACATATGTATATGTATATATGTATATACATATATACATATGTATATATATATACATATATATATGTATATACATATATACACACATATAACATTAAAGAATATGTGTGTGTATATATGTATACATATAATATATACATACATACACACACAGACATACATAGGGAACTGTCGTGGTGAAGTTGTTAAGAACTTGCTGCCAGCCTAAAAGGTCGGCAGCTTGAATCCACCACCTCTCCTTGAAATTGCTCTGGGGCAGTTCTACTCTGTCCTAGAGGGTCACTATAAGTGGGAATCAACTTGATGGCAATGGGTGAGGCTTATATATACATACATGCTCTGATATTGGTGACAAATTTCTATTGGAGAAAGACTGCACAGTGCTATGAGTGTTGTGTTTCCATAAATCAGGAGGCCCTATCACAACTCCCTCAGTCTAAACACATACACTCTATTTTAAAATCATTCTGCCACTTTTGTTCAATTGTATCTGTTAACTACCAAATCACTGAGTCACGCCCCCTTTTTCCTGCTCTGAAGTCTGTGCCAAGTTTTGTCTTAGAGGCAAAGCAGAAATAAACACCTTTTACTAGCAGTTCGCCATTGTGCTAAAATATGAGGGCATCCTCTCTTGCTATCTGCTGAGCAGACCCTGAAAACATCCTTTCTAGATTTTCTGCTTTTCTCATTCTATTTTCTCCCAGAATCTGTTTGCAAAACATTTTATGGAATTGGCAAGTTATTTGCACTGCTTTTGCATTGCAGTCTGCCTAATTCAATTGCAATTATTTGTTAACTGCTGCCATAACTCTTCCTTGGCTAATGTCTGCAAACTGTTTACTAAACAATAAACTTAATCATGCATTCATTGTTGCAAATGTCTCCAAACGGCTTCAGAGTAAAGCTGACTTGACATTTTTGCCTATTTGCAAAGCCATGAAGGATGTTTTCTGAATAGACACAGAGTTCTATAACATTTAGTCATTCTATTTGCTGTACGTCTTCTATCTATTGAAAATTGGGATGGCTTCTTTTCTTGGTCATTCAGTGTGCTATGCCAGGGCTAGTGGATCTAAAGAAACCAGGGTGGAGGTTGAGAGGGAGCAACGGTAGCCAAGAATGAAGAGAAACTTAAGACAGTATGTCCCTGGCAACAGTTGGGTTATATAAATATTACATGAATATTCACTTAACATATTAACTGGGTGTCTGTTGTATTTAAGACCCAGTTTGAGATTCATCAAAAGAAACAAGCAATGAAGAGATGGCTATGTCAATTAAGGGGAAGACTGGATGAAAGAATTAGAGGATGAGGAAAGATCAAAATAACTTCTGACTTTTAAACCTGGAGATTTGAATGAAACATCATAGTGTAAATAACACCCATCATATTAATAACTGATTTGGGGAGGAAGGTGAGAAACAGGGTTTGATATATCTTGGTTTGCGTCAGCCACAGAATATTTTAACACAACAGTTCATCAGTTTAGAATGAAGAGTGAGGACTCCAGAGAGATCTCACTTGAGATACTGATTTGGAACATTGATGGGGGCCCAGACTATCTGAAACTGGAGTGGACAGGATTGCTTATACAAAGGGGCTGAAGAGATCAGGTTGACTCTTGGAGAGAAGGTACTTTAGTGGATAATACCAAACCAAAACCAAATCTGTTGCCATTGAGTCAATTTCTACTAATAGTGACTCTATAAGATAGAGTGGAATTGCCCCACAGGGTTTCCAAGGAGAGTCTAGTGGTTTTCAGTTGTGACTTTTTGGTCAGCAGATAGAGTTTGTAGTGAATAATATCAAAATCTATGGCTGCTGAGTTGTTTCCAACTCACAGCGATACTGTAGATAACAGGAGAAATGCTCCATAGAGTTTTCAAAAAGTGCCTGGCAGATTTGAACTCCCAGCTTTTTGGTTAGCAGCTGTAAGACTTAACCATTATGCAACCAGAGTGTCCAATAGATGGATGAACACTTAGCGAAACGCACAGAGACAAAAAAGGTAGAAAGAGATATCAGGTTTTACATGGCCATGGAAGGTGAGAAACATGTTAAGAAGTCTGATGTGGTCCATGGTCTGTACTGCAGGCTGCAGATATGCTGAGAAAGATGCGAGGCGCACACTGAGCTCCATGATGAAATCACTACAGATGTAGAAGCAGACCCATGGGAGTGAACCACACTCCTAGAAATGAAGGGGAAGGACCCAACAAAGCTCCAGTGTGAACATCAGGGCTGACCATGAATGGAGAATCAGTATTTGTTGAATGGATAAAATTTGAGTAGTATCTAGCACACTACACAGAACACTATATTGGTTTAATAAGTACTTACTGAATAAATGAATGGATAAGTTTAGGGAAACACGTACCCATGTTAAAAAGGTTAAATAGACATTGGCATTTCTTCAACCTATTGTTCCTCAATCTTCGCAAACCTGGTTTGGGTCACTTTATCTAAAGCATTAACATTTTCCTCTACCATCTTAACTTTCTTCTTATAAATCTGCACACTGAGTTAATGGGAATAATAGAAGCAATTAGAAAACAATTTCTGTGCCTTCTGCCCCATGTCTGCATCCATATAGTCTTTTTCTTATTGTTACTATGAATAACTAGTGTAACTAAAATGAACTTACTGTATCCTACATCCCATTCTTCCCAACCTGCTCAAGGACACTGTTTCAGCAATTTTCTTGCATCGTCTTTCTCCTGTACCACCACCATCATTTACCTTGTTTGTATGTAGATGCTCTAACCTCTCACATCCTTAAAAAAAAAAAGAAAAGAAAAGGAAAAACTACCAAAAAACCCACTCTCAAGACCGTTCATCTTTCTTCATGTTGTAGTCCACTTTTTTGCCCACATTTGCTGTCTCTGATTCCTCTTCTTCTACTCTTTTTTTTCCCTTTATTGTAGTAAAAATACTTGTACATATAACACAATGCTTGACAGTTCATTTTTTGCACGTACAGTCCAGTGACATTGATTACACTCGCTGTCTAGTGCAAGCATTACCAATATCTGTCGCCACATTTCCATCACAATTAACGGATTCTTGATACTGCCTAAACTGTGGCTGCTCCTCTCCCTCTCGCTCCCAAGAATGGATCATATGATATTTGTCCTTATTTGTCTTTCTTTGACTGACCTGTTTCAGTTAGCATAATGTTTTCAAGGCTCATCCATGTTGTAGCATGTATCAGAACTTTATTTCTCTTTATGGCTGAGTAATATTCCATTGTATGTGTAAACCAAATTTTGATTATCCATTTATATGTTGATGAAAATTGCAATTGTTTCTACTTTGTGGCTGTTATCACTAATACTGCTATGAATATTGGTGTGCATATGTTTGTTCAAGTCATTGCTTTCAAATCTCTTGGGTATGTATATAGGTCCCCCAACTTTTTTCCTGAATTCACTCAAATCAGTCTGTTACGTTTCCTTATAGAAACGGTTTTTATGAAAGTCATCAATGACTTCACACTGCTAAGCTCATGAGTTAATATTTAGTTTTCCTCCTATATATTTTATTACTCCCACTTCTCGGAATACTTCTTTTGGCTTCAAGAACACAGCTTTGACTTTGTTCTTCTCACTTCTCATCAGATACCACTTTCATCTTCCTATAGTTAACCTCTTGGTCATCCAGACTTCTAGGCAGTAGAATACTCCAGAACTGGTCATTTGACTCCTTTTTGTTTTTATTTACATTGAGACCCTACATGAGTTCATCTTATCTTTGGCTTTAAATATCATCTAAATACTGACAACTTCAAAATTTTATTTCCAGTCTTACCTGTACACAAAACTCCAGGTATTATACATCAACCTGACTTATCACTTGGATATCTAAATGACACTCCAAACTCAGTATTCCTAAAACCAAACTCTGGACTCCTTCCTAACCATTGTCTTCCCAAACCCACTTCTTCACTAGTCTTTTCTACCTCAGTAAATGGCAAAGTCGTCTTTCCAGTTGCCTAGGCAAAATCATTGCAAACATTTTTGATTCCTTCATTTTCTTGGATCTCGTCAGTTCTTAGCATAACTATTGCTACCATCTTCTTTCAGATCATTATCATTTCTTGCTTGGATTAGTATAATAGTCTTCAGTCTAGTCTCTATATTTACCTACCCATAAACTCTTCTCAAAAAAGCAGAAAGCAGATAGAAAATTTGGTTTATGTTAGCCCACCACTTGGTAGTGGTCAATGGCTCCTCAGACTTCAGTAAGAATAAAAACTAGCATCCTGGCAATGATGCCAAGATCTTGCCTAATTTGGGCCCTGGTATAATTCTTCAACTTCAGTTTTTCCTTGTTTCCCCCTTATTTGCTCTCCTCCAGCCATATGACCCCTAAACTGTTCCTCAGATAAACTAAATTCCTCAGGGGCTCTGCACTATTATTCCACCTTGCTGGAACACTTGTCCCCTAGAAATCTGCATGACTTTCTCCCTTATTTCTTTAAGTTTCTTCTTATCAGTGAGGCCTTTCCTCCACAAAACAATCACCCTGCTTCTTGGCATTCTCTGTCACTTACCCTGTTTCACTTTATTCACATGTCCTCATCTGATCTACCATGTTTACTTGTTTGTTTATTGCTTCCACTGACTCAAATATAAAATCTATCATGATTGAAACTTTACTGCCCTATCTTGCATCTCTAGCACTTACAATAGTACCCAATATGTGCTTCACAGTCAAATCAATATTTGTTGAATGAATAAAGTTTGAGTAGTGCTTAGCACACTACATGGAATATTATAATTATACTGGTTTAATAAATATCTATTGAATAAATGAATGAATGCGTTTACAGAAACATGTACTCATTTATAGACAGAAGACAAGAACCAGTAGGAAAAGATATGCATTACTAAGTAGAAAACAGGATACAAGGTAAATACATAATCATCAAGTAAACCCTGGAACTAAGGAGACTAGGAGGCTTCACATAATAATAGCATCACAAGATGCTGGCCAAGTAACTCTTTCTTGGTGGCTGGGGCTGAAGAATTGGCCATTACAAGTGATTTCTTAGAACCAGCTGATGAAATGAATTCCAAATCAGGAGTTGTCAAGAAGATGAACCCCACAAATTAATCAAAATGAAATGATAAAAGGAGTCACCAAAACCAAAGGATCAGAATCAGATTAAGGACAAGTGATGACTGCCCCTGACTGCTGGGAAAGCAGCCTTTAAAAGTCAACCACGGAGCAAGCAGAGTAGAGGACTTTCTTCAAAGAAGGCAATCAGCAACACATGGAGGTAGCTGATGTAAGTAAACTGAGTCCATTTGAGGCCTAGAATTAAACATTTAAGTATAGAAAAATATAAAACAAGATCATTCTTGGTGCCCAGTTTGAAACCCTATTCATTCGGTCCCAGACAGAAACTTTTGTCTGAGATAGTCAATTCTGTGTGTCCATCTCCAAGGGACAAAGTTAACTCACTAAAAACACTGCACAGTCTGAGTCTGGATTGGCCACTTCTGCAAAGGCCTCATTTGGACAGGCCTCTCTTCTGGGAATCTGTCTTCAGAATTCCCAAACCATCCCATTAGAATCAGGTCTTTTCCTCTTGTAAAACTGACCACAGAATACAACTTACAGCATGCCCCAAACCACTCCATCAAATCAGCTAGAAAGCACAGCTCCTCTCAGCTTTCTAAGAAAGACTGCTATATAATGAAAACCATAAAGCACGCAGCCTTCCATTCGCGTGCCACAGCTGGATGGGAAGCAGCTCATCTTGCTGCCATGGAATCCCATGCTTCCTGCCACAGTGACCAGAGTGTTCTTACAGCTACACCACCCTCTCTGGAGTCTAGCCCTTGGTTTTTACTGTTCCCCAGCTCAGGGCCCCCACTTCTGCTCAAAAACTGTTTTTAAAGTAAATAATCAAAGGTTATTTAAAAATGTGACACTTACTTGAATCAATGTCTTCTTGAGGCTTTTGAAAGGTGCAGCAGGCATAAAATTTAATATTGATTGTTGGGATGCATTCCATTCTCTTTTTCAGAGTCATTTCAGAATCACAGATCATTTGGTTTGATCCGCAGCAGGGCAGGTCTACTGGATGCCTGCGAGCCCTGGGCCTTCTTATCAAAACTGAGCTTTCTTTTTTTCTGTCCACTTCTCTCAGTTCTTTCTCCCCTCCTTAAATTTCTTAGTTCCTACAGTCCCCTTCTGCTTGCTCCTCTTAGCTCCTGTTCTAATTTCAGCTGTCATTTCCCCTGCTCTCCCGAGTGCTCTTAGCTCTTGCTCTAATTTTTCATGTCTTCTCCCAGTGCTGCCCTCCTTTCTGTCTCTCTGACCCTCTCTCGCTCACCTTCCCTTCTTCTCTGACTCTTACCCTCCCATGTCCCATCACAGATTTTGCCTCAGGTTCACTTCAGCTTCTCTTTCCTGTACGCTGATGATTGCAGCTAATGGTACCTGTCTCATCTGCTCTGCAGAAATCCCCGATTCACACAGATTTGCTCAGATTTTCACCATTGTCTAAACCCACATTTGAATCCCATCTCATCTACATATTTCCCTTTTTCAGATTTAATTTGCAGTTGGAATCTTCTAAGAATTTTTTTTTAGTATACCTCTATGATGACAGTTGAAAACTCTGGTGGTACAGTGATTAAGGGTTACAGCTGCTAACCAAAAGGTCGGCAGTTCAAATCCAGTGGATGCTTCTTGGAAACTCTATGGGGAAGTTCCACCCTGTCCTGTAGGGTCTCTATGAGGCAGCATCGACTCAACAGCAGTGGATTTTTTTGGTTTTATATTGACAAGAATGAGATATAGGGGTATTGATCTGAGAATTCTCATTCTGATATAATTCTGCTCCAATTCCAGTTTGTAAAGAAGTCTAGATGGATTATCAGAGACTGTTCAGACACCTGTGGACAATAGTCCTTTGCTATGGGACCATCATTCATTCCAACAATACCTTAATGGATAATAACTAAGCTAAAGTCATGTTTGGAAAAAGATACTTCTCAGGAGTCTTTCTTCTCTGTGGCACAAACAATCACACTTATATTAGTTACAAGTGAAATGATTTTCTTTATTCACAAACTGATACCACGTGTGTAAAAATAACAAACAATCTCAGTGGAATTTTGAGTACAATGGTCTTGCCTGGAATGGCAGAGATGCTCTTCAAATATTGTATTGGAAGTTGGAATGGAACTCACAAAAGCCTTTAATATCCATTCCAATATCTAGACTTCTTAAGGCAAATACAGAGAGGGCTTTATCTACTTGTTTCTTCTAAAGGCAAAAGGACTCTTTGGATAAAATTGCCCTAACTTAAAAGATATGAATAATTTCATATTAAAGAAGGTGCACGTGTGCGTATGAAAGAATACAGAGACTGGGCCTATAGACAATTGGGTTTGTGGTTTATGATCTGAGGATGAGGGCCTCTCCTAGACTTAGAATTTTCTCATTGGTTTGCAGACTGATACAACTTAGTCAGCCATCTGGATCTTCTATTTCCAGAGGCTGTTTTCATTTTATGTAAACGGTCAGTTGTTGTTGATATGCTTTTATTTGAACCATGATATTTTATATATATATGTGTTGGGATTATATAAAGGCAAAGGAAGAAAACCCGGTGACATAGTGGTCAAGTGCTATGTCTGTTCACCAGAAGACTGGCAGTTCAAATCTGCCAGATGCTCCTCAGAAACTTTATGGAACAGTTCTACTCTGTCCTATAGGGTTGCTATGAGTTGCAATTGACTTGACCACAGTTTGGTTTTTGGTGTAAAAGAGAAGGAAATCCTGGTGGCAGAGTGGTAAAATACTTGGCTGCTAACTGAAATGTTATTCAAACCCACTAGGTTTTCTTTTAGAGAAAGATGTGCCAATCTACTCCTGTAAAGATTATAACACTAGAAACCCTGTGCAACAGTTCACTGTCCTATAGAATCACAGAGTCAGAATCAACTTGAAAGCAACAAGTTTTAGGAGTTTCTTTTTTGGATACGGGGTGAAAGTTTGCACTAAAAAGATCAGAGATTAGAACTGCTTGATAGAAACTTGTTCTTTAAAAAAGTCATTGATGATCTTTGCAGAAATAATTTCCGAGTACTTTACAGAATTATGAACGATGCAACATTCATGGCTATGCATTGTTATTAACCTTACAGATGACAAATAAAACTTGGGGGTTATGACATTCAACCCACAGTAACTCAATAAGCTTCCTGAGTGTCCACTCTGCGCACAGTGCTATGTGGTGACTGCGGGGGTCGTAAAGAAGAATAGACTGGAGTTCCTTCTCTGGAGACCCTTTTAGCTAAAGGTCATGTCAGGGTTCAACCAAAAAGCCATAGACTCATCTGAAAATCTTAAACTCAAATGCCCTTCTCCACAAAATAATCCTGGAGTTAAACCTCTTCAGAGCATCTGACTTCTAAGAAATGTGTGTAACACTGGATAGAACACTTCCTGTTTCTTACATTTTTCACTTTCAAATTCGAGAAAATCTGTACAAATTTTTCTTATTCGTAGAGAGGGAAAGGAAAAGGATAAAATGCTAGTTCAGACCTAGTTTCTGGTTATTCCCTGCTTTTAATTAAGTTATTTTCCTTTTCTAAGAAACCCCAGGCCGTTTATTCTTCCCCCTGAGAATGAGCCAAAAAACAAAACCATTGGGGGAGGGGGAAGACTTGTAGCTCTGTTGAGAAACAGGAAGTGATGTGAAACCTTGTTTGCCCTCTCTGCTGTGCAGAAGTTTGCAGAAGAGCTGTAACCCTGCACTCTGCTATGTAAACCACCTACAGAAATGGCAGAGGTCAGCGGGAAAAAGAAAGGGCACCCAGAGCCTATAGTGACAAGAAAGTCAGTGCTTCCAGGCATCTCAAAATCAAAAGTAAACCTGTTAAGCAGTTCTGAGTTGCCAGCTTTCTTCTTCCTATTCTTCTTCCTTTTTGCTTCCTTGCTTTCTCTTTTATTCTTTCCACCTTTCCCTGTCTTCTCGCCCTCCCTGTTTTTCCTTCCTTTTTCCACCCCTCCCTTCACTCTCTACTTCCTTCCCTCCCTCCTTCCATTGCTTCTTCTTCCTCTCTCTCTCTCTGAATTATTCATTGCAAATATCTTTTTTCACCAACATAAATGGTGACTGTACACATGCACCTTGCCAGATGGAATACACAGGAATCAGATTAACTGCATCTGTGGAAAGAGACCATGGAAAAGCTCAATATCATCCATCAGAACAAGACCAGGTGCTGACTGCAGCACAGATCATCAATTGCTCATACATAGCGTCAAACTGAAACTGAAGAAAATTAGAACAAATCCATGAAAGCCAAAGTATGACCTTGGGTGTATTCCACCTGAGTTTAGAGACCATCTCAAGAATAAATTTGACAGTTGAACACTAATGAGCGAAGACCAGACACGTTGTGGAATGACATCACAGACATCATACATGAAGACAGCAAGAGGTTATTAAAAGGACAGAAAAGAAAGATGAAATCAGATGTCAGAAAATACTCTGAAACTTACTTTTGAACATCAAGTAGCTAAAGCAAAAGGAAGAAATACCGAAGTAAAAAAATTGAACAGAAGACTTCAAAGGGTGGCTGCAGAAGACAAAGTACTACAATGACATGTGCAAAGAGTTCCAGATAGAAAACCAAAAGGGAAGAATATGCTTGGCATTTCCCAAGTTGAAAGAACGGAAGAAAAAATTCAAGCCTCAAATTGCAATAGTGAAGGATTCTACAGGGAAAACATCAAATGACTCAGGAAACATCAAAAGATGGAAGGAATACACAGAGTCATTATACCAAAAAGAATTGGTCCATGTCCAACCATTTTAAGAGGTAGTATATAATCAGAAACAGATGGTACTGAAGGAAGAAGTCAAAGCTACATTAAAGGCATTGGAAAAAAAACAAAAACAAGCCTCCAGGAATTGTTAAAATATCAATGGAGATATTTCAACAAATGAATGCAGCACTCAAAGTGCTCAATCATCTATGGCAAGAAATCTGAAAGACCTCTATTTGGACAAATAACTGGAAGAGATTTGTATTTATTATGCCTATTCCCAAGAAATGAGGTCCAAATGAATGTGAAAATTACTGAACAATATCATTAATATACACACAAGTAAAATTTTGCTGAAGACCATTCGAAAGCAACTGCAGCAGTATATGGCACGGAAGCCAGAAATTGAAGCTGTATTCAGAAGAGGAAGTAGAACTAAGGATATCGTTGCTGATATCAGATGGATCTTGGCTGAAAGCAGAGAATATTAGAAAGATGTTTACCAGTGTTTTGTTGACTGTGCAAAGGCATTCAACTGTGTGGATTGTAACAAATCATGAATACCATTGTGGAGAATGGGAATTCCAGAACACTTTATAATGTTCATGATGAATCTGTACGTGGATCGGGAGGCATCATGTGAACAGAACAAGGGGACAGTGCATGGGTTTATAGTCAGGAAAGTTGTGTACAACTGTTGTTTCCTTTCACTATACCTTTTCAACCTGTATGCCGAGCAAATAATCTGAGAAGCTGGACTATATGAGGAAGAATGAGCATCAGGATTGGAGGAAGGCTCATTAACAAATTGCATTATGCAGATGGTACAATTTTGCTTGCTGAAAGTAAAGAGAATTTAAAACACTGATGAAGAGCAAAGACCACAGGTTTCAGTATGGATTGCACCTCAACATCAAGAATACAAAATTTCTCATCACTGAACCAGTAAGTACCTCTTGATAAATAGAGAAAGGAATGAGGTTGTCAAAGACTTCATTTCACCTGGATCCACCATCAGTACCCATGGAAACAGCAGTCAAGAACTCAAAAGATGCATTGCATTGGGAAAATCTGCTGCAAAAAGATCTCTTTCAAGTGCTGAAAAGTAAAGATGCAACCATGATGAAGATTGAGGTTTGTCTCAACCAAGTCATGGCGCTTTCAGTCTCATCGTGCGCATGAGAAAGCTGGACAATAAGCAACGAATACAGAAGATGAATGGATGCCTTTGAATTGGGGTGTCGGAGAAGAATATCAAATGTACCACAGGCTGTGAAGGGAATGAAAAGATCTGTTCCAGAAGAAGCACACCCAGAGTCCTCTTTGGAAGCAAGGTTGGCAAGACTGCATCTTACACACTTTGGACATGTTGTTAGGCGGAGATCAATCCCTGTAAAGGTCACCGAAAAAGAAGAGCCTCAAGGAGATGGATTGTCACAGTAGCTGCAACAATGGGCCTAAGCAGAGAATGACTGTGGGAATGCCATGGGACGAGGCAGTGGTTTCTTCTGTTGTGAGTGGGAACTGACGCCACCTGACCTAACAAGGACATCTTCCTTACCGCTCTCCTCCCCGCCTTCTCTGTCTCCCTCCTTCCTTTCATACTTTGTCAAATTTCAAATCATTGTGAACCCATTAAATATGGTACTCTTTTAAGACACCTCAGTGACCTTAGTTGAGTCAAAACTAAAAACAGTCTTCTGTTTTACTGTTATTGAATGCTTTGCTCCAGCTTTTTCTTTTTAATTGTATGTGAATTTCACAATTAAGAAATCAGAACTACTAGAAGAAGAATGTTCAGTCTGCCCTGTCCCCAGACCTATGATTTCACGGAGATACCAGCAGGGTATCAAGATTGTTGAAGGACGCCATGGGGCAGGACCCCATCAGTGCCTCATTTTCGGTTATATAAATTGGGAGTAAACCTATAATTTCTTTTGAAGAAAAGTCTTTGTGACTAAAGTAAGTTTTGAAGACTATTAATCAGTGACTCGGTGCTGCTATACACTGAAATATCCAAATAATTAAGCATATTACTATTACATATTACTATTGTTTTTTGTTTGTTTTTATGTTGTTCTCCTTTAAAAAAAATTCTGTCTCAATTTCTTGGATATTCCTGCCTTTTTCAGTGCATTACGTGTGTTCAGCTCAAAAATAGAAAAGCCATTATGACTTAAATGGGTGCAACTATAAAGTGGCAGAAAATTCTGATTTTAGGCCCGAATAACTACATGGCCCTTCTAAAATTTCTGTTTTTGTTTGGTCAGTTTAGTGTTAGCCACACTGGGCAGAAATGAAGTTCCTTATGGAGTTGTATTTGTACAGTCAGCAACCGAAGCACCATTTAATTCTCCAGACCAACATTTAATTTTCTATGCCTAGAGACTGACTTAGGCTCAGACTTGAGGGTAGGGCTATATTCCCTTGGAAAAAGGGGTGGGGGGTAGACACTACCCACCAATTACAACTCATAGTGATGCTATAGGACAGATACTCCCTTGAGGGCTTGCTAAATACAGCTTTCAGGGCCCCACCCCAGGATGTTCAGATTTAGCATTTAGATGGAGCCTGAGAACCTGCAGTTTTTAACTCTTTTCCAGATGCTGCTGCTGCTGCCACGAGTGGAAGGGAACCCCACTTTGAGAACTATTGACTTAGAATAATGTTTCTCAAACTTTCCCTCCTGAGCTTGCTAAACAGATAGGTTATCAGGGCTTTCTCCATGATATCTTGACTCAGTTGGTCAGGGACAGAAGCTGAGAATCAGTGTTTTATTTAATTTCTTCTTATTTTTTTTAAAATGAGTACCCCAGATGAGACTTGATTTCTGGCAAATTTATTGTCTGCAGTGTCAATTTAATAACTAATTGTAAGCTGGTTTCTGAGTTAGGCAACAGTGGTTGATCTTCTCCAGATGCCTAAATGTCTGATTGAAGGCCAAAAAAGAAAGGAAATTGGCCTGAATCAATTCAGCTCTTTGGGGATTAGATTGATCACTCTGGCTGATATACTCTTTCCGACCCAGCATCTGCCCTTAACCTTTGCCATTGCTACATTCCCTGGTTATGTACTACCGGCCATCGTCTTAAGGAGCCTTGGTGGCACAATTGTTAAAGCACTCAACTGCTAACCAAAAGATTGACAGTTCAAAACCAGTGGAAAGCAGCTCAGGGAGAGAAAGGTGAGTCTGTTTGCTTCCATAAAGATTTACAGCCTTGGAAATCCTGTGGGAGTCGTCTGCTGTAGTCAGAATCAACCCCACAGCTGTGTGTTATCTGGAGCCATCTTCATATGCAAAGTGCACCATCCACCAAGTTCTTGCCTGTAGATTAAGAAACTAGGCCTGCTCCCTTTATCATATACAGAATGTAACCTGGTTGATTGGGTTTAGTATTGGCCAAAATCTGTATCTTCCTATTTTTACCTAGAAAAGACCTGATAGAAAATTTAGTGGAATTTGATTCAGTTAAATAAATGCTCAGTGAGCATTAGAACCTGGGTGATACAAGCAGCTACTAACCTAGAGATTATCAGTTGACATACACTCAATAGTGCCACTGAAGAAAGTCCTGGAGAACTGCTTGGTTAAAGATGTTATTATAGTGTGCTGTTGCGTCAATTTAAACTGACAGCCAAGAAGACCCTATGAAGCAGTTCTACTCTGTAACATATGAGGTTGCCATGAGTCCAAGTTGACTCAACAGCAGCTAACAACTACTATGAGCCCCTACTTTGTCAGACACTATGATGAGTGTTGAAATACAAAGTCCAAAATAATGCTCGCTGGCTCACTAACAATCACTGGAGAGAGAGAGATGGAAAATGGTTGGAGTACAGGTAAATACTAAATGTGTTCAATTCAGAAAGATCTGAGTATCTATCTTGTTTTACCGTCAGATGGGTCTGAGCATCAGTAAGGGGAACGTGCAAGTGAGGTAACTTGAAGTGAATACTGAAGGGTAGCTAGAGTTCTCCGGGCATGGTCTCCAGGTAAGGAGGACTTTCAATCAGAGAAGTTGTGCAAAGACATAAATAACAAAATTAGAGTGCAGCAAGCTTGAGAAACAGGAACCAGTTTGAAAAGGCTTATGGATACTCTGTCACCATCTTTATAATGTGATGCTGTTGTTACGACTGTCTGTTCATCATTTTTTCCACAAGAATTTGGATGTCCTTTCCAGGGTAGATACTGAGTCTCTATCCCCTAACTCAGTATGTGATACGCTATTATGGGCCCATAAATGCATAAGCAGAGGACAAGGGAGGGTAAGTAAGAGGCTGGAAAGATTTAGTTTAGTTCTCAATTACAGAAAACCTTAAACTTCAAGATAAATTGTCTATGTATTATGAATTAAATTGTGTACCCCACAAAAGAAATGTTAAAATTCTAACACCTCACACCTGTGAATGTAATCTTGTTTGGTATTTTAGTCACCTGGTACTGCTCTAACAGAAAATACCATGAGTGGAAGGCTTTATGAAGAGAAATTTTACTGATACAGTCTGGTAAGCCACAAATCCATTCACAAGTTACAAGTTTGTTCAATGAGAGAAATTATCACAGTCCGGTAGGCTGAGTCTAAATCCAGTGATAGCATCTTGGCACAGGAACCTCAGGTCCAAAGGATGTGCTCTGCTCTCGGTGTCGCCTTCTTGGTTGTATGAGGTTCCCAACTTCCTCTGCTCACTCTTCTCCATTATATCCCACAAGCTGGTAGCCTGAGTCCTGCCTCCCCAGCACAACTGATGCCCATTCTCCCTCATCAACACTGCAGAGGCAGGATTCATAACACATGAGAGGAACTGCACCATCCTGGACTCATAAACCAAGTCAAATGAATACATGTATTTTGGTGGCTGGGTGGGGGGACAGAGTGCAATCCATGACATTTGGAAATAGAATTTTTGAAAATGCTGTTAGTTAACACGATGTCATACCAGAATAGGATGGGCCCTAATCTCATTCGAATGGTGTCCTTACAAAAGAGAAGAGATACAAAGAGATAAGGAAACTGAGAAAAGACAGCCTTATTACAATGCATCTAAACACCTACTGCATAGTCCTTAAAGATAAAATGGCCCTCATAAACACTCTGAATACAGACTTCTTAATCCCAGAAGAAAATTAAACTTTGGAAGATAGCTACCTGCCTTATTGATAGAAATAACACTGAAAAACACATAACAGAATTTTGAAGATCAAGACTTATTCATTGGAAATATCTTTTTTCAATAAATGACAATTGTCCATATGGACCTTGCTGGACGGATTACACAGAGACCAAATCAACAACCTCTGTGAAAAAAGGCAATAGGGAAACTCAATATTATCAGTCATAAAAAGGTCAAGATCAGCTTTCTCACATGCAAGTTCAAGTTGAAGCTGAAGAAAATTAAAATAAGTTCACAGGAGCAAAAAAGTAGGACCTTACGTGTATGTTACCTGAGTTTAGAGACAATCTCAAGAATAGATTTAATGCATTGAACACTAAGGACTGAAGGAGAGAAGACTTGTAGGATGAAATCAATGACATGATATATGAAGAAACCAAAAGCCAATTAAAAAGACAGGAGAGAAAGAAAAGACCAAAAAAAGATTCAGAAACTTGTTCTTGAATATAGAGTAGCTATGGTGAAGGAAATAATGAAGTAGAAAAGCTGAACAGAAGATTTCAAAGGGTGACTCAAGAAGACAAAGTAAAATATTATGAAGTGTGCAAAGACCCAGAGTTAGAAAACCAAAGGCAAGAATACTCTCAGCAATTCTCAAGTCGAAAGAAATCAGGGGGGAAATAAAAATTAAGCCTAAAGTTGCAATATTGAATGATTCTATTGGAAACCCAGGTGAAGTAGTGGTTAACTGCTACATCCCCTAACCAAAAAGTTGGCAGTTCAAATCTGCCAGCTGCTCCTTGGAAACTCTATGGGATAGTTATACTCCGTTCTATAGGGTTGCCACCAGTCAGAATCCACACCGTAGCACTGGGTTTGTTTGTTTGGTATGTGCAAATCTGCCTTGGGAGCAGTACAACCAAAATGATCTTTAGAAGCAAGAACAGTGAGACTTTGCCTAATACACTTTGGGCGTGCTATCTGGAGGGATCACTCTCTGGAGAAGGACATCACGCTTGTTAAAGCAGAGAGTCGGTGATAGAGAGGAAGACTATTAAAGAAACGGGCTGACACTGTGGTTGCTACAATGGGTGCAAACATAGCAAAAATTGTGAGAATGGCACAGCACCAGACAGTGTTTTGTTCTGTTGTACATAGGGTTACTATGAGTAGGAACTGACTTTACAACAACATGGATCAAAGAATGAACAACACATAAAACCTAAAAAGAAGGGAGAAGGAACATAAAGAGTCAATGTATCAAAAATAATTGGTTGACCTTCAGTGAATTTAGGAGTTAGAACATGATTGGGAACCAATGGTATTCAAAGAAGTCTAAGCTGTAGTGAAGGTACTGATAGAAAACAAGACTCCAGGAACTGACAGGGTATCAGTAGAGATGCTTCAACCAACAGAAGCAATGCTGGCAGCACTCACTTGTCTATGTCAAGGTATTTGGAAGACAGCCACTTGGCCAATCAACCAAAACAGATGCTTATTTGTGCCCACTCCAAAGAAAGATTCAAAGGAATGTGGAAAATACAGAAAAATATAATTAGTACCACACACAATTAAAATTTTGATGAAGATAATTAAAAATGATTGTAGCTATAAATCAACAGGGAGCCACCAGAAATTCAAACTGGATTCAAAAAAAGGACATAGAATGAAAGATATCATTGCTGATGTCAGATGGATCTTGGCCAAAAGCAGAGAATACAAAAATAAAGTTTGCTTGTGTTTACCTGACTACAAAAAGGCATTCAGCTGTGTATACCATAACAAATTATGGCTAAAACTGAAAGAATAGGAATTCCAGAACACTTAATTGCACTCATGCAGAAACTATATGCAAGCTAAGAGACAGTCGTTTGAACAGAATAAGGATGACTTATGCTGGGTTCTTTATAGAAGAAAAATCAGTGAAGCATATAAATATATAGATAAATCAAACAAATAAAAAACTAAACACAACCCACTGCTGTCTAGTTGCTTCTGACTCACAGTGACCTTATAGGACAGAATAGATCTGTCCCATAGGATTTTGTACCCCATAGGGTTTCCAAGGATTGGCTCGTGGTTTTGAACTGTAAAAATTTTTGCTTGACAGCTATAGCTTGTCATATCTCTTAATCACTGTGCCACCAAGTAGATTTATGTCAAGGAAATGGCTCACGTGATTGTAGAGGCTGGAAAGTCCCAACTCCACGGATTGGACACTGGAGACTTCTGATTCCATAGATGCAGAGGCTTCTGAGTCCAAGATTGGCAGGTCAGATATTAGGTATCTTTCCCACAGGCTGTGAGGCTGACAAATCAAAGATTGCTAGGTAAGCTGCTAGCTGAAGTTCCAAGAACCAGCGGTCAGAGGAACAGAAGTCAGCTGCAACATCCAGAGCAAGCTACGTCAACGACTTTTGCCAGAAAGAACACTTATTATTGGATGCAGGCCACGCCCCCCAGGAAACATTGTTGCAACTGATTGGCTCCTCATGCTGTCTCATCACGTTGGTGATCGCGTTTTATACAGCTACCAAACTACATCTTAACTGTCAAATCACTGAGAATCATGGTCTAGTCAAGGTGACATACAGCCTTAACCATCACAAAGGGGATATTGTGTTTATGTTGCTGTTGTTTTTCAATAAAGAATGTGCATCAGAGTTCGATCCATTCCCCACACTTATTCAATCTGTATGCTGAGCAGTTAATTTGAGAAGCTGGGCTATATGAAGAGGAATGTGGCACTAGGGTTGGAGGAAGACTCATTGTAACAACCTGCAATATGAAGCTGACACACTTTGACTGTTGAACGTGAAGAGGATTTGAAGTAGTTACCGATGAGGATGAAAGACTACAGCCTTCAGTAGGTATTACACCTAAACATAAAGAAAATAAAAATGCTCATAATTGGAGCAATAAGCAACACCATGATAAATGCATAAGATACTGAATTTGTCAAAAATTTCATTTTACTTGGATTCACGATCAACACCGTGGAAGCAGCAAACAAGCAATCAAATGACCTATTGTATTGGGCACCTAAGCTGCAAAAGACTTCTTTAAAGTGTTAAAAATCAAAGGCTTCACTTTGAGGACTAAGGTAAACCTGACCCAAGCTGTGCTATTTTCAATCATGTGTTATATGCATGTAAAAGCTGGATAATCAATAAGAAAGACTAAGGCAAAATTGATGTATTTGCATCATAGTGTTGAAAAAGAAAATTGAATATACCACAGACTGTCCATACCATATTTTATGGATTGAATTGTGTCCCCCCAAAAATATGTATAGAATTTTAGTTGGGTTGTGATTTACAATATTGTGTGATTGTCTTTCATTTTGCAATTTTCCTATGCTGTAAATTAAACTGGATTAGAGTGGGAGTGTAAATCCCTTCCTAAGGTCATCTCCCTTTTCCATGGTAAAGAGAGTTTCCCTGGAGTGTGGCTTGCACCACCTTTTATCCTACAAGAGTGAAAAGGGATGGGAAGGAAGCAGAGAGTTGGGAACCTCACATCATCAAGAAAGCAGTACCGGGAGAAGAGTGCATCCTTCAGACCTGAAGTTCCTGTGCCAAGATGCTCCCAGAGACTGGTGCAATACAAGGACTTTCCTCCAGAGTCGACACAGAAGGAAAGCTCTTCTCCTGGAGTGGACACCCTGAATGTAAACTTGTAACCTACTGGACTGTGTAAGAATAAACATTTCTATTTTTTAAAGCCATCCACCCATGGTACTACCTTACAAGCAAGGAGGCCCACATTCATCTCACTTATTTTGAATGTGTTATCAGAAGGGACCAGCACCTGAAGAATGACATCATACTTGGTAAAATGGAGGGTGATCAACAAAGGGGAAGACTCAGTGTGATGGACTGACAAAGTAGCTGCAAAAGTGTGCTCAAACATAGCATTGATTGTGCGGAGGTGTAAAACCAGGCAATGCTTTGTTCTTCTGTATGTAGGGTTGCTTTGAATCAAAACCAATTGGACATCACCTAACAACAACTGCAACAGAGTCCAGAATTGTGACACAATGTATTTCTGTTCTTGGAAGCTACAAAAGCCACTTCCACTGAATCATTTCTGCCTCATAGTGATCCTATGAGTTTACAAGGAGCCCCTGGCAGAATTTGACTATTGACCTTTCGGTTAGCAGACATAACACCTAACTATAATGCCACCAGAATTTCTTGTATCCTCATAAACTCCCCAGTTTGTGATACTTTGTTACAATAGCCCTAGGGAACAAATACACTTTTACTTGAAATTATAACATATGTTTAATCAAGAGAATATTATCATCTGATTTATGTTTTACAAGTTTGGTGAAAATACAGCGTGTAGATTGGAGTGTTGACATCAGAAGCTGAGTATCCAATAAAAGGCTAAGGCAGTGGACCTAGAAAAGCCATGAACCAGATGAGAATGAGACCTTTTCAATAAGGAAGAGCAGTGTCCTGATTTGAGAATGGGCTGAAGAAGATTTGACAAGACTCACTGTCTAAACAAAGATGCTGGCAAAGGGAGGAATTATTGGTGACTTTACTTTCTGGTTTGGGCTTCTCAGAGTGAGGGAGATTATTATTTGGAAATTAATGTATCCAGGAGTGTGGTACTAAACAATGAATTTTGTTTTAGATTGGAGTACCTATGTGACATCCAGGTTCATTGAATACACGCATTAGTGGTCCAGGAGAGAGCTAGATTTGAGACCACCAGCATTTCAATTTCTATAATATTCAGATGGGTGGATGCGTTCACTAGTGTTTTATTTTGTTTTCTTCATTCTCCATGTAAGTACTGTATGTAAAAGTTGAAAAAGTAAACTGAGACAATTTTGGAGGTAAGCAATGATAGTACTTTCTTACTTCGCCTACTTTGGTAATGATCTTACTGAGTTTCTACTGCGCCTTCTCCTGGATTCTATATAGGACTATGGTGTAGTAAACTTGGAATACTCCAAAATAAAAAATTCACAAAATATCACTTACGTATCCCTAGATAATTATGTTTATTCACTCTTCTCATAAATATGTACTAGGCGTTTGGGTATCATGTAACAGAAACTATTCTTGCCCCAGCATAGAGCAATGAACTAGATAAAAATATGCTGTTGTAGAGTTTATATTCTAGTAGGGGAGTCTGAAAATAAACAAGAAAATACATAAAAATTATAATTTCATATATGATGCAGGAATCAAATAGTGTAAGAGGATTTACAGAGGCTATGAGGCTCATTGTTATAATGTATTGACATGTAACACAAAGTAATACAAAAGCCAAAATACATCTCTATCGTTTTCTTAATTTGAAGCAAGAATGAATAGTATAAAGCATATGAATTTAAGTGATGTTCTTTTCTTCACACTGAAACTTCGATCAACATATTGTAAATGTCTAGGGGTTATTCATTATATAACTAACATATTTTCTCCTGTCATTCATGACGTCTTTATTTAATAAACAGGGAATATGATGTGTGACAGAGGGTATTTTATTATGTATAATCACTCTCTTGCCTCTGATGTTGATGGAGGTGTTTCCATTCCTTCCGCTTCAGTTGAGATAAATTTCATGTATCTATTACAGGGCTCATATAAAGACCCATGGACAATTTGTGCGACAGCTTCTGAAGAAGGCACTGGTATTCGTTTTTACCTCTGGTCTCCTAAAGGCATGCTGTTATCTACATTTGGCCAAACTTGGAACTAGAAGTAGGCATGCTGCTGTACTAACTTTACATTTTACTGTGGGCAAATGTGTTTTTATCCTTTTAATCATCACGTTAACCATCTGTGAAAGGGCATAACTTTCAGATTCTAGAAGTCCGATGACTCAGCTGGAACCTACTTAAACTTAACCATATTTCTCCTCTCTCTTCCTGTGTTACTCGGCACACTGTGTAATAAGGCCACAACTCAGAAAATGCAGTTCAAGTAGCTCTAAGTGTAGACTAAATGCATTGGACTTTGAAGGCCTAAGTGATTTAACTCAGAGCTACGCTTTCTGCTCATTACAGAGAGGCCTTAGAGATTGCTTAACTTTTATGGGCTTCAGTGTCTTTTGCTGTAGCCTGGTTATTATGGCGTTTACTTCAGAGTTATTGCGAAAGTCAAACCCTTTTGTAACCTGTGGGACATATGTGATGCAACCACTTTTTGTGCCTCTGCAGTTCCGTGGGATGGAGGTAGCCTAACTTTAATGGTGAATGCCTCAAGGTGGGTGACTTTCAAAACACATGGAACTCAAAAACTCTGAATTGGAGCCTCATTTTTTGTAGGTTGAGCATTGTCTTAGGTGATGCTTCCTGGATGTGTGAACATTCTAGGCTTTTGACAGATTTACCTTTATTTGTGCAAGATAAGCCTCCTCAGTATGTTTCCCAGTTATGATGTTCTCATAAGAACATTCTTATTACAAGAATAAGCTATTCTTAATCTTCCAGCAGTCATAGTGGCCATTTTCGCCTTGACTTCATTTATTGTTTGCAAGTGTTACTGGATCCCTGTTTTTCTGGCTTCTGAAAACTAAATAGTTTCCTTGCAATTGCAGCAGTACTTTTCAAGATACTTGAACTCCTGAAAGTTATCCTTGTTCCACACTCAATCTTAGGGTGCAATTGTTGCTTCCAAGTGTAGTAGGTGGAATGCACCACTGTAGAGCGGTTCTGCAATATTGCAGGGGAGCTGTTTCTGCTTCTTAGCTGTTAATATTGCCTTAAAAAATAATGAACAATATCTGTATTTGAACAATATTGAACAATATTTGGTACTGGTAGTTTTTCTGAGATTCAAATTCCTTTAGTTTTATTTATTTGGCCCACAAGTACTGCTTTTGCAGTAATGAAGAATGTATTGTAGTAGTAATTTTCCTGAGATAAAAAAACTCTTGGCTTTATTTACTGGCACTGTAAGTTCTGCTTTTGCAGCAAGGAAGAGTGCATTTTACCATATTTTGAGAAGTGTCATGAGAAATAATGAAAAAAGGATAAAAAGAAGGAGACTAGAATAAAATATAAGAGTAGTTATTGCCACATGCTTTACCTCACGTTTTACAAATTTTCAAAAAATAGAATTAAAAAATACAAGCAACAAAAAAGATTTTATCCTTGACCCGCACCATCAATATTTACTGTGCTGGGGCATATGTGATCTCACATAATGAGTGTGAAAACCCACAACTCTTAACAAAATTCTGAATTGGTTCTTTAATCAATATGCTTTCCATTAGTGAAAACACGCCGTGTCAGCAAAAATTGAAAGGAGAAAGCTATCAGGTCTTTTTAAATGAGGTTGCATAGATGCACAAGAGCTATTTGGGATGTGTTTCTGTCTCACATCTCACAACTTTTTCTGGGAAGTGCTCTCCCAGTACATGAGTGAGGTTAACCCACCCCACTGCCATCGAGTCTGCATGAAGTTGGAGCAAGCTTACCTGTGGCACGAAGAACACATGTAATGGTCATTGTTGTGTTGGGAAAATAATCTTGATAGGGAGGGTTTGGAGGAGAGAGAATGGTAACTAAAATGACAGTTTTGGAAAAAAGACCATAAAGTGTGCACACAATATGGTCACTTTGTGTCACCAAGTCCGATCCATTCCTGTCCAAAGACTTGACCTCCCTTACTATTATGGACAGGAGCTGTGACAGGACCAGGACCCATGCTCTCAGGGGAACCCCGGTGCCCCTGGGCCATCCATTGTGGTCTTCTTGTGGATATCAGGGTGCACCCCTTTTGATTCTTGTGTTGCCAGTGAGACTCAACTTCGTGATCCCTATCATGGCTATCGCTAGCGGTAGCTGGGCACCATCCAGTTCTTCTGGTCACATGTTGATGTAGTCTTCCACTCACGTGGCTCTCTCTGCCTTCTGGGTTCTCTTTCTCCTAGGTCGCTTTGGTCCTTGGTGATCATCCATTCCTGCTGAGTTGGGACCACTTGGTGTACCTCAGGTGGCAGCTTGGCAGCTTTTAAGACCCCATCACCACTCACCAGTGTGGGGTGCAGAAGATCTCTTAGCAAAATGCTAGTTGTGCCAATTGGCCTCAGTTTCCCCTGAGAGCATGGTCCCTGACCCCCAGCTGCAGCTACTCCGTCCTTGCAAGTGGTAGTTTCTTTTCTTTGGCACTTGTCTTTCCCGTGAGGCCTCTTATTTGACTTCCTCATCTTCTCATGTGATTCACTTTCTGCAGAGGATTTCCCTGGCCAGTGTGCATCAAAAGGCGATCCCCTAGTAATACATTTCCTTTATATATATATATATAAATGTATATGTCAGCTCTGACATCTACATATATACCTATATATATACATATACACACATATGTATACATATACACATATATGTATACATACACACATACATATGCATATGTACATACATATATGTACACATACACATATATGGATATGTATACATATATGTGTACATATATGTACATATATACATATATGTATACATGCACACATACACACATGTATATATGTACATATATGTACATATACATATATGTACATGTGTGTAGGTATACATATATGTATATATGTATGCATATGTGTATATATGTATATATATATATATACATATATATATGTATAAAACCCTGTTGCCTTCAAGTCTCTTCTGACTCGTAGCAACCCTATAGAACAGAGCAGAGCTGCCTCATGGAGTTTCTAAGAAGCAGTTGGTGGACTCAAACTGCTGATCTTCTGTTTAGAAGCCTGATGCTTAACCACTCTGCTGTCAGGGCTGGTGACAGAGAGGCTGCAGGCATCTTACAGATTCATTTGCAAGGCTAACTGACTTCCCTCATATTTCCCAATGGACTGTATGCTACCTAAGGACCGGAGCACGTGGAGGTCTCACTCACACCTCTTCCCACAGAGTGCTGTGTTGTTGGTGGTCATCACCACTGACTCCACTCTGACACACGGTAATGTTAGGTGTGCAGAGTAGTACTGCTCTATAATATTTTCAAAGCTGCAACCTTTTGATAGCAAATTGCCAGGCCTGTCTTCTGAGGCATAACTGTGTGGTCTTGAACTGTTAACCTTTGGCTAGCCAGACGCTTAACTGTTTACATCACTAAGGGACTCCTACAGAGTCACAGAGTGGTACTGTAGTAGTTAAGAGCTCTGCCTGCTAACCAAAAAGGTCAGCAGTTTGAATCTGCCAGGTGCTCCTTGGAAACCCTGTGGGACAGTTCAGCTCTAACATATAGGGTCACTATGAGCTGGAATTGACTCTAGGGCAGTATTTTGTTTCAATACCCACCTGTTTGGTGAGCAAAAGGATTATAGGCTCCACCTAAATCCAGGTGAGGCAAGATAGGTTGGTGTCACTCATCTTTCAGCCTCCCACTTACGTGGGAATCCAATAAACAGGACCATAAGCACTTTGACTCTCAGATGAAAATCCTGGATGAATACTTTCTTTCACTTTTCCCTCTAACTGCAAAGTTGTGGTAGGCAGGCAATGCAATGCAAAAGGATAGAAATAAACCAAGGTCGATGAAAGCACTATTACATTCAGAGGGGATATTTCCCATTCGTTTCAAAATTAAAGTCTCATGCAAGTAGCAGAAAAAGACTCCACAGATTCTTTAGCTTGATTGTTTCAGCTTTTAATAGGAAAGTCAATATGTGCCTCCAACTAACTGCTGGAGATTGTTCTGTGATTGCCAGGTTGTTTTATGAATGTGAAGCAACAAAACAATATAAGGTGACAAACAAAAGATGGAAAAATGTATAAAAGGAAACAAAAAATCAGTTGTGTGGTACCTCAGGCTTTAAAACTCTTCTTATACACTTCACCAAAAAGTCTATTAAAGCAAAATATAGTGGAAATACAATATGCCGCAATGAATGTCTTCAAACTAGCAATTTAGCTCAAAAGCTGAGGGCAGTTCTTATGCACCGACTTTTAATACCAAGACGATTTGTGGTCTCACAAAGTTCCTGCCTTAGGCAAAAGTTGTGCTGAGTTCTAAGAGGTCTAGTTTGTTGGCTGTCAAGATAATGGAGAATTGGGGAGCGGAGGGGCTGGATGCTGTAAACAGTGCAGATAATTAGAAGGTCCAGGGGAAGGAGAGTGAGGCTGGTTTATATTCAGTCGCAGGGGAAAGTGTTTATAAAGGAAACTCCTGGTTGACACAGCTTAGCATGGATCCCAGAATGTTTATTTGGGAACCTCTGTGGTTCACTTGACAGGCAATTTTTTTTTTTTTTTTTTTTATGGTGCTATTACTCTTACTAATAATACAAAGGTATCATTTATTGAGCACCTACTATGTGCTTATGAATGCAGTATTATTTCAGTGACAATGTTCTCACCTTCCCTATGTGAGACCAGGATTGGATTTATGGCCCAATGCACTTCATGTACAGCTGCTACTTATCTGTCAGTGGAGGCTGATATGTTGCTGCAATGCTGAACAACTAAGAGCTTCCAGACAAAAACAGACTAGGAAGAAAGGCCTGGTGATCTATTTCTGAAAATCTGCCAATGAAAATCCTTTGAATTGCAATGGTCTGATCCATAACCAATCACAGGCATGGTGTAGAATCAGGCAGTGTTTTATTCTATTTAGCACAGGGTCTCCAGGAGTCAGATGCTGACTGGAAGGGAGCTAACACAGCTATGTGCTTGGTCCTGTTTGCTACTTTACCCAGTTCTTTTATACTGTCATTCTACAGAGAAGGCAAGCAACACTTAGGAGAGTAAGATCTTAGAAGCACTGTGCATTAGCAGGCAGTAGAGTTTACATTCAACAAGAAATCATGTTCTTGGAACCACATCATCAGGTACCATAACTTGGCATTACTCTATGGGAATTGGCTCTATTGCCAGTCATGGTTTTCCCAAAGGATGTGTTGCATTTGTGATAACTGAAATGTCTAGAACTCTGTCACCCTGCAGAGACTGATCTTAGCTTCATAGGAAGGGGTTGTTGGCATCAGGAGCAATGTCACTCACAGATAATTACTAATGGCAATTCAAGGGCTGATGTTTTCTAGTAATTTACTTCTATTTTATGTAAATTAGAATGGAATGTAGGTTGTTCTTTATCATAAAGCCACTTTTTGAGAGGAATCGTGCACTTTCACTGTGTAGACAAGTCACTCCGTCTTCACGTGCAAACACCACGCCCTAACCCAGTTTGGGCATCATTCCGTGGAGTCACAGGCAACAGAGGTAAGAAAACCCAAAAGCGATTGCCCATGAGCTGTGGGAGGACTTAGGTGACAATTTTGTGATGGCTGCAACTTTGCCTTTGCCTTTACCCACAGTTTTTAAGTGCACACAATCTGCCAGCAGCCCACTAAAGGCCGGGGTCCAAGATGGTGGGGCAACCTGGGCCATGAAGAGCTCAGTTACACACTTGGGTTGATGCTGTTTTTCAGAAATGATAAACAGTAATTAGCATTTTTCAGTCCATTGTGGGATGTCTGCACTCTCCCTTAAGAAAGCTCTAACAAAACTGGGGAATTGACAGGAAATGAGCAACTGTTGCTCTAATCTTATATTACTCAGGCTGGAAAGAGGGAAGGTGAGAGATGGAATTATTATAAGTGCATAAAATACTAAGGGCTACGATTAAGGATTTGTTTACCAAACATCGGATCATTCAAATAAGGTTGCTCCATCAAGAGGCCTTCCTACCTTGTTCCCTTTCAGGCAGTATCAGCTTTCCCCTCAGTTGTCTTGCTTTCTCACGTACAGGAATGTGCTGCTCCATAGCATCAGCCTTTCATTTAGTGATATAGGAGATGAAGCAAGGTGTAAGGAAACCTAGTGGTTGGTTCAGTGGTTAAGTGCTCAGCTGATAGCCAAAATGTCAGTGGTTTGGACCCACTAGCCTTCTGCAGGGTAAAGCTATGACAGTCTGCATCTATATACATTATGGCCTTGGAAACCTATGGGGCAGTTTAGTTTCTTCCTATGGGGTGGCTGTGAGTCAGAAATTGACTCAGTGGTCTCAAGTTTGGCTTGGTTTTGATCTTAGCAAGGTATAGTGCAAACAGCACTGGATAATGGGTAAGATGTGGGTTCTAGTTCTCACTCTGACATTGACTGTTGTATGGGGGGTACCTCTGAGGCTCAGTTTGCTTGTCTGCAAAATGGGGGGGGGCTGTTAAATCTTGTTAAAGGTTTGATAAAAATGTCATAGGTCTTTATGAAGGCCAGTGGGACAAAGTTTGTAAAAGTGCATCATAATCAATAAAGAGTTTTTGTTGGACACTTCTATGTCTCTCACCACATGGTTTAAACCCACTCTTTAGTCATTGCTTTGAGGTAGTATAGCTTAACAGGCTCCCCCCAGCTGCTCTAGGTGGGTCTGGCTTTGGGGGCTAGTGATTCTCCCATGCCATATTAGGACCATGCAAGCATTACTTGCAACATCCCATAAAGACACTCTAGTACAATGGGATAAAAAAGCAGAGTATAAATAACTCTGTCTTCTGGGATACTTCATGTACTTTTCAGAAAGTCCAGGAGGAATTAAACCCTAGAGTCAACTACTGTGACTAGCTCAAGAATATTCCCTTGCATAATTTCTCTCCTAGCTCCTATCAGCTGGGCCTATGTGTTCTCAGACACTTCTTTCTAGACAGATTCCAAGATAAGATAAGGTTACAACGCTAAGTCACATATAGCCAGGCTTCTCCAATCCTCTGTGTTTTAAGCTATGAGATAATCACAGTACTATTATCTAGGTTAAGTAAAATCATCAAACTTGTAGCTCATCTGGAGAAACTGAAGTTCAAGTGAAAAAGTCTTATGGGCTCTAAAGTTATGATATTCTAGGTATTTCTCTCAAGCATCAAGAAAAATATACAATGCATATTCTTAATAGCCTCTGGCTGATCGAGATATATCAAAAAATTCCACTTTCATCTAGTTGATTCTGACTCAGGTGACCCTATATAGAAGCCCTTAACTCCAGCATACTTCTGTATAACAAATTATCAACCCTAGTGTGACCACCTTGGTCAATGCACCATCAGTTACTAGTGGGCTCCCTAGTATTTAAGTTCCATCTTTCCAGCAAAGCAGCAACCACAGACATCTTTTAATATTCCAAACAACTCACCTTCTCCTATACTTAAAATCTGTCCAAGACCTCCTGCATCTTTTAAAACGCAATCCATTCCTCTCATTATAAACTGCCATGCCTATTGAATCTGGTCCCTGCCTGTCTCCTTAACCTGATCCCCTTCCTCTCTCTGTAAGTTCTGTGTACATAGAAACTCTACTTGTATTGTTTAACTGATATGACCCCCAGTACCTAGCACAGAAAGAAACCTGGTGGAGCAGTGGTTAAGTGCTCATCCATTAACTGAAAGATGGATGGTGTCTTAGTCGCTTATCGCTGCTCCAACAGAGAATATCATGAGTGGAAGGCTTCAAAAAGAGAAACTTTTGTTGTCACAGTCTGGTGAGCCATAAACTCATCCATAAGTTACAAGTCCATTCAGTGTGAGAAATCATCACTGTCCAGTAGGCCAAGAGTCCAAATTGAAAGAGAACATCTCAGCACAGGAACCTCAGGTCCAAAGGATGTGCTCTGCTCTCAGTACTTCTCTCTTGGTGGTATGAGGTTCCCAACTTCCTCTGCTCACTTCTCTCCCTTATATCCCACAAGCTTGTAGCTTGAGTCCTGCCTCACTAACACAACTGCAGCCCATTCTCCATCATCAATATCACAGAGGCAGGATTCACAACACATGCTAGGAATGGCACCATATTGGGACTCCTAGCTGAGTCAAATCAACCCATACATTTTTGGGAGGACACAACTCAATTCACAACAGGTGGTTTGAACCTACCAGCACTCTGTAGGTGAAATATGTGGCAGTCTGCTTTTATAAAGGTTATATTTACAGCCTTGGAAACCCTGTGGGGCAGTTCTACTCTATTCTGTTGGGTCACTATGTGTTAGAATCAACTCAATGGCACGGGGTTTGGGTTTTTGGAACTAGAATAGTGCTTAGCACATGGACTTTCAAACAATGGAATTAATCAATAAATTAATCAGTGAAAGCATTCATATTTAGTATTTCCAAGGAAAAAAGGAAGCATTTATGTTTATTTTTGGTAAATAAGTATTTGCTTAAAAAGTTGTATGGATAACTGAACAAATGGTTGAATGCAGGCTCAGGCTTGGAAAGTTAAAGAAAAATGTATCTAAGTTGGTGAATCCTCTGGGAAAACAAACAAACAAACAAAAAGCTGGCTAGGTAATTGTCATTCTATAGATCTGTCTCATTAACCAGTTACAGATTTGATAAGCAGAAAAGTGTGTACCTTTGTTTCCCACCGCCCTCTCAATGTTAATAGTCCTAATGGGTCCACCCAGAGGCCATGCAGTGCCAGACCCAGTGGAAGGTTCTGTGTGACCTGTTGTTTGTTCTTTGCTGTGTGACCCTATTAATATTTGCCACTGAGAGATGATTTTTACTGATTCATGGTCAAAATCAAGTCTCTGTTTCCAGGGAAAACCCCAAACTGAATTTTAAGAATGCAAAACAGAAAAAATGCGACAAGCCTCATAATACAGGGGAAAAGAAAACACCAAGAGCGTGATGAGAGGTCCCAGGATGTGTCCTAAGTGGGACAAACTTTATTTTTTTTCTTTTTTCCTCCCAGAGTCATTATTAATAACATTCATTTCACTTGGCTGGCTGGCTTTCACTCTCAGAAGTGTCTGATTTGGACAATAAATTATCTTATCACCTGAAACATAAAGAGTTACCTTACTTTCCTAAGGACAAACTGAACATGCTCTGGGTGTCTCAAGAGTCATGGGAACTGGACTTTGGGAATATCGGGCTGTCTTCTGTCACCTGTTGTGGACAATATTCCTGTTCATGGATGGAACTGGTAGAAATTATGGTGACAATTCCAGCAAAGCACATTAGGTGCTTGATTTGCCCTACAACGACCTCTCTGTGCCATCCATAAATGGTATAAGTCTTGCCTCTGCATGTCTAAAATGACACTCATATTATTGAAAGTTGCTGACACTGCTAACTGGCATGTGTCTTCCCACAGGGACTCAAAACGTATCAGTGAAGACGTTATACAGAGGGAAGTCCTTTCTCCAACTGGGTAGCCTCCCAGTTAGGATACTTGGGCAATAATTTTCTGTTTACTAATATTAGGAATTATTCAGATTGATACTTGGGTATTGGTGAGTACACTGTCCTAGAAGAAGATAACTTGGATTCCAATCTTGACTTTGATATTTACTGCCTGTATTTCACTCTGCCTTCAGTTTTCTTACCTGCAAGACAGATTGTAAAGATTTAAAGAGATTCATGGAAGACAGTCAGACATATAAATGCTCAATAACTGTCATTTATTTATACCATCTTGGGGCCATTGATGGTTTAGTGATAGAATTCTTGCCTTACACGCAAGAGACCCAGGTTTGATTCCTGGACAACTCACCTCATGTGCAACCAACTGTGTCTCCCTCAATGGAGTCTTACATGTTGCTATGATGTTTCACACGTTTCGGTGGAGCTTGCAAAACAAGGAAGACTGAGATGAAATGCATGGTAATCTCCTTCCAAGAATCAGCTGGCAAAAACCCTGTGGATCACAACAGTTCAATCAACAAATGATCGCGGAGGTGAAGCAGAACCAGGTTGTCTTTGTTCTGTTGTACACGGCGTCATCATGAGCTGGGAGCTCACTCTATACCACCTGATGATAACAATAATACTGTATATTCACACTCATTGTTCTCTATAGTTTGCAATTTCTAGGTAAGACATTTTTAAAATCCTGAGAAATGTTCTCTATCATGGGGGACTTTGTTGTGATGGTACAATATAAATCTTCTGGTTGGTGTATTTGCTTTGAAGTTCATGAATGGTTCTTAATTTCTTTAACATTTACCTCTTTGCATAAAATCCCCAAATATTTCACAAAGTATGTACTCCTATGAGCCAAAGCCACAATAAATTAAATTAATTGGAGTAGGTAATTATTTTAGTTTACATAAACTATCAATTTAACATGGCTGCTTTGTTCTAAAAAATCCAGTTTGATGGACACATAAGAGTGAAATAATACAAGGTTCAGTTCTATTTAATAGCATTTGATTGTATTCTCTGGGTAAATCAGATAATTAAGTAATTCCTCTATAATTATTATTATTAATCTTACATACTCTTTCTGGTTACTGGAATTATTATTCCTTATTTTAGAGTGGCAACTATTGTTAATTTAATTCTATAGTTGACACTGACTCCTGGTAAATGACTCTAAATTTTAAACTATTTTTTTTGTTAGGCTCTGAAAACATATGCTCATACAACTTTTTCATTTCTTAGCTCATTTAGTTTGTGATTTAGTTAGGTTGTTTTACAAAATTAATTTGGTTGTAACTGAAATCTAGACATTGTGTTATTTGCTCTGTATTACCCAGTTCATGAACAACAATTATCTTTTCATTGTTCTAGAATAATTTGTGTTTTAGTTTTAGGAGAGTTATGAGAATTCTTAGAAAACAATTAGTTTGATTCCTGTATTTTGAAGGTTGGGCATGTGGCTTGAAGAAGTTCAGTTATTTATCCAGGCTCCTGCAGCTAACTTCCATCTTTTGGCTGTTCATATTTTTCTTCATCTCTTTTATTCATGTAAAGATACTTCTCTGCCTTTGTCAATCATTTTTGCCTTGCATCTTATTATCCTTCAGGTTCAAGTTGAACATAGTCCTCCGGTCCACATGGGCAAGCAGCAGGGTCTAGAAGGTAAGACCAGATACACTCATGATATTGAGAAGATGACGTGAACCTGGGGAATCTTTTGAGGATTCTTTGGTGGTGAATGATGGGTAGAAAGTGGTAACAGATGTATGATGGAAAAAAATGGCTGAGAGCTTGTTCAAATAGGACTGCTATTAGCCCTAGGGAGGGAGAGAAGAAGTGAATTGATTCTGTTAGGACTGGCCCCAAAGCAACTTTTTAGAGCTTGAATAAGTGCATAGGTGAGTAGGTGACCCTTCTGTCTTCTTTAGCAGGTCCCTTTTGGTAGTAGCTAGATTCTACCCAGAAAGGTTTCTAAAAGCTGCCTTTTCCTTCCTCGCCAGACTTGATTTGCTTCTCCCTTCCACCCCCCAGTCTCCTGGAACCAGGTTGTTATCCTAGGTTAACAAGCAACTTCCTCACAGGATTCTTTATCGAGACCTCTTTCCACTCCAGTCTATCCCATACAATTCTTCTAATGGGTCTTTTATAATGCACAAAACTTACCTTACCTAAAACCAAAAAACCCAAACCTACTGCCATTGAGTCCCGTCTGGCTCATAGAGATCCTGGAGGTCAGAGTAGAACTGCCTCCCCCTCGAGTTTCGAAGGAACAGCTGGTAGATTTGAACTGCTAACCAAAAGGTTAGCAGACATAGTGCTTAGCTCACTAAGCCACAAGGGTTTCCCTTATTTTACATCTCAACAGATTCCTTTCATTTTGTGAAGTGAAGTTTAAACAACTGTCTGCATAGGCTGGTCCTACTGCTTTCTCCAGTTCTAATTTCGGATTTTCCAACCACTCATCATGCTGTCCTGCCATCCTTGTCTCCTCCTTCTGAGCTCACCAAGGAATAGCCTTTCACTTGATCGTTCCCTTTTCTACCCTGTTGATGTATTCAGTCCAGATATTATTGCTTTGGCATTCCTTCTTTTGGTCTTCAGTGAAGACTGAGATGCCTGCTCTTTGGTTTTCACATTCGTCTGTGTGGCTGACTCTGAAGTCAGTCAGTAGTTTAGAGTGAGCTGTTCATGTTAGCATAATGTCCCTTGTTAAGCCTGATTTAGCATTGGGTGTTCGGTGCCTAGAACAAGGCCTGGAAATGAGCAGCTTGTCCATCAATGACTTTCAATGGATCTTTTGTTTATTTTTGCTATTATTTGCTGTTGATTCTGAGATATGGCACTCCAGTATACACTTAAGGGAAAGACAAAGAAAGATACAGAAACTAAAGGACCTAAATAGGTGGTTTCAACATTATAAAAGTTTGTTTTTCTCTTGGTTCAGGTTGGTGGGAGCTCTACTTCATATAGTCATTCAGAGACTCAGGCTTCAAGTTGAACATGGGTCACAACTGCTTTTGAGTTCTAGGTGGCAGTAAGTAAAGAAGACTTGGAGGAGGTAATGATTCATGGTCGAGGCCAGCAAGTGGCACACATCACTTCTCACATCCTTTTGGTGTTATGTCAGTTGTTTAACCACATTTAACTTCAAGGGAAGGATCCCTGGGGGTGCAATACTTGAAGAGCTTGGCTACTAACTGAAAAGTTGGCCTATCAAACCCAACAGTAACTGAATGGGAGAAAGATGTGGCAGTCTGCTTCCGTAAAGATTTATAGCCTTGGAAACCCTTGGGGAAGTTCTACTCTTTCCTATAGGTTCACTATGTGAATCAGAATTGGTTCAACAATTGATTATTTTGATTTAATTGCAAGGGCATTGCTATCTTAGTGGTAGAAATCTCTCCTTCAATGTGGGAGATCTGAGTTTGACTTTTCTTTTGAGTGTCACTTTTTTTCTTTTCAACTGTGATTGAGTGAAAGTGTACAGTCCAGTTTAAATCTGCATGCCTGCCTATCTGCAACTCTTTCTGCTCTCCATGCCTGGTGACAGTACATTCCTCCTGTCCAATCTATACACATCATATCGTCTTAACAATGTCCCCTGCTTTCCACCCTCTGTAGTACCCTCTAGTAGGAGGCGAGTAGGACGACATCCTATAGATGCACAGAACCATAAAATGCACATACAGTACGATCACTCTGGGTCCCCAAATCCAATCCATTCCTGTCCGAAGAGTAGACCTCAGTGATGATCTATAATCAGGGGCACCATAAGGTCTAGAGGCCATGTTCCCAAGGGAACCCCCAGGCCTTCAGACCATCAACTGTGGTCTTTTAGTGGAGTTCTTAGGGTGCACCCCTAATTTTCTCATGCTGGCACTGGGGCTCAACCCTATGAGCTCCATCATGGCTGTCATTGGTGTGTAGCCAGGCACCATTTCGTTCTACTGGCCACGTCGATATACTCACCAATTCACGTGGGTCCTTCTGTTTTCTGGGCTCTTTTGCCCTCTTGTCATTGTTGTCCTTGGTGCTCCAGCTGAGTTGGGGCCATTTGGTGTACCTCACATGGCAGCTTGCTAGCTTTTAAGACTCCAAACCACCACTCACAAACATGGGATGCAGAAGACTCTCTTAGGAACAAGCTAGTTATGCCAATTGGCCTTGATGTCACCTGAGAGCATGGTCTCTGGACCCCCGACACTGCTATTCTGTCCTTGCAATGTTGGGTTAAGATTGGAAGAGTTTTCTGGTTGTGTTGAAGTCCAGTGAAATCTATCTTCTTTCTAATGTGTGCTGTTATGATTTCACCCAACCAAATTTCTATTAACTATTTAATCTACAACCAGCCCTCTCCCTCCCTCCTTCTTTCCACTCCCTTACAGCCATCAGTGTCTTTTCTTCTGTACATGACTCTGTTTTTAATTGCTTATGGTAGAGGTCTCGTACAATATTCATCCTTGCGCCACCAACTAATTTCACTGAACATAATGTCTTCCTGTTGAAACTAGGTTGAAAATGCTTCCCCAAATCATCATTGTTCTTTATCGTTGCGTAGAGTTCCACTGAGTATGTATACCATAGTTTGTTTATCCATTCATCTGTTTGGGGGGCATCTGTATTGATTCCACGTTTTGCTATGGTGGACTGTGCTGCAATAAACATTGGTGTGCATGTATCTGTTCATGTGACTGCCCTTGCATCTGTAGGATATATTGCAAGCAGCTGGATTACTGAGTCAAATGATATTTCTATTTTTAGCATTTTAAGGAAGCATCAGATTTCCAAAGAGGTTGTACCATTTTGCAATCCCACCAGCAGTTTAAGAGAGTTCCAATTTCTCCACAGCCTCTCCAGCATTTGTAGTTTTGTGTGATTTGGATCACTGACAACCTTGTTAGAGTGAGATGGTATCTCATTGTCATTATGATATGGATTTCTTTAATAGCTAATGATCGTGAGTATTTCTTTGTGTGTCTTTTGGCTGCCTGGCTATCCTCTTCAGGGAAGTGTCTATCCATCTCCTTTGCTCAACACTTAACTGGATTATTTATCATTTTCTTGTTGACATTTTACAGTACCGGCACTTGGCTTTGGCTGTAAATTATGGAGATCAGATGTTGGTCTCACATATAGTTGCCAAATATTTTTTCCTATTCTGCTGGTGGTTTTTTTTTTTTTTAGCAAAGAATTTATTTATTTATTTTTTATTTTTATTTAACATAACTGAGTGAAAATGTACATTCACATGTAAATTTACATGCCCCCCTATATGCAGCTTCCACTGCTCTCCCTGTCCGGTGACTGCACACTATTCCTCTCTGCTCCATACATGTCTCATCCTTCCAACAGTATCCTTTCCCTTCCTCTCCGTCCACTCCCCTTCCTCCAGCCAGAGGTCAGCAAGATGATATCCTATAGATGTATAGAACCATAAAGTGCTTCCAATATATGGTTACTCTGCATTGCCAAGTCCATTCCATTCCTGTCCAAAGAGTGGACCTTTGTTATAATTTATGGGAACGGGCAGCATCAGGGCCAGGGGCCATGCTCTCAGAGGAACCCCAAAACCGCTGGACCATCAATTGAGGTCTTTTAGTGGAGATCTCATGATGCACCTCTTTTTATTCTTGTGTTGCCAGTGAAGCTCCTCTCTGTGAGCTCCGTCATGGCTATCACTGGTGGTGGCCGGGCACCATCCGGTTCTTCCGGTCCCAGGTCGATGTAGGCACCCACTCTTGTGGGTCTCTCTGTCTTCTCAGTTGTCTTTACCGCATGCCATTTTGGCCCTCAGTAAGCATCCGTTCCTGCTGAGTTGGGACCATTTGCTGTGTCCTCGGATGGCAGCTTGGCAGCTTTTAAGACCCCAGATGCTACTCACCAATGTGGGGTGCAGAGAGCTCTCTTAACAAAATGCTAGTTGTGCCAATTGGCCTGGAATTCGCCTAAGAGCATGGACCCCGTCCCCTGCCCCAGCTACTCTATCCTTGCAGTATTGAGTTAAGATGGAAGGAGTACTCAAGTTATGTTGAAGTCCACTTAATGTTGTTCTTGTTCCTAATGTGTGCTGTCACCGCTTTCTCCCAACTAGATTTCTAGTAACTACCTAAACTAAACCCTCCCCCCCACTCTCCCTCCCTCCCTCCCCTCCCTTGCAGCTGTCAAAGAGTCTTTTCTTCTATACACAAGTCTGTTTTTGAGATCTTATCGTAGAGGTCTCATACAGTATTTGTCCTTTTGTCGCTGACTACTCTCACTCAACATAATGTCTTCCAGTTGAAACCAGGTTAGGAGATGTTTCCTGGAATCATCGTTATTCTTTATCATTGCGTAGTGCTCCATTGAGTATATGTACCACAGTTTACCTATCCATTCTTCTATTGTTGGGCATCTGGGTTGATTCCATCTTTTTGCTATTGTGGACTGTGCCGCAATAAACATTCTGGTGCATGTGTCCGTTGGTGTGAAAGGCCTTGAATCTGTAGGATATATTCCAAGTAGTGGAATTACTGGGTCAAATGGTATATCAATATCCATTTTTTTAAGGAAGCGCCAAATTGCCTTCCAAAGAGGCTGGACCATTTTGCAACCCCACCAACAGTGTAGGAGGGTTCCACTTTCTCCACAGCCTCTCCAGCATTTGTTGTTTTGTGTTTTCTGGATCATGGCCAATCTTGTTGGGGTGAGATGGTATCTCATTGTTGTCTTGATTTGAATTTCTTTAATAACTAAAGATCGTGAACATGTCTGCATGTGTTTTTTGGCTGCCTGGATCTCCTCTTTGGTGAAATGTCTGTCCATCTCCTTTGCCCATCACTTAATTGGATGGTTTATCTTCTTCTTATTGATATTTTGTAGTATCTTATAGATTATGGAGATCAGGCGTCAATCTGACATAGAGTTGCCAAATATTTTTTCCCACTCTGTGGGTGTTCTTTTAATTCTATTAATAGAGTCTTTAGATGAGCAAAAGTGTTTGATTCTTAATAGTTCCCAATTATCTACTTTCTCTTCTGTTGACTGAGGTTTCTTTGACAGATTTTGGAGTCTGTCCTCATTGTGTATTAAAACTTCCATTGTTGTTCCTACCTTTTCTTGGATGAGCTTTATTGTTTTTGGTTTGATATTTAGGTCTTTTATCCAGTTGGAGTTGGTTTTTGTATAAGGTGTAAGATATGGATCTTGATTCAATTTATTGCAGATGGATAACCAATTTTTCCAGCACCATTTGTTGAAGAGACTGTTTTTACCCCAGTTTAATGTCTTAGGGCCTTTGTCGAATATCAACTGTTCATAGGCAGATGGTGTCATCTCTGGGGTCTCAATTCTGTTCCATTGATCAATCTGTCTGTTCTTGTACCAGTACCAGGCTGTTTTGACCACTGTGGCAGTGTAGTATGTTCTAAGGTCGGGTAATGAAAGGCCTCCCAGTGTGTTCTTCTTCTTTAGTAGTACCTTACTTATCCGGGGCTTCTTCCCTTTCCAAACAAAATTGGTGATTTGTTTCTCCATCTCATTAAAAAAATGACTGCTGGTGGTCTTTTAATTCTTTTGATCAAGTCTTTGGATGAGCAAAAGTATTTGATTCTTAGTAGTTTCCATTTATCTATTTTCTCTTTGTTGATCATGCTCTGTCAGATCTTGAGGTCTGCCTCAGTTGTGTATTGGAACTTCTATTGTTGATCCTATTTTTTCTTTGATGATTGTTATTTTAGGTTCAATATTCAGGTCTTTTATCCAGTTTGGGTTGGTTTTTGTGTAAAATGAGAGATATGGGTCTTGCTTCAGTTTTTTGCAAATGGATATCCAATTTTGTCAGCACCATTTGTTGAAGAGACTGTTTTTACCCCAGTTTACAATCTTAAGACCTTTGTCAAATATCAACTATTCATAAGAGGAAGGTGGCATCTCTGGGGTCTCAACTCTGTTCCATTGGTCTATATGTCTCTTTTTGTACCAGTAACAGGCTGTTCTGACTACTGTGGCAGTGTAATAAGTTCTAAAGTCAGGTAGTCAGAGGCTTTCCAGTGTGTTCTTCTTTGGTAGCACTTTGGTTATCTGGGAATTTCTCCCCTTTCCAAACAAAGTTGGTGATTTGTTTCTTCATCTCATTAAAAAACGTCACTGGAATTTGTATTGGGATTGCATGGTAAGTGTAGATTGCTTTGGGTAAAACAGACGTTTTCACAATGTTAAGTCTTCCTATCCACGAGCAGAGTAGGTTTCTCCACTTATGTAAGTCTCTCTTTGTTTCTTACAGTAAGGTCTTGCAGTTCTCTTCATGCGGTTCTCTTTATTTCTCTAGCTTGATTTATTCCTAGGTATTTTATCTTCTTGGTGGCTATAGTAAATGGTATTGATTTGGTTGTTTCTTTAATGATCTCTTTTTTGGTATAAAGGAATCCTACTGATTAACTTACATTTGTCTTGTATCCTAATGCTTTGCTAAACTCTTCTAATAGTTTGAGTAGTTTACTTAAGGATTCTTTAGGATCCTCTACATATACAATCATATCATCTGCAGATAGGGAGATTTTTACTTCTTCTTTGCTGATGTGGATGCCCTTTATTTCTTTGTCTTGTCTAATTTCTCTGGCCAGAACTTCTAGTACAATGTTGAATAGAAGTGGTGGGAATGGGCATCCTCATCTAGTTCCTGTTCTCAAGGGGAATTCTTTCAGACTATCTCTATTCAAGATGATGTAGGCAGTTGGCTTTGCATGGATCACCTTCACTGGACTGAGGAATTTCCCTTCTATTCCTATTTTGCTGAGACTTTTTAGCGTGAATGGGTGTTAGACTTTGTCAAATGTCTTTTCTGAATCAACTGATAAGATCAGGTGATTCTTATTTTTTGTGTTAGTTATGTTGGTTGATAAATTGTTTTTCTGATGTTGAACCAGCTTTGCATCCCAGATATGAATCCAACTTGGTTGTGATGAATTATTTTTTTGATATATTGTTGAGTTCTATTGGCAAGGATTTTGTTGAGTATTTTTATCTAGGTTCATAAGTGATCCTGGTCTGTAACTCTCCTTTTTTGCTGGCTCTTTCCTCAGCTTTGGTATCAGGGTTATGCTGGCTTAAATTTGACTCTTGGTCCATGCACCTGTCATGCACAGTCACAACTGGTCATTTAGTGGAGACTTTCATGTTATTATGATGCTAAACATGTTTCAGCAGAACTTGTAGAATAAGACTATGAAGAAAGGCCTGGTAATCTGCTTCTGAAAATCATCCAGTGAAAAACTCTGTGGATCACAGAGGTCCAACTCCCAGCCAGAGGGTTGGAATAGTCCCTTGTTCTGTTGTGCATGGGATCCCCATGAGTCAGGGGCTGAGTTGATGGAGCTAACAACATTTTCAAGAGAGGCTGGGAAAGGTATTTTGTCCACATTTCCAGTACAGAAGGGAAGGCAGGTTTTGCTAGGTAATTAGCCATCTCCATCCAGTTGGATTCTTAAGTTCCTTCAGAGCCACATTATTGACCTCCTCAATCTTCCACTATGGCCTTCTGCCCATAAGTCATCATGCTTCAAATGGAGTTCTATCAACCTATCTACCACTTTCAGTTTTTCTTATTTTCCTTTAAAAATCATTATAAACTTTCTTAGTTAAACTGTCAAGCTTTATTTTACTTCTGTATGAGGAAAAGTTCCTGTACATTAATTTTGTCTTGTTTCTTTGTTTAATTAGGCAGTCTCTATTTGGCATAACCCAGGTCTGATTTGAATTTCCCTTTGTCCTCCTCTGTTGTCTCTCCTATGGCATTTTCCAGAAACTATACTAATTTAGTGGATCTTTTATCTCAATCAGCCTCATCAAGCAAAGAATACATTGATTTATTTATTTTTTCTTTCTGGAAATGTTTGAGAAAATTCTTTTGTATAGCTACTTCCTCTTATGTGGGGATCTTTGAGCATACTCTGAGTACTGATGCTGGGGTAAGGGATACATTGCTTGCTTCTTTGAAACAGCTGAATTTTAAAGCTCTTTTAGTAGCCCCTATGTGGTGCCTATTCTCTTTTGTGCACTATTAGGTGAGGATCTACTTTTACTTTAATTAGGTTTAGCAACCCTGATGGTGTAGTCGTTAAGAGCTGTGCCTACTAACCAGAAGGTCAGCAGTTCAAATCCACCAGGCACTCCTTGGAAACTCCATGGGGCATTTCTACTCTGTCCTGTAGGTTAGCTATGAGGAAGAATTGACTCAACAGCAACCATTTTTTGTTTGTTTTTTCTTTTTACAGGTTTAGCACCAGCCCCAGAGTTAGATAAGGACGGGTTTTGTAACTGGCACCTTTCCATTGCACTCCTTCCTTTTAGTCTTATCTCCTGTTCTCCTGTCTCTGGCACATAATAAGAATCCAGTGGTATCAAATTCCCTCTGCCGTCTATGTACTTGCACATGCCTACAGTCCCCCTCTCTCTCTGGCTAATGTCTATTAGAGACTGCTCTACCATCCCTGACCTCATCCCTGCCTGGCTCAGACACATACAGTCATGTACACAAACGCACATGTTCACACACCAAACTAGGCATGCCTCCTCGGGACTTCCTCTGTTTAGCTCATTTATCACTCACAAGTATGATAATTCACTCATCTTTCTTCTCTTCTCTTTTGTTTTTTTTTGAGAAACAGGCTCTTTGAGTACAAATTGAGTCCCTGGCTTGTGCAAGTGGTTAGCATGCTTGGCTGCCAGTCAGAAGGTTGGAGACTCAAGTTCCTCCAAAGAGATCTTGAAATAAAAGGCCTGGCCTTGTACTTCTGAAAACTCAGTCATTGAAATCCCTGTAGAGTACAGCTCTTCTCTGCCACACTTGAGTTAGAATTGACTGCACAGCAGCTGAGGTTTTGCTTTTGAGGATAGGTAGTAAATTTTTCTTCTAGGAGTCTCTAAGAGCCTGTGTGTTGGATGGTTAGGATGTAAATGCCCAGAAGTTGGGGAGTATTGCATGTTTTTGTAGGACCCTTGCACTGGCAGAAACTGGTGTGCTGCAGAGCAGATGCTTGATGCACATTGCAGACTGGAAAGGAGAGAAATGCCCTAGGCTTCCCATATCCTCTACTCCATCCAAGAACTATACTAGCTGTTCCACACCCAGCTCCTCTTCCAATGGAAATGTTCTTCTTTAATCACGTTGCCTCAGAAAGGCATTTCTCAGCACCTGAAAGACTCTTTCTATCATGAGTCAATTGTCATTGTCACAATACTAGAGAGTTTTTGAAAATACTTTCAGATCTTAGGAGCAGAGAGAGGCATATAGTGTGTGATTGCATTGGGACTCCAGAGCCAACTTCAGCTCCTTGGCTGTGGCCGTGTGCCAGCCCCAGCACTGGTGAAGACAGAAAAATCTTTTGAAGAGCTGCAGATTCAAAGCAGGGAATCAGTCAACATCTCCCTGAGCAGCAGGAGTGGGAACAAGTAGGGCGTCTGATAATGGAGAGGTGCTAGGAGAAAGGTTGAGCTTGTACATCCCTTGTGATGAAGCATGCTGCAAAGTTCAAGTTAAAGTGAGAGGAGCTGATAGTGGTAGAGCGACTATTATTAAGACCAGCAGGCATGGAGTGTTTTTGTATCAGGAAACCAGGCATGAGGTTGGATAGCTCTGGGGAGGCTTGTGCAGGAATTTTCCAATTGGCACCCGAAACAGAAATCTGATGGTGATAGGATTGTTAATACTAAGAACCTTTCCCTCTCACCAATTCCTCGTGATGAAATTGAAAGGAACTCTAGGTAAGAAAGCAGGCAGCCCTGCTCCAGAGGGATGAGGGCCTCTGTAGATGTATTTCACTTCTTTTCATGTTTTACATTCACAGATGTCAGTAGCATTTGTATCTGTGATACCATCAGTACAGGCAGCTGGGCCAAGTGGAAAGACACATGGACTTAAGTCTGACAGTGCTGGGTTTATATACAGTTATGTCTCTGAGGAACAACATAAGCAAATGTGATCCTTAATGTGCTAATATACTATGTGGGAAAACGGAATGGCGTATTCATAGGGTCATGACGAAGTGACAGAAGTATACCAGGGATACACTCAGCTCAGGTCAAGTTTGTTAATTGTGAATCTGAAGTTCATCATATGACATCTGTATTCAGAATGCCTGGGAATTCTTAAACATCTTTCCATGCTTCTTTTTACCTGAAATGCAGACACATTAAAAAAAAATGCTGGTTCATGCCCAAGATTCATAACTACAAAAATTCCTAAGAAGCTTATTCATACTAGTCCAGGGAAATTGAATGCAATGATATCATAATAAAAAAAAAATAATAAACTTGTTATGTGGCCTATTAAGCCATTTGAGTGATGGAAACAGTTCATGTATCTATTAATTGTTGACTATTAGAATTATTGATGAGTAGATTAATGAATTAGCATATAATTAGAAACCATTCTCCTCATTTTGGAGGGACAATTTCATAAAACCCAAAGGAGATGTTCTATTACCATTCTGTACCAGCTTTGCTGAATTGTCACTGCTTGTGTGAGCTGATTAAATGAATGTTGAGCTGGAAATAGCTAGTTTTATCCTAATAATGTAGTAATCCCCCATGAATCCAGGTGTCACTGCCCAGGCTGAAATTAAAGATCGAATGACTAATTGTAGTGGGTACTGGTGGGCCAGGAGAAAAGGCCTAGAAATGTCATACTATTGTGACTACACTAACTTTAAAAAGACTCAAGACTGTCACCAACAAGACATGGAAACTTGCAAACTGTGGCAATAACGTATTATAGACTAATTAATTTCCTGTTTCTATAATACACTTGTTTTGTTTTGTTGGTATGATATACTTGTATTGAGAGTACTGTATGCTCTTTGTAATACGATTGCTTTTCACAATCTGCTTAAAATGTAACAGCAGAGAATCATGATAGGAATAATTTCTTTTCCATTTTCAGTTTGCTCTTCCTTCCCTCCTTTCCTTCCTCCTTCCTCCCTCCCTTCTCTCCTCCCTCCCTTCCTCTTTTTCTCCTTCCCTCCCCCCTTCTATTGTCTCTACTTGAAATATGCTTCCTTCTGCAGTATAGACTAAATGAGTTGACCAACTCAAATTTCTTTGATGTTTACTTTGTCATTTTCTCAGTTTCCCTCTTTTACTCTGGAAGCTCAGCTCTTTTCCTTTAAGAGATTGTCAAGTGGTAGATTTCCATGAATTATAGTCTTTCAGACTTTCCCTCAAATTACTGGTCCATGAAGATTTCTTGAAATTTTATATGCCGAACACCTTACCAGGTCCCTGAGAAAGACAAATAACTGACAAAGTTGCTACCTTCAAGGAAAACATACACAGTACTAAAAATTTAGCAAATTTTACACTTTAATATGCATTTGTTTATTCAATGAATTTATTCAACACATGCTCAAATATTTCTTTTTTAAAAAAAATACTCAGAAAATAGTTAAAACCATAGAAAAATGCAAGACTAGCACAGAGACTTTCCATATACCAGCTTGTCCTAATGAAACATTATACATAACCACAATATGTTGTCAAAATGAGGCAACTGACATTTTGATGCAATATTATTTGTTCAAATACAGACCTTATTTTCTCCAATTATTTATTTTAGGTGTTGTGAGCTTCAAAAAAATCACAATGCAAGGACAAGATCCTCAGCTGGGGGTGATTTTGTCCCTCCGATTGTCCAAACTGGGGTGACAGTGTCTGGAGACATTTTTGATGATTACAAGTAGGGAGGGACAGAGTTATGTTAATGGTATCTAGAAGGCAGGAGTCATGGATACTGCCAAACATCCTACAATGTGTGAGACAATCCCCACAAGAAAGAATAACTTGGCTCAAATCCTCCATAGTGCCAAGACTGGGAAATACTACTTTTGAGAAACGTGAGTCTCACATTAAACCACTTCTCAGTTTATCATGTTAGCATCATTAATACCACGGCTTTCAGTCTCACTTGTCGTACATAAACCCACTGCCGTTAGCTGCCCCACGTAGTTTCCAAGGAGTGCCTCGCGAATTCAAACTGATTACCTTTGGGTTAGCAGCTATAGCACTTACCACTACACCATCAGGGTTTCTGCATATTACACACACACGCACACACATACCATATGTATATATTTTAAATAACGTGCCCATGTAAATAATCTGAGAACCATAGTGGCACAGGTTAAAGTGATACGTGCTGCTGATCAAAAGGACATCAGTTCAAATCCACCAGGCAGTCCTTGGAAACTCTGTGGGGCAGTTCTCCTCTGTTACATACGGTAACTGTAAGTTGGAATCAGCTGGATGGCAATGGGTAGGTAAATAGCACCTCCCCCAAAGAATAAGCATATGCATTTGGGTTTTGAAATGTGTGCTAGCTTGAATCTCTAAAAATGGTGTTACTGGTCCCATAAAATATGTCTGTGTTACACCTGGCCAGTTCGCCACCCCAAATTATATTCTGAAATTCAGATAAGTACCTCAAAGGAAGCCTTGAAATGAAAAGAAGGCAGAGAGAGCTGCCATGTTTGCTTGGTGCAATCTTTGACACCTGGGCACAAGTTTTGATCCCTTAGCAGAGGCTTTTGGCCACTTGTTAACTGTGTGCTTGGGCAAAGTAACTCATCCTCAGCCTTAGTTTCTTCAGCAGTAAAGTAGAAATAGTGTGTACCTTATTGGGTTTTTTTGAAGATTACAGAAAATGTATAAGGAGCTCAATACTCTGCTTTGAGCAAGATAGGTATTTTATTAACAGTTGTGTTGTAATAGTAGCTGTAGTTTATGAAGACCTCAGACATTTTTCTTTCTTTCTCCCTCATCTCTCTCTCTTTTCTGCAGGAATCTTCCCTGATCTCTGCTAATCAGTCACCAAGACCTTGCAATGCAATCCCTTCTGGATAAGGAGGACTTGAGGGGTGACAATTATAATATCAACTTCTGGTAGCATTTTATTTGTTGTACAATGGTTATGTCTTTGTACTTTAGAATAAACTCTCCTGATGCCTGTTTGGACAAGCATCCCATAGTTCTTAGACTTTGTTGAAAGGTATATTTGACTCAGCACAAGCATCACTAATTTGACCATTTTGTCTGAATTAGACAGAAAGCTTAGGCGAATAGACTACATCAAAAACCTGCTGAATTCATAGGTGTATTTGCTCAAAATGGATGTGTGGGCCCATTTCACTAGTGGATCCCTTGGGTCACTTGCTAGATCTCTAAGTATTGCATCTATTCTTGCTTTACTCTAGGGGTGAGTATTTCAGCTCCCCTAGGCATTCCAACTTAATTCTGAATATTCCCTGGGTTTATATTTTGTTGACTCAAGTGTGGGATGGCTGCTATCATTAGCCACATCCACTCTGCTCTATTTTCCACAAGAAAGATTTAGAGACATAGGATTTAGTCCTAACATCCGGACCCAGAGGAGATCTCTGACCTACATTGCTTTGGGATATCCGGGCCTGGGAAACTGGGCCACTTTTTTGTAGCCCAATATAATCTATGCCAATGCTGTCAGGGAGTTAAGCAATTTGTATATATTGTCCATGACTTCTTTTCTTCAAACAACAAACTGGACTTATTTGGGTATATAACTAGATACTTATAATAAGGAAAATTGCCTGATAGTGCTGTGAGGGACAGTTGCTAAATAATTTGATTGCAAGTAGCACAAATGTTTTGTTCATAATGAATACCTGGCTTAAGGCATTTGAATAAAAAATATTATTCCTCATACAAATTTACCACAGTAGTATCTTTCTTTAGGTAAACTTAGAGGATAGGGTTAGATTGTGCCAGGGTATACTGTGGTGAAGAGGAATCCAACAATTGTAATAAAGATTTATTTGTATCTTACACTTCTTGTCAAAGGATGGTCAATGCTCTTCTTATCGTACTTTTTCTGAGACCATGATATTTTGAAACTTTGTCAACTGATGACTAGGCTTTAGAGCTCAAGGTAGTTATGGGAACAAGACAAAGAATCACCCACTTTTAAAGTTTTCCACTCTAAAATGGTACACATCTACTCATGTTGTATTGATCAGAATATTCATGTGGACAACCAATGTTAAAAGTGAATGTGCCTAGAAGCAAAGGAGACTCAGAGATCTTAGTGATCCCTGGTATTATCTGCCATAGATAGACCTACATATCATGGATGGGATAGAAAATTGGAAGAGAAAAACTTGTTTAATAACACATAGGGTTCCATGAGCCATGCAAATTTGGGAAATGATCTGTAATCTGTCCTTCTCTAGAGATATACAATGAACATTGTTTGTTTACTCTGTGAAGCAAAGCACCAAACAAATTTAATGTTTTAAAATAACTTTATTGAGGTAAAATTTATGTAATAAAACATTCACTAATTTTAATTGGATTTAATGATTTTTAGTAAATTCATAGTTATGCAGTGATCATCACAATCCACCTTTGCTGTCGCCCTGAAATGACCCTTTAGCCTGTTTGCAGTTAGTCCATTCCTATCCCCACCCACAGAGCCAGGCAAATAATCTGCCTTCTGTCTCTAAATTTCTCTTTTCTGGACATTTAATATAAATGGCATTATATGTCTGGGTTCTTTCACTGAGCATGATATTTTTGAGGTTCATGAATCAGTTCATGTATTAGTAGTTCCTTTTATTACTAAATAGTATTCTATTGTATAATATTTTATTTACACTTTCATCAGTTGATGGGTATCTGGACTACTTATGGGCTATCATAAACAACGCTACTATGAAAATCTTTGTACACATCTTTGTGTAGACATTTCTCTTGAGTAGATATGCAGTATAAATTAACGAACTATAAGGCAAATCTATGTTAACATTTTAAGCATAAATTGTTTTCTAAAGCATTGCCAAAGTTTTTTCCAAGGTCTCTGCACTGCCTTACTCACCATTGTGAGAAGTTTCTAGGTTCTCCACATTAATTCTATCACTGTTAATGTCTGTCTTTTTGATAGTAGTCATTCTAATGGGTGTGCACTGGTGTCTCATGGTCATTTAAATTGACTAATGAGGCTGAGTATCTTCTCATGTGCCTGCCAGCCATTCATGAGTCTTCTTTGGTGTAGTATCTAACTTTATAAAATATTTAATTACATAAACACAAAGAATAAAAAATTGTCTTTTTATCATTGAATTTTGAAAATTTTTCATATTCTTCATTGGATATATGAATAGAAAATTTCTTCCCCCATCATGTGCATGTGTTATTATTAATGGTGTTTTAAATAAGAATTTAGGGTTCAAGTCAGTTTCTCATACAAAAACTTACACACGTCTTGTTGTGTGATCCTAGCTGCTGTCGTCACACTATGACAGCACATTCTTCCCTTCCATCCTGTATTTCCCATGTCCATTCACTCAGCACCTGTCCTCCTTTGCCTTCTCATCTCATCTCTAAAGGGGAGCTGCCCAGTTGGTCTCCAGTATCTACTTAAGCCAAGAGGTACATTCTTCACCAGTAAAATTCTATGCCTTACAGACCAGTTCAATATTTGTCCGAGGAGTTGGCTTTGGGAATGGTTTCAGTTCTTGGCTAACAGAGAGCCCTGGGGTCATGTCTTCCAAGGAATCTTTAGTCTGTCAGACCATCAAGTCTGGTCTTTTTTCCAGAGTATAAGTTCTGCACCCTGTATTTCTCTTACTCCATTGGGGATTCTTTGTTCAGTTCCCTGTCAGAGAATTCTTTGGTGGTAGCTAGGCACCATCTTGTTCTTCTGGTTTCACGCTGATTTAGTGTCTGGTTTATGTGACTGTTTCTGTCTCTTGGGCACATATTTTCCTTATGTGTTAGACATTCTCCATTTTCATTTGCTTCAGGTGATTTGGAAGCAATTGGTGATTCTTAGACGGCCTTTTGATGTTTCTTAGATGGTCTTCTGATGCTTCCTAGATGGCAAGCAATCCAAGAAATTGGATTATATAAAGTAGAATGAGGCATCAGGGCTGGAGGAAGACTCATTAACAACCTGTGTTATGCAAATGACACAACCTTGCTTGCTGGAACTGAAGAGGATCTGAACCACTTACTAATGAAGATCAAAAACCACAGCCTTAGTATGGATTGTAGCTCAATATCAAGAAAGCAAGTCCTCACAAATGGACCAGTAAGCAACATCTTGATAAATGGAGAAAGGAATGAGGTTGTCAAGGACTTCATTTTACTTGGCTCCACAATCAACACCCATGGAAACAGAAGTCAAGAAATCAAAAGCCACATTGCATTGAGAACATCTGCTGCAAAAGACCTCTTTGAAGTGTTAAAAAGTAAAGACGTTACCTTAAAGACTAAAGTGCACCTGACCCAAGGCATGGTATTTTCAGTTGCATCATACGCACATGAAAGCTGGACAATGAATAAGGAAGATAGAACAGTAGATGCCTTTGAATTGTGGTGTTGGAGAAGAATGTTGAACATACAATGGACTGCCCAAAGAATAAATAGCTCTGTTTTCTGGAAGAAATGCAACCAGAGTGGAGGGGCAGTGAAACAAAGGAAGACCTTTAACAAGATGGATTGACACAGTAGTTGCAAAAATGAGGTTGAGCATAAAGACCATTGTGGGCATGGCACAAGACAGGGCAGTTCATTCTGTTGTGCTAAAGGTCGCTATGAGTCGGAACCAACCCAACAGCACCCAACAACAAGAACAGATGGACTTTTGCTACCTTGTGAGTCCCTAGACACCACTTGCCAAAGTGGGATGCAGAACATTTTCTTAATATACTTTGTTATGCCAGTAGACCTAGATGTCCCCAGAAACCGTGGTCCCCAGACCATTGCCCCTCTGTGTCTAAATCTTTTCTTGACTCTTGTAGTAGTGATCTCATACAATATTTGTCCTTTGGCAAATGACTAATTTCACACAGTACCTTCCAGATTCCTCCATGTTATGAAATATTTCCAAAATTCATCCTTGTTCTGTATCATTGTATACTATTCCATTGTGTGAATATACCAAAGTTTATCCATTTATGTGTTGACATAGACCTGGATTGGTTATATCTTTTTTGCTATTGTAGACAATGCTGCAATGAACACTGATGTGCAAATAGCTGTGTGTATGACAGCTCTTCTTTCTTTAGGATTTATTCCCAGAAGTGGGATTGCTGCATCATATGGTATTTCTATTTCTAGCATTTTATGGGAGCACCAAGTTGATTTCCAAAGTGGCTGTACCATTTTACATTCCCACCAGCAATGTATGAGTGTTTCAGTATCTCTGCTGTCTCTCCAGCATCTACTGTTTTGTGTTTTTTGGATTCGTGCCAGCCTTGTTGATGGTGAGATGTCATCTAATGGTAGTTTTGATTTAAATTTCTTCTAATACCTAATGACGGTGAGCATATCCTCATGTATCCATTAGCCACCTGAATGTGTTTTTTGGTGAGGTGATTGTTCATATACTTTGCTTATTTTTTAAAATGAATCACTTGTCTTTTTGTGGTTTAAGTTTTGCATTATCTTGTAAATTTTAGAAATTAAATGCTGATCGAATTTGTCATATCCAATTTTTTTTTTTTTTTTGCAGTCTGTAGGTTGTCTTTTGACTCTTGGTGAAATCTTTGGATTAGTGTGTTTGATTTTTAGGACTTACCTTTTATCTATATTCTCTTTTGGTGTTTGTGCATTGTTAATAATATTTTGTGTTCTGCTTAGGCTGCATATTATGACTCCTAGTGTTGTCCCTATTTTTTATTTCATAATCTTTTTTTTCTCTCCATATATATATATTTTTATTTTTTTTATTATGGTTGAATGAAAATGTACATTCCCATATAAATTCTCATGCTCACCTATATGCAGCTCCCAGTACTCTCCCTGTCTGTGACAGCACACCCCACCTCTCTGCTCCATACATGTCTTATCCTCCAAGCAGTCTCCTGTCCCCTCTTTTCCATCCCTTCCTCCAAGAAGAGGTCAGCAGGATGACATCCTATAGATGCACAGAACTATAAAATTCCCACAAGATACAGTCACTCTGCCTCACCAAGTCCAATTCATTGCTGTTGGAAAAGTTGACCTTCGATATGATTTATGGACAGGGGCAGCATCAGGGCCAGGGGCCATGCTCCCAGGGGAACTCCGAAGCACCTGGTCCATCAATTACAGTCTTTTTTGAAGATCTCAGGGTATACCCCTGTTTATTCTCTTGTTGTCAGTGAAACTCAATTTTGTGAGCTCCATCTTGGCTGTCACTGGTGATGGCTGGGCACCATCTGGTTCTTCTTGTCACAAGTCGATATAGAGACCCACTTGTGTGGGTCCCTCTGTCTTCTGGGTTCTCTTTTCACCATGTCGTTCTTGTCTTCGGTGATCATCTGTTCTTTTGAGTTGGGACCATTTCCTGTTCCCTCAGATGGTAGCTTGGCAGCTTTTAAGACCCCAGACGCCACTCACCGATGAGAGGTACAGAGAGTCCTCATTAGCAAAAAGCTAGCTGTGTCAGTTGGCCTCAATTTTGCCTCAGAGCATGGTCCCTGGCCCCCGCCCCAGCTACTCTGTCCTTGCAGTATTGGGTTAAGATGGGAGGAGTACTCAAATTGTGCTGAAGTCCAGTCATTATTGATCTTCTTTCTAATGTGTGCTGTCACAGATTTCACCCAACCAAATTTCTATTAACTTTCTAATCTAAACACTCTCTTTGTCACCCTGCCTCCCCCCCACCCTTGAAGCCTTCAAAGAGTCTTTTCTTCTATGCATCAGTCTGTTTTTACGTTCTTATCATAGGGGTCTCATACACTATTTGTCCTTTTGTCGCTGACTACTTTCCTCCAGTTGAAACCCAGGTTAAGAAATGTTCTCTGCAATCATCATTCTTCTTTATCATTGCGTAGTGTTCTGTTGAGTATATATACCATAGTTCACCTATCTATTCCTCTGTTGTTGGGCAGCTAGGTTGATTCCATCTTTTTGCTATTGTGGACTGTGCTGCGATGAACATTCATGTGCATGTATCAGTTGATGTGAATGGCCTTGACTCTATACGATATATTCCAAGCAGTGGAATTACTGGGTCAAATGGCATATCTATATCTTTTTTTTTTTTACTGTAAGAAAAATAGAGGGTTTATTTACACGTTCCTGTCTGTCAGTTTGTCATACTGCAGTACCTTGAATGTTACTATGATGCTGGAGGCTATGCCACCAGTATTTCAAATTTCAGTAGGATCACCCATGGTGGACAGGTTGCAGCTATCCTTCCAGACTAAGACAGACTGGGCTGAAAGGTCTGCTGATCTAATTTTGAAAATTAGACGGGGAGAACTTTATGGATCACATCAGAATATTATATGATACGAGTGCTGGAAGATAAGCTTCCAGGTTGGAAGGCACTTAGAATATATATCCATTTTTTTAAGGGAGCACCAGATTGCTTTCCAAAGAGGTTGCACCATTTTGCAATTCCACCAGCAGTGTAGGAGAGTTCCAATCTCCCCACAGCCTCTCCAGCATCTGTTGTTTGGTGTTTTTTGGATCATGGCCAACTTTGTTGGGTGAGATGGTATCTCACTGTAGTTTTGATTTGAATTTCTTTAATAGCTAATGATCATGAGTGTGTCTGCATGTGTTTTTTGGCTGCCTGGATTTCCTCTTTAGAGAAGTGTCTGTCCATCTCCTTTGCCCACCACTTAATTGGATGATTTATCTTTTTCTTACGATATTCTGTAGTACCTTATAGATTACGGAGCTCAGGAGTCAGTCTGACATAGAGTTGCCAAATCTTTTTTCCCATTCTGTAGGTGGCTTTTAAATTCTATTAATAAAGTCTTTGGATGAGCAAAGGTGATTGATTCTTAGCAGTTCACATTTATCTATTTTCTCTTCTGATGATTATGGTTTGTGAGTTGGATCCGACTCGACGGCACTTGGCTGGCTTTAATAGATTTTGAAGTCCATCTGCACTGTGCATTAAACTTTCCATTGTTGTTCCTACTTTCTCTTGGATGAGCTTTATTGTTTTAGATTTGATATTTAGGTCTTTTATCCAGTATGAATTGGTTTTTGTATAAGGTGTAAGATATGGGTCTTGTTTTGATTTATTGCAGATGGATATCCAATTTTGCCAGCACCATTTATTGAAGAGATTGTTTTCACCCCAGTTTAATGTCTTAGGGCCTTTGTGAAATATCCACTGTTTACAGGCAGATGATGTTATTTCTGGAGTCTTGATTCTGTTCCACTGATCTATCTGTCTGTTTGCGTACCAGTATCAGGCTGTTTTGACTATTGTGGCAGTGTAATAGATTTTGAAGTTGGGTAAGGAGACATCTCCCAGTGTGTTTTTCCTCTTTAGTAATGCTTTACTTATCTGGGGCTTCTTGCCTTTCCAGACAAAGTTGGTAATTTCTTCCTCCATCTCATTAAAAAATGACACTGGAACTTGTATTGGGATTGCATTATATAAGTAGATCACTTTGGGTAAAATAGACATTTTTACAATGTTAAGTCTTCCTATCCATGAGTGTGGTAGGTTTCTACATTTCTGTATGTCTCTCTTAGTTTCTTGTAGTAAGGGTTTGTAGTTCTCTTTGTAAAGTTCTGTTATTTCTTTGGTTAAATTTATTCCTAGTACTTTATTTTGTTAGGGGCTATGGCAAATGGTACTGACTTAGTAATTTCTTCATTAATAGTCTTATTGTAGGTATAAAGGAATCCTACTGATTTACTTGTGTTTTTCTTGTATCCTGAGAATTTGCTGAGCTCTTCTATCAGTTTGAGTAGTTTCATTATGGATTCCTTAGGATTCGCTGCATATACAATCATAGCATCACCAAATAGGGAGAGTTTTAGTTCTTCTTTGCCTTTGCAGATGCCCTTTATTTCTTGGTCTTGTCTAATTGCTCAGGCTAGAATTTCTAGTGCAATGTTGGACAGGAGAGGTGAGAGTGGGCATCCTTGTTTACTTCCTGTTCTCAAGGGAAACTGCTTCAGTCTCTCTCCATTCAGGATGATGTAGGCAGTTGGCTTGGATAAATGGCCCTTGTTACATTGAGGAATTGACTGCCTGTTCCTATTTTGCTGAGAGTTTTTAGCATGAATGGGTGTTTGGACTTTATCAAATGCCTTTTCTCCGTCAACAGACAAGGTCAAGTGGTTCTTGCCTTTTGTGGTATTTATGCCATCAAATTAATTGTTTTTCTAATGTTGAACCAGCCTTGCATCCCTGGTATGAATCCAACTTTGTCATGATGGATTGTTTTTTCGATATGTCGTTGTATTCTATTGGCAAGAATTTTGTCGAAGATTTTTGCATCTAGATTCATGAATGATACTGGTCTGTAGTTCTCTCTTTTGTTGGGTCTTCTCCTGGATTTGGTATCAGGGTTATGCTGGCTTCATAGAATGAATTTGGGAGTATTCCACCCCTTTCTATACTGTGAATACTCTTAGTAGTATTAGAGATAACTCTTCTCTAATAGCTTGGTAGAATTCTGTGGTGAAGCCATCTGGGCCCAGGTGTTTTTTGACTGCTAGTTTTTTGATGACCTTTTCAATCTCTTCCTTTGTGATGGATTGATTAAGTGTTCTGCTTCACCTTGTGGTAATTTAGGTAGGGGATATGACTCAAGGAATTTATCCATTTCCTCTAGGTTTTCAAATTTGTTAGAACACGGTCTTTCATAGTATTCAGCTATGATATTTTTGAGTTCTGTTGGATCTGTTGTGACAACTCATCTCTCATTTATAATTTGGGTTATTTGTTTCCTTTCCTGTTTTTCTTTGGTAAGTTTAGCCAGTGGTTTGTCAATTTAGTTGATCTTTTCAAAAATCTAGCTTTTGGTCTTTTCAATTTTTTAGTTGTTCTTCTATTCTCTAATTCATTTAGTTCTTCTCTAACCTTTCTGGTCTTTTTTTTCTGGTGCTTGAGGGGTTCCTCTGTTGTTCTCTCTCTACTTGTTCAAGCTGTAGGGTCAGTTCTTTTATTTGGTTTCTTTCTTCCTTCCAGATGTGGGTATTTATGGAGATAAACTGACCCCTGAGCACTGCTTTGGCTGTATCCCAGAGGTTCTGGTAGTAGCTGTTTTTGTTCTCATTGGAATCCATAAATTTCTTTATTTCATCCTTGATTTCTTGTATGAGCCATGATTTTTTGAGCAAGGTGTTGTTCAGTTTGCATGAGTTCCACTTTCTATGTTTTTTCTGCTATTGATTTAGACTTTTATGGCTTTATCATCTGAGAAGATGCTTTGCATTAATTCAGTGGCACAGATTTTTTTCAGAATTGCTTTATGTCCTAATACATGGTCTATTCTGGAGAATGTTCCATGTGCATTGGAGAAGAAAGTGTAGATGTCCGCTGATGGATAGAAAGTTCTATATATGATGATGAGGTCTAGTTGGTTAATTGTGGCAATACATTCTGTGTCTTTACTGAGCTTTTTCCTAGATGATCTGTCTACTATTGAGAATGGAGTGTTGAAGTCTCTTACTATTATAGTGGAGTGATCTATCTCCTTTTTGAGTGTGGTTGGTGTTTCTTTGACATATTTAGGTACTCTAATATTAGGTGCATAAATATTTAATATTGTTAAGTTCTGTTTGTGTATTGAATCTTTCAACAATAAATAGTCACAATCCTTGTCCATGATGATGGATTTTACATTAACATCTATTTTATCTGAGATTAGAATTGCCACACCTGCTCGTCTTTGTTCATCCTTAGCTTGATATATATTCTTTCATCCTTTAATTTTCAGTTTGTTCACATCTTTAAGTCTAATGTGAGTTTCTTATAGACAACGTATAGATGGTCATGTTTTCTGACCCAAGATGTCACTAGATGTCTCTTTACTGGACGATTCAGTCCATTCACATTCAATGCAATTATTGATAGGTATGTGTTCAGTGCTGCCGTTGTGATATGTTTATTTTTGTGTTGATGTTTTCTCTGTTGTTCTTATATTAATCTGAGGCCTTCTTTGTGAGTTGATTTTGCACTTTTGTCAGGGATGGTTTTGTGGTTGCTGGGACTCATTACATTTTTTGATATGATAGATTGCTTTTTTTTTCTTTACAGCTGCCCCTGTGATCCCACTTACTAAACTGTATCTAAACCCAATTTTAATTGCTGCCAGTCTTGTCAACTTCCTCTCCATCTGAAAGGACTATAAAGACTGTAGTACATCCCTCTTTTTAATATGATGGCACAATAGTTTTCCTGATAATCACTGGAGTTCTTTTTTCAGCATTAAAGCTTTGGTTGAGTTTGGAGCCTTTCTTAACTGAGTAGAGTTCTGGATGATGTTTTGTTCTAAAATATAAAGTTAGTGGTTTTGTTCTTCTAAGCCAAACTTGAGAGCTTCTTTCAATATTTCTTGTAGTTTTGGTTTGGTTTTTACAAAGTCTCTGAGTTTCTGTTTATCTGGGAATGTCTTCATTTCATTTTCATATTTGAAAGATAGTTTTGCAAGATATATAGTTCTGGGTTGAAAGTTCTTCTCCTTCAAGGCTTTGAATGTGTCATGCCACTGTCTCCATGCCAGCATGGTTTCTGCTGAGAAATCTGACAAAAGCCTACAGGATCTCTCTCTGAATGTGAGCTTTGCTTTGAGTCTTGCTGCCTTTAAGAGTCTCTGCTTATGTTTCATTTTGTTAAGCTTGGTTATAATATGTCTTGGAGTCTTTCTTTTGAGATCTATATTGAGTGGTATACAATATGCATCTGGGATATCTATATTCTCTTCCTTCATGATTTCTGGGGAGTTTTCTATTAGCAGCTCAGAAACAATAGTCTATGTGTTCTCAAGTGTCTCATCCTGTTAAGGGACTGCAATTAATCAAAGGTTGTTCCTCTTAATAGAGTCCCACATGCTTCTTAATGCTTATTCACTTTTCTTTTCTTCTTTTTTTTTTTTTTTCTGATTTCTGCTCATAGATGCTGGCGTCAGTAGCTCTGTCTTCCAAGTCAGAAATTCTTTTTTCCGTTTTTTCCATTCTGTTTTCTTGGCTTTGAATGGAAGTTTCAATGTCTTTGATTTTGTTCTTGATCGGTTGCATTTTAGAGTACTGATGTTTCATCAGATCGAACAGCTTGTTTAGCTTTTCATTTTGTTGTTCTGCATTTTGTATAAGGTCTAGAAGGACTCTGTATATAATCCTTTTGTATTCACCTTCTTATAATTTCAGAAAAGCTTCTACATCTGGGAATCTCCTTGGTTGCTTTGTTTGGAAGCCTTCTAAAACCATGGGTGATTTCTTGTTTGCCATTTTCTCAAGTGTCTGTTGCTTTTTGGGTTTCATGTGAGTCAGTAAAGGCTGGTGGAGATGCTGTGAGGATGGACCACAGATGTTTCTCTAGGCTGTCTTAAAATGTAAAACAAAAGGTATCTGACCACTTCCCAAGTCAGTCAGGTTTTCAGGTGTAGAGGTCCCTCTTTCCAACTGGCAAAGTAAGCACCTCTATATCCAACCCCAGATGAAATTAACTAGTTCAAAATACAGCATTGGTACTGCCCTGTTGGCCTCTGCTGACAGGGCCCAGCTTTAGGTGCCACTGTGTAAACTACTGCGTTTGTAGCAGAAAAGGGCTCTTCTGTGGGTAAGCTCTGGCTCCCAAGCTAAGAATTAAGTCCAGCTGTGGCCACTGTATCTAAGATGTTGATCTCCACATGGTTGCTGTCTCTTCCACACAAACTGCCCTGTGGCAGAGACAGAAAGAGGGGCTAAAGGTGCCGAGACATACTGAATCCTCAGCCTCTTTTACCAGGCCCCACCGTAGGTGACACTGTGTAAACTACTGCTTTTGTGTTGGAAAAGCGCTGTCTTGTTTTCAGGTGCTGGCTCCCAGGCTAAGAACTGGTTCCCACTAAAAATCTCTGTACCCAGCAATGCGTATTGCACATAGGTGCTGCCGGTTGCATACAAATCACACTGTAGCATAGGTAAAAAGACAGGCCTAAAGTGGCTAGATGTACAGAGTCCTAAGCCTGGCTCTCAAAATATGGTAATTTCGCCTACCTATCCCACCAGCAGTGTGTCTGAGACTAGCCGGTAGACAAGAGCCGGCTCTGCCCACTGGCCAAGACAGAGGGAAAAAAGTCAAAATGGTGTGTTGCCTTCAGTCTATGAAAGTCAGGGCTAGCCGGGGCAGGAGTCAGCAAAAGAGAGGAGGCTTTTCATTTAGTGGTATGAAGTCCAAATTAACAGCCCTGTGCTGTGTCCTGGGGCTCACTTGGTGACCAGAAGCCTCCATTTGATTATCAATTCAGGTCTTGGTTTCCATTGGTGGTGCAAATAATTAAGCACTTCATTCCTAGCTAAAATGTTGGCATTTTGAACTCACTCAGAGGCTACTTTTAAGAAGACAGATCTGGCAATGTATTTATGAAAGGTCACAGCCTTGGAAACTCTATGGAGCAGCTCTAATCTGCAGACATAGATTCATGTGTCAGAACTGTTAAACAGCAACCAACAATGACAACACCGTTCAAAAGCAACTATGTTTATGACACATCCTATATTGATACGGTCTCATTAACATAAAAAAGAAACCCTATACTCAAGGTGGATTACATTCATAGTTATAGGGTTTAGGATTTCAACATATTTTGGAGTGATGTGATTCCATCCATAACATATATGTATGTATACTTCTAGGTGAGTTTAAGTTACAGTTAAACAAATGTGTAAATAAACACAGTGAATTCAAGAGGGAACCATGAGTTTATACAGGAAACAGTATCTCTGACAAGCTTCTAGATAGTCAGGAACTCTTTCTGAAAAGGTGAGATTTCAGGATTAATTTTTAGAGCTAGGAGAGAAATCTTGGAAATATAAAGTAGGCAGAGGGCTCAAGGCAAATATTACAACTTAGAAGATGTGAAGATGGGAAAGAAATGCAAGGACCAAAAACATTATTGAGAAAATAGTGCTCATGAAAGTAAAGGGAATGTCTAGAAAAGGAATAAAATATAATAAAGTAAAATGAATATTGGACATTCTATTTTTAATTTTATAGATTACTGTGTGCTTGTGAATGCTTGCAATCTATTAATCTACATGTACTTTTACAGGTATTTTTTCCTGTATACCATCTCCATTCTTCCCACAACTCTTAATTCTAACTTTATGACAAAGCAGAATTCCAAGGCTTTGGAACGAGTACTAAACATGGATAGATCTAAGAAGCTATTTTCATTTGTTTTCACAAGTCCAAAATTTATTCACATTTCAGTTACTTATCCGGAATGAATTCATTTCTTTTCTCAGGTTCACTGCAGAGTTGCCTGTAAGGCTCTCATGCCTCACAAAGTCACCATTACCCTGTCGATATCAATATTAATCATATTCAGCTTGATAGTCTAGTAGAATAGTTTTTACACAGATGATATTAACTGATAAAATATGGCATCCTCATGAGAAAACATTACCTTGAAATATTAGCATTATGATATGTTAATTTCTTTGGAGGATATGACTACAGATATATGAGCAGAGGTAAATTTTCTAGCACTTGGGCTGACAAATTCCATGTCAACATAACTCTCAAGAATTTGTAATACTACTTGGCGATGACTTATATGATGATGTATAACAACTTAAGGGGTTTTAAAATGCAGTATTTTGACTAATGTGGTTTGGTAAATAGCATTTGTGATTAGTCTCTTTTCTTTTTCTCCCCTAGTTTTTGTAATACTGACAAAAGCCTGTAATAATAATAAAAATCACTGCACCAAATGGAAAAAACTCTACTCTATCACTACAAGTTTCTGGGAACATTCCAAGTTCTGTGCAGAAAAAGAGACCTGGAGTGCTGCAAAGTTAGATTCATACTCTGCTCACTGCTTCATGAGCACTTCCTTCTTCAGTGAAAGTGTTTGCCCCAACCTCTAGTTTGTAACAATGTTTATCGTGGTGATTCACCTTACATGGGCTGTATGACAGTGGGTAGGCTACAAATCCTCTTCAGTCTGTCCAAACAAGTATCTAGGGCTAAGTCTGTCATTCCGATGTCCCTAAGCACATGAATTACCAACTGTTCCTAGAGAACTAGGTTTAGTAGCTGCTCACACACCTTGGCATCCTGCACTGTCTTGTTGACATGTCTGCATTCTGTCCCTTTGGGAGACAATTGCAGTCAAAATGGTAGCAGGGTCATTTCTAATCATTTCATTTTTCTCCAATGAAAAAAGCCTCAGAATCTTCTACTGTGAGTAACTGAAAATGTGACTAGACTTTCTGGATATGACTGGATGCCTACTACCTGCTATTAAATAAGGCTGGTCTCCTTTTCCTAATAAACTACTAACCCATCATATTTGGAAGATGTTATCTCTCTACCTAGGATTTCCTCGCAGAACTCTCTCTCCTCTTTCTGTTCACTCATGCCTTTATTTTGCTCCCCGTCTTTCTTCCTTGGAGATGAAATCTCCTCATGAACAACTCACCTGAACTAAAATGGGTTGTGTTCTGTAGCCAACCCAGAGTTTTCTCTAGGTAGTAAATGCCTATGCACTACCTGGGGATGCAGAGTCCCTGGCTCTACTGTATGACTGCCACATTGAGCGTGACTGCCATGAAGGAGAACAGGGTTCCCTTATCACTTAGTTGCTGAGAAAACCTCCTGTTGGGGTTGCTGAACCCTTCATGTGTGTTGGGTTCTGATATACCATTCCCATTCCTGGATCTCAAGTGGAGCAATGAGTTTGCTGTTAATCTCTCTTAAGGAGAAGCAACTGGATTTCATGGAGAAAAAACGCTCTCAATCAAACTCCGGTTACGCACTCTGTTCAGAACTACTCATTGCTGTCTGTTTTTATCCCTGGATCCCCAAACTTTCCTCCATTTGCTCTAGCTGGTGAGCACACTGTGTTCCCAAGTGCTGAAGTTTAGGATGCAGTGTTTTTTACTACTGGTGCTAAGTGAAATTCCAAATGTCAGCAAAATCTTTTTCTCTCCTCCCCTTTCCCTTTCCCTATCCTCTTGGATCTTCTATTCTCCCTTCGTCTCCATTGCCTTACATTTCCTCTTCTCTACTGGGGCTCTGACCAGATGTTGGGCTCCTGGCTGTGATGTTGAATGGCCAGCACACTTAATCCAGGCAGCCAGACGCACTAGACATTTTCTGGAAAGCCTCCTCCTCACTAGACTTTGGACATAAACAAGCTGAAGAAGCATGGCCATGCCAGAAAGCATGACAGTTGGTCTGCATGCAGATCAGCAGTACATACACTGACTTGGGAGAAGTGTGCAGTGTTTTATAAGCCTTTCCTTGCTCAGAAACAAAGTCATGAAGCATCGTGGACATTAGGCAATGGGAGATTTTTCCTGTCACTATAAGCACCACTTTTTCCTTTAAAAGAAAGAATCCCTTAACTTTTATTTTTAATATCCTAGACTATTTATTAGATTGAGGAAAAGGAAGCCTTGACTTTAATTTTTAATTTAATTAAATTTGAATGAATAGTTTCCCACCATCTTTAACCATCCTTGTCACCTCTTTATTTCATGCTTCTACATGTAGTCTGGGTGATTTTTTGTAATGTTGTTGCACCACATTGATGAAATATTTCTGAATCAGAATCCCCTTCTTTCTGGTAAATAATATGCCAGTATTCTATTATTTCATTAAGGAATAGACTTGAAAATGAAATGACATTGCTGTAAATATTGTAATTCAAGTAAACGATAACATTGTTTAAGCATAAAAATGATTGTGAGCATGACACAAAACCAAAAGACAGTATTTTGTTCTGTCATGCAGAGGGTTGCTCTGAGTTGCAACCAACTTGACAGCACCTAACAATAACAGCAATAGTATTTTGCTAAATTGCTTTATTTGGCATGTGATCTTCAAGTGGACTTTTGCATGGTCTAGGCTAGTCTTTTCTGTGTTAGGAAGAGAAAGATGGAGGCTCCCAGATAAGTTTGTGGTTGGCACGTAAGGTTGGCAGTGTATTGGGGTGGTATTTCTGAAGTACATCTATTGCTGGATTGGAGGTGGAAGCGAACAAATTAATTCTCTTTGGGGTTGGCCCATTGTTACGCTTGATGTTTTCAAACTTTGGAAAGTGAAGCTTGAAGGAAAATGATGGGGACAAAGATCAGTATGCACTCCATATTTCTGTGGAATATTGGAAGCACTGGAGTTTTTGGATGGAAAGATCACAAGTTTTAAAACTACTGACACATGCAGTTCTAAATCCTGATCTGCCTGCTGCAGGCTAGTAGTAGTCAAAGTCAAAGCTTGGTCAAAGTACTTAAGTTCTCTCAGTTTACTTAACTCCTTTGAGTTTAAGATTTCTCTTCTGCAAATGGGAGTTTATTGAGAGAATTTATCCTAGGCCATTTACGTAGAGGAGTTGGCACATAACAAATGCATCAAGTAAGTACACTGTGTAAGATATTGAAATTACAGAGGCTATCACTGTTCACATAGGCCATTTTAAGGTAAAGTAGACATATAATAGCACATCACAGGTGTTTAGTTCACACTGTCCTTTTATCTCTATGGCTTAACACTGTTTTTGCACTCCATATTTAACACACTTAACACTATGTTTATCTAAACTAAAACAAAAATAATTGATAAATGATCACTAAAATGAAATGGCTGCTAATAACCAAACAATTGCAGAAAGATTTTTTTTCTTTATCCTAAGTATATCAAATAAAAGGAGAGGTAAGAGAAGGTAAAAGTTTTTCAGTCTTTGAGCACTCAAAATACATCAACTTAAATAAATAAGTAAGTGCAAACACACACATACACTCACATCCAGGCCTGAGAGAGACTGGCTACATTGAGAAATAAATTATTGATCAAAACTTGGTTGTGCCACATATAAAATTTAGTGTTGGTGGCTAAACATTTCAATTTTAGTGCAAATATTACAAGCAATGTCAATACCCCTCCCCATCTCACCCCTTCCGATTTAAAATCAATTTTATATTCTATTTCTCTAAAATTGTCTGTTAAACTAAAGTTATAGCTCTGAAAGGAGCTTCAGAATTGTTGTGTCAAGACTTTGTTCTACCTGATATTAGGGTTTCTGATCTCTGCATCTTGAAGGAATTTTTGCTTTCAGAGGGTAAGGTGTGAGATTAAAAAGAGCTACAGGATTGGTCTGCCCATTTAAAGAAAAGCAATGACTGCCAAATAGCTCAGATATTGCTGAAGAGTTAACTGATTATATTCAAAAACATACAAGCGCATACACACATCTACACATGGACACATAGAGACACACAGAGTAAAAGCTGGCTTCAAAAACCATTCTAGTTATGAAGTATCTCACATCTTTTCATTCCTAGCTTTTTTTATTTCATTGTACTTTATATAAAATTGTAATATATTTTACAATATACAAGGACTGACAATTAAGTTTGCTCACTTATGCTAGAAACAGTGCTACATAGCTCATTCCTGAATATTACTATGGTCAATTTGAAGTACTCTAGTGTCTAATTCACCCTTCAGAGCAATTTTGGAATGCTTCTGCTGGAATGGCCATCAGAGCTGTCGTCATATTACTCTTGATGTCCTGAATATCTACAAAATGTCTTCCTTTCAATATCTCCTTTGTCTTCGGATAAAAGAAAAAGTCACTAGGGCCAGATCAGGTAAGGAGGGAAGGTGTTCCAATGCAGTTGTTTACTGGCTAAATGCTCCCTCACAGACAACTGTACAATTAAGTTCGTGAACTTGCCACTGAGCCACTGTGAGCAATGGCCCTTCCAGAAAGAGTTTCAAGATTGCTTTGAAGGGTGGACTAGGTGCTGGCTTCAGTGCAGAGCTTCCTAAGGGGAGTACTTCAAAGGTAACCATAGTGTGATTTAACAATGTGGTATGTAGCACCTAGAACAATTAAGTTCATGCACTTAATTGTTGGACCTCATATACACTGTGTGTTTGTGTGTATATATATATATATATATACGTACATATGTATGTATATATATGCGTATATATATACACACACACATACATACATATATATGTATGTATATATATACGTATATATATACACACACACAAACACCTCTGAAAAGATTAATCTTACTATTGATGCCACGTCATAAATTATTTGGCAGGTCCCCTCCCACTTTTATAATGTAAATGATAGTGTATTTTACAATCAAATTATCGTAGTTTCAGTGAAGATACTGATTCAGACGTTTTAGTGAAAATTGTCCTTTGTTTTCTCAATAAGTTTCTCAAGATTGATAGTGCATTCTCAGCCAAGGGCTTCAGTGTAATATCAGTGTTAATTTCTTGGGAAAAGATTATGATTTCACAAGTTAGATAAGTAACATTTATGCCTTCTTCTGAGGGCTTTTTTTCCACATAAAGACATATTTGATTGTCCTCTATGATTGCAAATGGCATTTTGTCTGACTTTGCTATGTATGCCTCTTTTTCCCATGTCTTACACGTGTGTATATATAATCGATAATCCCCACACAAGAAAGAAAAGGAATGTGTGGCTAATTGCCTCCCTGACCAACCACTTCCTTTGCCAGCCTATCAGAAGAACCATATGGTGCCCAGCTACCCTTACAGAATGTTTTAATAAAAGATTCTATACAAGAATTTTTATTAAAAGGGTAAAAATGCATAACAGAATTTCAAATTCTCATGAACTATAGATTTTCTGGAGCCACTAAGCCTGGCTGAACCCCCAAAACTATTGCCCACAAATAATCTCTAAACCTTAAGCCAAAAATATCCCTTAAAGTCTTCTTATAACTAAACAGTCGTTTAGCTTATCTGGTAAAAAATGTCTGCCTTGAGTACTGTACTCTTTCAAAAACTATCCATGTGGGATCAGATCGACAATTTCAATTTGAAAGATAGATGGTAAACTTAAGGGGTGATGAATTTACATTAACAAATGTGATGGTTAAGATTGTATGTCAATTTGGCTGGGCTGTGATTTTCAGTGTTTTGGCAATTGTGATCACTTCCCTGTTGAAATTCTATATACGATCACCCTTATGATGGAATTTGCTTAATGATACCAATGGGAAGAGGTCTGTGGTGTCTCTCTGCCCCCTCAGCCTTCATCTCTCTGCTCTCCACAGGCTTTTTCCTTCCTACTCACTATGCTAAGTTTTTTGGCTTGTTCTGAATTCTGAATCTGCCTCTTGTTTATCTGACCTCTTGGTTATTGGGATTTAAGCCAGCGGTTTACCTGCTGATATTGGGATTCGTGGATCTTCACCATTTGTGAGCAGGAGTCCAGCTCTTTGACCTCCCAATCTTGAATTTGCCAGTCCCTGCAGCTACCTGAATCAGTAGAAACCTGTATCCCGATTTGTGGACTTGGGACACTCCAGCCTTTACAATCGTGTGAACTGTTTCCTTGATATAAATCTCTTTCTATGTATATTTATACAGTTTTGCTTCTCTCGAGAACTCAGACCAAGATAACGGGGGAAAAATCATTCAGAAAAGAAGGGTGATCATGGTTGTACAACTTGAAGTATTCAATGTTACTGAATTGAGCAAGTAAAAATTTTTGAATTGGTATATGTTCTGCTATGTATACTCTTAACAAAAATAACAGCAAAATAAGTAAATTAAAAAATAAAACCAGTAATATTATTAATGCTCTTCTTCATGTCAAGCTTATTGCTTGTCATATATTATTCATTCTTAACAACAGCCCAGTAAGGTACAACTTATGTTACAAGTTTATAACTTAAAACAAACAAGCAAACAAAAATATTAGAGGTTAAACACACAGTCTAAATGCCACAACAGGGTGATGGAGCCGGATGGGAACCATGGATGCTTGCATCCAATATCCTTACCTACTTTCCTTCACTGATTTGCATTTTACCCCCAGCTTTAATTTTCAAGCCCGTTTCATGGTCCTGTTGCTGCAAGCATCATTACTCAATCTGACTCAACTGTAGTCTGATGACCAAATTTTATGCTGACATTTTCTCTGCCGTTCCATCCCAGTTGTCAACTGTGCCTCAGCAAGATGTTATGTAACATTTCTTCTATTCTGCTTTTGTGTACTTCGTTTCATCTACACTATCTTTTCTCAACAGTCTAACTGAATATTTATTGAGCCCTGTGTAGTAATCTGCACTGTAGCAGGTGCTGGGACAAAGCATTCAACTTTGGGGGCTGACATTCTAAAGATGAAAAATAATTAGAGTTTTCATTGTCCTTTCTGTGGGAAGAAACCAGAAATATTTATTAATTTGTTACTTAAATTCATTAGTACTTACTGAATAACTGCTACATTTCAGATCCTGGAGTTGGCAACAAGAAGTTATCTATGTCCTTAGTCTTTTAGAACTTTCAGTCTGGTGTAGAGATTATCTGCTCTTCCTGGAGTGTACACTAATGGTTAACTGAGGAATCACAGATGACATCCCAGAGGTAATGATGTTCAAATTCACAGTTAAGAGCAAGATAGATGGATGAGTTTTGGTCAATAAGATTCTTACCATCAGACAAAGCCAAATGCCTTCAAGTCTTAGCATAGAAATGCTTATATTTCAACTCAGATCTCAGGCTGGCACAAAGACTATAGAGCTTTCAAACCGTTTTCATTATCTGTAGTGGCACCAGATCTGGATGGTGTGGCTTCTATAACTGACTTTTAGCTTGATTTAGATTGTGTTTTCATTTTGGCTTCACAATGTGTCATCCAGTCTTTCAAAGAAAGTTCACTCTTTCCTTAAATGGTTCAAACTTTATGAGTGCTCATGTCAACAAACTGGCATGTGAAGAATCCTTGAACAAGTGTAGAACACTAACTCAAGAATGATCAATGATAGAAACAGCGATCAATCCTGGAACAGTCTCCTACTGCATCAATTGAATTCTTTTTTTTATTATGACTGAGTGAAAATGTACATTTCCATATACATTTACATGCCCACCTACATGCAGCTTCCTCTGCTCTCCCTGCCCAGTGACAGCACACTCTTCTCTCGGCTCCATATATGTCTCATCCTCCCAACAGTCTTCTTTCCCCTCCTCTCCACCTACTCTCCTTCCTCCAGCCAGAGGTCAGCAGGATGATATCCTATAGATGTATAGAACCATAAAGTGCATCCAATATATGGTCACTCTCCATCGCCAAGTCCAATCCATTCGTGTCCGAAGAGTGGACCTTCGTTACTGAGAGCATGGCCCCTGGCCCTGAAGCTGCCCTTGCCCATAAATCAATTGAATTCTTAAACAGTGATCTCTGTTTCTGAAGAGTAGCTCATCACTTCTTGTCTAAAAACTAATAAAATTATGCCTGAAGTTTGAGACAAAAGAACTTGGTTCTTTATTTCCAATATCTATACTTGACTTAGAAGAAACTTGGCCCATCTGTTATAGGTTTATTTCATCTTTTATCAAAAGCTCATCTGACAAATTGCATTTTATATACAAAAGGAATTTGGAGGCCAGACCAAGACTTTGTAAACCAAGACCTACAGGTGCAGGAGTTAGTAAGTAGGTACCACAAGAATAAACTCACTTCAGATTCATAAATGGCAGGGTTTATGGTTATAATTGTATCACATCAGTAGTGGACAGTCAATGCTGGCTAAAGTAGGCCACATCTAAGAGTAGACATTATATTGATTATCGTTTTCATTCCCCTAAGTTGTAGATTGATCATGTTCCTCCTCAACAGAGTGGGCCACTGGACCTCCATGTATATTAGACTGAATTAAGGAAAGGTTCCTGGACAATAGGAATACATACCTTTTTTTCTCCATGCTAGTTAACCCATAGCTTAAAAATTACCCACAGGCTTAAAAAGGACATTGGAAAATCAGAAGATGCTCAGAGATCAAGATCTGTCTAATATAAGCAATGATATCACTCTTTCTACATCCTCCTCTGAATCTATCTTGAACATTTGGCAGTTCTCCATAGATGTACTATTGTGACTGTTTTTGAATTATACCCACCACTATCTTACTTGTGTGTGATATTAATGGTATTGCTTGATGATTTATGCAATTTTTTGGATCATCTTTCTGTAGAATGGGCACAAATATGGGACATTAGATTCCATAATTTCATTCGAAGGAGAAGTCATCTGGAAAGCAGCAAGACATGAATAAAACAGTTTCTGGTCCACTGTGTTCCATGGTAAGTCATACTTCATCCAGAATTTTGTGGGATCATTAATATTGCTCTCAAGGACATTCTCATAAAACAAGTTCAGGGCTGACTGACATAAGGCTAAGCCTTTTAATTAACTTTTAAAATAGAAATCTCCTTTATGATATTCATATTTTGTTCTTTCCATTCTACCAGTTCAAGTTTTGGCAATTGCCAGAGTTAGATGATGTGGACAACGTTGACTTTTGATCAGGATACCATTTGTCCTAGACTTGAGCCAAATTTGTTCTTTTATTTCTTTCACCAGCCATTGCAACAATGAGGGTATCACCAAGTATATGACTTTTTGTTTCAAGTTTGATTCATTCCAGGTTGTTCGCATGTGAGTTGGGAAGTAATGAAATGTGATGACACAGGCTTAGTGTATTGGTAGAAGCTTCCTGAACACGGTAGGCAGAAAAGGTTTTAGTTAACAGAGTTTTGTTCAGAAAGTACTTAGCACCAATATGTGCCAACTGTGGAATATGGTCACCCAGCAATTCATGTCTTTGTATAATATATCCTTCTCTCAAGACTTTAGTTTTCTCAGTTTTTCTTTATTCCAGTGAAATAAAGAAGAAAAAAACAAATGAATTCCAGGATTGTTTCTGCTAGAACACTCTAAAAAGCAAACCAAACAAACAAACTCACTGCCATCAAGTAAATCACCACACATAGTGACCCTATAGGGCAGAGTAGAACTACCCCATACAGTTTCCAAAGAGCAACTGGCAGAGCTGAACAGCCAGCATTTGGTAGCTGACATAGCATTTACCCACCACACTGCTCTACTCACCCAATAATCAGACTCACAGCCACAGAGTTGACTCTAACTAACAGACACTCATACAGTTTTCAAGGGTGTAAATCTTTACAGAAGTAGACTGTCACATAGTCCTTCTGGAGAGCAGCTGGTGGACACTATTATAAATGCAATAGGGTTTTTAGAGAAATACCATTTCAGATTTAGTATTGAGATTTCTGTTCTTCATAAATTCATTGTATTTCCTGGAGATAGGAGTGGAGAAAAGGCAGGAACACTAAAACAATAGAAATGTAGAAGTAGGAATGAAGAGGAGCCAGACAGAGTTAAAATGATATTGAGAAGTGTTCAGTGCGATGGGGTTCGGGTGGAGAGAGGTAAGGAAAACCAAGTTGTAGATGGGAGCAAAAGTTTCTGTTTCTTATTTACAGCACTTCCTGCACCTCTGCTATTACAATGCCTTTTGGAAAAATCAGCTATGTTTGTTTTCCGCTCAATTTCTGTGACCACTGTCTACCTCAAAAGATTCTAAACAGTTGTTAACTTGGAATTGTGTCTATATCCCCCACTATATCTCTCTCTCTCACACACACACGTGCGCACCCCGACACACACGTGTACACACAAACATACACAATCCAGTAAATACATATGTAAAGTTCAACAGAATTTCTCTGGTGAATAAAATAAATGTGCCTTCGGTTGCTTCATTCTGCTGCTATTTGTCTATTTCCTCAGTTGTAGCAGCAATGAAGGTTAGTGGTGGGAAGATATTGCAGGTCCCAATGCAGCAAGATTTCTGTCTCTCTGCTTGTTGATAGCCCGAGTCCGAGTCCATCCGCTGTTCTTTGTCCTCCCTCCTCTTTTGGTCTACCTGATGCACTCATTGGAAAAGAGAGGGAAAGCCACTAGGCAGAGAAGCTTTTATCCTTCTGTGCCTATAACTGTCCTCCCAAATAGTCAGGCTGACTTCTACAACTCATCACAAGGAGTTCAGATTCGGGTGCCTCAGCAGGTCTTGAGTATATTTTCCCCTCATTGTGTAGAGGTATAGCAGCTACTGTTGAGGTTACTAAATAAAGCCCTAATCTGTCTTCGTGCCTTAGAAAAAAAGGATGTATAGCTTCTTTCCGATGCTTTGGTACTTGGAATCCCACTTTGCTTTGATGATTAGGAGCATAATGGGCGTGATACCTGTTGTATTACTCTAGAGCATTCTGTCACTTGGCTGTTTAAAAAGGTAGGAGTGGAAGGTAGTGGGAGGGGAGGAAGCTGTACTTGATCCTTATGGAAGCCAGTTAAAATTAATTGGAAAAAGCTTTTAAAGACCCAAGATGCAGACCAAATGTATCTCCAATCCGCGGCCTCATCCCCCACAGAACACGAAGGTCACCGCGAAGCTGCAGATTTATGCGGAAGGTTTTGGTGATGGAAAATGAGACAAAAGCATTTGGATTTTATTATTCCATTTACTCTGACCCTGGGCCATAAAGGGTTTGGAGAGCCTGTTTTATGTATTCAGCTGGTTGCCACACTGACAGGCATTTGGAGCCACTTAAATAAACCATCCCGGTCCCACAGCTGCAACAACACCGTATCAGATATAGGTTAGAGTTTAAATGTGGAGCCTGAAACACAGCGTCTCCAGCAGGTGCACCGGAGAGAGTTTTTATTGTTGCTGTTGTTGTTTGTTTGTTTTGTATCCCTCTTGCTCGGGAAATCGAGTCCATATTCATCTAGTGATTTTGATTTAAAGCCCAGTGGGTTACTGAAACTGACTTGGTTCTCGCATAAACGATGTGCAACTTGAGGTTTGTCCCCTGTTTCCTAGAGAAGCTTAATCTCTACAGTTGACTTGGGGATAGGTTTTAGAGAGGTTACCTAGTAGTGAAAAACTGGTAACTTTTTTTTAGGTTTGTACTTCCCAATATGCTTCTTTAAATTTTTTAAAGCTGTCTTCTTTTAGTTCATCGAATTCTTGAAACTAATTTGGCAGCAAAAGGTCCTGGTACAACTGAAAAGCAGACAAGGGGGAGAATTCAACATGGGAGACAATGAAATTGAATCCACAAGTGTGCCTTTGTGATAGACAAAACATATGTCCTGGGGTTTTTGTTTAGGTGTCGGCACATGCAAACTAAACAGAGCAGAGAAAGGAACCCAGAATGACGTCAGTTTCTTCCATAGAGACCGTGCCTCGCAGGTTGCGGCATGTTTCATATGCGAGTCTCATCAGAGAGTAAGATACTGTTTCCACTTTACAGACATAAACACTGAGGCTTGGGTGTGTTAAGTGACTTGTCCAAGAGTTTCATGACTGGAAACAACGTAGCATTGTCCGATACATAGCCTTCGTTTTATAACAAGGCCTTTGCTTGTTGCTAGGAGAGATGTGCAATTACCTAACAGAATCCAGGTGCTCTGTTTCTGAAAACCAGAGACACCCAAATGTGCCAAGGGCCATTGAGGGCTTGGGGGCTCCAAATGCCCTTTGACCCTGAGAGTGCACTCCTTCAGAACCCCAAAGAGGGTGTGGACAGGCTAATTGAGGAAATCTGTTTTATTTCGTACTGCTTTTCCTGGATCTGTTCTTCATAGAAAAGCCATCAGGACTTTGAACTATTAATCACTGGTCACAGAGACTGATTTTGCCATTCTTTTCTTCCCCAGCTTCTACTGGCACTTACCCCCAAAACATGCTGAAAGTTTTATAATTCTATTTTCATTCTTTGATGTGTCTTCCAGTGTCTAAAAATCAGGGAAATTACCAACAGAAACCTCACCATTATTGAAATTACATTATTTTCTTTGTTTCAGAATTTGTGGGTTACAGTTGAATGTTAAAAGATGTGCTTCCAGACACAGCTCTCTGCAAAAAGTGACTGGGCTAAATTATTTGGACACAAATAAAGGCACCACCTAATATGTGTGTGTGTGGGGGGGGGAGTATGCATATGTATATGTATGTATGTGTGTGTGTGTATATATATACACACACATATATGTGTGTATATATGCATATATATATAAAAAACCACTGACAGCGTTTCTTTTGACTCATGGTAACCCTACAGGACAGATTAGAACTGCTCCATAGAGTTTGCAAGGAGCACCTGGTGGATTTGAACTACTAAACTTCAGTTAGCAGATGTAGCACTTATCCACTACCCCACCAGGGTTTCCATATATATATATAAAATTTGGTGCAAATGACATATAAGTTACATGTGTGTTTTCCTTTAGTTTGAAAACATATATTTAAATAAGATATTAATGACATTGTACCCTATCGGCCATGATATCAAACTAAGAGTCTCTTCAACTGTATTTCTCCATTGATTGTTTTTCTTTTGACTCAGCAGATGAAATGGCAGAGCCTGAAATTCCACCTCTTTTGAGCTCTACCCCACCCAAGAGTTCAACAGTGGTCACTGTATATATCCAGACCTCTAACATTTGTGGCAAGCTTACCAAAGATGGCACATGGCCTTGTTTTTAGGAAAATCTTTCAGAGACATTCCTGTCCTTTCCTCTCTCCTAGAATTGGCTCTCACACAGTAACATGCATCTCTTTCCATCCCAGATGCTAAGGGACTCCAGGGTGACTGTGAGGGTTGGAAATGTACCAAACTCAAATGTAGTCCAGTAGTGGACTGAAATTATGATTACATGTGCTAAATTTCAAGAAAAATTGTTGAAAGCTGAAAATGCTAACATACTGGTCAGGGTTTTTAGTTTTTTTGTTTTTTCCAAGCTCAGTAATTAGGAAAATTTATAGCTTGATCTACAGAATTTTAGATTTTTAGTGGAACTGAACTCATGGGCAAAATTTCTCTCTAGAGAGAGTTTGTTCTGAGCATTCTCCTGATTACCTTTCTGAGCACTGATTTTCCTCTTCATGTTGCCCCCTTGGAAATCCTGGTGGTGTAGTGGTTAAGTCCAATGGCTGCTAACTAAAAGGTTGGCAGTTGGAATTCACCAGGCACTTCTTGGAAACTCCATGGGGCGGTTCTACCCTGTCGTATAGAGTCACTATGAGTTGGAATTGACTTGATGGCAGTAGGTTTCTTTCTTTTTTTTTTTTTTATTGATTGCCCCTTTGCAGTGCGTATGTAGTACAATCAGTTAATAACTTGACAGCCAAGTGAAAGATTAGCAGTTCAAACCCACCAAGAGGTGCCTTGGAAGCAAGTCCTGGATATCTGTCCCATCTTTGAAAACTCTGTGAAGTGCAGTTCTGCTCTGCACACATGGAGTCACAGTGGGTTGGAATGAACTCAGTGGCAACCGGTATAGTTTCGGTTTGGTTGTCCCTTTCCTGTCCCTTTGTCATTTTAGTGTGAGCCCCCTATTGTAACACTCATCCAGACCTTCCCTTTCTTGACACACTCTTACCTCTTCCCTGAAACTGTTTCTTCAGCACAGTTAATACCAACTGGATGTTCTGTAGAAAGCAGCGTGATCAGTGTACAAAAGCTGTTCATGACAACATGTGAAGAAATAATCAGCTAGTCTTCAGATGAAAGAGAAACAGTTTTTTATTAAAATGACAGCCAGTGACCATGTTTATCCACTCTGAATTCTAACCAGGTCTAGGAGTTCATAAAGTAATGTTGTTGATAATGGAGATTCTCAAAGCTACTTGCCTCTTCTGGAGGGCAGCTGCTCTGCTTCCCTTCCTGGCCATTCCTGTGTGTTCTATGAATGAGGGTCAGGGACACAGCACTCCTCTTTTGAATTGTCACTGACCTTTGCCTACCTCCTGCCAAAATAGGTTTAACGCATATGTTTCACCATCATCACCTGGTGGCTAGTTAGAACTGACTAGTCATTTCAGTATTATATAGTTATATCTTGTGTGATAGCATTCTTGCTAATGTTTTCTTCCTTTTCTTCTTTTGGGTATGATCACTCAGAAGACAGTTACAGAGTCCTTGTGAGTTCCAGTAGATTCTATCACAAGTATTTTGGTGAACCATCTACAGATGGACTGAAATCTGTGATTAGGGTCTCAAGAAACAAGGTAAAAAATTACCTTGCATCGTCATTCTTGAAAATTCTGGAAGTCTGTTCCACTATTATTGGCTGTATGGCTGGACTGATTAAAAAGCCGTGTGAGCCTGTGTGTATGTGTAAATGCACACAGCATAATAAAATCTAATGGTGATTCTTGATGACTTTGCTTGAAATTGGGGCACCTGCATTTTAATTGACATTTCTTCCCCTGAAGCATGGCTTTGGAAGGTCTACTCCAGCCCACTTGCGGCAGGGTGGAAAATCACTGAATTCGTGTTTAACTTCCCTAGCCATCAGATGGTATTGATTTGTGGTGGGACAATGGTGGTTTAACTTCAGCGAGGACTCTAAAACTTAGAGGGAAAGTCGGCTGAGCTACAGGAGGATTTTATACCCTCTAAAGTTAGAAACATTCTGAACTTGATACATAGCTCCCCTCCTCCTGTATTTTGGTATTTCTAGGAAATGTTATATAAAGAGAGACCAAAAAATAAAATTTGACTCCTTGTTACGACTCTAGCAAATAGATCTGTTATTGTGGTAAAAGTACATGGAAACTCTAAGCAGCACAAATCACTACCATGTGAATGGAATTCTTGGTTGAGTTAGCACCCTCCTTGCAAACAAAGAGCGGCCAAAAAATATGCAAATTTCAAGTAAAACAAATTCACACTTTTCTGGAAGCAAAGAGCTTTCATATAATTTGGAACAGCCAGGCTGCTGGAGTAATGTTCTTATATGTAAGTGGAAATCCTTTTTGATATTTACACTACTGATTTCTTTAATCTCCACTTTGGAATTAATAGACAATAACATCAGATTGCTTCCTCGGCTGCCTCAGCACTTGTGCATATTTACCCAAGTGTCTAGAGTGGAGATTGTACACATATCTCTAATCCACCTGCCTGTGTTAGTTAAAAGCCCAGATAAAATCAGCAGCCCTTAGATCTTAACCTTTTAAGTCTGAAATGTTTTTAAAGTCCAGCCATGGCAACTGAAGACAGGCTGTGCTTGGGGAGGGAAGGAGAAGGCAGGAGAGTGGGGGACCGGTAGGGAACTGGTGCATAAAATTTGTCTCAGTTTGAACCACTGTTACTTTCAAATAAGCCAAAATTGTTACAATAATAGCACAATATCCATAAAAACTACAAGAGTGAACCTCAGCGGATAAAAATAATCTATTTTATGATCCACTGACACGGCATGTAGCCTGTCTACCTCTTTCCACAAACAACTTGAATTCACTTTCAGCTTTCCCTATGTGTGAATGATGGGCGGGGAGGGGCAGACGGAACAAGGGACCAAAATATTTTCTAGATACAGACACTCTCATGACACATACTGAACACACACAAAATACTGACAATTCAGCCATCTAGTTTAACTGTTTCTGGAGCCATCGGTAACCAAAATTATCTTCTGTATTTTCCCAGATTTAACCTGTAGGTCTTAAGGAACAGACTGAAACAAAAAAGAAATGCTTTAAGGTCTCACTGAACACAAGTCAGATGTTGGCAAATCAGCTTTTTAAACTCAATGATTTCTGTACTCCTTGGACCAGCCTGTTGTTCCCCAGACCCCTGTGATAAATTAAGTGGTGATTAGTGCTGTTTCTGAATTAGACCGTTATTATTTGTTTTTTTCTTTATCATTTACTTTATGTTTTTAGCTAATGAAAAAGAAGTCAAACACAAACTGAAAAGCAATGATACTGTCTTGATGTTTCTTTTATGATATATTAAGAGTTTACATTTTTAAACCATGGACCCAAAACAAAACTAGCAATTTTTTATGAAGAAAATGATCAAGAGATTGTTTCCTACAACTATTTATTTGATGTAGTTAGCTCAACTGGTTGATATTATCAGTCTAACATTTGTTTACATGAAGAAATGTCTATTATTGAGCCTTTAAACACAGTGTGTTGCTGGGCCTGTGACTCGGGGTCAGTAATACGAGACTTGTTTTTCCACGAAGGATTTTTCTTGCAGGTTTCTCATAAGTCATTGATCTCTCCCTGAGGGCAAGTATCACAGACAATGCTCAGTATGTGCTTGTTAACTGATCACTTCTATTGCTCAGTAAGAGCAGAAACATACAGTGTATATGTATATACATATATCTATAAACATATATATTTTTTGTCAAAATGCTGTCTCCAAATTGCACTCCAAATTTAGTCTTATTTGTGTCAACTTTTGCTACTGTATCCTGGTTCCTCCAAGGGGAAGGTGAATAGGAAAAAAAGCCATTCCATCAAGAATGTGTTTGGCTATCATAAGAACTCAAGAAAATATTTAACCACAGAGGAAACATTCTTGATGGTTATAAGAGTGAAGAAGAAAGGAGAGAGTTATTTGCTAACTAGATAGTAGGCAAGATTTATCTTTGGTAAATGGAAGAATGACACAATACAGGGGAAGTCAGCACAACTGGGCTAAACCAAAAGCTGTGAAGTTTCCTGAATACAACCAAACACTTCAAGGGGCAGAATAGCAGAGGCAGGGGTCTGGGGATCATGGTTTCAGGTGGGGGGAGAGGGCATCTAGGTCAACTGGCATAACAAAGTTTATTGAGAAAATATTCTGCATCTCCTTTTCATGAGTGGTATCTGGGGTCTTAGAAGCTAGCAAGCAGCCATCTAAGATACATCAATTTGTCCCAACCCAGGTGTCCCAAAGGGGAATGAATAATGCCAGAAATATAAGGAAAATATTAGTTCTTGAAACAGAAAGGGTCATACAAACCAGAGACTCCATTAACCTAAGACCAGAAGAACTAGATGGTGTCTGGCTACCACCAGTGACAGTTCTAAGAAGGAGTACAACAGATGGTCCCTGGTGGAGCAGGAGCAAAGTGGGGTGCAGAATTCAAATTCTGGTAAAAGACCAGACTTACTGGTCTTACTGAGCCTAGAGGAACCTTGGAAGACATGGCCCTCTGGACTCTTTGTTAGCCCCAAAATAAAACCACTCCAGAAGCTGGGTCTGCAGACAAAGATTAGACAGAACTATAAGACATAAAATAATACTAGTAAGGAATATGATTTATTGTCTCAAGTAGATGCATGAGACTAAATGGGGAGCTCCTGTCCAGAGACAAGATGGCAAGGCAGATTAAGACAGAAACCGGTTGACTGTACATGGAAAATCCAGAATGGAAAGGAGGAGTGTGCTGTCACAATGTAGGGGAAGCAACTAGGATCCCTTAATGGTGTGTGTATAAATTTTTGTATGAGAAACTAACTTAAAATATGGATTTTCACTTAAGGCACAATAAAGAGAGAAGGAAGGAAGGTGGGAAGGAAGAAAGGTAGAAAGAAAGAAAGAGAAAGAAAGAGAAAGGAAGAAAGGAAGGGGGGGCGGTAGGGAGAGAAGAAGGAAGGAAGGGAGAAAAAGTTTTGCCCTGGATTTGTGGCTCCTAATTGACAAAGCAAGGATTCATTCCAAGGATGCAATTGCTCACTGTTAAGACAGTCTCACTCCTGCCTCATGCTACTTCTGTCTTAGAAGTTTGGTTTTCAAAAGCTTTTATCACCATTCAGTCAAAATTCATTAACTCAACAAAAAAACCTTAAAAACCCAAGAAAAAAAGGTCAAAGGACTTGAATAGATAATTCTCAAATAAAGATGTAGAAATGACCGAGAAGACCAAGAAGAAACATTCATTGTCATTAGTCGCTACAGAAATGTAAATGAAAACCACACTGAGATACCACTTCACATCCACAAGAATGATTATTGTAATAATAGTTTAAAAAAGGAAAAGAAAGTAAGAGTGAGAAAATAACAAGTGTTGACAAGGATGTGGAGAAACTGGAACCCCTTACATATTACTGCTGGGAATGTAAAATGATATAGCTGCTGTGGAGAAGTGTGGGATTCCTTAATAAGTTAAACATAGAATTATGACAAAAGTGCTAAACCAAACCGGTTGCTGTCCTGTCGATTCCAACACATAGCATACCTTTAGGACTGAATATAACTGCCCTGTATGGTTTTCACGGAGCAGCCAGTAGACTCAAACTGCTAACTGCTCATTCCTCTTCTAAGTATATGATTGAAATAACTGAAAACATAAGATCAAACAAAGCTTATATTTCAATATTTATGCAAGCATCATTCACCGTAGCTCAAAAGTGAAAAAAATGCAAATGTCCATCAATTAATGAGTAGATACACAAATTGTAGTGTAGCAATTCAGCCATAAAAGGGATGAAGTACTGACACACGTTAAACATGAATGAACCTTGAAAACATTATGCTGAGTGCAAGAAGGTAGACACCGAGGGCCACATAATATATAATTCCATTTATATAAAGTGTCGATAATAAAGACACTTCCACAGAGACAAAAGGAAGATCAGTGGTTACCAGCAGCTAAAGGAAGGTAGAGACAGAGAGCAAATGTTTAATAGGTACAGAGTTTCTTTTTTTTTTTGAATGATAAAAATATTCTGGACTTAGTGGTAATGATAGCATAACATTTTTCATATACTGTAAGTCACTAAATTGTTCCCTTAAAATGGTTAAAATATTGAATTTTATGTGAATCTAACCTCAGTTAAACAAACAAAACATGCATTTAAAATGTGAGATAAGTTTAACACTAAGCTTCACCCATCTTAGTTTTACCCCTTTCTGATATCAGTAGCTTTCATGAGGTTTCCCAAAACATATGGAGACTTGCTGGCAGCCTCCCTGTCCATGTACCAGGTGGGCGGCTGTGCTGATTTTCTGGAGCAAGCTAAACCCATTAGTTAGTTACCTTGATGATTTCAAAGGTGTGTAATCATTTCTCTCTGCTCTGAGTTCAGTGTGAGAACTAGAAGTCTGATCCACGTTACTGGCCCATTTTGGTTGACAGGAAAACAAACTAGCAATTCTCCTTCAGCCCTGGAATAAACCAAAAGCTAAATTTAGAAAGAAAGTTTTGGAAGAACAGAGTTTGTGATACAGCCAAGAGAATAAGATCCTAAAGTGCTTATGCAGATTTTTCTTTTTAACTAAGATCCTAATACAATTCCTTAGAAATTGTGCTAATCAAGATATCGAATGTGAGAAAGGATTTTGTTTCACATCTTACACTTAGGGCTATCGCCAGAAGTGACATGCTCACAGTCTTATGTAAGTGCTGAGTGGTGGTAATGCATTTGCCACATATCAAGATATGAATTACACTACCATTTTGTTGAGGAAAGTAAATCCAACAAATGTGGAAGAAATATCCCTTTGACTCTTTGAGTGCATCTTTCTTACCCTCTTCTGACTTTCTCTCTCAATCTAGCCCAACAAGGGTCCCCATAGACATAGTATAAAGCAGTATTGTTTGGTGAGGGATTTAATTTCACTCCATCACAAGCGACCATCGCAGCCCTGTCATTGCAATTTGTCACACTTTTTTGTGTGCTCTATCTTACTAAAGTCCCATCTCCACTTCAGTTCACTGCATAATCTTCTCTGGGACAAAGCTCTCCAACATAATGAAAGAGGCGGAATTGGGAAAGGAGTCAATGGACACAGTTATCACTTTGGGCTCCACACCCCCTGACTCCTCGAATTTGGCCCTAGCAGCCAAAGAGGCGCTAGTGGGGCCTGCTGTGTAGGAAAAAAAGGCACCACCACCAACTTTGCTAAGGCCAAAGGAAGAACTGGTGGCCGCTGGGCAATGTGATCCAATGCCCTCCTGAAGAGACCACCACACAGAGGAATGTTACCAGTTCCTGCCAGCTCACTAAGCCTCAAGTCAGTTTGCTAGAATGTTTATGCTATTTAGAACTGTTCTAAATGCACTGTGAAAGAAAAAAAAAATTGAAAATGAGTGAGAGTGCATACGAGAAAACAAAAACTAGTGTCCCAACCTTTGGTTTTGGTTTCTACATTAGTCTTATGGTTGTTGATGGAAACCAAAATTTATTGTAAGATTTACTCTGGAATTCAAATATATTAAACAAAACTGAACCTTCCTTCACTTGTGGAAGTTCAAGATCTAGTTTTTAATTGAATGTTTTGAGTAGAATTACGTTAGTAGTTACTATTTGGCAACATAAACAACTCACTACCATCAACCCGGTTCTGACTCATAGTGACGCTGTAGAACTCTACCGTGTCCTGTAGGGTTTCCTAAGAGCAACTGGTGAATTAAACTGCCAGCCTTTTATTTTATTTTATTTTTTAGTGTTACCGAGTGAAAGTTCACAATACAATTCAAATCTGAATGCCTGCATATCTGCAGTTCCCCTGCTCTCCTTGCCCAGTGATAGCACAGTCTTCCTTTACATTCCATATATGTCATAAGCTGTTAATGATCTTCTGCCTCCCCTTGATCCCCGTCTAATAAGAGGCCAGGAGAAAGACATCCTATAGGTGCATAGAACCATCAAGTGTACACACAATATGATCACTCTGTGTCCTCGAGTTCAATTCATTGCTATCCAAAGAGTTGACTTCAGTGATGGTTTATGATCAGGGACAGCCTCAAGTCTAGGGGCCATGCTCCCAGGGGAACTCCCAGGCCTTTGGACCATCAATAGGTGCATCCCTATTTTTCTTGTGTTGCCACTGGGACTCAACATTGTGATCCTCGTCACGACTGCCATTGGTGGTGGCTTGGCACCATCTGGTTCTTCTGGTCACATATATAGTCACCCATTCACGTGGGTCCTTCTGTCTTCTGGGTGGTTTTTCCCTCATGTCATTGTTGTCCTTGGTGATCATATGTTCCAGCTGAGTTGGGACCATTTGGTATACCTCACATGGCAGCTGCTAGCTGTTAAGACACCAGAACACCACTCACCAGTATAAGGTAAAGAAGACTCTCTTAGCAACAGGCTGGTTATACCAACTGATCTTGATGTCCACTGAGAGCATGGTCTCCAGATCCCTGCTGCTGCTACTCTATGCTTACAATATTGGGTTAAGATTGAAAGAGTTTTCAGGTTATGCTGAAATCCAGTTAAGTTGATCTTCTTTCTAATGTGTGCTGTCACTGATTTCACCCAACCAAATTTCTATCATCTAATCTATAACCAACCCTCTCCCTCTCTTCCTCCCCTGCCTTGCAGCCACCAAAGAGTCTTTTCTTCTGTACGTGAGTCTGTTTTTAAGTCCTTATAGTAAGGGTCTCATCTAACATTTATCCTTGTGCCACAGACTGATTTCACTGAACATACCGTCTTCCAGTTCAAACCAGGTTATGAGACAATTCTTAAAATCTTCATCTTTATCATCGCATAGTATTCCATTGAGTAAATATACCATAGTTTGTTTATCCACTCATTTGTTTTGGGGCATCTGGGTTGATTCCATAGTTTCGCTGTTGTGGACTGTGCTGCGATAAACAGTCGTGTGCGTATCTGTTTGTGTGACTGCCCTTGCTTCTATAGGACATATTCCAAACAGTGGGATTATAGGGCCAAATGGTATATCTATTGCCAGCTTTTTAAGGAAGTGCCAGATTGCTTTCCAAAGAGCTTGGACCATTTTGCAATCCCACCAACAGTGTAGGAGAATTCTAATTTCTCCATAGCCTCTCCAGCATTTGTTGTTTTGTTTTTTTTTAGATCATGGCCAACCTTGTTGGGGTGATAGGTATCTCATCGTCGTTTTGATTTGGATTTCTTTAATAGATTATGATCACGAGCATTTCCACATGTGTCTTTTGGCTACTTGGATGTTCTCTTTAGAGAAGTGTCTTTTCATTTCCTTTGCCCAATGCCTGACTGGGCTATTTATACTTTTCTTGTTGTTATTTTGCAGTACCTTGTAGATTATGAAGATTGGACATCAATCTGACATACAGTTGCCACATATTTTTTCCCATTCTGCAGGTGGTCTTTTAATTCTTTTCATAAAGTGTTTGGATGAGCAAAAGCATTTGATTCTTAGTAGTTCCCATTTATCTATTTTCTCTTCTGTTAATCGTCCCTTATCAGATTTTGAAGTCTGTGTAAGTTGCACATTAAAACTTCCATTGTCAAACTGCCAGCCTTTTAGTTAGTAATGCTGGTGACATAGTGGTTAAGAGCTATGGCTGCTAACCAAAAGGTTAAGGGCCTGCCCAGCAGGCACTCCTTGAGTACATTATGGGGCAGGTCTACTCTATCTATTAGAGTTACTATGAGTCAGAACTGACTCAACAGCAGTGTTTCTTTTTTAACGTATTGCTTAGCAGCCAAGTGATTTAACTACTGCCCCACCAGAGTTCCTCCATAGCTGCATAACTGGATTTCAGTTTCTATAGGGCTTCTGTTGCTTTTTTCTCTTTGTTACTATGAGGATGTTTTCCCTTTTGCATTGTTTCTATTGTTGCTGTAGACATTTTCTAAGGGCTAGGAGATAAAATAATGTAATGCATTGGTCAAACCTACTATGAAAGATGTTTTTAAAGTGTTTCAAAAAAAAAGGCAGGGGGAGGGCTAAGGTGCACCTGACCTGAACTGTGGTATTTTAAATTGGCTCATATGCATGAGAGAGCTGACAGTGAATAAGAAAGACTGAAGATGAACTGAGTCATTTGAATTACAGTATTGGCAAAGAACACTGAATATACCATGGACTGCCAAAACAATGAATAAATCTGTTTTGGAAGACATAATGTTTTTTAGAAAAGAGGATGGAGAGACTTCATCTTGCTTGCTTTGGACATATTATCAGGAAGGACCAGTCACTGGAATGGGTCATTATGCTTGATATGATTAATGGTCAGCAAAAAAGAGGAAGACCCTTGAGGAGATGGGCTGACACAGTGGCTGCAACAAGGTGTTGAAATGTAGGATGATAGTGAAAATGGCACAAGATCAGGAAGTGTTTTGTTCTGCTATACATAGGGTAGCTATGCATCAGAACTGACTCAACAGCACGTTAAAACAGCAGCCACTGAAGGGGTTAATGAATCCTTAACTTCTTATGTGAGTGTGTGAGTTTTTCCACACCTGCAGCCCTTTGTATGAGAAGAAAGTAGATACTATGGATGATAGCACACTTTTATATCAGAATGTTTGTTATCAACAGCTCTTCGGAACTACTGCAGATGCTGTTAGTCCTTGATTAATTTATAAATCTTCTTAGTAATTCCTTGTCAGTTGCCCTACTTTTTACATAAACATTTGATTTACTAGGACAAAAATAGAACTTATGTGTCCTGGAAAGAAACAACCTCTCCCAATAATTTTTACAGATATACAGAATATAAGCAGTGTGGTTTGACACACAGGTCTATCATTCATTAGCTATTTGATAAGGGGCAGATAAATTAAATTCTTAGATTCCTTTTAGTTTTACAATAGAAAATAAATGGAAACAATAATACTTTTAGGAATATTTTGAAACTCAGTAAGAAGGTATTTTGGGGATTCAATAAGATTAAACCACAACTATTATAATTTTCATAAGCCTAAAGATTATGATTTTGTTTACAGATACATATAGCCTGGGCTTTTAGATTTTATACTTAAAAAAAAAATCCACTGCTATTGAGTTAATTTCAACTCATAGTGACTCTATAGTACACAGTACAACTACCATATGTCTTCTTAGGCTGTAATCTTTACAGAAGCAGACCGCCACATTCACATCTTTCTCCCATGGAATAGCTGGTGGACGAGAGCCACCGACCTTTTGTCCTTTCTCGTTCACTACTACTCAAAAATATTTGTATCTAGCCTCATTTCCTTTCTTCCTATCATTGATGTACCCTCATGCATTTTCCTTTTTTGTCTGTTTTTCTTAATCAAGATAAGTCATTTACTACTTAATGGACTTCCCATTTGCTTTTTCTCTCCCTGAAATGCTCTTACCCCAACTCTTAACATGACTAGATTATCTACTAGAACTCAACTTAGAAGCCATCTCCTTAAACAGACCTCCTGGATCACTTCACCTAACTCAGTTCTAATCTGTGACTCTACCACATCACCATTGCTATCACTTTACTACAACACTTACTGTGATCTGAAATGTATATTAAAAAGATGTGTTATCTTCTCCTTACACACTTGAACTATAAGCACTCTTATGGATTAAATTGAGTCTCCCCAAAAGATACGTTGAAGTTCTAGCACCTGGCACCTGAGAACACGATCTTGTTTGGAAATAGGTCTTTAGTGATATTATCAGTTAACACAAGATCCTACAGGTTTAGAAGAGGTTCTACTTTGATATGAGTGGTGCCCTATAAAAGAGGAGAAGAGATAGTCAGATAGAAGGAGAATGTGACGATGAGGTTATACTCCAAAAAGTACCAGAAGCAGAGAGTCAAGAAAGGGTATTTGTCTACAGTCTACAGAGAGACCATGACCTGCTGATAGCCTGAGTTTAGACTACTAGCCTCCAGAACTGTTTGTATCTGCATGTGTTTTGTTGTTTTAATCCACCCAGTTTGTCATGCTTTTTTGCAGCAGACCTAAAATTCTAATACATCTCTTTACCATTGTTCCACCCACAACAGCTAGCACAACACACAGCACATAATAGTTTCTCAATAAGTAATTGCTGAACGATTGAGTGAGCCTCGTTTCCTTGCAAGAAACATTCCTCCTGGGTCTACTGTTTCCAGAAGAGGATGACATTTGTTAGTGCTTCAGAGAGGACCAAACGACACCAGTTCTACCTCTCAAGTCCATCTGGAAGATTGACAGGTTATAGGACTAACATGAAATAGCTGGAGGAAACACAGTCTTGGGATGAGAAAACCTTCACTGATGAATTTTTCTCTGATCTCAGTCTTGAGTTTAAATGTTGATAACCAAAAAGCTTTCTATTGTCTAGTCAGTTTTGAGACCTTACAGGACTGTCCCTTCTCAAACCTGGGCTGGGTCCCCTAGTACCAGCTGCCCTATTCCCTTCCTACTTTTAGTGCTTGTCCTGGGGCTGCTATGCCTCTTTAGTCTCATTGTTTCATGGGCTTCTCCAGTCTTCGGCTGAAGGGTAAACCTCAGGAATGACTTCATTACTGAGCTACAAGTGTGTCAGGGGGCCATGCTCTCAGGGTTTCTGCAGTGTCTGTCAGGCCAGTATGTCTAGTCTTTCTCTTTGAATTCTGGTCTAAATTTTTCTCCAGCTCTGTCTGGAACCTACTATTGTGGTCTCTGTCACAGTAGTCAGTACTAGTAGCCAGACAGTATCTAGTTGAACCAGCCTCAGTCTGGCAGACACCATGAAGACCATTGTAGATGTGGTCCGTTAGTCCTTTGAACTGACCTTTCCCTTGTATCTTTAGTTTTCTTCAATCTTTCTTGTTCCTGAAGGGGTGAGACCAATGGAGTGTTCTAGATGGCCATACACAGGCTTTTAAGATCCTAGACATTACCAAAATAGACTGTAGAACATTATCTTTATAAACAGTGTTATGCCAGTTGAGCTAGATGTTCCCCAAGACCATGGTTACTACAGCCCTCAGTACAGCAATTGGGTCACTCAGGGAGTCTGGAAGGGTCTATGGAGCTTCTGCAGCCTTGTCCTGTACAAGCTGTGCTGGCTTCCCCGGGATAGCGTACTGTCTTACAATTTCAGTGAAGTTACCATTGTCTATTGTCTATGTAGTGTATTTTCATCCCCACCCCAGCTCCCTCATGACCATCAGAGGTTGTTTCTTTTTGTATATTAATGTTTTCTTGAATATTTACAGTAGTGGTCTCACACAAAATTTGTCATTTGTAACTGGCTTATTTCAGTTATCTTTATGCTTTCCAGTTTCATCCATGTTGTGAGATACTTCATAGATTCATCGTTGTCTTTTATGTTTCATAACATTCCATTCTGTATATGTACCACGGTTTGTCTATGTATTTATCAGTTGATGGCCATCTAGATTGTTTCTACCTTTTTGCTACTGTGAACAATGCTGCAAGGAAAATGGGTGTTCATATGTCTATTTCTCGAAGATATACTCCTAAAAGTAGGATTCCTGGATCATATGGTAGGTCTATTTCTAGCTTTCTAAGTAAACACCATATTGTTTTCCAAAATGGTTGCATCATTTTCGATTTCCACCACCAGTGTAGTCTCTCCAATGTTTGTTATTTCCTATTTTTGTGCCAGTGATGCTCGAGAATCTCATTGTGGTATCTCACTATGGTTTGGATTTTCATTTCTTTATGTGTCTGTTGGCTGGTAATTGTGAATATCTCCTCATGTGTTTGTTGGCTGCTTAAATGTCTTCTTTGGTGAAGTGTCTATTCTATTCCTTTGCTCATTTTTAATTGGTTTGTCTTTTTATTGCAGAGATATTGGATTGTTATGTTGATTTTAGAGATCAGACTTTTGTCTGGTTTATCACAGAAAAAAAAAGTTTTCCCACTCAAAGTTATCTTTTACTCTTTTAGTGGAGTCCTTTGATGAGCTCAAGTGTTTCATTTTTAGAAGATCCCAATTGTCTAGCTTATCTTCTGGAATTTGCATGTCATTGATTATAGTTTGTGTGTTGTTAATGCTGTGCATTAGGGATTGTGGTGTTGATTCTAGTTTTACTTTTACGATCTTTATAGTTTTGGGCTTCATATTTAGGTCTTTGATCTATTTTCAGTTAGTTTCTGTACATGGTATGGGTTAGGGTTTCTGTTTCTTTTCTTCCTTTTTTTTTTTTTTTTTTTTTTGCAGACAACAAGTTTTTCCTTTTTTTAAAATGACTGTTTTTTTCCCCATTTGATGAACTTAGGGCCCTTGCCGAAGATCAGGTAACTGCAGGTGGGTGGATTTACATCCAAGTTCTCAATTTTATGTCGTTGGTTGGTGTGTCTGTTGTACCAGTACCAGGCTGTTTTGAGTGCTGTTGCTGCATATAGTAGGCTCTGAGTTCAGATAGTGAGCGTTCTCCTACTTTATTCTTCCTCTTCAGTTGTGTTTTACTTATCTGGGACTTCTTCCCTATAAGGTTGACAATAAGTTTTTCTATCTCTTTAAAAAATGTTGTTGGTATTTGGATCAGGATTGCATTATATTTACACATTGCTTTGACTAGAATTGTCATTTTTACAGTGTTGAGTCTACCTATCCATGAGCATGGTATATTTTTCCATTTATGTAGATCTCTTTTGGTTTCTTACAGTAATGCTTTGTAGTTTTCTTTGTGTAGGTCTTTCATATCCGTGGTTCAATTTATTCCTAAGTATTTTATCTTTTAGAAGCTATTCTAAATGCTGTTTCTTTCCTGATTTTTTTTTGTCACTCTCTTTATTGATGTATAGGAATCCAACTGATTTTTTTTTTATTAGTTCCAGGAGTTTTCTTATGAAGTGTTTTGGCTTTTCTACGTATAGTGTTATATCATACGCAAATAAGGACAGTTTAACTTTTTCATTACCAGTTTGGATGTGCTTTCTTTTTCTTATCATATTGCTCTAGGTATGACTTACAACACAATGGTAAATAGGAGTGGTGACAAAGGACATCCTTGTCTTGTTCTTGTTCTCAGGATGAATGTTTTCAGCCTCTCTCTGACAAATAATGATGTTGGCCATTGGTTTTGTATAGATGCCCTTCTATTATATTGAGAAATTTCCTTTCTATTCCTATTTTACTGAGAGTTTTTATCAGAGATGGACGTTGGACTTTGCAAAACGCCTATTCTGCATAAAGTGAGATGATTGTGTTTTTGTCACAGATTTTGTGCTTTCTGTTACTCTAAAAGTCTTCCGCATCACCCTAATACAACCAGAACACTTTTTTTATAAGTAGGAAGTCTGATTTTGCATGATGGTTTTCTCACCCACAACAACAGTGACATGCCTGTGTAGTCATAGATAAGAGACAAACCTCTATTGAACTGTATAGCATTCTTTGAAAAGTTTGGTTTGACCAGAAAATATCCTAATTATACTTGGTATCCTGCTGACTAATAAAGGTAAAAAAATGGCTCTGAGAGTGACTTCAAAATCTTTAGTGCAGACTTCTGTGGTCAAATGGCTGCTCAAAGATGTGAGCTGGCTGCTGTGCAAGTTACTGTAAGATGCTGTGATACAGACTTTGAAAGGCAGTGGCACTGTCCTCCCAACTCTTGAAAACTCTCAGAAGCAATCCCAACACAAAATCTAGGCTCTCCTTCTTTTGGAAATACACATCAAAGGTGATGGACAAAATAAATCACCTTTCATTCATCAGTAAAGGAAGTGACAGAGGAGCACAATTCTACTTATCAAAGAAGCCTCTCTACTATCCATTAGTTTGAAGTTTTCTTATTTGATTCAGATAAAGAGCCAGATGAAGAAAGTGGGAAAATCTTGTTGCAGTAGGAGGGCAAGGTGAGGCAAGAGAGGTGGGCCAAGATGCAGACGATTTCATTCTGACCAATTACACATTGCACAGAGAAGTAATCATCAGCTATCTTAAAGGAATCTCCTTTCAGGGGCATGAAGGCAAAGTTTTTTCATTATTTAATGACAGACTAGCAGGAACTTATTATGTGAGAATTGACATCAAAATACTTGTAATGAGAGTTAAGATAATCAGTGGCATTTAGAAGAAAAATGGTTTACTGATGTAAATTGTTGAAAATCCCTGTACTTGAGCAGCTGATGATCGGGGAGAGGCACAATCAGGTGGGACCAGAGTGATGTGGAGTCCTGCTTCATTTGACTTATTTTGTCCAAGGTAATCCTTTTCTGTCTTCTGGCCTGGGCCAGTCATCAGCTGCAGTGTGCTCTCTGGGTTGGTTTCTGTGCTACAGGCTCAGTAGTTGGTGTAATATTTCTCTAGGCAAGCCTCTGGGTGGTCTTGTCTTGTGTAGAGAGAAAAGCAGATAGCAGGAGGCTTTCCAGATTGCTCTTCCAAGCATCAGTCTTCAAAGGAAAATGACCCACCTGGGAGGACACTGCATTTCCAAGAGACAGAGGGAGGCAGAATCTGAGGTCAGGCGGGCCCAGAACAGAAGGTTTGCCCCACAACAGCTGTACTGCCGAGTCAGCTTCTACTTTTGGATGGAAATACATTTCTTCATATTTTAATTCCTTCGCATTTCTTTCACATGAAATACATCAATGGAACAAGAAAAAAAATACCAAATATGCACAACTCTTGGAGTTTGGAAACCCTAAATCATATATAACTTTTAGCTTTTAAAGACTGTTCTTTTTCCCTCTTTAGTACTGTTGGCCTGGTGTGAGGTACTAATTTTGCATACTTTTTGGTCCAAAAAGATATTTCAAAATCTGTTGGGCATTTCAAATACAGGGCCACGGAATTTCCATAATGGAACAAATATGATCTTCATTGGCAGATCTGTATTGATGGCTTTCTATTCTTACATTTGAAATATAAAGCAGAAATATGGAGAAAGTGTAGCCTGTAGCATCTGCTGCCTTACTTAGTCATTCATTAAATGTTGAAGCTGATTATGTAGGCACTATGCTATATGTTGTTGTTAGCTGCCTTTGGAGTTGGCCCACGACTCATGGCGACCCCATGTATAAGGGAATGAAATGCTGCTGAGTCCTGCACCGTCTTCATAATCTGTTATGAATCATCTTCCCAGGCTACATAGGTTGTGACTAACTTGAATTGACTTTTTACACCTGTGTATTGACAGATGGCCATGTGAAAAGTATAGTGCATGAGGACACTGTCTTGAGAAAATAGACCTTGATTCTCTAATAACTTTTGTTCTCATTTATAGATATTCCCACAATAAAATCAATATGTTGTTGTGTTGTTAGGTGCCATCAAGTCAGTTCCAACTCACAGTGACCCTGTGCACAACAGAATGAAACACTGCCCGGTCTTGCATGGTTTCCACAATTGTTTTTATGCTTAAGCCCATTGTTGCAATCAGTGTGTCAATCCTCATTGAAGGTCTTCCTCTTTTCTTGCTGACTGTCCACTTTACCAAGCATAATGTCCTCTAGGGACATGTCCAAAGTATGTAAGACACAGTCTTGTCATCTTTGCTTCCAAGGAGCAGTCTGGTTGTGCTTCTTCTAGAACAGATCTGTTTGTTCTTTTGGCAACCATAGTACATTCAACATTCTTCTTCAACACCACGATATAATGAATCCTTTCATTAAAAAAAAAATGCAAATGAGAATCATTGGTGGCTTTCTGGAGGGCTTTTATCTGACAGAAAGTAGATTCAAATTTATGATTCTAAGTTCAATATTCTGTTCTTCATTTCTGTACTTATTGAACTCAACACCAGACTTTACCAGACTTTGTTGGGAAAAATCAGCTCTCTCTTTGAAGGTAATGAGTCTGATTTCTTCATGACTGCCTTGTATTCAACACAGACTACAGACTACAGACTTCTACAGCAGAGTGCTCTAGGTGGCGTGGTGACAGTGGTGCTGATGATGTCGGGATGTGGCAGTGAGCATGAAAAACGAGGTCAATATACTCTTAATAGGATTATTGTAAGGACTCAATTGAGGTATCCCATGCAAAATAACATAATGTCTTCCTGCTAGTATACTTTTATGATTTTGAGTTATTATTATTTGTTAATACAGAAGAAAAGCTCTAGATATTACAATATTAAAGTTTTTTTAAACAAGGGAGACTTAAGAGTCAAATCACTTTAGGTGGTTTGGGGAAAAAATTCTCACCGGAAAAGGCAAAATATAAGCAGAGATCTTCCCAGAGCTTGAGACAGTGATCATATTTCTCCTGAGGGGGATGGTTTTGTGGGCTACAAATTGATTTTCAGTCTAAATATTACTCATACTATCACTTATCTCTTCAGAAGGATTACTCTTCAAGGAAATAAGGAAGCTAAATGGCTATAGCTTGTCTAGTGAAGAGTCTAGAAATCATGTGTTCCCAGCTTGTGAGAAGTAGAAAGGTCGATAGCACCATTGGGCTCGGTTCTCTGTCCTCTCTCCAGAAGAATTATGGAATGATGCAATTAGGTTTAAAAAGAGATAGAAGGGGAAAAGCTCTAGATATTACAAAGTTCTAGATAATCCAAAAGACATGGAAGTCACCTTGCTCATTAAGTGCTTTTTGCAAACATCTGCTCAGCAATGTTATTTTTAAGAGACGACATATTTCAAAACAACCTGGGTTTTGTTTTGAGAGAGTGTGTGATTACACTGATATATATATATATATATATATATATATATATATATATATATATATATATATATCTAAGTACATTTTCTTTAAGGTCTGTGAATGTTTTTCAGTTCTAATCAAGACCATCAACGAATTATAATATGCCTGAATTCTAGCCACTAGGAATGTCAGTTTCCTTTTTTCACCCTACCCAGTGGTTAAGTGCTACATCTGCTAACCAAAGTGTTGGCCGTTGGAATCCACCAGTGGCTCCTTGGAAAGTCTACGGAGCAGTTTTATTTTGTTCTATAGGGTCACAATGACTCAGAATTGACTCAGTGGCAGTGGATTTGGTTTTAGTTTTTACCCAAATTGAATGTCTTAGGATGGTATGTACTAAAATTGGTGTTTTTTTTTTTTTTTTTCTAATATTGGTTTTATATTCTACATTGATCACAGGTGGGGGATACGATTTTTTTTGTAAGTGTGTCAGTATCCTGCTATAAGTTTAAATCAGATATGTGAGGTGGCCCAAAATTTAAGTATAACAATAATTTTCATAAATGTGAAACAGAATATCTCTATTTTTTCATGCTTTCACACAAAAAATATGAATTAAACTGCCATTTCTGGAAACTACAATGTTACCCAGTCATATATATATATTTTAACTTGCCATCTCAACATTCTTTACTTCTACAATTTATTTACGCTAATTAAGTTCGTCCGGTTGTGAAATCATCGTTATGTATTTCGACACTTTTTCATAACTTTTACACGGTTACTCTGACCTGTGCTTCAAAGTGAAGGACAAATACATGTGTTTATTAATAGAGTATTTTAGACCTTATTTTTTATGTCTCACCTTTGAGTCTTTAGACATTTTGTAAATTATTTCTCCTTTTACTTACCTTAAAAAGAGAAGGCATTATTTACCTGCGGAAAGTACCTTCACTGTTTACGCTAAGGGTATGGATGTAATTTGAGGGTTTTAATTTCCACGGAAGAATGGTGAACTCCAATAGTCAAGCAAAAGCATCCAAGGGTTGTGCAAACAAGCTTTTACTGAGCCTTTTGAGAAACATAGAAGACTTTCACTTTATTATCCCTGAGAGGAGGTTTCCATCAGTTATCCAAACCCTTCTGAATAAATCTTGATGTGATTGATTGTTTTGGGGATAAATAGATGTTTTAATAAAAGAAAGACACTAAACAAACCAATGAACGCTACACAAATTAGTTATCATGTTAAAAAAGAATTGAGTCAATCCCTGTGTGAGAGAAAATGTTGTTTCTATCGTGAAGTAATTTCATTAACTTACTCTCTTCCCCCAAATGTTGCAAAAGATGGTTTGAACTCTCAGACTCTCCTCATTTTCTTTTCTGTACTTCTTGATATCTCTTGGAAAAATTGGTTCCAAGTTTTCTTGATTTAGTAATCCTATTCCAGACTTTTTCTACGCTTCACCATGTAAGGTTATCACCCTGGCCAGTTCATCATCTCTTCCTTCTTTGCAGTTTATCCATTAGAATGCCTCAGAAAACAATGCTTAGGTTTGATATGGTTTATTTTAGTATTTAACTATAGATACTGTGCTTAAGGCCATATAATTGTTTCAAAAAGTGGATGCAAGATCTAAAGGTAAGTAACTATTATGATGGAATAAGTATATTCACTATATTCATTCAGTAAGTGCTTATTGAGTACCTGTATTATGCTAGTCACTGTTCTAGAGATTTGAAATCACCAGGGACTAAAATAGCTAAAACTTCTTTACTGTCATGTTTCTTAAATTTTTTTGGGGTGGGGAAGAAAAACAATGACTCTCTACACATCATAAGTAAACTATGAGGTATTTCTGAATTTGATGAATTTTATGGAGGGGGAGGGAAGAGATGAACATGGGATTAAAAGAGTATGTCCTATAGTAGCCATATGTGTTTTAACAGTTACAGATATGAATTTGTGTGCTATGCTGATGTAGACAGTGCAGAGGGGAGCAGCTGATATCAATTTGCCACTTGCTGTGTGCTGGGTGGACCCCAGGTTAAGCAACATTTTTAAGAGGTTGGCCAATAATCACAATGTCAGCAGTTCTAATCCACCAGCAGCTTCTTGACACCCTATGGAGTAGTTCTACTCTTTTCTACAGGGTTTCCATGAGTTGGAATTAACTCAGTGGCAGTGGGTTTGGTGCACTGGGTACTTTGTCACTTAGGGTATTTTTGATGACAAATAACAGACTTGTATTCAGCACCATTTAGAATTAGACTAAATTGAACTTCTCAAGAGGATAATTAGAGCAGACAATAGTCTTTATCTTGTCTTCCAAATCCAGGGGTAATATTCAGAATATTTAACAGACATTACCCACAGAAACCCAGATGGTGTAGTGGTTAAGTGCTACATGTGCTAACCAAAAGGTCAGCAGTTCAAATCCACCAGGCTTTCCTTGGAAAGTCTGTGGAGCAGTTCCGCTGTGTCCTATAGGTCGCTATGAGTTTGAATTGACTTGACGGCAATGGGTTTGGTTTGGTTTGCCCACAGACACTAACCCATTGGAACAGATGCTGTAAGCAACCAGAATAGTTCTACTAGTTCTGCCTGATTCAACTGCCTTGGTGAGATCTAAGCTTCATGCCCTTCCTTAGGTTCTGCCAGCTCATTTCTTTTCTCCGGAAACTACTCTTATACCCCAGAATCCTTTTTCCAGCCCAACAACTAGCAGTGTTCTTGTCTTTGTCACACTTTCCACTACGTTAGGCATAGACTTGAAAACTACTAGTGTAATATATTGAAAACTGGTTGGGTTATCTTATTTGAAACTAGAGCTATATGAATAGACGGTATATGCTACTCTGTAAATTACAAATGCAAAAATAGTTAATTAGCAAAGATCCAAACATACATATGCATGTATGAATGTATGCATAATCACAGTGTTTCTGCATAAGGATCTAGAAAGATGAGGAAATTATATTAACAAGGTACACAGAGCAATGCCAATAAGGATGTAGAGTCTGGCTTTCTCCAATCACAAAAACTGGTTTGGAAAGTTTTGATGAAATTCACTGGTGGGTTTAGTCTAACACCTGGTCAATTCAGTCAAAAATGTCAAAAATTCTGTGACGGAATTGACAGGTGTTAGACCGACTGACTGGTCAACTCAGTCAAAGCAGTAGAACATTTGTGCTTGTAGATACATTGCAGACCCAATATAGAAAAGGAGAATTTGCGGAATTAGCACTAGGGCAATCTCCACAAGGAGCATTTTGACTCAGGGAATTGGTAATAAGTCACCATTTAAAAATATCATTCCACAGCAATAACTAATGTAAGTCACTGCACTACCTAAAAACAGGCTATAATCATTATCAGAAATAAATCAGTGCTATTGATTGTACCTTTTTTGATCCTATTGGAGAAATGACTACTGTGACTTAGTTTGCACTTTTCCTATAAAGCCTGAGTGTTTGGGGCCAGGTGCAAGGCTTCTATTTTACCATGACTGAATTCCCATGAGAGTAATATTGAGAAATATGGGTTTTTATTATTAGGGCATATCAGTTTCACGGATTAGGTAGAAAACTTCCCATTTCCAATATTTTCAATTCAATATTTTCTCTCCTAACCATGGTGATTCATTAACAACAGAATGAAGGCTGTTAAAATAAAACATAGCACCCCAAGAGAGCTAAAAGTGTTTAAGTTTGTCCTCTATTATACTTTTAAAATAAAGAGAACAAAGTAGAGAGGCATGCCCTCCCAATTCCTGGTCAGTTGTCCACTTCTTGGTATTTTGTCTATGGGGGTAAGTATGGATTTTAAGAAACTGTTGTGGTAGCACAGAGAATCCACCCTTGAACCCCTGAAGCAAGGAGACATGTGCATCTGCATAAAGTCTACTACATTAGAGACCAGAAGGGCCTACGAACCTCTCCCACGGTCTTTAGTTAACACTTGTCTTTGTGTAGTCCACTCTTTTCTGAACTTGAAATCCAATTGGCCAACGATTAAAGCCAATTAGCACATGAGGAAAATAAACCAAAGACTCTACCCCTATGTTTCTCCATGACTGATAGAAGAAAGCTAGTTAGCTCAAAGCATTAGCATAGCTCTGTATCGGGCCAGGCATATAACGGCGACTCGTTGGCTTAAAGTATTAGAAGACCAGGGTAGCGGCTGGTGCAACAGAACCATGTTATTCTGAGCTAACAGCTGCCAAACATTCTTGACAGGAGATGAGGCAGATGTCCAAGGGCAATCAAAGAAAGGAGAAAGTTTAAGCCAACGTTTGCCTATCTCATATTCTCTGCTTGATCCTCAGCCTCAAAGACAACGCACAGCTGCTGCATTTCAAGGTCCAGAGGGCTGATCCCAACTCCCAGCCTCCCCCCAGCACTGCCTGCGTATTCTATGTGAGCAGGGCTTCGCTTTCCTATCAAGTCTCTCCTTGCAGGTCATTTCATTGGTGAGAGTAGATCTTCTTGGGGACTTCCTAAGTTTCTGAACCCACAAAATGTAAGTGTCAAAATTCTACAATGTGTGACAATCACAGCATTTGGGCCTAAAAGTATCTATAGATCAACCGCTAAAACAGTCCAGCTTAGTAGGACATATGTTGTGCCAGAAGCAGTATGTTCTCAGAGGAAAGAAATTAATCTGGTCAAATACATAGTGAAGAAGAAAGAAACAATCTATGTGAAATTCAAATGTTGCTGATGTACTCTCTAAGCTACAAACAATTCCAGTGTTTAAATAACATAAGGCATGTGGTGATGGAAATTAGCTTACAATGGCCCATTATGGATAAACACACTATGCATCTGCGCTGAAAGTATTTGCTGAAATGTTGTAGTGTAGCGTCTCTTGGGTTGAGGGGTGGTCTGCATTTCCCATTATCACCAAGAAGCATTCCATGGCCGGTAGTTTGGTAACATCCTCACTGACTATAATCCTTTATTGTAGTGTTTTACACAGCATGTCAAAAGCAGTTGTGAAATGGCATCTGAGATGAATTAAACAATAGACTTTTCTTAAATGAGGAACCTGTATAATTGTCAAAATTCTCATACATAGACTTGTTCTGCAACTCAATGTTTTGTGTATGCACCCCTCCCCACTTCCCTTAAAGGTATTTTGTCCTGCGTGGCATTTTGTTTACACCACCATCTCTGGTAAGCAACAAGCACTTGCCATATTGAATTACAATTGACTGATAAACACATAAACCACAGTCCCATCCCAGACCCATGAGCCTTTAGGCAAAAATGCTGGCTTATACATATGTACCTTGAATACATATTAGTATTCAAGTTACAGAAGGCATTCAGTATGTTTATTAAGCAAATAAATGAAGGAGTGAATGAACAAATGAATAAAAAAGACGACTTAATCACATGTCAAATCCACTGAAAATATACACAAACAATATCATTTAATTGAGTTATATACAGAAACTCCTGTAATTGAGTCACACATGGAAACAATAGAAAGTTATATTTTTAGCAGATTACCTTAAAAGAACTAAATATGAAAGTTTCTTCTAAAAGCACTAATTAGCCAGTACTCTTATTTCAACAAAAATACCTGTTTAAAAAATATCAATTGGAATTAGAGAGGGTTTTAAAAATTATGTCTATTTCTATGCCTATAACTAATTACAGGGATACTTTTCACACATACTACCATTGCAGGTGCAAATATTTAATTGTGTGTGCAAACCAGGTGGTGAGGTGGCTCCTTAACTACGTGTTGAATTGTGTCTGCTCCAGTTGCCCCTTCAATTAGCTGTGGGTGCAAAAAACAGACACCTAGCAGAGGACCTATTAAAACTATGGCCTATATAGTCTACAGCCTTTTATCTGTGAGGGGGAAGGGGTTGTACATTTTGTATTTTATTTTAGCTGCTTCTAGCCGGGGCCCAGGGGAGTCACTTTTGGAGAGCTAGTTAGCTATGAGCAGCTGGACTTGGTCTGATAAGAACTGCACACAGTTGCAGAGAAAACAATCTGCTCTCCTCCACGCAAATTTTGTTATTAAACCCAGGTCTCTATTAAGGGCCACGTGGCTGGGGTACTCTGAAAGTGCTTGAAGATCATGTCATTTTTCCCTGTAAGATCAGGATAAGTTTGATCAAAACAAGCCAAACAGGCAGGCCTTCCTGAATGAATAGTCTTAAGTATTTTAGTGACCCCTCTAATCCCTGGGTGGTGCAAATATGAAAGTTTGAAAATTAAGTTTGGGAACTCATTCTAGAAAAAGTGATACACACCCCATTGTTGAATATCATTATGGTCACTTTCACAGTACTCCTCTTGGGAAGATATTCACCAACACAAGTGCCTAGTCCACCCTTCAAAGCAATTTTGGAACTCTTCTTCCGGAATGGCCATCAGAGCTGTCATCGTACTACCCTTGATGTCCTGAATGTCATCAAAATGTCTTTCTTTCAGTATCTCCTTTATCTTCAGGCAAAGAAAAAGTCATTGGAGGCCAGATCAGGAAGTAGGGACAGTGTCCCAATACAGTTATTTGTTTACTGGCTAAAAACTCCCTCACAGACAGTGTCTTGTGAGCTGGTGCATTGTCATGATGCAAGAGCCATAGTTGTTGGCAGAAAATTCATGCCATTTTCATCGAAATTTTTCACACAGCCTTTTCAGCAGTTTCAAATAGTAAATTTGGTTCACTGTCCAGTTGGTACAAATTCATAATGAACAATTCTTCTGATATCAAAAAAAGTTAGCAACATCCTTTTGAAGATTTTTGCATCTAGATTCATGAATGATATTGGTCTGTAGTTCTCCTGTTTGATTGGGTTTTTCCCTGACTTTGGTATCAGGGTTATGCTGGCTTCCTAGAGTGAATTTGGGAGTATTCCATCCCTTTCTATACAGTGAAATAGCCTTAGTAGTATTAGAAATAATTTTTCTCTAAAAGCTTGGTAGAATTCTGCAGTGAAGCCATCTGGACCTGGGGTTTTTTTGGTTGGCAGTTTTTGGATGACTTTTTCAATCTCTTCCTTTGTAATGGGTTTATTAAATTGTTCTGCCTCACCTTGTGATATTTTGGTAGGCAATATGAATCAAGAAATGTGTCCATTTCCTCTAGGTTTTCAAATTTTTTAGAATACAGTCTTTCATAGTATTCACCTATGATATTTTTGATTTCTGCTGTATCTCTCATCTCTTACTTGAGTTATTTGTTTCCTTCCCTGTCTTTCTTTAGTAAGTTTAGTCAATGGTTTGTCAATTTTGTTGATCTTTTCAAAAAACCAGCTTTTGATCTTTCCATTTTTTTCAATTTTTCTATTTTCTAATTCGTTTAGTTCTGCTTTAATCTTTTTTTTATTATGACTGAGTGAAAATGTACATTTCCGTACAAATTTACATGTCCACCTATATGCAGCTTCCACTGCTCTCTCTGCCCAGTGACAGCACACTATTCCTCTCTGCTCCATACATGTCTCATCCTCCCAACAGTGTCCTTTCCCCTCCTCTCCATCCACTCTCCTTCCTCCAGCCAGAGGTCAGTAGGATGATATCCTATAGATGCATAGAACCATAAAGTGAAACCAATATATGGTCACTCTGCATTGCCAAGTCCAATCCATTTGTGTCCAAAGAGTGGACTTTCATTATGATTTATGGGCAAGGGCAGCATCAGGGCCAGGGGCCATGCTCCCAGGTGAACCTGAAACCGCTGGACCATCAGTTGAGGTCTTTTAGTGGAGATCTCAAGGTCCACCCCTTTTTATTCTTGTGTTGCCAGTGAGACTCAACTTAGTGAGCTCCATCGTGGCTATCACTGGTGGTGTCCAGGCACCATCTGGTTCTTCTGGTCCCAAGTTGATGTAGGCACCTACTCATGTGGGTTTCTCTATCTTCTGGGTTGTCTTTACCCTGTGTCATTTTGGTCCTTGGCGAGCATCCGTTCCTGCTGAGTTGGGACCATTTTCTGTGCCCTCGGATGGCATCTTTGCAGCTTTTAAGACCCCAGATGCCACTCACCAATGTGGGGTGCAGACGTTCAAGATCTTTAGTTATTAAAGAAATTCAAATCAAGGCTACAGTGACATACCATCTCACCCCAACAAGGTTGGCCATGATACAAAAAACACAAAACAACAAATTCTGGAGAGGCTGTGGAGAAAGTGGAACTCTTCTACACTGTTGATGGGGTTGCGAAATGGTCCAGCCTCTTTGGAAAGCAATCTGTTGCTTCCTTAAAAAAATGGACATAGATATACCATTTGACCCAGTAATTCCATTACTTGGAATATATCCTACAGAATTAAGGCCTTTCACACCAACGGACACATGCACAAGAATGTTTATTACAGCACAGTCCATGATAGCAAAAAGATGGAATCAACCCAGATGCCCAACAACAGAGGAATGGATAAGTAAACTATGGTATATATACTCAATGGAGCACTACGTAATGATAAAGAATAATGATGATTCCAGGAAACATCTCATGACCTGGTTTCAACTGGAAGACATGTTGAGTGAAAGTAGTCAGCAACAAAAGGACAAATATTATATGAGACTCCTACAATAAGATCTGCTCTAATCTTTATGATCTGGTTTCTTCTGGTAACTGAGGGGTTCCTCTCTTGTTCTCTCTCTACTTGTTCAAGCTGTAGGGTCAGTTCTTAGATTTTGTTTCTTTCTTCCTTCCAGATGTGTGCATTTATGGAGATAAACTGACCTCTGAGCATTGCTTTGGCTGTGTATCCCATAGTTTCTGGTAGGAAGTGCTTTCATCCTTGTTGGAATCCATAAATTTCTTTATTTCATCCTTGATTTCTTGTAAGACTCATGACTTTTTGAGCAGGATGTTCAGTTTGCATGAGTTCCACTTTCTATCTATGTGTTTTTTGCTATTAATTTTGACTTTTATGGCTTGATCTTAGAAGATGCTTTGCATTAATTCAATGTATGGATTTTGTTGAGAATTGCTTTATGTCCTAAACATGGTCTATTTTGGGGTATGTTCCATGTGCACTAGAGAAGATGTAGTTGTCCGCTGATGGATAGAAAGTTCTGTATATGTCTATGAGGTCTAGTTGGTTAACTGTGGCAATAAGATCTTCTATGTCTTTATTGAGCTTTTTTCTAGACTATCTGTCCAATATTGAGAGTGGAGTGTTGAAGTCTCCTACTATTATTGTGGAGTGATCTATCTCCTTTTTGAGTGTAGTCAGTGTGTCTTTGACGTATTTAGGTGCTCTAATATTAAGTGCATAAGTATTTAATATTGTTAAATCCTGCTTGTGTATTGAACCTTTCAGCAATAAATAGTGTCCATCCTTGTCCATGATGGTGGATTTTACATTAACATCTATTTTATCTGAGATTAGAATTGCCACATCTACTCTTCTTTGTTCATTGTTAGCTTGATATATGTTCCTCTACCCTTTGATTTTCAGTTTGTTCCTATCTTTAAGTCTAAGGGGAGTTTCCTTTAGGCAGCATATGGATTGGTATGTCTTTTGATCCAAGATGTCACTCGATGTCTCTTTACTGGAGCATTCAGTCTATTTACATTCAATGTAATTATTGATAGGTATGTGTTCAGTACTGCCATTGTGATATGTTTATTTTTGTGTTGATGTTTTCTCTGTTGTTCTTATTAATCTGTTCTGCCACCTTCTTCTTTGTGAGTTGATTTTTCACCTTTTTCAGGGTTGGTTTTGCGGTTGTTGCAACTTCTGTATTACATTTCTTGATGTAGGATGTTGCTTTTTAATTATACTTTGTGGCTGTGCCTATGATCCCACTTAATACAGTATATATAAACCCAATTTTAATTGCTACCAGTCTTGTCAACTTCCTCGCCATCTGGAAGGACTATAATAACTGTAGTACATCCACTTTTTAATATGATGATGTCAAAGTTTACATGATATGATCACTATATTGTTTCTTTCACTATTATAGCTTTGATTGTGTTTGGAGCCTTCCCCAACTGAGTAGGATTCTGGATAATGTGTCCTTCTAAAATATAAAGTTACTGGTTTTGTTCTTCCAAGCCAAGAGATTCTTTCAGCATTTCTTGTAGTTTTGGTTTGGTTTTTACAAAGACTCTGAGTTTCTGTTTATCTGGGAATGTCTTAATTTCATTTTCATATTTGAAAGATAGTTTTGTAGGATATATAATTCTTAGTGGGAAGTTCTTCTCCTTGAAAGCTTTGACTATGCCATGCCACTGTGTCCATGCCAGCATTGTTTCAGTTGAGAAATCCAGCGAAAGCCTACAGAGTTTCCCTCTGAATGTTAGCTTTGTTTTGAGTCTTGCTGCCTTTAAGAGTTTCTGCTTATGTTTCATTTTGTTGAGTTTGATTATAATATGTCTTGGAGTCTTTCTATTGAGATCCATATTGAGTGGTGTTCGATACGTATCTTGAATATCTACATTCTCTTCTTTTATAATTTCTGGCAAGTTTTCTGTCAGCAGCTCAGCCACAATACTCTCTGTGTTCTCAGGTGTCTCACCCAGTTCAGGAACTCCAATTAATTGTAGATTGTTCTTCTTAATAGAGTCCCACATGCTTCTTAATGCTTCTTCATTATTCTTGTTTCTTTTTTTCTGATTTATCCTCATAGAGGCTGTAGTTGGTAACTCTGTCTTCCAAATCAGAAAGTCTATATTCCATTTGTTCCATTCTGTTTTCTTGGCTTTGAACTGAAGTTTCTATGTCTTGATTCTGTTCTTGATCTGTTGGATTTCAGAGTATTGGTGTTCCACCAGATCAAACAGCTTGCTTAATTCTTCATTTTGCTCTGCTGCATTTTGTATAAAGTCTAGGAGGGTTCTATTTATAATCCTTTTGTATTCATCTTCTGATAGTTTCAGAAAAGCTTCTTCATCTGGGATGTTCTGAGGTGGTTTCTTTGGCGGCCTTCTCATGCCAAGGGTGATTTCCAGGTTACCATCTTCTCCAACGTTTGTTGCTTTTTGGGCTTCATGTGGGTCAATAGAGGATGGGAGAGATGCTGTGAAGATGGACCACAGTTGTTTCTCTAGGATGTCTTAAAATGAGAAGTAAAAAGTACTTGACAAGTTCCAAAGTCAGTTAAGTTTTCAGCTGTATAGGTCCCTCTTCCCAGCTGGACAAGCAAGCACCTCTATATTGAATCACAGATGTTATAAACTAGCTCAAAATACAGAAAGGCTACTGGCTTGCTGGCGTCTGCTGTCAGGCCCCAGCTGCAGGCAATACTGTGTAGAATGCTGCTTTTCTGCTGGAAAAGCAGTCTCTTCTGGGTAGGCACCACCTCCCAGCCCAGGAATTAGGTCCAGCTGCCAGCCAAGCCAAGTGCCATAGAGTCGGATCCGAGAGGCTTCCGTATATATGATTCCACCTCATAGAGGAACAAGATTGCAGCAGAGAAACAAGATTGCACCCCATACAAGCTCGCCAGATGGCCAGGATCAGGCTCCTGTGGGAAAGAGAGGCCAAGTGTGCCCAAATGCCCAGAGTCCACAACCTCTTCCACTGTACCCCTGCCCACAGCAACACTGTGCAAAACGTCACCTCCCTGTTGGAAAAGCACTCTCCACACAGCAGGCACCACCTCCTAGCTGAGGAACCAAGTCTGGTTGTGGCCTCTGCCTGGTCTCCATTTCCCAGTGCATCAATATGGTGTCACGCACAAGCATGTCTGTATGGCTACCACACGGCAGAATGCAGAAAGATAGGCTAGATGAGTCGAGGTTTATAGAGTCCCAAGCCAGGCTCTCAGAACCTGGCTATTATGCTTGCTGGTCCCACCAGCAGTGTGTCCGAAACCAGCAGCCAGTCAAGTCTCAGCTCTGCCTACCAGCCAAGACAGAGGAAAAAAAATCAAACTGGTGAGTTACCTTCAGTCTGTGCAAGCTCCTGCTTGTTTAGAGTTGGGTCAGTGAAAGAGAGGAGGTTTTACATTCAGTGGTATGAAGTCCAAATTAACAGCCCTATGCCACATCCCAGGGCTCGCTAGGTGTCCAGAAGGCTCTGTCTAATTATCATTTCAGGTCTTGGTTTCCAGAGGGATTTAGGGAGACATGTGTTTAGTCCGTCTTCTTGACTCCACCACACCAGCAACATTCTTTTGACAGTTCATTGGGACTAACAGAACTTTTTTGGTTGTCAAAAATTGGCTGTCTTCCATTGTGCACTGGGATGCTTTGTTTCAGGTACACCTGTGTTTCATCACCAGTGATAACACAATCCAAAACATCGTCTTATGTCTCCAAAGGTTTGGCAAACTTCAACTCTCCTTTGTTTTGTTCATCAGTGAGCTCCTTTGGGACCATTTTTGCACACACCTTACTCGTGCCAAGATTTTCACTTAAGATTTTCTTGTTTCTCTATTGATATTTACTTGGTCTGCTAAGCTTCTTACAATTAGCTGACAATTTTGACACACAGCTTGACAAAGTTTTGCAATCTTTTTGTCAGTTCTGCTTGTTACTAACTGTCCTGACCTCTCTTCATCAGGGATGCTTTCTCTCACTTCAGAAAAATGTTTAATCCATTTGTACATCGCTGTTTTCTTCATGGCATTATCCTCATAAACTTGGACTAACATATCTCTCAGTTTCTCTCTTGCCAAATTTAATAAGAAATTTAATGTTTTTCCATTGCTCTAACTCAAGGTCTAACATTCTTGCAATGGCACAGAAAATCATGCAACAATAATGAATGTCACTCAGCAAGACACTGCCACATGTCTACACAGACATAGCTGTGAGACACTGACACACCAAGGTTATAAAACCTTATTGAGTTGTTTGTACAGTGCTGTTTGACATACTGTTAAGAACTCTACAACATGTCAACACTCTCCCTTCTCAACCTCGGGTTCCCTGTCACCAGAATCCCTGTCCCCTTGTGACTTCTAGTCTTTGCCCCTTGGTTGGCATGCCTCTTTACTCATATTTTGTTTTATGGGCCTCTCTAATCTTTGACATAGAAGTGACTTCATTACTTAGCTGATAGGGTGTCCAAAGGCCAACTTTTGAGCCCTTGCTGCTCTTTTTTCTTTTTTTTTTTTAACACAAAGAAACCAAAGACTATTTTGGGAGATAAAATAGTTGTACACAATATTGTCTGAGAATCTTGATGTTTAGAAGTTTACAAGGCTGAAAATTATGAGACAATAAACTTGGTAATGAGTTTCAGAAATCTGGGAAGAGAACTGGAGTGATTAACACGTCTGATGTTTTGAGTAGATGACTCAGTTCAGTATTCCTCCTGCATAGTGTGACTTCAGACATGTTACTTAACTTCTCTGATTCTCGATTTACTCCCATACAAAATGGAGCCACTGAGGTCTACAAGATACAGCTCTGTGAGGGCTTGGGCTATAATGCATATACTGAACCTTGGACAATGTCAGATCCACAATGGATGCTCCAAAGAAGGAACTTCTTTTTTTGTCACTTTCCAGCAGAAAAAAGTGTAAGGAAATTTCACTTTGGGTACATAGTGGGAAAAACTCAGGGATGGAACTACTAGAAATGCTGGACATATATCCAATTTGTACCCTGTAAAAGTTGATGACCATGTTCACATCTGCAGTGGTGTATTATTGGATTTTCAGCTAGAGCAATAAATCACAACCCTCTAAATCTTAATGCTTATATACTTTTAAGGGAACTTAAATATGTTTCAATTAACTGCATTGTTCTATTTTCAAATTTCTACTCTGTAGCTTCTGGTTGTGCATACTTTGCTGCTCATACTTAGGGAATATAAAGTTAGAAATACAGTGCTTGAATTTTGTTAATAATGTTGATATTGTTTTCTTGCTTGGGACTTTATCTCTTGTTTACAGTTGGTGATTTTTATGGAAAACTGAGGGTGCCATCTATCAAGGATTTATAAGACATCATGTATCAATGTGGTCAGAAGCTGTATCTTCAGGTCTAAGATGCTTAGTCCTAGTATTGGTGCTCATGCATGTGAGCGCACACATGAGCACACAGACATAGACACAGACACAACCCCCCAAGGCTTTCCAACAGTCAGTAGTGATATCTTAGATATACAAGTGTACAGTCTGTTGGAGGAAAAATGGTTAGCATGGGTACAGGGGCTAACACGAGGTTGTCAAGGGAATGCTACCTCATTGGTGATGTATTTCCTATGATATGTTGGAATGACAAAAGAAGTAAACTTGGCATCTGGGGAATTAAAAGTAGTGACTCTCATTGGAAATCTGTGTAGTTATTTCCACTGCCTGACTTGGAGGGCTGTTGGGTATGTTCTCTTTGTATTTCTTTGCATTTTCTGTGGCTAGAGATGAGCTCAGTGACAGACTATCTAATTCAGAAAAAAAATCATTTGCTCACATGATACTTACCATTTGTGATGAAACTCAACATTTGTGATGAGACTTGGTGTAGAGATAGTTCTATTTGGAATGAACAACTTCTCTTGATCTTTTTTTCTTTCTTATCTCTGGGGTAAGGAAAATGGTGGGGTGGAATTTCTTCTGTAAAGAATACTCTTAGATGATACCAAAGATCTGAGCCAAGGTACTGTAAAGTAGTTTCCACTCACTGCGGTGCAAACAGTTAACCACCTGGGTCCTCACTGAAAGACTGGAGGCTTGTATTCACCTACAGAAACCCCAGAAGAAAAATCTGGTGATCTACTTCTGAGAAATCTATCATTGAAAAGCACTGTTCTGGAGCACAGTTCCACTTACACACATGTGGGGTTGTCATGAGCTGGAATCAACTCTATGCCAAATAATTGTATTCATGCTGACATTTGTGAAACCACTGACCAAGTAACATCTGGGTTTTGTCAGTGATTCCCACTCATATCCTCAGCTGCTGTTCTTCACACTTTTGAGACCATATTACTTCTGGTGCTTACAGGAGGCACAGTTAAGCTCAGGTAAAAAGTTCTGGGAGCTTCTGATAAGCCTTATACATATGAAAAAATTTAATGGGCATCCAACAGCACTGTTTTTATTTGAAAAGTATGTATACTTGCCAAAACTTTCTCATGAAGACAGAAAATTGTGAAGCCTTTGTCACTCTGAGTGTAATGACAATTAATTATAAAAATAATAGTAATGATAACAATTTATTTACTGCTTACTATAAGCCAGGCACTGTATTAAGTATATTGTATAAATTGAATCTTTTAATTTATCTGTGGATCAAAGGAAACCTTGCTGGCATAGTGGTTAACTGCTAACCAAAAGGTCAGCAGTTCATATCAACCAGACACTCCTTGGAAACTCAAAGGGGCCGCTCTACTCTGTCCTGTGAGGTTGCTATGAGTCAGAAATGATTCAACACCAAAGGGTTTGGTTTTCGGTTTATGGATCAAAGGTCGTATTCTTGAGAACTTAAAGGAAAGTGAGCCCAAACCTCTATTCTATATACAGTTGAAAGCCTAGTATCTACCCCCAAATCTCAAAAACCTCTTTAAGGGGTGTATTTCTTTTCTGATTGCTCCTAATGGTTAGTTTTTACTTTTTGTGAACTCTTGCGCGCACTCACTAACATTTCACTTTCTGTGACTCTTTTCTTTGTTCCATTTGACCCAAGTATGGACCATTTGTTCCCCCCTTGAATTCCTCAAATCCCATTCACACAAAGCATTCATGTGCACAGCAAACTTTAATAAATCTGAAGGAAATAACTACTTTACAGGACAGCAAACAACTCAAAACTTCACGTTGGACATTCCTACTTATGAGGAAACTTTTCACACCCCAGCTGACTATTTCTTCCCCTCACACTGCTCTGCCCTACTCTCACCAAGCTCACAATACAGCAGCCTTCCTGTCAAACCAAGAAAAATCACTAAGGTAAGCAGAGCTGTCCTTGCTGGCTTCAAAGTAGGTATGGAAGAAAGGCAGTTTGCTTCTGAACTCACCTACTCTGTTTGAGGTTGCAGAGGGAGGTTTTGTCTATTCAGTCTAGCTGTAAAAAACAAAAGAACAACTGTGCTGTCTTAAAAACAAAACGACAAGCAAAACTTCTATTTATTGAAACACTTGCTCATTAAAAGACTTTAGTATTAATCCTACAATTATACCTTAGTTTGGGGTATTCTGTATAGTGTTGTTAATTTTAATCCAAGTAGTCAGAGACAAGTGGATGATTAAGTTATAATGATTTTTATCCACAGGATTGCATGCATATATGGAAATGATTCCAAGCCATATTTCTTATTACATAATATTTTTCTTTTTCCTATATTGATTATTTGCTGTAAACCTCAAAATGATAGGTAAGCATGATGCGTGTATTACAAGGTTAGCCAGTCGTGGCACATTTGGCAGGAAAATACTTTTCCACGGTAGGACTAAAAAGGTAGCAGTATCTTTCACATAGGTAGTTGGATAGATCAACGGTTAAGCACTGGACTACTAGCCCAATGGCTGACAACTCAAATCCATTCAGAGGGGTAATCTGCTGCCCAAAGCTCACAGCCTTGAAAACCCTACTGAGCAGTTCAACTCTGCCCACACAGGGTCACCATGAGCTGATGGCACTGCAACAAACAGCAACAATATCCTTCTGAGACCTGGACTCATTCACTTATGAAAAGCATTGGTACCCACACACTCTTGCTAATTCCTTTCCTAGACATTACTTTTGTTGTTCAGATACAGGCATCAGCTTCCTTTAAGAAGAAAAACAAAGATCTTTCATCTGGTTCATAGGATGAGGTCAGCACCCAGGACTTACCAAGTCACAAAGTCTTGAGTTCTGAGAAGGAAGTAAAGGGGGCTGGGAGGTGGAGTGCAGGTGGGGTGGGGGTGGAATTGGAAAGACTGTTTTCAAGTTTAGGGTTCCAAAGGACTATTAATATAAATAGCCGTGGGCAAAATGTCACTTACATTATTAAAAAAAAAGGAGAGAGAGAGAGAAAATTGGTTTACATCTTCTACAGTTAAAGGCTGTAAGTCTTTTAAAACAACAACAAAAGTCACCTTGAAACGCACTTTCTCAGTTCTCGGGATACAATTAATCCTCTTGGAAGGAGGAAATGCCTTGAAGTGGTTTTGATTATTATTATTCTTATCCTTCATTTTAGCTCTAACTCTGATAATAATACCGGAAACGAAGAGGAGCAGAGGAAGGCTGTCGTGCTGCCTTCTCCAAGTGTCTCCTGTTGCCTTCCCTAAGGACTAGGTTCCTGATGGAATCCTGCCCACCAGATACCAGGAGGCTCCTCTCCTCTCTAGCTCTGTTTTTTGCTCTTTGAGTGGAGCTGTGTGAGTTTTCAGTAGCTCACGGGCCCTGAGGAGAGTGAAAACTCCAGGCTCTTCAAAGTACCTTCAAAGTACTCCCGTTGAGAAGCTATGCATCTATACCAGCACCTAGCAGCCTTCCAAAACCATTTTGGAACTCTTTCTGGAACGGCCACTGTGCACGGTGACAAGGTAGTAAGGAGACAAGTTCATGAACTTAATTGTATCATTGTCTGTGAGAGAGTTTTTAGCCAGTAGACAAACAACTGCATTGGAACACCCTCCCTGCTCACCTGATCTAGTCCCCAACAACTTTTTTCTTTACCCAAAGATAAAGGAGATATTGAAAGGAAGACATTTGGATGACATCCAGGACATCAAGGGTAACACAACAACAGCTCTGATGGCCATTCCAGAAAAAGAGTTCCAAAATTGCTTTGAAGGGTGGACTAGGCATGGGCATTGGTGCATAGCTTCCTGAGGGGTGTACTTTGAAGGTGACCATAGTGATATTCAGCAATGAGCTATGTAGCATTTTTCTAGGATGAGTTTGCAAACTTATCTGCCAGTTCTCCCATATACATGACATGCAAAGCTTCTATATCACCAGCACAAAATTGTCTTCAGTAAGTATAGGTGAATATTTAGACATTGATGTTACTTTAATTATTAGACACTTAAAAAAATTCCAATGACAAATTTCTCCATCTGCAAAATGAGAATTTGGGTTTTTAAGTGAACATGAATTTAAGTGTTCATGATTTTACATTCACATTGCTGTTGTAGATGTTAACTGATGACGAATCCCAATCATCCACTGACAGATGGGTAGTGACTGTGTGTGAAATTCACTGGCTAGGTCTCAAACCTTAGACTATTGCATGAAACGTGAGAATTCTACCGTTTATGTCATCATTGCATCCACACTAACACTGACCAAAATAAAACCATGGAAGACACCTTAACAGGCAAATAATAAAGATAACATTTATCCTACAGTTAAATAAGTATTTTCTATTTTGAAATACGCATACAATAATTGTATTCTTGTAACTGAAGTGAAACCACACCAAACCTGTTGCTGTCAATTCTGATTCACAGCTATCCAAAAAGGTGGAGTAGAACTTCCCCACAGAGTTTCCAAGGAGCACCTGGTGGACTCAAGCTGGCAACTTTCTGGTTAGCAGCCATAGCACTTAATCATTATGCCACCAGGTTTTCTAGTAACTGAAATAATGCAGAATAAATAACCCACACATAGACGAATTCTCTTTCTCACTATTCAGGTTTCCTTTTTGTGTGTGTGTTCCTCTCCTCCAAACTTTGCACTTTTGATCTGTAAAATCCCATTTGCTTGAACTTAAAGATGCTGTCTTCTAGCCAGATCTATAAAATTAAAGACATAAAAAAAGAGATAAATGCAAAATATTCACTATCTCATTCCCTTGACAGTGACTGAGTTAGCAGAATATACTTTTCTTTTTCTTTTTTTCTGTACTGCATTTATTTTAATCAGTGTGATTGGAGAGATGGTGTGGAAAGACAAATGGCATTTCATTAGCCAACATCATGGAGAATACAGTAGCAAGATTCTCAATGCTGCTTAATCTTTAAGTAGAAAAGATTTTATTTCAATCTTTTATTAAAACAGAAATAAAATCAATGGCAAGTATCACTTTCTCCTATGTAGCACTTGATACTTAAATTAGAATGAAGCATTCATCTGGTGTACACATTGTGATAAAGTTTTTGTACTCCTTTACTGATCAGCTCTAACCACAGTAGGCTATTTTAAAGCTAGATAGCTACTGCACTGAAATTCAAGCCTAGATCAAGTTACAACAATTGCTCCCTATTTTCCTGGAACAACAGGGAAAGACAGAGAGACCAAGGAATCAGAGAAGGAACTAAACTGCAGGTGTAACTGCTCCCATGAACTATTATTGCCTCCTTTGCATAAAAGATGGTGCCTGGCTGCCATTACTGAATACTATGATCAGGGTCTTAATAAATGAATCCTTATCAAAATGGGGAAAATATGGAGCAGAATTTCAAATTCTTACAGAATTCAGACTTACTGGATCTTTTGAGGCTGAAAGATCTCTCGAATGTGCTGAGATAATCTTTAAACCCTGAAGCCATCATTAAAAAAAAATTAAAAAATAGCTCGAACAGTAAAACATGTTTACCTTGAACATAACCCTCTTTTAAATAATTACCTATATAAAAACAAATGGACAATAGTGATGCTAAAGCATAGACGAGCAGGTTGGTAGCTACTGCCTCTAACTTAACGGTGGTGAAATACCATGGGTAGAGATAGAAATAATGAGACATAGTATGAAGAATGTAACCTATGTCAATGAACTGTATATGTGGAAATTGTTGAATGGATATATATTTTGTTGTGTATTTTTTCACCAAAAATAAAATACATATTTAAATTAAAAAGATAAACCAGAGATAAACAGTAGTTTAAATAGTCAAGACATAAAAATTGTAATTATTGTGTTTGAAACACACACTAATAAGAGTGTATGTTATAAATGTATGCTTTATAGCAAAAACAAAAACAAAAAGAACTACTGCCATCCAGTCCAGTCTAAGTCTTAGTGACCCTTCAGGATAGACTAGAACTGCCGAATAGCGTTTCCAAGGCTGTAATTTATTTTTTATTGTGATCAAGTGGAAGTATACAATCCAAATCAATTTTGCATGCCTACCTATCTGCAGCTCCTTCTGCTCTCCTTGTCCTGTGACAGCACCCTCCTCCTTTTCATTCTATACTTGTCATATTCTCCAAACAATCTCCTGTCCCCTCCTCTGTACCCTCTTCTCTCCCACCCATTAAGAAACTGGTAGGACAGCATCCTATAAATGCATAGAACCATAAAGTATACACACCTTATGGTCACATTGTGTGCCTGAGTCCAGTCCATTTTTGTCCAAAGAGTTGACCTCAGTAGTGTTTCTGGACAGGTGCAAGGCTGTAAACTTATGTGGAAGTTGACTGCTTTATCTTCCCCTGTGCAGCAAATATATGAACTTACAAATGTGTAAAAAGAAAGAAAGAAGAAGCTTGAGTTTCCCAGAAGGAAGGATTATACAAAGAGAAAGTGAAAAAAAAATTCAGTACAAGTGAAATGGTGCTTCTGCTTTCTCCTCCAGAAATGTCCAAAGAGTGAGCAGGACAAAGAAAGACATGTTTGGCCTCTGTAGCAAAGCCTCATTTTGCCAAATGGTGTGGTGGAGGAATCCTTAAAAGCTGTCAGTGTCCTTATTTCATATTTCTGGCTGGTCTAATGAGTCCTGACTTAAAAAAGAAAGAATGAAAGAAATTAAAATACAGGCAGCACTGACACCTGTTTTAAATGTGTAACAGACCAGGAAGAAATTGTCTAATCACTTCATTATCCAAAATATGGATTGGAAAACCCAAATTATGGTGAATGGAAAAATCTCCCACAACAAGACATGGGCGGCATTAACCCTGGTATTTATTGTTCGCTTTAACTACGGTGCCTACATTGCAAAATTACATATATCATCCATACACCTACTCTTTCGCTCCAGGTCTCCTTGCATATTTTACAGTATTTGAGACTGTTTATGTGTTTGCTATATATCGGCTGACACCTCTGTAAAATCTTTACATCGAATGCCTTTAGCAACTATGTGCCTAATAATTGCATTTTTGTAGCTTTGGTTTTTCCTGTCAGCTTTGTTTTGTTCATTACAAGTAGTAAGGATTCAAAGGGTTTATTGATGCTTCTCCCTGATGTTCTTTTCTCACTGGTCTGCATCTTGGTAAGTTTATTCCACTCCACCATTTCTGTTCTGCTCTTCCTTTTAAAGACTTTTATCAATCTGTAGGTATTTTTTGACAATGCAATTGACAACAACACAATTTCTTCAAGTTTCTCTCTATCATTTATACTTAGATTTGGCATTTTTAGACATGTATATTGCTCTCTCTAGAGTCAAAAATATTTATGAAATTTTATTTGGGACTCCCTATTTTCCTAGAAGTGATTTGAAGTTATTTACAGTAAAGTTAACTAAATTACATGGATGAAATTATATGGAAGGAAATTCACATATTGGACTGGGTAGACATAAACTTTGTTCCTAAAATGTAGGTCAATATATTTCTATAAATCAACTATAATTTAAGTTCCATGAAAATGGGGACTTTATCCAACACTGAATTGTTGGAGTTGAGTTTAGCGCATGGACAATAGTATGTACTCATTTATAATTGATACATGTCAAATCAATATTAAATCCAGTGTGGATTTCTCCCTGAAACCAAAGTATAAAAGGAAATGTAATGAAATATATGCACTACTGTAGAGTGCTGTTCACTTAGAGGAACTTAGACCTCTGCTGGCAGTGAGAAACCTCGGTTTACAGATGAGAAAACTGAGCCCAACATGTAAGAGAATTTGCCAAGGGAAAGTTGTAAAAGTCATACTTTCCGATTGCCAGGGCAGGGAGCTTTTGATTGCATTGATGTAGAAACACTGGACCACACTCACTCTATTCACATGAATTCTCTGACGGGGAGGGCATAGAGTGTTTGTGAGTGTATGAATATCCTTTTGTTCTGATTCATTTACATCCTTTGCCCATTCCCTTCAGAACTCATTTCATTACATCGTTGTAATATGTTGGAAACCCTGGTGGTGTAGTGGGAAAGTGCCATAGCTACTAACCAAAAGGTCAGCAGTTCAAACTCGCCAGGCACTCCTAGGAAACTCTATGGGGCAGTTCTACTCTGTCCTATAGGGTCACTATGAGTCAGCATCAACTTGACCGCACCGGGTTTGGATAATATGTTATGGGGTATCTTTCACATTTCTTTATTCATGTCCAGTTCCCAAGAATAGACACATTGAAGTGACTGTATAGAGTCAGACTGTATAGAGTCAGTGCAAAGGGTTAGTAATCTATATGATGCTATCAGAGAATGCACATGCTAAAATGGTGAATATGTGACCCAAGTCTTACGAAAGCTAATATGTTTGGATGGTGTATCTATTCCAGTAGTATGACTGCTTTAGAAAGAGTTGCTAGTGTAGTATCTAACCACTGAGTTCTTATTAGCTATGAGATCTGGCAATTAAGTTCATGAATTCAGCCTAGAAAAAGTGGTACATACCTCTTTGCTGAATATCACTATGATCACCTTTGAAGCACACCTCTTGGAAAGCTATGCACTGATGCCAGCACGTAGTCCACCCTTCAAAGCAATTTGGGAATTGTTTTTTTCTGAAATGGCCATCACAGCAGTCATGGTATTATACTTGATGTCCTAAATGTCATCATAATGTCTTCCTTTCAGTATTTCCTTTATTTTTATGAAAGAAGAAAGTTATTGGGGGTCAGACCAGGTGAGTAGGGTGTTCTAACACAGTTACTTGTTTACTGGTTAAAAACTCCCTCACAGACAGTGCTGTGTGACCTGGTACATTATTGTGATGCAAGAGTCACTAGTTGGCAAAAAGTTCAGGTGGTTTTCATCTAACTTTTTCATGCAGTCTTTCTGGCGCTTGCAAATAACAAACTTGGTTAACTGTACAGTTGATACAAACTCCTAGTGAACAATCCCTCTGATGTCAAAAAAAAGATTAGTAACATTGTTATGGCTCTTGACCTGGACTGACCAAACTTTTTGATAGTGGAAAATTGGCTGACTTCCATTGTGCACTTTGATGCTTTGTTTCAAGGTTGTATCAGTACACCAGTGTTTCATCACTAGTGATAATGTGGCCCCAAATATTGTCTTTCCTGTCCAAAAAAACTCACTGCCATCGAGTTGATTACAACTCATAATAACCCATAGGTCAGAGTAGAACTGTCCCATAGAGTTTCCATGGAGTATCTGGTAGATTAGAACTGCTGAACTTCTGGTTAGCAAATGTAACTCTTGACCACTGGGTCTCTTCAAAATACCAGAGGAAATTTTGACTCTTCTTGCCTTTTGTTCATTGGCAAGCTCCTTCCAGACCATTTTAGCACACACTTTTCTCATGCCAATATTTTCAGTTAAGATTTTCCTACCTGTTTCATATCGATGTTTACTTGGTCTGCTACGCTTCTCAGTCAGCTGGCAATTTTGACACACAATTAGAAAAAAAATTTGCAATGTTTTCATCAGTTCTGCTCATTACTGGGTACCCTGACCTCTTCATCAGTGACACTTTCTCTCCTCTCAGAAAAACATTTAATCTATTTGTACACTGGTATTTTCTTCATGACATTATCCTCATTAAACTTAGACTAACATGTCTCTGACTTCACTTCTACTCTTGCCAAGTTTAACAAGAAATTTCATGTTTGTTCATTGCTCTAATTCAAGCTCTGACATTCTCATAATGGCACACAAAAACACACAACAACAACTGCGAACACCACTTAGCAAGATACCCCTATACATCAGTATGAACACAGCCATGAGACACTGATATACCAAGGTTATGAAACCTGACTGAGTTGTTTGTGCAGTGCTGTCAGCATAAGCACATAGTGGAAAGTTCACAAACTTAGTTGTCAGACCTCATATTTTGTTAGTTCTTTAGAAAAACTGACTTGAGGATATGGAAAATATAAACTTGATTCACGGCATCATTAATTTTAACACCTACACCAACTATACTTGAAATCAGGCTAGCTGTATCCTCTTTTTATTCATGTCAGTTTGAGTTGAGTTTCTATTATTTGCATCCGTAAGATTCCCTAGACTAGCAAACTCTGTAAATTTGGTCAGGTAGAAAAAAATTCAGGGAGTTAACCGAAATACACACATCAATAAATTTCATGATGTTTCCAAGATTCGTATGATTAAGTTCAATCTCCTACATGTGCTCAATATCTTCTGCTATGGGCTTTTAGATCTTTAGAATGATGATAATTAGAATAACAATTTGAACGCACATGTAAGATTCTAAAGGATGAAAAAAACTCAATTATGATTAAGAACTATCTTCAGTGAAATATACCCCTATGTTTAAGAAAAGTTTTCAATAATGGGCTGAAACAAAAAAGTCTTTCTGCTTAACTAAAAATAATTAATTAAGCAGAATTTCTAGTCCCTGAGGATCTCAATTAATTTAGCCTTGATTGTAGAACCTTTTCTAGCACTTGACCCTTTGGAAACAATATAATTTAACTTTTCCTTTTTTTCAATAAAATGACAAATTGAAAAAAAAATGCATAAAATAAACTGTTTACCTTAAAGTGACATGTAAGTAGATGCTTTTCAATTTAAAAAGTCTACAATGCTAATTAATTAAACAGAATTTCCAACTATAGAGTTATTTGAATAGCATATTTAGATTTTTCTATTTTCTGTGTTGCAACATTTTCCTTTGTGATACACAACAACAAAAAGGGAACATAGAGCATGAACAGATAATTTAAACATAATCTTTATTAATGCAATCAGTTTTTGTCTCAGAATTTCTCACAGCCTTTAATATGCAAATGTGCACAGCAAATTTTCAATAGTTGGTACAATACACAAAGGTTTCTAAAATTTGACTTTGATATGCTTTAGGAAGCAGAGGCTGATATTATACACAAAAAATTTAGAAAACTCTCATGCTCAAAGCTAAATCTAAAAATTAAGAAGAATTTTTAACTCCTCTATCATCTTATCATCTATTAATCACACTTATACCAAAAAAAGCACAAAGAAACAACAACAGCAACAATACCAAAGACTTGCTGCCAGTGAGTTGATTCTGAATCACAGTGACCTTACGGGACACAGCAGAACTGTTCCACAGAGGTTCCAAGGAGCAGCTGGTGGATTCGAACTGCCAGTCTTTTCGTTAGCAGCCACAGCACTTAACCACGACACCACCAGGTTTTCCATTACCCTTGTCCCTAAGACACATCTTGCTTCATGCAATAAAACACAATTTTTTGCACTGAAGACCTTTCCCCCAGAAACTCCACAAATTAATGATACTCACTTTTCATCTACTGATACTACCCTGAATAAGAAGAATTTTACAAACATAGTGGAAATCTCAATGGCGTGGCTGTTAAGTACTGAGTCTTCTAACCAAAAAGTCAGCAGTTCAAATCCACCAGGTGCTCCTTGGAAACTCTATGAAGCAGTTCTACTCTGTCCTATAGGGTCACTATGAGTCATAATCAACTTAACTGCAGTGGGTTTTAGTGCAAAGCTAAAGTCTTGATGGTGTCTCTTTCCTTCCCACGCACTACTGTTGTGTTTCTTGGTCAAGTGTTTTTTGGGAGTTACGAGTTATTTCTCAAAACACACTGCTACTGGGGCCTTGAAATGATGATGGATGAGAGAGGAAAAGTGGCAATGACAGAGAAAACAAAGTAACTAAGAACTGTACTGCATTTAATAGAAAGGATTCAGGAAAAAAAATACTGGAGTTACACATACCTCTAGTGATTATTAAAAAAAAATTCCCAGTGACCCATGAGAAAAATTCCACAATATGGCATATTGCCATACTGCATTAATTGATAATACTTCTGTTTTAACCTCTTCTTTCAGATGGCAATTGTGTGCTAAATCATGAATGAAGCCTGGGGGAGGGGAACTGCATATCATATTATGCATCATAATGTAATCATTTCAGCATTTAAACTCAAGATTAGGAATGTGACATTAAAAAATTCTACCCAATTGGACTACAAAATATAATAGCTTTAGGCACCTGCTCTAATAAGATTGCATAAAAATATCCCAACAGCCTTACCATAAACATAGCTTACAATATCAGAGTCAAATTTTACTACATTATTCTGAAAGTGTTCCACTGGGCCACACGATTGGCCATTGTACCACAGCTGGATGCTGTAGCAGAAAAATGCCATCACACTTCCCTAATAAATGCTTTATTGTATCCCCTTTCACATTAAAAAGAACACTAATGGCATTAATACTCTTTAATTTATTTATTTTTTCTTATACAACAAAGTGCTAATGAGATCATATTTTCCATTATTCCAAAGCAACCTGTTACTGTACCCAGTCATTGGAGACATTGCCTAAAAAACTGAAATTCCCCTCTTATTATACAATGGTGTACATTAGTTTAGAATTTTTTTATTTCTACACCACTGACAGACATCAAATATCTGTGTTTGAATAATAGTTATAAAATAGATTATTTCATCTTCATAGTACTATACTTTTCTTCAAAAGGAATGCAGAAGATTCTTTTGTTTAAATTGTCTTTTTCTGTGATATATTTTTCATGTTCCAATAAACAGAGGTGTAACCAAGCCAAGCCAAGTGCCGTTGAGTCGGATGGGACTCATGGCAACCCTAGGGGCCAGAGCAGATAGCCAAGCCAGTTGTAGCTAAAATACAGATACAACAAACTATTGGTGTCTCTTTTCCCCTTGGCTGTCGTCTGAGTGGTCATCAGCCTTTCAGTACACATTTTCAGTCTGGTATGAATGAAGTACTGGGGGAAAAAACCAAAAATTTCTCATAAGAAATAGACGACAGTTGTTATATCTCCTGGTATTTTTCTTTTTATGAAGCCATTAAATAATTAAGCTTCTTACTATTATGGGTTAAATCACTAATGAGGGACATTGAACTCCAGTTTTATACAGCTTAGTATAAATGAACTTATCATCCAGCGTCTCACCAAAGCAAACATTCTCTTACTATCAAAAGCTCTTGAGAGTTTGTTTGGACTAACGGTGATGGTGAGGCGGGTAGAAGGAGGAAAATGTAGATTACACTTGAAGGGAAGAGATTTCAGAAATCAGAGAAGAAAAATAGCAGTCACCTAGCGACTCTCTTACCCAGAGATAGGACGTTTCTCTATTATAAACTTCAAACTCTGGTTATCTTGGGCCATTTCTGTTTGTGTGAGTGTCTCTGTCCTCTGTGCTGGCAGCACCTTCTGCATGGTATTGGGTGGTTGAGATTCTAGGCGACAGGATAGAGGAAAACACTTCCCTGTTTATGATCTCCGTAATGCTCTTCATGAAGCCCATTGCTGCTTAAATACAAGATTATAACATGCTTTTGGCAGTGTCTGTTTTTCCAACATTAGGCAATTTAAGATTGTATCTACACTGCACAGGCACACACATACACAGACATACACAAAGACAGACACATACACTTGGTTTATAAAGATACTGAATAACCAGTTGATGCTTAATTTTTTACTTCTCAGTGATAAGATATAGACACTGCCCAAACTATGCAAATGTATTCATTAGAAAAATATTTCATATTCAGAATGAGTTCATCCTTATGACGCAATCTTGACAAGTGCAGAAATCATGACTTTTATATACAAAACAATGTTGTGACTAGTGATTTTAGAAAATTTAAGCTTAACTTACATAACCTTGCAATAATTACATGTGCCCCAAAAGGTTTCCCAGTGTTTCCAAAACAGTTATCCTGACATATTACATATATCTTTATCAAGGAAGTAAATAATAACGATAATAATTAGTAACATTTCCTGAGCAGTTATTGTGTGCCAGGTTCTCTTATGCTTTGCCTTTTTAATACATTAATGTCCAAACAAATCCCCCCAGGGAATAATTGTTATTATGAACATTTTACAAATGAGAACACGAAGCACAGAGAGGATAAGTAACTCATCTGATGTCACACAGCTAGAAATCTGAGTAACACACTTCATCTGCCCTTGCTACTAGTCTCTACGGGATGTTTAATTACAGTCCTCATTTGTGGATTGAGTTCGGCATGGAACAGGAAATTGTTGGCCTCACATAGTATAGACTCTCTCATCCATACCAGTTACATTGACCCTATGAGTCTACCTAGTCTCCCCATAATGATATAGCTCATCTGGCAGCTTGATGATTGCAAAATGACTATATGTTAAGCCAGAGTAACGACCTACCAAGCAAAGAAAGACATTGTGTCAGGCCAATAAATTGCCAAAGAACACTATTAATTCATCTATCATCCAACCATCAATCCATGCATTCGTTCTTCCAGTGTTCCTAGAACCCCGAATCTCCCTCTAGTCCTGCCACACAGAGACACTACACTACACAATTATATGAGGCCAAAACCTATCCTCTTCCTATTTTAATTTAAATAAGCAGACCTAAATTTGAGTTGCAGCTCTGCCCCTTGATGTTTTGCGGACTGCAGGCCAAGTCCACTTTTTCATCATTTATTAAGTCACCTTGTTTTTTTTTTTTTTTTTTGTTAAATGATGTATTTACATTTCTGGGAGCACAGTATTAGATCTTTGTTGAATAGTTTCCTTAAAACAAAATCTAAACTCAGTCAACGTAACTATTGGAATAAAAACACAAAAGAGGATAAAATATAAATACATTCTAGCTGTTCCTAAGTGTAAATAAAAAAAAAATAGAGTGTAAAAATTCTTGTTAGGTGCTGTCTAGTCATTTCCAACTGTTAGTACCAACTTAACAAAATACTGCCTAGCCCTCAGCCATCCTCACAGTTGTGGCTATTTTGGGGCCTGTACTTGCAGCTACTATGTGTAATATATACTATTATAATATAAAATGTACATTTAATTAGATTAACATTAAAAATTGAGATTAGCTACATATATATTTATGATTAAAAACAAGCTTAAAAATCATAATCTCCCATAAGTCATTAAGTCAAGTAGATAAACTAATAAGAAATAAAAAGACATAAACCAATAACTTAGAAAATGTATATAATTAGCCAACTGAAGTAAGAAAAAAAAAATCACTCATATTGTCAAATAAATAATTATGTTTAATGTGAAAAAAGTTGAAGTATTAAAGGGTTTTTTTTTAAAAAACATAAATTTATAGTTTTTATTCTCCAAAAGAGGGGGAAAAACTTTTGTTCTTTTTAGAGAGCAAACTAGCATTTCGCTTTAGAAAACCATTTTGACTAGTTATTGAAAGTCTTGAAAATAATTTCCTGTTTTTAGTCAGTGATTTCTAGGATAATTCTAAGAAATAAAAAAATATATAAAAGATGCTTAGTAATTCATGTATGGGAGTTGAAAGTACCATATTATTCAAAATAACAGCAACAAAAAAAAATTAAATGCCCAACAATAAGGAAATGGTTGAATTAAATCAATTGTTGCAAAAATATGAAAGAAAAAAATGCACCACTGTTGAAAAAATAATGGAGATGACTATTAAACTGAAATGGGAACTATTAATGATTCAGTGTTAAGCAAAAAAGATATACTACAGAGTGGATGCCATATGCATGTGCCTCTCTAATTTTGTAGTGTGTATGTGGAACTGTGTATGTGTGTACAATGAGCACACACTCTGTTTTAGTTGTGTTATTGTCCTAAATGACTTCTGTCAATTTAAGATTCCTTGAACCTTAAAATCACCTGTGAATTGAACGTCTCATTACAGGTGAAGAATCAGAGAGTCGTGAGGGCAAGTACATTGCCCAAGGTTGTATGGTTTAATGAGTAGTAAGAGTAGGATTTTAACTTATAGGTGTTTACATAAAGTTTATGCTATCAGCTCACAGGACTAAAGAACTACCAGAAACCGCACTTTTCAAGAAAACCCTGAAACTCAAAACCTGCTGTTGTGGAACTGATTTCAATTCATAGTGACTGTACAGTTACAAGAAAACCCAAAACTGATTCTGACTCATAGGGACTCTATAGAGCAGAGTAGAACTGCTCCATAGAGTTTCCAGAGAGGGTCTGGTGGATTCAAACTGCAGACCTTCTGGTTAGCAGATGTTAGCACCTAACAACTACACCACCAAGGTTTCCTGTTATAAGAAAAGACCCCTCAAATTATAATAATGAGTATAGTGGGTTTTGTTTTCCTTTTTATATAAGTAACTGTTTCCTGCATCTCTCTACTTGTTTAGTTGCCATCAAACACAATACCACAAACAGAGATAAAGTGGCTAGCTTTAAAGAAAGACAGTTCTCCTTTGAGTCATGAGTGAGTTATTTCCATCACAGAATTATTCTGAAGCTTAAATGGCTTATGCCTTAGAGGCACTACGGTCTACCAGGCTCTTGCACATAATAAGTGTTCAATAAATTGTTGGAAACCTGTGGATTTTTTTTTAACCATACTTTCAATAATGAATACAGTATTCTCATTCTCATGAAAAAAACAATAATTTATTATTTTCAAAAGTGAAGTAAACCTGATGCAAGCTTCCAGAAGGGTGTGTGTGTGTGTGTGTGTGTGTGTGTGTGTGTGTGTGTGTGTGTGTGTGTGTGTGTGTGTTTAAAAAAGGGAAAACATACCTTTGGGGTTATATCCTCTGTTCTGGCTGCTAACCACAGGTGGGCAATCTAAGCCCAGAGAGAAACCAATTACTTGTAAATCCTTGGATTTAATGAAAAATAAAATTAGATAGACTAATACCCAGCAGGTACTTAAAACAACACCTAATATTATAAAAGACAGTGTTTCTAAGAGGAAAAAAATTCCTGGACAAAACTGAGGAAGGAGCCTCTGACTCAGGAAGAATTTTATATATGCAGGACTCTTTTTCACAGCTTGTCTCCAAATTGCCAAGCATCTTCTCCACAAACCACTCATTTGTCTGCCACAGCAAAGGACTTAACTCGTTGCTTCAGGCAAATGTTTGTGTCATATGACTCAGCCAAAACCCAAACCAAACCAGATGCCATCAAGTCAATTCCAACTCATGGTGACCCCGTATGCTAGACTAGAATGTGCTGCAGGATTTTCTTTCCCTGGTGGCACAGTGGTTAAAAGGTTGTTGACTAACCAATGGGTCAGTAATTTGAATCTACCAGGTGCTCTTCAGAAGCCCTATGGGGCAATTCTACTCTGTCCCACTGCATTGCTATGAATCATGATTGACTAGACTGAAACAGGTTTTATAAAAAATTTTCATAGAAGCAGATCACCAAGACTTTCTTCCTCAGTGCCACAGGGTGGATTTGACCTGCCCACCTTCAGGATGTACCAGAGAAAAAGCTGTTTGTAGCACCCAGGTACCTTGTTCTATGACTTAAATTCACATCCTGGTGTGTTCTGTAAGAAATAAATATTAACATTTTTTTAAAGCCGTATTATCATCAATGTGCCAGGCATTGCCTTTAATCTTTTACCTATAGTATTGAACTTAATTTTCACAATAGCCAAAAAGAAAGCTATTACTATTATTTCCATTTTATAGATTGCCTGAGGTCACATAGCTACCAAGCGGCCAAGTCGTCTTTCCTATCCAGATCTACCTTATCCATAATCCGTGATTTTTTTCCACTCTAAAATTATGGCACATCAAAATCCTTGTCGTTTCCAAACGATTTCTTTAGAAACCAGGCAAACTCAATGCTTAAATTTCCTATTTTGTATTTATCCCTGCTTGTTAAGTGATCGGAAACCCTGGTGACATATTTGTTCAGTGCTACATCTGCTAACCAACAAGTCAGCAGTTGGGAGCAGTTGGAATCCACCAGGTGGTCCTTGGAAACTCTATGTGGCAGTTCTACTCTGTCCTACGTACGGGTCGCTATGAGTTGGAATCGACTTGACGGCAGTGGATTTGGTTTTCATTGGTTTGTTTAGATGATCGAGGTTCCCCTACTAATTGAAGAGATATTCTGCGTTAAATCTCGCTGTCACAATTTAAAAATCAGATTAGCCAAGAAGAGATAAGGAATCCCAGAACAGAGCATTAGAGCTGGGAAGACCAAGAGAAGGCTAGTAACCCCATTGCTGTGGAGTCAGTTCCCACTCTTGGCGATCCCAACTGTGTCAGAGTAGAACTATTATCCACAAGGTTATCAACGAATGATTTGTTGTATGCAGATCACCAGGCTTTTCATCTGAGGCAACTGTTTGTGGACTCCAACATGTAATCTTTTTCCTTGCACCAAAAATGAAACCCTCTGCTGTCGAGCCGATTCTGACTCACGGTGATCCTATAAGTCATAGTAGAACTGCCCCATAGAGTTTCCAAGGAGTGCCTGGGGAATTTGAACTGCTGCCCTTTTTTGGCTAGCAGAAGTAGCACTTAACCACTATGCCACCAAGGTTTAAATTAACTGTTCACTGTTTCAAGCCTGTGTCTGAGAAGCTGGTGAAGTTGAGCCTTGCCGGGAATTGAATCAAGCCCTTGGGAATCTTCTGCCTTGCCACCAAGAACTCAGCCTTCCCATCCAGTCTCTTAGAACCACCCCTGAGGGTCTCTGATGTCCTAGGCATGACTCTTACCTAGTTTATAAGCAAACAAGAGAAACAGTTCATCTAGGAACTCAAGAGCTGGAGTTCACTAGTGAGCTCCTCAGGCATTGCTTCTCTCCTCTCTTCATGTGGTAATGTCTGCAGAATTTCCTTTTCTTGGCCTGAGAAAGCGTTCTCAAATAGGGAAGCACATGCTGGTATTTTGAAATGACTGAATAAAATAATCTGATGTCGTTCCCTTCTGGATGTTTTCTCATGTAAGCAAAGTGACAAACCCGGTAAGGTGGTTTGTTACATTGCGTTTACCTGTTGCTCTATCAGCCGTGTGATCTTTCTGTATCTCTCTCTCTGTCTCTCTTTCTGTCTGTCTCTCTCTTTCTCTGTGTCTGCATGTGAGTGTCCCCTGTGTCTTTTTGTCTCAGAATGTCTCTGTTCTGGAGTTCCATTCTGGGTCTTGGCTATTTGGCCCCTCTCACTAACACTCTCCAACGCCTCACCGAAGCCTGGCGCTGGAGGTGCAGAGGGCTGCCTAAGGTCTTACTGGAAGCAACAGCATCTTTTACCCAGACCAGTGGCTTGTGTTCTTGGAACTGTATCTACACACCGGGTACTGCTTTCAAAGGTTTCTGTGGAGCTTTTCATGTGAGATGTAGTTATTAACTCTCCTTCAGTGTTTAAAGACCCAGCCAGCGGGAGGAGAGCGCGGCCTAACCAAGGAAAGCGAGTGGGCTGATGCACTCTGGGCCTGATGTGTTATCTCCCAATGCTTGAAAGGTCTTTGGCTGGGAGATTAGAGAACAAGGTTATGGTGACAATTTGTTTACATGCAGGGAGAGATTAAGATCTCGTTGAAAAGGAATAAAAATAACATCATCTCGAGCTGTCACAGCATGAGACCCATTGTAATCAACACTGGTCTGATTTCAGGGATAATTTAAGACCAATTTATTATCTTAATTAAAAAAAAGAGAGGGAGAGAGAGAACTGAACGTTTCAGATGCCAGTTAGATTGGTAGATGATGACGCCCCAGGAATTTTAACACAGAGAATAACCACTCACAACTCACAAAATTCCGGACTGGAATCACTGGAGGAAAAAGTAAATAAAACTTTTTCTTTGACTTCTTTTTTCTAAGCACTAGCATCAATAACAGGTTAAAAAGACCAAATGACACCTTGTTCATGTATTGTTACTTTTTAAAAGAGACAAATGGATGAATGGGTAAAGTAAGAAATGCCCTTCCACTCTTTCTTTAGTCTTGGGTATTGAAGGTAAAAAAAAAAAACTCCTGGCTTTTTTTTCTTTCCTTTTTTTTTTTTCCCTTCTTCCCTAATGAATCCTGCTCGAAAGAAAAAAAAAAAAGAGAGAGTCTGCTTTTGGCAGGTCTAGTTTTCTCCACACTTTCCCTCATAATTAATTCGTCCACTTCTTAATCCAGAGGAACGAGAAACAATGGGACCCAAAACTGGAGTGAGGGTGTGAAACCAAGAACAGTGTGATTTGTGATTATACCACCCACTGGCCTCCCCCTTTCAAAGTCGCTGTGCCCAATGTAAGCCTCACTCCTCGCTTTCTCTACAAAAGCCATGATGAGTGCCCAATGCACAGAATGAATAAGGTCACAAAGAGTGCTTTGAGACAGCCAGAGAAAATGTCCCATTGGGAAACCAGGTGGTGCAAACTTTCCCTTTCCATTACAAATGAGTTTAGAGACAGGGCCACCGTCAGAACGGACTGCCATCTCCATCCAAAAGCCAAGCCCAACCAGCCTACTCATTTGAAAACCAAACATGTTTCCTTCTACCTCCCCCTCCCTGTTTACAAACACGTTTACAAGTGCTTGATAGGTGACCTTATTTACTTAGTAACCTGTGGATTCATTTATCTTGAAATTAGTAGGTAATGAAGTGGAAAACCTCAACAGCCCTCCCACTAATTAACATGATAATAAGATTGTTTTGCTACAGAGGTACAATTAGCATGTATGAGCCAAAGGGGGAGATAGATCAATAAAATGTCTGAAGAGTACAACTCCCAGGTCTCTGGAAGAGAACAAAGGAAGAAAATGAGCTTTATTGGGTTCCAGCGGTAACCACAGGTTTTAGGATTCATCCATTTAAACATATCTAACTATGAGACTTGACCCCACTGGAGTGATTTGATGCCTTCTGGAGAAAAAGATGTGGGAGGATGGAAAGGAATTAATTATAAAGCACACTTTTTGGTGCAGGCAAAGTGCTTTGAAAAGAAAAGGGAAAAATTATGGAAAGTTTTAGACACCGATGCCAAATAAGCTTTGATGGAGGAATTGTGGAGGGTGGGTGAGGGGTGCTAGAGGAGAGCAAAGAATGTAGGCAGGTAATTACACCCATAAACTGGTTCCGTTTGCTTCTTTTTTCTAATACCCAAAGTAAAACTGGCTCAGATATAAGACTTAGAAGAGAGATACTTCTCGCCTGTCTAGTGTCAGCATACATTTTCATGAGGTGCTTTAACACAGAGTGCACAGCTCAAATATTTATTTACTCCACAGACCGAGGTGTGTAGAGTAAATAAATATGACTTTAAAAATTGCCTCAATATGTATTTACCCAGTAGACTCATTTCTTGGGTAAATTACATGGATTTTGGTAACCCTCCATGACATTTTTCCTTGATTTTAAAAATACACAAACAAAGAATTCAGATGTCCGAAGTGGCTAAATTGCCTAATTGAACTTGTGACACAAGCCAGGAAGAGCCAGCAGACTTGACTGCGGAGGGAAAATCTGAGGTTTTTTTGAAACATCAAATGGTGAAAACTTGCAGAAGATCAATAATTCTCACAGAGACGAGCAAGGACACCAAAACTTTGTAGGATCTTTCACTCTGTTGTGTTCTTCCTGAATATAAAAGTACCGTTTAGTTGTTTGTCATCTACAGTCTCCAGCCCTCCCCCAGAAATGGATTTTCCTATGAAATTTCATGCTTGATCTCCCCTAAAACCAGTGTTCCTAATTGTACCAAAAATCTTATTTTGCTTTTGATATTAATACTGATTCTAAAACCTTGTATTGCCCATTACCTCTAAATCTGAGGTGTATCTGAGGCTATCCCAAAAGAGTTACCATCACTGACAAAGAAACATTCTCACTGCATTTTCAAATTAAAAATCTGCCCAGCTCTTGCCAGTGTTAAAAAGGCTGATGCTTGGTATACTGTTCAACCCATCTACCAGGTCACTAATGTTTTCATTTGGGAAATAGTTTCAAATAATGGATTTGCTTAGTGTGTTAAAGGAGACCTGTGGTAGGAAGTAGTTTTCTGTTTCTTTGTTTTTCCCTTTTGCTTTTCTTTTCTTCAGCATTTAGCGCTTCTGAAAAATTTGCCAGTCTCTCTAGGCTCTGGATTGTCTTTAATTTGGGGTAAATTATTATTGCCTAAAATGTGCACTTAGTGTGAAGGGGAAAATCCATGCTTATTTCTAAGTGACATTTGCATGATTTTTGTAATTGTCCAGTATCTGTATTATCAGCAAGGCGGACAAGTGGCAGCAGGCTTTGAGAAAGGCAAAAACATTGCTTCAGCCAACGTATCTGTCAGTGGCCATACTGAGGTGGTTTGCATGTTGCTAAGATGCTGGACATTTTGCCACCACTGTTTCACGTACCAGAGGGTCACTCCTGGTAGATAGATTTCAGTAGAGCTTCTAGATTCAGACAAACTTGGAAGACAAGCCTGGCAATCTCCTTCAAAAAAGTCACCAGTGAAAACCCTGTAGATCACAACAAAATACTGTTTGATATTTTGCTAGCAGATGAGTCTCTTAGGTTGAAAGGCATTCAAAATATACAGCAGCTTCAACAGTGCACTGAAGTACTGATTGTGAGGATGGCACAGGACTAGGCAGAACTTCATTCTACTGTAAATGAGGTGGCATTAAGTTGGAGTGGACTCAACAGCAACTAACAATAACTGCCAAAAACATTCCTTCAGAAGAGGTAGAAATTTATGCAGGAGTGGTCATCTTGCTAGACAGTAGGTGGCCACTGGAAAGCAGGGCTCAGGCTCTTCTGTGCTGGAAGACACCAAGGAGAGCATTGACGAAAGGGATCTGGGAAGAAGAAGATGATCTGTATGTACTGTTAGCTACCTTTTCCATCACTGGACACTGGTTTGGTAAAAGGCCAATGCAGGGATCGTTCTGAGGATTATTCACTATTAAGTGAGAAAAGTCATCATCTTCTTCCTTTAAATAAACATATGTGAACAGACATCTGCATTAGTCCCTGGCTTTTCCTGATATTTTTAGTTCCATATCATGTCCCACCTTTGATTTACCAGGAGGATAAATGAAAGATTCCTTAAAAGAAGTCCAGTGTGCTCTTAGGTACCATAGGCTACAAGAATTCCCAGTCTTTCAGGAGTGTGACACTTCATTTTTTCTCCACCGTATAGCATTGTTATCCAAACGAACAGACATATCCACATAGGGTACATGCCATTTCTAAAAGTCAAGTGCATTTATTAATAAAAGCTTTTATTTAAGAATGATTTGAGATTTATCCATGTCTCTAGGGTTCATTTGAGACACCCTCACATCATGTAGATTCACCTGGGTATAATTGCCCTAAGGGGATAAAAAGTATTTTTAATAACCAGAGCCAATTTCTCTTAGGAAGAATTTCCTTTGGGTTCTGCATCTTAGCTTCAAGTCCAAATTCCTCATCTGCGAACAGTTAGAACAATATGATGTAGCCCGAGGGAATCAAAACTTGAAGTCCATTCAGAGAAATGTATAATTTGGAGAAATGAAAACTCTCCTGCTTTGTACTGGGTAAATCTTCCAGGGATAAAACAATAATCTGGAGACTTGTTAGGTGCAATGCATGACCTCTAATCTTCATAATCTTGTTTGTAAAGCAGGACCTCTTGTCCCTCATTTTATAAATCGCCAAACTGAGACTTAGGTGGTCAAGTTACCATCTCAAGGTCAAACAGTTAGTAAAAGGAGAGCTGGGATTTGAACCTAAATTTTTTTTCTCATCTTCTCTCCTGTTGAAACTGCTTTGAAGGTCCATGACTTCCATATGTTGCACCTAGGTGACAAAAATGGACAATCACTGGACTACTAGCTGAAAGGCTGGTGCTTCAAACCCACCCAGAGAGGAAGCTGGAAAGACTGAGTGGGTATCTGCTTCTAAAAGGCCACAGCTTTGAAAATACTGTGACACATTTCTATTCTGCCCACTTTCTCTATGAGTCAGAATTGACTCCATGGCAATTATGGCAGCAACAACTGCAAGAGACTTTCATTCAGGACTCTAATTTTTAGAAAGTGTTTACTCTTTGGAGTCCAGACGGTATTGGCAAATGTGAAGTAATAGTTTTTAAAACCACGCTACACTATGAGGTGCTAAATATATCCACTTCTGGCCAAGAGTTTCATTAGAATGCTTGTAAAGATTCTCACAATTTCACAGAAAGAGTGCCTCGTTTATTTTTAATGACTTTGTAAAATAAATATCCAAGACTGTTACTAAAAGATAAAACTAGTTGTTTTAGTAGTAGTATATGGAAGATAAAAATTTAACTTACTGCGCTTCCTTTATTCTTTGTTAATGATGAACACTTGTTGAGAAATTTTTAGAAGAGCTCAGATGAACTAGTTGTAACGAGTAGTTTTCGTGGCCTAGATTTGTATTTTCCTTGAATAGTAGTAATTTGAGAGATACTCTCTAATATTTTTTCCTTGTATATCCACTATACAATTGGTATCTTGTCTCAAGCTGTTAAGGCTTTACAAATTCATAAAATCATGTAATCTGTCAAGTATCCTCAGAAAGTAGTTGGCATGAACAAGACCAAAATGTTGTTGAGCTCACAAAATCAATGTGAGCTTGGGCCATTTCAGTTTTACCCTGTGTTTAGACAGCGCTGAGAGGCCCAATCTGCTTAGCATTGTGTGCTTTTTGTCCTGAAAGGCAAGCAGGGTGGCCCAGGTTTCATATTTCCTGAGCAGTAATCCACCTCTCTCAGGAAGGACAGACAACCAGCAGCCAACCGGTGGTTTCACAGGGCAAGGCAGGGTGGATTCTGGAGGATATCATCTTTGTCTAATAAGGAAAGAAACCAGCACTGGTCAAAACTTGGGTTCCTTGGGGAGCTGGCTGAGCAGAAGAGAGTGTGGGAGTGGGAACAACTGGAACTTGTGTGATTTTTCTCTTCCTGGAACAGGCATTGTGCTTTCTTCATCTTGGCTGGGAATGACTCATTTAGAGTTGAGGGTAGCTTTAGAGGAAGAGTCTTCAGGGCACTCTGTGAATCAAGTTTCTCATTGGCTCATGCTACCCACCAGAGTAGGCGAGTTTAGGGGACCTGTCCGTGCTTCCCCTCTCTGTTAAACTTTTCCAAATGGAAAAGTGCGGCCGTAGGGGACAAGTAAGAAGGAGCAGTCTGCATACACATCCATGAACAGTCTAGATCCTAAGGCTGGCGACTATGGCACAAACGACTTTGACTATTAGTCAGCCCTTTGAAAGGGAAACTAATTCTGTGTTCTTTAGTAGCCTGAATATTAGTGAGCTGTTATCTAAAATGAGTTATTAGTGATTTTTACTTGGCTTTTTTCAACTGATGGAAATCATGAACATGCTCCATAAAAAAAGTTTTGTTTGTGTCTTGCATTTATATGTTAATATTTTTAATAGATAGTATTTTTTGGAGTTGTTTCAGTGGGTTACAGAGAAATCGTGCAGAACACACAGAGTTCTCATATGCCCCCTCTGCCCCTTCACAGTACTTCTCCTGTTATTAACATCTTGCATTTTGTGATTCACTGGTGGCAGTCCATGAACCAGTGTGGATACATGCCAATTAATTAAAGTCAGTAGTTTACATTGGAGTTCACCTTCTATTCTGCAGTCTTATGTGTCTTGACAAATGCATGATGCTACAGGTCCACCAATATTTTTATAAGCTGTTTAATGCAGTGTGTCTACTGTTCTGCATGATGACTGACCATTTCCCAGGTGTTGTTGATACTCGCTGAGTTTCAAATTTTATCTGTAATGTGGGGACGAGAAATCTCCTAAAGGATGTTATGAGGACCCCAAAAATGTCTGTCACAATTCTGGCACACGGGGACCCTTCAGCAAGGATCTTTCTCTTTGTGCATCCTTCCTCTTTGTCATAGGTATTTTCCAACACTGAGTGTGAACTCAGTCTAAGTTCACAGCAGATTGCTGAGGTAAAATAACACATGCAAATGGACATATACATCCTCAAGGATCCATTTAGAGAAAAAAGAACAGAATGCCTAACATTTATGTTGAGCAGAAAGTTCAAGAATTGAAGCTCCCCATGGTTTTGTCAAAGTAAGAGATTCACTTTCTGTTGCTGCCTGTTAGCAAGTGACAGAAACACTTATGAAGCTATGATTGCTCCTTCCACAACCCCTCAAAGAGCAATGGAATAAAAAAGAGCCTCCAAAGTTCTGTTTCAGAATACAACTTTGCCAGAAGCCATCCATTCATTCAGGCAGCTGGCTAGGGGCTGGAAACATAATGGTAGTAAGGTAGACAAGATCTCTGCACTTGTGGAGGGGATGGGAAGGAATCAAATGTTAAGTAAACAAACGTTGTACGTTGGATTGTGATGAAAATGGTAAACAAAACCTGGTGAGGTAATGATGCTGTGGCTGGGTGTCAAAGGAAAAGTTGGCTGCAGATGTAGAGGTCAGAGAATGTATTTCTGAGAAGGGTACATTTAAGTTGAAATTTAAAAGATGAAGCGGAGCTAGCCAACTCAGGAGTGAGGGGAAGAACATCCCAGGTGGTGGGGACTAGCTCTCCAAGTTTTTGGAATAGAAAGCAGGCCACTGAGGCTTGAGCTTGGAGAGTGTAGTGGGTTTTAAGTTTGCTTCTGCCAAGGGAGAAAATAACTTCAGGAAGCATGAGGAAAGGTATTTTCCTTTTTTTCATGTGAGGTTGCAAGTTATACTCAGAAAAATTAAGAGAATGTTCTGACTTATTCCTTTTATATTCATCTATATAAAAAAATTACAATCCCTGGGTGGTACAAAGTGTTATTACTGATAAAGACTTGGCTGCCAACTGAAAGATTGGAGGTTTAAGTTCGTTCAGAGGTACCTTGGAAGAAAGGCATGGTAACTCACTTGTGCTTCTGAAAAAACAAACCATTGAAAACCTTATGAAATGCAGTTCTACTCTGACATGTATAGGATCACCATGAGTCAGAGATGAATTAACAGCAACTGGTATATACACACAACCACAAACAAAGCCATTGCCATTGAGTCAATTCCAATTCACAGCAACCCCATAGGACATACCAGAACTGCCCTGTGGGGTTTTCAAGGAGTGAGTGGTGGATTTAAACTGCTGATTTTTGGTTAGAAGTCTGAGTTCTTAGCCACTTTGTGCCCAGATCTCCAGTGACTCTCAAACCAAAAATACAAAACCCACTGCCACTGAGTCTGTTCTGACTCACAGCAATCCTACTGGGCAGGGTAGAACTGCCCCATAGAGCTTCCAAAGAGTGCCTGGTGGATTTGAACTGCTGATCTTTTGATTAGCAGCTATAGCACAGAACCACCATGCCACTAGGGTTTCTCCAATCACCCTGAATGGTAAAGTAAAATTGACCTTTGGGGTTTTCAAGGCTGTAATCTTTGGGGAAGCAAACCGCCACTTCTTTTTCCCTTGGAGTGGCTGGTGGGTTTGAACCACTGACTTTAGGCTACTAGGAGAACACTTAACTACCATGCTATCAAGCTCCTTTTGGTATACACAAAAACTTTTTTTAAAGATTACTCTTCTTTCGACAGCACTTGGCTTGGCTTCTTTTTTTTTTTTTTCTGATGAATTGGTATAAAGACAGACGCTATAGAAGCTGTGTGTTATAAAGGAGGCTGGAGTAACAGGAAGGGGTTAGTTTCAAGACAAACTGAACTTGGTCTGCACATCTATTCAGCCACTCACCAGGTGTGTGTTCTTTGTTAAGATATATAATCTGCTGGGACTCTGTTTGCTTGTTTCTAAAATGGATTAGATAGTTAATTTTCAAAGTGAGTATTAGAGTGCCTGTAAGTAGTCATTGACTTGATAGAGTTAAATTCACTGTCTAATGCCCTCCCCATAACCATGAGATAACTTGGGCCATGGGTACGGTACTTGCCAGATTGGAAAATTCCCAAGGCTGGTTCACTGTGGCTACTGGAATGATTAAATTCAGTGAAATATACCTGTACTGTGATTGTCTAGAAAGCAAGTGCCTAACGAATGAGTAACATAAGGTAAAACAAGCCAATGGATGAAAAGACTGCTTAAAATAGGTATTCTCTTGGGTCCAAGATTGAGCTGAATTATTAAAAGGGCACAGCCTTTCTATCAGGACACATTTCCCAGGTGATAACTGTTAGAGCTGTATCAATGCTTTGACAGAATATTGCTTCTGAAATTGATGACCAGCATTTTTGTTTGAAATATGGGCCCATGGATAAATCCATGTCTGATATTTTCAAAGCATAGATGATGGCTCAATGTGTGTGTGCGTGTGTTTTGTTTTCCTTTTGGCTTTGATATTTGAAAACTCTGCGATGGTGATGTGATCAAGGTAAATGATGTCATAATTTCAACAGAAGTTACTTTGGGCCCCTGGCAACACCTTCAGTCTCTGAAAGTGGAAGAAAATATGGATGAGAGGAACACAATCGAGAGGACTGTGGTTTATGCCTAGTTTTCTGCCAGTGGACAACTGTGTATATTCCGTGAGGTTGTGTGAAATATAAGAGAGAGCACACAGTCTCTTCTTCCAAATGTGAAAGTACAAAAAAAAAAAAAAAAGACCCTCAATTCAAGATAAGTAGTTTTAACTCTCCTGATTTCTTTTACTATTTCCACTCCCACCCTCTGTTTGCACCTTCTAAGTATCGATCCCAAATGCTTGGAGCCTTAATCTTGAAAATGGAAGCATACACTAGCTGCCTACGCGTAAGGAACATCTAATTTACCGCTCTTCTTGCCAGGGTGAAACAGGTTCCTCCACAAATCTTTCTTCTTCCTCTTCAATTTGATAAAACCTTGGCTATTTTGTCAGGACAGACCAAGGCTAGCTGACTTGTGACTGAAAAACCTTACAAATGGATTTCAGTCACCACTCAACAAAGCTGGTTGACAGAGCTCTACAAAATCCTTTCCGAGGGAGGCAGGCTTTTAACTTGATTGATGAAATTATATCTAAATCTAGTCGATTTGGGACTTCAAAGGCATTTTTTCCTACACAGGGCATCCCGGATGAAGGGCGTATGCTATTTGTACGAAACTCCCAGGCTCAAGCGGTTCGCAAATTGACCCCTTTGTAATAGGTTAAAGGTTTCTTGCTAGATAACGGTGGTTCATTTTGATTAATTATGTCAGGGAATTAATGTATGATTACTAACTTTTAGCAGACCCTGCTCCTCCTGACCCTGAGCTGCTTGTTTGTATGGCTGGTTGTAATTTTCGACCGATGGGTTAGGAGGGGTCACGGTGTGGTCAGCATATTTTAAACAAAGGAAGAAAAGGAGAGGCAAAGGCCTGCAAACGGAGTGGACACTGCAGTTCACAGCCTTGACAGCGGAGATTTGTTAAGTGTTTTAACAGTCGGCTTTTATATATTTACTCTTGCTAATAAAAGATGGTTCACCAGAGTGGAGAGTAAGTAACCTGGGAAGATGTGGGGAATAATTTAACAGTTAAAGTTAGCCCATAAATTTCACTTCATACTGGTTTCAATACCCTAGAACCTTGTTAAAGATTAAATTGTGATGTGTTGAGTTTTAGCTTTTGACAGGTCACAAGAGTCACTACGCAGGAATCCTGTTAATAAGGAGGTTTTCTGGTAGATGGTGCATAGCTAAAATCATTCTTAAATACTGAATACTTAGGAGAGAGGTAATAGAATAAACTGGTGACATTTCAAGTTATTTTTACTAAGTTATTTGTTATTTATGTGATGATGCTCTTCGTAACTGAAAAGAATCATTGCTGTTGGCAAGAACTAAGCACTTTTTGGCTCCCTTCCCATGCTAAGTTGTCAGTTCAAAAGGCCAGGTGGCCTCTGGGATGAGAAGAGTTTTCCTGGCATTTCTGGCTCCTGGGAGTAAGTGTATTTACCACCAGAATTAAGTTGCTGGAGTTTTGAGAAAGATTTCAAGGATTGTCCTAGAAATGAGAACTTGCCTTACTTCTTGACATTAAACTTGAAGATATCTCCATACAAAATGTTGCAGATGTCCCATTGTCGATTATTTTTTAACTCTGACCTTGTTGAAACACAATTATAAGGATACAAGGGAAGAGGCAGGCCAAAGAGAAAGAGAAGATCTTTATAGTGAAAATAGAAGTGCTCAGGAAGGCATTATCAAGAAATTGTGGGGAGGCATGAGTATGAGAAGAGTTAAGGATGAAGAATTAGGACCAGAACTAATGGATTTTAGAGAAAGTGCTGCATATCAGAGGACTGCAGCAGCAGAGATTAAAAGAAAAACAAAAAAAATGGAAACAAAAGAGAATAGTTTTAAAAAGGCAGATGTTACTGTGATGCTATATTAAAATTTTAAACATTATAAAACACGTTTTCTATAAGGTCATTCTGAAGTAAATTGTGCTTTAGTGCTTGGATTTTACTTTGTTCAGTCCAAAGCATGCTGGAAAGGCCCTGGGCATGCTGACAATTGCTGATCGTCTGTAGCCTTTATGGACAACATAATCACAATTACTGTATTTCAAACAAGCCCCTTTCAAAAATTAGAGGTGTAGATGACTTTAATGGGGACATAGACCACTTGTCTGTTCCATTATTGCAATTACTGTCTGGTTGGGTATCTTCTCCCTGACAGTAGCTAATGCTGTATACTTCAGAGGAAGATATAAACCCCCAATAATGCACTTATGGTCCAATTCACATCTCACTCTTCATCTCTCCACTGTGTTCTGTCCCACCTCCTCCTCTCTCTCTCTTTCTCTCTCTCTGTCACACACACACACACACACACACACACTATTATGAGTATAGCATTCTTTTGTGGCACTTGGTGGTGTGTATTGCATTGGAGACATAGAAATTAAATATACCACAGTACAAGGGAAGAAGAGAGATACCACAGAAACACAGATTGCAGGACGGAGGGATATGGAGAGGTCATCTCAGTCACTTCCTTGTATCAGTTCATGTTGTTACTGTTAGCCGCTGTCAAGTTAGCCCCAGTTCGTGGCGATGTCTTTCACAGTGGAATAAAATGCTACCCTATCCTGTAACATCCCTGTGATCAGTTAAACATTAGAACTTTGTAATCGATAGGGTTTTCATTGGCTGATTTTTGGGTAGCGGATTGCCAAGCCTTCCTTCCTGGTCTGTATTAGTCTAGAAGCTCTGCTGAAACCTGTTCAGCGCCACAGCAAATACAAGTCTCCACTGACAGACAGTGGCTGCACATGAATAAACTGGCCTGATATAGAACCTTCTCTCATGGAAGGCGAGAATTCTACCACTGAACCACCAATATGTCATGTTTTAAGGCATAGTTGTCCCGTAGCATCTAAACTTCATGTAGATCTCTCAGGAAAAATATACACTTTTCACCATTTTTCAGGGATTTCAAAAGACAAATCTGCTTGAATTATTATCTTTTAGCTGAATTTCTCCCTTTCCTCTTCTTGGTTGTTCTAAATAGATGTGGAAATCCATATCATACACACACACACACACACACAGTAGCATCCATCCAAAATATATTCAGTTGTGTAATTTCTTCTTGATTATCAGGTTTATGTGATTTTTAATTAATTCAAATTGTTTAGCACTGTAACAACTGTATTTGTTTTCATCATATTTTGAGTCTTGAAAACAATAAGGCATAACATAGAATACTTTATCAACATATGACCAAAAAAACGGAATTATCTGAGGAAAGGACTCCTGAGGACAGTTACCTACAGAGCTATGTGCCAGTTTTTATTCTGGTTTTCTGGAGAAGACAGCAAACTAGGCACATTAAGGATGATTTCCACTATTTTTGGTGTCTTTCATCTCATGTTGGGCAAAAAATTATATTTAAACTAAGTTAACTGATTTTTTACTTTTTTTAATAAAGATTTCTAAAAAACCTTTAACATCATCATAACCCAAATCCTACTATTTATCAAATGTTATTCATCATCGGAAAACACATGATTTAGTTTGGCTTTACAACATTTGTATTAACTTTGTTGTTGCTACGCGTCGTTGATTTGTCTTCAGTTCATAGTGACCCTGTGTACAGCAGAAGACAATGCTGCCGGGTCCTGTGCCATCCTCACAGTCATTGCTATGTTGGAGCCCAATGTTGCAGGCACTGTGCCAGTCCATCCTGTAGAAGGTCTTCCTCTAATGCTGACCCTCTACTTTACCAAGCATGGCATCCTTCTCCAGAGACAGATCCCTTCTGATAACATGTCTAAAATACATGAGTTGAAGTGTCTCTGTCTTTGATTCTAAGGACAATTCCATCTGTACTTCTTCCAAGTCAGATCTGTTCATTCTTCTAACAGTCCATGGTATATTTAATATTCTTTGGTAAGACCATAATTCAAATGCATCAAGTCTTTTTCAGCCTTCATTATTCAATGTTAAACTTCTGAGTGTGTATGAAGAAACTGAAAAACAAAAACAAAAACAAAAACCATCTTGAGTCAGGTGCCCCTTAGTCCCCAAAGTAACATCTTTGCTTTCTACCACTCTAAAGAAGTCTTTTGCAGCAGATTTTTCCCAATGAAATACATTGTTCTGTTTCTTAACTGCTGTATCTAAGAGTGTTGACTGTAGACTCAAAGGAAATCTTTGATGTCAGTGTTTTCTCCATTCATCATAATGTTGCTGACTGAGAATTTTTGTTATCTTTGTGTCAAGATGTAGCTTATACTGAAGGCTATAGTCTTTTTTCTCCATTCACAATTGCTTTAAATTCTCTTTACTTTCACCAAGCAAGGTTGTGTCATCTACGTGTCAAAGTATGCTGATTAGTTTTCCTCCAGTCTTGATGCTGCATTCTTCTTCATATAGTCTAGCTTCTCAGGTTGTTTGTTCAGCATACAGATTTAATAACTATGGTGAAAGGATAACTCTGACTCACCTTTCTTGATTTTAAACTATAAAGTACCTCGTTGTTCTGTTTGAATAATGACCTCTTAGTCTATGTACAGGTTCCACATGAGTGCAACTTAAGTATTCTGTAATCCTCATTCTTGTCAGTGTCATCCACAATGTGTTACTATTCACACAGTCAAATGCCTTTGTATATTCAGTGAAACACAGGTAAACAACTTTCTGGTATTTTCTGCTTTCAGTCAAGAGCCATCTGATGTCAGCAATGATATCTTCATTCCATATCCTACTCTGAATGCGGTTTGAATTTCTGACAGTTCCTTGTTGATGTACTTCTGCAACAGTTTGTGAATTATCTTTAGAATAATTTTACTTGGATGTGATATTAGTTACATTGACAACTTATGCATTCCATGAGATACCTTTCTTTGGAATAGACACTTATATGGATCTCTGAAGGAAGCTTGGACTTCTTTCATTGCTGTTACTTCTTGATCATAAGCTACCTCTTGAAATGGTTGAACATCAACCAATTCTTCTTGGTACAGGGACTTTCTGTATTCCTTTCACCATCTTTGATGCCTCTTGTGTAGTTCAAGTATTTGCTCATAGAATCCTTCAATATCACAACTCAAAATTTAAATTTTTCTTACATTCTTTCAGCATGAGAATCCTGATCATATTCTTCCCTTTTAGTTTTTTTAACCGGAAGTTTTGCGTATTTTAATACTTACCCTTGTAATCTCCAGCTGCCCTTTGATGTTGTGTGTTCAGCTCTGTTACATCATCATTTCTTCCTTTCACGTTAGCTATTTTATGTTCCAAAGAGTGCTGGAAAGCTACTTTTCTCGTCTGTTTTGGCCATTTCTTTCTTTCCTGTCTTTTTAATGATGTTTGATATCTTTCCTCATGTATGATATCTTTGATGTCATCCCACAAATCATCTGTTCTAGAATGATGCCTTATCTGAGGCTTTCTGAAAGACTAAATCTCCCTAAAATGAGAATCTTTTCTAAAAGATTCCTCTCACTCAGTTTGTCCTACTCTGGTGGCTCGCATGTTGTTGTGATGCTGGAACTATGCCATCAGTATTTCAAACACTAGCAATAAAATTTAAAAGTCACTGGTGTTCAATGAGCAAAATCAATTCCTTAGATGGTGTCTAAAGGTGAGATACAGTTAAAGTTGTACTTTGGCTCTCATGAACTTACATTAAATTCCTCCAGTTTCACATTACACTTGCATATACCCCATTGGTGGTGTGTTCTGAAGTCACCCCTGCCCTTTTTCCAACTGATGATACTGAGTTTCTCCATAGTCTCTTTCCATAGATGTAATCAAATTGATGCCTCTGTATTCTACCTGAGGTTCATGTATATAAATACAGTTTATGTTGTTGAAAAAACATATTTCCAATGACTAATCATTCACTTTACAAAATTCTATCATGCAATCTCCCATGATATTCCTATCACTGAGGTCTTATTTTCCAACCACTGATTCTTCTTCTTTCCTCTCTTTTACTTTCTATTGACCAATAAATACCAATGCATCTTGACTGCGTGTTTGATCAATTTCAGACTGCAGAAGTTGGTAAAAACCTTTTTATCTTGGACATTAGTGGTTAGTGGGTAAATTTGAATAACAATTTCATTAAATGGTTTTCCTTGCAGATGTATGGATAGTGTCCTATCACTGACCACACTGTACTTCAGAATAGACCTTGAAGTGTTCCTTTAAACTACAAATGTGATGCTATTCCTCTTCAATTTGTCTTTCCCAGCACAGCTGACCATGTGATTTTTTTCAATTCAGAAAGGTAAATATCAGTCTATTTCAGTTCATTAATGCCTAGGATATTGATCTTCAAGTGTGCCATTTCACTTTTGACAGCTTTCAATTTTCCTTGATTTGTACTTCATACATTTCATGCTCTGATTATTAATAGATGTTTGCAGCTGTTTCTTCTCATTTTCTGTCATGTCACATCAGTTAATGAAAATCCTTCCATGTCATTCATGGCAAGTATACTTGAAGATGCAACTCTTCCTCGGTTGTATTTTGAGTGTCTTCCAGTCTGAAGGGATCATCTTTTGGCATTGTCTGTGACAGCGTTCTGCTGCTATCCATAAGGTTTTCATGGGCTAATTTTTTCAGAAGTGGACTACCAGATCCTTCTTCCCATTTGCCTTAGTCTGGAACTTCTCTGAAACCTGTCTACCGAGAGTGACTGTGCTAGTATTCGAAATACTTGTGGCATAGTTTCCAGCATCACAATAAAATGCAAGCTACCAGAGTAGGACAAACTGACTGAGAAGAATCTTTTAGGAAAGATTCTCATTTTGGAAAGATTTAATCTTTTAGAAAGCCTCAAATAAGACATCATTCTAAAACACAAAATACAATAAAAGACTGCAATCAAATTTACAAGGCGCCGTGTTTTATTTTATTTTATTTTTTTAAGGTTCAGAGGTGACTTTCAACAGAACTTCAAAACAAAATTGGACAACAATGAACATACAACTGTTCTTTTTAATCATGAACAAAATCTATCACATATGTTCTTTCAAGTAAAGTTTATTAGAAAGAAACTGCTACTAGAGAACCACATGTTAACTCTGACTTGGCAAGGTCAGGCCAGGGCAATAAACCCTTGAACCTTACAAATATGCAAAGCTGACATAAATAACAAATTAAACCCAGCCAGGTATAACACTTTGGCCAGTTAGATGGGAGGTAGATATCAATTCCAGGGAACAAGAGACTGTTGATTTGTAAGGAAAACCCGGTCTTACCCCCTTTGTTGGTCACCCATTAATTTTGCATCTGGGGGTCACCTTGTTTCTTTCAGCTGTGGCAAAACCTCATAAAAATGATTCTCTTGTGTTCTCTGGAAGTGGCTCCATGTTATACACCATGGGTTATTGATATGGTGTGTTGCACTAATAATGTAGCATGTTTTCATGAAAACACATTGGGTTTGACTGACATGAAGTGTTTGTTTAATTTAAAGTCATTTCTTTCGTTTTTTTAATTAAAATTGAATGAAAATGTACATTCTCGTATAAATTCGCATGCTCAACTATATGCAGCTCTCACTGCTCTCCCTGCCTGGTGACAGCACACACTTCCTCTCTACTCCATGTATATCCTATCATCCAAACAGTCTCCTATCCCCTCCTCTCCACCCACTCCCCTTCCTCCGGTAGAAGGTCAAAAGGATGACATCGTATAGATGCATAGAATCATGAATTTATCACAGGGTACGGCCACTCTGTGTCAAGTCCAATCCACTCCTGTCCGAAAAGTTGACCTTCATTTTGATTTATGGACAGAAGCAGCATCAGGGCCAGGGCCAAGCTCCCAGAGGAAACACAAAGCCTCTGAACCAACAACTGTGGTCTTTTAGCGGAGATCTCAGGGTGCACCCCTATTTATTCTTGTGTTGCCAGTGAGACTCAACTTTATGAGCTCCATTGTGGTTATCACTGGTGGTGGCCGAGCACCATCCAGTTCTTGGTCACAAGTCAATGTAGAGACCCACTCATGTGAGTCTCTGTGTCTTCTGGGTTCTCTTCCCTCCATGTCATTCTTGTCCTCAGTGATCATCCATTTCTGTTGAGTTGGGACCATTTGCTGTACACACAGATGGCAGCTTGATAGCTTTTAAGACCCCAGACGTCACTCACCAATGTGGGGTGCAGAGAGTCCTCATTAGCAAAATGCCAATTGGCCTCGATTTCACCTGAGAGCATGGTCCCCAGCCCCCCGCCCCGGCTACTCTGTCCTTGCAATATTGGGTTAAGATGGGAGGAGTACTCAAGTTGTGTTGAAATCCAGTTAATAATGATCTTCTTACTCGTGTGTGCTGTCACCGATTTTACCCAACCAAATTTCTATTAACTATCTAAACCCTCCCCCTCCCCCTCTTTCCATCCCCACCTTTCCAGCCATCAAAGAGTCATTTCTTCTATACATGAGTCTGTTTTTAAGTTCTTATAGTAGGGGTCTCATACAATATTTGTCCTTATGTTGCTGACTACTTTCACTCAGCATAATATCCTCCAGTTGAAACCACATTATCAAATGTTTCCTGCAGTCATCATTGTTCTTTATCATTGCACAGTGTTCCACTGAGTATATATACCATAACTTACCTATCCATTCATCTGTTATTGGGCATCTGAGTTGATTCCATCTTTTTGCTATTGTGGGCTGTGCTGTGATAAACATTCATGTGCATGTATCGGTGTGAATGGCCTTGATTCTGTAGCATATATTCCAAGCAGTGGAATTACTGGGTCAAATGGTATACCTGTATCCATTTTTTTAAAGGAGCACCAGACTGCTTTCCAAAGAGGTGCACCATTTTGCAATCCCACAGACAGTGTAGGAACGTTTCACTTTCTCCCCAGCCTCGCCAGCATTTGTTGTTTTGCATTTTGGGGATCATGGCCAACCTTGTTGGGATGAGATGGCATCTCACTGTCGTTTTGATTTGAATTTCTTTAATAGCTAATGATCATGAGCATGTCCACACGTGTTTTTTGGCTGCCTGGATCTCCTCTTTAGAGAAATGTCTGCCCATCTCCTTTGCCAATTGCTTAATTGCATGATTTATCTTTTTCCTATTGATATTTTGTAATACTTTATAGATTATGGAGATCAGGCGTCAGTCTGACACACAGTTGCCAAATATTTTTTCCCATTCGGTAGGTGGCCTTTTAATTCTATTAATAAAGTCTTTCAATGAGCAAAAGTGTTTGATTCTTAGTAGTTCCCATTTATTTATTTTCTCTTCTGTTGTTTGTGGTTTGACAGATTTTGAAGTCTGTCTAGATTGTGTATTAAACCTTCCATTGTTGTTCCTACTTTTTCTTGGATGAGCTTTATCGTTTTAGATTTGATGTTTATGTCTTTTATCTAGTTTGAGTTGGTTTTTGTATAAGGTGTAAGATACGGATCTTGTTTTAATTTAGTGTAGATGGACATCCAATTTTGTCAGCACCATTTGTTGAACAGATTATTTTTACCCCAGTTTAATGTCTTAGGACCTTTAGCGATTATGAACTGTTCATAGGCAGATGATGTCAACACTGGGGTGTCGATTCTGTTCCATTGGTCTATTTGTCTGTTTTTGTACCAGTACCAGGCTGTTTTGACTACTGTGGCAGTGTAATAGGTTCTAAAGTGGGATAATGAGAAGCCTCCCAGTGTGTTCTTCTTCTTTACTAATGCTTTACTTATCCAGGGCTTCTTCCCTTCCCAGACATAGTTGGTACTTTGTTTTTCCATCTCATTAAGAAATATCACTGGAACTTGTATTGGGATTTCTTTATATAAGTAGATTACTTTGAGTAAAATAGACATTTTCACAATGTTAAGTCTTCCTATCCATGAGCAGGGTAGGTTTCTCCATTTATCAAAGTGTCTCTTAGTTTCTTGTAGTAAGGGTTTGTAGTTCTCTTTGTAAAGATCTGTTATTTCTCTTGTTAAATTTACTAATAGGTATTTTTATCTTCTTAGGGGCTATAGTAAAGGGTATTGACTTGGTGATTTCTTCGTTAATAATCCTGTTTGTATAAAGGAATCCTAGTGATTTACTTATGTTTATCTTCTGTCCTGAGACTTTGCTGAACTCTTCTATCAGTTTGAGTAGTTTCTTTATGGATTCTTTGAGATACTCTGTATAAACAATTATATCATCTGCAAATAGGGAGATTTTTAGTTCTTCTTTTGCTGATGCAGATGCTCTTTATTCCTTGATCTTGCCTAATTGCTCTGGCTAGAACTTCTAGTACAATGTTGAATAGGAGAGGTGAAAGTGGGCATCCTTGTCTACTTCCTGTTCTCAAGGGAAACTGTTTCAGTCTCTCCCCAATTCAGGATGACATAGACAGTTGGCTTTGTATAAATGGCCTTTATTGCATTGAGGAATTTGCTGTCTATTCCTATTTTGCTGAGAGTTTTTAGCATGAATGGATGTTGGGTTTTATCAAATGCCTTTTCTGCATAAGTAGACAAGATAAAGTGATTCTTGTCTTTTGTGATATTTGTTTGGTTGATCACATTAATTGTTTTTCTGATACTGAACCAGCCTTGCATCCCTGGTATGAATCCAACTTGGTCATGATGGATTATTTTCCTGATACGTTGTTGTATTCTATTGGCAAGAATTTTGTTGAAGATTTTTGCATCTAGATTCATGAGTGATATTGCTCTGTAGTTCTCCTTTTTTGTAGAGTCTTCCCCTGGATTTGGTATTACGGTTATGCTGGCTTCATAGAATGAATTTGGGAGTATTTCATTCCTTTCTATACTGTGAAATAGTGTCAGAAGTATTGGAGATAACTCCTCTCTAAAAGCTTAGAATTCTGTGGTGAAGCCACCTGAGCCTGAGTTTTTTTTTGGTTGGCAGTTTTTGGATGACTTTTTTAATCTCTTCTTTTGTGACGGGTTTATTAAGTTGTTCTGCTTCAACTTGTGATAATTTAGGTAGGTGGCATGATTCAAGGAATTTGTCCATTTCCTCTAGATTTTAAATATGTTAGACTACAATCTTTCACAGTATTCTGTTATGATATTTTTGATTTCTGTTGAATCAGCTGTGACAACACCCTTCTCATTTCTTATTCATGTTGTTTCTTTTCCTGTTTTTCTTTAGTAAGTTTAGCCAATGGTTTGTCAATTTTGTTGATCTTTTCAAAAACTAGCTTTTGGTCTTTTCAAATTTTTCAGTTGTTCTTCTATTCTCTAATTAGTTTAGTTCTGCTCTAATCTTTATGATCTGTTTTCTTCTGGTGCCTCAGGAGTTCCTCTGTTGTTGTGTCTCTACTTGTTCAAGCTTTAGGGTTAGTTCTTTCATTTGGTTTCTTTCTTCCTTCCAGATGTGTGCATTTATGGACATAAACTGACCTCTGAGCACTGCTTTAGCTGTATCCCATGGGTTCTAGTAGGAATTGTTTTCATTCTCATTGGAATCTATAAATTTCTTTATTTCATCCTTGATTTCTTTTATACTCCATGGTTTTTTAAGCAAGGTGTTCTTCAGTTTCCATGAATTCCACTTTCTATCTATGTTTTTTCTGCTATTGATTTCAACTTTTATGGCTTTATGATCTTAGAAGATGCTTTGCATTAATTCAATGGTGTGGATTTTGTTGAGAATTGCTTTACGTCCTAACACATGGTGTATTCTGGAGAATGCTCCATGTACACTAGAGGAAAAGGTGTAGTTTTCTGCCAATGGATAGAAAGTTCTGTATATGTCAGTGAAGTCTAGTTGGTTAATTGTGGCAATAAGGTCTTCTGTGTCTTTACTGAGCTTTCTTCTAGACAATCTGTACAATATTGAGAGTGGAGTGTTGACGTTTCCTAAAATTATTGTGGAGTGCTCTGTCTCCTTTTTGAGTGTTGGCTGTGTTTCTTTGATGTATTTAGGTGCTCTAATATTAGGTGCATAAATATTTAATATTGTTAAGTCCTGCTGGTGTATTGAACCTTCAGCAATAAACAGTGTCCATCCTTGTCCACGATGGTGGGTTTTACATTGAAATCGATTTTATCTGAGATTAGAATTGCCACACCTGCTCTTTGTTCACTGTTAGCTTGATATATATTTTTCCATCCTTTAATTTTCAGTTTATTCCTATCTTTAAGTCTAAGGTGAGTTTCTTGTAGGCAGCATATAGATAGGTCATGTCTTTTGATCCAAGATGTCACTCATTGCCTCTTTACTGGAGAATTCATTCCGTTTACATTCAATGAAATTACTGATAGGTGTGTGTTCATTGCTGCCATTGTGATTTGTTTATTTTTGTGTTGATGTTTTCCCTGTTGTTCTTATTAATCTGTTCTGTGACCTTCTTCTTTGTGAGTTGATTTTTCACCTTTTTCAGGGTTGGGTTTTTGGTTGTTGAGACTCCTGTATTATATTTCTTGATACAGTATGTTGCTTTTTTGTTACACTTTATGGCTGCCCCTATGATCTCACTTAATAAACCATATAGAAACCCAATTTTGATTGCTACCAGTCTTGTCAATTTTCTCTCCATCTGGAAGGACTGTATCGACTGTATTCCATCCTTCTTTTTAATATGATGATATCGCAGTTTACATGATATGATCACTAGATCATTTCTTTCACCATTATAGCTTTGATTGTGTTTGGAGCCTTCCCTAACTGAGGAGACTCTGGATAATATGTCCTAAAATACAAAGTTAGCCATTTTGTTCTTCCAAGCCAAGAGATTCTTTCAGCATTTCTTGTAGCTTTGGTTTGGTTTTTCCAAAGCCTCTGCCAGTGCAGTCTCTGAGTTTCTGTTTATCTGGGAATGTCTTAATTTCATTTTCATATTTGAAAGACAGTTTTGCAGGATATATAATTCTTGGTTGGAAGTTCTCCTTCAAGGCTTTGAATTTCTCATGTCACTGTCTCTGTGCCAGCATGTTTTCTGCTGAGAAATCTAACGAAAGCCTACAGAGTTTCCCTCTGAATATCAGCTTTGCTTTGAGTCTTGCTGCCTTTAAGAGTTTCTGCTTATGTTTCATTTTGTTAAGCTTGGTTATAATATGTCCTGGAGTCTTTCTTTTGAGATCTATATTGAGTGGTGTTCGATACATATCTTAGATATGTATATTCTCTTCTTTCATAACTTCTGGGAAGTTTCTGTCAGCAGCTCAGCAACAATAGTCTCTGTGTTCTCAGGTGTCTAGCCCTGGTCAGGAATTCCAATTAATTGTAGATTGTTCCTCTTAATAGAGTTCCACATGTTTCTTAATGCTTCTTTATGTTTCTTTCTTTCTTTTTTTTTTTTCTGATTTCTCCTCATAGATGCTGGAGTCTTCCAAATCAGAAACTCTATTTTACATTTGTTTCATTCTGTTTTCTTGGCTTTGACTTGAACTTCTATGTCTTTGATTTTGTTTTTGATCTGTTGGATTTCAGAGTACTGATGTTCCATCAGATTGAACAGCTTGCTTAATTTTTCATTTTGCTTTGCTGCATTTTGTATAATGTCTAGTAGGTCTCTGTATATAATCCTTTTGTATTCACCTTCTGATAGTTTCAGTAAAGCTTTTTCATCTGGGAAGTTCTGAGGTGGTTTCATTTGCGGGCATTCTGATGCCATTAGTGATTCCCTAGCTACAGTTTTATCCAAAGTTTGTTTCTTTTGGGGATTGATGTGGGTCAATAGAGGCTGGGAGAGGTGCTATGAGGATGGACCACAGTTGTTTCTCTAGGCCGTCTTAAAATGAGAAGTAAAAAGTATCTGACAACTTCCAAAGTCAGTCAGATTTTTCAGGTGTATAGGTTCCTCTTCCCAGCTGGCCAAGTAAGCACCTCTATATTGAACCTCAGTTGTTATAAACCAGCTCAAAATACGGAAAGGCTACTGCCCTGATGGTGTCTGCAGTCCGGTCCCAGCTGTAGGTGACACTGCATAGAATTCTGATTTTCTGCCTGAAAAGCACTCTCTTCTGGTCAGGGACTGCCTCCCAGTCCAGGAATTAGGTCCAGCTGAGGCTTCCGTGTGGATATCTCTGCCTTCCAGTGGAACAAGATGGCATCCCGCACTAGCTCACCACCTGGCTGGGTCCAGGCTTCTGGTGGACAGAGAGGCCAAAAGTGCAGAGATGCCCAGCATCCACAGCCTCTATTGCTGGTCCCTAGTCTCAGCTGACACTGTGCAGAACTGCATCTCTCTGCTAGAAAAGCACTCTCGCCCTGGCAGGTGCCGTCTCCCAGTCTAGGAATCAAGTCCAGCTGGGGCCTCCATCTAAGCATCTCCATCTCCCAATGGCTGAAGGTGGTGTCCCGCACAAGCCTGTCACTGCATCAGTATGGGTACCACATGGCGGAAGTAGAGAGATAGGCCAAAGGAGCCACGATGCACAGAGTCTAAAGTCGAACTCTCAGAACATGGCAATTGCACTTGCTGATCCTACCAGCAGTACATCCGAGACTAGTGGCTAGAGAAGTCTCAGCTCTGCCTCCCTGCCAATACAGAGAAAATCAAAATCCAAATGGTGCATTACCTTTGGTCCATGCAAACCCACGCTCACTGAGAGTGGGGTCAGAGAAAGAGAGGAGGTTTTGTGTTCAGCGGTATGAAGTCCAAATGAACAGCCCTATGCCATGTCTTAGGGTTCACCAGGTGTCCAGAAGGCTCCATTTAATTATTAGTTCTGGTCTTGGTTTCCAGAGGGATTTGGGAAGATGTGTGTTTAGTCTGCCAACTTGACTCTGCCCCTTGGAATTTTGAGTTTTCAGAATTACCTATCGAATAGAAAATTAGCTTTTAGTTCATGGTGAGATCGTAAATTTTTTTTTTTTTAGTATCGTTGCAATATAGATGTAGCAGTCTACATCTATAAAAGTCTATGTACTTTCTGGTTTAAGTTAGGATACTAAAGCCTTTACATTTTTTAATGCAAATTTGAAATAATTTTTAGAATTATGAATAGTAAAATTAAATCTGTTGCAAAATTTGAAATAAATTCTGAAGTTTTTTTTTTCCCCCAGAACCCAGAGACTACAGAGATCATTGTAGAAACCCAGGAGATAGATGGATTGACTAGTATTTCTGACATATCAATTCAGTTATAATGAGGTAGAAGCAGTCACTCCTTAGCTCCAGGAGGAAGAAACAAGAAGTAATTGCTGCAACTGGCTCTTTGAAGGACCAAAAAAACTTTGTAGTGCTGTAAAAACGCAAGCACCAGTTACGAGCAGACAGTGTGGGAAAAAGCCTACAAAAATTTTCAGAAAACTACCAGGCAAAAAAAGATATTCATTTTCCTTTGTCATTTATTTATTCCATGTATTTTCATTTCATTTCATAAAATGCACAGTGTGTGTTCTTTCAATAAGTCAGTGGAACAGTTTTACATTGTAAAATCCACTAAAATTTTCAACTAGAGAAAAATCAAAATCTAGTCTCTAATCTATTACTTGAATGCATAGAAAAATGGTAAATCAACTGTAAGGAATTATGGCTTACTCTAACTCATAGCATTTAAACCAAATGGAACACTGCTTTGCCCTGTGCCATCTTCACAAGTTGTTATGCTTGAGCCCATTGTGAGAGCCACAGTGTCAACATATCTCTTCTTTTTCACCAGCCCCCTACTTTACTAGGCATGATGTCTTTTTCCAGGAACTGATGACCAGTGTAGCTCCGTTTAAATATTTGTTTTGTTTCTTGGAGTCCTTGAGTGCTTAAAAAAGATTAAGACCTTTGGCTACGAACCAAAGATTGGAGGTTCAAGTTTACCCAGAGACACCATGGAGGAGAGAATTGGTAATTACTACAAAAAAATCAGCACAGGTCTACTCTGACACATAGGGTTGCTATGAATAAAGATGGACTTAATGGCAACTCGTTTCTGTTTTTTCTTTAATTTCTTGATTGGGCCAGGTGGGTTACAGTTTATGATCTTTGGTTTAGTTCATATTCTTTACAAAGGCCAGAGTTATAAGTTGGCAGATTGAATTCTGTCTTCTGTTCTCTTTGATGTAGTGGATAGGAAATTATTTAAAAATTTGAATTTGGATGCAATTGGTGGATAAGGGAATTCCAGTTTGCCATTAGACTTTCTCCTTCTTTGGTATCTTATGCCTCATCCAACTCACACATGTTTATTACCTCAATCATTTGAGCTTTCATACCTGATGCAGGCCTTCAGACTGGCCTCTGCTTCCTAGGTCTGGTAAAATAATTAGTTAATCCACTATTCCAACCTTGACCCAAGTGAAACTCTTGCTTTTGGAAAAATTGAATACCTGAGAAGTTTTAAAGTTTAATCATGAAGTTAATCTCAAATTATTTTGGCAGAGGTAGGATAATCTTGTTCCTTGCTTCTCTGCTTATTCTGTGGGTGTGAGGTGCAATTAAAAGGCTCTGGTACAGGAAATTAAATCATAAAGTATATTACTAACTTATTTATATTTGGATTCTTGTGGATCCAAAGCTGTTGCTTATAAGTCTCAAGGCCTAAAGGATTAGGATGTGTAGAAATACATAGACATTACTAAGGAGGAATGCTTGTTCTCCTGTCTATCCATCTTTGGCCTCAAGGCATGTGCCCTTAAAAATGTAACAAATATGACACGAAAATGTTTATTTAAAGTTCTCTCAACTGACAGGTTATTACATGCTAGATCAAATAACAAGAAAATCCAACATCAGACTTGTTTAGTGGGTGAGTTGGGAATGGGACGTGCTGATTCCTACATAAACAAATAGATGTAGAACATTCTCAAATCCATTTAACCTGCTGAACAGTGGGTCCCATAAAGAAGAAAAGATTTTTTTTTTTAAAGCCATTCAAGGCCAGAGTTGGCAGCCAAGCCAAGTGCCGTTGAGTCGGATCTGAGAGTTGGCAGAAGTTATATATTTAGGAACATACTGAATATGTGAAAATTAATAAACTTAATTTTTACAATGGATTTTCAGCACCTAATTAGCTCAGCAGAATAGTTGCTTCAGTGTGCAACCCAAGGCAATCCTCTTAAAACTCAGCATAATATGACTGTTAACCTGGATATTGAAAATAAAAACAAAAAGGTAATAAAAATAAAAGCAAAAATAAATGGATAACGGTCTTCCAATTATTTCTTCCTGTGAAATAGCTAACGGACCCTCAGCTTTGGGGTTACTATTCTTTCTCTGTTTATAGTGAAATAATTTGGGTTGTGAACAAAGTTTCTAGTTCAATAATCGGTCAGCAGAAGTGACATTAATGCCCAAAAGCAGTCTCCTAGCAGAAGGTCAGCAGAGAAGTGTAATCAGTTTAAAACTAGATGTTGTAACTTACTTGAATGAAAGACTTTTCTTAAGGTGACATTAAGATGAAATATTTAAGATAAACTGGAAGATTTGACTGGAAATGGACAATGGCTCTCTGAAATAGTCTTTCCTGATTTACAGATCCTCAATTTTCAATTTATGAGCTGAGACCAGAGTATACCACTGGAGGATGAGAATAGAGTAGTCATATTAGAGGCAGCTCATATATCCTAAAGACAGACTTTGGAAGAATTAGAAAGTATAATAAAGTGCCTGTCTTTTTAAGACAGGACCTGGCTCACTGCCAATTTCAAACTTCAAGCATTAGATATTTTTAAAGCCCTTAAAACTGTCACTTTTTCCTGAGACTTTTTGTCATCTCTAAATGAAAAAACAGTACCAGGGAGATTTGCCCATATTGTTTCACGTCTCCTCAGGATATTTTTGAAAACTAAATATTTATTGCTGACAATAATTTTTTGCTAAGGTTAACTAGCACTCCACCTACAAACTGGGGCATCTGAAAGACAGAGAAACTGCTTAGCCACTTGCACGTTACTTATATTTGCAGTAAAGCTGCAGACAAGAAGATTCCAAATGAAAATTGCTAAAATTTCTTTGTCCTTTTCTATAGCAGATATTTAAAACTGTCCTTTGGGGACAGCAGCCAGAGATTTGGGGGGCTAAAATTAAATTTAGGCTAGGGACTAGAATCTATTCAAGAAAGAATTAGCATCCCCTTTGCTTTTTTCTTGTGCATGAATGATTTGTACTTGACTAAGTGATGCAGTGGTTAAGTGCTTTGGTTGTTAACCAAAGGGCCAGCAGTTCCAATCCACCAGGCACTCCTTGGAAATTCTGTAGGGCAGTTCTACCCTGTCATATAGGGTTGCTATGAGTCAGAATTCCCTTGATGGCAATGGGTTACCAGTCTAAAGGTCGGTGGTTCGAACCTGTCTTGGCACCACAGCAGAATTGTCTGGGGATCTGCTTCTGTAAAAACTACAGCCAAGAAAATCCTACCATGTAACACACTAGGTAGCCATGAGTCTGAATTGACCCATGGCAATAAGTATCTCCCTTCGGCTCCTTGAGGTAGATTTTGACAACACTGTCATCATCATCACCTGTCCTCCCAGTGTATCAGTCCTCCTTTGACTTCGATAGAGCAATCACCAAAGCACATTTTCGCAGTGTGCTCTCTGGGCAGACACTCAAAAAGACTAGAACTGGTTCCTCAAATGATTTGTCACTGGGTGGCTCCAAGGACTATTCAGGGTTTCATGGGAAAAAAAAGGAGTTCTGTAATTGAAAAAATTTGGAAAAGATGAAGTTAAGCAACCTTTTTTACTGAAGTTTTTCTCAAACTTTAACATGCACCGTGATTTCCCAAACCTCATGGAGTCCACTTATTTTTAAGAATGTACATCTCTTTATTTATTTATTTTTGGTTGTGCCTATTCAGTTTTTCAATCAAGGAATCATGTTTTAAAGATATCAGAAAACTGAAATTACTAAGTTCCCTTTCAGTTGTGTCTATCAATTAATTAGATAAATTAGTATTGCTCAAGTAGCACTAGGTAGATTATTTGAAAGCTCACAATGCTGTCTATATTTTTTTATTTTGATAAAGAATATAAGTAGTTTTTAGTTGGCATCTAGTCAGCTCCAATTCATGGTGACCTCATGTATACCAACAAAACATCACTGTGAGCCGTTTTCATGGTCCTTACTGCATTTGAATTCATTGTTATGTCTATTGTGTAGTACCTTCCAATCAAGGGGCACATTTTCCAGCATTGTATTGGACAATACCTTGTGATCCGTAATATTTTCATTGGATAATTTTCGGAAGTAGTAGACCTCCAGACCTTCCTAGTCTGTCTTAGTCCATTGAAAGCGTATACCATGGATGACTGTGCTGGTATGTGAAATACTGGTAGCATAACTTCCAGCATCATAGCAGTGCATAATCCACTACAGTGTGGCCAACTAAAAAATGAGTGTGGAAAAGAATGGACCGTGAAGATTTTCTACCACATGTTTTAGTCAAATAATGCATGTGTTCTATGCTTATTGACATCTCTGTCCTCTAAAAAGTAGTTTCTTAAGTGTGCTATGTTATTTATTTATTTAAAGAACCCACTGCTGTTGAGTTATGTCCAACTCATAGTGACCCTAGAGGTCATAGTAAAACTGCCCCATAGTTTCCAAGGAGAACATGGTAGATTTGAACTGCTGATCTTTTGGTCAGCAGACATAGATAGCACTTAACCCACTAAGCCACCAGTTTCCTTTTAAAGAAACATATCAAAGAAATGTCATAGTGCTATTACGAAAATACATTCCAGGGTTAGGGTATGGTTGGCAAATAAAAGTAGAACACATGTTATTTGTGCAAAAATATGATCTCTCTATATATAATCTCTAGAAAAATGTATACACATAGCTAAGTGTATTCACTTGTGGTATCTCACACATACATGTGTTAATTGTATTAGGGTTTATATTTGGCTTCAACTAACAGTGACCTCAAAAATACATTGGTTCAAAAAATTCACTATTCTCTTTTCACAAAATGACAATTCCACAAAATCAAAAAGAACCTTACTGTGCCTTACTGCTCCAGATGTGAAGCACAGGGTCATTTCAAGATTCCAGAATAGCTTACTTCAGCTTCGGTCATCACAGCCACATGACAGGTGGGAAGACATGATGACAGGTGGGAAGAGGGAAAGGTCAGGACCACTGCGTTAGATCCTACTACCAAGCCCAGCTCCACAGTTTGTGCTGACATTCTATTAGTTGGAACATAGTTCCATAGCTACCTGTATTTCTAAAGGAGGTTGAAAAATGTAATTCTTTTAACTGAGAATATGACTACCTGAAACAAATTCATATTTCTTTTAGTATGAAAGAAGGACAGAATGGAGATAGGATAGACAAATGCAAGTTGAGTAAGAAAGACAGAAGAATTGATGCCTCTGAGTTACGGTGTTGGCAAAAAATATTGAATATATCATGGACTACCAGAAAAACAAAGAAATATTGGAAGAGGTACAGCCAGAAAGCTTCTTATTGGTAAAGATGAACAGACTTTGTCTAACATACTTCAAACACGTTATCAGTAGGGACCAGTCCCTGGAAACAGACATTGTGCTAGGTAAGGCAGAGCGTCAGCAAAAAAGAGGAAGATCATTAATTAGATGAACTGGAACAATGGCTGCAGAAATGGGCTCCAGCTTAACAACGATTGTGAGGATGGCACGGGACCAGGCAGTGTTTGTTCTGTTGTACATAGAATCATTACTTGGAACCAACTTGATAGCACCTAAAACAATTACGAGTTGCTAACACAAGAGGGTATTAAGTGCTCCAGGGGTGCGAGGACTCTGCAGAAGGCAGCCTGAGATAAAATTATTTGGATGGGCTTCCAATAAACAACTTCTGGAGGAGGCAACCAGACCCACTGATGTTGTGATTTGCAGGGGTCACAGAAATATATTTCCAGATTTCCAAACACCTAAAAAAGCTTTGGGGTCAACTGTTGGAAAAGTAATTAGGAATAGGACAAAAGTGAATTATATTCCCAGACACTTCTCCTTCAGGAGAAGGAAGACAAAATAAGACTGTTGTGACTGAAGTTGTGTTAGAACACTTTTAAAAAGCAGTCAAATACTGAAAATACCTCACGAAAGGTCCAATTTGGCATATATTTTTGTTTCATTTATTCTTACTCTCAATTAGTACTCCAATTCCCCTGAGTCTTTTTATAGACTATGAGGATTATCAGTATTTAGGCTAATATTCCAAAAAATTGATTTTATTTACCAAAGAAATTTTAACTTTTAAATAAAAGATTGTTACAGGAATCCCCATCAATCAATGCCTATGGTTGTCTTTTGTATGAGGCCTCTGAAACTAGTCATACCATCTAAAGATTATTATCTTAACCTGTAGACACAATATCCTTGGGGTATGGAAATAGGGGTCAGCTTGACAGACTCATCCTATGACTTTAAAAAATATTTTTAGAGAGATCAGTTAAAAGATACTCAAGACTCAACTTAGTTTAAATTTAGACTAGAGTCCAGTGTGGCATCCAATAAAGAATTAGCAACTCTAAAGTACTTTCACTATATTACAGTTGCTATCAAGCTAGTTTTCTATTCCTCTATCTCCACCTCAGATTTGCTTCATTCCTTCTATTCCCAAATTATAGCTATTCTTAACAAGCATAGACCTTTACCCCTCCTTTCTTCTCAATGACCTTATCTTTCCCTCACATTTGACCTCTGTATGCATATATAATCTATGAAAAAAGGATAGTTGCTTTCTCAGACCAATTTCAAAGTTAAAATTTCAGATTTTATTACTATGACTTCCAAATCTACATATCTAGGCTTGTTAGTATTTTATAACTCTGAGTATGAATTCCTACATTTCAAAGAGCTATTTTAACCTAGAGGTTCAGGTATCACTCAAATCAGTTCTAAGAAGGAGTATAACTCTAAGACGAAGAAAAGATATCCCTTATTTCTGTTAATAGTTTCCATTTCTATCTCCTCCTAATCATTTCAAATTAGTCCTTAAATTAGGCTTCCACGTCTTCCTGTTTCATATTTTTCTCTTAATAATAAGCAGTGACAGCATGGACTTTGCTACCATCCTGATGAACATTTTAATTATTCACTCTTCCAATTACTAAGTGTATGTTCTTGGGAAACAGAAACTCTGTTGTTTGAAGAATATCTAGAAAAAGGGAAATTAATTTGACCTAGTATCCTATGAGTAGAATAAACAGAAACTACCACAGATACACAGAAGACAGATTGATGATTCATAGAATTGCTTGAGCACAGAAAATTTGTAATTTTAACTGGGTCTAGAAGAATAGCAGAGAGAAGAAAGATGGTTCACTGGGTGAGGGGACTGTTTAATAAAACCTGGAGTTGGGACACTATATAGCATATTTAGGAGAAAACAAGTGGCCTTGTCTGATCTAGGAGAAAAATATTTCCAAATGTGGTTGGAAATTTGAGTTGTCTTAGATTTTGGAGTCCTGAATCTCAGTTTTTAGTATTTGCATCTTGGGTTAAAGGAGTTTAAAGGTTCTGGGTACCAGAATATTATGATAAATGTAGTATATTATTACATATACATTATGCCTGAGTAATTTCCATGCTATTAACAAAATGGAAGAGTAGGAAATTGGAAGTAACAGTGAGAGAATGAATGTAAAAGAAATTGAAGAGAACAAGAGAACAATGGGAAATGGGTACAAAATGGGAATAGACAAGGAAGTTGGCAAAAATTTGAAAACTGTTTGAAGACTTGAATTGGATCAACCTGGTTTAGGCTGTGAGTCTCTAAGTTAACTAATATGCATCCAGGTTATACCCTGAGAAGTATAACTGGCTGATGTGTGGACTGAGGTGACATAATGGTAAGCACTCAATAAACTCTTGTTGAATAAATGAATGGTCCATTTAGACCGCAGTCAAATTCAATAAATCTAAACTCAGCAATTTGTACACACTCATTGCCCTAGTTGTCTCCTGTTGCTATAATAGAATACCATAAGTAGGTGGCTTCAACAAACAGAAAGTCATTCTCACTGTTTAGGAGGCTCAAGCCCAGACTCAGAGTGCCAGTTCCAGAGAAAATCTTTCTCTTTGTGTTAGTTCTGGGGGAAAGTCATTGTCAACAATTTTCCCCAGTCAAGGAGCTTCTCAAGGCAAGGACTCTGGGTCCAAAAGATGCATTATTCCCCCAGCTCTTGTTTCTTGGTGGTATAAGTTTTTTGACTCTCTGCTCCCTTCTCTCTTTTATGTCTTGAAAGAGATTGACTCAAGTCCAAACTTAACCTTATAAAGGATTTTCCAATAAGGATGTCCTATCTTTGAACTTGAATAAAACAAGTTGTAGAAATGATAATTTTAATTGTTTTATTATTTTGAAGTACATTTGATGGCATCATGTGTGCAAAAGAACTTGAAATAAATGGCCACTGCAGTACTTTCCAAATGGGGTCAAAAATGATCAGTTATCATAGCCCAGTATCTTTCACCATTGACAGTCACAGCCTTTCTTCACTCACCTTGGAAATAAATAAGGGCCAATGATTCCAATGGACCAAAATACACATCAAATGGTAACCATGGCTCAGGTCAGGCACATGTTAGTGTTCTTGTGTATGTGAATGAAGTATGTGTATGTGAATGAAATAGATATTCTTGAATCTCCATTGGATTCTCATCACTCCAAGCACAATAGTTTTGTTTGTTAACAAAACCATTCATCCCCAAATGGGCCTTGCTGCTGAAGATGGTTTTTCAGCCAAAAGCAAAATCTACTTCCAATTGCTCCAGAGCCTGGTCAGCAAATGTACGGCACAATTTGTGGTCGTTGGACTTCAGTTCTTGAGTTAAAGCAATTTTGTAAGGGTCATGCTTCAAGTCCAGATGTAGAATCTGCCAAACTTTGGTCAATAAGAGCTGAGATCTTGTGCTGGGCAAGAAATTGATTCGGATGGATTCTTGAGTACACTCTGATGAATGGTGGCAATGTTTTCATTGGAACATGTGGTTCACTGGGGTACAGGTGTTGTTTGATTGCCAACAGACCTGGTTGTTTCAAATTTTTTGATTAAATGATGAATTCTTCTCTGAGTGGAAGAATTATATGCATCATAAATTTTACATAGTACACTGAATGTTTGGTGAACAGAACACCAATTGTGATAACAAAATTTAATAATTTCTAAGCATTGTGGAATCATGTAAATTTTCACAGCTGTTTGTTAAGAGTAATAAAAACAATATGATAAATATGGCTGTTATAGTTTCACAAACATGGCTCCATCAGCTATCAAAAATAGGACATCATTATTGGAAGACCCTTTAGACTGAGTCTTGCCTTATTAATATAATTGCCACTAATTCCTCCTTCATTAATATCATAGAGGCAGGATTTATAACACTTAAGAAAATTGTATCAAGTGACAAAATTGTGGACAATCACACAACACTGAATTGTGGACGACCTAAATTGACATACATTTTTTTTGGAGGGTGCACATTTTAATTCATAATACTCATCTAAAAATACTTAATATATCACTTTAAAAACTAAGTTTGTGGTACTGCAGTGCTTGTGAGCTTTCATGGTTACAAGCAAACATCATCTGACTGGTTTGATGTGGACATATCATAACAAAAGATCAATTAACTAGAGTATTACATCACGTGTGGTGAACTAAAAGGCCGACAATGGTAAAGGAGATGATCTGTAAGATAGACTGGCACAGTAGCCACAATACTGGGCTCAAATATGCCTGACATCAAGAAGATGGCATAGGACTGGGCATTTAAAAATGCAAGAGAACAACTGAAAAAATGAGTTATCTGCAAAATAATATCATGCTCACTGAAAAATGATCCATAGTGGAAAACAGAGAACTAAAGACAGAAAGATTTGATCAGATCATACGAATTGTCAAGACTTGGAAACAAGGAGATGGCAACTTGCCTTTTCCATGAGGCTTCTAGGGTTTTGTGTTGCTCTAAGAATGACCAGGGACCATCTGCTTGAGGAATCCTTAAAACATCTCCAAGTAACATTTCATACTTTATGGTTCCATCTTTGTTTACTCTTAAAAGCAGGAAAGAACTGAGTCGTACTCAGGTTAGTGCCTTGTGCAATGTGGTTACTAACTATTGATAATTATCTTTTATAAGAACTGGAAGGGAACTTTGAGATCAGCTAGCCCCACCTTCTACCTCACCATCATTTTAAATAGCATGGACATTGAGAAAATTGTGAGACTCGGTATTAGACTCAGAGGTTAGGATCTCACCCTTTGACTATGCTGTCTCTGAAGAGATATTACGTCCATTTGTCTTATGTTGGAATATTTTGCAATATTCCATCAAAAGTTAATTGTCTTCTCTAAAGTTATAGTCCACATGCTTATAAAGACCTTGAGGGCAGCAACCGTGATTGCCAAATACTGGCTTTCCCTAAGTCCTCGTTGAATGAATAAAAAGCTCTTTAAGCAAGTAAGAATTACTCATGGAGTAGATCACTGGATTTTTTTTCTCCTTGTTGTTTGAAAACTATTGGCACATATATTACAACCTGTTTCTTCTAAATGGCAAATCACTTTTACAATTGATTCTTTTATTTTCTTAAATATCCGATTACTCAGATGATTAGATTAATTAGATTTCATTATTGTAGGTACATTCCCCAAACTCCTGTCAAAAACTATGTTCTTTTTGGTTACTAACCCCCCAAAAATCTCTTCTTGCCTTTGGAATTTAAAAATATTTGTCATGTTCCTTCTGGTACAATAAATTCCACTTTTAATATCTCCAGGATGAATCATATTTAGGGTTACTATCTGTCTTTGCTTTGCAGTGTTTTAAGAATTTGAGAGGAATTCTCATTCTTGCCCTGACATGGAAGGTAGGGGAGCATTTTCCTTCTCAGGCAGAGCAGGGATTAGACACAGCCATTACTGCTTTTTCAAGGAAGCTACTTCCCTGCTCTTTCCCACTGAACTAGCCTCTTCCTGAAGATTAGGAGATAATGCAGCTGGAATAACATGAGTTCTTCCAGGTTTGTGGTTTATCTGAAAATCAAATCCCAGTAATCTCATAGTCCATCTGGCTGCACATACGTTTGAGTAAAGTTTAAATATCAACCACAACACAGGGCTAACAACTTTCAAAACAGGAGGAGGAAAAGAAAGTTCCATTTGTAAGGTTTGGCTAAACATTCCTTTGCCTCCCTGGTGGTGTGTTTTTCTTTCAGCAGTTGAGAGTCTTGTTGGCAGAAGCCTCTTCGGGGTGTTTGTTTCTCCTGGGGTTATGTGTGCTCAACAGGCCCTTGGAAGTGTGAACAGAGTATAGATCTAGCCTATGCTCATGCTAAATTAAAGTCTTCAAAGGAGTGAAAATACCAATGTATAGATGGAGTAGATGAGGCTTTGGACATTCCCTTAGGAAAAGCATCTCTATTCCAGGTTCTGAGCTGGTTAATGGAACAGCCAAAGACTGTGGTAGAACTAAATGTTTGGTAAGTGGTTAATAGCTCTCAGTGAAAGATAGAGGCAAGCAGTTTAGTACTAGTTAAGGGCCTGTGTTTTCAGGCAAAGATCGGCTGTTTAAGGCCAGTCTTTGATACATACTCTAGATGTATGACCTTCAGCAGGTTACTTAATATCTCACAAAATGAGGATAAGGATACTATGTACATCATTGGGTTATTATAAGCATTAATTGGATGATGCATGAGAAATAAAACGACAGCATAAGGTCTATCACAGAGTAAGCCCACAAAAGTTGAATATCAAACAGCACTGACATCTTATCTTGTTGTCTGAGAACTTTACAGGTTTCTTGCTAAACATTCAGATTAAACAACAACAGAAAACCCAGTATGTGCCAAAGTGCTGTCTCAGGCACTGCTGAATACTTACAAAAATTGGTGTGTATAACATTTCTGGAGGGAAAATTATCAAAATGAATCAAAAACCTTAATTTCTAGATCAAGTACATATGTACTTTAGAAATTCAAATTTTAGTACTTAAGAAAATAATCAGAAGTATAAAGATTACATGAAAAAATACCATAGAATATATATTTTCCCATTGTGTGGTTAAATATTATTTACAACCATACATGCCATCTGCCACCATAGTTGAGTTACTTCTGATTCATAGCGGCCCTGTTAGTCAGAGTAGAATGCCCCATGGAGTTTCGAAGTGGCACCTGGTAGATTCAAACTGCCGAACCTTGGTTAGCACTGAACAACTATGTCACTAGGTTTTCCATGTACAACAATAGAAATCTAAAAAGAAACTAAGTCCAACACAGTATAATAGAATTTTATACATACAACTGAATGTTAGAAAGCTATTAGAAATCTTATAAACAGAGAAAATATTGAAGTTGTCAATAATTTTATTAGACTTTGACCTAAAATCAACACTCATAGAAGCAGTCAAGAAACCAAATGACACAGTACATCAGGCGAATCTACTACAAAAGACCTCTTTCAAGTTTTGAAAAGCAAAGATGTCACTTTGAACACTAACATGTGCCTGACCTGCGCCACAGTATTTTCAGTCGTCTCATATGCATTCTGGGGGTCAGTTCTACCCTGGCCCCTAGGGTCGCCATGAGTCGGATCCGACTCAACGGCACTTGGCTGGCTGGCATATGCATTCAAAAGCTAGGCAATGAATAAGGAAGACTGAAGAAGAATTGATGAATCTGAATTACAGTATTGTTGAAGAATATTGAATATACCATGGAGTGTCAGAAAAACAAACAAGTATTAGAAGAAGTATAGTGAGAGCACTCCTTGGATGTGAGGATGATTAGACATTGTCTCATGTACTCCTGATGGAGTACATGGATAACCAGAGTAGCTAATCTCTGTAGAAGGACATCATGCTTGGTAAGGTAGAGGATCAGGAAAAAAGAGGAAGACCCTCAATGAGATGGACTGATACAGTGGCTGTAACATGGGGCTCAAACGTATCAGTGATCACGAAGATGGTGCACAATTGGCCAGTGTTTAATTCTGTTGTACACAGTGTCAGTATGTGTGGGAGCTGACTCAATGGCACCTAACAACAATGTTAGAAATCTTGATTCAGAAGGATCTTTCATGATACGCTGAAGTGCTTATAGTACACAATTAAGTTAAAAAAAATATAGGGACCAGCATGTACTCCATGAGAGTGGTAGTTTTAAAATCCAGAAGAATGTATACCAAAATAACAGCAGTCTGGGTGGTGGGATTACAGCTTATTTTTATTTTTTCCTGAAACTTTGTGTCTATTTTCAACAGCTTACCAAATTCTACATATGGAGATACTTTAAAATGGAAAATAAAAGATAGATATTTTTTTAAAAATCTATCGCTTATTTTGATCTCCTGTATTCCCAACACAACCACCCCTACACACACACAAACATGCGCCCATACACACACACTCACACATCCTTGCTTCTAAAAGCCTAAGTCACTAAAGGGCTTTTGATACAGCTATGTTTAAATGTAAAAATACAGATCTTCCAACAGCCTAGTTACCTAATTCAAAATATTGCAAAATGACTGAGAAAGCATCAATAATGATCAAGCTCTTGATTTTTTTTTTACTTTTTGTAATAAGTATTTTGAATTTAAATTTCACCTAAGTGAAATATCAGAAAGCAGCATGAGTCCAGCACTAGTGCAAGTATGTTAAAGCTGTTCTCCAGAAAAGTAAATATTCAAAAACTATTTCACAGGTTATTCTGAGATTTTTCTTGGTGTCCAAAAGGAGCATCAATGGTAAACAATTCATCTAATATCAAGTGAAGTGGATAGCCGATGATTTTCTCATCAAGTTAGTGGTAGTCATCATCTGCAGCAGGTGAATGATGCCTCTTTGCCGTCAATTCCCTATTTAGGAGTTTTGTCACTTGCGGTTACAGACAATTGTAGGCAAATATGATGATCAAGTTAGCCTAATTTTTTGACCATGACTTAGAACTCAGATTTCCATGAGTTTATGAAATAAATTGATTCATTAACTTTCAGATGATTAGAAAATAAAATCTTCGGTTTGGATAGAATTGGAGAAACCAAATGGGAAACTTTTAACCTTCACTTGCATGCTTGAATCTACAGAAAGAAAAACTCAATAAATCATTCTTAATCATGAATCAGGAAAATCACTCAATATCTTCAATCTAGACATTCATTATTTAATATATACATTTTAGTATTACCTATCTAGATACAGGTTTTGAAAAATGAGGCTGTCGGCTTTTGCCACCTAGAAAGTGTCTCAGTTGGTTACTTATTATGGTTTTGGACCAATTACCAAAAAAGCGCTTGGTGGATGTGCAGAATAGCCCTTAATTAAGTTTCAACCACAGAGTAGAATTCTGTGTCACCCAAATATTTGCAAACAGACACACCAGTGTTCTACCACCCTCTGCCAGCCATTACAAAGTACAATGTTACAATGAAGTAACAGAGTCAATTTGATCATAATACTCTTGGATTATCATCAGAACATCAAAGACCTGGCATTTTTTTAGATAAAAGATGAACTATGTGACTTGATAAATGGATTCTGTAACTTTTCTTAAATATTCTGGCAAGCTGTAACTGGTGTCAAGAGCCTGGGTGGTGCAGTGGTTAAACATAAGGCTGCTAACCAAAAAGTCGGCAGTTTAAATCCACCAGCGGCACTTGAGAAACTTCATGGGATAGTTACACTCTGTCTTACAGGGTCACTATGAGTTGCAATTGACTAGGGTAAAGAAAGCCGATCACAATCCAGCAAAATTTAAACCACTTTCTACCTTAGAACATGACTGTATGAGGATCTAGACGGCTGAATGTGATCAACTCTTCTAGTTGGTGTCTTAATTTTGTGGACTTCTAAAAAGCTGTATCTAAATCCTGGATCACTCAAGGTCTAAAGTGCTCTAGGCCACCTTTTCAGTTTTCCGGGGCTACCTAAAGATGCTCTTGATGGTCCATTTTCACTTTCCGATGAGTTTTAACTGGTATGATTCCATTCAGTTTCTCACCCTATTGACCTTGCTGAGATTAGAGCAGGTCTGAGAGTGTGCACTGAACTTAAACTGCTGACTTGGCTACATTGCGTTCCAACCCTGTATGCCGAGATATCACAATAAACATCTATTAAATGTCCAGCTGCAGCTCCTCAGGTAGAGGCCACCAAGATTCTGACTCCAAACAGGCATGCAAATTCTGTGTAACATCAGGAAATTCTTTATCAAACTTGCTTGTGTAACCGGCAATCAGAAGTGTTAAAGAACACAAGGCTAGACGCTATTTTATAGACGCAAATTAGAAGCAAGCCTGTCCCTGGCATGTGTAAACAAATTACATTCCTGAGCATCACATAAACACCTCCAGACATACATTCCCTGTGAGCAGAGCGCTGAAGGGCCATATGTCCCTTAATGGCTGGTGAAGTCTGTTGTCAGAGTACGTTTCCTGAGACGATGGTGTTGGGGAGCCAGCGTGATCATCTCTAGTTCACAGCGTACTTCAGTCCCTAGTTCTGCTGGCCTCTCAGACCCTTGCAGTTAGCCATCTCTGCCATAAAATGGGAGAGCGGGCATTCTTTAGGACCTGGGGGAGTTGTTGTGTTCCACTGGAATGTGGTGAATGGCTTGTAAATTAGAGTCCCTAATGAAAACTTGCTGGTGTCCAACTGGAGCAATCATCTGGTTAAAATCAGGCAGTAATTCCACTAATTTTACTGCCCTTCTCCCAGCCCTCAACGCCTCATTTAGGGAAAAATGTTTATGTTCGCCTCAAAACACCTGCGTTTTAACTTTAGCTCCCCCCCACCAACCAAAGTAATTATAGCTTTTATTTTATTCGATTTGATTCGATTTCCTTCTATTTTATCTTTAGGCCTCTCTGTGTGAATGAGGCATTCCTTTCCTTTGTAAAACTAACCATAACCAATCCTGAAATCTTTAGTGGTAGACACTGTAACTAGTCATTGTGTACGTGTGTGCGTGTGTGCGTCCGTGCGCGCGCACGCATACCCACAGCTTAGTTTTGCAGCTGTTGCTCAGAGCTCTTCAGGTGTTTCTCAAAAAACAACAGCAAAAAAGCTACTCAAAGAACTTCACTTTGTAACTAAGTGATTTAGGTTTGAAGACATGAAGTTGTGACTTCCACTTAGGTAATTTAAAGCCTTTGAAAACAACTGAAGCTTTTATCAAAATTTAGTTCTAGAAAGAACCTCTATATTTTTATCATTTTTTTCCCTTTAATCCTCATGAAAAAGAAAGTGTTGTGGCTAATGTTGACCACATAGTGTGGAAGTCTGCAATATTTTCTTTTATCTGCACAAATTAGTAAGAGAACATTACCTAGTGTTCAGGTTTTCTGGTTTCCATTTATTTAAATTTCCTGAAAGTAAGGTGAAAATACTCTTCTCAAAGTTAGATAAAAATCTGTAACTTTGTATTATACTTTTTTTTCTTGATACAAAACAGAGGGAAAAGAATTTCACATAACATATACACAAATCTCTCTATTTGTTTCCAAAGCGTCACCTTTCCCCCTACCCCTCCACCCCATGTCTGGGAAACATCTGTGAGTTAGGTAGGCATTCTGGGTAATGACATGCAAATGAGCCCACCAGTTAACAGAATTTCCTTGTCCAATAATGGAATTGGACCAACATGCAGGTTTTTAAATTGGAGCCAGGCTTACCCAGGCCAGATGTGCAAACAAGAGCACGTGTTCCTGGTTTTAGAGACTAAAGCAGCAATGACTGGTGGGGGATGGGGAAAAAGATAAAACCATGTGACAGGCTACACAATAAAGAACAAGAAAAGGCTGGAATGGCTCTCTTGGGTTGTCTGAATATCAGTCATGATTAAGTATTCGTAAACATCTGCTAATTGGGGAGGGTCACCATGACAGCCGTCAGTGACCTGCCAGCTAGACTGCGTGGGGGTGGCTTCTCTGGATCAGCTATCACAGAGCTTCTTCTACCTTAGCTTGGAGGAGTCCCTGCATGGCACAAGCAGTTAAGAGACTGACCACTAGCTGAAAGGTTGTTGGTTGAATCTACCTAGAGGTGCTTCCAAAGAAAAGCCTGGCAACCTGCTCCTGAAAGGTCACAGCCATGAAAACCCCATGAAGCACAGTTCTACATGGCATTCACCGGGTTGCCATGAGTCAGAATCTACTCAACAGCATCTAACAAGAGCAGTAACCTTAGAGGATAGATTTACCAGGGTACTGATTGGTGAGCTCACTTTCAGAGGTGACCTGCTCAGGATGTTAGGCAGAGACAGTTTATGCTTCTCCTTCATTTACTCTAAGTCAGTCCTCTTGAGTTACTAAGGATGAGGAAAGGCTGCTGCTCTGTATTCTGAACCTTTGCCAGGCTCTGAGGTGCCTGTAAGTGCCGAGCCACCTACCTGTCCGTTAGTAGTACATTGCTTAACTGTTTGTACCATCTGGGAATTCTAGAAAAATCTAATTGCTACTATTAATAGTGAGAGAGCCTGGAAGGACAATCTAAGTCCCTCACATGCAAGGAGAAGCCAATAGCTGCTGGCCTTCCTTACTTAGAAAACAAAACAGCTGCCATAAACTCTGTAACAGTAAGAGAGGTAATTAAAGTGGCTGTTGAAAGGAACTGCAAGAACTGAACAAGAGACACCCGATGAGTTTAAACAAAACCGTGCAGAGTGTCTTGAAGTAGGGTTTCAAAACTTCTCCTTTTTGGATTGAAAAGCTGTCTTACCATTCGTTTAAAAATGAAAGCTCCAGAAAGTTATTACATTACAGATGTCACAATGACCATCAAACAACCAAGGCTCATTGAGGATCAGAATATTAGCAAACATTTGGATACATTTCTCAGTGATGATGGATATATTTAACTGATGGCTATTGAATTTATCAGGGTCAGTTAGTATAATGAAAGCATATTTTATTAGGCTATTAAAGGCATAAATTGTTTTCATATTTATTCATCTGTTCCCAAGGCTAATTTTTTTAAAAACAACATGCTTTTTGTGTTCTTAAAATGAGCACTAAATAAAGCAAGAGTTTAAGAGCAGAAGTATTCAGCATAGATACAATAATTTTAGTAAAGGCCTAAATAATGATTTTCTGACTTAATGTTCATCAACAAAAGTAATAGTCACTAGAATTCCCAAGTTAATGAAAAATACATAAACATAGAAATAGATATGGGGGGGCAGCTTAGGTTAGGCTGATCATTATTAAATTAAACACAAAAATAATATAATTACTATTTAAGCTGAGAACACTTTTGCTTGTATTCATTGTGGAATAAATAATAAGAATAATCTGGAACATCTCTATTTTGCTTATTTAAACAAAATAAACATTTGTATAGAGCAAAGAATTCCAATTAAAATGAGAACTTTTAGATACTGTTCCGAAGATATGGTTCAGGACTTAGAAGCTTTCAGAGAGGAAAGGTGTCACAAAATGTGATTCTCTCTTTGCTGTTTAGCAGTGTGGTCTACATACTTGTTTATAGCCCACAGGACTAGCAATTGGCCCTAAAATAGTACAGTTCAAGAGTTTATAGAATAGATGAGATTGCAAACCAGTTAAAATCAGCTGCTTTATTGATTCCAACTCATGGCAACTGCATATGGGTCATAGTAGTATTGTGCTCCACAGGTTTTTACTGACTAATGTTTTGGAAGCAAATTACCAGGCCTTTCTTCTTGGGTGCCTCTGGGTAAACCTGAACACTCAAATAGTGAGTTAACTGTCTGTATCACCCAAAGTCTCCTACTAAATAGTAGCCTCCAGCAGAAATGGATTATCCAGTATGCAAAGTGAGCATGGTACTTTCCCTGATTACCGGATCATCTGCCATGATCAATTTCACATTTTTTTACCGTATCAAAGATTATACTTCAAGGTCTGGTTGGTATCCGTCTCTCTCCCAACCTCTACAGAATCAAAGCCACTTTTCAATTTTATAATCCCTAAGTAACAAAGGTGGATGACCCAGTAAGCAAAGTGAACCTGTGCTTACCTGTGCTTATTCACAAATTGTTCACTACAAATTATCTGGTAAGCAAAGCAAGCATCTTTCTTACCCGGCCTATTGGATAATCAATCCTGGTCCCCAGTATTGTCCTGGGCCTGTTGGTACCTTTTCTCTCTTTGCTCTCCTTTAGTAACCCAGCTTTCATAAACACAGTAGTCCAAAATCCAACTTGGAGCTCACCTGCAGGTCTTGGCTGGGAAGTTCACTCCGAGGATTGAGGCCATTGCAGTGAATGATGGTGGAGGATATGGAGTGGCAGAAGATGATTTGAAAAGAAAGACTATGCTCCAATTCAGAGGGCTCTTACTTACTAAGAGTTGGTATTTTATCCAGTAACCAATAGGAAAGAATCAGTGGCCATTTTTAAGAAGAAACTTGGTCCACTTGACTGTTTTAAAAGAAAAAAAATAAGATCTGGTAGTGATGTAGAGAATTATCTGGCAAAGTGAGAAATGAATGAGAAGCAAGTTACTGGGCCAATTAGGGCAAAAGATGAGACTGAGTTTGGGGCAATAGGAGTGCGTGTCTGGAGAGCTGGGGTCCTATTTTGGCAATGATTTAGAGGTCAAGAAGTAGTACTTTCTGTTCCACTGATGTGACATGGGAGAGAGGGAAGGACTTAAAGTGGATACATAGTAACCATCTGCACTAAAGTAGAGACTGTAGGAAAATCTAGCACTGGCAAAAGGCTTCCAAATTTTATTTTGGCGGCAGTTAGTGTGAGATAACCTAAACTCATTTTTGCAGAGTGGAATGTGGTTTAAGAAAGAGACATCAATACCAGTTGCCACTGAGTTGACTGTGGCACAGGGGTGACCCCATGTGTGTCAGAGTAGAGCAGTACCCCAGTGAGTTTTTCAACAGCTGACTTTTCAGATGGAGTTCAACAAGTTGAAGAAAGAGGTGGGTGATAATCAAACCCTTAAGAGTCTAGAAAGAAATGGTAAGGTGAACAGAACTGTAGACAAATTACTAAAAATACCTGCATTTGAGGAAGAGTCAGTGGGAAGATACCAATGAGGAAATCTGAGGAGAAACTAACTGATGAGAAAAGCAACTCAAGGTTCTTCCTTCAGTACTCAGAGTGAACGTCCCAGCTGAGACTTGGAGGTGAGCTCCAAATTGGATTTTGGTCTACTGTGTTTATGGAAGCTGGGCCACTAAAGGAGACCAAAGACAGAAAAGATACCAATAGCCCCAGTACAACACCGGGGGCCAGGGTTGACTATCCAATAGGCAATTAAGCAAGGTGCTTGCTTTGCTTACCAGATAATTTGTAGTGAACAATTTGTGAGTAAGCACAGGTTCACCTTGCTTACTGGGTCATCCACCTTTGTTAGTTAGGGATTATAAAATTGAAAAGTGGCTTTGATTCTGTAGAGGTTGGGAGATAGATGGATACCAACCAGACTGCACATCTGAGGGTCTGCACATCTGAGCTTTAATGTATTCTCTCTATTCTTAGACATGACAGTAATGTTAACACTAAAATCAAAAACATCCAATTGCTGTTGAATTAATTCTGAAGCATAGCAACCATATAGTACAGAGTAGAACTGCCCCACAGGATTTCCAAAGCACAGCAGGTGGATTAGTACTGCTCACCTCTTTAGTTAGTTGCCAGCCTCTTAACCACTGTACCAACAGGGCTCCGCAGTAGTTCTACTGTTCAGAATAAGCAACTGTGCCTTCAGTAAAAACACTCACAGGACCCGAACGGAGGCTAGGCTAGTATACGAGCTTTATATTACCATGGTGACTTATACCTTAACAGTTTGAGGATGACACAGATAATAAGATAGACTATTAGTGTTGGGGGGTGCAGTTGGCTAAATTATCCATTGGGCTAAATGGAGAAGTGAAAAAAAAGATGAAAATTTCAGTGCAAAATAAGTTGGCTTGGAGGTCTCAAGTGAGGAAGAGGTCTTTTTGATGCCAAGAAAAACACATTTAAATTAGCATGGGAAATGTACACGATTGGCCAATGAACAAAACTGGATACAAAACTGAAGAGGAAAGTGATGGATAAAAGAAGAGTTTGTCAACATACAAAGAGGTAAAAGTTGATCCCTCGCACATCTAAGCTATTAAAGAATCTGGCATCTCTCACCATGCTCCAGTAACAGCAATCTAGGCCACAATTTACATTTTACATTTGCTTTAGCTCTTGGAATTGGGTAGCGGGAGTTTTCGGGGCGGTAGATTCGAGAGAAACAGACCGAGTAGCAGCAGTAGAGGAACAGGCAGGCATGCAAAATGTGCAACAAAGGGCAGATAGGAGTATTTGCTTCAGCTTTAAACCAATGTGTGTGTAATTAACAGCTCCGATTCATGATTTAATTTCCCCAACATATTACTCTTTATTGCACACCCTTCATGGGACATTGTGAATTGGCCGTGAAACAGAAAGATGCTTCAAGATGAGCCTGACATAGTTTTCTTCAGTTTATTGGGCTAATCTTGGTTCTTGTGACAGACAGCACCCCAAAGGCACACTCTAATCCCCACTTTACCTGAGCAGCCGGTATATCAAGGAAATTAGCTGAATAACCTGTGTATCCTTATTGCTGTGAAACTACTTAGGGACTATCAGGTCGGCTTTGGGGATTGTGACTTATTTCCCACTCAATTATTTGTCTTCCTACCAAGACCACCTACAATTGCCAATTAGCACTAATTGTAAAGGGATTAAGATCTCTGGTGGTGCAGTGGGTAAAGTGCTTGTCTCTTAACTGAAAGATCAGCAGTTCGAATCCATGAGTTGCTTTGTGGGAGAAAGATATGGCTGTCTGCTTTTGCAGATTACAGTCTTGGAAACCCTATGGGGCAGTTCTACTCAGTCCTGTAGGGTTGCTATGAGTCGGAATTGACACTACAACTGTGAGTTTGGTTTGGTTGGTTGGTAAAGGGATTCGTGCTAAATGGATGCCTTGCTTTGGCTTCATTCTCCTGTAAATAATTCACATTTTCAGATAGTAACAGCTCCTAGTTAGTCTCTCCTAAGGAAACTATATTTGAAACAAAAACCAAATTCCCCACCTCTTAAAGGGAAGGTAAGAAATACATACACATACAAAACAAAAATGAAAAAATCTGAGTTTGGGTGCCTGGCCACCATCAAAGACAGCTGTGATGGGGCACACAATGTTGAGTCACTGTAGCAACATGAGAAAAAGAGGGATACACCTCACGAACTCTACTAAAACTCCACGTTTGATGGTCCAGTGACCTGGGGGATCCTCTGGGAGCATGGCCCCTAGACCTGCTGTTGCCCCATCCAGAAAACACTACTGACATCAACTCTTTAAAGAAAAATGGACTGGATTTAGGGACACAATGCGACCATATGGTTTGTGTACTTTATGATTCTATGTCTTTATAGGATGCTGTCCTTTCTGGTCTCTTTCTAGATGGGAGAGGAAAGAGTGGACAAGAGGGGACAGGAGATTGTTAAGAGGACATGACAAGTAAAGAATGAAAAGGAGGAGTGTGCTGTCACCAGGCAAGGAGATCCGAGGGACCTGCTGATAGGAAGGCATGTAAATTTAATTTGTATTGTATACTTTCCGACTCGAGGGCACTTGGCTTGGCTGTATACTTTCACTTAATCACAAAAGGAAAGAAAAGAAGAGAAGTGACAAGAAAAGAAAAGAAAAACCTGAATTTATTTATCAGTTTTCATGACTGGTGTATGTACTAGTTTCTAACTCTGATGACCCTGTCTGTGTCATAGTACAATCATTCACCACACAGTTTTCGATGGCTGATTTTTCAGAAGTAGATCACCAGGCCTTTCTTCCACTCCAGGTAGAGTGGAGCTTCCAATCTTTCAGTTAGAGGAGAAAGCCTTAACCATTTACACTACTCAGGGACTCCTGAAATTCTTTAAAATCTGTCAGTTTGGTTGTGTAGAATGTGGCACAGGCTGAGAGAAAACACACTCAGTAAATAAAAGGAAGAAATATGGGAGTATTATAAAATTCATTGAAGTAGTCTTAAATCATTAAGGTACTGTGTTACAGGTTCAGGTCCTATAATCACCTCTACGGGACATATGAGCAGAGGGGGCAAAAAAAAAAGATCATCGTAAGGAAACATGAATTATTTAAATGATAATTCTACAGCACACAATTCTTTTAATAATTCAAACAAAATTCTCTACTTATCCTTAATCAGTTGTATGTTTAAAGTTTTTTTTCTGCTTGAAACAGTCAAGTGATGTCTTCAGATATCCACTTCATGTACACAAAGGCAGAGTGTACACAGTGAACAAGCTCTAGAATTAATTTTGGAATTAAAGAAAAATGTGCCAACAAGTAGTGAGTCCATTATCTGAACAACTGGAGCCCTGCTTACAAATATGGGTAAATTACTTTTTCCTTATTCTGAAACACACATTTTGTACAAATAGAAAAGTTCATTTGTAAAGGACTTTCATTTTGTACATCTGTAGACATATAAGAAGCCATGCTCAACCACAAATTAGATCAGGGGACTGAAACAAGCTCAGATTATAATAGACCACAGGTCTGTGAAAAATATACTGTCGTTTGAGGTTAGATTTTTTCTTTATATAGTAAAGCAAATGAAAAGTCATTTTTTATGATAAAATATGATACCATCTGTTTTGTATGTAAGAAAATTTAGTTGAACTGATCCAATTTACAGCAAGTTAAAATGGGTAGATCTGGAGTGCTTTCCCCTTCTCCCTTTGGTGGTTCAGTGTATGTAAGAAAAATACAAGCATGGGAAAAGGAGAAAGTATAATTCTTGTAATATATTTTTGGCCCAATTCCTACTACTTTGTGGTATGTACCTGGTGTGTTTTAGGAGAACCTCATATGTTCGGCAGACTTGTAGAAGGGATCACCTTCTATCCCAAGTTAAATGAACACCCAAGCCAAATGGTACATCAGTGCTGTAATTTTAGTCCAAAGAGTAACTTTGAACTAAAAATTCTCAAAACTGGAAACTTGAAGGATGTCTAAAGCTCTAAATACTTATGATTCCAAAATGGAATAGTGATTTTAAGACTCCATGAAATTACAATTTTGTTTTGTATCATATTTAAATTTGTTGTTGCATCTCCCCAACTGTTTTTATGGTAGTACTCAGTTCCTAAAGGACGCTATAGATGCCAAGTCTTCATTGTTTTTATCAATGTCTTTTGACCTTTTAGCAGTTGTTTTCAGAGTTCAGTAAGTATTCACATCTGTTATTTTTATAGTAAATTCTAGTATACATGAAGAATGAATGTAATGTCGAAGCAGCTGGTTACGAGATGACGATGATGGGTCTGTTGGAAACCCTTAGTTCCTATAATTTTAGTTCTATTTTGCTTTTTACTTTTTAGGAATTGACTGTGGTATTTAGTTTTGAAAGAAACTTCAACTTTAAAAAGTCATGTAAAATAGAAGACTCTGTTTCTGTTTTTGGTGGATTCCTATTCATCCTTACATGTGTCCCCACATAAAGCTTTTTGATTTTCAGGATTTTGGAAAAATCCTCTTCCCAAAACTACAGAGAATACTTTGGCTCAAGACCCTGTTCTCACAAAACCAGTGATGCCTTAAACATTAGAAACCTCTTTTTGTCTCTCTCTCCCTCTCTCTTCCAGCCCCAAGATGGAAGAAACCAAGATGAACACATACTCACGATTGCAAGGCCTGTTTTCACGCTGTTGTAGAGCAATCTCCATGCAAAAAGGCAAAGAGGAAACGGAGCCTTCTTTTAATGTTGGTATAATTTGAAATACAATGTGAACAATTTAGATTGGAATTATCTGGTTGGGTCTTAGTGCCAATTAAGTTAACTGAATAAATTATCTAGAGCTGATAATTTGCAGACAACAAAGGGAAGTGGAGGGTTAAGATAAATACCTGAAGGATTAATTTACAAACTCAGTTAATAATGTTTTCAGTCCTAATGACTCAGTTTGAGTATCTCAGTGATCCATTTGCTGTATAATTATGTAATTGCATAATGCTGCGCTCCAGGTTGTTAAGCAGAGTAAATGAAATAGTATATTTAAAAAATTGAGTGGTGTTCGGTCAACTTATTTACCTCTTCACCATCGTTACCAGAACAATCAATGAGTGATCAGTTCTTGTGTGGAAAAAACTATAGCGTAGTGTCCTACAACTTTGAGCTATTTAATGCAAACTATAGCACAATTACTTTGGTTGTGGTACAGTTATACAGACACAGCTAAAGACTAGGACTACTTCTGGAAAACCAGAGCAAAAGTATACCTTCATAAGCACTAGTGAGTCAATGTTATCTGGAGCAGAATTGAGCAAAGGGGCTATTATTTTCTGGATGTATTACTTGCGCTGTCTAATTTAACCCTCATGACAATCCTCTAAGAATTAAAAAGAACAGTCTTACAGATGAAGATGATATGGTTCAGTGATATTGAAGAACATGCCCAAAGTCACATAGCTATTAAGTGGTAGAAATAAGATATTAACCCAGGTTTTTCTTGCCACAAAACCTTTATGCTTTCCAATACTTGGGGCTTCCATCAGAGGCAATGCCATTCATCCACCGGGCACAGCATATATTCAAGCTGATACTTACTTCTGACTGAGAAAAGGATCTCTTGGGCTAAATTTTATAGACTGGCTAGGTACTTTGGGTTTACAGGATAATAGCAAAAGATTTCATCAGCCTCCCTTCATATTGGCCTTTGAATTAGGTGAATTAAGTTTTATACACATGCACATATACACACACACACGAATGTATCTGTGCATTGTGAGTTACAATTTCTGTGAATTAATGTGTCAGTCTTGCACTGGATGTTTGTTGTGCCATGACCGGTCTTGTCCTACATTCACACAGAACTTAGGGTGACCATAGGGAAGGGCAATAGAAGTCGCAAAGAGAGAAATGGAAGGAGAATAAAAAAGAGAATTTCGTGGAGTTAGTCCACATCTGAATGTCAGGGGAAAATGCTTTGGTCTACGAGTCAGGAAAAAGCCAAACCAACCCAAACCCGTTGCTGTCAAGTCAATTCTGACTCATTTCAAACCTGTAGAGCAGAGTACAGTTGCACAATAGAGTTTCCAAAGACTATCTGAAAGGTGTATTTAAATCTCTATGGTAAAACTTGTGAACTCTTCTGCCTTGACCAAGTGACTTATCTCTCTTAATCTTAATCATTGTCAAATAAAACCAGCCTGGTCTACCAGTCTTGTTATGAGGACTGAATGGAAGAATAGAAGTAAACCTTCTTTGAAACATAAAATAAAATGCATTTTACAAATGTGAGGATTATTAGCAGTCCATCTGTTCCACTCCTGTTGCCACTCAAAACCCTTGGCCACTTGCCCCAACCTCAACATCCTCAAGATAGGCATGGTGCATGGTAGAAGCCGGAAACAGGTCACTTTCACGTTATTTTGAAATTTGTTATGAAAATTTGCCAGAACTTTATAAATACCAGTCAGGGCAATGGGAGATTGTACTGCATTCTTTCTACCTCATGAACCATTGTTTTTTGTTCTGAATTCGTAAGTTAAAGTGCATTGCACTGCAGTTGCTGAACTGGGTTGGCTTGTGAAATGCCTGATATGTAATGCTTGATTCCAGCCAATTATCTTTAGTTCCTCTGTTTTATTAGTGTTAAATTTGAATTACAAGGAGGAGGGTGGTGGTGGAGTGGGGACTATACTGTAACCCTTTAAGGCAGCAAATTTGTGTGTGATATTTTATTATTCCTCTCTGTAACTATCATTGATTTAAGTTCTTTGTTGAGGTTTGGTCAACTCTGAACTCATCCTCCTGTTTCGTTTATTGTAAATTTGTCCCCTAAAAACGAAAGGTAAACTTCTCTATTGCAAAGGTTGAAAGAGAGAGAGAGAGAAAGGAGGGGGAGAAAGAGAGAGAGAAAAGGTACAGCATCTTAAACTTGTAGTTAACAAAATAAACTGCAGATAAAACCCCTGAAGCTCTTGGCAGCAAATGTTTCCCACTAAAATGGACTTTGTGCACTCATAGTCTGAAACAAATTAGGCAGGAGGGGAAAAATCAACAGCTCTGGGGTGAAACTGGGGTTGGTGCTGCCTCATCATTTTTTAACCAAAAATAAAACAAGCAAATTTTGTTTAACTGCAGGTCAAAAAAAAAAAAAAAAATTAAAAAGTAAAAACCCCTCATCTGTTCACTGTAATTACTTACAGTGCAGTCTAACTAGCTTCAGGGTTCATGGATAAATGGAGAGAGCCATAATTTTCTCTCCCTGGGGTTCAGCTTCCAAACTTTCAGTCTATTCCTTTACATTATGCTTTTAATATAACATGAGAAGCCAAGTCAGAACATTTTTTGACTATGTCTCTATCTTTTCTTACCAGGATGACATGGTAATGTAGTTCTAGAGAGAAAGGGGAAAAACTCCTTTTCACTTTTCCAATTGTCTGCACTCAAGAAATTCTACCTTTTCCCTAATTATTATTCTGTGCCACCCAGCCTTTTGTCATCAAGAGATGGATGAAACTGGCTGTACTTCAGATTTGTCAAATGTTGATCATTTCTTTCCAAATAGTCTTGTTTATTCACAACCAGTGAAGTATTTTTCCAAGTACATTCCCTTAATTTTTAAGCTTAAGTGTATATGATGTAAAATTTGAGTCATATGTTTCTGATTCATTTACACTTAATTTATTGACTTTTTTTTTTTTTCATTTTGGTCTAGTTGGTGACCAAAATATCCAGTAGGTAAATAAAACATCTTTAAAATCTTATTTTGTTTAAATAAAGAAGCCATATTTGGGCTGAAAGGAAATGAAATTTGAGATTAAAAGCCTCAATTTTGGTTTGAGGTTGAACTCAGAAAGTTCATGTTGGGTCTGAAATAGAAGTAGAAAAATTGTGTTTATCTACCTCTAGCAGACTTTTTCTTAATTGGTAATTTTTTTTTTTCCTTGTGGGAGGAACCTAATTAAAGTCATATAGATGAACTAGAGGATATAGAATATTCACTTCTTGGTATTATAGATGGTATGGATTTGTACAGTAACCCAACAAAAAACCAAAGCTGCTGCTGTTATGTCAATTCTGACACACAGTGAGCCTATAGGACAGAGTTTCCAAGGAGTACTTGGGAGATTCTAACTGATAATCCTTTGGTTAACACTTAACCAATATACCACCAGGGTTTTGTATAGTAACAGAAGCTGTCAAAAATCCTCAGGAGGATGTTATGGATTCTTTTCAGTTCCTCATCAACTTTTCAGTTGACCCAGAAAGAGAGAATGATATTCTGGGAAAAATTTTCTGGAAGTCGAGAGTAACCTAAAAGTGAGTCAAATATAGGTGAATGTGAGGTATTTACAGAAGATTCAAACTCATGCACACTATCTTCACTCGTCTCTGATGATGGATCCACTGTGGGAAGTAAGCATTTGGAGAGCTGAGTGAGGCTGTCTTTTTTGGCAGTAGTGAGAAAGATATTTCCATTTCCCCAGAGTTGGTATTATCGTTGCAACAAATCACTGTGAAAATATTAATTGCATTTAACCAGTTCAGTTTTTCCATTTGGGAAATCTTTAAAATCTGAACCTGAAGGTGTTACCAACATACATGTTAGAAAGATATAGACTATGTCGATATAGACCAAAAAGAAAAATGTTAGACAAAAATCCCAGTCTGGCACTTACGGTAAAGATAGTCACTCAATAGCCTTGAATTTTGATTTGCTCTCTGTAAATTGCTTGTAATAATTTCTCCCCTCTGGGGTTGTCTGTTGTAATACTAAAGAGCTAGAACTACCAGAGTTCAGATCTCAGTTTCATACCTTTTAAGAACTGTGATTTGGACAAATTATTAATATTTTCCCTTTATCTATGAAGTGGAAACCCTGGTGGCACAGTGGTTAAATGCTATGTCTGCTAACCAAAAGGTCAGCAGTTCGAATCTGCCAGGTGCTCCTTGGAAACTCTACCAGGCAGGTTCTACTCTGTCTTACAGGGTCACTATGAGTCAGAATTGACTCAACAGCAGTAGGATCTATGAAGTGGAAATAGAACTACCATACATATATAGTGCGTATCAGTTAAAATCTAGCGCATAATGAGGAGTCAATAAATGTTACCACTGTATTTAGTCAGCTTCAAGATACACATTTTACTGTATTCTGACATCTTCACATCAGATTCTCTCTCACAACAGAAGGCATCTTGTAACTGCTGTGGTCCAGGAGACACTAAAGCCATAATGGTCATTACCAGCAAATGTGCAAACATCAAAAACTCCAGAGTCAAATCTAGTGGAATGGTTGCTAGCAACTTGGGAGGAATACTCCAGAAACCACACTGAGTACTCTTTCGGTTAATGAAAACCAAATTGGTTGGGAATCACTGTATGTGTTTGTGTGTGACAAATCAGGCATGTTTAGAATGTTCCTGAAGTTGGAGTCAAGACTGTGCTAGTTCTCAATAATTGCAGAGCTGGCCTAGGAGTTCTGCACCAATGGTTTTTAGTTCTTTTCTTAAAATATTGCAGCACCAACTCTTTTTGATGAAACAGAGAACAATGCTGGCAGTGAAATTCATATACTGACATCAATGATTTGGAGAAAAGATTCATAAGGATCATTCTCAGAATGCAAAGAAGTGTTAAATATTCTTCCCTCTCTCTTTCTCTTCGTGTGTGTGTGTGTGGGTGTGTATATATATGGAACCCTGGTGGTCTAGTGGGTGGGTAAGCACTTAACTGGTAATCAGAAGATCAGTGGTTCAAATCCACCAGCTGCTCCATTGGAGAAAGATGTGACAGCCTGTTTCTGTTAAGATTTACAGCTTTGGAAATCCTATATTGAAGTTGTACTCTGTCCTATAGGATTGCTATGCGTCTGAATTGACTCAGTGGCAATAGATTTGGTAATATGAATGTGTAGATAAACCAAAAACCAAACTCATTGCCACTGAGTTGATTCCAATTCATAAGAACCCTATAGGACAGAGTATAATTGTGGCATAGGGTTTGCAAGGCTGTAAATCTTTATGGAAGCAGACTGCCACAGAGCAGCCAATGGGGTTTGAGCTACGTACCTTCTGGTTAGCAGCCAAGTGCTTTAACCACTGTGCTACCAGTGTTTCATTTCTCTCTCTCTGTCTCTCTCTCTCTCTAAACATATATATAGATATATGCATGTATGTATATATATTTCTCCCTGTCTTTGATCTTCTGGGTGGCCCAAACAGCAAATCACTTGATTTCTTGTTGAAAGGTTGATGGTTCAAACCAACTCAGAGTAGCTTGGAAGATAGGCCTACAATATGCTTCCAAAAGGTCACAGCCTTAAAAGTCTGTGACGTTGCATGGGCTGGAATCTACTTAATGGCAACTAATAACCACATGTGTAATCTTACATAGCTATCTGTTAATATATTGTCTTAGTCATCTAGTACTGCTTTAACAGAAGTTTCAGCTCCAGGGGAAGGCTTGCTTTTCCAGATCTGGAGGAATGTCTTGTTGTTAATCTTCTCCTGAACTGGAAGTTTCCGAGGCATAGGGACCAGGGTCCTTTACAAAGGACCCAGTCCTCTTCCAGCACAGCTTCTTGTTGGTGTGAGGTGCCCTAAATCACTCTACTGTCTTCTTTATTTCTCAAGAGAATGCCGGAAGGCACAAAACCATCTTATATAAAGAGCCTTCCCATCCTTCATTAACCTCATAGTGGCAGGGTTTACGGCATACACAATACCAGGAACCAGGGCCCAGTCAAATTTCTACACACATTTTTTGAGGATTGCAATTCTATCCATGACATGTACAAGTAATGGAAACCCTAGTAGCTTAATGGTTAAGAGTTGTGGCTGCTAACTGAAAGACTGGCAGTTCAAATCTACCAAGTGTTCCTGGAAAACACAACAGGGCAGTTATTTTCCATCCTTTAGGTTCTCCATGGGTTGAAATCAACTTGATGGCAGTGGATTTGGTTTAGTTTTATACATGTAAATCCATCACTGTCAAGTCAACTCCAACTCATGTTGACCTTATAGAACAGAATAGAACTGCCTGATAGAGTCTCTAAGGCTTTATAGAAGCAGACTGTCACATACTTCTCTTGCAGAGCTGGTGAGTTTGAACCACTGACTTTTTGGTTAGTAGTCAGAGGCTTAACCACTGGGCCCTTTATTCGTTTTAAGTGGTAAGAAAGTATTTATTATACTTTAACTGGTGGCTTTCTGTTTCTTTTCTGAATGACTCATACATAAAATAATGGTTTGTCTGATAGTTGACAGTATCTTAGATTTAATAAAATATGAATACTTTGGTGATGATTGGACAGTATACTGAATGAAATTACTAAAATGACAATGATACACTGGATATTTATTGAGTATTTGCTAAATGTGATAAACATAATGGGATGGACCCCATTCCCAAGTTATATCTGCCAGAATGCTTCATTATTCTTTCTAGGCTGCATCCTCACACAAGGCCCTTGCAGATGCTGGTAACTGTGTCTGGATTGTTCTTCCCTCCCCGAATTGCCCTACAGTGGTAAATAACTGCTTTTCAAAAAAAGCTGCCATTGAGTTGACTCTGGTTCATAGTAACTCCGTATGTGTTAGAGTAGAACTGTGCTCCACTGGATTTTCAGTAGCTGACGTTTTCTTGCAAGTAGACCACCAGGCCTTTCTTCTGAGGTACTCTGGCTGTACTCAAACTTTCATTCCTTCAGTTAGCAGCCAAGTACACTGCACTATGCAGAGACAGCCAGATGCTGCTAGTTCTTTCTAACAGCTGTGGTTCTCCTCTTTTCCCCAAAGCTACAACAAGATTTCACTCAAGCTAGCCATGGCTATGTGATTTGTTTTGGTCAATGAAATATAAGGGGGGAATTATGTATCTTACTTGAAGGTGAAAGCGTTACATTTTCTAGTCTTTTTCCCCCTGCTGTAGTAAACTAAGAAGCATTGTGAGAACTAGGTAGAAGCATTCTGGAATTGCAAACCACCACATGGAGGACTCCTGCCCTGCAGGGATATGGACCTACCACTAAATTCTCCTGTTCCAGAAATATACTTTTGTGTACTGGGGATGCTTGTTAGACCAGTGTAATCTAGACTATCTTGACTTACTCCGTTAATCTTCAGACCTCAACTCAAGAGTCTTTTCTTCTGCTCTGCTTCAGCTTTCTCATCTCTAAAGTGGGACTAACTATAGGTAGTATCTGTCTTGTCTGGTTTTAGAGAAAAGAATTCATCTAACACATCTAAATACTTAGAAAAATATTCTGATGTGACATGAGTTCTCGACTAATGCTCCCAAGCCACCTGCCACTGCCATCGAGTTGATTCCAACTCATAGCAACATTTTAGATGGAATAGAATTGCCCCATAGAGTTTCCAAGAAGTGCCTCTTGGATTTGAAGTGCTTACCTTCTGGTTAGCAGCCGTGGCACTTAACCACTATGCCATTAGTTAATGCTAGCTCTTGTTATTTCTCAAGATATCTTTCTTTGGCTAGGTCAAATATCTTGTTTTAGGAGCTGATAGACTTCCTCTTTACAGCATCTGCCTCAGAATTTTATATGTATCTCTGTGCTGAGTTTATGAGTATCATCCTGACAATGGCTCTGCTTCACATTTCCATCATATACATGTCATATACAAGGACTGCCAGTTAAGTTTGCTAATTCAACCTATAAAAAGTGCTACATACCACATTGTTGAATATCACTACACTCACCTTTAAAATACTCCCCTTGGGAAGCTATGCACTGATATCAGCATCTAATCCTCTTGTCATGGATTGGATTGTGTCCACCCAAAAATATGTGTAGCTGTGTGGCTGGGCCATGATTCCCAATATTTTATGATTATCCTCCATTTTGTGATTTTCCTATGCTGCATGTTAAAGGATTAGCATGGGACTGTAAATCCTTTTATAAGATCACCTCCCTGCTCCACTGTAAAGGGTGGTTCCCTGGAGTATGGCTTGCACCACCTTTAATCCTTTCATTTTACAAGAGATAAAAGGAAAGGGAAGCAAGAAGAGAATTGGGAACCTCACACTCTCAAGCAAGCAGCACTGGGAGAAGAGTGTGTCCTTCAGGTCCGAGGTTCCTGCGCCAAGATGCTCCCTGGACAAAGGCTGATGCAGTACCGGACTTTCCTTCAAAGCGAACAAGGGGGAAAGCCTTCCCCCAGAGCAGACATCCTGAATATGGACTTGTAGCCTACTGGACTATGTAAGAATAAACTTTACTTTGTTAAAACCATCTATTTTTGATATTTCTGTTAGAGCAGCCCTAGCTGACTAAAACATGACCTTTCAAAGCAATTTGGGAACTCTTTCTAGAATGGCCATCAGAGCTGTCGTTGTATTAAACTTGGTGTTCTAAATGTCATCAAAATGTCTTTCTTTCAATATTACCTTTATCTCTGAGTAAAGAACCAAGTCACTGGGGACCAGATCAGGTCAGTAGGGAGGGTGTTCCAATGCAGTTACTTGTTTACTAGCTAAACACTCCTTCACAGACTACGATTCAATTAAGTTTGTGAACTTACCACTATGCCACTATGCCCAATGGCCATTCCAGAAGGAGTTCCAAAATACTTTGAAGGATGGACTAGGCATTGACATTGGTGTGTAGCTCCCCAAGGAGAGTACTTCAAAGGTGATCATAGTAATATTTAGCAGTGAGGTATGTGGTACTTAGAACAATTAAGTTCACCCACTTAATAGTTGGACCTCCTAGATATTTGAAAATACATGGTAACTGAAGTGATTACTATCTCCCAAAGTGGTGTTTCCAAGAATTGTAACAAAGTGAGGGAAAAATTAACAGCTAGAATTAAGAGAAATGCATTTTCTCTATCAGTTAATAAAAACATTGCACATTCTTTAATTGTTTTAAGGAGGATATATACTTGTCAATTCAGTCAAGCTACAACTTCCCAGGTGCAAAGAAAAGCTGATTTGCATTCCTATTTATGAGACTTCTAACTACTATCTTTTGGAAATTTGATGGCAAAAAGTCTTGAAAATGAAAATCCAAACATTAACAATGTCAATAGCAACATTAACCTGGAGTCATACCCTGCTGTTTGCAGTTCCTGCTTTTTGAGCTGGATTGAATCTTCTCTGTGAATAGGCTCACTGTGTCCTTTTAACAATAATATCTTAAACTTTTATAGTGCCTTATAGGTAAGCATCTCTAGACATTTTACAATTGCTTTAAAAGAAAAGCCAGTTCTTTTCTTAGAATTGCCACAGGGTCCACACTAAAAGTCAGCAGTTAGCTACTTTATCCTGAAAGTGAGAGGAGACTGATAGGTTGAAGGACTAGAAGATGACCGCTGTCTTTTCAGCACCCCTGGATGAACTTGCCCTTTACCCCACCATGGTGAAAGTCAGGAGAGGGCATGAGTGGTCATAGATGTGGGAGATTTGTGACCCACGGAGAGATGTGTAATATAGAGAATACTTAAACTCACACTCTCAGTTCTCAGAGCCCCAATACCTTTAACCTTGGCCTTCTTTGAACAAACAGTTTGGGAGGAATGCTGTATAATTTGCAAGTGCTGTCAAATATTTAGGTGACAGAAAATTGATTTTCGTCTTTGCACAATCTCAAAATTTGTTCTTGGAAGTGCATGAGAATATTTCTTTAGCAAGTGTGTTTTTACTTCTAATGCAAGATTGCACATATACACACACACATACATATATACATACATACATATACACACATACACATGTATGTGACACTCAAACCTCCTCTGCTAAGTTGCTTCTGACTCCTATTGACCCCATATATGTATTCTCCACTGGCTCTTCTCATCATGGATTGAAAAGACTAAGATACTTTGGGCTGTGTCATGTATTAAATTACATCCCCTCGCAAAATATATGCAGCAACTTGTCTAGTCTTGACTCTTGGTTTTGTGTGATGTTTCTATATATTGTAAGTCCAGCCTCTGTGATGTTAATGAGGGAGGATTGGTGGTGGTTGTGTTAGTGAAGCAAGGCTCAATTAATAAGATAGTACGGTGCCTTGCAGAGTGGGGCATCTCACATCAGGAAAGAAGCAGTGCCAAGAGCACAGTGCCTTCTGAGTCCCTGGGGTCCCTGTTCCTCAGAAGCTCCCAGGCAAACAGAAGCCTGATGACAATGACCTTCCTCCAGAGAAAGATTTCTCCTTGAGTTGATGACCTGAATTTGGACTTCTAGCCAACTTTTCTGTGAGAAAGTAAATTTCTCATTGTTAAAGTCATCCACTTGTGACATGTCTGTTGGGGTAGCACTAGATAAACTAAGACAGGCTATAACCCAGTACCCACCCCCTCTCCCGCAATCCAACTGCAGTGATCTAATGGATGAAGCTTAAGATTTGAAGCCAGAGCTATATTAGCAAAATGAATAGAGAATTAAGGTAATTATCTCAGTAATTAAGAGTGTGGTTGGATCTTTCTTGGCTGAAATGTCTAAATAAGTAGAGGAAAATGTGAGATGTGGGAGAGGAAAACACTTGCATTTTTGGAATTAAAGCATCGTTAGGTGAATTTGCTTTGATTGTCTAATAAGAATCACAAATTTGGATTTTTTTTTTCTTTTCAGCTATAGTGTTATAGAGGCTTTTGGTTATTCAGAATGATACATTAGGCCATTCATTCTCTCTGGGTGACTATAACGGAAGTCAAGGGCTGAGCTTGCATCATACCCTTGGTTCTCTTGAGAAGTTCCTGGGTAATGCAAATGGTAGTTAAATGGTTAGCTACAAAGCCAAAGTTTGGAAGTTCAAGTCCATCTAGATGCCCTTGGGAAGAAGGATCTGTTGATTATACTTCTGAAAACTCAACCATTAAAAACTGTATGGAACATAGTTCTCCTCTGACACACATGAGGTTGCCATGAATGTGACACGATTCCACCACAACTGGTTTGGGGTTTCTGCTTCTGCTTTTTTTTTCCGCTTTGTTTTGCTTGTTTGCACCGTCTTGCTTTGTTGCACTTCACCATATGGAATAATAAAGTATGCCTTCGGGTGGGGCTGCTTCCAATCCCATGCAGGGTATTTTAGTGCCTCTCTCTGTGTAGTTGTGATGCTCTATAACATCATTGCCCTAGGAAACCATCCAACCAGAATCTCTGAATCCTTTTACAAGACCTTGTTCTACCAACCCCTTTGCATAAACCCAGATTGGAATTTGCAGGCTCTTTCTTTCTGTGGCTGATACCACACTCAAGAGGGCAAGCTCAGAGCTTGCCTTCTTTCTCTCTGCTTCCGGTTTTACTGCTGAGCTGAAGTTTAGTTGTAGCTGTCTTTAAAAACAACAAATGTGTTCTAATTTTAGAGCATCGTAGCAATAATTGTTTTTATTTCCACAGTGAGGAAAAGTGAAGGAAAAACAGCTTGAGACTTAATAACCACCTTAGCCTGCAGCCTTTGACTTTATTCATGAGATTTTTTATCTTTCCTGTCCCTCTTCCCACCCTCTTCCACCATCTTTAACGCACAACCTTAAATTACCTTTGCAAAGGTTATATGTTTATTTACACACAGCTGGCTAGGGATGGATCTCACAAGGCAAGAAACGTGGCTTCTGGCAATAAACATCGTCCATTTTCTCAACCACCAAGGCCAATTGGGTAAAGTGATGTTTATTATTTCAGACATATTTTATGGCTTTATTAACCACCTGACTTATATTGTGGGCAAATTTCATGAAAGTATGATGCACATTTATTCCCTGAGGTATATTATTTGGTAGTATTTTGTTCTTAAAGGAAAATTGCAATAATTACCTCTCTAAGGCAAGAGTTCTACATTTATAAACATCAGATTAGAAACGTAGTCGCACATACGCAGCATATCTATAAGGTGCGTACTAATGGTGATTCAGTAGCACAGTTCTTGCCTTCTCTGTGGGCAGCCCACCTTTGATTCCTAGCCAGTGCACCTCATGTGTAGCCTTCACTTGGCTGTCGGTGGAAGCTTGTGTCCTGCTATGATGCTGAACTGCTTTCAGGAGAGCTTCCAGAATAACACAGACTAAGAAGAAAAACCAGGTGATCTACTTCTGAAAATCAGCCAGTGAAAACTCTGTAGATCATCAGCGTTCTATCTACAGTGCCACATGGGGATGACACAGGACTGGGCAGCCTTTTGTTTTCTTGTGCACGGAGTCACCATGAATCAGAAGCTACTAGACAAGGCCAACTGGATGACAGCGAGCCACCACATGTTATTAACTGTATATAGAGAGAAATATCAGAAATCTCACTTCTACTCAGCTCACAAAAAATGCTAAAGTGAAGTAAAAAACTGACTCTACACACTATTTTCACAAAATAAAGATTTCTATTGAGTCATCTAATAGTTGACCATTTCAAAAAGCTGAGTATACAGTTGGCTCTATGTATTCACAGATTCCACATCCAAGGATTCAACGAATCACAGATTGAAAATATTCAGGAGAAACATAAATAAATAAAACCAGACTTTTCGTGTCATTATTCCTAAACAACACAGTATAACAACTACTAACATACCATTTACATTGTGTAAGGTATTATAAACAATCTAGAGATAATTCAAAGTACAGTGTATAGGAGGATGTATGTAGGTTGTATGCAAATATTAGGCCATTTTACATTAGGAACTTGATCATCCTCTGATCTGCAGAGGTCTTGGAACCAATCCTCTATGGATACTGAGGGACAGCTGTACAGTGAAAACTGTGAAAGCTGAAACTTGATGGTATGGTCTTGTTTTTATGGATCTTACAATTTTTCTGCCTTTGACAGGGTGAGGTGTTACTGCTTTTCTCTTTCTTTCTATTAAGAATCCTACCTTGTTTTAGTTTTGAGTTTTCCTTCCCTGCTAGGGTTGCCATGAGTTGGATCCGACTCAACGGCACTTGGCTGGCTTCTTCCCTGATAGGTCACAGCTTTCACTGGTTTTACTGCATCTTTTTAAACTGAAGATTTGCAGTTAAGTATTTTTGTTTAGTATCTAAAAATAAAGGAGAAAACAGGCAATTATCTGATGAATTGTATCCTTATAAACAGCCCAAATATGAACATAAAACTTACGCTCTTTTTTTTGTTGTTGTTAAAATAAGTCAATAAGTCACTGAAAAGAGTCATTTTTATATGAAGAAAGTTTTTTGTGTGTGGAAAAATGGAAACAGCACGAAACATTTAAAGCTGTGACCTGAATTTATTTATGTAAATAAAAATACGTGGAATTGGTTATCAAAATGACAAATATTAGCCTTTTCTCCTGAGTTCATAACCTTCTGTGATTATTTCTGACCTGTAGGGTACCACAGTGCCTCCAAAAGAAACTTCCTTTCAAAGTTTTCAAATGTGGAAGCTTCTATATTTCAGCCAACCTGTCCATTGCAATCTCTCCCTCTGTTTCCTGTAAATCATCTGTCCTTTAGAAATTTATTAATTTGTACTTTATTCCACGTGTGTGCCTGCACATTTTATTCCTCCAATTATATTGACAGGATTATCATTTTCTCTTTTAGCTTTTATCTGCCCCACTCATCCATTGCCATCCATTTGGTTTCAAGTGATGACAACCCCACATGTTACAGAGTAGAACTGAGCTTCAGAGGATTTCCTTGGCTGTAATCTTTATGGAAACTGATTAATAAGGTTTTCTTCAGTTAGTAGTCAAATGTATACCGCTGCGCTGCAACACCCATAACCCACTGCTTTTGAGTCGATTCTGACTCATAGAAACCCTATATAGGTCAGAGTAGAACTGCCCCATAGTGTCCAAGGAGTACCTGGTGGATTTGAACTACCAGCCTTTTGGTTTACAAACAAAGCTCTTAACCACTATGCCACCAGGGTTTCCATTGCCTTACCCTTAGTAGATTCTTAACAACTATCAGTTGTTTGATTGACTGATAATAAATAAAACGATTACAAAGTGCTCCATGTGGATTCTGGTGCTTACTAACAAACAAAACGTAAACTCACCTGTTGCCACAGAGTGAATACTGACTCACAGCAATCCTGTAGGACAGAGAAGAACTGCCCTGTAGAGTTACAAAAGAGTGCCCAGGGGATTTGAACTGACAACGTTTTGTGTAGCAACCATAGCACTTTAACTACTGCACCACTAGGATTTCCAGTTGTTAGTAAGTGTTCAATAAATGTTAGCAATTTAGTCAGATAGTGAATGAGGCAGAGGAGAAAAAATATTTCAGTATCTCACTTATTTAAACACAGTCAAATGAGAATTTGATATAAAGACTTGTTTGTCATACTCAAATAAAACGATGACTTAACATTTCTCATGCACTTAATTTTTCCTTTGTTGTTAAACACTGAGTTCTCCTTTACATAGTTAAAGCCAATCTCAAGTGATCTCTGAGGACGGGTCATACATTTTCCAGATCGCTGTCGAGAAACCTGTCACTTTTCCGATCTCCCCCAGCTGTGAGTGGTGCTGGGGAATCTCAGTGGGAGCTGCTGTTTCTCTGATGCTTCCCAGCAGCAGGAGGCCTGGCTGACAAGGTTGCCTGAGACTTTTATGGCTCCTACTCTTGCTTAGTGGGCTTATGTTTAACCACACCTTCCTAATCACTCCAATTAAAAAAAAAAAAATAGAACCTTTCAATTCATGTTGGAATGTGCAAAATACTTATTCATGCCTAAACAAAAATGCTACACTGACAGACTGTATTCATTTTTCAGTGTAGATAGATGTTATATCCCCTTAACTACCATTTTGTGCAGGAGAAGATTGCAATAGAGTATGATCGTACATACCCTGAGGATAATTATGGCCAGTGGAAAATCTCCAGAAATTTTGTAATGGGTCAAGTCTGCAAAGGACAACTGGGCAATGGGTTTCCTTAAAATTTGAGGTGATGGAACACAGATAAATCATGCCACAATTTGGTATTTAAAGGCACACACATTCATCATTTAAATTTTCTTCTGCTGTTTTCCTGCTTGGTCTGGTTTTTTATATGACAGATCTTTGTTAGGTTGTATGTGAGTTATTAGTAAACCCAGAAATTGAGTTCTCACTTTAGAAACAGAAAATAACTTCTTTAGGTCTGGAAAGTGGAAAGCCCCTTTTTATAGTAATTTATAGATTTGTTTAATGTTATCTAAGAGCTGATCTTGGGCCTTCATGTCACAGTGATTAAGACCTTAGCTGCTAATCAAAAGGTTGGCAGTTTGAAACAACTAGCCACTAACTGGAAATACTATGAGACAGTTGTACACTGTCCTATAGGGTTGCTATGAATTGGAATTGACTTGATGGCAACAGGTGTTTGGTTTTGGTTGGAAGAGACTTGTGCCACAAAGCTCATTTAAGGGACTGAATCTTCTCAAGGAGAGAGATTCCTGGAACCAGAAAGCAGGAGAAAGATTTGCTGGGAATTGACGATCAAAATGTGGCATGAGGGATGGAGATATCTTGATAGTTTCAATCAATTTATCTTTAGTTGTACAGGTTGCAGAATGCACATTTTTAAGGGGTATCACATATGCCTGAACTTCTGTGAATCATGACTCCTAGAGATTTGCAGACCACAACACTTCACCTCTCTGCATCTTATTTCACTGATTTGCAAACAGGGATGAAGGGCTGGCAGGAGAGGACTTGAAAACGCCTGTTGTGAAGTACACACCACAGAATATTTCCCGTCGTGCAGCACTTGTATCCCAGATATCAAACCTTAAGGTTGGGCACAGAAGATGACAATGATGTTGCTCAGCAGCTTTCTAGGGTTCTCCGAATCCAGATGTCCTTGAGAATCAAGTCTTCCAAGAGTATAAGTGGGAGAGAGGTGTGAGAACAATGTGATAACTCTCTTAGTCAAGATGATCATAGCTGATGAAAGCAATAATCCTCCAAGTGTCCTAGCTTAGAACAATATAAATCACCTAAATTTCAATTGTATGTTTTCTCCAAGGTGGTGTTCTCTCAGAACCACGTCAGAAGTGCAGGCTTTTTTTATGTTTTGATTTATGTTTTTTAGCATGTGGCTATCAAGGTCACTGTAGAAAGGAAGAAGGTCATGAAGAAGCTTGTATTGAAATGTTTATATTGTCCAGACCTGGTAGTGGCTCGTATAACCTTGCTTATGTTCCATTGACTGAATCCCAGTCACATGGAGAAAACAAGTTCCAAGAAAAATAAAAGAATGTAACCCACCTCTAGGTTAAGAAGAAGAAGTTAGTCCCTTCTGTAGTTCTACCAGAAGGTCCTGGATTTCAGCTTTTGATGCTGGTGGAAGACTAGGCCAACATCATCTCTGAACTGAGTTTTGTTGATTAAGAGGCCAAACTATATCCGCATTGGAATCTTTGCTTATTCTCTAAATACCAGGGACAAAGTAATGAGAATAAGTGGGAACACACATACGTATACACACACACACATTTTTAATCTAATGGTAAATATTTTTTCATGTAATGATTTTAAATCCTGATATTTGTAGCTATTTTTAAATAATGTAAGAATTCTATTTTACTGAATTTCCTGATTGCTGATCCAATTGGAATTTATGGGAATTGATTGGCTTCTCTCTGTCTTTCCTTTCTCTCTTTCAAAACAGTACAGAGGATGAAGGAGTATGTAGAGCATCTCTCCATTACTTTCTCAGCATTTGTAAAGAAAAATAGCCCCTTTTGTACAGTAAGAGCTATAATATCTATTTTTTTCTGTATCATTGTACTCACCACATTAAACGTAATATTCTGAAAATACCCACAGTTTTACAGGAATGTACACGACATCTCTGTGTCCTAAAGACACTTCATTTCCCTTTTTCTTTGAAAACGCTAGCAAAGAAAGCCTTGCTAGGAAGCAGTAACTCTGGTATATTTAGCTAGAGGGACAAATTATCTACATATCTATCTATGTATCTATTAACCTGAGAACTTAGGAATCTACATTTGTTGATCACAGGCTAATGAAGACTGCTATGCTCTCTATGCAATAGTTTCTGTCCAACCACACCTATACTTCAAGTGTTCTTTTCACAGATACCCTGCCATTGTACTGCACTGCTTTTCTGCATGATGCTATATTTAATCTCTTCTTGTCATGCACATCATCTCTCTCAATGCAGCTTGAAGTGTCTTAAGTTTCACATTCACTCCTTATCCAGTTCAGAAACTTTCATAGAGAAATAGAATTTAATAAAAACTGAATTAAAAAACAACAACAACACACAAATGAAACCCACTGCTGTTGAGTTAGTATACTAGAGGTTTAAATGCCTCCCACACATCTTGGAAAACTTCAGATCTTCTTGTGTGCAGGTGTGTTATGCATTTTATTAAATATGGTGTTTATTGTCACTTCTGTAAGTCATCAAGAAGCAGACTTTTGGACAGTGATCCTCTTCTTGTAACATTGCTTCAGTGGAAAAATCAGACTGCTCTCTTCCATTGCTGTGAATTACAGTGCCTTTTCCAGGAACACAATTCATCATAATATAAGGGCTGCTTGTGAATTTAGTGATAGTTGCCTCTTCCTTTTCAGAAATTTGGGTCAAAGCACTGGACATGGCTCTTGAGGACTAACTACCGATGCCTACTATTGGAAGTTCTTCTGCTAGGCAGGTCTATCTTGGCCAGTTTGAAGAAATACTGCTGGAAATACTGTGTTCCTTCTTGTGTTGCCTGTATGTTGGCTGGTACTAGACTGACTGATGACAAAAGTGACTGCTTTCCCCCAGTACTGTTTAAGTGTGTCCCTGGCTGCAGTGTTAGCCTAGAAATGTCATCCAAAAGCAGGCTGAGCTCTGAACTTTCTGGGGCCTCATCAGTTCTAGAAAACATCTGTACATTTGACTTAACTCATTTTGAAGACATTGGCCTGTATTCTACTCCAGTTCTAGAAACCAAACCTCTTGCCTTTGAGTTAATTCCAATTCATAGCAATCCTATAGGACAGAGTAGAAATGCCCCATAGAGTTTCTAAGGAGTGTTTGGTGGATTTAAACTGCCAACCGTTTGGTTATCAGGTGTAGCTCTTAACTAGTACCCTAAAAGAGTTTTACTCAATTCTGAAGTTAGATTAGATGTCCAAAACAATTATAAAGTTTTAATTTACTGCAATTAAGAAATATTTACTCTAATAATGCTAAATTACAGTTGCCATTATGTGCTAAGATTCAAGAATCCCCAGTTCAATAATATGGTTTACTCTAAACTGGCTCAAAAACCTAAATGAGATTCATTAAGGAGACACAGAGATAAACACTAGCATTAATAATAAAGTGAGAAAATGGAATAAGATTAGGATATATAAAATGTAACTCTAAACTTTCTATAAAAATGTTGTTGTCACCAGGTGCCATCGAGTCTGTTTCAACTCATAGCTACCCTATACACAACAGAATGAAACACTATCCAGTCTTACGCTGCATCCACAATTGTTTTTATGCTTAAGAGCATTGTTGTGGCCACTGTCTCAATCCATCTCATCAAGGGTCTTCCTTTTTTTAACTGATCCACCACTGTACCAAGCACGATGTCCTTCTGCGGGGACTGCTTTCTCCTGACTACATGTCCAAAGTATGTAAGATGCAGTCTTGCCATCTTTCCTTCCAAGGAGCTATCTGGTTGTACTTCTTCCAGAACATATCTGTTCTTTTGGTGGTCCACGGTGCATTCAACATTCTTCTCCAGCACCACAATTCAAAGCCTTCAATTCTTCTTCAGCTTTCTTTGTTCATTGTCCAGCTTTCACATGCATATGGTAGGATTGAAAATACCATGGCTTGGATCAGGTGCACTTTACTCTTCAAGGTGACATCTTTACTTTTCAGTACTTAAAAGAGATCCTTTGCAGCACATTTTCCCAATGCAATTCATCTTTTGATTTCTTGCCTACTACTTCCATGGGCTTTGACTGTGGACCCAAGTAAAATGAAATCTTTGACAACCTCAACCCTTTCTCCATTCATGACAATGTTGCTTACTGGTCAAGTTGTGAGGATTTTTGTTTTCTTGATGTTTAGATTCAATCCATATTGAAGTCTGTGGTCCTTGATCTTCATTTGTAAATGTTTCAAATCTTCTTCACTTCCAGCAAGTGATGTGGTGTCATCTATATAACGCAGGTGGTTAATGAGTCATCCTCTGATCCTGATACCTCACTCTTCTTCGTAGAATCCAGCTTCTTGGATTATTTGCTCAGTGTACTATTTGAAAAGGTATGATGAAAGGATACAACCCTGACACACACCTTTCCTGACAATGACCATGCAGCATCCGCTTGTTCTGTTTTCATGACTGCCTCTTGATCCACATACAGCTTCCTTAAGAGCACAATTAAGCTTTTTGAAATTTCTACTTTACACAGTTTTAGCCATAATTTGTCATGATTCACATAGTCGAATGCCTTTGAATAGTTAATGAAACACAGGAAACATCTTTCTGGTATTCTCTGCTTTCAGTGAAGATCCACCTGATATCAACAATGCATCCTGATTCCAAAATTTCTTCTGAATCCAACTTGAATTTCTGACAGTTCTTTGTCATGTACTGTTGCAGTCACTTTTGAAAGATCTTGAACAAAATTTTACTTGCTTGTAATCATAATGATATTGTTCAATAATTTACAAATTTGGTTAGATCACCTTGTTTTGGAATGGGCATAAATATGGATCTCTTCCAGTCAGTTGGCCAGGTAGCTGTCCTCCAAATTTCTTTCTTTTTTTTTTTTTTTTTTATTTAATATGACTGAGTGAAAATGTACATTCGCATATAAATTTGCATGCCCGCCTATATGCAGCTTCCACTGCTCTCCCTGTCTGGTGACAGCACACTATTCCTCTCTGCTCCATACGTATCTCATCCTCTCAACAGTTTCCTTTCCCCTCCTCTCTACCCACTCTCCTTCCTCCAGCCAGAGGTCAGCAGGATGGTCCCTGGCCCTGATGTTACCCTTGCCCATAAATCATAATGAAGGTCCACTCTTCAGACACGAATGGATTGGACTTGGTGATGCAGAGTGACCATATATTGGATGCACTTTATGGTTCTATACATCTACAGGATATCATCTTCCTCCAAATTTCTTGACATACATGAGTAAGCACTTAGGTACTGCATCTGTTTATTGAAATATCTCAACAGATATTCCATCAATTCCTGGAGTCTTGGTATTTGCCAAAGCCTTCAAGGCAGCTTTATTTTTAATATTTTTGTATAAAAATAGAAATACACTGAAGATTATCTCCTGGGATGGGGAAAAAAATCAACTTGTAGGATAGAGACATAGCTTTTCTACTCTTCCAATGGATGGTGAAAATGCACTCAACAACAGAAATGACTTATCTGTGTAACTTAGCTGTAGCTCCATAGATTAACGTGGAGCTAGGGAGTAAACAACCAGCTGACCATAGTGTAACCCAGGAAATCCTGCTGGTGTAGTATTTACATGCTACAACTGCTAACCAAAAGGTTGGTGGTTCAAATGTGTCAAACACTCCTTGGAAACTCTGGAGCAGTTCTTCTCTCTTCCATAGGGTTGCTATGAGTCGAAATCAACTTGATGGCAGTGAGCATAGTGTAACCACTGGCAAAAAGTCAGTGTAGTTGATGAACAGCTGGTATCCATACCCATATATGTGCATACTGAGACCTCAGTCTAACTTGAGCAATCCCATTCTACAACCTTTTTAACCTAGAGAGTGTTAGCATGATACTTTTTATGATTCAGTTTTATACAACTAAAAATAACAAACTTTCTCAAGTGTTACAGTTCATTTGCTTTCAACTCCCTGAAATAAATCTTCTCTTATATTCACTCCAAATCCAAGGGACATTTTTTCAGTGACTGTCATATATTGTACCTGGTACTGTGTCTTACAAGTTCCTTGGGAGGGACAGATTGTTGGATGTCAACCAAAGAGCTAAAGGGCCATTTCCACAGAAGAACGTCTGGCCATCTACTTCAGTAGGATAACAGCCATTGAAAACTACATGGAGTACAATTTTACTCTGAAACATGCAGAGTTGCCAAGAATTGGATATCACTTGAAGGCAAGAGTATAGTTTGGGTACTATGCCTTAAACTTTTGGGGGCCTGACTTAGCAATTGCTGAATGAGTGGTTGTTGAGGATTCACTGATGCCATGTTTTCACATTCTCATCTCTGGACTTAACCACTCATATCCCAGTTTCCTCTATAGTCTTCAGGTCAGTCATAATTTATTGCCTGGTTACTATTTTACTCAAAGTCAGAGCAGGCCATCTAGTCATTGAAAACATATTCAGCAAAATTTTCTTTCTCTGCTTTGCCAAAATTTCAGTAGACAGTACAAGGAAAATAAGAATTGAAACACAGACATTAAAACTCTTTGTGCATGCCTTTGGTTTGCCTTGTAAACTTATGGTGACTTTCCTTCTCCTTTGGAGTGGATAAACACATAAATAACTGCATACAAGGTTTTTATATGGATGAGTAATATCTGTCTTAACCTGAATGGCACAAGGTGTTTCTTAGCAATCATGTTTATACAATTAATTGGGTTTTAAATATGAGAACAAATTTAGAGTACAAATTTACCTTAGTCTTTCCCTAAGGCATGGTGATCTATAAAATATGAACTATTGTCTCAGCCATGAAGTAATGTTTCCTCTAACTTAATAAGTAAATGGAAAGAGAAAACTTAATAAAGCTCAAATCCCCAGCATCTGAAAAGTTAACACCTTGGTGGTGAAGGGCCAAAATGAGCAAGAATTGACTCTTGCCAGCACCCGAGAGATCCCAAACCTGCTAAATCTCTTTCTTAAAACTGTAACTCTTTTCTTTCAAGTTATTCAACCTTTCGCCCAGTTGGGCCCTTTCTCTGACCCTTGAACTGCAGTTATTTGTTCAGCGTTGTGGTACTACAGCTTGGAAATCTGAAAAACATTAAGTTAAATGCAAGGGTGTTGAGAAGGTGAAATTCTTTAAATGAGTTGAAGAAATTCTATCTGCAAAATTTAAACATCTTTTCCTCATAGGAATAAAGGATAAGAAAAATATTGTGAGTCTTTGGAAACATTATCAAAGTGTTTTTTTTCTTTCATTTTTTTTAAAGAAAGAATTCTATTGATAACATATATGTGTGGAGTGATGTCTTTAACAGTTAATTATTTTTAAAATTATTACAAAATTAAAAACTTAAAAGGCCAATCAAAATGTTAACTGAAGTTAGATATTTTTTCAATAACAGTAAACCAAAATAAGTAATTAATTTATTCATGTGACTGTTTTTGCAATGTGTAAGTTTCATAAATGAGGAAGACAAAAAGTTCCTGCTCAAGTTTTTCTTTCTTTGCCCTCTTTAATTTGTTAGAGTTCTTCCAATATTCCTGTATGTATGAAAAAAGAAAAACCACTGCCACTGAGTAATTCCAACTCACAGCAACCCTACAGTTAGTTCAGGGTACAACTGCTCTATACAGTTTCCAAAAAGCATCTTGTGGGTTTGAACCGTCAACCATTTGGTTAGCAGCTGTAAAACTTAACCACTACCCCACCAGTATTTCCTTCGCATCTAGTCCTCGTATATACTAAATAGAAGAAAATGAAGATGCTCTGACACCTTTGAAATAATATTAAAAATATCTAAGAGACAACTTCATCGACTAATGTGAATTATCCAGATTAAAAAGTGAAAACCTTAGACTGTCTCGCTTTTTTGTTTGTTTGTTTGGTTGTTTATAATAATATAAACTCTGTAGAATACTGATCTTTTATCCACATTTTTTAGTTACATTTATCTGTGGTCTTTCTTTTGACAAAGAGTTATTGTGTTAAGAATTTTATGATTATTCTTGATACCCTGGAGTTCAATATTTGATGACAAAAGCAGACTTTCTAGTTGCATAGTTGGATGATGGGATTTAGCAACAAAGGCTTAAATCCAGCTGTACACTATATTCTAATCTTGAATAAAATCAGTAAGTGTCAATATCACAATAACTGTAGGAGGATCAGCCTTAGAATTAGTTTTCTTAAACTGAGAGATACAGAGTGTTGTTTCAGAATACACGCATGTGATATGGTTATTCAAGATTATATATATATGAACAAATAAATGTTTAATTTATTTATTCAATAGAAGGTTGTTGCACATCTACTTTGTGACCGGTACTGCACAGAACACTGGGGATAAAGTTACAAACACAAAGTCATTGCTTTCAAAGAATCTTTGGATTAGGACCTAAAAGACCCTGGTTAAATGCAAAATCAGATAACAGTAGCGTTAGGCACCCAAGTACGTTATGATCTATGTGGCTTAGTGGAAATTAGACTAAGTGAGGACTTAGGATGTCTAAATTCTAGACCCAACTGTGTCACTAACTGTACTGTGTGTGTCACTTCTCTCTTTCTGTCTCCTCTACCCTCTACCCCAGTCCTTGACACTGTTCATCAAGTCTTAGCCTTGAAAAGACCCCTGGGAGCACAAAGGCATCCTGGTATGCTCTGGCACTGCCATGCTCTCCTTCACACTCCACAATGCCATCTGTGATTCTCCAATATAGTAAGTAGCATACTGGTTAGACACTTCCTTAGACATCATTTCTCCCTTGTTCTCATCTCCATATCTTGTGCTTCTAACATAATGCCTGAAACGGAGTAGAACCCACTGCCATCAAGTCGATTCCAACTCATAGCAACCAGCCTGTGTCCAATTATCTGAATAAATGAATAAACGTAGCAACTATAATTGAAAGTGACAGTCGAAACAGAAACAGTATCAATCTGGAAGTGATTGTAATCTTATCTAAAGAATATATATTTTGTATTATATGTGGCTTATATAGAGCAGAACTCTGTGTTGATGACATTAAGCACAGAAGGAAACTTTTACCTACTATATGACAGTTAAAGCCCATTAAAGTATGTTTTACAATTTGTCAGGGAACACATCAAATCAGAGAAGTATTAATGTGTTCCCATCCCAGCCACCAACTATACAGTCAGGAAAGAATGCTTCCTTTTGAGATTTCCTCTCAACAGTTGATTTATTGACGCATTATGTTGGCTACATTTATGACAACAAATCACCTGAAATAAACTTGTTAGATCATCTAGATAAAACTTCCGGATCATTATGTTCATTGACATTAAATACCATGTCTTTTCAGATATTGATCACATTAGTCTTCTATACTCAGACTTAGTTTAAACATTGTTACAAATCCCTCAGGTGAGTTTGGTCAAATAACCAAGTAAGTCGTCTAAGAGACGACTTATGTAATAAGTACCTAATAAACGCGTGTTGAACTAGCATTTTGAATTAATGACTTCAACAAAATTAGTGTATCTCTGACTATTACAAACCCATGAGAAGGAGAGACTGAATTGTTGACAGGCTATATGGAAGCTCTCCAGAGAACAACACCCACACAGAAGTACATGGTAGAGGGCTACATATTAAACAAATGTAGTTGCCGATTTAGCAGGGCATGAGTATAGGCATCAATGAAAAATATCAAAATATAATCTATTAACACTTTTAAAGCAAATACAAATCTTTGTCTGCTTTAAGAAATTATAGTACTTTTTTCCAAGTTTTTATGCAATTTGTTATTGAGTTGATACTGTAGGTCTGATCCAATGAATAGAAAGGGATCTGTTCGAACTCCACACCAACTCCAGGGGTTAAGAGATTTGAAAGCAAGTCAATTCTATATATTCTGATATTATCAGTTATCACAGCCTGTGAGAGGAAGCATCTCAATAACTCATATTGACTGACTGCAAGGTTATTACATATTTCTATAATTTTACTTATAGAAAAAATAAACAAAAATAGTTATTGAATGAATATTCTTCATTATCATTGCAAAACCCTTTACTTACCAAGTAATTTTCTTATGCTTTGTTCAAATCCACTAAGAAACAACACCCAATGAATTGATTTTCTTATTGTATTAAGAATTAGGATGGTAATCAAGAAATGGTAATTTAAAGATTGCCATGTTTATTGACAGTTATACTTTAGTAAAAGGCATGCATAATTCTATTTATAGATTTTTTAAGGGTAAATTAAGGGCAAATGTAGTTTTTCTTTCCTAGATGAAAAACAAAAAGTTTAGCCTATGCTTTAAAGAGCCATCTGTCTATCCCCATTCCTCATGGGGTTTTAAAAATGTAGAACAAAGGAACTGCATTGATTTTATTTAGGATCCCTAAAGATTTACTGCTCTACGTCCTTTTCCAAGTAGTTGCCATTTCCCATGAAGCTATGTCCAGTTTTTAAGCACGTACTGTCACTTTGTTGATCCCATCACAAGCCTGCAATTAATTCTTAGCCACAGTTGGGTTTACTCCTAATGACTGTTGGTATTTCTCTCCCTTATATCAGCATCATTACAGAATATGACAAGACTATATCAAAAAATTCTATAACTCACTGATATTTAGATAGCTGGGTCTTAGTTGTAATCTTTGGCTAAATGAAATAAATGTCTATGTTAAAAGTACACGCTGAGTGGATGGTAGCACCTCTTAAGGAGTACCTGTTAGGTGGATGGGAGCATCTGTGTAATAATCAGATGGAAACGATACAAAACTCTTAAAATTGTCCCCGCTTCTGTTATACACTCAATATGATAGTCTAACCAGCTGTGCTGATGGGCTGAAAGTGGTCGCCATCACGGTCAGTGATGGAATAGGGTCACATCCCCTGTTTCCACTTCCCTAAGTACCTCCGATTAGCAAGCCTCTAGCTTGCTGGTGGGGTTTCCATGTCCTGGATGATTGCTTTCACTGTCAAAACGTTTTCTCATTAGTGTCTTCTTCTAAATAGCACCTCACTTCAGAAGAGCAGGTTCAACAGAAAAAATGTGTGACCTTTGGCCTGGGTGTGAGACTAAAGAAGGAAAGGCAGTGACAAAGAGAAACACTTTTTCGAAGGCAGTTTTGTCAGGCCTCAAGGCATGCAGAAAAAAGGTCTTCTCCATCATTTTATTTATTTGTCATTCATTAAAGTCTATGCTGTGACCTGAAAAGAAACTAATGTAAAACTGAAATGGCACACAGTTTTCTTCTAATGCTTCCGATGGGTATGGGAAAATCTATTGGAATTAATAAAAATGAGGTGGGTAACTTAACCAGAAAGCACAATAAATATGTAAGTTGGATCTGCTTAAGAACACATGGGAATATGCGTTAGAGTGTCCACTTACAGCGAACATGTGATAAGAACAGGTAGGGTGTGACTTTTCCAGAAGCTAACCACATTCATGTTTGCTCCTTGTGGCAACACTGCCCATTGAATGGGGCACAGATTATTTTATTTTATTTTTTAATTATGTTCCCTAACATTAGTCCTTCCACAGAAAATCAATGATTTTGGATTATAGCCACTAAACAGGAGAGTACTGATTTGAAATCATTTTTTTTTTCTAAATAAATGTCATTTTTAAAGGTGTGGTATGTTTCTGTAGCATTATTTAAAACTTTTCTTATGGGGAAATTTGTAAGGTGATTCCTGTTCAAGAGAAAAGGTTTACAAAATACAACTATGGAAAAATGACCTAATAAAGATTTTCCTACTAGCCATAATGCTATGTGTAATAATTTGTGCATTTCCTTTTGGCGCATTTTCTTTCTGGCTTTTTTTTTAAGTGAATGTGTATGTGCATATGTGTGTGTGAAATTATACTCTGCATGGTTAATGATTATATAACCTACTTTTGCTCCCATTTAATATTAGGTCATGACCACAGCTTCCTGATATCTTTGTATTTTAGTCATTCTAATACATGAGTGTTAGTATCTCTCTGTCTTAGTTATCTAGTGCTGCTATAACAGAAATACCACAAGTGGGTAGCTTTAACAAACAAATTTATTTTCTCGCAGTTTAGGAAGTTAGAAGTCTAAATCCAGGGCATCGATTCTAGGAGAAGAATTTTTCTCTCTGTTGGCTCTGAGAGAATTTCTTCTTCTGTTTTGAGTTTCTGTTGGTGGGCAAACTTCATGTAGCTTGGTACCTCTCTTTCCCCATCTCTCCTTTCTTAGTTGCTTGCTTAATCTCTTTCATATAGCAAGAGAGATTGACTGAAGGCATACCCTATAGTAATCCCACCTCATTAAGAAAACAAAGAGATCTCATTCCCAAAAAGAATTATAATCACAAGTATAGAGGTTAGGATTTACAACACATATTTTTAGAGACATAATTCAATCCCTAACATTCATTGTTACTTAATGTGCCAATCACTAACAACAAATGATGTTGAGCATCCTTACATGTTTATTTGTCATCTATAAGTTGACACATATATGGAGTAGAGAGGAATAGTGTGCTGTCACTGGGCAGGGAGAGCAGTGGGAACTGCTTGCAGGTGGGCATGCAAATTTATATGGGAATGTACATTTTCACTCAGTTATAATAAAAAATAAATAAATAATAAAAACAAAAAATTTATTTAATAAGGTATACAGATAATTCACCCATTATTAAAAAAATTATTCTGTTTCTCTTGGTCCATGTGTTTTACAAATATTTTTTTCTGCTCACTGGCTTGGGTTTTTATTTTTTTTAACTGTGGCTTTTAAAAGGCAGAAGTATTTACTTTTACTAAAGCTTGTCTTATTTTTTTCTTTCAGATGTTATGTTTTGGGTGTTGTAGCTAAAAACTCATTATCAAATCCAAGGTCATCTATAATGTTTTTTAATGCTTTCCTCTAAGTTTTATAGATTTACATTGTGCACTTAGGCTGATGATCTTTTTTAAGTTACTGTCTGTTTAAGGTATAAGGTCTGCTTCTACTTGTGTGTGTGTGCATGTGTGCACATGTGCATGTGTGTGTGTGTACAGATGATTGTTCAGACATAATTTGTTGAAAAAAGTATCATTTCTCTCTTGGGTTTCTTTTACATTTTCTCCAAAAATCAGTTGACTATGTATGTGTGTGACTTTATTTCTAATTTCTCTATTCTCATTCCATCAATCTATGTTTCTCTTCTTTGACCAATGCTGCACTCTGTTGAATCCTGTAGATTTATAAGTCTTGAAATCAGATGGTGTCAGTCTTCCAAATTTGTTAACCTCCTTCAGTATTGTGTTGGTTATTACAGGTATTTTAGGTATTCCACAAGCAGCTTGTTGTTTCATGTAAAATAACTTGCTAGATTTTAATTACTCATTGGCTATTATGTTAAATCTATAGATTCTGTTGGGAAGAACTGACCTCTAACAATATTGAAACTTTGAAGTCATTAATATGAATATATCTCTATTTAATTCTTCTTTGATTTCTTCTTGTTTTATTGTTTTCCTTGTATACTTTCTGTTAGTGTAGGGATTTTTGGGGGGGTGGTATTGCAAATGTTGTTGTTAAATGCTGTTGAGTCAGTTCTGACTCATGATAGCCCTATGTACAACAGGATAAATATTTCTAGTATAGCATGTTCATGTCTTCAAAGTCTCAAAACTGGAAGCTACAATACTAGTATTTAAATACTAGAAAGGTCACCCATGGTGAACAGGTTTCAGTTGAGTTTCCATACCAAGTTAGACTGGGAAGAAGGACCTGGTGGTCCTTTCTCAAAAAATTAGCCGGTGAAAACCTTATGAATAGCAGCAGAACATTGTTTGACGTGCTGGAACATGAGCCCCTCAGACTGGAAGGCATACAAGAGATGTCTGAAGAAGAGCTGCCTCCTCAAAGCAGAGTGGACTGCTATGATATGAATGGAGTCAAACTTTCAGGACAAATTGGAAGGAAAACAGGAATGTCAGGCACTAAGCAAGCTGGCAGAACAGATCACTGTTTTACTCAGCTATTACTCCTCTAACAGAGATATGACGGAGTGGATGGCTTCAGCAAAGAAAAGTTTATTCTTACAGCCTCCGGTAGGCTACAAGTCCAAATTCAGGATGTCCACTCCAGGGAAAGGCATTCCCCCCTTGTCAGTTCTGGACGGAAGTCCTCATGTTTACATCAGTCTTTGTTCAGTGAGCATCTTGGTGTAGGAACCTCAGGTCTGAAGAACATGGTCTTTTCCCAGTGATGTTTTCTTGATGGTGTGAGGTTCCCAGTTCTCTGCTTAATTCCCTTTCCTTTTATCTCTTGTAGGGTGAAAGGATAAAAGGTGGTACAAGCCATACTCCAACTCTCTACAGTGGAGCAGGAAGGTGATCTTATGAATGGAATTGCTGCCTCACCCTAACCGTCTCTAACATAATCCACTCTTAACCACAGGCAGAGATTAAGATTTACAGCATCAGAAAATCACAGAATGGTGGGAAATCACAGAATACAGAGAATCCTGGCCCAGCTAAATTACTACACATATTTTTGGGTGGACGCAATTCAATCCATGACAATCATATTAGCCCATTAGCTCTTAAAGCTTGAAAATCATACCCCATTCTCCGAGACCAATTGGAAATTCACATGGCTTAGTTAAGATCTATAGCTGCTAACCAAAAGGATGACAATTCAAATCCACTAGATGCTTCTTGGAAACTCTGTGGGTGTAGTTCTAGTCTACCCTATAGGGTTGCTACGAGTCAGAATCAACAGCAATAGGTTTGGTTTTTTGAGGTGACTTACTCAGCGACCTTGTCCTCCAGACTCCAGGCATCTGCATGTTCTCTGTATCTGAGCAGAGGCTCATCCTTCATCCCTAAGCTTTAGCTTCAACTTCCAAGCCTACTTTAATGGCAACTGTACTTCCTTATATTTGGATGGCCCCATTGTCCTAGTCTTTCTCAGTGGCGACTCCTCCCTGTGAGAATGAGGCAGCTCTGATTGCTGTATTCCTTGTATCTTCCACTTCTGCTTCCTGGTTCTTTGACCTCTCAGCCTCTCCTGTTTGGGCAAGCATTCTGAAGCTCTTTAGTTCTAAGTTCTAAGTGCCTGGAAGCACCCCACTCTGCCTGGAAGGCTCCTGTGCAGAGGCACTCAGCTCTCTTGCTTCATGAATCAGCCCCAGTGCAGTGTCACACTGGTCATCTGGTTCTGCTGCTGTTTTTATGCAGCTGCTTCTCTCTGTGTGGTCCATCTCCAGTGTCACAGCTCTCCTCAATTTCTTGTTTTCTCACTAGAAGTATCTAATAGTCATAATTCCATCAGCATTCTCTTCAAGGCAATCTAAGCTTTTACTGTTATGCAATTTAAATTCCAGCCTCTACCCATTCACAGCTTCAAAGCAGCTTCCATATTTTAGGTATCTGTTAGTGCAGCACCCCACCCTTCCAGTGCCAAATTTCTTAGGCTGGATTCTCTAGAGAAGCAAAACCAGTAAAGCATATAAATACACCTAGAGATTTGTGTTAAGGAAACGACCCATGTAGTTGTAAAGGCTGAAACATCTTAGATTCAGGATAAAGTCTTCTCTTGGTTTATGTAGCTTCAGGGCTGGTAAACCCAAGATCAGCAGGTCAGAAACCAAGGCTGTTGGTCACAGACTGCAAAGATCAATGAATCACAAGATTAACAGGCAAGACTGCAGGTAAACTAATAGCTCAAGTACCAAGAACTGGATCTCAGATGAACAGGAGCCAGCTTCAGGATCCAGAGGAAGCAAAAGCACATGAGTCTTGCTAGAATATTCACTTACGTGCTATGCAGGCTACACATCCCAGAAAACTCGCTTTCAACTAACTGGCTACTCACAACAGATCCGATCATGGAAGTGATCACATTATATAAAACCTCGAGGAAGGGATCACAGCATCACATTGTTGTTAGGTGCTGTTGAGCTGGCTCCAACTCATAGCAACCGTAAGCACAACAGAACAAAATACTGCCCAGCCCTGTACCATGCCCCAATCATTCTTATGTTTAAGCCCATTGTTGGAGCCACTGTGCCAATCTATTTCCTTGAGGGTCTTCCTCTTTTTCACTCACCCTCTACTTCATCAAGTATGATGTCTTTCTTCAGGGACTGATCCCTCCTGACAATATCCAGCCTTCAGTATAAATTGTGCAACATCATAAGACTGCCAAACTACCTCATAAGTGCCAAACCTCTGAGAATCATTGCTCTGCCAAGTTGACATATGGAAATTGGGCCCAAGCAAGGCCTGAAGGCACAAGTAAGTTTTAGGAGGATGTGGCCCAAATACTCACATCTCCACTCTTGTTACATTATTTTCCATTTCCCAGTCTGTACCTTTGGCTTCATGTGGTATTCCTTCTGATCTGTTGACTGAAGAAGAGAAAACTGGTACCTGATTTATAGACGGTTCTTTGTGAACCATCTTCAAAGTGGAAGCTACAACACACAATCCCTTTATGGGACTTACCTGAAAGACAGTAATCAAAAGAAATCCCTTTATGGGCAGAATTTCAAGCAGTGCACCTTGTTGTTGGCTTTGTTTAGAAGGAGAAACAGGCAGATGTGCAATTATACACTGATTTATGGGCTGTGGCCAATGGTTTCTCTGGATGGTCAGGGACTTGGAAGGAATGTGAGTGAAAATTGGTGAAAAGGAAGTATATGGGAAAGAGGCACGTAAATAGATCTCTCTGAATGGACCAAAGAAGTGAAGATATTTGTGTCTCCTATGAATGCTCACTGAAGTATAAGCTCCACACAGGAGGATTTTAACAATCAAGTGGATAGGACAATGTGTTTTGGGAGATACCAGTCATCCTTTTTTTCCAGCTCCTCCCGTCATTGCATATTGAGCCAACTGACTGAAACAGTTCTATATTTACCTATCTCAACGAAAGGTGATCCACTAGTATGTGAAAACTATTGGACAACATAATTAACATCACATGCAAGTAAACTTTGCTCAAGATCATTCAAAAATGATTATGGCAACATGTCAACAGACAGCAGCCAGAAACGAGGGATGTCATTGTTGGTGTCTGATGGATCTTGGCTGAAAGCAGAGACTACTAGAAAGATGTTTACTTGTGTTTCATTGACTATGCAAAAGCATTAGCCTGACTGGGTCATAACAAATTATGAGTAACATTGTGAAGAACTGGAATTTCAGAACATTTAATTGTGTTCATGGGGACCTGTATGTAGATCAAAAGCCCATTGTTTGAAGAGAACAAGATAATGCTGTGTGGTTTAAAGTCGGCAAAGCTGTGTGTTGGGGTTGTATCCTTTCACCTTACTTATTCAGTCCATATGCTGACGGCACTTGGCTGGCTGGATGCTGAGCAAATAAGCAGAGAAAGCGGACCACAGGAGAAAGAATGGAACAGAAGTTTCGGAGGAAGACTCATTAACAAACTGTGATATGCCAGTAACTCCATTTTGATCACTGAAAGTGTCTTAGGCTGGGTTTTCTAGGGAAGCAAAACCAGTAACATGTGTAGGTACAAGGAAAGATTTATACTGTATATATAGATAGATAGATAGATATAGATATAGGAAACAGCTCACATAATCACAGAAGCTGAATGTCCCAAGCTCTGGCACAAGCCTTACATGGCCACGGAAGCTGGGGAACCCAAAGTCAGCAAGTCAGAGTCCAGAGTTCTAGATCACCAGTTGTGTAGGTCAGTGGATCTCAAGCTGGTGGCAAGATGAAGCGACAGAGGCTGGCAAAACCAGGATCCGCAGGTCGGGGAGCAGGAGCAGCAGAGGCTGGTGAACCCAGGATCAGCAGGTCAGGGAGCAGGACTCTCAAGTGCCACTATAAGGACTGATGAGTCCAACAGCTGCTAGTTCAAGTCCCGGAACCAGATGCTGGAAGAAGAGAGCATAAGCTCCTGGCCACGTGAGCGACCAGCCGCTGTAGTAAAAGTTTGTGAGATGAGAGCCGAGGGGCAGGGAGCCACCACAAACCCTGCCCTGCCACTTAATACAGCAGCCAAATATGTAGTAGCCAAGTTGACATAATCCTGACCACCACAGAAAGTGAAGAACACTTGAAGCATTAAGTGATGAAGATCAATGACTACAGCGTCCAGTTATGGATTATACATCAACATAAAGGAAACAAAAATCCTCTCAAATGGGCAGTATCATGATAAAGGGAGAAAAGATTGAAGTTTTCAAAGATTTCATTTTACTTCGCTTCACAATCAACATCCATGGAAGCAGCAATCAATAAATTAAGTGACGTATTGCACTGGACAAATCTGACACAAACAAACTCTTTAAAGTGCTAAAAAAACAAAAACAAAGATGTCTTTTTAAGGACTAAGGTGTACCTTACCAAGCCTTGGTGTTTTCATTCTCCTAATATGCATGTGAAAACTGGGTGACGAACAAAGAAGACAGAAGAAGTATTGATACCTGGGAATTAAGGTTTTGGCAAAGAACACAGAGTATGCCGTGGACTTCCAGAAGAATGAATTTTAAGTCTGTCTTAGAAAAAGTATGGCCATAATGTTCCTTAGAAGCTTGCATGGTGAGACTTGGTTTCATTCACTGGGTGTATTATCAGGAGGGCCAGTCCCTAGAGAAGGAAATCATGCTTGGTCAGTACAAGGTCAGGTAAGATGAGGAAGACCCTTGATGGGGATCTTCCCCCATCAGATGGACTGACATAGCGGCTGCAAAAGGCTCCAGTGCAACAACAATGGTGAGCATGGTACCTGATCAGGCAGTCTTACATTCTGTAAAGTGACCTAGTATCTGCAATAGGTTTGTATCCAAGTTGGGAGATTTTAGGGAATTTGTGGTCATAGATGGAAAAATAAAAGGTATCAGATAAGAAAGGAGAACTCAAGAAAATGCTGATGGAGAACTGAGTTTCAGGCCAGGAAACATAAGTGGGAAGTTTTTTGACTAAGAGAAAGAAAGGTGAGTCAGTGATGTTTACTCAGCAAAATATAGTGGAGAGTATGATTATGATAACTTTTAGTAAGTTTATGTTAAATTGATAACCTTAATTGAATTAAATTTTCAAGAAATTATCTAGAACAATTGTCCTTTTAATGATCTCCTGGCATTGGAAACATCTAGGAGGCAACAGCTGAGTGATCAATGTGGAGAGATGTCTTCTGTGTCTTCTTTTCTTCTCCTGAAAGGACAGTTACAAAGGATTGTAAGAAGTTGACCCTAATCTGTTCTTTAGCATCAAGAAGTAAGTGGATAAAATTGAGTCTTTAGTTTTCTTTGTGGGAAAAAATTATCCCTGTTAGAAGAATAGAAATCCTGAGTATGAATTTGAGCTAATCATGGAAGACTTGCTTTGTAATTCAGTTCTTTCACTGTGGCTCTGCAAAGTTAGGTTAAGGAAAAGAATATAACCTATTTTTAGATTTTACCTTTAGAAAGAATACACCAGCCTGAAGTAATGATTGTACAACTGGACTATGTACTATTACTTAAGGAATGCATTACAAGCTTAGCTGATTGTAAGAGTCACCTGGAAAATGTAGTAAATGATTCCCTAGAAAAATCAACAAATTCTTATTTCATGAAAATGGGACTTGGTCCAAGAATCAGCATGCTTAAAAAACTTCTGAGTGTTTCCAATGATCAGCTAAAGTTGACACTTTTGCATTACGGGAGATTTCTACAAAAGTGCCATCAAAGAAGCAAGTAAACATAGTTTTTAGCAGTTTGATGGGTGGAGGTAAATTCTTGATGACTGAATGGAGGCAATAAAAAGTCATGACACAGATAGCAAGCCATCTGTGGGGTGCCTTGCCCAGTTTCAAGCGTAACCAGTTCTGTTTTTATTTCAGTTTAAATTTTTATATGCTAAGACGTGATCATTGCCTCTTCCCCTAAAGAAACAGACATATCAAAGGGGAGAAAACAGCAAGGAAGCAAGCACACAATAAGATAGAATGCTGACATGCTTTCTGATAATTGTAAGTTTGAAGGTTTGAACTTATTCAGAGGTACCTTTGAAGAAAGGCCTGGGAATCTACTTCCAAAAACATCAGTCATTGAAAACTATAGAACATAGTTCTCCCCTGACACACATACAGTCACTGTGAGTCAGACTCAACTTGATGGCAGCTGATTTAAATGGTAAAATGTTTTCTAACAAAAGATGAAAGCACAACATTTTGTTTTCATTTATTAATAAAAAAATGTGGTAAATTTGAAGTTAGCATGGGCTAATAGGAGACTAGTTTAAAAAAGCTTTGATAAAGCAAAATGGAATAAAAAACATTTTAATCCACTTTGTCTTGGATGGTGTAACTTGTTCCTTGGTTTTCTTGCAGTTTCTTGAAACAATAAAAGGGAAACATTACAGTTAAGTGTTAGGAGACCTATAAATTAGTGGACTGATCACGGAAAAAAAAAAAAAATCAGACTCTAATACAATCGCTGCTGTTCTCTACTCATGATGTCTTAGGGCTTCTTAGGGCCTGAGAGATCAGCTAGATCAACTCTGCTGCTATCGTTTCATACTCCCAGCGGTACCGCCAAACCCTCGTGTTACTATAAGGTTACTGGAAAAGCAATTGTTGCCAGGTCAACTGCCACTTACAGTGACTCCACGTGCGTCGGAGTAGAGCTGTGCTCCATACGGTTTTTGATGGCTGAATTTTTGGGAAGTAGATCATGGGACCTTTCTTCCAGGATCCCTCTGGGTAGACTAAAACTGCCAACCTTTCTGTTAACAGCTGAGCCCTTAACTGTTTGCACCACCCAGGAGCTCTCTTACTACTGAAGACTTAACACCTCAGTTGCATATATTCTACTTACGGATTAAAAGTGAAGCCAGAAACTTAGAAAAGAATGAGACAATAAAATAAAATGCTTTTTGGCAACCATTGCTTCCATTCCATAAGAAATGCATATACATTTTCTTTTGTTAAAAAAAAATTCCTTATATTTTTCTAATTATATACAAGACAATTCTGTGTAGTTCATCCAAGTCCTCTTTACCAAACTTTCACTGTAATGAAGAGAAGCACAAACACGTCTTTTTTTTCTTGTATTGTTTAAAGGTGAGTCTGATCTTACTGAAATCTGGAACTGTTTTATGTGCTGAGTGTTACCGGCATTTTTCTTTCCGTCCATCCCCCCGTCCCCGCCCCCCCATCCTCGCATCCCTCTGTCCCTCCGTCCCTCCCTCCTTCTCTTTCTCCTTTCTTTCCTTTCTAGTGGACTGAGCACTGCCAAAAACAAAAACAAAAAAAAAAAAAAGAAAAGAAAAGAAAAGAAATCAGATTCTAATCCAGTCACTGCTGCTGTCTACTCATGGTGTCTTAGGGCTCCTTAGGGCCTGAGGGCTCAGCTGGATCAACTCTGCTGCTGTATTTCATACTCCAACTCAACGGCACTTGGCTGGCTTGGCTGCCTCCTCCTATCATTTTATACTCGTTCCCTCTTTCCCTCCCTCCTTCCCTCATTCCTTTTTTATGAACAGTCTCCCATTGCACCACCCTGAAGACTGATACATTCTCATTCTCTTTTGAGTCCATCTTGCTCAGTGAGACCTTCCTGGCCTATATCTCTGGTACCTTCTCTCTGTGGTTCCCAGAAAGGAAAGTGTGTATCAAAAGTGTCAGAATAGTGTAAATGCTGATGTATAGGCCACAGTTGTTTGTCTCTCAAAAGGCCTTTAGAACCCTCCTTTCCTCTGTTCCCTTCAAGTTGGGAATGATTCATCAGCTGGCCTGTAGCAAGAAAAGAGGCCAGCCTTAGGTCTAGGGCCTTTGACCCCCATGAAGAGAAAGGTCACACTGAGAGCAACTGTGCAAGCTCTGGGCGGGAGCCACAGGCATAGAAGCTCAGGGCAGAGACACCCGGAACAGAGCAGGATGGTGGGAAAGAGGGGGAATTCAGAAAAGTTCAGAGTATATTTCTAAGAGACTCAGTAGATCAGCTGACAGCTGGGGTCAGGGGTCATATTTATGCTTGATCCCCTGAGCATGTTACAGTAACATCTGCTTGTTAAGGGTCTTTAGGGACCAGGCATGGGGACCAAAAGTTTCTGACCTTCTTCCACAAAAGGAGACGGGCTAAGAGATTAGGGTTCCTATTAACATCACATTTCACTCTATGAATGCTCCTTTCCTGAACATGATTTGTCAGCTTCACCCTGTTTCTTTCTACAGTCTTGCTAAATATTTAAATGAGCCACAGAGTTGATAGTGGGATAACATTTGAAACCTTGGAGAAGAAAGTTATGTTTCAATTGGGGAAAATCCTGCTAAAGACTATGGAATGGAAAAGATGAAGTGAAAAAAAAATATATAAAAAAGAAGAAAAACAGGAAATTCCTCACATGTTTAAATTAAAATGTTTCACAGAAACTTCTTGACCTTTGGATATGATAAATAAGATTTAAAAAATCAGTAGTAATTGTGTTGTCACATTCTACAGTAAACCTCCTCCCAGGAGAGACAGTAAGTCATTAGTCAGGAGACCATAACCTGGTGTGGTACTCACCTTGGTAAAGTGGTGTCCTAATCTAAATATGAGAGCAGAGCTCTTAATTCAACAGAAGTTTAGGATTGACCATTGATTCTAGTCTTTCACTGGCCTTTGTTAAGCTGACTTTTTGCCCTTTTTTGGACAAATCTCTTAAAAAACAAATCCCAGCTGTTTTCTCCTGTCAAAGAATTAAAGCATTGATGTGTATGTATCCCTTACTCCTAGCCAAATTAATAATAATCAATGAAAGTATGAAGACATTTCTGGAAAATGGTTTGCAGAAACAACAAAGACGAAACACACTGTAGTGCTGAATATTTTTTTCCTTGGCTTCTAAAAGAGCACTTATTGTGTGTCTGCTGTCTTCTAAAGCACTTAGTTTACATCAGTTACAATTAACCAGACTCCTGTGTTCCCATTTATCATGATTTTGCCAGGATTTTTCTGGAAGAGTGCAGTTCTACTTTGAGCCTTCCTGATCATGCGGAGCTAATGGCTTGATCGCTGTCACTATTGTGTCACTATTGTCAGAACGTACATTGCATTTTGTTTTAGTACACAACCTTCTGCAGAGAGAAAAGAACATATATGCCATGTAGTGAGGCCTTCTCTGGGTTCCATGTCCACAGTAAAGTTGGCACAGTCCAACCTTCCTTACAACACTATGCAAACAACATATTTTGTTATTTATAGAGAGTTATTTTGAGGAAACAAGGCCTCAGGATCAGAATAGATGATTCTGATTCAAACTAGGTGTGCACAGGTGGGACTTCAAAGACTCGGGCTTGGATGTGTACGCTTCTGTGCGCGTGTGTGTGTGCATGTTTGGGGAGCTGGTTAGGGTAGTCAGCAGTAAGGTGGGTGATGAGAGTCATTCAAAATCACTTTGTGATTATAAATAATAATTTTAAAAAATTCAATCGGAAGTGTGATCTGCCAGACTTCACAATAAACCTCCTCGTAGGCCTTTGAGATTTTCTTAATCAGGGTCAGACCCACGAGCTAAGACCAATGAGTTCAGTGGGAAAAATGACTCCACTTTCCAGTTGTTTCCCCCCTTCCTCTTTTTCTTTCACTTGGAAGGGACTCCCTCATGAACATGCAGAGCAATTTTCCAGTACATTAACCCAGGAGGGATCCTCTCTCAGTCAGCCCAAGAGACAGAAAACTTGAGAAACAGGGTGAGGGGGAAGATGGATGGGCCTGGGATATAAGAGAGGGCAGTTTTTCCACTGTCCTGCCCTGTGCACCTAGGACAAAGACTTCATTGACTGTGATGCTTGACATCAGCCTCATAAACTAGTAGTGGGCCACAAAAAGTCTGACACTTGAAAGTCCCCGTTCCTGCCTTCTTTCTATTGCAGCTGTGCATGGGGATTGGGTCTAACAGTGGTATTCCTTTGTCATCCCATAGGACAAGAGGTGAAGATAAATAGTGTTGACTTTAATGTAGTCACACAATTTTGCTGTTTTTGAAAAGACAACATTTCCTCCCAGGGAGCGCAGCATGGCTCCAGGAGATATAACTATCTTTCCTTTTGCCACAGAGCACAGGTGAGTTGACCTGGGATCGCAATGCAGGATCTAGAGTAGACTTGTAACTGGAAGGAAGCTGGTGGGTAAGGGAAAAGTGCAGAGTTACAGGCGCTGGTCCTTGTCGGCAGGGTGGAAGGGTTATGCTTTTCATGCCTTCCAGCTTGCACACAGCAGTTTCTTCTATTTTTCTGAGATCCCAGGAAAAGGTCCCAGAAAGAAAAAAGGAATAATAAAAAAAAAAAAAAAAAAAAAAGCCAAGGATGTAGGAAGCAGAAGTGAAAAAATGTGTAAAATATGATTTAAAATATTTTAAAAACTATCTTAGTTGGCATCTATCTCATTTTCCCAATATTATTATTTCATAAGAATATTCCAGTAATAAGACTATAAAACCAGCACCTAAGTAGAATGCAAGAATTCTATTGGCAGAAGGCAGGAACACATCAGTTGCACTTGACTGCTATTACCAGTAGTCACAATGGTAAATTACAACATGCTGGTGATTTTGAGGATGGTGCAAGATAGGTAAGGTTTCATTTTGCTTTCCCTAAACTCATCATTATCAGAGTCAATTTGTCAACAGCTATTTATTACCTCTCTCTCTGTTTCTCTGTCTCTATCCTTCCATCTACTCATTCATCTCTCTCTCTTTCTCTTTCTATCATCTGTCTGTGTAATCACTAGTTTTTGTTCAATTGAGCATCAGGATAGGTAAAAGTTTTTATTACTTCCTTTAGTGTTAGGGGAGGGAGAACTGGAAAGACAGATCATGGAAGCCACTTGAACTTGACAGGTTATGATCAAGGTAAATTGGCAGATGATCACCCTGCTTGAATGTCATCTTACATCAGCAGACTTTGTGTCACTTTGTGTCTGTCTGTATAACACTCTAAAGAGGCTCATTAGAAGAAAATGTCTGAACCAACTCTAGCTACAAGTATCTGTCTTCAGTCAGGACTCTCTGAAACTGGCATTTAAGATTTTTAAAGAATCCAGTTGCCAAACAGCTGTGCAACAGTATTTTGTGTGTGGTAATAAAAAAAAGTGTGGTGTTCAAATAACTGCAGATTCCTTCTGTTCGAGTAGAAAAAATGATGGATTTGAGACTTGACCACCAGAGAAATAGTTTATTAAGCTAAGTTTTCCTTTCTATCCGCTCATCTACTAATCTAACCAACTTTGGAAGCCTATTCTAATTACTACCATGAAGCTTAGAAATAATTGATGTAAGTTATTCAAACAACTCCATTCTACACAGATCAGCTACAATTCTGTTCTAGAGAACATAGCTTGAGGCCAATGCTTAAAGAGATCTCTTGATGAAAATATTAGAGATCAAATGTTGATCCATTTCCTTCTGAACACACAATATCAGTTGTTGAACTTACCATGGTTTGTTTTTTAATGGTTATTGGCAATTATTTTGATTTATCAATAAATGCATTATATTCTGGAGATAGATTTAAGTAAACTGAATTCCTGAATTCATTATTTCCAAGATACATTTATGTTCCTTTATACTGAAGTAGAGCCTTCATTGTTTCCCAAAATACGAGGTCTGACAACTAGGCTCGAGAACTCACCTTGAAAAGTGCTACATACCTCGCTGCTGAATATCACTATGGTCAACTTCCAAGTCCTCCCCTTGAGAAGCTATGTACTGATGACAGCACCTAGTCTACCCTTCAAAGCAATTTTGGAACTGTTTTTCAGGAATGGCTGTCAGAGCTGTCATTGTATTGCCCTTGATGTCCTGCGTATAACGAAAATGACTTCCATTCAATATGTCCTTTATCTTCAGAGAAAGATAAAAGTAATGGGAGGCGGGTGCGGTGCAGATCAGGAGACTAGGGAGGGTATTCCAATACAGTTATTTGTTTACTGGCTAAAAACAACTGTACAATTAAGTTTGTGAACTTGCCACTGTGTCACTGTGTGAAATGGCCATTCCAGAAAGAGTTCAAAAACTTGCTTTGAAGGGTAGAGTATGCACCGGCATGGGTGCATAGCTTCCCAAGGGAAGTACTTTGAAGGTGACAGGAGTGATATTCAGCAATTAGGTATGTAGCACTTAGAACAATTAGGTTCACAGACTTAATTAATTGTCAGACCTCATATACAAGGTATCTCAGAATCTCATTTCCATTTTCATATTCTGGGTCTAGTTTCTGGAGAAGTGTCAGGAGGAACCTAACTATGTTTCCCTGGTTCTACCTAATCAACTGCTTGCTTTCTCTTCCCAAAGCCACCATCAGTTCTGCCATCCTCTGGAGTCTCCAACATAGAACATCATTTGGCAGCTATTAGAGTCTAAGTTCTGAGTTTTTTTTAATCAGAAAAAAATAAATGACTATGATCAAACAGAAATATCAGGTAGGGGACAAAAAGGTAAGGGCTAATTCTCATGGATTTTCATGTGATGAGGCATGGTCTCCTGGAAAAATAACCACACAATTTTTGTGTTTGTGTATGTATCTTCCAGCCTTTTATTCTCTAGAGGGCACAGAGTCCCACAGGTTTTCAATGCTAAGGAATGAAAATACAGGCAAAACATTCTGAGGAGTTCTCCTTAACAATAGAAAGGAATCAATTCCATTTCTCTTCCTTACTTCCCTCACCCCAGTCATTCCTCTTACCCTGACTTGAAAACACATGGATAACTTTTTTCCATGGGTTGGTTATCTGGAAAACTCTGATTTAGAAGGCCATTAAGTGTTTCTTCTGAAGGTCTCTTTTTTGCCTGTAACACAAGGCAATTGAGAACACTCATGGATTGGGTCTGAGAAGACCTGAGTTCTAGTCTTAGTCTAACTCTGCTCCCTTGGTTGAACTTGGAAAACCATTTCACCTCCTTCAGTTTTATTTTTTGTAAAATGGGCAAAGCAGACATGTGTGTTGATTTTGTTGTTGTTCTCTCTACTGCTATGTGCTAAGAGTGACTTGCATTACAATTTATCATAGAAAACAAAGAAGACTGTATATTAAAAAATCTACTGAACATGGGAGGATATCATTTTAACTCTTTGAATGGAATGCCTGCTAACTGAGATGTTGGAACAAACAGATGCAGTGCAGGAAGTTCTCACTCATCTATTCCATGAAATTTGGAAGACAGCTACCTGGCCAGCTAACTGGAAGAGATCTATATTTGTGCCCATTCCAAAGAAAGGTGATCAAACATAACGTGGAAATTATCAAATGATGTCGTTAATATCCCATACAAATAAAATTTTGCTGAAGATAATTCAAAAACAATTGTAGCAGTACGATGACAGAGAGCTGCTGGAAATTCATACTGGCTTCAGAAGAGGACATGAAATGAGGGATATCATTGCTGATGTTAAATGTACCTTGCTTGAAAGTAGAGAAGATTAGGAAGATGTTTATCTGTGTTTTCAACTGTGGATCATAACAAACTATGGATAATGTCTTGAAGAATGGGAATTCTATAATATTAAACCATGCTCATGAGGAACTTGCACACAGACCAAGAGGCATTCACTTGAGAAAAACAAGAAGATACCGTGTGGTTTAAAATTATGAAAGGTGAGTATCAGAGTTATATCCTTTCACCATACTTATTCAGTCTGTATACTGAGAAACTAACCTCAGAAACTCAGCTATATGAAGAAGAATGTGTTATCAGGACTGGAGGAAGACTCATTAACTACCTGTGATATACAGATGACACAGCTTTGACTGCTGAAAGCAAAGAAGACTTGAAGTACTTACTGATGAAGACCAGTATGGACTATTCCTCAAAATAAAGAAAACAAAAATCCTCAGAACTAGACCAATAAGCAACATCATGATACGTGGAAGAAAGATGAATGTTGTCAAGGGCTTCATTTTATTTGTATCCACAATCAACACCAATAGAAGCAGCAATCAAGAAATCAAACAACATAAGGATTAGGCAAATGTGTTGCAAAAGACTGCTTTCAATTGTTGAAAAGCAAAGATATCACTTTGAGGACAAAGGTACACCTGACCCAAGCCATGGTATTTTAAATCACTTTGTATACATAAGAAAGCCAGACAATGAATAAGGAAGATGGAAGAGTTACTGATGTATTTGTATTACATGTTGGCAAAGGATATTGAATATACCATGTACTGCCAGAAGAATGGACAACTCTGTCCTGGAAGAAGTACAGCTGCAATGCTGCGTTTGGAAGTCAGGATGGAGAGACTTTGTCTCACTTTGGACATGTTATCAGGAGGGAAGGAAGAGTCCCCAGAGAAGGATATCATGTTTGGTAAGGTACAGGGTCAACAGAAAGGAAGAAGACCCTAAATGAGATGTATTGACAAGTTGGTTACAACAGTAGGCTCAAATATAGCCATGGCTATGAGGATGACACAAGACTGGGCAGTGTTTCATTCTTTTGTGCATAAGGCCACTATGAATCCGAACCAACTCCAGTACACCTAACAACAGCAACAACATCTCAATTTTTAGTCTCACATCTTAAAGATCAGTGAATTTCTCCTCCTCTATATTTAGGCCTTGGTCATGAAATTGGAATTAATATATCTGTGGAGTTTTGTCAATTATACTTGAGGACACATAGTTTATTAACCGCACCATTAAAAATAATCTTTCCAAGAAGAGAACTCAGCATGTAGATGTCCCCATGGAATTCAGCTATTGGCCTGGCCTCCCTTGTCTGAATCAGAGTTTAAAAATTCTTTTAAATAAACATTTGTGTTCTGACTTCTTAGAGGTTTTACTTTATGACAAAACTCTTTTTATTTGCTGGATATAAGCCTTTATTTTAGTTAAAATGAGAATGTCAGTCCATTTGTATTTATGCCAGAATAAGCTATGAATTCACATTGTGACTCTGGTTTGTATAGTGGGAGTAAATGGAGACAGTAAGGCCTTCCTTTGTCTCTTACTCTGTATCTAGGAGCTAAGTTATTGCTACAGCAAAAAGGAAAAGATGTTTCTCAATTCAAAGCCCGAAAGACTCTCTCTACAAAGTACAGTGGTACAGCCCATGTGCTAGGTTCTTGTAAAACCAAGGCCTTGGACATCAGTCTGGAAACAGAATGGCTGAATTGGTTTTGTCCCTTTCCGCACTGACAGCGGCCTCAAGAGATTTCTATTGAGGGTCTTTAATTAGTTACGAATCTTCATTCCAACTATAAAACGATGAGAACCCTGCTGAATTAAGGATTATCTCACCTAGATCTCTGGTTTTGTTTTCTCATAAGTGATTCAGCATCACGTGGCAGTAACTTATTAACTTACTGAATTTGAGAACCTGCAGACTTGAGACTTGTTAGACCTCAAACTCAGCTTCTTCCTCTGCTTCCTCTTTCTTTTTACCATTTGTGTTACTGTCATTGTTGCTCAGCTTGTTGCTCAGCTCTTCTTTCTCTCTTGTGCTCCCTGTGTTTGAACAGTGACCTAGCCCCGTGGAATCTATCTCCCTACTCTGACCTGATTCTGCCTTTTTCTTTGTTTCTGTTGCCCTACTTAGTCAAGGCTTTCAGATCTACTTCTTAAACTACTGCAATAATCCCTGCGGGAGTGTCCTTTTCCATCACTTATCTAATTGTTGTCTATATCTCTTTTGCACCTATGCCCCCTGGAGTCATTCTTCACCCTTATTTTTCCATCCAGACTGAGCCTACCTTTTAGTCTCTTGTACATTTCAAGTCACAGTCTTCTGCAAGCATGCCTCTGTCCCTCTAGAACTCAGAAAAAAACCTTCCCTTCAGGATCTATTTTCCTTATACTTCATTATTCTGATTTCAAAGACAAAGAAAGAAAGAAATCTTTTAAGAGCTATTAGAACTATCAACAAGATGGTAGGAAAATTATACATTTGGTTAGAAAATCTATATAGATAAGTATGTAGCGGTAGTGTTAATATTGACATTAGTTATACTTCATTGAATGCCTCTTACATGCCAGGAAATATTCTGAGAATTTTGTCTTCATTGATGCATTCAATGCTCATTAATGATTCATTAATTCACTAATCACAATAACTCAGTACAGTTGGTACTCAGTATCCCATTTTACAGATGAGGAAATAAAGGCATACACAGTCAGTAGAATTTTTTTTTGTTATAATTAAGTGGAAGTATACAATCCAAGTCAATTTTGCATACCTGCCTCTCTACAACTCTGTCTGCTCTCCCCACCCTGTGACAGCACATTCTTCCTTTTCACTTTTTACTTCTACTATCCTCCCAATGAATACTTTACTCTCTCCTCTCCCCTCTAGAGAGAAACCAGTAGGACAGTCTTCCGTAAATGTATAAAACCAAAAGTACACATACCATGTGCTCACTCTGTGTCCCTGAGTCCAGTCTATTCTTTCTCTGAAGTGTTGATCACAGTACCAGTTTTAGGTGTGGGGTGGCAGCAACTCTAGGAGCCGTGTTTCCAGGGGAACCTCCAGGTTGCTGGACCATCAGTTCTGGTCTTTTAGTAGAGTTCTTGATCTGTACACCTCTTTTTCTCGTTCTACATCAGGGACTCTACACTGTGTCCCCTATCAAGGTTGTCTTTGTGGTGGCCTGGTACCAACTAGTTTTTCTGGTCCAATTCTGATGTAGTCTCCTTATTGCATGGGTCCTTCTGTCTTCTCGGCTCATTGTTCCTCATGTCTTTGCTGTTCTTGGTTGTCATCTGTTCCAGGTGGATTGGGACCAATTGATGTTCCTCAGCTGTCAGCTTACTGTTTTTTAAGACCCCAGGTACAACTCACCAATATGGGGTGCTGAGGACTCTCCTAGTCAAAGACCTGTCATGCTAACTGACCTTGATGCCCCCTAAAAACATGATTTCTGGACCCCTGTCCCTGCTACTCTATTCTTTGAAATGTTGGGTTGAATTTAGGTAACTGTTTAGTGTATGGTTCTATCTATTTATGCTGACTTGCCTTCAATGACTGCTGTCACACCCTTCATCTAACCAAATTCGTATGGACTAGCTAATCTATAAACAACCTTCCCCCTCCCTCCTGACCCTGTAGCTGTGAACAAGCCTCTTCTTCTGTGCATAAGCCTTTTTTTAAGTCCTTACAATAGTGGTCTCATACAATACTTGTCCTTTTGCACCTCACTGATTTCATGGACATAGTGTCTTCTAGTTGATACCAAGTTATGAGATGCTTACTAAAATCATCATTGTTCTTTTTCATTGCATAGCGTTTCATTGTATATATACTCCACAGTTTATTTATCTATTCATCTGCTGATGGGCACCTAGGTTAATTTCATCTTTTTGCTATTGTGGACTGTATTGCAACAAACATTCATTCATGTGCATGTGTCTGTTTGTGTAACAGCCCTTATTTCTGTAGGATGTATTCCAAGCCGTGGGATTGCTGTATCATATGGTATTTCTATTTCTAGCTTTTTAAGAGGAATGTGTTTTAATAAATTCCCAAAGGATTGTGAAAACCCAGCAGTACAGCTAACTTTAGCTGGTAGAGAAGTTGTGAAAGAAGAAAACAATTTAGAATTTCCGTTTCATTAATTACAAGTATTTAATCTTTTTTTCTTTTATTGTTATAGTTCTATGAGAATACTGGGTGGTGCAAGCAGTTAACATAATGGGCTTTCATCTCAAGGGTTGGAGGTTCAAGTCTGCCCAAGGTACCTCAAAAGAAAGATCTGGTGGTAGACTTTCAAAAAATTACCCATTTAAAACTCAGAAGAGAACAGGGTCACCACTCCATAGCAACTATAAATGCCTAATAACATCGAGCATCTTTTCATGTGCATACTAATCATTTATATATCTTAGGTGAAATATGTGTTCGAGTCTTTGACTGTTTTTTAATCACACTTTTGGTCTTTTTACTGTTGACTTGCAGGGTATTAAACCTGGATCAGATATTTCTCCTAATCTGTAGGTTGTCTCTTCACTTTTGGTGATGAAGTCCTCTGGTGCACAAATGTTTTTAATCTTGATGAATCCCAACTTGTCTGTTTTGTCTTTTGTTGTTCATACATTTGGTATCATTTTTATGTATCCATTGTAGAAAACTGGGCCTGGAAACATTTCTCTTATGTTTTGTTTTCAGAGTTTTGTGATATACATAATTAATTTTAAATTACTAGCAAATAAAGGCTCTGAAGTATCTGAATTAAAACTGAATTTATGGTTGACCAGCTACTTTTTGACATTTTATTTTTTAAATGAGTGCAACTGAAAATTATGTAAAAAAGAAAGAGTAGGAGAGAGAGAAGTCATTTTTATTTAACTGAACAACAAATTTAAGCTAAAAATGTATTTTTCTGGTGATTCATTTGTTATTCCCATGGACAAATAATACATATTTAAATAAAGAGAATGCATTGTTTGAATAGTAACTATTAAGGTTTTCTTGTCCAGAAAGTTTTGTTTTGAGAAATATTGATTTGATTTTTCTTCTGAATTTTCCTGAAGTGAAAATAATGTAAAGAGTTTCAGATGTGGATTCTGTTATCAAGAACACAGCTCCTTCAGTTCATCTTTCCTAAGCTTCACATTCTTTTTAGTAATATTTATTGCCTATCATAAAAGGAATTTAAAAAAATTAAAAAGTTTTTCCAAAATGTATGTGTGAACATTTGTGTTAATAACACTAGATTTTTCCATTCTATAACTTATGTTTACACAAAATATTACTACATGTACATGATAACACCCTCATAGCTGATTAATAAAGTTTAAAAACTGTTTTCAAATTATAATTAAAAGATTTTATTTTTTCACTTTCCAAAAAAATCTTCTTCCCGTATTTCAAGTTACAGTTTAAATGTCTTTAAAGAGATGCTGGTGTTTACAAAAGATGTAAAACGTGAATCAGGAGGTGATGCCTCTATTGGTCCTAACCCACCTGGAGCAAAGGAAAACGAAGAACATCAAAGACAAAAGGGAAATTTAAGCCCAAGAGACAGAAAAGGCCACATAAACCGGAAACTCTATTAGCCTGAGACCAGAAGAACAGCCACCATCACTGACCACTCTGACAGGGAACGCAGCAGACAGTGCCTGAGGGAGTGAGAGAAAAGGGGGGTGCAGAGTTCAAATTCTAATAAAAAGACCAGACTCAATGGTCTGACAGTAACGGAAGGGAACCCAGTAGCCCCGGCTCCCAGACTCTGTTAGCCCAGAACTATAACCATTCTTGAAGTCAATTCTTCAGAGAAAAATGAGACTGGACAATGAGATATAAAATGATATTGGTGAAGAGTGTACTTCTTGGTTTAAGTAGATAAATGAGACTAAACAGGTAGCCCTGTCTGGAGGTGAGAAGAGAAGGCAAAAGAGGACACGAGCTGGTTGAATAGATACAAGTCGAGAGGACAAGGGAGCTGTCAACATTGCAGGCAGAACAACTAGGGTCACATAACAATGTATGTACAAGTTTTTATACTGGAAAATGACTTGAACTGTAACCTTTCACTTAAAGCACAGTGAAAAAATCAAAGGATTAAACCCCCAAAAGAAAGCAAACAACAACAAAAATCAGGAGGCAAGGGCAACATGACTTTTTCTATTATTGAGAACACTAGATTGAACTCTCTCTCCCCCAAATGACTGGACCATGATTCCCAATATTTTATGATTTCCATGTGCTATATGTCCTCATCTCTGCCTGTGGCTAATAGACGGGATGATTATGTTAAAAGAGGATTAGGGTGGGACTGCAACACACTTGCTAAGGGAGTTCCCCTGGAGTATGGCTTGCACCAGTCTTTATCCTTTCATCCTACGGGAGATAAAAAGAGAGAAAAGCAAGCAGAAAGCTGGGAATCTCATACCGTCAAAAAAGCAGCACCAAGAGAAGAGTGTGTCCTTCAGACCTGAGGTTCCTCTGTTAGGAGGTTCCCTGAACAAAGACTGATGCAACACAAGGACTTTCCTCCAGAGCTGAAAAGTGGAGAAGGCTTCCGCTGGAGCAGACATCCTGACTCTGGACTTGTAGTCTACCGGACTGTGTAAACACTTGAAAATCATCCACTTTGTGGTATTTCTGGTAGAGCAGCACTGGATGACTGAAACAACTACTCACATTTAATTCATTGACTTACATAATAAATTCAGTAGTCATTGGTGACTTCGATCAATGTGGGATCAGTTCTTATATTCTCACGGCAGTACAGGGAAATCACAACCAGAATCATCAGCAATCAGAACAGAGTCTCATAAAAACACAAATTGAATATCATGTTGGAAACTATGTTTCTTTCTCCAGAAAAAGAGCTCCCAAACTGCTTTTAAGAGTGGACTAGGCATCAGCATTAGTGCATAGCTTCCCGAGAGGAGTATTTCAAAGGTGAAGGTAGTGATATTCAGCAGTGAAGTCTATATCACTTTTTCTAGAATGAGTTCAGAACTTAATTGTCAGGTCTTGCGTGTGTGTGTGTGTACACACACATACACATATCTATCTATCTGTCTATCTGTCTACACAGTTGCTGTAAGTCTGAATTGATTTGACATTGGTGGATTTAGCTTGAAGGCATAGTTGTTAAGGGCTGCGGCAGTTCTACCCTGTTCTATAGGGTCAGTATGAGTTAAAGACAGCAATGTGTGTACACTTTATCAGTATATTTATTATAATGCATGTTTACATGCAAAAAACGATCACATAAATTTGTACACTTTAAATATAATAATTGCTCAGACAATCCAAACTCTTGTTTATCTCTGGTTTATCTTAAACAAACAACCAAAACAATTACTAGGCAAATCAGCAGCAGAACGATGTGACAGTCTACTTCCAAAGCGATTTAAGGTTCTTCCACAGAGCTCATTCTGACTCACAGTGACCTCATAGGATAAATTGCTGACAGTCTTTGATTAGCAAGAGTAACACCCCGTAGCTCTTAAACACTGCCTTTAGTGTCTCTAGGGCACCTCTAGTGTCTCTAGCAGTCAGAGTAGGACTAGACCCCAACTAGTTTGGCTTCTGTTTTCAGTCAAATTAGAAATATGACTTAGAATGATTAAAAGGAATTTTTAAACTACTTAAGAAATACTTTCAAAGCACCTTCTCTGGTGTCCTCGTGGTTTAGGAGTTGGGATACTAACCAAAAATTCAGCGGTTTGAATTCATTAGCCACTCCTTGGAAACTCTATGGCACAGTTCTACCTTGTCCTATAGGGTCACTATCAATCGGAATTGACTCCATTTGGAATTGATTTTGGCTTTATGCTAAGTTTAAGTCATTCTCAGCAAAATTGTATAGAAGCTGAGAGAAGAACTTTTGCAAGGCAGCGCAGCCTTATCACTAATAGGGTTATAACAGAGTTTCAAGCGACCATCAGCATGGGTTTCTAAGTTCTTTATTTTTGCTCTATTCACCAATTAGTTTTTTCTTTCCTGGAACCACCCTCATCAGTAGCTGGCTATAAGAAGTAAATATTTTGCTATGTGAATTTTTCTTTGACTATCCTTCTACCCTTATGTTTTGAAACTGAAATAACCTCGTATAGAATGAAGCTAAAATTTTTTTCTTTTTAAGTTTCAATGAATTGTGGTTGAGTCAGTACTAAATAATAGTGGGGGTTCTACAGAATCTCAATGAGGAATTAAGTTGACCTTGAAGCTTGCATATTAAAATAGCTTCTTCAAAATGAATAATCATTGTAAAACCCAAAAGGGAATCTTGAAAAATTTCGGAGGCATTTGGGGAAGAGTAAAGGAAGTTCACTTGTCTGCTTACAACTCTGAAGAGTTGCTTTTGGCAAATCAGAATGCCTTTGCCTAAGAATGATGCCTCTTTGATTTAGGGAAAACCAGTGCTCTCATCCACTCCTGAAAGAAGATTTGTTACAAATTATCCATCTCTCTGTTTCATTGTTTAGAAAGCACACTTACCTGAGCAGTCATTGAAATGTATAAAACTAATAAGGAGTTGGCAGGAGACCTGGTGGTGCAATGGTTAAGCATGCTGCTTATAACCAAGAGATTAGCAGTTTGAATCTGTCAGCCACTCCTTGGGAACCCTGTGAGGCATTTCTACTCTGTCCTATAGGATCTCTGTGTGTCAGTATCAATTCCACAGCAATGGAGCATTTTGTTTGTTTGTTTTAAATAAAATGTAGGAGTCCCTGGATGACACAACAGTTAAGTGCTTTAACTAGTAACCGAAAATTTCTTGGTTCAAATCTACTCAGGCCTACATTGGAAAACAGGCCAAGAAATCTGCTTTTGAAAGGTCACAGCCTTGAAAACTCTATGGAGCGTTTCTGTTCTGCACAAATGGGTTTGCTATGAGTTGGAATCGACTCCATGGCAACTAACAACAATTTTTCAAAATAAATAAGAAAGGCTTCTCAACCAACAGTCACCCCATCACGTGTTCTAGGTCACAGAGTACATTACAGAGTAGTTTCTCGTCTCACTTGATGTGAAGGTGTTACGAGAGCACGTTTTTGCGTTTTTCCACACCCCAAATACCCTGTATCTCACTCCATCAGAGAAGAGCTATTTCCTTCTCGTTTGTGTTTGACACGTGGAAACAACATAACAGCTGTATGCTGCATTGAATAAAGAAGATACACATGCATTTAAATCACTTATATCTTACTTTTTTATGATGCAATTGTGAATTATGTCCTTTTTGCATCTGTAATTAGAGGGCAGAACAGATGGTGAAGGCTTCGTTTAAAGTGATGTGTCCATTAAAATAACCTATGCTGCCAAATGATTGCTCCCTCTAACAGGGTCTTCACTCGCATGGCAGGCACTTTGCTGTGCTGAAATATGTTGTAAAGGCCCCTGGACTATACATGACGCTTATTATTTTTAAGGGCTTTCCAATAAAAGGGTTCACTGTAGCACAGCTAGCTTTGTACCTCATTTATCTTCTGAGCATATGTTTTACTATATTGTTCTAATTAAAAAGTGACCTTGTATATAATGATCAGAACTCAGTCCTGAAAATGATTCATATAGGAGCTGGGGATATGAGAAGCCACTCTAAATCGTATAAACTGGGCAGTGAGTTGGGGGTTGCAGGGAGACAAATCTTTTCCTGAGATCATAAGTACAAAGAGTTTAAAAGATTCAGTTCTTCTCTGGTATGCATTAGCTTCTTATTATATGTCATTTGGTGAAGGTTCCTTAGGAGAAAAATAAAAACCAGAGGGTAAAGTTCATCATAAAGTTTAGCTCCAGGGAACACATATACAATTTGGTTATTTTACATTTGACCAAAGCTTATTGACTTTTGTCTTACTCAAAGATATTAAGGCTCTATTTTGTTTTGCTCTGCATGGCCAAGATACTTTGGAATTCTTTGGTGTTTCACATGCTGTCAGCTTTAAAAATAAATATTATTGTACTTCGTTTTTATCACCTTCTGAGGACAAAGAGATTTCAAATCTCATTGCACAGACTGCAGAACTCCTGTAAAGTAGTTGTTATAGTGTCTACTGTATGAAGGGAAAAATAGTCTTCAGAAGATTAGAAGACTGGCCTACTCCTTTACTGGTAAAGCCATTTTTCAAAAACATAGAAAAATAGAACAAAATGAGTAATTTATCTAATTTTTGTTAGATAATAATCTAATAAAAATAATGTTCTAAGTCTACAATTGATTTAAGAAAATCAAAGGCACATGTTACAAATTCTTCCAAAAAAAAAAAAATTTCATGCTAGAAATTCCACAAAGTAAATTACAAAGAATTAAAATGCAAATACCTAACTAGGAAACAACTGTTACTGATATGAAAAGAAAAGGACTGTCCTTGATATGTGAAGAAGTCATACACATCAAAAGTACTAAAATCCCTCAGTGAGGGAACATTGCAAGAGCAAAAGCATTTAGTTTCCAAGAGGAAATACAAATCAACAATCAAAATAATAAATGTGCTCTAATTTGTTTCTAATCAAGCTATTTTCAGATAAAAATGCAAAACAGTGTAATCTGAACTAACACTTTAAGAATCATTTTCAAAATCTTCATACTTCTGGTGAGAATTCAATAAGAAAAGCTTTGTGAAGAAAGCATAAATTGGCACAAACTTTCTGGAAAGTGTTGCTAAAATTTGTATAAAGACCATTTTAAATAAGTCATATGCACACATCACAAGTATCACTCTGTGTCCACAGGTCTACCAGTCCATCCTTTGCCTGAAGTGTTGGCTTCATTAGCTCTGGGCTATATGAGGCTGTCCTGCTGGTTTCTTTTTAGGGAGGACAGGAGAGGATGGAAAGGAGAAGACCAGCATTGGCTGAGTAGATCCTGGAAGTGAGGAGTAAAAAGAAGAGTGTGCTGTCACAGGATGAGGACAGTAGACAGAGTTGCAGAGAGGAGGGTACTCAGAATTTTATATGGAAAACTCACTGGGATTGAAACTTCCACTTAATCACAATAAAAAATTTAAAGAATAATAAGTCAGATGTGATTTGTCTAGTAATTTTTCTTTTATACATCAGTCCTAAGGAATCAAGTAGAATTTGGGGGAAAACTTTGCACACTAGGAAAGAAATATGTTATTTATTGAATTAAAAAATCAAGAACTACCTACATATCACAAATTGGGTAATACTTTGGTAAATTGTACCAGTTGCATATGATGCCCAAATATTTCCTCATTAAAAATAATGCTTTTTAAAATATGAGTTGTTTGCCAACAAGAAAGAAAATTTATTTAAGAACGTCATGCATATCATAGACATATATCCCAAATCATTCTCAAATGTCATTTCTAGTAAGCTGAATTTTAATTTTTCAGCTTCATTATATGAGACATCTTTTACTTATATTTTGGTAAATCGAAGGTAGCTTCTCATACTCTGGCAGTTTTTCTACACCAACATTTTTTGTGACTAGTTAGTGGTCCTGAGCAACTATTTAAATGGAACCCGAGGAGTTCACCATTTAAAAGAATTCTTCAGGAAGCTCTTTTGTAAAAGTTTTTGGATAATGCAAATATTTACCCCTAAACAATTTCTGCTGGATTTCAAAATTATTTCAGAATCTTTTCAGTGGAAGTGGATGAGAGTTTTTTTTTTTAATTTCTTAATAATAATAATAATGGCTATTTTACTAAAGTAAATGTTTCCCACATTCTTTAAACCAAAAATCCAAAGCTACTTACTGTTGAGTCAATCGTCACTCATAGCGAGTGACCCCATAGTACAAATACCCCACAGAGTTTCCAAGGCCGTCATCTTCAAGGAAGCTGAGTGACAACGTTTTTCTTCTGCAGAGCATCTTGTCAGTTCTCATTTCTAATGTTTCAGTTAATAGCCAAGCTCTAACCACTGTCCAACAGGGGATCCTTCCACCAAACCAAACCCACAGTCCTCCAGATGCTTTCAACTCATGGAGATCCCATAGGACTGAGTAGAACTGACTCGTGGGGTTTTTCAGGAGTAGCCAGTGGATTTGAACTGCCAGCTTCTTTGTTTAGCAGCTGAGCTCCCCACCACTGTGCACCTGGGCCCCTCTACCTTCTTTGGTAAATTGAATCTGGCATTACAATGGAAGTATGTATACAATGGGGACGGTTTCTAAATGACAGTGGCTTGGTTCCCAGATTTTTTTTTTTAACTGTTATTTGTGGAACTCCATAAATATTCTTCCAGCCTCATGGCATAGGACTTAGAGGTGATGCAGCAAGCACAAGTTCTGTTAAGCCAGCTTGCTTAGGCCTTGCATTTGGGGGAAGAAATTTAGAAACACCCATGGGCTCTAGCCTCCTGTGTAAATGCTGTGGAAAATCACAACTCTCTTTGATGCTGAATGAGCGAAAAACAACATTTCCATGCCTAGGCTTACCATCTTACTTTCATGTAATCTCTAAGTATTTCACCACATTATGTATTTGTCAAAAACCACAGTAGTATAACAAAACAAAGGGTGATCCCTAATGTAAACTGTGATTCTTAGTTAATAATAATGTATCTGTATTAAAGCCAGTCACTGCTGTCTAGTCAGTTCCAACTCACAGTGACTCCATAGGTCAAAGTAGAACTGTCCCATAGAGATGGCCTGGTGGATTTGAACTGCCGACCTTCTGGTTAGCAAATGTAGCACTTAGCCCACTTGGTCACCAGGGTTTCCAGTATCTGTTTTAGTTCATGAATTGTAACAAATGTAACAGGTTGATACTGGGAGAGACTATTTGTGAAGGGGGCAGGGAATACACAAGAACTATTTTGGAGGACTATTTTGTTCATGCATTTTGTGTCTACTTAAAATTGCTCTAAAAATTAAAGTGCGTTAGTTGAATTCTTTAAATGCCTCAGTGTGGATTGCAATTAAAATTAACACCAGGTTCCCGAGAAAATCATGAAGATTAAAGTGATGGTAAAATTGAAGTAATTTTCACTGTTGAGCAGGGAAATGAAGTGCTTTCCATAGTAATATTTGGTTGCTGTCCTCTCAGCCTCCCTCCTGAACTGTAAAATCCTACAGAGCCAGTGCAAGGCCTCCTTAGCCTTTCCTTACCCCAGGCTAACTCTGGACACCGTGTAGAGTTGACCTTTTCTTGTTTGATAAATATATGTTTTCTTCTCTTTTACTGGACAACGTGTAAGATACCTGCCTATGGTTTCTGAGTGGAGTGTTATTATATTTTAAACTCTTTGGGGGATGCTCGTGTTTTCCAAGGATCGATAGTCCTGCCAGCACATTGAGTTATTTTTATTTATCAGCATCTCTTCCATCATCGTTAACTACTTTCCACAAGGCACTGGACAAAATTTAAAGATACTTTACCTGTCCATTAGGTTCTTAGAACCCAGTTCCTTTATGACACAGTGTGATTAATCAGTAATGAAGAGATTAAGTGTTTGGCTTTCAAGGTTCAGACACTTCACAAATGTAAAACTATTCCAGGCACATTCCTTATTGATTTAGAGGAAGAAAGGGGTGTAGAGACCCACAGACTCACCTGGAACAAGGGCAGCTGAACACACATCAGAATGTAGTTGCCAGATACACTGGGAGAAAAGGGTTTTTTTATGTGTGTTCTTTTTTTATTATGAAAACTCAATTTTAAAATATCAATATTTTATGCTTTAAGTTTTGATCTTTGACCAAGCTATTTGTCTTTGTTGGAACGGTGTGCTGCAGCCACTACTTATACGTTTTTACATCGTGAAATGGGTCTTTGGTGATTATTCTTTTTTACTGAGTGCATCTATCTTTCTGGGTTAAGACTTTCTGTTTTTACTTCCCAAAAGGTTACATCTATAATAATTGTGTTATCCTACCTGCCAGTCGCCATTTCTCAATTAATATAACTCAAGTATTTGTGGTTTGCAAAAACGAGTATGCTTCCTTTTTCTTCGACTCCACAGATGTTTGTGTATTGAATGCTTTGTGGTCTATTACCTTTGCCCTGGCAAATTAAGAGGCCATAGATCAAAAGAGAAAATGGTAATGCAAAGGCCAAGCCTTGCATAGTTTGAAAGTTTTGACGGGCTGGTGAGATGGTTTAGGATTCCCTAGTTTCTTCAAGGAACTTCTTGAGCCTGTGCAGGTTTGGGAGTCTGTGGGTGGTGCAAATGGTGTTACGGGACAAAACTCCAGGTTTTCATTACCTGTCCCAGATAGTCAACTGCTGAGACAGATTTTGGTGAGGAATTACAGAGCAGATTTATTAGCCGTATTCTGCTGGCTAGAATACCAGACACAGATGTATTGGCATCTCTGGGGCTGTCCAAATTGGACTGGATTAATCCGGCATTGTGTAACGTATATAGAACCAAGGGCTCACCTTCAGAGGTCCAGCAAACACAATGGGGGCAGTTGGGAGGGGCATGTGAGGGGTCCTCTGGGTAGAAGTTATCTGCTCCACAACCTAGCAAGCCATCAGCAGCCATAGAGGAAACCAAGTGGTCCTAGACATCATCTGGCCAGAAGAATGCTTAAACACAACTTACTTTCCCTGCCTAATTCTTTTATCATTAATTAAGAGTTCAATTATCAAAACACAAGGAGTCATTCATTGCCTGTAGTTTATGGAATCTATAGTGCTGCCTTTGAGGGCCCACCTAGTGTTGCTGCCTGGGGCTTGTGGAACATGGAGGTCATGCCTTTCCCTGTGAATTGGGGGTGATCTGAAACAAAGCCTTTCAGGCCCCCCAATCTTGAGCACCCTTCATACGGAGGCTTTTTCAGCCTCCAGTTTCAATGGTTTGCATGCAACTACGAATCTAAAGATTGATGATTCAGATCTACCTGGCACTGCTGTGGAAGAAAGGCCTGGTAATCTGCTTCTGCAAATAACAGCCAAGAAAGCTGTATGAAACCGCTGTCCTCTGTAATATGCGATTGTCATGTGTGAAAGAATTGATTCAATGCCAGGGTCTATATAGCTTCTGGCCACCCAGGTAAGGGGTGTGTGAGTGTGTGTGTGTGAAGCAGTGCATGTGTGTATGAAGCAGTGTGTGTGTGTGTGTGTGTGTGTGAAGCAGTGTGTTTGTGTGAAGCAGTGTGTGTGTGTTTGCTCAGACACTGAGGATTGTTCATTCAGATTCTCGGTGAAGTGGATGACTGATACGTTTTCACAGAGGACAGGTTTCTGGTCTTGAAGAGACCTGTTGGAATAAGCACATTCCAGGTAATAGTGACAGGGCAGGACAAAGGCAACGTCATTGTGAAAATGCCTTCAACCTGAAACAGTCTGATGGACCTATGCATACACAATGGACACACACTGCCTAATGTGACATGCAAAGACGGCAGTAACCCTTAATGGCAACTGTAAAATGAAGCATTATGTTAGCCAGCAGAAAGGAAAATGCAAATTGATTCTCTTTTTGTTTAGATGTAAGTGCTTATCAAGGTCAGTAGGTATTCAAGGTCTGTGACACCAGAATAATTTGTTTTATTATAATGCAAGTTAAAAGGAGAGTGCTCTGGGCTTCTTTCTGAGTGACTCATATGGCCAGATAAAATTCTACTGTCTGGTCTCTTTTAACAATCTCATCTCAACATATTCCTTCGTCCATCTGATGAGGGGATAGTGTCTCAAGGGTGATAGCTAGGACTATCTTGTTTCTGGGTGAGATTATAGAATTGTAATCTGTGTTTGGACTTGAACTGTTTTACAGCTACCTGCTACATTATAGGCAAAGCCTTTATGCATTCTTTAACTCATATACCTGGAGAAGAACAAGATTTTCCCTTTGACTCTCCCCAGTGAAAGAGGCTGACTGGACAGAGAGAACCTGAAATATGTGATTTAGTTGCCTGAAATAAAAATCATTCTTAACCCCTCCATCAAGTCTTTTTTGTCTGACCTAAATCAAAAGTCTATAGGATCCTTTTATTTTGGTCCTGTCGCCTCTCCTAGGTAACAGCTTAATCTTTGGGTACTGTCATATAGTGACACCTATTGTTCAGCAAAGCACTGTTTGGCAATGCCTTAATATATCTCTACCCAGATGGTAGCTCAGGAAGAGGAAAGGTGGGAGGGCAGAAGAAATCATACTCACGAGCAAATCTCTTCATTTGAAATACTGAGTCGCAGTGAGAGCTCCTGGATACCTTCCCTGAATCCAACTTATCTCTGATAAAAATGATAATTCATGGAGATGCTGGCGATGTTACGTGTGGATGCTCAGAATTCTCTTTCAGCTGTTAGGTAGATGCATAGTGGCACTTGTCACTCTTGAGCATATTAATGAAACAGACAAAGCCAACTCCTCACAAGTGAATTTAAGGATAGAAATAGATCCAGTTTTGTATTTGGATTTTCTTTCCAGTAGGTTGTTGAGTGATATGATCTTAACAACAACTGGACCTTTTATTTGATGGATTGTTGATGGCAATAACCAGTCAGTTGCTACTTTGGAAAGTCATATAGAGGAGCTGCTAAAGATAGAGTCACTTTCTTCAAATAATTTACAATATAATTTTTGGCTGAATATTCTCCAGTCTTCCTTGCTACTACTCTGAACGGAAGTCAAACATATTTTCTTGGCAATAGATCATTATCTGCCAGAGGAAAAGTCACTAAGAGGAGTTATATTAAGAATAATAAAAGATAAGATTGATACATAACTGTATTAGTGATATCTTGCTGCAATTAATAGAAAATAACTTGAACTAACTTAAGCAAAAAGGGAAATTCCGTGAAAGGAGACTAAAGTTACCATGGAAAGAGTGAATCAAGTGGCATTGGGAAGTGTGGAAATACGTCTATTCTGGGACCTCAAATAGCAATTTCTTTCCTTCACCCTTGGGGCATGCCATTAAATTGACTCAGCAGCCAATAATTCTCTGTTAAAATTAAAAAATTCGTGTCCGAGAGAACTCGATTGACCCAAATTGGACTAGGATTCTGATAATATTGTAGGATTTCAAAACACACAGTTGGTAGTAGGGGGATGATCCCAAGGAAGGGAAAATCGAGAGTGAATGGACACCTGAAAATAGTCCATTGTAGTGATGGAGTAATAAAGGTTTCCATTTTCTGGAAATCTTAATCCTATTTCAGAGAAACAGATTTTAAAGTTTTAGAAGTTTGCAAAGTTTACATGTATAGAACTCATGACTTAGAACAGTGCAGCAGAGTTGGGCAATGACAGCATAATGTTATCTTCACCACTATTTTCTGTCTGTTGTTTCTCTTTGCTGGTCATACTTTCTGTAATTATATGTATGACCAAAATAAGTTCATCAATATTCTCAAGATCAAGTGTCACGATGGGTTTGGACGAGAAAGTCATCTTGACTCTAGAATGAACTCCAGATACCATACATGGCACTCATAGGCTTCCACTGTCTTTCTTTCAGTTTTTCAGCTCATCCTAAATCAACTCGTTCCCTTAACATGCTGCTCTTGTTGTTAGTTGAATCATGGTGACCGCATGTACAACAGAATACAGTATTGTCCTGTTCTGTACCCTATTCACAATTGTTGGTGAGCCAGAGTCTGTTAATACAGTAATTTATACACTTTCCAGCTAGGAAGTTCATCTCCCAGCACTATATCAGACAGTATTTTACGATATTTAATGAAACTTTTGTTGTCTGATTTCCAAAAGTAGATTGTCAGACCTTTCTCCCTGGTCTGTCATAGTCTAGAAGCTCCACTGAAACCCATCCATCCTGGGTGACCCTGATGGTGTTTGAAATACTGGTGGCGTAGCTTTCAGAATCACAGCAACATGAAGCCACCACAGTGTGACAAACTGACAGAGGTGTAGTGGCCCGTAACATGTAGTGCAGACAAATTTCTAGTCACAAGTCAATCTTCTTGGACATGTAGCGTATTTTCCATTCTGCTGTCTCTTCACTTCTTTCCACTTAACCTGAAATGCAGCCCCTTTCTCCACCTAGAAAAACTTACTTGGTCTCTTAGAATTTTAGCAAGGCTCATTATCATTTCCTCCAGGAAGACACCTATCCTTGCTAGCCAAGTACTTGGCAGGCAGTGATCCCTCAAGTTCCTTGCATGTGTACTCACTCATAATTATGGCTACAAAGTATGTTTCTTCTTCACCTTTCTATCTCCCATAGCATCTAGCCCAATGTTGGCAAAGGAAATCCTTTTTGGAGGAATAAATGGATGCAGTAGCGTACACGTGAATATGACCACAAGTCCCCCAGAACACCTCGTCCTGTTGTCTCTAGAGCAACGTGGCTGTCACCTGGACCTTCTCCCCAGAGCCTATAGGTGGCAATGAGAGTTTTCTCTCTGATGCTTTTCTTTTCTTCAGGTCTGATGGTAATGACAGATCATTCAGAAGCATGCTGTGTTTGGAATGAAACCAACACAGCCACAGTGTTGTACTTCAGCCCCTATCAATCTTGACAGGGCTTTTATATGGAGGTTTTATGACGGAAGCCTTCATATCCCATCACACCTTCCCTGTGCCATTCACTCCCTGGGGAATGTTTGTCTACAATTGCAAAATTGCCAAGAAAACCTGCAATGTATTGTTGTTTTCCAATGTAAATAGCCTTCCGTTGTTTCTGTTCTTGTCTGCACAGGCTCACATGCTGTTTGGGTATATGATATACGTGCACTATATATACCATCTATACATTTACATAGTTACTTGTACAATTATACAAGTGTATGCACACACACTGTGACCTTTTCTGGACATTCAGTAATAAATAACATTTACAACAGGAAAGGACAAATATTCACTGTTTCCACTGCTTTGTTAGATAAGTATCACTTGTATGTCAGACATGAGGGGACACAGACATGGAAATGAAGTGAACTGTAGACCCTGCCTAGTTTTTTGCAGCTTTCAGTTATTCTTTTGCACTGTGTCCATCTTGTTAAATCTGCTTATCAACAATCAAGACCTGTGTGCTAATTTGCCTAATTTTAAATTGGAGAGGAATATAGATTGATTTTCAATTTCTCTCTGAACACAGGGGCAGGGCCATCTGTTAGGATTAACTGGGAGTGTAAATCCCTTTTGACTCATCTTCTCTGACAACAAGGTGGAAGAGTAACTGGTCGACCACAGCGTTCTCTCTGTTCACGGTAAGAAATATACTTTCCCTCTGTGAAGTCCATCAGTTAATATTAACAGGGAGAAAGAGAAGGAATAACTTGGCAGGAAGCTCTGAATCTCCCCCAGACTCAAGTCAAGAACTCATTGAGGATGGAGTCTAGCTGTAAAGGATACCTTGCTTCCTCTGATGAGAGTGACGACTGGGGTGACTGGAATCAGAGGGCAACCTGCTCTCCTTTGGCAAACAAACACCCACTCTGGTAAGTGCCTTTTAATGTGCATCAAGCTTTTGTCTAGGAAAAGGAGGCACAGTTGGCAAGTACTGAGCTGTAAGGGGATAGTTCTGACATGCTGATAAAGCTTCTCAGTTTACTTTGGACTTGACTTTATCATTTACTGAAGGATATTATTAGTGTAGAAATGATAGCTGTTCTCTGACTTCTCAAACGAAAGCCAGTGAAATGTATATGAAAAAAAGGTCTGTTATGGAGAAATCGACCCTGTTTGTTCAGTGACTTTGGGATCCTAATCATACAACTTCGTAGAGATAAGGCCTGGAGCAGAGGGAAGGAGCCCACCCAGTTCGGGGCCCTCAGTGGAGATGGATGAAAGTAACTTGTGGTAAAAGTGGTAGCATGTCCAACTCTGAGCTTCTGTGCAGTTATTGCTTATTGCAAATTTGGTAATACAAAAATAGATGTGTTTGTTTGGAGCCAAATGGCATGTAGTACTTCTGAAGCTAAATCCAGCCTCATGGCAATGACCATCACCAACAAAGAACCTCTTGGATTGTGACGCCAAACTGTTTAGCTGTTGGCAATTTCTTTTGGTCAAGCACATACTTCTGAACTCATCTGAGTGCAAATGTACATGCATATCTTTGACCAAAGCCTGGATATACCTGCAGACATTTTCTTTACTATTATTTCTGGTTTGAATCTCTTTTATATTGTTGCTTTTGTTTTTGTTTGTCATCTGCCTCTCCTTTGCCTGTTTAAGAACACATAAATAGTAATCTTGGCACTGATCATTAATTATTTGGCTGCTTTACAGCAGGATTATATTGCCCATTTTCTGATGGTTACATTTTTTGATCGGCTGACTGATGCATCTTTTAATTCAGCAAAGCCTGTGATGACATACAAGCAAGATCATAGAATCTCAAGTCAAATAATGGACATTGGAGTCATTGAGATACTACTTTTAAAAGCCACTTTATCTTGGGAAACTCTTAAAATTATCCTAAAATTATCTCAGGTCTAGCTTTCACAGAAGAGCCCTGGTAGCACACTGGTTAAGTGCTCAGCTGCTAACCAAAAATTTGGCAATTTGAACCCACTGGCCACTCTGCTGGAAAAAGATCTGTTAACCTGTTTCTGTAAAGATTACAGCCGAGGAAGCTCTAAGGGACAGTTGCTATGAATCTGAATTGATTCAATGGTACATATCAACAATAGATTTCACATCTTATGTAAGTGGTTGTGCCCAAAACAGTCATTTATAAAACTGATTTGTAAACTGTAAAACATGTTATTATTGCTAGTTGCTGTCGAGTTGGTGTTCACTCATTGTGACCTGATATGTGGCAGAATGAAATGTTGCCGACCTTGTACCATGCTTATGACTATTGGTGTGTCTGAGTCCAGTCTTGTGGCCATTGTGTCAATTCATCTTATTTGAAGGCTTCCTTCATTTTTGCTGACCCTGTACTTTACCAGACACGATGTCCTTTTTTAGTGATTGGTCTTTTCTTCTGACATGACTAAAGGAAGCCAGTCAAAGTCTTGCCATCATGTAAATACTTCTTATTATTAGAGACTAGAATACTGTATGAGATAAATGAATAAATGCATTTTGAGAACTTCTCCATGATAGTCCATATGCTAGGAGTTTTAATATTAAAATAAATTAATCTGAGAATTTTGTTACTCAAGAAACTTAAAGTCTGTGAGAAGATACTAAATCATAATTTTCTATAAAAGTAATCTTTTTGCTAGGTAAGGCCATCAGCTTCTGTTTTTCATGTGTTTTTAGTGAACCTCAGCTCTAAATTTGAGATAACCCAAATTCAAAGGTAATACCAGTTATTTTGGAAACCCGGGTAGCATAATGGGTTAAGTGTGATGTCTGCTAAGTGAAAGGTCAGCGGTTCAAATCCTCCAGGTGCTCCTTGGAAACTTTAAGGGGCAGTTCTACTCTGACTCTTAGGGTTGCTATGAGTTGCACCTGACTTGATAGCAGTGGTCTGATTTTGGTTTACCAGTCATTTCAAGATATCTTGCCAAATAAGCCCCTGCAAACAGCATGCTATTAAGCTTTATTTAGCAAGTAATATCTTGCTTGTTATACCGCTTCCAGCATCGTAGCAACATGTAAGCTACCACGGTAAGACAAACTGACAGATGAGTGGTAGAAACAACATCCTGCTTGTTAAATAATTTCTTACTTTCACATCAGCTGGGGAGCTTTTGATGGTCATTGAATACTGACAATGTTTCTTTGCATTTTTAAGAAACCAATTGTTTCAAAAATAAGCAGAAAATATTTTTTCAATAGTTGAAAGCAAACATTCTGTTGTTTAAACAAAATTTCCAAATGTGTGCTCATCATACAAAGTAAAAAGAGTTTTAAATTTTAACTATTCGATGTAGTAATTATGGGATGTAAGAAAGTAGCCTAACTTTATAGGTACAAGGGGCTAATAAGACCTCATCTTACAGATGAAATGTAAAACAAACAAAACAGCAGAATGCCTTCGTGAATTAGGTATGTCATTGTTAGGTGCTGTTGAGTTGGTTCCAGCTCATACTTCCCCCACATACAACAGAACTCTACTCAATCCTCCATCATCCTCATAATCCTTGCTGTACCCCATGGTTGCAGCTACTGTGTCAATCCATCTCAGTGAGGATCTTTCTGATTTTCACCGAACTTTTACCTTACCAAGCATGATGTGCCTCTTCATGGTCTGGTCCATCTGATAATGTATCCAAAGTGAGATAAAGTCCTACTATCCTTGCTTCTAAGGAGCATTCTTTCAAGGCCAATTTGTTGGGTCTTCTGGTAGTCCATGCTATATTTAATATTCTTTACCAATGCCATAGTTCAAATACATCAATTCTTCTTTGGTTTTCTTCATTCACTCTCCAGCTTTCACATGCATAGGAGGCAACTGAAAATCTTATGGCTTGAGTTTGGCGCACCTTAGTCCTCAAAGTGATGTCTTGGTCTTTAAGTGCTTTAGAGAAGTCTTTTGTAGTAAGTTTGTCTAATGAAATATGTTGTTTGATTTCTTGACTGCTGTTTACATGGATGTGAATTGTGGAACCAAGTAAATGCAATCCGTGACAAGGTCACACACAGAAGAAAACCAACCACTGCTGTGAGTAAATTCCAAACACATAGCAACCCTTAGCAATCTGGAAGTTCAGTGGTTTTGTACAACTAGAAGTTTCTTTTTGCCTTACATAGCAGTTTTTGTGGTGTTTCATGGTTGACATGGCTACTCAGTGGTGCAAACATACAAAAAACTTCAGTGATGGATGATAATAACTGAAGATACAGTAGATGTCAGCTGTTCAAGTGGGCAGCAGACAGACAAGCAACGTTGTTTAGTTACCAGAATAACTGGTCAAGGAAGGGCATGAGGGCATCCAAGGCCCTCTGTCTTTTGTACAGCCACAAGCATCCTAGCTGAATGATTATTTCCAGTCCTGGCTCCTTTTCGTGGCCTCGTGGGGCTACCTGGCTCGCCTCACACCTCACCTCCTCTCAATCACCAATGGCATTTTCTTCATAGAGACAGTCAGAACTTGAATGATTGTTTATTAGTGTTTTTCCTTCCAAGAAGGTGAACCATACCTCAAAAGATGTCTTATAGGACTATGAAACTCAGACTTGAAAATGTGCAAATACTCTGTTTACGTATGTGTTTAAATGTATAAATGTGTATGTGTGCAGTTTTATATGTGAGTATGTATCAGTATGAGTGTGTGTGCTTGCATGGCATATTGGGCTGTAAGTATGAATGTGAGCATATATGCACACATATGTGTGTAAGACTAAATGTATGTGTTTGATATGTATGTATGTATATATGTTTAACTATGTGTGTGTATGGGTGTGTTTAAATGTAAGTCTGTGTGTATGTGTAGGTACATGTGAAGTGATCCACCGGATGGGCAGAAGAGCACAACAATATAGGCCTATTAAACAGGCGTTAGACTCAGACTCTGCTGGAGGACTCTGCATGGGCATGTTGGGCCTGGCGGGATTTTATGAACCTTGTCGCTGCTCTTTCAGAGTTGGCATCCATCAGCTCACGGTCTATGGGACTGCAGCAGAGTGCTCCTGTTTTCCCCTGAGGCCGTGGATTTCCCTGCCCAGAGAAGGTGTTACAGATGGTGCTGCATGTACGTGCCAGATGGGGAACCAGCATGGGTCCTTGTCACCTCCTCTTCCCCAGAAACCACTTTCCCGTGTTTTTCCATGCTGCCACGGGAGGCTCAGGTGGCTGGCTCTCAGCCCCGCTCCCGGAGCTCTCTTTGTCATTGCAGCCTGTGCACTCTTGTGGAGTGTGAGAAATCAGACGCAACAGGGGCCGTAGGAGGTGCCACCCAAGCAGACATCCTGACCCTGACTCTCATTTACTTCTCTCACATCTTCTGCTTCCCTTGTAGCTGAAGAATTGCAAACTGTCACACTGTCATATTGAAGGCAGGTGTTGGGCACCAAGACAGGAAGTCACCTCATGTCCCTAGTGTAAAGTCAAAGGAGGATGCTGGGGAACTTGGTTTCACTCATGTTAAATTTGAAGTGATATCAAAGTTAGAATGTCCAGATAGTTTAAATTGTGATATTAAAATGTGGTACAAAGTCAAGTCTCAGGTGTGGCTATGGCCTCTTAGAGTTTCAGAGAGTTCCAGAATACTTCCATTTTTAAAGTGACTGGCGTATTATAAGTAATAAAGCATTGTCAGACAGCCTTACAAAATTTGTGATGTATTTTAAAATTGTTGTATTTATCAAAATAGCATTTTTAACATATGCAGTCTAATTGATTTTTTTATCAAGGTAATTGTAGAGTTCCTAAAACATATTAACACCTAGAAGATTAAGATATGGTTCTATAATGAGATATGTAGAAGGTGACACTCGTCTCAACTGATCTAAGACAGTCTTGCTTTACATGGCTGTTTCCCCCTATATAATTTTCAGTAGCACTCAAGATGTGTCCTGGTTTGCTAAGTTATTGGATCAACTGAAGAATGTTTTTAAGCCTGTATGCCGAATGTTCTCTGTCATGGATTGAATTATGTCCCCCCTTAAAATATGTGTATCAATAAAGCTGGACCATGATTCCCAGTATTGTGTGGTTGTCATCCTTTTTTGTGATTATAATTTTATGTTAAAGAGGATTAGGGTGGGATTGTGACACCCTTACTAAGGTCACATCCCTTATCTAATGTAGAAGAAGTTTCCCTGGGGTGTGGCCTGTAACTTTTATCTCTTAAGAGATAAAAGGAAAGAGAAGCAAGCAGAGAGTTGGGGACTGCATACCATCAAGAAAGTAGTGCCAAGAGAAGAGTTTGTGTTTTGGAAATGGGATTGCTGTGCAGAGAAGTTCTTAGTCTGGGGGAAGACTGATAAGGAGACGAGCAGAGAGAGAGAGACCCTTTTGCTGAAACTGACATCCTGAATTTAGATTTTTAGCCTATTTTACTGTGAAGAAATAAACTTGTTTGTATTAAAGCCATCCATTTGTGGTATTTCTGTTATAGCAGCACTAGATGACTAAGACACTCTTTACACACTGTCCAAGTGGCTCAATGACTACATAAGGCAGATTTAGAAAAATATCAAAAATCTTAATTGGAGTTGTGTTGCAGATATGCCTTGACATGGATATGGTAGTCATCCCTACAGATGGGACACCAGAGGGAAAAGTGAATAGAAGGGATGTGTTGGACCAGCTTTTCCTGGAGATGCGTAATGAGACTTTCACAGTGTCTTGCATTTATTTTGAACTTGATGTTTTACACACCGTTATCCTGTCTATTATATCAGTCAGTTCTTTTGACAGTACTTTGAGATACAGGAAACATCTGTAATAATAATTGTCCTATGGTCGGCATGAGTCAGATCCGACTCAACGGCACTTGGCTTGGCTGTGGCATATTACCAAAGCCAAGCCAAGTGCCGTCAAGTCGGCTTACCATTGAAGAAAAAATATTAGAAATACTAAATATCCAAGTGTACCTAAACAGTCAGAGACCAATCAATATCCAAACTCAAATCCTTCATATTTGAATCCAGAATGTTTCCACGTGGCAGCAAATAAAGGGAAAACTATCTCATGCTTAAACTGATCAAGTTGTTAATTTTCTGAAAAGCCTGTGAGCCACTGTGCACTATGTGACAACCGACATTACCAAGGAAAGACTTGTCTGGGCCAGGTTCCATCATTTCCTATGGTCACATGCAACTTATTTTTTTTTTTTTTTTTCTCTGAACCCTCCTCTTACCACCGGCACTGTATATAGGAATAGTAAATCCTTCTGCAGTGGTGTTTTAGTCATCTGGTACCACGCTAACAGAAAATACCATGAGTGGAAGGCTTTATGAAGAGAAATTTTATTGCCACAGTCTGTTAAGCCACAATTTCATTCACAAGCTTCAAGTCCATTCAATGAAAGAAATTATCACAGCCCAGTGGGCTGAGTACAAATTCAAGGAGAGTATCGTGGCACAGAAATCTCAGGGCCAAAGATGTGCTCTGCTCTTGGTGCTGTCCTCTTGGTGTTATGAGGTTCCCAACTCTCTGCTTGTTTCCCTTTCCTTGTATCACTTGTAGGATGAAAGGATAAAGGGTGGTGCAAGCCACACTGCAGGAAAACTCCCTTTACAGTGGAGCAAGGAAGTGATCATTTGAAGGGCTTCACAGTCCCACACTAATCCTCTAACATACAACATAGGAAAATCACAAAATGGAGGATAATCATAAAATATTGGGAATCACTGCCCAACCAAATGGCTACACACATTTTTGGGGATACTCAGTTCAATCCATGCCAAGTGATCTGGTTTATTAAATGAGATCTGTGTAATATACCTTGAGTAGATTATGCAGGATACACCAAATAGTTCATTACTTCTGACAAATACTTACAACTTTAGTACATCTTTAAGTTCCAGATGTCATTACTAAGATCAGAGACAAGACACTTGAAGCTTTTTTCTTATTAACCTCTGGGACCCAGTTAAAGCAGAGCTGAATTTGTCATCCCTGCTCCTCATGAGCGCTGAGTAAATTTGAAATTCTCCATCACTGGAGAGAAATCTAGTATTTAGAGATAATTTGACCTGTACACTTGTGTACCATCAATATTTAATAAAACCTACTGCAAATGTCTCCCACTTATATGTCAATCTATTGCACTGTGGGGCTTATGTATTGCTGTAATGCTGGAAGCTTTGCCACCAGTATTCATATACCAATAGGGTCACCCATGGAAGACAGATTTCTGCCGAGCTTCTGGGCTAAGACAGTCTACTTTTAAAAAGAATTAGCCAGTGAAAACCTTATGAATAGCAGTAGAGCATTTTTCGATATAGTCTCAGAAAACTGAGCCCCCCAAGATGGAAAACACTCAGAAGATGAGTGGGTGTTTCTCAAAGTATGCCAAAGCCAAGTGTCGTCGAGTCAGATCTGACTCATGGTGACCCTAGTACAGTTGCCCTTAATGACATGGATGGAGTCAAATGAAGGTATTTGTGTATGTGGCATGACTCAAAATAAGAGCAAACAGCTGTAAACATCCATTAATAATTGGAATGTGGAATTCATGAAACATGAATCAAGAAAAACTAGAAATCATAAAAAATGATCTGGAAAGCATAAATATAAACATTCTAGGCATTAGTGAGCTGAAATTGACTGATACTGGTCATTTTGAATAAGACAGTCATATGGTCCACTATGCTGGGAATGACAACTTGAAGAGGAATGGCACTGCATTTATTGTCAAATAGAACATTTCAGGGTAGAATCAAGATGGCAGACTAGACACCTGTCTCCTTAATTCCCTTGGAAAACTAAGGTCTGGATGACAATAGAATGGAACTTTCTGAACACCCAGTGAGTTCTAGGAAGTGGCATAGGGCTGTCAGTTTGACTACATACTACTAAGTGGGAAAATTCCTCTCCTCTCTCTCACAGAGCCCTGCTTTTATCCATCAAGATAATTACACATTCTTCTCCAATGCACATGGAATATTTTCCAGAATAGGCTGCATATTAGCACATTAAAGCGAATCTCAGCATAATCCAATCCACTGAATTATGGAAAAGCATCTTCTCAGACCATAAAGCTATAAAAATCAAAATCAATAGCAGAAAAAAAACAGTTAGAAACTGGAACTCATGGAAACTGAACAACACCTTATTCAAAAAGCCATGGGTTATAGAAGAAATCAAGGACAAAATAAAGAAATGTATGGATTCTAATGAGAATGAAAATACATCCTACCAGAACCTATGGGATACAGCCAAAGCAGTGCTCAGAGGTCAGTTTATCTCTATACATGCACACATCTGGAAGGAAGAAAGGACCTAGACCAAAGAAAAAAATTGATAAAACAAAAAGCTAGTTTTTTGAAAAGATCAACAAAATCGACAAACCACTGGATAAACTTAGAAAAGGAAAACAGGAGATGAAACAAGTTACCTGAATAAGAAATGAGACGGGGGAGCCACCCGGGCCAAGGACTTTTTTTCTTTGGTAGTTTTCTGATGACATTTTCAATCTTTTTCTTTATGGTGGGTTTATTAAGTTGTTCTACTTCTCTTTGTAATAATTTTGGTAGGAAATGTGAATCTAGAAATTTGTCCATTTCCTCTGGGTTTTTAAATCTGTTAAAGTGCAGTCTTTCACAGTATTGTGTTGTGATACTATTGATTTCAGTTGTGTCTATTGTGACATCTTCAATCCCATTTCTTATTTGGGTTATTTGTTTGCTCTCCTGTTTTTCTTTTGTAAGTTAGGCAGTGGTTTATCAATTTTGTTGATCTTTTCAAAGGACCGTCTTTCGTCTTTATTAAGTTTTTCAGTTTTTCTCTTCTGTAATTCGTTTAGTTCTGCTCTAATCTTTATGATCTGTTTTCTTCTAGTGCCTGAGGGGTTCTTCTGTTGCTCTCTTTCTACTTGTTCAAGCTGTAGCGTAAATTCTTTGGTTGGGATCCTTTCTGCCTTCTGGATGTGTGCATTTATAGAGATAAATTGACCTCTGAGCGCTGCTTTGGCTGTATCCCGTATGTTCTGGTAGGTTGTCTCCATTCTCGTTTGATGTTTCCATTCTCATGTGATTCCATAAATTTCTTTATTTCATCCTTGATTTCTTCTATAACTCATGGATTTTTGAGCAAAGTGTTGTTCAGATACCATGAGTACAAATTTCTGCCTATGCTTTTTTCTGCTACTGATTTAAACTTTTATGGTTTATGGTCCAAGAAGATGCTTTGCGATAATTCAATCATTTGGATTTTGTTGAGACTTCCTTTATGTCCTAACATATGGTCTGTTCCGAAAAATGTTCCATGTGTGTTGGAGAAGAAGGTGTACTTATCTATTGATGGGTAACAATTTCTGTATATGTTGATGAAGCCTAGTTGGTTAATTGTCACAATAAGACTTACATAAATGGAGAAACCTACCCTTATCATGGATAGGAAGATTTAACATTGTGAAAATGTATATTTCTCCAAAAGCGATCTCCTTAAGCAGCACAACACAAATTCCAGAGTCTTTTTCTAGTGAAATGGAGAAACAAATCACCAACTTTGTTGGAAAGGGAACAAACCCTAGATAAGCAAAGCACTACTGAAGAAGTGGAACACAGTGGAAGGCCTCACACTACTTGACCTTAGAACCCATTACACTGCCACACTAGTCAAAATAGCCTGGTAGTAGTACAAAGAGAGACATATAGACCAATGGAACAGAGTTGAGACCCTAAACATGCCACTATCCTCTTATGAACACTTGATATTTGACAAATGTCCTAAGATTGTAAGCTGGGGTAAAAACAGTCTCTTTAACAAATGTTGTTGGGAAAATGGAATATCCATCTGCACAAAACTGAAACAAGACCTATGTCTCATACCTTACACAAAAACTAACTCAAAATGAATCAAAGACCTAAATATCAAACTGAAAACGATAGACTATGCAAGAAAAAATAAGGCCAACAATGGAAATCTTAATACACAGCTTAGACAGACTTTAAAATCTGACAAACAAAGCATGAACAGAAGAGAAAATAGGTAAATGGGAATTATAAACGCTTTTTTTGCTTATCCAAAGGCTTTATCAAAAGATTTAAAAGACCACCTACAGCATGGGAAACAGTATTTGGCAACTGTATGTCAGACTGGCATCTGATCCCCATAATCTACAAGGCACTGCAAACATCAACAGGGAAAAGATAAATAACCCAGTTAAGCAATGGGCAAAGGAGATGGACAGACACTTCACTTAAGAGGACATCCAAGCAGACAAAAGATGCATGCGAAAATGCTCACTATCATTAGCTATCAGAGAAATCCAAAACTACATTGAGATACCGTCTCACTCCAACAAGGTTGGCCACAATTGAAAAATCACAAAACAGCAAATGCAGGAGGGGCTATAGAGAAATGGGAAGTCTCTTGCACTGCTGATAGGATTGCAAAGTGGTACAACTTTTTTGAAAGCAATTTGATGCTTCCTTAAAAAGCTGGAAATAAATATGCCATTTGATCTAGTAAATTCCACTACTTGGAATATGTCCTACGGAAGCAAAGATTGTCACATGAACAGATATATGTACATGCATGTTTATTGCAGCACAGTCCGAAATAGCAAAAAGACGAACCAACCCAGATGTCCATCAACAGATGAATGGGTAAACAAATGATAGTACATGTACTCGATAGAACACTTTGCAATGATAAAGAACAATGATGATTTCAGGAAGACTCACATAAACCAGTTTCAACTGGAAGGCTGTATGCTGTGTGAAATCATCAGCAAAAGGACAGCTGTGAGACCCCTACTGTAAGGACTTAAAAATAGACTTATGTACACAAGAAAAGATTCTCTGACAGCTACAAGGGTGGGGAGGGTGTGAGAGGGTGGTCATAGATTAGACAGTTGATAGAAATTTGGTTAAGTGAAAGCAGTGACAGCACACATGTTTTAGTCAGCTAGGGCTGCTCTAACAGAAATACCACAGAGTGGATGGCTTTAACAAAGAAAGATTTATTCTTACACAGTCCGGTAGGTTGCAAGTCCATATTCAGGGTGTCCGCTCCAGGGAAAGACTCTCCCCTTGACGGCTCTGGAGGAAAGTCCAGTATTGCATCAGTCATTGTCCAGGGAGCGTCCTAACGCAAGAACCTCTGGTCTGAAGGACGCGTTCTGCTCCCGGTGCTGCTTGCTTGATGGTAGCGAGGTTCTCAAATTGTCCTTGGTTCTTTTTCCTTTTATTCCTCGCAAGCTAAAAGCATTAAGGGTGGGGCAAGCCATGCTCCAGGGAAACTTCCCCCATAGCAGGAATTCACAGCCCCACCCTAATCCTTTAACATACAGGTTAGCAAAACCACACAATGGAGGACAGTCCCAAGATACTGGGAACCATATCCCAGCCACGTGGCTGCACACATTTTTGGGGGGACACAATTCAAACCATGACATCCCACCCTTTGACAACCCAAAAATCACATCACAAAAACATTTAACACATTCATCTCACCATAGCAAAATTATGTCCATCCATATAACAGAAGTCTTAAATCAGCTCCAAATCCAAAATACAAAAACTCTTCTACATCTGTGAAACTTAGAAGGCATTAACAGGCAACAGGCAAGTCAACAGAACACATTACATTAGCCCTCAAAGCTTTGGAAATACTCTTACATTTTCTGAGACATTCTACACAACAGCAATGCTCTCCAGACTCTAGGTATCGGCCACACTCTCAGGTTTCTGAGTGGAGACCTCCAGCCCCGTGCTACGACTCTGCCTTCAAGGCCCACTTGGACAGAAACTCTGTCCCATCGGCTTTAGGAGCACCCTAAGCCCAACTGAGTGGCAATTCCACCCTTACGAACACAGCACGCCATGGTTCCACCCTTTCAAACCCCTGAGGTCATGGCCATACCTCTTGAGACTGAGGCAGCTCAGCTTCTCACGCTATCTGCCTCTTCAGCTTCAGCTTCCTCTGGCCGCATGGCCCGGGCCTCAGGCCCACATCTGCCCTGCCGGGCAAGTGTTCCAAAGCTCTGTAGCTCCACTGGTTTAAGTGCCCGGAGGCACCCCACTCTTGCTGGAAAGCGTCCTGCCCAAAGGCACTCAACTCTCTCACTCTGTAGGTCAGTAAGGCCAGCTCACCGATTCAAGTGCCCAGAGGCACCCCGTTCCGCGAGGAAAGCTCTGCGCAGGCACTGACCTCTCTCGCTCCACGGGTCGGCTCCAGCGCTGCCTCTGGTTCTGCTGCTGCCGCTGCTGCTGCTGCTGGTCCTCTGTTGTTTCTCACCATCTGCGCCTTCTTCGTTCCTTCTGAATCTTCTATCCATTCGCAGTTTCAAAGTGGCTTCCACATTTTAGGTATTTGCTAGAGCAGCACCCCACTCCCGGTACCAATTCTGTTTTAGTCAGCTAGGGCTGCTCTAACAGAAATACCACAGAGTGGATGGCTTTAACAAAGAAAGATTTATTCTTACACAGTCCGGTAGGTTGCAAGTCCATATTCAGGGTGTCCGCTCCAGGGAAAGACTCTCCCCTTGACGGCTCTGGAGGAAAGTCCAGTATTGCATCAGTCATTGTCCAGGGAGCGTCCTAACGCAAGAACCTCTGGTCTGAAGGACGCGTTCTGCTCCCGGTGCTGCTTGCTTGATGGTAGCGAGGTTCTCAAATTGTCCTTGGTTCTTTTTCCTTTTATTCCTCGCAAGCTAAAAGCATTAAGGGTGGGGCAAGCCATGCTCCAGGGAAACTTCCCCCATAGCAGGAATTCACAGCCCCACCCTAATCCTTTAACATACAGGTTAGCAAAACCACACAATGGAGGACAGTCCCAAGATACTGGGAACCATATCCCAGCCACGTGGCTGCACACATTTTTGGGGGGACACAATTCAAACCATGACAACACAGTAGACAGTAAATCAGTTGAACTTTATTTCATCATAAACTGAAAAATCTTCCTTCTTAACCCTATATTGCAAGGATAGAGTAACAGGGGGAGGGTCTGGAGACCATGCTCTCCAGGGACATCAGGGCCAATTGGCATAAATAGCCTACTCACTTACTACTCACTACTCACTTACTAAGTGAGTCTTCCGCACCCCGTATTGATGAGTAGTATCTGGGGTCTTAAAACCTAGACAGCTGTCATCTGAGGTACACCAAATGTTCCCAACTCATCTGGAACAGATCACCAAGAACAACGAAGACACAGGGAAAAAGGAGCCCGGAGACAGAAGCACCCATGTGAATGCAATATTGTATTAACATGTTAGCAGAAGAACCAGAGGGTGCCTGGCCACCACCAAAGGCAGCTGTGATGGGGCACACAGTGTTGAGTCCCTGTGGCAACATGAGAAAAAGATGGGTACAACTCAAGAAAAGACCACAGTCGATGATCTGGTGGCCTGGAGGATCCCCTGAGGGTACAGAACGTAATTCTGCTGCTGTCCCTGTCCAGAAAACACTACTGAGGTCAACTCTTTGGAGAAAAATGAACTGGATTCATTGGATTCATAGTTTCTGTGCTTTATGGTTCTATGCATCTATAGGATGCTGTCCTATTATTTTCTTTCTAGATGATAGAAGAAATTGTGGATATTGTTAAGGACAGGATATTGTTAAGAGAATACAAGTATAGAATGATAAGAAGAGTGTGCTATCACTGGGCAAGGAGAGCAGAAAGATACAGATATGTGGGCATACAAACTTAATTTGGATTGTATACTTTCACTTAATCACACACAGAGAACATTATGAAAAATAATAACCATGTTCTTAAAGTTTTACTTTAGTTAGGAAACTAAAACCTATGTTAATAATCAATTTATTAAAATGCCATTTGCAAGATGCCATGCTTTGTTATCTATTGAAGGGAAAATAAAACTAAAGATAGAAGTTTAAACTGCTTCACTATCTAGAAACACGCAATTCCAAAGGTATTCTTTTGTCAAATAATGCTTTTTCATATCTTGGAACCCAGAAGAACAGATAATGGTTTCATGGTAAAAGCAGTGTTTGTGGTTAATGTGGAGTGTTCATTCACATGGAACTTAATTATAAGTCATTATGCCTGCCCTGGTGTTCTGGGTTCTTCATAGTCCCGTAGATTTTAAGCATAAAGTTTGGCACTGCATTGTTTGCTACCTGACCATGTTTTGCAAATCTACCTTATGCCTATATGTGATGTAGCCTTCTTTGTGCCTTTATGTGTATATACATATTTTAAAAACAAAACCATTGCTAAGTTGATTCCTACTCTTAGGACCCTAGAATGCCCCTTTGCTTCTCCAATGGGTATGGTCAATGTGTTATACCTGCTTGCTCCGTCATGTAACACAATGCTAGGCTTTGGGACCTTGTGGAAGTGAACTCTTCCAGCAAAAGGACAAGTGTCAGTTCACTTGTCCTTGGAATCACACGGAATCACAACTTTTACAGAATAGTATTTGTCTTTACTACATGTGATTTTTTTTTTTTTTTTTTAAATTGTCATCTAGTCAATTCTGATCCATAGCAACTCTACTGGACAGAATAGAACTTCTTCATAGGATTTCCAAGGAGCAACTGGTGGGTTTGAACTGCCAACCTTTTGGTTAGTAACCAAGCTATTAACCACTGGTGAACGACCATCCTCACAACTGTTATGCTCAAGCCCGTAGTTGCAGCCATTGTGTCAAACTGTCTCTTTGAGAGTCTTCCTCTTTTTTGGTGACCCTCTGCATCTGATTACATGATGATATTCTGTTCTACTCTAGTCCATTTCATTTAGTAACATGCTGATTATACCCATTAAAGTTATTTCTCAACCCACAAATGTATAATAGCCCACATTATAGAAGGCATTACCGAACCACATATCAAGGCACATTATAAGGAGTACTTGCTCAGAATGTATTTACTGAATAATATTTTTTAATCTTTCTTTTATTTAATATGACTGAGTGAAAATGTACATTCCCGTATAAATTTACATGCCCACCTACAGGCAGCTTCCACTGCTCTCCCTATCCGGTGACAGCACACTATTCCTCTCTGCTCCATACATACCCCAACCTCCCAAAAGTCTCCTTTCCCCTCCTCTCCACCCACTCTCCTTCCTCCAGCCAGAGGTCAGCAGGATGATATCCTATAGATGTATAGAACCATAAAGTGCATCTAACATATGGTCACTCTGCATCACCGAGTCCAATCCATTCGTGTCTGAAGAGTGGACCTTCGTTATGATTTATGGGCAAGGGCATTTTTAAGTTTTATCTGGGTTGTTCACAAACACCAGCCATGGCCTTTCTCCACTACCCCTCCATTGGTTATGTCTGTTGTTTTCTCTGCAGTCTCTCCATTGTTTCTGTAGTTCCTCCATCTACCCTCTAGTCCCTCCATCTCTGCAGCCCCTCCATCTGCTCTGTGGACCCTCCATCTTTTCTGTAGTTTCTCCATGCTGTCTGCAGTCCTTCCACCTTCTCCGTAGCCTCTCCATCTACTCTGTAGTCCAGCACACAGACTGTATAGATTTTGTTTCAGTATTTAACAGAGATTTGCAATCCACAGTCCTTTGGAATTGAAATTGTACGTAGTGATGAAACACAGTGATTTTGAAGTGCAGAGAGAGCTGTTGGATAAAATGCAGACCACCTTTCCAAATTTAAATTTCAGATAAATAGTGAACGTATTTTTTGGTGAGAGTGTGCTCTAAATGATGCCTGGCTACCAAACAACGAGCATGAAGCCCATTGCTGGTGGGTAGATTTCAACAGATACACTGAAAATGTGTTTGTTGTTTATCTGGAATTCAAATTTAACTGAACATCCTGTATTTTTATTTGCTGACTCTAACAACATGAGATGCAAAAAAAAAAAAAAAAATATGTTTCTACTTACAGTTAGTTAGTTAATTGAGTTGAACTTCATTTCTCTTGTTTATAAATGTGAAGGTTGACTTGATGGTTATTAAGTCCAAGCTAGGTGTAATGTAAAGACGTAGAAATTTGCAACATATAGCAGTAAAAAACTGTTGTTGCTGCTAGGTGATGTTGAATCAGTTACAGCAGGATGAAACACTGCCCTGTCCTGCATCATCCACCACCCTCACAATTGTTATGCTCAAGCCCATAGTTGCAGCAGTTGTGTCAAACCATCTCTTTGAGGATCTTCCCCTTTTTCAGTGACTGTTTGCTTTACCAAGTATAATATTCTTTTCTAGTGACTAATTCCTCCTAATAATGCATTGAAAGGATGTGAGATGTAGTCCACCATTCTTGTTTCCAAGAAACATTCTAGCTGCACTCCTTCAAGACAGATTTGTTTGTCGTTGGTCCATAGTACATTCTATATTTTTCACCAACATCAATTCAAAGACATCAGTTCTTCCTTGTTCTTCCTTGTAAGTGGTGGGATGAACTCAATAATGTGAGTTAAGTTTTTGTACTTATGATACAATTAAATCATGTAAGCATATAATTAAATTGCAAAAATTAAATGATATGCTCGTAAGAGAAAGAGGTAGAGAACAATATATATACTGTTGGGCAATTTTACTCGGTACTCCTCTCAGTGAGCATGTGAACTGGAATAAACACAAGGGGCAACTTATTTCCTCTTTCTAAATCTTGATTACTGTGGGTGGCTCATGGTGGAGGAATTTTGATTGCTATGACAATCATCAGTGCATCAGATCTATTCTTTAGACAGTCTCTAGACTCAGGTGGGATATATTCAAGGTTGTACTTCTGGCTCTCATGGACTTGTTTTAATTTTCTTCAATTTTGATTTGAACTTGCATATGAGCAATTGAAACTGATGGCAGCGAACAACAGCAACATGGCAATCATGGACTACGCTGCACAGATCCTTGTCAAACAACAGCAAAAAAAAAAAAAAAAAAAAAAATCCTTGTCTTTCAGCTGCAAAAAGTGCTATTAGCCAATAGCCTGCAATTACAGCACCCTGAGGATCCACTGCTGCTTTGGAGCTGAGATCACACTCTTCCTAAACTGCTCTAGTTGATGCCAAAGCATGCCAAGGGAACTTCTGTTTTTAGTTGCCATTGTGTTGATTTAGACCTATGGCAAACACATGTACAACAGAACCAAATGCTGCCTGGTTTTGTGCCATCTTCGTGATTATTGATACGTTTAACTTCATTATTTTGTTTATCATAGTGCCTTCTACCTTAGGGGGCCTCGTCTTACATCACTGAATTGAACAGTATTCTGTTGTGATCTGTAAAGTTTTCATGCACTAATTTTTTGAAGTAGACCATCAGGCTTTTCTTCCTAGTTTGTCTTAGTCTGAAAATTTGGTTGAAACCATAGGTGACCATGCTAGTATTTATAATACCAGTGGCATAGCTTGTAGCATCATAGCAACACACAGGGCACAACAATACAGCAGACTAACAAATGGGTTGTAGGACGAGGGTAGCAAAATGTGGATTTTTCTGTGCAATGTTGATTCCCTAAAGGACAAACTTTGTGTCAGAACTCCCTGTTGGCTTGGCTGTGCTTTGTCATATCTGCAATGGAGCTGAAGGATTCTCTGCCCAATTTTTCTTTTATCTTTTACAAGCATTACCTTCCAACCAACTTCTTACACAACTAACTCTTTTTCCTGGACCACCAATGGTAGCAGACCCTATATGATGGGACTGTGAAGTGGGGTAAAAAAAAAAATCCAGATTATAAATTTACATGCCCACCTATATGCAGCTTCCACTGCTCTCCCTGCCCAGTGACAGCACACTATTCCTCTCTGCTCCATACACATCTCATCCTTCCAACAGCCTCCTTTCCCTTCCTCTCCATCCACTCCCCTTCCTCCAGCCAGAGGTCATCAGGATGATATCCTACAGATGCATAGAACCATAAAGTGCATCCAATATATGGTCACTCTGCATCGCCAGGTCCAATCCATTCATGTCCGAAGAGTAGACCTTCGTTTTGATTTATGGGCAAGGGCAGCATCAGATCCAAGGGCCATGCTCCCAGGGGAACCCTGAAACTACTGGACCGTCAACTGAGGTCTTTTAGTGGAGATCTATTTTGACAAAGACCCAGACATAGGCAAGAACACTCACACACACAAAAATATCAGTCTAAATATAATGCATTTTATGCAATGAAATGACTTTAAAAATATTCAAGACCCTAAAAACATTTTGCAAATATTTTGCCAAGCATTAGAAAGATATTCTGATATATATTTAGTGTGTTAGGAAGAATAAATTAAACTAGAATGTCAATTAGTATTTTGAAATTATTATATAATTTCAACTAGTATTAATTTAATCTGCTGCTGTCAAATTTATTCTGACCTGACAGGACAGAGTGTGAATGCCCTTTAGGTTTTCCAAGGAGCTCCTGATAGAGTCAGATTGCTGACATTTAGGGTAACAGCCAGACTCTGAATCAGTATACCACCAGGTCTTCATGCATGTGAAAGCAGAACAAGTAGGGAAGACTGAAGAAAAACTAATGCATTTCAGTTATGGTGTTGGTGAAGAATATTGACTAAGTCATGAACAGCCAGAAGAGTGGACAAGGTGTCTTGGAAGAAGGTTAGCTAGAATGCTCCCTAGAAACAAAGATGATGAGACTTTGTGTCAATTACTTTGGACATGTTATCAGGAAGGACCAGTCCCTGGAGAAGGAGATCATGTAAATTAGAGGTCAGGGAAAAAGAGGAAGGCCCTCAGAAAGATAGACTGACATAGTAGCCTACAACAAAAAGATCACGTATAGCAGTGGTTGTGAGGATGGTGCAGGACCAGGTAGTGTTTTGCTGTGTTGTAGGAACCTCAAACTGAGGGTATAGGATATAAACTTAAAGAGTGGTATGAAGCACAAAACATTTAGAGTTTTTGCCAAGCATTCTTGTTGCAAGATAGAATAGAAATGTTTTTGAAAAGTCTTGAAAGAAAAATTTAGTAAAGTAAAAGTAATCTATCAATAATAATCTAAATTTAAGTATAATTATTGGGAAGTATGAACTGAAAACAAAACCTACTATGCACTCATAGCTACCCCATAGCATTTCTGAGACTATAAGTCTGTCTTGAAGCTGTCTGCTACATCTTTCTCTCATAGAGTCTCTGGTGGTTTTGAACCATTAATCTTTCTGTTAGTGGTTAATCATTTTAACAGCAGTTAATCAATTTAACAGAACTCCTTCAGGAAGAACAAAGAAAGGAGGAAGATAAAGAAAGAGTCGTGTCAACATACCTTGGAGAATAAGTACTGTTTGATGATTAATATTAATAGAGGAGTAGGGTAGAAAGAGTTCCTGGGTGAAGCAGTTAAACACTTGGCTAGTAGCCCAAAGGTTGGGGGTTCAAACCCACCCAGAGAAACCAAGAAGAATGACTGGGAGGTCTGCTTCCGAAAAGTCATAGCCTTGAAACAGCTATGGAGCAGTCCCATTCTGTTCACATGAGGTTGTCCTGGGTCAGAATTGGACAACAACTAGCAACAGTGCAGAAAACACAGATTTCTGGTCACTGAGAAGCAAAGGAAAGAGAAAAATAGCATAGTTTTCATTTTTAAAAGCAGCTGTTTTACTTAACAATTTTTAATTAATTTTTCATGTGTATATTTTTTTATAATACCATAGAACATTATATTTAGTAACTCCCCACAGTTTTTTAAAAACAATATATACCTTGGTTATCTACTTGGTTATAACAGAAATCCCACATGTAGATGGCTTCAATGAACAGTTGATGAGCCTAGAATCTAAATTCAGGCTCTTGAACCTAGGGAAACTTTCTGTCTGCTCTGGGTGGAAGTCCTTGTCTCTCTTCAGCCTCTATTCCTAGCTATCTTGCTGATCATATGGGATGTATATTCCCCTCAATTTGTGCTTCCTTGCTTGTAATTTTGTATTACAAAAGAAGTTGACTTAAAACATACCTTACACTGACATGACCTAGTTAAAATAACAAAGAAAGCCCTGTTTCCAAATGGGATTACAGCCATAATTTAGGGGTTAGGATTTGCATGGATCTGGGGTAGACACAGTTCAATCAGTAACAATATCCAATATTCAATGTATTGTATGTGTTGCCAAATAGTCTTCCAGACAGTTTGTATTATTTTACAGTCCCACTAGCAATGAATGAAAGTAGCTATCATTTCACACCCTAGCCAACATGCTGTTGAAATGAAAATATATCAGTACTGTCTCATTTTAGCTTAGCCACTAAATATTTCATCCAATCAAGAAGTTTTTCTTGCACTGAAATAAAATGTTTAATTTTACTTAAAAATGAGTTAGAGATATATTTTTATGCCAAGTGTATTTTTCCCTCAAAATATTTTAAAATCTGTCTTTCACAATGGGACCAACTGCTAAAGTCTTTCTGATTTTAGCAAATGTCTTATTTTGGGCAAATTTTACAGTTACATACCTTTAAAATATTTGGTAATAATTTTCACTCTCCATTTGATAGGCAAGGATACTTTGATGAAAACACAAAAAATAATTTCAATTAAGCTTAGATAATCACTCTGTGATAGTTTTGATTTTGATGTGCACTGTTCAGATCTCCACTTTTATTTGTACCTGCCTGAGGGAGAAGTGTAATCATGAAGTATTCTGTTCTAACCCATTTTAACGTATCTACCACTATTCTGCCACCATCTTCTTTTTTATGGAGTGTGATATAAAATGTAATGTAATGATGCATGAAGGAAGGTTCAAAAAAACTAGGAACTTCAGTAAACTGAAATATGATTTGTAGTATCAGTCATGAGATTAAATATTTAATATTAAAATCATTAATACTACAATAATATTACAACATAATCATGGACACTTTTTGAGTATCCACAGATCTGTGCCCTTTAAAGATGAAATGTATTTTTATTATCTATTATAGATGTGACTATACTTTGATACGCAGCTTGGCAGCTTGGCAGCTTGGCAGAATCAACCTAAACAAACAAAAATGGTATACACATTGACCTAATAATTTCGCAAAGTTATTTCTTATATTGCTGAGTATAACAACAAAGTCTAAGAAACAATCTCAGCAGTCATTAATTGCATACTGGTTAAATAGGTTGATGGGCATCTGTATGATATTCTATCATGCAGCCATTAAAAATAACAAGGGAAAATATTACATTTCTACAAGACAAAGGACACATATGAGTCAGGCAAGGGATATACGTGGGAAACACAAAGCTAAACCTAATGAACAAAAACACAAGACAAGGTTTGTGGCTCAGGCACACGTAAGAACTTTTCAGGAAAACATTAAAATAACATATAAGAAAAAATGACTTGAACTATATTAACAAGGATTTGATATAATGAACAATACCATAGACCAAGAATACATAACTGTGTGAAAGAAGACGATTGCAATATCATAAAGACTTAAAAAACAATGTGACAATAAGAAGCAAATGTAAGGAGCTCCAACAAATTAACAAGAAAATTATTCCGGCCCAAGAAGAAAACAGACAAAAATATGGTGTCATGGTTTGAATTGTGTCCCCCCAAAAATGTGTGCAGCCATGTGGCTGTGATATGGTTCCCAGTATCTTGGAAATGTCCTCCATTGTGTGGTTTTGCTAACCTGTATGTTAAAGGATTAGGGTGGGGCTGTGAATTCCTGCTATGGGGAAGTTTCCCTGGAGTATGGCTTGCCCCACCCTTAATGCTTTTAGCTTGCAAGGAATAAAAGGAAAAAGAACCAAGGACAATTCGAGAACCTTGCTACCATCAAGCAAGCAGCACCGGGAGCAGAGCGCGTCGTTCAGACCACAGGTTCTTGCGTTAGGACGCTCCCTGGACGATGACTGATGCAATACCGGACTTTCCTCCAGAGCCGTCAAGGGGAAAGTCTTTCCCTGGAGCGGACACCCTGAATATGGACTTGCAACCTACCGGACTGTGTAAGAATAAATCTTTCTTTGTTAAAGCCATCCACTCTGTGGTATTTCTGTTAGAGCAGCCCTAGCTGACTAAAACATATGGACTGACAATTTATCTAAGTGGAAATCCTAAAATTTATAAGTTAGACAAATTGAATTGAAAACAATGAGTTACCACTTTACCTATTACAACAACAAAGCTTTGAAAGCTGTGTAAAATCAAATATCAGTTGTAATACAGAGGTGTGAGAATCCATGTGCCCTCCTGGTAGAAATGCAGGTGACAGAAATATTCTGGAGAGAAACCTGGTGGTATTTAGTAAAATTAAGCGTATACACACCAGTTAAATCAGAAATTCGGTCACTAGGCATACATCTAAAGAAAAGTCTCACTCGGATCCATATGAGGACATGCATGAGTGAGTTTTTAGCATTATTTGTGGTCTAAGAAATGAGTGTTTATCATTGGGAGTGTAATGGGTAAAATGTGGTGGATATACACCATGGAATATCATGTGACAAAGAGGCAAAAACAGGATAGCCCAGAGAACCATGGATTTTAAAACATGCTGAGGGCAAAAGACTAAGGAATTGAATGGTATGCATAACAAATACCATTTGTGTAAATTAACCACGAATGTAAACAAAGCATGCCATGTGCATTGTTCACAAGACACAATACCAGTTTTGCCTTACATGATCAACCAAAAGAAAGATTGTTTGTGGTTAGGAAAGTGTGCATGTGTGTGCATGCTTGTGTGAGTGCATGTGTGTGTGTTTGGTGTGTGTCTGTGTGTGTGTGTCTGTGTGTAGCAAGGGTTGGGTGGAGGTAAAAAGAATTAAAGCCTTAGCTAAAGAAGATCAATGACAGTAAAATGCCATGTACTTGAGGAAAATGTTTAAATACTCAGTGCTGCAGATAAATAAACAAATCAGTAAAACTGAAAAGGAAGGGTATCTCAACCAGTTGACCTGAAAGAACTTCAAATGAGTTTGTTTAATAACAACTATAAGCTGTCAAAAATATATGGCATGTTTCTATAGCCTATGCATGTACATGTAACAATGCATAAACAGACAGCAATTGACACACATATACACATATATTATGCATATGTACAGTATATATGTGCATATAGGGTACATATATTACATAATATTGAATTATGTAAAACATTTACCATGATTATATATTACATTTATTTAAAAATAGCCAGCCAAGCCAAGTAGGAACAGGTATAAAATATATTTTTAATATTTTGATAGCATTATTTCCTATAATAGTCATTTTAATGACACATTTCTTTAGTTGACTTTAAAACTCAATTATAATGTTATTTAGAAGCAATTGCAATGACAGTTTGCTGTGTGAAGAAAAGTGATATTTTACCAAGTAGATTTTATACACGTTTTCTTATTTTTTAAGTAAAGTTGTCATTGCACACTGGTAGAAGAAGCAGAACTATGGATTCTTTATTTCTACCCTTAAGGATCTACCACTCATCTCTCAGTTTGTCCCACCGTGGTGCTTTGCATGTTTCTGTGATGTTGGAGCCTATGCCATTGGCATTTCCAATAACACCAGAGTCACCCATGTGGACAGGTTTTCAGCAGAGCTTCCAGACTAAGACAGAGCAGGAAGCAGGACTTGGTGATCTACTTATGACAAAAACTGACCAGTGAAAACCTATGGATAGCAAGTAGCAGAATACTGTCTAATAAAGTGCCAGAAGATGAACTCCTCAGGTTGGAAGGCAGTTAAAATAGGAATGGGAAGCACTGCCTCCTCAAAATAGAGTTAATAAGCCTTGTTGAGGGTCTTCTTTTTTGCTGACCTACTTTGTTGTTGTTAGATGCTATCCAGTTGGTTCCAAGTCATAACAACTAGTGTATATAGAGATGTATGTACAACAGAACAAAATAAGGTCTGGTCTTGTCGAATCCTCACAATCTGTGTTTGAGCCCATCATTGCTGTGTTTGAGCCTATCATGCAACCAATGTGTCAAACCACCCCACTGAGGGATATCCTCTCTTTTGCTGACCTTCTCATTTACCAAGCATGACGTCCTTCTCTAAGAACTGGTCCCTCCTTGTAACTTGTCCAAAGTATGTGAGAGGAAGTCTCACCATCCTAGCTTCTAAGGAGCATTCTGATGGTGCTTCTGAGATTTGTTCCTCATTCTGACAGATCATGGTATATTCAGTATTCTTTGTCAGCACCCATATTTCAAATGAATCAGTTCTTCTTCAGTTTTTTTTTTTTTTTTTTTGGTTCTTTGTTCTGAGTTTCCCATGCATATGAGTTCACTGAAAATGCCAGGATTTGGGTCAGGGGTACGTTAGTCCTCAAAGTGACATTTCTGCTTTTTAACACTTAAAGATGTCTTTTTCAGTAGAGTTGCCCAACCTAATAAATCATCTGATTTCTTGAATGCTACTTCCATGAACGTTGACTGTGGGTCCAAGTAGAATGAAATCCTTCACAACTTCTGTATTAACCCAACAACTAATTCATTGTCAAGCCAATTCTGACTCATAGCAACCTTATACGACATAGTAGAACTGACCCCATATGGTTTCTATGGAGCAGCTGGTAGATTTGAGCTGCAGATCTTTTGATTATGAGCCAAGCTCTTAACCATTGTGTTACTAAGACTCCAAAACCACTAAGGGGACACTATTGTTGTTGTACTTAACTTTACATTTCTCATGCTATTACTTGTTTTCTGTTCCATTTTTCTTCCTCTATATTTTGTCTTCTTTCATATGAAGTTTTATTCCATGTTCCTCTACTAAATTACTTGTTATATTATCATTTTAGTTTTTTAAAAAATATTATCCAGGCACACCAAAATGAATTCTTAATAGAAATAGTACTTTTAACAATTTGGATCATTCAAAATCCTTAGAATACTTCAACTTAATGTTCACAATGTATATGTTATAAATAACATGCATTTTAACTACACATATGCTGAAAACATATGTTTTAAATCCAACAAGATATTGCTATAATTTTTTTATGTAGTCCATAACTATTTAAATTTATCTGTCCATTTTCCTTTTTACCTTTCTACACCTCAGCGTTCCCATCTGGACTCATTTTTCTTCTGTCTGAAGAACTTTCTTTCATAGTTTCCTTAGTGCAGAACTGCTAACAGTGTATTTTCTATTTTTGTTTCAGATGTTCTTTATTTTGCATTCAATTTTGAAGTACATGTACATATGTACAAGCACAAATATATAGACAGGTTAACAGATACAGAACCAGATCTATAAATAAATATAATTTAAGCCTATTTACATTTTTTATATGTTTATATCTGTTCTAAGTTTTTGAATTGTTCTTGCAAGAAGGTCAACCTACAGACAACTATCCTATTATAGCCGGAAGCGTACCTTAGATCTTTTGCACCAACACCAATTTAACATACATTTTCATTGAGAATCTAGTTTATTAATTTTAATACAAGCAGTATGTTAAATTATGTGTTATACCCAGAAACCTTTTGGATGGTGTGTTGGATCTAGTAATATTCAGATTCAGTTTCAACTTTACTTTCTAAACCATGACTCTGAAGGTTAATATTCTGATGATTTAGTGTTTGTTACAGAATCCCTGGTGTTGCAGTGATTAAGTTCTGTGGTTACTAACAAAGAGTTGGCAGTCTAAATCTGCCAGGAGTTCCTCAGAAGCTCTGTAGGTGGTTCTACTTTGTCCTATGGGGTCACTGAGTTGGAACTGACTTGATGACAGTGCCTTTTTTTTTTTTTAATAGTCTTTGTTATAGGACTATTTTAGTAAATTTCTAAAGTGTTTTAAAATTAGTAATAGAACACACAATGATTATGGTATTTAATATGTATAAACACTTTTCTAAGCGCTTTATATATTTAATTGAATCAATCCTTACTAAAATCCTATGAGCTAGCTTTTATTATTAGATGCATTTTACTGAAGCCGGGACAGACTTACTAAGTTACCCAAAGCAGGATACTGAGTCATTTAGTGTCAAGGATTGAACTGTGTCTCCCCAAATATATGCCAGCTTGGTTAGGCCATGATTCCCAGTACTGAGTGGTTGTGCTTCATTCTGTGATTTTCCTATGTGTTGTCAATCATAATCTCTGCCTGTGGTTAAAGAGAATCAGGGTGGATGTAACCCCCTTGCTCAGGGAACATCACTGATCCAAGATACAAGGAGTTTCCCAGGGGTGTGGCCTGTATCACCTTTTAGGTTGTAAGAGAGAAAAGGAAAGGGAAGCAAGCAGGATTAGGGAACTCGTGTGACCAAGAAAGCTGTGCTGGGAGCAGCGCATGTATATTCTTCAGACACGCGGTTCCTGTGCTGAGATGCTCCCAGCCAGGGAAAATTGATGACAAGGACCATCTTACAGAGCCAAAAGAGAGAGAAAGTCTTCCCCTGGAGCTGACCGCTTCAGTTTACATTTGAAGCCTAGTAGACTAATAGAAAATAAATTTCTCTTTGTTAAAGTTACCCACCGGTGTTTCTGTTACAGCAGCGCTAAATGACGAAAAACTGTTGCTCAGGGTTGCATGTGAGAATCTGTGATTCATAAGTAGTTTGCCTTTGACATACAAATTCTTCCTCAAATTATGTTTTATTTCTCAGACTCTTTCCAACTCCAATAAATCTTTGAGTAGAGATATTGATAATCATTTGTTTATTTTTCTATTCACTCCACTTAAAAATCTAAAATTTGAATTTCATTTCATAGCCAAGTGAGTTGCCATATACCTGTGTCAATTTTTGAGGGATATCTTTAAATTGTTCCCCAAGAGAATATTCCAAAACTTTATTTTCAGAAGGCAGCAATTGCCAAGATGAAAATATTAGTGAGAAGAGTTTGAAAATGATATTTGAAGATTAGTTTTTAGTAATGATGATGCAATTTGTAAGGTACCTAATGGCTAGCTTGACTGTCTATTAAGTTGGAAAGCAAGTAGATGTTATCTATGTGCTTTTGCAGTGCGTCTATTAAATTGACAGTTCGCAACTATACTAAAATAACAATTTTGACTTACGTATCAACATGTTTTTCAGATTTTCAAGAGATTTTAACAAATCATGAAGACACACTTAGAGAATATTTGATACACAGGTTTGCTAAATAAAGCTTTACTAAAATTTCCTTTTGAAGTATCTATGAAGTTCCAGTCTAAAAATTCTGTCATTCTATTTGGCTGAAAGTTTGTCAATAGTTAATATTTTATAGGAATACAGAATTAAGCAAGTTAATTGACTTGGCCTCGTATGTTAACATTTTTGGAAAATGAATTTAAAAATAAATGGAAAGAATGCAAAGTAAATAACCTTTCTAAAAATGCATTTTTTTTTTTTTTGTCAATGGAATTTTGTTGTAGTTGTTAATGGTGGAATTTTTAGACTGTGTCACTAATTGTGAACAGCAAAAAAAAGAAAAAAGTGACTGGGAAGGTAATTCAGACTTAAAAATAGTGTTTTAGCTATTGGCAGGTGTCAAGACAGCCTGATTACTGAGCTACATACCTGCCATCCTTATCTGTCTCCAGCAGAGTTGACAAAACAAGCTGGTATTGATATCAAAACAGATTGGGAAGGAAGGAAGAAAGAAAGAAAGACACTTCGACAGAGTCAAGAAGTCTTATACTTTTTCAAGTTTCTTTTCTATTCTAAATAATCTCAAAAAACCCAACAAACTCATACTTGCAGCCAAAATAAAGCATTTACTAAACCACAGAATTTAATCAGAAATCTTTCTGCACCACTAGATTCAGAAACTTGATAGATAAAATCATAGTAAACCACTCACCCTGCCCACTAGTAAAAACCGTGTGTCTTTGCAGTCTCCTTACTGACGCATTCTTGCTTTCACTCTCAGTTACTTTTCCTCCTGGTTCTTAGGCTCCTTCCTGCCTGCCGGCCTACCTGCCTGCCTCTTTTCTAACCTGGGATTTGTTGCATATTGGGTTTACTCAAAATTTCACCTTTGGGCTACTCCTCTATACCATTTTTTTCATAGATTACTAGGGTTTTCATGATCATTTCTAGGCTATTTATATTCAGTTCGGATCCCTGTCTTGAGCATCAGACTCACATATTTGATTGCTAAATCATCATATTTTTTTCTATTTTATGAATAACGTATAAATATTTATTCAAGCAAGAACACTGATTGTCATCTTAGTTCTGGAGTCCAAGCCTTTCTCTCAGTTTTGACGTTTTAGACATTGTGGTGCAATGGATTGCTTTTCTATGACCCTTCTTCCTGTGGCCTTGTAATTCCCATCAAATGACTGGGTGGGACTATGAAAATAATGCGCTTGTGGTCTGTTCAGGTGATCGGACAGCATGTTAGTGATGCAAATAATGTACTTGGCACACTTGTGGTAGTGGGACCAGGTAAATAAAGCACATGGAGCCCTAATAAAGGACTTCGTTAGTTTTACCTACTTGAATTAAAACAAGCCATCTCAAAGGCAGAAAGAATGGACCTTACTGCTTCAAAGAGGAAGAGATAGGAGCTGAGCATGTCATCTGGACTCAGAGTTCATGCACCAAGGAACTCTCAGATTCTGGACACAGAGAGAGAGAGAGAGAGAAAGTGCTTTAACACCAGAGGTGAATCAAAATGGCAAGAATCAATGGCAGAGAAATGGCAGCAGCAGAACAAGGACACTGGTAAGAGATGTCGAAGTTTCCCAGCTCACGGAGCAAGAGAGCTGACTGCCTTGAGTGGGAAGCATGCTGGTACAGCAGGAGTTGCCTCTGTGCACTTATTGCTAGAGCTAAGGAGCTTTGTTACACTTGCATAAGGAGAGCAGAGGTTAGGTTGGTCCAAGAGGCCTGTGGAGAGACCTTCTTGTAAGCATAGCTGAGAAGCTGTGTTTGCTGAACTATTGCATCTTGAGTCTTTCCTGATCCTGAACTATAATCTGTTAGTTCTGTAATAAAGCTCATAATCATGAGTGTTATCTATAAGTTCTGTATGGCCATTGCAATGAATTATCAAACCCAGTAGAGGAGAGAGTGTTGTAAGAAGAATGACTGGTTTCAGAATTCATAAAAATTTTGGATGGTAGAGGTGTGTCTGACCTCCACTTCATAGTAGTCAGCTTTAGGCTGCTGATGCTGATAATGATTCCCTCTCCACATTTTGTGAAGCTAGATGAGGTGGTCTGATGTTGCCACCATGCCATTTTTACAGGTAGGTTTTCTGCTTCTAACTTTTACATCTCCTAATCCTCTCTTCACAAAGAAGTTTAAATTAGTTAATTATTTAAACACAAAGCTCTTCTCTATCCAGCTTAGAATTCTTCAACGGCTCTTTTCTTCATCACCCACATGATAATGTTCAAATCCCTTCACAAGATATCCAAGACTTCCATGATCTGATCCACCCCCACCTTTCCAACCATCTCTTTCCATCCTCTGAGTTCTTCATTCATTCAACAATTGTTTACTAAATTCATCCAATATGCTACTGTGAACCTTAGATTCTGTTAGTAGTAGAGAGATACTAATTACACTTTTAAAAAATAAAGATAATAATTGTAAGCCGAGCCAACTGAAATGTAGAAATACGTTGGGAAGAAACATCCTTAGTCTGAGGAGCTACAGTAGGTTTCCCTTGCAAATGGCGTCTGATCTGAGGTCTGCATGACGAGTATCAGTTCATTTGCTGTGGAGTCAATTCCAACTGAGGGTAATCCCATGTACGTCTGAGTATAACTGTGCTCCATGAAGTTTTCAGTGACTAATTTTTCAAAAGTAGATCACCAGGTCTTTTCACTGAGGTGTCTATGGGTGGACTGGCCCTCCAGTCTTTCAGTTAGCATCCAACTTCATCAACTGTTTACATAACCCAGGAAAAAAGGATAAATGTACCCACTGCTGTTGAGTTGATTCCAACTCATAGTAACCCTACAGGACAGAGTAGAAATGCTCCATAGAATTTCCAAGGAGTGCTTGGTGGATTTGAACTGCAAATCTTCTGGTTAGCAGTGGTAGCACTTAACCACACAGGGCTTTCAAAAGAAGAATACCAAAACCTACTGCTGTTAAGTCAATTTCAACTCATAACAACCTTATAGCATAGAATAGAACTGCTCCATAGCATTTCCAAGGAGTATCTGGTGAATTTGAACTTTATATCTTTTGGTTAGCAGATATAGTACTTAAACACTATCCCACTAGGGTTTCCAAAATGGTCTACTGGTTACGTGCTTCAGTTGTTCACCAAAAATGCTGACAGTTCAGATATCCCAGATGCTTCTTGGAAATCCTGTGGAGCAGTTCTACTCTTCTCTATAAGGTCACTGTGAGTCAGAATCAGCTTGATGGCAGTGGGTTTGGTTTAAAGGAAGAATAGGTGTTATTAACTAGGAAAAAAATGGCGGATTAGGGCAGCATTCAAGGTTGGGGCATGGCACTTAGAAAGATTACCTTTAGACACTTGTTATATTTAAAAATTAAAAGAAGTTTGGTATGAGTGGAGTAGGGAGAAGGAGAGGAAATTAAGACATAAAGATGTGATACGAAGAGGTGAACCAGTACCAGACATCTACTTGGGCACTACATACTGTGTTAAGAATTTGGTGCTTTACCTGGATAAAAACAAGAAGTCACTGGGATGTTTTAGAGTTGTAAAATAGCGTGATATACTTTTATTTTGGAAGAACATTCTGGCAACCGTGTAGAATAAAACCCATAGGAAAAAAATAATTCCCATTATATTCCATTGGGAAGCTAAAACTGGAAGTGTCTTAAATTTATATCACCTCAAATCCCCTCACAGTTATTTGACCAAGAGAAATTAAAATGAATGTCAACACTGAAACTTGTATGTGAAAGCCTGTGGCAGCATTATTTGTAATAACCATAAGTAGCTAAATGTTTATCAGTTGGTGAATGGGTAAACAAAACGTGGTACGTCTATACAATGGCAGGCTATCCTGGGATAAAAAGAATAAACCAATGATATACGCCTAAAATGAATGAACCTCTACCACATTATGCTAAGTTACAGAAGGCAGATATAGAAGACACCTATACTCTTACTTATATAAAATTTTCAGAAAGAGAAAACCATGGAGACAGAAAGTACATTTGTGGTTTTCAGAAGATGGAGAATGATTACAAATGGTTACAAAATACAATTTTGGATGGGTGGAAAGACATCAAAATGGATGTGATAATGTTTGTATAGCACTCTAAATTTGCTTTTAAAAGGTCACGGAGCTGTTCAACTTAATTTTTCAGAAGACATAGTAGCAGAGTCAGGGGTGTCGGGCCATGTTTTCAAGAGATATTGAGGCCAGTTAGCATAACTAGTCTATTGCTAAGAGTCTTCTGCACCCCATATTGGCGAGTGGCATCTGAGGTCTTAAAACCTAGCAAGCTGCCATCTGAGGTACACCAAATTGTCCCAGCTCATCTGGAACAGATAATGACCAAGAACAACAAAGATATGAGGGAAAAAAAGAGCCCAAGAGACAAAAGGACCCATATGAATGGGAGACTGTACCAACATGAGACCAGAAGAACCAGATGTTTCCTGGCCACCACCAAAGTCAGCTGTGACTGGGGACACTGTGTACAGTCCCCGAGGCAAAAGAGAAAAAGAAATGTGCAGTCCACAGACTCTGCTAAAAGACCTGAATTGATGCTTCAATAGCCTGGAGGGTCCCCTGGGAGCAGGGCCCCTCGACCTGCTGCTGTCCCTGACCAGAAACCAGTTATGAAGTCAACTCTTCAGACAAGAATGGACTGAACTCTGGGACACAGTGGGACCATATAGTGTGAATACTTTATGGTTCTAGTCTTATAGGAGGCTGTCCTACTGGTCCCTTTTTAGATGGAAGAGGGTGGAGAGGAGGGTGGAACTTTAGAGGGTATGAGATATACAGAGTGAAAGGTAGGAGTGTGCTGTCACCAGGTGGGGAGAGTGGAGGGAGCTGTAGATAGCTGGGCACGCAAAACTGATGGATTGTATACTTTTACTTAATCTACCCTCACAAAAATCACTGCGTTGTACACTCAAAATAAGGGACTAGGGGAAAACTAGACATGGAGAATTTGGTTTACACTCCTTTCTCTGGAAATACCAAACTGCTTTTAATACCTTGGATACTCTTACTGTCTGTCATGCCTTTCTTTGTGTGATTAATCTGAAGTTCCTCAAGAATGACTTTCTCATCATTGTCTGCCTTATGCACACCCTCATCATCCCTTAAGACAAAATAAATGTTATCTCCTCTTAAAAGACTTCCCAGGCCCACATCACCTCCACTCCCCTGCTATAGAAACTCTTGGACATACCTACTTTAGCATTTTTTTGTACATATACCTATTGCACGTGTCTGTCACTCCTGGAAACCACCTGGTGGCATAATGTTTAAGTGTTGTGGCTACTACCCAGAAGGCTGGTAGTTCAAATCTGCCAGGTACTCCTTGGAAACTCTACAGAGCAGTTCTGCTCTGTCTGTAGGGTTACCATGAGTCAGGATTGGCTTGACGACAGTGGGTTTGGTTTTGGTTTGATATCACTCCCACTCAACTACTCTTGTCTAACCCCTAAAACCTGAGTGTTGACCCATTCCAACATCCATGTCAGGCTTTATGAAGCACTCTCCTGCACAGTCAGGGTACCTCTCAAAACAGCACTGTGGGCAAGCTTATCTAAAGAATTAGCATTGATATACCCACCCTCCCATCTATTTGCTCTCTTTTCTCTTGACTGTGAAGTACTTAATGATAGGGATTGTATCTTATTTATCACTGTGTACCCTGTACCAAGAACAGAATGAACATAATAAACAGATAAATATATTTTCACAAAGATGCTTCCAGATACAGCCACTGTTGATATGCCAAGCAATTTTTGCCTGCTTAGCATATCTCTTTCATAGAAATGGTTTCTGATTTTCACTCTCAGGTAGTAAGAAATTTGCTGAATATCATTATAATTTTGTTTTTCTTTTAAATCCTGTGTTTTGTTAAGTGCAGGGATGGCCTATAGTTTTCCATCATAAGCCATGAAAGTGTGCAGTCCATTATGGGGCTTTACACAATGCTTTTTATACTCTTTGGACGTTATGCCGTTGTAAGCTAAAGCTTTCTAAGTCAGGCGTCACGGTAATGATTTAGTTGTTTATTCCCTTGAACCAGCTACTTTGGTGACTCATTTTTCTCTGTAGCTCTATTATACACTAATCCTTACATTACTTCCCTTCAATATGATGACACAGAGAGTTTACTTAGGAGGATTTTGCAATATCCACGTTAACAAAGATTTTGTGAGTAAGAAGAATACCAGTTATTCAACCAACTTGAAGGAAACATCTGAGTGGTAGATCAGCTTAGCAGGGTGTTAAGTGGCCATTAGTAATGGCACCTAATGCTAAGTGAAACAAGTCAAGCATATAAGAGCAAATATTGTATGGTCTTCGTCTTATAAGAAGACATGGATAATTATATGTATGTTCATAGGTGGTTACCAGGGAAGGGCGGTGGAATACTCTTTAGATCATGGATCCTTTTTTTTTTTTTGTAATGGGAAAAGCAGCATCAAATACGGATGTAGTGAGCACAGCACAAGAAAATTAAAATTTAGTGACACCTATAGAGGGGAATAGGTATATTGGCATACATATGGCTACAGGTGTACATAGGTGAAAACAGAAGTATCTATAATCCCTATTGCTATTGAGTTGATTCTAGTTCACAGAAACCCTACAGGACAGAGTAGAATGGTCCCCTAGGGTTTCCAAGTACCACATGGTAGATTCAAACTGCCGACCTTTTTGTTTGCAACTGTAGCTCTTAATCACTATGTAATCATGATTATGATGGTAGTAAATATTAAAATTGTTACAAATAACACGCTTTGTGGGATAGCCCAGTTCCAAATATCTAACTCTGTTTATTCCCACAAGTACATCTCTCAGATCAGACACATTGATTTTTGTTTCAGAAAATACCATCATTCTATTCTAAAGCTTATATTCTGATTTAGAAACTAGCCGAACTAGTTCCATTCTCAGTGTCAAAAATTATCATGTTCTTCTGTTTCCTCCAGTTATACTGCATATGAGGTCCCCGTGTGTCACAAAAGGTTAAGTGCTCAACTACTAACCAAAAGACTGAATGTTCAGAGGCACCACCCACAGGTGCCTCTGAAGGCCGGCCTGGTGATCTGCTTCTAAAACGTCAAGACCTTGAAAACCCTATAGAGCAGTTCCGTTATGCGCTCATGGGGTCACCGTGAGTTAAAATCAACTTCATCACAACCCAAAACGACATGCTGTATATACATCTATTTTCTCCATCATATTATAAGTCTTTTTAAAAACAAGGACTGTGCTATGTATTTTTTATATTTTATTGCAGCCTCTTCATTTTAGGTGCTTCATTAGGGTTTACTAAAGTCTGTTAGGTCAAATTTTTGTTTGTATAGTAATATCAGAGACATTTCTTCATGGAATATGGGAAACTTTATTACAGTTGATTAGTTGGATTTCTCTGGTTTCATATAAAATCAGTTTATTTTTCTGATACACATTGAGTGATCACTATAAGTTCATTAATCTGATGGAGACTTAGTATGGATTATCTCAGTTAGTACTCAACAACCCTTCTGTGAAGTAAAGATTACTATTTTTACCCCTTAATAGGTAAGAAGGAAACCCTGGTGGTATAGTGGTTAAGTGCTATGTCTGCTAACCAACAGGTTAGCAGTTCAGATACACCAGGTGCTACTTGGAAATTCTGTGGGACAGTTCTACTCTGACCTATAGGGTTGTTATGAATTGGGATTGACTCGATGACAATGAATTGTTGGATTTTTGTAGATAAGAACATTGTACACAGCTAAGTAACTTCTCCATGCTCATACAGGCCACTGAGTAAATAGAAAAGCCCAGACTGAAAACCTCAGAAGTTCCATTTCGGGGCTCTCCTATGAAGAAATTTATACTTTCTCTTCACTTACCAAGAATTAGGGTGGAGGGTGGAATCTTCCATTTTGGTTTGACTTTGGTCTTATACAGCTGGCTTTACTGTTTATGCATCATTTCTTTTCTCAAGAAAAATGAGCTCATTTGGCTGATTACTAGGATGTATTCTTGATGTCTTCTTTTTGTTTTTCTCCTTTCTTTGATGTCCCACGTCTAGTCTATCAGAAAACCCTGCCATTTCTGCCTTCAAAATCAATCCAGAGTCTGAATCTTCTCATTGCCTGGGCCCAGACATTGTCGACTCTCATGTGAGCTGTTTTGATACCACTGTCTCCAACTTCCTGACAGCAGCCAGAGTGATCTCTGCAAGAAGTTAGAGCATGCCACTCAGTGCTTCCAATTCCAAAGACTTCCTGTGTCACTTGCAGTGAAAGACCAAGTCTTTACAGTGACACTACAAACACTGGTGACACAGTGGTTAAGAGCCATGGCTGTCAACCAAAAGGTCAGTGGTTTAAATCTGCCAAGCTCCTTTAAAATCATATGCAACTGTTCTACTCTGTCCCATAAGGTCACTATAAGACAAAATTGACTAGGTGGTAATGTGTTGGGTTTGGTCCTCACTCATAGGAACCCTGGTTGCACAGTAGTTAAGCACTTGGCTGCTAACTGCTTGAGCTCACAAATCGCTCTGAAAGAAAAGTGTGGCAGTCTGCTTCTGTAAAGATTACAACCTTGGAAACCCTGTGAGGAAGTTCTACTCTGTCTTATAGGCTTCCTTCTAGTTGAAATCAAATCAGTGGCAATGGTTTTTGGGATATGATCTTTACTGACCTCTCTGGTTTCATCACCTACTACTCTGTTATTTTCTCACTGTATCTCATCCATGTACTTATAAGTCATCTGTTCCTGGAATACATGACTTATTCTTGCCCCAGTTCCTTTGCACTTCCTGTTACCTCTACTTGTACTGTATTTTTACCCAAATAACACATGTGCTATATGATTTTTTGTCAACCACACTCTCCTCTCTCCATGAGACATATTCACAAGGGTGCTATACTAGTTTTTAACATGTTGTTGTAAAAAATTTAGCATAGCATACTTATGAAGATGCATCATGGGGAGGAGGGTGCAGTTGGAACAAAAAAGTATAACACTCAAGTTATTTGCATGAAAATACCATAAAGCCTCCAGAACAGCTACACAACTTTTTTTTCTCACCTTCAGGTCTTTGATTAAATCTCTCCTTTCCAGTGATATCTTCTCTGAATGCAATATTTAAAATTGTCATACACCCCATCTCCACTGCAGTATACTCCTTATCCTCCTCTATGTTTTATTTTTCTTCACAACACTTATCACCCTCCAGAGAAACAAAGATTTCAAGTATTTGTTTGATGTCAGACTTCTTCAGTAGAATGTGAGCCCTCTGAAGCAGGGGTTTGTGTTTATTTTGTTCACAGAATATTCTTGGGATATATTCCACTACTTGACACACAGTAGGCACTGGAGAGATATTTTGGAATTGGTAAAGCTTACACATGCCTTCCTTCAGTGGTTTTCTACCTGTGTCCTTCAACCTAAATAAAGAAGCAATTATTTTGAAGTATTTTAGAACAGCTAATTACAGTTTTACTAAACAGTGGGACTGATTTCCTGTGGCTGACTGGTTTGTCATCTGCTAGGGTTTAGACAACTCTGCTTTTCATGTAACCAGTCTACAACCATTTACAGGAACATACGAAATTTTCCTCAATCTAACAATTACTTTCAACCTCTGGAGCTATAGATTTGAGCTGAGTCAAAGCCAGGTATAGACTTAGACTCTATTTCCTTAGAGACATTTACACTTATGTCAGGAAAACTCAGTTTTACTATTTAGAATATAGACTACAAACTAAGGAGAGAGCCAACTTTAGTTTTTCTTTAATCTCTACCAAAGGCAGAAGACAACATTTAAAAAAGAAACAAACATATATTTATAGTTTTACAAACAGTGCTTTACTTGTAATTCAGGTGCTGAATTGTTTCTTGGTGAACTTCATATTAAAATTCTCAAACTTCAGTTAGATTTCCAAAGTATACATCTTGCGAAGAATACAACAAGGAGTTAACTGGGAATAATCCATTAACATGATTAATGAAATTATTAAGCTGAATACTGAAGAAATGCTAAACTATGAATCCTATATGCTTGTTTCTCTAAATTAAGCTGTGTCAGGATCAGTAAGGATTAGTTTTCTTGTGTCGTTTGTATGTTTTTGAGAATCATTCAAGCTTCATTCATTCTGTAAATATAAATCGAGAATATTGTATGTGCTAAGAGTACATGAAGCATGAAAGACTGAGAATTTCAAAGATCCTACAAATTAGGTAAAGAGAGGAGTTGCTTTCATAATTAGTTCTCATCTTTCCACTAGGTATCTAGTAAAGCAAAGTTATCAGGGTGCACTTTTTGAGAACACAGAGAAAGGAGATGTTCTCTGTAAGATACATGTTTCTCTATGGCTTCAACAAAAATAAAATTTGGACACTTAAATGGTGTAAGTTTCAAATTTGCAGAAAATTGACTTATCCTCAGCAATGCTGTATAAATGAAGACACAGATACATGCATTGGAGTATGGCAATTGTGATAAGCCTTCTCTCAAATAGCTTTCAAGATCCTCCTGGCTATTCTCTATGAAGCAGAGCTGATCACCCTGTGTGAAAGCAATTTTTTTTTCCTCTAAAATACTTTGTAACTTCTTAACTTCAGATTAGCTGTCATTTCTTTCGGGAATTCTTCTAATCTTGTTTAGTGTCTGTGTATTTGACTCTGAAGGGTTCTTTTCCACACCTTCTCTCCTTCTCTAGGGTTAGCACATATCTAATGTATCAAAGGAATTCTAGAGTGGTGCAGATATTTAATGTGAACCTACCTAGAGGTGCCTTGGAAGAAAGGTCTGGTGATCTACTTCTAAAATATCAGCCATTGAAAACTGTATAAGGAATGCTTGTACTCTAACCCCCACAGGGGTTGCCAAGAGTTGAAAATAATGTGGTGGCCATTGTGTTTTGTTTCTTTGTTTAATGTGTTAAAGCTGTGTGCTTGCTTGTCCAGTTTTCCCACTAAGATTGTAAACTCAGGAAAAAAAAGGGGGTATTATAATTACATTTCATCCTTTGGGACTTTACACTTAACATAGTACCTGAGTATAAGTAGCCATTTCATAAATCTTAATTAAATAAATTCCTTTTTATCAAAATGTGCCTTAAATATTTGACTTAGAATGTTTATGTGATTCAAGAAGTACTTAAAGGAGCAGATAATTTTTTAATAATTTGCCATCCTTATGTGGACAGGTTTAGACAGTTTCAAGATATCTTTGCTAAGTGAGGGGCAGGGAGCAGGTTACTACATGCCCAAGATACATGACGTTTCCAAAGGACCTTTGCATAATTGAGTAATTTATTTCTTGATCATCACTTGCATTTCTGCTCTCCAACTCTGTAACAAGGTGAGCTGAAAGAACTTAAAGAGAGTTCAAATTAAGACTTAAAAATACAAACCGAGAAAGACAGAAGCAGGGTGGCATGTGAAAGTGTATTTGTTCCATCTTGCTACTATTTCCTGTAGTCTATCTCAGTTTAAAACACAATAAGCAGACCCCAGCTTGTCATACCTACTTTCTCCCAGGGGTTTGAAACTGTAATGAAAGCATTTTAACCAGTGGTAACTGGATTAGAGTAGCACCAGGACCTGCCACTTTGGGACCTCCTGCTTGTGTCTCAGCCTGAATAAATGTGCATGGAAATTGTTTTAAACTGATGGCTGTGCACAATCACAAGTTATAGTAATGTTGACAGTCTCAGCTTGGAACCTGGCAAAACAGCAAAAAATGTGGAGCAGGGATTGAAAACAGCTCATTTGCTGACATGAAAGCAGTGCTCAGAGGTTTACACGGACAACCTCTGCAGGTCAATGGTGATGCTGTTTGCAAAGTGCTGCTACTAGCATCTCTACTGCAAATTGAGGAGAGTTCATATGAATCCTTGCTGCAAATCTAAAGCAACTTGATTTCTTTTCCACCCTCCAGGACTCATAAGAAGCCATAAGGAGAAGTTTCTCAGACTTAAAGTAGTCAAAGTATACTAAATCTTCTATCTCCTTCAGGCTGGATAGGAAATGAAAAGGTTTGCTTGTCATAGTCTGTCATAGCAGAATATTTTGGAAATGATCCAACAGTTCGTTCATTTCAAAAGTAGTCTATGTTTCAGTGTGAGTCCATCTCCATCATTTCACAGAGGCATTATACTCTGTCACACGGGCAAGACACATGTGACAAAGACAACGGAGAAGGATGTCCTACATCTTACTTATGAACATCCCCAAAGAAGTTTTGGGGAATTTATTGCTATTGGAAAGTAGCAGCTTGTCAGCTTCCAAAACCTCAGTTTTGGAAAGCACTAAATGGCTCCTGTCTAAGGGCAGAGTGTACATTTTCTACACTGCAGAACAGCCGGCTGATGTCAGATATGGCACAGTGTACACAAAAGGGGTTGCTCGGAAAGGACCTGGCTTGGTTTCCCAGTGTTGCTATAACACAATACCACAGTGAATGTTTTTCAAGAACAGAAATTCATTTTTGCACAGTTCTAGAGGATAAAAGTACAAATTAGGATTTTGGCTGTGTAGATTCTTTCCTTGTAGGCAGTCCCAGATGTTCTTTGGTTCCCTGCTTTGCAGATGATCTTTGCATAATTTTATAAACAAAGGAATAATTAGGTTTATAACCCACCCTGCAAGAACCGTAGTGCAAAACTCACCTTCCCATGATCCTTTGAGAAGACAGTGCCCTGGTATACAACTACTTTGAGTATTCATTTAATTGGATCCGACTCGACAGCACTTGGCTTGGCTTAGAGTTAGAAGTTAGCGTTTGTGCTCCTTGCATGAAGACTGAAACTTTCAGAATTCACACTTTGTGACATCTTTCAAAGGCTAGATTGTCAACAACTTTCTCATACGTTGATCTCATTTGACTTTAAATTTTCCCAAATTTTTGGACTTAGAGTAAAAGAAGTAAGGCACTTAATGCCTAACTGGAGGACCACTACCCATATTTTTCTTCCATTTTGAAACAAAGATAATCATTTGCTTTTAATTGAAATGTAAAAATAAGGAGTAATCTTAGGAATGCATGACTTCTACCCTCTTTTTAAGGAGACTAACCAAAAGATTAGCAGTTTGAATCTACCAGTCACTCCTTGGAAACCCTTTGGAGCTGTTCCACTCTGTCCTATAAAATTGTTATAAGTTGCAATTGACTCAGTGGCAGTAGGTTTGATTATATTTCATGGCAGCAAACTGTTAACTACCCAGCTGCTAACTGAAAAGTTGGCAGTTCAAATACCCAAAAGCTCTGGGGGAGAAAGACTTGGCAATTTGCTTCCATAAAGTGCACAGAGCACAAAATCGTATGAGGTAATTCTATTCTGTCACCTGGAGTTGCTATGAGTCAAAAATGACTGAATAACAACAACGGCAGCAACAACAATCTTTATTTCTGTTTTACCACTTAGCTGTGGGTGTGGGTGTGTCATCTTCCCTTTTGCACACCTGGTACCACACATTTATCTACTGTTCCGTAAAGAAATCAGAGGCTCTGACACTAGGTGCTGCATAAAACCTCTAAAATGAATGCATGGAACTAACCCCCAAAGCTTCCCAAACACCCCAACAACAGGCAAAGGTTTCAGAGGTATATAGTGGACACAGGCAGATGGGCTATTTAGTATCTAAGAGCAGCTTTTCCTTTCCTTTCTTTTCCCTCAGTAGACACTAAAACTTTATTACAAAACCACAGATAAGTATATCAACTGTGAGGAGGCTGGCACAGCAGAATGCAAGGAAATAAGAGATAAGGGAATTTGGTCAAATATAAGAAGTACTATGGAATTTAAACCAAATGACAGCAGATAAGGTTTTCCCTGAGTTTCTATTAAAAATACAATAAATAAGAAACCCAAAAATATTTCTTCTCAGGCCCAGTACTTTTGTTCCCATATTACTCATCAGAAATGTGTAGAATCTTCATCATTGCTGAGATTGTATTCACAGTTGCAAAAATAAAGTTAACTGGTTTTTCTTTTTTTTTTTTAATGTGTGTGTGTGTGTATTAAAGATACGGCAGCTTCAGATTGATGCCCTGTGACTCTCAGTAAAGTTTGTAATTTGAATAAATAAACTTTGTTTACACTTGTAGGAAAAAACCTGATATACCTGTCTAGAAAAGTAGTGGTAAGAAAAGAAGCGATTCAATAAAAATCATCAGGAATCAAAACAGTTGAAATCCAGAGGCAGGGACTTTGCTTATGAATCTTTTGAGGGAAAGTTAATAGTGTTTTTATTTTACCATTTTATTATTATTTTAAATATACTTAATTCTCTAAAGACTTAAAGGTGAGTACTGGGTACCTACTGATATTTCACATTTTCCTGTGGAATTCAGATTGACCTACAACAGAAAGGTCCTAATAAACTGAATCTCTCAAAATGTATTCGTGTAAATCTATGTAAACCATATCAGTGCCTTTTGCTGTTTTGACATCAAGAAAGAGAGGCGATACAGAAAGAAGAGAGAAAAGGAAAGTAGAGTGGTTCCCCAGAATGCAGGTACCTCTGGGACCTACAACTTGAATGAGAATTGTGGTCTCCGGTGAAGTGGTCCATGGTATCTGCTCCATCTCTGGAGAGCCATAGTTTTAAGTCATAAAATGTTTCCCTGTGTAAAACCACCCATCTGTCAGGTTAAGCATCTCACTCACTTGGTTTATATCTGTCTTAGAATGGTCTGTGAAAGGATAAGATCATGCTGTTTGAGTAGTGGTTGTTCCAGCTATTCCGTCTTATTCTCTCCTTTGCTGTTACTTGATATGTACTGGTGTTATCACACTTTTTAGTCAGATTTAAAGCATTTATTTACAGAGAATTTCTCAGCCTAAAATTTACATGTCTCAACAAAGTGAAAGAGAATAGACTAAGCTTTATCTAATTCTTTACACTGCAGTTCCTGCCAAAATAGAGTGGAAAAAATATCAAATTTGATTAGTAAGTTCTCTTGAATATGACAACACATTCTTCCTAATCATAGTGAATTCATTGCCATAAATAGGTCATATTTTATTAATAGCCCTGGGCACCAAATAATAAATGAGTATAGCCATCAATATGCAAGAGTCCATCAGAAATAAGATATGTGGGCAACTGATAATTTTATAATCCAATATATTTTCAAAAAAATGTTTAAATTTTGCCTCTCTTGCTGTTTTACATTATCAAAGGTCTGATTTTTTTGGCCATTTCTGAACATGTTGGTGTTTAGAAAATACTGAGGAATCTAGGCTAAGCTGGAGCGGGGGAGATGACTATCAAAGCTCCCAAAATGAGCTGTTAAGAAACTTAGAGAATTGTCACAGCTGAAAAATCTGACTCTAGTCATCTTTTCTGATTTTTGTTACTTTGAAAACCATCTAGTTCTCTTACTGAGAACAATTTAAGATCTGATACCAAAAGAACACTTCTTCTCATTTGTAAACAGCATTCTCATAAATCTTTGTAGCATCTGTGATTCTGCTGAGAATAAGATATTAAGGAGAGGTTTAACAAAGACTGAATACCTTGTTTTCCATGTTCCCTACCACTTGAAAAAAATTACTGCTTCAGCAGCATTCCTGAATAGTCATGTGAAATTCATTCTTATCATATTGAAGAACATTTGTTAATTAGTCACTATAATTAGGTGAATTAGTGTACATGAGATGTTTCTGATGGTGCCTGGTATGTAATGAGTGCTATGCAAGTGCTGATTATTATACTTACTATTAATTATTACTATTATCCTCTGTAAATTCAAATTTTTAGACTCAAATATAATTATTGGAGTAATCTAATTTGTCTAGGCCTCCTAGCAAAACAAAAGTCTATAAAATATTGAACTCTTTACCAAATATGGACATAATTCCATACTCTTTTTTATTTCATCCTTGATTTTGAACTATAAAGTTACTTACATGTTCACATATGATCATCACTTTACATTATATGAGAAATGTTTCAACTAAAGAAAACCCTATCACTGAGAAGTCATTCAAAAAAAAATTTTTTTTTAACTTCGAATCTGTTTTTAATGTGAACTCGTCGGCCCCATCAGGCACATAGCAAAGGTCACAGCACACTTTCTTTCAAATGAGAGGCTTCGGAGTTTGACGACTCATTTGTATTGACTCTTTTCTCTTAAGCCTAATGCTCTTTTTTTTAATATTCTTATGATTGAATGAAAATGTACATTCCCATATAAATTTACATGCTCCCGTTATGCAGCTCCCACTGCTCTCCCTATACAGTGACAGCACACTTAAAAATAATTTTTTTTAAGTACTGATTAATGAGGCTACATGCTATGCTACACCTTGGTGACATTGTAAGTTTCACTTACAGCAACAAAGCTTTTTTGTGGGTGTGTTTATATGGGTGTGTATAGGTGTAATTATCTGTCCAGCTTCTGTGTGTGTGAATCTAGCCTGCCCTGTGGGAAAACTTGAGTTCTTCCTTTGTGCTTCACAAATTCTGAACACCTTTCATATCTATGAGATTCAGTGTGCAGAAAATAGTAATTTCTTCTTAGTGTTTCAGTTATTGAAAGGTAAGTTCCCTAGGGGTCTTTTCATATATGTTTGTATAAATATACGTATTTATATATCATGTATTGATCCCTTGAATCTTATTCTCTGTTTAGTCTACTTTAAAAGCACTGTTTGGACTAGTTTCATTTGGACCAGATGAAGCAAAATATGTTCTCTACTTTTTCAGAATGGAAGCATTTTGTCAAATGTGTTTGGGTTTTGTCTAGTTACTCAGTATGCATAATGATATCTCTGAAAATAATGCTATAATTGTCTGATTAATTAAATGAATGTTCTATGAATAAGCATTGACTGTTTGAATTTTCAGATTACCTGCAATGACATCTATACTAAAATAATTCAAAATCCACTATGTAATAAAAGGATAATTGGGAAATATATGAGTAGGAAAGGTGACTTTGAACCTAATTAATTAATAAACAAAATTAACTTATTTTCTTTCTTCTCAATAGCAATGGCTTTGGTTTCATCTGTAACTCATACCTCAAGTCTTGGTCATAATCTTATTAAATGTAATAGGTCATTCTTTGGTAATTGACCATTTAAGATAGCTTTAATTTAAATGGTTATCTAAAACAAATCAATTAAAATTTTTATTTGCTTTTATGTTATTGATTTATCTTAAAGACGTATTAGAAAGGTTGGCATTTATCAAGTACTTGAATTACTATAAAATAGTTAAGAAATGGTTCATAATTATGGCTATACATTGAATTAGTTACACCTGATGATTCCTTTTTTTTTTAACTTTAATAGTTTCCATATTTAAGTAATTATTTATTTATTTAACAAATAAACTCTATGTTTAACTACAGAAGAACTTAGGTGTATTCTACTGTTTTGTAAGGATTTTGCCCAGTAAAAAGTACAATAGGCTGTTTCCCAGTTGCCATTTCAGCAGAGCTGAGTTGGCACATGCACATACAAATGATCAGTTCTTCAGGGCCCTACATTGTCAATGTGTGTGTGTGTCTTTGTGTATGTCACACCCTCTAAATTCAGGTGGCCTCAAGCTGTGCCATATAATTCCAACCTCAATTAAACTTTCCAAGGTCAGCAGTGCTGCACCAGGTCAGACATAAATAAGGCAGAGAATAGTCGTAGGGCACAGAAAAGCCATATTTATTCTTTATCCACAGTTCATGGCTATCAAATAAAGCCCAGTAGAGAGGAAAGACAGAGGAAGAAAGAGGAACTCTTAAAAGGTGCTCTACGCCTAGGTGTAGCCTTTATTTTAAAAAATGATTATATGAATAATTCAAGACACAATGACTTATTGGGATGTGTGAGAGAGTGTGTGTTTGTGTTTTACTTTGTCTTCTAAGAACATGCATTTAACCAGAACACAGTGGATAATATGTTGGTATGACTACAAATGATTAGCCCAGAAATTAAGAGTGCTCGTTTCTAGTTTACCTTGTACTATTAGGCAAAGGGTAAACTTAGATACATGTCTTATCAGATTAGGAGTCTGCTTTCAGAAAATAAGGAGCTTAAAATAACATAAATCTATTCAGTGTTTCCACTCTAAACCCTTGGTCTAAATTCTTCTTTAATAATATTTAGAAAATAAGAATTTAAAAAATCGTATAAAAGAGAGGAATTGACTGATAAATATATTTATTCATGTGTTAAAAAACAAAACAGACAAACCAAAAAAAAAATGTTGTTAATTTGATTTTGACTCATAGTCATCCTGTACCACAAAGTAGAACAGCCCTATTCTGTTTCCAAGGAGTGGGTGATGGATTCAAGCTGCAAACCTTTAGGTTAGCAGCCCAGTTCTTAACCACTGCACCATTTTGAAACTTATAAAGGAGTCCTATAAATGTACAAGAAATAAAAGTAAACAACTCTACATCAAAACATGGAAATGAAATCAATGAAATGGAAGGAAACTGGAGTTGCCAATAAACATTGGCAAAATGTTTAATCTCTTGAATAATCTGGGAAATGCAAACTAATCAATGTTATACTATTTTGCATCCATCAAGTTGAGAAAGTGAGTAACTGACAATGCCAGAGGTGAGTTACTAGTGGGGTTCTCAGCCTCGGTCCCGAAGTGATTCAGAGCACTCAAAATATCACAAATGCCAAACCACAAATGTGGTTGTTAGAAAACCATCACAAAAACCTATTGGTCAGTGTATGATCTACTAGCTTGAAGTAGCTCACAGATCACACTTTGATGATGTCAGATATCTGTAAAGTTAAGATTTTAGTGGTTGCTGCAATAAAGCAGAAAAAAAAAAAGAAAATCAATGTGGGACAGCTTAAAGGTGTGATAATACGTAATGCTATTCCAAGTTTGAGTGTTCAGGGCCCAATAGGTATGAATTTCCTCTTAGTAAACAACTGAGGTAAATTATTTAAGAATAAAATTAATATATTTTTCTTTCAATTTATTATTGTTATTTTTTTCACGTGCTATTAAATTGTTATGATATGACTAGTTGTTTGAATCTAACTACTTAGTAAATGGAAATGATGAGCAATTTATTTTGGATTCGGGATGCTATGAAAAATATTACAAAGTGAATTGTCAAGTCCTTGCTTATTTCAGACGGTTAAAGCATTCAACTGTTAACTGAAAGACTGGAATTTCTAATCCACCCCAAGAAAGTCTCAGAAGAAAGCCCTGGTAATCTAGTTCCCCAAACAAATCATCCTTAGAAAACCCTGTGGAACCGGATTCTACACTTACAAGCATAAAATCTCCGAGTTGGAATCGAACTGTCTGGTTACTGGCTCATTTCCGTTCACTGATCTCACTTCTCTTCTTTCTTCTTTTCAGTCTCTGAAAGTCTCCAAAGAGGGAAGAAAACTGGAAGGTAGATTCTATGAGTCTTTCTTCTACAGGGTGAGGGACTCTTCTTTTCCTATCAGTCTCTGAGTTTTTAATTCTATAGAAGTACCTGCTATTTTCTTCCTGTATCTCTCCACTTTGTGTAAGGCAATGCCCTTCAAGAGATATGAAAGAGATATGAATAACACTGAACAAACATCTAAGTCCAATAAACGATTAGTCTGGGTTCAAAATGCCTGTAAATTTCCAAAGTACGTTTGGTTGAGGTCCCTTTTCCTATGCAGGAATGGAGCACTATGCCTTTGGAGTCCATCTTTTTCTCACCTCTTGGACCTGACACCAGCCCCACCCCCCCAAAAATTGCTGTTGATTCCAATTCATAGCAATCACATAGGACAGAATAGAATTGCCCTACGGGGTCTCCAACTAGCATGTGATAGATTCAAATAGCTCTTAACCACTAAGCAACTGCTCTTAATCACTATTTCCCCAGACAAGTCCTTGTAGTCTCATGTGCTGCCCAAATTTAGCAAGGCAAAAGCGAAAATTAGTGGAGTTATCAGGGTGCCCCTTTTTGTGCTCATGTTGCCACTGGGCCTCAACTTTGTGAGCCCCATCACAGCTGTTACTGGTGGTGGCTGGGCACCATCTGGTTCTTCTGGTCACATGTTGATGTGATCACCCATTCACGTGGGTCTTTTTGTCTTCTGGGTTCTCTTTCCCCTACGTCATTTTGGTCCTTGGTGATCATCTGTTCCAGCTGATTTGGGACCATTTGGTGTACCTCAGGTGGCAGCTTGCTAGCTTTTAGGACCCCAGATGCCACTCATCAATATAGGGTGGAGAAGACTTTCTTAGCAATATGCTAGTTATGCCAGTTGGCCTCGATGTCCCTTGAGACCATGCCCCAGACCCTTGCCCCTGCTATTCTGTACTTGCCATATTGGGTTAAGATTGGAAGAGTTTTCAGGTTATATTGAAGTCCAGTTAAATTGATCTTCTTTCTAGTGTGTGCAGTCACTGATTTCACTCAACCAAATTCCTATCAACACTCTAATCTATAACCAGCCTCCCTCTCCTCCCTTGTAGCTGTCAAAGGTGTTTTTTAAGTCCTTATAGTAGGGAAGACCACAATTGATGGTTCAAAGTCCTGGGGGTCCCCCTGGGAGCATGACCCCTAGACCTGATGCTACCACTGATTATAAATCATTACGGAGGTCAACTGTTCAGGCAAGAATGGACTGGACTTGATGACACAGAGTGATCACATCATGTATGCACTTGGTAGTTCTATGCATCTATAGGATGCCATCCTTGTGGACTCTTACTAGAGGGGAGTGGAAATGGTGAAGTGGAGGGGACAGGAGATTGTTCAGAGGATATGACACATATAGAACAGAAAGAAGGAATGTGCTGTCACCAGGCAAGGAGAGCAGGGGGAGCTGCACATAGGTGGGCATGCATACTTAAACTGGATTGTACACTTTCACTCAATCATGAAAAATAAACAAACCTAGAAATAAAAGCAAAAATCATTTAGAAAGGCAAAAACGAACAATAGTAAAGGAAATAATATTGTCAAGCTAGAAAAGAAAAGAAAAAAAGTCTGCAACATACTTAAACATTTTTTTAAAAGTTCATTTTTCATCTGAAATTGAAGCTTACCTGGTAATATTGTATTTTGTCAGCCCTACACAGAAATAATCAATGAAACATAGGGAAAGCAGGCAGAAGCACTCAAAGCTAGGAAATAATTATTTCCAGAGTAGGAATTCCTTTTTTCTTTTTTTTTCTGTTATGATTGAATGAAAATGTACATTCCCATATAAATTTGCATGCCCACCTACATACAGCTCCCACTGCTCTCGCTGTTCGGCAGCAGCACACTCTTCTTTTCCACTCCATACATGTCTTATCCTCTCAGCATTCTCCTATCCCCTCCTCTCCACCCACTCCCTTGCCTCCAGTAAGAGGTCAACAGGACGACATCCTATAGATGCGTAGAACTATGAAGTGCACACATGATATGGTCACTCTGTGTTGCCAAGTCCAATCCATTACTGTCCAAAGACTTGATCTCTGTTATGACTTCTGGACAGGGGCAGCTCAGGGCCAGGGGCCATGCTCCCAGGGGAACTCCAAGGCCCCTGGACCATCAGTTGTGGTCTTTTAGTGGAGAACTCAGGGTGCACCCCTTTTTATTCTTCTGTTGCCAGTGAGACTGAACTTTGTGAGCTCCATCTTTGGTTGGGTTTGTTTCTTCCTTTCAGATGTGTTCATTTACAGTGATAAACTGACCTCTGAGCACTGCTTTGGCTGTATCCTATAGGTTCTGGTAAGAAGTATTTTCATTCTCATTGGAATTCACAATTTTTTTTATTTCAGTCTTGATTGCTTTTATAACCCATGGCTTTTTGAGCAAGATGTTGTTCAGTTTCGATGAGTTCCCCTTTCTATCTATGTTTTTTCTGCTATTGATTTTGACTTTTATTGCTTTACACTCTGATAAGATGCTTTGCATTAGTTCAATGGTATAGATTTTGTTGAGATTTGCTTTATGTCCTAACACATTCTCTATTCTGAGAATGTTCTGTGTGCACTGCAGAAGAAGGTCTAGTTGTCCACTGATGGGTAGAAAGTTCTGTATATGTCAATGAGGTCTAGTTGGTTAATTGTGGCAATAAGGTTTTCTGTGTCTTTACTGAGTTTTTTTTCTAGACGATCTGACTAATATTGAGAGTGGAGTGTTGAAGTCTCCCACTATTGTTGTGGAGTGATCTATCTCCTTTTGGAGTGTCATCGGTGTTTCTTCAATGTATTTAGGTGCTGTAATATTAGGTGCATAAATATTTAATATTGTTAAGTCTTGCTTGTGTATTCAACATTTTAGCAATAAATAGTTTCCATCCTTGTTCATGATGGTAGATTTTACATTAAAATCTATTTTTTCTGAGATTAGAATTGCCACCCCTGCTCTTCTTTGTTCATTGTTAGCTTGATATATATTCTTCCATCCTTTAATTTTCAGTTTGTTCATATCTTTAAGTCTAAGTTGAGTTTCTTGTAGGCAGCATATACATGGGTCATGTTTTTTGATCCAAGATGCCACTCAATGTCTCTTTACTGGAACATTGAGTCCATTCACATTCAATGTAAATATAGATAGGTATGTGTTTAGTACTGGCATTGTAATATGTCTATTTTTGTGCTGATGTTTTCTCTGTTGTTCTTATTAGTCTGTTCTGGGACATTCTTCTTTGTTATTTGAATTTTCACCTTTTTCAGGATTGGTTTTGAGGTTGTTGAGACTCCTGTAGTATGTTTCTTGATTGGATATGTTCTATTTTTATTGTGCTTTATGGCTGCCCCTGTGGTCCCCCTTAATAAGCTATGTATAAACACAATTCCAATTACTATCAGTCTTATTAACTTTCTCTCTATCTGGAAGGACTATAGAGACTACAGTACATCCCTCTTGTTAATATGATGAGACCATAGTTTTCGTGACATGATCACTGGATTATTTCTTTCACTATTATAGCTTTGACTGAGTTTGGAGACTTCCCTAATTGAGTAGGCTTCTGGGTGATGTGTTCTGTATTTGTTTTTATAGTGTAAAGTTAGTGGTTTTGTTCTTCTAAGCCAAGAGATTCTTTCAGCATTTCTTGTAGCTTTGGTTAGGTTTTTACAAAGTCTCTGAGTTTCTGGTTATCTGGGAATGTCTTAATTTCATTTTTGTATTTGAAAGATAGTTTTGCAGGATATTGTTGGTTGGAAGTTCTTCTCCTTGAAGGCTTTCAATGTGTTATGTCACTGTCTCCATGCCAGCATGGTTTCTGCTGAGAAATCTGATGAAAGCCTACAGGGTTTCCCTCTGAATGTTAGCTTTGCTTTGAGTCTTGCTGCCTTTAAGAGTTTCTGCTAATGTGTCATTTAGCTAAGCTTGATGATAATATGTCTTGCAGTATTTCTTTTGAGATCTATATTGAGTGGTATTCAATAAGCACCTTGAATATCTGTATTCTCTTCTTTCATAATTTCTGGGAAGTTTTCTGCCAGCACCTCCCTCAGCTACAATACTCTCTGTGTTCTCAGGTCTCTCATGCTGTTCAAGAACTCCAGTTAATCATGGCTTATTCCTCTTAATAGAGTCCCACATGCTTCTTCATTTTTCTTGTTTCTTTTTTCTGATTTCTCCTCATAGATGCTGGAGTCAGTAGCTCTGTCTTCCACATCAGAGTCCATTTTATATTTGTTCCATTCTGTTTTCTTGGCTTTGAATTGAATTTTCTATGTCTTTGATTTTGTTCTGGATCTGTTGGATTTCAGAGTACTGGTGTTCCATCAGACTGAGCATCTTGCTTAATTTTTCATTTTGCTGTGCTGCATTTTGTATAAGGTCTAGAAGCACTCTGTATATTCCTTTTGCATTCACCTTCTGATAGTTTCAGATAGGTTTATTCATCTGGAAAATTCTTTGGTTGTTTCTTTTGAGGCCTTCTGAAGCCATGGACGATTCCTTCATTATTCTTTTCTCCAGAGGTTGTTGCTTTGGGGGCATTATGTGAGTCAATAGAGGCTGGGAGAGATGTTGTGAGGACGAACCACAGTTGTTTCTTTAAGCTGTCTTAAAATGAAAGGTAAGAGGTATCTGACAACTTCCAAAGTCAGTCAGGTTTTCAGGTGTACAGGTCCCTCTTCCCAGCTGGGAAAGTAAGCACCTGTATATCCAACCCCAGATGTTATAAGCTAGTTCAAAATACAGAAAGGCTACTGCCCTGCTGGCTTCTGCTGTCAGGCCCCAGCTGTAGGCAACACTGTGTAGAATATTGCTTTTCTGCTGGAAAAGTGCTCTCTTCTGGGAAGGTACCACCTCCCAGCCTAGAAATTAGGTTGAGCTGAGGCCTCTGTATGGGTATATCTGCAACCCAGTGGAACAAGATGGCATCCTGTACAAGCTCTCCACCTGCCTAGGTACTGGCTACTCAATGGCAGAGGTGGAAAGAGAGGCCATGTGTGCTGAGATGCACAGAGTCCAAAGCTGGATTCTCAAAATATGGCAATTTAGCCTGCTGATCCTACCAGCAGTGCTTCTGAGATTAGTTGCTAGTCAAGTCCCTGCTCCATCTGCCAGCTAAGATAGAGAAAAACAAGTTAAAATGGCATGTTACCTTCAGTCTGTGAAAGCCAGCACTCACCAAGAGTGGAGGTCAGCGAAAGAGAGAATGTGTTCTGTTCACTGGTATGAAGTCCAAATTAACAGCCCTATGCTATGTTCTAGGACTTACTAGGTGTCCAGAAGGCTCCATCTAATGATCAATTCAGGTCTTGGTTTCCAAAGATATTTAGGGAGATGTGTGTTTAGTCTGTCATCCTGAGTCTACTCTCCCCCCTAAGAATAGGAATTTCTATAGATGAATAGCTGTATATATAGCAGAATGTAGTGTTTGGAGAGTCAAAAAGCTCCTCTATGATTAGAGAAAAAAAGCTAAGAATGACACATTGCAGTCCCTCATGGAAAATAATGAATAAGTTTTCATCATGGGGACACATAAGTACAGTCGATGGGGCAGACAGCAATAATAACCAAAATGATGGGAGTTATGGGAGGAAGAGTAAGATAAAGAGAAATTCCTGTAAGTGTAAATGCAACTGGAAATAAGGATATTGCATTGATTAATTCAATGGATAGTCAATTTGAGAAAGAAGATAAACTTGAGATGTAATTTAAATGGCCTAGAAATGAATGGAAACCATTGTGGCGTAGTGGTTAAGTGCTATGACTGCTCACCAAAAGGTACGCTTTGGAAACTCTGTGGGGTAGTTCTACTCTGTCCTATAGGCTTTCTATGAGTCAGACTCAACGCAATGGTGATAATTTTTTTTAAGAGATGAGTGAAAATTAAGGCCACTACAATGGCAAATTTGAGGTATGAAAGGTTTTATATTTAATCCAGAAAACATTCAAAAACATAAGTGTAAGTATAAATTCTGAGACAATGATAACTTGGTTTAAATTTCAAATTATTTGATTAAAAAGTGATAACTGGGGAACAGAAAGAGAAGACTTATCAAAGCATGATGACTTTCTAAATATATATTCCTTGGTTCCTGATATACATAATCATGGAAAAATAGACTCTGAAAGATTTTTGGTAATTATAATGGCTACCTCCCCACACAAAGGGAGAATGAGAACATTTGAATCAATAACTCCTGGCAACATAAGAAGGTAAAAAGAAAACCTGTAGAATGAAAAAACAAAACAAAACAAAACCTTAAAAGTTGAAAGACTATAAAAATGTAGAAAAATGTAATCAATATGACTGGTTTCAATGTCCCCAACTATATAACAGCTACTCTAATTGTTGAGACCAAGAATAATACTACATATTATACTGTTTACAAAAGTTGTAATGAAACAAAAATAGAAGTTTAAACATAAAGGAATACCAACAGTGTATCACACACACCAATATAAAATACACACAAAAGAAAGCAAGTGGAATTCAATACACAATATTAAATAAGTAACTTTGTATTAATAAAAGTCATAGGAACATGAGCCAGATGACAAAGTATGCAAACCTAGAAAAAGTATCTTTGAGAAATATGCAATGAAAATACAATGGTACGGTACAAATTCAACAAACTAAAGTCAGTTTTTTAGCAATGTTTTGGAACAAAACAGAGTACCTGAAATGAGCCTTGGGATGTTTACCAAAATGTAATATATCAGCTACAAATACCTTAAAATTTCAAAAAGGACAAATTTCAAAAGTAGGGACCTTTATTTTGCTGTAAAAGATTCTCCAAAAATTATGACTAAAAGGAACTGAAATCATAGTGTGGACTTTTTAAAAATGTGTACATATTTTGCTTTTCATTAATCAATAAAAGTGAAGTTAAAAGCTTCAATATAATGGAAGTTTTTGTTTGATTTTAGAAACTACAAATTGCTGTTGTAAACATTAACGTATCAGGCATTTTAGAATGCAACAAGCAATGATTCCTAAGATATACTTTGTCAACTGGTTTGAAAGATGCAGTCTTTCAGTTCAATCATGGTATAAAAGAGAACATGGATATTCTGGAAAACTTTTTAATTCATTTTCTAATATAGCTAATCCTGATAATGTCAAATTCAGCATTAGTGTCCCCTTCAGCACAACACAACACAACACAACACACACTATTAACTCTTTGAGCACTGTACTTGACTACTTGGTGTACTTAACAATAACATTTTTGATGTACACAGAAGTATCAATAAATCGTTCATCAAGATCTAAAATCAAAATTCCAAAATAAAATGCAAGTGTGTCACATTTATTGGTGTAGGCGAAAAGTAATACAATATGTCCAAGTGGAATTTAATTTGGAACACAAGGACAGTTATCTAATAGAAATTCATTAATATGGTCAACAAAATTGATGGCTAAAACAAACACAAATATGTGAACACATTGCTAAAAGTAGAAACAAAAATATTGCATATGTTCTACCATCAGTTCTTTGTAAAACTCTCAGTAAATTTGAAGCAGAGGAAATTTGTTTAGCACCATTAAAATTAGCTATTTCTGGCCCAAATCCATACACACATAGTAAAGCAGTAGAGCAGGAGGAGTACCACTACTGGTTTGGATTCCATAGTTATAAAAGGCAATTGCACCAGGCAAGAGTTACGCGTGGTGGTAATAGATACAGCTCAAGGTAAACAATCTGAGCGTCAGCTTCTATGATCCATTCATACTGTCAGGTGGTCCTCTGTAAGCATTTGACATTCTATTATATGCTCTACAGGAATTCCGGTTTGAATTTAGAGCAAAGTACGGAGCCGCACTATTATTGTCTTACAGAAAGAAAAATATTTCCATTATACTACAAGAAAAAGGGATAAAAATCATAACTGTAACAAGAAGATAAACATTGCTATTTGCAGATTATCTTTGACTGTGTAAAGGAAAAAATTCAATTAAATGACATATTATAAAATATATAGGTAGGCAAAGTATAAGGGAATCTGTAGTTATCTTATACCTCAAATAAGTACTCAGAAAACACAGTAAAAAAGAGTCTGTTTACCAGACTCAAGAATAAGCTTACACTCAAGAATAAGCTTATCAAATGTGGTGCATAAGGCCCAGAGAATGAAAGCAAAAACCCTTTGCTACCAAGTTTATTCTGGCACATAGTGACCCAATAGGACAGAGTAGAACTGTTCCACAGGGTTTCCGATTAGCACCTGCTGAGTCCAAATTGCCAAAATTTGGGTTATCAGCTGAGTCTTAAACACTGCACCACCAGACCTCCAAGATGAACAAGACCACAAAATATTTTTCTCTGGAAAATAAAATTTTTAAAAATCTTAAATAGTTAACAAGATTCCTGGGTCAGAAGAATCAATGTTATAAACATTTCAGCAATTTCTACTAGATTGTTCATTCATTCATTCTTTGAGTCCCTCAAGATTATTTATATAACACATGCTGTAAGCCATTCACCAAGATAGGAGTTGGAGATACTGTGGTAAACATTCCAATTTTACGTTTGGAAGTTGGCAAAATGCTTCTAAAATTTACATTTTAGAATAGAAGAATGCATGATAATGGGCTTGTCCTACCAAAAGATAGTAGTAATCATTCATTTGTGTTACGTAAGCACAAAACTAGAAAGATCAAAGGAAAGACGAGAAAATCCTAAAATCAAAAAAGCCAAAAATAAATGTAATAGTGCCCAGTGCTGGCAAGAATTGGGGAGATTAAAGCTTGTGGATTGTTCTGTGGATTGGAGGGTATAAATTCTCAGTCAACTTAGGAAGCCATCTGCTATTAGCAAAGTTGACAACAAGCAATTTAATCACCTCATAATTGCAATTCTTGGTCCACTCCTGAGAAAGTTTCACACATACATACACAAAAATAAGTCATAACGTGTTTACTTCATAAACATATTTATTTCATAATTCTTTGTATAGAAAACTACGGAATCCATCTTCCATCCTCCCACTACTGGAAAATCAAAAACTGAACCAAACTAAAACACTGCTTTTAAGTCAGTTCTGACTCATGGACAGAGTAGAACTGCCTCATAAGGTTTCTAAGGAGTGGCTGGTGGATTCGCACCGCCAACCTTTTGGTTAGTAGTCTGGTGTTTTAACCACTATAATACTATACTCCTTCAGAAAGTAAAATGTCTTAGATAAAATAAATATATCAACATCTATTGACATTCGGATCCAACTTGATGGCACTTGGCTGGCTGGCATTGACATTCACAATAAATCTCAAAAAATAACTTTTGTCTAAAAGAATATATACATTTTTGCAATTTAAATTTTTTCTGGACTGGCCACTATGCACGGTGGCACAGTGGCAAGATCGCAAACTTGTTGTATAGTTGTCTGTGAGGGAGTTTTTAGCCAGTAAACAAATAACTGTATTGGAACACAATACATACTCACCTGAGCTGCCCCCAGTGTTAAAGGAAGATAAAAGAAATATTGAAAGGAAGACAAGAATATTGAAAGGACATCAAGGGTAATATGGTAGCAGGTCTGATGGCCATTCCAGAAAAAGAGTTCCAGAATTGTTTTGAAGGATGGACTAGGCACTGGCATCAGTGCATAACTTCGTAAGGGCAGTACTTGGAAAGCAACTATAGTGGTGTTCAGCAATGAATTAGTAGCACTTTTTCTACGATGACTTCTTGAACTTAATTGGCATTACTTGAATACATTTTTCTTCTTCTCAACAACAGTCAAATCAAATATACCTATAAAATGAATTTACATCAAGTTGCTTTTCTCTTCCCTTGTTCCTCTAAGTAGTTCAGCATCAGGTCTTTTAGGTTTCTACACCATTAAATTCCACATACAAAGCTCTCCCCCTAAAAACCTAATCTCTAAAAATGGTGGAACTTTGGACACGTTGTCAGGAAAGATCAGTCCCTGGAGAAGGACATCATACATGGCAGAGCAGAGGGTCAATGAAAAAGAGGAAGACCTTCGATGAGATGGATTGACACAGTGGACACCAACAACGGGATTAAGCATAAAAACAATTGTGGACATAGCGCAAGACCAGGCAGTGTTTCGTTCTGTTGTTCATAGGGTCACTATGAATGGGAAATGACTTGATGGCACCTAACAACAACAATAATGATGGAGTGCACAGATAGGAGAAACTTCTGTACTGGACTCTTTTTCCTATTAAGACACTTGGCTAATTTGCATTCATCTCAAAGACAGTCAAGATATCAATGACAGAATAGAAGCTAGTACTTTTGCTAGTCCACATTTGGTGCCAGTAATCAACAGTGGTAATTATTGAGAATTGACTTTAGACTTCGCAGAAAAAAGTGTATCCTGGAGGAGGGTAGACTTGAGCTATTAATAACAAGTGGCAAGACATGTCTGTCTTTAGCAAAGTGAGAAATACCTGAGCATGTTATATCTTTCAGATGTTATCTGCTCCACTTCCTTACTGGTCTGTCCCAGAGGTATGCTGTCATAGCATCTCTATGCCCACCTAATCGCTATCTAAACACATTTATCCACATCCTATTATAAAATATATGGAAAAAAAACCTTGGAACAGTTCTTCTTATGATAATTCTGCACATTCCTGAGAAACATTCTAAACTATGCCTTACATTTTCTTTTCCTTTTCTGAAGAGCAAATAATCTCATGTTCTTTTATCTTTCCTCAAGGGTCCTATTTTCTCTTCCTTTAATCATTTTTATTGCTTCCATATGTACTTACTTTAATTTTTCCTATCCCCTTTAAAATTTGCATCTGCAAATTAGATACAGTATTACCAAAATTGGAATAGACCTAAAATGCCTATTGATCTGTTATTGAAGTTCTTCAGTATTTGCGTAAAGCAACATACAGAAAGAGACAGTAAGAGAAGAAAGAAGAAGAAAATAAGGATAAGTTAACTGTTACCGTGCAGGAATATTTTCAGATCCAAAAAGTAATTCCAAGTAGAGAAATTTGCATAAAAGAGAATTGAGAAAATGTGTAACAATACGAGAAAATAACTTTTATGGAACTTAAATAAAAAAGGAAGAGCACAAAAGCTATGTTTGCAAAAGTTTATAACTGAAAAGTATATGTCCGAATACAAATGTGAAAGTACTGAAAAATAACAAGGACAGGGAAAACTCTTTTCTTAGAGTAATGTAAATCCAGTTGTTGTTAAGTTGATTCTGACTCACAGTGATCACATAGGACAGAGGAGAACTGCCTCATTTCAAGGAGCCCCTGGTAGATTTGAACTACTAGGGTTAGCAGCGCTAGCTGTTAACCACTATTCTACACTTATTTTCAATTTTAATTTCCCTGATTTTAGCAACATTGTGTTCTACCCTGACCTCTACGGTTGCTATGAGTCAGATCTGACTGGATAACTAAAAGTAATGCATTTGAAACAAATACCTGGAGAATAACAAAGGAAAGCTGAGGAAACCTAACAATGTGGCAATATTTAAGAACAGCCAAAAACTCAACGTATATAAAGACCTCTACTATTGTAATGTATTTAGTAATTTCTGCCAACATCACCTACTTTTTCCATGCATGCTTGTGATGAATATAGAGAAAAAATAATATTTTAAGTATGCCAGGATTATTTTCCTATCTTCCAAATAAAATCACAATTAAATTAAAAATTTCAAGCAAGGGGGGAGGGGAAAAACAGAAAAAGTAGGTTCAGAATTACAGTGTGTTTGATCAAGAACCTCCCTTACACATCATCTAATCTAACATCCTGACTTTGCAAACAAACAAGCTAAGGTCCAAAGAGAAGGGGTAAACGTTTCAAGGTAACATCAATACAGAAACACAAAATACAGATCTGTTTTGTTCCAAGGCACTTTCAGGTACTTTTATGTTGTATGCTATTGAATACCACACATAACAGAAGAGTAGTAGAATGCTATTAAATGTGTTACGAATTTGTAGTTTCTCTGCTAGTAGAAACCATTATCTATCAACTGATACCCTCCACAAAGCAGGGAGTCATGGTGATTGGTTTTAATGTGGTTCACTGTTTTAAAAAAGTATATGTAGGCAAATCCATGTTAAATCACAATTTCATGGAATTCTGTAGAATTTTGAGCTAATTAAGACCAGGCTTTGTTGTACTTTATTAGCTATGTTTCTTTTGTGTACTTGTTTTTATTAATTTAAAAAATTAAATAGGTATGAATATGCATGTGTGTATATATATATATATACACACACGTATGAAACACATATATATGTTTGATATGCATACATTTATATTTATACCTGGATAGATGGTTTTTAATCAATTGTAACTTCATGTGATACTTAGTTCATAGCTGAAAAGTAAGTCTTGGACTTTCCTGTTACATTGGTGCCCAGCTTTTCATCTTCCATCTTGTCATTGTTAGTTGCTGTCTAGTCTGTTCTGATTCCTGGCAACCTCCTCTGTGCAGATTAAAACTGCTTCCTAGGCTTTTCAAAGCTCTGATCTTTTAGAAGCAGATGGCCAAGCGTATCTTTCGAAATTCCTTGGAGTGGGTTTCAATTGCTAACCTTTCCTCTCATAGTTGAGTGCTTCACCATTTTTGGCACATACAGAATAATTCTTCTATCTCACATCTATACAAATAGTTTTAACCTTAAGTCTCAGCATCAGCCCTAAGCCCCTTGTGTCATTTTCCTGACCTTTCTTAAATTAATAAGACGAGTCCACTGTTTCCATTAGCAAAATATCTTTGTCTTGTTGCAAAATAAGAAAATGGCTTGAAGTCTTAAACATGGTGAAGAATTTCTTCCATATCTCTCATAAACAATGCTGTGGAAATCCAGAAGGAAGCTATACAAGTAAAATTTTAAAATAGCTTTCTTTCTTTCCGCCACATTCTGGGCGAATATACAGTACATATTTTGTGTGTGTGATTAGAAGCATACTCTAGAGGATACTTAAGGTTAGAGAATGTAGTTTTTCAAACACTGAATTTCAGATAACATGATTTTACAGCATCTGATTTCATAACTACACCAACCTTGGAAAGACTGAGTTAACACGCATTGAGGTACAATATTCAATTACTTGAAGATGCTTGTGGATCTCAGGGAAAAGGGAGATGAGTCTGGTAGCTACAGAGAAACTAGCTGATGCTTGTATTTGAAAAAAACTGGATTGACTGCTGGCAAATTTTATTCTCTAGTCAAGAGATTAGGATTTGAGGCAAAAATTATTGGAGATTCATACTCAGCAACAATTACAGCAGTAATCAGATACGGAATTGCTGAATAGCAGGCACTTCAAAATCAGTCAAGTTTTCACACAAGTAGAATAATCCATCAGGGAGTTATTGGGCCAATGGTAGATAGCTTGTAGAAAATATTACTAAAGGCAGTCAAGTTTTAAGACATTTGTATTAATTAGAAAAGAGCTTTGCTGTAACAAAAGAATATATCTACAGTAGCTTCTAAATTAGCATATTTTTCTCAAATAATAAGTAAGCCAAATGGCTCAACTTCTCAATGATTTCAGTGCTGAGGTCAGTGCTATTCTCTACTGAAAATCCAGCTATTGTATCTGTGTAACAGCACGGATCTGGAGGAATGTGGAATGGTGAACACTGAATTCAGAAGTTAAAGTTTTCCCTGTAATATCATATGTCATGGATTGAATTGTGTCCCCCCAAAAATATGTAGTAATTTAGCTGGGTCAGCATCCCTATAATCTGTGATTGCCCTCAATTTTATGATTTTCTTATGCTGTAAATCCTAATCTCTGCCTGTGGCTAACCGGGTGGATTATATTAGAGAGGATTAGAGTGGGACTGTAAATCCCTTCCTAAGGCTACCTCTGTGCTCCGTCAGAGTTTCCCTGGAGTGTGACTTGCACCACCTTTTATCCTTTTATCCCACAAGAGATAAAAGGAAAGGGAAGCAAGCAGAAAGTTGAGTGCCTCATACCATCAGGAAAGCAGCACCAGGAATTAAAGCGTGTCCTTCAGACCTGAGCTTCGTGCAACAAGATGCCCCTTCACAAAGGACTGATGCAACACAAGGACTTTCCTTCAGAGCTGACAAAGGGAAAGCCCTTCCCCTGGAGCAGATACCCTGAATTCTGACTTGTAATTTGCTGGGCTGTGTAAGAATAAATTTTTCTTTGCTAAAGTCATCCCCTTGTGATGTTTCTGCTAGAGCAGTACTATATGACTAAAACACCATATAATAGACTTCGGCTTACACTTTACTGATTAAAACTATGGTTTGTATCTACCTCAAGGTGCAAAGTGGCTAAGGAGAAGAGAATCTGAAATCTGGAATTGGTCACCAAACACTGCCTGCCTTAACACTACTTGGTGAGGTATGCTGTGTTTAAGAAAATGGTCTATTTAGTCACTATATGACAAATTTCAGCTCGTTAGTTTATGATGACATGCCACTGATGGCTTTGGGTATAACTGTAATTTAGAGGGGTTCCAAAAAAGAGACAAGGTTTTCATGGAAAACTGTGAAGACTTAAACATGTTTTAATTGCCTTTAGAATTATATGCTTCCTCAAGTAATCTCCGTAACAGGTTTATTTTTTCATAGAACCATTTTTATTTTTCATTGTTTTAATATTAGTTTTCTTAAAATTAGTGTTTGTTTCAAGTTTTACTTTGTTAACTTTTGGGGTTGTATCACATGTATACTATCTTAAATAAGGCCTTTCTGATTCACATCTTCAACCAGTTATGCTCAGCTTATAAAATTGTTAACAAATTTTAATTCCAGATGGTGATGGTAGAAATAGATATGGACTGAATGTTTTGCACATCATTTTAAAAGCATAGGAATTTAGCTTTATAGTTAAATTATCTATGTTTTCACCTTAGTATAGATTAAACATAATCCACAATAATAATTCCCAGGTTTTTGTTTGATTTTGTGCTGTATTTTCAAGAATGGTTTTAGAGCACCTCAGGCAGTTTTCCCTACCAGATGGGAAGAATAAGGTGGCACCAAAAACATAAAAATAGTAATAAAAAAAAAATTACCATCAAGTCAGTTTTGACTCATAGACACCCTGTCAGGATAGAGTAGAACTGTCTGCATGGAGTTTCCATGGAGCAGCTGTCAGATTCAAACAGTCTTTTGGTTAGCAGCCAAGTTCTCAATCACTACGCCACAGTGCTATAAACTACAGACAAACCAAACCATTGCCATCCAGTTGAATGCAGTTTGTGATGATACTACAGGACATAGCGGAGCTGCTCCCAGAGTGTTCAAGGAGCACCTGGTGAATTTGAACTGCTGACCTTCTGGTTAGCAGCTGTTCCAGTCGGCAGTTCAGATCCACCAGGCGCTCCTTCAATACTCTGGGAGTCAGTTCTACCCCGGCTCCTAGAGTCGCCATGAGTCAGATCCGACTCAACGGTACTCGGGTTGGCCTTGTTCCAGTAAGTGACTATGCCACCAATATTTCCATGGGCTCCAAGATGACACCAGGAATGTGTAATTCAGTAGGCTATTGGCGTCATGAGACCCAAAGAGATGTGTGGAAAAATATGCTGATTTTAGAAACTTGGAGTTTAGAGACAGGTAGGCAGACCTGGCAGTAGAGTCTTTGTGTCCATTCTGACCATAAAGCAGCAGTCTATATGTGAAACTCATGTTCCAATAATCCTGACATCAGTTAGGATCCTGGTTGTCTTAGGCTGGTTTCTCTAAAGAAGTGAAACTAGTAAAGTGTGTGTGTGTGTGTGTGTATCCATATACCATATAATAAATAACCATAACTACTGCAGTACAGTCAGTTCTGACTCACAGCAACTGGATAGGACAGAGTAGAAATGCCCCTTAGAGTTTCCAAGGAGCACCTCACAGATTTGAACTGCTGACCTTTTGGTTAGCAGCCCTAGTACAAAACCACTACACCACCAGGGTTCCATATATACAGAGTCCGACAATTCAGTCCACAAATGTCATTATTCTGAGTGCTACATACCTCAGTGGTGTATCACTAGGGTCACCTTTGTAATACTCTCCTTGGGAAGCTACTCACCAATGCCTGTACCTATTCCACCCGTCAAAGCAATTTTGGAACTTTTTCTGGAATGGCCACTGCATAAGATGGCAAGGTGTTAATTGTATAGCTGTCTGTGAGATAGTTTTTAGCTAGTAAACAAATAAATGTATTGGAACACCCTCCTTACTCACCTGATCTGGCCCCCAATGACTTTTTCTTTACCTGAAAATAAAGGAAATATTGCAAGGAAGACATTTTGGTGACATTCAGGACATCAAGGGTAATATGACAGCAGTTTTGAAGGCCATTCCAGAGAAAGAGTTCCCAAACTGCTTTGAAGGGTAGACTAGGCCCTGGTGTTGGTGCTTAGCGTCCCAAGAGGAGTACTTTGAAGGTGACCATAATGATATTCAGCAGTGAGGTATGTTGTACTTCTTCTAGGATGAGTTCATGAATTTAATTGGCAGGCCTCGTATATCTCAAGGAATCAGCTCACTCAGTTGTACATCCTGAAACACCTCAAGTCCAGGATCAGGATAGAGGTCTCACGGCAGACACAGAAACTGGTGAGCCCATTGTGACAGTTTGGAGAGCACGGTTCTGCTCACAGCCTGTGAAGGTCCGGGAAGACTGCAAGGTGTCTCCTGATTCATGTAGTCGCAGGAGCTGGCAAGCTCAAGATTGGTGGGCTGGGGAGCAGGACTCTTACTTGAAAGCTGTGAAGACTGATGATTCCCAAGACTGACAGCTAAGCTTCTAGCTCAGGTCCTAGGAACCAGAGGTCAAAAGAGAAGAGAGAGGCAGCTACTGGATCCACAATAGGCCCAAACCCTTGGCAAGGTGAACAGGAAGGAAGTAGGTGGTGGAAGGTAGAGAGACGAAGGCTGAGGGGGTAATGAGACACCCCAGGATCTGCCCCTGGCAGTATCACAGGACACTACAGAGGAAGATGCAGTATCACAGCATGTCCCATCATGATGGTGACCACAGCATCATACAGCAGCCAAACACTGAAAAGCAAGGCCTAGCCAAGTTGACACATGCAATCTTAACTATTGTACTGCCTGAAAAGTGCCACAGAATGGAGAAGAATGTTAGGACAGGGGAAGACTCAGTCAATTCCTTTCAAAGTAGAATCATTATAGTATAGGGAACTGGTAGCGTAGTGGTTAAGTGCTACAGCTGTTAACCTAAACGATGGCAGTTCAGATTCATCAGGTGCTGCTTGGAAACTCGGTGGGGCAGCTCTGCTCTGTACCATAGGGGTGCCATGAACCAGAATCAGCTGGATGGCAGTGAGTTTGGTTTCTGGTTTTATTGGAGTGTAACATACAGACTATTACAGGATAGAAAGGCAGTGGTATAGCAAAACCTATGACAGCCAGAACTTGGAGGACTGTCTTGTTTTTCTGGGTCTCTTGAGTATTCTGGCTTTGACTGGTTGAGTTTTACCACTTTTTTTTATCACTAATCTGAGTGGAAAATATTTTCATTTTCCTTCTCTGATAGCTTTCTGCCTTACACAGTTTCAAGTTTCTCAAGTTTAACTGTATAATGTTTCTTTTAAGAAAAATGTCATGAAGTTAATTGGCCAGAATACAGGATTTAGATGTTTGGCATAGGTGTCCTTGATTCATTGTTTACAGATAGTGCGAAGACAGCCAAGTTACTTGAGAATTTTACAAATGCATCACAAATGTAGACCAAGGATAAGAAGCAAGTTAGGTATCTACCACAAAGACATTACAGTGTCAGTTGTCTCTTCTCACTACTTATTTTCTTCTGATTTTTCGTAAGTTCGAAAAACTGGATCTACTTTTAATTTGGACAATGGCAACAATTCAATTATAATTCTGTGCAAATTGAGTTAACAGATCTAAACCACCTAAACTACAAAATGGACCTACGTGTTACTGACTGTCCACAGCTGTTCAGTTTTCTGAATTCGTCCTGACTATTGCCATGTTTGTGCCCACAGCTTGTACAAAACATAGACGCCAAGTAGTTTTCCAGTCAAAATGGACGTGGGAGTAGAAAGCAGAGGAGGAGGACTAGGAACTCTGGACTTTTCTTGGCATCAGTAATACAAATGCTGAAAAATCAAAGATACTTTCCAATTCTCTTTACATAATTTTCATATTTAAAAAAATATTTTATTATGCTTTAAGTAAAAATTTATAGTCCAAATCAATTTGATGTATAAAATCCTGAACACGCACCCATGCAATGCTAACCGCCCTCCCCCACCACTACCTTGTGAAAGCACCCTCCTGTCTTCCACCTGTGCTTCCGATATCCATTCAGTCAACTCTCCATATTTTTTGATACACAGGTATAGGTACACATATTTATCTCTGACTCTAGCTCTGCCTCTATCTCTGTATCTATAGCTGTCTATGAGCAGAGGCTAGGTTAAATTGTATCAGTATACAATCTCAGAATATCAGTAGCTGACACAGCAAAAGTGTATTTTTCACTCATAGTTGGCTGGGATTTCATGGAAATCTCTAGAGCAATGCTCTTCATGTGCTAATTAAGCAACCCAGCTTGATTGTTTCTATGTCACCTCTTTATCAACACTTGCTTCCGTAAGTCCTGCAGGAAAGAAGGGTGAAGGATTTTTTGTTTTTTAAATAAATTTTATTGTTATTTACAAAGAGTTTTACAATCGGATCCAACTCGACGGCACTTGGCTTGGCTTGGCTTTACAATCTGTACCACTTTGACATATAGCACATGAAACTTTCACTGCTATTCTATTCAAACTGCTCTCCCTATCCTTCCCCCCACGCAGCAGCCTCTACGCTGTGTGAGACAGCACACTTAAACCTTTTCATTAGGAACTTGCAGTGACCCTTTAACCAAGATCTTACCACCTTCACCCAATCATCTTGGCTCCAGTGATGAACCTCTAGGACAGCCCCACGTATATATTTAAGTCCAAAGGTATGTTTGTCTCCCACATCACTCCATGGTCTGCATAGCCGTTGTCTGGAGAGCTGGCGCCAGCACTGTTTGCGGTTTGGGGTTAGAGCATCCGGGGTGCCATGCTCCCAGGGAACCCTCCAGTCCGACTTGCCATCAAGTGTGGTCTTTTGGTAGGGATCTAGTTCTGCCCTCTAAGCCTTATCCTGCTCTATCTGGGGCTCCTTACCGCGCGCCCCATCTGGGCAGTCAGAGGTGGTGGCTGGGCAGCATCCTGTTCCTCAGGTGCCACGCTGAGGCAAACTGGCTCAGACGGCACCTTCCATCCAGTGGGCTCCTATTTTCCTCCTGTCTTTAATATCCACCTTTTACCTCTGGTCCAGGTGGACTGCGATCAGTTGATGCTACTTAGATGTTAGCTTGTTAGTTTTTAAGACCCCAGAAGCTATTTACCCAAGTAGTATGCAGAATGTTTACTTAAGAGAAAATGGAAGGAAAAAAAAAAAAAAGAAAGAAAGAAAAGAAAGAAAGCTTGGGTATTCCAATTAGGCTGGGAGTCCCCTGAAAGCTAGTTCCCAGACTCAGACCCTGTGTATTTTGTCCCTCCGAAGAAGTGATCCACATTTAAGGAACAGTTTAGTTTTGAAGGAGAGCAGTAGTGGGTACCTCTTTTCTAGTATGTGCTGTCACACCCTACGTCCAACCTGAAGCCTAACCACTATCTAATTTGTAGAAATCCTTCTCCCTTCCTCCTCAGCTGTGTAACCATCAAAGATTGATTTTCTTAGTGCTAAAATGCTTTGTTGGAGCCTTAAAATTATGGTCTCATACAATATTTGACCTTTTGCATCTGGCTCATTTCCTGCAGCATAATGTTCTCCAGATGGTTTCACATTATCAGGTATTTCCCTAAAGCATTGTTGTTTCTTATCATTGCGTAAGATTCCATTGTATGAATATGCTAAAGTTTGTTTAGTTATTTGGCTGTTGATGAGCATCTAGGTTGCTTCCATCTTTTTGTTAGCGATGAGAGAGCTGCAATAAATATTGGCGTGCAAGTACCCGAATGGTGGCCCTTATTTCTCTGGGATACAGTCCAAGGAGTGGGATTACTGGATCATATGGTATTTCTATTTCTAGTTTTGTAAGAAAACGTCAAATTGATTGCCATAGTAGTTGTACCATTTTATACTCTCTGCAACAGTGTAGAAGCGTTGCAGTCTCTCCACAACCTCTCCAGCATTTGTTATTTTGTGATTTTGGATAAATGCCAGCCTCGTTGGGGTGAGATAGTATCTTATTGTAATTGTGATTTGAATACCTCTGATGGTTAGTGATCATGCACATTTCCTCATGTATCTGTTGGCATCCTGAAGGTCTTCTTTAGTGAAGTGTCTGTTCATGCCCTTTGCCCATTTTTTGACTGAGTTGTTTGTTGATGAGGTTTTGCAGTATTTTGTAGATTAGATGTCAACTGGATATGCAGGAGTTGAAAATTCTTTTCCACTCTGTAGGCATTTTTTTTTTTTTTTTTTTTTTTTTTTACTCTTTTGATGAAGGCTTTGGATGAGCATAAGTGTTTGATTTTTAAGAGTTCCCAATTGTCTATCTTCATTTCCAGTATTTGTTGGTTATTGGTGATTTTTTGTAGAGTGCTAATGCCATGGATTAGGGCTTCCAGTGTCTTCACAATTTTTTCTTCCAAGATCTTTATTGCTTTAAGTTTTATGTTTAGGTCTTGGATCTCTTTTGAGTTTTTGTGCACGGTACTAGATAAGGATCTTGTTTCAGTTGTTTTGCAGATGGATATCTGGTCAGGCCAACACCATTTGTTGAAAAGACTGTCTTTTCCCCAGTTCACATCCTTTGGGACTTTATAATCAGTTGCTTGTTGGTGGACAGTGTTATATTTGGATTCTCAGTTCTGTTCCATTGGTCTATGTGTCTGTTTTTGTGCCAGTACAAGACTATCTTGTCTACCGTGGTAGGTTTTAACCTAAAACAGTAGGTTTTAGGGTCAGGTAGCATGAGATCATCTACTTTGTTCGTATTCTTTGGTAATGCTTTATTTATCCACAGCTGACTTCGTTTTTCATATGAAGTTGGTGTTTTTTTTTCTGCATCTCATTAAAGAATGTAATTGGGATTTATATTGGTGTTGCCTTGTTTTCATAGATTGCTTTGAATAGAATAGTCATTTTCACAACGTTGAGTCTTCCTATCCAAGAGCGAAGTAGGTTTCTTCATTTATGTAGGTCACCTTTAGTTCTTGTGGTAAGGTCTTGTAGTTTTTTGTTTGTTTGTTTTTGTATAGGTCTTTTACACCTCTGGTTAGGTTTTTTCCTAAGCATTTTATCATCTTGTGGGCTATAGTAAATGGTAATGCTTTCAGGATTTCCTCTCTGATTGTCTCTTTGTTGATGTAAAGGAATCCAGCTGATGTATATATGTTTTTTTTTAATACCCTGAGACTTTGCTGAAGCTTTCTGTTAGATCCAATAGTTTTAGGGAGGATCCTTTAGGGTTTTATGTATATAGAGTCATGACATCCAGAAATAGGGATACTTTAACTTCTTTACCAACCTGGATGCCCTGTATTTCTTTATCATGCCTGATTGCTCTGGCTAGGATCTTCAGGGGGTGCAGGATTAAGAATCAGAAAATAACTACTATGCCTCATAAATGGTCTGTGTTACACTATTATTTTTTTCCTTGGTCAAGAATAATCATAGGACCTAGCCTAACTTCTGGTGATCAGGGAAGTATGTTGCTTTCCTGTAATGTATTTGCATTAAAGGACAGCTGTGTATTGGTAAATAACAAATTTTACCATGCATACACAGAAACATTTATGCAATGAAAAATACAGTATCACTTTTGCCTGTTAAATCATTGAGAACAGAATTTCCGTAACTGTGGGAAATGAAGTCTATTAAGGCTGCTGTTGCTGTTTACCTACCCATCTATCATGTACTGAACACTTACTGTGTGGGTCAGATACCGTGCTACGTGTTTTACACACATCATTTTATTTAGTTCTCACTGTAACACTGTGAGGTAGGTGTTACTATCTCTACTATCTCTGTTTAATTTCAAATATTTTGGCTCCCAAAATGCAGAAAAAAATTATTCAGCTTCTGAAATCTTACTAATTTAGCGTTCATTGGTTAAGGAAAATTTAAGTGCAGATGATAAAGGTACCAAACATTTCTGAAAGTTTATTTCTCCAAAGAACAAGTCAGTATCCATAAAACAGAAGTTATTCAAATTCTTTTGTGAACTCTAATTTGTTCCATAAGTTTGAAAATCTTCTTCTTCTTCTTTCCCCTCAAAATACACTCATAAACAGTTAAACCAGAATACAAAAATATTATTCCCAAATATGCTTTTTTACACTAATGTTTCATGCAAACTATCAGTGGACACATTTTATGAGAGAATAAAAAATCTTAAGCAAATAAATCTTATTTAAGCTAAAAGTTAATACCATTGGGCAGGCCACAGGTATAAGACTATAGATAACAGCCTGATGTAGACAAAATAACTTTCATAAAATCTTTCACAATTTATCAATTTAGACTTCAAATGTTTATGGTAGAAACTTTGTGAACAGTTTCAGTAATAGCTGTAAAGGGAGGCAGAGTTTCCACTGCTTGAAGTGCCTTAAAAGCCAAGCCAAGTCAAGTGCCATCGAGCCTTAAGAGAGTGAACTTATTTCAGGGGACACTGGAGTCCCAAGACCATTTGAACGAATTAGTAATTTCTTTTGTTTTCAGCACAGTGAATTAATTCTTGAGAAATTATGGGCAATCTTGGGCAGTCTTTTTACTCATTGGACAATTATCATTAATGTGCTTTTAATTTTTTTCCTGAGTAGATGTAACATTCAAATGAATTCCACAGATTTCTGCTGTGAGGCAAACTGAAGAGAAGCCATACTGCACCTTACACATAGCAGGTACTCGCTGACAATTGATGAATAAAAGAAAGGAATTGGCACTTGTTATGGACTGAATTTTGCCTCCCCAAAATATATGTCAACTTAGGTAGACCACTATTCCCAGTATTATGTGATTGTCTACCAGTTTGTTATCTGATATGATTTTCCTATGTGTGAATCCTATCTGTATGATGTCAATGAGGTGAGATTAGTGGGCCATTATGTTAACGAGGCAGAACTCACTCTACAAGATTAGATTGTGTTTTAAATGAGTTGGTTTTTTTTTTTTTTTTTTTTTTTTTTTGAGACACAAAAGAAGGAATCAAGGAGAGAGATAGTGACCTCGTATCATCAGGAGAGTATAGGCAGGAGGACACATCCTTTGGACCTGAGGTACCTACACTGAGAAGCACCTAATCTAGGGGAAGATTGATGACAAGGACTTTTTTCCAGAACCAACAGAGAAACAAAGCCTTCCGATGAAGCTGACATTCTGAATTCTGACTTCTAGCCTACTAGACAAAGAGAGAATAAACTTCTGTTTGTTAAAGTTATCCACTTGTTGTACTCTTGTTATAGCAGCATTACTTAATCAAGACGGTACTTAATCTGCATATCCAAAATTGAAGTTCCAGCAAGGTAGCATTAAAATAATTTTCCTCTTCTACTTCTAGAGAAATGACTAGCTAAATGAGCTTTTGGAAGACATGTTTTGCTGAATAAATACTTAACTGTATTGAAGTTATTTGTGTCCTTTTAAGTTTTGCAAAGGAGTCTCAAAAATAAGAATGCTTCTTTGAAGTCATGAGAGTGCTCACAGCAGATGGAAACCCACAGCTTGTTTTAAGAGATAGCAGCTATTTAATTGCATTAACTTCTGAAAAGAAACATCATAGCTTTCAAATTCTCTATATCTGGTTCAAAATATTAGAAGAAATGTCCTCAGTTCAGGGGTGCAGGGCACTACTTAAAAAATGTACTATTATAATGTTTTTGTTGTTCACATCACACAAAGTTCAGCCATATACCATATGCATGGCTGCTCCAGTATCATGTGGCTTCTTGTCCTTGGAAATAAAAATCTATTTTGTGGAATGCTTTGGGAAAACGGCTTTTGTCTTGGAAAAAATCTAAGAAAACTTTTCCCTTTCCCTCTCTCCCCACTTAACAGATAGTCACATACGCACATACACACACACATTTACACCATTCAGTATATTTTAGGGAAGAACAGATATTGTCTTTAAAATTCTACTGTTAGAAATAAAAGCTTTTATACTAGGGAGGAGTATTCTGAAAATGAAATTGAGAAATCAATAACATTTACACTAGACCCCAAAACGATAAAAAAAGAAAAGAATTAACCTAGTCAGAGACATAAAGGACTTAATACAAGGCAAACTACAAAATACTACTAGAATAAACTAAAAGAGACCTACATAAACGGAAGGACATTCCACGTTTATGGATTTGAAGATATAGTAAATGAAAATGTCGATACTACCCGAGGTAATCTACCAATACAAAACAATCCTCTTTTAATCCCAACAACTTTCTTCACTAAATGGGAAAATTGAAGGGCCATGTGGAAGAGAAAGAGTATCTGAACAGAGAAAGTACTATTAAAGGGGGGGAAAAAATAGGAGACCTCATGCTCTGAGATGCCAAAACATACTATTCAGTTATTATAACTAAGACAGCTTGACATTGGGTCAATGATTAAAACAGTGGAATAGAAGTGAGAGTTCAAAAATAAATCTGTCAGTTTGTGAGCAAATGATTTTAGACAAGACCTAAAATCCACTCAGTGAAAGAGAAGCAGTTTATTTGGCATGTGGTGCTGGCCAAATTGGATACTTATAGAAAAATGAAACAGGACTCATACCTCACACCATACACAAAAACTAACTCAAAGGCCTAAATGTTAAACCTTGAACTATAAAGTTTCTGGAAAAAATGTAGGGAAAAGCTATGGAACCTAGTATTTTAGAAAATAGGCTAACAAACACTACTATAAATGTCAGGAAAGCAGATGACAAATGAAATAATCGGGGCCTCACAAAAAACACTTGTGCTCATCAGTCGACTTTACCAAGACTAAGAAGACAACCTCAAACTGTAAAAAATCTTCAGAAACAACATATCTGAAAAGAGTCTGATCTCTAAAATACATTAAGATACTTCAACAACTCAACAACACAAACAACCCAATTAAAAACTGGACAGGAGACATAAACAGTCAATTCACTAAAGAGGATGTTCAACCAACCAAAGATTACATGAAAAGATGCTTAAGATTATTAGCTGTTAGAGAGATAAGAATCAAAACTACAATGAGATACTACCTCATCCCAGCTAAAATGGCACTGATTAAACAACAACAACAAAACACTGATGAAAACAAATGTTAAGGAGAATATGCAGAGACTGGAACCCTTCAACACTGCAGACTGAACTGTAAGATGGTACAATCACTGTGGAAAAATGTATGTTGGGCTTCAGTCTCCAATTTTTCAATGAATAACTGAGTACATTAACTTCCATTTAGTCACCCAGGAATGGAGACATATATATAACGAATCTATAATCTTTGTATAGGGCCTTTAACCCTAGTCAGCGAAATTAGCTAGAATACCATGAGGGTAATCCACAGCTTAGCTTTGGAAAGTAACTTTGTATGCTACCATCTTAGGTACACTGCTGCAATAGAAATAGCACAAGCAGATAGCTTTAAATAATAGAACTTTATTTTATCACAGTACTGGAGGCTGAAAATACAAATCAGAGCCTCATTCATCTTAATTCTTTGTAAGGATCAATTTGGAGTTTCTGGTGACTACTGTCAATCTTTGGCATCTATCTTTATCCTGTGTGTATCCCCATTTCTGCCTTCTCCTTATATAATATAAAAAGTATGTTACGTATACTTTTCAAACATAACCAAACACTTTGACAGAATGGCTTTCTGGGTTTGAAGTCTTGGAATCTCAATCTCATAAGACAACTTAGTCATTTGGCATCACAAAGTTCATATTTTGCATCCTAGTAAATAGCATCTGCAGCAGCCATATACGATACAATTATTGGTCTCTACTCATTAGCAGTGAAAGATAAAGAAGGACACCAAAGTCTTAAAAAGAAACTAGTCTACAGAGTTAATAGCCTCCATGAGCCATGGCTTCATCTACCTTGAGATCAGAAGAATTAGACGGTACCTGGCTACCATTACCAATCATTTAGATCAGGGCTACAAAATATGAGCCCTGATGGGATGAGACAAACGTGCAGAACAGAACTCAAATTCTTAAAAAATCCAGGCTTACTGGACCAATTGAGACTGGACAACTCCCTAAGACTTTTACTCTGAGATACTCTTTAAACCTGGAACCAAAACTATTCCTTAAGGTCACTTTTTAGTGAAATGACAGGTTGCCTTACAAAATAAAGTATATTATCCCCAAGTACAGTGTGCCATTAAAAATAAACATTAATAAAGCAACATCTGTATGAGACAAAAAGGTCAACAATTACTCTAAAGCAAAGATGAGAAGATAAGGCACGAGGACAACTAGAGTACTGGAAATGGAACAGCCAGAATTAAAGAGAATGCTCACACATCATGAAAAATACAACTAAGGTCACTGAACAATTTGTGTAGAAATGGTCAAATAGAAACCTAATTTGCCTTGTAAGCTATCACCAGAGACACAATATATATTTTAAAAAATAAATAAAACTTGCCACACACACACAACTAGCGTTTTGCTAAGAGAGCCTTCTGCACTCCACATTGGTGAGTGGTGTCTGGGATATTTTTTTTTTTTTATTGTGATTGAATGAAAATGTACACTCCTGTATAAATTTACATGCTCACCTATATGCAGCTCCTCCTGCTCTCCCTGGCTGGTGAAAGTACACTCTTTCTCTCTGCTCCATACATGACCTAACCTCCTAATAGTCTTCTATCCCCTCCTCTCCACCCACTCCCCTTCCTTCAGTAAGAGGTCAACAGGATGATAACTTATAGATGCATAGAACCACAAAGTGCCTGCAAGATACTGTCACTCTGCGTTGCCAAGTCCATTACAATGCTGTCTGAAGAGATGACCTTCATCATGATTTATGGACAGAGGCAGAATCAGGGCCGGAGGTTATGCTCCCAGGAGAACTCCGAGGCCACTGGACCATCAGTTGTAGTCTTCTAATGGAAATCTCAGGGTGACACCTATTCATTCTTGTGTTGCCAGTCAGACTCAATTTTCTGAGCTGTATTGCAGCTATCACTGGTGGTGGCCGGGAACCATCTGGTTCTTGCAGTCCTGAGTGGATGTAAAAACCCAGTTACACAGGCCTCTCTATCTTCTGGGTTCTCTTTCCCTCATGTCATTTTGGTCTTCAGAGATCATCCGATCCATTTGCTGTACCCTTCGGTGGCAGCTTAGCAGCTTTTGAGACCCCAGAAGCCACTCACCACGTGGGGTGCAGAGGGCCATATTATCAAAATGCTAGTTGTGCCAATTGGCCTTGATTTCGCCTGAGAGCATGGTCCCCAGCCCTCCGCCCCAGCTACTCTGTCCTTGCAATGGTGGGTTGGGATGGGAAGAATAATCGTTATGTTGAAGTCCGGTTAATATTGATCTTCTTTCTAATGTGTGCTGTCACTGATTTCACCTAACAAAATTTCTATCAACTATCTAAACTAAACCCACCCCCTCCTTGTCCTTCCTCCCTCTGTACCCTTGCAGCCATCAAAGAGTCTTTTTTTCTACACATGAATCTGTTTTAAAGTTCTTATCTTAGGGGTCTCATACAGTATTTGCCCTTTTGTTGATGACTACTTTCACTCAGCATAATGTCCTCCACTTGAAACCAGGTTATGAGATGTTTCCTGAAATCGTCATCGTTCTTTATCATTGCATGGTGTTCCACTGAGTATATATACCATAGTTTACCTATCCACTCCTCTGTTGTTGGGCATCTGGGTTGATTCCATCTTTTTGCTATTGTGGACTGTGCTGCGATAAACACTCGTGTGCGTGTTATCAGTTGGTGTAAATGGCCTTCATTCTGTAGGATAAATTCCAAGAAGTGGAATTACTGAGTCAAGTGGTATACCTATATCCATTTTTTTTAAGGTAGCACCAGGTTGCTTTCTAAAGAGGTTGCACTGTTTTGCAATCCCACCAACAGTGTAGGAGAGTTCCAATTTCTCTACAGCCTCTCCAGCATTTGTTGTTTGCATTTTTTGGATCATGCCAACCTTTTTGGGGTGAGATGGTATCTCATTGTCGTTTTGATTTGAATTTCTTTAATAGCTAGTAATCCTGAGTATGTCCGCATGTGTCTTTTGGCTGCCTGGATTTCCTCTTTAGAGAAGTGTCTGTCCATCTCTTTTGTCCATTGCTTAATTGGATGATTTCTCTTTTTCTTGTTGCTATTTTGTAGTACCTTATAAATTATGGAGATCAGGCGTCAGTCTGACATAGAGTTGCCAAACATTTTTTCCCATTCTGTAGGTGGCCTTTTAACTCTATTAATGAAGTCTTTGAATGAGCAAAAGTGTTTGATTCTTAATAGTTCCAATTTATCTATTTTGTCTTCTGCTGATTGTGTATTGTTTGACAGATTTTGAAGTCTGTCTGTGTTGTATATTAAAACTTCCATTGTTGTTCCTACTTTTTCTTGGATGAGCTTTATCATCTTAGATTTGGTTATTTAGGTCTTTTGTCCAGTTTGAGTTGGTTTTTGTATAAGGTTTAAAACATGGGTCTTGTTTTAATTTAGTTCAGATGGATGTCCAATTTTGTCAGCACCGTTTGTTGAAGAGATTCTTTTTACCCCAGTTTAATACCTTAGGGACTTTGTCAAATATCGACTATTCATAGTCAGATAGTGTCATTTCTGGGGTCTCGATTCTGTTCATTTGATCTGTCTGACTCTTTTTGTACCAGTACCAGGCTGTTTTGACTACTGAAAGTGAAATAGGTTCTTGAGTCAGCTAATGTGAATCCTCCTAGTGTGTTCTTCTTCTTCAGTAGCGCTTTACTTAGCAGATGCTTCTTCCCTTTCCAAACAAAGTTGGTAATTTCTTTCTCCATGTCCTTAAAAAATGACACTGAAAGTTGTATTGGGATTGCATTATATAAGTAGATTGCTTTGGGTAAAATAGACGTGTTCACAACGTTAAGTCTTCCTATCCATGATCAGGGTAGGTTTCTCCATTTCTGTAAGTGTGTCTTAGTTTCTTGTACAAAGGGCTTATAGTTCTCTTTGTAAAGGTCTGTTATTTCTCCAGTTAGATTTATTGCTAGGTATTTTGTCTTCTTGGGGGCTATAGTAAATGGCGTTGACTTGGTGATTTCTTCTTTAATAAACTTATTGTTGGTATAAAGGAATCCTGCTGATTTACTTATGTTAATCTTGTATCCTGAGACTTTGCTGAACTCTTCTATCAGTTTCAGTAGTTTACTTATGGATTCTTTGGGATTCTCTGCATATGCAATCATATCATGTGCAAATAGGGAGATTTTTTTCTTCTTCTTTGCTGACGCAGATGAGGATGCCCACTATTTCTTGGTTTTGTCTAATTGCTCTGGCTAGAAGTTCTAGTAAAATGTTGAATAACAGGTGAGAGTGGGCATCCTTGTCTAGTTTCTGTTCTCAGGGGAAACTGCTTCACTCTCTCCATTCAGGATGATGTAGGCAGTTGGCTTTGTATAAATAGCCCTTATTGCATTGAGGAATTTGCCATCTATTCCTATTTTTCTGAGAGCTTTTAGCACAAATGGGTGTTGGACTTTATCAAATGTCTTTTCTGCTTCAATAGACAAAACCACGTGATTCTTCTCTTTTTTGATATTTATGTGATTGATTACATTAATTGTTTTTCTGATATCGAACCAGCCTTGGATCCCTGGTATGAATCCCACTTGGTTGTGATGATGGATTACTTTTTTGATATGTTGTTGTATTCTGTTGGCCAGAATTTTGTTGAAGATTTTTGCATCTATATTCATGAGTGATAACAGTCTGTAGTTCTCCTTTTTGGTTGGTTCTTTCCCTGGCTTTGGTACCAGGGTTATGCTGGCTTCATAGAATGAATTTGGGAGTGTTCCATCCTCTTCTATATTGTGAGACAGTTTCAGTAGTACTGGAGATAATGCTTCTCTAGAAGCTTGGTAGAATTCTTCAGTGAAGCCATCTGGGCCCAGACTTTTTTTTTGGTTGGCAGTTTTGGGATGACTTTTTCAATCTCTCCCTTTGTGATGGTTTTTTTAAGTTGTCCTGCTTCACTTTGTGAGAATTTTGCTAGGTGATATGAGTCAAGAAATTTGTCCATTTCCTCTAGGTTTTCAAATTTGTTAGAATACAGTCTTTCATAGTATTCTGTTATAATATTTTTGATTTCTGTTGAATCTGTTGTGATATCTCCATTCTCATTTCTTATTTGGTTCTTTCCTTTCCTGTTTTTCTTTAGTAAGTTTAGCCAATGGTTTGTCAATTTGGTTGATCTTTACAAAATACCAGCTTTTGGTCTTTTCAGTTTTTTCAATTGTTTTTCTATTACCTAATTCATTTAGTTCTGCCCTAATCTTTATGATCTGGTTTCTTCTGGTGCACCAGGGGTTTCTCTGTTGTTCTCTCTCTACTTGTTCAAGCTGTAGGTTTAGTTCTTTGATTTGGTTTCTTTCTGCATCTGGGATCTTAAAAGCTGCCATGCTGCCACCTTAGGGTACAGCAAACGGTCCCAACTCAGCAGAAACGGATGGTGACCAAGGAATAAAGCGACATGGGGGAATGAGAACTCAGAAGACAGAAAGACTCACTTGAGTGAGTAACTACATAAACTTCTGACTGGAAGAACTGGATAGTGCCCAGTCATCACCGATGATAGCCATGATGGAGCTCACACAGTTGAGTCTTACAAGAATAAAAAGGGTTACACCCTGAGATCTCCAGTAAAAGACCACAGTTGATGGTCCAGGGACCTCAGAGTTCCCCTGGCACCATGGCCTCTGGCCCTGATGCTGCCCCTGTCCATAAATTATAATGGAGGTCAACTCTTCAGCGAGGAATGGATTGGACTTGGTGACACAGAGTGACCGTATCGTGTGTGCACTGTATGATCCTATGCATCTAGAGGATGTCGTCCTGCTGACCTCTTATTGGAGGCGGGGGAGTCAGTGGAGAGGAGGGGATAGGAGATTGTTGGGAGCATAAGACATGTATGGAGTGGAGAGGAAGAGTGTGTTGTCACGGTGCAGGGAGAGCAGTGTGAGCTACATATAGGTGGGCATGCAAATTTATATGGGAATGTACATTTTCACTGAATCATAAAAAAAATAAAAACTTGCCACCCTTCCCAGTATGTGACTATGTATCTCCCAATAAGTAAAAGCAAAATTAAGGAAATACAAACTTCATGAAACTTGTTTTATACACTTTAGAGGCTAAGCTAGAACCTATATAAATCAATAACCTTATGCTGTATATAATATGTATACACATACATACATATTTGCAGATATACAGATATTTCACTGGCAGACACAGAGCCAGTTTCAACTCATGACAATCCCATGTGTGTGACAGAGAACAACTATGCTCCATAGAGTTTTTGATGACTATTTTATTGTGATTAAGTGAAAGTGGACAATCCAAAATAATTTTGCATGTGTGCCTATCTGCAGCCCCTACTGTTCTCCTTGCCCAGTGACAGCACACTCCTCCTTTTCATTCTGCACTTGTGATATCCTCTTAACAAGTGCCTGTCCCCTTCTCTCCATCCTCTTCTCTCCCATCTGGAAACAGATCAGTAGGACAGTTTCCTGTAAAGGCATAGAAGCATAAAGTACACACAACGTATAGTCACACTGTGTCCCTGAGTACACTCTGTTTTTTCTGAAGAGTTAACCGTAGTAGTGTTTTCTGGACAGGGGTGGCAGCAGGTCAAAGATGATGCTCCCAAGGGACTCCCCAGGACACTGGACCATCAATTGTGGTCTTTTAGTGGAGTTCTTAAGCTGCACCCTCCTTTTTCTCCTGTTGCTCCAGGAACTCAACATTGTGCACTCTGACACGGCTGTCTTTGGTGGTGGCCAGGCATCATCTGTTTCTTCTGGTCACATGTTGAGGCAGTTACACATTCACATGGGTCCTTTTGTCTCCTGGACTCTTTTTCCTCATGTCTTTTTTGTTATCAGTCATCATCTGTTCCGGAGGATTTGGAATCGTTTGGTGTACCTCAGATGGCAGCTTGCTAGCTTTTAAGACCCTGGACGCCAGTCACTAATATGGGGTACAGAAGACTCTCTTAGCTATAGACTAGTTGTGCCATATGACCTCGATGTCCCCTGAGACTATGGTCCCCAGACCCTGCCCCTGCTACTGTACCCTTCCGATGTTGGGTAGAGATTAGAAGAGCTTTTAGTTTATGCTGAAGTCTAGTTAAGTTAATCTACTTTGCACTATGTGCTGTCACTGCTTTCACCTAACCAAATTTGTGTCAACTATGTAATCTATGACCGTCTTCCTCCCTTCCCACTCTTGTAGCCATCAGAGTCTTTTCTTCTGTACATAAGTCTATTTTTAAGTCCGTAGAGTAAGCAGTCTCATACAATTGTCCTTTTGCTGCTGATTTCACTCAGCATAATGTCTTTCAGTTGAAACCAGGTTATGAGATGCTTCCTAAAATTGTCATTATTCTTTATCATTGCCTAGTGTTCTATTGAGTATATGTACCATGGTTTATCCATTCATTTGTTGATGGGCATCTGGGTTGATTCCATCTTTTTGCTCCTGTGGACTGTGTTGCAATAAGGTTTCATGTGTATCTATCTGTTCATGTGACTGCCTTAATTTCTGTAGGATATATTTGAGCAGTAGGATTACTAGATCTGGTATATTTATTTTCAGTTGCTTTCCAAGGAGGTTGTACCATTTTGCAATCCCACCAGCAGTGTATGAGAGTTCCTTTCTCTCCATAGCCTCTCCAGCATTTGAAGTTTTGTGATTTTTGAATCATGGCCAATCTTGTTGGAGTGCAATGATATCTCACTGTAGTTTTGATTTGGATTTCTCTGATAGCTAACGATTGTGAGCATTTCCTAATTTTGGCTGCCTGGATGCCCTCTTTGGCCAAGTGTTTGTGTATCTCCTTTGCTCATCGCTTAATTGAGTTATTAAACATTTTCTTGTTGATGTTTTTCAGTACCTTCTAGATTATGGAGATCAGATGTTGGTCTAACACGTAGTTGTCAAATATTGTTTCCCATTCTGTAGGTGGTCTTTTAATTCTTTTGATAAAGTCTTTACATGAGCAAAAGTGTTTGATTCTTAATAGTTCACCTCTTTTTCTGATATTTTCTCTTGTTGATCATGCTTTGTTTGTCAGATTTCGAAGTCTGTGTAAGTTGTGTATCAGAACTTCCATTTTTGACCTTATTTTTTCTTTCATGATCTTTATTGTTTTAGGTTTGATACTTAGGTCTTTGATTCATTTTGAGTCAGTTTTTGTGTAAGGTGTGAGATATGAGTCTTGTTTTAGTTCTTTACAGATAGATATCTGATTTTAATAACACCATTTGTTAAAAGAGACTGTTTCTACCCCAGTTTACAATCTTAGGGCCTTTGTCACATATCAACTGTTCATAAGAGGATGGTGGCATCCCTAGGGTTTCAACTCTGTTACATTGGTCTATATATCTTTTTTTTTTTTATATATAGTAGTACCAGGCTGTTTTTGATTACTGTGGCAGTGTTATAACTTCTAAGGTCAGATAGTGTGAGGCCTCCCACTGTGTCCCTCTTCTTCAGTACTGCTTTACTTCTCCAGGGTTTCTTCCCTTTCCAAACAAAGTTGATGATTTGTTTCTCCATGTCATTAAACAAATGACACTGGAATTTGTTTTCAGATTGCATTGTATATGTAAATTGCTTTGGGTAAAATATACATTTTCACAGTGAGCATGTTGGCCATGAGCACATTGGCTTCTCCATTTTTGTAAGTCTCTTTTGGTTTCTTGTGATAAGATCTTGCTGTTCTCTCTCTATAGGTCTCTTATTTCTCTAGTTAGATTTATTCCTAGGTATTTTATCTTCTGGGGGCTGCCATAAGTGGTATTGATTTGTTGATTTCTTCTTTGATGATTTCTTCTTTGCTATAAGGAATTCTACTGATTAACTTGTGTTTATTTTATATCCTGATACTTCTGAACTCTTCTGTTAGTTTGAGCACTTTACTTATGGATTCTTTAGGATTCTTTGTGTATATAGTCATATCATCTGCAAATAGGGAGATTTTTACTTCTTCTTTGTCTATGTGGGTACCCTCTATTTCTTTGCCTTGTCTAATTGCTCTAGCTATAACTTCTAGTACAATGTTCAATAGAAGTGGTGAGAGTGGGCTTTCTTGTGTAGTTCCTGTTCTCAAGGGGAATTCTTTCAGTCTCTCTCCACTGAAGACGATGTAGGTGTTTGACTTTTGTATAGATGCCTTTTATTGCATTGAAGAATTTCCCCTCTATTCTTATCTTGTTGAGAGTTTTTAGCATGAATGGGCATTGAACTTCATCAAATCCTTTTCTGCATCAATTGACAAAATTGGGTGATTCTTATCCTTTGTGCTGTTTGTGTGGTTGATAACATTAATTGTTTTTCTGATGTTGAACCAGCCTTACATCCCTAGTATTAATCCAGCTTGGTCATGATGAATTATTTTTTGATATGTTGGTCAATTCTATTGGCTAAGATTTTGTTGAAGATTTTTGCATCTAGGTTCATGAGTCATATTGGTCTGTAGTTCTCCTTTTTTGTTGGATTTTTCCTTGGCTTTGATATCAGGGTTATGCTGGCCTCATAGAATCAGTTAGGGAGTATTCCATCCGTTTTTATGCTGTGAAATAGCCTCAGCAGTAATGGAATTAACTTCTCTCTAAAGGTTCGGTAGAATTCTGCAGTGAAGTCATCTGGGTCAGGACTTTTCTCAGCTGGTAGTTTTTTGATTACCTTTTCAATCTCTTCCTTTGTGGTGCATTTACTAAGTTGTTCTACTTCTCCTTGTGAAAATTTGGTAGCTGATATGAATCTAGAAATTTGTCCATTTCTTCCAAGTTTTCAAATTTGTTAGAGTACAGTCTTTCATAATATTCTGTTATAATACTTTTGACTTTGTTCGGATCTGTTGTGACATCTCCTATCTCATTTCTTATTCGGGTTGTTTGTTTCCTCTCCTGTTTTTCTTTTGCAAGTTTAGCTAGTGGTTTATAAATTTTGTTGATCTTTTGAAAGAATGAGCTTTCGGTTTTGTTAATTTTCTGAATTGTTCTTTTGTTCTCTAATTCATTTAGCTCTGCTGTAATCTTTATTATTTGTTTTCTTATACTGCCTGAGAGGTTCTTCTGTTCCTCTCTTTCTACCTGTTCAAGCTGTTGAGTTAATTCTTTGGTTTGGGTCTTTTCTTTGTTCCAAATATGTACATTTATAGAGATAAATTACTTCTGAGCACTGCTTTTGCTGTATTTAGTTGGTTCTGCCAGGATATGTTTTCATCTCATTTGAGTCCATAAATTTCTTTATTCGTTCTTGATTTCTTCTACAACCCATTGACTTTTAAGCAAGGTGTTGTTCACTTTCCATGAGTTCAAATTTCTACCTGTTTTTTCTGCTATGGATTTCAATTTTTATGGCATTGTGGTCCAGAAAGATGCTTTGCAACAATTCAGTGGTTTGGATTTTGTTGAGACTTGCTTTATGTCCCATCACATGGTCTGTTTTGGGAAATGTTCCACATGCTTTGGATAAGAAGGTGTACTGATTGGTAAAAAAGTTCTGTATATGTCAATAAGGTCTGGTTGGTTAATTTTTGCAATAAAACTTTCTGTATCATTGCTGAGCTTTTTTTTGGATGATTTGTCCATTACTGAAGGTGAAGTATTGAAATCTCCAGCATTATTGTGGAGTAATCTATCTCCTTTTTCAGTGTTTTCAGTGTATGTAAGTGCTCTGGTATTGTGTGCATAAATATTTAATATTGTTGTGTCCTGATTATGCATTGAACCTTCCAGCAATAGTGACCATCCTTGTCCGTGATGGTGGATTTTACTTGAAAGTCTATTTTATCTGATATTTGTATTATGCTCTTCTTTGCACACCGCTGGCTTGGGATATATTTTTCCATCCTTTCATTTTCAGTTTGTTTATGTCTTTAAGCCTAAGATGTGTTTCTTGTAAGCAGCATATAGACAAGTTATGTGTTTTGGTCCAAGATGTCACTCACTTGTCTCTTTATTGGAGGGATCAGTCCATTTACATCCAGTGTAATTATTAATAGTCGTATGTTTAGTACTCTCATTTTGGTGTGTTTATTTTTGTGTTGTTGGTATTTTCTGTGTGGTTGTTAATATTCTGTTCTGAGTCATTCTTTATTGGTTGACTTTTCGTCTTTGTCAGTGTTGGTTTTGTGTTTTTTGAGACTCCTGTATCATGTTTCTTGTTTTGATATGTCACATTGTTATTTTGCTTTGTAGCTACTCCTATGCTCCCTGTTAATATTCCAAGTTTAAACCAGACTTTAACTTCCGCGTATCTTTTTAATTTCCTCTCCAAATGAAAGGGTTATACTTAGTGTGATGTATCATTCTTTTTAGTGTGATGATATCATAGCTTTCATATTATGATTACTAGTTCCCTTCTTTTACCATTGTAGCTTCTATTGAATTTTGTGACTTCCCTAACTGAGTAGGGTTCTTGATGTTGTTCCCTGAATTGCCTGTTTAAATATACACTGAATGCTTTTGTTTTCCTAAGCAAAGAGCTTCTTTCAGTGTTTTTTGTGATTGGGTTTGGCTTTTACAAAGTCTCTAAGCTTCTGTTTATCTGTGAATGTCTTAATTTCACCTTCACATTTGAGAGACAATTTTGCAGGATATATAATTCTTGGGTAGAAGTTTTCCTCCTTCAGGGCTTGGGATGTGTCATCCCACTGCCCTGTTGCCCACATCGTTTCTGCTGAGAAGTCAGAAGAAAGCCTACAGGGTTTCTATCTGAATGTTAGGTTTGCTTTTAGCCTCACTGCCTTTAAGAGTCTCTGTTTATGTTTCATTTTACTAAGATTGATTATAGTATGTTTTGGTGTTTTTGTTTTGTGGTCTTGTTTTTGTGGCATTCAATACACATCTTGGATATCTATGTTTTCTAGTAATTTCAGGGAAGTTTTTTGTCAGCATCTCTATGATAATATTGTCTGTATTTTCACCTATCCTTCACTGTTGAAGAACTCCAATTATTCATAGATTATTCATCTAAATAGAGTCCTACGTGCTTCTTAATACTTCTTCATTTTTCTTAGTTCTTTTCTCTGATTTCTCATAAATGCTGTCCTCAAGATCACGAAGTCTGGCTTCTACCTTCTGAATTCTGCTCTCATGGCTTTGGATTGAATTGTCTGATTCAGCAATTTTGCTATGGATCTGCTGGATTTCAGATCATTGATATTCCATCAGTTAAAATCACTTAAATTTTCATTTTGTTCTGCTGGAGGGCTTTATATGTAATTCTTTTGCTCTTGACCTCCAATAACTTCAAAAAGCCTTCTTCATCTGGGAAGTTTTTTGATTCTTTATTTTAAGAGTTTTCTGGAGCCATAGTGGTTCTTTAAATGGCTCTTTAAATGGTTAGCTATTGACTGTTGTCTCTGAGCCATCTAGAAGCTGTTCGGTTTCTCTAGTGTTACCTCATCAGTAGCTGATGTGTAGGTCTAAGAGGGGAGTCAGTCACTAAGTGCCTCTGTGTACTCTAGTGACAGGCTCTATATGGATTCTCTGGGGTGACAGACTCTGCCTTTTGGCTGACAAAGACAATGTTCTACTTATGGAATCACTGGAGGGCATCAGCTGAGGCTATGATGTGGATCAGTGAAGGGTGGAGGAGATGCTGCCAGGCTGCTTAGCAGTCTGTTCTCTGGGTGGTCTTATTCTAAAAATGTGCTTTACCACTAAGGGAGGAGCTGTCCAACAGCTGCCAAAATCAGTCAGGTCCTCAGGTACAGCTGGCCCCATCTCCTGGCTGACAACAAAATCACCTCATAGTTCTTCCCCAGGTGCTATGATGTGGTTCAAAGTAGGGAGCAGTCAAGGCCCTCCTGCCATCCTCTATGAGGCCCCACCCATACCTTCCTTTAGTTACTACTTTCCAAACCCAGCTTTACTGCTGCAGAATCACTTTCCAGACAGGTCCTGCTTCTCAGCATGAAAGTTAGTATCAGCTAAGCCCTCTGGGTAGGTGACTGCACCTCCCAGCTGAGCAAGGTGGCATCCCACCTGAGCTGCCCTACCTGCCGTGAAACAGCAGAATCAATGTGCAGCTCAGAAAAGACATGGTGGAGAGGCAGTGGTGCCCTCAGTCAGCAGCTAGACTCTCAACATGTGGCTATCTGAAGCCCAGTCTCTCTGCTGCACTATACTCTGTTTATTTAAGCATTGTGGTTAAGTGTATTTGCTGGGTCATGCGCAGTCCCTGCCTCCCGGATAACAAAGAAGGCATGAGTACCTGCAGTCCTCCCTAAAGGTGAAACAGGGGAAGCAGGACTCAGCATGGTATTACCTCAACTTTGAGAGGGGTAGTTACCCTGTCACTGGCAGCTAGTCAAATCTGGAAACACTATGCCAGAGCTCCATTCAATTTTCATTCCAGGTCTTAGTTCTCAGAGGGAATTGAGGAGACACACGTCTAGTCTGCCATCTTGCCCCCCACCCTTTTTTTTTCTTAGAAAGAGACTGCCAAGTCTTTCTTCTGATGTACCTTTGAGTGAATGTCAACTTTTTGGTTAGTACCTAAGTGAATTAACTGTTTGCATTGCCCAATTACATAGTAATGGATATGTGTGTGTGTGTGTGTGTGTGTGTGTGTGTGATAAATACAAATTTGTAATATAGCCAAGTGCCGTCGAGTTGGATCCAACTCATGGTGACCCTAGGGGCCAGGATAGAACTGAACCCCAGAGTATTCAAGGAGCACCTGGTGTAATGCAAGTAGGGTATATATCCTTTAACTCTAGTCAGTGGAATTAGGTAGAATATGATGATGTGATCTTCAGCGCGGTTTGAGAAAGTAACTTTGTAGCCACTATTTTAGGCACACTACCATAACAGAAATACAACTGGGTGACTTCAAAGAACAAAAATGCATTTTCTCACCGTTCTGAAGACTAAAAGTCCAAATAATAGTCTTGATTTGATCATTTCCTCATGAGTGCCTGTCTCCTAGTTTCTGGTGACTACTGCCAATTCTTGGCACTCTGTGATGGCTGTCATCCCCCTGTAGGTGTCTCCATGCCTGCTGTGCTCTTTGAATAATTTAGAAGTGGTGAGGTTTAGGATCCACCCTATGCTGGTATGGCCTCATTAACATGACAAAAAAACAATCCCTATTTCTTAACAGGATCTCATTCACAGGTTTAGGGATTAAGATTTCAACACATATTTTTGGAGGACATAATTCAGTTCATAGCAGCTTCCAAGAGCTTACTGGGAGTAAACAAACTTCTAATAATGCTAGCTAAAAAAAAAATAATAGTAATGTCTTAAAGTCTTTAAAATATTAGAAAAGAAATCTTTCTGCACTTGTTTACTGATCCTTGAGATTTTTCCCTGGTCAGTCACCCTGGTTTAAAATATCAGTTTTCAAAATATGGTTGGTAAGAGTTATTTGAATTTAATGATTCCATTAACTCAACCAAACTTGTTGCTGTTGGGTCAATTCCAACTTCTATAGCCTTCTTTCTAGTCCATATCACTGTCTTACTATCTGGAGTGTGCATTCCCAGTATCTAGTTGTGAATCCAAGTGTGCTCAAAACAATGACTAGGAGAATTGAGGGGAGGGGATCTTGTTTACATAGTCAGATGTGAAAGAAAACAAAATTTTCAATTTGAAAGATGTTTTTTCCTTTTTTCTTTTTTTTTCATTGTAGTTGAATTCCTTAATCTCACTTGAGCAATTTTCCTAGTTTTGTTATTTAAAGTTTTTTTTTAGTTCAAAATTGTAAATAAAATTTAAGTTTTGAAAGTACTTTTGTTCTAGAGAGCTGAAATCTAGAAGTAATTCTAGCCATGATGTGAAACTTCAGGAGAATAATATAAGAATAATAAAAGTTGTTTGCTCTTTCATGTGCTATTATTAATACTCTTATTGTTGCCTTTTGGTAATTGATTGTCTTTCATAAATGGCTACCTTAAATGTGAATGATGGGAGGATGAGACGTGTATGGAGCAGAGAGGAATAGTGTGCTGTCACCGGATAGGGAGAGCAGTGGAAGCTGCATATAGGTGGGCATGTAAATTTTTACGAGAATCATATCACTCAGTCATATCAAATAAAAAATAAAAATAAAAAAATGTGAATGAACCTCTTTGATAGAATTTGGAAATTGTAATTTTTTTAACTAAAAAATACACTTTGTGGGGCAAATGAAAGCATATTACCTGGTATCTCTTCTTCTCCTAAGTATGGTATTTTATTGTACAGCCATAGAATACGAAAATGAGTTTATTAAGTTTACCTAGAAATGTTTCAAAGACATCTATGCGAGTTCCCTGAGCTATGTCAACATTTTCTTGAAAGATACCTGTGAAAATTTGATGTTTTTTTTTTAAGTATAGTATTTGTAAGTGAAAGTGCACATGGACATTTTATTACATTTTAAATGTAATTCCTGATCCCCAGATGCTGTCTGTATAAATCCGAACAAACTCAAGACATCGCTATCTATATTAGATCAACAAATCCTCTCCGTCCCTGGGCTAGTGTTAAGAATAAGCAACGAAAGTGAAATTCTTTGGTAATAAAACTTCTGTTTCCTGACAAGTGTGATGTAAGGACATTTTTGCTATGCTGCCTGCACCTTTCAAAGTAGGTTGCTTTATATGGTATGGTTATGTTTTCCCGTAACCTCTATTTCAAAAGTGCATGCCATGTAAGTAATACACTTTTCTAATAACTGTTTTAATGGTCACTGTTTTTAAGGTCATCTTCATGTGAAATTCAAAACTGTAAAATGCTGAAAATCCAATCTTGCTTCAAAAAAAGGGAACCTTTTTTATTTCCTTTTCCCTTTTGAGCTTTTATTCCTCATTTTTTAAAATGGCAATCTCAATGAGAATTGGCATACTCATACATCAAAGCTCATTTGTGCCAATATTAAATTAAATAATTTTTCTAAGCTTTAAGTCACCGTAAAATTGGGCATACCTATGTAACCTATTGCTATTGACTCCTTAAATTATTCCATTACACTTTTTTTCTTGAAAACAGACAAATATGATATTTTCTGGGCTAGAAGATACAGATTTATCTCTTCCTGTTGTCCCTCAATGGCACTTGGCTTGGCTGTCTGTTGCCCCATAAAGACATTACAAGATACAGTATCTTCTGGTTCATGCAGGCAAGAACAGTCCCATTATGCCAACAAAAATAGTCTAGATCTAGTCTTCCCAAGACTCACAATTCTGTTTATCTGTCCCTGTATCATTCATTATTTACTTACTTGTTTATGGCATGCTATTGTAGAAATTCAGAAAGTTACATAAATTACAGAGGGGGAGAATAAAGATACCATTTATAATTCTATCCAGAAAATCATTCTTCATAGTTTGCGATGTAATAATTTTTTGCCAAGCCCAGCTTTGCCAACTGAAGTTTTAAGATTACAATGTTTTATGTCATTATGCCAAAATTTAAAATTCCACAACCTATTTACATATATAGAATTCAGATGCATCTCCTTAAACAAGTCCAGAATTGACGAGAGTTGTTTAAACTCCACCCCTTTTGTAGACACATTTTTTTTAAAAAAAAAAAAAAGAAAGAAAAAGAGAAAACAGACATGAAAAATTGTGCCTTTGTGCAAAGACTGTGAGGTTATTTAAATCATAGCAACTTGCTAAAAGAAAAGAGAAACACACGATCAGGAAAGGAAACATAGGGTCAGCAACAAAATCACTAACAGAGTTTTACGATGTTCAGGTTGCAGTAGTATGTAAATCAGACTAAACCCATTGCCATCTAGTGGATGCTGTCTTGTAGTGACCCTCTAGAACAGAGAAGAACTGCCCCACAGGATTTCCAAGGAGCAGCTGGGGGATCCCAACTGCCCGTATTTTGGTTAGCAGTCAAGGAGTGCTTAACCACTGTGATGTATAGGTAACATAAAATTAGTGCCCTTACCAAACAATAGCTTCTTAAAAATGTTTTGCTCTCTACTAAAAAGACCAGACCTGATGGTCCCATAGACTGGAGGGTCCCCAGATGACATGGCCACCAGATTCTTAGTTAACCCAGACCTGAAAGCATTGCCAAAGCCTTTGTAGTAGATTTTCCCAATGCAATTTGTCTGTTTGTTTCTTTGCTGCTGCTTCCATGAGCATTGATTGTGAAACTAAGTAAAATGTAATCCTTCACAACCTCAACCATTTCTCCATTTAGCATGACTTTGCTTATTGGTCCTAGTTGTGAAGATTTTTCTTTTCTTGATGTTAAGGCATAGTCTATACTGAAGTCTATGGTCTTTGATCTTTGCCAGTAAGCGTTTCAAGTCTTCTTCACTTTTAAGAAGCAAGGTTGTGACATCTGTGTAACCCAGGTTAATCAGTTGTCTTTCAATGTTGATGCCTCATTCTTCTTCACAGAATGAAGTTTCTTGGATTATTTGTTTGGCATACAGATTGAATAGGTGTGGTGAAAGAACTCAACCCCGATGCACATCTTTCCTGACTTTAAACCATGCAGTGTCTTCTTGTTCTGTTTGCATGACTACCTCTTGATCCATGTACAGATTCCTCATGAACACAATTAAGTGTTCTGGAATTGCCGTTCTCTGCAATGTTATCCAGCATTTGTTATGATCCACATAGTTGAATGTCTTTGGATACAATGACTGCCAATTAAGTTTGCAAACTCATTCTAGAAAAAGTGCTACATGCATCATTGCTGAATATCACTATGATCACCTTTGAAGCACTCCCCTTAGCAAATACTGATGTCAGCACACTGACACCAGAGTCTACTAGTTCACCATTCAAAGCTAGTTTGGAACTCTGGAACGTCTTGTCAGAATTGTTGTGATATTACCCTTGATGTCCTGAATATCATCAAAATATTGTCCTTTCAATATTTCCTTTATCTCCCAGTAAAAAAAAAAAAATCACTGGAGGCCAGATCAGGTGAGCTGGGAGGGTGTTGCAATATAGTTATATGTTTACTGGCTAAAATTGCTCTCACACATGACTATACAATTAAGTCTGAGAACTTGCCACCTTGCCATAGTGCACAATGCCATTCCAGAAAGAGTTAAAAAATTGCTTTGAAGGGCGAACTAGGCACTAGTGTCAGTGCATAGCTTCCCAAGAGGAGTATTTCAAAGATGGCCATAGTGATACTCAGCAACGAGGCATGTAGCATTTAGAGCAATTAAGTGCATGTACTTAATTGCAAGACCTTGTAGTCAATGAAATACAGGTAAACATCTTTCTGGTATTCTTTGCTTTCAGCTAATATCTGTTTGACATTAGCAGTGATAACCTTGATTTTGCATCCTCTTCTGAATCCGGCTTGAGTTTCTGGCAGTTCCCTGTCAATATGCTGTTGTAGCTGCTTTTGAATGATCCTCAGCAAAATTTCATTTGCATTTGATATAAGCATTGTTCAATAATTTCCCCATTAGGTTGGATCACCTCTTTTGGGAATAGGCATTAATATAAGTCTCTTCCTGTCAATTGGCATAGATGAGTGGGTGCTTCCAGTTCTTCATCCATTTGTTGAAACATCTCAATTGGCATTCCATCAATTGCTAGAGACTTGTTTTTCGCCAATGCCTTCAATATAGCTTCAACTTCTTCCTTCAGCACCATTGGTTCCTGATGCTACCTCTTCAAATGATTGAATATTAACCAGTTCTTTCTGGTAGAATGACTCTGTGTATTCTTTATCATGCTTCCGAGTCATTTAATGCATTCCCTGTAAAATCCTTCACTACTGTACTTGAGGCTTGAATTTCTTCTTTAATCAGTTCTTTCAGCTTGAGAAAGGTAGACTGTGTTCTTCCCTTCTAGTTCTCTATTTCCAGTGCTTCACACACATCTTTACAATGCTTTGTCTTCCGGAGCTACTCTTTGAGATCTTCTGTTTAGTTCTTTTACTTCATAATTTCTCCTTTTTGCTTTAGCTACGTGACATTCAAGAACAATTTTCAGTGTCTCTTCTGACGTCCGCTTTGATCTTTTCTTTCTTTCCCACTTTTAACGACCTTGTTTTCTTCTCTCTGTGTTTTGACTGGAGTATGAGACATAAAACAACATTGATGAAGAGTGTGCTTCTTGGCTTAAGTACATACATGAGATTAACTGGGACACTCTTGCCCAGAACCAAGATGAGAGGGCAGAGGGTGCAAGAACTGTTTGAATGACAGGGGAAATACAGGGTGGAACAGAAGAGTGTACTGTCACAGGGTGGGGAAAGCAGCTAGAGTTACATAGCAGTTTTTCTATGACAAATTAACATGGCTTGTAATTTTTCACTTAAACACAATAATTTTTTAAAAGTGTTATGAAACATTGAAAGAGGTAAAAAGTAGAATGATTTTCTAACAAGTAGATGTTTTTTTAATGCTGTAGATCTCTCATTTAGTAGTAGATTACTTTGTATGCTTTAATCACAATGCATTTCATTATTTTCTGGTAAAGTCTTCTTTTGCAATTAATCCTTGTTATTGAAGTTTTGCCATTTATTAGAGTACTAGGGATTTAATTTCCATATTGATAAGGACAGAATAGATATAATCTTCCAGTCTTTGGAAATGGCATATTTATATGTTTTTTCACTTCATTTAATTTTTTTTACACATTTAAAAATATAAAAAAATACAAGTTGTACAGCTGACATAAAAAAATCAAGTGACACCCAAAGTATCAATGAACATTAAAAGCTGGTTTTACTTTTCCATCATACCCAACAAAACCCACAGGTAACCAGTCTTTTTTTATAAGACCTACCAGTGTGAATACACTTTATAAAGACAATATCAGAGTTATGTGTACTGCACTTTATGCTTTTCATACTTTAAAAAAATCCTTTTATTTCATGACATTTTTCCTTTCACAGCCAAGTATTAGATTTTTCTTCTATGTTGTTATATCTTCTTCTAAATGATGTCAAATATTCACAGAGTTCCATCAATGAATGAATCACATCTTACTGATAACATTCCTTGTTGTTGGACCATCAGGCTCACTCTCCCTCCTTTTTTTCTCTAAAGTAAATAAAGCTGCAATGGATATCTTTAAACTGAAATTTAAAGTGGTTCTCTGATTTTTTTCCAGTTATAAATTTATCTAAGTGAAATCAGAAGGTCCACAGCTATGTCCATTTCACTCTGCAGGAATATTGTCATGTTTTATCTGTTTATCAGCTGTATATGAATAAAGCTTCATTATACTAGATATTTTCAAGAAAGCATTTAGCCAGTGTATTTCACTGTTATTTTACTATGCATTTTTAACAGGACTTAAAAAAAAATCTTTTTAAATATTTGTTTTCCATTTGCTTGTCTTTTGTGAAGAACCATGTTTCATGCTTGCATGTGTTTTTAACAATGACAAGCTTTTCTAAAAGCTCTCTATATAAATATGCAATGATTATTAATACTTTTAAATTTTTCTCTTCAGATGATCATTTCTCATTTAGTTAATTTCAAAGTCTTTGAATGTGTAAGTTTACATTTATATTCAGCAAATTCAAGAGTCTTTTCTTCAGGACTTATGACTTTCCTTATCTTTATGTAATCCACACATTTCAAGTGTCATAGTACATAAATGCAAATATCATATTAACAGTAATATTTTTATCAGCTCGTTTCATTACGTTTCTTTAGCTCTTCCTTGGAAATTTTTTCACATTTATTCAGAAAAAAAAATTATGACTCACAGTCCTTCTTTCTGGAAATATTCAAGAAATCAGCTCCATTGTTGGATAATGATAGCTATGTGTAGTTTCTTCTTCCTTCTAGGTAATTTATTTCCCAGGAAGCCTAATGTCTTAGGCACTCCTAATGCCACAGACCAACGGTGATGTATTTGAATTTCTGTTCTGATTTGCTGAGATACTTGTGACATTTAGGTATTTGCCACATAGGTGTTAGGTACTTTCTGATAGGCCTGAAATGTGGGCATTTATACTGGAATCTGAAATATTACTGATTAATATTTACTGTTGTGAATGTTGTTGAAATGTAACTTTTTTTTTTTTTAGTTTTCTTATGGAAAAGTGGAGGCAAAAATAGTGGTTCATGTTATCTTTTTGCATTTTAAACTCAAAAGTTTTCTCCAACAGGAATTTTAATATTTTGCAGCTGATGTTAAATCTCAGGCAATTGAAACATATAAAATCATGCTCTATAATATATACTGTAACAGGTACTTTTAGCCAAAAGAAAATTATAGCAAATGGAACTCAGGATCCTTTCAGGAAGGACTGAAGAGTACTAGAAAGGGTAAATATCTTGGTAAACATAAAAGACTTATTTTTGCAGTGCCTTCAATTTTATATGTATATATTTTTAAAAGACTAATGACCGTTCAAGGTATATACACACCCACCCACCCACATGCATATACATATATATCCTGAGATTTATAACATATGCAACAATAGAATACAGGAAAACAAGACAACAAAGGGTAGAAACAAGGTAAATTTAATTACAGTGAAACTTGCAAAACCCAGACCCTATATAAGGCAGAGACCTGTCAGAGAAGAAATATAAATATTTTCCACTAAAATGAGCAATAAAAAAGTAGTAAGACTGAATCCTCCAAGGCAGAAAACTTGAAAGACCTGGGAAAACAAGGTAGTTTTTATGTATTCTGGTTCTTACAGGTATCACTGTATGTAGTTCTAGATTCTTACTTGCTTTTAAATTAATGTAATACTGCTTGAATGTTGGCCATGAGTACTTGATGAATAATACAATCACTGTTGTAATTAACAAATATACATCCAAAATTATCAAATTATTAAATCATAAAAAAATAAAAAATACTCAAAAAATATGGGAGAGAAATGAGATGAATATAAAGTTAGGAGACTCAAACACAATAATACTGATAATTACATTAATTATAACTTCAATAAACATTCACTTTAACAGACATATTTTCTGATCAGATTTTTTTTAAAAAGGAGACAGAATTTAAACATGAACAAAGACATAACTTCAAAGTAGAAGTACAGAAAAAGTATACTGTGGTGTGACTATCCTAACCTATACAGAGACTTCGAAAAAAACATTACCAGAAATAAAAAATAAACACTTCATAATGTTGAAGGGATAAAGTTAATCAAGAACATTAACAGTTCTAAATATGCATAAACCTTTAAGCAAACCATCAATATATATCAAACAAGACTTAAATGAAACAACAGGGGAAATAAATGTAAAACATTTGCAAAGATTTTGTACACTGCAAAGATTGAGCAGTTTTCTCTCAGTGTTTGATCAAACACTGATATGCAGATGATTTGAAAAACATTATTAACTAATGTGATCTCATTGATGTCGGTACACTCGATAGATACTCATGAGACATTCATTGAAACAGGTATCAACAGGAAAGCAAAACACATCTCCAAAACCATCAAGGATTCAAAGCTGTCAGTTTACGTTATCCAACCACAACAGTATTTAATCTGAAATTAATAGAGATAGCTTATCTAAAAATTTCCCTAAACATTTGGAAATTTGGTAACACATGTTGCCATAAACTACAGATCAAAAATAAAATCACAAGCAAAAATTATAAAATATTTTAGATCGAATATTAATGAAAATACAATACATCAATGATTTACAGATGCAATGAAAGTAGCACTTACAGGAAAATTTATAGTTTTGGATGTTTACGTTACAAATGAAGGGAGATGTAAAGTCAGTAACTTAATTTGTCAAATTAAGGAACAGAAGATAGTAATGTAAATTCAATCCAAGATAAGGAATGAAGGGAAATAAAGCAAGAGTGACAATCAATGATAACAGTAAAAAGACAGACAAGGCTGATTCAACATCAGAGAAACAATGTGATCAACCACATAAAGAATGCAAAAGACAAGAATCACCTGATCTATTGATGCAGGAAAGTCATTTCATAAGGTCCAACACCCATTCATGTGAAATATTCCCAGCAAAATAGGAATGAATGGCCAATTCCTCAATGCAATAAGGGCCATTTATCCAAAGCCAACTGCCTATGTCATCTTGAATGGAAAGACTGAAACAGTTTCCCCTGAGAACAGGAACTAGACAAGGATGCTCACTCTCACCTCTCCTAGTCAACACTGCTCTAGAAGTTCTAGCCAAAGTAGTTAGACAAGATCAGGAAATAAAGGGCATCTGCATCACAAAGAAGAACTAAAAATCTCCCTATTTGCAGATGATATGGTTGTACATGCAGAGAATCCTAAAGAATCCATAGGGAAGCTACTCAAACTGATAGAAGAGTTCAGCAAAGTCTCAGGATACAAGATAAAAATAACTAAATCAGTAGGATTCCTTGATACCAATAACAAGATTACTAAGGAAGAAATCACCAAGTCAATACCATTTACTATAGCCCCTAAGAAGATAAAGTACCTAGGAATAAATTTAATGAGAGAAATAACAGACCTTTACAAAGAGAAGTACAAACCCTTACTACAATAAACTAAGAGAGACTTAGATAAATGGTGAAATCTACCCTGCTAATGGGTAGGAAGACTTAATATCGTGAAAATGTCTATTTTACCCAAAGCAATCTACTTACATAATGCAATTCCAATACAATTTCCAATGACATTTTTTAATGAGATGGAGGAACAAATTACCAACTTTGTTTGGAAAGAGAAGAAGCCCCAGATAAGTAAAGCATTACTAAACAAGAAGAACACACTGGGAGGCCTCTCATTACCCAACCTTAGAACCCATTTCACTGCCACAGTAGTTAAAACAGCCTGGTACTAGTACAAAAACAGACAGATAGATCAGTGGAACAGAACTGGGACCCCAGAAATGACATCATCTGCCTATGAACAGTTGATATTTGATAAAGGCCCTAAGACATTAAACTGGGATAAAAACAATCTCTCCAATCAATGGTGCTGGCAAAATTGGATATCCATCTGCAATAAATTAAAACAAGACCCGTATTTTACACCTTACACAAAAACCAACTCAAACTGGATAAAAGACCTAAATATCAAATCTAAAATGATAGAGCTCATCCAAGAGAAATTACGAACAACAATGGATGGTTTAATACACAATGCAGACAGACTTCACAATCTGTCAAACAAACCACAAGCATCAGAAGAGAAATTAGATAAATGGGAACTACTAAGAATCAACTACTTTTGCTCATCTAAACACTTTGTTAATGGAATTAAAAGCCCACCTACAGAATGGGAAAAAATATTTGGCAACTCTATGTCAGACTGATGCCTGATCTCCATAATCTATAAGGTACTGCAAAATAGCAATAAGAAAAACATAAATCATCCAATTAGGCAATAGGCAAAGGAGCTGGGCAGACACTTCTCTAAAGAGGAGATCCAGGCAGCCTAAGAACACAGGAGAACATGTTCACAATCATTAGCTTATTAAAGAAATTCAAATCAAAATGACAACGAGATACCATCTCACCCCAACAAGGTTGGCCATGATCCAAAAAATGCAAAACAACAAATGCTGGAGAAGCTGTGGGGAGACTGGAACTCTTCCACACTGTTGGTGGGATTGCAAAATGGTGCAACCTCTTTGGAAAGCAATCTGGTGCTCCCTTAAAAAAATGGATATAGATATACCATTTGACCCAGTAATTCCACTGCTTGGAATATATCACAGAATCAAGAACCAACTGATACATGCACATGAATGTTCGTTGCAGCACAGTCCACAATAGCAAAAAGGTGGAATCAACCCAGATGCTCAACAACAGAGGAATGGATGGGTAAACTATGGTTTAAATACTCAATGGAATGCTATTCAATAATAAAGAACAACGATGGTAGCAGGAAATATCTTTTAACCTGGTTTCCACAAGAAGACATTATGCTGAGTAAAAGTAGCCAGTGACACAAGGACCAATAAGAACTTAAAAACAGATTCATGGAAAGAAGAAAAGACTCTTCGATGGCTACAAGGATGTGGAGGGAGGGAAGGGGGGAAGGTTTAGATTCGATAGTTAATAGAAATTTGGTTGGATGAAATTGGTGACAGCACACATTAGAAAGAAGGTCAATAATAACTGGACTTGAACACAATTTGAGTACTCCTCCCATCTTAACCCAATATTGCAAGGACAGAGTAGCTGGGGCGGGGGGCTGGGGACCATACTCTCAGGGGAAAGCAAGGCCAACTGGCTAACGAGGACTCTCTGCACCCCACATTGGTAAGTGGCATCTGCGGTCTTAAAAGCTGCCAAGCTGCCATCTGAGAGTACAGCAAGTGGTACCAACTCAACAGGAACGGATGATCACTGAGATCCATAATGACATGGGGGAATGAGAACCCAGAAGACAGAGACCCACGTGGACTCGTGACCAGAAGAACTAGATGGTGCCCGGCCACCATCAGTGATAGCCACGATGGAGTTCACAAAGTTGAGTCTCACTGGCAACAAGAGAATAAATACGGGTGCACTGTGAGATATCCAATAAAAGATCACAATTGATGGTATGGGGGCTTCGGGGTTCCCCTGGGAGCATGACCCCTGGCCCTGATGCTGCACCTGTCCATAAATCATAAATCATAATTAAGGTCAACTTTTCAGACAGCAGAGTGACCATATCTTGTGGGAATTTTATGGTTCTATCCATCTATAGGATGTCATCCTGCTGACCTCTTGCTGGAGGAAGGTGAATGGGTACAGAAGAGGGGAAAGGAGACTATTTGGAGGATAGGAGATGTATGGAAGAGAGAAGAGGGATGTGCTGGCACCAGGCAGGTATAACAGTGGGAGCATGCAAATTTATATGGGAATGCACATTTTCATTGAATAACAATGAAATAAATAAATAAATAAATAAATTTAAGGTGTCCTGCTGGATGAAAAACAAAGAATGAAAATGTCCTCCTCACTGAAGATTTTAAAAGCCTTCAATGGACAACAACAGGATGTTACAAACATGCCAATAAAAGAAACAACTTAGATGCAATGTGCACATTTACTTGCAAACGTACCATGAAAATTGACTCAGAAGAAATGGAAACCCTGAATAGTCTTTATTTGTTAAACAATTTGAATTTATAGTTCAAAAAAAAAAAATAAAACCTTTGCACAAATAAACATTCAGACCTTCATGTTTATATTGATGAATTCTGTCAAATGCACTTAAAAGATAAAACCACAAAACAAGAAAGAAATACTATAGCCCATTTTTTCTTACGAATATAGACTTAAAAACCTTCATCAAAATTTTAGCAAAGTAAACCCAGCAATATATAGGGAGGATAACGTATTGTGTTCAAGTGAGATTGACCCCAGAAAGGTAAGGTTGATTTAACACACACACATACAAAAACAATGTAACTCACCACATTAACAAAATAAAGTGCAAAAATATATACAATATTTTCAAAATATACAGAAATTGTATCTGCTAACCTTTAGTACCATTTCAGAAGACAAACGATTAAGAAATTTGAAGAGAAGAAAAGAAATCTTATTTAATCAGATAGAAGATATCCACAGAATATCTGCAGTTAACTTGTTTAGTATCTGGAATAAGGCAAGGACATGTTCTCTCTCGCTATTTCTTTTTAAAGTTTTCCTGCAAATCTTAGTCAATGCAATATGCAAAACAAACAAATAAAAAGTATAAAGTTTGGACAAGATGAAGTAAAACTGTCACTGTGCACAATTTGCATAATTGCATTTACAGAAAAAGCTAACACACCTACAAAAGAAATTAGAAACAATGTATTTAGCAAATTCATAGAATGAAGTATCATATACAGTTGCAATTGTTCTTATATTTGCTAGCCAAACATATTTGGAAAATAAATATTTTAAAGAATATACTATTTACTTTATCATCCCGAACAAGGACATATTTAGGAATAAATTTAAGAAAATTCTTGCAAAATCTGTATACTGAAACTACAAAATATTCATGAAATAAGTTAGAAAACGAAATAAGGATTTATGAATTGGAAGATTCAATATTGGCAAGACGTTCACTTATCCCCATACTGATCCATAGATTTAAAAAAAAAAACTCAAAATTTCAGTAGTCTATTTTATGGAAAATGACAAGTTGATTAAACAAAATGTATATATATTCATAGTATCAGGATAGATAAAAATAATTTTGTAACAGAAAAATAATGCTGAAGGACTTACTTTACCTAATTCAAGGAATTATAAAACTACATTAATCAAGACACTTCGGGTTTGTCTTCAGGATGGACAAGTAAAGCAATAGAACTAAATGGGGTATCAGTCAGTAGTCTACACATAGATAGACAATTTATTCTTGAGCAGCCTCAGCTAAGGAAGAAACCCTGGCAGTATAGTGGTTAAGTGCTATGTGTGCTAACCAAAAGTTCAGCAGTTTGAATCAGCCAGGTGCTCCTTGGTAACTCTATGGAGCAGTTCTACTCTGTCCTGTACAGTCAATATAAGTCAGAAGTGATTCGATGATAGTAGGTTTTTTGTTTTAGTTTCAATAAGGGAAAGGAAATCTTTGAAACAAATATTCCTAGAGAAACTGGACATTCATATAATAAGAAAAGATTAAATTCAATTCTATCTTACTAAATACATAAAAATCAATTTGAGGTAAATCTTCGACGTTAATGGAGATTCCGAACTACAAAGCTTCTAATATGCATATACTACATACATACATGTATGTATGTATATATGTGAGGATATCTTCATTACCTTGGGATAAAGGGTTTTTTTACAGACACACAAAGCACTAATGATAATTATTTCTAAATTCATTTCTCTCTTACCTTAGTTATCTAGTGCTGCTATAAAAGAAATAAAAATGGTTGGCTTTAACAAACAGAGGTTTATTCTCTCACAGTCTAGTAAGCTAAAAATCTGAATTCTGCAACTCTGTTGCCTCTGAAGGAAGATCTTTGTTATCAATCTTCCCCTAGACTAAAAGCTTCTCAACACAGGGATCCTGGGTCCAAAGGACACACTGTTCTTCTGGCACTACTTTCTTGGTTGTAGGAGATCCCCAAATCTTTGTTCACTTCTCCTTCCTTTAATCTCTTGCATGATAAAAAGTAATACAGGCTACACCCCAAGAAAATTTGTTATAGGATGTGACCTGAGTAAGGGTGTTACATAACACCCTGATTGTCTTTAACATAATCTTGTACCATTAACCACAAGTCGAGATTAGGATTTACAACACATAGGAAAATCACATTAATAAGAAAATGTAGGTGTCAATAAAATCCAATCCATTGAATTATTGCAAAGCATCTTCTCTGACCATAAATACATAAAAGTTAAAATCAATAGCAGATAAACATAGGGAGAAATCTGAGCTCATGAAAACTGAACATCATCTTGCTTAAAAATCCTTGGGCTATAGAAGAAGCCAAAGACTCAGTAAAAAAATTTATGGAATCAAACAGAATGAAAACACAACCAACCAGAACCTGTGGGATACAGCAAAAGCAGTGCTCATAGGGCAATGTGTCTCCATAAATGCACATATCTGGAATGAAGAAAGGGCCCAAACCAACGAATTAACCCTACAACTTGAACAGGTAAAAATAGAGCAACAAAGGAACTCTCCAGGCATCAGAAGAAAACAGATAATAAACATTACAGCAGAACTAAATGAATTAGAGGATAGAAGAACAATTGAAAAAATTAACAAATCAAAAGCTGGATCTTTGAAAAGGTCAATGAAATTGATAAACTATTGGCTAAATTTACAAAAGAAAAACAGGAGAAGAAACAAATAACCCAAATAAGAAATAAGATGAGAGATGTCACAAAAAATCCAACCAAAATAAAAAATAGCATAACAGAGTACAATCAAAGACTGTCCTCTAACAGATTTGAAGATCTAGAAGAAATGGACAAATTTCTAGATTCACATAACGTACCAAAATTATCACAAGCAGAAGTAGAACAACTTAATAAACCCATCACAAAATAAAAATTGAAAAAGTAGTCAAAAAACAATCAACCAAAAAGAAAAAAAAAAGAAAACAACAACAAAAGAAAATCCTGTCCCAGATGGCTTCACTGGAGAATTCTATCAAGCTTTTAGAGTGGCATTAATTCCAACAATACTGAAGGACTTTCACAGCACAGAAAAAATGGAACACTCCCAAATTCATTTTATGAAGCCAGTATAACCCTGATACCAAAGCCAGAGAAAGATCCCACAAAAAAAGAAAATTACAGAGCAATATCAGTCATGAATCTAGATGCAAAAATCTTGAACAAAATCCTGGCCAATAGAATTCAGCAACACAAAATAAATAAATCATAACCAAGTTGGCTTCTTACCAGGATGCAAATTTTGTTCCACACCAAAAAAAAAAAAAAAAAAAAAAAAACAATTAATGTCACCAACCACACAAATAATTCAAAGGATAATAAGAATCACCTGATTTTGTCAATTCATACAGAAAAAGTATCACAAAGTCCAACACCCATTCATGTTCAAAACTGTCAGCAAAATAGGAATAGATAGGAAATTCGTCAATGCAATAAGGGGCATCTATGCAACACCAACTGCCTAAATCATCCTGAATAGAAAGAGACTAAAAGAATTCCCCTTGAGAAAAGGAACTAGACAAGAATGCCCACTCTCACCACTTCTCTTCAACATTGTGCTAGAGGTTCTAGCCAGAGCAATTAGACAAGACAAAGAAATTAGGGCATCCTCATTGGCAAAGATGAAGTAAAAACCTCCCTATTTGCAAATGATATAATTGCATGCACAGAGAATCCTAAAGAATCCATAAGTACAGAAGTAAACTGTTGGAACTGATCAAAGAGTTCAGCAAAGTATCAGGATTAAGATAAATACACATAAATTAGTAGGATTCCTTTATACCAACAAAGAGGTCATCAAAGAGCAAATCACCAAATCAATGCTTTTACTATAGCCCCCAAGAAGATAAAACACCTAGGAATAAATCTAACCAGAGAAACAAGAGACCTATACAAAGAGAATTATAAGATCTTACTGCAAGAGACCAAAGGAAACTTACATAGGTGGAGAAATCTGCCCTCTCCATGGATAGGAAGACTTAATATTGTGAAAATATCTATTTCACCCAAAGCAATCTACATATACAATGCAATCCCAATACAAATTCCAGTGTCGTTTTTCAGTGAGATGGAGAAACAAATCACCAACCAGATAAGTAAAACACTACTGAAGAAGAGGAATACAGTGAGAGGCTTCACACTACCTAATCTTAGAATCTACCACACTGCCACAGTAGTCAAAACAGCCTGGTACTGGCACAAAAAGAAACATATAGACCAACAAACAGGATTGAGTCCCTAGAAATATCACCATTCTCTTATGAACAGTTGGTATATGACAAAGGATATAACTTGGGGTGAAAAGAGTCTCCTAAACAAGCGGTACTGGCAAAATTGGATATCCATCTGCAAAAAACTGAAAGAGGACTGATATTTCACACCTAACTCAAAATGGACCAAAAACCTAAGTATCAAACCTAAAACAATAAAGATTATGCAAGAAAGAGCAAGGTCAACAATGGAAGTTCTAATACATGGCTTAGACAGACTTGAAAATTTGACAAACAAAGCATGATCTACAGAAAAGAAAATAGATAAATGACAACTACTAAGAATCAAACACTTTTGTTTATCCAAAGACTTTATCAAAAGAATTGAAAGACCACCTACAGAATGGAAAAATATATTTGGCAACTATAGGTCAGACTGATGTCTGATCTCCATAATCTACAAAATATCAACAAGAAAAGAGTAAACAACCCACTTAAGCAATGGGGAAAAGAGATGGGCAGATACCTCCTGAAAGAAGACATCTAGGCAGTCAAAAGGCACATGAGGAAATACTCACAATCATTAGCTGACTGTCCTTAGTCCAAAAAACACAGAACAACAAATGTAGGCGAGGCTGTGAAGAAACTGGAACTCTCCTACACTGCTGGTAGGATTGCAAAATGGTACACCTCCTTTGGAAAGCAATTTGGTGCTTCCTTGAAAAGCTAAAAATAGAAACACCATTTGATCCAGTAATCCCACCTCTTAGAATATATCCTACAGAGATAAAGGTAGTCATGCAAACAGATTCATGCACACAAATACTTACTGTAGCACTGTCCACAGTAGCTAAAAGGTGGACTCAATCTAATCTAATGCCCATCAACAGATGAATGGATAAATAAACCATGGTACATATACTCAGTGAAACATTATGCAATGATAAAGAACAATGATGATTTTAGGAAACATCTCATAGTCTATCTTCAACAGGAAGACATTATGCTGAGTGAAATCAGTCAGCAGCAAAATGACAAATATTGTATGAGACGCCTGCCATAAGGACTTAAAAATAGACATACACAGAAGAAAAGACTCTCTGATGGCTATGAAGGTGGTGAGGGAGGTAAAGGGTGGGTCATAGATTAGATAGTCAATAGAACTTTGGTTAGGTGAAAGGAGTGACAGCACGTGGTAGAGAGTAGAACAGCTTAACTGGAGTTCACTGTAAACTGAAAGGCTTTCTAAATTCAACCCAATATTTCCAAAGGTAGAGTAGCTGGCATGAGGGTCTGGAGACAATGTATTAAGGCCAATTGACATAACTAGCATATTGCTAAGAGAGTCTTTGCCACCCCATATTGATGAGTGGCATCTGGGGTCTTAAAAGCTAGCAAGCTGCCATCCGAGTTATACCAAATGGACCCAACTTATCTGGAACAGATGATCACTGAGAACATCAAAGACACAAGGAGAAAAGAGCCCAGGAGAGAGAAGGACCCATACGAATTGGAGACTCTATCAACATAAGATCAGAAAAACCAGGTGGTGCCCAGCCATCACCAAAAACAGCAGTGATGGGAAACACAATGCAGAGTGCCTGAGCCAACATGACAAAAAGAGGGTACAACCCAAGAACTCTTCTAAAAGACTTGAACTGATGCTCCAACAGCCTGGAGTGTCCCCTGGGAGCATGGACCCTAGACCTGCTGCTGTCGCTGATTGGAAACCAGTACTGAGGTCAACTCGTAAGACAGGAACAGACTGGAATCAGGGACACAACATGACCATATGGTGTGTGTACTTCATAGTTCTGTGCTTTTGTAGGGGGTGGTCCTACGGGCCTCTTTCTAGATGGGAGATAACAGGGTGGAGAACAGTGGACAGATGTTTACTGAGGGAGCACTAGAAGTATGGAATGGAAAGGAGGAGAATGCTGTCACCGGATGAGGAGAGCAGAAGGAGCTATAGATAGATAGACATGTGGAAACAATTTGGATTTTATACTTTCACTTAATCACCAGAAAAAGAATTTGGAAAAAAAATAAAAGGAATAAAACGTAGGACAACAACACACAAGTTTGGGAATCGTGACCTAACCAAACTGACACATATTTTGAGAGGACACAATTCAATCCATGACATTTCTGCTTCTCAAAAACACTTGTTCACTAGGAATTACACAACTGCACACTTCTGACAAAAATGATTCATTTAGAATTTTTATAGCTGTACAAACACATAAACAGACACATATGCACATAACAATAATGACAAAAAGTTAAAAACTGGCAGAGGATTTAAGAGACATGTCACAAAAAAACATACACAAATGACTAGTAAACACACAAAAAGGTGCCCAACGTATCTAGTCTCTAAAACCCAAAACGAAACCACTGCTGTCAACTCAGTTCTGACTCATAGTGACCCTAGAGTAGAATTGCCACACAGGACTTCCAAAGAGCGCCTGGTGGATTTGAATTGCTGATCTTTTGGTTAGCAGTCATAGCACTTAACCACTGTGCCACCAGGGTTTCCATTTAGCCATTAAAAAAAAAAAAAAATCACTGCCATTGAGTTGTGTCCAACTCATAGTGACCCTAGAGGCCAGAGCAGAACTGCACTATAGAGTTTCCAAGGAGCACCAGGTGGTTTTGAACTGCCTATCTTTTGGTTAGCAAATGCAGCACTTAACTCCCTATACCACCAAGGCATAGGTAAATAAAAATGAAATACTCAACAAGACAGCATTTTATACTCACTGTTGTTTTGTGTTGTCCATTTGATTCTGATTCATAGCAACCTGATATGACAAAGTAGAACTGGTCCACAGGGTTTCCTAGGCTGAAATTTATATAGAAGCAGATCATCAAATCTTTTTCCCAGTGGTTAGGGGGTTGCAATCACTGACCTTTTGGATAACAGCTGAATGCTTAACCACTGCATCGAGGGCTGCTTTTGTACTCATTACACAAAACACTAAATCAAAACCATTGCCGTAGAGTTGATTCCAACTCGCAGCAATCCTATAGTACAGAGGCAAAGTACCCCATAAGGCTTCCAAGGAACACCTGGTAGATTTGAACTTTCGATTAGCCAAGTTCTTAAGCAGAGCAACACCAGGGATCCTTTATATTCACTAGAATGGTTGAATACGCCCAACTAGATCAATAAGCAAGATCATGATAAATGGCAAAGTGATTGAAGCTGTCAAGGATGTCATTCTACTTTTTCAACAATCAGTGTCTACGAAGTCTTCCATTAGTTAAATAATCAAAAGATGTGTATTGTTGGGCAAATAGACTACAGCTGACCCCTTTATAGTGCTAAAAAGCAAAAATATCATTTTGCTAACATACTTGTGACATACAAATACGCTTTTCAGTTGCCTCACATGCATGCAAAGCCTGGGCAATAAGAAAGAAGAGTGAAGAAGAATGAACACATTTGATTTGTGGTACTGGTAAAAATGCTAAACACACTGTAGACTTCCAGAAGAAGGAACCTAGCAGTCTTGGAAGAAGTACAGCCAGAATACTCTTTAGAAGCAAGGATGGCATTTTGTGAATTGCTCCTTAAATTCTTGGTTAATTTTTAATTTTTTTTTGTTGTTATTTTTGTATTTGTGTCCCTCTGTGTTTGTACAGCTATAAAAATTATAGATAAAATTTTTTGTCTTGCTTATTTTGAACAAGTCATCAGGAAAAATCAATTGCTAAAAAGAGGCATCATGTTTGGGAAAGTAGAGAATCAGTGGAAATGAGGCAAACCTTCCATAAGATATATTCACGCAATAGCTGTAACAATGAGCTCAAAAATATCAACAATTGTGGGGTTGCTAACTTGACACCAACTAACAAGAAACAATGCCTAAAAGTTACACCTAAAAGCACAAAATGCTGAAAAAGATGTGGCCAAAGCCAAGTGCCGTCGAGTCGGATCCGACTCATGGAGACCCTAGAGGCCAGGGTAGAACTGACCCCCAGAGTATTCAAGGAGCGCCTGGTGGATCAACTGGGATTTTCATACATTTTTAGTAGGATAATAAAATGGTACAGTGACTTTGGGGAACTTTTTGTCAATTTCTTATGAAATTAAATCTTCGTCTACCCTGTGGCTCTCAATTCCACTTCTAGGCATTTACCTGAAAGACGGGAAAACCTATACCCACAGAACAACTTGTTCAACAGTGTTCATAGCAACCTTATTCATAATAAGTAAATGCTGGAGGGATAAAAAACAAATGACCAACGGTTCATCAAAACAAGACTAGGAAAACAATTTATAGCATTTCATATAATGAAATACTTAACAATAAAAAGGAACAAAGTATGGTGAAACACAGCAACATGTTGCTCGTACATGCCATCAAGTCAGTTTTGACTTACAGTGTTACTATGCACAATGGGATGGAACACCAGTCCTGTTCCATCCTCACGATTGTTGCTATGCTTGAGCCTATTGTCGTAGTGATAAAACTAAAAAACAGTATTTGTACTTTAGTTTTTCAAGAGGTCAAACTTAACTCTGATGTTAGAAATATTAACAGCTTTACCTAAGTGGAGCCCAGGGGGTGTGGTGATTAAGTAGTTAGCTGCTAATCAGAAGGTTTGCAGTTCAAATCCATTAGGTACTCCTTGTAAACTCCGTGTGGCAGCTCTACTCGGTCCTATACAGTCACTATGAATTCAAATCAATTCAATGACAATGAGTTTGATTTTCATTTTACTCACTTATAGAGTTTAGTTGTCACATGGAATATGGCACAAGAGAATTTCTTGGGGGAGATGGAAAGGTTTTGTATTTTATTTTGGGTGGTAGATAAGAGATTATATACAATTGACCAGCCTCATCAAACTGAACACTTCAGCATGGTACATTTTATTGATTTTACATTCTATCCCAAATTAAAATAAATGCATTTAAATGGAAAAAGTATATTTAGGAAGCATGACTAAAGAACTGAGATATCATCAAGGAAAGTGTGTTATCGGAGAAACACACCTATGTAGAAAAAATTGCACCTGTAATTACAATAAATATCAATGAACTAAACTTTTAAACAAAAGAAAGAAATATGCTAAATTGGATAACAAAATCAAATTTTACCTCAATTCGAAAAAAAAAATGGGAGTAGGGAAGTATTCAGTAGAATATATATTCATATATTATACACACATAGAAAGACATATATATACATATATGTAGAAAAGTGTGTTATTTATGTATACACAATACATATGTACAAACTGTATGTGTCTGTGTCTGTGTGTGTGCATGTGTGTGAGTGCTTGTACACAAGCGTGCATGTATGTATAATATACGGGGTTCCCAGGTGGTGCAAAATAGCTAATGTGTTCAGCTATAAATCTGGAGATTTCAGTCTATCCAAAGGTGCCTTGAAAGAAAGATCTGGTGATTTACTCCTAAAAATCAATCATTGAAAACCCTATGAAGCACAGTTCTAACGGACACACGCATCACTATGAGTCAGAATCGACCCCACGGCAACTTTTTTTTCATATTTCATGTTACATGTATGCTCCTGCTTGGGAGCATGCAACATGATCATTAGTTACTGTCTACAGCAGATGGCTTGAGACATACATTTTTAAACTAAATAATGTATTTTATTTTACTCTTCCTGTATCCTTCTACCCTGGCCCCTGGGGTCGCCATGAGTTGGATCTAACTCGATGGCACTTGGCTTGGCTGTATCCTTCTGAGATTAGAATCTTTTTCAATTTTGCAGATCAGAAAACTATGGCACATGTGGTTAAATAAATACAAAAATTACGTAAAATTCTATTTGTTAATTTGTTTCATTTGCCACTTTTATGATACACTTTTATATAACACAAAAATAGCTTGTGAATGGTAGAGCTAGGGTTTTAATTGGGGTCTAAATCTAAAGCTTGTTGCCTTGATCACTATACTTTCCTGCTTCTCAATAAAGCAAACCAATGTTTGTTGCCATCAAGTCAGTTTCAACTCTTAGAGACCTTGTAGGACAGAGTACAACTGCCCCAGTGAGTTTCCAAGGAGTGGCTGGTAGACTTGGACTGCCAACATTTTTGATTAGCAACCATGCTCTTAACCACTGCACCATCCAGATCTCTTGCTTCTCTTTAGATGGCTGAAAAGATTGAATCACAGAGCTAGCCTTGAACACTGAAAGAAAAGCTCGTCTTTGAAGGTTGGTCTCAGGACTACAACGGGACTTGCAAGATAGAAACCAACAATTCTGAGTAATAAGATCAGAAAGGTATTGATCATTTACATTGTGCTGAGGTTTTTCTGAACATATATTTTAGTATTAAAAAAGTAAAAACAAAACTTCATGTAACCCAATGAAACAAGAATTGGGGAGACACTGTACTGAGAATTTATGGCAAGAAAGGACAGCATATGGAAGTTAGAATGTACAATACCCATTACAATCAATTTAAATGTACAAATTGACACTGATCCTTTCTCTACTTCATGAGCTGCTTTTAGGATTCTCCTTTTAAGGCACAAAATTATTTTAAGGACTTTCAGTTATAAATTCATCTTTTACCTCTGATCCTTAAATCTTTTTTCTTTCCTGTGATACATTATTTTCTCCATCAAAATGCTATTCCAACCACATAGATGGAACTATTGTATGAAAAAGTTATACTGAGCCACCTCTGAGCATCTCCTGTTGCAGAGACCACGACTGACTGGAGTTAGTGATGCTGTAGGATACCGCTCACACAATAGTCTTGCTCAGGCCAAGGACTAATTTGGCCTCCTACAAGATAATTATAGTATCAAGGCATTCCATAATATTATGGTAAGAAGTTCATCTCCTTCCCTATATCATGAGGGAAGATTTGTATTCTTTCATAGACAAAGTTGCTGATGACCAGGGCTCTGAACTGTGAATGTAGACTCCAGGCATCGGGAAGGCACTAAAGAGTGTGTTGGTCTGTCTACTAAATATGTGTGGCCCAAGAAACAAGATTACGTTTACTTATATATAAGAGAGTGGAGGTGCAACCTTAGCAACATTACTATGCATATTTAATGCCCAGGAACCAAGATGGTGTAGCCTCTGATAGTTCCTTACCTCACTGGCTTTCATACACTGCCTTGCTATGATTGCAGGCCTATTTTGGCTTGAACCACACTATCAAAAATATGTAGATGATCCACTGTTATCGACTGAATTGCCTTGGGGACAAAAATATTTGTTGCAAATTATAACCTCTACACCTGTGATTATGACCTCATTTGGGTATGAGTCGTCACTGTGAAGTCAATGAGAAAGGATTAGTGCAGGGTGTATCTTAAGTCAATCTGTTTTGAGATATAAGAGTAACTAAGTAAGTTAGCACAGGACAGATGGAGTAAGATAGATACGAAGACATGTGGCAATGTCCAAGGAACCAGGAAGCAGAAGCTATAGAGGCAAGGACTTTCCTCCAGAGCACACTGTAAGAGACAGGCTTTCCCTGGAGTCAGCATTCTGAATTCAAACTTATTCTTAAACTGTGAGAAAATTAACTTCTGTTTGTTAAAGCCATTCATAGATATAGATACCTAAGAAATCCACACGCACTATACTGCAATTTAACAAATCTGAAAAGAAAATCACCCCAGAAAGTGCCCAGTGTTTTTTCAGCAAAAGCCAATCCACAGCCAAGTGTTGTCGAGTCGGATCCGACTTATGGTGACCAAGGTTTGAACATAGCCCAGTTCTGTCAGAAAGAGGCAATTGCTAAAATCATTTATTAGTCAGCAGGTACGAAAAGATTCACTGATAAATTTATTGCATGTGGCAAAAGGCCAATAAATAAAGTATCCAACTACAAACAAGTTTTCTATTATGAGAGATATCCAATGATGGCTCATCAGAAGTTAATAAATCTGCATTCTGAAAAGCACCTGGATCTTGAGTTCATTAAACATAAAGAGGAGAAGGTAGAAGAACTGGAAATTTGGGCTCCAAATCTAATACAAGCATAGTGTAGCATTTGCTGCATGTCATAGTGCAGGTAAAGATTTGGTGGAATGCTAAACATAAGCAAACAGCATCAAAGGTGATTTCTAGTGATTTAGCGGAGAAGGAATTCACCAGGCGCTCCTTGCAAACTCTATGGGGCAGGTCTATCCTGTCCTATAGGGTCCACATGAGCCAAAATTGACTTGATGACAGCAGGTTTGTTTGTTTTCGGTGACAATGAAGTATCCCTGGTAATGCAGTGGCTAAGAGGTTGGCTACTAACTAAAAGGTCAGCAGTTCAAATCCATCACTCACTTCTTGAAAACTTCTAGGACAGTTATATTCTGTCCTATAGGGTGGTTCAAGTTGGAATTGACTGCATGACAATAGGTTTGGTAACTACAGAATTACTGAGTTTGCAACTGTTATACCTTTGAACCTGTATGAGACAGAGAAACATCTATTACCTTATCTAACTGCATGGACTGGAATGTACTTTTACCACTACTGAAAATATAGTGGTCAGATGAGAATGATGCATCATCTTTTTTAAGAAATATTTACGTAGTGAAAACTGTGAGAGCTGGAACTCAACAGAACTGCCTTATTTTTCCAGGTATCATGTTTCCTCCTTTACAGGGTACAGTCTCCATGCTTTTCTATTGCTTGATTTTGTGAAAAGTACTTGAATTTTCCTTCTCTGACAGGTTTCTGCCTTACACAGTTTTCAGCTTTCAAATGTTTTACTGTATGTTTTATGTTTTATATCTATACATATTTATACTCTGGGGGTCAGTTTTACCCTGGCCCCTAGGGTCGCCATGAGTCGGATCCAACTCGACAGCACTTGGCTGGCAGATACATTACATGTGTGTGTATACGCATTTAATAGGGCAACATAATAGGGAGAAGTTGCGGTGCTGGAGAAGGAATTTTAGTTTCGGGGATGATATAGAGGTCAATATTTGTGTAATATATACTAATATGTAATCAGCAGACTGTTTGGTCTACTTTTAATTATAAACTGGTGGAAATATTTCAGTGTACTCACACTGATTTATTCCTGATATAAAATTAAGAAATAAGCTTACTGTTTAAACAGCTAATAAAAAAGAAAGCTCATCCTTTGTAAAAATGAGAAACAGAGACAAAATAACTTGTCTGTAATTCAGATTTATTAATAGTCATTCACTGATTTTCAGCAAAATACTCTTCATGTAACCTTGACTTTATTAAGGAGTCCTTAAGGTGCATTTGGAAGACAGATAATGAGGTTGGGGAATAACCTTATCTACATCAAGCTAATCTTTAACAGCTTGGAAAGGAACTTGCATAAAGTTTTCCAGTTTGAGTGACAGAACCATGTTAAGATGAAACCATTCAAAACGTGCTTTTAATATGAAGATTTTATGGTACATGACAATATTTTTATAAGTATGCTTCATGGAGCAGTGGGAACATAAAATAAATAAGAAATATAGAAAACTACTGAGCTTTAGTACTGTTCTTGAGGGTCAAATGAATTGCTAGTTAAGAGAATAAAGAATTCTACCGTCCGAGACATCTGAGTGGCACTTTGTATCTGGGTTAATAAAAGCAAGTCAGACGTCCCCAGGGAGAAAAAAAGTGTTTCATTCATTGGCTGTCTCCTTTAAAGGGAGGGACAATCTGAAGGGAGGGATTTTGAGTGGCATGCCATTGTCGAGGCTGCACATGCCACATTGTCAGGACTTCTATGGAGAGAAATCTGCAGGAACCTTTCTGACCCCTTCGCAAGTGCAAGACTGTGTGTGTGTGGGTGGGTGGGTGGGTGGGTGGGGTGTGGGTGTGTGTAAGAAGGCTGAGAGCCAAAAGAATGAGGGATAAAAAGAAGCTAATTGAGAAGTATCTTTCTAACGAGACAGCTCATATTTACCCGTGTGCACATTCCCAAGTTCAGATTTTTCTTCTTTAGTGAAAATGTGAGTGCCTTTCTTCAGCTTCTGCAGAGGAGCCATGAGAAGCTCCCTCCCCCAACCACCCCCAGTCTCTAGGCCACAGTTACATCACACTCCAAGCCGAAATAAGCTGGTTTTCAAAACTTCACACATGCCTATTAGTTAAGCTTTCCCTTCGTGTTGTTTCTGATAACCTTATTTGATTTCAATTTCAGTTTGCTTGCTTGTTGATTTTTTTTATTCTGTTCTGTTTTTCCTCCTCTTCGAAGCACTTGGAGTATTCTAGAGTCCTGTCTCCAGTCTTTGTAAATTGAAGATTTCACCTAAAATATCTTCAGCCCGAAATTCATGGCACGGGGCTCAAATCAGGAAATTTCTGCAGTTTTTTTTTTTTTTTTTAAATCTGCTTTTGACCAGGTGATCCTAAACTTGCCCAAAGAATGTGAATATTTTCTTGCTATTTCAGCTTGAATTCCACCCCCCGCCCCATAATTCCGGCGTAAAATCATTTCTTCACTTTAATAACAACGACATTAGTAATTTCTAGACATCACTAATGGGTAAAAAACGGCATTACAGGTGTATCTACAATTGATAAAATGTGAACGTAATTGTGAAAAAGACTAGAAAAGACAGATGATTCTGCCCTTGAGGCAAGAAAGCTGGGATTTAGTGATCTGATTTTTTTTTTTCCTCCTTTAAGAAGCTAGTGATAATTCATCTGCAAACACACCTTTCTTTGCTTGGTTGTCAATAGAAAAGTTGTTTTGCTAATGGTTATCTGTCTACAAGTCCTTGACCTGCTTGTAAACACATTTTTGCAGGAAAACCCTGGGCCGTGGCCTCCGGACTTTGCGTCAACAACAGATAAAGTGACCACAACTTAACCTGATCTGGCCTGGAGTGCCCTCTGCTGCCCCGTAACCAAGCAGTCCCCTAATCTCTAAACTCAAGAAACGGACAGCTCAAAGGGCCATCCATTCCGGGCTTGACCTGCCCTTTTCCATGTGCCTGCCCTCACTCTATTTTTAATAATTTTATCTATCCGTTTGAGGGAACCATTTTAAATCATCTTTTCCATTACCTGATAAAATTCGCTTGGATCTGTGTGTTTACATTTCCAAAGAATTGGTCTAAAGGTGAAAACCCAAGGTCGAATCAGTTGACTAGTGTACAAGTGTCATGCACTACTGTCTCCCCAACACATTCTGACTGAAAGGAGAACACCTTGCAAAAACATAACATATGAAAATCATTTTGTGTGTGGACCCTGTTGACAGATTTTTAACCTTAGACAAAATAATTTTTCATACTACTTTATGTCCCTCTATGTAACCTGCTCACCGTGGAGGTCTTGCTGAAATTCTCTATGTTCCTAACTGCTCTTTAATTTCCTCCTTTCATATTATTTCCTTATTTTATTTTCTCGTCTTTCTTATGCCCTTTTCTGCTTTTAACGTTAACTTTACATTGTAAAACATGGGTTAAATGTTTCCAAAATGTTCTATTTCTAGCTGTATTCTATGATGGCCCCATCTACCTGCCAGATCTCTTTGGGTAACTCTTTAAATTAGCCGCCATTGAGTCGATTCTGTCTCACAGTGACCCCATGTTTTTCAGAGCAAGTTTTCAGTGCCTGGTTTTTCAGAAGTAGATTAGCAGGCCTTTCTTCCCAGGTGCCTTTGGGTGAACTCCAACCCCAACATTTCAGTTAGCAGCTGAGTCTGTTAACTGTTCTCACCACTCAACATCTCTGGGTAACTCTGTAGTCCTCCCATTTTTTTTTTTCTCTTTCCACACTTAGTTTTCCTTCCTTCTGTACTATCCTCTACAACTCTGACTTTCCCAACTTGTATGATCTTGGCCTAAGATTTTTCTTCTTCCATTATGAAAGGTTTGCTTCAGATTTAATTTGTTAAAAACCAGGTATGCACCAAGTTAGCAAATAGTCATTGGTGGGCTCTTTTAGACATAATAAAAGAAAATCAATATAAAGGTTTTGACCCGGAGAGGAACATTAGTTTTGAAAGATGAAGGGAGTCCTTGATAAAGTATCTGCACATCAAAATAGATTCAAAGTGTGCACTGCTCTTGCTATTTTTAAATTTTAACTCAGTAACAATTTATTAATTGCAGCGATTTTACCATAGATCATCGATTCTAGTCCTATCTGCTTCATATTTCAAGCAAGATTTTCAAAGTTATACTGCAAGTTATATAGCATAGGAAAAAATCTTTTGATATACGTTCATTCTTGTCTAAACTGATAAGCTCTAAATCCCAACGTGATATTAACTAAGAATTTACCTTTATGATAGACTTTTTTCTTTCTTTCTTTCTTTATTTTAGTCTCTGGATGATGAAAATGGTTGAAACGTTGAGCTGCTAACTGAAACCTGAAAAGTTGGAGTTTGGAGTCCATTGAGAGGTGACTTGGAAGAAAGGCTTGGCAATCTGTTTTTGAAAACTCATCCATTGAAAGCACTATGGGGAGCACAGTTCAGCCCTAGTACACATGGGATCACCATGAGTTGAAGCTGATTTGATAGCAACTAATTAAAATGATTTATCCCTTAAATGAGACATGAAAAAAAAAGACCAAAGTGTTTATTCCAACTGACAACAACCCTAAAAGATAGAGTAGAACTGACTCATAGGACTTCCAAGGAGTGGCTGGTGGATATAAACTGCTGCCCAAGTACTGTTTCCCATTTGTTAGCGTCAGTACCTAGAATACTAATTCTTTAAATACCCTGTTTTTACATTTGTTCGATGGAGGTCTGATAAGATCACCAACATCTCTCCTTTGTGAGGAAGAATATAGTTTGTTAAAACTTTTGCTTAGCTTTTTGGTTTTTTTTTTTTTTTTTTTTTTTTTTACCAAATGTACCCAACAATTATGCATAAAACTATACAAAACAAAAATATGCTGATCAACAATTTATCACAAAGGGAGCATTCATATAATCACCAGCCATGTCATAAAATAGAACATGCTCAGAATCCCAGAAGCTGCCCTCCTACCATCACCTTCTTCTCTGGTTCATCCCTAAATAGTTATTGACAGCTATAGAAACTTGGCTTGGCCCATAATTTTACCACCTAAACATATATCCTAAGCACTACATTTTTTACTCCACTATATAAGTGGAACCAAATAGTACCCATTCTTTTGTGTCTGGCTTCTTTTGATCAGCATTATTTTTGTTCAGTTTCTTCAGGTGGCTCTAGTACATAAGTACTCTAGTTTGCCCATTTTTGTTGCTGAATAGTACTCTATTGTATTAATATACGATGATATATTTATCTGTTTTACTATTGTCAGGTATTTAAATGGTTTTCAGATGCCAATACGCACCTATTAAGATGTTTAAACAATTTTCTCTTTCATTTACTCAATGTTGTGAATGCAATTATTGTTTTAAGTATTAAACCTTCCTTGAAAGCCTGAGTTAACCCAAATTAGTTATCATGGATTATGTTTGTATGTTGTTGTTTTCAGATTTTTCATATATCTTTTCTTAATTTTAAGTTCTGTAATTTCATTGTCTTATACTCAGATTTTGGAAATAAGACTATGCTCTCCTTAAGAAAACAATTGGATGATAATTCCTTTTTCTACTTCTCTTTGAAAAAGTATAAGTAGGATTGCTACAATTTCTTTCTTAAAAATTTGGTAGAACTCAACAGTGAAGCCATGAAGCAATCTGGACCTTGACCAATTTACCTTTCCTTTTTTCCCTCTTTCTCTCCTTCATTCCCTCTTTCTTTCTTTCCTTCCTTCCTCCCTTGCTCCCTCTCTCCCTTCCTTCTCTCTCCCTTTCTGCTTTCTTCCCTCCATCTTTATTTTTCCTTCCTTCCTTTTGTGAGAAGGCATTTAATTAAGAGTGCCAACTTTTTTTATTTTATTTTGTGTCAGTGGTGATATATTGTGAATTTTTTCTAAGCCATTTAAATTTTAGAAGTTCTTGGAATAAATATTTATAACTTCTGTGTTCTTAAAGTTTAAAGGATCTGTAGTAATACTCCTTTTTCTGTTCTAACACTGATTTGTTAGCTCTCTGGTTAGTATTTTTCATTCCCCAAATGAAGTGGATGAAACAGCAGAGGAGCTAAGGTGGGTTTTCCAGTGTAATCAAGAAGCCACATAAAGAGAAGGATTAAGCTATCAGAGACTGTCTGATAATTTGGTCATCCTGATGACTTCATCTGAAATAAGGAGTTATCTCCTTCTCTATTCCCCAGTAATCAGTTAAACGAAATTCTGGGGAATCCAAAATTTGTACAGAGGGAACATCCAAAGCACAAACCCAGCATGACAGAATAGCTGAAGCAGAAATTGTTAGATTTTAGTGGGAATGATCACTGCATGACGTAGTCAATCCATGGAGATTCACTGGGGTTCACAAACAGAAATTAAGGGAATACAACTTTTTTGACACCTTAAGTTATGGGGTCTCACAAACTTCTCCGAGGATTGTTTCCTGCTGAGAACTTTCTGAAACCCTTTCATTAAGATCTTCGTTCAAAAAAAAAAAAAAAAAAACCCACAGCTATTGAGTCAATTACAACTCATAGCAGCCCTACAGACAGAGTAGAACTACCCCTTGGAGTTTCCAAGGAAAGTTTGATGGATTTGAACTGCCAACTTTCTGGTTAGCAGCTGTAGCACTTAACCACTGTGCCGCCAGGCTTTCCAAGATCTTTCTAGAGCTCTGATAATGTCTAAGTTTGACCATCTTCCAAAATATTACACAGAGTTATGGCATGAAGTGGATTTATTCCTTGAGTTATCAATATGTGTTCTTAAGTGCATATTCACAACTCATGCACTGCTTTGTATACAGTGCATCTGTGCAAGGGATAGTCAGAGCATCTTTTTTTTTTTTTTCCCTGCATCATTTTTTCTGTATTAAGCCAATCTGTGACTTTATTTTTCTGGCTTATAAATAAATTCGCATTTAATTTATAAATAGATTATATTTAGGCAGCAAATGAATAACTTAAGGAAATATTCAGTTACAATGTATAAAGTTACAGTTAGGAAGTCTTACTGAAATCTTCCAAGTTTCTCCCATTGTTTTTCCCGTATATTTATTTTGTCATTCTAATATGTCAAGGATACATAATAAGATTCTATGTGGAGTTTATTATGGTTGTGTACTATTTTTTTAGTATTATTTTCCTGTTTTTGCCTAAAATTCTCTCCCAAATATTTATTAATAATCTTTTTCATCGATTTCAAAATTTATTTCTTACAAGGTTGTCATGATTCGAATGGTAATTTTAAAACCTTGTTTTGATATTTTCATATTCAACTTGGGATATATGTATCTAGTTTCCTTGAATACTGAAATTTGGGGTCATTTGAAAGAAGTTACCATAGTTAAGAGCTTGGCTGCTAACCAAAATGTCAGCAGTTCAAATACACAAGCTGGTCCTTGGAAGGTGTATCTTACGAGTCTTTATTGGTCAAAATTCACCTGATGGAAGCAGGTTTGGTTTGGGTTTGCAATATGAAATATGATTCACTGCTTAATTTCTGAAGTGACCTTACAAGCTTATTTTATTTCCACTTTTCTTAGAGACCCCATCTGGACTTCCAAATAATATTATTCTCTCTCTCTCCCAAAATTTAAAACCTGGACTTTGGAAAGTGTTTGTCTAGCTGAATGGTAGCATTGTCAATGAGACAAGATGTATTATGTGGGTGTGGAAACGCTCAGTCCACATAAAGTCTCTGGAAAAATTGACAATATTAACTGACTTATGGCTCTTGGAAGAGTTCTGTTCTTGAAATTCGCACTTTTTCTGGTTTTCTTGATGTTTCAGCATCAAACTTTCTGATTCTGAAGAAGCCCTGCCGGCATAGATGTTGTGTTTGTTAACCGAAAGATCTGTGAATTCAAACTCCTGCAGTGACTCTAAAACCAAACCAAACCCAATGCCATCAAGTCAATTCAAACTTACAGCACCCCTATAGGGCAGAGTGGAACTGCTCCACAGAGTTTCCAAGAACAGATTGGGCGATTCGAACTGTCGACCTGTTTAAGTTAGCAGACTTAGTGCTTAACCGCTATGCCACCAGGGTTTCCTCAGTGACTTCAAGGGAGGGGGAAAAAAATCCCTGGAGTTGTGCTCCTGAAAAGATTACAGCCTAGGAAACCCTATGAGGCAGTTCTATCCTGTCCTATAGGATCTCTATGATTTGCAATAAACTCAATAGTACACATTATTTTAAAATATTGTTTACCTGGTTTTCCATCTTTTCCTATTTTTTAAATTGGCTTTTCATGCATGTTACCATTGTAGTAATAATGTCTACTTTCCCCCCTTGCTCCTTGTCATCCATGTATCTTTATTTCTACCCAACTTTTCTTCATTGATTACGATTATACTTGTTAGAGATAGTTCAATACCTTAAAATCCTCCCCAAATACTTCTGGTTTCCTCACAGACTACAAGGAGATCTGGTGGCCTAATGGGTTAAGTGCTATGTCTGCTAACAGTTCAAGTCTACCAGTCCCTCTAGGGAACTCTACAGGACAGATTTACTCTGAACTCCAGGTTTGTTATGAGTCGGACCCAACTCAATGACAGTGGGTTTGGGGGTTTTTTGTTTGTTTGTTTCAAGGACTACAAAACAAATTCCAAAACTTTTGGTATGAAAATCAACATTTCCGTTTTGGCCCCAACCTACCACTCATGTCTCATCTCCTATATTCTTTGAACACCGTGTAACCCAGGCGTTTACAAAGACTATGAGCTTTCATAATGTTCTGTTTCAATCTGCAGCTGTTCCCTTTCTGGAGCTAAATAGCTTCCTCTGGCTGTTAAAACCATGTCCATCTACTCTAAAACGGTGAATTTTATATTATCTGTATTTTGCTGCCTTCAAAAACACTTATCTGTTTTATGATCAAAGACTCCACCTCGGAAAAGACTTCCGAATCTCTATTACTCAGAATTAATCACCTTCTTCGTTCTGTTTCCATAAAAACCAAAAACCAAAACCAAAACAGAAAAAACCAAACTCATTATCATTTAGTTGATTCCAGCTCATAGTGACCCTATATACAAAGCAGAACTGCCCCATAGAGTTTCCAAGGAGTACCTGATGGATCTGAACTACTGATGTTTTGGTTAGCAGACGTAGCACTTACCTGCTATGCCAGCAAACTTTCTTCTGCTTCCATAGCACATTGAATATGTTTCTAAAAAAAGAAAAAAAATATTTTAATCTGTCTTATATTGGGTTTATTTTCATATTTATATCCTTCATCAGAACTCATCTTCTTATATAATGCTTGGTCTCTCACAGTACTTAAAATAATACTTAGAAAAAAATACTTTGATAAGTTGAGGCCAGGGATGCTTATGTTATCTGATGTAGTTCTGGAAGATGAGTGCCCAGGTTGGAAGAGACAACACGATAGCTACAACAATGGATTTGAATATACCAAAGATTATGAAGATGATGCAGGGTTAGGCAACATTTCGTTCTGTCGCATATAGGGTCACCACAAGTCAGAGTTCACTTAATGGCAACTAACAGCAACAACAATGATCCACTGAATGCGTAGTTTTTAGGGACAGAGCAAAGAGAAGCTAAGCTATTCTACATACATTCTGAATGGAGAATGTGTTGGTAGGGAGCAAGAAAAGAAAGCCAAATAAATGGTGGGTAAGAATCTGAAAATGAGTGGAACTCCCCTCATGACTGTATTCTTAGGATACTTGAGCCACTTTTATTCAAATCTCAACGGAAAAGATAGCCTTTCATTTCACCTGGAATTTCCTGGCAATTAGTACCATTAACTGTGACATACATAATTAGAAATCATCTTATATGAGATAATGGCACAGTTCAAATTTAGGCCTCCCTATATGGCACTTGGCTGGCATATAAAAGTAAAGCCAGAAAGTGATTCTCATTGGAAATATTAATTTTAAAGAAGTGGGCATAGAACTAAGAAAAGCTTAGTAACTCTGGCCAAAACTCTTTTAGGGTAGATTGTCTTAAAATTGCATGGATAGATTTAGAGACTACAATTAACCAAGGGGGTGGAAGTGGCTTGTTTGACGCTTTCAGGAAGGGATGGCTACTATTTGTGTGCCACTGACATTTTCTTCATTCCCTGGGTAGAATATACAATTCAACACAAGACAGAAGATGGAACATGAATAAAGAAACCAAAACTGAAACCAAACCCATTATCACAGAGTCAATTTCAGCTCATAGTGGGTAACTCTATGGGACAGAGTAGAACTACCCTATATGGTCTTCAAGAAACGCTGGTGGATCTGAACTGCTGACCTATGGGTTAGCAGCTGCAGCTTTTAACCACGACATCACCAAATTTTCCAATCCCAGCCAAAGCCAGATGGACCAAATCTACCATCTATCAGTCTTGAAGGTCAATGGGGTACATGATCCTGAATTCAGGATTTATGAGAATTAAACAGAATTAAGTATGTACAAACACTCCCAGGCATGTGTTCTCAGGAGATTCTGTTTAATGTCTGATTAACCATCCTAACATGCTATATAACTGTTGACAATATGATACTTTCCTCTTTCCTTTAATCTGCTCTTTAATAACCCATTTACCCCATATCAAAAGTGGAAAGTCAATACACTTTGTGCCATGCAGACTTGAACAAACTCTTCAACAAAGAAATCATTACCTTGAACTTTATAGTGAAGGGAAAAAATACATTAAACAATATTTTTTTATCAACTATAACGACGTAGTCTCTTCACTTGAGGACACAGAAAACTGTGTGTCTTGGGAATATGATTCTGCCCCATTAAACTCTTAACATCCAATAAGCACAGAGCTGCTTGGGATGTCACAATTAGGTGGCACTTCTAAAAAGCTAAATTGGTGATAAATGTGCACAGCATTTAGTACAAGTTCTAGATAAGTTCAGAGTGTTCTCTTTCCAAAGGACCTCTGATGGTCTTTTCATGGACCTTCACTTTGTGCCAGTATTGTTGCCTTTTTGTCAAGTTTAATTTTTCTTGTTTTCTTTCAGTGGCTCAGAGTTTCAGAGCTTTAACAGAAACTAAGCCCTTTTGGATTATGACTTACTTATGTTAAACGTTACTGGCTCACCAGAAACATAAAATGTGAAGACTCAGAGCAGCAGTAGTGTTATTTAGAAAAGAGACGGCATTTTAAACAATGTATACGTACACAGAGTATCAATAATTCTCTGAAACACATAGAACAATATTCCAAATATAAGGCCAACTACACATCAATGGACTTAAACTGTTGCTTTCATTTCTTAATTAAAAAAAAATTGATATGGATAGAATTCGACATAGAAAGTTCCAGTTGTCAGATTAATACATTGATTGTTTACTGATTAAATTATTTCCTTTTTTTCATAATTACATATATGTGTATTTACATACCTTCATGTTTAAACTACAGGTAAGTCGTGGACGTTTGAGTTCAATTATATTTGTGAATTCAACTGAGAAGAACAAACATATCATTAGCTCTTCAAGTATGTGATTGTATGGTCTTAGCATGGCTCATGGTGAAACATGACAGCTTGTATGAACACTAGTGTTCGCAAGGAGTAATATGTAGCAGACACTGTCCTGTAATTGGTCCCAGGGCAAAGAGCTGATAGCTTGCATAAAAACCTCTAGATATGCATTCTGTCTGGCTTCTAATTAGCAAAACAAAAACGAGCTGAACTTTCGAAAATGTGATGAGTCCGTGATCTTTTTTCTTTCTTTTTCTCTTTAAGGAAATAATCACTTTGCCCTTGAACTCCAAAAGGCCTTGAAATCAACTGATTCTCCTGTTAAGCTCCTTAACAAGTGTGGGGATTAGAGGCAAGCAGTGCAGAATGACTCGTATTAGATATAAATGATAATGGACAATAGAAACTCACCTACAAATAAAGTACAAGCACCCTGGGCAAGTTCTTTTCAGTGAATTTATATTTTACAAGAGACTGTGATTCCCCTGTTGCAAAACTGTGCATAATGCAAATAAATGATAAAGCTACTTGAGAGAGTGAAGTTGAATGCAGTGTTCTGCTCAAGAGCAATTCTTTATGAAGTGTTGTAAGTGGTAAGTGTTAAAATAACTAAATCAAGCATAATCAAGAAAATAAACTGCAGTTGAAAAGACTGCTTATGTATTTATTTCTTTATTGCAGTCAATTAGTGCCACTCCATCACGTCTTCATTTTTGTAAAGAAATAAAACTATGAATGAAAAATAATAATTTTCACAAGCCTCCCCATTTCTGGCCCAGAATTTTGTACTTGTCTGAAAATTCTGTTTCCAGCTGTTTTGGGAACTGAATGACTACTACATCTGACTGATATGATTTCCTTGATTGGATTTAATAGAGGTTATGCTGATCTGCGGGTATAATTCTTTTGCAGACTGTTGATCCCATTTTTACCCCTTTAATGAAGAGTTTGACTTAGTACCACTCACCTTCAAGGAAGGCACATTCTGTGCACAGTCTGAAGATGCAGACTGAATTACCTCTCTCTCTGTCACCCCCACCCCCTAAAAGAGAATAAAGAGTAATGGAGCAAGGAGGAGGGTGAAAGAGGGAAAGTACAGAAGTGAAATACAATAGGTTTGAGAAAAAGAATATAGCCTGGGTGATTAATACTAAAGTTCGGAGTTCACCGAAACATCAAATTTTATTCTTCCTGAGTTTTGAATGAACCTTGCCATACCTGGCTTGTAGCAAAAGTCTCATATTAAGCGGCAGTAAATAACAGCAATAAAAATATACTTAAATTTTCTGCTTTATTAAAAATCTTAAAACCCTATTGAGTAATAGAAACCGTCTTTTATGCTTTGGAACTTGCCAGTATCAGATATTCCTTTCACCTCTTACACTCTACTGTTCTGTTTCTGTCATCTTATGTGTTTACTCTTTTTAAAATTCATTTGTGTTTAAATAACATTTATATGGACTGATACTTTCATCCTCCTAAATGAATATGAAGATTAGTTGATCAATAACTTTTTAACTCTATGGAAACGTAGTTTACAGAAAATGAATTGCAGTTATGCAGTCCACCAGTATGAACGAACACATGCAAAGATCCAATGGGATCTTTGGGCAGGCAAAATGTTAGCATGCTCAACTGCCTACTTAAAGGTTGGCCCACTGAGTCCACCCAGAAGTGTCTTGGAAGGAAAGCCTGGGGACCTATCTTAGGAAGCTCAGCTACTGAAAATACGATGGAACGTAGGTCTACTGTGACACACATGGAGTTGCCATGAGTTGGAATTTACAGTAACTGGTTTTCTTTATTTTTTATTGCTCCAAGCTTTAAGTGCTAAGGCCTCAGAGTTTGGATACAAAAATAACTAAGACACAGTTGCGTATTCAACAGTCTCACTAATGACATAGATCAGGTGACAGGAAGGTATCAAAGACTGGCATGGTGGCTGGGAAATGTATACTCAGGGAGGTTAGTTAGCCAGCCAGCCAAGTGTCATCGAGTCGGATCCGATATTATCACTATGCTAGTAGAGGAAAATCACACAGGATGTCAAGTTTTAAAAAGATAGTCAAAGTTCAGCTCCAGACAATCACTGCTAAGTTAAGAATGTTGCTAGTGGGCAGAGTCAAGCTGGTGGACTAAGCACACATCTCCTTATATCCCTCTGGAAACCAAGACCTGAATTGATAATCAAACAGAGCCTTGGTCACCTAGTGAGCCCCAGGACATGACACAGGGCTGTTAATTTGGACTTCATATCACTGAACAAAAAAACACCTCTCTTTCACACATTCCCACTCCCAGCTAACCCTGGCTCTCACAGAGAGCACCATTGTGACTTTTCTTTGTCTTGTCCGGCAGGCGGAGCTAGTTCTTGACTCAAGGCTAGTCTCAGATGCACTGGTGGTGGGATAGGGAGGAGAAATTGCCATATTTTGAGAGCCTGGCTTAGGACTCTGTACACCTGGCCAACCTGGGCCTCTCTTTCTATCTCTGCCACAGCATGGTTTGTACGGAACCACGGGGCCTATGTTTGGGACACCATGTTGGATATAGAGATTCTAGTGGAACCTAATTCTTAGCTAGAGAGCCAGTGCCTGCAAACAGGATAGCACTTCCCAGGCAGAAAAGCAGTAGTTTACACAGTGTCACCTACGGTGGAGGCCCAGCAACAGAGGCTGAGGACTCACTACCTCTCGGCACCTTTGACCCCTCTATCTGCTGACCGTGTGGAGGGTGCCATCTTGGATACGGTGGCCACAACTGGACCTAATTCTTAGCTTAGGAGCCAAAGCTGCTCTCAGGAGAGCACTTTTCTACCAGAAAAGCAGTAGTTTACACAATGTTACCTAAGGCTGGGCCCTGTCAGCAGAGGCCAACAGGGAAGTGGCATTGCTGTATCTGGGGTTGGATACAGAGGTGCTTACTTTCCCAGTTGAGAAGAGGGACCTCTACACTTGAAAATATGACTAACTTGGGAAGTGGTCCTATACCTTTTGTTTTAAATTTTAAGACAACTGAGAGAAACATCTGTGGCCCATCCTCACAGTATCTCTCCCAACCTCTACTTACTCACATGGGACCCAAAAAGCAATAGACATTTGTGGCAAACAAAAAATCACCCACGGTTTCAGAAGACTCCTGCACAAAACAACGAAAGAGTTCTCCAGATGAAGAAACTTTTCTAAAATCATTGGAAGGGGAAATTAAGCAAGTACTCTGAAATGCAACAGATCAAGAACAGAATCAAATGCACAGAAACTTCCATTCAAAGCCAAGAAAACAGAATGGAACAAATGGAAAAAAGAATTTCCAACTTGAAAGACAGAGCTACTGATGCCAACGTCTATGACGAAAAATCATAAAAAAATAAACAAGAAAAATGAAGAGGCATTAAGAAGCATGTGAGACTCTATTAAGAGGAAAAACCTTCGATTAATTGGAGTCCCTGAACAGGACAAGACACCTGAGAACAGAGAGAGTGTCGCTACTGAGCTACTGACAGAAAACTTCCTGGAAAACATCAAGGAAGCGAACATAGAAATCCCAGATGCATATCATATGCCACCCAATATAGATCTCAAAAGAAAGACTCCAGGATGTACTATAATCAAGCTTAACAAAATGAAACATAAGCAACAACTCTTTTTTTGTTTCCTTTTTTATTTAACATTACTGAGTGAAAATGTACATTCCCGTATAAATTTACATGCCCACCTATATGCAGCTTCCACTCTCCTCCCTGTCTGGTGACAGCACACTATTCCTCTCTGCTCCATACGTGTCTCATCCTCCCAACAGCCTTCTTTCCACTCCTCTCCACCCACTCTCCTTCCTCCAGCCAGAGGTCAGCAGGACGATATCCCATAGATGTACAGAACCATAAAGTGCAACCAATATATGGTCACTCTGCATTGCCAAGTCCAATCCATTTGTGTCCAAAGAGTGGACCTTCGTTATAATTTATGGGTAAGGGTAGCATCAGGGCTGGGGCCCATGCTCTCTGGGGAACCCTGAAACCACTGGACCATCAGTTGAGGTCTTCTAGTGGAGATCTCATGATGCACCCCTTTTTATTCTTGTGTTGCCAGTGAGACTCAATCTAGTGAGCTCCATCGTGGCTATCACTGGTGGTGGCCGGGCACCATCCAATACTTCCAGTCCCAAGTCAAGGAAGGTACCCACTCTTGCAGGTCTCTCTGTCTTCTAGGTTGTCTTTACCGCATATCATTTTGGTCCTCGGTGAGCATCCATTCCTGACGAGTTGGGACCATTTTCTGTGTCCTTGGATGGCAGCTTCGCAGCTTTTAAGACTCCAGAGGCCACTCACCAAGATGGGGTGCAGAGAGCTCTCTTAGCAAAACACTAGTTGTGCCAATTGGCCTCGATTTCACCTAAAAGCATGGTCCCTTGCCCTCCGTCCCAGTTACTCTATCCTTGCAATATTGAGTTGAGATGGAAGGAGTACTCAAGTTATGCTGAAGTCCACTTAAGGTTGTTCTTGATTCTAATGTGTGCTATCACCGCTTTCTCCCAACCCGATTTCTAGAAACTATCTAAATTAAGCCCTCCCCACCCTCACTTGCAGCTGTCAAAGAGTCTTTTTTTCTATACACAAGTCTGTTTTTGAGATCTTATTGTAGAGGTCTCATACAGTATTTGTCCCTTTGTCGCTGACTACTTTCACTCAGCATAATGTCTTCCAGTTGAAACCAGGTTAGGAGATATTTCCTGGAATCATCGTTATTCTTTATCATTGCTTAGTGCTCCATTGAGTGTATGCACCATAGTTTACCTATCCATTCTTCTGTTGTTGGGCATCTGGGTTGATTCTATCTTTTTGCTTTCATGGACTGTGCTGTGATAAACATTCTGGTGCATGTGTCCTTTGATGTGAAAGACCTTGATTCTGTAGGATATATTCCAAGTAGTGGAATTACTGGGTCAAATGGTATATCGATATCCATTTTTTTAAGGAAGTGCCAGATTGCTTTCCAAAGAGGCTGGACCATTTTGCAACCCCACCAACATTGTAGAGGATTCCACTTTCTCCACAGCCTCTCCAGCATTTGTTCTGTGTTTTCTGGATCATGGCCAATCTTGTTCGGGTGAGATGGTATCTCATTGTCATCTTGATTTGAATTTCTTTAATAACTAAAGATCGTGAACATGTCCACATGTGTTTTTTGGCTGCCTGGATCTCCTCTTTAGTGAAATGTCTGTCCATCTCCTTTGCCCATCACTTAATTGGATGGTTTATCTTCTTCTTATTGATATTTTGTAGTATCTTATAGATTATGGAGATCAGGTGTTGGTCTGATGTAGAGTTGCCAAATATTTTTACCTATTCTGTCTTTGGATGAGCAAAAGTGTTTGTTTGATTCTTAATAGTTCCCACTTATCTATTTTCTCTTCTGTTGATTGTGGTTTCTTGGACAGATTTTGGAGTCTGTCCTCATTGTGTATTAAAACTTCCATTGTTGTTCCTACCGTTTCTTGGATGAGCTTTATCATTTTAGGTTTGATATTTAGGTCTTTTATCCAGTTGGAGTTGGTTTTTATGTAAGGTGTAAGATATGGATCTTGATTCAGTTTATTGCAGACGGATAACTAATTTTGCCAGCAACATTTGTTGAAGATATTGTTTTTACCCCAGTTTAATGTCTTAGGGCTTTTGTCGAATATTAACTGTTCATAGGCAGATGGTGTCATCTCTGGGGTCTCAATTCTGTTCCATTGATCCATCTTTCTGTTCTTGTACCAGTACCAGGCTGTTTTGACCACTGTGGCAGTGTAGTATGTTCTAAGGTCGGGTAATGAGAGGCCTCCCAGTGTGTTCTTCTTCTTTAGTAGTACCTTACTTATCCGGGGCTTCTTCCCTTTCCAAACAAAATTGGTGAATTTTTCCTCCATCTCATTAAAAAAATGATGCGGGAACTTGTACTGGGATTGCATTATATAAATAAAATTAGGCAACAACTCTTAAAGGCAGCAAGACTCAAAACAAAGCTAACATTCAGAGGGAAATCCTGTAGGCTTACATCAGATTTCTCAGCAGAAACTATGCTGGCACAGAGGCAGTGGCATGACACATTCAAGGCCTTGAAGGAGAAAAACTTCCATCCAAGAATTATACACCCTGAAAAACTGTCTTTCAAATATGAAAATGAAATTAAGACATTCCCAGATAAACAGAAACTCAGAGACTTTGAAAAAACCAAACCAAAACTACAAGAAATACTGAAAGAAGTTCTTGGCTTTGGCTTAGAAGAACAAAACCACTAACTTTATATTTTAGAGCAGCACATCATCCAGAATTCTACTCAGTTAAGAAAGGCTCCAAACTCAATCATAGCTTCAATGCTGAAAGAAACAATCCAGAGATTATCATGAAAACTATGGTGCCATCATATTAAAAAGAGAAATGCACTACAGTCATTATAGTCCTTCCAGATGGAGAGGAAGTCGACAAGACTGGTAGTAATTAAAATTGGGTTTATATATAGTTTATCATAAGGGCAGCTGTAAAGCACAACAAAGATGCAACATACCATATCAAGAAATGTTAACACAGGAGTCTCAACAACTACAAAACAGCTCTGCAAAAGGTGAAAAATCAATTCACAAAAAAGAATGTCCCAGAACAGACTAATAAGAACAACAGAGAAAACATCAACACGAAAATAAACATATCACAATGTCAGCATTGAACACATACCTGTCAATAATTACATCGAATGTGAATGGACTGAATGCTCCAGTAAAGAGACATCTTGGGTCAAAAGACATGACCCATCCATATGTTGTCTACAAGAAACTCACTCTAGAGTTAAAGATAGAAACAAACTGAAAATTAAAGGATGGAAGAATACATTTCAAGCTAACAATGAACAATGAAGAGCAGGGGTGTCAATTCTAATCTCAGACAAATCAATTTTAATGTAAAATCCACCTTCCTGGACAAAGATGGACACTATTTATTGCTGAAAGTTTCAGCACACAAGTAAGACAACTATATTTAATACTTACGCACCTAATATCAGAGCACCTAAATACACTGAAGAAACAATGACTATGCTCAAATCAGAGTTAGATCACTCCAAATAATAGTGGGAGACTTCAACACTCCATTCTCAATACAGGACAGATCATCTAGAAAAAAGCTCAGTAAAGATACAGAAGACCTCACTGCTACAATTGACTGACTAAACCTCATCGATATATACAGAACTTTCTGCCCATGAGCAGACAACTACATCTTCTTCTCCAGTGCACATGGAACATACTCCAGAATTGACCATGTGTTAAGACATAATGCAATTCTCAACAAAATCCATACCATTGAATTAATGCAAAGCATCTTTTCAGATCATAAACCCATAAAAGTTGAAATCAATAGCAGAATAAACATAGATAGAAAGTGGAATTCTTGCAAGCTGAACATCTTTCTCAAAAAACCATAGGTTATAGAAGAAATCAAGGATGAAATGAAGAAATTCATGGATTCTAATGAGACTGAAAACACTTTCTACCAGAACCTATGGGACACAGCAAAAGAAGTACTCAGAGGTCTGTTTATTTCTACAAATGCACACATCTGGAAGGAAGAAAGAAACTAAATCAAGGAACTAACCCTACAGCTTTAACAAGTAGAGAGACAACGACAGAGGAACCCCTCAGGCAACAAAAGAAAAGAGATCATAAAGATTAGAGAAGAACTAAATGAATTAGAGAATAGAAGAACAATTGAAAAAAATGAAAAGACCAAAAGCTGTTTTTTTGAAAAGACAAACCAAATTGACAAAACACTGGCTGAACTTACTAAACAAAAACAGAAAAGGAAACAAATAACCCAGATTAGAAACGAGTGGGGAGTGGTCACAGCAGATCCAACAGAAATAAAAAAAATATCATAACAGAATGCTATGAAAGACTGTACTCTAACAAATTTAAAAACCTAGAGGAAATGGACAAATTCCTTGATTCATATCACCTACCCAAATTATCACAACGTGAAGGAGAACAATTTAATAAACCCATCACAAAGGAAGAGATTGAAAAGATCATTGAAAAACTGCCAATCAAAAAAATCCTGGGCCCAGATGGCTTCACCGCAGAATTCTATCAAGCTTTAAGAGAAGAGTTATCTCCAATACTACTGAGACTATCTCACAGTATAGAAAGGGATGTATTACTCCCAAACTCATTGTATGAAGCCAGCATAACCTTAATACCACAGCCAGGAAAAGATCCAACCAAAAAGGAGAACTAGAGACAGATATTGCTCATGAATTTAGGTGCAAAAATCTTGAACAAAATTCTTGCCGATAGACTACAACAACATATCAAAAAAAATTATCTATCATGACCAAATTGGACTCATACCAGGGATGCAAGGCTGGTTCAACATCAGAAAAACAGTTAATGTGATCAATCACATAAATATCACAAAAGACAAGAATCACTTGATTTTGTCCATTGATGCAGATAAAGTCCAACACCCATTCATGCTAAAAACTCTTAGCAAAATTGGCATAGACAGAAAACTCCTCAAACAATAAGGGCCATTTGTACAAAACCAACTGCCTACATCACCCTGAATGGAGAGAGGCTGAAGGAGTTTCCCTTGAGAACCAGAACTACACAAGGATGCCCACTCTCATCTCTCCTATTCAACATAGTACTAGAAGTTCTAGCCAGAGCAATCAGACAAGACCAAGAAATAAAGGGCATCTGCATCAGCAAAGAAGAAGTCAAAATCTCCGTTTGCTGATGATATGATTGTATATGCAGAGAATCCCAAAGAATCTATAAGTAAACTACTCAAACTGATAGAAGAGTTCAGCAAAGTCTCAGGATACAAGATAAACAGCAGTAAATCAGTAGAATTCCTTTATACCAACAGTGAGACTGCTAATGAAGAAATCATCAAATGAGTACCATTTACTATAACCCCCAAGAAAATAAAGTGCCTAGGAATTAATCTAACCAGAGAAATAACAGAACTTTACAAAGAGAACTACAAGCCCTTACTACAAGAAACTAAGTGAGACTTACATAAATGGAGAAACCTACCCTGCTCGTGGATAGGATGACTTAACATTGTGAAAATGTCTATTTTACCCAAAACAATGTACTTATATAATAATGCAATCCCAATACAAGTTCCAGAGTCATTTTTTTTATTATGACTGAGTGAAAACGTACATTCCCATATAAATTTACATGCCCACCTAAGTGCAGGTTCCACTGCTCTCCCTGCCTAGTGACAGCACACTATTCCTCTCTGCTCCATACATGTCCCATGCTCCCAACAGTCTCCTTTCCCCTCCTTTCCACCCATTCCCCTTACTCCAGTCAGAGGTCAGCAGGATGATATCCTATAGATTCATAGAACCATACAGTTCATCCAATATATGGTCACTCTGCATTGCCAAGTCCAATCCATTCGTATTTGAAGAGTGGACCTTCATTATGATTTATGGGCAAGGGCAGCATCAGGGCCAGGGGCCATGCTCTCAAGGAACCTCCAAAGCTGCTGGACCATCAGTTGTGGTCTTTTAGTGGAGATCTCAGGGTGTACCCCTGTTTATTTTTGTGTTGCAAGTGAGACTCAACTTAGTGAGCTCCACCGCAGCTATCACTTGTGGTGGCCAAGCACCATCCAGTTCTTCCAGTCCCAAGTCGATGTAGGCACCCACTCATGTGAGTGTCTCTATCTTCTGGGTTGTTTTTACCCCATGTCATTTTGGTCCTCAGTGAGCATCCATTCCTGCTGAGTTGGGACCATTTGCTGTGCCCTCGGATGGCAGCTTGGCAGCTTTTAAGACCCCAGAACCAGCATCATTATTTAATGAGATGGAGAAACAAATCACCAATTTTGTTTGGAAAGGGAAGAAACCCTGGACAAGTAAAGTACTACTAAGGAAGAGGAACACATCAGAGGCCTCTCATTACGCAATTTCAGAACCTATTACACTGCCACAGTGATCAAAACAGCCTCGAACTGGTACAAGAACAGACAGATTGATCAATGGAACAGAATTGAGACCTCAGAGATGACACTATCTGCCTACCAACAGTTGATATTCGACAAAGGCCCTAAGGCATTAAACTGGGATGAAAACAATCTCTTCAACAAATGGTGCTGGCAAAATTGGATATCCATCTGCAATAAATTAAAACAAGATCCATATCTTACACCTTATACAAAACCAACTCAAATTGGATAAAAGACCTAAATATCAACTCTAAAGTGATAAAACTCATCCAAGAAAAAGAAGGAACAACAATGGAAGTTTTAATACACAATGTAGACAGATTACAAAATCTGTGAAACCGCTAATAGCAGAAGAGAAAATAGATAAATGGGAGCTATTAAGAATCAAACACTGTTGCTCATCCAAAGACTTTATCACAAGAGTTAAAAGGCCACCTACAGAATGGAAAAAATATTTGGCAACTCTATGTCAGACCGATGCCTGATCTCCATAATCTATAAGGTACTACAAATTATCAATAAGAAGATAAATCATTCCATTAAGCGATGAGAAAAGGAGATGGACAGATATTTCTCTAAAGAGGAGATCCAGGCAGCCAAAAAACACATGAGGACATGTTCACAATCTTTAGTTATTAAAGAAATTCAAATCAAAACTATAATGAGATATCATGTCACCTCAACAAGGTTGGCAATGATCCAAAAAACACAAAACAACAAATTCTGGAGAGGCTGTGGAGAAAGTGGCTCTCTCCTGCACTGTTGGTGGGGTTGTAAAATAGTCCAGCCTCTTTGGAAAGCAACCTGGCGCTTCCTTGAAAAAAATGGATATATATATATGCCATTTGACCCCATAATTCCAGTATTAGGAATATATCCTACAGAATCAAGGCCTGCATGCCAACAGACACATGCACAAGAATACTTATCGCAGCACAGTCCACGACAGTAAAAAGATGGAATCAACCCAGATGCCCAACAACAAAGGAATGGATAGGTAAACTACGGTATATATACTCAATGAAGCACTACACAGTGATAAAGAATCATGATTCCAGGAAACATCTCCTAACCTGCTTTCAACTGGAAGACATTATGCTGAGTGAAAGCAGTCAGCGACAAAGGGACAAATACTGTATGAGACCTCTACGATAAGATCTCAAAAACAGACTTGTGTATAGAAGAAAAGACTCTTTGACAGCTGCAAGGGACGGAAGAGAGGGAGAGCAAGGCGGGGAGGGCTTAAATTAGACAGTTGCTAGAAATCTGGTTGAGAGAAATTGGTGGTAGCACACATGAGAAACAAGAACAACATTAAGTGGACTTCAGCATAACTTGAGTATTCCTTCCATCTCAATATTGCAAGGATAGAGTAGCTGGGGCAGGGGACATGGGACCATGCTCTTAGGTGCAATCGAGGCCAATTGGCACAACTAGCGTTTTGCTAAGAGAGCTCTCTGCACCCTACATTGGTGAGTGGCCTCTGGGGTCTTAAAAGCTGCCAAGCTGCCATCCGAGGGCACAGAAAATGGTCCCAACTCAGCAGGAACGCATGATTACCGAGGACCAAAATGGCATGGGGTAAAGACAACCCAGAAGATAGAGAAACCCACATGAGTGGGTGCCTACATAGACTTGGGACTGGAAGTATCGGATGGTGCCCAGCCACCACCAGTGATACCCACGATGTAGCTCACTGAGTCTCACTGGTAACACAAGAATAAAAAAGGATGCACCCTGAGATCTCCACTAAAAGACTGTAACTCATGGTCCAGCGGCTTCAGGGTTCCCCTGAGAGCATGGCCTCTAGCCCTGATAGTGTCCTTGCCCATAAATCATAACAAAAGTCCATTCTTCAAACACAAATGGATTGGACTTGGCTATGCAGAGTGACCATGTATTGGATGCACTTTGTGGTTCTGTGAGTCTATAGGATATCATCCTGTGGACCTCTGCCTGGAGGAAGGACAGTGGATGGAGAGGAGGGGAAAGGAGACTGTTGGAAGGATGCAACATGTATGGAGCAGAGAGGAATAGTGTGCTGTCGCCGGGCAGGGAGATCAGTGGAAGCTGCACATAGATGGGCATGAAAATTAATATGGGAATATATATTTTAACTCAGTCATAACAATAATAAAAAAAGAATGTTGTCAGGTCTTCTGAGTTGGTAGCAGAGCTGGAGAATCTGTATTTTATGAGATTGCCCAATGATTACATGTTGGCTCAATGTTTTTAACCTGTTTTCCCAAAATATGTTTTATGCCCATCAGTCTATTTAAATTCATCAATTCCACTCAGTCTCACTGCTGAATACAACTAGTAGACTCCTAAAATCAGTGTGGAATTAAGTTATTCCCTATAAACAGTGGCTCTTCTAACAATGATGATTTGTGTTTGAATAGGGAGATTTTCAGTGTATAAGTGAGGATAAGCTAGTTTATAACACAATAACAATTAGCCCCATAGTCTCAATGATGTTTTGACAATAAAAATATATTTCTTACTCTCCCTGCATGTTCACTATGAGTGGCTTTCAGCTTGTCTTGTTTCTAGATCCCAGGTTGACAGACTCCTCTACTGGAACACTGAAAAGAAGTGCAACCTGGCTTATACAGTTTCTGCTTGGACTTGAGATCTATCGCTGTCAGACAGATTTCAATGGCCTAACCAAGTTATTCGACCATGGGTAAGAAAGTGTAATCCTCCCCGGTGAGTGAAAGGGAGAAGTCATTCATGGATAGTAATGTTATTGAAAATAGATTTTCAGTAACAGTTTAGTGCAATTAGGACATTGTTATTTGGGATTAGCTGTTATGAAGTTCCTGGAAATAAAGTCCTCAATACTTTTGATGCTGACTTCCGTGTTTTAAGAAGCTCACCAGGTGTGACCATTTAGTTAAGATAAGAGCAAAATTGCGGATCACCTTAAATTGGAGTGTATTTGTTGATGCACGCTCTGTTTTAATAATGTGAATTGGGGAAATATTATCCCTCACATGACAACAGTGGGAAAATGGTCCCAAAGAGGGATTAATGACCTCTACATGGAGTTATTTAACATTCAGTACCTTGCATTAGAGGTCGGCAAGTAAGATACACAGGCTAAATCAGGTCTGCAGTATATTTTTGTTAATAAAGGCTTACTGGAATACAGCCGTACCCATTTATTCATAAATTGTTTATGGCTGCTTGCTTACTACTGTGATACAAAATTATAATGCTGCAAAACCTAAAATGTTTTCTACCTGATCTTCACAGAAAAAGGTTGCTGACCTCTAACCTAGCTTAAAGGGTCATGATAATTATTACCTGAGACATGAATTTATTCGTTTGTTAAATACATAGATATTTATATTTATTATTGCCTGTCTGAGTCTGTGCAAGATGCTGCAGTATGTTGATGAGCAAAATGGAAAGAGTCCTTCCCTAGAGCAAGTTATAGCCTATTGGGAAAGATAGACATTAAACGAATGACCCTTGAATGAATCTAAAATTCCACACTAAGTAACATAAGGCATAGAATAAGAGTTCCTATAATGAAGGAAAAATTTAGAATGAGTAGTCAGTCATGTTGTCCCTAAAGATATGATTCTAGAGCTGAGATTTAAAATGTGAGTTACTAAGTGAAGAATGGAAACCCTGGTGGTATAGTGGTTAAGTCCTACGAATGCTAACCAAAAGTTTGGCAGTTTGTATCTAGCAGATTCTTCTAGAAAATTCTGTTGGGCAGTTCTACTCTGTCCTATATGGTTGCTAAGAGTCAGAATTGGTGACAGTAGGTTTGGGGGTTTAAGTGAAGAGAAAAGCCTATGTCATGAATTGAACTGTGTCCCCCCAGAAGTATGTGTAGCCATGTGGTTTGGCCACGATTCCCAGTATCTTGTGACTGTCCTCCATTTAGTGGTTTTCCTATGCTGTACGTTAAAGGATAGGGTGGGGCTGTAAATCCCTTCATAGGATCACCTCCCTGCTCCACTGTAAAGGGAGTTTCCCTAGAGTATGGCTTCCACCACCCTTAATCCTTTCATCCTATAAAAGATAAAAGGACAGAGAAGTAGACAGAGAATTGGGAGCCTTGTACCATCAAGAAAGCAGCACCGGGAGAAGAGCGCGTCCTTCAGACCTGAGGTTCCTGCACCAAGATGTTCCCTGGACAAAGAATGATGCAATACCGGACTTTCCTCCAGACCCGACAAGGGGGAAAGCCTTCCCCTGGAGCAGACACTAGGAATGTGGACTTGTAGCCTACCGGACTATGTAAGAATAAATCTTCCTTCGTTAAAGCTCTCCACTCTATGGTATTTCTGTTAGAGCAGCTCTAGTTGACTAAAACAGCCTATGTAAAGACAAGAATGAAGAGAGCCACCTGTAAGGAAATGAAAAAGATAGCTGTAGTCATAGCCAGGGAGTCCTTGGATGTTGCAAATCATTAATTCACTTGGCTGTTAAATGAAATGTTGGTGGTTCTAGTCCACCCAGAGGTGTCTCAGAAGAAAGACTGTGTCTGATGATCTACTTCCAAAAATCAGCAATTGGAAAACATGCAGAGCGCAGTTCTGCTCTGCCACATGTGGGATCACCGTAGGTTGGAATCAACTAGATGGCAACTAGTAGTCTTAGTGGGAAAATAAAGACTATGATGATAGTACTGAAAATAAAGAAAAATGAATGATGTTAAGAAATGTTTAAGAATTCAGAATCAACAGGACTTCGTAATGGATAAGAAACAGACTGAAGAAGGCGGGGCTAGGATAGTGGACTAGACACACATCTCCTCAATTCGTCTGAGAACTAAGGCCTGGAATGATAGCTGAATGGAGCAGCAGACATCTGGGAGCCCTAGGACCTGGCATTGTGTTGTCAGATTTGACTAGACACCAGTAACAGACTAAACTAACCTTCTCAAAGATGAGCCAGCAGCCGATGACCCTACTCCTGCTGACTGACCATACCAGAGAACTACAGGTACTGATACCTTCTCTGTTATCTGAGAGGCAGGGACTGGGTATGAGCTGACAATTACACTGAAATGCGGCACTTGTGTAAACAGTGTATAGGGCAGCAGAGAGACAGTCTGTGGGACAGCCACATATTGAGAGCCAGACTACACTGAGGACACCACTGCCCCTCTACCCTCTCTTTTCTGAGCTGTGCCATAGATTACTATTTCACAGCAGGAAGGACAGCTAGCTGAGATGCCATCTTGGTCAGCTGGGAGGCAGTCACCCAGCCGGGGGCCTTAGCTGAGGCTGATTCTCAAGCACAGCAGCAGCCCCTCTGGCAAGTGCTTCTTCAGCACAAAAGCAGCATTTGAGATAATTCATGTCTAGATTCACAGGTAAGGCCTGGCAGAGGATGTCTAGAAAGCCCTAACCTCTTCCTACTTTGCACCATGCCATAGTATTTTCAACAAAATCCTAGCCAATAGAATTCAACAGCATATCGAAACACTAATTCACCATAACCAAGTTGGATTCACACCAGGGATGCAAGGCTAGTTCAGAATCAGAAAAACAATTAATGTGATCAGCCACATAAATAGCACAAAGAGTAAGAATCACCTGATTCTGTCAACTGATGCAGAAAATGCATTTGATAAAGTCTAACACTCATTCATGCTAAATACTCTCAGCAATACAGGGGAAATTCTTCAACACAATAAAGGGCATCTACACAAAACCAACTGCCTAAATCATCCTGAATGGTGCAAGGCTGAAAGAATTCCCCTTGAGAATGGGAACTAGACAAGGACACCCACTCTCACCACTTCTATTCAACACTGTACTAGAATTTCTAGCCAGAGCAATTAGACAAGACAAAGAAGTAAAGGGCATCCACATCAGCAAAGAAGAAGTAAAAATCTCCCTATTCACAGATGACATGAATGGATACACAGAGGATCCATATGTAAACTACTGGAACTAATAGAAGAATTCAACAAAGTATCAGGATATAAGATAAACATAAGTAAAATGGTAGGATTCTTTTATACCAACAAAGATATCATCAAAGAAATCACCAAATTGATACCATCTGCTATAGCCCCCAAGAAGATAAAATGCCTAGGAGTAAATCTAACTAGAGAAATAAGAGACCTATACAGAGAGAACTACAAGACCTTAGTGCAAGAAACCAAAAGACACATAAATGGAGAAACCTACACTGCTCACAGACGGGAAGACTTAACATTGTGAAAATGTCTGTTTTACCTAAAATTACCTACATATACAACACAATCCCAATACACATTCCAGTGTCTTTTTTTAATGAGATGGAGAAATACATCACCGACTTTGTTTGGAAAGGGAAGAAACTGGATAAGTAAAGCACTACTAAAGGAAAGGAACACAGTGGGAGGCCTCACACTACCTGACCTTAGAACCTATTACACTGCCACAGTAGTCAAAATAGCCTGGTACTGGTACAATAAGAGACATATAGACTAATGGAACATAGTTGAGACCCCAAAGATGCCACCATCCTCCTATGAACTGTTGATATTTGACAAAGGCCCTAAGATTGCAAACTGGGGTAAACAGTTGGATATCCATCTAAAAAATTGAATATCGATCCACAAAAAACTGAGACAAGATCCATATCCCACACCTTATGCAAAAACTAACTCAAAATGGATCAAAGACCTAAGTATCAAACCTAAAACAATAAAGAACATGCAAGAAAAAAATAAGGTCAACAAAGGAGGTTCTGATACACAGCTCAGACAGACTTCAAAATCTTACAAACAAAGCATAATCAACAGAAGAGAAAACAGGTAAATGAGTATTACAAACACTTTTGCTCATCCAAAGACTTTATCAAAAGAATTAAAAGACCACCTACAGAATGGGAAAAAAATTGGGGGCAGCTAGATGTCGGACCAATGCCTAATCTCCGTAATCTACAAGATACTGCAAAATGTCAACAAGATAAAGGTAAATAACCTTATTAAGTGATGGGCAAAGGAGATGGGCAGGTGCTTCACCAAAAAGGACATCCAGATAGCCAAAACACACATGAGAAAATGCTCACAATCATTACCTATCAGACATATCAAAATCAAAATGAAAATGAGATACCATCTCACCCTAACAAGGTTGGCTATGATCCAAAAAACACAGAACAACAAATGCTGGAGAGGTTGTGGAGAAATTGGAACTCTCCTGCACAGCTGGTAGGTTTGCAAAATGGTACAACCTTTATGGAAAGCAATCTGGCACTTTACTGAAAGCTGGAAATAGATATACCATTTGATCCAGCAACTCCACTGCTTGGAATTTATCTTACAGAAACAAAGGCTATCATATGAACAGACACATGCACACAAATATTTGTTGCAGCACAGTCCACAATTGCATAAAGATGGAATCAACCCAGATGCCCAACAACAGATGAATGGATAAAGAAACTGTGCTACCTATACTCAATGGAACACTATACAATGATAATGAACAATGATTTGAGGAAGCATCTCATAACCTGGTTTCAACTGGAAGACAGTATGCTGAGTGAAATCAATCAGCAGCAAAAGGAAAAATACTGTATGAGACCCCTGCTATAAGGACTTAAATATAGACTTATGCACAGGAGAAAATACTCTTTGATAGCTACAAGGGTGGGCGGTGGGGGTTGATCATAGATTAGATAGTTAGTAGAAATTTGTTTAGGTGAAACAGTGACAGCACGCAGTAGAAAGTACATCAACTTAACTGGACTTCACCATAAACTGAAAGCTCTTCTAACCTCAAACCAATATTGCAAGTATAGAGTAGTGAAGCCTGGGCATGGGGACCATACTCTCAGGGAACGCCCAGACCAGTTGGTTTAATTAGCCTGTTGCTAAGAGACTCTTCTGCACCCCACATGGGTGAGTGAAGTCTAGGGTTTTAAAAGCTAGCAAGCTGCCATCTGAAGTACACTAAATTGTCCCAATTCAGCTGGAACAGATGACCACTGAGAAAACCAAAGACATGAGGAAAAATGACCCCAGGAAAAAGAAGGATCCATGTGAATGGGAGACTGTGTCAACATATGACCAGAAGAACCAGGTGGCACCTGGCCACCACCCAAGAGAGCCATGAGGGGGCATACAATGTTGAGTCCCTGTAGCAAAAGGAGAAAAAGTGGAGTGCAGCTGAAGAACTCAACTAAAAGACCACAACTGATGATCCAATGACCCAAAGGATCCCCTGGGAGCATGGACCCTAGACCTGCTGCCCATGTCTAGAAAACACTACTGAGGTCAACTTTTTGGACAAAGTGGACTAGAAGTCAGGGACACAATGTGACCATGTGGTGGGTGTACTTTATTGTTCTATACACTTATAGGAGGCTGTCCTACCGGTCTCTTTCTAGATGTGAGAGAAGAGGGTGGGGAGGAGGGGGCAGGTACTTGTTAAGAAGGTACGACAAGTATAAAATGAAAAGGAGGAACATGTTGTCATTGGGCAAGGACAGCAGAGTAGCTACAAATAGGTGGGTATGCAAAATTGCTTTGGTAATAAGATCAGTAATAAGAAAAGAAAAAAGAAAAGAAGAAACAAATTTAAGAGAGAAAGACAGTAAGATCTGAGGAAACCTTTGTGGTGTAGTAGTTAAGTACTATGTCTGCTAACAGAAATATCAGCAGTTTGAATCTGCCAGGTACTCTTATGGATATGAAAAGTCTGGAAACCTCATCTATCGTTATTGGGAATGTGAGATGTTGAGGCCAGTGTGGAAAAGTTTGGTGGTTCATAAAAAAGCTAAATAGAGACCAAGCGACTTTACTGCTAAGTGTATGCCCAGAAGAATTGAAAGCAGGGACTCAGATACTTGTACACCAATGTTTATTACATCATTATCCCCAATAGCTAAAAGATGTTGGTAAACCAAATATAGTATTTACATGTGGTAGAAGATTAGTCATCTATAAAGAGAAATAGAGTTCTGATATGTGCTACCATATTAATGAACTTTGAAAAAAATCATGCATAAGCCATACATGAAATAATAAATACCGTATGATCCTATTTATATGAAATACCTAGACTAGGCAAATGCATAGCATCAAAGGTTCATTAGTGGTTACTAGAACCTGGAGGCAGGGAGGGCATAGGGACTTATTACTCTAGGAATATTGAGTTTCTGTTTGGGATGGTAGAAAATGTTGAAATTAGGTAATGGTGAGGGTTGCACAACTTCCTATTGCCATTGTCGTTGAGTGAATTCCAACTCACTGTGACTCTATAGGGTTTCCAAGGCTATAGTCTTCATGGAAGCAGGCTGCCACATCTTTCTCCAGAGTGGCTGTGGGTTCCAAATGCTGATTTTTTAGTGAGTAACCGAACATTAAACCACCGTGTCACTAGAGCTTCTTTTACATAACATAGCAAATATAATGAATGTCACTGATTCACACAGTTAAAATGGAAAAAGTGAACAATTTTGTGGTACATATAGTATACCATAACTTAAAAAAAAAAAAAAGATCCTTGGGTTTCTAACTTTCCCCAGTAGATGAATGGTGAATGAATGGGCGCACAAAGAGAACCAGCTTTGGGAAAAGTATTTGTGAAGAGTCCAAGTTGTTGTAAGAACATGGAAAACACCCCAGTGAATATGAGAAGGAGAAAGGGAGATGTGACCTGAAGTATAATTCATGCTTAATCCCATTCAGCACAGATGGGAGTGTGAACCAAAAAATATACAGAGGAAGGGTTACAAAGTCAGAGGTGAGCAGCAAAATGCCATCTCTTAAAAATTCATGGGAATCTGTGGAAGATGGTGGCCTTTCCACTGAAAGTGGAATGTGTTTCAAGATTGTCATCTACATTTTGAGGAACAGGGTAACTTGAGCTAACACTTGGGAAATAAAAGTATTTTTCCAGAGACTTAGATAAATAAAACAAAGGAGGAGGAAACTGTAAAAGATTTTCCATGCTATGTCAGTAGAGTGAGTTTAGTTACTTAAAAAATAAAGAAGTGACTATCCATTGTTGGTGGGGATGCGAAAAAGGTACAGCCACTGTGGAAAACAGCTTGGTGGTTCCTTAAAAAAAAATGAAAATAAAACTACTATTTCATCTAGCAATCTCAATCTTATGTATATACCCAAACAAGCGAAAGCAGGAATGTAACCAGAAATCTGTGCATTAATGCCCATTGCAGCACTTTTCACAATAGCTGAAATACAGAAAAAACTGAAATTGTCAATCAATAGATGAACGTAACGGTATCCCCATACCCAATGGACTACCTCTTGGCGATAGTTAGAAATGAAGTTCTTACGTATGCTGCATCATGGACGAACCCGGAAAACTCTATGATGAGTGAAATTAATCAGTCATAAATGGACAAATACTGTATGATCTCACATGTACAAAATAAGCAAATATATACAAACCCAAAATAAATAACAGTGAAAACCATGGTGGTATAGTGCTTTAGGGCTGTGGCTGTTAACCGAAAGACTGGTGGTTGGAATCCACCAGGTGCTCTTCGAAACCCTATGGATCAGTTCTACTCTGTCTAATAGGGTTGCTATGAGTCAGAAAAGACTGCATGACAATGGGTTTGACTTTTTGGTTATCTAGGGTGAAAGGGAGGAGGTAAAGGGATAGTTTTTGTTTAAAGGGGGTTAGGTTAATGTTAGTGGTGTTGGAATTATTTGGAAAAGGTTAGAGAGTTGTTTCACAGCTTGAAGAATTTAATTACTGTCACTGAATTACATACGTAGAAATTGTTGAATTGGTATATTTTCACCATAATGAAAATAAGGTGAGTCTCAGTATTCATTCCCCAGAGTGTCACCAACAAAGTACACTAATTGGGTGGCTTATAAAGTAGAGCCAAAGCCAAGTGCCGTCGAGTCACTCTTATAGTTTTAAAAGATAGAAGTCCAAATTCAAGGTGCTAATCATGCTTTCTCTGAAGCCTCTAGAGGAAGATCCTTTGTATTTCTTCCTAGCTACTGGTAACCCAGACATCCCGTGGCTTGTGGCAACATAACTCCAATCTTTCCTTAGCATTCTTCTTGTGTTTTTCTCTTGTATGTGTCTCTTTTCTGTTTTATGATGACATGTTAAGGCCTGTTCTATTCCAATACGACTTCATGTTAACTAATTATATCTGCAAAGGCCTTATTTCTAAATCAGGGCATATTCACAGATATTAAAGATTAGAACACCAACACAGCTTTTTTAGGAACACAGTCCAACTCATAACAGCATACATAGCTAAAACTCTTGGGATAATCAATGTCAGAAGTGACAGAAATGCAGAACAACCTACCAGGCCAAGAGTTTGTTTTTTAACAAAATTCATTTGCTGATTCTGGTTTGTTTCGAAGTGCATTTCTTCAGGAATTACTTCAATTTAAAATATATTTTTAATAGTATTTTAAATGATTTATTTCAATTCCCTAGTTATCCTTATCTTGACAACCTCGATTTTTAAAAAGCAGCTTCTGTTCAGAGAGTTCCTACTACAGTTTGGTTGGATTACTGTAGTAGGCTTGAGTTGAGAAGATGTATGAAGAGGATGTTTCTTTTTAGGGTCTCTAACTCCATGTCACATTTTTGTTTGAACTTAAACAGATTTTTTTTTTAACTTACTATACACATACATGCCTAAACATTATTTATTATAAAAATCTTCTATATCATTGCAGTCCTATTCTCACTTTCGGGTTTGTTTTCATTATTTCCTAGATATGGTCTGCATTTTTTGCTTTCAAAACTTAGTTCTAGCTTTTATTTACCTTTTTGATTATCTTTTTTTTAATAGTACTTTATTAGTTTCTCAATTAGCTTTTAATGGTTCTTCTATTTGATTACTTATTTGGGTATACATATGTATATATGTATGTATCATCTTGTATCCTATTTTTGTTCCCTAAATGTATCACAGAATCTGACTTATAGTCTCTGTCTTGGAATACGTCTTGCAAATCCTTCCCCTCCCTTGTGTTCTTTTCCCAACAGCACATGGGTTCATCTTCACCCTGGAATTAACCACCATCTTAAACATTCAGGTTGGATCACATCATCCTGTTACTTGGACTCCTTTACTGATTCCTCTCTGGCATTAAGATTAAGAGCAAAGTCCTTACATGGCCCCTGAGTGTGTCCCAGTGCTACTAGTGCTCTTTGTTCTTCTTAGCCTCTTTTCATACCACTTGGTTCCTAACTTTCTCCAGCTGGCATTTTTTGCTGGATCAAGTGCAAAATGCCTTATCCTGTCTTAATGCCTTTGCACAGGCTGTTTCCTCTACCCAGAATGCTGCCTGTAAACATCATGGTAACATGGAACTCATTAATATATTACCTAACATGGTAAAAGGGACTTTGCAGCTGTGATCAAGGATATTGAGATTATCTTGGATTATCTAGGTCAGCTCAGTGTAATTACATGAGTCTTTATTAGAGGGAGGCAGGAGGATCAGAGTAAGAAACAGAAGAGTAAGTGGTAGAGATGAAAGGATGGAAGCAGAGGTCAGAAAAGAGACAAGACAGTACATTTCTTTTTATCATTGTACTTTAGATAAAGGTTCACAGAGCAAGTTAGTTTTTCATTAAACAATTAATACACATTGTTTCGTGACATTGGCTCTCAGCTTTCTAATATGTCACGGCTCTCCCTTCCAACCTTGTGTTCCCCGTTGCCACCTTTCCTGTCTGCACCTACCTTCTCATCCTGGCCACTGAGTTACAGTGCTTGTTTGGTTTCACTTTCTTTCATAGGCTCATCTAATCTTCGCTTCAAGAGTGAACCTCAGAAGTAAATTTGGTACTGAGTTAAAAGGGAATTTGAGGGCCACACTCTCAGGATCTCTGCAGTCTCTGTCAGACCAGTAAATCTGATCATTTTTTGTGAGTTAGAATTTTCTTCCACATTTTTCTCCAAATCTGTCTAGGACCCTGTATTACAATCCCTGTCAAAGCAGTTAGTAGTGACAGAGAGCACCATTTAGTTGTGCTGGACCCACGCAAGCTGGCAGAGGCTGTTGTAACTGTGGTCCATTAGGATTTTGGACTAATCTTTCCCTTGTATCCTCAGTTTTCTTCAGATGGGATGGAGCCACTGAATGGATCTCAGAAGGCCACTCACAAGCTTCAAAGACCTCAGACACTATTCACCAAAATAGGCTGCAGACCATTTGCATCATAAACTATGTTAAGCCAGTTGAGTTAGATATTCCCCAGATCATGTTCCTCACCCCTCAGCCCACTAACTCAGTCTCTCAGGGGACAAAATATTACACTTCTGGCTTTGAATATGGAGGAAAGCGCCATTAAGGAATGTAGATGATATATAGAAGATGAAAAGACAAGGGAATGGATTCTCTCCTAGAACTTCCACAGGGAGTTAATACTGCAGACTTCTTGGTTTGAGCTCCGTGAACCTGATTTCAGAACTCTGATATCCAGAACTGTAAGAAAAGTACATTAGTGTTATTTTTAAGACTCTAAGTGTATGGTAATTTGTTACATTAGCCATATGAATCTAACATATTCCTCACCTTGCATCTCTATTAGCTAATTCTTGTTTATTTAATTTCTTCAGGAAATCCAAGCACCCATTATACGTTCTCTTATCACCCAGGCTTTTCCATCAGAGCACCTGTTACTCTGAAATTGTGTGTTTGTGTGATTACAGTCTACTCCCCTGTTGCCCATTTCACTGCGTTAGGGGAAAGTCTTGGTTCATCCTGAGTGTTGTATAAATCAAAGAGTGAGTATTGCAGAGGTAGTGGAGATGGTTAATTTGAGTACTAAAGAATGTGAAGGTAAAAAAGCAAGTAGGGGGAAGTTGGTTATATGTCATGGATTGAATTGTGTCCCCCCAAAACCATGTGTAGCAATTTGACTGCACCATGATTCCCAATATTGCATGGCTGTCCTCCATTCTGTGATTTTCCTATGTTGTGAATCCTAATCTCTGTCTGTGGTTGGTAGAACAGATTATGTTGGAGAGTATTAGGCTGGGACCATAAAATTCTTCCTAAAGTCACCTCCAGCTCCAATGTAAAAGGAGTTTCCCTGGAGTGTAGCTTGTGCCACATTTTTATCCTTTCATCCTACAAGAGATAAAAGGAAAGGGAAGCAAACAGAGAATTGGGAATCTCATACCACTAGGAAAGCAGTACTGGGAGCAGAGTGGGACCTTGAGACCTGAGATTCCTGTGCCAAGATGCTTCCTGACCAAAGACTGATGCACACATAGGTCATCGTGAGTTGGAGTTGGCTTCGTGGTAGCTGATACTGGTTCCTTCTTCTGAGCATCTCTGGCTTCCTATTCAATCTCCTTGAACACTCCCTGCAGAGCTGACAAAGAGTGAAAGCTTTCCCCTGGAGCGGACTTCCTGAATTTGAACTTGTAGCCTACCGGACTGTGTAAGAATAAACTTTTCTCTGCTAAAGGAATCCACTTGTGGTATTTCTGTTACAGCAGTACCAGAAGACTAAGATATTACATTTTGTGTATCTATTAGAAACTTACATTGAAGGCAATTATGTGACTTGAGAAGCAGAAGGGAATCATGGCTTGTTTTAAACACACACATATATTTAATAGGGCTACCTGCAAGTACTAAACCTGGAAACTCTGGTGGCATAGTAGGTTAGGTGCTGTGTCTGCTAACCAAAAGGCTGGTAGTTCAAGTTCACCAGACAGACGCTCCTTGGAAACTTAATGGGGCAGTTCTACTCTGACCTCTAGGGTCACTATGGGTTGGATCTGACTCAACAGCAGTTATTTTTTTTCCTCAAGTACTATCTTTGTTTTAATCATGTTTGCCTTGAACAATTATCCTGAGAGAGACAGAGACAGAGAGAGACAGAAATCTGACAACAAAGACCTTATTTTTCTAAAGGAAAGGCCACGACCTCAGAAGGAGTTGGCATATAGTCCTTGTCTTTATCCACCCACGTTTTGAGGTGAGTCTGCAAAATGGTAAGGTAAAGTCGAGAAATAATAAAGTTTTAAATGTAACTCTTCAAGGCCAGTATTTGAAATGCACTTTTTTCTTCAAAATGTAACACACTGAACTGTTCTGTTGAATGCTTACATAGATCAGAATGTCAATTTATTATTATGTGTTACCAGACATCTCAGTTGCAGGCAATAATCCAACTCTGGTTGGTTTCCACAGGAAACACACTTTTTAGGGTTGTTATGAGTCAAAATCGACTAGACGGCAGTGGGTTTTGTTTGATTTGGTTTGAAAACGTGGGAAGGATAGAAAAACAAGTTGGAAAGTAGACAGATGGTAAGGACAAGACAGGCAGCATCTGGGACCAGGCCCGTAGCCACATCACTCTGGACCTGCTGGCATAGACGCTGCAGCATACACTGCCCACTACTCGCTCTGGCCCTTCCTTTCCAGAATCCACTGCTAGCACTGCAACCTCTTCTCCCTGCAGAAAGTCAGTACTGGTGCTATTACATCTGCTATGACCAAATAATTCCACTTCTATTCGTCCTTCTGAGGATGCCCTGGGTGATGCAAACAGCTGGCATGCTTGGCTGTTAACTGAAAAGTTGGAAGTTTGAATCCACCCAGTGCTACTTCAGATGAGAGATCTGGCAATCTACTTCTAAAAAATCATACATTAAAGATCCCACAGAGTATAATTCTGTTCTGACACACATAGGTCACCATAGGTTGGAGTTGACTTGATGGCAGCTGGTACTGGTTCCTTTTTCTGAGCATCTCTGGCTCCCTGTTCAGTCTCTTTGGACACTATTGGCTGATCCCTAGACACCTTCCTCATCCTTGCTTCAGTAGAAACTTGGAGAATCTGATCTTTCTTGGAACCATTCCTTACGATAGAGGATTATAACAAAGAGAAGTCTCTACATGGCAGAGGATTATAACAAAGAGCAGTCTCTACATTCTGTAGCGAGAGAGATATTCTGTTCCCAGCAAAGTTAGTAACAGGTGGAAGTTCAGCCAAGAGTGCATTTTAGACATTTAAAAATAGTAAAAGCAAATACCCATACAAGCAACATCTTTCCTTACTTTGTCTGAAGAGATTAAAAATCCTCATGTAAAAGCAGTAGAGTTTAGGGTTTAAAGTATCCAGCTGTGAAGCAAAAGTGCTTCACTTCGAAATCTTGGTCTCACATTAGGAAACTTATTTAACCTTTACAAACAAGCGAAGTGCTGAGCCAGTTCCTGACCTTCAAGACATAGTACTGAATGTTTAATAAAATAAGATGTGTCCACCCCTTTGGCCAAAGTCAGTATAAAACTGGAATAGCTCATTTTTTGGTGACTCACTTTTTTCTTTGAAGTAGGGATTGTGTTGCTCCTGTTACGTCTTGCAAGGCACTGGGTTACTGTACATTCAACAGAGGCCCCAAATTATTTTTAACTCTACCTGAACTTTTTTTTTTTAAGCAGCACATAAAAGAAATCTATTGAGTTGCCTGATCAATGTAAGTTTATTATTGCTTACCCAAGTGTTTAATAAACTCATCCCCATCCTAGGCATAGCTTTAAATACTTCATTGACTATCACAAAGCTGCTCTTTTCTTCCTGCTCAAAGTGGCCATATAAACTATAATTAACACTAATTACGGGCTCTACTGGTCAGATAAGGAAAAGCACAGTCTGTTATGCAATCTCTTTAACAAGCCATTGGACAAGGATTGTGCTGTTAGAAAATATTATAAAATAAACAAGATGAAATATTTGAATGAACAAAGTAGAAGATAGAACTTTCTGCTCTCCTAGTCCCCAGTTTTGATGATATAGCTATTGGCCTTCTCTTTTGTGGAGAATAATGGTAGCAGGAAAATAGCTGTTTATGAGGTGACTCATGTTTTTCACAGAAAAATTATGAGGCTTTACCCTGTGATGATAGGCTGTTTTTCTTTTTTTTTTTTTTTTTGAGGTCTTTCTATTTGAGAAAACTTCGCGTTAAATAACCCAACTCACAAAAAGCAAGCTCAAAAATTCGTGATTTATTTTGCAAGATGTCAGTGAAAAAAATATAATGTGCATATCTTTTAGAAGCTTTCACTGGAAGGGACCAATATACGGTTTGAGAGGCAGGCAAATATGGTTTATTTTAAAGACACACATGTAAATGTGTACATATAAACACACATACATAGGCACATAAACATACACATACACAGTCACAAACATGCATACATGCATACATTATATATATATACTACACACACATTTACAACTACATATACACATTCATACACTTATATACATACACACAATAGACACCCACACATACACACACACACACACACACACACACACGCTCAAAAGGGCCACCTACAAGGCCATTCAGGCAGCTTGCAAACATCTCTGTGATGTCACCCTGTTACTTGTCAGGAAGCATGGCCTGGCCGTGGCCATGTGCATACTTTACAGAAGCTTAGCATCAAAAGGACATATTTAACAGTTTATAACTGTCTCAGTGACAGCAAGTTCTAATTTAAAACTCCTGTGTAATACTTGTTAGGAAGTTTTAATATCAAAAGGGCAGCCAAGGTCTTCCATGAAAAATTTCTAGACAGTGAAAGAAACTAATCCTTTATTGTGATGTTTGGCTTCTTTTTTGCAGTGGGCAATCTCGATTTCATATTTTATATCTATGGTTCATTAATACAATTTTCTCCTTTAAAGACCAACTAGACAAATAGAAAAAAAATTCTGTAATAGATGTTTGATGTGAAATAAAATATACAAACCATCACTAAAATTTTGAGGCGCTTAAAAAAAATTACATTTTTATTTCTTAAGAGTTCTCTGTTGTACTGTGTTCTTGGATAAGACGAACAAGCAGCTGGATTGGCCCTGGATTGGCACTGGATTGCCTTGTGTATTTACCTTCCTTGTAAAAGAATCCCCACATTCCGTCTGCCCCTAACTTCTCTCCCCAGGTGGCATGTGTAGTCTCAGTCTCACACCTTTACCTGCAAAGAATCCCAGTGCTTGTTACAACTGCCCTTGGGGTGTAGTTGCAAGTGGGGACAAGTAGCTGCCACCCAGGGATCAAATCCTACTTGGCAAAAGGCCACTCGTCTAGTTGTCTTGGGGCAGTACTATCTTGCACACTACAAGAACTAAGAAATGTGATAGTCTCTTCCATAGTTGCCTTCTGGAAAAATCTTTGTCTCTCTATGTAAAGCAAGTGTCATTGTATCTACTTATACCATAGATCAAGCATACACATGTGTGTAAATAGATGTAAAAATATGTAAGAATAACTGAGTCTGTGTGGGCATGCATAGACAATATTTGGCTAGGTTTTTGTTTTTTTTATTTTTATTCTATATGTCTTGCATGTATTGGTGAAAATTAGAAAAATAGCCAAAAAGATGAAAAATGCTCTGGAATCGTTCCTGTTTTTGCAATAATCTCAAGTGACTTGATTTTTTCCTTGAATGTTAATTTCCTCTAAAATGAATTGGCTGGGGTAACAAAATAGGACTACTAATAAGTTGATATTTATAAAATATTTTTGAAATTATGGGGCAAAAGGTGACCACTACTAAAAAATATGATGCATTAATTGTTTTGTTTGTTATATGACATGTTATGTTTAAGAGTAATAAACTTCCATCTGACTTCTTTACTTTTGTCTTAGTGCATCGTATTCACTCTTTGTAAGCTCTCTCAAATTCTCTTTAGAAAAAAATGTAAGTAGGCAGATAGGGGTACTAAATACATAAATAATATCTTATTTGCATGGGATATTTTAATATTTCACACAACGCATTTGACATCATATTTGTCCGTTGACTGAAAGGAGTGGCAAGCATTGGCATGACTGTCATTTTTTTTTTCAATATAGTGGAAAATGCAAATAATCTTTAATACTAATGAGTTTGTGTGTAAAAATGTTATTGATCTAGTGAAGACATTGCATTTCTTTATAATTCGTTCTTACTAAAATTTATCAACAAATGGAGCAGAAAATGGGTTTTCCAGACAGCTATTACTAGGTGGATGTCGGTCAAAGCACACAACTTTTTGAGGTTTGTGTTATGAGAAGCTTCGATGATTTTTTTGACCTACCCACTGCCATCCAGTCGATTCTGACTCGAAGTAACCCTGTAGGAGAGAGAACTGCTCCATAGAGTTTCCAAGAAGCTCCTGGTGGATTAGACTGTTGACTTTTGGGCTAGCAGCCTTAGCAGTTAACTGTTACACAACCAGGGCTTCAGTTTTTGATCTAGTAGTGGGTAATATGCATTTGAGAAACTGAAAAGGAATATTTTGGCTGTTCTCTTTACCACCTACAATTTCAGAAATGCTGATCATGCCTGTTGTTGAAATTCACCACTCAGTCCTTATGGAGGCACATTCTCCACTGAGGTAGATTAAACACAATGGTTCTAGAAATAGGCAGCACCTTCCTATTCCTTCATTTACAAGCTTTTATACCTCCTTCTCTTCCTTACCTTCTCAGATCACACAGTTTCCTAGGCAGCCATCTTGCCACCAGGCTCCTCTGTGTAATAAGTGGTTTAAGAAGTACGTTTACAGTAAGATGCCAGTGACTTCATGTATGAATGACTTCATATAAAACTCTGGTCAACACCACCACATAACTATAGTATTTTAGAATCAGAGATGTGTTTGTTCAAATAAAGGGATCACTAGGGTTGCTATTCTCTCGTTGTGGTACCTGAAGACAATCATCACATTATTTTCATCCATGCAAACTACAGATGAAAAAGTTCTTGATCCAAGATATTTTTTCACTGTGTTGGTTGTTACAGGTCATGGAGTACAGATACAAAATATCTTCACATAGTAACTTAGGGCCTGTGTAGGCCAGACCTAGCATATCGTTTCAACATTATCTCTCACAATTTGCAACATAACACTTTCCTTCCAGATTAATTGTCCCACTCCCACGCCTTCTGTAATGATCAATGCATTTTCCCAAGTAAAGGTTAAATATCCTTAAAGGACTGGATAATTGATTAGTCACTGGATGAAGAGCAAGGAGGATGTACTGTTTTTTTGCACATGAAGCACAACATTAAATATTTCACACATATCCTTCACAAAATTTTCAGAATGGCCTTGTTCATGAGTAGGGTTTTCCCCAATTTATGGTGAGAACACTGAGGCTAAATTTAGTGACTTACCTAAAGTGAGCCCAGCAGTAAGGAGAAAGCTTCACAATACAGTCTGTGACACTGTTGTGTTCCTCATTGAATCACACTACTTCACTGACTCAACAATGCTTAAGGTAATAATTTGTCTACCCACAGTCAACATACATGAACCCACCACAGTTTTGAAGCAACAGGAATTATGGTAGTTTTCACCAAAGACATGCCCACCTAAATAACACAGCCACACATATAAGCCACAGATACTGGCACAACATGCTTATGTACACAACGTGCACAGGGGTTGTTGTGTCGATAAAAATTGTGTAGTGCTCATGTTATCTGTGTAAAAATACGGTGGATAGCAGCATTCTTGGTTTCATCATTGGGCTCATGTTACAATCAGAATAAAATCCAAATTTCTGCCTGACTCTCTCCTTCACATCACTAAGATCTCTACTCAAATAAACACTGCCTCCTCGGAGAGAACTTCTTTGGCCTTCCCTGCCAATAACAGCACTTTCCTTCCTTTTTTCACTCTCTTTACTCTGCCTTGGGTTTCTTCTGAACATTTCATCACCACCAGACATGACGTCATTTGTGTATTTGATAGTTTGCTTCCGTCACTAGCATATGAATTACAAATGTGAGGGACATTTTAGATCTTATTTCAGTCTGTGTCACTAGCACTTGGAACAGTATCTCGCATTTAAAAGTTTCTCTAAAAAATATTGAATGAATGCTCAAATAAACTAGCATTTATTGAGCAGTGATTTTGGTTTGTGTGCTGAATTAGATTCTACATTACCTTATACTAATGGAAGAGAGTTACGTGGGGTTAGAAGAACCATGTAGTTAGAACATACAGTCAGGATATATGGTCCAAAGAAATATAATTTTGCTAATGGGAAAGAAGTCTTGAACTTTCTATGAGAAAGTCTGAGGACTAAGGTGACTCTTATATTGTTTAACCCTTTTGCATGGGGAATAGATGTCACATTGTGATTCCTAAGGTGTCACAAGTTTAAAATATAAGGTAAGAAGCCACACACACACACACACACACACACACACAGGAAACTTACATGTGTTGCATAATAAACAGGCATTGCCTTATATTTGTAAAAAAAAACCTAGTGGCGTAGTGATCAGGTGCTGTGGCTGCAAACCAAAAAGGTCAGTAGTTCACATCCACCGAGCACTCCTTGGAAACTCTGTGGGGTTTTTTTTTTTATGTGTGTGTGTGTGTGTTTGGCCTTGCATTCTAATACTGTGTATGCGTGTAGTTGTTAGCTGCCATCCAGTTGGTTTGCAAATCATGTCGGCCTCATCCACCAATGTCATAACCAATGGCAGATGGGATAGTTGTTATCCTTAGGGCTGTCACTGGCTGATTTAGGGAAGTAGATTTCCAGGTCTTTTTCCTAAACTGTCTTAGTTCGGAAATGCTACTGAAAACTGTTTAGTATCAGAGCAACACACAAATCTCCACCGGCAGATAGGTGGTGACTTTACAGAGGATCCCATATGGAAGGTGAGAATTCTGCCCCTAATTCACCGTTGCCTTATTTATTTTTCTTGAGATAAATATTCTCCTCCCCACTCTACAGATAATCTTCATATGGCTAAAGAATTTGCTCTAAGTGAGACCTGCTGACATCTGAACACAAGACTGGTTCTAAAACCAGAGGGTACAAATCCAGATTGGACACAAACCAACACATTATATTATGCCCTCCTCCCATTTACTTTCTCCAGGGTCACACTCCCTCCCCAGACCTTTCCAACACCAACTCACAAAGATACACACACAACAAAGCAACCTCAAATCTGTGGAGAGTGGCCAAGGATTTGAGGCTGAGGTTTCCTATGCCAAGTGCTCTCCTGCTAAGCCAGGAATGTAACACCTACTTTTGGCTTTGGTAAAGCTTCAAGACAAATCTTAAACCAGATATACTCCTTTTAATCCTATTGTTACTGTCTTGTGCTGTGCCAAAGTAAAGAAAGGACATGCTTTTAAAATGAGGACTCTAAGAAGGTATAAGTAGGATACACAAAACACACACTTAGCACAATTCCCAGTGGGGTTAATGTCTGATCTCTGCTAACCACACTTCCTCCTTCCTGGCTCCTCTTCCTGTGTAGTAATAGGTAAATAAGTGAACCAACAAGCAACACTCAATGCTATTTTCCTTTAAGAGGATAATATAACTGAAAAGTTTGGTTGTTTCCTTTTTTTTCCCTCTGAGGGAAGAAAGTCACCTAATTTGTGTCCATTGTGAGGGTGCTGCCTGTCCCTACATTATTTCATTTATCTTTATCATAGCCCCTTAAAGGCAAGCATTAGCGACAAAGGGACTGCAGCTCGGAGAGATGATGTTATTTAAGATCAAACAGCTAGTGAGTAGCTCATTGGGATTTGAATTGAAATATGATGTTTCCAACACTCAAAATGTTTTTGTTTTCTTCTAATATACAGTAAAGAACAAGAAAGGTATGGGCACAAAGAAAGTGGACCTTCAGCTGATTTCAACCATAATAGTGCCTCAGTCTAAAAAAAAGAGAGGCAAGGAGGAGGTAAAGATGACTGCAGTTGGACACACGTAGTGTCAACAAGACACATGTTGAAATGACATACACTTCTTGGAAGGCAGCTATCTCTTGTGTGTTAGCCTGACCCACTCATGCGGGTCAGGAGTAGTTGACACAATCAAGCAAACAACTACCTGACAGGAAGCAGCTTGTGAGCAGTTCTATGCTCTCTGGCTGGGAGAGGGGACTTCCTGGTGAGCAAAGCTAACAGCAGATGAATTAGTGCTTTTTACCAGCAGGAGTTCTAGACCTCTTCGTTTCTGAGGTGAAACCACCAAACACTAACTCAGTCACAGCAGTGCTATGACAGCCCTTTGTCTACACATCGACATGAAGTTTCTGAGGACAATGCTGGAAAGAAAAGGATATCAAATAAACATTTATCAAAGCACAATGTAAAATGTAACAGTTGATTCTTCTTTTCCAAAATTATTGGGTTGTGAAAACCTGTACCCCTCCCTCCAAAGAAAGGAGCAGTCATCAACAATGCCATTTGCTTTTCCGATGGCTTCCATGCAATATCAAATACATAGAAGGCATGGGAAGTCAGCAGCATGATACACAGCCTGAAATACACCTGATCCAGCCCAACAACTTGAGAATGTCAGTTATGGATTTACTTATATCGCTACTTTAAAATGAAGGCTAATTGAGGTATTAAAAATCAGCAACAAAAAATATTTTTCCTTCCTATGGCTGGCTGGCTGGCATGCTTCTTTTGAGGTTAATGAGCTCTGACATGAGTTAGTTTCTTATCTAAACACCAAAACCACACCAGTTGGAGACCCCATGTATGTCAGAGTAGAGCTATGCTCCATAGGGTTTTCAAAGCTGTAACCTTTTGAAAACATATCACTAAGTCTTTCTTCCAAGGTACTTCTGTGTGAGTTTGAACTGCCAGACTTTCAGTTAGTAGCAGAGCACTTAATAGATGAGCTCTAAGCCATTTGTGTAACTTACAGCCTCCCTATTGTCGTCTTATATAGATATATGTGCATATATATCTATATCTATCTATCTATCTATCTATAAACCTAGTGTAAACATCCTATAGGGTCAGCTTCAGAGTCTGATCTTTTCATCCTCCAACTTTTTGCAGCGTGCTTCACTATGTTAGAGCGTAAAAAGGTGATTTGATACTATCATTTGCCATATCTGTCGACTATGAACCATTTCTTGGATTGAAATCTGCATCCCTTTAAATACCAAATATAGAGATTCTGAAATGACAACTCTCAGGTCAGATATTAAAACGTACAACCTCTTCTACTCTTGTAACGCTTGGTTGATAAGCAGTTATTGTCCTGAAAGCCAGTCATTGGAGTTGAAAGATAAATATTATTCCATATCTTATTGAATAAAATATATTATATCACAGGTGATGGAGACAGATTGACTCAATAAATTCTAATAGTGTATGCTGAGAAATAGTGGCAATAAAAATGCTGATGACTTGACACAGGGAGAATATTGAATGTTATTAACATGCTGATTTCCCTGTCATGTTCTTCACACAGTTATAATCTCTATCAGTGACTTCTTCCTTGGTTTATCAGTGTGAGAAAAACAGCACTTTTTAGTGCTTTAAATTACCCATTACTCAACTGATTGTAGAAATGCTGTAGAAAGCTAAAATACAGAAAATCAATACGTATAGTATCACCAACCTGTATTTCAGCATGCTGCAAATATGTCAGATGCTTCTGAGCTTTTCAGGATGGTCTCATTACAAAATTTTATCCAAACTGTCATCTTCACTAATTTTTATTAACTGATTGGAATTGTAAGAATGACTCAGAATTTACTGTTTAGACTTCATCTGAAAAAAAGCTACCTGTATCATCTTCCATCAGAAGTAGTACAGTGGTAAAACTTCTAAAAAAAATTGTTAACGACAATTGTTATATGTTGTCTGGAATAGATCATGGTCACGTACAGAGCATTGTGAATATTGTTCAGGACTGGGCCACATTTTGTTCTGTTGTGCAAGAAGTTGCCATGAGTCACTGTTGTCATAAGTCAGAATCATCATGAGTTGGAGATTACAGTATGACAACTAACAACAACAACAATCAGAACTTAATTCTTAAATCACAACCCTTATTTTGATATATGAAAATACATGTTATGTTAGAACGCTAGGTAGCTGTTGAAATCCTTGAGCGATACAAACGGTTAATGCACTAGTTTGCAAACAAAAATATTAGAGGTTCAAATTCACCCAGAGGTGCCTGGGAAGAAAGACCTGTTGATTTACTTTCCCCAAAATCAACCAGTTACAATCCTATGGGACTTATTTTTACTGTAACACACATGGGGTCACCATGAGTTGGAATGGCTTGGTTTTAATTAGCAGGTGATGAATAAGTCCTTAAATGGTAACATCTTCTGGAGTTCTAACCTGCTGTACCAGATTCAAATTATTCCTAGCAGTATGCTCTTCAGAGCTTTCAAAGAAATACCACGTCACATAGATCCTCAGACTCAAAATATCTTGAACTAAGAAAGACCACCTTTCTCCATAGAACCCCATTCTTCTTTCTATTCTCTTTGACTCAGTAAGAAACGTCACTCCCTAATTTGTGGACTAAAGCAGACTTTAGCATCATCTTTGTCCTTTTCTTCTTTCTTACCTTCCACAAACAAGCAATTACCAAGAGTATCAGTATTTACTCCTTAATGTCTTTAGAATCTATCTGATTCTTTAAACCTTTCTTTTTTTTTTATTTAATATGGCTGAATGAAAATGTGCATTCACATATAAATTTACATGCACACCTCTATGCAGCTTCCACTGATCTCCCTGTCCGATGACAGCACACTATTCCTCTCTGCTCCATACATGTCTCATCCTCCCAAAAGTCTCCTTTCCCCTCCTCTGCACCCACTCTCCTTCCTCCACCCAGAGGTCAGCAGGATGATATCCTACAGATGCATAGAACCATAAGGTGCATTCAATATATGGTCACTCTGCATCGCCAAGTCCAATCCATTCATGGCCGAGGAGTCGACCTTCATTATGATTTATGGGCAAGGGCAGCATCAGGGCCAGGGGTCATGCTCCCAGGGGAATCCCAAAACCGCTGGACCATCAATTGAGGTCTTCTAGTGGCGATCTCAGGATGCACCCCTTTTCTTGTGTTGCCAGTGAGACTCAACTTAGTGAGCTCCATCGGAGCTATCGCTGATGGTGGCCGGGTACCATCCAGTTCTTCTGGTCCCAAGTGGATGTAGGCACCCACTCATGTGAGTCTATCTTCTGGGTTGTCTTTATCCCATGTCATTTTGGTCCTTGGAGAGCATCCATTCCTGCTGAGTTGGGACCGTTTACTGTGCCCTCGGATGGCAGCTTGGCAGCTTTTAAAATCCCAGATGCGGCTCATCAATGTGAGGTGCAGAGAGCCCTCTTAGCAAAATGTTAGTTGTGCCAATTGGCCTCGATTTCGCCTAAGAGCATGGTCCCGTGCCCCCTACCCCGACTACTCTGTCCTTGCAATACTGCGTTAAGATGGGAAGAGTACACAAGTTGTGTTGAAGTCCCGTTAATATTGATCTTCTTGCTGATGTGTGCTGTCACCAATTTCACGCAACCAAATTTCTAACAACTGTCTAATCTAAACCGCCCCCCCTCGCGCTCCCTCCTTCCCCTCCCTTGCAGCTGTCAAAGAGTCTTTTCTTCTATACACAAGTCTATTTTTGAGATCTTATCATACAGGTCTCATACAATATTTATCCTTTTGTCACTGACTACTTTCACTCAACATAATGTCTTCCATTTGAAACCAGGTTTTGAGATGTTTCCTGGAATCATTATTATTCTTTATCATTGTGTAGTGCTCCATTGAGTATATATACCATAGTTTACCTATCCATTCTTCTGTTGTTGGGTGTCTGGGTTGATTCCATCTTTTTGCTATCCTGGACTGTGCTGCGATAAACATTCTTATGCATGTGTCCATTGGTGTGAAAGGCCTTGATTCTGTAAGATATATTTGAAGTAGTGGAATTACTGTGTCATGTGGTATATCTATATCCATTTTTTTGAGGAAGCACCAGATTGCTTTCCAAAGAGGCTGGAACATTTTGCAACCCCACCAACAGTGTAGGGGAGTTCCACTTTCTCCACAGCCTCTCCAGCAGAACTGAGACTCCAGAGATGACACCATCCGCTTATGAACAATTGATATTTGAAAAAGGCCCTAAGACTTTAAACTGGGGTAAAAACAGTATCTTCAACAAATGGTGCTGGCAAAATTGGACATCCATCTGCAATAAATTGAAGCAAGATCCACATCTTACACCTTAAACAAAAACCAACTACAACTGGATAAAAGACCTAAATATCAAACCTAAAACAATAAAGCTCATCCAAGAAAAGGTAGGAACAACAAAGGAAGTTTCAATACATAATGTGGAAAGACTCCAAAATCTGTCAAACAAACCACAATCAAAAGAAGAGAAAATAGATAAATGAGAACTATTAAGAATCAAACACTTCTACTCATCCAAAGACTTTATTAATAGAATTAAAAGGTCACCTATAGAATGGGAAAAAATATTTGACAACTCTATATCAGACCAATGCCTGATCTTCATAATCTATAAGATACTACAAAATATCAATAATAAGAAGATAAATCATCCAATTAAGCGATGGGCAAAGGAGATGGACAGACATTTCTCTAAAGAGGAGTTCCAGGAAGCCAAAAAGCACATGCGGACATGTTCGCAATATTTAGTTATTAAAGAAATTCAGATCAAGGCTACAATGAGATACCATCTCATCCCAACAAGGTTGACCATGATCCAAAAAAACACAGAACAACAAATGATGTTTCCTTAAATCTTAACTGTATCTAGTTCAGGTCGTTATCATCTCTTCCTAGATTGTTGCAGTAATCTCTTAACTCTACTTCCATCTTCTAGTCCACATCCATTTCTTATCAGTTCTCCACATTGTGGTACATCTAATCACACCTTATATTGATGGAAATGCTTTCAACAATTTTCTTCCATCTTCAATGCTTATTCCAGGGCTGTATCAAAGACTATCAAATGCTTCCCATCTTTAATTACTGTAATGAGATTGGTTTCAATTTATATATTAAATCAGTAACTAAAATAGTCAAAATATTTCTTCTCTAAAGACAAAAGCTTTGTGTGCCTCCAAAGGTGAATGGGAAGTGGAGAACCTCTGGTATGGGTGGATCTGAGACGGTTCTGCTCATGGGCTGCCACTTTGGCACCTCCATCACTTTGATTAATGCCCTGTGACACTTTGAGGGTTAAACTGAGTAGGCTAATTGGTTTTACTCTTAAATCTACTTACTTTATGTCCATGGTGACTGTTGGTAAAAGAAATGAAGATTTAAAATAACAATGTTAAAGTTCATAAGCAGTATGGAAACTTAATACGTGTGCAGTGAAATCCCATACAACTGTCAAGCAGTAGTCATCACACCATAGTTTGCATGAACGGTGAAGATATGTCAAAGTTAATACAGAGTCCAAGGTTAGAAAAGCAAAACACAGTGACAGATATTCCATTTGTGTTATTGTTATTATTATTTTGCTTCTAATTTATTGGTAATAAATAGTCAACCTGTATTTACAATGTTTTATAGGTGAAAAAGTACTTGCCAATCCAGGAATGCATAGCTTAGAAGTAAGATACAACATTTATAAAACAAATTAACCAGTTGCATGTATATGTGCATATATGTGCTTGAGAGGGATTATTACAAATTCAAAAACTGCCAATTAGTCTACAAAAGCAGTTTTTGTCCACTCTTTATGTTATAAGAAATAGTTTACTTTCAATCTCCATGTTAATATATGTTCAGAACACAACCCCTGCCCCCCCAAAAACTGTATGTGATATGTGCTATCTTGGAAATTAGTTAACAATTTTCTCACAGTTGATAAATAAATAATAATGTAGTCACTTGTTTTGAGAAATAGTGAATGCTTTATGGTTCTATGCATCTATAGTGGACATTTGTCTATATTTAATTACTATTAAAAATAATTATAACAATAACTGAAAAACAACCCAATATTGCAAAGGTAGAGTAGCAAGCGAAGGGGTCCGAGGACCACACTCTCAGGGATCATTGAGGCCAATTGGCATAACTAGCCTATTGTTAAATGAGTCTTCTGAACCCCATATTGATGAGTGACATCCAGGGTCTTAAATGCTAGCAAGCTGCCATCGGAGGTACACCAAATGGTCCCAACTCAGCTAGAACGGATGGTCACCGAGGACAACAATGATATGAGGGAAAAAGTACCCAGAAGACAAAAAGATCCATGGTGATAGATAAATATATCAACATGTGATCAGAAAAACCAGATGGTGCCTGGCCATCATCAATGACAGCTGTGATGGTGCTCACAGTGTTGAATACCAGTGGCAACACGTTAAAAAAACGGGGAGAGTGAACCCTAAGAACTCCACTAGAAGGCAGCATTCGATGGTCTGAAGGCCTGAGAGTTCCCCTGGGAGCATGGCCCTTAAACCTGATGATGCCCTTGAACATAGATCATTAGGGAGGTCAACTCTTCCGATAGGAATGGATAGGACTCAGAGACACAGAATAACCATATCGTGTATGTACTTAATGGTTCCATGGATCTATAGGATGTTGCCCTACTGGCCTCTTACTAGAGAAGAGTAGAGAGGGTACAGAAGAGGGGACAGGAGATTGTTAAGAGGATATGACATGTATGGCATGGATAGGAGGAGTGTACTGTCACTGGGTAAGGAGAGCAAAGGGAGCTACAGATAGGCAGGCATGCAAATTTGAGTTGTATTATAACTTTCACTCAATCACAATGAAAAAAATAATTATAACAGAAAAAGTATATGTATTTTTTGTCATCCTTTGACTGGAAACCAATGGTTGAGAAAAATATAAAAAGAGTGCTCTCAAACTAAAGGAAGGAGCTGGACCACATGGGAGGACATGTCCAAGCTTGAGAATCCACCTTTAAATCAAAGAAGAGAGGTTGATGAGACAGGAAAAGGAACAGTGCTTAGAACAGAGGGAGAAGCAGCTCTCTCACATTTACTGAGTGAGAAAGGGACATTCAAGCAGCTAAGTTTTACAGAACTTGCCGATGCTTTACTATTAGTGGAAGCAATCTAAAGGCAAAAGACAGGCATGCTCTGAAAATTACTGTGTTCATGTAGATTTCCCAGGCAGAAGTTTGCTGGAGCCTTCTGAGAAAACCATCACTCAGAATGCTACCTAGAGAAGTATAGGGACCCAGAAGAGGGTTGTACATTTGAATTGCTAAAATAAGACTATTCTTACAAATATAGAGGACCAGAAAACTTTAAGACCTATATAACATATCATCTAGGAAAGGGGGACTATTACTCTTCAAACAAGTGGTGGAAGAAAATCAATTTATTTTTCATTGGCACACTATGGCGTTTAGCTACATTAGTTATGTAATGATTGTGAAACCCTTTGCTGCTGAGTCAATTTCAACTCATAGGCAACTCTGTATATGTAAACAGAGAGCTCCCATAGGGTTTCTAAGAAGGGGGTGGTAGATTTGAACTGTCTAACTTTTGGTGAGTGGCCAAGCTTTTAACTACTGTACTGTAGCTAAATGGGTGCATCAGCTCATGGATAAAGACAAGAAGGCAGGAGGGGATGGGAACACTGGTAATGGGAAACTCAAGGCTGGCAACCAATGTCACAAACATGTATTAAGCATTTAATGAGAAACTAATTTGTTCTCTAAATTTTCATCTAAGGAATGATTTAAAAATTCAGGGGGGAAAAATGGGAAGATGAAATGGTGAGTCTTAGCTGTAAACTGTGAGCCATCAGCGTTCTCAGCAGCTTAGAAAATCTGTTTCAGTCTTGAAGTGGGAGGCTGGCACCTTATAGCATTCATTACAGTCCACTCTTTATACTAAGATCCACTTTTATAAACCTAGAGCAGCTTCTTCAGAATTCTGGTGGGCCTCTTCTCCTGAGAAAACATAGAGAAGATTAGCGGGATATACTTCAATCTCTGCCCCTACAGCTGATCATGGGGCTGTGACCAATGTTCACGACATCCTCTTTCAACATTCTACTTTAGCTTTCCCTCATCTTTAAATGTCTACTTGGTGGTTTACGTGAGGAGTGAATGAGATTCTTATTCCATAAGGACCTGAAGTCCTAGTCCCCATGCCTTTTCCAAGCTGTGACTGCTGTAGATAACTTTTTTATTGTCAAAACTAGACATAAGAATATCAAGATATGACAAATAATTACAGATGTAATTACATTGCATGAAAGCAGCCCCTATCTCCTCCTGATGATCAGGGCCAATTATCCCTACCAGGATGGTGATTCCTTTCTTCACTTATTGTTCTCTTGGCATCCTACCACGTATACCTCTAATACCATGTACCTTCTGTGTCATGTGGCCCAAGTAGCAGCACTGCATGCATGGCAACTTGCATCTGCTGCTCCTGCTCCGAGTCTCTCACAAACATGACAAACTTTTGTATCATCATCAGTTGGACCCAACTTGACAGCAATGGGGTTTGGGGTTTGTATCACCTGGTAGCTGATTCACGACTTCATTTATTATGTGGTCTCCATACACCTGACTATAATAGTGGGGTCCATGATGATGTTTTGTGTCCCTAGATATCAATGTCAATGAATCCAAAAGTTCTCACAATGTTTGGGTGTTTTCTATGGTTACTTGAGTAAATTACATGATTGCAGAGGGATTCAGAAACTTGTTTACACTTATACTTAGTGTGATATTGCTGTAGTCTTTCCTTCTGGGACATTGACCTTTTCCTCTATCAGTGGGTTCTGGAACTGCAAACTGGATCATGTTGAGAAAATGGATAAGAGATTGTGACTTTTAATTGGGATGTTTTCTCTGAACACGCTGATCATACGTTTTTGTATTTCTTTTGGGCTTACAGGTTGTTAGTTTCCCATCATTCTTTCTACTAGGGACGTTGGGATACATTAACTATCTCCACAGTTTTCTGTAGGTCAGTCACCTCTCGCTGCCACTCCAGGCTTCCTGCTCATTATGATCATTGAATATACCCACTTCTAGCGGTTAAGTGGCATTGAGTAGTTCTGAATTGTATTTTCCCCTTTTTAATAGTGAGCTCACTTCTGTAATCGCATTTCCTACTGTCAACACTGGTCTATAACACTTGGCCACCACTGAGCTAGTTAATGATGCTAGTGTCCTTTTCATCAGTATATTGACAGTCAGTTTGATAAGTAGGCCGACCTCCAGTCCCTCCTACAGAATTTAGACATTTGATGGTTACACAGGCTTGTGTAATACACCAGCTCCAGCATGTCCATTTTCTGATCCCTTTCACTACTTCTTAGTCTACAAGGGCACTTCTGGTATTTCTACTTAGCCTACAATTGATCATTGCTTTCTCTATATTTTTAAGAGACATCCTAGCAGTGTGGTGATGCTATCCTCAAAGGTCTTTGCTAGGGTATTAGGATTTGTATTCCAGTTAGAGTTCCAGCTTTGATAAACATTCCCTTTTCAAATGTATATTCTTCCTCCAGTTAATTCAGTATCTTGTGAATCCAGTATTATACATGGATATATTCTCCTGGCTTCTGATAGCACACACTAACTAAGTCCTATAGCAAACTCATCGTACAATGTGTTTCCTTCCTTGGAAGTCTCAGCCAGCCGGAGTCAGGTAACATTGTGGCTTAATCCCATGTATTGGTCTACCAATCAGGAGTGAAGTAGGAGGTAAATCCTGAAAGGAGACATCTTTTTGTTTACTTTTATACTTTTGTGTATCTGAAGCCTATGAATAGTCTTTGAGCAAGAAGAAAGGAATAGACCATCTCTGCTGATCCAGAAGATTCAGTGAATCTAGAGATCAATGGTATTTGAGTGCATAATCCTATCTGTCTCCATCTCAAGCCCTAGCATCCTACTCAGTGAAAGTCATGACCCTCCTTTGAGTTCCATTATTCATATGGTTAAATACGAGGCCTGGTTCTCAATACATCTGCTGTCCCACTATACAAGATGGAAGTCTCTTTTAGTTGTTTCTCTGGCTTTCGCTCTTGATCTTTAATTGCTACTTAGTCACTGTCAGCATTTCATTGTCTTTCTCCAGAGCATTTATTGACTTCATCAACATCTGTACAATTCTGTTATTTTTATAATTAAAATCCACACTTCTAAAACAATTTGGCACATTGTTCAACCAGTGTATTTTCCTCAGAAAGTACGCTGTTCAAGGTCACCACCGGTACCAAAAGATATCAGCGCTCTACCTATCCGCAGTGACAGTATCTACAATGACAGCAAGGAAGGGTATAACGCAGGTTTAAAGTTGCATGGTAGAGTTTACTTTTTTCTTTCTTCTTCTTCTTCTTTTTTATTATGCTTTCAGTGAAAGTTTACAGAGCTGATTATTTTCCTATTAAACAAATATAGCACTCGTATTGTTTTCTGACATTAGTTGCCAACTTGGTGATGTGCCAGCATTCTCCCCGTTTTGGCCGTGGATTCCCTGATACCATTTGTCCAGCTTTCCCATCCTTTCCTACCTTCTTGCCCTTGGCCCTGGGCCAGTGTGCTCATTTAGTCTCACATGTGTTGCTGAACTACATATGTTATTGTTTGTTTTATAGGCCTGTTTAATATTTGGCTATAGAGTAAACCTTGGGAGTGACTTCAGTACTACATTAAAAGTGTCTGGGTGCCATATTCTCACTATTTTTTTAGTCTCTGTCAGACCAGTTTGGTCTTTTTTTTTTGTTTTAGTTTGAGTATAGTTGTACATTTTCCTGCAGCTTTGTCCAGGATCTCTTTCCACGAGCCCTGTCAAAGGATTTGATGATGACACCCGGACACCGCTAGCTGTGCTGGACTAAGTCTGGTGCACGTTGTAGCTGTTGCAGCCTATTAGTTCTTTGAACTAATCTTTCCCTTGTGTCTTTGATTTTCTTCAATATCCCTTGCTCCAAATGGGGTAGGACTAGCAGACATATCTTTTGGTGAAGACTTTTGAAGTGTTTTATTTTTAGAAAATCCCAATTATCTAGCTATCTTACAGCATTTGTATATTATTAGTTTTGGCTTATACTCTACTTATGCTGTATATTATGGCTCCTGGCTTTAATTCTATATCTTCTTTCATTATCTTTATAGTTTTTGGCTTTAAATTTAAGTATTTGATCCATTTTGAAATAATTTTTATGTATGCTGTGTGGTATGCAACCTGCTTCACTTTTTACAGGTGAACACCCAGTTTTGCCATCACCATTTGTTGACAAGATTGTCTTTTCCTCTTTTAATGGACTTTGGGCCTTTATCAAAGATCAAGCAACCACAGATGGATGGTGGATGGATTTACTTTTTTTCTTTTTTTTTTTCATAAGCCATTGGTCAATGTGTCCATTGTATCGCTACCAGGCTGTTTTGACTACTGTAGCTGTATCACAGGTACCGAGGTCAGATAGTGCGAGTTCTTCTACTTTGTTCTTTTTCAATCACACTTTACACATCCTCGGCCTCTTTCCTTTCCATATGAAGTTAATGATTTAGCTTTTCTATCTCGTTTAAGAATGGTGTTGGTATTTGGATCCAGACTGCATAGTATTTGTAGATTGTTTGGGGTAGAGCTTTTTTTTTTACAATGTTGAGACATTATAGTAACATTTTTTGTAATGTTGAGCCTAACTATCCATGAGCAATGTATGGTTTTCCATTTATGTGGGTCTATTTTGATTTCTTGTAGCTGTATTGTAGTTTTCATCACATAGGTCTTTTATATCCTCAGCTAGATTTTTTCCTAAGTATTTTTTAAGGGCTGTTACATATAATATTTCTTTCTTGATTTTCTTTTCATAGTTGTTTTTGTTGGCAAATAGGAATCTAACCGATTTCTAGATGTTTCTCTTATGTCCTGCTGCTCTCTGAACATTTCTATTAGCTCCAGCAGGTATTTTTCTTTCTCTTTCATTTTTTTTTATCATGCTGTAAGTGAAAGTTTACAGTCCAAATCAATTTCCCATATGAAACTCAACACCCACACCACTATGCAACATTAACAGCTCCCTACACCCTGAGTGCTGCCCCTAGTACTGACCTCTCCACCCCCCGCCCCCACCCGTGACAGCGCACTCCTTTCCACCCTGTGCTTACTGCGTCCATTCAACCAACTGCTGTACCCATCTACCCTCTCACCTTGTCTCTGGACAAGAACTGCTAAGACAACCTCATGTACATGTTTAAGCCAGAAAGTATATTGTTTACCAGCATCACTGTATGTCTTATAATTGAGTCCAATCTTTGTCTTAAGAGTTGGTGTCAGTACTGGTTTCAGCTCTGGGTTAACAGCGAGTCCAGGGGCCACGTTCTCAGCGAACCCTCCAGTCTGGTGGACCATTAAGTATGGTCTTACAAGAGGCCTAGTACTGCACATCATTTTTCTCGCACTACTTCAGGGATTTTTCCTTGTGTTCTCTGTTACAGCAGTGATTGGTAGACGGCTCTTGGCTTAGACACTATCTAGTTATTCTGGTCTCATGCTGATGTAGTCTCTGTATCATATGGCACGTTCTGTCGGCTGGGCTGATATTTTCCTCATGTCTTTGACGTCCTTCATTCTCTTTTGTTCCAGGTAAATCAGGACCAATTAATGCTACTTAAATGGCCACTTGCTAGCTTTTAAGATCCCAGGCTCCAGGAACCAAAATGGTATGCATAACATTTTCTTTTAAAAAAATTAAGTATGCCAGTTAACTTAGGTGATCTCTGAAACTGTGGCCCCCCCATCCCCTTGCCCCCTGTTATTTTGTCCTTCAAAATGTTAGGCTGTACTTAGGAAACATTTTAGCTTTTGGTGTAGTCCAGCTGTGCTAACATCCATTCTACTGCATGCTGTGACTCCCTTCACTTAACGCAATTACTATCTAGTATCTATTCTGTAAATATCCCTCTTCCTCCCTATACTTGTAACTATCAAAGATGATTTTTTTCTATGCTTAGTCTTTTCTTGAGTACGTATAATAGTGGTCTCATACAATATTTGTCCTTTTGCAAATGACTAATTTCAGTCATTATCATGTCTTTCACTTGACTCCATGTTATGAGATGTTTCCTAAACTCATTGTTCTTTATCATTGCATAGTATTCCATTGTGTGACTATACCACAGATTGTTTGTCAGTTCATCTGGTGATGGGAATTTATTTGTTATCATGGACAGTGCTGCAATAAACATTGGTATACACTTATTTGTTCACGCGACAGCTCTTATTTATCCAAGATACAGTGTAAGAAGTAGGATTGCTGGATCATATGGTATTTCTAGTTTGTAGCTTTTAAAGAAAGTGCCAAACCGATTTTCATAGGGTTGTACTATGTTACATTCCCACAAACAATGTAGAAGGGTTCCAATCTCTCCACAGCCTCTTCAGCATTTATTATTTTGTGTATTTTGGATTAATGCCAGCCTTGTTAGAGTGAGATGGTATCTTACTGTAGTTTTGATTTGTATTTCTCTGATGGGTAGTCATCATGAACATATCTTCATGCTTTTAGCATCTGGGATGTCTTATTTGGTGAAGTGCCTGTTTATATCCTTTTCCCATTATTTATGTTTTCTGTCTGTTTGTTTTTATGATTGAATTAAAATGTACATTTCCATATAAATTTGCATGCTGACCTACATGCAGCCCCCACTGCTCTCCCTGCATGGTGACAGCACACTCTTCCTCTCTGTTCCATATATGTCTTACCTTCCCAACAGTCTCCTATCCTCTGCTCTCCACCCATTCCCCTTCCTCCAGTATGAAGTCAACAGGAGGACCTCCTATAGAACCATAAAGTGCCCACACAATGTGGTCACTCTGCATCACCAAGTCCAATCCACTGCTGTCTGAAAAGTTGACTTTCATTATGATTTATAGACAGGGGCAGCATCAGAGCCAGGGGCCATGCTCGCAGGGGAAACCCAAAGCTGCTGGACCATCAATTGCGGTCTTTTAGTGAAGATCTCAGGGTGCACCATTTTTTATTCTTCTGTTGCCAGTGAGACTCAACTTTGTGAGCTCCATCGTGGCTATCACTGGTGGTAGCCGGGCACCATCTGGTTCTTGCAGTCCCAAGTTGATGTAGATATCCACTCACGTGGGTCTCTCTGTCTTCTGGATTCTCTTTTCCCAGTGTAGTTACGGACCTTGCCGATCATCCGTTCCCAGAGTTGGGACCATTTGCTGTACACACAAATGGCAGCTTGGCAGCTTTTAAGACCCCAGATGCCACTCACCAGGGTGAGGAGAGATCTCATTAGCAAAATGCTAGTTGTGCCAATTGGCCTCGATTTCCCCTGAGAGCATGGTCCTCGGCCACCAGCCCCAGCTACTCTGTCCTTGCAATATTGGATTAAGATGGGAAAAGTACACAAGTTGTGTTGAAATCCCGTTAATATTGATCTTCTTGCTGATATGTGCTGTCACCAATTTCGCTCAACCAAATTTCTAACAACTGTCTAGTCTAAACACTTCCCCCTCACCCTCCCGCCCTCCCCACCCTTGTAGCCGTCAAAAAGTCTTTTCTGTTATGCATGAATCTGCCTTTAAGTTCTTATCATAGAGGTCCCATACAACATTTGTCCTTTGGTCGCTGACTACTCTCACTCAACATAATGTCCTCCACTTGAAACCAAGTTAAAATATGTCTCCTGCTATCATCGTTATTCTTTATCATTGCACAGGTTTCCATTGAGTATATATATCCATTCTTCTGTTGTTGGGCATCTGAGTTGACTCCATCTTTTTGCTATTGTGGACTGTGCTGCTATGAACATTCATGTGCATGTATCAGTTGGTGTGAATGTCCTTGATTCTGTAGGATGTAATCCAAGCAGTGGAATTACTGGGTCAAATGGTATATCTATATCCATTATTTTAAGGTAGCGCCAGATTGTTTTCCAAAGAGGTTGCACCATTCTGCAATTCCACCAACAGTGTGGGAGAGGTCCAATCTCTCCATAGCCTCTCTGGCATTTAGTGTTTTGTGTTTTTTGGATCATGGTCAACCTTGTTGGAGTTAGATGGTATCTCATTGTCATTTTGATTTGAATTTCTTTAACAGCTAATGATCATGAGCATGTCCACATGTGTTTTTTGGCTGCCTGGATCTCTTCGTCAGAGAAGTGTCGGTCCATTTCCTTTGCCCAATGCTTAATCGGATGATTTATCTTTTCCTTGTTGATATTTTGTAGCACCTTATAGATTATGGAGATCAGACGTTAGTCTGACATAGAGTTGCCAAATATTTTTTCCAATTCTGTAGGTGGCCTTTTAATTCTATTAATAAAGTCTTTGAATAAGCAAAAGTGATTGATTCTTAGTAGTTCTCATTTATCTATTTTCTCTTCTGTTGTTTGTGGTTTGTTTGACAGATTTTGAAGTCTGTCTAGATTGTGTATTAAACCTTCCATTGTTGTTCCTACTTTTTCTTGGATGAGCTTTATCATTTTAGATTTGATATTTAGGTCTTTTATCCAGTCTGAGTTGATTTTTGTATAAGGTGTAAGATATGAGTCTTGTTTTAATTTAGTGCAGATGGACATCCAGTTTCGTCAGTACCATTTGTTGAAGACATTGTCTTCATCCCAGTTTAATGTCTTAGGGCCTTTGTTAAATATCAACCATTCATAGGAAGACAGTGTCATCTCTGGAGTATCAATTCTGTTCCACTGACCTATCTGTTTTTGTGCCAGTACCATGCTGTTTTGACTGATGTGGCAGTGTAATACATTCTGAGGTCGGTGCCACTCTGTAGGTAGTTGTTTTACTCTTTTGATGAAGTCTTTGAATGAGCATAAGTGTTCAAATGCTAGAAGTTCCCAATTTTTCTCACTTCTGGTGTTTGTGCATTGTTGGTATTTCTTTTTCTTACTGCAAAATTGTATATATTTTGAAATTAAAACACAGAATAATAAAACAAAAAATTCACCATATATAAATAATTGATGTGGGTTAATGTACAGCTACTGATGAGTGAAAGTTGATAATTTTTTGTAGTCTGTTCATATCATGTGTTAGGGCTTCCAGTGTATTGTTTATTTTTAATTCCATGATCTTTATGGTTTTAGATTTTATATTTAGGTCTTTGATCCACTATGAGTCAGTTTTTGTACATGGTGTGAGATATGGTTCTTGTTTCATTTTGCTGCAGATGGGTATCCAATACTGTTTATTGAAGAGAATATTTTCCCCAGTTCATGGTCTTTGGATCTTTTCAAATATTAACTTCTCATAGGTCCAAAAGCCAGCCATGTTGTATCTGGATTTTTCAATTCTGCTGCATTGATCTATGTATCTGTTTTTGTGCCAGTACCAGGCTGTCTTGACTACTGTGGATGTGTAGTAGGTTTTAAAGTCAAGTAGAGTGAGGACTCCCACTTTGTTCTCATTTTTTAGTAAGGCTTTACTTATCCAAGTCTTCTTCTCTTTCCATATGGAGTAGATGGTTTGTTTTTCCATTTCATTGAAAAATGCCATTGGGATTACATTGTATGTATAGATCACTTTGGGTAGAATTTCCATTTTCACAGTGTTAAGTCTTCCTATCCATGAGCAGTGTAGATTTCTCCACTTAGGTTGATTTCTGGCAATAGTCTTGTAGTTTTCTTTGTATAGGTATTTCACATCTTCAGTTAAATTTATTTCTAGGTATTTTATCATCTGCAGGCTGTTCTACTGTGACCTCCAGGGTTGCTATGAGTCAGACCCGACTTGACAGCATCACGTTTTGGAGCTATCATAAAAGACAGTGATTTTGTGATTTCTGCTTTGATGTTTGTGTAAAGAAACCCAACTCATTTATGTATATTTATCTTGCAGCGTGATATTTTGCTGAACTCTTTTATTCCAGTAGTAGTTGCTCTTGTTGTCATTGTTGTTGTTGTTGTTGTCTACGTGTGTGTATTATTTAGTGTGTTCTGTGTAGAAGATCATGTTATCTGCAAATAGATACACTTTCACTTCTTTCTCACTACTTTGATGCCCTGTATTTCTCTATCACGCCTGATTACTCTGGCTGGAAGCTCCAGAACAATGCTGAATAAGAATGGTGATAATAGGTACCATTGTCTGATACCTGTTCTCAATGGGAATGTTCAAATTCTCTCCATTTAGGATGATTTTGGCTGCTGGTTTTGCATAGATGCCCGTTATTATGTTGAGGGATTTCTCTCCTATTCCTATTTTGCTGATAGTTTTTAACCTAAATGGATGCTGGGCTTTGTCAAATGCCTTTTCTGCATTAAGTGATAAAATCAGGTAGTTCCCGTCTTTTGTTTTATTTACGTGGTTCACTGTGTTAATTGTTTTTCTAATGCTCAACCATTCCTGCATCCCTGATGTGAATCCTTCTGGGTTATTGCAAATTATTTTTTTGATATGTTTTTAATTTTATTGGCTAGAATTTTGTTGAGGATTTTCACATGTAAGCTCTTGAGAGATACTGGTCTGTAGTTTTCCTTTTTTTTGTGCTATCTTTACCTGATTTAGGTATCTCAGTTATAGTGGCTTCTCAGAATGATTTTGCAAATATTCAGTCCTCTCCAATGCTATAGATACTTTTCATAATAGCAGTGTTAACTCTTTTCTGAATGGTTGGTAGCATTTTCCAGTGAAGCCATCAGGCCAGGGCTCTTTTTAGATTTTTAATTTCTTTTCAATCTTTCTTTTGTGAGGTTTTATTTAGTTGTTTTATTTCTGTTTGTGCTAGTTTTTAGTAGGTGAAGTGTTTCTATAAAATTGTCCATTTCCTCTAGGTTTGTGACTTCATTAGAGTACAACTTTCTGTAATATTCTGATATGATTCTTTTAGTTTCAGTTGGATCTGTTGTGATATCACCCATTTAGTTTCTCGAGTTACTTGTTTCATCTCCTGTTTTTCTTCTGTCCATTTGGCCAATGGTTTATCAATTTTGTTCATCTTAAACAAAAAAGCTTTTGGTCTTATTAATTCTTTCAATCATTTTTGTATTCTCTATTTCATTTATTTCTGCTCTAATTTTTATTATTTGTTTTTTTCCAGTGCCCGAGGGGTTCTTTTGCTGGTCTCTTTCCATTTGTTCAAGTCGTAGAGTTAATTCTTTGAATTGGTCCTTTTCTTCTTTTTGGATCTGTTTGTTTATTGAGATAAGTTGACCTCTGAGCACCACTTTTGCTGTGTCCCATAGATTCTGGTGGGATGCGTTTTCATTCTCATTTCAGTCTATGAATTTCTTTATTCCATCTTTGATTTCTTGTATTACTCCATCGTTTTTGAGCAAAATGTTGTTCAATTTCTGTGGGTTTTTTTTCCTATCTTCTTCCTATTATTGATTTCTACTTTTATGGTTTTATAATCTGAAAACATGCTTTGTATTATTTCAGTACTCTGAATTTTGTTAAGGATTGTTTTGTGGCCTAATATGTGGTTAGTTCTAGAGACTATTCTTTGTGTATTGGAAAAGAAATTGTATTTGGCTGCTGTTTCATGGAGTATTCTGTATATGTCTATAGGGTCAAGTTAATTGACCACAGTATTTAGATCTCCCGTGTCTTTATTGAGCTTTTCTCTAAAGGTTCTGTTCTTCACTGAGAGTGGTGTGTTGAAGTCTCTTATTATTATCGAGCTGTCTACTTCTGCTTTCAGTGCAGATAATGTTAGTTTCATGTATTTTGGAGGTCTTTTGTTGGGTGAGAAGATATTTAATGTGGTTTTACCCCCTGATGTATTGAGCCTTTAACCGTTATATAGTGTTCTCCTAATCCAATGCAATGGATTTAACCTTAAAATCTGTTTTCTCTCCCCCCCCCCGAGATTAATATTGTCACTCCTGCTCTTTTTTAAATGTTGTAGCCTGGCACATTTTTCCATCCTTTGAGATATAGTTTGTTCACATCTTTGAATCTAAGATGTGCCTCCTGTAGGCAACACATAGATGAGTGATTTTTTTTTTTATCCAATCTGCCACTCTCTATCCCTTTGCTGGTTCATTTAGTCTATTTGCATTCAGGGTGGTTACTGATAGGTGTGAGCTTAGTGTTGTCGTTTTGATGTCTTTTGTATGTGTATTGTGGACAACTTATTTGCTCCATTTGTTTTTCTGTGCTGAGTCTTTTTTCTTAATGTATGTTCTTTTTGTGTTTTCCAGTGTTTGTTTTTGGTATTTGTGGAGACTTCACGTTTTTCTTGTTTTTTATTTTGTTTAGTGTCTTCATGGGCAGAATTGTTGATTTCCTTTGTTGTTATTCTAGCATCCTTATCTATTAATCTAAATTTAAACCAGTCTTTACCGTCTTTGTATTGCCTTTACATATACTCCATCTGAAAGATCTATGAGTACGTTAATTTGTCCCTCTTTTTAGCATAATGTGATCATTGTTTAAACACTGAGATCTCTGTTTTTCTATTTTTAGTGATTTTGGTTTGATTTACTTTTGTGGATTCCCTGTCTCTTGTACTGGTATCTGGATTCTCTGTCCTGCTTCTAGTCTTTGAACAAGCATTTGATGTTATTGATTTTCTAATCAAAGAACTTCTTTTCCTGTTTCTCGACATTTTGATTAGTTTATTGCAAATTCTCTAAACTTCTGTTTATCTGTGAATGTCCTAATTTCACCTGCATACTTGAGAGGCATTTTACAGGGTATATAATACTTGGTTGGCACTTTTCTTTTTCCTTCTGGGCTTTGTATACACCATCCCATTACTTTCTTGCCAGCATGGTTTCCTCTGAGTAATCCGAACTCAGTCTTAATGACTCTCCTTTGTAGGTTATTCATTTTTAAGCCTAACTGCCATTAAATACATCTCCTTATCTTTAGTTTTCTTAAGTTTGATTATAACATGTCTTGGTGTCTTTTAGGATCTATCTTCTGTGAAGTTGGATGAGCATTTTGAATAGATATTTTGTCATCTTTCATGATTTTGGGAAAGTTTTCTGCCAGTAAGTATTCAACAATTCTTTCTGTATTTTCTGTTACCCCCTACTTGTTCTAGTACTCCAATCATTCTTAAGTTAGAATCCCACATAACTCTTAGTATTGCTTCATTTTCTTAAATTACTTTATCTGCTTTTTTCTTGTGTGTGCTGGTGTAGGTTGCTTTGTGTTTACTCTCACTAATTCTGCATTCCATTGCATTAATACTGCTCCTTTGACTTTTTTTAATTGCTTAGTTCTGTAATTTTGTTGTTAATTTGTTGAATTTCTGATTGTTGCTGCTCAAGAATTTCTTGCAGCTTGTTTAATTTTTCAGTGTGCTCTGCTGTACTCTGCCTAATCTGTTGCATAGCTCTGTACATTTTTCTTTCACATTCTGCCTCTGATAATTACAGACTGTCTTCTTCATCTGGAAAATTTATTGTTTCTTTGTTTGGGGAGTTTTCCAAAATGACGGTAAGCTGCTCTTTTAAACGTTTATTAATCAATTGTTGTCTCCAATCCATCAGAAAGTTGTTGCAATTTACATGTTTAATTATTGTGCTTTAAGTTGTATATACAAATGTACTTTATTTTAGCTTCTGATTTTCCAGTCTAGTCGTGCGAGCCAGTCTGAGACTTAGTAATTTCAATGCCCTGTCAGCAGATGGCTGGATCTGTGAGTGTACTGAGAAAGGTAAAAGAACTTGGTGGCTTGGGGGAGATGGCAGAGACTTTTTTTGTTCTGTCTCTCACTTTGTTTCCTTCTCCAAGTCCTGGAGAGTACCTCGGGACATGTACAAAAATGTCCTACTTCTGGCCTAAATGGCACATCAGCATTTAAATCTCAGTGGAGAGCATAAAAGAGAGGAAGGGAGCACTGGGGAAAGGGAGAGAAACCAGCACCCAGTTTGGTATAGGGATTCTCTGCCCAGTGGGGTGCTCCCCAGCCCAGCACAGCTCACCTTTGCCCAGCACTGTGGTCCTCTGCCCAGCCTGGCCTGTGTCTTCCCAGTCTAGTCCTCCTCCAGCCCAGGTAGCTCCTATCCAGCCCATATGGTGTTCCTCTGCCTGGCATGACACTTTTCTACTTTTCCACCAGGTCTGATGTTCCTCCACCTGTTCCAGCGGCCTTTCACCCCACCTGACTCACCTCTGTACCATGCAGTGTTCCTCTGTCTGGTACATTTCTCCTCCACCAGCCCAGCACTTGTTCCTCTGGTCCACATGCCATTTCTTTTTTTTTCTTTTTTTATTAAATAAAAAATAAAAGTGTACATACTTTGTGCTTGCAATACTGGGTTAAGAGAGGAGGAGTACACAAGTTGTGTTGAAGTCCCATTAATATTGACCTTCTTACTAATGTATATTGTCACCAATTTCACCCAACCAAATTTCTAACAACTATCTAATCTAAACCCTCACCCCTTGCCCTCCTGCCCTCCCATTCTTGTAGCCATCAAAGAGTTTTTTCTATTATGTACGCTTTTAAGTTTTTATCGTAGGGGTCTCATATAATAATTGTCCTTCTGTCGTCGACTAGTTTCACTCAAAATAATGTCCTCCAGTTGAGACCAAATCAAGAGATGTTTCCTGCTATCATCATTGTTCTTTATCAGTGTATAGTACTCCATTGAGTATATGTAACAAAGTTTAGCCATCCATTCTTCTGTTGTTGGGCATCTGAGTTGATTCTATCTTTTTGCTATTGTGGACTGTGCTGCAAAGAACATTCGTATGCATGTATCAGTTGGCATGCATGGCCTTGACTTTGTAGGATATATTCCAAGCAGAGGAATTACTGGGTCAAATGGTATATCTATATCCATTATTTTAAGATAACGCCAAATTGCTTTCCATAAAGGTTGCACCATTCTGCAATCCCACCAACAGTGAAGAAGAGTTCCAATCTCTTCACAGCCTCTCCAACATTTATTGTTTTGCATTTTTTGGATCATGGCCGATCTTGCTGGGGTGAGATGGTATCTCATTGTTGTTTTGTTTTGAATTTCTTTAATAATTAATGATCGTGAATATGTCTGCATGTGTTTTTTGGCTGCCTGTATCTCCTCATTAGAGAAGTGTCTGTCCATCTCCTTTGCCCATCGCTTAATTGGATGATTTGTCTTTTTCTTATTGATATTTTGTAGAATCTTATAGATTATGGAGATCAGGTATTGATCTGACATAGAGTTGTCAAATATTTTTTCCCATTCTGTAGGTGGTCTTTTAATTCTTTTGATGAAGTCTTTGGATGACCAAAGTCTTTGGATGAAGTGTTTGATCTTATTAATTCCCATTTATCTATTTTCTCTTCTGATGAATGTGTTTTGTTTGTCAGATTTTGAAGTCTGTCTGCCAAGTGCCGTTGAGTCAGAAGTCTGTCTATATTGCATATTAAAACGTCCATTGTTGACTCTAACTTATCTTGAATGAGCTTTATCGTTTTAGCTTTTATATTCAGGTCTTTTATCCAATTTGAGTTGATTTTTGTATAAGGTGTGAGATATGGGTCTTCTTTCAATTTTTTGCAGATGGATATCCAATTATGCCAGCACCATCTGTTAAAGTGACTGTTCTTACCCCAGTTCAAAATCCTAGGATCTTTGTCAAATATCAGCTGTTCATAGAAGGATGGTGGCATCTCTGGGGTCTCTACTTTGCTCCATTGGTCTATATATCTCCATTTGTACCAGTACCAGGCTGTTTTGACTACTGTGGCAATGTAATAGGTTTTAAGGTCAGGTAGTGAGAGGCCTCCCAGTATGTTCTTCTTTTTCAGTAGTGCTTTACTTATTCAGGGTTTCTTCCCTTTCCAAATGGAGCTGATAATTTGTTTCTCCATCTCATTAAAAAATATCGCTGGAATTTGTATTGGGATTGCATTATATAAGTAGAGTACTTTGGGCAAAATAGCCATTTTCACAATATTGAGTCTTCCTATCCATGAGTAGGGCAGATTACTCCACTTATGTAAGTCTCTCCTAGTTTCTTGTAGTAAAGTCTTATAGTTTTCTCTGTAAAGATCTCTTCTGTAGTTAGATTTATTCCTAGGCATTTTATCTTCTTGAGGGCTATAGTAAATGGAATTGATCTGGTGATTTCTTCATTAATAATTTCATTGTTGGTATAAAGGAATTCTATTGATTTAGTAATGTTTATCTTTTATCCTGATACTTTGCCAAATTCTTCTATTAGCTCTAATAGCTTACTTATGGATTTCTTTGGATTCTCTGTATAAACATATCATCTGCAAAGTGGGAAGTCTTTCCTTCTTCAGTGTAATTGCTCTGGCTAGAACTTCTTGCACAATGTTGAATAGAAGTGGTGACAGCGGGCATCTTTGTCTAGTTCCCTTTCTCAAAGGGAATTCTTTCAGTCTTTCATCATTCAGGATGATGAAAGCAGTTGGCTTTGCATAGATGGTATTGATTATATTGATGAATTTCTCTTTTATTCCTATGTTTCTGAGCGTTTTAAGCATGAACGGATGTTGAACTTTGTCAAATGCCTTTTCTGCATCAATTGACAAAATCAGGTGATTTTTATCTTTTGTGTTATTAATATGGTTGATTGCATTAATTTCACTTCCGGAAAGAAGAAAGAGCACAGATTAAAGAATTAACCTCACCGCTTGAACAAGTAGAAAGAGAGCAACAAAGAAACCCCTCAGGCACCAGAAGAAAACAGATTATAAAAATTAGAGCAGAACTAAATGAATTAGAGAATAGAAAAACAATTGAAAAAATTAATAAAACCAAAAGCTGGTTCTTCAAAAAATTGATAAACCATTGGCTAAACTTACAAAAGAAAAACAACAGAAGATACAAATAATCTGATTAAGAAATGAGTTGGGAGATGTTACAGCAGACCCATCTGAAATAAAATATGTAATAACAGAATACTATGAAAAGCTATACTCTGACAGGTTTGAAAACCTGGGGGAAATGGACAAATTTCTAGATTCATATGACTCACCAAGACTGCCACAAGGAGAAATAGGTCAACTTAATAAATCTATCACAAAGGAAGAGATTGGGGAAGTCATCAAAAATCTACCAATCAAACAAAGTCCTGGCCCAGACGGCTTGACCGGAGAATTCTACCAAACTTTTAGAGAAGAACTAACCCCAATACTAATGAGGCTATTTCACACCATAGAAAGAGATGAAATACTTCCAAATTCATTCAATGAAGCCAGCATAACCCTGAAACCCAAATCAGGGAAAGATCCCACAAAAAAAGAAAATTACATACCAATATTACTCATGAATCTAGATGCAAAAATCTTCAACAAAATTCTAGCCAATAGAATTCAACAGCATATAAAAAAAATAATTCATCATGATCAAGTTGGTTTCATTCTAGAGATGCAAGGCTGGTTCAACATCAGAAAAATAATTAATGTAATCAACCACGTGTCATTTCTTTGTGTGGGGTGGCTCTTTTCTGCCCAGCCTGGTGTTTCTCTGTCCAGTTCTGCACACTTCCATCTCACACAGCTTGTTTCTGCCTGGGGCAGCTCTCCTCTGCCTGGCCCAGCACTTGTATGCCTGGTGCTGCACTCCGCTAGCTTGTGTAACATCCCTCCACAACACATGGTATTCTTTTGCCCAGCCCAGTACTCCTATGTTTGGCATGGTGCTGCCCTGTTCAACTCATTGCTACTTTGTTTACTGGCCCATATCATTGCTAGTGGTACTCCCCTTCCTGTCATCCAGTCTAATCTTTCAGCTTTCCATCTGATAATGAGGACTCCTAGAATGTCCCATTTAGTCCATTCAGTTGTTTTTCTGGTTTTTTGTTGTTAGAGGGATCAACAAGGGTGCGTGGCTTCTCTGCCATCTTAACCACGCCCCACATTTTTCTTCATTTGTTTCTTTAATGTTTGCTCAAAGAAAATGTTATGTAAACATTTGTTTTCAGTTTCACTGATTCTGTCTTCTATCATTTTAAATTTACTGCTAAAATCTTCTATGTATTGTCCACTTGTGGAATTTTATCTTTTAGATTCATAATTATTTTTGCATGATTTCTAATCATTTGTTTTGGCATATTGTTCTTGTATTATTTTCTGAATTCTTCCATTGTTTTGTCTGTGTTTTCCAATTCTGTCTGTGTTTTCCAATTCTGTCTGTATTTTCCATGATTTTTCTTATTTTTTCCTCTGTTTTGTCTGTATTTACTTACTCTTCCCTAATCTCTTGGAAAGACTTTGAATTCCCTATCAGGTAGTTGCAGTGCCTTTTCTTCTACCACAAGGTCATCTAGTTTTGCATACTTGAATTACTCTGTCCATTTTGTTACATGTTTTGATACTGTCTGCTATCTACCAGACATTCACAAATTATTTCATTTACTGGTTATAGGTTTGTTTGTCCATCTTCCTTTTTTTTTTTTACTTTTGCTATGACTGGCTGGGTAGAATGGACATGTTTTGTTGTATGCCCTTCTGTGGCACAGTATTTCTCACCACTTGTCCACGTGATCAGGACTGGTCACTCAGTTATGGTGCAGCATGCAAGGTCCAATGAGGGAAGCTGAAGAGATGGGTCATTTGTAGCATGAACTAGAACTGACAAAGTGGGTTTGGGGGTAGTACAACAGGGCAGGGTCTAGGAATATGGGAGTCTGTGTTGATCCCACTAGAGGGTGCAGTACTCTGTGAAGCAATTCTTGGGGTATCACAGAGTGTGGCTGAGAGTCTGTAAGGCTATACCATTGCAGTTTGAGCACATGGTACTCAGTGGGGCAGGGCCAGTGTGAGGCACAAAGCCTGATCTGTGGGTCTAGAGACCTATGCAAGCATCACTTGGGGATGTGGCACTTGGCCCACAGTTCAGAGAAGCAGGAAGGAAGGGACAGACTGTGATGTGTGGAACAGAGAAACTGAAGCATAAAAAATGAAGAAAAGAAAAAGAAATAAAATGATGGTGCAGTGGGAGTCAGTAAGAGGGGCAAGGCAGATCTAGTCAGACTGTGTGATGGTGGCTCTTTAGTCAAGCATTGTGGCACAGTTCATTGAGACAGTATGATAGTGGGTCACAGGGCTAGGCAGGCAAGAGTAAGGAAAGTCAGAAATGGAAAAAGGGAGAAGAAACAAAGCAAAACAAAAATATGTTGAAGGAACTTGTTACTGAGGTGACAGAACTTGGGAGAGAGTTTGCTGGTTTCTGTCTTGCCAGGTGGTTAAGTAGGACCTGTCAGGAAGAAGTGGAGGCATCACAAGGCCTATGTGGAAGGGAGAAGGAAAAAGAAGACAGAGAAATATAAAGAAAAAATATATACACATTGTTGACAAAGTCACTGGGTGCTGTTGGCACAGACCTTCCTTCAGAGCATTGTGGCACAGCCCATCAAGAAGAGGTGGGAGAAACACATGTGGCTAGGTGAGCAGGAGAAAGGAAAGGAAGGAAGAAAGACAAAGAAGAAGCAGGTAGGCAAATTAGCAAAACAACAATAAACATATGGCACTGAGGGAAACAGCTGTTGTGGGTACGGCAGACCAGTGGGATGATGCCTCTCTGTCCAAGGGACTGATCTGGTTGGAAAATAGCAGAGTCAGGGTACAGGACAGAAAGGTGAGGAATGGGAAAGCATGTATCTCTGGTTACTGTGTACTCTGTATCCTGATGGAAGCTACAGGAAATTGCCTTCACGTAGTGTGCTCCAACATGCTGAATCTGAGCTGAATTAGCTAGAATGGATTCTCCACTTTGTAGCAATCCTTGTTCTACTTTTTCTGTTACTTTCTTCTTCTATTTGGTGTTTGATCTTGTTCTTTATTCCTTCATTCAATGCTTAGGTTTCCTGGACAAATGTCCAGGATTGACATTTGTCTCTGTTTTAATTAGCTTTTTTGATCTTGGCTGCATATGACATTTGCATGTCATAGTGTTTCAGTCTATTCCATCAACGGTCCTCTGTCTCCTAGACTTTGTTGTCTTGGAACACTCTTGGCATCAACAGTTGCAGGTCTGCCTCCCTGGGAAGCAGATCAAGAGATGGATATATGCACAAAAGAAACTTACTGAGGAGTGCTTTTAAGATCTTCAACTGTGTGAAAATTATAGAAACAAGATGAAGAAGAGGGAGACGATATGTTGTGACATGGTCACAATGATGCAATAAGAGTCTCAGCAATACCACAGGAAGCTTTGGAGCTGGGATGAGCCTGAATAATTGTCAAGGATTTAGACAAGAGGATTTTTTTATCCCTGCATTGACTAGCTGTTGAATACAAGATGTCCATGGGAATAGAATTATGTCCTTAATGTGAGAGTATTTGTGGGAAGGGAACCTTAACTGTTAGATGTCAACTCCAGCATCAGATGAGGGAATACGAGTTTCATTACTGGACAGAGAGTGGGAGAATCTACTCTGCAGCATCCATTGTACTCTAGGATAAGCTTATTATATATCACTTATCGCTGATAAAACTGTATAACATAGGCATTCTCAATATCCTTATTTCATAAAAAAGCAAACAAGGACTGGATGTTGTAAACCAAACGATAAAAAATTATTGACTTGATTATGACTCATAGTGACCCTAAAGACAGAGAAGAAGTGTCCATAGGGTTTCCAAGTAGTGGCTGGTAGATTCAAACTGCAGACCTTTTGATTAACAGCCTAGGACGTTAACCACTTCACCACAAGGGCTCCCTGAGATTCTAAGAAGATTTTATTTTAGGTATTAGGCATAAATCACATAAAACAAAATGCACACATGATAGTGTTCACTTTGATGAGTTTTAGTAGTTGTGCTCACCTGCGTAATCACCACTAAAAATTAGATTTATAATGCTGCTGCAATTTCAGAAAAGTTCCCTGTGCCATTTCCAATTACTTCTCCACCACATTCAAGGAAATTATCTCCTTATTTGGTTATCATTGCATATTATTTTTGCCTCTTCCTACACTTTATAAAATGAAAATGTGCAATGCATGCACCCTTTTGTGTTTAACTTATTTCAATTAACACAATATTTTTGAGATTGAGCTAACTTTTTTTTAATTGTTGAATTACATTTCCTTGTATATGCCAAACAGTTCATGCAGATACTTAGCCTCTTCTTTCACAATTAAACTGGCATTAAAGTGAAAAATCAGTTATGGGTCATTTCCATCATATGTATCTACAAAGCAAACTGGTTGCTGTCAAGTCAGTTCTGACTCATCTATGTCAGAGTAGAATTGTATACAGAGGGTTTTTGTGGTTTACTTTTGGAAATATATCACTAGGACTTTCTTCCAGGGTGCCTCCTCACCAGACACAAACTTCCAATCTTTTCCTTAACAACAGACTGTTAACAGTTTGTACAACCCAAGGGCTTCCTGTGACTGTACAGTAAGTTTCAGGAACAGGTTGGCTCTGTAATCTTCCAATTTTGTTCATTTAAAAGTTGTTTTGCATTATCATGTACATTTTAGAATTCATTTGTCTATTCTTCTGTGCTTAAACTTTTTCTTGAGTTCTTATAATACAGATCTCATTAAATATTTGTCCTTTTGAGACTGACTCATTTAACTCAGTATAATATCTTCCAGATTCTGCCATGTTATGAGATGTTTCACAAATTCATAATTGCTGTCTATGTTTGCATGTGCAATGGATGTGTGACTGTACCATAATTTGTTTATCCATTCCTTCATTAATGGGTACCTAGGTTGATACCATTTTTTTTTTTTTTTTTTTTTTTTTTGCTATTGTGAACAGTGCTACAGTGAACACTGGTGTGCATACACCTATTCGTCTCATAATTCTTCTTTAGGATATATTCCAATGAGTAGGATTGCTGAATCATATGGTATTTCTAGCTCTAGCTTTTTAAGGAAGCATTACATTGATTTCCAAAGTGGTTGTACCGTTTTACTTTCCCATCTGCAGTGTATAGCATTCCAGTCTCTTCACAGCCTCTGTGACATTTATTATTTTGTAAGTTTTGGATTAGTATCAGCCTGATTGTGTGAAATGTGTATCACATTTTGATTTTGATTTCTTTAATGGCTGAAAATCTTGAACATTTCCTCATGTATCTATTAGCCACCTGAACATCTGTGATGAAGTACCTGTTCATATGGTTTGTCTATTTTTTAATTAGGTTATGTGTCTTTTTGTTGTTGAGGTTTTGCAGTATCTTGTAGCTTATGGGGATTAGGTGCTGATGGGATTTGTTGTATCCAAATTTTTTTTTCCAGATATATAGGTTGTCTTTTTACTCTTTTGATAGAAATTTTAGATGAGGATAGCTTTCAACTTTTAGGAGTTCTCAGTTATCTATTTTCTCTTCTGGTGTTTCTGCATTGTTAGTAATATTTTATATTCTGTTTATGCCATATATTGGAGCTTTCAGCGTTGTTCCTAATTGTTCTTCCATGATCTTTCTCATTTAAAATTTTATGTTTAGGTCTTTGATCCATTTTATGTTAGCTTTTTTGTATGATGTGGTACCTGAGTCTTAATTCATATATTGCAGGTGAATATACAGTTACGCCAACACCATTTGTTAAAGAGATTATTTTTTCTCCAATTTAAGACTTCAGGCCTTTGTTAAATATCAGTTGCTCATAGGTAGGTGATTTTATGTCTGAATTCTCAATTCTGTTCCGTTGGTCTGTATTATCTGTTGCTGTGTCAATACTAGGCTGTTTTGACAACCATGATAGTATAATTAAGTTCTAAAGTAAGACAGAGAAATCCTGGTGGTTTCAATGGTAAAGTGTCACATTTGCTAACCAAAAGGTTGGAAGTTCAGATCTGCCAGGTGCTCCTTGGAAACCCTATGGGGGAGTTCTACTTTGTCCTACGGGTTCGCTATAAGCAGGAATCGACCTGACAGCCGTCGGTTTGATTTTTAGTGAGTTTAAAGTCAGGTAGTATGAGGCCTCCCACTTTGTCTTCAATAGTGCTTTACTTACGAAGGGTGTCTTCCCTTTCCGTATGAAATTCATGATTTTTTCTCTATCTCATTAAAAAAAAAGCCATTGGAATTTGAATCAGGATTTTATTGTGTTTACAGATAACTTTGAGTAGAATAGATATTATCACAATGTTGAATTTTCCTCTCTGTGGGCAAGGTACATTTTCCCGCTTGTGTAGGTCTCTTAGTTTCTTGCAGTTGTGTCTTGTAGTTTTCTTTTGTATAGGTCTTTTTCATCTCTGGTTAGATTTATTCCTAAGTATTTAATCTTCTTAGGAGTTACTGTAAATAATTTTGATTTGGTGACTTGCTTAGAGATGTTTTCTTTGTTAATGAAAAGGAATCTAACTGATTTTTGTATGATGGCACTTGGCTGGCATTTTGTATCCTGATAATTTGCTGAACACTTCTACTGGTTCCAGTAATTTCTTTTGGGGCTCTTTAGGGTTTTCTGTGTATAAGATCATATCATTCTACAAATAGAGATACTTTCACCTCTTCCTTACCAATTTGGATGTCTTTGCTTTTCTTAACTGATTTCTCTGTCCAGGACCTTCAGCACATTGTGGAATAAAAGTGGTGGCAAATGGCATTATTGTCTGGTTTCTGTTCTCAAGGGAATGCTTTCAAACTCTCACTGTTGAGGACAATGTTGATTGTTGGCTTTGTGTAAATGCTGTGTATAGTGTTCTGGAATTGTTCTTCTATTTCTATTTTCACAAATTTTTAACAAAAATGATGAACTTTGTCAAATGCCTTTTCTGCTTCAGTTGACAAAACCATGTGGTTCTTGTCTTCTGATTTATTTATGTGATTGATTATGTTGATTGTGTTTCTAGTATTGAACCATGCCTGCATCTCTGGTATGAATCCCACTTGGTCATGGTAATTATTTTTTTGAAACGTTGTTGAATTCTATTTGGCTAGAATTTTGTTGAGTTTAAGTTCATGAGGGATATTAGTCTTTAATTTTCTTTTCTTTTCTTTTCTCCTGCAGTCTACCTAGTTTTGGTATCAAGGTTATGGTGGCTTCATAGAATGAATTTAGGAGTATTGTATTTCTATGCTCTGAAACACTTTTAGTAATAGTGGGATTATCTCTTCTCTGAAAATTTGGTAGAATTCTCATATTAAGCTGTTAGGGCCAGGGCTTTACTTTGGGGAGAATTTTTTAAATAAGCTTTTCAATCTTTTCTTTTGTTATGGATTTATTTAGTTGTTCTACTTGTTTGTGCTCGTTTAGGCAGGCAGTGTGCTTCTAGAAATTTCTCCATTTCTTGTAGATCTTCAAATTTGCTACAGTACAGTTTTTCATTATGTTCTGTTATGATCTTTTAAATTTCAATTGAGTCTCTTGTGATGCCACCTTTCTCATTTCTTATCTGAGTTCTCTAGTTCCTCGTGAGTTTTTCTTTGTTTAGTTTAGCCAACAGTTTATCAATTTTGCTGATTTTTTCAAAGGACCAGCTATGGTCTCCCTGAATTTTCAGTTGTTTCTCTATTGTCTACTTCATGTAATTCTACTCTAATTTTTGTTATTTGCTTTCTTTTGGTGTCTAAGGGCTTTCTTTCTGTTAGTTTAAGTAGCAATGCCATTTTCATTGTGTTCCTTTCTTCCTTTATGTATGTGCAATTAATGCTATAGGTTAACATCAGAACACTGCTTTTGCTGTGTTTTCAAAGGCTCTGGTAGGGTGTGATTTCATTTCCACTTGATTCTGTGTGTGTCTTTATTTTGCTCTTAATTTCTTATATAACCACCATTTTTTTTTTTACTTGCTTTTTCTGTTACTGAGCTCTACTTCTATGGTTGTGTAGTCAGAAGAGATGCTTTGCTATTAAGGATTCTTTATGGCCTAACGCGTAGTCTATTCTGAAGAATATTCCATGTGCACTGAAAAAGAAAGTATAATTGGTTGCTGTTGCATGGGATGGTCTGTGTAAGTCTGTGAGGTCAGTTTGGTTGATTGTGAGATTCAGATCATTCTTGTCTTTATTGAGCTTCTAGCTGAATGTTCTATCCTTCACCAAAAGTATTGTGGTGAAATCTCCTTTTACTGTGGAGCTGTTGGTTTCTCTTTTCAACGGTTTTAAAAGTTGTTATGTGTATTCAGGAGACCTGTTGTTGAGTGTGTAAATATTTAATGTTGTGTCCTCCTTGTGTCTTGGACTTTTAACCATCATATAGTGTCCTTCCTTATCCACTCTGGTAGATTTTACTTTAAAGTATATTTTGTGAAAAATTAACATTGCCTTTCCTGCTTTATTTAGAATGTTGTTTGCTTGATATGCATTTTTGATTCTTTGAATTTTAGTTTGTATCTTTAAAGACTAAGGTGTGTCTATTGTAGGCAGCATATAAGTGGATCATTTTTTTTAGTATGCAGCCTACCACTCTCTGTGTCTTTTTTGGTGCATTTAATCCATTTACATTCATCATAATTATTGATAGCTTTGAGCTTACAGCTGTCAGTTTTGATATACATTTTTTTTGTGATTTGTTGAAAATTTATTTGTTCCACTTAATTTTCTGTGCTGAATCATTTATTCCTTATGTATTTTCATCTTTTTCATTGTTGTTGGTTTTGCCAAGTCTCTATGTTTTCTTTGTTTTCATTTTTGTGTGTTACATTGTAAGTTCCTTTTTTGTTGCCTTAGTATTTACACCTTATTCTAAGTTTAAACCAATATTTTATTTTTTATATTTCCTTGGCTTCCTTTCTACATGAGAGACCTGTGACTACATCTTTGAATTCCTCTTTTTTGTTATAATTTTGTCATCTTTCATGTAATTGCGTCTCTGTTTACCTGCATTAAGTGTTTTCACTTTGATTTGTTTTTGTAATTTCTATGTCTGGATTGATTTCTAGTTGCTCTGTCCTGTGTTCTAGTATTGAGTTGTTATCTAATGTCATTAATTTTCTGACTAAAGGACACCTTTTAGTATTTCTTGTGATTTTGGTTTGGTTCTTGCAAATTCGTATACTGCTTCTTTATCTAGAAATGCCCTAATTTCACTGTCATATTTGAGAGAGTTTAGCTTGATATATAATTTTTGACTAATAATTTTTTTTTACCCTGAAGGCTTTGTGCATGTCATCCTGCTGCCCTCTTGCCTGCATGATTTCTGCTGAATAGTTCAACCTTAGTTTTACTGATTTTCATTTGTTGACGACTTTTCATTTATCCCCTGCTGCTTTATCTTTGGTTTTGATCAGTTTGATTATAGTGTGATTTGGTGACTTTCTTTTCGGACCTACTTTGTGTGATGTTCAGTGAGTAGGTTGTTTAGACATCTTCTTGTCCTTCATGATGTCAGGGACATTTTCTGCCAAGAAGTCCTCAACAGTTCTCTCTGTGTTGTGTTTTATCCCCCATACGCTGGTATTCCAGTCATTTGAAGGTTATTTGTATTGGCAGAGTCTCACATAATTCTTATGGTTCTTCATTTAAATTTTTTTTAGTCTAACTTTTCCTTAAATATATTAGTGTAAAGTATTTATCTTTAGTCTCACTAATTCCAACTTCTGTTGCTTCAGTTCTACTACTATGACTTTCTATTGAGTTGTATAGTAATGAAATGAAGTATTGTAGTTAATCCTCTGGATTTCTATTTTCTATCTACGGATTCTTACAGCCTGTTAAATCTGTCACTATGTTCTTCTTTAATCTCTTTGTGTTCCTTAATTGCTGTCTCTGCGTGCTTCTTGGCTTGTTCTGCCCTTTCCCTTATCTCTTCCCTAATCTCTCCAAGACTTCTGTATATTAATCTTTTATATTCTTCCTCTTGTAATTCCAGGAAAATCTCTTCATCTGGAAGATTTTTTAAAATTGTGATTTAGTGAAATCATACAATCCAAATCAGTTTTGCATGACTACCTATCTGCAGCTCTTTCTGCTCTCTCCATGCAGTGACAGCACACTTCTCCTTTTCACTCTATGTTTCTAGTACCCTCTTAGCAAATACCTGTCCCTCCTTTCTACCCTTTTCTCTCTCATCTAGAAAGAGACCAGTAGGACAACCTCCTATAAATACAGAGAACCGTAAAGTACACACACCATGTGGTGACACTGTGTCTCCAAATCAAGTCCTTTTCCATTTGAAAAGTTGACCTCAGGACTGGTTTCCAGTCAAGGACAGCAGCAAGTCTGAGGGCCATATTCCCAGGGGATCCTTCAAGCTGTCAGACTATCAGTTCAAGTCTTTTAATAGAGTTCTTAGGCTGCACACCTCTTTTTCTTGAATTGCCACAGGGATTCTAGAATTTGTCCCCCATCATAGCTGTCTTTGGTGGTAGCCAGACATCATTTGGTTCTTCTGATCTCATGTTGGTACAGTCTCCCATTCATACGAGTCCTTCTGTCTCCTGGGCTTTTTTTCCTTTTTCTTTTTTGCTGTTCTCAATATTTATCTGTTCCAGATGAATTGGGACCATTTGCTATGCCTCAGATGGCAGACTGTTAGCTTTTAAGAACTCAAATGCCCTTCACCAATATGGGGCACAGAAGATTTCCTTAGCAGTACACTAGATATGCCACTTGGCCTTCAATGTCCCCTGAATACATAGTCCCAAGCGCCCTTCCCTGCTTCTCTATCCTGTGAAATATTGTGTAGAGTTTAGAAAACCTTGCAGTTTATGGTGAAATCCAGTTAAGTTGTTCTGCTCTCCACTACATACTGTCACTGCTTTCAGCTTACCAAATTCCTATCCACTATCTAATTTATGACCAACCCTCTACCTCCCTCCCCACCCTTGTAACCATCAGTCTTTTCTTCTGTACATAAGTCTATTTTTAAGTCCTTATAGCAGGAGTCTCATACAATATTTGTCTCTTTGCCACTGACTGATTTCACTCAGCATAATGACTTCCAGTTGAAACCAGGTTATGAGATGCTTCCCAAAATCATCATTGTTCTTTATCACTTCATAGTGTTTCACTGAGTATATGTATCATAGTTTATTTACCCATTCATCTGTTGATAGACGTCTAAGTTGATTCCATCTTTTTGCCATTGTTGACAGTGGTGCAATAAATGTTCGTGTACGTGTATCTGTTCATTTGACCATCTTTATTTCTGTAGGATATATTCCAAGCAGAGGGGTTACTAGATCAAATGGTATATCTGTTTTTAGCTTTTTAAGGAAGTGCCAAATCACTTTCTAAAGACATTGTACCATTTTACAATTGCACCAGCAGTGTAGGAAAGTACCAATCTCTCCATAGACTCTTCAGCATTGGTTGTTTTGTGTTTTTTGGATTATGGTCAATCTTACTGAGGTGAGACGGTATCTCATTGTAGTTTTGATGTGGATTTCTCTAATAGGTAATGATACTGAGCATTTCCTGATGTGCTTTTGACTGCCTGGATGTCCTCTTTGGTGATGTGTCTCTTTTGCCCATTGCATAATTGGGTAATTTATATTTTCCTTGTTGGTATTGTACAGTACATTGTAGATTATGGAGATCAGATATTGATCCAACACATAGTTGCCAAATATTTTTTCCCATTCCATAGGTGACCTTTTAACTCTCTTGATAAAGTCATTGGATGAGCAAAAGTGTTCCATTCTTAGTAGTTTCCATTTATCCATTTTTTCTTATGTTGTTTGCTCTTTGTAGATTTTGAAGTTTGTCTAAGCTGTATATTAGAAATTCTGTTGTTGACCCTGTCTTTTCTTGCATAATCTTTATGGCTTTAGATCTGATATCTAGGTTTTTGATCCATGTTATTTTTTGTGTACAGTATGAGATACAGGTCCTGTTTCAGTTTTTTGCAAATGTATATCTAGTTTTGCTAACATCATTTGTTAAAGAGACTGTTAGTACTCTGGTTTATGATGTTTGTTCCTTTGTCGAACATTAGCTGCTCACAAGAGAATGGTGGTATTTCTAGGGTCGCAATTCTGTTCCATTGGTCTATATGTGTCTCTTTTTGTACCAATACCAGGCTGTTTTGACTATCCTGGCAGTGTAATAGTTCCTAAGTTGGGTAGTATGAGGCCTCCCACTGTGTTCCTTTTCTTCTATAGTGCTTTCTTTATCTGTTTTTTTTTTCCTTTCCAAACAAAGTTGGTGATTTGTTTCTCCAACTCATTAAAAAAAGACACTGGAATTTGTATTGGGTTTGCACTGTATATTTAGATTGCTTTGGGTAAAATACACATTTTCACAATGTTAAGTCTTCCTAACCTTGAAGAAAGTAGTTTTCTCCACTTATGTAAGTTTTTTTCAGTTTATTGCAGTGAAGTCTTGTAATGTTCTCTGTATAGGTCTGTTTCTCTGGTTAGATTTATTCCTAGGTATTTTATCTTGCTGGGAGCTATGGTAAATGGTATTGATTTGGTGATTTCCCTTTAGATATTCTCTTTGTTGGTATAAAGGAACCCTATCAATTTGCTTATGTTTATCTTATATCTTGATGCTTTGCTGAACTCTTCTATTAGTTCCAGTAGTTTACTTACAGATTCTTTAGGGTTCTCTGTGCATTACCATGTGTAGATAGGGAGCTTTTTTTTTACTTCTTTGTCAATGGGGATTACATTTATTTTTCTATCTTGTCTAATTGCTCTAGCTAGAACCTCTAGAACAATGTTGAATGGAAGTGGTGACAGTGGCATCCTCATCTGGTCCTGTTCTCAAGGTGAATTATTTCAGTCTCTCTCCATTCAGAATGATGTAGCCAGTTGGCTTTGACTAGATGCCCCTTATTGTAGAAAGGAATTTCCATTATATTCCTATTTTCCTGAGAGTTTTTTAACATGAATGGGTGTTGGACTTTGTCAAAGACCTTTTCTGCATCAATTGACAAAATTGAATGATTCCTATCCTTTGTGTTATTTATGTGGTTGATTACATTAATTGTTTTTCTGGTGTTGAACCAGCCTTGCATCCTTGATATAAATCCAATTTGGTCATGATGAATTATTTATCTGATATGTTGTCGAATTCTATTGGCAAGGATTTTGTTGAAAAAATTTGCATCTAAGTTCGTGAGTGATATTGGTCTGCAATTTTCTGTTTCAGTGGAATCTTTCTCTAGCTCTGGTATTAGAGTTATGCTGGATTTCTAGAAGGAATTTGGGAGTATTCTGTTTTTTTCCATGCTGCAAAATAGCCTCAGTAGTATTGGAATTAACTCCTCTCTAAAGCTTGGTAGAATTCATCAGTGAAGCCATCTGGGCCAGGACTTTTTTTGTTTGGTAGTTTTTTTGTTATTTTTTCAATCTCTTCCTTTGTGATGGGTTTATTAAGTTGTTCTACTGTCCTTATGATAATTTGGGTAGGTGATGTGAGTCTAGACATTTGTCCATTTTGTCCAGGTTTTCAAATCTGTTAAAGTCTTGCGTAGTATTCTGTTACAATAGTTTTTATTTTGGTTGGGTCTGTGTAACATCTTCATCTCCTTTCTTATTTGGGTTATTTGTTTCCTTCCCTATTTTTCTTTTGTAAGTGTAGCCAATGGTTTATCAATTTTATTGATCTTTTCAAAAAATCAGCTTTTAGTTTTGTTTTTGTCAGTTGTTCTTCTATTCTGTAATTCATTTAGTTCTACTCTAATCTTTATTGTTCATTTCCTTCTGGTGCCTAAGGTGTTCCTTTGTTGCTCTCTTTCTACTTGTTTAAGTGGTGGTGTTAATTTTTTGGTATGGGCCCTTTCTTCATTCCGTATGTATGCATTTATAGAGATAAATTGACCTCTGAGCACTGTTTTTGCTGTATCTCATAGTTTCCAGTAGGACATGCTTTCTTATATTATGATTCCATAAATTTCTTTATTTTGTTCTTGATTTCTTCCATAACCCATGGATTTTTGAACAAGATGTTGTTCAGTTTCCATGAATTCAGATTTCTGACTATGTCTTTTCTGCTATTGCTTTTAACTTTTATGGCTTTATGGTCTGAGAAGATACTTTTCAATAAGTCAATGGATAGGATGTTGTTGAGACTTTCTTTATGCCCTATAAGTTGGTCTATTCTGGGGAACATCCCATGACCACTGGAAAAGAAGGCATTTTACCTGTTGTTAGACAAAAATTTCTGTGTATGTTCAAGAAGTCTAGTTGGTTAGCTGGCGCAACAAGATCTGTATCTTTACTGAGCTTTTTGCTGGATGATCTGTCCATTAATGAAAGTGGAGTGCTGAAGTCTCCTACTGTTATTGTGAAGTGATCTGTCTCATTTTTCAGTGTTATCAGTGTTTGTTCAATGTATTTAGGTGCTCTGATATTGAATGCAAAAATATTTAATATTGTATCCTGTTTATGCATTGAACCTCTCAGTAATAGTGACCATCCATGTCCACAATGGTGGTGCTTGAATTAAAATCTATTTTAACTCAGATTAGTATTGCCTCTGCTCTTCTTTGTGTGTTGTTGGTTTGGTATGTATTTTTCCACCCTTTGATTTTCAGTTTGTTCATATCTTTGAGTCCAAAGTGTGTTTCTTATAACAGCACATAGATGGATCATGTCTTTTGGTCCAGAATGTCACTCTCTGCCTCTTTATTGGAGCATTCAGTCTACTTACATTCAGTGTAGTTATTGATGCCAAGCCAGCCAGGTGCTGTAGTTATTGATAGGTATGTGATTTGTGCTGTCATTTTGGTCACTTTATTTTTATATTGTTGATGTTTTCCTTGTTTCTCTTAATACGGTATTCTGGGTTGTTTTCTTCTATCGGTTTACTTTTTATCTTTTGCTGTGTTGGTTTTTGTTTGTTGAGAATCCTGTATTACATTTCTTGCTTTGATACGTTGCATTGTTAGTTTACTTTGTGGCTACCCCTTTGATCTCCCTTGATGTTCTAAGTTTAAACCAATCTTTAACATCTGTCTATCTTCTTAATTTCCTCTCCAACTGAAAGAGTTGTAACTACTGTAATATATCCTTCTTTATATTTTGATGATGTCATAATTTTCATGTTAAAATCACTGGTTCCCCTCTTTTAGTATTTTAACTTGGATTGAGCTTTGTGACTTCCCTAGTTGAATAAGATTTTAGATGCTGCATACTGTATTGCATACTTAAGTATACATTTGTTTGCTTTGCTTTTGTAAAAACAAAGAGCTTCTTTCAGCATTTTTTGTAGTTTTGATTTGGTTTTTACAAAGTCTCTAAGCTTCTGTTTAACTGCAAATGTTCTAATTTCATCTTCATATTTGAGACACTATTTTGCAGGATATATAATTCTTGATCGGAAATTTTTCTCCTTCAAGGATTTGAACTTATCATCTCACTGGCTTCTTTCCAACATCTTTTCTGCTGTGAAGTCAGATGAAAGCCTGCAGGGCTTCCCTCAGAAATGTTACTTTCAATCTCATTGCCTTTAAGAGCCTCTGTTTATGTTTCTTTTTATTAAGCTTGATTATAATATGTCTTGGTGTGGTTTTTGGGGGGTCTAATTTTTGTGGTGATCAATAAACATTGTCTTTTATAATTTCAGGGAAGTTTTCTGGCAGCAACTGTTCAAAAATTCTGTTTATGATTTCGGCTATCCCTCTCTGTGCAGGAACTCCAGTTATTCATAGATTATTCCTCTCAATAGAGTCCCACATATTTCTTAATGTTTCTTATTTCTTTTTCCAGAATTCTCATAAATGCTGGTGTCAATTGCTTTATCTTCAAGCTCACTAAGTATGCCCTCCAACTCCTCATTCCTGCTCTTTTGGCTTTACATTGAATTGTCTAAATCTGTCAGTTTATTATTATTATTATTTATTATTGATCTACTTGATTTAATATTGCTGATGTTCCAGCAGTTCACATAGCTTAATTTTTCATTGTTTTTCTGTTGCATTTTATTTAATCTCTAGGAGGGCTCTATACAGAATTATTTTGAATTGTACCTCTGATAATTTCAGAATGGCTTCTTCCTCTGGGAAGTTGTTTGAATCTTTATTTGGGGAGTTTTCTAGAGCCATGTTGGTCTACTTCTTTACATGGTTAGAATTGGTTGTTGTCTTTGCAGCATCCAGAAGCTGTTCAGTTTCTCTGGTGTGGCTCCAATGGGAACTGTATTGCAGGTCTAAGAAGGGAGTGTTTTGGTTGCTAGTTGCTGCTGAATTCTTTATGGACAGCTGACATATGTATAGTTTCTCTGGCAATATAGATTCTATCAGGCCCTACTGTGCTGCACCTGGGCCCCACGGATGGCAGGCTGCACCTCCTGACTGCTAAAGGTAGTGAGCTACTTGTCCAGACAGGTGCTGATATTCAACATGGTAATTAGCCTCAGCTGAGCCCTCAGGTGAGGTTGATTCCACCTCTCAGCTGAACAAGGTAGAGTTCCACTGGAGTTGCCAGTTATTGTGAGTCAGCAGAATGTATGGCACAGCTCAGAGAAGAGATGGGGGAGGGACACCAGCACCCTCAATTGCTTGCCACTTTTGGATTCTCCACATGCAGCTGTCCCAAGCACAGTCTCTCTGCTGCAGGAATACACTGTTTAGTTAGGTACTGCAGATCAGCAAAGCAGCAAAGCCAGGCTCACAGTCTCTGCCTACCTCATCGCAGTCTCCTGACCAACAAAGAAGACTTCCATACCAGTAGTCCTCCTGTGTGCTGCATCAGTAGAAGCAATGCTCACTGTGCTGCTGTCTCCCCACCAACAGGGTATTTTCCCCCTTCTTGTTGTGCTGTCCAATCTTGAAACCCTATGCCTGATCTTGGAGCTCCTGGAATGTCCACACTGCTCCTTTCAATTACTAGGCCTTAGTTCTCAGAGGTAATCAAGGAAAAGTGTGTCTAGTCTGCCATCTTTACCTCCTTCCCTGGAAGATGGCTTGATTCTTTTTTATGCTAATTGGTGTTGACCAATGAATCCAAGCCATCAATAAATTATTGTATTTATTTACTTTATGTTTGCTTACTATGCCCTAGTTTCTTATTTTGTTTCATTGTGATATGCACAAGTAGGCTGGTTGTGTGACATAGTTTGATTATTGGTTCATTTGAAGCCCTAAGATCCTGTCAGTAAGGGGTTAGAGCTGTTACTAGATATATGAGCCCAGAAGTCTACTTAATTTTCTTGTATGGATCCAGCTGCTTAATAAGCAGCATTGTGTCTAAGAGTCAAGGACCTGCCGTTTTACCATATAACTGATAGAGTGAAATTAGAGTTCAGTTATATACCCTCTTGTACTGTGCTAATGAAGCTCTGCACTATTGCAGAGCTTTTGCACTACTGCACTACTGCAGGTCTGTGCAGAGGTGAAAGGCATGTAAAGTCTGTGGACCCCTTGTGCCTGAGTCTAAGCAAAGGACCTGCTTCTGTGCTGAGTTCCCAGCTTGGAGGAGTGGCAGTTTGTTTCCTCTGTTTGTTATTTTGTTTCGTCTCCAAGGCTAAGAGGGTGGCTCAGGGCATATACCACGTCCTTTCCTGGCCCAGGGCATCTGTCAATTTCTGGAGCTTGCTTGGACCCAGTAAAGAATGGGAAGAGGTCAGGTAAATGGGAGAAAGTTATCCCAAAAGGGTTTTACTGATCCATACCTGGTGGATTAGATGCTAGTTACTTATCTTCTGCCAACTCAGGGCCTATTTTTACCAATTCTGGAGCCATGAGTGGACTCTCTGTTGCATGGTCTCACCTGATTTGAAAAATGCAATATAAAGGTCACTGCTCATCTCACTGAGCTCAGGCCAGCAGATCCAGCCTACTGAGTCAGGTCTAGCAACTCCTCTCTGTTTTTGAAACTTCTCTTCCTCCCCTATCATGCAGTCTCACTTATCAACTTTGCCTTAAATATTTCAGGATTCTAGAATGTCATATGTAATTGATTCACTTGGTTTTTCAATTATTTGTTTTAAGAAAGATCACAAGAAGAGTCTGCTTACTCTGTCATCTTAGTCTGTCTCTACAACTGAGTTGTAAAAACTGTTAATCTTGTATTTTAAAACCTTGCTTAGTTCACACTGAGTTTAATTATCTTTTTTTGGTAGATGTTATACAGTCTTCTATGTATGCATTCACAGTCATATCATCTAAGAATAATGACAAGTTCATTTGTTTTTCGATCATAATGTCTTTCCCCCCACTTTTTTAAAGTGCTCATGTATTTCCAAAACTTTCCAACAGATCACGGAATCAAACTAATGTCTTCTAAATTCCATTTCTCCCTCTGAACAGTTCTACTTCCTTTCTTTTTCCACAGATGTTGAATACGAGACCATGCAAATCTCTGTCTCATTTTCTTTCACAGGAACTGGACCTAAGAAACTCAATGCTGTACAGTTATCAAACTTATGAATGGTATTAGAGATTACATTAAATATACTTATCATTAAATTTAGTGATTTTTAAATCTAAAACAAAACCGTGGTTTCACTTAGAAATACACAGCAGTGGCCCAGACCAGTGAGATCTAGCACTTCGATTATGATGGAAAAACAGTGGAATAAACAATATTATTGTGCTGATAAATTGTGTTTAGGACACTTTCTCACTGGCTTATAAATTTTCCTCCAAGTATGAGTGCAGATGGCCAAATTGAGACTTGAGATGCCAACTCAACTCTGTCTGAGGTATTCAGAAAGGATAATTTAGCAGGGCCATTTGGTAAGAGTCTGTCTACCACCAGGTTCATAACATTCTTAATGGCTTGAGGATTAGTTCAAGATTGTGAAGCACAGTAAGGATTTGAAAAAAAATCTCTGTTCTCATTCTTTTATTACAACCATGTTTAAATAAACCAAATTGCACAATCCACTTAATAGCATTGCATAATCCTACAATTGGCTAAGTGGCTAAGAGTTTGGCTGCTCTCATGGATTAAATCATATCCCCCCAAAAATGTGTGCAGCAATTTGCCTGGGCCGTGATTCCCAGCATTGTGTGATGGTCCTCTACTTTGTGGTTGAAATTTTCATATATGGTGTAAATTCTAGTACTTCTTTTGTGGTCAATAGGGCAACATTACATTATGCTAGAGAGGATTATGGTGGGATTATAAAGCACTAGTTATGCCAATTGGCCTTGATGTCCCCTGAGAACATGGTCTCCAGACCCCAACCCAGTTACTCCGTCTTTGCAATATTGGGTTAAGATGAGAGGAGTAGTCATGTTATGTTGAGGTCCACTTAAAATTGATCTTCTTTCTAATGTATGTCATCACAGATTTTACCCAACCAACTTTCTATCAGCTAATCAATACCTCACATTCTTCCTCCCCACCCTTGCAGCCATCAAAGATTCTTTTCTTCTGTGCATGAGTTTGTTTTAAAGTTCTTACAGTGGGGGTCTTGTACAATATTTGTCCTTTTTCAGCTGACTACTTTCACTCAACATAATGTCCTCCAATTGACACCAGGTTATGAGATGCATCCTAAAATCATCATTGTTCTTTATCATTGTGTAGTATTCTATTGGGTACATATACCATAGTTTAGCTATCCATTCCTCTGTTGTTTGGCATCTGGGTTGATTCCATCTTTTTGCTATTGTGGACTGTGCTGCAATAAACATTCTTGTGCATATATCTGTTGGTGAGAATGGCCTTGATTCTGCAGAATAAATTCTGAGCAGTGGAATTGCTGGGTCAAATGGTGTATCTAGATCCAGCTTTTTAGGGAAGTGCCAGATTGCTTTCCAAAGAAGTTGCACCATTTTGCAATCCCATTAACAGCGTAGGAGAGTTCCAGTTTCTCCACAGCCTCTCCAGAATTTGTTGTTTTGTGTTTTTTAGATACTGGCCAAAATTGTTGGTGTGAGATGGTATCTCATTGTCATTTTGATTTGAATTTCTTTAATACCTAATGATCGTGAACAAGTCTGGATATGTTTTTTGGATGCCTGGATCTTCAGAGAAGTGTCTGTCCATCTCCTTTGCTTGTAACTTAATTGGATGATTTTTTTTTTCTTATTATTATTTTGTAGGACCTTATAAATTATGGAGATCAGATGTCGGTCTAACATATAGTTGCTAAATAATTTTTTCCATTCTGTAGGTGGTCTTTTAATTCTATTGATGAAGTCTTTGGATAAGCAAAAGTGTTTGATTCTTAGTAGTTCCCATTTATCTATTTTCTCTTCTGTTGATTGTGGTTTGTCAGATTTTGAAATCTGTCTACGTTGTGTATTAAAACTTCCATTGTTGATCCTAATTTTCCTTGGGTGAACATCAGTGTTTTAGATTGGATGTTTCAGTGTTTTATCCAGTTTAAGTTGTTTATTGTATAAAATGTGAGATATGGGTCTTGCTTCAATTTATTGCAGATGGATAACAAATTTTGCTGGCACCATTTGTTGAAGAGATTGTTTTACCCTAGTTTAATGCCTTAGGGCCTTCATCGAATATCAACTGTTCATAGGAGGATGGTGTCATCTCTGGGGTCTCAGTTCTGTTCCATTGATCTATCTGACTCTTTTTGTACCAATATCAAGCTATTTTGACAACTGTGGCAGTGTAATAGGTTCTAAAGTCAGGTAACGAGAGGCCTCCCAGTATGTTCTTCTTCTTCAGTAGTGCTTTGCTTATCCAGGGGTTCTTCCCTTTCCAAGCAAAGTTGATAATTTGTTTCTCCATCACATTCAAAAACGTCACTGGAATCCGCATTGGGATTCCGTTATGTAAGTAGATTGCTTTGGGCAAAATGACATTTTCACAATGTTAAGTCTTCCTATCCACGAGGAGGGTAGGTTTCTCCATTTATGTAAGTCTCTCTTAGTTTCTTGTTGTAAGGTCTTGTAGTTCTCTGTAAAGGTCTGTTGTGTGTCTAGTTAGATTCCTAAGTATTTTATCTTCCAGGGGGCTATAGTAAATGGCATTGATTTGGTGATTTCTTCTTTAATAATCTTGTTGTTGGTATAAAGGAATCCTACTTATTTACTTACGTTTATCTCGTATCCTGTGACTTTGCTGAACTCTTCTATCAATTTGAATAGCTTATTTATGGATTCTTTAGGATTCTCTGCTTATACAATCCTATCATCTGCAAATAGGGAGATTTTTTACTTCCTCCTTGCCAATACAGATGTCCTTGATTTCTTGGTCTTGTCTAATTGCTCTGGCTAGAGTTTCTAGCACAATGTTCAATCAGAGAATCTGGAGTAGGCATCCTTGTCTAGCTTCTGTTCTCATGGGGAATTGTTTCAGTCTCCTTGCAGGATGATGTAGGCAGTTGGTTTTATATAAATGGTTGTTATTGCACTGAGGACTTTGCCATCTATTCCTATTTTGCTGAGAGTTTTTAGCATGAATGGGTGTTGGACTTTATCAAATGTCTTTTCTGCATCAATAGACAAAATCAAGTGACTCTTGTCTTTTGCGTTATTTGTGCGATTGATCACATGAATTGTTTTTCTGATGTTGAACCAGCCTTGCATTCCTGGTATGAATCCAACTTGGTTGTGATGAATTAGTTTTTTGATATGTTATTGTATTCTATTGCAAGAATTTTGCTGAAGATTTTTTCACCTAGATTCATGAGTGATATTGGTCTGTAGTTCTCCTTTTTGGTTGGGTCTTTCCCTGGCTTAGGAATCAGAGTTATGCTGGCTTCATAGAATGAATTTGGGAGTGTTCCATCTCTTTCTATGCTGTGAAATAGTCTCACTAGTTTTGGAGATAATTCGTCTCTCAAAGCTTGGTAGAATTCTGCGGTGAAGCCGTCTAGGCCAGGGCTGTTTTTGGCTGGTAATTTTTGGATGACTTTCTCCACTTCTTCCTTTGTGATGGGTTTGTTAAGTTGTTCTGCTTCACTTTAGGATAATTTTGGTAGGTGATATGAATTTAAAAATTTGTCCATTTCCTCTAGGATTTCAAATTTGTTACCGTACAGACTTTCTTAGTATTCTGTTATGATATTTTTGAATTCTGATGGATCTGTTGTGACACCTCCCATCCCATTTCTTATTTGGGTTATTTGTTTCCTTTAGTAAGTTTAGCCATTGTTTTGTCAGTTTAGTTGATCTTCTCAAAAAAACAGCTTTTGGTCTTTTCAATTGTTTCAATTCTTCTATTCTCTAATTCATTTAGTTCTGCTCTTATCTTTGTGATCTGTTTTCCTCTGGTGCCTGAGGGCTTCCTCTGTTATTCTCTCTCTACTTGTTCAAGCTGTAGGGTTAGAGAATTGGTTTGAGTTCTTTCTTGCTTCCAAACGTGTGTATTTATAAACTAACCTCTGAGCACAGCTTTGTCTGTATCCCATAGGATCTGGAAAGAAGTGCTTTCATTCTCATGGAACGTATAAATTTCTTTATTTCATCCATGACTTCTTCCATAACCCATGGCTTTTTGAGCAAGATGTTGTTCATTTTCCATGTGTTCTGCTTTCTATCTATGTTTATTCTGCTATTGTTTTCTACTTTAATTGGCTTTGTAATCTAAGAAGAGATGCTTTGCATTAATCCAGTGGTATGTGTTTTATTGAGATTTACTTTACATCCTAACACATGTCTATTCTAGAAAATATTCTATGTGTATTGGAGAAGAAGGTGTAGTTATCTGATGACGGATAGAAAATTCAGTGAGGTCATTGTAAATGAGGTCTAGTTTGCTAATTGTGGCTGTAAGATCTTCTGTGTCCTTATCAATCTTCTTTCTAGATGATCCGTCTAATATTGAGAGTGGAGTTTTGAAGTCTCCCACTATTATTTTGGAGTGATCTATCTCGTGTTTGAGTATAGTCAATATTTCTTCCATGTATTTAGATGCTGTGGTATTGGGTGTATAAATATTTAATATTGTTAAGTCCCACTTGTGTTTCAAACCTTTCAACAGTAATGTTCATTGTTGTCCACAATGGTGGATTTTACATTAAAACCTATTTTATCTGAGATTAGTATTGCCACACTTGCTCTTCTTTGTGTATTAGCTTGATACATATTCTTCCATCCTTTAATTTTCAGTTTGTTCATATCTTAAGTCTAAGGTGAATTTCTTATAAGCAACATATGGACAAGTCATGCCTTTGATCCAAGATGTCACTCATTGTCTTTTTACTGGAGCATTCAGTCCATTCACCTTCAATGTAATTATTGGTAGGTATGTGTTTAGTGCTGCCACTGTGATATGTGTCTTTTTGTGTTGATGTTTTCTCTGTTGTTCTTATTATTTTGTTCTGGGACATGTTTCTTTATGAGTTGATTTTTTAGCTTTTTCAGTGTTGGTTTTATGGTTGCTGAGACTCCTATATTATGTTTCTTGATTTGGTATGTTACATCTTTATTGTGCTTTGTGGCTGCCCCTGGATCCCCCTTAACAGTCTGTGGTTAAACCAATTTTAACTACTACAAGTCTTATCAACTTTCTCTCCATGTGGAAGGACTATGACAATTGTAGTACATACCACTTTTTAAGATGATGGCATCATAGTTTTCATGATATGATCACTGGATCACTTCTCTTCACATTACAATGTTGATTAAGTTTGGAGCCTTCCTTAACTGAGTAGGTTTCTCAGGGATGTCTCGTGTATTCCCTCCTAAAATATAAAATTAATGATTTTGTTCTTCTAAGCCAAAAGCTTCTTTTAGTATTTCTTGTAGCTTTGCTTTGTTTTTCACAAACTCTGTAGTTTCTATTTATCTGCAAATGTCTTGTTTTTATTTTCATATTTCAAAGCTAGATTTGCAGGATAAATTATTCTTGGTTGGAAGTTCTTTTCCTTCAAGGTTTTGAATATGTTACTGTCAACATCATTTCTGCTGAGAAATCTGATGAAAGCCTACAGGGTTTCCCTCTGAATGTTAGCTTTCCTTTGAGTCTTGTTGCCTTTAAGAATTTCTGCTTGTATTTTATTTTGTTAAGCTTGATTATAATATGTCTTTTCTTTTGAGATCTATATTGAGTGGTGTTCAGTATGCATCTTGGATACATATATACTCTTCTTTCATAATTTCTGAGAAGTTTTCTGTCAGCATCCCAGCCACAACACTCTCTGTATTCTCAGGTGTCCCACCTTGTGCAGGAACTCCAGCTAATCATATACTGTTCCTCGTAATAGAGTCCCACGTGCTTCTTAATGTTTCTTTATTTTTCTTGTTTCTTTTTTCTGACTTCTTCTCATAGATGCTAGAGTCAGTAGTTCTGTCTTCCAAATCAGAAGGTATATTCTCCACTTGTTCCATTCTGTTTTTTTGAATTTGAGCTGAATTTCCCATCTCTGATTCTGTCACTGGTCTGTTGGATTTCAGAGTACTGGTGTTCCATCAGATCAAACAGCTTGCTTAATTTTTGATTTTGCTTTGCTGCATTTTGTATAAGGTCTAGAAAGGCACTCTATGTAATCCTTTTGTACTTGCCCTCCAATGGTTTCAGAAAAGCTTCTTCATCTGGGAAGTTATTTGAATCTTTCTTTTGTGGGCCTTAGGTGAAGCCATAGGTGAATTCTTCCTAATGTTCCAGTCCAAAGTTTGTTGCTTTTGGGGTGTTATGTTTCTCTTGCATTAATAAGATCTAAAGCTCAGTCTGGAAAGGAAGTTGATCACTAGACACTTCTGTGTACTCCAGTGACTGGGCTCAGTGGAATCTTTGGAGTCGCAGGCTCCACTTCCTAATTGGCAAAGACACAGCCCCACTTATAGAGTCACGAGTCGCACCCGACTCAATGGTACTTGGCTGGGGGGAGTCGTCAGCTGAATCTATAAGGTGAGACCATAAAGGCCAGAAGAGATGCCGCCCAGATGCAGCTCCATTGAAAGGTAAAATGTATCTGACAGTTTCCAAAATTAGTCAGGCTTTCTGGTGTGTATTTCCATCTTCCCAGCTGGCAAAGTAAGCTCCTCTATGTCATAGACTGCTTTACTGTAGTAAAAGCACTCTCTGGGTAGGCATTGACACCCAACCTGGGAATTAGGTCCAGCTGAGGCCTCTGTATAGGAATTCTGCCTCCCAGTGAATGAAGATGCCGTCCCAATAAGCTCCCCTGTCCACCTCAGTAAAGGCTATTCAATGGTGGAGATTTAGAGACTCTGAGAGGGAGAGGTCAGAGGTGCTGAGCTGCACAGATTCCAAGACCAAATTCTCAAAATGTGGCAACTCTGCTTGCCAATCTCATCCGCAGTGTGTCTGAGCCTTACTGCCAGTCAAACTTCAGCCTCTCCCCCTGGATAAAACAGAAAAAAAAAAAGCTAAAGTGGTGATTTACTTTCAGTCCACAAAAGCCAACTCATCAAGGATGACAGTTGGTGAAAGAGTAGAAGTTTCATGCTCACATGAAACATGCTCACACACTAACCAAATAGACAGCCCTACGCCACGTCCTAGGGCACACTAGGTGCCCAGAAGGCTCCATTTAATTATCAATTCAGGCCTTGTTTTCCAGAGAGATTTAAGGAGACATGTTTTTAGTCTGCAATCTTGACTCCACTTCCTGTGTTGTTGTTTTTAATATTTTGTCTGTAGAATCATCAACTACTGCAACTAGAGGCTTTAATTATTTCTGCAGTTCTTTTAGCTTGAGAAATGCTGTTCATATTCTTTCCTTTTGGTTTTCTATCTCTAGCTATTTACACATCTTTATAATAATTTACTTTGTCATCTCGAGCCTCCCCTTGAGGTATTCAGTTGTTTAGCTTCATCACTTCTTCTTTTTGCTTTAGCTTCTCAGTGTTCAAGAGCAAGTTTCAGAGTCTCCTCTGACATCTAGTTCCCACTGTGAGAGCTTGCACATTGTTGAGATTCTGGAAGCTGTACCACCTGTATTCAGATTCCAGTAGGGTCACCCATGGTGGACAGATTTTAGCTGAGCTTCATAACTAAGACAGACTAGGAAGCAGGATCTATTAGCCTACTTCTGAAAAGAATTAGTCAGCAAAAACCTTGTGAACCACAGTGGAACACTGTCTAATATAGGGGTGGAAGATGAACCTCTCAATTTGAAAGGCACTCAGAAGAAGACTGGGGAAGAGCTCCCTCCTCAAAATACAACTGACCTTAACAACTTGGATGGAATCAAGCTTTTGGGACCTTCATTTGCTGATGTGACATGACTCAAAATAAGAAACAGCTGAAAATGTTCATTAATAATCAGAATGTGTAGTGCACAAAATATGAACCTAGGATAACTGGAATCATCAAAAATTAAATGGAATACATAAACATCAATATCTGAGGCATAACTGAGCTGAAATAGACTGACAATTTTGAATCAGACAATTGTATGGTCTACTATGATGGAAATGACAGCTTGAAGGGGGATGGTATTACAAAAATTTCAGAAAGAATGCTTCATGATCTATCCTGAAATACAATGCTGTCAGTGATAGAATATTGTCCATATCCCTACAAGGAAGACCAGTTAATCCCACAGCTATTCAGATTTACACACTAACCACTAAGGCCAAAGATGAAGAAACTGAAGATTTTTACTAGTTTCTGTTGTGTGAAATTGAGAGAACATGAAATCAAAATGCATAGATGAAAATGGTGATTGGAATGCAAAAGTTGGGAACAAAGAAGAAGGATCAGTACTTGGAAAATATGGCCTTGGTGACAGAAATGTTGCCAGTGACAGCATGACAGAATTTTGCAAGACCAATGACTTCTTCATTCCAAATAACTTTTTCCACCAATATAAATGGTGACTATACATATGGACCTCACCAGACAAAATACACAGAAATCAAATCAACTACATCTGTAGAAAAAAAGGATGGAAAAGCTTGGTGCTATCAGTCAGAACCAGGCACTTGTCAGCTGTGGCACAGACTATCACTTGTTCAAATTGAAACTGAAGTTCAAATTGAAACTGAAGAAAGTTAGAAAAAGTCCATAAAAGTCAAGCTACTGCCTTGAGTATATCTCGCCTGAGTTTAGAGACCGTATCAAGAATAGATTTGACATATTGAACACTAATAGCCAAAGACCAGATGTGTTGAGGAGTGACGTCAGATACATCATACATGAAGAAAGCAAAAGTCCATTAAAAAGAAAAGAAGGAAAGAAAGAAAAGAACAGATTATGTCAGTACAAAACCAAACCCACTGCTCTTCAGTGAATTCTGATTCGTAGTGTCCATATAAGACAGATTATAACTGCTCCATAGAGTTCTCAAGGAGCGCCTGGAGGATTCAAACTGACAACCTTTTGGTTAGCAGATGTAGCACTAACTACTATGCAACTAGTGTTTCCAATTACACCAGTAAACCAACCAACCAACAAATCTGGTGCCATTGAGTCCATTCAGACTCACAGAGACCCTATAGAACAGGGTAGAACTGCCCCATAGTGTTTCCAAGGAGCACCTAGTGGATTCAAACTGCCAACCTCCTGGTAACTCTTAATCACTGTTCCACCAGGATTTCCACTTATACTGGTAGGTGTAATTATTTCCTAAGTGTACTGTTGAGGAAATTAAGGTACAGAGATGTTGAATAACTCATCCAAGGTCACAAAATCAGTAAATGTTGCAGATGGGATCTGAACCCAGGAAATCTAGAACCTGAGATTACAATGGTAGACTCTAAGCTGTACTGCTGCCCCAAAAGGTAGTATCTGTTGTCAGGGTTTACTCTTCCTTTCCCCATGGAAATGAGGTACAGTGATTTAAATAGGGCTCTCTGAAGTCATTTGTTCCTTTTTCTATGATTTCTTATTTAGGCTATCATGGAACTAAGCGTCCATTTTTGAAGTCAACAAGCTTTAGGGCTTCTCTAACACTTTAAACAGCACCTGGGTCAAGAGATTTACAAATAGAAGGTACTTAATAAATATTTTATCTTGATGCTTGTGGTATTTTCCAAACCAAAGCCAAACCAGTTACCATTGAATGGATTCTGGCTCCTGGTGGTCTCATGTAGGTCAGAGTAGAACTACAGTCCATAGAATTTCCATAGCTGAGGTTTTTTAGAAACAGATCTCTAAGCATTTATCCTCAGATGCCTCTAGGTGGATATGAACAAACAAACTTTCAGTTAGCAGCCAAGATTTTAACTTTTGCTCCACCCAGGGACCACTGTTTTATTGCCTCATATTTACCCCATCAGTGAGGTAAAGATTTCCTCTCTAAGTTTATAGGGATGAAAAAACACACAACACTTGTTCATTCCTCACATATAATCACAATATTTGGGACAAGGACACTACACAACATGTAGGCTGTCATCTAGGGTTGCTGTAACAGAAACACCACAAGTGGCTGGCTTTAAACAACGAGAAATCTATTTCTTCCCTGTAAAGCAAGCTAAAAGTCCAAATTCAGGTTATCAGCTCCAGGAAAAGTCTTCCTCTTTTGGCTCTGGAGGAAGATCCTTGTCACAAATCTTCCCCTGTACTGGGAGCTACTCAGGCGCGGGGATGCCAAGACCATAGGACATGCTTTGGTCTTGCACTAAGGGTTCCCTGAAGGTATGAGGTTTCCATCTCTTTGCTTTCTTCCCTTCTCTTTATATCCCAAGAGATTTCCTCAATACACAATACACTGTTAAAGCTTGCATCCTACTTCACTAACACAAATGTCTCTCATTGTCTTTGATTAACATCATAGATACAGGATTTATGACATATATGAACATGAAACACAATACTAGGAATCATAGCTTAGCCAAATCACTACATACATTTTTTGGGGGGGGGCACAATTCAATCCATGACATAGAGCCACACAGTGTTCACATTCAAGAACAAAGTGAATAAGAAGGCAGGCTTTACAACATTATTCAGTGAGATGACTTCTGTTCTAGTAGGAGAATGTGATTGGGTTGTTTCAATAACACCATGGACTGGTAGGTAGCTCAAATCCACTGCTAAGAAATAAGTAGGACCTGCACTTGATCTCACTGATAAGGCAGGTTGTTTAGCAAGGTTACCTTATCCATCATTGTTGAGTGAAAAGGGGTACTTGTGATTGAGCCATTCAATTTCCTCAGACATCAAGGCTGCCCACAATATTGCAAGTTAAATTTAGGCCCTATCCACAGTTGTGTTGCTTGATATCCTTAACCCCATTGCTCTTGAGTCAATTCTGACTCACACAGACCCTTTAGGACAGAGAAGAACTGCCCCACTGAGTTTCCAAGGCTGTAAATCTTTATGGAAGCAGACTGCCACTTCTTTCTCCTTTGGAGAACCTAGTGAATTTGAACTGGTGAGTTTTTGGTTTGCATCTGAGTGCTTAATCACTGTGCCACCAGGATTCCTTTCAATCTCTTTAACAATGTTTAAAACAAACAAATGAAATAAATTTTGGTATTTTCTGAAAAACTGACTGTGAGAAAAATATTCCTCTAGTTAAAGGGGCTATGAGACTTATTAATTATGAAAAGTAGATAGGTGTATGGTTCAATGACTTGTCATCCTAAGGTCCCTCTACCCTTAGCTCTTTATGGGTGCACAGTTGGGACCCCTAAATGATTTGAGAATTCCAAAATGGGTATTTTAATGTTCAGTATTTCAAGTTTGTACCTCCTGAAAAAGGAATGAGAACCTGTACTCATTTGCTTTAAATATCTTCTGGTATAAATTTGAGTGTAGATTCTGCAGATGACTAGCTATGTGATTTAGGGCAAGTGTTTCCATTTTGTTATTCTTAATTTCTTGATCTTTGAAGTGAATCTCATAATATCTGTTTCAAGGGATTACATGACATTTGAGTGTGATAACAGGTATGAATAAACTAGAACTTCAAAAGGTTGGATAAATATTAGTCATTTTTTATGCCCTATCTGTTCAGCAAAACCTGTCTCTTTTTTTTCTTGGCCTCTATATACTACTGACAATTGTTATTTGACTTTCTGTAATGTGCAGACACAGATTTAATGACCATATATTTTTGTGTTGTGATTAAGTGAAAGTATACAATCCAAATTAATTTTGCATGCCTGCCTTTCTGCAGCTCTATCTGCTCTTCTCGTGCTGTGACAACATATTCCTCCTTTTCACTCTATATTTTTAGTATCCTCTTTATGAGCATCTGTCCTCTCCTCTCTATCCTCTTCTCTCCCATCTAGAAAGAAACCAGTGGGACAGGGTCCTATAATTGCACAGAGTCATAAAGTACACACACCAAATGGTCACACTGTGTCTGCAATTCCAGCCCATTTTTGTCTGAAGAGTTGACCTCAGTGCTGGTTTCCAGTTAGGGCCAGCAACAGGACTAGAGGCCATGTTCCCAGGGTACCCTCCAGGCCATTAGACCTTCAGTTCTGGTCTCTTAGCAGAGTTCTTGAGCTGCACTCCTCTTTTTCTCATGTTGCGTCAGTGACTCTATGTTGTGTCCTCCATCACAGCTGCCTCTGGTGGTGGCTGAGCACCATCTGGTTTTTCTGATCTCTTGTTGATACAGTCTCCCATTCATATGGGTCCTTCTGTCTCCTGGGCTCTGCTTTTCCCTGTCTGTTGTTCTTGGTCGTCATCTGTTTCAGATGAGTTGGGACTATTTGCAGTACCTCTGATGGCAGCTCGCTAGCTTTTAAGATCCCAGATGCTACTCACCAATATGAGGTGCAGAAGGCTCTCTTAGCAATAGGCTAGTTGTGCCAGTTGGCCTCAATGTCCCCTGAAAATATGGTCCCGAGACCCCCATCCCTGCTACTCTATCCTTCAAAATATTGGGTTGTGTTTAGAAAACCTTTCAGTTTGTGATGTAGTCTAGTATATTGATCTGCATGCTGTCACTACATTCACCTAACCAAATTCCCATCTACTATCTAATCTATGAGCAACTTTCTCCCTCTCTCTCCACTCTTGTAGGTGTCAGAGAGTCTTTTTTTCTGTAAATAACTCTGCTTTTCAGTCCTCATGGCAGAGGTCTCATACAATACTTGACCTTTTGCTGCTGACTGATTTCACTGAACATAACGTCTTCTAGTTGAAACCAGATTACGAGATGCCTCCTAAAATCATCATTGTTCTTTATCACTGCACAGTGTTCCATTGAGTTATATGTACCACAGTTTGTTTATCCATTCATCTGCTGATGGGCACTGAGGTTGATTTCACCTGTTTGCTATTGTGGACAGTTCTGCAGTAAACATTTGCCTGCATTTATCTATCTGTTTGTGTGACCACCTTTATTTTAATGACCGTATTTTTAAATCAGGCTATCGTAGATATTTAAAAAGTTGTCTCCTCAGTGTTTAGTATAGAACAAAGTGTATATATTAATTCTACATCATTCCATACATTAAATCTCCAAAGTTTCAAAGTAGAGGAAAAAAATGGCATCAGAGTGAAATAGAACTGGCAAAGTCTTCACTAGTCTGTGGAATCAGTTTATAATGTTTATATTCTAAACAATGATTGATGGGGCTGGTAGGAAATGAAATGTCAACACTTCTCTAGTTTATCAAAAGTCTCATTGCTTGATAAGAAAAAGAGGGAATAAAATACATTATAATGGTTTATATTCAGGCTCCACAGATAGCTCAATAGCATGTGGGGATTAAAGGCAAATTTTAATACAATTTGTTCATCACATGTACGGAACACCTATTTTTCTTTTAATTTTATTTTTATTGTGATTAAATGAAACTTTACAATCCATCAATTTGCCATATAAAACACTGAACCCCATACTCTACCTTCTCATCCTGTGACAGCACATTTTTCTTATCCACCCCATACTTTCAGTATCTACTTAGTTAACATTTGTCACCTCCTCTCCATTATCTCCTCTCTGCTCTAGAGAGAAAGTAGTTAGACAGCTTCATATATATATTAAATCATAGAGTATGCACACCACCTGCTTCAACCTATGTTCTGTATTCCAGTCCACTCTTTGTCTGAAGTCTTGGCTGCTGTACAGATTTCAGCTCTGGGTTAGCAGCAAGCCCAGGGGCTATGAACATAGGAGGCCCTCCAGGTTATGGACTGTCAAGCTTGGTCATGATGCTTCATCTGGGGCTCTACATTGTGTTCCCTATCAGGGCCAGGCACTATCTAGTTCTTCTGGCCTCATGCTGATACAGTCTCCTTATTATAAGGACCTTTATGTTTCCTGGGCTCATATTTTCCTCGTGTCTTAGATGTTCTTAGTTTTCATCTGATCCAAGGGAGTAGAGATGAATTGATGTTTATTAGGGGGCAGTTTGCTAGCTTTTAAGACCCCAGATGCCCCTCTCTAATGCAGAACAATTTCTTGGAAAAAACTAGTTATACAAATTGACCTTGATGTCCTCTGAAACAATGGTCCTCAGAAGTCCCTGCTATTCTGTCCTTTAACATGTTGGGTTGTATTTATAAAACCTTTAAGCTTATGGTGTAGTCCAATTGTTCTGACCTTCATTCCACTAGATGCTGTCACTCCTTTTACATAACAAGATTCCTATTGACTGTCTAATCTATGGAAACCCTGTGGCATAGTGGTTAAGTTTTACGGCTGCTAGCTGAAAGGTCAGAGGTTCAAATCTGACAGGTGCTCCTTGGAAACTCTATGGGGCAGTTCTACTCTGTCTTCTAGGGTCACTATGAGTCAGAATTGACTTGACAGCACTGGGTATTTTTTATCTAACCTGTGAACAATCCTTTCTCTCCCACCTCACCCTTGTAGCCGTCAAAGAATATTTTCTTCTGTGAAGCACCTGTTTTATGCTAGTGATTCTATCAACTGCTTACTAGCTGTCTCCAAAATAATGTTCCATAGGTATCTCACACTTAATCAAATTGAAACTCTTGTCATCAGCAAACCTATCCTCCAAATTTTCTTCTTTTTTCCAATTTTATTGAAAAACAAACAAATAAACAAATCCTCTGCCATCTTGTTTATTTTGCTCCATAGTGACCATATTGAAGGGTACTACCTGATATATGATCAGCAAAGAAATAACAAGAGCCTCACAATTGTCTCCTTCTATTTACTGTCCTTCACATCCAATCACTTTTATTGTTTTATCAATTTTTTACATTTAATCCACTTTTTAATGTTTTCTATCTTAGCATCTCTCAGTTCAGTGAGCCTTTATGATGTTTTAGTTGGATTAAATCATTCAAAAACTGCTATGTATGTACATGTATGTAAGCATGTATGTGTGTATGTATGTAGGTACGTGGAGCCCTGGTGGTGCAGTGTTTAAGAGCTATGACTGCTAACCAAAGTTTGGTGGTTCAAGTTCACCAACCTGTGGGACAGTTCTATTCTACCCTATAAGGTTGTTATAAATTGGACTTGACTAGACTGAAGTACACACACACACACACACACTACATACACATTCCATAAAGCAAATGAACTAAGTTTTCTCATTTAAAATTTTCTATGAGGTGTGTGGGTGGGAGATAGTTCAGTTACCACTGTAGTGGTGTAATTCCAATGTAGCTCTTTCTTTCTACATTTAAAATAAAATCTTTGAAAAAATACAGAAACAACTATCTGAGGATTCTGAAAAGTAAACAAAAGCAAGTACATTGTGGAGACTAGCTAAAATGCAGAAAAGCCACTGAACAGAGATGAGTTTTTTTTCTTTCTGTTTTTCTCTTTTCTGTCACATATTTCCTTGAAAGTATGCTAGAGTCACAGGGCAGCTTTTCAACAGTATCAGAGCCATCAGCTAAAACTCTGAGAGAAATTCTGTAGTTCTGGCTAAAAAAATCATAAAATGAGGTTTTGAAGGCTAGAAATTATTAAGAAAGAATAGTATTGGAAGGCAGAGAAGAGAATTGATAATTTTGTGTACATACAATACATACAAATCTTAACCTAAGTCCTGAGCTACAAAAGTTTGGGTCACAGAGACACTGGCTTAACTAAGACTTAGAGAACTGAACATAGATTTGAATGACACATGCAAGCTTTTATTTAGCCTAGCTCCTGAGGGGTACATATGTGAAATAAACACAAATCAGCATAAGTATATGACTACCCCTGTGTCATGGTGAAGGCTATGTGTCAATTTGGCTGAGTCATACTTTCAATGCTTTGACAGTTGTAATACATTTTTTTCAGCTAGTAATAATGTGATCACCACCATAATGAGATCTGACAAAATGTGTTCACCTCTCTGATGAGATCAGCTATAAGGAGGCAATCAGCTGAAAGAGAGTTTCCTTGTGTGGCCTCTATTGAACATATGTGGACTTCCTGGCAAAACTTGTGAGCTTTTGCCTACACTGGGGTCTGCGTCTGCCTCCTATTCATCTGACATCCAGTTTTAGAGACTTGAGCTAGCACTTACTGAACTTCGGATTCTTCAGACTTTGCAGCCTGTGAACAAGCAGCCTGCCAACTTACCTGCCAGTTTTGGGTTGTCAGCCTTTGTAACTATATGAGTCAGGGAAGCCTCCACCTAGAAACCAAGGACTTAGGACTTTTCAGCCTCTACAACTGTGAATTAACTCCTTGATGTGTGTGTGTGTGTGTGTGTGTTAGTTTTGTTTCTCTATAAACTCTAGCCTAAGAAACCCTGAGCTACACATTCATGAGCAGACTCAAATTAGTGCAGCAAAGACCTAGATAATTGATTTGAGAATTGAATCACTTCCCAAAAAGGAAAAACACAGTGGACCTTGTAATCTAACTAGGTTGATTGTCTGCTAAAAGCAAAACATCAACATCAACCAGTGGATTTTAACAGAATCCAGTGTGTAATGAGATAACACTCACAATGTACAAGGTAAATTAAAATTAATCAGTGTACAAAAGTAAAACAAGCAAAATGATAATAACAATACTGTGATGGGACAACACCTCAATGGAAAAAAAAATCAGCAAATCAAAAACAGTAGGAAACTTTTTAAAACTGTTAAAAGGCACCTACAGAAAGAAAACTTCCAGTCGATATCACACTCAGTGGTGAAAGACTAACTTGGAACATCTTAAGAGTGATAACAAGGCAATTCTTCATTCTTATTAAACTTTGTACTAGAATTTTCCTATAGTTCAATAAGTTAGGTACAAGAAATAAAAGGTCCACATGGGAAAGGATGAAGTAAACGTGTTCCTATTTACAAATGTTGTCATTATTTAATGAAGAGAATTCAAATGACTCAATAAAAAACTACTAGAACAAATAAGTGCATTTTCAAAGGTTGTGGGCTACAAGATTCATGCACAAGAAAAAGCTGAATTTTTATTATTAGCAGCAAACAATTAGAAAATGGAATTTTAAAACATTGCAATAGCACTAATAAACATAAAACAGTAATACCAAGGAAACTAAAAAGGTCCCAAATATGCACACATCCCTGGAAAAATACAAGCCTAGAGGTGTACACAGGGGGACACAATAGGATCTAACAGAAGTTAAAAGACAGCAGAGTTGTAACTGTCTGGACATTAAATATATTCCTGAACTTACATATAGATTTAATGGAAGAGGATCAGAAACTTTATAAATCAATAACTCAGACACAGAGACAACCACCAGGAAGCCAGTTTTTAAAGTAAAAAAGAAGAGTTAAAAACAAACAAACAAACAAACAAAAATCTGAGTAGAAACATCAGTAGCTACACACTAAAAGGAAGGCAGAATCTACATTTGCTTTCTAGGACAGTTATGGATTCAATAAAATGCTTTTGGGGGGAGAGGGAATATCAGAACCCAAAGTAGTAACAATAATAATATGATGTCTAGTTTCAACAACCACAGTGGTAAAAAGATGTACACAGAAATGGTGTGAGGAGAGGTCAATAGAAATTGTTGGTGTGAAGAGAGGTTAATAGACAATGTCTCAGGTAAACCCCAATGTCAAATTTAAGAGACAAAGCCTTGAACATCTCTATCACAAACACTGTCAAAGAACTATAAAAGATCATGTTTAAAGATTTGAAATACAACATGAATTAAAAAAAACTCACAATTACAGAATATTGATAGTCATAGAAACTGTAAAAAGTGGAAAAGGAGAAAAAGAAATTCTACATGGAAAATACAATGCCTTAAAAAATGCATGAGAGAAGTTCAACAGCATGTTTAAGATGACAGAATAAAGAACCCATAAACCTGATGGAATAACAATAAAAATTATCCAGTCTGAACAAAGACTGAAGAAAAATGAATAGAGCCTCAGAGACATATGAGACGGCAACAAGCGTACCAACAGACATGTAATAGGTGATCCAGATGACGGACTAGAATAAAGGAAGTGCAGAAAAATATTTGCAGAAATATAAAAAGCAACTAAACCCAGTGCCATTGAGTCAATTCTAACGCATAGCAGCCCTGTGGGCAGAGTAGAACTGCCCCCACAGATTTGCCAAGGAGAACCTGGCAAAGCAGTTAACCACTATGCCACTAGCATTTCCATTTGAAGAAATAATGACCAAAAATTCTCCAGATTTGATGAGAAATATTAATATTCAATCCCAAGAAAACTAGTAAATCTCAAATAGGATATCCACAAAGAAATTCACACCTAGACACATCAGTGTGAAGCAGTAGAAAGTCAAAGATAAAGAGAAAATTTTAAACTGATTAAGAGGAAAAGAACTTTCCATATACAAGCCAAGCCAAGCCAAGTGCCGTCGAGAGAAATAAAATAACAGCTGACTTTTCTTCAGAAACAATGTAGGCCTGTGAGTAATGGAATATCATAATCAAAGTTCTATGGGGGTAGAATCAAAACAAAACACATCTGTTGCTATCAATTTGATTCTGACTCATAGTGACCCTGTAGGACTGCCTCATATAGTTTCTAAGGAATATCTGGTGGATTTGAACTGCTGATCTTTTGGTTAGTAATTATAGCCCTTAAACACTATACCACTAGGGTTCTCGCTGAGGGGTAGGGGAGAATAAACTAACAATTTTATACTTAGAAAGACTGCGTTAAAGAAAATGAAAATATACTTTTGAGATAAAGATCTTCTTTATAAGAAACACTAAAAGAAGCCCCTCAAACTTTAACATCAGATGGTAACTCAGATCCACAAGAAGAAATGAAGAGCACTGAAATAATAAATATGTGGGTAAGTATAAAGAACTATATAAATATGTTTTCCCATCATTTCTTTAAAAAGCACAGAGTTTTACAATTACTACCTGGCATCTGCAGATTTACAAAATATATTGATATATAGAGAAACCCTGGTGGTACAGTGGTTAAACACTCTGCTCTTAACCAAAAAGTTGGTGAGTCAGACCCATCAATGGTTCCATGGGCAAAAGACCTGGTAGTCTTCTTCATAAAGATGATAGCATTGGAAACCCTATAAGAAAGCTCTACTCTGCCCTATAGAGTTGCTAGAAACTGGAATCAACTCAACAGTGAGTTATTGATATAATATATGTGATGATAACATCACAAGTAAATGAAGAGAAAATAAAGCTATATTGAGACAAAGTTTTTGTATTTCATGATAATTAAATTACTAATTTAAGTGAAGGGAAATCTGGTGGCAGAGCATTTAAGAGCTATGGCTACTAACTAAAATCTATCAAGTCATACCTTGGAAGCCCTATGGGTTAGTTCTGCTCTACCCCATAGTGTTGCTATGAGTCAGAATCAACTTGATGGAACCAGATTGGTTTTGATAAGGAGACAAGACCTAGTGATGCAGCAGTGTAAGTGCTTGGCTGCTAGCTGAAATGTTGGCAATTCAAATCCACCAGCTGTGGATGTGGCAGTGGCTTCTGTAAACATTACAGCCTTAGAAACCATGATGCTGCTCTAGTCTGTACTGTAGGGCTGTTATGAGTCTGAATTAATTCAACAGCATTTTTTTCCTGTGATAAGGATTATGTAATTCATATACCAGCTATAAAACATAACTCAAAGTATTTAACAAATCAACAGAAGGATTACAAGAGTGAGCCAAAAATAATAATTATGATTATTTCACCAAAAAATAGTACTAAAGGAAAAACACATTAAAAAAATAAGCATCAGACATATTAAAAACAAATAGGAATATCACAGATACAAATATAAGTATCAATAATCACATTAAGTATAAATGACCTAATGTTCTAATCAAAAAGCAGTGATTGCAATATTGTATTAAAAGCCAAACAACAACAAGAGGAAACCAAGATCTAACTATAGACTGTTCGTCTGAGACACATTTTAGTTTAAATAGCACAAACATGTAGAAACAAAAGTTGAGAAAATATTTGTCATGCAAAAGTAACCACATAAGAGCCGGTATAGCTATATAAACATTATACAACAGGTCTTTAAGGCAAGAAGTGTTGCTGGAAGTGTTGTATCAGGAAGATACAACAAATATAAATGTATATATATATATAATGACCTACCCCCAAAATGTATATACTAAAATTAGACAGAATTGAAAAGATAACAATATGATTTCAATATCCAACTCTCAGAAATGGACAGAATAGCTAAAGGGAAAATCTCTAAAGATATAAAATACTTGAAGCACACTATTTTACACTTGGCTGGCTGGCCATTTATGTTATACTCCATGCAGTGGCAGCACAATAAACTTTCCTTTCAAGATCACAGGGAGCATTCCCTAGAGTATATCATGTGTTCACTGTAGAACACATCTTAGAAAATTTAAAAAGAATTGAAATCATATAAAACATGAGCTAAATTACAAATCAACAAAGAAAGATATTTGACAGATCTTCAAATCCTTGGAAATTTATTAACACATTTCTACTAAGGAGCACATGGGCCAAAAGATAAATCATACAAGGAGTTATGAGATATTTTTAAATCAATTAAAAAGAAAATATAAACTACCAAAATTAATGGAATGCTGGCACAATAGTGCCTGCAGGGGATTTTGAAAGCTTTAAACACCTATCTTAGAAAAGAAGAAAGCTCATAAATCAATACTCTATATTTCCTACATTAAATAATATGAAAAGAAGGGCAAATTAAATCCATAGAAAGAAAAGAACATAGGTTGGATAAAATAATCAATAAAATAGAAAAATAGAGATAATCAGTAGAAAGTTAATTCTTTCAAAAGATCAGCATAGTTCAAAATTTTAACTAATTAAAGAAAAGAGATACAAATAATGATTATTTTCAAAAGAATTAAAAAGGAGTGGAGATGGGGCCAAGATGGCCAAGTAGGCACATGTCTCCTCAATTCCTCCTGAGAACTAAGGCCTAGAATGGTAACTGAATGGAGCACTGAACTCCCAGGGAGCCCTAGGATCTGGCATAGTGTTGTCAGATTTGACCAGGTATGCATAACAGACTAAACTATCCCTCTCAAAGAGGAGCCAGCAGCCGTTGACCTGCATTCCTGCAGAAGCACCATATAGGGGAACTGCAGATATTGATGCCTTTTTGGCTATCCAGGAGGCAGAGACTGGGCATGAGCCAGCAAATACATCAGACTGAGGTGTTTAAGTAAACAGTGTATAGTGCAACAAAGAGACAGTGCGTGGGATAGCCACATATTGACAGCCTAGCTGCTGACTTGAAAGTACCACTGCCCCCCCACCCTCTCTTTTCTCAGCTGCACCATAGACTGCTGTTTCACAGCAGGAAGGGTAGCTCAGCTGGGATGCCATCTTGGTCACCTGGAGGTGGAGTAGTCACTCAGCCAGGGGCCTTACCTGCAGTTGATACTCAAGTGTAGCAGAAGCCCATCAGACAAGTGTTTCTTTAGCAGAAAAGCAGTGTTTGAGACAATTTGTGTCTAGATTCATGGTGGGGTCTGGCAGAGAATGGCTGGAAGACCTTAAGCTCTCCCTACCTTGTACCACATCATAGCTTCTGGAGATGGCCTATGAGGTACTTTTGTTGTCAGCTGGAAGGTGGGACCTGCCACACCTGAGGACCTGACTTTTTTTGGCAACAGTTGGACAGATCCCTGCTTAGAAGTAAAGTTCCATTTTAAATAAGACCTGGAGATTTGACTGCTGAGAAGCCCAACAGCTACTCCATACTTCATGGCCCCACATCATAGGGTTGGCTGATGGCCTCCCAGTGACTCCATAAGTAGGGTGTCATCTTTGCCAGCGAGGAGACAGAGATTGCCACCCAGAGGGTCCACCTGGGCCAGTCACTAGAGTATATAGAGATGGTTGTTCACCAACTTCCCTCGTAGAACTACACCTCAGCTCCTGCTGAGGTAACACTAGAGAAATCAAACAGCTTCCAGATGGCATGCAGACAACAGATCTTAGCAACATTTAAAGAGGCAGTCTACCATGTTTCCAGAAAACTCACAAAATAAAGAGTCAAAAAACTTCCTAGAAGAAACCTTTCTGAAACTATCAGAGGTCAAGTATGAAAGAATTATATAAAACTTCCTAGAGAGTAAACAAAAAACAGCAGAAAAAAAAAAAAAAAGAAAAATTAAGTCAGCTCTTTGAACTGGTGAAAATCCAGCAGATCAACAGCAAAATTACAGAATTAGACCATTCAATCCAAAGTCAAAAAAGCAGAATTAGGAGATGAAAGTCAGACTTAATGACACTGAGGATAGAGCAACTGACATCAGCATTTATGAGGAGAAATCAGATAAAAGAAATAAGAAAAATAAAGAAGCATTAAGAAAGATGTGGGACTCTATTAAGAGGAATAATCTATGAATAATTGGAATTCTTGAACAGGGAAGAATAGATGAAAATACAGAGAGCATTGCTGTAGTGTTGCTGACAGGAAACTTCTCTGAAATTATGAAAGAAGAAAACATGGATATCCGAGACCTAAATTGAGTGCCATAAAAACTAGATGCCAAAAAAAAGACACCAAGACATATTATAATCAAGCATAAGAAGAATGAAACATAAACAGGGGCTCTTAAAGGCAGAGAGGCTCAAAGTAAAGCTAACATTCAGAGGAAAACCCTATAGTCTTTTGTCTGACTTCTCTGCAGAAACAATGTTGGCAAGAAAGCAGTGGGATGACATATTCAAAGCCCTGAGGGAGAACAACTTCCAACCAAGAATTATATATCCTGAAACATTGTCTCTCAAATATGATGGTGAAATTAACACACTCACAGATAAACAGAAGCATAGAGACTTTGTAAAAATCAAAACAAAACTACAAGAGATACTGAAAGAAGCTTTTTGCTTAGAAAAGCAAAAACATTAAGTATATGCTTAAGGAGGCAATGTAGGGCACAACACCCAGAATCCTACTCACTTAGATAAGTCAATAAACTCAATCAAAACTATGTCATGAAAAGAAGGAAACCAATGACTGTTACACAAACACTATGACATCACCACAAGAAAAAGAAGGATATATTACAGTAGGTGTAACCCTATCAGATCGAGAGGAAATTTAAAATATATGCAGAAGTTAAGCCTGGTTTAAACTTAGAATAGCAAGGGGTATTCTAGGGGTAGCTGCAAAGCAAAATAACAATGCGGCATATAAAACAACAAACATAATACAGGAGTCTCAACAAACACAAAGCCAACACTGAAAAACATGATAAGTCAAACCAAAAAGAGGAATGACCCAGAACAGAATATTAAGAACAACAGAAAAGATCAACAACACAAAAATAACTATATCAAAATAGCAGCACTAAGCACATACCTATTCATAATTACACTGCATGTAAATGGACTGAGTGCTCCAAAAAAGAGACAGTAGATGACATCGTTTATTAAAAGACATGATCTGTCTACATGTTGCTTACAATAAACACACATAAGACTCAAAGATATGATCAAAAAGAAAATCAAAGGATGGAAAAATATATAACAAGCCAACAATGTACAAAGAAGAGGAGTGGCAATATTAGTCTTCACCATCATGGACAAGGATTGTCACTAATTGCTGAAAGGTTCAATACATAAACAGGACATAACAATACTACATATTTATTCATGAATTACCAGAGCATCTAAAAACATTGAACAAATCCCAACAACACTGAAAAATGAGATAGATCACTCCACAGTAATAGTTGGAGACTTCAACACTTCACTTTCAGTAGTGGACACATTATCCAGCAAAAAGCTCAGTAAAGATACAGATCTTATTGTGACAATTAACCAACTAGATCTTATCAACATATAAAGAACTTTTCACCCATCACTGGATAAGTACAACTTGTTCTCCAGTGCACATGAAACATTTTCCAGAATGCACCATGTGGTAGGACGTAAAGCAAGTATCAACAAAATCCAAACCACTGAATTATTGCACAGCAAAGCATCTTCTTAGACCATAAAGCTGTAAAAGTTGAAATCAATAGCAGAAAAATTATAGGTAGAAATTCTAACTTATGGAAGCCAAACAACACTTTGCTCAAAAATACATGGGTTATAGAAGAAATCAAAGATGAAATAGAGAAATTTATGGAAGCAAATCAGAATGAAAATACACCCCAACAGAACCTATGAGATATAGTGAAAGCAGTATTCAGAGGTCAATTTATCTCTATAGATGTACACATCCAGAAGGAAGAAAGGACCCAAACCAAAGAATTAACCCTACAGCTTGAACAAGTAGAAAGAGATCAGCAGAGGAACCCATTTGGCACCAGAAAAAAATAGATAATAAAGATTAGAACAGAACTAAATGAATTAGAGGCTAGAAGAACAATTGACAAAATTAACAAAACTGAAAGCTGGTTCTTTGAAAAATCAAGAAAATTGATAAACCATTGGCTAAACTTATAAAAGAAAAACAGGATAAGAAACAACCTGAATAAGAAACGAGATGAGAGATGTCACAACAGACCTAACTGAAACCAAAAGTATCTTAACAGAATACTACAAAAGACTGTACTCTAACCAATTTTAAACCTAAAGAAAATGGACAAATTTCTAGATTCACATCACCTACCTAAATCATTACAGTGACAAGTACAACAACTTAATAACACATTACAAAGGAAGAGATGGAAAAAGTCACTAAAAAACCACCAACCAAAAAATGTACTGGCTTCACCAGCGAATTCTAACAAACTTTTAGAGAAGAGTTAACACCAATAGCACTGAGGCTATTTCATGCTATAGAAAGGGATGGAATATTCTCAAATTCATTTTATGAAGCTAGCATTAACCCTGGTAAAAAAGCCAGGGAAAGATACCACTGAAAAAGAAAATTACAGACTGATATCACTCATGAACCTAGATACAAAAATCTTCAACAAAATCCTAGCAAATAGAATTCAACAGCATATCAAAATATAATTCACCATGAGCAAGAAAGATTCATACCAGGAATACAACCCTGATTCAACATCAGAGAACTATGTGATCAACTGCATAAATAGCACAAAGGATAATAATTACCTGATTTTGTCAATTGATGCAGGAAAGGCATTTGACAAAGTCCAAGTCCAACACCCATATGTGGTACAATCTCCTGGCAAAATAGGAATAGATGGAAAATTCCTCAACGTAGTAAGGGGTATGTACACAGTGCCAACCACCCAACTATATCATCCTGAAGGTGAGAGACTGAAAGAATTCCTCTTGAGAACAGGAAGTAGACAAGAAAGCCCACTCTCATCACTTCTATTCAACATTGTACTAGAGGTTCTAGCCAGAGCAACTGGGCAAGACAAAGAAATAAAGGGCATCCTCATCAGCAACGAAGAAAAAAAATCTCCCTTTTTGCAGGTGATATGATTGTATATACAGAGAATACTAAAGAATCCAAAAGTAAATGGCTAGAACTAATAAAGAAGTGTAGTAAAGAATCGGGATATAAAATAAATGTAAGTTAATCAGTAGGATTCCTTTATACCAACAAAGAGATTATCAAAGAAGAAATCATCTAATCAATACCATTTACTACAGTGCCCAAAGAGATAAAATACCTAGAAGTAAATCTAACCAGAGACATAAGAGATCTTTGCATAGAGAACTAAAAGACCTTACTGCTAGAAACCAGAAGATACTTATATAACGGATAAACCTACCCTGCTCATGGATAGGAAGACTTATTATTCTCAAAATGTCTATTTTACCTAAAGCTACCTGCACATACAATGCAATCCCAATACAAATTCCAGTGTCATTTTTTTTATTATGACCGAGTGAAAATGTACATTCCCATATAAATTTACATGTCTACCTATATGCAGCATCCACTGCTCTCCCTGCCCAGTGACAGTGTCATTTTTAATGAGATGGAGAAACAAATCACCAACTTGGTTTGGAAAGGAAAGAAACCCGGGATAAGTAAAGCACTATTGAAGAAGAGGAACACAGTGTGAGGTCTCTCACTACATAGAGCAATGGAACAGAGTTGAGACCCCGGAGATGTCACCGTCCTTTTATGAACTGTTGATATTCGACAAAGTCCCTAAGATTGTAAACTGGAGTAAAAACAGTCTCTTTAACAAATGGTGTTGGCAAAATTGAATGTTCATCTGCAAAAAACTGAAACAAGACCCATATCTCACATCTTACACAAAAACTAACTCAAAATGGATCAAAGAGCGAAGTATCAAACCTAAAACAGTACAGATCATGCAAGGAAAAATAGGATCAATAACGAAAGTTCTAATATACAGCTTAGACAGACCTGAAAATCTGACAATCAACAGAAGAGAAAATTGGTAAATGGGAACTACTAAGAATCAAACACTTTAGCTCCTCGAAAGTCTTCATCAAAAGAGTTAAAAGACCACCTACAGAATGGGAAAAAATATTTGGCAATTGTATGTCAGACCAATGCCTGATCTCCATAATCTACAAGGTACTGCAAAATATCAATAAGACAAAGGTAAATAAAGCAATTAAGTGATGGGCAAAGGAGATGGGCAGACACATCACCAAAGAGGACATCCAGACAGCCAAAAGACACATGAGGAAATGCTCACATTCATTACCTATCAGAGAAATCAAAATCAAAACTACAATGAGATACCGTCTGACCCCAACAAGCTTGGCCATGATCCAAAAAACACAAAACAACAAAAGCTGGAGAGGCTGTGGAGAGATTAGAACTGTCCCACACTGCTGGTGGGATTGCAAAATGCTGCCTCTTTAGAAAGCAATCTGGTGCTTCCTTAAAAAGCTGGAACTAGATCAACCATTGAATCTAGTAATCCCACTGCTTGGAATTTATCCTGCAGAAACGAAGGCTGTCACATGAACAGACACATGCACACAAATGTTTATTGCAGCACAGTCCACAATAGCAAAAAGATAGATACAACCTAGAGACCAATCAACAGATAAATGGATAAGCAAACTATGGTCCATATACTCAATGGAACACTATGCAATGATAAAAAACAATGATGATTTTAGGAAACATCTCATAAACTGATTTCAACTGGAAGACATTATGTTGAGTGAAAGAAGTCAGTGGCAAAAGGACAAATATTGTATGAGACTACTTGTGTAAGGACTTAGGAGTAGACTTACATACAGAAGAAAAGACTCTTTGATGGTTACAAGGGGAGGGGTGACAGCTATCATAGATTAAATAACTGATAGGAATTTGGTTAGGTGAAAGCAGTGACGGCACACAGTAGAAAGCAGATCAACTTAACTGGACTTTGCCATAAACTGAAAGCGATTCTAACTTGAACTCAACATTGCAAGGATAGAGTAGCATGGGCAGGGGGTCTGGGGAACCATACTCTTGGAGGAGATTGAGGTCAATTGACATAATTAGCCTATTGCTTAGCCTATTGCTATGAGAGTCTTCTGCACCCCATACTGGTGAGTGGATTCTGGAGTCTTAGAAGCTAGCAAATTACCATGAGAGGTACACCAAATGGTCTCCACTCAGCCGGAACAGATGATCACTGAGAACACCAAAGACATGAGTATAAAAGAGCCCAAGAGAGAGAAGGACCCATCTAGTGGGAGACTGTATCAACATGTAACCAGAAGAAAGAGATGGTGCCCAGACACCACCAAAGACAGCTATGATGGGGTACACAATGTTGAGTCCCTGTGGCAACATGAGAAAACCAGGGGTGCAGCTTAAGAGCTCTAGTAATAGACCACAGCTGATGGTCCAGTGGCCCCGGAGACCCCCTGGGAGAATGGCCCTTTGACCTGCTGCTACCCTGTCTAGAAAACACTACTGAGGTCAACTCTTCAGGCAAAAATGGACTAGACTTGGGGACACAATGTGACCATACGGTGGGTGTACTTTATTGTTTAATGCATTTATAGGAGGATGTCCTACTGGTCTCTTTCTAGATGAGAGAGAAGAGGGTAGAGAGGAGAGGGCAGGAGCCTGTTAGGGTGCAAGTATACAATGAAAAGGAGGAATGTGCTGTCATGGGGCAAGGAGAGCAGAAGAGCTTTAGATAGGCAGGCATGCAAAACTGATTTGGAATGTATACTTTCACTTAATCACAATAATAAAAAATAAAAAAGAGTACAACAGAATATTATGAGCAATATCATGCCAACAAATGGTATTGAAAATGAAATCCTAGGAAGAATCAGGTAATGGATAATAAGTCTCAGCTACATCCTTCTAAATATAATTGCTTTTCATTATTCACAGTAGTTATGATGTATATATTTGCAGTGAATACCAAGTCAGCAAGTACTGAACTGTTGCTCCTAAGGGAATCACAGGGCTAGGTTCTTTTGAAACATTTTTATCAGTCAATCATATGTACCCTTAACTTATATATGTTTCTATTTAAGGATACTTTAATATATGTTGTTGACCCATTAATATTGAGATCACAGCCAACAGCACTAACTCATGCCTGAATGAAGCTTATCTAAGTGGCAGTTCAGTGGTAGAGTTCTCCCCTTCCATGAGGAAGGCCTGAGTTCAATTCTCAGCCAATGCACCTCTCACACAAGCATCACCAGTCTGTCAGTGGAGTTTGGAGTATTGCTACGGTACTAAAGGGATTTCAGTATTGTTACAGTGTTGTGATAGTTGAGTGCTGCTATGATGCTGAAGGGGTTTTAGTGGAACTTCTAGACTAAGGCAGACTTGGAAGAAAGGCTTAGTGATATCCTTCCAAGAGACATCCAGTGAAAATTCTACAGGTCACAGTAATCCCACTGCAGTCTGTCCTGGAGATGGTATAGGACCAGGCTATTAAGTCATCATGGGTCAAGGTCAGCCAATAGTAAAAATAATGACATGTAGGCAGTGTGACGCATTGGATTCAGACAAGACTGCATTCCAATTCTGATTCTACGTGAGAAAACAATCTTCATAATCCTAGTTTTCTAATGCATATTACGGTCACTTTAAAAAAAAAAAAAAAAAACTTATCCAAATGATATAGAAATGGTACCCAGGAGACTGCTGTTTATAATTAACCATGTAGTCATGAAATTACGGAACTTTATTTTATTTTGTTCCTTAACAGTTTTATCAATTTGTGGGTAATTATTTTCAGAATCCAGATTCTATCATTTATTTTTATGGAAAAGTCATAAAAATTTGAAGGTCTAAGGAATTTACACGTGGCTTAGATATTTTTAAAATTTACATTGTTTGATTATAAATGTAAGCAAATTATAATACCTCCCTAACACCTATCACAAAGCAGTTCTTGCAAGGGACATACCAACCAATCTCCAGAATATACTGAAGCTGGGGTCTGAATTTTGAGTCCATTTTATGTATATTGCCAAGAAGTTCATTTCTATTGCATATTTAAATAAGATTATTAACATTTCTGCTTCGAATACATTTTGCAACCATAATTGCATTCTATTTTAAAACAGTTTAGTGTGGTAATCCCTGTCAGACGAGAAAGCTGAGAAATAGAGCAGGTGCTACCCTCATAATGATGAGCAGACGTTTATTGTTGAAGTACATTTTCACTTTAGGAGTATAAGACATAGAAGAAGTAACTGGTTGATCTGACTTCAGGAAATTTATAACCTGCATTAAAAAAACAACAACAACCCAGAATCTGGGTCTTGAAGTTGATTTTGACTCATGGCAATAGCATGTTTTAAAGAGTAGAACTGAGTTTCATATGGTTTTCTTGGCTGTAATCTATTGAAGTAGATCTCCAAGCCACTGGTTAGGTTAAAACGATCAAGTTTTTGACTAATTGTTGAGTGCAAACCATTTGTGACACCCAGTGACTGATAATCATGATAAATCCAAACCAGTTATGACTCTCAATCTGTTAATTCTAGCTAGTCCAACTCTGTAGCCCAGTACTCTAAGAGGCCAGAATGGCTACTGCTTTGTTTCAGTTTCCTAATCTGCAAAGTGGAACCATTTGTCTTATGTCGTAATTGTGAGGAGTAAAGATATTAATTCATATGATTATGAATCAGACTTGAAGGTAACTAACAGTAAATATGCTAAGGAATCCTGAGTGGTTCAAATAGTTAATACTCTTCACTAGTTACCAAAAGGCTGGAATTTCAAGTTCACCCAGAGGCACCTCAGAAGAAAAGTCTAGCAACTTACTTCCGAAGAAGTAGCCACTGAAGCACAATTATACTCTGACACAAGTGGTATTGCCATGTGTTGGAATCAACTCAATGACAACTAGTTAAACAGCTAGGAAGAAAAAGATCAATGACAGTTTTTGTTTGTTTGTTTTTGTTTTGTTTTCTAGCTATAATTGCCCACCTGAGCTGAAGAACTTAGGTTGCAGGCCAGGAACAAACTAAAAACTCGGGCCCGTTGGCCTGCAACCTACGTGGCCACCGTCAGTACGATCGCAGCCTGTCTGACAGTACACAGCTGGCCTCCTCTTGGGCCACTCCACAGATGTTCACACTCATCCAGCTTACCCAAATCTATGTCTGGAATTTTTTTTTTTTTTTAAATACCAGTCCTGACCTCTGACTTTCCTAGTTTCTGGTTTAATTATACTGCGGGAGGGGCTCAGTACAATGTTTTCAAAAGTTCTCCATGTGTTTTTAATATGGTGTCGAGGTTAAGAACTGCCACTTAGGTGCTCCCTGGTTGGGTCCACGGACAGATTCACTTTCCAGCATCTCCCTTGATAATGAAAACTCAGTCTTCACTTTTTCTCTCAACTATTGTGGTAAAATATACATAACAAAACATTTGCTATTTCAACCATCTTGATGTGTGTAATTCAGAGACATCTATTCAGTTCACCAAGTTGTTCAAACATCACCACTAGCTGATTCCATTTTTTTTTCATTACCCTTAGCATAAATTCTAAATCCATTAAGCAACTTTGCTGGAGAATAGCCACTGAGTTGTGGTGATCGTATGAATAATAGAACTAAACATCGCTGGGACATCTTCACAATCACTGATACGCTGAATTTCGCTGTTGTGTTAAACTTTAGGCATTTTAGTTGCCTTTGGATTGATTCTCTCTCATAGTAACCTCATGTTGCAGAGTTTTCATGACCGTGACCTTGCAGAGCAGACCACTGGGTCTTTCTTCAAAGGCAAATCTGGGTGGGCTTGAATCACCAAGATTTTGGTTAGCAACTGAGCACTTCACCATTTGAGCTGCCCAGAGACTCCTTTTAAAGCAATGCCTCTTTCCATTTTGCTCTTCCTGACCCTCCTCACCTCTATCACAAGCTGGACCTCCTGTTACAACTACTCTGCCACTTCTATCTTCTTCATTTTTCTAGGCCTGTTTAGCTTCTGGCCACTAGTTGCCTGTGCCTGAACAGTCGGATCCAGGCCTCTCCCTGACCTTCCCTGAAGGATGACTCTAGAGACTCCTGTGTGAAAGACCATGGCCAAAGCTTAGCACAGCTTCTAAGTCCCTGCTCCTCAAGCCCCTTCCTGAGACCTGTCCACTCCAGGGGCATCCTCAGCATAGAGTCAGCTTCTGTAGAGTTTCTTCTTGACACTTCCTTGAATTCCTCTTTCATTTTTTTTGTCTAACTTATCTAAGTCTTTCAGAAATGCATCAAAATAGTCTGGTCTTCGGTGCTCTTTGTTATTACTAAAAAAATAAGACAGAGATTCCAGAACATATTCCGCTGTAACTTCCTCATTATTATTAGACATAAATATTTACATCTGACATGTTTTATATGAAACCTAATATGTTATTAGCATTCCGTGAAACCTAATGTGTCGCCAGCATTCTATTAAAGCATTTAAGATTTATTTAAAAGGGTTTAATATAAATTATTTAATTTAACTAAGCAGAATTCTTGTGTTTTTAATTAAATTAAGAGGATAAATTCCCAAACTTTGACCTGTTACAATTTCCAAATTTTGGCATGTTATAATTTAAGTCCTTGTAGCTCACTTTATTGTGTGAAGAAACTTATGCATTTCACATATGGCTTAAGTAAGAAAAAAAGGAGCAAGAAGTCATTTACTAATCCTACTAAAACTAAATATACAGTTTTAAAATCTTTTGCCAGTTCTCCTAAAACCATCAGAACTTGTTAAGGAAATGTTTAAGTTGAATTACTATTGAGTTACATAAAATTATTAATTAAAAATTATTGATTGCCTTACTTCCCTTTATTTTTGTTCAGTATTTTTCAAACGGGATTAACTGGAAAACCGAAGCTAAATTATTCACTGATTCAAACTAGTGTCATCTACTTTTACCACTATTTAGAGAGATAATAAATGTGTAGCACTATACTTATTATTTTATTTCAACATTAAATTTTATAAAGGCAGCGTGAGTCTTATTATGTCTAGGACATATATTTACTAAAACTGTCTGAAATAATCTCTCATTTGTATAATTCTGGAGTCATATTAGTGGTAAGGCATTTGACCACTGAAAGGTCGGCAGTTCAAAATCCATCAACAGTTGCTTGGAAAGCCTATGGGGCAGTTCTCCTGTGTCCTATCAGGTGACTACGAGTTGGAATTGACTCCATGGCAGTGGTATTTTTGGCTATATAGTTGCATGAAAAATAGTCCAAGAATGGTATTCTGCCCTGGTTTCCGTCAGAAATTGGTCAGAACTGAAAGACTGCACTTTACGGCTTCCAGGTGATGAATCATAACTTACTTAATAATTTATCTATAGATTCACATTTATTTATTTTCTTTTCTTTATTTTCTATGCTAATATAAATATCACAGTAATGAATATCTTTCAGCACATTATTTAGTATTTTGAAATAATTCTTTTTTTATAAATATAGAGAATTATAAACACTAGTGAAAAGTCATTAGCTCTTATCTGACTACTCAGAACACTAAATCCTGCAGTCTTCATAATGGAGGTAATAAGATTTCAAGACAGGCACACATGTTGGTCAAAGTATTAAAACCGAGGTGGGGGGAAAAGCCTTCTCTAAAATATGTTTTCCTATATTTCATTTTGAGCTGATCCTTTATGGGTGGATGGTGTTATTAAATGTTTTTATGGTGTTACTAACTTGGGTTATAATTGAATGAAAATGTTTCTGCTATGGGAAAAATTCATTGTGGATGTTAAAGTTTTACAGAGTAAAGTAAGTGAATGCATAAAATGACAGTCAAAATGTCTAATATGTCACCTCTGTTGTTTGGGAGTAGTTTCTGGATGGCACAAATGGTTATCTACTGAACCGCTAACCAAAAGATTGGTTATACAAATCTGCCCAAAGGTGCTGAAAATAAGCCCTGTCAATACGCATCTAAAGGTCAGAGTCTTAAAAACCCTGTGGAGAGTAGTTCTGCTTTGTACATACAGAGTTGCCACAAATTGGAATCTACCTGATGACAACTAACAACAAAAGCAACACTAAATTGTTTTGTTTCATCTGTGGTCTGAACTTTTCAGAGTGGTTACTGTTTCAGGCAGTTGTTAGGCTAACAGGAAGTCTTCCTGAAAGTTATCATCTTGTAAGTGCTAGCTGGTATTGCCTCTTGAGAACCTTATTTTCTTAATGGTTACACACATAGAGCAATTTGAGATGAAACTTCTTTGCTGGCCAGTCTCTCAGCTGTGATCAGTTGGCTCTGTAATGTCACATGGCACTTCCAGAGTGATGCTACATTATGGGCAGCCACTTTAGGTGGTTGGTCTACAGAACTAAAATTGTAAATGTTTTCCTGGAAATTACGTTATTGGAACTAAAAGGATATTTGGTCTTGGTCTTAATGACCAACTAAGACTTGGTCTTCTTACAATTTACAATTTTTAATTCATAGTTAATAATAATTATCTTTTATTGGGAGAATATTTTACGTTTTAATGGCCATGAGCAATTACATCTTTCTGACTTTAATTTCTGTTTTTGTTTGTTCTCAATACACTTACTTCTCTTGTTGACATAGTTTGCAAAAGTTATCCCTCTGTATACGCTTAGTGGGAGACTTTCTAGGTAGGTAATTTTAGATATGAAATTCTATATCAATATTAAGCTATTGAGTTTGGCGAGAATAGCCAAACCCTTTTTCTTTTTCTTTAGTAAATTCTACCCTTACTCTTTTCAAAATAAAGGATACAGTCACTTAAACATTTCCAGTCAGTCCCCTCATCTCTACAATGACATTCTTCATGCCTGGGATGGGGGGTAGAGCGCTCTTTATTTTCCCTCTCCACAGCGCATGGTCCCAGCTGTGTGGCTCCCTTCATGAATATGCATGAAATCAGATATGACATTGCTCTGCTCCCATTAATAATCTTGTCATCTGACTTGTACTCCAGCCCTTGGCTTCTCAGAGCAAATGTAGCCTGAAGAAAAACAAAACAAAACAAAACGACCACATCTCTGCATTCATCTTTTTTACTTGATTGGAATTAAGTCTTCCAATATTGGGGCAAAGGCTTGTTTGGAGAGCATAGGGAGGAACTGAAAGGGAGAGCGGGTGAGCAGAGGGACAGAGGAGAAGCCAGCCCCTGTGTGAATGGTCTGGCTTGTTGGGAGCCTAGAGCGGTGGGTGTAATGGTATGCGAAGTGACCTTGAATATAGGCGCTGTGGGTAGCCCCAGCGTTTTTGTAAAAGAGGCATTTGCAGCGGAGGTTTGGGTTTCAGGCCTCCCCATCATCAATCATCTCAGCCCATTCTTCTCACTGACAGCTTGGTGCAAGGCCTGACATTTGACACCCAGGACCCGGGACTTCTGCAGAGACACAAGCAGCCGAGGGAGGGAGAAGGGAGCAAGGGAACAGGGCAGCCTTTTTTTTTTTTTGGAAGCATCAAACTGAAGAAGATACCAAACAAACTGTAACTGTCACAGGCACAGATTCTGCAAGAAAGCATCGCACTGAGTTCTGCTGGCTGCTTGCTGATTTTTCATGCTGCTCAGGTTGCTTAAAACAGCTTTGTGTAGAGCATTCAGGGTAAGATCTGAGCCTGGATGGCCATTTTCAGTTTGGCCAGACTGAACTCAACTTCAGCATTCCAGGATGGATTGGTGGACATGGGGTTTATCACTTTCTGGACAATGGCTCATGACACTGTGACCTGAGTGTCATTACATCATACTGTCACCTCAGATGAAGGCCACCCTCAGGGAATTTTCCCTTTGGAAAACTGAATAAATAAGCAAAAATAAGAAAGAATGATAAAAATTCAGGTTCAGATATAAGCTCACTGAATTTGGGGGTCAACTATTGTAAGTTTTTCATGGATCATACAATGGCAGTTGATACTAAGAAGAATTAGTTAATTTGTACTTTTGACACCAAAACAGTCTAAAAAGATGACACATAAAAGTCCCCAGATTTCATGGGTGAAATTTGAGGCTATTCCTCAAATTCTTGTTCATCTAAGGCCAGTTACATCTACTGCCGGGCTGTGAGCGTGTGAGGCCAAAAGTGTGTGATTAATTTCTTAGCCAAACTTTGACCTGGCAAATTAATCTATCAAGTATTTTTTGACACTGACTGTATGCCTAGCACTGTACTGGTGTCATAGAAGATGTAAACTGCTCTAGAAGATGATACCAGCCTATGCAGACCTTATGGTTGATTTGTAGTGATAAAGCACATGTTGATGTGTAGTGCATAATAAAATGGTAAAAATAAATGTATTCTGATGTATCAACTGGCTTGTCTTCAGGAATACTCTGCACTTCATTCTGGAAGCAATTGCATCCCACACACGTAATTGAAAAATCACATAGCTTTTCCAAGTGGAAACATGGAAACGTATTTTGGGGGCTATTTAGAAAATGCCAAAATCTTTCTAAAGATATTAAGCTTAGAAACACAGTGTGAAATATTAAGTATCTTTTGAAAAAAATGGGAGAAAATACACAGTTATCAGCAGCCAGTGAGGTGGCTGAATTAGAAGTGAGTTTCATTTTAAATTTTAACTCATTTTCCAATAATCCACAGTGGACATGAATAAATTTTTGTGAAATAAATAAATTTTTACTAATAAATAAATATTAGGAAATAAAAAAGAGGAAATATTCAGAGGTGACCTGGAATCATATACTGCTTTTATTTCTTTTTATAGCCTTTCTTTTCAATGAGGAAAATCAGTTAAGCTCCTCTTTTCACCGCTTTTCCTTGCTAGCTAATAACGTACACGCTCCTGTAAGAGCAAAGCTGGAACTTTGCACCCTGTAGGGTTAGCCCGGAGCTTGAGTGAGGATATTTATAGTAAATTGGAGTTCTTCTCCTGTGTTCCCCTAATGCCCAATGCTCTGTCATAGCACTGACACGCTGTATTAATTTTGGAGTAATTTCACAATCGTGCTCACTAAATCGTGAGCTCCTTGAAGACTAGGTCCTATTGTGATCTTGAGGCAGCTTGAAGTTTTTGTCTCTCCTGGGGGTAGCTTTTTGTGTTATCAAAGAAGAAACTCATCATACTATTGAAGAACTAGTAAATACTTGTCTGTTTAGACAAGCATTGCCATTATCATTTGGAGAGGACTAAATTGTGTATCATTAGGCACACACTTACTTGTCACCAAATTCTGTTTTTCTTTTCATTCTTGGAAATAAACAAACTTCTTCCTCTGGCTTATCCTAAAATTCTTGGCATCTGGAATTGACTCAAAAACTTATCAGACTCTATTCTTTTTTCCATGTAAAATGACCTGTTTTCTTTTTCCTTTGTTCCTCCATAGAATTTGTTTTTCTATTGCCATTTAATTTTTTTTTCTCAAAAAATTTAACGAAACTTTCTTGTACTTTAGCGTTTAAAGTCTCCAAGGAAAGAGTTTGTATTTCCTACTTTCAGTTCATCAAAATAAAGTGCCTTCCATGATACGAGAGAAAAGAGTTGTTCAGTGGTAGAACTTTCACCTTTCATGCGGAACAGCTGGATTTTACTCCTGGGCAATGTATCTCACGGACACCCAGCACCTATCTGTCAGAGGAGGGTTCTGTGTTGCTATGATGTTGAACAGGTTTCAGTTAGAGCTTCCTGACTAAGACAGTCTAAGACCTAAAAAAGGCTTGGTAAACAGCTTCCAAAAATCATCCCGTGAGAGCTCAATAGATCACAATAGCCCCACTGACAAGTGGTCAGGAGGATGGCACAGGACTGATAGTGTTGTATTCTATTGTGAATGAAGCCGTTAAGGTCTGACTCGACAACAGCTAATACCAACAACGTCATAATATGTCGTCTGCATACATTTCAGTTTCTGATAGTTAATTCCTGCCCAAGATAGTTCTCTTTCAAGTTATCTTATTTACTTTTTCAAGTTCCTTTGGAAAAGTGCACTGAATGCCAGCGGGTATTCTAAGTCTAATTCATAGCTTTTCTTCTCCTGTTTGGTGGAGAAGTATAGAATCTCCAATACTGAAAAATGAAAGGTCTTAATCTTGTGGGAAATTCTTTGATCCATAAAATAAAAGTTATGCTTAGCTGTGAGATTTTTGGAACAGAGTATTCTTCATTTAGTGAGAAAGATCTATAGTCAGAAGTTTGAAAACGTCATGTAACAGAGATAATTAGTTTTAATATAAATAGAATGGTGCTACTGAAGACTAACTCAAAATAAGTGTTTTCTTTATCTGAAAATTTAGATACTTCCTACTGTCTATAAAAAGAAACAAAGAAAGAAAAATAGAATAAAGCATTTGTAATTACCAATAGTAAACACAGTAATTGCAACAATTTTAAACTCTAATATCAGCTGACTTTCAGTACACTTAAAGTGAAGAATGTGTTGTTGCACAGAGCAATTCTGCAACGATTTTTCTCCTCTAGGTTCACTTTGTGTCACATAGCAGAATTGGAATTCAAGAGATGAACCTGTATTTCTAATCATATTTCCCATGTAGCTTTTTAGTCAGCTCCTTGGATTCTTCACACAAAAGTATAAAAGGTCATCAATTATAGGGACCTTACTTGGCTTGGCTATGTAAATACTGGGCTGTTTCATGGTTCTATTCTGAGCAATGTTTATATACATTTGCTCAAATAAATTAATTTTCTTGTCCCAAATGACTCATTTAGTGGAACTAGAAGTTCTCACGGCAACGCAAATAGAGAAGGGGAGAGAGGGCATAGGGAAATGAGGAGGATGGGTATTTCATTTTATCATCTACCAATTTATCAGTGCTGGCATATCATTTCTAAATGGAAAATCACTAAGCAAATACTCATACGAGCAAGGAAAAGACTGAGACAGAATTACGAAACTTGTCATCTGGCATAGAATATAACCATCTTGACGCTATTAGTATGGATTCAGATATACCTGTCCCCTAGCCCTATCAACACAATGTTCCAGTTAGATGATCTTTCCCTGAGTGAACTTCTCCAATCTTCGTTTTTCACAGCTATAAATCATAGTATTGGTTTTCAAACTGTGATAACTTAAATTGCATGGTGCCATCTTTCTGTGTATCAGTGGTGAATGAAAGGAAGACTGGCTTATGCTCAGTGACGTCAGAGGAAAAGATGAACGTGGGAATTCCTTGAAACTCTACCTGAGGCCTAGGATAAACATTTTATGGTTTTTAATAACAGTTCTTTCCCTTCAAGATCCATTCCGTTCTTTACAAAATGTCCACAAACTTATTTACTGTCTCACACCCCTAACCCCAGAATCCACTTTAATGACCTGTCATTTATTTGATCTCAGTGAACTTCCTCCCTAAGCATTTACTCCCTCTCAGTGTGAACTGACACCATGTACCCTATTTTAAATATTTGCATGTGTCTATGCAAGTAAGTTCATTTGACTTCATCACCTCATGATTCTACCATATGAAAACTTATTATTTCTGTATTTGTGTTAGTTTCCTGTGACTTCCATAAAAATTACTATAAACCAGGTAGGTTGTAGGAAGAGAAATTTATTGCCTCAGAGTTTCGGAGGCTAAAAGTCTGAATTTAGACATGAGCAGAGCCACACACTGTTTGTCTTCTCTAGAGGAGGAGACTCCCGTGTCTTTTCCATCTTTTTAATAGCAACAGGCATTTCTTGGCATCCCTTGGCTTATAGCTGGGCCTTCATGTGGCTGTCTTCCTTTTGGGTGTTTCTCTGTGTCTGTTGTCCTCTTTTATAAAAATTGTTTTCAGAGTGGATTAGAACCTATACTGTTCTAGCGTAGCCTGAGGTTAAATAAGATCTTCAAAGATACTATTCTAAACAAGATCATATTGATAGGTACTAGGAGTTTGTACTTCAATGTATCTTTAAGTGGATAAAAGTCAATCCAAAATAGTATATTTTTGTATTACCTTTTTTTTGGCATTCTTATTCTTCCCTTCCCTCCAAAATACAACCATAACTTTTTTTAAGATGCAGTTCATCATTCTTCATCTAAACAGTTCTTCATGAACTAAACTCACTTTCTTTGAATTCCTACTTCTTTTTGTGACCCTTAACTTTTAGGTAGAATGAGATACTTCCGGGTGACATCATCTTTTTTGACATTTCTTTTCCATAGCCATTTCCTAAAGATTTTTTCTTTTCCACATAGAATGGAAAATTTTCAAGATACCGATATTTTAAAAGTATATATATATTTTATTATCACAGTACCTAGCACAGTTCCTTCTATGTGATGAACATTTTTTTTCTCTTTTTATTGTGGTTAAGTGCAAGTATGCCATCCAAATCAGTTTTGCATGCCCATCTATCTGCAGCTCTTTCTGCATTCCCCCCCTAGAGACAGCACACTCCTTCTTTTCACTCTATATTTCCAGTATCCTCTTAAGGAGCATCTGTCCCCACCTCTACACCCTCTTCTCTCTCATCTGGAAAGAGATCAGTAGGACAGCCTCCTACAAATGCATAGAACTGTAAAGTGCACACACCATATTGTCACACTGTGTGCCTGAGTCCCGTCCTTTCTTGTCTGAAGAGTTGACCTTGACCTCAGTACTGGTTTCTAATCAGAGGTAGTAGCAAGTCTAGGGACCATGCTACTAGGAGATCCTCCAGGCCATCAGACCATCAATTCTGGTCTTTTAGTAGAGTTCTTGGGCTGTACACCTCTCTTTCTTGTATTGTCTCAGGGACTGTACATTGTTTCCCCATCCTGGCTGTCTTTGGTGGTAGCCAGGGACCATCTGGTTCTTCCAGTCTCATGTTGATACAGTCTCCCATTCATATGGGTCCTTCTGTCTCCTGGGCTCTGTTTTCTTCATATCTTTGTTGTTCTCGGTCATCATCTGTTCCAGATTAGTTGGGACAACTTGGTGTACCTCAGATGGCAGCTTGCTAGGTTTTAAGACCCCAGATGAGAAGACTCTCTTAGCAATAGACTAGTTATGCCAGTTGGCCTCCATGTCCCCTGGATACATGGTCCCCAGACCCTGTTCCTGTTACTCTATCCTTTGAAATACTGGGTTGATTTTAGAAAACTTTTCAGTTTATTGTTGAGTCCAGTTAAGTTGATCTACTCTCTACTGTGTGCTATCACTGCTTTCACCTAATGAAATTCCTATCTACTAACTAGTCTGTGACCACCCTCTGTCACTCCTTCCCTCATCACCCTTGTAGCCATCAAAGAGTCTTTTCTTCTGTGCATATGTCTGTTTTAAGTCTTTATAGCAGGGGTCTCAAACAATATTTGTCTTTTGCCGCTGACTGATTTCACTCAGCATAATGACTTCCAGTTGAAACCAGGTATTGAGATGCTTCCCCAAATCATCATTGTTATTTATCATTGCATTGTGTTCCATTGAATGTATGTACCACAGTTTGTTTATCCATTCATCTGTTGAAGGGCGCTTAGGTTGATTCCATCTTTTTGCTATTGTGGATAGTGCTGCAATAAACATTTTTGTGCATGTATCTGTTTATGGGACCACCTTTATTTCTGTAAGATGTATTCTGAGCAGTTGGATTACTAGACCAAATGGTATTTCTATGTCTAGCTTTTTAATGAAGCACTAAGTTGTTTTCCAAAGAGGTTGTACCATGTTGCAATCCCACTAGCACTGTAGGAGAGTTGCAATGCCTACACAGCTTCTCCAGCATTTATTGTTTTGTGTTGCTTTGGAATATTGCCAACCCTGTTGGGATGAGATGGTATCTCATTGTAGTTTTGATTTAGATTTCTCTGATAGCTAATGATCATGGGCATTTTCTCCAGTGTTTTTTGGCTGTCTGGATATCTTCTTTGGTGAAACGTCTGTCCATCTCCTTTACCCATTGCTTAATTGGGTTATTTGCCTTTTTCTTGTTGGTATTTTGCAGTACCTCATAAATTATGGAAATCACATATTAGTCCAACATGTAGTTGCCAAATATTTTTTCCCATTCTGTGTGTAGTCTTTTAACTCTCTTGATAAAGTCTTTGGATGAGCAAAAGTGTGTGACTCTTTAGTTCCCATTTATCTTTTGCCATGGATTGAATTGTGTCCCCCACAAAATATGATTCCCTGTGTTCTACAATTGTCCTCCATTTTGTGATTTTGCTGTGATGTATGTTAATGGATTAGGTGGGACTGTAAGTCCCTTCAGAAGATCAACTCCCTGCTCCACTGTAAAGAGAGTTTCCCTGGAGTGTGGCTTGCACCACCCTTAATCCTTTCATCCTGCAAGAGATAAAAGGAAAGGGGAGCAGGCAGGGAATACGGAACCTCACACCATCAAGAAAGCAGCACCGGGAGACGAGCGCATCCTTCAGACCTGAGGTTCCTGTGCCAACGCGCTCCCTGGGCAAAGACTGATGCAATACCAGAATTTCTTCCAGAGCCAACCAGGGGGAAAGCCTCCCCCTGGAGCAAGCATCCTGAATTTTGTAGATGGATATTCAGTTTTGTCAACATCATTTGTTAAAGAGACTGTTTTCACCCTAGTTTACAATCTTAGGGGCTTTGTCAAATACCTACTGTACATAGGAGGATGATGGTATTTCTGGGATCTCAACTCTATTCCATTGGTCTATGTGTCTCTTTTTGTACCAGTACCAGGCTGTTTTGACTACTGTGGTAGTGTAATAGGTTCTAAAGTCAGGTAGTGTGAGGCCTTCCCCTGTGTTCCTCTTCTTCAGTAGTGCTTTACTAATCCGGAATTTATTCCTTCTCCAAACAAAGATTATGATGTTTCTTTCTTCATCTCATTTAAAAAAAGACACTGGAATTTGTATTGGGACTGCATTGTAGATTATTTTGAGTAAAATGGACATTTTCACAATGTTAAGACTTCCTATCCATGAGAAGGGTAGGTTTCTCCATTTGTGTAAGTTTCTTTTGGTTTCTTGCAGTAAGGTCTTCAATTATTTTTTTGATATGTTGTTGAATTCTTTTGGCTAGGATTTTATTGAATATTTTTGCATATAGGTTGATTAGTGGCATTGTTCTGTAATTTTCTTTTTTTGTGGGATTTTTCCCCAACTTCGGTATTAGGGTTGTGCCACTTCATAGAATGAATTTGGGAGTATTAAGTCCCTTTTTATGGTGTGAAATAGCCTCAGTAATAATGGAGTTAACTCCTCTCTAAAAGTTTGGTAGAATTCTCCAGTGAAGCCATCTAGGTCAGGAAGTATTTTGGTTGGTAGTTTTTTGATTACTTTTTCAATCTCTTCTTTTGTGATGGGTTTGTTACATTGTTCTATTTCTCCTTGTGATAATTTTGGTAGGTGATGTGAATCTAGAAATTTGTCCATTCCCTCTAGGTTTTCAAATCCATTAGAGTATAGTCTGTCACAGTATTCTGTCGTGATACTTTTGATTTCAGGTGAGTCTGTTGTGCCATCTTCCATCTCATTTCTTACTTGGGTTATTTGTTTCTTCTCCTGTTTTTTCTTTTATAAGTTTAACCAATGGTTTATCAATTTTCTTGATTTTTCAGAGAACCAGCGTTTGGTTTTGTTCAGTTTTATAATTGTTCTTCTATTCTCTGATTCATTTAGTTCTACTCTAATCTTTATTATTTGTTTTATTCTGGTGCTTGAAGGGATTCTCTATTGCTCTCTTTCTATTTGTTCAAGCTGTAGGGTTAATTCTTTGATTTGGGTCCTTTCTTCCTTCAGGATATGTGCATTTTTAGAGACAAATTGACCCCTGAATGCTGCTTTTGCTGTATCCCATAGGTTCTGGTAGGATATGTTTTCATTGTCATTTGATTCTATAAATTTCTTTATTCTGTCCTTGTTTTCTAACTCATGGGTTTTTGAGCACGATATTGTTCTGTTTCTGTGAGTTTAAATTTCTACCTATGTTTTTTTCTGCTGGTGATTTTAACTTTTGTGGCTTTATGGTCCAAGAAGATGCTTTTCAATAATTCAGTGGTTTGGATTTTAATGAGACTTGCTTTATGTCCTAACACATGGTCTGTTCTGGAAAATGGTCCATGTGCATTGGAGAAGAAGGAGTACTTATCTGTTGATGGGTAAAAAGTTCTGTATATGTCGATGATGTCTAGTTGGTTAATTGTCACAATAAAATGTTCTGTATCTTTTCTGAGCTTTTTTCCAGATGATATGTCCATTACTGAAAGTGGAGTGTTGAAGCCTCCAAGTATTATTGTGGAGGAATCTATCTCATTTTTCAATGTTGTTAGTGTTTTTCACTGTCTTTAGATGCTCTAGTATTAGGTGCATAAATATTAATATTTTTATATTCTCTTTATGTATTGAAACTGTCATCAATAAATAGTGACCATTCATGCCCACGATGGTGGACTTTATATTAAAGTATGTTTTATCTGAGATTAATATTGCCACTTCTGCTCTTATTTGTTTGTGTTGGCTTGGTATATATTTTTCCTTTCTTTAGTTTTCAGTTTGTTCATATCTTTGACTCTAAGGTGTGTTTTTTGTAAGCAATATGTAGACGGGTCGTGTGTTTTGATCCAGAATGCTACTTGCTGTCTCTTTATTGGAATGTTCAGTCTATTTACATTCAGTGTAATTAATGATAAGTATGTGTTTAGTGATGTCATTTTGATGCATCTGTTTTTGTGTTCTTGATGTTTTCTGTGTTACTCAACATTCTGTTCTGGGTCATTCTTCTTTACAGGGTTTACTTTTCATTTTTTCAGTGTTGGTTTTGTGTTTGTTGAGACTCCTGTATTATGACTCTTGTTTTAATAAGTCACATTGTTATTTTGCTTTGCCCCATTCCTATTGTTTCTCTTATTATTCCAAGTTTAAACTAGACTTTAACTTCTGCGTAGCTTTTTAACTTCCCCTCCACCTGAAAGTGTTGTAACTACTGTAATATATCCCTTTTTAGTGTGATGATGTCACAATTTTAGTGGTATGATCACTGGTTCACTTCTTTTAATATTGTAGCTTTGTTTTAGCCTTGTGACTTCCCTTATTGAGCGGGGTTCTGGATGCTGTGTCCTACATTGCCTCCTCAATTATATACTCAATGCTTTTGCTTTTCTACACAAAGAGCCTCTTTCAGTATTTCTTGCAGTTTGGGTTTGGTTTTTATAAAATTTCTAAGCTTCTGTTTATCTGTGAGTGTCTTAATTTCATGTTCATATTTGAGAGACAATTTTTCAGGATACATAATTCTTGGTTGGAAGTTTTTCTCCTTTAAGACTTTGAGTATGTCATCCCACTGCCTCCTGGCCAACATTGTTTCTACTGAAAAGTCAGATAAAAGCCTACAATGTTTCCTTCTGAGTGTTAGCTTTACTTCGAGCCTCTCTGTCTTTAAAAGCTCCTGTTTTGTTTCATTTTATTAGCTTGATTATGATAAGTCTTGGTGTGTTTCCTTTGGTGTCTACTTTTTGTGGTGTTTGATATGCATCTTGGAAATCAATGTTTTCTTCTTTCATAATTTCAGGGAAGTTTTCTGTCTGCAACTCTAGAGCAATACTCTCTGTATTTTCAGCTATTCCCCTGTTCAAGAACTCCAATTATTCATGGATTATTCCTCTTCATAGAGTCCCACATGTTTCTTAATGTTCTTCATTTTTCTTATTTCTTTTCTCTGATTTATCCTCATAAATTCTCATGTCAGTTCCTCTGTCCTCAGAATTACTAAGTCTGACTTCCATTTCTTCCATTCTGTTCTTTTGCCTTTGAATGAATTGTCTAATTCTGTTATTTTGTTATTGGTCTACTGGATTTGAGGTTGTTGATGTTCTACCAGTTCAAATAGCTTACTTAATTTTTCATTTTGTTCTGCTCTCAAGCCCTCCTAGAGATTAAACTAAATGCGGCAGAACAAAATGAAAAATTAAGTAAGCTGGTTTCAGAAAGGCTTCTTCATCTGGGAAGTGTGTTGATTCTTTATTTTGGGAGTTTTCTGGAGCCATGAGGGACTATTTCTTTAAGTGGTTAGCTATGGACTGTTGCCTTCACACCATATAGAAGCTCTTCAGTATGTCTGGTGTTTCCTTAGCAAGAAGCGAGGCATGGTTCTGAGAGTTGATTTGGTTACCAGGTGACTCTGTGTACTCTATTGACTAGTACCAGGTGGACTCTATGAGATGGCAGGCTCTGTCTCCTATCTGGCAAAATGGTGCCATTCTTTTGGAATCACTGGGGGCCATCAGCCAACACTAAGATATGGATTAGTGAAATGTGAAGGAGATGCTGTGGGCAGCTCAGCTTTCAACTTTCCAGGTGATCTTATTTTGAAAAGGCAAGTGAGAAGGTCCCCAGTAATTGCCAAATTCAGTCAGGCCCTCAGGTGTGCCAGGTCCTGCCTTCCAGCTGACCATGAAGGCATCTCATAGGCCATCCCCAAACGCTATGTTGTCATTCAAAGTGGGGAGGAGTTAAAGCCCTGCTGCCATCCTACGCCAGCCCCAAACTATAGCTCTAGAGGCTCCACAATCATAAACCAAGGCATGATTCTTTGCATGAATATTAGCGTCAGCTAAGGCCTTGAGCGGCTGACTCTGTCTCCCAGCTGACCAAGATGGCATCCTGTCCAAGCTGCCCTTCCTGCAGTAAAACAGCAGAATCTATGGTGCAGCTCAGAAATGAGAGGGTGGAGGGAGATTGGTGCCCTCAGCCAGCAGCTGTGCTCTCAATAAGTGACTATCCCCCCCTACAGTCTCTCTACTGGGCTATATGCTGTTTACTTAAGCACTGCAGTCCAGCATATTAGCTAGCTCACACCCAGTCCCTGCCTCCAGGATAACAAAGAGGATGTCAATGTCTTTGCCAAGCCAAGCCAAGTGCCGTCGAGTCTTTAGTCCTCCCAAAAGATGAGTCAGCTCAAATAGGATTTTGTGTGCACTGGTTCTTGTTGGAGAGCAGTAGTTTCCCATGTACTGGCATGTAGTCCAATCTGACAACCCTATGCCAGTTCCCAGGCCTCCCTGGATGTCCATGCTACTTCATTCCGTTATCAGTCCAGGCCTTGGTTCTCAGAGGGAATTGAGGAGATGTCAGTCTAGTCTATCATCTTAGCCCCATCCCCACTACAGGATTTGTTAAAGACATTGTTTTTAACTCCAGTTTTTGACCTTTGGGCCTTTGTCAAATATCAACTGTTCCCACTATATGAAGAACATTTTCAATAACTGCATCTTGAAGAAAATTATGATTAATTAAATCCCATTACATGTTCTGAATTAGATATTACTACTCTTTTCATAGAAATCTCACTTTATCTCTTTCCCTTCTCTAGGTAATATACATACGTAGATTTATTGACTAATTCAGATGTAAGCATTTATAATCTTCTATCTGTATTTCAATTATGTTATGACACTGCCATTTGTAATAAAGATCCATTCATTTTGACTGGTATAATTCTTGCTCTTAGAACAGCCCTGGGATCTAGAAGAATCAAAGTATTTTAACAGAAACTGACTTGAGCAATTTACTATCAAGACCTTAAGTCTCCTACCTTGGTTGTTTTCAAATTCCAATACAGCAAATTTTGCCTTGTTATGTACCTTTCTACAGTAGTCCAACAAGACTTTAATCCAGATTCAGAAAGTAAAATGAAAACACACATTTGTATTCTTAAAATTCCTAAAACCTCACTTCTATTATAAAGATTCATGAGGGACTTGATTTCTACCCTACAATATAAAATAGGCAGTTGGCTAACAATATCATCTGTTCTTTGATTTCTGCTTCATAATATATGTACACTCAAGCATAGATAACAGAATCCACCTTACTGCAGTAAGATGACTGTAGATACTGTATGTTTAAAAGGAAAACAAAACAAAAATGAAATAAAAAACTTTCAATGCCAGACCACCACTGCTTATGTAGCCCCTCTATGCCTGTTTCCTCATATGTGAAATGGAGTTAAACTTCAGTCTCAGCAAGGTTAGTGCAAAGAACCTATGATATATGGATATACTGTGTTTAATGCAGCCTAGGCAGAAGGTAGCTTTTAGTCAAACACTGCTAGCTGTTATTTTATGAATGCTATTATGAATTAATTATGTGGATAGCCCGCTTTTTTATGTTAATGTGTTACCTCTGGGTCAACAAACAATCAAGTTTAGGATTATTTGATCAGTAAAGATGCCCAGTTTACAGCCTAAATTTTTCTTAGTTACATCTCTGATCTGGGTGTGAAGGGTGGCAGAGTTGAAGGGGACCAAACAAGGCCTCCAAGGGTTAATGGAAACACACTCTCTATGCCTACCCTATGAGATGAAAGCAGTAGATTCCCATCAGTTCTTCAGATGACTAATTCCTACGCACAGTTAACCCTCTGTATCCATATTCCACATCCATGGTTTCAACCAACTACAATCAAAATCTTTAAAAAAGAAAGTTCCAAAAGGGAAAACTTGAATTTTCTGTACACTGAGCACTCTGCTAAGCCCACGGGAATGCAGCGATCTGTAAGCATCTCCTGCTGCAGCCTCCCACAGTTTCAGAGATCCTCAGTATCTCTCCAGCACGTCCATGTTCAAGTATTGTTCACCTGCATTCACTTGTGACTTACGTTCACCTTTGGTTTCAGCGAAGAAATGGATCCCACAAACTAACGAAGTAGTCCCTCAACTACTAAGTGTGATGGGGGGAGGAGAACCAGAGAGAAGAGTTTTAGGCTATTGTGGGATGGATAGTTAACTCTGTAAAGTGCTACAGCTTCAAGAACTTCAAGGTCACAGGAGACACAGCATTGTTGATACCCAGGCAGGTTCAATGCTCCTGGAGAGAAGAACTCAAGAAACTCATAAAAGAGAAAGGTTACTTTCCCAGCAAGTCTTCAATTGTGATGAAACAACTATTTATATAGCATTTATATTGTGTTGGGTGTGATAAATAGAAATAATTTAAAGTATACCTGAGGACACACATAGATTGTTGGCTGATACTACTTCATCTTACATAAGAGGTTTCAATATCTTTGGTTCTGATATCAGAAAGGAGTCTTGGAATCAACCCCCTGAGGATTCTAGGGGATGACTGTTATTCAAAGTTTAGCTAGACATTTTTTCCCCTTAAGGAGCTGGGGAGAATATGATGTTCTCGCAGTCCCAGTGGTGTTGCCACATTCATTTTACTGGCGTGTACACTCTTTAGTACCTTCATGGATTGACATAACGGAGGAATTCACATGTCATGGAAGATAGCATCTCGCTATTGCCAAAGGAGTATATTCAGACATGCATGTTAGTGGGTTGATAACTTATTCGGTATTGCAGAGGACTCAAAGATAGACATTTAGCCTTTTATCTCCATCTCTGTACTCCCTGCATACTAAAGATAGTGCAAAACAACCCGATACATCTTAACTAACCTACACTGAAAAGATGGACTTTTGCTAGGCTGCTGCAAGGACTGCAAAGTTAAAGGAACAAGGTGTCGTCAATAAGTGAATTAAAACATGTGTATGCACCAAATTTGAGTTGTCTGTAACTGTATTTTTAAGGCTCAAATTGAGTGATATTTTAACGAGAAGAAATGTAAAATAAATAAATAAAACATAAACATTTTGGCTGCTGTCTGGGGGAAAGAAAATCAAAGAGCAAATAGTGAGGTTTCAATACAAAAGATATACATTAATTCACATATGAACACTTTATATTAGTTTACATGTATTTTGAGGTGAAGAAGGGAAAATAAGAACTAACTCAAATGATGATGCTAGTCTGCATTAAGACACAGAGTCCTGTACACAGAGTCCTGTAATGTCCTGTACATTCTAATACTAGTAGAAGTTCAGGACTCTGGTAAACACAGTACAAAAGCAATATCCTTTATTCAACTAATATATTTTCTGTCTCAAAATTGATTCTTGGTGGTATTAAAGTGATGTCATTTAAGATTACATTCAAAGTACATTAAGATTGCATTCAAAGTACTTGCTAAATATGTAAGGTGACATTGATCATGAAGACAGGGATTCTAGTTAAGTCAGAAAAACTGTAGTAATTCTGATGAGACTAGAAACTGAAGCCTGAAAGTGACATTTTGGGTGAAAATTTCTAATTCTCACATTTTTATATTAGTTAGAACATATAGATAAGCAAACAATACAAAAATGTCATTATATAAATAGTACATTAATAATTTAAGGAAGAAAAAACTTAAAACTCTTCATGGTTGTGGTTTTTTTGTTTCAAGTGTTTGAAAACAGATCGGATACATGTGAACCAAGACGGTAAAGTGATTTATTGGATAGGAAGATTTCAAAAAGTTTTCATTTTCTATTGTCAGTTTTCTCTAGATTTTCTAAATATTCTAAATGTATGATGTACTTTCTTATAACCAAGAGAAAATAAACTGCTTTTGAGAAACATTTACTATAGTAAAACCAAGAGCCACAGTAGTACAGTGGTTAAAGCACTTGGCTGCCAACTGAAAGGTCTTGGCATTTTGAACCCACCAACTGCTCCATGGGAGAAAGCTGTGATAGTCTGCTTCTATAAAGACTTACAGCTTTGGAAATCCTATGTGGCAGTTCTGCTCTGTCCTTTAGGGTCTCTGTGAGTTGTAACCAACTCTACAGTGATGATTTTTTTTAATGTACTAAAACCAATTGAGTATATGATTCATATCCTTCCAAATTATATTCTACCCTATTTTCTACTTAACGTTTTTGACGGCACTTGGCTTGGCTTCTAAAGAAATGTGTTTAGGATTAAAAAAATTAAAATTGGGAAAGATTGCCTCATATAGACACCACTTTGGAAAATATATAGTGGTCTTCATGGCTAAGTGCATCAAACAGAATTTTCATTTAGTGACCTTATTGGGTCTTCAATGCAGTAAACTGAACTGTAACCTACTAATCATTTCTAAACAGCTCAATAGTTTTCAAATAAAATTTATAAATTACTAGTCAGTAGATTATTAAATATCAGTACATACATCTTAAAACATTACACATTTGATATATAATTTCATCACACTCTTTAAAGAGTTTATGCTGATATGTCTACTTAAACTTTAGGAAATATATTAGCTGTGTCTCCCTGCCTCTTTGACTTTTTATATTTGTACTCTTGCCTATAGAAAACAAAGTGAAATAGAAAAAAAAAAAGTTTCATTTATATGATCAGTATAGAAAACTCATCTGAAATATTCAAGGACCTTGTACATTTGTGTAATCTTGTTAAGCTAGCCATGCTAATATTGAAAAATCCACCCTTCTGTCTTGTACCACGTAGGACCAGCTGTTCACTAATAGAAAGTTCCTTTGCTTTAGTTACAGTACCTTCCATCATTTTTCAGATAGGCATACAATTTCTTTCCTTTCATTGTCCAGTCCTATGTTGAATGAATTCTGATCAGTCAGGAGCATCACTGAAATACTTGAGTGCACAGGGCACCTCACTAACTCAAGAATTATTTAAAAATAAATTACAAGCATAAATACTTTTTTATAGTAAGACCATATGCTTTAAAAACATAAATCTATAATATTTATGTATAGGTTGCAGTTGCACAAAAGTCATAACCTCATATAAGAGTCTCTGAGGTGCTATATCTCTGCATTCCACCTGGAATTATTTTAACTCTCAGTCTTACCTCAGGCAGCAGCCAGGTTAGCACCTGTGACTTATGACTGCATCATCTCATATAGAAATGTGTTGTACCACTCCAAGGGAAGTAGTTCATCTTCTGTATGACAATACACGCACATCTCCAGAAGTTGAAAGAACTCTAGACATGCCAAGTCAAAATGGCCCTCAAAGGAACTCAGGATCTAATTATACATCTGATGAGCAGAAACTTGTGGCAGAAGAACAGAGACATGATAAGTTATATGTTTTTCATGATATATCTATTTATAAAATGACATTAGTTTAAAATCTTGGTTAATTTGATTCACTTCAGTACATGGAAACTCAATGTTACTCATTCAAAAGTCAAGTGATTCTCATTGAATCAGTTAATAATCATTGGCCCATCAAAATTTTCTTCTGTTTCCAATTAACTTGCAAACTTGAATGCAATAGTGCCAGTGCATTTGAAATTTTATTTTTTATCCTTAGATCTATCATGAAGTTCTCTAAGTATGTAACATTAGAAATTATTCCACTGTTAGTTTTATTTTGCTTATTAATAACTATTACTACCTTTATTTTTATATTAACAAATAGGTAGGACTTGAATGTATCAAAATCTACTTCTTAAAAAAACATGGCTTTTTATGGATAAAATGCATGTTGATTTTATATGAGAGTTTCTTTGATGTTTCTTGTAAAATCCAAGTACATTTCAGTTCTCTACATAATGATGTCAGGATAAAAATAGTCAGATGTTATGATTACCTTGGAGCCCTGGTAGCACAGTGGTTAAGAGCTCTACTGCTAATCAAGAGGATAGTTGTTTGAACTCACCAGCTGTTCCTTGGAAAGCCCATGGGGCAGTTGGGCAATCTGTACTATGTGATTTCTTGCAGCAACAGATTTAGTTTAGTTTTCTGGTTATGGTTAACTTTATGTCCAATGAATCGTGTCAGGAAGTTTACACTTTCCTAACACCTCTGTCTATAAATTTTAGGCTGATAAATGTGACATCATTGGAGGTCCATTAAAAATGTGCCTTGTAATAGAAACATCTATCATACCATCTTTATTCATTGACAGATAATTGTATCTTGTTTTAAATCCAATTGGCCTATGAATGAATAAAAAAGACAGCAGCCAACACTTACATAAACTCAAATTCTTAGAGTACAGTTAATATGTTATTATTATTATTAAAATGTCATTATCTCATTAAAGTAATAAGCTACATGATTTCCAGTAGAGTCTTTCTATGATAACCTCCTAATGTAAATCTCTAGTTAGATGTTTTTGCTGAATTGCTTGAAATTAACTCTTTGGTAGACTTTTATAAAACTGTATTTTCCTAGCTCAATAGTATTAAGAAATCCTTTCCAAGCTTCTGCCTGTTCTTTTGTGTTTGATATCTGCGAAGTCTATTTCTACACTTGTCATTCCCTTAAAATCTCTGCATTATTATTACTTCATTTCTCTCCATTCTCATCCTATACAGCCTATGAGTTACAAACTCAGCCCATTCTACCTGATCTGTACCTGATGTCCATCTTTTTCTTCTTGTTTCCACTGTTGCTACACTTGTCTAAGCTTTCAGTTATTCACTGCAAAGATATCAACAATTTTTTGCTTGGTCTTCTCATCCACTTCTTCCTCTGATGTTAGTCTGCTCTAACACTAAATCCAAAAATGAAGCCAAACTAGTTGCTGTCAAGCTGATTCTGACTCATAGTGACCCCATGTGCATAGGTTTTCAAGGCTCTGACAATTCATATGCAAATCACCAGGACTTACTACTGAGTTGCCTCTAAGTTTCAACCATGGGCATTTGGTTAGTTGTCGAGCAGTTAGACAATTTCTATCCAGGGACTCCACTGTAGTATTACTGACAAATTAGAATTTCCTTCAGCATCGTTATTATGTAAAAATCCTGTTTCAAACTTTTAGTGGTTCTCAAATCCAAACTTCTTACATTTAAGTGCCTCCATTGCTTGACTTCAAATTCTTTTCTCAAGAACCTCTGCTTTCAGCTCTGACATTTAAAGACCTTGGAAATCACCACTTGTTATTTGTACAATGAGAACAAGCTAGACAACTGAAAATCAATGACTTATTTTTTACCCGTCAGAGAACTGAGGTTGAAAGGCAAATTGCCACCATCTGGAGCAGAAGGTGTTGGAACCCTAAGTGAAAAGGAACATTACAATGCTTATTTTGATGAATTACTAGAGCCATAACATAATGTGGATGACCATGGAAGCAGGAAACTCCTGCAGACAACAATCTTCATGTGTTTTGTGACCTTCTTTCAAAAACCCCACCAAGTTCTCAAAGTGAGGATCCAAGAAATTACCCCACAGTCCTGAAAGGTGGAGTAGAAGAATAAACTGTGTGAAACATGTCCAGAGCATTGTCTACAGGCATGCACTTTCAAAAACATGCTCTCCAGGGAAAAGAACTTTGCTGGAGGACAATCCTGAAAACTTATTTCCAGTGTAAGGAAGATAATTATACCACATTTCAACTAGCCTTCTTGTTTGACTGAAGGGGGTAAAGAAAATGTAGCAAACAGGAGCCAGGGCTTCAAGAAAGTTGATATTTACATTGCTTCAGCCAGAAAAAAAGAGTAAGGATTGGAAGAGGGGTGGAACTATATCACTGAAGGAGGGACATAAACACTGTGGAGTCCTCAACTCCATGACAAAAGCCCACTAAAATATTGAGAGTAAATCAGATTACAGAATATTCCTCATCCTCAAAATTTTACCACAATACCAACAGAATTTCCAAAGAATAACAGTGGATCACAGGTGAAAGAGTTATGTTATGGGTTGAATTGTGTCCCCCATAATATGAGATCACTATAGTGTTCTGTAGGGTCACTGTTCTGTAGGGTCCTTATGAGTTGGAATTGAGTCGATAACAGTAAGTTTGCTTTGGCTTTATTATACCTTCGATTATAATCCCATTGGAAATGGGTTTTCTTAGTTATGTTAATGAGATTTCCAGTGTAGGGTGTGTTTTAAGTCAATCAACTTTAAGATACAAAGAAAGGAAGTTTATAAGAGAAGAACATGGAGAAAGGCAGAAAAACAGATGCCGTGCCACATAATTACAATGGAACAGAAGCTGAAAAAATTTGAAGACCTTGTCCCAGAGCCAACAGAAAAAGAAAGGCTTAGCCTGGAGCTGGTGCCCTGAATGCAGACTTCCAGCCTCCTAATCTGTGAGAAAATAAATTTTTGTTTGTTAAACCTACCCACTTGTGGTATATCTGTTATAGCAGCATTAAGTAACTAAGACAAGCTGTAAGACACAAACTGTCTTTAGGGATCAATACATAGCTAAGAAGAGAGACAAAAAAACAAGTACATTGGGGAAATTTAAAACCTTTTGTATACAGAGTTGCAACAAATAATTATACATAGTCCATCTTCTGGCTGTGTTAACATGTATCTTCACTGTAAGAACTGTCAATTTCATTTCATATTATTAATGTTCAACTTTCAAGTAAAAATTACAAGGCATGCCAAAAAGCAAGGAAAAAAGATATTAAAAAATATCACAAAAACCTAAACTTGAATAAGACACAATGTTGGAATTACTAGATGGTAAGTTTAAAATAATTATGCTTAGTAAGTTAAAAGCCCTAATGAGAAAATAGACAACATGCAAGAACAGATGAATAACATACGCAGAGAAAGGCAGCTACATGAAAGAATTAGAAGAAGATGATAAGAAAGACAAGGCAACAGAAATGAAAAACTCCTTTGACGGGCTGATTGGTAAATTTAATGTGGTCAAATAAAGAAGCAATGAACTTGAAGACAGGACAATAAAAACATCCCAAACAAATATCAAAGGGAAAAAGAACAAATAGATTAAAAAACAAACAAAACAAAAAAACAGTATATCCAAGATCCAGGAACAGTATCAAAAATTGTAGGAGTATAATATATTTGTAAGTGGAATACCAGAAGAAGACTTGAGCAGAAGAAACAGTTGAAAGAACAATGACTGAGAGCTTTCCAGAATTAATGAAGACATCAAACCACAGACTGAAAAAACTCAAAGAGAATCAAACAGGATAAATATCAAAAAAGAAAAACAAAAACCACACACAGGAACATATATTTTACACTGCAGAAAACTGAAGTCAAACAGAAAATCATGAAGGAAACTGGCAGAGGGAATGGTACTACTTAAGAGAGGAAAGAGAATAAAGAGTTACAGCATACTTCATATCTGAAAACACACAAGCAGGAAGAGTGGAGGCAAATATTTAAAGAAAAAATAAAAAATCTAATAGCCTAGAATTCTGTATCCAGTAAAAATTACCCTTTAAAAACAAAGCAGATACACTTCTCTAGAAAAACAAAAATTGAGGAAATTCACCACAAACAGATTAGCCCTGAAAATTTGTTAAAAACAAACAAACAAACAACAATAACAACAACAAAAAAAAAAACTAATGAATAAAGAAGAGCAGGTGTGGCAATTCTAATCTTAGATAAAATCGATCTTAATGTAAAATCCACCATCATGGACAAGGATGGGCACTATTTATTGCTGAAATGTTCAATACACTAGCAGGACTTAACCATATTAAATATTTATGCACCTAGTATTAGAACACCTAAATATGCCAAAGAATCGCTGACTACACTCAAAAAGGAGATAGATCACTCCACAATAATAGTAGGAGACTTCAACATTCCACTCTCAATATTGGACAGATCATCTAGAAAAAAGCCCAATAAAGACACAGAAGACCTTATTGCCACAATTAACCAGCTAGACCTCATCAACATATACAGAACTTCCTATCCGTCAGTGGACAACTACACCTTCTTCTCCAGTGCACGTGGAACATTCCCCAGAGTAGACCACGTGTTAGGACCTAAAGCATTTCTCAACAGAATCCATACCACTGAATTAATGCAAAGCATCTTCTTAGATCATGAAGCCATAAAAGTCAAAATCAATAGCAGAAAAAACATAGAAAGGGGAACTCATAGTAACTGAACAACATCTTGCTCAAAAAACCATGGGTTATAGAAGAAATCAAGGATGAAATAAAGACACTTAAGGATTCTAATGAGAAAGAAAACACTTCCTACCAGAAACTATGGGATACAGCCAAAGCAGTGCTCAGAGATCAGTTTATCTCCAGAAATGCACACATTGGGAAGGAAGAAAGAAACCAAATCAAAGAACTGACCCTACAGCTTGAACAAGTAGAGAGAGAACAACAGAGGAAACTTTCAGGCACCAGAAGAAAACAGATCATAAAAGACTAGAGCAGAACTAAATGAATTAGAGAATAGAAGAACAAATGAAAAAATTGAAAAGACCAAAAGCTGGTTTTTTTTCAAAAGATCAACAAAAATTACAAAACATTGGCTAAACTTACTAAAGAAAAACAGGAAAGGAAACAAATAACCCAAATAAGAAATGAGAGGGGAGTTATCACCACAGATGCAACAGAAATCAAAAATATCATAGCTGAATACTATGAAAGACTGCACTCCAACAAATTTGAAAACCTAGAGGAAATGGATAAATTCCTTGATTCATACCCAAACTATCACAAGGTGAAGCAGAACAATTTAATAAACCCATCACAAAGGAAGAGATTGAAAAAGTCATAAAAAACTACTAACCAAAAGAAGCCTGGGCCCAGATGGCTTCACCGCAGAATACTATCAAGCTTTTAGAGAAGAGTTATCTCCAATACTACTAAGATTATTTCACAGTATAGAAAGGGATGGAATACTCCCAAATTCATTCTACAAAGCCAGTGTAACCCTGATACCAAAGCCAGAGAAAGACCCAACCAAAAGGGAGAATAGACCGATATCACTCATGATTCTAGATGCAAAAATCTTCAACAAAATTCTCGCCAATAGAAAAACAACAACATATCAAGAAAATAATCCATCATGACCAAGTTGGATTCATACTAGGGACGCAAGGCTGGTTCAACATCAGAAAAGCAATTAATGTAACCCACCATGTAACTATCACAAAAGACAAGAATCACTTGATTTTGTCTATTGATGCAGAGAAGACATTTGATAAAGTCCAACACCCATTTATGCTAAAAATTCTCAGCAAAATAGGAAGAGATGGCAAATTCCTCAATGCAGTAAGGGCCATTTATACAAAGCCAAATGCCTACATCATCCTGAATGCAGAGAGACTGAAATAGTTTCCCCTGAGAACAGCAAATAGACAAGAATGCCCACTCTCACCACTCCTATCGAACATTGTACTGGAAGTTATAGCCAGAGCAATTAGACAAAACCAAGAAATAAAGGGCATCTGCATTGGCAAAGAAGAACTAAAAATCTTCCTATTTCCAGAAGATATGATTGCATATGCAGAGAATCCATAAGTAAACTACTCAAACTAATAGAAGAGTTCAGCAAAGTATCAGGATACAAGACAAACATAAATAAATCAGTAAGATTCCTTTATACCAACAACTAGATTATTAAAGAAGAAATCACCAAGTCAATACCATTTACTATAGCCTCTGAGAGGATAAAGTACCTAGTATTAAACTTAACCAGAGAAATAACAGACTTTTACAAAGAGAACTAGAAACCCTTACTACAAGAAACTAACAGTGAGTTACATAAATGGAGACACCTATCCTGCTCATCGATAGGAAGACTTAACATTGCGAAAATATCTATTTTACCTGAAGTAATCTACTTATATAATGCAATCCCCAAACAAGTTCCAACGTCATTTTTTAATGAGATGGAGGAACAAATTAGCAACTTTGTCTGGAAAGCGAAGAAGCCCTGGATAAGTAAAGCGTTACTAAAGAAGAAGAACACATTGGGAGGCCTTTCATTACCCGACCTTAGAACCTATTACACTGCCACAGAAGTCAAAACAGCCTGGTACTGGTACAAAAATAGACAGATGGATCAGTGGAATAGAATTGAGACCCCAGAGATGACATCATCTGCCCATGAACAGCTGATATTTGACAAGGGCTGTAAGACAATTAAACTGGGGTAAAAACAATCTCTTGAACAAATGGTGCTGGCAAAATTGGATATCTATCTGCAATAAATTAAAACAAGATTTATATCTTATACCTTATACAAAAACCAACTCAAACTGGATAAAAGACCTAAATATCAAATCTAAGATGATAAAGTGCATCCAAGAAAAGAGTAGGAACAACAATGGAAGGTTTAATACACAACACAGACAGACTTCAAAATCTGTCAAACAAACTGTAATCATCAGAAGAAAAAATAGATAAATGAGAACTACTAAGAATCAACCACTTTTGCTCATCCCAAGACTTTATTAGTAGAATTAAAAAGCCACCTACAAAACAGGAAAAAATATCTGGCAACTCTAAATCTGACCAACGCTTGGTCTCCATAATCTATAAAGTACTACAGAATATCAATAAGAAATAGATAAATCAGCCAATTAAGCGATAGGCAAAGGAGACAGACAGACACTTCTCTAAAGAGGAGATCCAGGCAGCCAAAAAACACATGCGGACATGCTCACAATCATTAGCTATTAAAGAAATTCAAATCAAAATGACAATGAGATACCATCTCACCCCAACGAGGTTGGCCATGATCCAAAAAGACACAAAACAACAAATGCTGGAGAGGCTGTGGGGAGATTGGAACCCTCCTACACTGTTGGTGGGATTGAAAAATGGTGCAACCTCTTTATAAAACAATCTGGCACTCCCTTAAAACACTGGATATAGATATACCATTTGACTCAGTATTTCCACTGCTTGGAATATACACTACAGAATCCTGGCCATTCACACCAGCTGATACATACACACGAATGTTCATCGCAGCACAGTCCACAGCAGCAAAAAATGGAATCAACCCAGATGCCCAGCAACAGAAGAATGGATAGGTAAACTATGGCATATATACTCAGTGGAAAATTATGCAATGATAAACAACAAGGATGATAGCAGGAAACATCTCTTAACCTGGTTTCAACTGGAGGATGTTATGTTGAGTGAAAGTAGTCAGTGACAGAAGGACAAATATTTTATGGAACCCCTATGACAAGAACTTAAAAGAAAACTCATGCATAACAGAAAAGACTCTGACAGCTGTAAGGGTGGGGAGGGTGGGAGAGCAAGGGGGGAGGGTTTAGATTAGATTAGATAGTTGTTAGAAATTTTGTTGGGTGAAATTGATGACAGCACACATTAGTAAGAAGATCAATATTAACTGGACTTGAACACAACCTGTGTACTCCTCACATCTTAACCCAATATTGCAAGGACAGAGTAGCTGGAGCAGGGAGCCAGGGACCATGCTCTCAGGGGAAATTGAGGCCAATTGGCACAGTTACCCTTTTGCTAATGAGGACTCTCCACACCCTGCACTGGTGAGTGGTGTCTGGGATCTTAAAAGCTGCCAAGCTGCCATCTGAGGGTACAGCAAATGGTCCGAAACTTAGCAAGGTCCATAATGATACGGGGGAAAGACAACCCAGAAGACAGAGAGACCTACGTGACTGAGTGTCTACATTGACTTGTGACCGGAAGAACCAGATGGTGCCTGGCCACCGCCAGTGATAGCCATGATGGAGCTCACAAAGTTGAGTCTTACTGGCAACACAAGTATAAATAGTGGTGCACCCTGAGATCTCCATTTTTAGTGGAGTGATGGTCCAGGGACTTTGGGTTTCCCCTGGGAGCATGGCCACTGGCCCTCATGCTGCCCCTGTCCATAAATCATAATGAAGGTCAACTTTTGGACAGCAGTGGGCTGGACCTTGCGACGTAGTGACCATATTTTGTGGGCACTTTATAGTTCTAGGTATCTATAAGATGTCGTCCTGCTGACCTCATACTGGAGGGAGGGGAGTGGGTGGAGAGAAAGAGATAGGGGACTGCTGGGAGGATAGCACATGTATGAAGCAGAAAGGAAGAGTGTGCTGCCACCGTGCAGGGAGAGCAGTGGGAGCTGCATATAGGTAAGTATGCAAGTTTATATGGGAATGTATATTTTCATTCAATCATAATAAAAAAACATAAAAATGTATATTTTCATTCAATCATAATAAAAAACTTACATAGATCTTAAATTTAGATCTACGTAAAGTCTCAGAGAAGGAATTGATAATAGTTACTATAAATGAGCAATATATAATTATTTAAAGCAATAATAACAACAAGGTATTGATTGGGTACAGGTAGCATAAGGAGAAGTTAAGTGAATGACAGCAAAATCACAAGGGATGTTGTTGTGAGGTGCCATTGGGTAGGTTCTGACTCATGGCAATTCTATGTACAACAGAATGAAATACCATCTGGTCTTGTATCATCCTCATAATCATTGTTATGCTTGAGCCTGTTGTTGAAGCCACTGTGTCAGTCCATCTCATTGAGGATCTTCCTCTTTTTTGCTGACCCTCTGCTTTACCAAGCATAGTGTCCTTCTTCAGGGAATGGTCCCCTCTAAAAACATGTCCAAAGTATTGAGATGAAGTCTCACCATTCTTACTTCTTCTTTTTTTATTTTTTTATTTTTAATTTTTATTTAACATAACTGAGTGAAAATGTACATTCACGTATAAATTTACATGCCCACCTATATGCAGCTTCCACTGCTCTCCCTGTCCGGTGACTGCACACTATTCCTTTCTGCTCCATACATGTCTCATCCTCCCAACAACCTCCTTTCCCCTCCTCTCCATCCACTCCTCTTCCTCCAGCCAGAGGTCAGCAAGATGATATCCTGTAGATGTTTAGAACTACAAAGTGCTTCCAATATGTGGTCACTCTGCATTGCCAAGTCCAATCCATTCCTGTCCAAAGAGTGGACCTTTGTTATAATTTATGGGAAAGGGCAGCATCAGGCCAGGGGGCCATGCTCTCAGAGGAACCCCAAAACTGCTGGACCATCAATTGAGGTCTTTTAGTGGAGATCTCATGATGCACCCCTTTTTATTCTTGTATTGCCAGTGAGACTCCTCTCTGTGAGCTCCATCGTGGCTATCACTGGTGGTGGCCGGGCACCATCTGGTTCTTCCGGTCCCAAGTCTATGTAAGCACCCACTCTTGGGGTGCCTCTGTCTTCTCGGTTGTCTTTACCGCATGTCATTTTGGTCCTCGGTGAGCATCCGTTCCTGCTGAGTTGGGACCATTTGCTGTGTCCTCGGATGGCAACTTGGCAGCTTTTAAGACCCCAGACGCCACTCACCAATGTGGGTTGCAGAGAGCCCTCTTAGCAAAACGCTAGTTGTGCCAATTGGCCTGGAATTCGCCTAAGAGCATGGTCCCCCACCCCCTGCCCCAGCTACTCTATCCTTGCAATATTGAGTCAAGATGGAAGGAGTACTCAAGTTATGCTGAAGTCCACTTAATGTTGTTCTTGTTTCTAATGTGTGCTATCACCGCTTTCTCGCAACTAGATTTCTAGTAACTATCTAAACTAAACCCTCCCCCCTCCCCCTCCCTCCCTCCCCTCCCTTGCAGCTGTCAAAGAGTCTTTTCTTCTATACACAAGTCTGTTTTAGAGGTCTTATCGTAGAGGTCTCATACAGTATTTGTCCTTTTGTCGCTGACTACTTTCACTCAACATAATGTCTTCCAGTTGAAACCAGGTTAGGAGATGTTTCCTGGAATCATCGTTATTCTTTATCATTGCGTAGTGCTCCATTGACTATATGTACCATAGTTTACCTATCCATTCTTCTATTGTTGGGCATCTGGGTTGATTCCATCTTTTTGCTATCGTGGACTGTGCTGCGGTAAACATTCTGGTGAATGTGTCCGTTGGTGTGAAAGGTCTTGAATCTGTAGGATATATTCCAAGTAGTGGAATTACTGGGTCAAATGGTATATCAATATCCATTTTTTAAGGAAGCGCCAGATTGCCTTCCAAAGAGGCTGGACCATTTTGCAACCCCACCAGCAGTGTAGGAGGGTTCCACTTTCTCCACAGCCTCTCCAGCATTTGTTGTTTTGTGTTTTCTGGATCATGGCCAATCTTGTTGGGGTGAGATAGTATCTCATTGTTGTCTTGATTTGAATTTCTTTAATAACTAAAGATCGTGAACATGTCCGCATGCGTTTTTTGGCTGCCTGGATCTCCTCTTTAGTGAAGTGTCTGTCCATCTCCTTTGCCCATCGCTTAATTGGATGATTTATCTTCTTCTTATTGATATTTTGTAGTATCTTATAGATTATGGAGATCAGGTGTCAATCTGACATAGAGTTGCCAAATATTTTTTCCCACTCTGTGGGTGTTCTTTTAATTCTATTAATAAAGTCTTTGGATGAGCAAAAGTGTTTGATTCTTAATAGTTCCCATTTATCTACTTTCTCTTCTGTTGATTGAGGTTTCTTTGACAGATTTTGGAGTCTGTCCTCATTGTGTATTAAAACTTCCATTGTTGTTCCTACCTTTTCTTGGATGAGCTTTATCATTTTAGGTTTGATATTTAGGTCTTTTATCCAGTTGGAGTTGGTTTTTGTATAAGGCGTAAGATATGGATCGTGATTCAGTTTATTGCAGATGGATAATCAATTTTGCCAGCACCATTTGTTGAAGATACTGTTTTTACCCCAGTTTAATGTCTTAGGGACTTTGTCGAATATCAACTGTTCATAGGCAGATGGTGTCATCTCTGGGATCTCAATTCTGTTCCATCGATCGATCTGTCTGTTCTTGTACCAGTACCAGGCTGTTTTGACCACTGTGGCAGTGTAGTATGTTCTAAGGTCAGGTAATGAGAGGCTTCCCAGTGTGTTCTTCTTCTTTAGTAGTACCTTACTTATCTGGGGCTTCTTCCCTTTCCAAAAAAAATTGGTGATTTGTTTCTCCATCTCATTAAAAAATGATGCTGGAACTTGTATTGGGATTGCATTATATAAATAAATGGCTTTGGGTAAAATAGACATTTTCACAATGTTAAGTCTTCCTATCCATGAGCAGAGTAGGTTTTTCCATTTATCTAAGTCTCGTTTAGTTTCTTGTAGTAAGGGCTTGTAGTTCTCTTTGTAAAGGTCTGTTGTTTCTCTGGTTAGATTAATTCCTAGGTACTTTATCTTCCTAGGGGCTATCGTAAATGGTATTGATTTGATAATTTCCTCCTTAACAGTCTCGTTGTTGGTATAAAGGAATCCTACTTATTTACTTATGTTTATCTTGTATCCTGAGACTTTGCTGAACTCTTCTATCAGTTTGAGTAGCTTACTTATAGATTCCTTGGGGTTCTCTGCATATACAATCGTATCTGCGAACAGGGAGATTTTAACTTCCTCTTTGCCGATGCAGATGCCCTTTATTTGTTCGTCTTGTCGCATTGCTCTGGCTAGAACTTCTAACACAATGTTGAATAGGAGAGGTAAGAGTGGGCATCCTTGTCTAGTTCCTGATCTCAAGGGAAAGTCTTTCAGTCTCTCTCCATTCAGGATGATGTGGGCAACTGGCTTTGTATAAACGGCCCTTATTGTGTTGAGGAATTTGCCATCTATGCCCATTTTGCTAAGATTTTTTAGCATGAATGGGTGTTGGACTTTATCAAATGCCTTTTCTGCATCAATGGACAGAATCAGGTGATCCTTGTCTTTTGTGTTATTTATGTGGTTTATCACATTAATTGTTTTCCTGATGTTGAACCAGCCTTGCATCCCTGGTATGAATCCCACTTGGCATTATGGATTATTTTCTTGATATGTTGTTGTATTCTGTTGGCCAGAATTTTGTTGAAGATTTTTGCATCTAGGTTCATGACTGATATCGGTCTGTAGTTCTCTGTCTTTGTTGGATCTTTCCCTGGCTTAGGTATCAGGGTTATACTGGCTTCATAGAATGAGTTTGGGAGTACTCCATCCCTTTCTATACTGTGAAATAGTCTCAGTAGTATTGGGGATAACTCTTCTTAGAATTCTGCCATGAAGCCATCTGGACCAGGACTTTTTTTGGTTGGCAGTGTTTTGATGACCATTTCAATGTCTTCCCTTGTGATGGGTTTATTAAGTTGTTCTGCTTCATGTTGTGATAATTTGAGTAGGTGGTATGAGTCAAGGAATTGGTCCATTTCCCCTAGGTTTTCAAATTGGTTACAGTACAGTCTTTCATAGTATTCTGTTATGATATTTTTGATTTCTGTTGCATCTGTGGTGACAACTCCCCTCTCATTTCTAATCTAGGTTATTTGTTTCCTTTCCTGCTTTTCTTTAGTAAGTTTAGCCGGTGGTTTATCAATTTTGTTGATCTTTTCAAAAAACCAGCCTTTAGTCTTTTCAATTTTTTCAATTGTTTTTCTATTCTCTACTTTGTTTAGCTCTGCTCTAATCTTTACGATCTTCTTTCTTCTGGTGCCCGAGGGGTTCCTCTGTTGTTCTCTTTCTACTTGTTCAAGCTGTAGAGTTAATTCCTTGATTTGGTTTCTTTCTTCCTTCCCAATGTGTGCATTTATGGAGATTAACAGACCTCTGAGCACTGCTTTGGCTGTATCCCATAGGTTCTGGTAGAAAGTGTTTTCGTTCTCATTGGAATCCATGAATTTCTTTAATTCATCCTTGATTTCCTCTATAACCCATGTTTTTTTGAGCAAGATGTTGTTCAGTTTCCAAGAGTTCCAATTTCTATCTCTGTTTTTCTGCTATTGATTTCAACGTTTATGGCTTTATGATCTGAGAAGATGCTTTGCAGTAATTCAATGGTATGGATTTTGTTGAGCATTGCATTATGGCCTATCACGTGGTCAATTCTGGAGAATGTTCCATGTGCACTGGAGAAGAAGGTGTAGCTGTCCGCTGATGGGTGGAAAGTTCTGTATATATCAATGAGGTTTAGTTGGTTAATTGTGTCAATGAGGTCTTCTGTATCTTTACTGAGCTTTTTTCTAGATGATTTGTCTAGTAATGAGAGTGGGGTTTTAAAGTCTCCCACTATTATTGTGGAGTCATCTAACTCTCTTTTGAGCATAGTCAGTGTTTCTTCGACATATTTAGGTGCTCTGGGATTAGGTGCATAAATATTAAATATAGTTAAGTCTTGCTTGTGTACTGAACCTTTCAGCAATAAATAGTGACCATCTTTGTCCACTATGGTGGATTTGACATTAAAATTGATTTTGTCTGAGATTAGAATTGCCACCCCTGCTCTGCTTTGTTCATTGTTAGCTTGATATATATTCTTCCATCCTTTAATTTTCAGTTTGTTCCTGTCTTTAGGTCTCAAGTGAGTTTCTTGTAGACAACATATGGATGGGTCGTGTCTTTTGATCCAAGATGACACTCAGTGTCTCTTTACTGGAGCATTCAGTCCATTCACATTCAATGTAGTTATTGATAGGTATGTGTTCACTGCTGCCATTGTGATATGTTTATTTTTATGTTGATGATTTCTCTGTTGATCTTATTAGTCTGTTCTGGGACACTCTTTTTTGTGAGTTGATTTTTCACCTTTTTCAGAGCCAGTTTTATAGTTGTTGAGACTCGTGTGTTAGATTTCTTGAAATGGTATGATACATCTTTGTTGTGCTTTACAGCTGCCCCTATGAACCCCCTTAATAAACTATTTATAAACCCAGTTTTAATTACTACCAGTCTTGTCATCTTCCTCTCCATCTGGAAGGACTATAACGACTGTAGTACATCCCTCTTTTTATTATGATGAAACCATAGTTTTCATGATGATCACTGGATTGCTTCTTTCCATATCAAAGCTGTGTTTACTTTGGAGCCTTCCTTAAATGAGTAGACTATTGAGTAGTGTGTCGTTCTAAAATATAAAGTTAGTGGTTTTGTTCTTCTAAGCCAAAGCCAGGAACTTCTTTCAGTATTTCTTGTAGTTTGGGTTTGGTTTTTACAAAGTCTCTGCGTTTCTGTTTATCTGGGAATGTCTTAATTTCATTTTTGCATTTGAAAGACAGTTTTGTAGGATATATAATTCTTGGTTGGAAGTTCTTCTCCTTCAAGACTTTGAATGTGTCACGCCACTGTCTCCGTGCCAGCATGGTTTCTGCTGAGAAATCTGATGAGAGCCTACAGGGTTTCCCTCTGAATGTTAGCTTTGCCTTGTGTCTTGCTGCCTTTAAGAGTTGCTGCTTATGTTTCATTTTCTTAAGTTTGATTATAACATGTCTTGGAGTCTTTCTTTTCAGATCTATATTGGGTGGTGTACGATATGCATCTGAGATGTCTATATTCTCTTCCTTCATGATTTCTGGGAAGTTTTCTTTCAGCAGCTCAGCAATAATACTCTCTGTGTTCTCAGATGTCTCACCCTGTTCAGGGACTCCAATTAATCGAAGGTTGTTCCTCTTAATAGAGTCCCACATGCTTCTTAATGTTTCTTCATTTTTCTTGTTTCTTTTTTCTAATTTCTGCTCATAGATGCTGGCATCAGTAGCTCTGTCTTCCAAGTCAGAAATTCTTTTTTCCATTTGTTCCATTCTGTTTTGTTGGCTTTGCATAGAAGTTTCTATGTCTTTGATTTTCTTCTTGATCTGTTGGATTTCAGAGTACTGATGTTCCATCAGATAGAACAACTTGTTTAATTTTTCACTTTGTTGTGCTGCATTTTGTATAAGGTCTAGAAGGGCTCTGTATATAATCAATTTGTATTCACTTCCTGATGCTTTCATAAAAGTTTCTTCATCTGGAAAACTCCTTGGTTGCTTTGTTTGGGAGCCTTCTGAAGCCATGAGTGATTGCTTGTATTCCACAATTGTCTGTTGCTTTTTGGGTCCCATGTGAGTATACAGAGGCTGGAAGAGGTACTGTGAGGATGGATTGCAAATGTTTCTCTAGGCTGTCTTCAAATGTAAAGCAAAAGGTACCTGACCAGTTCACAAGTCAGTTAGGTTTTCAGTTGTAGAGGTCCCTCTTCTCATCTTACAAAGTAAGCGCCACTATATCCAACCCCAGATGATAACAAACTAGTTCAGAATACAGCAATGCTACTGCCCTGGTGGCCTCTACTGACAGGACCTAGCCTTATCCAACACTGAGTCGAGTACTGGTTTTGTGATAGGAAAGCGCTCTCCTGTGAGCAGGCTCTGGCTCCCAAGCTAAGAAATAGGTCCAGCTGCGGCCACCGTATCCAAGATGGCATCCTACACACAGGCAGCAGACAGAGGGGCCAAAGGTGCCGAGAGGTAGTGATTCCTCTGATTCTGTTGCAGGGCCCCAAACGTAGGCAGCACTGTGCAAAATCAGTACTTTTCTGTCAGAGAAGCGCTGTTGCATTTGCAGGCACTGGCTCCCAGGCTAAGAACGAGGTCCCGCTAAAATCTCAGTACCAACATGGCATCCCGCATACTGACTGCAAAGCTCTGTGCAAACCCCGCTGAGGCAGCTACAAAAGGAAGGCTCAGCGTAGCTAGATTAACAGAGTCCCGAGCCTGGCTCTCAGAATATGGGAATTTCGCCTGCCTATCCCCGCAGCAGCGCATCTGAGTCCAGCTGCCAGGCAAGGCCCAGCTCCGCCCGCCAGCTGAGACAGAGGAAAAAAAAAGTCAAACTGGTGCGTTTACCTTCCATCCGTGAGAGCCGGGGCTAGCCAGGAGCGGGAGTCAGCCAAAGAGAGGAGGTTTTTCACTGAGTGGTATGAAGTCCCAATTAACAGCTCTGTGCCGTGTCCTGAGGCTGATTAGGTGATCAGAAAGCTCTGTTTGATTATCAATTCAGGTCTTGGTTTCCAGAGGGATATAAGGAGACGTGTGCTTAGTCCGCCATCTTGATTCCGCCCCTCACCATTCTTACTTCTAATGAGCATTTTGGCTGTAATTCTTCCTGGACAAATTTTGTTTGTCCTTCTGTTGTTACGTGATATATTCAATATTATTCCACAGTGGTATAATTCAAATACTTCAATTCTTCTTTGGTCTTCTGTCTTCACTGCCCTGCTTTCATGTGCATATGAGGCCATTGAAAACACCGCAGTTTGAATCAGGGCTGCCTTAGTTCTCAAAGTAACACTCCTGCTTTTTAGCAATTTAAAGAGGTCTTTTGCAGTAGATAGGCCCAATATAATACGTCATTTTATTTCTTGATAGCTGCTTCCATAGGCATTGATTGCTGAGTCAAGTAAAATGGAATCTTTGACAACTTCAGTATTTTCTCTGTTTGACATGATACTTATTGGGACAGTTGTCATAATTTTTGTATTCTTTATGTTGAAGTGCAATCTATACTAAAGGCAGTAGTCTTTGATCTTCATCATTTCCTACTTCAAGTCCTCTTCACTTTCAGGAAGTAAGCTTAATCATCTTCGTATCACAGGTTGTTAATGAGTCGTCCTCTGATCCTGATGCCACGTTCTTCTTCATATAGTCCAGCTTCTTGGATTATTTGGTCATCATACATATCAAATAAATGTGTAAAAAGTATACAACCCTGAGACACAGATTTATTAAAAAAAATTTAAACCTGTCTGTTATTACACGTACAGATTGCACATGAATACAATTAAGCTTTCTGGAATTCCCATTGTTTGCAATGTTATTAATAATTTATTATGACCCACACAATCAAGTATCTCTGTACAATCAATAAAACACAAGTGAACAACTTTCTGGAATTCTCTGCTTTCCGGCTTGGGTTTCACACAGTTCCGTGTTTATGTATGACTGCTTGTTTTTGAATTATATGAGGTCTGACAAATTAAGTGTGTGAACTTAATTGTCCTAAATGCTACATACCTCATTGCTGAATGTCATTATGGTCACCTTTGAAGTGGTTCCCTTGGGAAGCTACACACCAATGCCGGTTCCTATTCCGTCCTTCAAAGCAACTCTTCAACTCTTCCTGGAATGGCCATTGTGCACACTGAAGAGGTGACAAGTTCACGAACTTAACTGTATAGTTGTCTGCAAGGGAGTCTTTAGCCAATAAACAAATAACTGTATTGGAACACCCTCCATATTCACCTGATCTGGTCCTCAGTGAATTTTTTCTTTACCTGAAGATAAAGAAAATATTGAAAAGAAGACATTTTGATGACATTCAGGACACCAAAGGTAATACAATGAGAGCTCTCATGGCCATTCCAGATAAAGAATGCCAACATTGCGTTGAAGAGTGGACTAGGTGCTGGCACTGATACATAGCTTCCCAAGGGGAGCAGTTCAAAGGCAACCACAGTGATATTCAGCAATGAGGGTATGTAGCACTTTTTCTAGGATTAGCGCATGAACTTAAATGGTAATTCTTGTATTTAGCAATATTTTGCTTGCATTTAATATTAATGATACTGTTTAACACCTTCCAAGTTCTTTTGGAGTAACTTTCTTTGGAATGGGCAGGAATATGAATCTCTGTTTGCCAAGTTGTTATCTTCCACAAATCTTCTCATAGATAAGTGAATGTGTCCTACATTGTTGAAACATCTCTATTAGTATTCCATAGTTCTGGGAGCCTTATTTTTTTGCCGTGTCTTCAGTGCAGCTTAGACTTCTTTCTTGAGTACCATCAGTTCTTGACAATTACTACGCATTGAATTGTGATTTGCAAAAATATGTATAAACTTGACTAGGCCAGGATTCCCAGTATTGTGTACTTTTTGTACTATTTTGTCATCTGACGTGATTTTCCTGTTGTTGTAAATGCTTTATGAATTATGTTAATGTGATAGGATTAGCAGCAGTTAGGTCAATGAGGCAGGACTCAATATACAAAATTAAGTTATGTCTTAAGCCAATCTCTTTGGCGATGTAAAAGACAGAAATGAGCTAAGACACTTGGGAACCTCATACCACTAGTGGAATAGTGTGTCCTTTAGATTAGGGATCGCTGCACTGATAAAGTCCTTAACTAGGGAAGATCTATGTCAAGCACCTTTCTACCAGAACCAATAGAGAAAGAAAGCCTTCCCCCGGAGGTGGCACCCTGAATTTGAACTTTTAGTCTCCTATGCACTGAGGGAATACATTTCTGCTTGTTAAAGCCATCCACTTGTGTTATTTCTGTTATAGCAGCACTAGATCACTAAGACAGCCACAGTCTGCCTCCTAAATGATTGCATGTTGGCTAATTCTTTCAGGTACAGTGATTGTATATTCTTTTCATCTTGTTTTGATGCTTCCTGAATCATTCAACATTTTGTCCATGGAATCCTTCAGTATTGCAACTCAAATCCTGAAGGTTTTCTTCAGGTTTTTCACCTTGGGAAATGCCAAGAGTGTTCTTTCTTTGTGATTTTCTAACTCCGGGTGTTTGCCTAGTACATTAGAAGACTTGACTTTGTCTTCTCTAGCAGCCCTTTGAATGCTTCCATTTGCTGTAGCCACTCTATATTCTATAGCAGGTTTCAAAACCTCTTGTAACATTCCTTTTGATCTTTGTCTTTTTAATGACCTTTCACTTTCTTCACATATGATATCCTTGCTGTCATCTCACAAGTCTACTGGTCTTTGGCTATTAACATTCAAGGCATCAGGTCTGTTCTTAAGATGGTCTCTAATTTCAGGAGGAATGTATTCAAGATTCTATGTTGGCTCTTATAGACTCTTTCTGATTTCCTTCAGCTTTGACCAGAACTCATTTATGAGCAATTTGTGGTCCTGTTCTTTCTTTCTTTTATACTTATTGTGATTGAGTGGAAGTGTACAATTCAGTTTAAATTTGCATGCCTGCCTATGTGTAGCTCCTACTGCACTCCCTACTCAGTGACAGCACTTTCCTCCTTTCTCTTCTATACATGGCATATACTCTTAGCAATCTCTTGTCTCCCTTCTCCACCCTCTCCACTCCCCTCTAGTAGGAGGCCAGTAGGACGATACCCTATAGATACATAGAACCATAAAGTGCACTCATGATACAGTCATTCTGTGCTACTGGGTCCAGTCCATTCCTGTCTGAGGAATTGACATCAGAAATGACTTATGAACAGGGGCAGCATCAGGTCTAGGGGCTGTGTTCCTAGGGGAACCCCCATGCCTTCGGACCATCAGTTGTGGTCTTTTAGTGGAGTTTTCAGGGTGTACCCCTTTTTAATCTCGAGTTGCCACTGGGACTCAACTTTGAGAGACCCCTCACGGCTGTCACTGGTGGTGGCCAGACACCATCTGGTTCTTCTGGTCACATGTCATAGTCATGTCGTGTCATAGTCATAGTCATCCATTCACTGGGTCTTTCTGTCTTCTGGGTTCTTTTTCTCCCATGTCATTTCTGTCCTTGGTGATCATCGGTTCCTGCTGAGTTGGGACCATTTGGTGTACCTCAGATGGCAGCTTACTAGCTTTCAAGACCCCAGACAAGTGATCCTGTTCTGTAGTCAGCCCCTGGCCTTGTTCTGACTGACTATACTGAGCATCTCCATCATCTCTTACCACAGATGTAGTTGATTTGATTACTGCGTATTTCATCTGGTGAGGTCCATGAATGTATTTGTTGTTTGCATCCTTGAAAAATGGAATTTTACATGAAAAAGTAGTTGGTTTTACAGAATTGTATCATGTGATTTCTAGCAACTGTTCTATCACCAACCATATGTTCAAACTCTGAATCCTTTTTCTTTGTTTCCAGCTTTCACATTCCAATCACCAGTGACTATCAATGCATCTTAATTGCATATTTGATCAATTTCAAACTGGATAAGTATGTAAAAATCTTCAGTTTCTTCATCATTGGCATTAGTGATTGTTGTGTAAATTGGAATGATAGTCATATCAAGTTGCTTTCTTTGTATGTGAATGGTTGATAGCATTGTACTTCAGGATAGATGCTGAAATATTGTTTTCGATGATGAATGTGATTGCTTTTCTGTTCAATTTGCTGTTCCTGGCATAGTAGACCATATGATTATCTGATTCTGTAGAAACAACACCAGTCCATTTAGCTCAATAATGCCTAGATATTGATCTTCAAGTGGAAGCATTATGTTTTATTGCTGACAACTTTAAATGTTTGATTCATAATTCATACATTCCATTTGCTGATTCTTAATGGATGCTTGCAACAGTTTTTTTTTTTTTTTCCTAATTTTGAGTCATTACACATGGGCAAATGAAGTTTTCCTAACTTTATTCCATCCACATCATTAAGGAGTAAGAGAGGAGGCAGCTTTTCCCATGTTGGGTTTTCAGTGGCTTCCAACCTGAAAGACTCATCTTCTGGTACTGTATCAAAGAATGCTACACTGCTGTCTGTAAGCATTCACAGGCTAACTGTTTTTGGAAGTAAGTCACCAGATCTTTCTTTCTAGTCGATCTTAGTCTGGAAGAGTTGCTGATTCTGCTGGTATTTGAAATACTGGTGGCAGTAGCCTCAGAGCAATAGGCAAGATACCACAGTACAGCACACTTCTTTCCTAGGTTTTATTGTCTTCTCTTTCATTTATAACTAAGTGAACTAAAACTAGGCCACTTTCTATTTCCCACATTTACACTGCCCCTTTTTGTCTTCCTTATTTATTTATTTTCTCTGTCTCTGGGAATATCGGAGTATATTTTTAAGTATTTTGTAGTTCAGTTTAGACTGTAAGCAGCAAAACAAGTGCTTTATTGCATGTAATTAATTGAAATATTTATGTTTTACTATTTGATAATTCAAAAGGAGTAATTTAGCTTGACACAGAATTTAATAGTTCCTGGTTTCTAAAAACATGTTGAAATGTAGTCGTTTAAGTTGTATCTTCATAGAAGGACTCATGCTGTCAGAACTTATATTCCATTGAATGACTTTTGGAAAAAATATGGCTTGCATACTGACATTTTTTCATGAACCGTCACTGATTGATTTTACCTGCCACGATATCTAACTGGTAGAAATAGGAAGATGTTTTATTAGTAAACTAGATTACATGTGTTTACTATATTGATAAGTAAATAAAATATCTAAAAATATATTTTCACCTCCATGCTAAATTTTACCTTCTTAGTAGACCTGAAAAAATGGCATTCCTTATGCATCTAACTAAGTTACAGATTTAATAATTTTGACAGTTGTTACTATTTTTCTAGGAAATGTGAATAAGTGAGCTGTGGTTCCTCCTTTCAGACAAAGAGCTCAGATGTATAGCCTGTAAAAGACACAGATGGTGCATGTTTTGTCCAGCTTGTCAAGTGTTTAGCAAAGCAAAAGTATCAGATGATGAATTCTGTCTATCAGTGTTTTACTCCTACAGGTTTTTTTCTGCTAATCTGTGGGAGAATTTATCTGTACTTAATTGCTGAAACTTTCCTTGCCTAATGTGTTATTTGTTTTTGAAAGACAAACAAAAAGTGTCAAATTATAGCTTCTAAAAAGCACAAAACAAGGTGACTTTTGTAACTCCATTCAAGACTTTTTTTTTTAAGATCAAGATTTTTGCTTTAAAAATATTCCTGTGTGATCTTCAGGAATTTAAATGATTTTATTATTTGCATTTTAAATTATAGTTAGGGAAACTGAAATCAGCTTCAGAAAGCATAGCTAGGATGGGAATCACCGGAAAACTTTTCTTGTACTGTATCTCTACTATTAATTTTAATTTATATACTCAATGTAATGCCAAAAAGAAAATAAATAATTAAAGGATATTTCTCTTTCTTTGAATCTGAAAAATGATCAATGCATTCCAAAGCTGATTTGGAGTTTGCAGACTCATGTACATTCTTACACAGAAAGAAAATAAACATGAAGTGATTATCTGAGCACAAATAGATTGTTATAGTTACTCATTTCAAAAACGCTAACTTCATCTGTGAAAAGCAAATGTAGAGAAGTGCAGATGCCTGATAATGTAAATACAAGATAGATATGAATGCTATCAGCAATCTCATGCACTAAGGATGTACGACAGTAGACTAGTTGACATCAACAAGGTAATTTTTTTTTCCTCTTCTACAGAGATTTTTCAGTAAAACTCAGGCTTTCTTCTTGATAGTACAGTTATCTTTTACAACAGTAATTTCCAAAGTCAAATGTGTGTACAATCACCTGGAAAATAAAACCTATTGCCATGGAGTTGATTCCAGCTATTGGGATCTTGTTAAGATGCAGAATCTGATTAAGCAGATTTGGGATGGGGTCTCTGAAATTTCTAGCAAGCTTATAGGTGATGCTGATGTCACTCCTCAAAGGCCCACACTGTATGTTGTAAGGTTTTTGAGGACTGCTTTAGGCTTTTAAAATAATTACAGTATAGAATTTTTAAAAATTATGGTTATGTGAAAGTATACAATCCAAGTCAGTTTTGCATTTTTGCCTCTCTTCAACTCTGTCAGTTCTCCTCAAGCTGTGACAGCACACACCTCTTTTAGCTCTTTGCTTCCAGGATCCCCTCAACGAATACCTGTCCCCTCCTTTCCACCCTTTTTTTCTCCTCTCTAGAAAGAAGCCAGTAGGAGAGCCTCTTATATATGCATAAAACCATAAAGTAAACACAGCATATGCTCACTCTGTGTCCCTGAGCCCAATCCATTCTTTGTCTGAAGTGCTGATCTCAGTACTGGTTTCAGCTCTGGGCTAGCAGGAAGCCTAGGGACCATGTTCTCAGGGGACCTTCCAAGTTTTTGGACCATCAGTTCTGGTATTTTAATAAAGTTTTTGATTTGCACACCTGTTTTTCTCATGCCGCATCAGGGACTCTACATTGGTTTGCCTGTCAGAGCTGTCTTTGGTAGGAGACTAGACACCTGCTTCTGGTCTCAGGCCAGTGTAGTCTCACAGCCATATGGGTTCTGCTGACTCTTGGGCTCATTTTTCCTCATGTGTTTGATGTTTTCAGTTGTCATCTGTTCCAGGTGGGTTGGGATCAACTGATGTTCCTTAGATGGCTTTAGAACCCAGAAATCACTCACCAGTACACAGTGCAGAAGACTCACTTAGCAAAAGACTAGTTAGGCCAGTTAACCTCAATGTCCTCCACGATGCAAGTATTTTTATAAACCATTGCTTTATGTTAAGTAGAGGTTTCAGGAGGATTTTTTCTTCTTCTTTAGGTACATAAAGGAGTAGTGTTCACTATCATGCTTCCTTGAATTGCTTGGTAGTTACATTGTCATTTATGTTTCAATAGCTTTTCATACTATTTAGATAAATCATGTGTGCATTGGTGAGTCAGAGTTTTTTGTCATGAATCAGATTTCAAAAATCCACTTTTGTCTAGTTGACTCTGACTCATAGCAACCCTGTAGGACAGAGTAGAATGGCTCCAAAGAGTTTCCAAGGAGTGCCTGGTAGATTTGAACTGCTGACCTTTTCTTTGGTTAGCAGACTTAGCACTTAACCACTTGATCACCAGTGGTTTCATGAGTAAATCATGTTTAGGGTCTCTTAAATCCTGGAGGCAGAGTGGTTAAGTGCTACAGCTGCAAACCAAAAAATTCAGCAGAATGTGCCAAGTGCTCCTTGGAAACTCTATGGAGCAGTTTTCCTCTGTCCTACAGGATTGCTATGAGTTTGAATTGACTCAGTGGCAACATTTTTCTTTCTTTTTTTTAAAAAAATAAACCCTGGTGGCATAATGGTTGAGGTCTGCAATTTGAATCCACCAGAGGCTCCATGGAAACCCTGTGGGGCAGTTATACTTTGTCCTATAGGGTTGTTATGAGTCAGAATCAGTTGGATAACCAAAATCAAACCAAAAAAAAAGAAAGAAAGAAAAAATAAACCCAGTGCCATTGAATCAATTCTGACTCATAGTAGCTCTATAGGACAGAGCAGAACTGCTCTGTAGAGTTTCCAAGGAACACTTGGAAGATTCAAATTACTGACCTTTTGGATTAATAGATGGAGCACTTCACCACTATGCCACCAGGGTTTTGACAGGAATCAACTGGATTTTAGCATTTTCCTCATACCTCTCCTTTGGTCTTATAGTGATTAAGGATTTGGATGCTAACCAAAAGTTTGGCAATTAGAATCCTCTAGGTGCTCCTTGGAAACACTAGGGAGCAGTTCTACTCTGTTCTACAAGATTGCTATGAGTTGGAATCAACTCCATGGCAATGGGTTTGGCTATTTTTTTAGTAGTAGTAGTGAATCAAATTTTGAGTCCCCCAAATTGAGTACTATATTTGTCAAGAGAGGGATAATTCTTTTCGATGCTAGCCAACACCGCTTTTGACTGTGTTTTCATTTTGCCTTGACTCATTTGTCATCACCAACCATTACACATGGAAAACACAAGGCGTTATACATTGTTGCTGTTGTTAGGTGCCATCGAGTCAGTTCCAACTCATAGAGACCCTATGAACAACAGAATGAAACACTGCCTGGTCATTTTTATGCTTAAGCCCATTGTTGCAGCTACCGCGTCAATCCATCCCATCGAGGGTCTTCCATTTTTTTGCTGACCCTTCACTCTACCAAGCATGATGTCCTGCTCCAGGGACTGACCTTTCTTGACAACATGTCCAAAGTATGCAAGATGCACTCTTGCCATCTTTGCTTCCAAGGAGCACTCTGGTTGTACTTCTTCCAGAACAGATTTGTTTATTCTTTTGGCAGTCCATGGTACATTTAACATTCTTCTCCAACACCACAATTCAAAGGCATCAATTCTTCTTCTGTCTTCTTTGTTCATTGTCTAGCTTTCGCATGCATGTGATACAACTGAAAATACCATGGCTTGGTTCAGGTGCATTTTAGTCTTCAAGATGACATCTCTACTTTTGAATACTCTGAAGAGGTCCTTTGCAGCAGATTTTCCAATGCAATGTATCTTTTGATTTCTTGACTACTGCTTCCAAGGCTGTTGATTATGGCCCCAAATAAAATGAAATCCTTGACAATCTCAATCTTTTCTCCAACTATGACAAGGTTGCTTACTGGTCCAGTTGCAAGGATTTTTGTTTCCTGATGTCCACATAACGCAGGTTGTTAATGAGTCCTCTTCCAATCCCGATGCCTCGTTCTTCTTCGTATAATACAGTTTCTCAGATTATTTGCTCAGCATACAGATTAAAATATGGTGAAAGGATATAACCCTGATGAACACCTTTCCTAACTTTAAACCATGCAGTGTCCCCTTGTTCTACTCGTACAACTGCCTCTTGATCCACATGCAATTCTCCACAACATTAGCCATAATTTAGGATGATCCACATAGTAGAATGCTTTTGCATAGTAAATGAAACACAAGCAAACATCTTGCTGATATTCTGTGCTTTCAGCCAAGATCCATACGACATCAGCAATGATATCCCTGGTTCCATGTCCTCTTCTGAATCTAGCTTGAATTTCTGGCAGTTCCTTGTCAATATGTTCTTGTAGTCACTTTTGAATGATCTTGAACAGAATTCTATGTGCGTGTGATATCAATGATATTGGTCAGTAATTTCCACATTTGGTTGGATCACTTTTCTTTGAAATGGGCATGAATATGGATCTCTTCCAGTCAGTTGGCCAGGTAGCTGTCCTCCAAATTTCTTGGCATAGATGAGTGAGCACGCCCAGCTCTGCATCTAATTGTTGAAATATCTCAATTGATATACCATCAGTTCGTGGAGCCTTCTTTTTCACCAATGCCTTCAATGCAGCTTCAACTTCTTCCTTTAGTACCATTGGTTCCTGATCATATGCTACCTCTTCAAATGACTGAAAATCTACCAGTTTCTTGTGGTATAATGACTCTGTCGATTCCTTCCATCTTGTTTTGATGCTCTCTGAGTCATTTAATAGTTTCCCTGTAGAATCCTTCACTATTGCAACTTGAGGGTTGAATTTTTTCTTCAGTTCTTTCAGCTTGAGATATGCAGAATGTGTTCTTCCTTTCTGGTTTTCTATTTCCAGCTCTTTGCACATGTCGTTATAATACTTAACTTTGTCTTCTCGAGTTACTCTCTGAAATTTTCTGTTTAGGTCTTTTACTTTGCCATTCCTTCATTTTACTTTAGCTGCTTGATGTTTAAGACCAAGTTTCAGAGTTTTTTTCTGACATTCAATTTGGTCTTTTCTTTCTTTCCTGTCTTTTTAATGACCTCTTGTTCTCTTCATGGATGATGTCTTTGATGTCATTCCGCAATTTGTCTGGTCTTTGGTCATTAGTGATCAACACATCAAATCTGTTCTTGAGATGGTCTTTAAACTCCGGAAGGGTATACTCAAAGTCATAGTTTGGCTCTCGTGGACTTGTTCTAGTTGTCTTCAGTTTCTATTTGAATTTGCCTATGAGCAATTGATGTTCTGTGCCACAGTCAGCAACTGGTCTTCTTCTGATTGCTGTTATGGAGCTTTTCCATTGTCTTTTTACACACAGGCAGTCAATTTGGTTCCTGTGTATTCCATCTGGTGAGGTTCATCTGTACATTCTCCGTCTGAGTTAGTTAAAAAAGGTATTTGCAATGAAAAAGGCGTTCATCTTGCAAAATTTTATCATGAAATGTCCAGTATTATTTCTATCACCAAGGCCATGTTTTCCATCTACTGATCCTTCTTTCTCTTCAACTTTTGCATTCCAGTCTCCAGTAATTATCAATACATCCTGATTGCATATTTGGTAAATTTCAGACTGCAAAAGCTGGTAAATATCTTCAACCTCCTCGTTTTTGGCTTTAGTGGTTAGTGTGTAAATTTGAATAATAGTCATATTAACTGGCCTTCCTTGTAGGTATGTGGATATTATCCTATCACTGATAGCATTGTACTTCAGAACATATCTTGAAATGTTCTTTTTGGTGACGAATGCAACACCCTTCCTCTTCAAATTTTCATTACCAGCGCAGTAGACTCTGTGATTGTCGGATTCTAAATGGCCAAACCTGGTCCATTTCAGCTCACTAATGCCTAGGATGTCAATGTTTATGTATTCCATTTCCTTTTTGATAATTTCCAGTTTTCCTAGATTCATACTTCGTACATTCCATGTCCCGATTATTAATGGATGTTTGCAGTTGTTTCTTTTCATTGTTGAGTCATGCCACATCAGCAAACGAATATCCCGGAGGCCTTACTCCACCCCCGTTGTTAAGGTTGACTCTACTGTGAAGACTGCACAGCTCTTCCTTGGTCGTCTTCAGTGTGTTTTCCATCCTGGGGGGCTCACTTTCTGGCACCTTATCTGACAATGGTTGGCTGCTATTCGTAAGATTTTCCCTGGCTAATTCCTTTCAGAAGTAGGCTGCCAAGTCCTTCTTCCTAGCCTGTCATGGTCTGGAAGCTCAGCTTAAACTCATCTACCACAGGTGACCCTGCTGGAACCTAAATACCAGTGGCATCCCTTCCTGCATCACAGTAACAAGCAAGCCTCCACTGACAGACAAGTGGGGGCTGCTCACTCCCTCCTTACCTGATGGTGTTACCCTGCTTACCTGATGGTGTTAACCTCCTTGCCTGATGCTATTACTTTCCTTACCTAATGCTGTTATTAAATATTATATATTAAAAAGAATTATTCCAGTATTAAAGAGAGAAAATGTATCTAAAAACTGCAATGTGGTTACTAAAATGTTAAAAGAAATACAAAATATGTAGAATATTTTGAGGGAGAACTGATGATCTCCCTTAGAAGATGTGACATAAAGCTTTGTAGAAGAGATGACTATGACTGAGCACAGTTCAGAGAGCTGAGAAGAACTTGGCCAGCTAAAAAGAGCTGTCAGTGACACTGAAAAGGAAACAGCAGTACAGAATTCTGCAAAAGTTTGTCTTGTTGTAGAGAATTGTTTGGTATTAACACAAGGGTGAGAAAAAAGAAAGAAGGTGGAACGGGACCAAAACCCAAATCAAACTGCATGGTCCATTCTGACTCATGATGACTCCATAGGATAGAGTAGAACTGATCCAGAGAGTTTCTAAAGAGCAACTGGTGGATTTAAATTGCAAACTGAGCTCTTATCCACTGTGCCACCGGGACTTCAGAACAGTAAACACAAGTATTTATATTTTAGCTGGTTACTATAGAGTTGCTATGAATCAGAACTGGCTACGACAATGAGGTTGATATATATGCATTTTTTTGGTTTTTAGTATAGAGTCACTGATGAGTTTTAAGAAGGGTGATGATGTGGCAAGATCACTTTTCCCACCTCAAGGTTATACAGTACCAAATGGACACCCTACCATGGCCTTTTGATAGTTATTGGTTATTCGATTCTATGAAAATTTTTTTCTACCTTGGCTGTATGAAACATAACATTCTTGTTATCTCAGTTAATAAAATTATTTAAAAAGTAACTGTCACTTGTGATTATACTATATTTTCTTTCTTCTTGTTTTTATTAGTTTTCAGCAAAAAAAAGTCACAATGTTACCTCATATGGAAGTAAAAGAAGTGCCGTACTGAATTCTAAATTCTACCCATGCTCTCTTAAAGCCATGTTTCTCTCAAGTTATGCTTGTAGAAATCATTTTCTTTCAACTTAAGAGTAAAGTTTAAGTTATATTACTTTTAAATTGACTTATTTTTTAAAAAGCATAATACATGTATTTTTAGAAATTGTTTAAATTATAAAACATATCAGCACTATATTATGTACAAATAGATTATTTAAAAAGTAAAATGTCTGTTTGTTGCAACATTGTCCACAATAGCAAAAATATAGAATCAATGTAGGTGTTCATCAGTGGATGAATATACCAACTATGGTATATTTACACAACTAAATACTATGCAATAATTAAAGAACAATGATGATGTTGGGAGATATAACATGGAGGAATCTGGAAGACGTTTTGTTGGGTGAAGTTAGTCAGTTGCAAAAGGACAAGTGTTGTATAAGAACACTACTACAAGAACTCAAGAAAAGGTTGAAATGCAGACGAAAACAGTCTTTGATGGTTACAGAGGTGGAAAGGAAGTGACAAGGATATTCATTGTCTAGATAGTAGACAGGAACTGGGTTAATTAAGGGAGGGACTCCACACAATAGAAGTGAAGTCAGTACAGCTGTACTCAGCCAAGATCTAGGAGGTTTCCTAAATATCATCCAACACTTTGAATGGCAGAGTAGCATAGTTAGGTGTCCAGGGACCTTGGTCTCAAGGACATCTGGCCAATTGGAATTACTAAGTTTTTTTTTTAAGAATAGGTTCTACATATTCCTGAAATGATTCTTAGGTAACCACTTGCTAGCTTTTAAGACCCCAGGCACCACTCACCAAAGTGGCATCTGGGGCTTCAAAAGCTAGAAAGCAGCCATCTAAGTAGCATCAACTGATTCTAACCTACCCGGAGCAGAGGGGAATGAAAGACATCAAAGACATAAGGGAAATATGAACTCATGAGACAGAAAGGGCCATATAATCCAGGGAAGGTATCAGCATGAGACCAGAAGAACCAGTGATGCCTGACCACCAACAATGACTGCTCTGGCAGGGAATAAAACATAGATTCCTCCACAGAGTGAGAGAACTAGAACTCTATTAAAAAGATCAGACTTGATGATCTTTTTGATGATCTTTTGATCATCTTCTGGAGGGTCCCCAGAAGACATGGCCCCTGGATTCTCTGTTAACCCAGAACCGAAACCAGTTCTGAAACCCACTCTACAGACAAAGATTGGATTAGACATAAAATGATACTGGTGAATAGTGTGTTTTTTGGCTTAAGGGTATACATGAGGCTAACTGGGAAGCTCTTGTTCAGCAGCAGGACAAGAGGATGGAGGGGGTAGGATCTGGTAAATGCAGGGTGGAAGAAAAGACAGCTGTACTGCCACAGGGTTCCAAGAGCAGCTAGTGTTACAGGGTGGTGCGTGTGCAAGTTTTTGTACGACAAATTGACTTGGATTGTAAACTTTCACTTAAAGCACAATAAAATATTTAAAAAATAAAAGTTCTCAAGCATTTTCTTCAATTACCGTTAATCCTACATAAGTTTTAAAGAGTTATGCAATGAATACAACACTTTAAATAGACTCATCAACTTTTCACATTTTGTAGTGTTTGTTTTCTCTACAAACACTTCAAAAAGACTAAAGTATTTAAAAGTGTATTGCAAATAATATAATATCATCATTCCAGAGTAATTCAAGGTGACTCTCCTAAAAATAAGTAAATTCTCATTGATTGAACATGATAGGCATATACTAGCTAAGAAGGCAACAACAATAACCACAGTATAACAATGACATTCACAGACAAAATTAATATAGAGTAATTAATATAGAGTATACATTTGATTTTTCTTTGAATTTTTATATAATGTCTTTAATAGCATCTCTTAAAAATCAAAATTCACATGGTGATACTTTTTTAAAATATGTTTTTCTACTCTTAATCTATAAGTTTCTGTGTGTTTTTTTTGTTGTTGTTCCTTTTCTTTTTCTTTTTTTTTTATTTTAACCACTGTGGCTCCCCTTTTTTTTTCCTCATTTCAGTTCTCTTGAGCTCAGTCAGATCTACTTACCATTTGTAGTGTCTGAGATATCTGTAATTGTAGATTTTTCTTCTTCTTCTTCTTCTTCTTTTTTTTTTTTGCTGTTACTGATTTCCCTTTACAGGTGGTTTCCAGGAAGGGAGGAAAAACAAAACAAAACAAAACAAAGCTGGGAGGTGGAATCCTTCTGCTAGTTAGGATACAAGTGGCCACAAGAGAAAATCATTGCTATTTTAGAAAGAGAAATAGCTGAAAAATCAACAAACCTACAACTTTTGGTGGCTACATCAGAGATCATGAAATGAATCCCACAGAATTAAAAACAAAACAAAAACCTACTGAGGAAAGGTAGGACATATGAACTCTGACTTTTAACTGAGCACAGGTGGAAGAAGTGGACACCATAAAAACAGATAAAAATGAATCAACTGCAGTTTTAACAACTTTAGTTAAAGATCAAGCATAAGATAGTACAATACTTTAGAATAACCAGAGAGACACTAGGATGGCTTGTACTCATTCGAAAACTCTTTTTCATCTGCCTCTACTATGTACTAACAAGAAATACTGAAGGCAGAACAGGAAACTAGAAAGAATCAGTTCAGTGGCACATTAGGGGTTATTGGTTGCTGCTGGTGGAATTCACAAAATCACTTTCAATTCCCTCAACTATTCTCTAATATAAACTAAAAGTTTTAAGTCATCCAGAGAGGGATAGGAAGCCTCTCCACCCCCAAGGCCCAGGTAAAAATATTGATTCTGAGGAAGAACAGAAATAAAGAACATATTCCACTGGGGGAAGAGCAAGAAATAGTCTTGGGCCCAGGTTCCCCTGATGAGAACAGAAATTAGCTGCTCTTGGAATAGAGACAGGATATTCTCCCCTGCTTGAAACCAAGGTCGAGTTTTGTTTACACGGGAAGACACACAGGAGTTCTGAGAAAGGCTCACCATCAGGGATTTGCACATAGGGCTTAAGTGAGGCTGAAGCTGGACCAGGGAAAATCAAGATGGCCCTCACCAAGAGCCATGCACTGAATAACAAGAAACAGTAAGTAGCCTGCTACTAGGGTAGACGTAAATGCTGGAGAGAGACTCCACTGCGGCAATGATGTGAAAAGGCCACGGCAACTTTAGGCTAGAGCCAGAACACTAAGAAAAAAATCTGCCAATGCTAGATATATAGATAGAAGTCACTGATTCGACTTGTCTATATATAAGTTTGAAACACTGCCCAATCATCCATCATGCTCATGACTGCCAGCTTCTTTTAGTGCATTGTGTGACTATTATTTTAATCCATGACACTGAAGGTTTCTCTCATGCTCGCTGACCCTTGATTTCCCCAAACTTAATGTCCTTCTTGAACTGTTAATGTCCTTTTATGATGCCAAAAGCAAGTAAATTGGACAATATTCTGTTGTGATCCACAAAGTTTGCATTAGCTATTCTTTAGAAGTAGATTGGCACATGTTCCTTTCAGGCATCACAACATATTATAGGTTGTTGATGTGTCTTCCTCCAACTCTGATGACCTGTTTGTCTTCATGTAGTCCAGCTTCTCAGATTTGCTCAGCAGACAGACTGAATAGGTATGGTGAAAATATATCACCCTGACACACTCTTTGTGACTTTAAACCACTCAGTATCCCCTTGTTCTGTCTGAATGACTGCCTCTTGATCTACGGATAGGTTTCTGGTAAGCACAAGTGTTCTGGAACTCCCATTCTTCACAATGTTGTCCGTAATTTGTTACGATTCCCACGGGCAAATGCCTTTTCAGAGTCAATAAACACACAGGTATATATCCTTCTGATATTTTCTGCTATCAGCTAGGATTCAGCTGACATCAGCAATGATATCCCTCATTCTCTTCCTCCTTCTGAATCCAGCTTGAATTTTTGGCAGATTCCTCTCGATGTACTGCGACAGCCACTTTCAAATGATCTTCAGCAAGATTTTACTTGCACGTAATTTTAATGGCATTGCTCAATAAATTCTGCATTCCATTGAATCATCTGTTTTGGAATGGACATAAGCGTGGACTTCTTCCAGTCAGTTAATCAAGCGGTTATCATCAACATTTCTTGGCATAAAGAAGTTTTTTTTTTTAACACATTTCAACAGGTATCCCATCAATTCCTAAAGAACTGATTTTACCAATGCCTTCAACGAAGCTTTGACTTCTTCTTCTTCATTTATTGCCATAGGTTCTTGATCATATACTACGGCCTGAAATGACTGAACATATATGCTTTTTTTTTTTTGGTACAGTAACACTGTTTATTAGTACCATCTTCTTTTAATTCTTCCTACATTGAGTATTTTGCCCACAGAACCCTTCACTATTGCAACTTTAGGCCTGAGTTTTTTCTTCAGGGCTCTCAGCTCGAGAATTCTGGGAGTGCTCTTAACTTTTGGTTTTCTAACTCTAAACCTTTGTACACGACATTATGATACTTTGTCTTCTTCAGCTGTCCTTTGAAGTCTTCTGTTTGGTTCTTTTACTTCATCTCTTCCATTTGCTTAGCTGCTCGATGTTCAAGAGCCAGATTTGAAGTATCTTCTGACATCTACTTTGGCCTTTTATTTCTTTCCTATCTTTTTAAAGATCTCTTTATTTAGTTCTTCATTCATGATGTCCTTAATGTCATTCAGCAACTCGTCTGGTTTTCAGTAATTAGTGTTCAAACCATCAACTTTATTCTTCTGATGGTCATTAATTCAAGTGAGATATATTTAAGGTCATACTTTGACTCTCATGGATGGACTAGTTTAATTATTTTTCAGTTTCAGCTTTAATTTATATCTGAGAAATTCATTACCTGTTTCACAGTAAGCCCCTGGCCTTATTCTGACTGATGATACTTAATTTCCCATCATCTATTTTCATAGATGTAGTCAATTTGATTCCCCTGTATTCCACCTGGTGAGGTCCATGGGTATAGTCGCCAATTATATTCTTAAAAAAATCAATTTACAATGAATAGGTTGTTGGTCTTGCAAAACTCTACCAAGCAATCTTTGGCATCATTTCTGTCACCAAGATCATACTTTCTAACTACCAGTCCTTCTTCTGTTTCCAACATTCACAGTCCAATTACCAGTAATTATTAATGCCTTTGGATTGCATGCTTTGAAGATTAGAATGCAGAAGTTGCTAAATATCTTCCATTTCTTCATCTTCGGCCTTAGTGGTTGCTATATGTGTAAATTTGAATAATAGCTGTATCACTGGTTTTTCTTGTAGGTGTATGGATGTTATCCTATCACTGTCAGCATTGTACTTCAGGACAGATCTTGAAATGTTCTTTTTGACAGTAAGTGTAGTGCCATTTCTCTTCAACTTATCAATCCAGGCATAGTAGCCCATATGATTATCTGACTCAGAGTGGCCAGTACCAGTCCATTTTAGCTCACTAATGCCTAGGACATTGAAAGTCATGCATTCTGTCTCAGTTTTTACAATGTCCAATTATTGTAAATTCTTACTTCAGTGTAGGTTCAATGTTCAAATTACTAGTGGATGTTTGTCATTGTTTTTTCTCACTTTGTGTGAGATTACATCAGCAAATGGTCTTAAAAGCTTGATTTCATCCAAGACATTAGCTAAGCTTTACTTTGAGGAGACAACTCTTCCCCAGTCTTCTTCTGAGTGCCTTCCAGCCTGAGGGACTCATCTTTCGGGACTATTTCAGTGTTAGAGGGAGAATATATGTCCAACCTCCACCTCTTAGGTTAATTGGATCTTGATTTCTCCCCGTGTCTTACAAAATTAGATGAAGTCTGACACCATCATTTCATTTGTGCATTGTGTTTAATTTGTAATTACTTTTTCCTTTTAATTTTTACATAATTTTAATATTTTATATATCATTTTATAAATATATGATACTACATCACAATAAAACATTAAATAGTACTTAACTATAATTATTATAATATGTGTAATGATATTGTTCAGTAATTTCTGAATTTGATTGGATCACCTTTCTTTGGAATGGGCATAAATATGGATCTTTTCCAGTCAGTTGGCCAGGTAGCTGTCCTCCAAATTTTTTGGCGCAGATGAATGAGCACTTCCAGCACTGAAACTGTTTGCTGAATTCTAATAGATATTCCATCAGTTCCTAGAGCCTTGTTTTTTGTCAGTGCCTTCAACGTAGCTTCGACGTCTTCCTTCAGCACCATTGGTTCCTGATCCTCTGCTACTTTTTCAAATGACCAATCGTTGACTAGTTCTTTCTGGTATAGTGACTCTGTGTATTCCCTTCATCTTTCTTTGATGATCCCTGAGTCACTCAATAGTTTCCCTGTAGAGTCCGTCATTATTTCAACTCCAGACTTGAATTTTTTCTTCAGTTCTTTCAGTTTGAGAAATGCAGAATGTGTTCTTCCCTTCTGGTTTTCCATTTCCAGCTCCTTGCACGTGCAATTATAATACTTTCTTGTCTTCCTGAGCTGCTCTTTGAAATCTTATGTTTAGATCTTTTACTAAGCTGTTCCTTCCTTTTGCTCAAGATCATTCAAAAGTGACTGCAACAATATATTGACGAGGAACTGCCAGAAATTTAAGCTGGATTCAGAAGAGAACATGGAATCAGGGATGTCATTACTGATGTCTGATGGATCTTGGCTGAAAGCAAAGATAACCAGAAAGATGTTTATTTGTGTTTCATTGACTATGAAAAAGCATTTGAATATGTGGATCATACTAAATTACGACTAACACCTAACTGCGTAGGAATCTACGTATGGAACAAAAGGCAATAGTAAGAACAGAACAGGGGACACTGTGGTTTAAAGTCAGAAAATGTGTGCATCAGGGTTGTATCCTTTCATCATACCTTTAAATCTGTATGCTGAGCAAATAATCCTAGAAGCTGGATTATACAAAGAAGAATGAGGCATCGGGACTGGAGACAACCCATTAACAACCTGTGTTGCACAGACGATGACATCTTACTTTCTGGAAGTGAAGAAGATTTGAAACACTTACTGATAAAGATAAGAGACTGTAGCGTTCCATATGGGTTGCACCTCAACATCAGGAAAACAAAAATCCTTACAACTGGACCAGAAAGCAACATCATCATAAATAGTGAAAGGATTGAGGTTGTCAAGTTTACTTAGGTCCACAATCAATGCCTGTGAAAGCAGCAGTCAAGAAATCAAAAGACGTATTGCATTAGGAAAACCTGCTGCAAGGGCCTCTTTAAAGTATTCAAAAGTAAAGATGTCACCTTGAAGACTAAAATACACCTGATCCAAGCCATAGTATTTTCAACTGTATCATATGCATATGAAAGCTGGACAATGAATAAAAAGACAGGAGAATTGATGACTTTGAATTGTGATGGAGAACCACGGACCACAAAAACAACAAACAGATCTGTTTCAGCAGAAATACAACTGGAGTACTCCTTGGAAGCAAAAATGGCAAGACTGCATCTTAGGTGCTTTGGACATGTTGTCAGAAAGGATCAGTCCCTGGAGCAGGACATCATGCTTGGTAGAGAGGACTGTCAGCAAAAAAGAGGAAGACCCTCAACGAGGTGGATTGACACAGTGGCCACAACAACGGGCTTATGCATAAAAATGATTGTGGGCACGGCACAAGACCAGGCACTGTCTGTTTCTTTTGTTCACAGGGTTGCTATGAGTCGGAACTGACTCTATGGCACCTAAGAACAACAACAATATGTATAACAAAAATCTGAAAATTTTTCAGTGTAAAATTCAGTGACAGTAATGACATTTCCAGAAGTCTTTTATCACCTCAAATAGAACAAATACCCCATAAGTGGTAAATCCCTATTGCAGCCACTCCCCACCCCCGACCCTTAGTAACTACAAATGAACTTTTGTCTCTAAGAGTTTGCCTATTTTCCATATTTTTATATAAGTAACATCATATAATTTTCACCCTTTTATACTGATTTACATTGCTCAGCAAAATATTTTCAAGATCCATTCATGTTTAACATGTATCAGAACTCCATTTCTCTTTAGGGCTGTATAATATTCTGTTAAATATATGTTATCAAAACCTGTTGCTGCAGAGTTGACTCTGACTCATAGTGACCCTATAGGATAGAGTAGAATTGCCCCACAGGGTTTCTGAGGATCAGCTGGTAGATTCAAATTGTAGAACTTTTGGTTAACAGGTATCTTAACTATTTTTATTTCTTAATTTATCTGTTGAGGGAAATGTGTTATTTCTATTTTTGGCTACTGTGAGCAATGGTTTAGTAAACATCAGTGCACAGATGTGTTTGAGTCTCTGCTTTTAAGTCTTTGGGGGTATATACCTAACAGTGGAATGTCTGGGTCAAATAGAATTACTATGTTTAACTTTTTAGGAACTACTTGTTTTCCACAGAAACTGCATCATTTTACATCCCCACCAGTAATGCATACTGATTCCCATTTCTCCACATCTTTGTCAGCACTGTTTATTTTCTGTGTTTCTTATAATAGCCAATCAGTGGTTATGAAGTGATACCACCTTGTGGCTTTAATTTGCATTTTCCTCATGACCAGTGATGTTGAACATCTCTTTTATGTAATTGTTGGCCATTTGCATATCTGTTATATATATATATATATATATATATATATATATATATATGAGGACTGCCAATTAAGTTCATGAACTCATCCTAGAAGAAGTGCTACATGCCTCATTGTTTAATATCATGACAGTCACTTTTGAAGTACTCCCATTGGGAAGCCATGCTCTGATGCCAGTACCTAGTCCACCATTCACAGCAGTTTTGGAACTTTGTTTATGGAATGCCCGTCAGAGCTGTCATTGTAGTACCCTGGATGACCTGAATGCCATCAAAGTGTCTTCCTTTCAATATTTCCTTTCCCTTTGGGTAAAGAAAAAAGTCATTGGGGAGCAGATCAGGCGAGTAGGGAGAGTGTTTCAATACAGTTATTTGTTTCCTGGCTAAAAACTCCCTCACAGACAACTACACAAATAAGTTTGTGAACTCACTGCCTTGTACTGTGTGCAATGGCTATTCCAAAATTGCTTTGAAGGGTGCAGTAGGTGCTGGCACCAGTGCATAGCTTCCCAAGGGAAGTACTTCCAGGGTGACTGTAGTGACATTCGGCAATAAGGTAGGTAGCAGGTGGAACAATTAAGTGCACAGACTTAATTGTCAGCCTTCAGTATGTCTATTCAAGTCCTTTGCCTATCTTGATATTGAGTTGTTTATTTTCTCGCTGTTGAGTTGTAGTAGTTCTTTATATTTTCTGGATATTAAACTCTTACCAGTTGTATGGTTACCAGTTATTTTCTCCCGTTCTGTAAGTTTTCTCGATAGTTTTTAATTTTGATATTCAGTTTATCTATATTTCGTTTGTTCTTCATGCTTTTGGTGTCAGATCAAATAATTCAGTGTCAAAAACAAGATTCTAAAGCTTTACTTATGCTATCTTCTAACAGTTTTACAGTTTTTGTCCTTGATATTAGGTCACTAGTTGATTTTTTGTTAAATTTTAAATGTGCTATGAATTGTAGGTCCAAATCCTTTTTTTTTTTTTTTTTTTACATGTGGAAATCCAGTTGTCCCAGCACTGTTTACTGAAGAGACTATGTGCCTTTGTTAAAAATCAACTGGGCATAGATGTATGGGTTTATTTCTGGAATCTCAGTTCTATTCCATTGATCTTCATGTAGCTAATTTTAAAATTGAGATGTGTTAGTTCTCCTGCTTTGTTCTCTTCTTTTTTATTATTGTGATTAAGTGAGTTTGCAATACAAGTCAGTTTTTCATATAAAGCCCCAAGTACCTGCCTCTCTGTGACTCTGCCTTCTCTCCTCACCCTGTGACAGTACATTCTTCTTTTTCACTCTTTACTTCCAGAATCCACTCAACCAACATTTGTCCCCTCCTCTCTACTATCTCTTCTCTCCTCTAAAAATAAACCATTAGGACAGCCTCATATACATATTAAAGCATAAGGTACACATACCATGCCCAGTCCATTCTTTAAAGTTTTAGCTTCAGCAATGATTTTAGCTCTGGGCTACCAACAAGTCTAGGGGCCATGTTCTCAGGGGACCCTCCACATTGTTGGATCATCAAGTCTGGTCTTGTAATAGAGTTCTAGATCTGCACATCCCTTTTTCTGATGCCCCATTAGAGACTCTATATAGTGTCTCATATCGAAGTTGTCTTTGGTGTTGGCCAGGCATCAGCTGGTTCTTCTGGTCTCATAGTGATGTAGTTTCCGAATCATATGGCTCCCTTTGTCTCCTGGGCTCATTTTTCCTCATGGCTTTGATGTTCTCGGTTGTCATCCATTTCATGTGAGTTGGGAAAAATTGATGTTCCTCAGATGGCAGCTTGCAGGCTTTTAAGACCCCAGATGCCACTAATTAACATGGGGTGCAGGAGACTCTCTTACCAAAAATCTAGTTATTCCAGTTGACCTTGATGTCACCTGAAAACATGATCCCTAGGCCCCTGTCCCTGCTACTCTATCCTTATGTTCTTTTTAAGATTGCTTTGACTATTTGGACCTCTCAAAAAGTAAATCTGAGGATTAGCTTTAACATTCTGCAAACAACACTGTTGGAATTTTGATGCTGACTATACCTGTAGATTGCTTTGGGTAGTACCAGCATTTTAACTACATTTAGTGTTCTAATCCATGAACACAGGATGTCTTTTCAACTTTGTTTTAGATAATTCTTTCATTTATGTCCTCTGTTTATTTTTGTCTCAGAATATTAGGTTTCCTACCAACCAACTGTTTCATCCAAGAGAACTTGAAATGGTAGAAATACTTTACATGGATATTTACTCTCTTTTTAGTGAGAAATCAAAGCGTAAGAGGCATTTTCTTTACCCATCTTACAATAAGTTGACTTCAAATGCATTTCTCTAACTGTGAAATTTCATTTAGGTATGCCCTACCTGCATAATGTCCTTCCCAAATTATGTGGATTTGCCTCAGTGTTTAGTAATTTATTTCTACTTAAGTTGTCTGATAACATGTGAAATACTGAAGATGTTTCTGGAGAAATACTTTAATATATTTTATTTTATGTGGCCTAAAGATCAATAATCCATTTTGAATTAATTTTTGGTAGAGCGCTTAAGATTTTCATATATCTATATATCTTATGTTAATATTTAGTTTTGCTAATGTAGTATAAAGTCTGTGTTAAAAACCTAATTTGTACGTTCTTGTCCATCATGCAAGAGTGATGGTGGAACACAATTTTTGCTACTGAAATTAAACTGTCTTCTTATAGGGTATTTATGTAATGAGTGTCCCCAGTAAAGTGGAATTTTTATATTATGTCATTAAATTGAACACTAAAATGATACAATGGGAAAATATAGATTTTTATATTCTTTTGGCATAGAGAAATTTTAATGTAGAAGTACAAATGGAGTGCAGTAGAAAGAACTGAATTGAAAACTTTGATTTAAAATGAAGGTCATGTGATCTTTAAAGATGCATTTTAAATTCCCTTAACCTTTTTACTTTTTAAAGTGATTAAAGAAATGAAGTAGTGTTTCTACGCACTATCAGCATCTTTTCATTTTTTATATTTTTTAAATATTGTAATCATGAATAAAATCGAATATCTCACAGCTAAGCTTTGACAGGAGAGGACACCAGTCGAAGTATTACACCTTACTTTGCTGTTACCTGAGGTATTTTGAGCATGTCTTGCTGATAGGTCATTGTTTATTCCTCCTCCTTTATGTTAAGAACATTCCAGATTTTGTTTAGGAAACCAATATTCATTTGCATGGTTGGTTTGCCTTGATCTTGAGTTGTTTCCACAAACTTCAGGTGCACCAGAAAAACCCTGAGAACTTGTTAAAGCAGAGAGTGTTCAGCCCTACCTACCGAGTTTTTCACTCAGGATGCCTAGCCTGGAGCTTGAGACTTTCTAACAAGTTTCCAGGTGATGCTAATACTACAAGTCTGGGGACAATACTTTGCAAAGCACTGATCTATGGTGAATCAATGTACTTTCTCAGCAAGAGGGTAGGATTTCTTCTGTATCACCGAGAAACTATCACAGCCTAGTCAGTGTAATACCATATATATGAAGTACTTTATATATAATATTCTCCATCCATATATAAACTTTATATGCGTGTATACATACTATATATGTGTGTACATATACATGCATATATATGAATTAAATCAGAAGCACAAAGTCATAATCTGTGCATGTGACACACAGTTTTAAAACGTGGGCACACCATGTTGAAACTAAATTCTGGTCTTTTTACTAGCATTTGAGTTCTAGTCCCTTCTTTTCTCCTGCTCCTTCAGGAACTCTCTACTGTCTTCCTTCTTAGGGTAGTCATTGGTGGTAGCTGGGCACCATAAAGTAATAAATACTTGTTTAATAAAAGAATGAATAAATTATGGGTGAGGTGTTAAAAGGCAGTCAGAGAGTGATCCATTGAGGTTGATTTCCTGGAACCTTGTGTGATTTGCCTCAGAACATCTTCATAACTGCATGGTAAGTCTTCATATGAAAAGTTGCAGTCTTCATAGTATCTTCCTCTTCTAGGAAAATGTCCGTTTGCCTGCAAATTGTACAAAAAACAAATAAAATATTCAAGGGGATGAGTGGTGATTGACTTAAAATTTTTAATTCCATTTGAAAATATGTATGAAGTTTAAAACCTGTTGAAGTCATAATTGAGAGAAAGTGTATTCAATGGTCATGATAAAATAAGCTAGAATTAGGTGATCCATTTGAGGCTTAACATATTGCATTAGCATACATGAAAAAGAAATAATATTTTGCCTAATGATAAATACAGAGCACATTCATCCTCTACCTATACTTTTGTTCTTAATATCATGTTCTCTTGGAATGGTTTTTCCCTTTAAATTCAAAGTCATAATTTGAGACCAAGGGGTAGATCAGTTATACAAATTAACCCATATTCCTGCTCTAATCTGCAGTAATTGCTCCCATCTCTGAACTCATACAGCCTAAATTTCAGTGATCAAAATACTACTGTATGTACTATTTCCACCTAAACTAAATTCTTTGATGTTATTTATCAGGAATGGCAAATTGGATGCATCTTGAATGTCATCTTTCACCAAAGAGTAGTGGCTGCCTGATGAAAAAGATGCTGAGGGCATGTTTGGACTTAATTACCAAAGGAAAAAAAAGTGCATAATGATTTCACTATTGAACATGGAAAGATAAATAACATTACACACACCAGATACTTGCTTATCCAAATACTGATAATGTCGTTAATTTTTGTACTTCTAAGGGTTGGAAGACAGCATTAGGTACAGAGGACTCTTACCATTTATAATGAATGAATGAAAATGAACATGCAAAGTATTGAATTACTTTTGTCTACTGTATTTTGAGATTAAAAATATTTTGAGATTTACAAATATTAAAATAAAAATATTTTAATTTAAAAAATATTTTTAGAAGTTCAAAGTTGAGTGTAAACCATAGGTAATAAGTTTATAAGGGATAGTAAAGAACTCATGTGAATGTAAAACTAATTTCTGATAATAGGTTCATTTCCCAAAAACTTCATTTGTAACACGAAAATCAAACTTTGGTATTACTTTTTATCTTCTAATATAACTAAATGTAATGTTGTGTATACATCAAACTTCATTTGAAACCTCTGGACTATGTGTTTCTCCAATTTTAGTTTTCTGATGAACAAAAAGTTCAACCCCACCAGCTTCTCCTTAGAAACCCTGTAGGGTAGTTCTACTTTCCTCTAGAGTCTCTGTGAGTTGGAAGCAAATTGATGGCAATAGATTTAATTTAGTTTTTGGTTTTTATGGAACATCAATTATAAGAATACCTTTAAAAATGAAAAAATTGTAATTGTAGAATAGAAGAATTTAAAATTTGGGTGAATTTAGATAGGCTGTCTTATATATTTGTCTCTACCTTCATGCAGGGCTTGACCATTCAGTTCAGGCACATTAGGACTCTAATCCACTCTACCAGTCTTAGGTCCTTCGGTGGTACCAACAGTTAAGTGCTCAACCACTAACGGAGAAAGACTGGCAGTTTGAACTCACCCAGCAGTGCTTCAGAAGGAAGGTCTGATGATCTGCTTTTGTAATGATTTTGGGCAAGAAAACTCCATGAACCAGTTTTCCTCTAAAACGCCTTGAGTCTCATGAGTTAGAATCCTCTAAGACAACAAGACAATGATTTGATTTTTGACTCAATATGGAAGTTACTCTTGAGGTTCGCCCTTCAGTCAAAGATTAGACAGGCCTACACTCATGTAGTTCAACCATGTCTTTTGATTTCTGTATTTTATTCTGGCAATCAGAAACTGGACAGCATTGGGCTAGTTACAGAGTTGTTGAGTCTTTTTAAAAATTTTTTCTCCATAAAATGAATCTAGATTGTTTTTGTTGCAGCAGAAATGAGGTGGAATCTTAATATCTTCAGTAATGAAAACCTGCTGGTTCTTATAGATGTCAAATATGTCTTGATTCAACTGTGAATGGACTACGCATTCTTTACTTCTTTTTCACGCAGGAGGGTACCACATCTACCCAGGAACTTGTGCTCATTGGCCCTGAAACTAACGTGTATTTTCTCTGTTGTTGTGTGCTGAAGAGGTTTATTCTGACACATAGCAGCCACATGTGACAGGATAGAATTGTCCCACAGGGTTTCTTAGGCTGTAATCTTTATGGGGACCCTGGCTATGTAGTGGGAGACACTGGTAGCACGGTGGTTTAGTGTTACATCTGCTAACCAAATCTGCCAGGCACTCCTGGGAAGCTCTATGGAACAGTTTCTACTCTGTCCTTTCGGGTCACTGTGGAGTTGGAATTGATTCAACGACACTGGGTATGGTTACTTGGTGGTTAAAGAGCTCGACTACTAAACAAAAAGTGGACAGCTCAGATTCACTAGTTGCTTGTTGGAAACCCAGTGGGCCAATTCTGTTGTATTCTTTATTTAGGTTCACCATGGATTGACTCAAAAAACCCTGGTGCCATAGTCAGTTAAGTGCTATGGCTGCAAACCAAAGAGTTGGTGGTTCAAATCTACCAGTTGCTACTTGGAAACTCTATGGGGTAGTTATGCTCTGACTTGTAGGGTTGCTCTGAGTTGGACCTTACTAGGCGACAGTGGGTAGGTATGGGTTGACTCAATGGCCGTGATTCTCTGATTTTTCAGTCTTTCTGAGGGAGGAGACCACCAGGTTTCTTCTCTTGTAGAGCTGCTAGTGGGTTCCAACTGCCAACCTTTCAGTTAGCAGCCAAGTGCCTAACCACTGAGCAACCAAGGCTGTTTAACGTGTCACTAGTGTTTGCACTAAGATAACTTGATTTCTTTTGCTTCATCAGGATAACTCATTTATGTTTGTCTCAGTAGGTCTTATTCATAAATTCATGAGCTCAGTTTATATTTATTAATTTTTTTCTCTGAGCTAGGCATTTTATTAAGTAGAGGGATACACAGATGAAGATGACACAGATCTTACACTCAAGAAACTGATAGAGTGTTGAAAAGAGAGATAAATATATAGGCAATTAGAATAAAATATAAAGTATTATGATGGCAAGCCAGCCAGCCATCAGCAATTTCCAACCCTTTAATCTTGTATCGTTTGTGTCTGTCAGGAGTTAGGACCTCTAATATCACTACAAGCTCTACACCACATTAGACTTCAAAAAGTTTTTATAGCTGAATATTTTTCTTACCATGTTTCATAACAACTATCCGTTGTTCTTCCTCAGTACCGCCAAGTTTAAAAACCTTTAATTATGCCTCATATGGAATACATACTTCTTTGATGTAGTGATAATAGCTGTGATGAGGCACTTGAGCAAACTTAAACAAACTGGAGCTATGTCTCTTCCAGGGTCTGGATTAACTGATATATTTAAAGCATGAATTTGCTGTGAGAGACGCATAGATGAAGGTGGGGGTGGGGCAGTTCTGTTTGAAGATACCAGAAAACTAAACCCACTACTGTCGATTCCAACTCAGAGAGAGACCACATAGCATTTCAGAGGCTGTAAATCTTTATGGAAACAGATGACACATCTTTCTCCCACAGAACTGCTGGTGGTTGCCAACCGCTGACCTTTTGGTGGGCAGTCGATGCCCTAACCATTGTGAAACCAGGCTACAGGCAAGATCGTCAAGAGTCTACTTTATCCTTGCTGTCTCATCCTGGACACACCCCTCTCCAGATTAAGAAAGAGCCTCTCTTTTCTGTTTTTCCTGAGTATTTTTCTGTTATTCAGTGCATGGTTTTGTACTTAAAATGTGAGACAGACCATGTCTAAAAGGGTGGGAGTTAGGCAAACATTAGTTCTCATCATCTCCTTGTTCCTGAAAAAGATATGCCAGGCTTACTCCCAAGTCTCTTGGGGCCCTGCTTTCTGTAGAAGATGGCAGTGCGCTGGCAGGGACTGATTGATGCTAAGGTGTTTTGAAAAAATGCATTGGCCTGAATGGTGCAAACTTCAGGCAGGTCGAAGGGACCAACATTTTGACCTGACGTCATGCAATATGAACTGTCATGTATTCTGCCTATATAGTCAAACAATAATTTTAAACAAAAATATAAATTTTAAATCATGACATGCTTGCTACTTCATAGATTTCCTTTGTTCATTCAACAGTTTTTTCTATTTTTGCATGGCAATACATTCTACCTGATGGCTTTCAAGGTCTGCAGAATATTCAATGCATCCACTGTATGCATTTATATGTATAATTGACTTAATGCTTTGTTAGATATTGATTATATACATTTTTGGCTACCTTTGGATGAATTCTTTCAAAGAAATACTCAAATAAAATTTTTAAAATATTGTTTTGTTATATATTGCAATATTTTCCTTTGAATTCCAACAGCATTCTATAAAAAAAATAGTAATTCAAGCTCACTGCCATCAAGTTACTTCCGCCTCATATAGATTCTATAGAACAGACTAGAACTGCCCCATAGGGTTTCCAAGCTATAAATATTTACAGAAGCAGACTGTCACATTTTTCTCCCAATGAGTGGCTGGAGGTGGGGGAGGGGATTGAACCACAAACCTTTTGGTTAGTACCTGAGGGCTTTGTACCACAGGGTTCATCTAACACCCTATAGAGTGCTCCAAAAACTAACTAAACGAAACCAAACCTACTGTCATCTAGTTGATTCCAGCTCATAGAGACCCTGTAGGACAGAGTAGAACTACTCCATAGTTTTCATGGAGTCCCTGGTAGAGTCCAACTGCCACCCTTACGATTAGCAGACATAGCACTTAATCACTATGCTACCAGCGTTTCCAAAAGCTAGTTAGTCATCTATAAAGTATTTATTGAGCAGTTAGAATAAATGGAAATCTTTGTTACGTGCTGGGATGTTTCAACAATGTGTAAGACCAAGGAAAAACCTTTAATTCCATATTCAGATTCACTAGGAGTTTCAGGATTATTCCAATAGTCTATTTCATCTCATTTTAGTTTATATTTATTAACATAAACCCATTCATAATATTATTATATAATATTTTTTAATGTCTCAGTTCCTATAGTAACATTCTTATTTTTGCTGCTGGTATTAGTTATATTTTTGTCTTTATTATTTATTTACTAAATTGATTTGTACAGTGTTTTCTTTAACTCTGGCTTTAGTTGATTTTCCCTATTGTATGTTAGCTACCTACCATATTAATTTCTGCTCTTATATTTACTTATTTCCTCTATTGTACTGTCTTTGCATTTAGTATTTTTATGCTTTATTTTTATGTTCTAGGGATGGATACCTAGACTATTGATTTTAAGCCTTTCTTTTGAGTTGTGCTGTGTTATGTGAAGGATTATATTTTAAAGTTTTGAAATGAAAATAAGAGAGTAATCAGAAGTATTTCTTAAGAAAAGGATAAATAATCCAATTAAGTGATGGGTGAAGGAGATAGACAGACATTTCTTTAAAGAGGATATCTAGGTGATATCCGTTTGATCCTGTAATTCCACTGCTTGGAATTTATCCCTCAGAAACAAAGGTTGTCACATGAACAGACACATGTACATGAGTGTTGCAGCATAGTCCATAATAGCAAAAAAGTTGGAATCAAACCCATTGTCCATCAACAGATGAATGGATAAGCAAATTATGGTACATACACTCAATGGAATACTATGCTATGATGAAAAACAATGACAGTTTTTGAAAACATCTCATAACATGATCTCTTTTGGAAGAGATCACACTGAGGAAATGATCAATCAGTGTCAAAAGGACAAATTTTGTATGAGAGCCCTGTTATAAGGACTTAACAAGAGAATCATCCACAGAAGAAAACGACTATGTTGGCTACATGGGTGGGTGGGGGGCTGAGGGTTTATCATAGATGAGATAATTGACAGATGTTAGAAATTTTATTCTTTTACTGTAATTAATAAAAATTAAAAAAAAATAATATGTGAAGTTTAATATATTTAAGTAATCTGAAGACATCACTAAAGGAGTAAAAATGTGGAGATGTACAAAATGAGGAGCTGCTAAAAATATATAAAACTCATTATACGCGCACACACACAGAGGGTCAGAGCCAAAAAAAATCTCTCAACAAGATAGACTGACACAGCAGCTACAACAATGGGCTCAAATACTGCAACGATTGTGAAGACGGTGAAGGACCAGGCAGGGTTTCGTTCTGTTGTAAGTGGGGTCACTATGAGTCAGAACTGACTAGACAGCACTTAACAACAACAACATATATGCATACACATATATTGGGGAATCCTGGAGGTGTCGTTGTTAAGAGCTTTAGCTACTAAACAAAAGGTTGGCAGTTTGAATTCACCAGGTGCTCCTTGGATACTTAAGGGCAGTTGAACTCAGTCTTACAATGTCACTATGAGTTGGAATTGACTCAACAGCAATAGGTTTGTTTACATACACGCACATATGTGAGAAAGAGCACTGATAGTAGAGTGCTTAAGTGTTCAGCTGATAACCCAAGGGATGGCAGTTCAAATCCAGCAGCCACTCTATGGGAGATGTGGCACTCTGCTTCTGCAAAGATTTATAGCCTTGGAAACACTATGAGGCAGTTCTACGGTAACCAAGCAGAATCAACTCACGTACACATAAGTATCAGGTCTGACAATTAAGTATGCAAACTTGTCCTAGAAAAAGAGCTACATACTTCATTGTTGAGTATCACTGCAGTCACCTTCAAAGTACTCACCTTGGAAGCTCTGCACTGACACCAGTGCTTAGTCCACCCCTCAAAACAATTTTAGAACCCTTTCTGAAATGACCATTGCACACAGTGGCACGGTGACAAGTTTGTGAACTTAATCATATTGTTGTCTGTAAGGGAGTTTTTATCAAATAAACAAATAACTGTATTGGAACACCCTCCCTTCTCACCTGATCTGGTCCCCAGTGACATTTCTTTTCCAGAAAATAAAGGAAATATTGAAAGGGAGACATCTTGATGACATTCAGGACACCAAAGATAATACAATGGTAAATATAGAAAAATATAGATAAATATAGATAATACAACAATAAATACAGATAAAGAATGACAACATTGTGTTGAAGAGTGGACTAGATGCTGGCATTGATACACAGCTTCCCAAGGGGAGCACTTCAAAGGCAACCGTAGTGATATTCAGCAAAAAGATATGTAGCACTTAAAACAATTAAGTTCTTGGACTTAATTGTCTGATCTCCTATGTTCTTATAACAAATAATTTTTAAAAATTCACACAGTATAGTAAAAAAAAAAGATAAAAGATGCAAGCAAGCATTTCAAGGAAGTGCTTTGAAATGACCAATGATGATATGAAAACTATCTAATTAGTAACTATCTGATTAGCAATCTGAAAACGTCAATTAAAATCAAAATGAAGTAAATGACATCCATCCATCAGAAAGGCTAATACTAAAAAGATTGATAATTTTAAAACAACCATACTAATAAATTATTCAGAAAAGAGTAAGCAATGGGCGATAAAGACACTGGATGGATGCTTGTTTGGGAACAAGATATTTCTGGTTGTTTTACCACCTTGGCAACAAAAGCTGAGTCAAGCATAAGGTATATTTTTAACATGAATAATACTCCTCTACCACTAATGTATTGTTATTAGATGCTGTAGAGTTTGTTCTGACTCATAGAACCCTTCGAAAGACAGTGAAACATTTGCCCATCCTGTACAATACTGAACAATCACCACTACGTTTGAGCACCTTGATGCAACCGTCACTGTCAATCTATCTCACTGAGGGTCTTCTTTTTTGCTGACGCTCCACTATGCATAATGTCTTTCTTCAGAGACTGACTGATGACATGTCCAAAAAAATTGAGTCCAAGTCTCATTATTCATGCTTCCAAGAAGCATTCTGTCTTTATTTCTTCAAAGAAAGATTTGTTAGTCCTTCTGGTACTCCATGGTATGTTCAGTATTCTTCACTGACACCGTAATTCAAGGGCATCAATTCTTCTTCCATCTTCCTTATTCATAGTTCAGGTTTTGCATGCATGTGGGGTGATTGAAAATATCATGGAGTGGGTCAGGAGTACTGTAGTCCACAAGGTAACATCTTTGCTGTTTAGTACTTTAAATAGGCCTTTAAAGAAGTTTTGCCCAATGTAATTTGCTTGATTTCTTGACTTTACTTCCACTGATGTTGATTGTGGATCCAAGTAAAATGAAATCCTTGATAACTTCAGTGTTTTCTCTCTGTATCATGGCATTGCTGACTGGTCCCTTTATGAAAATTTATTATTTTTTTACTCTCTGGTTTTTGATACTAATCAGTAAGTCCTTCAAGTTGTCTTCAGTTTCAGAAGGTAGGGTTGTATCATCTGCATAATGCAGTTTGTTAATGAGTTTTCTTTCAATCCTGATGCCCATCCTTATTGGTACAGTCCAGATTTTCAGATTATTTGCTTAGCAAACAAATGGAATAAGAATAGTGGAAGGATGCAACCCTGACAAATGCATTTCCTGATTTTAAACTTGACAGTATCTCCTTGTTCTTTTGGAATAACTGCTTCTTGATCTGTGTACAGGTTCCTCATAAGCACAAACTCTTTTATGATCTCTAGGACATATATGTTCCAGTTATATTTTCCACTCTTGGAAGTTTACTGCCAGGCAGTTGAGTCACTTTAGTACATTGTGGTGTCATGACTGATAATAGTAAACTGTCTAAAAAAACAAAGTTCTATTTGAGTGTTGGGAGCCATTCATATGTGGGGATGCTCCCTGTAGGAGTGGTTGTGTGAAATGTTTGTGTTTTTGTCTTCTGTACAGCAAGATAAGGCTTTCGATATGTTTACTATTTCCCTTGTGCTGTTTGGAAGGCATGATTACTGCCATTCAGAAATATTCAAGGAATGAGTTATTTTGGGTTGTGAAAACAGTTTGTGATGCGCTTTCTGGGCCATGGCATCAATATGGTCTTGAGTATGATGTGCTTCATGGAAAAATGGTACTAATATGGCCCGTTCTACATCAAACTAGTAACAAATACATTCAGTAAACACAATGTTCATTCAGTATTTTTGTGCATTTTTAGAAAGTTGAGTAAGCTAATTTATGGCTCAAAAGTAACCAGGAAGTGTGATATACTTCCTGAGCCATGGGACAGTTATGTCTTGCGTGTGTGAAATTCTTCACGAAACATGAGACCAGCATGTCCCACTTGCAGCTGCTGTCTCAGCTCTTCAAACAGTAAACAACTATTAATAAACAATGACTCTACATTATTTCCATCACTGACAAAGCACAGTATCACCAAAAAAAAAAAACCATCATGAAAGTGTTGTGTTCTAGAATTGCCATTTTTTACAATGTTATACATAATTTGTTATGATTCTCACAGTCAAATGCCTTTTCGTAGTTAATAAAACGCAGGTAAATATCTTTTTGGTATTGTTGGCTTTCAGCCAAGGTCCACCTGACATCAGCAATGATATCTTTTTTTCTGTGTCTTCTTCTGAATCCAGCTTGAATTTCCGGCAGTCTCTTGTTGACACACTGCTGCAACGGCCTTTGAATAATCTTCAGCAGAACTGTATTTTTATGTGGCATTAATGATATTCTTTGATAATTTCTTCATTCTATTGGATCACATTTCTTTAGAATGGGCACAAAAGTGGAACTCTTCAGTTGATTGGCCAGGCAGCTATTTTCCAGTTTTTTGCCATAGAGAAGCGAATGGTTCCAGCATTACACCCACTTGTTGCAACATCTCAGTTGGTATTCCCTCAGTTCCTGGAGTCTCACTTTTTCTTCAATCACTTTAACAAAGCTTACACTTCTTCGCTGGATCTTTATCAGATGATACCTCCTGAAACGGTTGAACACCAGTCAATTCTTTTTGATACATTTACTCTGTGTGTTCCTTCCAACTTCTTTCAATGCTTCCTATATTGTTCAATAATTTGTTCAAAGAATTCTTCAATATTGAAACTCAAAGCTTATTTTTTTTTCCCCCCATTCACCTTGAAACATGCCAAGTGTGTTGTTCCTTTTTGGTTTTTTTAACTACAGGTCTTTGCACATATCCTTATAATACTCAGTCCTCTTAATCCACTCTTTGAAACCTCCTGTACACAGCTCTTCTGCCTCATTAGCTCTTTCATTTGCTCTAGCTGCTCAATGTTCAGAAGCAAGTTTCAGACTCTCTCCCAACATCCACTTTTATCTTTATTTCTTTGCCTTTTTAATGATCTCTTGCTTTCTTCATGTGTAATGTCCTTTATGTCACCCCACAACCAATCTGCCAGAATAAGCTGATATGTCATCAGAAGTCCTCTGTTTCTTTTTCTGATGCTTTCTGGAGCTCTCTAAATGGGATACAGAGAGTAAAAAGGAATCCATATTCTAGCAGCCTGAAAAACATAATTTTTTCAGAAAAGGGGTAAGAGATTCAATTTCCCTCAAGGAAAAAACTCAGAGTTTCTGAGACACAAAATCAACCATAGGTCACACAAGAAATCTCATTGTTTTGTTTTAGTTGTCTTGCACTGCTATCACAGAGTTACAAGAGGGTGGCTTTGACAAACGACAATGTATTTTCCCATAGTTTAGGAGGCTATGAGCCCAAATTCAGGGTACTGGCTCAAGGAGAAAACTTCCTCTATCTGCTGGCTTAGGAGGAATATAATTGTCTCTCTGAACTTTTGCTCTTGGGCGATCTTTATGTGGCTTGGCATGTTTCTTCCTCCTGCTCTGCTTGCTTGTTTAGTCTCTGTTATATCTCAGCAGAGATTGGCTCAAGATATACTTTACACTGATTCTCTCTCTTTAAGACTCTTTAATCCAACAAAGACAACCCATTTCCAAGTTGGAATACTAACCCACAGGTTTAGAGGTTAGTATATACAAAAAAAATTTTTGGGGAGGCACAATTTAATCTATAACATTCTTTTAGAACAATTATCATAAGACCAAGGATGAATTAGTCACAGATTATTTTTCCCAAACCAACGTTCTTGGGCTTGTAGCCAATAAAAATTCTTTCCAAAACACTATAGAATGGTTTTGTTTGATTGGTTTTTTGAGTTTGGGTTATTTCATGTCAGTATGTGTATTGGTTTCTGTGTAGGAGTATTCTTTCCTTATCCTCTTTCACTGGTCATCATATAGTATTGTACTTTTGTTTCTCATTAGACTTTAGACTCCCTGAAGGTAGGAGATCAGTTTATTTTCTTATTATTTCTTGTTCAGTGTAAGTGCTTATGGTATGGTTTATGAAGAAATCAATGAGCCAATCATAATAAATTTTATTGGGCAGTCTGAAGAGAATGAAGCTATGATGGCTAGTCAGATGTCACTATATTCTTGAAGTTACATTTAGCAATGTTACTTTTGCCCACAGGAAGTATATCTGCAAGAGCTGGGAGAATGGTTAGCTCGGCTTTGTTTAGAACTGGGTCTGGGTAAGGTATTGTTGAAAGAGAAACATGTACAGTATGTTTGACAGATTTCAAATTCATTTTCTGAGCTGGATCAAAGGAAAGATTTAGAAGGTGTATAATTAAAACTTACAGAGTACCTTAAAATTTGGGCTACCACGTTTGAGCTTATTAAGCATGACAAAGTCATCAAACTTGTTTTAATGGGTAATGTTGTGATTTCAACACTGTTATAGGGAAAATTAATCTCATAGCCATGGATTGTGGGTGAGTTCAAATTGATGAAAAGGCTCCTTAGAAAGGAACTGATGGGCCAGACATTAGAAAGACTCTTGAGGACTTCTTAGATGGGAGGGAAAAGGCATAAAAATAGTTAAATGTGGCTCTTGACAAGAAACTTGTGGAGACTTAGAGAATGTCCCCTGCCTTTTGTCTCTTTTGACTTCCTTCTTACCATGTGTGTTATTTACCTGTGGGAAATTTTTTTCATAAGTCTTTTTTATTCTTCTCCTTCTGCTACTGTCTCCCTCATCTTGTACCTTTTTCTCTTTCACTGATTCTCTTATACTGTATCTCTATTACAGTCACCAAGAGCTGCTCCAGTGATGGCACTTGGTTTGGCTAGAGCTGCTCTAACAGAAGTACCACAAGTGGATGGCTTTAACAAAGGGAAATTTATTTCTTCATAGTAAAGCAAACTAAGAATCCTAATTCAGGGTTTCTGCTCCAGGGGAAAGGTTTCTTTGTTGGCTCTGGAGGAAGGTCCTCATCCTCCATCTTTCCCTGGATTGGGAGCTTCTGAGGTACAGGGACTGTGGGTCAAAAGGATTCACTCTGCTCCCAGTAATGCTTTCTTTTTAGTATGAAGTCACCAATATTCTGCTTCCCTTTCCTTAGTATCCCAAGAGATTGCCTCAAGGCACACTATAATCTTATAGATTGAGACTTTCTCACTAACATAACAACCAACCATCCTCCTTCATTAACATCATAGAGGCAGGATTTACAACATATAGGCACATTAGACCATACTGGGAATCATGGCCTACACAAATTGCTCCATATATTTTTTTGGGGGGGAGGGGGGCTGGCTGACGTTTGCCCATTTATTTGTCTATATATGCAACAAATAAAGAGAAATTAGTTGAATATGAAGTATAGGTACATGAATGTTCAAACTAAGATGCAAAGGTAAGTAAGATACAATATCTTGCCTCAAGTCACTTCACTGTCAAATAGTGGAAAACATTTGTCATGGATTAAAATTATGTCCCCCAAAAATGTGTCTATCAGTTTTGCCAGGCCACGATTCCCAGTATTTTGTGGTTGTCCTCTATTTTGTGACTGCGGTTCTCCTGTATGTTGTAAATTCTGTCTCTGCCTGTGGTTAACAGGGCAAGGCTGGATTATATTAAAGATGATTAGCGTAGTTAAAAAAAAAGCCTATTTCTGATCTGACGTAAAGGGAGTTTCCCTGATGTGTGGCTTGCATCACGTTTTACTTTACAAGAGATAAAAGGAAATAGAAAAAAGCAGAGAGACGGGGACCTTATGCTACCAAGAAAGCAGAGCCAGGAGCAGAGTTCATCCTTTGGACCTGAGGTTCTTACGCTGAGATATTACCACACCAAGGGAAGACTGATGACAATGACCTTCCTCCAGAGCCTACAGATAGAAAAAAAACGTTCCTTGGAGCTTGGGGAAACCCTGAATCAGTACCCCCAGCCTACCAGACTGTGAGAGAATAAACTTCTCTCTGTTGAAGCCATCCACTTGTGGTATTTCTGTTATAGCAGCACTGTATAACTAAGACATCCCTCACTGGTTCGATCATTTCTTATTTTCTGAGGTTATATAGTTGAAAAATATATGATCTGTGCAAGAAATTTCAAGTTTGGCATTTAAAAATATTTAAAATACATTTTGTATTATCAGGACAAGATGTAGTTGGATACACAACATATTCTTGGCCCTGCTTATTAAAGAAATAGTATTATAAGTGGGGAGGAAAATATTATTATGCACAACTGAGTTTTTACAAAGAAAAGGCATTATTTTGTAGTTTACACATTTAATAAATCAAAAGAATATCAAATACAATGTTCTTGATAAGTTTGTATTTTACTTTTTACAGTATTTATTGTCATAATACTTTATTTTTAATTTTACTTCTCCAACTCGACGGCACTTGGCACTTGGTGACTGTAATTTGGAGCCCTGCTGGTACAGTGGTTGAGAGTCCAACTACTCACCGAAGGACCAGCAGTTTGAATCTGACAGTCACTCCTTGGAAACCCCGTGGGGAAGTTCTACTCTATCCTACAAGGTTGCTGTGAGTCTGCATGCACTCAGTGGCAATAGATTTATTTATTTATTTGGTTTGCCCTGTAATTTACTCTTAAGTTCTTTGGTTCAGTGACTCTTAACAGACAAAAAAAAAAAAAAAATCAGTTTACCCAGGCTATTTTAGTGTTTCCATATTGCTGTAGCCATTCCAGCACTGAAATTCTCTTTTGATCTCCAAAGATGTACTATTTTTCAGTTCAAAAAAATATAGCCTCCATATAAAGTTCTCAAGCCCTACATATATTTTCTTATTCGTGGCTCTTATTCAAAAGTTCCTTCCAACAATACTATTGTTTTGGTGATGCAATAAATTTTATTTGTGTAGTATTCATTAAAAATACAATTTCCATCTTCACAAACATTTTAATTAATATATAATAAAATTTTTAACCTTAGTCTCTAACTTCTATGAAGCCAGGAACAGTGGACTTCATTCCAACACTCTACATAGCTTCTTCCCTCCCGGTTACATTCTGTCCCCTAGAAAGACAGAAGTGTATCTTGACATCTTTAAGGTCTTGACAAGAAACCTGTCTCAGGTGAATTTGTAACTCTTCTAGCATATCTTTCCTTTTTTTTTTTTTTAAATAGTTGTTCTAGAATTTCAAAATTGAGATGGAAATCCATGATATTAACGATATAAATTTCTAGTTGTTAGTGGCACTACATGACAAAGAATATGCTTCATAACCTTCTTTGAGCTAAGAGGAAGTGTTATGTGGTGACTGACAAAGCATTGCCCTGCTTGTCAGCTCTGTAAGTTTCTCTGGCTCCGTCACCTCCCACTAATGGGTGCTGAGTCAAGCATATGGTGTTTGCTGCCTAAGTGACACTGCACTGGTTTTCTTTATTCCTCAGGAGAACGTTCCCATGCCAAGTCAATTTGCAATGGCTTGAATCTTTCAACAGTCTTTTGGTCTGACTCCAGTGTCCTTTTCAAATATCACATGATGATGACCTCTTTGTGTAAGCTTCAATATTTCAGAAACTTACCCTAAAATTCAAGAAGCTTTTCCTGCTTCTGAACTTTAATCTTTAGGCCCTACACACTGTCCTTTGAATCCATGGAAAGATTACTTAGTAACTTGCTAATATGCCTTCCAATTTGTCTGGAAGCTTTGGCATATAGCCATGCAGAAGGAGAGACACAAAGACTTGGAAGATGAGAGTGAGAGGAGACTTGGCAGTGTTACTGCATCCAATTAAGATTTATAAGTGAAGAAGCAGAAAAGAGGTGAAAGCAAGAGAGGTGTGATGCCAAGGATGAAAACAAACAAACAAACAATCAGAGAGAAAACAACGACAAAATGCTTCACAGGTCTCCCCGACTTAGGGATCTGAGTTACCATAAACTGCACTTACAACATCTTTTCTCTCTTTTTTTGTACATCTTGTTGTTAGTGAGATGTGCTACACACAATGGGGCAGTGCCTTCTTTGCTGATACTATCATTCTCAGATGTTCACTCACAGATTTTAAATGCTATATTTCATAAAGATACTTGATGATAAAAGGCAATAATAATGAAAACTAAATAAAAATGAGGTTTTGAGTTAAGGCAGGACTGACTTACAGTGGTGTCGTCAGAATGGAACTCCCTGGTAAATGGAGGACTGCCTGTATTTGTTGCCTGAGAACCTCAAAAGTCAGGGGAATGGGAGAGGGTTTGTAATAAATGTGGGGGTAAGAACAGATAACATCTGGGGGCTATGATAACAAACTGGTTCTAGGAATACAGAAAATGTGTTATGGAAAATGTACAAGTCATCAAACACAGTCTTTTACTTTTTGTCTTCGTTTTTCTTTTTTAACATTTAAGTTTCCAATGAGTTCAACATAAGAACAATAATGATTTTAATGTTAATGCTACATATAGGCTTTCTGGAAGATTTGGGGTTATTCTATCTATAGGAAAGTCCTGAATGATGCCAGTGCTGGAGTTCACTCAAAGGCAGCTTGGAAGAAAGGCCTGGCTATCTACTTCTGAAAAATCAGCCATCAACATTCCTCGGGAGGACAGTTCTACTCTGACACACACATGGTAGATATCAGTTAGAGTCAACTAGACATCAACTGGAAAAAGCGATGGAAAAATGAAGTTGATCAAGGTGAAATTATAATATTCAGATAACAAATTAGCATTCACTAAAGGCTTTCTCTGGTTAGGGTGACTGAAAAGGACCGGGATTTGAGTCAAGTGTTCTTTCTGATGACTGGCACTTTAATTGGAGAGAAAGCACTGCCACATTTACAAAATAGAAAAAGACAACAACTTAAGACAATCGCCGTTGTCCTAAGGTTAAAACACACATGCCTCTCCTTTCTGGATTCTTCCTGCAGTTGTCACCATCGTCCTTGTTAGTACTGACAGCAGAGCTCACGTGTAATGGACTCCTCGTTCACTTTTTAGAAACAGTGTGCAATGTGTCTCCTGTGTACATTTCCTGAGTCACCAACAAGCAGTGGCTATGTGGTTTAAAAATTATCTATATTGTTATTGAGAACATTCTAATAAAATGTGAAATAATAAACACGTTTAATAAAAGCTGCCAATTTTCTCCAAAATAAGCATGTATTTGTACTCCAACCAGCTGTTTAAATTTTCTATTTTCCTTCCCCACTGCCAACATATTATCAAATTTTTAAATTTTTTGCCAAAGTGTTATTTTGTTTCAATCGGCATTCCCCTCCCCCCCAGCTACTAGTGATATAGAACATCTTTTCATATTTAAGCGTGACCATTTAGATATATTTTTAAATGCTAATTACTTTGTATGAAATTTCCGTGGGATGACACAGGACGTTGGTCATATTACAATTTACTTTTAAGGTCTTTGTGTGTTCCAAATATCTATCTTAGACTGCTAGATGTGTTCCAAATATTACACTGCAGTTTGTCTCTTCACTTTTCTTATGATCCTAGTTATTGTCCACATGATTGAGAAAAAAAATAAATTAAAAGTGAAATCTAGAGCATAACTTACAGTAGAATATTATAATAGTGTTGGAGAATGATAGCTAGAAGAATAAAAAAATTATTGTCCCAGTTTTGTACAGGACCCATCTTTGTTCTGGTGACTAGTTTTAACTTGCTTCCCTGAATAATATAAATCTTAAAAGAAAAATTTTCATTTCCTTCAATTGCCTACAAACAAATTTCATTTTGTTTCTCTGCCACCCAACCATGTCATTTTATGAGCAGTCTCAGCTCTTCAGATTTCCTCATTCAGAGTCCTTGTCTTCCGTGTTTGATGTTTTGTAAAGGTCTAGGTGTACTCACAGCTCTCTATAAATAATTGAAAGAATAATAATTTGCATATACAGTAGGCTGTAATTGGTTGTGACATAGTCACTAGTGATTTTGCATGAGGGATGTCCCAGGAAAACAAATTGTGTTTGTCTGTGCTTACTTTAGACAAGTAAAGCACTGTATGGTCTGCTGGATTTGGGTATCAAGTTTTAACTAGGTCATCCTGCTTGGGTTACCAAAATAACCTGCTTTCCCTAATAATGAGAAAGGGCTTATTTAGAAATGAATATCAATGACTCATCTCTGTACTCCAGAATCTGGAAGATCTCCTCTAAGCAATATCTTCAAGCTAAGTCTTTTGCACCCTAATCTAGTCAGTCATACTGATTGAGTCCCTACCAAGGGGAGCTGCTGCCCAGCCAGAAAATGCGCATCCTGAGGTCAGGACTCTGCTCTAAGCCCAGGAGAGCACTTGTGACTCAGTCTTTTGGAAGGCAGGGAGACCCTCCCTTACTGCAATCCACCCCCAATCAAGTCAGATTAGAGGGTGACATACACCCAATACTCTTTTAATTCATTTACATAATGTATGCTAGAAAGGGACTCAATTTCAAAATGAAAGAGTGAATGTATCTGTTTTCCTTTTTCGTAGAATAGGACTTTTCAAAGCAGAATGAATTCTTTGAAGTTTGATTTTTGTATTTGGTCAAAGTGGAAGGGATGGAAGACAACAGGAAAAAGGAGTAATTGAGTTACACTAATAATTTTATTATGCTTTTTAGCCTCATAGAGGCTAAAATTTTTAAATTCCTACACCAGAAAACAAAAGCAAACTTCTGCAGGGAGTATTCAAGGTGTGAGTCCAAAGATTAAGTTATAATTTGTACATGAATTTAGTTCTATTGTTATCATTCCGTTCATATAAATGTTCATATTGATGTGCAGCTCACACACAAGGAAATCAGGAAATGCATTTGTATATTCACACAGAGAATGTGTTCTCAGAAGGTTTTCATTCTGCTTAGATTCTTAAAGATGAGATGTATACTTTCACAGGTCAAGATCAAGAAGGCTTTATCCAATCTGAGAAAGCATTGTTGTCTAGGAGACTAGCCTCAAGTCAATGATTTTGAGAATACGCTTTCTCATGGAAACAATGGCATTTATCAAGAGTTCCTGAGCTTTGTTGGAGCTGTGACTTCTCCTCTCGAAAATCAGCAAAGGAAGCTGCTGGAAGTAAAGTTCTTGAGTGGCACAGTGTCCCGGTAGCTATCGGTACTGGGAATCCTGGTAAGCACTCAGCAGGTGGATCATGGGGTATGTGGATGAGAGACGGAGGGGGCAGAATGGGAAATTCGAAAAATCTGGAAAAGAGCAATGTAACAGCCAGACTGGAGACGCTTCTCAAGGATTCCACATGTAGGTCTCAACTTTTCTGATCAAGGTTCTGTTATACTGAGGTGATTAAGTATTCTAGGCCACAGAATCCTAGTTTATTCTCCAAATATTTTATAATCTCCCCAAAACAGAATTAAGTATTTTTCAAGTGAAAGCTTGATAGAAGGAAGAAATCACTCTCTGAACTCTATTCGGATATTCCCTGTTTGGGGCACCTTTAGACTTAAAATCTCAAACTAAGTAAACTTCAATTCACTCACCAGTTCTCTCTCTTTCTTTCAAAATTCCTTTGATTCTCTTTCTCAGAACAATGTCCCACTGAATTTCTAAGCATGACAGAGATCTCCCCTGCTTTGTGAACTACCACAGGTAGTTTCTTCCATCCAACCCCCAACAAAACACAGCCTAAATTTATCAACGCCCTGTTGTTCAATCTATTCTGACTTCTAGCAATCACACAGCATTTCCAAGAATGTAAATCTTTATGGAAGCAGACTGCCACATCTGTCTGCATCGGAGCTGTCGGTGGATTCAAACTGCCAGTCTTTCAAATAGCAGTTGATTACTTTACCCACTCTGCCACCAGTGCTCCTACAGATTACCACAGAGTACTTAAAATCCCATACATGTGGTAAGAAAAACATTTGCTGAAGATATGAATGTGTCAATGACTGATGGCCAGTAGGAAAGTCTAGCATTTGTTAATTATTTCAAATAAATCCTTGTTAACCGAATAGTTCGGTAGATAATGAGGTTTCTAATTACACAGAAAAAACAAATAGGTTACGTGAAGAATCTTCTTAAAAGGAGAAAAAGGGTGTCACTTCCAGATTACTTCTTTCAAAAAAAAGGCCAAGGACTTAGGAGACTCCTTTACATATACAGGTTTTAGAGAAACACTGAAAGTCTGGGAAATGTCAAGATGGTGTTTTCAAAAAATGTACCTGAAAAAAGAATTCAGTGAAAGGATATTAAAACTGATATTGATCATTTTGTTGCTTAAAATGATTCCCAACCCTAAAGAGTGGCCTTTTAGCTCCCAGAGACTTTTCCTTTCCTAATGGGTAGCTCTCCTACCTATCCTCCGGTAACTGGCATCCGTGTTCTTACCCATGTTCTTACAAAGGAAGCAGAAATAAACAATTTATCTGACAGAAAATACAAATGCATGTTTAACTGTTCTCCAGATAGGAAAGAAAAACAAAAAAAAAAAAAGAAAAAGAAAGACATTAGTGGAATATTCAACAGAATTGATCACATAAACATTTCAAACTTTTGTACAGCAAAAAACATATAAAAATAGAACAAAAATGCCAAAATAAATCTTTAAATATCTTGACAGCAGATACAATAAAGGTTAAATACTTTAATTTATAAAGTGTGTTTGCCTGTCAGTAACAAAATGCCATCATAATAACAAAAAATTAGAAAAAGGGTACATTGAAAGATAAATCATAACAGTCAATAAACACATGGAAAAATTCCATTTATTTTAATAAAAGGTACTTTTTATTAAACTACAATAAAAAGTTACTTTTGCCAATTTAATTAAAAGCTTTTAGTGGCAACATTCGGTTAGAACACTGCAAGATGTCTGCTCTTGGAATGCCACTTTGATATTAATGTGACCTTTGAAGAATGTGCTAAATTATATCAAAACCAAAAAGTAAAACACACAGCTATTGAGTTGATTTTGGCTGATAGACACCATATAGGTCAGAGTAGAACTGTCCCATAGCGTTTCCATGTAGATTTAAAGTTTTTCAGTAAGCAGCTGTGCTCTTAACAATTATGCCACCAGGACTAATATCAAGAACAGTAAGAATGATCATACCATTTGATTCAGAAATTCCACAGGAAATTTAAACGGTGAGAAAAAAAAAATCAGGGATGTGGTAGAAAATTGATATACAATAATACTTCCTCGAACTAAATCTGAGAAACAACCTTGAATCTATAGGTTTCTCAGATACAGAAGAGGAATTCATTACAAGCTGCTCATAGAGTCCCATGGATTGGTGAACTCAATTTTTAATACAGCTTCGTGTCAGTGAAGACTAAACCATCCTTGCTGGTCACAGACCCCTAAGCTTCCCCCACTGAGGGTGGACCGGAATGCCAGAGTTCTGACGCCATGACAACACATGGGCACTGCCAGCATCAACAGAAGTGAGCTCTCACCACTTCTTTCACATGGCTTTCACCCTCCAGGAGGGTTCTGAGGGGATGTCTCATTCACAGAACTTGGACCATGTTCTAGTTCCTCAGTTGCAAGGGAGAGAAGGAGAGTTAACTCCTGAAGTACGGTGAAAGGACGAGTGTATGGAAAATTCCTCGGATATAGAAAGAATATTTAACAATTTCTGGGCAACCAATGATTAACAAATGTTCCCTAGAAACCTAAATATGTAGAAGGACTGCCAATTAAGTTCGAGAACTCCTCCTAGAAAAAGTGCTATATACCTCATTGCTGCATGTCACTACGGTCACCTCCGAAGTACTCCCCTTGGGAAGCTACACCCCGACACCAGTGCCTAGCCCACTCTTCAAAGCCATTTGGGAACTCTTTTTCTGGAATGGCCATCAGAGCTGCTTTTGCATTACCTTTGATAACCTGAATGTCACCAAAGTGTCTTCCTTCCAATATTTCCTTTCTCTTCAGGTAAAGAAAAAAGTCACCAGGGTCCAGATCAGGTGAGTAGGGAAGATGTTCTAATGCAGTTATTTGTTTGTTGGCCAAAAACTCCATCACAGACAACTACATAATTTAGGTTTTTGAACTTGACACCATGCCACCGTGCACAATGGCCATTCTAGAAAGAGTTTCAAAACTGCTTTGAAGGTGGACTAGGACCTGGCATTGGTGCATAGTTTTCCAAGGGGAGTATTTTGAAGGTGACTGTAGTGATATTTGGCAAGGAGGCATGTAGCACTCAGAACAATTAAGTTTGTGGACTTAATTGTTAGACCTCCTCACATATACTCATATGTGTAAAACTCATTGCCTTCAAGTCAATTCTGCCTCATAGTGACCCTCTAGGACATATTGGAACTGCCCAATAGCTTTCCATGAAGCATCTCTTGGGATCAAACCACCGACTTTTCAGTTAGTGGCTCTAGCACTTAACCACTGAGATACTGGGGTTTCCAAATGTCAGTCTGCTGCCTCTGCTGGGAATTGAACCCTGGTCACACGCTTGGAAGGCACTGTGCTCACTGCTTACCATGGTTTCACACAGCTCAGCGAGCCCAGAGAAGCTGCCCATATATGTATGGAGGTGTATGTGGACATTCACACACACACACAGTAAGAGAGAGAGAGAGAGAGAAGGTTCAACAAGCCGGAGAACTTAATTGGTCTAAGTGCTACACATCTCATTGCTGAATCTCACCTTCAAAGTTCTCCTCTTGGCAAGCTATGCACCGAAGCCATTGCCTAGTCCACCCTTCAAAGCAATCACGGTTCTCTTTCTGGAATGGCTGTTGCTCACAGTGACAGGGTGGCAAGTTCGTGAGCTTAATTATATAGATCTCTGTGAGGGAGTTTTTAACCAGCAAGCAAATAACTGTTTAGAAACATTCTCTCTACTCCCCTGATCTAGCCGCAATGACTTTTTTCTCTACCTGAAGAGAAAGGAAATATCGAAAGGAAGACATTTTGGTGACATTCGGGACATCAAAGGTAATGCAAAAGCAGCTCTGTTGGCGATTCCAGAAAAAGAGTTCCAGAATGGCTTTGAAGGGTGGACTAGATGTTCATGTCAGTCCGTAGTTTCTCAAGGGAGTACCTCAAGGGTGACCATAGTGATACTCAGCAATGTGGTATGTAGCACCTAATCTAGGATCAGTTCACAAACTTAAAATCGGCAGTCCATATGCACACATATAAAATAAACCCACTGCCGTCGAGTGATTCAAACTCATAGTGATCCCATAGGATACAGTAGAACTACCCCATAGAGTTTCCAAGGGATGCCTAGTGGTTCTGAACCACTGACATTTGGGTTAGCAGTCATAGCACTTAACCACTATGCCAAGGTTTCTACATATATAGTTATAGATGCATAAACACAGTCCATATGTATATACTCATAGGATGTTCTATATGGGCCAATAAAGTCATATTTTGAAAGACTTTCAAGAGCATGATGAGTAAAAATATTATGTGTAATGTAGTACACATATTTTGTAAATGTATATGTAAAATGTTTATCAGATTACAGCTATGAATTGTCTTGATGTAAATAAAACAAAAATTCTCACACCTTACCAGAAAGCGACATCATAAAATATGGAGGAAATACTGAAGTTGCTGGATCCATGATTGTCATGGATTCAATTGTATTTCACCCTAAAATGTGTGCAGTAATTTGGCTGGGCCACAATTCCAGGTATTGTGTGATGTTTCTATGAGCCTCTATGATGCTAGTGAAGGAAGACAGGTGGCAGTTGTGTTGGTGGAGCAACATTCACTGTGTAACGTTATATTTCGCCTTGCAGCAATCTCTTGGGATGTAAATGAAGAGAAGTAAGCAGAGATTTGGGGACCCATTGCCATCAGGAAAGAAGCAGTGCCAGGAGCAGAGCAAGTCCTTTGGAAAGGACCTGGGATCCTTGTGCCTCATAAACTCCCAGTTGAGGGAAGATTGATGATAAAGACCTTTCTCCAGAGCCAACATGGAAAGCTTTCTCTCCTGGAGCTAATGCCCTAAATTTGGATTTCACCTGCTTTTCTGTGAGAAAATAAATTTCTCTTTTTAAAGCCACAAACTTGTGTTTTTGTTATAGCAGCACTAGATAATTACAGCAATGATCAATATACATGGATACAGCAGTCAAGAAATCAAATGACATATTACGTTGTGAAAATCTGTTGCAATTAAGACTTCCTCTTCTTGGAGTATTAAAAAGCAAAGAGGTAACTTTGAGGATTAAGGCACACTGGACCTAAGCCAGAAGGTGTTGAATCACCTCTTACGGATGGGCAACGAATAAGGAAGACTGAAGAAGAATCGATGCCCTTGAATTATGGTGTTGGTGAAGTGTATTGAATGGACCATGGAGTGCCACAAGAACAGACAACTCTGTCTTGAAAGAAGTACAGCTAGGGTGCTCCCTAGAAGACAGGCAGATGAGATTTCATCTCACATACTTTGAACTTGCTAATAGGAGAGATCAGTCACTGGAGAAGGACATCATGAGACGGATTGACACAGTGGCTGCAACGATGAGCTCAATAGCAATGGTTGTCAGGATGGTCCAAGACAGGGTAGTGTTTGGTTCTCCTATACACAGCATCCCTATAAATTAGAATGGACTTGAAAACATCTAACAACAATGTATACATATACACACATACACACAGATTTCTTGATACAAAGAAAGTACAGAAATGTTTCCATTTATATATATATATATTTAGAAAAAAAAATTAGAGGGTATGTTAAACATGGATGAAAAACATGTTTTTAATTTTTTAAAGAATTTTTTGTATTTTATGTAATTAGCATATACTAGTATATAGTAAAATGTATCTATTAAAATCCTATTCCTTATCTGTTTAGCTACACATATGAATAAGTCACCAAGTTTTTGTGAGAAGTCAAACATAACAAATGTCTACCTGAGATGCTCATTTCCACCCACACGCAGTACTTGGAAAGGATGAAAAGCATCTATTTAGAGGCTACCCACACGTCCTGGCTACCAAGTTCTAGTTATCAGTTCTTCTTGAAAGTGGAGTCTTCAATTAGCAGACTAAACTTCATCATCAGCTTTTATTTTTTCCCCTATTCAACAATCCAGTGTCTGTTCTCATTGCTTTGCTCAAAGAGCCTGCAACTGATCACCAATAACCTTCAAATGGGTAGTATTTTTCAGTATTTAAACTACTCGCCCTTTCTGTTGCACTGCACTTTGAATACCCTTCTGCTTTGCTAAACTGTACTTATTCCTGATACATTACACTCCCTAGGCTTTCCTGGTATTCTATTATATTCCATGAGATCTGATTGCACAGTGGTTAAAAGCTACAGCTGCTAACCAAAAGGTCAACACTTCGAATCCACCAGCTTCTTCTTGGAAACGCTATGGAGTGGTTCTACTCCGCTAGCTAAACTCAATGGTAGAGGGTCTGATTTTTGGTTTTATTAAGTTCCAGATATATCTCTGAAGCTGATCGGCAAGGTCCTTGTTCTTAAGGACTTTACTGGGGTGGGGGACAGGAATATTACACAACTTAGTTGACATATACATAGAACAGTTTCACTTTATGACATTTCTCTGCCACATACATAGACTTCTCTTCCTCTCCCAGCAGCCCTTTTTAGCATTGATCACTTCTGTATTCCTCCCCTTACCTCTCTTCTCATTTCACACTTTTCTAAGTGACTTTACTCTTTCTCTTGCTTTCAACTAATTTTCTTCAGTCTTGACCTCACCCTGAACTCATGTATACAACTGTCTACCACAGATATCTTCACCTAGACCTATGGCAAGTGTCAAATCCAAGAAATGCCAAGATAAATCCATCACCTTCTCCTTTACACTTGCTTCTTCAGGAAGATTCTCCCAGCTAAAGGATTTACCCGAGGCTTCAAGGTCCACTTAATAATCATGGAAAGTACATAGAGAGTTAGGGGCTGGAGATTTTGGGTAGGAGGTGGCTGTGAGAGATTGGGGGATGTTGTTAATCATGCACAGGGTTTACCATCTCCCAGTGTATCAGATAAAGGTCTCTTTGTAGAGGCATTCTGGTTTTTATCTCTGATCTTCTAGAACAATCCATCTTTCAAGTATAGTGATTTTTTGATTCTACAAAACACGGATAAATAAATGCAACATGAAAAGCACACATGCATACCAAATTCCAGGAGATAAAGTTGAAGTCTAGTGTTCCAGTTGAAGTCTGTTCCCTTTTGGGAAATAAATGCTGAGTAACAATATATTAATATCAGATTATTTTAGTTTTTCACAGATGTGTAATGGAAGTCTCCTGTTACCATAGTTTATCCAAATAATGCACACTGGCATTTTTTTGCTGGCCATACCCTCCCTATGTTTCCATAAGCACTCTGTGCTTTTTTTTTTTACAGCAGCACGTAGAAAAGGATTGGCATGGTGATGCTTGCAGGGATGGCATGGTTAGCAAGCAGATGTAGAAGAAGCATGTTATTTGCATCAAAATATGGTAATGTCAGGCTCTGAGGGCCATGGCCTCTCACACAGGAGCATAGTGGGTTCTCATAAGTGTGTGCCAATTAGCTTATATGTTGACTTAAAAAGAAACAAACAGGTTTCTGTCAACGCTAACTCAGGCTGACCCCACGTGTGACAGAATAGAACCATGCTCCATAGGGCTTTCAGTGGCTGATTTCTCAGGAGTCAATCACCAGGTCTTTCTTCCAAGGTGTTTCTGGGTAGACTTGAACTTCCAATCTCTGGGTCAGCAGCTGAGCATGACAACCTTTTACACTACCCATGGATTTCACCTGCCAGTTATTCACTCAAGAAAGAAAAGAAAAATTAATGATTCATTTTCTAATTCAATATATGGTTCGGATACTTTTACTCTGAAGTAAGGAATAAATGTATATTTTTGCTAAACTATTATATGATACATTTTGTGCATTTATCTCTTGGTCTTGTTATTGTCAAAGATGATTTAGGATAGCCACCTTTTGAAATTTGTTTTACAGAAATTTGGCAAACAAGTCAATCTATTGCATTTTCCACAGTGTATTCTTTCCATTTCTCTTTCTCAAAAAAAATTAAAAAATCTAATTTAGCACAGCAGCCTAATGTCATCTGGGCTGGCACACTCACACTTCTGTCCAGCTGGGCACAGATTTCCATCTAGCACCCCGGGCAGCCAGGGATGCAAGTGGACTAGCCGCGTGGGCTGACATTCCCTCATCCAGCTGAGCTACTGGCTTAGGGAAGATGCAGTCTCTTTTCTAAAGAGAGCAAAGGCAGCTGCCACAGGCCACAGTCCCTGCAGAAGCCCTTCGATGGGACGTGGTCTACATACATCCTTCTCAGAGCCCACTTGTTTTTTGGCTGGAAAACACTCCCTAGTCAAAGTCCATGCACATACTAGAGGACAGGCTTATTACAGCTGAAATAATCAGATTCCAACCTATATCATCAGCTTCCAAAAGTGCTTTGTCTTTTCTTCAGGACTTCCAAATGCCGTTTTTATCCTGGCAAGTTGAAATTCTGCACTGCTCTGACAGCCTACATCTCCTTTCTCTCTCCTGCCTTTATGCTCTTCTCCCTGTCTCTGTTTTCCCCTCTCTCACGCCCCCCATCCACAGGAAAAGAAGCCTGGGAAGGAAAGTGTGAAACCGGGTTCATCTCTTTTCACTGCTTACGCAACAACAATAACAAAGAAACAAGGCCAGAAAACCAGAACACCTCTACCTTGACATTCTGGTTGCTTTAAATCCGGGCACTCATTGGAGCTCATTAAGAGAGATGGTGCATGACAGTAACACACGCAAATGAGGGTAAGAACTTTGTAAAGCTTTGCTTTAAAAGAAAGAAAAAAGAAAGGCAGAGAGAAAAACTCACACAGTGCCCAGAACAGACATACAAGCCAGGCAGGGGAGCAGTTATTTGCTAAAGGTGTTCTCCTTCTCCTCCCTTTTCGGGATCTTTGTATACACATTCCAGCCCCAAACAAAAGGAACAGGGCAGCTTTAGAGCCCTCAGAACTGGGGGCTGAGGAGGCGAGGGAAGAGAGGAGCATGATTGATGGAGTTCTGGTTGGCTTATAAAGGGCAGCCGGGAGTGCAGGGAAATAATCAGGGAAAAGGGCGTCCCGTGCTGGCTTTCTCAGAGGGGCGAAATGAATCCTGCTCCTCTGCATTATTAAGTTGTCAGGCAGGCTGATGATGAAAATCTGAAGGTCAGGCATAACAAGAAGCACCTTATGGGGGGGTCACGACCTTTCTCGAAGTGCTACACTCATGTTTATCTGCACCTAACCCTTATCCACAATTCTTCATTTGATAAGAACATTGGGGAAGGGGGAGGCGGCGAGGGATGTCTCCTCATATGTATAAGCAGCGAGCGAAATTAGGCTTCCCGTAAAACTGATTGCGGAGGCTCAGTTCACAGTGAGAGATAATAAAACCAAAAGGACACACGAGGGATGCAGACAGAAATTGTTCGCTACAGTGGAACTCAATAAAGGGAACAGAAGCCTTCCTAAATGACAAATTTGGTACAGTGGTGCTCAAATCAGGATTCTCCCTGGAATTGCCAAGGCAGTTCACTCTCAGCAGTACCACTTTTTATTTACTTTGGAGATCCTAACAGCCTATGTGTGTTGGGGTTCGGGGTGGGAGTGGAGGAGGTGGGGTGCTGCTTTGGGGAATGTTTATTTCTTTATCTACCGGTATTAAACCAGAGACTTGAGGTGAAGGACAATCTGAAAGGAATATTCTATCTGATTTGTATTTTTTGTTGTTGTTGTTGATTTCTGCACAGGCAATGAACTAGTAGACCTCAAGTGTCTTGAAGGAGACTATTTGGATTGCGAGTCTGGGTTTTGCATTTAGAGGACCCTTTGTCAGGTGTTCTCTGTTTCTTGGGAACTGGAGAAGTGTTTGAGAGTCTCAGCTGGGACTCATAGAGCAAATCTCTCACTGATCACAAAAATAAACTTATCAGTTGTAAAAATAATGCTGGAACAGTTCACAACCTAGATATAGGTTTCTAGTGACACTTCCAAATCTAGTTGTTTATCTTTATTTGTAAAAAGAGCATTCTTTAGACTTTGATTGCTTAGTGTTACAGTGTCAAAGACAGCATTCATAAAATCATTGGCTTTTACAGGTGGAGATGTATTTGAAATGGCATAGGAAGGAAAAGTTTGGCCAAATGAGGGTAGAAAACAATTTACTTAAGTAATTACAAATACTGTATTTTCAAAGAATACTAAAAAAAAAAAAAATTAACTTCCTGGAAAAGATTTCTTCAAAACCTGGAAGGAAGAAAAATTATATATTATGTATAAAGCCCACTATGTTTTCTTTTGCTTATGTTTGTTTTAAGGCATGATACATAGCTTTTTAACAAGATACTCTGAGAAGGATTTATTGCCCAAAAGGTAAGCTGTTTCTTGCGTAGATGATGTTTGATTTCGATTTGTTCCCTTACATTACTAAGACACGTTATATATTTTGATCAGGTTCTTAACATTATTTCCACAAATTACCATGTCTTTTACCAAGCCAATGTACCAGATGATTATCCTAAATATCCAAGCTACAAACTAAACTAAGAAAACAAGCCATTTAAGTTTCTCAATTTGATGTAAGAATAAGAATACAAGAGATCAACAGAGAGAAAGATAAACAGACAGACAGACCAACATAAACTGAGCTCCTGTTCAGTCAACTCTGGCTCATGATAATCCCATGTGTATTGGAGTAGAACTGTCTCTGTGGGGTTTTCAATGGCTAATTTTTTTTTTTTTCAGAAGTAAATTGCTAGGGCTTTTGTGGTATCACAGGATAGATTTCAATCACCAACCTTTTGTTAGTAGACAAGTGCTTAACTGTTTGTAGTGCCCAGAGTCTGTCTGTCTGACTCACTCTCTCAATATATATATTTATATATCTAAACCTATGCATATTTCAAGGTCATTCTTGGGCTCTTGTCACTTGTTCTAATTTTCTTTAGTTTCATTTTGAATTTGCATATGAGCAATTTGTGACCTGTGCCACAGTCAGCACCTGGTCTTGTTCTAACTACTGATGTGGAGATTTCCTATTGTCTTCTTCCACAGATGTAGTTGATTTGCTTCCTGTGTATTCCATATAGTGAGGTCCATGTGAACAGTTGCCATTTGTGTTGTTTAAAAAGCTATTTTCAATGAAGAATTCATTAGTCTTGCAAAATTCTATCATGTGACCTCTGGCATTATTTCTGTCACCAATACCATATTTTCCAATTACTGATCCTTCTTCTTTGTTTCCAACTTTTGAATTCCAGTCACTAGTAATTATCAGTGCATCCTGACTGCAAGTTTGATCAATTTCAGACTTCAGAAGCTGGTAAAAATCTTCAATTTCTACATCTTTGGGCTTGAATAATAGTCATATTAACTGGCTTTCCTTGTAAGCATGTGGATATTATCCTATCACTGACAGCATCGTACTTCAGGACGTATCTTAAAATTTCTTTTTGATGATGAATTCACACAGTTCCTCTTCAAGTTTTTGTTCCCAGCATAGTAAATCGTGTGAATATTGGATTCACAATGGCCAGTGCTGGTCCATTTCAGCTCACTATGCCTAGGATATCGATGTTTCTATGCTGCATTTCATTTTTGACGATTCCCAATTTTCCTAGATTCATTGTACATTCTATGTTCCGATTATTATCGGATGTTTGCCTCTGTTTCTTCTCATTTTGAATTGTGCCACATCAGCAAATGAAGATCCTGAAGGCCTTACTCCATTCGTATCATTAAGGTTGATGCTATTTTGAGGAGGCAGCTCTTCCCCAGTTGCCTTCTGAGTGCCTTCCAACTTGTGGGGCTTATTTTATGGCACTAAATCTGACAATGTTTCACTGCTATTCATAAGGTTTTTCCCGGCTAATTCTTTTCCGAGGTAGACTTCCAGGTTCTTCTTTCTAGTCTGTCTTAGTCTGGAAGCTCAGCTGAAGCCTGTCTACTATGGGTGGCCTAAATACGAGTCCTATAGCTTCCAGCATCATAGAAACAAGCAAGCCTCCACTGACTGACAAATGCGGGCTGCTCATCATCAATTCTAGAACATTTAATTGTGCTCTTAAGGAATCTGTATATGGATCAAGGAGCAGTCATGCAAACAGAGCAAGAGGACACTGCATGGTCTAAAATCAGGAAAAGTATGCATCAGGGTTGTATCCTTTACTCATATCTTTTCAATCTGTATGCTGAGCAAATAATCCAAGAAGCTACATTATACAAAGAAGAGCAAGGCTTTAGGATTGGAGGATGGCTCATTAACAACCTGAGTTATGCAGACGGTATTTCCTTACTTGCTAGAAGTGAAGAAGATTTGAAACAGTCATCAAGATCAAGGACCACAGCCTTCAGTATGGATTGTACCTCAACATCATGAAAATGAAACTCCTCATAAGTGCATTAGTAAGCATCATCATCATATATGGAGAAAGGATTGAGGTTGTCAAAGATTTTATTTTACTTGGGTCCACAATCGACGCCCATGGAAGTGACAGTCAAGAAATCAAAAGATGCATTGCATTGGGAAGATCTGCTGCAAAGGATATCTTGAAAAGTAAAGATGTCACCTTAAAGACTAATGTGTGCCTGACCCAGGCCATGGTATTCTCAATCGCAGCCTGTGCATGCAGAAGCTGGAAAATAACAAAGAACACAGAAGAAGAAGTGATGCCTTTGAATTGTGGTTTTGGAGAAGACTATTGAATGTACCATGGCAATCCAAAAGAACCAACAGATCTGTCCTGGAATGCATACAACAAGAGTGCTCCTTGGAAGCAAAGATGGCAAGACTGCATCTTACATACTTTCAATGTGTTGTCAGTAAGGGTCAGTCCCTGGAGAAGGACATCATGTTTGCTAGAGTGGAGGGTCAGTGAAAAACAGGAAGACCCCAAGTGAGATGGACTGACACAGCAGCTGCAATAATGGGCTTACATAAAGACAGTTGTCGATGTGGCACAAGACCGGGCAGTGTTTCCTTCTGTTGAGCTTGGGGTCACCATGCATCTGAACTGACTCAACAGCACCTAACAACAACAACCCATATTTCATACTTTATATGTTTGAAGGTCACATTTGTGCTTTTTGAGCTATATTTCCCATGTGGCTGCTATGAAATCAAAACTTTATTCTAGTGTCCATGATTGTAGTATTTGTTTGAAAGTTGAGTATCCACTATAAAAACAACACTGGATTATTAAGTGAAATGAGAATATCCAACAGCAATATTAGGCTTAACCTTTTTTTTCTTTTGCTAGAGGACAAAATAGATTTATAAAATATGAGAATCCTTGGCTTAGACTATGTTAACCTAGAAATTAGGATAAGGGAGGGGAAGAGTGACCCCTTATTGCTAGTGTCACTGACAAGTCACACACAAAGACCAATAACTGAGGAGAGAACAGTTGCTGAGAGATGAACCCCCAGGAATGGTCATTGCTCAAGAGTTTTTGAGTGAGTAGTCTTAACTCTCTTGAGCTAAATACAAAATACTCTTCTTTTTTGTTTATGTTTTTTAGGGAAAGAGAAAGGTAGCATTTGGAATGAGTGTATTCTATGTAATGCCAATCAGTAAACAGTATATTAGTTTCTTATTCAAACTAATCTTTAAAAAGTCACAGCTTCACCGTAGCTGTATTTGTCAAGATGCAGCCACATAATTGGCCAAGATGTCCCTAAAACTTAAGGGTGGCTATTCCAGGGACATAGTCAACCACCATCTCTCCAGCATTATCTTAAATCCTGACTTGACAGCACTTGGCTGGCTGGCTTCAGTTACAGTGAGCTAGAATAAACTTTTTTTTTTAATTTCTCTTACTTAGTTTAAAATTGATTAATTTCTTTCCATGTATGATCTCAACAACAAAAATAAATAAATCAAAGCAGATGTGAGCATAGTTTCAATAAAATGTAAAAATTAAATAGAATTAAATCAAAACATTTACAAATATAACCCACTAAATCCACATCATGGAGTCGCATCCAACTCATAGCAGCCCTAGAGGTCAGAGTAGAACTGCCCCACAGAGTTTCTGAGGAGCCCCTGAGGGATTTGAACTGCTGACCCCTTAGTTAGGAGATGCAGCACTTAACACACTATACCACCAGGGTTTCCTTACGAAATATAATTGAAGTATTAAAAGTGAGGTCAGTCATTGGCTGGTGTCTTTAAGAGTGCAAGAAGCATACTGAGATTTCTACCTACTGGCTATTCAATTTATAATGTCGCAGTTCTAAACTGCCTCATGTCTGACCTCAAGAAATTCCTGTGTCTCTGGCTCTGGGCTCATGTTTTTCTGTTTTCCTAGGCTTGGTTCATTTTTACACCATTTTCTGAAGTAAGTCACAAAACATTGCTAATACCTGGGTGAAAAAAAGGGTCCCAGTCTCCACAAACCTTACTATTTGAAGTGTCACCCATAGATGAGCCACACTGGTACCTTGTGAGACCAGCAGTGCAGAGAGTTTGCTAAAAAAAACAAAACAAACAAAAAAAATTACATAATCTGAAGCACTGTAACAGATGCACGCAGTCAAAATCTACATTTAACAAATTTAACAAGATATGCAGAGAAGCACATGTCCAGTAGAGTTTAACTGTTCTAGAGGCTATTTGGAGCCCTGCTGGCACATTGGTAAGAGCTTGGCTGCTACCAAGAGGTTGACAGCCCCAATCTACCTGCTGCTCCTTGAAAACTCTCTCTATAGGGCAGTTCTACTCTGTTTCACATGTTTGCGATGAGTTGGAATTAACTCGATAGCAACAGGTTTGGGTTTTTCTGGAAAGGCCACTTGACAGTTTCTCCAGCTTCATTTGGCTTAGTAGAAGACTTCTTCACTTTTGATTACATTCCAATTTCAGATGCCTTCTGCCTCCAAACAGCAGCTTTCAGTGGTGGTCAAAATTGATGAATTCGTAACTTTTTTTCTACTGTCTTCCTCCTGGCTAAGCAGAAGACATAAGAAAACAGTTGGAAAAGATGGTGAAGACAATTCTAGTGGAAGCAGAAATCCCCAAAGAACAGGATGACTCCTATGTCTCAATAAAGTAATTATTTAAAGGTAACTGATAACAAATCGTCCAATACCTGTTCATTGATTAACTTTAAGCTGTAATCATAGTAAAAGTGCATCGTCTACTTTGTAGCACGGATGCCTGGGTTCTATTTCTATGATGTATTTTATCAGCTGCTTCTCCTTTCTTTTGCATAAGGCAGGAAAAAAAAAATGCCTGTGATTTGAAAGGTGCTGGGAACTGAATGCTCTGTATCACAACGTCCTTTATTTCCGACAATGTAAGAAAATGGGCTGTGACTTTCTACTGCTGTCTTTTTTATACATTCTTAATTTCATAGGGCAATCGATTCAAATCCATTTTAAATCTCTATGGGCTGGAACTTGGCATGCAAGCTGGTTGGCCAGGTGCAAGTTTCTCTTCAAAATATGACAAAAGTCATGGCTGAAATACAGAGCGGCAAAAATGTTGAAGAATTTTGCCAAACTATGGCCAAACAAGGCAGGCTGTTATTAGCAAGGGGCAGAGGGGCAAACGGCAAACGGAGGATAGAAGAGAGAGAGTTGGAGGGCAGGAAACGGCCAGTATGCTATTTGCATAATGATCAACATAGCTTTAAAAAGAAAAAACTAAAACACTTTGTTTCTGTTCATTCTGCTTTGAGCTTTTTTTTCCCATGCTAAAATTAAAAAATAAAAGGCAATTCAGAGACATAAGCTTGCAGAAAACAAATGAGTCCAGGGAGGTGAGAATGGATAACTTCAGTGCGATGCGAGCCCCCTGAACTTCTGTTCAAATAACACCTTAGAATTCACAATATTTTCACCACCACAGCGTTCATGTGCTATGGTGCACATAGTTTATGTACCATTGAGCAGATGCTGCAAAATAAGGATGAAACAGTTGCTGGTTCATCTTAGATAATCACAGCAGATTAAGCAGTAGTTTCATTACAGTGTTTCTACTATGTATTATCTTTACTATGCAATGTCCTCTGAAATAATGGGAATTGATTTCACAGATCTTTTGCATATTACTGATACTCAGGAATGTTGTCGAGTAAAACCTTTTCCATCCCGCCACTGTGAAAAGGCACTAATTGGGGAAGAAGAAGTTTTCCCCTGTGGAAGGCTCTCTTCCGCAGAATTGAAGCTGGGAAGCAACTGAGCCAGGGAAACTATATGTGGGCCTTTGTGGTTCAGCAGCTGTAGCGTTATGTCCTGATTTAGTTGACCTACAATCCACATGCTCCCAGATCACAGAGCCTCGCCGTGCTGCCCTTGGTTTCCCCTTCTTTGCCCCGCACCCCTTCAGACACTTTTTCTCCCTCCTCAGTAAAGCAATTGAGAAGGCACTGATGATGAATGAAGAAGTCAAGAGAATGAATGCAGAGAGACAGATTGTCGGTGTCTCCTGAAATGAGACACAAACCTTAAAATGTATTGGAGTTTTACCTTCATTTTGGGGGGTCTTTACCCACAGTTCATCTCTACCTCAGCATTTGGCTAATTTCCCTGAAGTCAATCTGTAACATATTCTCAGATGGAAATGGTGAAAGAAGGAGCATTTTTTTCTCTCTCTAAAGTGTCTTTTATCATTGATTGATTTGGCAATAACTGATTTAGTCATTTTAGAAATATTGTTCTGGGAGATATCTATGTTTTCTTTTTTTTTTTTAGTTCCCTGGGGATTACAAATGGTTTGTGTAGAATACTAACCTAAAGGTTTAAGGTTGGAAAACACTCAGTGGTGCTGCTTGAGAAAGGCCTGGTGATCTCCTGATGTAAAGGTTATAGCCAAGAAATAATCTCCACAGAGCAGCTCTACCCTGTAACAGCAAAGGGCTTTTTTTTTTTTTTTTTTTTTTGGTATATCTGTATTTGTTTTGTTTTTAACCTCTAAGCCTTTGCCTCCAAGTTAATGGAAATTTCCTTTTGCTAAAAACGAGGGAATTCATAGCATTGGGGAAAGAACAGGAGAAGGAAAGCAAACAATGTGGAATCCATTCCATTAATTAGCTACAGGACGGAAACAAGACACTTCAACTGCTGATACCTCGCTTTCTTTCTAGGCAACTTTTTCTTTGGAGTGATTAAGGTAGCCTTCACCTTCACTCCTCTTCCCTTTGGGGAGTTCTGCTATTAAAGTTAAACTCCCCGTACAATAATTCATTTGCATCACATTATCAAGACTGTAAGCAGCCCAGGCTGTAGTGAGCTGATGAAGAGGTTAGGAAGAGGCTGCAAGATTTACTAATTTTATTTGACAAAGTCTAAGAAGAGGACGTGACAAGGTTTTCCCCTCCCCTTTATTATATGGAAGTACTTCAGCGAAAAAAGTCTATATAACTCTCTAAAACATTTTAGATGATAAGGTTGGATGGATTCAGTAGTAATAGTCTCAAATGATTTTAAATATAATTTGGGTGGGAGGAATGGGTTTCAGTACACTTCAAGGAGAAACTGACCAGCAAAGACCCAGATCTCTTGTTCCATAAGGCTTGGCCCAGCGCTCAAAGTCAATTGGTTCCACCAAAAGTTACTGTTTCACCAGCTCAGAAATTGCTCTTCAGATTTCCCAAAATGTGTTCCCTAAAACCCTAAGGCAGTGAAATATTAAATGGTTATTCTATACACACACACACTTACATACACATTAGGCATGTACACATGGATAAGATGTGTCCACAGTATAAGTTTTCCTGGCAAAAAAAAAACAGTTTGTGAGGTTTTGGATGAAATAAAGTTAATTTTTATTATTTTTTTAACTGTGGGACTTGCAGAGTCCTTCCTCTGCCAGTGCACATTCCCGGTCTCCTAGAGGAGAATGGCACACGCAGCACCTTTATAATGAATAGGATCTTTGGGGGAACTCTTTTGGGGGACCCATAGGACTCTTTTGGGAGACACAGGAGCTAATACCTTCCTAGATCAGTAAATCCCAGAATACAGTTTCTGGCACGCTGAAACCCTAGTCATGTAGTAGTTAAGTGCAACATTTTCTAACCCAAAGGTTGGCAGTTTGAATCCATCATACGCTCCTTGAAAACTATAGGGCAGTTCTGCTGTGTCCTATTGGGTCCCGGTGAGTAGGAATTAGTTCGACAGCAGTGATTTTTTTTTGGGGGGGGGGCGGGTTGTGACATAAATTCAATCTGTTAGAAACACACAGAAGTAGAAATCCAAGTGTGCCTCCTACATGTAGCTTCAAATAGGGGAAATTCAATCTAACAGGCAATGATTTTTTAGAGGGGCTTGTAATCACTTTATTATTGTCTTTTCTGGTATTGGAAGACTGGTTATCGATGAATACCTTAACAAAAAATAGTGCCTGTGTTAACTGTGGCTCGTAGGGTGAATTCTATCTAGAAATCCCTTAACCCTTAAGGCCACTTATTAAATTCCACTCATTTCGAAGAACCATATCAAATGCCCAGAAGCTTCCTCTGATTTTCTTATAACTAATCTTTTTCTACTTTGTTCTTACTTAGCAATTTGTATCACTGCTAACACTGGGCACACATTGCCTTGCGTTATACTTAACTCTTATTTTTACAGTTGTGTGCCACGTAACACCTGCTTCGGCAATGTATGTAAGTTTGTGGTGCCATAAAGTCATAATAAAGTTCAGAGATACTGAGTTAGATGTTAGAGAAGAGTGGATTTAGGCCTGTTGTACTCAACAATCACAGCAATCCTCAAAAGTAGAGGAAAAACTCTCTGAGCTGTTAAAGGATTTGCTCCATTGAAAGCTACAAGGCTCACAAAAATTCAGATGGATCTATATCAGATATAGAGGAATTGCTAATGATGTTAATGGAAGACGAAACACAAAAGGGACACCCACTCAGCACACTGAGGAACACTGCTAAGGCACAAAGTGTGTCTGAGATGCTTTAAGAAAAAGCTGGAGTGGACCAAGATACCGAGTTTAATGCTAGTGCTGGGTGGCTGAAGCAATTCAAACAATTTTTTGTTGCTGCATAACTTGAGTCTGTGAGGGCTGATGTGAATGGAGCTGATTGTTGAATTTGGGTAAACTAATTGTAGAGAGAGGTTATTTGCCTCAGCAATGTTTTAATATTAACAAGACCTCCTTACTCTAGAAGTGAATGCCTGAAAAGCTCTTCATTCATAACGTGATGTTCAAACTACATCTACATCATGTGACATCGTTTTTCACAGGATATACCACGGACGTTAGTAGTACATGACTGATTTTTCCATTTCTTAAGCGTTTACTTAGAACCAGTCACAGAGCTACATTTTGCGTACCTCATCTGATTGACGTACACTTACGCAGTGATGGTAAAGGCAGTGGTGGTGCAGCAGTAGAATTCTCACATTTTATGTGGGATTCCCAGGTTTGAATTCCTGCCAGTGCACCCCATGCATACCCACTGCCCATCTGTTGGTAGGTTAGAGTGTAGCTCTAATGCCTAACAGGTTTCTGAGAAGCTTTCAGAATAAGGTGGACTACAGATGATCAATTTACAAAAATCAACCAATGAAAAGCATGGATCAGCAACTAGTGATGGAGATGGCACAGGACTGAGTGACAGTGTGCATGGGCTCACCATGGGTCATGAGCTAACAACCCATCTGCATTCCCACATGCAAACACCGTGTCCATTGCCCCATAATCACTGTCTCCTTAACAATGAAGGAAATTTAGTGCAATTTATGGAAATCAAAAAATTAGTCTATAATTCACTTCAGTTGGTTTCCTAAATCTCTGAGATGAAATTATGCTATCCAGATCCCTTGTGTCTTAGTCAATGCCCTGGGGATGTTCTGCATTTATGATTTGTAATTGTGTTTATATTCATTGGTTTTTATTTTTCTTTTTGGTACTGCACCCATTTTAGAGCTTGGAACTTGTGAGTTGTCATGGACAATACCTCATACTCCAGCATGGTGCTTTGCTTTGGGGGCACTAGTGATAGTCTTGAGGGTTCAGGAGTCTTCATTAAGATACTTTGAGCTTAAGGTATGAATACTATAGAGGAAAGAAAATGTGGAAAAGTGGCATTCTTTGTTTTGTCCCAAAGCAGCAGAGATACCATCTCTTGGCTTATAATTTATCAGTGGAGGTAAAATCTGTTCCTTAGTGCAGCATACTTTTATTGAACATTTGTTGTGTCCTGAACCCAAAATGTCATGGGTTCAAAATTCATTAAGACAGTTTCTTTCAGCTCTCACACGTGGAGGAGACACACAGGCAACGACAAAATTTCAATGTAATGTAAGTTCTAAGGCTGATGTACTACTGGGAGCTATGGGAGTTCAAAGACAAGGCATTTGCCCTCACAAGAAGGTTTAAAGGTCCAAAGTAATTCTACCACTATGGGACTTGCATCCTAAATATTCTTACTTTGGGTTACACTTCAAGTTTGACTTCTTTTTTTTTTTTTCCTTGAAACACCCTATTTTGGTGAAATCAAATATATATTCAGTTCTGGAAGTCTGTCTACCCTAAGTGTTTCTGTATCACCCACAGCTGAATCTCTAACTGAAGGGGGCAGGGAGCTAGGGAACCGGTTTTTCCTTCAGCTGGAATCAATTCTTTTTTTTTTTCCAATCCAAGTCCATGTACTAGAATTAACCGTTTCAGAAGAAGCTCAATTTTGCTAGTAAATCCAGAAAAATATTTCAGTTACAGCTCCACATAATAAAGCAATTGTGTAATTAGTAATACATTTGTCACTCCTTTACTGAGTGGAAAATAAAAAGTAACACATGGATCCCTTTAGTGTAAATCCTGATGGTGGAGAATTTTTTCCCAGAGAATTATACCATTATACCATAAAAATGTCAAATCACAAGTTTACTGTTCCTCCTAATATTCTAAAATATTCTCTTAGGCTGACATCTCTGTCAATTAAAATTAAACAAAATTGCATTCTGCCATATACACTTCAAGTAGGAAGCTTTCAAGTTTATGGCTGCTCTTTGAATTGATTTTTAAGATGGCATCTGTAAAACTTGGCTCGAACAAGATGAGGTGGGATGTATTTAAGGACAGTCAATTTAAAAAATGTTTTTAAAGATCATAAATTGACAGCCAGAATAGACTGCACATGTCTCCAGCTTTCTCGGCTATTAAAATAAATCCAGCGATTCTTTCAGTCGAATGTTTGCACTGACATAATTCAGTGCCAACATGCTTCTGAGTTGTTTTGAGTTTTCAATATTTTTTACAAAGAATAATATAAACAAGGATGCTAGTGAGTGTTGCTTTCAGTTGCTCAATACGCACAGATTTGGGAAAAGTCCTTCTTCTGGTGTTTCCCACAGCGGAGCTGTGCGAACGTGCTTTCTCACGGGACCGCAGTTCTCATGGAAGGGAGGGAAGGGTAGAGTCTGCAGCACAGGCTTTTGGCAGAGCTGTACTGCCAATAAAGTCTTTAGGGAGATCACCCTCTGTGATAGGAAGATGAGCAAAGTACATCTCCATTCCAATTCCTCTAAAAGGAATTTAAGAAGCCTTCTCTGGACCCCATCTCTCTGATTGCCAAACCTTAATGTGCAATGTTTTATTGGTGCATTTAAGGCAAGTATTATTTAATGATCCAGAGTTTCTTAGGGTCAAAGTGTCTCCCTCGTTTTTTGTTAGGCACCTTTTGGAAGCTCGATGTGCCTTTTGGGGTCACCTGGTTACCACTTAAGGAAAAGAGATAATATTCCAAGCTGTTTAAAAGGGTTTGTGCCCTTTCAAGCAAGTTCGTAAATGGTGTTCTGTCTTGACTACTCTCTACAGTAATTTGGGGGCTGCAAAATGGACATTTTTAATGGACGACGCCTTCACTAGACAGAGAAGAAATGGTACACTCTCAAAAGTGGTGAAAGTCTGGGGCACTCGCCTCTCTGCTTTGAAGAGACGAGACTCGGCCTGTATAGGGGCTTTCAGATAAGGAATATTTGGAGCCTGCCCACAGGATAGGATGAAGATGGGCAATCTTCCAGAGGGCTCACATGCAAACTGCCAGAAGGTCTATGAGGAGCAGTCTTATATCTGCTGAAACTCCTATTTCTAGCATATGGCTGGCACATAGCAAGAAATCCAGAAATATTTATTTTTCATTAAGGTTGAATGAAAATGTACATTCCCATATAAATTTGCATGCTCACCTATATGCAGCTCCCACTGCTCTCCCTACGTGGTGACAGCACATTCTTCCTCTCCACCCCGTACATGGCTTTCCTGCGAACAATCTCCTATCCCCTCTTCTCCACCCACTCCCATGGCTCCAGTAAGAGGTCAGCAGGACGACATCCTATGGATGCATAGAACCATAAAGTGCACACAAGATATGGTCACTCTGTGTCACCAAGTCCAATCCATTCTTGTCCGAAGAGCTGACCTCCACTATGATTTATGGACAGGGGCAGCATCAGGGCCAGGGGCCATGCTCCCAGAGGAACTCTGAGCCCCTGGACCATCAACTGCTGTCTTTTAGTGGAGATCTCAGGGTGCACACCTTTTTATTTTTCTGTTGCCAGTGAGACTCAACTTTGTGAGCTCCATCATGGCTATCACAGCCGGGCACCATCCGGTTCTTCCAGTCACAAGCTAATGTAGTCACTCACTAACGTGGGTCTGGTCTTTCTGTCTTCTGGGTTCTCTTCCCCCATGTCATTATGGACCTCAGTGATCATCCGTTCTTGCAGAGTTGGGACCATTTGCTGTACCCTAAGATGGTAGCTCAGCAGCTTTTAAGACCCCAGACGACACTCACCAGTGAGAGGTGCAGAAGGGTTTCTTAGCAAAACACTGGTTGTGCCCGTTGGCCTCAATTTCCCTTGAGAGCATGCTCCCTGACTCCCCGCCCCAGCTACTCCATCCTTGCAATATTGGGTTAAGATGGGAGGAGAAATCATGTTATCCTGAAGTCCAGTTAATATTGGTCTTCTTTCCAATGCGTGCTGTCACAGATTTCACCCAACCAAATTACTATCAACTATCTAATTTAAACTCTCCACCCCTCTCCCTCCCTCCCTCCCCTTGCAGACATCGAAGAGTCTTTTCTTCTATTTGTGAGGCTGTTTTTAAGTTTTTATCATAAGGGTCTCATACAATATTTGTCCTTTTGTTGCTGACTACTTTCACTCAGCATAATGTCCTCCAGTTGAAACCAGGTTATGAGATGTTTCCTAAAATCATTGTTGTTCTTTATCATGGCATGGTGTTCCATTGAGTACATATACCATACTTTATGTATCCATTACTCTGTTGTTGGGCATCTGGGTTGATTCCATCTTTTTGCTATTGTAGACTGTGCTGTGATAAACATTCATGTGCATGTATCAGTTGGTGTGAATGGCCTTGATTCTGTAGGATATACTCCAAGTGATGGAATTACTGGATCAAATGGTATATCTGTATCCAGCTTTTTAAGGAAGCATCAGATTGCTTTCCAAAGACGTTGCACCATTTTGCGATCCCACCAGCAGCGTAGGAGAGTTCCAATTTCTCCACAACCTCTCCAGCATTTGTTGCTTTGCATTTTTTGAATCATGGTCAACTTTGTTGGGGTGAGATCCAATCTCATCATAATTTTGATTTGAATTTCCTTAATAGGTAATGATCGTAAGCATGTACACACGTGTTTTTTGGCTGCTTGAATCAACTCTTTAAGAAGTGTCTGTCCATCTCCTTTGCCCAGTGCTTAATTGGATGATTTATCTTTTTCTCATTGATATTTTGTAGTACATTATAGACTATGGAGATCAGGCATTGGTCTCAAATATAGTTGCCAAGTATTTTTTCCCACTCTGTAAGTGGCCTTTTAATTTTATTAATAAAGTCTTTGGATGAGTAAAAGTGTTTGATTCTCAGTAGTTCCCATTTATCTATTTTCTCTTCTGTTATTAGTGGTTTGTTTGACAGATTTGGAAGACTGTCTATGTTGTGTATTGAAACTTCCATTGTTGTTCCAATTTTTTCTTGGATGAGCTTTATCATTTTAGATATGCTATTTAGGTCTTTTACCCAGTTTGAGTTGGTTTTTGTATAAGGTGTGAGATATGGGTCTTGTTTCAATATTTTGCAGATGGATATCAAATTTTGCCAGCACCATTTGTTAAAGAGATTGTTTTTACCCCAGTTTAATGTCTTAGGGCCTTTGTCGAATATTAACTGTTCATAGGCAGATGGTGTCATCTCCGGGATCTCAGTTCTGTTCCATTGATCTATCTGTTTCTTTTTGTACCAGTACCAGGTTGTTTTGACTACAATGGCAGTGTAATAAGGCCTAAAGTCAGATAGTGAGAGGCCTCCCAGTGTGTTCTTCTTCTTCAGTAGTGCTTTACTTATCTGGGGCTTCTTCCCTTTTCAAACAAAGTTGATGATTTGTTTCTCCATCTCATTAAAAAGTGGCACTGGAATTTGTATTGGGATTTCATTACATAAGTAGATTCCTTTGGGTAAAATAGGCATTTTCACAACGTTAAATCTTCCTATCTGCGAGCAAGGTTGGTTTCTCCGTTTATGTAAGTCTCTCTTAGTTTCTTGTAGTAAGGGCTTGTAGTTCTCTTTGTAAAGGTCTGTTATTTCTCTGGTTAAGTTTATTCCTAGGTACCTTATCTTCTTAGGGGCTATAGCAAATGGTATTGATTTGGTGATTCCTTCCTTAATAATCTCATTGTTGGTATAAAGGAATCCTACTGATTTACTTACGTTTATCTTGTATCTTGAGACTTTGCTGAACTCTTCTACCAGTCTGAGTAGTTTACTTATGGATTCTTTGGGATTCTCTGCATATGCAATCATATCATTTGCAAATAGGGAGATTTTGACTTCTTCTTTATTGATGCAGATGATGTTTATTTCTTGGTTTTGTCTAACTGCTCTAGCTAGAACTTCTAGTACAATGTCAAATAAGAGAGGTGAGATTGGGCATCCTTGTCTAGTTCCTGTTCTCAGGGGAAGCCTTTCAGTCTCTCTCCATTCACGATGATGTCGGCAGTTTGGCTTTGTATAAATGGCCCTTACTGCATTGAGGAATTGGCCATCTATTCCTATTTTGCTGAGAGTTTTTAGCATGAGTGGGTATTGGACTTTATCAAATACCTTTTCTGCATCAATAGACAAGATCAGATGATTCTTGTCTTTTGTGTTATTTATGTGGTTGATCACATTGATTGTTTTCTGATGCTGAACCAGCCTTACATCCGTGGTATGAATCTAACTTGGTCATGATGGATTATTTTTTGATGTGTTGTTGTATTCTACTGACAAGAATTTTGTTGAGTGATATCAGTCTGTAGTTCTCCTTTTTGGTTGGGTCTTTCCTTGACTTTCGTACCAGGGTTATGCTGGCTTCATAGAAAGAGTTTGGGCGTATTCCATCCCTTTCTACACTGTGAAATAGTCTCAGTAGTATTGGAGATAACTGTTCTCTAAAAGCTTGGTAGAATTCTGCAGTGAAGCCATCTGGGCCCGGGCTTTTTTTGGTTGGTAGTTTTTGGACAACTTTTTCAAGCTCTTCCTTTGTGATGCGTTTGTTAAGTTGTTCTGCTTCACCTTGTGATATTTTGGGTAGGTGATATGAATCAAGGAATTTGTCCATTTCCTCTAGGTTTTCAAATTTGTTAGACTATAGTGTTTCATAGTATTCTGTTATGATATTTTTGATTTCTGTTGGATCTGTTATGACCACTCCCCTCTCATTTCTTATTTGGGTTATTTGTTTCCTTTACTGTTTTTCTTATTAAGGACAGCCAATGTTTTGTCAATTTTGTTGATCTTTTCAGAAAACCAGCTTTTCATCTTTTCAATTGTTCTTTTATTCTCTAATTCGTTTAGTTCTGCTCTAATCTTTATGATCTGTTTTCTTCTGGTGCCTAAGGAGTTCCCCTGATGTTCTCTCTCTACTTGTTCAAGCTGTAGGGTTAGTTCTTTGGTTTGGTTTCTTTCTTCTTGCATTTATGGAGATAAACTGACCTCTGAGCACTGTTTTGGCTGTATCCCATAGGTTCTGGTAGGAAGTGTTTTCATTCTCATTGGAATCCATCAATTTATTTTATCCTTAATTTCTTCTATAATCCATGGCTTTTTAAGCAAGATATTGTTCAGTTTCCATGAGCTCCACTTTCTATCTATGTTTTTTCTACTATTGATTTCAACTTTTATGGCTTTATGATCTGAGATTATGCTTTTCGTTAATTCAGTGGTATGGATTTTGTTGAGCATAGCTTTATGTCCTAACACATGGTCTATTCTGGAGAATGTTCCGTGTGCACTGGAGAAGAAGGTGTAGTTGCCCGCTGATGGATAGAAAGTTTTGCATATGTCGATGAGGTCTAGCTGGTTAATTGCGGCAATAAGGTCTTCTGTGTCTTTGTGGAGCTTTTTCCTAGATAACCTGTCCAATATTGAGAGTGGAGTGTTGAAGTCTCCCATGATTATTTTCGAGTGATCTACCTCCTTTTTTAGTATAGTCAGTGTTTCTTTGAGGTATTTAGGTGTTCTAATATTAGGTGTGTAAATATTTAATATTGTTAAGTCTTGTGTGTATATTGAACCTTTCAGCAATAGTGTCGGTCCTTGTCCACAATGGTGGATTTTACATTAAAATCTCTTTTATTTGAGATTAAAATGGCCGCACCTGCTCTCCTTTGTGTTTTGTTAACTTTATATATAGTTTTCCATCTTTTAGTTTTCGGTTTTTCATATCTTTAATTCTAAAGTGAGTTTGTTATAGACAACATAGGGATGGGTCATGTCTTTTGATCCCAGATGTCACTCTATGTCTCTTTACTGGAGTATTCAGTCCATTCACATTCAACACAAGTATTGATAGGTTTATGTTCAGTGCTGTCATTGTGATGTGTTTATTTTTGTGTTGATGTTTTCTCTGTTGTTCTTATAAAACTGTTCTCAGACATTCTTCTCTGTGAATTGATTTTTCACCTTTTTCAAGGTTGGTTTTGTGGTTGTTGAGACTCCTGTAGTACATTTCTTGGTTGGATATGTTGCACCTTTCTTGTGCTTTACGGCTGCCTCTATGATCCCCCTTGATAAACTTTGTACAAACCCGATTTAACTACTACCAGTCTTATCAACTTCCTCGCCGTCTGGAAGGACTGTAATATTTCCCTCTTTTTAATACAGTGACATCATGGTTTTTATGATATGATCACTGGATCATTTCTTTCACTATTATAGCTTTGATTGAGTTTAAAGCCTTCTCTGAGTGATGTGTCCTGTATTTGCTTCTAAAATATAAAGTTAGTGGGTTTGTTTTTTTCTAAGCCAAGAGATTGTTTCAGTATTTCTTGTAGCTTTGGTTTTGTTTTTATAAAGTCTCTGAGTTTTTGTTTATCTGCAAATGTCTTGATTTCATTTTCATATTTGAAAGATAGTTTTGCAGGATATATAATTCTTGATTTTAAGTTCTTTTCCTTATAGGGTTTGAATGTGTCATGCCACTTTCTCCATGGCAGCATTGTTTCTGCTGAGAAATCTAATGAAAGCCTACAGCATTTCCCTCTGAATGTTAGCTTTCCATTAGTGTTAGTGCCTTTAAGAGTTTCTGCTTATGTTTCATTTTGTTAAGCTTGATGATAATATGTCTTGGAGTCTTTCTTTTGAGATTTTTATTGAGTGGCATTTGATTTGCATCCTGGATATCTATATTCTCCTCTTTCAAAATTTGTGGGATGTTTTCTGTCAGCACCTCAGCAACAATACTCTCTTCTTTGTGTTCTCAGGTGTCTTGCCCTGTTCAGGAATTCCAGTTAATCATAGATTGTTCCTCTTAGTAGAGTCCCATGTGATTCTTAATGGTTCTTCATTTTTCTTGTTTCTTTTTTTTGATTTCTCCTCCTAGTTGTTGGAGTCAGTAACTCTGTCTTCCAAATCAGAAAGTCTACTTTCCATTTGTTCATTCTGTTTTCTTGGCTTTGAATTGAAGTTTCTGTCTCTTTGATTTTGTTCGTGATCTGTTTGAGTTGAAAGTACTCATGTTCCATCAGATTGAACAACTTGCTTAATTTTTCATTTGGTCTGCTGCATTTTGTATAAGGTCTGCAAACACTCTCTGTATAATCCTTTTGTATTCACTTTCTGACAGTTTCAGAAAGGTTTCTTCATCTGGAAAGTTCTTTGGTTGTTTCTTTTGGGGCCCTTCTGAAGCCATGGATGATTTCTGGGTTATGCTTTTATCCAGAGTTTGTTGATCTTTAGGTATCACATGAGTCAATAGAGGATGAGACAGATGCTATGAGGATGGACCACGGTTGTTTCTCTAGGCTTTCTTAAAATGAAAGGTAACAGGTATCTGACAACTTCAAAAGACAGTTAGGTTTTAGGTGTATAAGTCCCTCTTCCCAGCTGACAAAGTGAGCACCTCTATATCTAACCCCAGGTGTTATAAACTAGTTCAAAATACAGAAAGGCTACTGACCTGCTGGCCTCTGCTGTCAGGCCCCAGCTGTAGGTGACACTGTGTAGAATACTCCTTTTCTGCCTGCAAAGCGCTTTCTTCTGGGCAGACACTGCCTCCCAGCCTAGGAACTAGGTCTTGCTGAGGATGCCTATGCATATCTCTGTCTCCCAGTGGAACAAGATGGCATCCCACACAAGCTCCTCTCCCTGCCCTGGCACAGGCCAGTCAAAGGCAGAGGCTGAAAGAGAGGCCAGAGTGCCATGATGCACAGATTCCAAAGCCAGGCCCTCAAAATACGGCAATCTCACCTGCCAATCCCACCAGCAGTGAGTGCAAGACCAGCCGCCAGTCAAGTCCAAGCTCCACATACCAGCCAAGACAGAGAAAAAAAATTAAAATGGCAAGTTATCTTTGGTCCATGAAAGCCAGCACTCACCAAGAGCAGTGGTCAGCGAAAGAGAGGAAGCCTTCCACTCAGCGGTATGAAGTCCAAATTAACAGACCTATGCCATGTCCTAGGACTCACAAGGTGTCCAGAAGTCTCTGTTTAGTTATCAGTTCAGGTCTTGGTTACCAGATGTACTTAGGGAGACATGTGCCTGTGGACAGTGATCACCGGAGGGATCAAACCCAGGAGAGGGGCTGAGAAACAAAGTGATTGTCTATACAAGTGTGTGGGATCCAAGCTGGACAGACTGAAGTCCCTTCTTGAACCAAGTGGCTGGAGATCTTTCTGAAATGACTGGAGAATCACAGGGAAGGCACGAGTTCTTTCCTGAAGAGTACAAGATCTACTCTTAGTCGTACCACATGAGTGAACTGAAAGTTCTGCGCCACAGTAAGTCTGTTTTCTAGCACTTTCCCCTGCTGGAAATAATAAACAGATTGACTTTTAACATAAAGCAATGTTGCTCAGATACCTGGAATATCTAATATGGCAACATAGAGTTTATATTAGTTGATTGTGTGTTTATTCTTTATGTTCATTTAATAAATATTTATTAGGCTGCATCTATATGCACAAGCACAGTTCTAAGCATCAAGGGTATAGACCAATACAAAAATAAAATATCCTTTCTCTATGAATTTTTATTTCAGGGGGATATGAAAAGTAAATAAGCTAAATAAATGTATAAAAGAAGTATAGGTGTGTGTGTGTGCACATCACTGTGTGTGTGTTGGGTAGTGATAAGCCTTAGAAAAAAAGTGGAGAAAGACACAAGAAATGAATATGAGGAAGAGGGTAGGGGAGGGGAGGTGGTAGTTTTTTAAAAGGTATCTGGGAAAGAGCATGACATTTGCATAACTACTTGAAGAATATGAGGTGACAAGTTTTGCAGGTACATAGGTGAAGAGATTTTCAAGCAGCAGGAACAACAAAGATAAAGGCAAGAGAGAATCATTGATATGCCATTACTATTAGTGTGGTTTAAGTGAAAGTTGACTGTTCAAGTCAGTTTGTCACACAAAAACTTAAACACATATTGTTATGTGACTCTAGTTTCTCCCCCTGCAATGTGACAGCATACTTTTACTATCTACTCTATATTTCCAGTGTCTCTTCAGTGAACTGCTGTCCACTTCTGCCTTCTCATCTGCCTCTGGGGAGGAGCTGCCCATTTAGTTTCATATATCTATTTAAGCCAAGAAGCACACTCTTCACCAGTATTATTTTGTTTCAGAAAAAAGCAATAACAAAGAAATCATTGTTGTTGAGTCAATTCTGACTTACAGTGACCCTATAGGACAGAGCAGAACTTCCACCTAAAGTTTCCAAGGAGTGCCTGGTGGATTCAAGCTGCTGACCTTTGAGTTAGTGGATATACCTGTTAATCACTGCACCACCAAGATTTCCTTATGTCTCATAGTCTAGTCTAATCTTTGTCTTAAGTATTGGCTATGGGAGTGGTTTTAGTTCTAGGTTAACAGAGATTCCAGGAGCCATGTCTTCCATGGATCCTCCAGTCTGTCAGACCATCAAATCTGATGTTTTTGCTTGAGCTCAAGATCTGCACCCCACTTTTCTCCTGCTCCACCAGGGACTCCTTGTTGTGTTCCTTATCAGGGTTATCATTGATGGTAGCTGGGCACCATCTAGCTCTTCTGGTCTCACGCTGATGTAATCTTTGGTATATACAGCCCTTTCTGTCTCTTGGGCTCATATTGTCTGTATGTCTTTAGCATTCTTCTTTTACCCCTGTTCCAGGTGACTTGGGGCCCCCTGATGCTTCTTAGATCTCCACTTGCTAGCTTTCAAGGCCCCAAGCACCACTCCCCAAAGTAGGGTACAGAATATTTGCTTGATAAACTTATGCTAATTGACCTAGATGTCCCATGAAACCATGGTCCTGAGACCCCTGCTTCTCCGTTCTGTGAAGTGTTTGGTTGTATCCAAGACACTTCTTAGCTTTCGGTTTACTGCAGTAGTCCGTTGTCCTCCTCTTCACGAAAAATAGTTCCTGCTTGCTATCTAGTTAGGGAATACGTCTCTCCCTCCCTGTCTACCTTTGTAAGAGTCAAAGAATATTTCCTTCTATGTTAAAACCTTTTCTTGAGTTTTTATAATAGTGATATTGTACAATATTTGTCCTTTTGCAACAGATTAATTTCACCCAACATACTGTCTTCCAGTTTCCTCCATGCTGAGATGTTTCACAGACTCACTGTAACTCTTTATCATTGGTAACACTGAGGTTTTTGAGAAACAGCAATAAAGTTACTATGTGTTGGTAGAAATTAGGAAAAGCAAAGTAGGTGAGGTCAGACAGATTACAGCTTTATGAGGCACTGTAAGGACTCAGATTTTAATAAGGAGTGAGGTGACAAATAGTCGGAGCACATTGATCAGAGGAGCTGCCCTATATATCTTTTATTTGGAAGGGCTTTGTATTGCCACTTTGAGAAGAAACTGAAGATAGACCAGGGTAAAAGCAGGGCTATCAGTGAGTAGGCTCTTAAACCAATCCGAGTGAAGACTTATGACTTGGGAAAGATATAATTTATAACTTTGTTAGGAACTATTACCATTATTTTATCACTAGTGGAGAGTCTAGAAAATTAAAGTTGCATCCAGAATTAGAAGACTAAATACTCTTCTTGTGTCTTTTATGGGTAATTATATGCAAGTTCAATACTTTAGTTACCATGTTTACATGGATAATTCTTTAATTACAGCTTCAGCTCACACTTTGTCCTCTAAGATTGAAAGTATGTATTCTATTGAGATATTCTGAATGCCTCAAAAGCTTAACCATAAGTATATCCAATATAGAACTCATGATCTTAGCCCTCTGCTAGCTCCTAATGAGGGGGATTACCACCCAACACAAATAGGTAAATCTTAAGTCATTTTTGACACTTCACCCCCTACTCCTGTCCAGACTCTGTCCACATTGTGTTGGTTTTCAAATCCATCAGGCCCTCCTTGAATACTCTAGAGGGCAGTTCTACTCTGGTCTCTAGGGTCGCCGTGAGTCGGATCCAACTCTACGGCAGTTGACTGGCTTGAATTTCATCTTAATAGACGTGTCAGACCTGAAAACTTCTGTCTCCATTGCCCCTACATAATCTTCACTATCACACTTGTTAGAAACCTTTTAAACCTGTAGCCACTCCTGCTATCTCAAATACACACTCCACATTGCAGTGATCTTTGTGATCTGTCCTTTCAAAGTGTAAACTTGGTTATTTCATTTTACTTAAAAATTTCAGTGTCTTCCCACTGCTCTGAAAATAAGGAAAGTAATCCCTAATTTAATCAACAAGACTCCTAGTTTCCTGGTACCTGAGACAAGTGTATGTCTGTGGTCCCAGTGAGATTCTTAATCATCATCTCCTTTCACTCTCAAAAATATCCAGGTTTGGACAATAGATTAAACAGCCACCTTTCTCATGACTGAGATTAAGGTGGACCAGGTTATGTTTCTAACTGGGAAGCATCAAAATCATTCTCAGCTACTTAAAGAAATATTTTCAGAACCAGTAGACCTGCCTCAATGGAGGCAACATGCAGGTGCTAGCAGCAAAGGAGCCTGTGTTTTAAAAAAAGAAAAAGAAAGTATTTTATAAAGTTCCCTGGAGAGGAAAAGAAAGGCCATGGGGTCCTTGACCCAGGGAGTAGGGAGAAAAAGAAGTTGGTGACAGAAAGACATTAATTCATGTACTGTGACTTTGAATGATGTGTTTTCTTTACACCTTCAAGTTAAGATCAAAGAGCAGCACAAACCACAGTTCAACCTTCCTGCAACTGTTAGAAGCTAAGGAATTCAGTGTCTAAGCCTCTCAGTTTCTTTCAAAAAGTTCATGCCTTATATCACATGAAATCAGTATTTACAGTAATTTAATGATATATTTTCAGATGAGAAAATGAGAAAATTTTTTAAAATGAATAAACACTAGTACTTTAAAAAGGAATGTTGACTTTCCTCAAATTCAAATGATTTGTTCATCATTTGAATTTGAATTTTATTAAGATTTCCAAAGACTGGCGAATCTGTCCACGAAGGCAGTGTGTAGAGATACTGCTACTTCAGTCTCTGGACTCAGAATCTGGATTTGAATCGCAGTCTAACTCTTAACCAACCATGTGACCTTGGACAAGTGACTTAACCTCCCTGCAGAATAGCTAGCTGTTATAAACGTTTGTCTTCTAGAATAATTGTGAGGAATTGAAGAGTTAACCTGTACAAAACGTATAAACCAGTGTGCAGCAGAAAGTAGGCACACTGTAGGTTCAAAACTATAGGTTTTCTTTACCTCTTTTACTAAGCCTCTACTATGCAACAGACTGTGTATGCTTTCTTGATTTTTTCGTGACTAAGCATTTCTTACATTTTTACACATTATCTACTACTGAACCATCCAATAATACCTGTAGTTGGTAACTATTTCAGACAAGCGTTTAAGACAAATGAACACAAATAATGTAATTGGAATGCTGAAACATCTACCCTTTGATGTAAGCTGAGAACACTTTAAAAGAGGTGCTGCTGGATTTCTCAGCGCCCTGTTGGCTCTGTGGGGCAGAGCTCAGCTGCTAACGCAAAGATCAGCAGTTCGAATACAACAACTGCTCCTTGAAAATGCTGCGGGATAGTTGTACTCTCTACTGTAGGATAGATTTCAGCTGAAATCAACTCAATGGCAATGTTTTTCCCCCCTGAGTTTCTCATTGAAGGAACCTCAAGCCTCATGCTTTTACTGTATTTCACGCTGCTCTATGACCGAAACGCTGAGTAAATCAGTCTTCTTCCTATGCTGCAATTTTCTCAGTATCATACCCACCTCTGTGCCTTCACTTAATGTTTACTATCAGCAAAACACAAGTGACATCCATTTCCAAAGAAACATAGTTTGTAAGCTAGTTACAAAGAGAAAACATATACACAGAATCATAAATAACAGGCAAAACAAATAGGTATGACATTGTTTTCCATAGTTCACAAATTGGTATTCAATGTATGTTCAAACTGCTTTTGCTTCTTCAACATACATTTGGATTGACTTTTCTCATTACTTCTAAATTCCTTAAACATAGTGAGTTTTTTACGCCCCACACTCAGATTTTGTTAGTTTTTCAAGTTCCAGAGCTTCTTTCATGATATTTGTGTCTATAGATTTGACTTATTTATTTGGTAAACAGCCATTTCTTGATGTTCGGCTCATGCTAGGTTGAGAACACAAATATCAACATGTTTATATTAACTTAATTTCCCTAAAAGTTGACTTGGACCATCATGTGATTCTGAAACCCATTTTGAGACTAAAGTAAGTCTGTTTGGTTTGTTATTCTGGAAAGGACTCCCAGAGGAGGCTGGCCTGACCTCAGAGCTGTATCCTTCCTTGCTGGAGGGAGAGGAGTTTAGGTCACTATAGTGCCTGGCCCCACTGCTGACTATATAACTGTTTATTATGATTCCCAGGCAGACTTCTGTGATAAATAATGAATACTTGCTCTACATGCAGATATTTATGTTTTACAAATGTAATCCAGCTTTCTCATTTCACACCAGCCTGGAGGGGATACAATCAAGAGGGTGAGAGTAACAGTAAAAATGGCACTGAAAGTCTCCTACAAGCAAACTAGCTAGACTGCTCACCCCTAACTTAAGCATTTCTGTAACTCTGGCAGAGATTCAGCAAGAGTTCAACATTCCCAAACATGATGATGGAAATTCTTCTATTACTAGTTGGTTCTTCTGTCATTTCCAGAGCCCACATTTGTCCTGAGTCTTCATTTTGCCCTCTGACTTCATGTCATTTCTCCTGATGACACTGAGCCTAAGACTTAACACGTTCTCACTACCGAAATATCCTCCAACCCCAGTACTGCCATCATCACGTTTCTACTCACTTGTGTGACTGCCATCCTTGGAGGGTAGAAGAGTGCTAGCCAACACACAACTGTAAGGCAAGAAGATGAAAAGTGAAAGTAAAACTCAAGGGCCTCTCAATTTCTTTACAACGGAATCATTTTTTCTTTTTCTTTTGTTGTTTGTTTCCCTCACCGCTGCTCTCGTCTCTCAGAGCCTGACAGATTCTCTTAGAATAACTGAACAGAAGATGACACGAACATCAGAGAAGAGTTGACTCTCAAATTCTGCCATCCTGACTACCATTTAAAGGTCTCAGTGTCAGATGGCACTCTGAAACTAGATTTGTTTAGGTGTTTTCATTCTGAGTCAGAGAACTTAGAAGGTAGTGGAAATTCCTTGACACCTGAGAGGAGAGTTATTATTCTGTAACTCACCAGGAATAGCTTTTGAATGCATCAATTAGATCATTTTACATCATGCAGATGATTGGCTCTTGACCCATGTGCCATGACCTATGGCACACTGATACACCATAAGCTCTTAAGAAGCTGCACCAAATTCTACTGCTCTGTAAAATTTCTCTGTATTTCAACTTGCATATGTATCTTCATTAATTTGTATACAGTAAAAGCCTTGATAATACAAAGAGGCAAACCTACAATGACCAAACAACCCTCTCGAAACAAATCCATTGCCCTCAAGTCAATTCCAACTGATAGTGACGTCACCAAGAGAGCAGAACTGCCCCATAGGGTTTGAAAGGAACACTTCGTGGGTTTGAACTGGTGACCTTCTGGTTAGCAGCTTTAGCACTTAACCACTAAACCTCTAGGGTTTCTGACCCAACCAATATACAAGTTAATATCAAGGAGTAATCCAAGAGCAGATGGGCAGTTTAGGGTGTTAGCTGACACTGATAGGTTGGATTCAAGGATCTGGGCTTCATTCACAGTGATTCATATTGTTCACTGGGTCCCTTAAGAGGAGCCCTCAATTTTGTAGTCGAATCTAGCTTATGAGTTTCATGATCTGTTTCAGCCCACAAGAAGGAGAAAAGAGAAGTAATGAGGTCAAGCTAATTTCTTTTATGGAAATAAAGAGGGAATTGCATACATCATACTTTGTTTACACTCCATTGACAAGAATGTGTACACAGCCATGTCAGGGGGTGAGTAAAGCTGAGAAATAGGGCTTTTGGTTGGGTGACTATTTGCTAACAGAACACAATGCTATTGTGTGGACTACTGAACTGAATTGCTGATCCTTTGGTACTGGGTAGAATGGGCACAATCGCTGAATGTTAGAAGGAATGTCAGACTGCCACTAGAACTTTGGGTGCTCAATATACAGCTTGAGCCATGGTGCTGTATTAGAAGAGTTAGTTACACAGCATGCATGGCAAACAACTAGAAGGATAAGAGTAGATGCTTTATAGATGGGATCAGGCAGGTGTGCTACGAAAACTCCTAGATTTCCAAAATGTGCTGAGGACACAGAAACGTTATGAACTCCTGGTGTCTCAAATGGCAGACTATTCATCATGATTTTGTATCCCAGACTGAAAAGTTTGTCGCTCAAGATAGAAATGAATGCTGAAAATCAGGTAGAACTGGAGGAATAAAACGCAACTTATTAATCAAGTGTTTGAATTCCGACACACACACGAAGATTTCTCTGCAACAGTAGATGCTGTTAAAGAAGAAAATCTGAAGCTAAAATCAGAACCCCAAGTTCTGGACAACATGTAGAAAACCTCATGTCAGTTTCTAGTGTCTTTTAAATAACAACACAAAAAGCAAAAGAAAGTAAGGGCTTGATAGTCTCTGTGTTTTGTGGAATTGCTGCAGTTTTCTTTCCCCTCCCCCCCATTTTTCCTTTAAAATGTGGATAGATTAAAAAAAAAAAGATTACAGCACTTTTGTTTGTGGCCTCATTGAATATTTCTAAAGATAATAGGGGGCAGGAGGGAGGGGGATTTGGTTCCACATTAGTAAAAGTAATTTCAATAGTTAATTATCTGTAAGAGTAACCTGAACTCATTCTTGAAATATAATCAAAATAAGATAGTTTCTCAGGTAAAGTCTGTCATTTGCTGTATTTAATATTCAGACAGGGCTATTGGTCTTTCTTTTGATAAATAGGAAACAGGCTATGAAGCCCTCAGCTATCTGCTCCCTAATTTTACATGCATATGAAAAACCAACCTAGAAAAAGAAGTGAGATACAAAAAAAAAGGACAAAACAAACACCCAAAACTTGCTGCATTATTGCTCTTTTATGAACAATGGGCAAAATTTAAGTAGACTCGATATGGTTGATGAAAGTATGTAAGTAAACTTTATATAATATAAACATACACATAAATATATATGTATATATATAAATAGGCCATGAAAATGAAGACTGTTCCCTGAAACTATGGATTTTCAAATCAGGAAAATTCATTACTTATTGCTTCCTTCTGCACAAAATGATTGACCTGATATCTGAACAAAAAATGAGTTCTGGTTGTGTGTGTTTTATGATTGAAAATCTTGAGGAATAGAAAGATAGGGCAGGAAGAATACTTCGTGAGCAGTAGTGACCGATCCCAAATGTTTTCTTTCCAAATTTGCATTGTCATCTCCACTAGTTAAGTCTCTTGGGTTACAACACATATGAAAGTGGATTATATCTGACTCATTTGATGGAAACCATATTGGAAAAGAACAGTGACAGAGTTTTTGTCTCTTATGTTTATTATAGTACTCAGAAGATCATATTTTGCAAAAACACTTTAGAGTATATTTGTATCAGAACCACAAAGAAAATGACAGTTTTTCATGTGTCCTAGTTGAAAAGCCTCCTCAGTGTTTTATCTCACCACTTTCCCCAGAATTGTCTATAAATCCAACTATTTAATTTGTGAAGATTTAGGTATCCTTTTACTAAACAGCTTTTAAAAATTCAGTCTTATTTTCCATTTGAAGAGGGGATCTAGCAGAAGTAATAGTAAAATGCTACAGTAGGAAGAAAGATTCATAAAGATAGTTCATGGTTATTCTATTTGGGCTACTTTTAATCACAGAATAATTCTATGATTGTATTGACGTAAGTACGATATATAAAATGACTTTAGCTGTGCAAACACATAATAGCCATAGTACAAATAGTTTGTGTCATCCAGAGGCTATAATGAAAAGTTGTGTAGATATGGCATCTCCTCCCATGAAACTTAAAATCTTATAAGAAAAAAGAAAGAAAGAAAGGAATCTCAGGCAATTAAGTGGTTGCAAATGTGTGAGAGATTGTGACGGAACTGTAGAGGGTGCTTATAATGTATTTAATCTGGTCTGAGACCATGAAAGTCTTTTCCGACGAACTAAAAGTGGAGTAAGAATTAGCCAGGTTCACCTGAAGAAGCTAACAATGAAACAGCACAAGGGATTTTAATAGAGGATGCCGAGCGACTTAATTTTTTTAAATCTCATGTTTCTCATATGTAAAACAGGGATATAAAGTCTTCCTCTAACAGCTGAATATATCATGGACTGCCACAAGAATGGAAACCCTGGTATCATAGTGGTTAAGTGCTCTGTCTGCTAACCAAAAGGTTCAGCAGTTCAAATGCACCATGTACTCCTGGGAAACTCTACGGGGCAGTTCTACTCTGACCTTTGTTGAGCCACTATACATTAGAATCAACTTGATGGCAGTGGGTGTTGTTTTGGTTTTGGCCAAAAGAATGAACAAATTTATGCCGGAAGAAGTACAACCAGATTGCTCCTTAGAAGCAGTGATGGCAAGACTGTATCTTACATTAAGTTTGGACATGTTGTCAGGTGAGAGCAATCCATGGAGAAGGATATCTTGCTTAGTAAAATCGACAGTTAGAAAAATAGAGGAAGACCCTCAACAAGATGGATTGACATAGATGCTGCGACAATGGGCTTAAGCATAACAATTGTGGGCATGGTTGAGGACTGGGCAATGTTTCATTGTGTTGTAAACAAGGGCGATATGAATCAGAAGCCACTCAATGATAGCTAACAGTAACAACAATGGCTATTGTGAGGATTAAGTGAATTAACGTACATGTAAACATAAAATACTGGTATAATTGTGTGTATATTATTCTGATCCTCACTTGGATAGAATGGCCATCAGGTCATACAGTTAGTTCAAACAAACGGGAGTTTTAGAGATACATAGTTGCAACAACTGACTATCCAGCTAATGATCGAGGACTAAGGTGAGCCTGACCCAAGCCATGGTATTTTCAATCACCTCATACGCATGCTAAAGCTGGACAATGAATAAGGAAAACAGAAGAACTGATAACTTTCAATTACGGTGCTGGCAAAGAACATTGAATATAACATGGACTGCCACAAGAACCGACGAGAAGTACAGCCAGCAAGCTCCTTAGAAGCAAAGATGGTGAGACTTAGCTCACATACTTTGGACATGTTATCAGGAGGGTAATGCTTGGTAAAGCAGAAGATCAGCAAAAAAGAAGGAAGCCCCTCAACGAGATGGATTGACACAGTAGCTGCAACAATGAGCTCAAACCTACAATGATTCCGAAGGTTGTAAAAGACGGGTAATGTTTTGTTCTGTTGTGCATAGTGTCACTATGAGTCAGAACCAACTCGATGGCATCTAACAATGACAATAAAGGCATTCAATTATCTCCCTATCCAGAAAAATCTGGAGATAGGTGGTTCTGTGATCAGTGCAGCAGCTCTCTCACCACCTTAAGGACTTTCCAGCACTCTCCTCCGTGTTCCTCAGTGATGCCTCTAGGTTATATTGTTTGTCACAGAGTAAGGAGCTCAAACTTCTCCAATTGCATTCAAGGCAGAAAAGTGAGGACCATATAAGAAAGGGCTTGTTTCTCTTATCAGTTAACTGAATCTTTCCAGCAGTTCTTTAGTAGATTCTTCCCTTGTTAATTGCTCACATGTAGCTGCAAGAGATGCCAAAAATGAACAAAATTGTTTGGATAGAGTTAAGCCAACTGTAATTAGCAGCTGGGGTTGGTCATATTACTGCGTTGGAAACAAAAAGCAAAGGAGAAAGTGTGCACTGGCTGTTAAATATACAACTAACAAAGTCCATCACAATGGGTTCAAGGTACTTTGAGGAGGCATTACTTGGTTGATGTTTTTAGGTACTCCTTTGCTCAACACAAAAAGAACAAGCCTGAAAAAAGTGTGCAAGTAAACTGTCACTACAGCATTCTAGCTTTACATGAGGAGAAGAGTGAAGCAGACTTAAAATCACATCAACATTTATTCAGCACCAGGAGCTATTCATGTATCATCTCATTTAATTTTCACAAAATCTGGGAGGGAGCCATTATGACTTACCACAGATAAGTAAAAGGAGCCCTGGTGCTTTTAAGGTTAAATTCTCAGCTGCTAACCAAAAGATAAGTTGTTTGAGCTCACCAGCCACTCCATGGGACAAAGATGTGGCAGCCTACTTCTATAAAACGACAGCCTTGGAAACCCTGTGGGGGCGGTTCTATTCTGTCTTATGAGGTTACTATGAGTTGAAATTGATTCAGAGGCAGTGGGCTTTGGTTTTGGTAAAGACAAGAAAATGTAAGTTCTGAGAGCCAAGTCTCTAGGCTATAGGTCATCTATTCCATAAGAGGCAGAGCTGAGATTGCAATTTATATAAGTCTGACAATTATCATAGGTTATCTTTTCTATTTTTCCACATGATGGAGGAGTCTGTGTGGAAAGTTGTGCAAAAGTGGTTCAGAGAGAATTAGGCCAGTGTATGCTGGAGGTACAACTAATGTTAAAAACCAGTTAGTTGGTGATGAGTCAACTCCAACTCAAGAGAACCCTGGGTGTGTGCACCACAGGGTTTGCAGAGGCTGATTTCTTCAAACTAGATCACCAGGCCTTTCTTCATACATGCCCTTGAATAAATCTGAACCTCTAATGTTTCAATTAGAGTACACTAACCATGTGCACCATCCACAGACTTTGTAATTAGTAGTAACTGCATTTGTAGAGCATCAAACTGTTTGTGTAGAATTATAAATTCTTTAAATGGAGTTAATCCTCTTATAGATAGATGCTACTTTCCATTATCACCCATCGTGTAGACTGAGGCACAGACGATTAAGTCCTGTGTCCATGCTTACAAAACTAGTAAGTCATGTGTCAGAGATTTACCTCCAGGCACTCTACTCCAGGACTCACCCCATTAACCACCATCAGATGTTGCCACTAAAGAGTTTCTCGTTTTACTGTGAGTTCTGGAGTGCTTTCTTCAAATAGGGTCATGCATTTGAGTCCCTTTACTGTACCCCAGACCAGTGAACCAGTGCTTGACAACATTTACCTCTGGTCAGGGACTTCTCCCTCTATCAGGACAGACCCTGGATTAGGAAAACTCTTGAATGAACTGAGAAGATGAAAGGTTTTGAGGCAAAGGAAATAAATGAAATCTTCACAAATTAATAATTCATTAGAAACAAGCAAACACAGAATTGTTCCAATGAAGTAAAACTATACTTATGCTTTTAAAATTCATCCTAGATTAAGCATTTTGGGGAAGCATTTGGAAAATTATGCTCTGTTCAGATATCAAAGGCTGCCATCAAGTTCAAGTCCAAATGCCTCTGAGTAAAAGTTGTCTCTGAGGGATGCTTCTTTGGTCATCTGTGTGAAGCTTGATGCTGATGGTAGCAACTTCTCAGGTGTATTACAGCGAGGGTAGGGAGTCTTGGTGGTACAGGGTTTAAGAGCTTGTCTGCTAAGCAAAAGGTGAGTGGTGTGAATGTCCTGGATGCACCTTGGAAGCCCTATGGGGAAGTTCCATTGTTGCATAGCGTTGCTATGAATTGGAATCTATGCAACAGATTTGAGTTCTTTTTTAGTTTACTCTCCCAAAGAACCATATGTTTCAGAAGTTTAAGAACATCAGTCTTGCAATGATTGCAGGAAGAAGTGGCAAATGATTTTGTTGGCAATCAGTGGTATCCATGTCATTAGTCACAAAAATACATTTCCGCTGAGTCAACTCTGACCCTACAAGACAGAGTAGCACTGCCCCAGAGAGTTTCCAAGGAGCACCTGCTCAATTCGAACTGTCGAACTTTTGATGAGCAGCCATGCCACTTAACCGCTGTGCCACCAAAGTTTCCACGTCATTAGTAGGGAAACCAGAAACACCGAAACAGTTGCCTTTCAGTCTACTCTGACTCACAGAGACCACATGTGTTACAAAGTAGAACTGCTCCATAGATTTCTCTTACAGAAGCTTATCATCAGTCCTCTCTTCTGCTGCATCCCTTGATGGGTTTGAACCACCAAATTTTAGTTTAGTCCATCAAAAAAAAAAAAAAAAAAAAAACCTGTTGCTATTAATTCTAACTCATTTTGACTCTAGAGGACAGAGTGGAAGTGTCCACAGAGTTTCTAAGAAGCATCTGGTAGATTCAGATTGTCAGCCTTTTGGTTAATGACTGTAGCACTTACCTACTACATCAACAATGTTTCCTTCAGGTTAGTAGTAGAGTGCAAATCATTTGTGCCACTCAGGGGTTACATATCAGTGGGTTGTTGTTGTTGATTTCAGATGCTATTGAGTCATTTTCCCACTCATAGAAACCCCATATGACAGAGTAAAATTTCCCCAAAGGGTTTCCTATGCTGTGATCTTTACAGGAGCAGATTGCCAAGTCTTTCTCCCTCATAGATGCCCGTAGGTTCAAGCCAGCAACCTTTCAGTTAGCAGCGGGACTCTTAATCACTGACACGCCAGAGTTATTTCTTTAGTAGGTAAACGGAATAAGTTCAATTTACAAAACTCCACAGTAACAGTAAAACCAAGCAACAAATTGACGTCAGTTCTTCCTTTATTTAATCCTAAAGGTTCCTAAAGGCCACATCAGGAATTAGATAGTGATTTGAGTTAAAAGATCTATTTCTATAATATGATTCCAATTCAAATTTCATGTTTGATTTCTCAAAAAGCAACAGCCAACAGACTGAGCAATCCCCCCAAAAAATGAAAAAAATTAAACAGCTAAACAAATAAGCAAGCAAACCATCAAACCACTAATAAAGTAAAATTGCCCCAAAACCTCATCTGTGTCTTGATGGGATAGGAAGAGAAGGCAAAACAATTTTAGAAGGTCTGTGGAATTGATTTTGACAATCATGTGGTAAGTAAGATGAATAAGAGGATAAGTTGTGTTGGGGTGGAGAGCTGGGGTTTTCTCCCTTCTGGAAGGATGGATTCACAGACTTAAGGGGCAAAGAGATGGTAAATGATTTATAAAAGTCCAAATTAAGAACCTTTTTGTCTGACAGTATTCACATTATATTTGTGTTGGATTTTTCTTTGTGATGATTTTGCTCTTGATCTTTCTCCTGACAGAACAGTAATTCACAATTGAACCATTCAAAATAAGCCACACTGAAACAAGACCCAGGGTGTCACTCCCCAGGTCACAGAGAGCTGGAGCTTGCTGGAGTTGGGCAGGGAAGCACAGCCTTTGCAGTTACGTTTCTCAGCTGATTAAACTCATTCAGGGCCTGCCTGCGGGAACAAAAACAGACGTAGAACCTCCAGTGTTCTGTCTTTTTTTTTTTTTGACAAAGTAGATTGATGCAGAAAAGTAGAAACATTTTTACTCTCACAATAAAGGAAAGAAATAGAAAAAAGACATTATATATACATATAGATACGTGTGCTTGTGTGTGTATATATGTATATACACACACGTGTATATATATTTTAGTCTGTGTGTGTGCAAAAGAGATTATGTTTGTTTGTTGACTTATTACCTAGGCATAAAAGAAAGAAAAAAGCCAGACATTTCACAGCTGGAAGTTAATATATGATGTGTAATTATAAATAATTTTTATAATTATTTAATAATATAAATATACTTGATACAAAATATGGATTTGTTTTTCTGTTCTAAACCACACTGCAGCACTGAATAATGATAATTAAATTAAAATAACTTTGTAGTAATTTTTAGGGTAGATAAAAATATTGAGGGAGAATTAGATTGAATCAACAGTTGCTATAATTCTGTCATCTACCTGATGTGGTAGGACTTTTCATAGGAATAACTCACTTTTTTCCCAGGTAAAAATCTAGTTATAATTAATCTAGATTTTTTTATTAGCTATCATTTTGGAAAAAATGCACCAAAATCTTAACTATGGAGGTTATCAGAATTGGATTACATTTGAATTTTGTTTTAATCTTTAGAGTCTTACATTTCCAAGTTTTATACAGTATACTTGTGTTGCTGAAGTAAACAAGTAACTAATAACTCCTACTTTAAAAGAGTGAAATGTAAAGTTTCATTTTCACTTCATATTGAGAAAAAAAGTTGTATTCAAATAAAAATTAAGGAAAAAATAAATTTATCTTCTCAGTTAATTGTCTAAATGCAGAAAACATACAGACAAGTGCATCAGGTTCAACAGTGAGGTTGTTTGGATAATTATCTATTGGGGTTAGCTTGCATAAAACAGTAAAAATTCTTATGATGTTTAAACTTCTTTAAATGTTTTCTACCTTTACCCAGAAAACCAAGATTTTTTTTTTCCTGAGAAACAGTACATGTCATTTGCCTTAAAAACTCAACTTTTTTTCTGAACTTCATAATTTGTTTTCATAGAAAACAGTTATTATTTTTTATCTTCAGAATTCCTGTTTCCAGTTCACAGGTATTTGGTATCTTTATAATCAAATACATAGTCCTTCAGTTCAGCACTTACGTGGGTTTTGGAAGATCCTCATGTAATGACTTGTTATAAATCATAGGAACTACTTCTGTTCCGGATCTGTGGTCTCCCATCATCAGTTCAGTATCATTTTACCATCATTTAAAATCTCCTTATCTCATAAGGAGAAACTCTCCCTAACTTTAGCTTCATGAAAAGATTAAGTTTGCTTTTCAGAAGTATTCACCATCAGAGATACAGTTTTGCTGGTGTTTTCTCTTGTAAATCATTTTATTATTGTAAGGTGTCTCTGGATGCCGGCATGATAATGGGCTATATAAATGATTTTGTCCTATATTTGTGTTGTATATACTTTATTGTAATAGCACTCCTGGGTCAAAAGCAGCCAATATTATTCCGATTAATTTCTGTCTAGACACTCATAAATTGTCCCTTAATTTGCAGAGAGAAAGCGAAGTCATATGAAGCATAACCTCTCCCTGCTGCAGGAACTGCACCTGGCTTTTCTGGGTCAGAGGAGGACCGCCTCCCAGCGTCCTTCAAAGCAGCAGACCCAACTGCTACAAGGGTGAGCACTTTCTTTTCTGTGCTAGGCCTAGGTAGACAGCCAAGACCTGCCAGTTGGCCTGCCACTCTTCAAAGGGGAAACACAAAGCTTAATCCTCCAGAACCCTTTCAGACAAACACTCATTTTATTTACTCATATTCATCTCCCTAGAAAAAAAGAAAAAAGAAAAAGGAGGAGAAAATAGCTTGCTTAATCCCAATACTAACACAATATTGATTCACATTCATGTTCGGTATTTATTGACGTGCATTGCATACAATGGGGGCTATCATTTAGGCTACTGTGTTCAAGGAAACGCACAATCACATTAGAGAAAGAGATGAAGCTCACAGTTTATACAGCCCTAATTTTATGTAATGTAAACCTTTCAAATGCTGCACATGGGAGTGAAAATGCATGGCCTGATGAAAAAACAAATGCATACCAAATGGATTTATCTTAAAGCTAATTATGGCTGCAGAAGATCTGTCCTCAAAAGTCCACCATTATTTCCTCAACTTCTATAATGAAATTAACTTCTTTGTCTTTGCAGCAGCTTTCTGTATATCTTATTAACCAACTGTAAATGCATTTGTGCTTCAGAGCACAGCACAAGGTTTTGTTTTGTGACATCTAGTGTTCAGTGTTTTGAAATTATGCAGGTGGTGTGTAACGCTCTTGGCTAACTATATACAGAGCTGGAGTATATATTGAACACCAGACAGCATATACCTATTACCAGCATATGGCTTATGCAAGAAGAAAGCAGATACGAAAAACACTGCACTCTTTCTTTGGATCCTTAGAGAATTTTATTGCCTAGTGTCAGCTGTATTTAATAAAATATTAGTAGCCACTTGAGGCTTAAAGGTGTAACACAATTCCATTTCAATATAACAATTCCATAAATTCAAATATGAAAACTTATAGAAGCATGATGTGGCTATAATTAAAGAAAATTTAGTACGGCACTTTTAAAAAACCAGATTTAGGGAATATTGTTCCTGTCGTCCAGTCGTGAAGTTTTTGGGTGTCAACTCTCTCTCTCTTTCTCTCTCTATTAAATTTAGAAGTGAGTTTAGGAGTCCTATAGCACATGCTGGTCATTTAATTTTGCTTTTTTTCCTAATTGTCACACAGATGTCCCCCCCACCCCATCCTGGATGGCTTTCTTCATGCCTTTTAAAGTCCTCGCCCTTTCTAGGCATATCATGTGTGTGAACGTGGTTGTTAAAGCTGTGGAGTACCACACAAATGTTGTACTCTATTCTTGCTATTTGAGGATGTTGTAGTATCGTAGCATAATTCTTGCCTTCCAGGTGGGAGACTCAGGTTCAGTTTCTGTCCAAAGCTCGTCATGCCCAGCTGCCTGCTAGTCTGCCAGGTTCGCATGTTGTTATGATGGCTGAACAGGATTCAGCAGAGCTTCCAGACTAAGAACGAGTAGGAAGAAAAGTCTGATGATCTACTTTTGGAAAAGATATCAGCCAGTGAAGTCTTTGTGGATGACAACAGTCCAACCCCAGATCAATTCTGGGGATAGCGAAGGATCGGTTACTGCTTTGCTCTGTTGTACACAGGGTTGCTGAGCCAGAGGCCTACTCAAAGACAGGAAAACTGTGTTGTGATACACCAGTTCAAAAAGCAACAGTGCACCTCCTTGACCACCACACCCATCCTCTGTTTCCACACAGTCAGGATCAAAGAGAGGCACGGACACAAAGTGACTTAGAAGCTTTTGAAAGGAAAGGGTTTGATAGCCCACTTTACTGATGCCCTAACTAGAGCAAACGGAAGGAGAAATCACCGTGGCTGAGAGGATGATTTTACCTTTGCAGATAGCCTGGAAAAATTCTGTATGAAACAGCTCAAGATAAATTCAGAGCATTGAGGGAACCTAGTTTATTTATAGTATATTAAGTCTTTAAAGGTAGCCACAGCACATAGAGGTTACAGTGGGTATCCAAAGGCCAAACCCAGGTTCAGGGGAGTTTTGTTCATCTGCTACAATGTTTTTAAAGTAGTTTTTCACTGCTTCAGTCTGCAGGCTCTCTTCTGGTACCAGTATCAGTACCGGTACCAGTACCAGTATTAGTTTCTTTGCAGTCAACTTCAATTCATGGTGATGCCATGTGTGTCACAATAGAATTATCTTCTATAAAATTTCCAGTGGTCAAGTTCCAGAAGTAGATTGTCAAGCCTTTCTTCTGAGACATCTCTGGGTGAATTTTAACTACCCACTTTTTTGTTGTTGTTGTTAGCAGCTAAGCCTATTAACCATTTATATTACCCAGGGACTCCACACTCTCTAGTTCATAACACTCATCCTTTTGTATTAGCCCATACCTGCTCTAACACCCAGTAAATATTCTAGGTTGTGACCTCTGGTTCTAGTGCCTGGAAAGGAGGCTCAGGGCAGGGGTAGCAGTGAGAGAGCCAAGTAAGAAGACTGAAACAATTGACTGTATTATACACACAATGGAAAGATCATTGCAGGATTGCATGCATGGTCCAGTTTTTATGCTGCAGATTATTTGGGGTGAGGTAGAAACTGGTATGGAAGAAGGGACAAGAATCCATCACAGAAATCTCGTGGCATAGCACCAGAGTGGAGCAATGAGAGACTGGCCAAAGGAAGCCTCATGGACGTGTAGAAGGGTCACATTCCTAGGTGTACTAGTCAGATAGCTTAAGCACAAAACTGAATGAGGAACAGCTAATAGTGACGGTGAGCTTGGATGTTGGTGAGATAGCAGTTGGAGGTAAACAACACAGAAACACAGTCTGCACCTTTGGAGAGCAAGCTTGGCTAGAGATGGAACTTGGGAGAGTACATCCAATAAGAAGTGAACTACAGCAAAAAAAAAAAACAAAACAAAAGAGCTGTTATTTGTGTCAGAGTAAAACTGCGCTCTACAGAGTTTCCAGTGGCTGATTTTTCAGGACTAGGTTGCCAGCCATTTCTTTCAAGGTAACCTCTGGGAGATTCAGACCTCCAGCATTTGGCCAGGAATTGAACTCCTGAGAACAACAATATTCAAAGGTTGACTGAATGACAAAGAAACAGAGATGTAGAAGGTGTAACTGAAAAGAAAGTGAGGTCCTCAACAAAGAAGCACTAAGGTGAAGCAGCAATACAGAGCCTCCTACTCTCACCCTTTATGATATCACAGAGGTAGAACTCCAGAGGAAATCATGCTATTGATATCAATACCTTCTTTACTTTCAACAGTGTTTAGCCACAGAAGGAGTCCATTTTAAATATACTGAGAGCAATTCTCTTCCAGACAAGCGAACTCAAACAAGCAGTTTAACTGGAATGGCCTCCTAGCTGAGATGTGTTTCATTCCTGTTGTGTGTTGACGTGATTACAATGTTCTAAGTGACCCTGTAGCTGATTTATTTCACTGTGAATGCTATGATAAGGCTGGAGCTCAGGAAACGGGACTTGAAAAGTTCAGAATCTAAATCAAGATGAACTTTAAAATGTACAAATTGAACCAAATTTGAATCTCTAATTCCCAGGACAGAAGAATCATACAGTCCAATCAGATTGGACTATGTTTGCTGCAAACTTTTCCAAAATGGGTCAGGAACATCTATCACTGTTGCTATGGTTACGTCGGAGCTTTTAGTGTGTGTGTGATGTGTGTGTGTGTGTGTGTGTGTGTTTTCTTGGTCTATCTTTTTCAAAGTAAGATAAAGGTTGATAAAATTTCAGTGTTTTCGTCTAGTAGCTAGAAGTAAAAATGCATATCAAATCTTATTCTGAGGTCAGTTTTTGAACTTTCGTTTCATACGTATTAAGACATGATGGAATTATTTAATTACCTTTGCTAGCAAGTTTACGGACAAGCAAACCGCTGTCATATTGCATATCCGCAAATAGGATTATTTACATCCAATCTAAGGAGTGCTGACTGGTGTCATTGGAAGCTAAAGCTGTATCAGCATTTAAATTCCCACTTTTCTGGGCAAAAACCCAAGTGAATGATTCAATTAAACTCTTTATGTTATATATTATCTAGAGGTTCACAACATAAAGTGATTCTCCAAGTCTGAACCCCTGCCTTTACGATTGCAATTTGGTAGCAACACAATTTCCATGGACTATTTTACTTGCACGGCAATGAAAATGCCAGGCCATCACACACTTTTTAATGCTGGTTTTATGAACGCCACTCCAAAATCAACCATTATTTCAAGCGCATGCAGTAAATAACCTTCATTATTCATCGGAGTGTAAATATGCATTTGTGTTTGCAAATACGGTGGTTTTCTGAGCAAAACAACCAGCAGTCAACAGCCCCTTCAGCCATTTAAGGAGCGAACAAATGGATGTCAGCCTCTCTAATTGGTGAAGTCCACCTCCAGAGTTACTGAGAGAAAAACAGCTCATTTGAGAGTAGACTTTGCTCCTTACTATGTTCCCAGTGTCTAGAAATATGGCATAATGTAGCCATTCAGCTAATATTGAGTGAAAGACTGAAATTTAACTGATACCCCCTACTGTCCTTTGGAGATAGAATTTTTCCAGTAATTCTAAAGAGATTTATTTTCTATTTCTTGTGTTTATCAAACCTGAAGGACCCTTTTAACAAATTAATCAGCCAGGTAGATATGAAACAACAAACCTGTTGCTGTCAAGCCATTTCTGACTCATAGTGACCCTATAGGACAGAGTAGAACTGCCCCAAGGAGTGTCTGGTGGATTTGAACTCCTGACCTTTTGGTTAACAGCTGCAACACTTTGTAGACATAGAGTATTTTATTCCTGAGGCAGGAGTGTTAGAGAATTTCTTTCTTTAAAGGCTCTGTTGCCATCTGCCTAACTTCTTCTATCGCCTCTTTGGGTTTCTTTTAAGACAGAGAAAGTGAAAACTATTTATAGTGATATTCTAAAAATGTATAAGGGCATTGTGTGTGTGTAAGTTTATATATATATATAACACATATGTTATATATATAACATAAACAAATTCACTGCCATAGAGTCAATTCCAACACATAGCAACCCTATAGGACAGAGTAGAACTGCTCCATAGCTTTTCAAGTGAGTACTTGGTGAATTCAATCTGCTGATCTTTTGATTAGCGGATCTAGTACTTAACCACTATACCACCCTATATATGCGAATATATATATATATATCCACATATGTGCATACACGTATGTATATCCATATGTATATCCATATATATGATAGATCTACCTTGGCCCCTAGGGCCGCCTGAGTCAGATCCAACTAGACAGCACTTGGCTTGGTGTAGCACTTAACTGCTATGTCACCAAGGGTTTCCAATCTATCTATATCTAAATCTAAATCTATATCTATGTCTATATCTGTATCTGTATGTATATCTATATTTATGCACACACACCTGCTAACCATAAGATTGGAAGTTCAAATCTTCCAGGTGCTCCTAGGAAACTCTGTGAGGCATTTCTACTCTGTCCTGTAAGGTAGCTATGAGTTGGAATCAATCTGATGACAGTAAGTTTATATATACATATATATGTACATATATATATATATATATATGTCATGTGAAACTGAGAAATCCAAGATGTCCAGTAAAAGTTGTAAATGTCATCTGCTTTTGACATTTAGGAAAGAAACATTTCTGATTAACTTTTCCATATTCTTGAGCACTTGGCGCTCTAATCTCCTTCTGCTGCAGACCACCTAGAGGTGGAGTTCTTTGTCAATTTAATGCTTCTTGTTACTATTTGCTTGGCTAATAGACATACTTCCATCTCTTGCATTTGACTCGGTAACTTTATCTTCTTCACTAGTATTATGTTGGTTTGTGCAGTGGTGTGTTTACTTACCCATGAACATTTACTAAGTACCTACCACGTGTCAGCTACTTTGTTATGTACTCTGTACTTGGGATACAAAGATGAATAATTCTAAAGTGACCCTGCAACTCAATGTCAGGTGCTGGTAACATAAGCATCAGCCATATAGACTGTAGTAAGCACAATGGCCCCAGAGAAGAGAGATGCTAGCTGCCTGGAGCAGTCACAGGTAAACCGATACTTAGGTTCCAAAGGTATGCACTAAAAAGAAGAAACTGGTAGAGTTCATTCTGAGTGGAAGATTCAGCAGGTGCAAATTCTGACATCATGGAAGAGCATGCCTGTGACATTCAGAAACAATCAAATATTCAGAATGTTTCCAGCTATAGGATTGGCCGGTTTTGGTGGTGCTGGAAAGACAGGTATTGGTACCAGAAGAAAGATAATAAATGCCTTGCTGAAAAGTTTAGTCTTAATCATACAAAACTGAAAAAGTCACAAGGATTCAACAAACTGACAGGGTATATGAATAAATCCACAAAAATCAGTTGGGTTCCTCTACACTAACAAGAAGGACTTTAAAAAGGCAGTCAAGAAATCAATATCGTTTATAATGACCCTCCTAAAGATGAAATCCCTAGAAATAAAAATAACCAGATGTGTAAAGGACTAATACAAGAGAAACTATAAAATACTACTACAAAAAACTAAATGAGATCTATATAAGTACAAAAATTTTGTGTTCATGATTTGAAAGACTTAATAGTACAAAAATATCAATAATACAAAAGTGATCTATAGTTGCAATGCAATCCCAATCCAAATCTCAACACCATTCTTTAATAAAATGGAAAAATTAGTTCCCAACTTTATATGAAAAGAGACCCTGAATAGCTAAAGCAATGCTGAAGAGGAAGAACAAAATTGGAGACCTCTCACTTTCCAAGCTCGAAACTTACTATACAGCCACAGTAATCAAAATAGCCTGGTACTGGCTCAATCAAGACACGTAGACCAATGGAATAAATTGAGAACTGAGAAATAAATCCATAGGAAGTTGATCTTTGATGAATGATCAAAGTCCATTCAGTGGAGAAGTAGTCTCTTTAACCAACAATGCTAGTAAAACTAGATATACATATGCAGAAAAATGAATCAGAATCTATACCTCATGCCACGAAAAAAACTGACTCAAAATTGCTCAAAGATCTAAATGGTAAAGCGAAAATCATAAAGTCCCTGGAAGAAAATATGAGGTCAAAACTAGGGGACCTCATATTGATCATAGGTAGAATATCAAAGAAAACCCCAAAAGCACAAATGATAGAAGGTAAATTAGATAACTAGAATCTCCTAAAAAATATGGGAAAAAATTGCGGGTGATCATTAGCCATTAGAGAGACGCATGTCAAAATTACAGTGAGATTCCACCTTGTCCCTTCAAAATTGGCATTAATTTAAGAAAAAAACCAGAAAACAACAAATGTTGGTGAGATTGTGAGGAAATGAATCTTTTTGTAAATGTAAATTGATGCAACTACTGTGAAAAACAATATGGGGCTTACTCAAAAAGCTAGAGCTAGAAATACTGTATGATTCCACAATTTCACTCCTAGGTATACATCCTAGAGAAATAAGAGCAGTGACATGAATAGACATACACCCTTCTACGTTCATCACAATGTTGTTCACAAGAGCAAAAAGATGGAAACTACCTAAGTGTCCATCAATGAATGAATGGATTAACAAATTGTGGTACATACACATACTGGAGTACTTTGCAACTATAAAGAATAATGAGGATTCCACAGAAATCTGATAACATGGATGAGTCTGGAGGACACTGTCCTGAGGGAAATAATCACAAAAAGACACATATTGTATGACACCATTTTCATAAAACATCAAGAATAAGCACATACACAAAAGGCAACATTCTTTAACGGTTATCAAGAAAGGCGATACTTAACATGAGTGAAGTCTGCACAACTTGTCCAAGGTAAGTGAAGACCCTCAAAATACATAAGAAATAGGGATAATACTAGTAAATACTAAAACAGATAATTTTGCACCAACAATAAAACCAATAAAATAAATATGTGATTACATAGACAGACTTCTACACATATGTAAGTATAGGAGGCATGTAAGGATATAAGTGCACTTACATGAGAGCATATGTATATGCCTGGTCAGGTGTGCTGGTATGTAGAAATGTATATAAAAGAGCACATATGGGGCAGAACTAAGGAAACTTCCTAGATAAATCAGATCATTTGGTGGGAGCAAGTAATTGGATTTAAAGTCTCAGAACCATCCGTAATCTTGGGGGACATCTAGGTGAACCGGCACAATATAGTTCATAAGGAAAATGTTCTGCATCCTAGATTGGGGAATAGCATCTTGGGCCTCAAACACTGGCAAGCAACCGTCTAAGATACAGCTATAGTTCTCATCAGGAGCAAAGCAGAGTGAAGAGAACCAAAGACTCAAAGAAGAAATTAGGCCACAGAACAAATGGCCCAGGAGAACTACAGCTTGAGACCATAAGAACTTAGAAGGTGCCCAGCTCCCCCTACCAATGGTTCTGACCAGACACAATAGAAGGCCATAGCTAGAATGAGAGAAGAATGTAAAACAAAACTCAAGCGCCTAAAAAAGCGAAACTTACTGGACCAATAGAGACTAGAAAAACCTCTGAGACTCTCACCCCATGATAATCTTTGAACTTGGAATTGAAGCCTCTCTCAGTGCAAAGCTTCCAACAAAATAACGAACTAGCTTGTACAATAAACAATATCACCCACGAATACCAAGCACCCTTAAGTTAATCAAACATGTGAGACCAGACAATCAACATTCACCTTAAAACAAAGTTGAGAAGCTAAGGAGGTACAGGAGAGAAACTATGGAAACAGACTAAAAAACATAGAAATAATGAGGCTATTGAAACACGAGAAAATGCAATAAAATGCATTTTTTAAGTGAAAGGATCGCTGTAGATTAAGCAAGCAAGTGACAAGGTCAAGTTTTTAAGGATGAACTGCGATAGCCAGAGTCCAGACAGATGACAAGGAGACTAGTGAGAAGACTTAAAATAGTACAACAGAGCAAGCATGGAGGCCTAAAGTACACAAAAATGATGGAAAAGAGCCAACAGACTTGCCTTGGGCTCTCCTGGACTAGCCTTCCATACCAGACAAAGCCTCATCTATCTCCCTTCCATTGTGGGCCACAGAGTTTCCAATTCCCTAATGATTCCTTTGCCAAAGTCGCTGACAGTCCCAACACATATCACTCATTTGAGTTCAAGAAGTAAAGATCCCTTAAGAAGAAAAAGGAAAAAATATATATACATATACAAGTCTGTTGGGCAACATAACACACTATCAATGACATCACCCTATCTTAGTCTGGTGTAGCATTTCCCAAAACGTGTAGAACACTAGCCAAGCCAGCCAAGTGCCGTCGAGTGGGATCCGACTCTGGAACACTAGTGGCTATTAAATGTTAATTGCTATTACATTAAAGGAGAGAGAGAGAGAAAACCAAAAAAAAAAAAAAAAGAAAGAAAAAAAGCCAAAGTCACTGCCTTTGGGTAGATTTCGGCTCAGAGTAGAACTGCCCCACAGAATTTCCAAGAAGTCCCTGGGGGATCTGAATCAAAAGGTTAGCAGGCATAGCATTTAACCACTATGCCATCAGAGAAGAAAGAGGTTGCAATGAAATTACTTGGAAAAATTCTTGCTCAAACCAGTAAACCAGAAGAGTGGTCATGCTGATGCTGAGTCATGGTGACCTCATGTGCACAGAGCAGAACTGTGCTCCTAAGAGTGTCAGAGTCAGAGAGTTATCCAATGAACATGGGCAGAGGAGAAGCCATGCAGAGGTTGAGGAAAAGACAGACAGACAACAGTTTGGGATCAGGGGGCTAATGGTCATCCCAGCCGAGAGCACAGAAGCAAGCTTTATTGAAGTATTTATACCATCCACCGATAACAATTAGTATCCTAGAAACCAAGGAGTTGGGGACATCCAGTTGCCTGGCTGATTGCTGGCATGGAACGGTTTTCTGCTACCCATTGTGTTGTCACAGTTTTCCGTATTTCCACATGCCCTATTTCATTAACTGGATGTGTTCCCATGTAACTCCTTTGTTACTGGACACAATGGTAAAGTCAAGGTAATTGATTATCATGCTCTTAGTACAAAAGGTTATATAAAGTTGAAGTAATAGTATAGCAGCCAAGATGGCTGCAGTCATGTCAAGAGAGTTAACATATTTTCCCACAAAAGAGTTTTCAGAGCTGTGACATTTTGAAGGCAGATTGGCAGGCCTTTCTTCTGATACATCTTTGGGTAGGGTTAAACTGCCAACTACTTGCATCACCCTACCCACCAAAACCCACTGCCACCAAGTCAATTCCAACTCATAGCAACCCTATAGGGCAGAGTAGAACTGCTCCATGCACTTTCCAAGGAGTACCTCTTGGATTGGAACTGCTGACCTTTTGGTTAGCAGATGTAGCACTTAACTGTTATGCCACCAAGGTTTTCTTGTACAACTTGGGAACTCCTAATTCTCACACAAAACATAGTTAAGTAGGTTTGTCTGCTGCAAGGCTTTTCATGCCTTTAATTCCTAATATGGTAAAACCTGCAGAAGCTGGAACCTGGTTATGGCAAAAATCTGTCAAGAGAAGGAAAACTCAGATATTTTCTATTAGTAGAGAATGGTAGAAAACTGAAGAGACTGCACTTTGCCAAAGGCAGGAAACTTTCAAGACTGGGGCAAACAGGGCAGTCCACTAGTTCAGATTTTACTATGCCAAAGCCAAGATATGTATACTATAAGCATCATAAACATCCAGAAGATAGAGTATGTTTTTTGTCTCAAGCATATTGGGCCACAGTAACTTTTTCATAGGGCATCTCCTGAAATTAGGATTTTAGAAGACAATTCGGGAAAACTCTGATATACAGAGCACTTTACAGTTGACAAAATAGTTTCCAACGCAGCCCTTCATTTGATGTCCTAAAGACTTAATACTGGGCATAAGACAAATCACTGTGGGTGTTTTAGCAGACAACAGCAGAGACTCGGAGGAACTAGGCCCTTAGTTATATCAGGGAGTTCCTAAGAGGTTGAACCAGGACTCATTCTCCAGGTCCAAGGACCTCTCTGCTGTACCACAAAACCTATTCCTACCATGGTTGAAAGGGTGGGTTGAAGGGGAGCACAGGTGCAGCGGGTGAATGGGAGCCAGCGCAGCAGGTTTAAGAAGTTGAAGGAAAAAAGATCAGGAAGAGTCAGACATTTCTACAAATCTTGGAAGGCTGTGGTCAGGCCTGGGGGCACAAGATGAGCACTGTTTCTCAGAGAATGGCCAGTGGAAGGAAACACACACACACACACACACACACACACACACACACACACACACACACATGCATGGCACAAATTACACCTCCTCCTCAGTGTTATCTACAGTTACTACCAAGTAAGGTGGAAGTGGTGATCCTAAAATCCTTAAGTCTTTATTTATTAATTTATTCAATAAACACAAGGACATAGAAATTCAATTATACTGTCCCTCAGCCTAAATATGGCACTGTCACTGCACTGCCAATATAGCTAATTCAAAAGATGTTCTCCAAACTGACTGAGCTCTCTCGCTGAAGCTAACTCATCCAAACTGAATAAGAACAATTATCTCATAAGCATGCAATGCTGAGAGGAAGAAGCTGTGTAGAATACAGAATCTGCCAAGACAGTCACTAGAATACCATTGTTCTGGCATACAGACCCACTGTCGTTGAGTTACTTTCAACTCATAGCGACCCTATAGAACAGAATGGAACTGCCACATGAGATTTTCGAGGAGCGCCTGGTGGATTCCAGCTGCCAACCCAGTGGGTATTGTCACACTCTTAACACAAAAAGAGACATGGCCTCTACCCCCACAGGAAATTAGAGTCCAGCAGGGAAGGAAAACATGGAATAAATTCATTTAGATGGTTGAGTAAATAATTTAAAGAGAAAACGTGTTGCAAGCAACAACTACTGGGAGCTACAGGAAGGCATCAAAAAGAATCCAGCAACTTGTCTGTAATGGGTGCAGTGAGGCAAGACTACCTTGAGTTTCTTAAGCTCATTTGACTGCAGCAGTGTAGCAGTATTTCCAAAGAGTTCTCCACAGAATGCGGTCTGTGTATTTGAGATTCATCTGAATTATGCAAAAGCCAACTGGCTTCTTTCCTAGAGGACTTTTCAGTCTTTAGTGTGCTAACATGCAGTATGAATCTCAAAGGGAAACTCTAGCCTAGGGCTGGTCCAAACTTCATGGGAAACATTTTCTACAGAATATTTATAGTGACCAATATTTTAAGGAAGACAATTGAGAAAACATTGGAGTGGATGGCCAAAGTCTTTGCCAACTTTAAAATCCAATTATTGCTTCTCAAAGCATGTTTTAGAAAAAAAACAAAGAAAGAAAGAAACTAATGGGCTCAAGCTTAACAGTGATGGTGAGGATGGCACAGGACCAGGTAGTGTTGTGTTCTGTAGTTCCTAAGGTCCCTATGAGTCAGAATGGACTCCAGGGTATCTGATGACAATAATGTGGCAATAATTCATGGGGGAAATTGGAAGGTTGGCCAGCAGGAGCTGGAAGCCACAGTGCAAATCTGTGGGGAAAATTATGGCAACTCAAATTGAGAGGGTAAGGAAAAATGGAGAGTTGGATGTTGATTTAATTAAAAGCATATACAACATGGAAACCCTGCTGGTGTAGTAGTTAAGTGCTACAGCTGTTAAACAGAAGGTCAGCAGTTCAAGTCTGCCAGGCATTCCTTGGAAACTATGGGGCAGTTCTACTCTGTCTATAGGGTCGCTATGAGTAGGAATTGATTCAACAGCAGTGGATGGGTATATACAACAACCTAACCAACCAACCAACTATTTGCCATCAAAGTCATTACTGATTGATGGCCACCCTGTGTTTGTCCAAATTCATCTGTGCTCCATAGGTTTATTGATAGTTGTTTTGAGGGGGGCAGTATTTATCATCCAACATTTCTTCTGGGATAGTTCTGGGTAGACTTGAACCTACAATATTTTGATTAGCAGCAATGGCTTTAATTATGCACACCCAGGGAATCTGTGAAGTATGTAAGTAAGGAAAAACACAACTCTAACTATGAACCCAGGGACCCATCAGAGGTTATTTAAAAATAACTATATAAAAAAGCATGAATTAGTCAATTATGGAGGACCAGAAAGGCACCATTTAGAAAGGAAATCTTCTGAGAAGCACGTCCCGAATTCTTAGTAAGTCAGGCTTTAAGTTGGAACAAGGTACCATGAAGAGCTGTTTTTCCTAAAGCAGGTAGATGATAATGGAAGACAACCCAATTTTCTCTACTGATATCAGTGGATGACCACCACTGACCCAGAAGCAACTATTTTAGTTGACCCCTTGAACCTGTTGCACCTTTTAAAACATTTGTGACTTTTACTACAGTGTATGGATGGGAGTGTGAAGTCTTATTATTGTTAATTTTTAAAATATTCCTCCTCAGAATCTTCAGGTTTTAAAGCCTCCCTGAATGACTCTTGTCACATCTTTGCCAATAAAACTATACTAACACTTTGAGTCTTTTTTCAACTTTTACTTCCTCCTAAGTCTTCTACCAAAACTCCAGCCGGTTCCAATACCATCTCATGCTGATTGACAGCATCTGCTTTCCTGTATAACTTTTCTGTACATTAAGCTGTTCATCCATATTCAACTAATTATTTCATTTTGAATGACTTTAAATATACTATTTTTTTTTTAGTTCCTGGGCTCTAGTAACAACTATTAAATTCCTTTAAGAAACTGTATTCCTGCAAGCAGCACATTGCCGTTCAGTATAATTGAGTGCAAATAAAAGAATACTTGCTTAGTAAATTCTAGTTGTTAAGACCATTTAGATACTGAGGCAGAGGGTCAAAATATAAGAACAACACAACACAAAACAAAATATAATGTACTGTGATACTGTTTTGTTATATAGATACCTCTCATGGAGCTTAAATTCTTGTAGAACTGTGGTGTAGCACATTGCATTTATACTGTATAAATAGTGCATTGCTTTTATACTGTAAAAGTTTTCTAGCCATGCTCTTTTAACTCACACAAAATGATTGGTTGTGATTATGCAAAGAAGCTGTTCAAAGCTGTTGCAGTGAGTTTTTGACAGTGACTATGTAAAAACAAGGACTAGGTATCTGTGGCCCAAAAGGGGTTTATACAATTTCGCCATCCCATTTGGCTTAAAGGAGCCAATTCTGTAGAAGTTGAGGGGAACTTCACTACTCAAGAAAAAGAGCTGGAAATGGAGCAAATCCTTAGGGCTAGGAGTTCCCTGCACCAAGAACCTCCTAGACTCAGGATATAGAGAAAGAAGTGTGGTGCTACAGATAGCACAAGACATCCCAAGTGCTGAGAACACAGAGTCCAATGTGAGACAGCTGCTGTGGGCTTTTCATTACACATAGCAACGTGACAGTAGTGAGTCACCAGCCCATGGAGTGTGAAAGTAGGGTCCCTTTGGGCAGGAGACTTGCTAGCAGAGTAGGGTACCTCTAGGCATTTATTGTCTTAAGCTAAAGAGCTATAATGTTTGCCTACGGCAGAGGTCAAGAGCAAGGACTACCTGCTTAAGAGCACAGTCTAGAAAGAACTGAGAGGTTGGAAGTTCTCCTGATGGATGGATTGCATCCTGTCATCGCAACAGATTATCAGAAACCTTGGTGGCATAGTAGTTAAGCGTTATGACTGCTATCCAAAAGTTGGTAGTTCAAATCCATCAGGCGCTCCTTGAAAACTCTGTGGGGCAGTTCTACTCTGACCTGCAGGGTCACTACTAGTCAGAATCTACTTGATGGCAGTGGATTTGGTTTGGTTTGGTTTAACAAGGAAGTAAAGAGTACCAAAGGAGGAACGGTTGTTGTCAGAACTGGTAAACAGGCTGGTGAGTAGAGGTACATCTGATCTCTACCACATATGAACTAGCTTTGTGCTGATAGTGATTACCTTTCCTCCTCCTGAATTTAGAAGAGGTCTGATGCCACCACATAACAAGAACCTATTAGAAAAGACTGAAAGTAAATTAACCATAACTAAATAAAACATATTAACTGCTTTATAAGAGATATTAAAACAAAGTTTTGTGGACAAAAGGAAAAAGTCATTTTCATTTGCAGAGAGGGCAAAAGTCAGAAACTACATTAGGCAGAACCTGTCAGGGAAGGAAAACTCAAATATTATCCACTAACAGAGCCAGCCAAGCCAAGCACCATCGAGTCAGATCCGACTCATGGCGACCCTAACAGAGAGTGATAGGAAATTGAGAAGACTGGACCTGGTCAAAGATGGAAAACTTGAGAGAACTAGTGAAACAGCCATCCTGTAGAATTCCAGCTTTCAAGGCTTCGTAGCACATCTTTGTTTCTATTTCACTTTTCTTTTCTCATTTTCATACATGCCCATTATTAAGGTATTGGATATCTGATCGTCTTTCTCATAAATTTCAAGTTCTTTGTGTTTTTGTTCTACATTCTGAGTGAGAACTTAACCACAAGATCAGTTTTCTGGCAGGTGAATGTCTAGCCACAAAGTTAGTTATAATATGGCAGTTTTTTGTTCCTTGAAGTATTTTTTTTTCTTATTTTTGAGCTATTTTGCTTGTCTCGGCACTCCGGTTTCTTTTCAGTCTCCATTTCAAAGTTACGTGCTTTTATGATCAGCTTTGTAAGCATAAAGTAGATGTTCTTCCAAATGAGTGCCTTGTTGTCCATAGATGTCTGTTGCTAAGTCTTTTAAAATGCATGTTTTATTGTCAATTCTTTGTATATTTTCTAGGTTGTTGTTAGCTGCCTTTGAGTTGGTTGCAACTCATAGCAACCTTAAGTACAACAGAACAAAACGTGGCTCAGTCCTGCACCATGCCCACAATCATTTTTATGCTTAAGATCATTGTTGCAGCCCCTGTATCAATCCATCTTGTTGTGGTCTTCCACTTTTTCACTGCCCCCCACCTCACCAAGCATGTTCTTCACCGCAGACTGATCCCTCTTAACAACATATCCAAAGTATATAACACGCAGTCTCACAATTCTTGATTCTCAGAAGCACTCTGATTGTACTTACAGGGTATATCTGTACATTTTGCAGTCCTGAGTATATTCAACACGACAGTACGAAAGCATCAATTCTTCTGTTTTCCTTATTCCTTGTCCAGCTTTTGCATGCATATAATGTGATTGAAAATACCACGGCTTGGGTTAGGTGTACCTTAGTCTTCAAGGTGACATCTTTACTTTTCAACACTTTAAAGATGACTTTTGCAGCACAGTTTCCTACTGCAATGTGTCTTTTGATTTCTTGACTGCTGCTTCCACGGTTGATGACTGTGGGTTCAAGTTAAAGAAATTCTAGACAACCTCAATCTTTTCTACATTTATCATAATGTTGCTTACTTGTCCGGTTGCTAGGATTTTTGTTTTCTTGATGTTGTACAATGGTCTCCACTGAAGCTTGTGGTCTTTGATCTCTATCATTAAGTATTTCAAAGATCCATCAAATATCTTTGCATTTAGCAAGCATGATTGTGTCACTTGCATAATGCAGGTTGTTAATGAGTCTTCCTCCAATCCTAATGTCTCATTCTTCTTCAAGTAATCAGCTTTGCAGATTATTTGCTTGGCATACAGACTGAATAGGTATGGTGAAAGGACACAAGTCTGAGACACACCTTCCCTGATTTTAGACCATAAAGTGTCCCCTTGTTCGAGCTGCACAACTGCCTCTTGATCCACGTACAGATTCTTTGCCAGCCAAAGCCAAGTGCCGTCAAGTCGGATCCGACTCATGGCGACCCTTGAGTCAGATCATGAGGACAATTAAGTGTTCTGGAATACCCATTCCCCGCAATATTCCATAATTTGTTATGGTCCACAAAGTCAAATGCCTTTGTACAGTCAATGAAACACAGGTAAACATCTTTCTGGTATTCCCTGCTTCTAGCCAAGGTCCATCTGACACCAGCAATGATATCCCTGGTTCCACATCCTCTTCTGAATCTGGCCTGAATTTCTGGCTGTCTCCTGCAACCACTTTTGAACGATCTTTAACAAATTTTTTCTTGCATGTGATAGTAATGATACTGTTTAATAATTTTCATATTTGGTTAGATTATCTTTCTTGGGACTGGGCAAAAATATGGATCTCTTCCGGTCAGCTGGCTAAGTAGCTGTTCTCCAAATGTCTTGCCATAAATAAGTGAGCTCTTCCAGCACTGTATCCGTTTGCTGAAACATCTTAATTGGCATTCCACCTGTTCCTGAAGCCTTGTTTTTTGCCAGTGTCTTCAATGCAACTTTGACTTCTTCTTTCAGGACCATTGGCTCCTAATACATACTACCTCTTAAAATGGTTGAATGTCAATCAATTCTTTTTGGTATAATGACTCTTTCCATCTTTTTTTTTTTTTTTTTTAATGTTTCCTGTATCATTTAATGCTTTCTCTGTAGAATCCTTCACTAATTCAACTTGAAGCTTAAATTCTTTCCTTTGGCTCTTTCAGCCTGAGAAGTGCAGAGTGTGTTCTTCCTTTTTAGTTTTCAATTTCAATCTCTTTGTTCATGTCATTATAATGCTTTATTTTGTCTTATCGAGCTGTTCTTTGAAATTCTCTGTTCAATTCTTTTACTTTATCTTAGCTTCCTTTTGCTTTAGGTACTTGACATTCAATAGCAAGCTGCAGAATCTCTTCTGACATCCAATTTAGTCTTTTCTTTCTTTCCTGACTTTTTAAATGACTTTTTGATTTTTCATGTATAATGTCTGATGTCATTCCACAGCTTGTCTTGTCTTCAGTCATTAGTGTTCAATGCACAAAATCTATTCTTGGAATGGACGCTAAATTCAGGTGGGATATACTCAGGATCATACTTTGGCTCTTAAGGACTTATTCTAGTTTTCTTCAGCTTCACTTTGTACTTGCACAAGAGCAGTTGATGGTCTGCACTGCAGTCAGCACCTGGCCTTGTTTTGACTGATGATATTGAGCTTTTCTATCATCTCTTTTCACAAACGTAGTTGATTTGATTCCTGTGTATTCCATCTGGCAAGGTTCATGTGCATCATTGCCATTTATGTTGGTGAAAAAAGATATTTGAAGTGTAGAAGTGTAGACATCATTGGCCTCACAAAAATTCATCATGTAATAACTAGCATCATTTCTGTCACCAAGGCTGTATTTTCCAATTACTCTTCTTTCTTCTTTGCTACCAACTTCTTTATTCCAATCACCAGTAATTACTAATGGATCCTAATTCCATGTTTGATCAGTTTTGGAGTGCTTCGGCCTTAGTGGCTATTGCCACTAAATTTAATAATGGTTGTATTAACTGACATTTCTTGCAGTTGTATGTGTATTATCCTATCACTAACAGCATTGTACTTTAAGCTAGACCTTGAAATGTTCTTTTTGATGATGAATGCACTGTCACTCCCAGCATAGTAGATCATGTAATTGTTTGATTCAAAATGGCCAATACTAGTAAATTTTGGCTCTCCAAGGCCTAGATATTGATGCTTATGCATGTCCTTTTTGATGATTCCCAATTTCCTAGATTCATAGTTTGCACGTTCCAGGTTCTGATTATATGGATGTTTGCAGCTGTTTCTTCTCATTTTGAGTTGTGCCAGATGAGCAAATGAAGGTCCCAAAAGCTTGACTGCATCCATTTCATTAAGGTCAACTCTACTTTGAGGAGGTAACTCTTCTGAAGTCCTCTTTTGAGTGTCTTCCAACCTGGGAGGCTCATCTTCCAGCACTGTATCAATGGTCCACTGCTACTCCTAAGGTTTTCACTGGTTAAATTTTTTCGGAAGTAGACTGCCAAGTCCTTCTTCCTAGTCTATGTTAGTCTGGAAGCTCAGCTGAAACCTGTCCATCATGAATGACCCTGAACACTGGTGGTATAGCTTCCAGCATCACAGCAACACACAAGCCTCCACAGTATGACAAAGTGACAGACAAGTGGGAGACTTCCTAAATATAGGTGGTAACCAAAAATGAAGTGGTCTATAGTAGCTATCCGTAAACCTAATGGGAAAATTCTCCTTTGCTTCTAATAATGTATAACCAATTGCAATCAGAGTTCTCTTTCAGATTATAGACCAATGAGGAAGTGGATGTTAGTTTGCATCAGCTGCACCCAGGTCCATAAGTCTGGTGGGAATGTGATGGAAAGAAAAGCTCTGGGATATCCTAAGAATTGTTCTTTTATAAAATGACATCTAGGGGACAGAAAATCACATCAACTTTTCTTATAGACATGTCCTCTATGCCAACTACACAATATGGATAGGAAAGCTTCTTCCTCGGTGTTATTGCCACTAACACCAGAAAGGAGCCATGCATCCTACCAGGCCACTGGCTAGAAACCTCAGCAGCTTTCCTTGCATAGGTGTGGAAAGATGTCTAGACTCTCTCACAACAGCAGCAGTGCCATTGCTCTCTGTGGAGAGAGACTTCCAGGTGGATACAACCTGCTTGCAGTCCTCTTGACCCACCTCCTATAAATCAGAAATGTTAGTGGGACTCTGTGAGGCACTTCTCACGCTACTTGTGATGATGCCATGCTAGTCTCTATGGAAAGAGAATCACAAGTTGGCTTTCCAAGTCTTCTTACAGTTTCTTTTCAAACCAGTACCACACACATGTAGCTAGAATTTTTCAACATTTCTGTTTCCTTGAATGATATAGGCTTCTCCCTATTCATCAAAACTTCATAATTATAGTAATAATCTTCATGGGCTCTAGAAGTAGAGGAAAAGAAGAAGCTGAACATCAACATTTTAACTGGAAATACACCACCACTTTGGAGTCTATCCTTTATGATCAAAGTCTATTCTTTGCCTTTGTTTCAAGAGAACAAATCTACACTTTTCTTTACTTCTACAAATCAACTAACCAGTTGTCTTAAGGTTGACTCCTACCGTGAAGACCTCACATGTGTCAGAGAGAACTGCCCTCCAGAGGGCTGCTGTTGTTCTTGCTGTCAGATATCACTGAGTCGGTTCTGACCTATAGCAACCCTGTATACATCAGAGTGAAGCATTGCCTGGTCCTGAACCGGCCTCACAATTGTTGCCATTCTGGAGCCCGTCTTCCAGCATCGCAGTAACAGAGGAGCCACCAGAGCAGGACAAACTGACAGACATGTGGGGATAGGGTTGTTAGAGGCTGGTTTTTCAGAAGTAGAACTCCAGGGCTTTCTTCCAAGGTGCCTCTGGATGTGTCCAACCTCTAACTTTTGGCTAACAGCTGAGTGCATTAACCACCTGCACCCTCGGGGCGCTCTTTCCTCTGTATGGTAAAGCTGCTAGTCTTTTCCAGAGAGGCTTTAATTAAGCCACAGTTTTCTCATGCAACAATTTCAGACCTTTTACTTCTTTGGATAAAAGTGTAGTACCTGACATTTGTGTCATTTATATTGCTACATACATGCATCCGATCACATTCAAACATTCACTGTGTTCAATAGCCTTTCTAGTTTTGTGCAAGGAAATTTGACCAATATACTTTCTATACCATCTTACTGATTCTGTATAAAAATGTGTGCAATATAAAACTGAGTACAAGGTACTCACGATGTACCTCTCTCCCAGGTGACATTATTTCACTAATTAGGCTCCTTAACAAACAGATGTTCATCTAAGACCAGGACCATCTTATGAGCACAGGTGTCACCATTTTCACAAATGTAAGCCAGCAAAGGCTTTGTATATTTAAAGGGACATCTCAGAAAAGTTCTTGATTTTCTAGGTGTGTTTGTGCATGTGTGTGTGTGTTGTATACACATATATTCGTACATAAAGGATTTGTATACACATATGTTCACATATAAAGGATTTGGGGCCCCTAAATATGAAAAAAGGAAAATGCATTTGTTTCTTAATATGAAGCATTTTGGAATAGCTTACTTTACAGGGGTGGAAGGCCAGAATTTCATCCCCATGATCAGCATCTGCAGCACTCCTGGGGTTTGTTACAAACTGATTCAACTGAAAAGTTGTCCAGAAAAATTAAGCTATCAAAGAAATCTTGGCAGTCCTCTACCTTTTCCTGGATTTCAGGGAGCGATTTTGATTTGTGATCTCTTAAGTCCGTAACAATTTGCTATTTCTAATTTATTGCTTCATTTGTGACTGCTGCTATGGCAAGGTAAATTTATTCTGATTTGCACAACCTAAGTCCTTCCTCTGACAGTGACTAATTATTACCTGAGTTAAAATAATGAAAGTGTCGGAAAGTGTCCGAATGCAATTTGTTAGGAAAACATGTGGCATGCTGTGTTACCCGAGTCCAGAAAAGTCTAAGTGATCGGAAACCATGGAGAATTAAGATTTTTTTTTTCCTCTCAAAGGTTATAAATCAAAGTAGAAAATTTAAGGAACTTCCATTGCAAAGAACCCAGTTTGGTAACAAAGGGATGCTTGTGGGCTCTTACACATATTATGTTTTTATAAAAGTAATTCCTTAAGAATATCCACCATCATATTACATAATAACATCATTAAAGAAGTAAAGAAGAAAAGTAATTTTTATTGAATGCTTACTGTGTAATTGCTGTCACTGTTATAGGCACATTGCAGGCTGCATTTCATTTGATTTCCTATGTGGGCTCATTATACTTCTTACTTTATTTCCAAGAGTCAGAATAGACGCATATGCAGTGGGTTTACTCCCGAAGTATAGACTCATAGCTTGTGTAATTTTCTCAAGGATATTGATTAGTATTAAAGCTGCTGTTCAAATACCATTTTTTTTTTTTTTGAATTCAAGAGCTGTTAATCTTTTCTCTTGCCATGGATTGAATTGTGTCCCCCCAGAATAAGTACTTGACTAGGCCATGATTTCTAGTGTTATGTGGTTGTCCACTGTCTTGTCATCTGATGTGATTTTTCCTATGTGTTATAGATCCTGTCTCTATGATGTTCATGAGGTAAGATTAGCAGCAGCTATGTTAATGAGGCAGAGCTCAAACTGTACACTTGGAATATGTCTTGAGTCAGTCAATCTCTTCTGTGATATAAAAGACAGAAGAGAGCAGAGAGACATGGAGACCTTATACCACCAAGAAATCAGTGCCTGGAGTAGAACTTGTCTTGGAGAGGTGAGGTTCCTGCAAGGAGAAGCTCCTAGACCAAAGAAAGGCTGATAACAAGGACCTTCTTCCACAGCTGATGGAGAAAGAAACCCTTACCCTGGAGATGATGCCCTGAATTTGGACTTCTAGACCAGCAGATGGTGAGAGAATAAAACTCTGTTTGCCAAAATCACCCATTTGTGGTATCTTTGTTACAGCAGCACTAGATAACCAACACAGTCCTTTACCAAGCTTCTACTAAAAGTTAATTCAACATTTGAAGTAAAATTATTCAGTGAAGCACCTGCTTAAGAAGCTGCTTTTTTAGAACCACATTTATATATATTTATATATACTAAAACTCATTGTTAAAACAAGTAGTTGCAAATGCAGATACAAAATGAGTCATATAATTTAGTGATAAAACAAAATTGATAAAGAATTCCTCATTTCCCTCATCTCCAAAAGCAATTTCTGGACTAAGACTGAATTCTTTCTGACATCCAACTGTTCCATAATTTAATTAGTCTTTCTCTCTCTGTAGGTACATATGTAAAATATCAAGACCTATTCTCCTTAAAATTTTATGACCTAAATATACTAAGCATGTCAAGATTACTCCATGTAAAATACGTAATAGCAATGCGAAAAGTAAGATTCCAAAACAGATTTTTCCCAATTAATGGTATACTTTTTCTATGCACTGTTAATTTAAAAGCGGTAACCAAATTCTGGCCATTTTTAAAACTAAAACATAATAAAAATATGTTTAGATTGACAGTTATCCATTGCCACATTAAAAATCTAGTGAATTACTAAATTGACTGCTTATAAAAAGGTAATCTGCTTACAAAGTCAATGAAGGCACTTATATTGTTAATGTAAGGCATAGTTTTAAACCCATTCTACTGAAAAAAAAAAAAACTATCAGTTTCAGGTTAGGTGATCCTATCTCATGGTTACCCCATGTGTGTCACAGTAGAACTGTGCTATACAGGGTTTTGGATGGCTGATATTTTGGAAGTAGGTCACCAGGACTTTCTTCTGAAATGCTGCTGGCTAGGACTCAGATTTCCAACTGTTTGGTTAGCTGACAACCATTTCAACTGTTTGTGCTGCCCCCAAATGAAACTCACTGCCACAGAGTTGATTCCAGCTCAGCGTGAGCCGTACAACGAAGCAGAACTACCCCATCAAGTTTCCAGAGCTGTAAATCTTTTTATTTATTTTTCATTATGCTTTAGGGAAAAGTTTACAGCTCAGGTTAACTTCTCATTCAAAAAATTATACACATGTTGTTTTGTGACGTTGGTTTCAGTCCACACAATGGGACAGTGTGCTCCTCTTTTCCATTCTGTGTTCCCTATGTCCATTCAACCAGTTCTTGTCCCTTCCTGCTTTCCTATCCTGCCTTTGGACAGAGCTGCCCATTCAGCCTTTTTTACCTGATTGAATTAAGAAGCACATTCTGCACATGTATTATCATTTGTTTTATAATCCTGTGAATTATCTCTCTGAAGAGTGGGCTTTGGAACTAGTATAAGTTTGGGGTTAACAGAGCACCTGGAGATCATATTTTTGAGGGTTCCTTCAGTCACTGTCAGAACATTAAGTCTGGTCTTTCCATGAGATTTGAGTTCTGCTCCTCATTTTTGTATCACTCCATCCAGGACTCTGTTGTATTCTCTGTCAGGGCAGTTGTTGGTAGCTGGTGTCACCTAGTTTTTCTTCTCTCTGGTTGGTGGAGTCTGGTTCATTCGGTTGGTTAGTCCTTTGGGCTAATATTTTCCTTGTGTCTTTGGTTTACTTCATTCTCTTTTACTCCATGTGGGATGGAACTGGAAGCTGTATCGTAAACAACCGCTCTCAAGCTTTTAAGATCCAAGATGCTACTCACCAACATGAGATGTAGAACATTTCCTTTATGAATTATGTCATGCCAATTGACCTAGATGTCCCCAGAAACTGTGGTTTCTAGCCCCAGGTACCCTGTCCCTCAGAGTATTTGGATGCATGCCAAAAATGTCTTTGCTTTTGTTTGGTCCAGTTGTGCTGACTTCCCGTGTTGTACATTGTCCTTCTCGACGGCACTTGGCCGGCTGGCTTCACTGAGCTAATTCTTGCCTACTGTCTACTTACTGATTTTCTTTCTTTCTTTCTCCCTCCCTACTCTCATAACCATCAAAGAATGCTTTTTTCTTTTTTTCCCTGTGTTTAAAACTTTTCTTGAGTTCTTACTATAGTGGTCTCATACAGTATCTGTCCTTTCATAACTGACTTATTTCCCAAGGTTGTAAATCTTCACAGACAGAAGCTGCCATGTCTTTCTCCGACACAGTGGCTGGTAGGTTCAAACTGCAGAACTTTTTGGTTAACATCTGAGTGCTTTGATCACCACACTATCAGGGATATTTTCATACCACTCAAACCATTAAAAAAAAAATTGCTGTAAAGTTAGGTACTGCTCATAGCGATCCTAAATGATACAACAGAACTAACCCATAGTTAGTTCCCTAGTAGCTGGTGGATTCTAGCTGCCGACCTTTATGGTTAACAGCAGTAGCTCTTAACCACTGGGAAACCAGGCCTTCCAGAGACCCTAAATTCCATATTTTCTATTAAATATTGTTAACCACTTATTTTAAAAATATTGTAGATAATGTTTATATGGAGAAAAGATCTCTTAATTTGATTAGATTGTTTATAACAAGTGATAATTTAAAAATAATTTCAGGGGCATTCACTTGCACAATACTAACAGCTGCTCCAGATGTGGTTAGAGAGGAAGCTCACCAATATAGCACAATGACTGTTATCTGGATATCACAGCCTTCAGATTATCTTAACAGGTACCTCCTTGAAACAAAGTTGGTAAAAAATATACTCCACAGTAGCATTAAGTTTTAGTTTAAGGAATGCATGCTCTGCTAAATTCTTTCTTAAAATGTACTTGCTGATAGGGAAAAGTTGGAATGGAGCAAAGCCAAGAAACTTTTAAAAGCCAGGCAAAGTAGTTTTGTTTAAACAAATGTATTTTTAATAGGTAATATATGCACATGATATGAAATGCAAATTGTTCAGCAGAATAAACGATGAAACTGAAGTCCCTCTTCCTCTCTGATTCTCTGTTCATTGGAGGCAGCCATTCTCAGCAGTTTCTGGTATAGCCTTCCAAGAGAGTTTCACTTAAGTAGTAACACTTACTCGTGTATATTTTTTAACACAAATCACAGTCTCCTTGGTTTCTTTTAAGAAATCTTGGAGAGTCTCCATTTAGAACACTGCCTCATTCTTTTTAATTGCTGAACATTATTTCATTGTATGAATATACAGTGGTTTATTTAATAGTCTCCTATTGATAGATGATAAGATTGTTCTCCACATTTTGGAATAATAAGTGTTCCTGCAGGGAAGTCCATGGCGTGAACATCATTTCCCACTGTAGGAGAATGTATATATTTTGCTAAGTGGGCCAAAAGAGATAAAATATCAAAATCAAAGTTATAGCTAGATGTAGGGGGTAGGTGATAGGACCTCCTTAGTCAGAAGGTGAGATACAAAATTGGAATGCTAATGAGCTGTGACAGTGACAGTGACTAAGGAAAGAAAAATAATAGGAATATTTAAATGAACTTTCAATGACAGGGAAACCCTGGTTGTGTAGTGGGTTAAGTGCTACCACTGCTAACTAAAATGTCAGCAGTTCAAATGTACCAGGTGCTCCTTGAATTCTCTAAGGTACAGTTCTACTCTGGCCTCTAGGGTTGCCGTGAGTCAGAATCTACTCAACAGCGCTGGGTTTCAACAACAAAGATTTGGGGACCTGATGACAAAAACGTGGAAAGGACCATTTAAAGATGACTTCAAAGTTTCTGGTGTGGGAGTCTGGGAAATTTAATTTAGTCCCATAACTTTTATTGAATGGGAAGAAGAACATGCCCTCAGATACATGCCCACTGACACAAGTTTATAAGAGTCTACAACATTTTATGCAAGGTATATAAGCTCTGCAAAACATACAGGGCTGGTGGGATGAGAAGGACCTCTACTTAAAATTATGGGAGGTGTATGTACAGCATCTCTTACACTGTGGCACACTAATGGACTGACTGCGTGACCTTCAGTATGGGGGCATAATGAGCACACAATGCTCACCTCTTACATAAACAACATAAAGTAACATCTTTGGATTTCTGGAAATGGGCACCATCTTTGTTTTGCCACATGTCAGTGTGATTCTTCATGAGTGGACCAACGAAAAACATGTGAGTTGACAAAAGAAAGCAGGAAGAGAGCCAATGAAGATGATTGGCAGTAGGAGTGGGACAAGGCTGACTGAAGATGGTATCCCACCAACAAGAAGGATTTCTTTGATGAAACCAAATTTGAAAGTTTGTTTCCAGTCTTCTAGGAAAAAGTATGCAGATCTAACAGAGAGAGGATGAAGTTTGTATACAGACAAGACCCCGACCTCTTGCCCTTGACTCATGGAGACATCATGTATGTCAGAATAGAACTGTGCTCCACAGGATTTTCAGTGGCTGATTTTTCTTTTTTTCTTTTAGTATAACTGAGTGAAAGCTGATTTTTCAGAAACAGATCATCATGCCTTTCTTCTGAGGCTCCACTGAGTAAACTCAGATACCCAACCTTTCACTTAAGAGCCAACCATGTTAATCGCTTACAATACCCAGAGACCCCAGAGACAAATGGACCTAGATTTAAATCTCACTTTAAGAAAATAATGCTGTTTTATTTAAAACAAGTCACTTAACTTTCTAGCCTTATTTCTTTGCCTGCAAAATATATATAATAAGACCTACTTAGTTTGTATACGAATTGAAGAAGGCAAGACACACAGCACTGAGCAGTGTCGGGGACATGGGGTGTGTGTGTCCCAATGTATATATGTATCTCCAGTATATTCTCCTCCCTGCCATCTTCCTCTCTTGTAGTTCGACGTACTATTTCTATGATTTCATAATCACATCTGGAAATTAGTAGAAAACAGAAGATGTAAGAATTTTGGCAGGATGGTATGATGTTAAGAACATAGAATATGGAGTTTACCTGCCTGAGTCCTTATTTGCCCAAGCTCTATGACTGACTAACCATGTAACTGCAATAAGCATGTGTTTTCTGTTCTATTATCCCAAGTAACATGGAGATAATCAAAATATAAACTCATGGTAGCATAGGTGGAAGGGACTGTGCATGTGCAGTACTTTTCACGAAGTAAGTACTAAGAAAATGATAGTTTGATGAAAATTTATTGGCATATGAAGGAAACTGCTCTTGGCTATTTGCTACAAATGATTTGGATTCTTATTCTGCATTTAACTGTGTGAAAAATGGCAAATAGCTCCAGAAACGAATGGCCATTTAATAAATGTCTAAAGGTGTGTCTAAAGAGTCCCAAGCAGTTAAGCTCCAAACTACTTAGCAAAAGGTTAGCAGTTTGAACCCATCTAGAAGTACTTTGCAAGAAAGTTCTGGTGATCTGCTTCCAAAAGGTCATAGCTTTGAAAACCCTAATCAGCCCATGTGGGGTTGCCACAGATTGGAATTGACTCCAGGACAAGTGTTGGTAAATGGCTGTCTAAAGAGAAGACAAATCTTAGGTTCACAGACTTGTGGAATATTAGCATAGACAGGGACCACCTTGGACTTGGAGAAAAATAACCACATTTTTCATGTTCGAATAGCACGGTACAAAGTAACTGGACATTTTTGTTATATTTAATGTATTAGAACACATGGTGCAAAATCTGCTTGAACACTCTAATACCTATTGATTATTTCCTCTGAGAACAACTCTTATTAGATTACATTATACAAGATGAGACCAGTCAATAAGGGTTGTTTTTCTCAGTCCAGCTTGCAGATGGAAATACCTGTTTTTAAATTACTCCAAGACCTTCTTTGCAGGAAGCTGGAAAAATATACCCATGAATCACAAACTTGACAAGCCCTGGGGCTGAGTGGCCCAGCTATAAGAGATGCAAGGCGGAAAGATAAAGGTACACTGCAGGTATGCGGGACCAGAAGGACTGGAGATAAACAAAAGCAGCAGCTATAGAGTGTGAGGGGCTAGGTGGAAGGGTGAATTTAGAATGCAGAATCAAACTCCTAAAGTAAGCACTTGGAGTGGAGAGATTAGCCTTTGCTTCAAACGCTAGGCCAAAACAAAAACCAAGCAAAACTCTCAGGTGAGTCTATGCATAAATGAGACTTAATTAGGTCAGAAAAGGCTATTACTCTCACTCTTACTGCTACTGTTTTTATTTTTGTCATTTTAATCCATTTCAGTCACCAAGATTTCTTTTCTTTTTCTTTTTCATCTCATGTTATCACCAGTAACAGCTCACCTGTTTTAAAAATATCTTGACCCGAATAAGAAAAGCCTCCTTTGAATTAATTACTCCTCGCGGGACAGTGAGTGGAGGTACTTCCCTTAACTCAAAGTTAGACTTACATGGTAAGATGAAAAAAAAAAAAACCCAAAGCTCACAGCTCTTCCTTGCTGGTCAAACAATGTAACAGAAAAAGGAGGAAAAAGGTACTGCATTTAAATATTCATCATGCCTATAAAGATTTTTCACATCTCAGGAAACCAAATTTTTGCCTAAGATTGACATTTCAGAAGAGGTGGAAAGGCAGACAGGTGAACTTAGATCAAAATGGATTTGCCAGCCTTCCATTTTAAAGGTCAAGGTTGTTGCAGACTAGTGTTGTGTTTTCAGTCTCAACCTCCCGACTTCATTTCCAGCACTCAGGAAATGCCCATGAACAAAAGGAAGAGAATTCTCTTGCTCTCAATGGGACTTCAAAATGTGCAGATGGAGGCTTGAGTTATGACAGAAAAATGACTTCCTCTCCTGTGTCCTATTCTTCTGGAGGCTGAGGAAGGATGTTTAGTGTGTCAATTTATGAATTTGGGACACATCTAGTGAAAAGACACATGAGATAAGCTATTCCCCCACTCTATGCTGCTCCAGACTGCAATGGTCTGAAGCTCTCAGTGCTTACATGTTCACCTTCCAGGATGATCTGGCTTTCAGCTTCCTATTTCTACCTGCCAGGTAATCAAGACCCTGGATTTGATTCTTTGAGAGCTTTAAAGAGCTGTTCAAAAGCATGTATGTTCTCACGTTAAACAACAGCACTGCCTTTGCCTACTGATATCAACACACGTTTCTTTGCCTAGAAGGACTTCGTTGGCATCCAGGACCCAGCCATACAGCAAGAATTCCAGCTAGCTCTTCACTTTAGGAAACTCTGGTGGCATAGTGGCTGAGGGCTGTGTTTGCTAACTAAAAGATCAGCAGTTTGGATCTACCAGGCCCTCCTTGGAAATTCTGTGGAGCAGTTCTCCTCTGTCCTATAGGTTTGCTGTGAGCTAGAATTGACTTGACGGCAGTGGGTTTGGTTTGGTTCTTCCCTTGAGGAGCACACTATCAAAGACGGATACTCCTTAAAAAAATGAGTTGAAGTCTTCTGTTTTTGAGAGAGAAGCTATTTGTGTAATGAATTTCTAAAAGGACCACACTTATCTAACAGAGTCTAAGCACTATGAAGTTCACACCAATGAGGATCATTGAAAATTTTGACCTAAGCTGTTCCAGAGGTACTCTCCTCCAGCTAATGTTAAATGACACTTTAGCTTTCTTAGGCTTTAGATATTCACACAAATTTCATGTATGTAATAGATAACAAGTACATCTACTAAACGCACTGTCTTGAGTCTATTCTGACTCATAGTGACCCACAGGAAAGGGTAAAACTTCCCCATAGAGTTCTTAGAAGAGCCTGGTGGATTTGAACTGCCAACCTTTTGATTAGCAACTGTGACACATAACTACTTCTCCACCAAGTTTTCTATATAGCAGGTATACAACACCGTATATTGCACAGCATGTGCACACACACAAAGAATGGGGAAAAAATTTGTGTTTGGCTATGAAGCAAGACACATGTTGCCAGAATGTTAATACCACCACTTATCTGCCAGTTTGTTGAACTGTGGTGGCTTCTCTGTTGCTAGGATGCTGGAAGCTCTGGCACCAGTATTTCATGTGGACAGATTTCAGCAGAATCTCCAGACTAAGGCAAACTAAGAAGAAAGGTCTAGTAATCTATTTAAAACAATTAGCCAGTGATAAACCTTATAGATCACAATACAACATTCCCTGACAGTCACTCAAGACAGTACTGGAAGATGAACTGTCTAGGTTGGATGTCACTCAAAATACAGTGTTAGAGACAACGGGCTTAAGAACATCAAAGATTGTGCAAATGGTGCAGGACGTTGATAAAGTTTTGTTCTGTTGTATATCAAGCTGTCACGAGTCAAAACTGACTCAAAGGCAATGAAAAGCAACCACACTGAAAAACTTCTCAGACATGATCAACAGTAGCTATTATTGAATTGTGCTCCCCTCAAAATGTTTGTCACTCATGATTTCTAGTACTGTAGTGTTGTCCACCAGTTTGTGATCTGATTGTAATTTCCCTATGTGTTGTAAATCCTCGTCTCTGCTTGTGGTTAATGAGGCAAGACTGTTATCATTACGTGCACAATTCATAAGCAACCATATAGGACAGAGTAAAACTGCCCCATAGGGTTTCCAGTGAGTGACTGGTAGAGTCCAATTGCTGACCTTTCAGTTAGCAGCCAAGATCGTAATGATTGAGTTATCAGGTCTCCTAGGCAAGATTAAGTTATGCTAAAGAGGATTAAGATGAGCTTCCTGATTCCAACTCATGACAACCCTGTAGGACGTTGCTGCACAGGTTTGCCAAGGCCTGCATCGCCTTTTACTTTACAAGAGACGAAAGGAGAGAGAATTTAGCACAGAGGGACTCATATCACCAAGAAAGGAACACCAGTAGCAGAGAGCTCCCTTTGGACTAGGGTCCTCCCCTAAGAAGCTCCTAGACCAGGGGAAAACTGGTAACAAGGATCTTACCCCAGAGCTGAAAGAGCAAACGCCTTCCCCAAGCACTGGCACACTGAAGTTGAACTTCTAGCCTCCTAGACTGTGAGAGAATAAGTTTCTGTTAATTCCTTCTATGTGTGATACGTCTGTTACAGCAGCACTAGATGCCTAAGACAACAACTTCCTGTGTCTTTGTTGGTAAAATCATGTTTATCACTCTGATCAAAATTCATTCATGTAATACAGTGGTTTAAAAATGTGATTTTTGCATGGTTATATAGCCTGAGTGAGCAACTTCTGATCTAAAACAGGTTATTTTCTTTTGTAAAATGGTGTTACTGCTATTGTAAGTCAAAAAGTCCGCACTGGTAAATTAAATTAAATGAAAAACAAATCAACAAGGACATGCAGGTTCCATAGATTGAGATATGTTTTAAGAGAGCTGTGTCCCCATCTCTCACAGCAGAGGGTTTCAAGAACTTAAAGGACCGAGAAAATCAAGTGAAACTAAGTCTACAAACTTAACTGTTCTAAGTGCTACATATCTCATTGCTAACCATCACTATGGTCACCTTTGAAGTATTCCCCTTTGGAAGCTAGGCACCGATGACAGAGCCCGGTCTACTCTTCAAAGCAATTTTGGAACTCTTTCTGGAATGGCCACTGTGCGTAGTGACAAGGTGGCAAGTTCATGAACTTATGCTGTGGTAGTCTGTGAGGGAGTTTTTAGCCAGTAAACAAATAACTGTATTGGAAAGTCCTCCCTACTCACCTTATCTGCACCCTGATGACTTTTTTCTTTATCCAAAGAGAAAGGAAATATTGAAAAGAAGACATTTTGGTGACATTCAGGACATCAATGATAATACAGTGACAGCTCTGCTGGCCATTCCAGAAAAAGAGTTCCAAAATTGCTTTGAAGGGTAGACTAGGCACTGGCATCCGTGCATAGCTTCCTAAGGGGAGTACTGCAAAGATAATCTTAGTGATACAACAGTGAGGTATGTGACATCTTTTCTGAGATGAGTTTGTAAACATAATTGGCACTCCTAGTATACAATATACTCTTACACGTAGGTCAAGTTGTAAACCATTAATGCATGAAAGGGCTCAGCCATTAACCAGAGTTTGGTGATTGGAACCCACCAGTTGTTCTGCTGAAGAAAGCTGTGGCAGTCTGCCCTATAAGATCACAGTCTTAGAAACCCTAAGGAGCAGTTCTGCTTTGTCCCACAGGGTCAGTGTGAGTCCAAATCGACTCTACAGCATTATGTTTTGAATTTACTCAAAAGTGAGAGAATTAAAAATAAGGCTAAAATCTAGTAAATCTTCTCACTTCTTTGGGAAATATAATTTTTCTTCAAGTAAATTTTCTTCAACCTCTTATTTTTAAAATGACTTAACTGAGACCTAAAATTCTCCACAAAATGATTCAGTGGCACACGACAGACTAACGGCAGTGCCGGTTGTGGAACATGGTCCTTTTGGGTCCTGCCCAGCTTCCCTCAGCTACTTGCACTCAGCAGCCCCTAGTTCTCTACAAGGTTGAGATGCTCAAGACGTGTCTTCACCATCATCATGTTGCACAAAATAAGCACGTGTAACTGAACCACTTAGATTGCAAATATTTAACATTTAACACCCCTCACAGAGGAATATCTTTGACCCAGTGCTACATCTGAACCTGAAAGGAAAATGTTTATGTTTGTTATTAGACACATATATGCCTGTCTCCCTTCCTTGCTCCTGGAGACACATGCCTCCATTGTCAGCTGCGTTTCCTGTGTTTAACCCATGCTCCATCTCCTCTGATTGCCCCTAATGGAGCTTGACAGTTGTAGAGTTAATCCAAACTCTGGTCTCCAGCTTTCACCTCAGGAAACAATTGGTCCCTAGAGCTTTGGGACTTCTTGCAAGGCTATCTTACCCTAGGGTCCCTCGCTAGCCCAGCTGGGGAGTCTTTTCCATTGTCTGCCAAATGGGTACCAATTAAGTCAACTGTTCCTCAATTAGAATCTTGCAGAATTTATCTTGTTCCTATGTACTGGAGCTCCCAAGTAGGAGTCTGTTTGGGGAATCAGTTACAGAAGGAAGAAAATAAGTAAATAAATTGCAGCCCTTTCCTGTAACCCGATACCCCTGGGTTTTTCCGGCCAGCCATTCCTCCTACAACGTGATCCGGGATCTGTGACAACTGCTTGCTAACTCGGAGGTTTGTCATCTGCATAATCCTTCCACCAGGGTTTTTCTGAGCCCAGAGCCCAAAGCAAAGGGCTGGTGCTTGCCTTCCCTGAGAGGGGCTGGGAAGAGGCGGGAAAACTCTGTACCACAAATGCAAGTTTCCTTTGAAGAGATGAAAGCCTGGTGTTTTGCTTTCTGGAGGAAATGCCCCTCAGTTTGGACAGCCGACTTTCAGGCAGATGTGTTCTTGTGATGAAGGATTTTGCAGAGCGTGGCATTTCTCAGGAATGTTTAAGATGTCAATCAGTGGTGTTTGAAATCACTCAGACTGTCACAGCTGGGTGACGCGGGGGCTGTGTCAGAGAGTCTTTAGAGAATGGGGATGTTGTCGACATCAGACAGCACTTGTTTGTGAAACAGTCAATACTAAATAGTAGCTTCTTCAAAGCAGCCTACCCGCTGTCATATTTTTCAGCATTTATCAACACATTCATTTGGTATGCCTATAGGTGATAAACAAGAAAAGAATGGCATATGTTTTGGAGCTGCATTTGTCCAGCTTGAATTTGCATGCTGATTACTTGCGATATTGTTAAGCAGATTCTGTTTAAGGAGATCTAGGGTGGGGCCTGAAATTCTTCATTTTTCATAATTTCCCAGGTGACGTGGAAGCTTTGTATCCCCAGACACAGCTTGAGTAGTAGGAACTTGGACTGACAACTTGTAAGTAAAAGTTAAGAAGTTCCAGTGTCACAAACTGCAAAGGCTTGCGCTACTGACTTAAAGGTTAGCAGTTTGATCCTAGCTAATAGCTCCCTTCACCAAAGACTACATCCAAAAAACTAAACCCATTGCCTCTGAGTTGATTGCAACTCATGACAACCCTACAGGACAGAGTACAGCTGCCCTATAGGTTTTCAGAGGCTATGATCTTTATGGAAGAAGACTATCACATCTTTATCCTGCAGAGCACCAAGTGGACTGGAACCACCAACCAGTAGGTTAGCAGGTGAGTGCTTAACCACTACACTACCAGAGTTCCATAAAGATAACAGCCAAAAAAATCTTTTGAGGCAGTTCTGCTCCATCACATGGGGTCGCTATGAGTTGAAAACAGCTCAGTGACACCTGACAAAAAACAGATAAAATGTATTCTTACTATTATTGGATTGGGTCTAAAACAACCAAAATAAAATTAAGATTCAAATTTTATATTCAAGAATTTTAGAGTAACACCTTGTCGCTATACGGTTGGCCTTTTTTTTTTTTTTTTTTTTTTTTGGTAGCAGTAACCAATCATTTATCTATGAGGTCTGACAAGAAGGTGAACTCATCACAGAAAAAGTGCAACATATGTCACTGCTGAATATCACTATAGTCACCTTTGAAGCACTCCCTTTGGGAAGCTATACACCAATGCCAGTGCCTAGTCTACCCTTCAAACAATTTTGAAATTCTTTTTCTGGAATGGCCACCAGAGTTGTCATTGTATTACACTCGATGTCCTGAATGTCATCAAAATGACTTCCTTTCAGTATGTCCTTTATCTGCAGGTAAAGATAAAAGTCATTGAGGGGCCGGATCAAGTGAGTCAGGAGGATGTTCCAATACAGTTATTTGTTTACTGGCTAAAAACTTCCTCAAGGACAACCATATACTCAAGTTCATGAACTTGTCACCTTGCCACCGAGCACAACATTCATTCCAGAAATAGTTTCAAAATTGTTCAGAAGCATGGACTAGGTGCTAGCATTGGTGCATAGTTTCCCAAGGGGGACACTTCAAAGGTGACCGTGGTGATATTCAGCAGTGAGGTATGTAGCACTCACAACAATTAAGTACGTGGACTTAACTGTTGGACCTTGCACTCATGAAATCATTTATTTGGCATTATTTATTGACAACTTAAGGACACCTGGTTGCACAGTGGTTAAATGCTTGGCTGTTAACTGAAAGACCAGCAGTTTGAACTCACCAGCCTCTGAGGGTGAAAGATGTGACAGTCTGCTTCTGTAAAGATTACAGACTTGAAAACCCTGTGGGGCATTTTTGCTCTGTCCTATAGAGTCCTTCTCTGTCAGAACAAACTAGGGGGCACTGGGACTGATGATTTGCATGATGTATGGCGTCTATCCATGTATTGTTGTTAAGAGCAATGGGACTGATGATTTGCATGGTGTATGGTGTCTATCCATGTATTCTTGTTAAGAGCAATGGGACTGATGGTTTGCATGGTGTATGGCGTCTGTCTATGTATTGTTGTTAACTGCTATCAAGTCAGCTATGACTCATGATAACCACATGTACAAGTAAACGAAATATCCTCTCACCTCTCCTATCTTCATGATCCTTGCTGTGCTCAAGTCCATTGTTGGGGCCAGTGCAGTTTACGATAGCAACAGGGTAGCTAGACATCTTCTATGGTGACTCAATTCTCCTATAGGTGCAAAAGTTGAATGGGCTCAACCTTGGCCTGGTGGTGGAGTGGTTAAGTGCTATAGCTGCTAACCAAAAGGTCAGCAGTTTAGATCTACCAAGCACTTCTTGGAAACTATAGGGTGGTTCTACTCTGTCCTATAAAGTTGCTATGAGTTAGAATTGAGTCAACAGCCATGGGTTCAGGTTTGTGGTTTTGTGCAGCTTAGGTTCAGAACTGGGCCAGTGTTGCAAGTCTGTTAGTTAATAGGAGTCACAGGCCCAGCTTTGATTCTATGAGAGTGGTGACTACACATCCCCACCAATACTGAGAAACCCGGTTAACTGAGGGACATCTTTGAAGACTAGCCTCTACAAAATAAAATCGTTGAGATGAAGAAAACAAAGACTTGTGGGCTACATGTTTAGGAGAGGGATTCACGGATAAGGTGGAGTCCTTGTGTGGTGCAAACATGAGGTAAATGCCTTGGCCACTAAAAGAAAGTTTAGACATTTAAGTTGACTCAGAGGTGCCTTGGAAGAAAGGTCTGCCAATCGACTTCTGCAAAATCAGTCACTGAAAACTCTGTAGAGCATTGTTCTGCTCTGACACACGTGGCGTCACCATGAGTCACAGTCAACTGATGGCAAATGGCCATGTACAAGGTAGCACAAAAGAGGATAAAAAGTTATTTAAAATACTTATGTATTTATTAACTTGATTATGAAATTTAAATAAGTGCTTATTGAAATAAACCAGAAAGTAATGGAAAACAAAAGTCACCTGTAATCAAATTAATAAATAGCTAATTATTTTCAGCAACTCTTTATCCTGATGAAAGCAACGTAATACCAAAGGGGAAGAGCTGAAATACAAAGGCAAATGGCCATACAAAAAACTAAATGCTAAGGGAAAAAGGAATCACTTAAAAGCGTATGATGACAATATACCAATGATCTAGGCTGGTTTTAAATCACGTACTTTGGGCTTACTGCTAGCTTCTAAAGGAATTCCCTAGCTTGTCACAAATCACCTATAGTCCCACCAGGCTTCACTTAGCAGTCAGAATAATGTGAAAATTCATACCTCCACACACTATCCAGCCATATGTCCAGCCTAAAAGAAAATACCAACTATTAGCAAAACAAGGCTGACTCAATTTTCTCTGAATTATATTTATTTGGAAAGCAATCAATACACCTTGTATAAAAGGAAAATTGGTGTCTACATATTAAAAGGTGAATGGCCACCTGAGAAGCCATTTCTTTCTTTCTGTGGCTAAACCCAAATAAGAAAAAGTAAATTCATCTTAGGCTTGTGTTTGTAGTAGTCAAACACCGATTATGCATCCTTCTTCCAATGGGTAGAAAATAATGACTTGACATTATGAAATACACATACCTTTTCGTTTTCTCCTTTCTCTGTGTTCCTTGTATTTCTTTGCCTTCTCTTCCTTTTTTTGCCTTCTTCTGTTGCCAGCCACCTAATGCTATTTTCTGGGCAATTTCCCAAGACTGATGTCCCATGCAACCTTCTCTCTGGTTGTTACCCAAGAAAATAATGCCTCGTGCCAAACCAGAAACTAAACTCATTGTTGTCACGTCGATTTTGACTCAGCGACCTTACAGGACAGAGTATAACTGCCCCTTGGGGCTTCCAAGGTTGTAAATCTTCATGGAAGCATGTTGTCACATACTTCTCCTTTAAAGTGCTTGGTAGATACAAATCACTGATTTTTCAGTTAGCATCTGAGTGTTTAACCACTGGACCACCAGGGCTCCTTTAATAATGATATATCGTTATTAAAATGTCATTACACTATATAGGAAAAGTAATGCTTTTATTTAATTTGCCATTAGTGAAAACACCTGGAGGAGTGCCCTGAAGGCCTGCAACTCCTGTTTCAGATGATAGGAAAAGACACATAGATTTGGGGAAATCAGACATCACATTTGTGAGGGTGTGGTGTGGGACTGGAGACTATCCTGTCATTTTTCACCATGGACTTACTTTAGCTGTCTTAATTGTCATCAGATGGAGAGGTGCAGAAAAGGGGCCAGAGGGCTGTAGAAGGGATATTTCTGGCCTGATCCTAAGCAGCCAGGCCTGGAACATTTACAAGAGTTTGTTTTTGAGAAATTTCCAGTCCAATTATGTTCTCCCCAGAGATCTGAACAGTTCAGAGAGCATTCAGATAAGCATCTGCAGTTTTGGGAACTTCATAAAAAATAGAACTAGCAGTTTTCTGAGGTTTGGCCTTCCCTAGCTAAAATAGCTCTTTTAGGGTGAGGCAGTCTAGCCTGGTGGTCTCAGGATGGAAGTTAGAATCAGGAGATTCTGAGTGTTTTGACTGCAGCTTCCTTTCTGGCGTAATGGGTGGCCTGAGGAATGGAATTAGAGCTAACCAATGGATTTGAAATGGAGGGACAAATAATAATCAATCTCACTTTCTTTTTGAATTGATTAATTGGCCTGATGCATGGAGCTAAAGGGTAATTACTTTTCAGCTTGAAAAGCACACATGGGGCTAATGGGCAAGTCATTTGAGGTATGCTCAAATTCTCCTGAGCAAAATCTTGCCTGCGCCATTCACCTGAGGACTTACCTGAGTTCCCAAAAGCAGTGCAGATTCTTCACGGCCTCTGCTCAGTTAGTTGCACCTTTGTGTTGGCAAGGTAATTTTAGAAACATCAATATGGCACCTGTTATTGATTTAAATAATAAACTAATAGTCATCCTTTTCAGAGACCACCACACTGAAGCCATGACACACAGGTCAAACCAGTTTTGACAGGGTACAGAATTGGATTTTAGATGGGAAGAAATAGGAGACACTAAGCGGTGATAGTTTATCTGAGAGCAAAGCACATTTATTGAGTGCTTCCTCTTTTCTTCCCATTCTCTGTTCTCATTGCTATGGAGTGCATTCTGACTCATAGCAACCCTATAGGACAGAGTAGGCCTGCTACCATGGGTTTCCTAGGCTGCAAATCTTTATGAAGACAGACTATCACACCTGTCTCCCACAGAGCAGCTGGTTTGTTTGAACCCCCTTCCACTACAGGTAGTCCCTACCTTATGATGTGTTTGAGTCACAACAAACTGCACTTAGGACTGTCCACAATTTTTTTTGTGCATCTCACCATTAGTAATAAATACTATATACAATGTCACAGAGATTAATTTGCTGATGTATTATTCCCAGATGTTCACTCAAAGATGTTTATACGTAATGTTTCCAACCCTCCAAGACAAATATAGACCATATTTATAAAAAATACTGTATTGAAAGACAATAATAATGAAAACTTAAAAACGGGGGGGGGGTTATTTGATTTCTGTGAACTTAAAAAAAGAGTTGTTATAAGTTGGGGCCTTCTTGTGATGTCTTTAATATGGAACTTCCTGTCTCTACTCCATGAGTGAGTATATAATTTTTGATGATTGCAGTTGCAAGTAAGAAAAATCTAAGTAATCTTGTTTAATGGCAAATGGAATTTGTTGCCTCGTGCAACTGAGAAGTTCATGGATATTTTGGGGTATGAGGTTGGATTACAGACTCACTTCCACTTCTTAGTAAATCTCTACAGTCTGCCTCCACAGCCTTTTGGGTTTGTCCACTGACTCGTTTCCCCTACAATGGCAAAATGGCTGCAGAATCTCTAAATCACATCCAGGAAGAGTATTATCCAGACCTTGAAAAGTGAAAAAAAAAAAAAGAAAAAGAAAAAAATTGCTCATCTTCATTCAACTTCCTGGTCTTCACTTTGATTGGATCAATATTCCATCCCTGAATGAATCACTGTGGAAAGATAGATGAGATTATGCTGACAGACTTGGGATAATTAAGACTTGATTTGAAACTAAAACTGACTTCAATCTCACCTGTATCCTACGACTGCTACCCAGTGGGGAGAAGTATCATGTGTGCTGAGGGACAACCAACAGTTCTCTACAACGGAATTATGATCCCCTTTATAAAAGTAAAGTGTGTCGATGCGTGTGTGTGTGGTGTGTGTGTGTTTTGACTGATTCATGCAAGATTTCATAGCCAGTCTGTGCTGAAGCCAAAATTTTAACCCACGCTGGGGTTAAAAGATACCAAAGATCTTTCTACAAAAAAGGGATCTTTCAAAATGTAAGTCTGATCACATTGTTCCCTTTATCCACATTCATGGACATCTCTTATGATCTTCAGGAGAAAATTCAAATGACCTGACTTTGAAGTGCCTTTATATCCTGATCTCTACCTATCTTTCCAAGCTTGTCTCAGATCACACATTAAATTACCTAACAATTCCTGTGTCTCCTTCTAGAGTTCACTTCCATGCTTGCACCTCTGATACCATTTTATAATACAGTATTTTCTCATTTTTGGAATTCATCAGTTTTAAAATTGAGTAGCATTTATTCATTTGTCTCATTTAAAAATGAGAACTTGGGAGTCAACCAGGCTAGAGTTAGAATCTTAGGTCTGTTGCTTAATAGTTAATAGGTGTTTAGCAAATTAATTTCTCAAAGTCTCATTTTGCCCACCTGCAACACGAAAATAATGATGCTCACCTCACAAGGATACAATGAGGAATAAGTATACTTAGTACAGGTCTTGGTACTTAGTGAGCCCTGAGTAAATTGTAGCATACCACGCAAGCTGTGACTGAGTTGATTCTAGCTCGTGGTGACTCCACGTACGTCAAGAGTAGAACTGTTGTGGTCCGTAGGATTTTCCATGGTTGATTTTTCTGAAGTAGATCACGGGGCCCTTCTTCCAGCTACTGCCGGGTGAACTTGAACTTCCAAACTTTTAGTTAGTAGCTGAGAGTTTTAACTGTTTTTACCACTCAGGGACTCCCACAGTAGTTTATGATAATGATTGCTAATATTATATTTCATTCCAAGTAGTCCTGAGCTCACAAAGGGCAGGGCTCTAAATTCTTCAGTCTTGACTCTCTGCCACTTATCTCCCTGCTTGCCAAGATACCTAGGAAGTCTTGACTACTTTCTGTCACTTACATATATTCAACTACACTCAAAGTATTCCTTCCCTCCCACCCTGAACTCTACCAAAATGTCCTCAGTATTTTGTTTCTTTGCTTGTCCATCTGCTCTCCTCCGATGTATCTCTTGTTCAACTCCGTGGAGGTTACTTTACGGCTTTTGGATTTCACTGGGGAAGCCACACCTGCAATGTGATCTCAGCCATGGGTTGCTTTGATTGATTGGGAATTTCACAAGCTCTCATATTCTGTATTTGATATATGCTCTGACAGTCTAATCAACTGAAAGATTTGTCTGACATTCGTCCCTCAAAATCTTTATTAATCACCTTGCTAGAATCCTCCATATTTTCCAGCATCTCATGACCTGAACTCACTCTGTCCCTTTTCATTGCTACCTGAAATCTGGTACATTCTTTCCTGAGTTTATTTCAATTTCATAATGTCTTACCAAATTCATTTTAACAGTACCAAAACAGTCTATTTTCCAACTACTCTTAGAACTACAAATTCAACAAGTAGGTCTTTCACTCAAATGAACACATGTATTACAGATGGAACTCTGTCTTCAAAAATCCTAGGAAATCCTACCCTTACACATGTGGATATAATCTAATCCCATTTGACACGGGGCTTTCTTTGTTAGGCTAATAAGATCGTATCAGTATAGGGTGTATCTTAAGCCAATCACCTTCTAGATAAAAAGAACAGATAAGCTACAGAGAAGGAAATATAAAAGGAGAAAAACATACACAGCACATAAACATCACCAAGGACCTGAGGAAGAGAAGCTGAAAGGAGACAAAATATTCTCCCAGAACTGAGAAAGCCTTCCACTAGAGCCTGAACCTTGGCTTTGGCCTTCTAGACTCCTAAACTGTGAGAAGATAAATTTATGTTGGTTAAAGTCACCTACCTGGAGTATTTATGTTACAGGAACATTAAGAAAGTAAAACAACATGGGACATATTTTACCTTTGTACGACAATTGTCTTCATCTTTCCAACATATGTCCTCACCTCCACAGCCCCACTGCTAAGCCATATATTTTTAGTTTGAGTTAAGATAGATCCTCACTTCTGCTACATTTCCTGTGTTGAATAGGATAAAGCAAAAGGAAAACCCCTAATTTCAGTGGCATATGGCATAAAAGACGATTTGTCACTTAGTCAAAGCTTTCTACAGGTGCACCAGATCCCCGGAGTGATACCCTTCTCAGCGGTGACTCAGGAACTCAGGCTGCCTTCATCTAGTAATTAGAGCTTCTGGAGCATGTGTCTTCCTGAGTCTCTGTGGCACAGAAAGGGAGAACATTGTTGTGGAATGAATTGTGTTCCTCCAAAACTTGAGTTGGAATACTAACTCCTACACCTGTATATGTAATCCCATTTGGGGTCAAGGTTTTCCTTTTTATATTAATGAGGCCATATCAATGTAAGGTGTGTCTCAGACTTTTGAGATAAAGAAGGGTGGATGAAACAGAGCCAGGTAAGCGCTAGTAAGAGAAAGACAGATGCCATATGGAGATCTCCAAAGAATGTTAAGAAGGATGTTACAGAAATTGAAATAAAGATTATCTCCCAGAGCTTACAGAGAGAAGCCTCCCCTAGGGTGGTACCCTGAATTCCAATTCTAGCTGTTAAACTGTGAGAAAATAAGTGTCTGTTCCTTAAAACCACCCACCTGTGCTGTTTCTGTTACAGCAGCGCTACAAAACCAATTTCAGCATGGAAAACTTATGCTGGCTTAAGAGTTTTCCACTGTAAATTGACACTGATTCCTTTTACCTACTCATTGCTTATTGACCAGCATCTTATAGGTCAAAACTAATGTTAAGGGAATCTGAGAAATGTAGACAGCAAGTGGAATACACATGGTAAGCACTTCTGCTTTGCCTTATCTCCTTTTTTATGTTTTCCACAGAAGATCTCCTGGATATCAAGCTGAGAGAAAATTCCACGTTTGTTAAACCTTCCTACAAAACTTTATCTTTGACATTCTGAGGAATAGGCTGGAGCCAGAGGTGAAAACTCACTGTTTACAGGAGCGGGGAAAATGCCGTCTTCAAGTTACCAGCTAAGTAGAGTAGAATAACAGGACAGATGTTACTGTAAGAGCAACATGCGTACATTCGGCTGGAGGGAGTTATGCTACAGATTATCAGTTCTCAGTACTCAAGGGAGTACTGTTTTTAAGGAGTAATTGTGTTTTTTTCCCCATTTTTTTTTGTTTGTTTAGTAATAATACCTGAAAATTCCAATTTAACAATCTGAGGTGAGAAGTGGATGCATTTCCCTAGTATTTTGGACCAATAGTCAAGTTGTAGGATCACTAGACAGAGAACTCCCAGGAATGTATCATGTCACCATTACGGGACTGAATGTCACAGTTAAGAGGTTAAAAACGCTGGCATAAAAGTCATAAGATGTTTATGAAGGCAGAGACTATAAGGCTCTGTGGAGAAGGTCTGTTTACAAAAAGGAGGTAGGTATCTCCACAATGGAAGAAAAGATGGTAGAGAGAAGGAACTGAGAGACATACTACGTTGGTAGACTCAGAATCTTCGTTGTACACTCTGCAGCGCTCTCCTGAGCTCTGACCATCACCCAGATTCTCTTCCGGGTATCCCAGATACACACAGCCACGAACACCATCCTCAGGACCCTCCTGGCCAGTGGGAATACAGGAAAAACACACTGATAGCTTAAAAATATGGAAGGGGCATGAAAGAATCAAGGACCTGTTAAATGGAAGAAAAGACTACCAGAGCTTTGAATGTGATGTAGGAAACAGATGCTGCTCTTTTGAATCTTTGTTGAGATAAATGAGGTATGCAAAACAAAGAAAGAGATCTGGACTTTAGCTTCTTTGTCCACAAAGCACTGGGTAGCACAGGTCTTGGCAGCAGGCTAAACTGGTTAACAACATACCAGCACCGCTGTTAGCTGTGTGACCTGAACATATTACTCTCCAAGGCTCACTTTCCTCAGCCATAAGAAGGGCAGAGTAACACTTGTTCTTAGTGGATGTTGTTAAGGATTGAATGAGATTGACTTCCTATAATACCTAGCACCTTGTCTGGCTTGAAGACAGTTCTCTTCTTTTCCCTGACCGCTAGAGTTATCACCTTGAAATCACAAAAGCAATACCAAAACTGACAGTAATAATAATTATAATGCTATTTTTATATAGTAAAATGACTACCTATTCATGTGGAGTCAATTTTAGTTCATAGCAACCATCTAGGACGGAGTAGAACTGTCCCATAGGATTTTCAAGGCTATAAACTTTTAGAGAAGCAGACTGCCACACTTTCATTCAGTGGAGCAGCTTCTGAGTTTGAACTGTTAACTTTTCAGATAGCAGACCAGTGTTTTAACCATTGTGCCACCAGGGTTCCTAGTAATGCAACTGTTACTACTAATTATGTAAATATACTGATGTAGCATTATGGATTGAATGATGACTTCCAAAAATATGTGTTGAAGTCCTCTCCTCTATACCTGTGAGAGATCTTGTTTGAAAAGAGAATTTTTAACATGAAGTCATACCAGAGTAGGATGAGTTCTAATCCACCTGAACAGTGTCCTTATAGAAGAGGAGAAGAGACAGAGAGACAGAAAGATTACCTTGTGAAGATGCATCTACAAGCAAAAGAAAGATAAGGAAAAGCTGGGGCTACTAGAAGCTAGAAGAGATAAGAAAGTGAACAAAGACCTTGGCCTTTCCAATGCCTTGAATTCAGACTTCTAGCCTCTAGAACTACAACACGATAAATCCTTGCTTTTGAAAGCCACCTACCCACTTTGTAGTTTTGTTTTGTTTTTTTTTTTTTTGCAGTAGCTGTAGGAAACAGAAACACATAGCAATGTACAATTTACCACACACTCTCAAACATATTATCCTTCCAAAGTTATTTTTGCCTGCCCTCCTGCCCTCTCTTTATTCTATATTTTCTCCCAGAAAGCATTTTGACTTCCATAAAGTGTATTTAAAATAATGTAATGGAATAGATGGACAGAAAAAAGAAATGAAGAGAAATAAGTACAGTTGACAAAGTGAAATCAATAGCAAGGTTAGCCAGGCTACCCTTACTTATATACTCTGGACAGACTCAAGACTTGGCTGCCAGTTTTCTAGCAGCCAAAGTGAAAAGAGAAATATTTTTGGATACATAGTTCAGAGCATCCATGACATAAATAATACCCAGTTTTTTAGAAGGCTTGCGACTATTCTTGGTACCACTGTCAGGCAAGCCTTTCTCCCTGGAGATCTCGTGCATGAGGGCATTGTCTGCTACAGCAAAAATGTTCAAGGCAATCTCCCAACAGATCAGCCAAGGGAATCGCTAAACTATTTCCTCCAGAATTCCTGATGTGTGCAGGGAACTGATAGATGGACTCTTCAGGAAGACAGAACAAATGGTTTAATTTAGCTACCCACTCCTCTTGTTTGGCTTGATCTAAGGATGAATGTGGAGCACTGGTGGTGCAGTAGTTAAGGGTTCAACTACTTACAACAAGTCAGCCACTTGAATTCTCCAGCCGCTCCTTGGAAACTCTATGGATGCAGTTCTACTGTGTCCTATAGGGTCACTATGAGTCAGAATTGGCTTGACAGCAGGAGGTTTAGTTTGGGGTTTTGATAAGGATATGCATAACTTAGAATTTGGGAGTAGCTGAATGAGCTGTGCATTTTAGAAACATCTGACCATGGGTTGTGTTAAATGTTAAGTGGTAGTGAGCTCAAGCTGCTCTTACTGGGTAGATGAGAAGTTTGTTTCTTGAGTCTAGATTTTTCCAGTCAAAAATCTTGGGATATTTCTCTTAGGAAAAGTAAAATAAGTTGAAGGATCATGCTGAGGTCTGTTTCTGCAGTCTTTATTCCTATTTCTCCAAAAGATGCTTTTAAGTTTCTCTAATAGGGAAAATATTAAGGACCATTGTCATATCCTGAAGCAAAACTAGAATTTTGCCTTGGAAATAAATACAGAATTCAGAACATTTTACATGGTGCAGTGCCTTGAAACTCCACAAACTATTTTCTATCTATTGTGAGTGTTTCAAGAATTGATATGGTAAAGAACAACGATGATTTTAGGAAACATAATCTGGTTTCAATTGGAGGACATTATGGTGAGTGAAAGTAGTCAGTGACAAAAGGACAAATATTGTATGAGACACTTATGATAAGAACTTAAAAACAGACTCATGCATAGAAGAAAAGACTCTTTGATGGTGGCAAGGGTGGGAAGGGACAGAGGGCAAGGGGGGAGGGTCTAGATTAGACAGTTGATAGAAATTTGGCTGGGTGAAATCTGTGACAGCACACATTAGAAAGAAGATCAATTTAACTGGATTTCAACATATCATAAGTATTTCTCCCGTCTTAACCCAATATTTCAAGGACAGGGTGGGATGGGGTGCTGGGGACCATGCTGTCAGGAAAAATCGATGCCAACTGGCACAACTAGCATTTTGCTAAGAGAGCCTTCTGCACCCCACATTGGTGAGTGGGATTCAGGATCTTAAAGGCTACCAAGCTCGCATCTGAGGGTACAGCAAATTGTCCCAACTCAGCAGGAGTGGATGATCATCAAGGACCAAAACGACATGGGGGATAGAGAACCAGGAAGATAGAGAAACCCACGTGAGTGGGTGCCTGCATCAACTTGTGACCTGAAGAAACAGATGGTGCCTGGCCACCAGCAGTGATAGTCATGGTGGAGCTCACAAAGTTGAATCTCACTGGCAACAGAAGAATAAAAAGGGGTGTACCCTTAGATCTCCACTAAAAGACCACAACTGATGGTCCAGGGGCTTCAGAGTTCCCCTGGGAGCATGGCCCCTGGCCCTGATGCTGCCCTTGTCCATAAATCATAATGGAGGTCAACTCTTTGAACAGGAATAGATTGGATTTGGTGACACAGAGTGACCATATCATGTGTGTACTTTATGGTTCTATGCATCTATAGGATACTGATCTCTTACTGGAGGAAGGGGTGTGGGTGGAGAGGAGGGGACAGGAGAATTTGGGGAGGATAGGACATCTATGGAGCAGACAGGAGGGGTGTACTGTCAGCAGACAGGGAGAGCAATAGCCAAAGCCAAGTGGAAGCTGCATATAAAATAAATAAAGAAATAATAAAAACCAGAATTGATTTGGTGTTCTTATGGGTTTTGTAGTTCAGTAGTATTCTTAAATAAGCATAATTTTCCAACAACGTTAAAGAAGAGACCTAATTGAAATATTTCTGGATACAGGACAGGGCTTCAAACTGGTTGGAACTGGTTCAGTCAGTGCCAAAGAAGCAAAAGTGAAATACACTTGACTTTTAGAACTGGAGTTATCTGGAACCATAACTGGAATGGGAAAAACTATGGGTCATGACCCTGCCATTGGAGACTTGGAAAAGGCATATAGTGAGTCCTTCTGGAGCCTAATGAGTGAGACTGGATTGTTGCCTACACTGAAGAGAGTGACACACATTCAAAATGTTGCTGGGGGTGGCCACCGTCGTGTGGGTCATTACCATTTCCAGTTCCATGCAAAATTCCACAGGCAAGAGATCTGGATGTTTTCTGAAAGACAAATTCAGTTTCTAACAGGTCTTCAAACCAAATTTGTGTCTGTTCCAGTGTGACTTGCTCTGCCATGACTCAATGGAGAAGAACAAGTTTGAAGCCCTGGCTCAGGGATCTCCTTCAAACCCCTTGTGCTCAAGCTAATCAGCTGGTCATTGGCACCACAGATTGTGACTACTCCTTGGTAATACAGCCTATGAACAGGCCCTAACTCTCAATGGAGTCAATACTGGCTTGGCAACAGTCTAACTCTCACTGTGTAAGGATGTGCTCCCAAACAGAAAGAAGCAATCTAAACACAGATGTTTCCAGTGCAAGGCACTGTGAAGCACTGGCAGAAACCCCACACGGAAGCACAATCTTGCTTATCTAAGGACGGCTCTTTCAGGGTGCCCCATCAACATTCATTTTAACAAAGAATATAAATCCCCACCAAACACTTAAGAGGCATTTACAAGTGGAGATTTAGTGTTTGTTGTCCACTGGCAGTTCCAAATGTGCACCCTACTGAACTCCCATCACTTCCTTGTCTTTTGGTACTGTAGGAAGCAGTAAATACAAGGCCACTATAGAATTCCATGAAGTCAAGGCCTGCGTTGTTGTCCTGTGACTTAGTACAGGGGTGAGAACCACACTCTGGAAATAGACTCCCAGCGGTTTGTACAGGGAATGACTTCCGGAACCAGTGACTTTAGTTGCTGTGCCCTAGTATCCTGATTTATAACACTGAGACTAATGGCCTGGTAGGCTGTGGAAAGGATTAAATGAGTTGATGTATATAACTTGTTTACAATGGCATTTGATGGAGAATGTGTTTTGTGTTATTCAAAACTGTGTTCTTGAACTCTTACGAAGAATCTGACAAAGTTTATGGAGTATATAAAAAATAGCTTTGTGTGACGGCAGTCCAAATCCACCAGGCACTTCTTGAATACCCTATGTGGCAGTTCTACTCTGGCCTCTAGGGTTGCCATGAGTTGGATCCAACTCTACAGCACCAGGTTTGGGATTTTTGTGTGGTAGCCAGCTCTGTGATGGATCCCAAACCACATGGAATTGTAGGGGATCAAACAGCATTAAATGCATTAAACAAAGAGAAACTGATCATATTAGTTTTCTGTAAAGAAGCAAATTTATTGGAAAAGAAAGGATGAAAATGTATAACTACTATGCCCTTACCATATACTAGAGTCATCAAATGGTACAGTTAACATGTGTGACTGCTAACCAGAAAGTTGGCAGTTTGAGTCCACACAGATGTTTCTGAAGAAAGTCTTAGTGATCAAATTCTTTAAAAAATCAGCCATTAAAAACCCTGCATAGAAAGAATGGATGCTCACCGAGGGCCAAAATGGCATACAGTAAAGACAAGCGAGAAGACAGAGAGACCCACAAGAGTGGGTGCCTACATCGACCTGGGACTGGAAGAACCGGATGGTGCCCGGCCACCACCAGTGATAGCCATGACGGAGCTCACAGAGAGGAGCCTCACTGGCAACACAAGAATAAAAAGAGGTGCATCATGAGATCTCCACTAAAAGACCTCAATTGATGGTCCAGCAGTTTGGGGGTTCCTCTGAGAGCATGGCCCCCGGCCCTGATGCTGCCCGTTCCCATAAATTATAACAAAGGTCCACTCTTTGGACAGGAATGGAATGGACTTGGCAATTCAGAGTAACCATATGTTGGAAGCACTTTATGGTTCTATACATCTATAGGATATCATCTTGCTGACCTCTGGCTGGAGGAAGGGGAGTGGACGGAGAGGAGGGGAAAGGAGACTGTTGGGAGGATGAGACATGTATGGAGCAGAGAGGAATAGTGTGCAGTCACCGGACAGGGAGAGCAGTGGAAGCTGCATATGGGGGGCATGTAAATTTACATGTGAATGTACATTTTCACTCAGTTATGTTAAATAAAAAAAATAAAAAAAAAACCCTGCATAGCACAGTTCTACTGTGACACACATGGGGGTGCTGAGTTGGAGTCAACTTGACGGTAATGATATTCATAGGTTTTGTACTGTATACCAAGCACTTCACAGATACAATCACCTGCAATCTTTATGACCTCCTATGAGGTAAGTACTACTATACTTATCGCTATAAGGAAGCTGTCTCTCACCACAGCACTACTGATTACCATAACTAGACCTAAGTGTTTTTACTCTTGGCATTCTGTACGTTACTGGTAGGTTCACTCCTGATCAGAGCCCAGGTGGTTCAGTTATTAAAGAGTCAGGCTGCTAACCAAAAGATCTGCAGTTCAAATCTACCAGGTAGTCTTTTGGGAATCCTATGGTGCAGTGGATCACTATGAGTCAGAATGGACTCAGTGGCAGTCAGTTTCAGGTACTTAACTACACGGGGGTACCTGGCTTCTGGGTGTGGAACACTGAGCACATTGAAACCACACAAGAGGCAAGCCATAGGAAAGGATGGTTGTGTAGCACTGTATACAGTTCTCTGCCAGCTGATGTAATCTTACATTTAGAATTCAGACTGCCAACATCACTGTGGCATTGAGGCATTATGTCACATCACAGAATATTTTTCACATAATTAAGCTTCAACTGCACTTCTACAGTTCTCCAATGATGAAACTATAGGTATAGCAATTTAAAATAACAAAAAGTCACTAAAACAATAAAAAAGAAAGTTGTTGTCACTGGGAGGGAGGGAGAAGTGTATAGATTAGCTGGATAGAAGATAAGAATTAAGTTAGATGACGGAAAAGACAGCACAGAAGAGAGATTAGCACAACTGGATTAAACCAAAAGCTAAGAAGTTTCTCAAATATAATCCAGCACTTTGAAGAACGGAGTAGCAGGGGCAGGGTCTGGGGATCAGAAGACATCTAGGTCAATCGGCATAACAAAGTTTTTTAAGAAAATGTGCTGTAGCCTACTTTGGTAGTGGCCTCTGGAGTCTTAAAAGCTAGTAAGCAGCCACCCAAGTAGCATCAACTGATTTCAACCCACTTGAAGCAGAGGAAAATGAAGGACATCAAATCATAAGAAAAATGTGAGCCCAAGAGACAGAAAGGGCCTCTAATCTAGAGACTACATCAACATGAGACCAGAAGAGCTAGATGGTGCCTGGCCACCACCAAAAACTGCTGACAGGGAATACAACAAAGAGTCCCTGATACAGTGGGAGAAAAATCCGTGTGCAGAACTCAAAATCTATTGAAAACACTAGACTTGATGGTCCAACAGACTGGTGAGTCCCCTGAAGACATGGTTTCTAGACGTTCTGGGGGGCGGAGTCAAGATGGCAGACTAAGCCCACTTCTCCTTCTATCCCTCTGGAAACCAAGACCTGAATTGACAATCAAACAGAGCCTTCTGAGCACCTAATCAGCCTCAGGACACGGCACAGAGCTGTTAATTGGGACCTCATACCACTCAGCGAAAAACCTCCTCTCTTTCGCTGACTCCCGCTCCTGGCTAGCCCCGGCTCTCACGGACGGAAGGTAAAAGCACCATTTTGACTTTTCTTTCCTCGGTCTCGGCTGGCGGGCGGAGCTGGGCCTTGCCCGGCGGCTGGACTCAGACGCGCTACTGGGGGGATAGGCAGGCGAAATTCCCATATTCTGAGAGCCAGGCTCGGGACTCTGTTAATCTAGCCACACTGAGCCTTTCATTTTGTAGCTGCCTCAGTGGGGTTTGTGCGGAACTCCGTGGTCAGGGTGCAGGATGCCATGTTGGTACCGAGATTTTAGCGGGACCTCATTCTTAGCCTGGGAGCCAACGCCTGCGAACGGGACAGCACTTCTCTGTCAAAAAAGTAGTGGTTTTGCATAGTGCTGCCTACATTGGAGGCCCTGCAACAGAAGCAGAGGAATCGCTGCCTCTGGGCACCTTTAGCCCCCCTGTCTGCTGCCTGTGTGGAGGACGCCATCTTGGGTACGGTGGCCACAGCTGGGCCTAATTCTTAGCTTGGGAGCCAGAGCCTGCCCACAGGAGAGCGCTTTTCTATCACAAAACCAGTACTCGACGCAGTGTTGGATAAGGCTAGGCCCTGTCAGCAGAGGCCACCAGGGCGGTAGCTACTGTGTTCAGATCTAGTTTGTTATCATCTGGGGTTGGATACAGTGGTGCTTACTTTGTCAGATGAGAAGAGGGACCTCTACATCTGAAAACCTAACTGACTTGTGAACTGCTCAGATACCTTTTGCTTTACATTTGAAGACAGCCTAGAGAAATATTTGCAATCCATCCTCACAGTACCTCTTCCAGCCTCTATATACTCACATGGGACCCAAAAAGCAACAGACAATTGTGGAATACAAGCAATCACTCATGGCTTCAGAAGGCTCCCAAACAAAGCAACCAAGGAGTTTTCCAGATGAAGAAACTTTTATGAAAGCGTCAGAAAGTGAATACAAATTGATTTATACAGGGCCCTTCTAGACCTTATACAAAATGCAGCAGAAAAAAATGAAAAATTAAGCAAGTTGTTCGATCTGATGGAACACCAGTACTCTGAAATCCAACAGATCAAGAAGAAAATCAAAGACATAGAAACTTCCATGAAAAGCCAAGAAAACAGAATGGAACAAATGGAAAAAGGAATTTCTGACTTGGAAGACAGAGCTACTGATGCCAGTGTCTATGAGCAGAAATCAGAAAAAAGAAACAAGAAAAATGAAGAAACATTAAGAAGCATGTGGGACTCTATTAAGAGGAACAACCTTCGATTAATTGGAGTCCCTGAACAGGGTGAGACATCTGAGAACACAGAGAGTATTGTTGCTGAGCTGCTGAAAGAAAACTTCCCAGAAATCATGAAGGAAGAGAATATAGACATCTCAGATGCATATCGTACGCCACCCAATATAGATCTCAAAAGAAAGACTCCAAGACATATTATAATCAAGCTTAACAAAATGAAACATAAGCAGCAACTCTTAAAGGCAGCAAGACTCAAGGCAAAGCTAACATTCAGAGGGAAACCCTGTAGGCTCTCGTCAGATTTCTCAGCAGAAACCATGCTGGCACGGAGACAGTGGCACGGACACATTCAAAGTCTTGAAGGAGAAGAACTCCAACCAAGAATTATATATCCTGCAAAACTGTCTTTCAAACATGAAAATGAAATTAAGACATTTCCAGATAAACAGAAACTCAGAGACTTTGTAAAAACCAAACCCAAACTACAAGAAATACTGAAAGAAGTTCTTGGCTTTGGCTTAGAAGAACGAAACCACTAACTTTATATTTTAGAATGACACACTACTCAATACTCATTTAGGGAAGGCTCCAAAGTAAATCACAGCTTTGATTTGGAAAGAAGCAATCCAGTGATCATCATGAAAACTATGGTGTCATCATAATAAAAGAGGGATGTACTACAGTCGTTACAGCCCTTCCAGATGGAGAAGAAGATGACCAGACTGGTAGTAATTAAAATTGAGTTTATAAATAGTTTATTAAGGGGGTTCATAGGGGCAGCTGTAAAGCACAACAAAGATGTATCATACCATTTCAAGAAATCTAACACACGAGTCTCAACAACTATAAAACCAGCTCTGAAAAAGGTGAAAAATCAACTCACAAAAAAGAGTGTCTCAGAACAGACTAACAAGAACAACAGAGAAAACATCAACATAAAAATAGACGTTCTGTTAGCCCAGAACTGAAACTATTCCCAAATCCAACTCTTTAGGCAAAGATTGCACTGGACTATAAAACATAAAATGATACTGGGAGAGAGTGTGCTTCTTGGATTAATTAGATATTCGAGACTGACTGGACAGCTCTTGGCTAGCAGTGAGATAAGAGGTAAGAGGGCAGGAGCTATTTGAATGAACACAAGAAATAAGAGTGGAAAGGAATAGTGTGCTGTCACAGTGTGGGGAAAACAGCTAGAATTACACAGCAAGGTGTTTGCAAATTTTGTATGACAAACTGACTTTGGATTGAAGACTTTCACTTAAAGCACAATAAAACATCAAAAGAAGAAATTAAGAGAAACTTAAAAAACAGGTAAGTTATCATCAAAGAAGAAATCACTAAATCAATACCATTTACTATAGCTCCCAAGAAGATAAAATTCCTAGGAATAAATCTCACTAGAGAAATAAGAGACCTATACCAAGAGAACTACAAGGCCCTACTGCAAGAAATCAAAAGAGACTTACATAAATGGAGAAACCTACCCTGCTCATGGATAAGGAGAAATAACATTATAAAAATGGCTATTTTATCCAAAGCAACCTATGGATACAACGCAATTCCAACACAAATTCCAATGTCTTTTTTAAATGAGATGGAGAAATAAATCACCAACTTTTTTGGAAAAGGAAGAAATTTCAGATAAGTAAAGCACTACTGAAGAAGAAGAACACAGTGGGAGGCCTCACACTAACTGACTTTAGAACCTATCATACTGCTGCAGTAGTCAAAACAGCCTGGTACTGGTATAAAAAGAAACATATAGACCAATGGAACTGAGCTGAGACCCCAGAGATGCCACCAACTTCTTATGAACAGTTGGTATTTGACAAAGGTTCTAGGACTGTAAACTGGGGTGAAAAGTGTCTCTTTAACAAACAGTAATCCCACTGCTCAGAATATATCCTACAGAAACAAAGGCTGTCACATGAACAGATACATGCACACAAATGTTTATGGCAGCACAGTCCACAACGACAAAAAGATGGAACCAAACCAGGTGCCCATCAACAGATGAATGGATAAACAGACTATGGTTTATATATTCGATGGAACACTATGGAATGATAAAGAACAATTATGATTTTAGGAAGCATCTCATAACCTGGTTTCAACTGAAAGACATGATGAGTGAAATCAGCAGTAAAAGGACAGTTTTGTGAGACACCTATTATAAGGACTTAAAAATAGACTTATATACAGAAGACAAGACTCTTTGAAGGCTACAAGGCAGTGGAGGGAGGGCAAGGGTTGGTCACAGGTTAGATTATTGCTAGAAATTGGTTTAGGTGTAAGCAGTGTCAGAGTGCAATAGAAAGTAGATCAACTTAACTGGACTTCTCCATAATGGAAAATTTCTAATCTCAATCCTATATTGTGGGAATAGATAAGCAGGGGTGAGGTCTGGGGGCCATGCTCTTGGGGGGACATCAAGGCCAACTGGCATAATTAGACTATTGCTAAGAAAGTCTTCTGCATCCCATATTGGTGAGTGGTGTCTAGGGTCTCTGAAGCTAGCAAGCTGCCAGCTGAGGTACACCAGTTGATCCCAACTCACTTGGAACAGATGATTACCAAAAATGACAGACATAAGGAAAAAAGAGCCCAGCAGACAGAAGGACCTATGTAATGGGAGACAGTGCTAACACGTGATCAGAAGAACTAGATGGTGCCTGGCCACCACCAAAGGCAGCTGTGACGGGGCACACAATGTTGAGTCCCAGTGCCAACATGAGAAAAAGACGGATGCAGCTCAAGAACTCCACCAAAAGACCAGAACTGATGATCTGACAGCCTGAGAGATCCCCCAGGAGCATGGCTCCTAGACTTGCTACTGCCCTGACCAGAAAACACTGCTGAGGTCATCTCCTTGGACAAAAATGTACTGAACTCAGGGACACAGTGTGACCATATGGTTTGTGTGCTTTATGATTCTGTGCATTTATAGGATGCTGGCCTACTGGTCTCTTTCTAGATGGGAGAGAAGAGAGTGGAGAGGAGGGGACAGGAGATTGCTGGGAGGGTATGACAAGTATAGAATGGAAAGGAGGAGTGTGCTGTCACTGGGCAAGGAGAGCAGGAGCTGCAGAAAGGTGGGAATGCAAAATTGATTTGGATTGTATACTTTCACTTAATCACAATAAATAGATAAATGACTGAATAAACAAATGATTAAATAAACAGATAAATAGATAAGTGAATACATAAACAAATAAAGGCAAGTCGATGTAATGAACAGTGCTTTGGATTTAGACACACGTAACATTCAAGTTCAGGGTCTTGCACGGCTGTCTCTCTGAGCCTTATCTGTGAATATAATGTGCTCTGCGTCGCATAGAGTGGGATTGAATGAGAACATTTGTGTAAGAGCACAACTCAACACAGCACATATGAGTGCCCCACGAGTGCCTGATACCGGCCTTCTGCCATTTAACAATAGGTAGTAGGTATGAGGACATTCAATTCTTCAGATCAATTGCAATCTCCAGAGAAAATCAGCTTCCAGTGCCTCCCAGAGTGAGGCCTACACTGGTAGCCAACAATTGGAAAACATTATCATCAACCATTCCAGTTGGAAAGGAACTCAACAGTGGGAGGAGATGGGGACAGGGGTGACAGCCATCTCAAGAGCAGACTCACCTTTCAATAGGTGTAATTTGTCGTGTCTGTGAGAATTCTGTGGAAAAAGCAAAGGAGCCGCTGAATAGGAACTTTACCCAGATGTCTAAGGAGGGTGGATTGGAAAAATGTACACTAAAATCTGGTCCCAAGGGGATACTGAGATTCAGAACATATCCTTAGAAGATTTAAAAAACAGGTGGTCCATGTTCTGCCCAGCCTGGCAAATGGATGGCCTGAGATTTCCCCTGTGTGTGTTCTTTACTAAATTCATACTTAGACAAATCAACAAATAGCCTGGGAAGGAAATTTGCATGAAAATGGCATGTAATGTCCAATGATCTCCCGTCTATGCAGTTCCATGGCGACAACTTGCTAGTCCTGGACTGTGCAAGCACGAAGAAAGTCAGCATTGGTTAAGCTCAAGTTTGTTTATCCAGAACCGATCTATGAGTGTATTTTCCCTCCACAGAGCCATCTTCATTTTCTAAGGCCAGAAAGCACACCAAACAGACCTCAGTCTGCGCCCCCTTTTATCTAAGGGTGGCGTGAAGGAAATGAATCTGAACTTCAGTTTAACTCCTCCCTGTAGATAGTTCAAAGGCCAACTTCCGCTTTTCCACCTTAGCCAGCTTTTGCAGCCTCTCCAGCATAATACGAAATTTGCTTGTGAAATAAAGACAAACATGGGATTGACAGAAATGACATAAATAATCAATCCTCCACATATTTATATAGATACCAGGTGCAGCTCATGGATGATTGCTCTGAGCTTTATTTCTTTGCTTTTTGGAGAAGTTCTGATAGCTGCAGTGGGGCAGTTTGACATTCTCTAGGAATATTCCTTGTCTGTATCTTGAAAAATCATCAACTCTAAAGCAGGTCTCGTTAACCTGAAGGGGAACAGAATGGAAATCTAAGAAAAACCATGTTCATGACAAGTAACAATTGACATTTTTCAATCTTCATTGGATCAGTTTTCCAAAGAAAGCTCATACCATGTGTATATTACATTATAGTTTCCAGATAGAATGTCTCGTATAAGGAGCCTTGAAACATTTTACAAGACAGACTTATTGGCTGAGGTTTCTAGCCTCAATATGTAATCCCCAGACACCCAAATAACTTGGGACCCATTCAAATGTGCTCAACAGAGCCTGAGAAGTTCCAGTGTCCGTAGAGAATGGTGTGTATTACATGCTTGTTGAATACACATCTTCACAGCAATATGGTATTCCACTTATTAATTCTGTTTGCTGCAGATGGCTTCATTATGTGTATTTAATTCTGGTGCTTAAGTAAACATACGCTAACAGTGTATAAGAAATACTTAAGATATCCTTAAACAAAAAGCGAAGACTGTGTAATGGTATAGGAGACAGCCTGCTGGGAGGAAATCTATTCTCAAACAGTTTGAGGAAAATCTCTCTCTTCAAAGACCTTGAGCTTATGCATCTACTTATTCGTGATGAGGTGGAGAGTTTGAGCAGGGGTAAGAGACAAGTCAATGAAACTGTAATATGCTACAGAAGTTACAGTGCTCCTATTTTTTCACACAATAGTTGCCACATGTTGACTGTGCAGATGTCCAAACATATGACAGCACTTCTCTTTCCTTAAGACAAATGAAGGGTTTCACTTTGTTTGGTAAACGTATCAAGATTTATCACTTAGTCATGTGCTATACGTTAGAGTGTTTATTAAATACGGCTTTCTACACTTTGAGTATATACTCATACAATTTCATAACACAGCAGTTGTGAAACCAATGTTTTCTGGATTCAAATTTGTCTAAGTCTTGTAATGGACTAGGCACAGCAGTTTAGTGGTTAAAAAAAAGAAGACAAACATTTTCGTCTATGTATATGGCAGTCAGATGAGAATTTGTCTCTGTGCCTAAGAAAGAGAGGGCCAGGTATAATAACCTTGCTGAATAAACTATGAAAGAGACCTTGGCAGTGAGAGCTCCTAGCTGTTCCAAAATGGAAGGGAATTGGATGCACTCTTGCGAGATGTACAGATGAAATTTAGAGGTATGTTCTGAGGGAACAACAAAAGCAAGTCAAAGACAAGCCCAGATGTAATATACCTGTTTATTTTAAGATACACATCTGACAGTGAAAGAAAGCGTTTCAGAGGGAGATAAATTTTCCTTCTCATTCAACGGCAAGCCAATGCTTGTCTGGTAGAACAGAACTCATACTATTTGGTACAGTCTCTTACAGGGTCACAAGCTAAGCTAAAACGGGTGTCACTGACTTCTCCAAAACCTGCTCAAATCACAAGAAAACTAAGCTTTTTTAAAAAGTATATTAAAACATATTCATTATATATGAAGGTTGTTTAGACTTCCGAGTCCTTTGAAATAGCAGGCTTTGGGTGCTCTTGGCTACACTAGGAAGTGCAGGACTAAGAAACAGGAATGTTCTGAAACTGTCTGGATCTGAGATGCTACCATCATCTGCATTCTCCCAATAACATATAATTTCACAGAGATGGAAAAGGACTTTTTTTTTGTTTGAAATAAAGAGTTCTGTTGAATGGGGATAGAATACAGTTATGTATTGTTTCATAACAGTTTTCAGTATTAAAAAATCTTATTTTCCTCAACACAATCATAAAACCCACAAGAGTAGAGGCTCATCCTTTGGACTTAATATAGTGCTGGATGCATGGTCAATACTTTTTACTATTTATTGCTAGAATAAGTGTGTATGCTTATTTTGTAGTACCCTGAAGTTCAGGTGTCATAAAAAAGGCCTGGCAATCTACTTCCAAAAATTAGCCAATGTAAACTTCATGGATCACAGCAGAATGTTTCCTGACTCACTTGCTTTGGATTCATCATCAGGAAGGATCAGTCTCTAGAGGGGAACATTATACCCGGTGAAGTAGAGGACAAAGAAACACTTCAGTGAAGTGGATTGGCACAGTAGCCACAATGATGCACTTGAACTTACTGACAATCCTGAGAATGATACAGAACCAGGGAACATTTTCATTCTATTTACATAGGGTTACTATGAGTTGGAGTCAACTTGACAGCAATTAATAACAACATTACCAAAAGAAGATGAATGGATTCTGGTCAGAGAAACAATAAAAATCTACTTCAAGTACTTCACGCACTGCAGGCTCGCAGCCTCCTTTTTCTGGATGGTTAGAATATGGACATGAGCAGATGTTTACTAGCCAGGTGAGCCATATAATTTGGTTCACAATTTCTCAAAGTGTGGCTGGCTTCTGGATCATCTGCGACGCTTTTTAAAAACTCAGATTCTTAGCTTTCCCCCAGATCTACTCATCAGAAAACCCTGTGAATCACATTTTTAAAATAAGATCTTAGAAGACTTTCATGGACATAAAAGATTAAGAATAATTAAAGTGTAAATCCTGGGCTATATGTGTAACTGTGAAAATCCTGGAGAAATCATGCTAGGTCTGTCTATCTTTGTATTCATTGTAAGAAAATGAAACAACAAACTCTAATATGTCTCCTAAAAAAAAATCAAGAAAACAAACGAAAAACAAAAAGGGTTGACATTGAGCCATCTCTAACTGTTGGTAGCTTTATGTGTGTCACAGTATAACCATTCTCCATAAAGTTTTCAGGGGCTGCACTTTCAGAAGTAGATCACCAGAATTTTCTCTGAGGACCCTCTGGGTAGACTCAAATCTCCAGTCTTCAGTTAGCAGTCCAGCAGTTAACCATTTGCAGCACTGAGGGACTTCTTACTTGGTACAGTACCCAAAATAATACAGAAAACAAATACACAGGCAGACCTTGGGCAAAATCTGCAGTTACAAATTGAGTCCTCTAAAGACACAAAAGATCATTATTATTATTACTGTATTATTATGTCAAAGATTTTTTTTTAACTATTGGGAAGTGTTTGTTTAATGTTTTTTAATACATAGATATGTATATTGTACAAGGTCTAACAGTTAAGTTTATGAACGTATCCTAGAAAAAGTGCTACATATCTCATTGCTGAGGGTCACTATGGTAGCCTGCAAAGTAATTCCCTTGGGAAGATATTCACTGAAGCTGGCACTTAGTTCATCCTTCAAAGCAATTTTGGAACTTTCTTCCTGGAATGACCATCAGAGCTGTCCTTGTATTACCCTTGGGGTCCTGAATGTCATCAAAATCTTTTCCTATCAATATTTCCTTTATCTGTGGGTAAAGAAAAAAGTCACTGGGTGACTAGATAGAGGTGACTAGGTAGAGCGTTCCTATACAGTTATTTGTTTACTGGCTAAAAACTCCCTCACAGACAACTACACAGTTACTTTCACAAACTTGCTGCCCTGCCACCATGCAAAATGGCCATTCCAGAAAAGTTCCCCAAACTGGTTTGAAAGACAGACTATGTGCTGATATCAGTGCATAGCATCCCAAGGAGAGTACTTGGAAGGTGACCACAGTGATATTCAGCGATGAGATATATAGCACTTAGAACAATTAAGTTCGAGGACTTAATTGCTGACCTCATATACTAAGATAAACATTTGACTGACATTAAATATGAATAGTACTTAACTGTTCTGACTTAGGCACAAACTTGACTTAGGAATGGAAGTCATTTGTAAGCTTGGGATAGCCGGTATCTGTTAAATGGATGCATGGATGAGTGATTGAAATTTGTTGGACCAGGACAAAAGAGCTTTGACATATTGGAATCCATGGTAATAGATACACATGAACAGTTGTGAACATGCCCCAGAAGCATCTAGGCTCTTCCTCAAAAAGCGCCCTCTTCCTGAGACTGGGATTTCCTTTAGTTGTGGTGGCATGCATCATCTGAAAACTCCCTGGCTGTAGTTGGAAAATGATTCAAGGTAATATTTCAATCTTAGATGCTCAGTTTAAAAAGTCAGAAATTCCGATGTGGGATAAATGCTAACGTCAAGCATCAGATATTGTGGCAGCTGTAAGAAGCATATTTTCAACATGTTGGTTTTAAGATGCCAGTTTGGAGGAATGGAATTCAAAAACAAACAAACAAAAGGAGTGATAGAAAAGCATTTAACATGATGAGGCTAAGGGTTTTACGAAAATTCATCAGCACTGATTTTTATCAGTATTTGAAAAATGTGTTTCTGCTATTGAAGTGCATTTAATTTTCTGATGTTTGTGTCATTAGGATGTCAGTGGAAGAATATATCCTAAGGACAATGAGAGGTAGCAACAAGGAATTTCTGGGGACAGAGGCCTAAGAGTTTTCCACTCTAGGATTTTTATTTCTTTTCTTTCTTTTTTTTTTTATTTCTTATTTTAAACAAGTACAGGCAAACTGGATAAGTCAGGGGAAGGAGGGAAACTTTAAAATTAAAAAAAAAAAATTATTTTTAACTCCGTGTCCTGTATCTACTATCTACCAAGTAATCAATGGCATGACATAACACAAAATTCTTTTCAAAACCCAAATGGAAAAACTATCAATTGGACAGGCTAAGGCTACATTAAGGCTTACAGTGAATACCTCCTCTTCTTTCTTAGGGATTCTCACAGTTCAGGTCTAATGACAATGGGACATTCTTATTTAGGAAATATGAATCTTCTTGTCCTAAGGTCCAGCCCTCTCCTGTAGGATTGCTTTGAGCCAGAATCAACTTGACAGCAAAGGGGTTTTAAGGTAGATGCTGGCACTTTTTGTAGGTATCTGCTAGCACTGAAAACCCCGAGAAAGTGATTAGATATCCCTGGATACTAGGGAGGACATAAAGCTTAGCACTTTTGGATTTTCCTGTCAAAATGTTTATCAAAGCTTTGAGGGAAGGTGAGGTGGGGCAGAAACAGATTTTAGACATTCCTCCAACCACATCAAAATAAGTATTTCTTGTTTGTTAACTAAACATGTATCATAAACACATTAAAGATTCAACTATTAAAAATAGTAACAACCAACCAACTAGCCAATAAACAAGTCACCATCATTCTAACATTAATTTTCTAGATACTAGCAGTTTTCCCTGATAGCATCTATAGTACCATTTCAAGACATATCCAAGATTCCTGTGTTAAAGAAGGTTCAGAAATTGTTCTACATAAAGATGTTATAAACCAAGATAGTCTATTTTTATGCTTCAATATGTACAGTTCTTGTTGGAACATTGTTGCAAGGAATCAAGATTCTTGCATTGTATTTTTTGCACAATTGTCTTTTTGTTTCCTAAACTCAAAATAGCAGTATAAAATCTCCATGAAAGCCATAAAAGATGTCCCTCTTTGGTTTTTTGGATAGCACACCTTTTGGAGATGGAGCATAGAAGGTACAAAAATCCATTCATCTGACAAAAAATATAGAGAAATCCAGGCAATATCACAGTACAAAAGCCTGAACTCTCCAAACTTTGGGGTCTGAGGCTTAGACCTACGTCATCAGGCCTGGGTCTTTCCTGAGAAGGACTACAGAGAAGAGTTCAAAAAGGACAGAGATTGTGACTTTTGGAAGCAAAGTCCGAGGTCTGAAACCCTAACAGTTCCTACCTGTACAAGGGAAGAGGTTGAGTGCTTATTCTCAAGGGGACTGAGTAAAGGAAAAAGTCAGCAGTATAGAACTTAATTCTTTAAAATTTAAAAGCTAATTTTGTGTCTTTTAGTCAATTTCCTGCCCAGGAAGGAAAAATTTATTAACTGCCTTCTGGTATTAAATAGAGTGCTAATGGGTAAGTACAACAATTCAACAGGTGCCAAGTAGAAATATAGAGCATTATATCAAAATTAATCGTCATGCCTTGCAAACGCATTTGTAGAATGATAGCTTTTTTTCCCCTTTCTTTCCATGAAGTTTATTTTGAGATGCTATCTTGCTTCAAATAATGAAATGGCTGCTGTATCCTATTCTGGAAAACAGAACGTTACATGGTCTTAGTTACAAATTCCTCACATAGAAATCTTATTGCACAGTTCTGAGTAACAGCGAGTAGTGTTGTTAAGTGCCCTTGCGTCAGTTCCGATTCATAGCGACCCTACGCACAACAGAATGAAACACTGCTTGGTCTTGCACCAGGCCTGCAGTCGTTTGTTCCTATGCTTCAGTTCATCACTGCAGCCCTTACGTCAGTTCATCCCATGAGGGTCTTCCTCTTTTTCACTGAGTCTTCACTCTACCAACCGTGACATCCTTCTCCAGGGACCGATCCCTCCTGACAACTTGTCCAAAGTATGTAAGACACCGTTTCACCATCTTTGCTTTCAAGGAGCACTCTGGTTGTACTTCTTCTGGAAAGGATCTGTTTGTTCCTTTGGCAGTTCACAGTCCATTCAGTATTGTTCTCCAATACCATGATCTAATGGCATCAGTTCTTCTGTCTTCCTTATTCATTGCCTGTTGGTTCATCGTACTGTGGGGGCTTGCGTGTTGCTGTGATGCTGGAAGCTATGGCACCAGTATTCAGATACCAGCAGCATCTCCCGTGGTGGACAGGTTTCCTCTGAGTTTCCAGACTAAGACAGACTAGGAAGATAGACCCGGCAGCCAACTTCTGAAAGCAATTAGCCAGTGAAAACCTTATGAATAGCAGCAAAATAGGGACTAGACAAGATAAATTGTTCAGCTTTTTCAAAAATAATAACCACTAAAGTAACTGAGGATTGAGGTCAGGCCTAGGGGGCAGTTGACTAATTCAGAGCTCCAGATTACAACTTTATGCCATGAACATGTATGTAAAATGCACTCATACACACTATAGAAACAGAAAAGCAAAGACTTCTCTGTTCACTAACCACTTGCTATGGAGCTGACTCCATTTGACGGTGACCCTATATGTGTCAAAGTAGAACTGTGCTCCGTAGGGTTTTCAGTGGTTAACTTTCTGAAGTCCATTGCCGGATGCTTCTTCTGAGGTGCCTCTGCAGTGAAAAAAAACACATTTTGACTGTCAGACTTACTGTGTTTAATTTTTGTTCTTTGTCTTTCCTGCATATTTGAGGCTGATTCAGTTGTCAATAGAAACAAAACACACAAAGCCGCATGTTCTATACGTTAATCAAAAAAATTAAGGTCGATAATTTTGAAGAAAAAGGAGTTTCTTCAAGAATTCTTCCAAATTTCTTCCAAAATTCCATGAATTTTGTTTAGAACTGCAAGGCAGGTTATTTATTACTTCTGCAAAAGGAATTGTTTTACCTTCATCCACATCCTGCATCCCACTCTTCGCCACTTTTGTTCTTTAGAAACCATTTGAATTCTTTTTCTCCTTTCTAATAGAAAAAAACTGATGAACCCAGATGGAAAATGTCAAACATTTGAATAATATTCATTTTTTCAAGATATAGGATGAGGAAAAAACAATTTATTTTTTTATTTTTGCTTGTTCTCCCAAAACTTCTTTGAACATAAAGACACATCTCAACTTTCCTTTAGAAGTGAAAAAACCAAACCTATTGCTACAGAGTCTAGTCAGATTGATAGCGAATCTATAGGATAGAGTAGAACCGCCTCATCGGGTTTCCCAGGCAGAAAATCTTTTTTTTTGTTGTTGTTGTTATTAACTGAAAGTTTACAATCCAAGTCAGTTTTTTCCTACACACCTCTCTGCAACTCTATCTTCTCTCCTCACCCTGTGATAGCACTTTTTCACTCTTTGCTTCCATTATCCACTCAACTAACAATTGTCTTCTCCTCTCCACACTCTCATCTCCCCTCTAGAAAGAACTAGGACAGCCTCGTAAATAAATCTATATATAGATGCATGTACCAGCCAAGTGCCGTCGAGTCGGATCCGACTCATGTGTATACAGTACATACACTGCATACATCGCTCTGTGCTCCTGCTGCAAATCTTTATAGAAGCAAACCGGCACAGTTTTCCCCTACAGAGCAGCTAGTGGTTTTGAATTGTCTGTCTTTCGATTAGCAGCCTAGCATTTTACCACTCTGCCACCAGAGCTCCAGGTTCTGCTTGAAAGCTAGCCTTTATTTCTTCACTTATTTTTAATGAATAAGACAGGAGAGAGCATACTTATTACAATGGAAAGTCATTACAGGGTGAACTCAGAATCTCAGGCACAATCAGAGAGGAGAAGGGAGAAATAAGGTATTATGAAAATTTTAAATTATAGAAAACTTATGAATACGAATATGAATATGAACGAAATAAAGGTCTATCCTCACCACTGTTCACATTTCCTCTATTGAGGGCACCATTTTCAGACATGGAAAGTTGTGATGTGCAGAGGGCAGAAGGGCACCAAGTTTTAAGTAATTTTAGCATGTCAGGTATCCCTAAAGATTTAAAAGCTCACTTAAAGTTCTTCCTCAGAGAAGGTTGTGGAATTATAAACACTAAAAATGGAAAATATTAAAAAAAATCTTTTATGGTTCCACATGCTGATTCACAGGAAATGACACAGTTTTGTTAGAGGACTTCATGCAGAAAGCAATGACAGCAATAAACATTTTGTTACAAACAGCTCTTTTCTCAAAGATAGAATTATGAGATCTTTAACAGTCGTATGCTGGGAAATGTAGCTCTGATTAAGGATGAATTGTATCTCCTGAGAGGAAACTTTCCTCTGTTATAGTATGGTAAACTAGAATTCAAGGTACTTGAATTAAAATTAATAAAAAGAACTTTCTAGTTTGTACTATAGATATGAAGCCCTAAGTTGAGGTGTAACTATTATGCTGCCTTATTGATTAAAATACAATTTTAAAAGAAATCTTTTGACTGTGTATCCTTCACAGTGCTGTTTTTGGTATATTTCTCTAAGTTAACATTTTTAAGTAAATTAATTAAAGGAATGCTAAGTTTCAAATAACGTAATGAAAAAAAGAAACAAAACCAACAAAACATACCTACAAAATAAAACAGTTCCTAGTGGCATAGTGGTTAAGTGCTATGTCTACTAAGCAAAAGGTCAGCAGTTCATACCTGCCAGTGGCTCCTTAGAAACTCAATGAGGCAGTTCTACTCTGTCCTATAGGGTTGCTGCCAGTTGCAATCAGCTCAGTGGCAGCGGATTTGCTTTGTGGTAGTTAGGGAAACTTGTTTTACATAAGACATTTTTTATTTTGAACTAACTGAAGTAAAAATAGTAAGCTTACAATGGAAATAAATTAAACCAAGTAGGAGGAATTTGAGAAGTAATAGCTCTGGGGTATAAATTACATAGACACACACAGACATTGCCACAAATTATCTTGCTCCAAATGGACCATAAAGTGTATGTTATTTTCCATACCAACAAAATAAAACCAGGAAAAAAATAAAATAATAAAAAGAACTAACCTTGGTTAAAATAATACTGTGACCCTTTAAAGAAAAACACAAAAGGTAGTAGTTGATAACTTAATGGCCGCCCTGGATATTCATAAACACATCTCCTCCCCTACTACAGATGTCATTAGCTTCGTTTCCTGGTGCAGAGGAAAAATAGCGAGAGTGTGTCTCAAATTGTTATTCATAAGACATGAAAATGTTACCAGACTTTTACCACCAGGACAGAAAAAATATCAGTCTTAGGATCCAATGAGAATTAGGTAAATACATATATATACTATTTTATTTCAGACAATTTTAGTATTTCCACTATTCAGCCTCTTTTGATTTTGGGTGAAAAGTTGTTATAGAAAAGTGTTCACATCTATTAATCTTTAACAGCATTCTCATACATCTGTCTGTAAAATGGTATATGACTGGACAGTATTTTAAGACCTAAGTCAAGAAACTGAGCACATTAAAATCTGTTTTTAGAGTCACAAAGGCAACATGTGATCAATCAACAAAAAGAGAAAATGAAAAAAAGAGGAAGGAAGGAAGGAAGTGAGGAGGGGGAGGGGAGGAGGGGAAGAGAAGAGAGGAGAGAGGAAAGGGGATGAGAAGGGAGGGGACCTCATATATAAATGCATATGCCTTTTTCGCCCTGCATGTGCCTCTGTGTCCATTTTCGTCTTTTTATAACTAATGACTAGGCTTAGCGTTTACCCTAAGCTGGTATGACCTCATTAACATACCAAAAAGAAAACTCAGTTTCCAAACAGGATCACCTTCACAGTATGTCCACAGGCCAGGTATTTAACACATAATTTGGGGGGATATAATTCAATCCCTAGCAAAGCTCAAAGCAGAGTTTCATTTCTTCCTGCAATATTTCATCTCAAAAAACTTCTGCTTACTTCATTTTTACATGGGTAGTAGATTACTGATACACTTTGAGGACTGTTAAAAGAATTGTTATATTAAACTAGGAGGACTGTCATTTAAGTTTATAACTCATCCTAGAAAAAGTGCTACATACCTCATTGCTGAATATCACTCCACTCATCTTCGAAGTACTCCCCTTAGGGAACTAGGCACTGACACCAGTGCCTAGACCACCCTTCAGAGCAATTTTGGAACTCTTTTTTGTGGAACAGCCATCAGAGCTGTCATCGTATTGCTTTTGATGGCTTGAATGTCATCCAAATGTCGTCCTTTCAGTATTTCCTTCATCTTCAGGTAAAGGAAAAAGTCAACGGGGGTCAGATCAGGTGAGTAGGGAGGCTATTCCAATATTGTTGTTTGTTTACTGGCTAAAACTCCCTCACAGGCAGCTATACAGTTTAGTTTGCGAACTTGCAGCTGTGCCACCATGCTCAATGGACATTCCAGAAAGAGTTCCAAAATTGCTTTGAAGAGTGGACTAGCTTCTGGCATTGGTGCATAGCTTCCCAAGAGGAGTACACTGAAAGAGACTTTATTGATATTCAGCAATGAGGTATGCAGAACAATTAAGTTCACAGACTCAACTGTCGGACCTCGTATTTTAACTATTGTTTGCGTGTTAACAAGGGCACCTATCCACCTTATTGTACAATATACTCTAAATGAGAATTCATGGGATAACTCCCACTGGTCTCAGTATCTGGAAAAGTTCTCCTGAGACCTTAATTTGGTTTTATTATTTTGCCAGTTGTCTGGTAGGTTTTTATTCTTTCTTTTCTGTGATGACTTGGAGGGAAACTTGGATTTAAAAAATTGGTTGACATCTAGAAACCTGGTGAAAGATGTACCTTGTTTGTAAATCATATATTGGCCTAACTTTTTCCATATCTACTTTGTTTTTTCACTAGGGACCCCTCAATTATTTTATTTTATCCTGTATTTATATACACACATGCATAGAAATTAACCCTTACGTGGTACAAACAGTCATGCACTCAACTGGTAGCCAATAGGTTGGAGACTCAAATTCACCCAGATACACCTCAGAAGACAGGACTGGAGGTGTGCTTCTAAAAGGTCTCAGCCTTGAAAACACAGTGGGGCAGCTCTACTCTGCACATGTAAGATCACAATGAGTCACAGTTGAAAGCAACTAACAGGAACAATAACACATAAATTTGCATCAGTAGTGGAAATCCTGGTGACGTCGTGGTTAAATGCTAGGTCTGTTAATCAAAAGGTCACCAGTTCGAATCCACCAGGTGCTCCTTGGAAACTCTATGGAGCAGTTCTACTCTGTCCTGTAATGTTGCTATGGGTTGGTACTGACTCAACATCAGTTTTTTTTTTTTTTTTTTTTTTTATGTAATATATAACACTTACATGAACAATCAAAAATCCAGAGTGGAATGGGGTGGAGAATAAATAAACCAAGACATAGTGTGTATGTGTATGCAAGTGTGTGCATGTGTTTACATGTGTATTTGCACAGTCTGTTTTCCTATCATAATACCTTATACACAGAAAGTGTTGATGAATACTTCCAGGTCAAGAAACAGGATTTCTGTGTCACTGTGATGCTGGAGAAGGAGGCTGGGTGGTGCTAATAGTTTGTGAGTGGCTTCCAACTTGAAGGTTAGCAGTCTGAATGCACCCAGCAGCTCTACAGAAGAAAAGTATGGCAAACTGCTTCCATAAAATTACAGCCAAGAAAACCCTATGGAGAAGCTCTGCTCTGCAAATTATGAGGTCACTATGAGTCAAGGGCTGAGTCAATGGCAGCTAACAACAACAATGCTGGAAGCTGTGACACCAGTATTTAAAATATCATCAGGTTCACCCAGGGTGGATGAAGATTTTAGTGAACCTCCCGGGCTGAGACTGACTTGGCATCTGCTTACAAAAACTTGCTAATGAAAACTATGGATCACAGAATGTTGTCGGAGACTTCAACTCCCTTACTTTTACCCTGTTAGCAGGAGGGAGTAGTCACTGGAAGAAAACATCACATGGGTTAAAGTAGAGCACCAGGACTCAAACATGTTAACAACCAAGAAGATGACACAAGAGCAGGCAGTGTTTCATTCTGCTACACTTAAGGTTTCTAGGAGTTGGAGCTGATTCAAAGGATGCGAACAAGGGGAGTGATCAGAGTTACTTGAAAAATCTTCCAAGCTAATTTGCTGGTAGTTTTATTAGTGACATCATTTCTATTATACCCACAGTGGAAAATGTTTCCAAAGCTTATACTTTGTTATCAATTACCCAAGGAACTTTAGAAAGGTGCCCCCTCCTGTGTGACATTATTTAAAGGCTACCAGGAACAGGATGCCTTGAAGGAGTCTGAGGCTGAGTCTCCACTAGCCAAGTCGCCAAGTACAGTCGAGTCGGATCCGACGCTAGCTGGTGGGAAAAAGCATGCTGTTGATCAGTGCTGTCTCCAGTGGAGACAGGAGGGGAGTCAACAGGAGGGGAAGGAGAGAATGCATAGGAAACACGTTCAGTGTTTCTACTTTGCCATAGTATTTTTTGCAAATAATTTACTTCACGCTGCCTGTATTTAATCTGTGACTTAAAAAAGAATCCAATTACTTTGACTTTGAAAAAATATATTTGGCCATCCAAATAGCCTCGAAATATCCATTTGTTTCTACAGTTATTCCTCCAATCTCTGTCAAAATCAACCGAGGAAATAGTCTTTAGCTTGGCATCGTCTTAATTCCGGTAGCACGTTAATCTTGTATTGCCCCAAAGGTTTAGAGTCTCGCTGAAATACTCACCCATTGTTTCCCATATGGATTTTTCACACAGAGAAGATTGAAATATATGTAGACGTGTTTCTGAACATACTGTTATAAAAACAGGGATTAAATTTTACTCACCACACTCCTAACTAAATTTCACAGATGTTTTATGTGAATTAAGGATTGTAAAGCACTTAGAACAAAAGAGCAAGTGCACTGATTACCTTAAACTTGGTTTTAATGCCAGACAAGTTATTGCATCTGTTACTGAATGGAATTTCAAATTAACAAATCTCTACAACCTGTTCATACCATTAAATATAACTCTGATATTCAAACATCTAAATTGTAAAAATTTCAAGTAAGAGACACGTATTAATTTGCGCCGAGATTTAAAACTTGCATGGAACTTCTGTATTGGAAGGGAAGTCTTTTTATAAGACAAATTATTTTTCACAATCACAATCCGGCCCTCTAAATAATTTTAATATTTTGGTTCTGTGCCCATAGAATAATCTGTCCACTGCCATTTCACATAAAATTATTCTATCACCACTGAGAATTCATTAATACAAAAAATGCTCTAAATCCCAAAATCTTTAAAAAGAAATTAGAATTCAGCTAGATGGTGATCGTTTTCCACGGAACAGTTTTATTTCTGGATTTGAAAAGCATTACTTTATCCAAATATATTTCACATACATTCTCTAAAAGGTATAAAATGAAGTAGATTGAGATAGATTAGGTTAATTAATGGGTATGAACTGGCCTTTCACCCCAACAATTGTAGACAAGTTCAGTCTAAGAACTTAAATCAAGGTTTGCTGTACTAAACCCTAGTGGACATCAATTCACATCATATAATTTGGCAGAGTTGGCCCAGAAATGAACTTGCAGTGGATTTGACCCTTCTAGTCACAGAGCGGCCAGCTCACGGAAAGGAAATAAGAGGACATATACATGCATGTGCACTCTACACACACACACACACACACACACACACACACACACACACACACACACACACACACACACGCACACACACAAGCATTCCAGAGATCTGAAGCTTTGTGAATTTTGTAGATAAGACAGGAGATTCTATTTTATATGGTTATACTGCGTTTACTGGAAACCGTGGTGGTATAGTGGCTAAGTGCTACTTCTGATAACCAAAAGTTCAGCAGTTGAAATCTGCTGGATGCTCCACAGAAAGTCTATGGGGCAGTGCTCCTCTATTCCGTAGGGTCGCTACAAGTCAGAATCGACTTGACAACACTGGGTTTGCCTGTATTGGATTTGCTATAAGCCCTAGTGGCATAGTCGTTAAGTGCTACCTCCTCTAACCAAAAGGTACGCAGTTCAAATCCATCAGGTGTTCCCCAGAAACTCTATGGAGCAGTTCTACTGTGTCCTACGGTGGTTGCTGTGAGTTGGAATGAACTCCATGGCAGTGAATTTAGTTTCTGGAGTTTTATTGTATTCACCGGCTATCAATAAAAATATAAAATATAGCATCGCCATTCATCTCCACATTCTTCGTTCACTGAAACAAACAAACAAAAATTCTCAAGCTCAAATTGTCTGGGCATTTATATTCTAAATTAAGCCTATTGGACACCAAAAACCCATCGCCCTACAGTCAATTCGGATTCACAGAGACTCTACAGGACAGAGTAGAATTGCTCCACAGAGTTTCCAAAGAGCACCTGGTGGATTCAATCTGCTGGCCTTTCCAGCTATAAAACTTAACCACTATGATGCCAGAGTTTCCACTGGGCACCAACCCTGCAAAAAGAAAAAGAAAAAAAAAAAGCACAACTTGAGACATACAAGTAACATCAACTCTAACGTGAGTTCTTCTGCAGCTGTGTCTTTTTTTTTTAACAAAAGGAATAACGTTTCCTTTAACATACTTTTAAAAAAACACATTTCTTATTGTATTTACAAACTCTCTAGGAACTTTTTGTAAAACAGTATTAATGTGTGTGTGTGTGTTTGTGTACAATTTATACACTAGTGTATATTCTGGGCTGCTGCTTTGCAAGTCTCCCACCTTCTCTCTAAAAACAGTCATCGAGAGCAGATCAGTGGTTAGACACATCAGCTGCCCCGGGACAGAAGGTCTCTGAATACCCCCTGCCAATTGTCGACGGCAGGCTTGGGACAGTGGGTCAGCCAGCCAGCGTGGGCGCCAAGCTGGTTTGAATCAGATCGCTGTGAAAGAGCAGCGGATGGGTTTCAGGGAAGCCTCTCTCACAACAGCCACGCTAGCATGATGAAGCACCGCTCCGAGCTTTGGAGAACACAACTGCTGTTAGTGAATACTGGTACGTTTGGCAGTAAGAATATTATTTTACTGTTAATGCAATTTTGTCAGTGTTTGGTGGCAGTACAACCTCTTCAAGGTCACATATCCACTTCTCCGCCCCCCAAAACCAAAAGTGATGCAGTTTTCTAAAATCAAAATATTATTTTGTTAAAGGGGGGGAAAAAAACCAAAAACCCTGAAGTTTATGTTAACTATGGAGGAATTTCTGTGAAAACACAAGTATTTTTGAATTCTAAATGCAGATTCTGTCTGAATAAAAGTTAGATCCCTCTAACAGAAATATCCCAGACTGAAGCTAGCCAGCTTCTGATAAGGACACATTCCTGCAGCTTCCTAATTGGTTTTGCCCAGCTGAACTCTCTCTAGTCTGTCTATTAGTGCTTTTAGGGGCATTTGAAAATGTGCTACATAAAGTAAGAAATTGATAACAGTATACATATTTCTCAGTAATAAATAGTGTAATCATTATATGTAGGGAATATTGGGATCAGCTCTACCCTGGCCCCTAGGGTCGCCATGAGTCCGATCCGACTCGACGGCCCTTGGCTGGCATTGGTTAAGTTTCCTTATTATAACTTTTTTTTCCTACTTAGACTTATAGCTGGAGATGAAATGATTTCGCAAGGGTGAAAATGGAAATTGTTAGACAGTTTATAAAGTAAGCGATTTTATGAACAATCAACTTGGGTATACACAGCAGTGGGATTTGGGAAATGAAAGTACAGTCCAACATTATGTTGTAACTATCAGATAACTATACATGCTGTTCCTGATCTGTAATGGGACCAAAATAAATCATCTTCTTTACAAGCTTTTGTCCTACTATTCCACTTTGTACACTCACCACCCACTCGTTTTTTTCTATCTTAGCACCATACTCCATTATTTTTTCTCCCTCAAGACTCGTTGGGATTTAAGCCATCTTTGTATAGTTGTTATGAAGAAAGAGAGTGAGAAATATTCAACTACAAAGATTATAAAGATCAATTATAAAGATTCCTTTTTCTCTAACACATTGCTAAAAAGTTTCTGCATCGAGTGTCGGCTTAGTTCATTCTGTTGAGAAAATTAGAAAGTTGAACACATTTACACCAGTCATGGGGAATGTGCACAGAGTTAAATAGGTCATTTCCAATTTTAACAATTCCACCCCCAATTTCATTCAGTTTCTCTGACACAGAAACCCAGTTTACCTCCTCCTGGGAGTAGTGAAGCTCGGAGCAGCGATTCCCTGAGTGCGGCCCATGCTGCAACCTCGGGATTTCTCCTTTACTTAAGGAGAGCTTCTCCAACGAGCCTGCTGCTCCCTGCAGATGTGGTGCTGGACCACCAGGGAAGGGAAAATTATTTAAAACATAAAGGGAAATTCACAAAATGTATTACCTGCTATGGATGAAGGAGACTGAAAAGACATAAGTTGCTAAAAATAATAATAATAATAAAATGAAACAAGACCTTGGATTTGAGCTCATATATGTTCATTCATCTCTAAGAACGTATAGCATACCACCCACACATTTATTTCTCTTATAAATTTTATATTGAGTAATTAAGCACTGGAATTTCTTTGTAAAACCATTATTCTACAATTGGCAAGGATGCTGAAGACTAAGTTTCTTCCCACTGGAGAAAATCAAAAAATTTCTTAGCTGCTGGTTTCAGCTTCTAGAGGCTAAGATAACATTTGCTACATTTTGTCCTCTGTTCATTGAAAGTCAGAGTCCTCAAAACTTCTTGCCAAATTTCTCCACGTTGCAATCTTGAATTGCCTTTAACTGTCCACATGATTTGTCAGAGCTGGTCAAGGAGGGAACAGCTAGGTAGCAAACGCCTTTGGAGGAATAACAATGGTTACTGATCCAGAGGCAGATAGCAGAGTGAATTGGGTCATTGACCTTGAACCTCTAAAGGCCTGGGGTTAGATCTGGATTAAATCACGAGTGAAATGATCACAGAGGTTTTGCTTCAAAAATTAGCACTCAGGTTGATTCACTTTGACAGGAGAAGGCAAGGATGCCAGTGACTAAATTAAATAGAATTAGATTGTTATGCTTAAGTGGGGCATCTGCTCAGAATAAAGCTTTATTTGCATTCATACTAACCCAATGAATGCCAAACTTAAAAAAAAAAAAAAAAACTCCTGTTCTGTCAATTTTGACTCAGAGCCATCCTAAAGGATGGAGTAGAACTACCCCAAAGGGTTTCCAAGGCTGTAAATTTTACAGAAGTTGACTATTTGCCACGTCTTTGTCCCACGGAGTGGCTAGTAGGTTTGAACTGCTGACAGCTTTCTTAGCAACCAAGTGCTTATACCATTGTACAGATAGTGCTCCTTTTTAAATAATACATGGTTTACAAATAGTTTCGAGCTGCTATAGAGGATATCAAGATAGCATGAAGCTAAAATTTCACAGTGGCTGCTTTGAATTGAGAAAAATAGTTTTTAAATTAATTATAGTTGAATGCCCGTCCTTAAAACCCAGTGAATGCATCCATGTTGCACTGAAGTATACTGTTCAGTTCATATTTATTTGTCCTTTCATTGCAAAACCTCTCCTCAGTGTTTGTCAGCTGTCTCCGTTAGTCTGATGGACGTTGTGAACATGGGAGCCGTAATATCTCAAAAAGAAGATCTATTTTTAAATTGAAGTAAATCTATATCTAATAATGTTTTTGCTGGCTGCTGTGCAACTGGCCCTGATTCATGGTGACCCCCTGAACAACTGAAAGAAACATTATCCAGGCCTGCACCATCCGCATGATTGGTTGTAAATCTGATCCTTGCGATCCATCGAGTATTGATTGGCTGATTTTCAGAAGCGGACTGATGGGGCTTTCTTCTTGGTCCTCCTTGTTTAGAAGCTCTACTGACACCTGGTCAGCATCAAAGCAACACACAGTCTTTCACCGACACATGAGGGCTGACTGAGCATGAGGGGCACTGGCTGGGGATTGAACCTGGGTCTTCCACATGGAAAGTGAGAATTGTACCAGTGGACCATCAATGTCCTCACATTTAATAATTAAAAACAAACATAGACAGTTGCCATCTAGGCGATCCGATTTATGATGATCCCATAACCTCACATGTGTGAGAGTAGAACTGTGCTCTGTAAGGTTGCAATAGCTGGGACCTTTAGGAAGTTAATCACCAGGCCTTTCTTCTGAGGGGTCTCTGGATGGGCTAGAATACCAAGCTTTTGGTTAATAGCCAAGCATTTAACCATTTGTGCCACCAGGGACATAATTACCTACTAAAACCGAAACCAAATTCACTGCTGTCGATTATGACTCCCAGTAACCCTGTAAGACAGAGTAGAATTGTCCTATAGGGTTTCACAGGTTGTAATATTTACCTAAGCAGACTGTCACACCTTGCTCTTTTAGAGCAGCTGATGGCTTTTCTTTCAGAAGGAAGAAAGCATCTCAGGTTGAGAGTCTAAAGAAAATTATGATGAAGCCCTGCCTTAGTATGATACGTAGGGTTGAAGAAATTCAAGGACACAAACGTGGAGCTGTATTACAATGAGAATATTGAACACAGCTGGGCCAGTTGGTAGAGTGAGCCACCCAGAAATTATCAGGGCTTCTCTGAAGGTTTCATGTCCACCTAGGTCTATGTATCCTGGCACCATCTAACAGCAGGGATATGCTCTTGCTTAAATATCAACGAGGATGATTTTCTATCCTGAGGCTGAGGGCAGCCTCCAGAACAGTGGCTGTGATTACAACACTCTCCCACTTAGTGAACATCTCCATTGCCTACTTGATTCAAAGACACTGGCTCAGAAGACCAAGAGAAGACCTCTGTCCACAGCTTCCCAGAAGCAGGTTGCCTGCTCTTTTCCTGCTCAGCTTTGCCCTGCACTTTATAGATCACCGTCCACATCTTTGTGATAAGAACTTTAGTCCATTCTTCTTACCTGCTTAAGTCTATCACACACATCTGAGCTTAGACAGAAGTATACCCTCCATAGAAATGAAGCATCCTCTATTAATATCCCTAGTACAGCTGCCTGCTCAGTTTGCTCCCTTTGAGCTGTGTGCAGAACACTTTGACCGAGTACTGTAAGGCATGTAAAGGCCTTTAAAGGTGTGGCAGTTTTTATGAATGTGACGTTACTACATTCAGGGTATCCAGACTCTCAGATCAGTGCCATTGTCTCTCAGTCCTCACAGCCTTAACAGTGTTTGATGGCTTTCTCCAACTAGATGATGAATGTTGTATGACCATAACTTCTTCTGTAACCATATCCTGACGAGCTAAACATAAACATAATGGAAAAAGTCAGTTCTTGGCATAAAAGCCAGCATCAAGTTAGGACTCTGCTTGCATCGCTCTTCCTCACTTCATTCAAAATCACACTTTCTTCTTTCCTAGATCACAAGCTGCTTGTTGGCAAGAACCATACATGTAGTATTCAGAAGGCACTCAATCCGTGTTTTTGGACTTCAGCAGCTTCAGTTTGAATTCTTCACCAACTAACTTTTACTGAAACTCTGAATCTCAATTACAGTAAGAGGGGCATCATGCATTCCTTCCTCACAGGATTGTTGGGAGAAATAACTATGAAACTCTTGCATAGCAACTGATACATAGTAAGTGCTCAATTTATTTCAGTTTGTATTTCCACTTCCATTATAAGTTTGTGTTTCCACTTTTATTTTAAGTTGTTTTCATTCATAAGCTCCAAGGGCAAGAAAAATCTTTCAGTTAACTAATATTCAGAATTGACTAAGACTCAAAATATTAGTAGTTACCTGAGATCACTATGCATTGAAATTGGCTCAATGGCAAATAGCAGCAATGACAAGCAACAACAAGACTGAATCAGCAACCTCACGCTCAGGTGGAACTGAATTTTCAATAGGACTAATGGACTCCATTTATCATCTTACAGTTGCTCAAGCAATCCCCAAACCTGACATAATATTGTTGTCTACAATTCACAGTACCCTAGAACTCAGACCACCAAGAGCAGATCAGCTGCTTGCCTTGGCTCTCTATTCTAAATAAGAATTTCAAAACTGTTGTCATATTGATTACAAATGAAGAAAAAGGAAAATCAGGAGATGGGAAAGTTGATTCCTTGGATCACTTTTGAGAGACTGGGAGACTTTAGAAATCCGCAAAGCAAAACACACACTTTTTTTTTTTTTTAAAGCTAAGCCCCGTGAATTAGGCAAACATGAACTCTAGTACAATGATAAATGAGCTGACTGAAGGTCAGAAGGGCACACCCTGTGCCTAAGATGAAGGGGTGACACTGCCAATCTTTCTTTCAAGTCCTGTTGCCTGTTGTGCCTCCACATGAAGATTCATTCAAGTCAAATAGAAAGACTCAGAGTTTCTCGAATGTATTTTCTTTTATTCTTTTTTTTTAAACTTTTTTTTTTATTTGATATGACTGAGTGAAAATGTACATTCCCGTATAAACTTGCAGGCCAACCTATATGCAGCTCCCACTGCTCTCCCTATCCAGTGCTTGACTACTTTGACTTGTGACCAGAAAAACCAGATGATGCCTGGCCACCACCAGTGATAGATGTGATGGAGCTCACTTGCAACACAAGAACAAAAAGGGATACAACTGAGATCTCTACTAAAAGACCGCAATTGATGGTCCAGGGGCCTCAGGGTTCCCCTGGGAGCACGGCTCCTGGCCCTGATGCTGCCTTTGTCCATAAATCATGACGGAGGTCAACTCGTCAGAGAGGAATGGATTGGACTTGTTGACACAGAGTGATCATATCATGCGTGCACTTTACGGTTCTGTGCATCTATAGGATGTTCTCCTGTTGACCTCTTATTGTAGGTGGGGGCGCGGGTGGAGAGGAAGGGATAGGATATTGTTTGGAGGATAAGACATGTATGGAGCAGAGAGGAAGAGTGTGCTGGCACACACGTATTTTTAAAAAAAATTGTCTAGCCTTTGGAAAATGAGAAAGAACAACGAACACTTAAACACCTCCACCTGTTTTCATCAGTTCTTAACATTTTACTGAATTATTTGAAAATAAGTTGCAGGTACTGAGACGCTGCACATCTAAACGCTTCAACAGGCACTTCCACGTGCCACAGTGTTCTACATCACCACCAATATTGTTTTCCACACTAAAAGTTATTATCAATTGAAAGTACATTCCAGCTGCATTTTTAAACCACATGCCTAAGTGTGTTTGCCTTGCAGAGGGGAGTGATTCTTTAAGAACTCTGTCCCGGCCCGCGGGACAAATCAACGAGGGGCGAGGAGGAACCTGTGAAAATGACGGTAGGGCAGGAGATGCGAAGAAATGGAGGCAAGACAGGATTCTGATCAAGCCTCAAAAAGTTTTTATTTCAGCAGTGGATATATATATACAGCGGGAAGGGGAGGGATTTGGAATCGGGTGATATCTGGTGTGAGGCACTTGGCGTTTTATGATTGGTTAGGCGGTATGCCTGGACAGTGACGCTGGGCAGTGACTCGCGCGTAGTTTTCCCGCGCGCCGCGTTTTCAGGGGCTTTCCGGGTTTCCTGTTTCTTTGGGGGCCTGAAGTTTTTTCATGGCCCCCGACAGAACTCTGCTCTATTAACTCTAATTTACCAAAACTCCATTGTCATTGTATTGATTTTAATTCATACTGACCTTGTAGGACGGAGTAGAACTAACCTTCTAGTTACCAGTGGAGCTCCTAACCACTGTACCAGGTGCTCAGAATCAGAAACAGGGGGCAGGAAATTTGGAGTAAAGAATAGAGTCTTTGGGGATAAAAATGATGGCCTTTGAATCTTAGCTCATCTATATGCTATGCATGAACTTTATTTATTCAATTTCTTAACCTGCAGTAATCTCCATTTCCTCATCTAGCCCAAAAAATCCCAACAGCTGTCGAGGTGGCTAAAGTTACGACAACTCTATGTATGTCAAAGTAGAACTGTGCTCCAGAGTTTTCAGTGTCTGATTCTTTAAAGTAGGTTTCCAGGCATTTCTCTCTAGGCACCTCTGGAAGAGTTCAAACCTCCCAATTTTTTGCTTAGCAGTTGAGAGTGTTAACTATTTGAACCACCAAAATGCTCCTGCCTTATCTTACTCACCTAGTGCTCCTAGGACAGAAATACTGTAAGAAGATGATTCTAAAAAGAGAAATTTTATTTTGTCACAGTCCAGTAGGCTAAAAGTCCAAGTTGAGGGTATCAGCTCCTGGAAAAGGTTTTTTTTTGCTGGCTCTAGAGGAAGGTCCTTGTCGTCATGCTTTTCTTGGGCTGGGAGGTTCTGAGGCACAGGAACCCTGGGATCCTTTCTAAAGGGAGTGCTCTGCTCCAGACACTGTTCTTGGTAGCATGAGATTCACAACTTCCTGCTTGCTTCCCATTCCTCAAGCTCCTCAAAGATTGCCTCAAGACACAGTCCAATGTTACACTTCGAGTCCTGCCCGACCAGACAGCTGCCCACCCTCCCTCATCAACATCATAGAGGCAGGATTCACCACACGGTGGAGTATCACACAGTACTGAACACCGTGGTCAAGCCAAATTGCTACACACATTTCTGGGGAACACTATTCAATTCATGACAGTCCTCATCTGTAAAAACGGGCTGCTAATGCCTCTGTCAAGCAGCCCTGGTGGTTCCGTGGTTAAGAAGTTGGCTGCCAGCTGAAAGGTCTGTGATTTGAACTCCCAGATTGCTCTGTGGGCGAAAAGATGTGGCAGTCTTCTTTAGTAAAGATAACAGCCTTGTAAACCCTATGGGACAGTTATACTCTACTCCACAGGGTCTCTATGAATCTTTGTCAACTCAACAGTAGAGAGTAAGGTGGGGTAATGCCTCTGTCGCTGGGCTGTATGAGAGTTAAATGAGATGAGGTTTGCAAAGAGCCTACTCACAAGTGATTTTCTTTCTATTTAGTCTGTATTTTTTTAAAAGGAATTTTAACTGAAAAGAATATCTTAAGGAAAAAAACGGACAAAAGCAAAACAAAAACAAAAACCAACACTCCTGAGGTTTCAAATAGAGCACAGAAGAGACCCGGATTGAGAGGACTGTGGACTGCTTCGTTGTCTTTGTTGAGTCTGTCCAAATTTTAACGACAGCTAATGTGCCCATTCTCCATTTGCAAAATGGATTGGGATCTTGGAACGAATATATGGATTATGATTTATTTTATTTAAACTGTTTGCTTCAATTTAATAAAAACAGTAGTGTAAATAGTAGCTGTAGAAATTAGCAGAAAATTCTGACTTCTGCCTATTTCTGTTTTAATCTGAATCTTATGAGCCAACAGGATTGGTTTTAGCCAGAGTAAAGGGTGTTATCCATGGTTATAGTTGTGTCTCTGAAAATCCCAGTTGGTTAAGTACCATCAGGCCCCTATTCTGAAGGGAGTAATAGAAAAAGAAAGAGTATCTGAATGGAAAGAGGTTCATACTGTTTGGCGTATTTCAGGACTCAGACACCATCTAAGCACTTCATATACAGATTAAATTAACCCTAATTAGACACACTTACACAAAACTGTCATCCATTACACCACTTTGTAGATAAGTGAAGTGAAGCTCAGAGAGCTGAGTATATATTTTCAAGGAGTTGAGTATGTATTTTCAAAGGAAAAAGAAAAAACTTTAAAATTAATCTCTAAATTTTCTAAGAAGACTGGATTATTTATTTCTATTGTCTTATTCTATTTAAGTAGCTTCATCAGAGATGTTATAATGTAGTACAGTATCTGACTGACATGGGAAATAAGACTAACAATATTGCCTAAAATTTGTTCAATTAAGCATTCAATTAAGAATTTAAACAATTCCAACGCTCCCCCCCGCCACCCAAAAATAAATAAATTTCAACCCCATGGTTTCTGTGTCTGCTTATCTGACCTTGGGAAATCTCTTATTCCCCCATGACCATGTCACTTCTCTTTTAAGTAAAAACATATCTTGAATAAGGACCTGAAGCAATGGCATAGTCTTAGTAGATAATACATAGATGGTAGGAGTTCCCCCCTCCCCTTAAGGACAGCCAGAAAGTTAAACATTTTTGAAAGACAATTAAGGACTGCTGTGACTTTCAATTATTTTCCATTTCCATGCTGCCTCCAAACTTCCTGATTCCAGCTGGGATTGTGATCAGAAATGCAAAAACATATGTAGAAAAGTTATTCTTGTGGAACATCTGACCGGAAGCAGGAAATGCAAGCTATCTCATGGGACTGCCTGTTATCAAAATACACCCAGTTCAGTGCTGAAAATACAAGAGTAGATTGTCAAGTTCCCTGATGAAGAAATCAAACCAAACCATTGTAGGACAGAACAGAACTGCCCAAGAAGCTGCTGATAGATTCGAACTGTTGACTTCTGCGTTAGCAGCCGTACCCCAAACCACAGTGCCACCAGAGCTCCCTGATAAAGAGAATTATAGGGAATTCTAGTAGACCCACAAAAACGCTCCTTACAAGTTGGAGTCACGAGCCCACCCAGCTTATCACTATGTTACCTTTCAAAGTTTCACTTAACCTCTAGCTGCTTCATTACGCACATCTACAAAACATAGCTTAGTAGTCATAACTTTAAAACACATATCCTTTAACAAGGTTTGTATATGGAAAACACCAATTATAATTACTCACTGAAAAACAGTAGATTTAACACTCAAGGTAGTAATCGCTTAAGATGACCACAGTCACCCCCTGCCTATGCTCAAAGAAAAGTGTTGTTTAAATTTAAAATTAGACACTTAGATTTTCCTGTAAGCCTTGAAAGTATTTATTTGAGGTCTCCCAGTAAAATTAAATTTCATAAAAATATGTATTTTAATTACATGGTGATTAAGTTGTACCCCCCCCCCTTTTTTTAAATTAATTTAGAAGAAACAGAAGAGAAACAGTCTTTAAGATTTGGGCACATATTCTAAATCCAACCATCATAAAATCATTGGCACACAGCAGGCAACTGGAAAAAGGATACCTTTAAACCTCAGCTGGCATAAATGTGTGTGTTTACTTTCAAGAAGTAAAATATAAACAACCATGCTGAGAGCCAAGTGTTTTATGAATAAAAAAGATCCCATGCAAGCACAAGCGCGCACACACACACACACACATACAAGCATAAATATAAAACTTTCCCCAATAGGCCACCAAGGATTTATGTGGATGTGAACTTTATTTACTGTTAGTATTAAGGAAATAGTGGCTTTTTAACAAGTTACTCATGCCTGGAAGAAATCCCAGTCTTGCAAGTTATCCTAGATCCTTTGCCAACTGTCCGTGGGAATCATTGGGATGGGAAAAGTTCAAATTTGTTTTAAAAGAACTTGGTTAATGGAAAATTTAAAAAAAAAAAAAAAAAAGTAGAAGCAAAGCAGCAACTTGCTGTGCTAATCTTTTGGTTAAATAAGAATAAAATACAGCCTGCTTGTTTTATTTTTCTTTAGTTTTATTTTAAGAAAAAATTTTAAAAAATAGTAAAAATTTTCCATTTTTACAGTGTCTCCTAAAGTCACATTTAGGACTTTATTTTAGTTATCTAAGGACATAGGCTTGCTAGCTTTGGTTAGCCAAAAGGAGCACAGGGCCCTTGGTAAGTGCCATTAAATCAGATGACCTGACATGGCTTCTTATCTTCTGTCATTTTCTGAAAGCTCTTTTATTTATTTTTTTGTTCAAAGCAAATAGCAAAGTCTGGTTCCATTACTGCTGTCAGTTTCAAAATTGTAAACAGCTAAAGAAGCCGAAGTTAAAAGTCATTGTACAGCTTACAGTTAGAAAAGAGCAACAATCTTACCCTACTTAATATCTATAAGATGCCAGACACTGTCACACCTCTTACATGTTAACTTATTTCAAGTCTCGTAACAGCTTCATCAAACAAGTGCCTTTTTATTCTCCTTTTACAGTTGTGGAAACTAAGGACCAAGCCATTGCTGTGGAATCAATCCCAACTCATAGCAACCCTACAGGTCAGAGTAGACTTGCCTTAAGGTGTCACTGAGAAGCACGTGGTAGATATGAACTTTGACCTTTTGGTTAGCAGACATGACACTTAACCACTGGGCAGCTAGGGTTTCTGAGGTCCGGAGAGGCTAAATAGCTTCCACAAAGCTTAGATCGGGAAAATGGTTAAAAGGCTTAGCTGCTAACTGAAAGATTGGAGGTTCCACTATACTTAGACACACTTTGGAAAAAGGGCCTGGTTTGCTTTTGAAAAATCAACCCTTGTAAGCCTAATGGATCATAGTTCTGTTCTGACACACATGGGATCATCACGAGTAGGAACTGACTCCATGGAAACTACTAGATGTCACACAGGTAGCAGTGATACTACGACCAGGCCGGCAAGTTCCAAAGCCCTTGCTTTTAACCTCTTTTACTATGCTGTTTCTGAAAAAGTATATTCCACAAATCTGTTATAGTGATTCAGTTAGAATACATCACAAATTAATGTACTTCTAATCTAACATCTATAAGGTTGCTACAAATCAGAGTCTACTGGATGCTGCTGGCTTTAATCCAGCATATCAGAACCACCTTTCATACATTTTGTAGGGAATGGGAAGTTGGGAGCTTTTCTTTCCTCTTGAATAAACTAGATGCTTGAGTTATCTTTTCAGTGAGAATGTCTATTTTTGTTTTGTTTTCCAAAGGACATTCAGGCAGAAGCATATAACCAGGCTTATATCTCTATAGAGTACTTATTTTAGTAAATAGTCAAACAAAAAACCAGCCCCCTCCCCTACACCCTACCCGCTACCACCTCAATATAACCCTAGATATTTTACTGTTGAGAAAAGTGGGTGATAAGAGGAAAATTCTAGTATATTCCATTCCAAGCCTGTTCCTGAGCTGTGATAAAGAGTTTGCTCTTCTGAGCAGATATTTCATTTAAGTTTTTCACTGTCTTAATATTTGTATTAAAAAAAAAATAGTGAAGCATGCCCTAAAGATTCTGCCCATCACTTATTTTTAGTATTCATATTCTTATGGTGAAATAGTACTGTAAGTTCTATTTTCTGTTCTGTGCATTTATATTCCTTGGTTTTTTTCTCAGAATTTAATTTCTAGGTGACTGCTTTTAGTTGGCAAGATTGGGAAACACTGCCAGTCCAAATCTAAATATTTTCACATACGACAACAACAAAATTGTACTCTGCTAAGTTCGTTGATTTATAGAGCTTCAAAAAAATGGGCTTCAGATGTGATTCTGCCAAGTTATAAACCAACACATCTTAATTTAAATTCTTCCTGACAGGAAGCTAATTCTTCATCTGAGATAAAATATTTTAGTATTTTCACACACACATAAAATAAATTGCATTCAAGCTGGTATTATTTGTACTGTGCTTTTTTTTTTTAATATCTTGATAGGCAACTTAAGTGTACAATGTTTTCACTAGCTAGAGTTGTAGTGGAATGACTAAGATCAGGTTTATGCCACTGGTTTTAATTATAATTTCTATGGTAAAAATACTGCTCAGCCATCATTTTACATTCTTCAGTTGAAGCCTGAACACAGCAGAGAGCAGAGGGTGCAGCTGTACAGTATAAAACAGAGTTTAACTTTCTAATTGATATTAGCGAACTTCTGTAAGGCCCATAACACTTACTAACATAGTGAATGTGTACCTATGTATTCTTTTAGGTGTGAAATAAACCATCTTATTGTCTATAGTTGTAGAAGAATGTGTTATATAACATCTGATTGCTTTGTACATTGCTGTTAAAATGCACATAATAAAAGGTGGAACTTAAATTGGAAAGACTGAATCATTCACAAAGCCCTGTGGGACTAAACGACTAGTCTTTGGACAAAAACAAACTTCGCTCCCAATGCCATTTATCAAAATAAATTCCAGAGGTGTTAAAATGAAGAAGAAAGTATAAGTGAATTACTTTCACTTGATTAATACAGCTTGCAGCCCAGGAGGAAACACTGATGGTGTAGTGGTTGGGTGCTATGGCTGCTAACCCAAAGTCAGCAGTTAACCCCATATCAACAGGTGGCATCCGGGGTCTTAAAAGCCAGCAAGCTGCAATTTAAGGAGTACTAATTTGTCCCAGCCCACCCAGAGTGGATGAAAACCAAAAATATCAAAGACATGAGGAAAATACAAGCTCAGGAAACAGAAAGGTCCTATGATTGAAAGACTACATCAGCATAAGACCAGAAGAACTACATAGTGCCTGGCCACCACGAAAGACTTCCCTGACAGGGAACACAATCTAGAGTCCCTGATGAAACAGAAGTAAAAAGGGAGTGCAGATGTAGAATTCTACTAAAAGGCCATAATTCCTAGTCCAGCATCTTGGAAGTTCTCCTGAGAACTTGGCCCCTGGACCTGCTGCTAGCCCAGAGCTGAAACCAGTACTGAAGCCAACACATCAGGCAGTGATTGAACTAGACAATGGGACATAAAGTGATGCAGATGGTGAATGTGCTCCTTGGCTTAATGTATCTATATGAGACTGTCCGATTGGTTCCTCTTTAGAGAGGCAAGGGGAAGGTAGAGAGGAGGGGACAAGTGTCGGTTAAGAGAATACTGGAACCATGAGGAGGAAAGGAGCATGCTGTCACAGGGTGAGGAAAGGAGATAGAGTTGCATAGAGGCAACTCGGGATTTTGTATGGCAAACTGACTTGAACTGTAAACTTTCACACACACATACAGTTCGAATCAACCAGCTGCTTCTCGGAATCTCTAGTTTCCAAAGCTAGTCCTACTCTCTCTTCTAGGATCACTATGAGTCAGAATCAATTTAACAGCAGTGGGTTTGGCTTTTTGGCTTGGTAGCACAGAGTAAGCCTAGTTACAATTAATGCTAGTTACAATTATTGCAAGGTTAATTTGTTGCTAAGCAAAGCATCAAAAGTACAATAGCTGACTGATTTCCATACATAAGGGGAAAAATAAGTTTTGAATGAAAAGATTATTGTAAACAAATGTAAGGGAAATGAAAACCTGAGTATACTATTCAAAGTATATGGTTCACCCAAAAAGGTTACTGTTAATAAGTAAAATGCAATTAAACTTCAATAAGAAAACAACCAGCACATTGATACAACATTGGTCAGTACACATGTGAGAACAGACCCAACTTAAAAAGTAGAGAAATACTAATTAATATACAAAACTGTAACTTATTACAATTTCACTTTTTCAGATTGGCATTAATTTAAAGCAATGACGACCTCTGTGCAGTTGTACAATGTAAGGCAAACTTTCCAGAAGACAGTATCTTTTAATCCAGAAATTTTACTTTAAGTATTTTATTCCATAAGGGGAATACAGGACTATCCAAAAGAACACAGATGCCTGGTGGTGGTGTGATTAAGAGCTCAGATGCTAACCAAAAGGTCAACAATTCAAATCTACCAGCAGTTCCTTGGAAGCCCTATGGGGCAGCTCTACTCCCCTTTAGGAAGGGTCACCATGAGTTATAGTCAACTAGACAGCAATGAGTATAACAAGAAGTATTTTCAAGACTATCTTTGTGACAGTAAGTATACAAGCAAAAGCTGGAAAAACAGCTTAGATTTACAGAAATACTAGATTGAAGAAAATATGATCATATCGTAAAATATTATATAAATATCAGCATACTACCCAGAAGTATATTAAGTGACACAGAAACAGCCATGATGCAATATTAAGTAAAATGATCTACTTACAAAACAATATGTGTAAAATGATTACATAGGTGCAAGTATATGTGTGATGAGATAGTTTCTCTCACACGTATAAATTCACAAGAGAAACAAGTTTGAATTATTGAGGAGCCTCGCCTCGCCCCACCACACCCTGCCTCCCCCTCCCCCTCCCCCCTCCTTTTCCCTCCCGTCCTCCCCCAAAGGTTAGCGGCAGGCATTAGAAGCTAAAATAGAAAAAAGATGATCATCCCCCCTAAAGTTATGGCCCAAATTGTGACTTCTAGCCTCTTGAACTAGAAGAAAATAAATAATTTTTTGTTTATTAAAATTTTTCTTTTGTTTTGTTAAGGTAACACTACAAAGCCTGACAATTACATCAGCAAACTTAATTGTTCTAAGAGTTACATACCTCATTGCTGAAAATTATTATGGTCAGCTTTGAAGTACTCCCCTTGGGAAGCTGTGTGCTGATGTCAGTGCCTAGTCTACCCTTCAAGGCAATTTTGGAACTCTTCCTGAAATGACCATTGCACACGGTGGTAGGGTGGCAAGTTCACAAATTTAGTTGTATAGTTGTCTGTGAGGGAGTTTTGAGCCAGTAAACACATAACCGTATTGGAACACCTTATCTAGTCATCTGATTTGTCCCCCAATGACTTTTTTGTTTACTCAAAGAGAAAGGAAATATTGAAAGGAAGACAGTTTGATGACACACAGGCCATCAGGGTAATACAAAGACAGCTCTGATGGATGTTCCAGAAAAAGAGTTCCAAAACTGCTTTCAAGGGTGAGCTGGGTGCTGGAATCAGTGCATAGCTTCCCAAGAGAAGTACTTTGAAGGTAGTGATATTCAGCAGTGAGGTATGTAGCACTTTTTCTAGGATGAATTTGCAAGCTTAATTAGCAATCCTTATACATCGCCATGAGTCGGATCCGACTCGACAGCACTTGGCTTGGCCTATACATAACTAGGATAATCTTGCATGCTTGAAAGATAAAATTTGGAAAACTGACTTTCAAAATAAACTACAAAGTGGTGCTCATTAAAGGTAGATGCCAGTCTTAGTTTGGTGAGTGGTGTCTGGGGTTTTAAAAGCTAACAAACAACCATCAGTTAGTCCCAGATTACCCAGAGCAAAGGAGAATGACGATCATTAAAGGCATAAGGGAAATCCAAGGCCAAGACAGAGAAGGGGCCACATAAACCAGAAACTACATCAGCGCGAGACCAGAAGAACTAGATGGTGCCCAGTTACCATGAATGACTGCTCTGACAGGAAACTTAGCAAAGAGTTCCTGATGAAGCTGAAGAAATGTAAGATGCAGAACTCAAACTCTAGAAATAAGACCAGACTTGATGGTCTGACAGACTGAAAAGACTCCAAAAGACATGGCCCCCAGACTCTATGTGAGCCCAGAAGTGAAATCATTCTTGAAGCTATCCTCAGACAAAGAATGAACTTAGTCAATAAGACATGAAATAATACTAGTACAGAGTGTGCTTCCTGGCTCAAGTAAATAGAAGAGAGAGACTAGGCAGCTCCTATCCAGAGGTGAAATGAGAAAACATAGGGCTATAGGAGCCAACTGAAGGGATGAGAAATACAGGGTAGAGAAGAGGAGTGTGCTGTCACAGTGTGGGGAGAGCAGCTGGGATCATGTAACGATGTGTAAGAAATGAATTACAAACTTTCAGTTAAAACACAATAAAATAATAATATTTTTTCAAAAAGTGGTAAGTGGTACCCATGTTGGTATCCATACTTCCACTCTTGACACAGAGAGAACTGTGTATCTTTGGCTTGTGCTACACATGATACTTCTGAGTGCTGCATCTCACATTAGATGGCTGATGAGGACAAAAGAACAGAAAACTGAATGTAGTGATCATGGACAAAAATCTATGGCTCAGCAACTGTGTGCAGATGATTTAAAGACCACCTTCCACGTAAAGAGAACAAAGGAAAAAAGCCACATGATTGCTTCTATCAATGTGGAAAAATCGCTTGATAAAATCCAGCACCCTTTCTTGATGAAAACCCTAGAAAATATTGGAATAGAAGAGAAGTTTCTCACTATGATTCTGGGCACATATGAAAACAATCAAAGTTACACTTAATGCAAAAGGACTGGGGCATTTCCCCCTTAAAATCGGGAACAAGATATAGCTGTTCAACATTGTATTAGAAGTCCTAGCTAGAGCAATAACACAAGAAAATTAAAGACATTGAAATTAGAAAAGAGGTAAAACTTTCTCTATTTGTGAATGATATGATTTTATACATAGAAAATCTCAAAGAGACCATAAGAACCCTTCTAGAGCTAACAGAAGAGTTTAGCAAAGCTGTAGGATACAAAGTCAACAAAAAAAAAACTCAGTTGAGTTTTTATACAACAGTCATGAGATGTCTGAGACAGAAATTAGAAAACAATTCCATTTACAATAGCATGTAAAGGAATAAAATACCTAGAAATAAATATAACCAGAGATGTGAAGGACTTATACAGCAAAAAATATAAAACACTGCTGGAAGTGATCAAAGATGATTTGAATAAATAGAAAGCTTTCTCAGGTTCATAGATTGGAGGACTTAATATTATTAACATATCAGTGTTACCCAAAGCAATCTAAAGGATTCAAGGCAATCTGTATTAAAATTCCATCAGTCTTCTTTACAGACTTAGAAAAAAACAATATAGAATGCCAAGAGGTGCTGAATACCTAAAGCAATTTTGAAAGAGAAGAACTAGGTAAGTATACTCACATTTCCTGATTTTAAAAGATACTATACAGCCACAACAAGCAAAACAGCCTGGTACTGATACAGTGATAGACACGTGGATCACTGGAATAGAATTGAATGTACAGAAATAAACCCACACATCTATGGTCAACTGATTTTTGACAGTTGTGCTAAGTGCATTTGATGGAGAAAGAGGAATCTGTTCAATAAATAATACTGGGAAAATAGGGTTTCCATGCAAAGAAGAATAAAACACACAACACATGAAAAACAATGAAATGTATAAAGGACCTATATGTGAAAATAAAACCATAAAATCTTACAAGAAAAAGAAGGAACAACATTGTCAGGCATAGCTTTGAACTTTGGATTATCTAATACACCTAATAAACAACAAAAGCACAAACAATAAAAGACAATATAAATAAGACCTCACAAAAGTTAAAAAAAGAAATCCTCCAAAAAGTTAAAACAAAAACTCCAACTGGAAGGATATCTTCAGAAAGCACGTATGTGACAAGAATCTAATAACCGATAAATATATATATACATATATAAAACTTCAACAATTTAACAACAAAAAGACAAATTACCTGATCACAAAATGGGCAAAAGACTTGAATAGACATTTCCAATAAGGACATTTAAATGGTCATCAAACACATGAAAAGATGCTCTGCATCATTAACCACCAGAGAAATGGAAATAAAAACCATAAAGTATATCATTTAACCCCTGTTAGTGTGGCTAAGACTGAAAAAAAAAAGAACAAATGTTGGCAGAGATATGAGTATGTGGGAACTGAAACCCTCACCCACTGCTGGTGGGAACATAAAATTGTGAAAAACTACTGTGATAAACAGTACAGTGGTTCTTAAAAAAACTAAAAATAGAACTACCATGTGACTTAGCAAGTCTACTTCTAGAAATATGCCCAAAGGACTTGAAAGTAGAGACTCAGAGGTTCGTATGTCAGTGTTCATTCTAATGCTATATATAGCAGCTAAAATGTGTAAATAACATAAATGTTCATCAACAGAGGAATGAGTAGACAAAATACAGTATCTACATGTAATGGAATATTAGTCAGTAGAAAGAATGAAGTCTTGATACATGATACCATGTGGATGGAGCTGGAAGAATTATGCTGAGTGAAATAAGCCAGTCACGAAAGGACAAATAATGTATAATCTCATAGAAAAAGGCAAGAAAGGGCAAATGTGTACAGAACAAAGTTTATTAATGGTTAGTGACAAGGTTAGGTAGAGAACCTGATCACTGCCACCATGTATTTTACTCCAGAACCTAACATTTTCCGGAGATACCAAAGTCGTGGTTTACATTATAGAACACACGTGGTATTGATAAGGTTATCAAGGGAAACTGGTCAGCCACATATCAACAGTGTTCCCTGGCAGTTTGCAAAGCAAATATAAGTTCTTCTTATATTGACGAAAATACAACAATTCTCCTGGCAGCTGTGAAGTAGCTACAGTAGCCTCGCAGTCAATCAAAACTATCCCCTATCTATGACATCACCTCTGCTTTTGACAATAAAAAACACCCCTAAAATCTTTGCTGGGTCTTTTTCCACTCATGGAGACTGACCCATTCCCTCTTTCGAATGTATTTCCATTAATAAACTTTTCTGTCATTTGCTATGAAAAAGGATGCATCCTCATGTTTTTTGGAGGGAGAGGGAGTCCAGCTGGCCACCCATGTTGCTAGCTCTATCTCTGGAATTGAATCAGGTCACTTGAGGTCTAATCAGTTACATGACCTTGACAGTTACACTCCCCATGGGTGGTGAGTAGATGGGAAAGGGAGGGTTAGTGGTGATGAATATACTGGTTTGATTAAGAATAGAGTTGCACAGACTATTATTACAATTTCTGTCTATAGATTGTACACCTGTAAAAAGTTGAATTAAACAAGGTTGTGTGATAGATATGTTTACAACAAGAACAGAAAAAAAAGGAAGAGAGAAACAGTAGTTGGTGAGGCTGTTATATACATTCAAACAGCTCACGGGATTTGGTTCCTTGCTTTGGAGTCTTAGGGCCATGGTTTCATGAGACATCCTAATTAACTGACTTAAGAACATGTTTAGTGTTTCTGTTCTGTCTTCTAGTTTGTTACGTAGTGCCTGAGTTCTTAAAAGCTTACAAGTGGCCATCCAAGGCACAGGAACTGGTGTCTACTTACTTGGAGCAACTGAGGAAGGAGAATCAGGAACAGGAGGAGAATATGGAATGTGTGTCTAATTGCTTTCATGGACAAGTGCCTCCTTTGCCATGAGTCCAAAAAACTTGATGGTGCCTGGCTACTATTACTGAAATTTTGACCAAAGATTCTATACAGGAGTCTTGATCAAAAGGGGGGAGGCACAGAATACAATGTCAAATTCCAAATGGACTCCAGACTTTCTAGAGCCATGAAGGTTGGGCGGAGTTCTGAAACTGTTGCCATGAGATTAAACCTTTAAACAAAAATATTCCCTAAAGTATTTTTAAAGTGAAATAATAGTTTAGATTAGCTAGTCAAAAATACCCTCCTTGAACATTATTTTTTTTTTAAGAGATATTTACATGGGATCAAATTGATAACAGCTGCTTGAAAGTTTAGATAAGAACATCAGGGGCAATGAATTTATATTAATGGATGTTTGTCTCAGAAAAGGAGGATGAGTGTGGTTGCAGAATGTAATCAGCGTCACTAAGTGTTACAGTCTGTATTTAGTCTCAAGAACAACAGCAAATCATCTTAATGCTTTGGCAACCTATGCTAGGCAGAGAGAACTTGAACTTCCTTTTGTGATATGATGGTTTCACCATCCCATCTTAGAGGAGGTCAGATCCTTCCTCAGGAACTGTTCTTAGTCTACTCCAGAGGAGAAAATGGGTATTTAACAACACAGAATTCTATCCCATAGGACAAGGCTCTCCAGAAAGAATAATTTCTAAAGGACCATATGGATATCTCTATATGTTACCAAGTAAGTTTGGGAAACAATGGACAATACAAGGTTAAACAAGTATTTTCTTGTAGGGCTTCTCAAAGCCTATTCAGGATTCATGATGAACTATTGAATTGCAAGTCCCTCATTTCATCTAGTGTCTATGTGTTCTACAGAAGAATCACAGAGCACATCAGTAATCACTTGAGCATAGAACTTTTTCCTAGTAGATCAACCAATACCATAAAGTAATTGCCATGCAATTCTCAAGATACCTGTTATATAAACAGTCTTGTCTTCGCAAGGTACAACAGATCCGTCTTTAAGAATTGAGTCTGCCCATGGGTCGCCATGAGTTGGATATGACTCAACAGCACTTGGCTTGGCTGGCTATGGGCTCTATATTCAAACCAGATTTAAATCCCGGCTCAGACTAACTTTGGGCAACTTCACGTGCAACAGTGGGTACAATGGCAAGAACAAGGCCTACCTCTCGGGTTTGCTTTAAGTAACATCTGAAAAGTAGCAGCCAAGCCAAGTGCTGTCGAGTCGGATCCAACTCATGGCGACCCTAGGGACCAGGGTAGAACTGACCCCCAGAGTATTCAAGGACCACCTGATGGAAAAGTAGCAAGCAGAGCATTTTGAGATACTGTGCAAAAGACAGATGGAGCAGACAGGACAGTTAGAGAAGGATTGAGAAGAAGGTGATACTTGAACTGAGTCTGGAAAAAATGTAGTCATAAAAAGTGAAACTCTGTGTAAGGAATACAGTAGGACTACCCCTCCCAGGGTGTGGTCCTCTCAGTAGAAGATGCTGTAGATGATGAGATGCTTACACTTTCTACTGGTACCAATTATCAGTGAGTCAACTCCAACTCCTGGTGAACCTTGTGTATCAGAGCAGACTTACAGGAGAGAGGAAAAATAACGGTTATTTTTTTCACAAGGAGATTGCCAGTCCTTTCTTCCATGGTGTCTCTGGGTAGACTTGAACCTCCAGTCCTTTGATTAACATCCAAGAGCATTAACCACTTACACCAGCTAGGTAGTGCTGACATGGCAGAAATCACTGCGGTATGTGAGTTTGGCTTGCCAGCTGTTAGAACAGCACTAGCTGACTAAAACAGAAATACCACAGAGTGGATGGCTTTAACAAAGAAAGTTTTTTTCTTACAAGGTCCAGTAGGCTACAAGTCCAAATTCAGGCTGTCTGCTCCAGGGGAAGGCTTTCTCCTTTGTTGGCTCTGTAGGAAAGTCCTTGTGTTGCATCAGTGTTGCTTCAGGGAGCATCTTGGTGCAGGACATGCTCTTCTCCCAGTGCTAGTTTCTTGATGGTTTGATGATCCCAACTCTCTGTTTGCTTCTCTTTTATCTCTGTAGGATGAAAAGATAAAAGGTGGTGCAAGCCACCCTCCAGAGAAGCTCCCTTTACAGTGCAGCAGGGAGGGGGCCCTAGGAAGGGATTTACAGTCCCACTCTAATCCTCTTAACATACAGCATAGGAGAATCACAAAATAGAGAACAATCATAAAATATTGGGAATCATTGCACAGCCAAACGACCACACACATTTTTGGGGGGACACAGTTCAATCCCTGACACTGGTATTCTCAATACCAATATGCTTGTTCCTTTAAATTAAAATTTAGCTCTGTGTTGAAAATGAGACACTGACTTGTTTCTGAATCAGAACATTCACTTTTTGAATGAAAGACAAATATTCCATGAGATAGTCTGTTAAAAAAAAAAAAATGACTACATAATATAGCTTGAATTCATGGCTAGTGGACAAAAATAAATAAATAAATAAACTTTTCACCTAAACTCTGCCAAATATTTTGCTTGTAAGACAATCCTCCAGCTAGGTAAAAAATTCACAGGGTATTTTATTAGCATTTCTTTTATTTCTTAAACCACAATAATTAGTTTTAGGAATGGAAATAAATGCAAGTATTGTCTGACAGGTACCTCTATTTCTCTTGCTTTCTCCTTCTCATCTTCTGCCGATCCCAGGACAAGGGCATTTGTTCTGTGGATTCTTGAGCAGGAAGAGGGTAGTGAGGTGGTAAAAGGACAAATGAGTGTTAGGTTTGGTGTTTCATGCAACAAAAACATGCTTGTTTTATTTACACACATTAGGAAAGATTACAAAAGGCCTCAGGCAGGAAATCTGATCCTCTGAAGAGGATCATCGTATGTTGGAATCTGGATTATGAAACTCACAGCTTAGGTTGCAACAATATACAAACTCAGTAGGAAACCATTTGAAATCCTATCTTTACTGTTCCATTTTACACTATAAAGGACGGCTACCACTTCAGCCCGTTCCGCGGTATAAAACTTGGTGAGCTCTTCTTTTGGCTAGGATGACAAAGCAGCTGCTGTTGAGCCAATTTTCAACTTACTGCATTCCCATGTGTATCACATTAGAACTGTGCTCTGGAGGGTTTGCAATGGCTAATGTTTTGGCACCAGATTGGCCTTTCTTTTGAGCCGCTGCTGGGTGGACTAACCACACTCTTCAGGACTCCAGGTTAAGATTACTCACTAGAGTGAGACTATCACACAAAAAGAGATAGGGAAAGAAAAAGGCAGGCTTAGAAAATCCAGAATATGACCAAATTGTTCACAAATCTGAGTTCTTATCATCGTGGAAAGGAATACTAGGATAAGCTTAGACCATCTGATTAAAAATTTGATTTTTTCTTTTCATTTCTCCTGTTTATTAGCTGATATTGTCAGACTATCAAATATGGATGTATTGATAGAAGAGTGAAATGGTTATTGTTAAATCTGGTGTCTCGAAGTATTGTAGATTTGAGGAAGCAAGCCAGAGGTGTTAGCCAAGTGTCCAATCAAGCCCTCTAAACTTTCGTTTCTGTTTCCTCATCTTTAAAAATGGAAAAAACACACACTTTTGATCTTTATCACAGAGACATTACGAAAACCAGATGAGATGATAAATGTGAAAACACTTTGAACACTGTAAGGCTGTATCATTAATATTAATAATAATATTACTCAGCTTAGTCACTTTTTAGATTTGGATTTAGATTTTCTTGCTGCTGTTGAGAATCATTCTGAGGAAGGGAAGGCAAAGCTGAAGTCAATTGCCAAATTAAGTTTGGGATTAATCTATGATTTTTTCTTTTCTACCAGATATCCCTGGTCATTGAAAGTTGTATGACTCCATTTGTAAAAACGGGAAAGGAAACCCTGACATTGACTTACAGAGTTCTCTGTAAAAAAAAATGTACCTTTGACAGGTTCAAGATAATGAGACCTGAGGGTGGGGCAGAGGTGGGGAAATCTGTTCTTCTGGATTTGTACATCTGCAGGCAAAGTAACGATGTTACAGTGTGGAAAATAAATAAACAGAACAGTGGTTATTTCTCAAAACGTTCCAAATTTTCTTCATTTCCTTTTTTCTGATGCATATAGTCCTGTTGTTTTTGTTAGTTGCTAACAAGTTGGATTTTGACGCATGGTAACTCCGTGTGAGCATAGAACTACTGATAGCTTTCAAAAGGCTATGATCTTTCAGAAGTAGATCTCCAGGCCTTACTTCCTAGATAACTTTGTATGGGTTTGACCTGCCAGTCTTCCAGTCGATAGCCCAGTGCTTAACCATCTACTCTACTGAAGGAATCCTGGGTATTCCTGATATTTCCCAAATTGCACTACTGTCACAGACAGACACTGAGAAGAGGAGAGACTACAGACTGTATGTTTTCTCCTAGTGCCACGGTCCCAACTACAAAAGTAAAACAGAAATTCTGAGGGAGACCAAAGAAATGTCACTGCTGGTAAACAGCCCTAATGAGTGTGTGGAGTCAAAAACTTACTTAGGCTGAGATTTATTTAGTAAGCACCGTTGGCACTCTTGGTGCCTAAACACTGGAACAAACTGTTTCTTTGCTGGCTTAAAAACTCCCAGAGATGTTGCTAATTTTCAAAGGCAAAGAGTTACTTCAGTCACTTTTGATTCAAAGTCGTGTTTTTCAGTGATAATAATAAAATACCTACACACAAGCAGATCACTGAGCAAGTGGCTTTATAAATTTGCCTTTAGCTGAGCGAGGCTGAGCTGAAAAATCGTCCCCAGTGAAGCCTGGCCAAAACAAAATCTCTTTCCCAGGGGCCCATTAATTGCCTTCTTTCTTAAAATAATATACCCTTAGAGTATATACCTTTAGGGAATTTGAACACCTGGCCAACCATATTAAGATATTTTACACTGATATTATGCCTGCCAACAGATACTATTTCTTTGCCAAGGATGTTCTCCCTCGGGCTATTTCACCAAATCTGGGCATAGAGATTTTCTACTTAGTAAATCCTTGAAGTCCCCGGGTGCTGCAAATAGTTAACAATCTCAGCTGCTAGGAGGTTTGTCTATCCAAAGGGACCTTGGGGGAAAAAAAAAAAACGTTCACTGGAGTACTTCTGAAAATCAGCCATTGAAAAACCCAGTGGAACCCAGTTTTACTCTGACGCATGTGAAGTCACAGTGAGTAACAGTTAGAGGTTGGGGTTTAAATTTTTGAGTGGCCAAGAGAATCCCTTACACTGCCAAAGCACTGAGAAACACACAAGCACACCAACACAAATCTTTATTTGTTATTCTTGCTGAAGTGAACAGACCAAGTGGCAAAAAAAAAGGCTGAAACATCAGGAATATGACTGTTACTCTTCCTTTTCTCTTTAGCGTAGAACATCTCGTGCCGTAGTGGTTAAATGCCATGCCTGCTAATCAAATGGTTGGCTGTTCAAATCCACCAAATGCTTCTTGGAAACTTTATGGGATATTTCTACTCCAAGTTATAGGGTCGCTAGGAGTTGGAAGCAACTTGACAGCAATGACTTGGGCCTTTTTCTCTTCAGCGGCATTACACTCAACTTAGTACCTTAAACCAGTGTTTTTTAAGCTGTGCTAATTGGAGCCTCAGAAGTCCCACTGAGGTCAATGAAGACGACCACAGTCTCCAAATAAAAAGAAGTCAACACTGTCAAGTCAGGTCTCTGCTCTCAATCTTCCAAGCTCAGTACATGTACACATCACCGAAGATCTGCGTATGTCCGTATATATTTTTCCCTCCATTGCTTTACGTTTTCATGGGGGGTGGGGGGGCGGGTAGAATGTCCTTTGATTAAAAACAGTCAAGTTTGAAGATTATTATTATTATTGGAGTTCAAATTATTTTTTGGAAGTTCATTGCTTTTGCTTTCTCTGCACACTACCTGAACCACAGCCTAGCATGTATTGAGCAAATAGAAGACACTTTCCAAGTTTGCTCTGAAACATTTGGTGTACCCAAGTCACTGAGTAAGTGGGGTAAATGGGACTCCAGATCCTGCACACTGTGTGCTGTCTGCTTTTGGATGCGCCATTTCTTGGGAGACAGTAAGTGCTTGTAAGGGACACTTTCAAGCGTGAGGCAGGAAGGTTGTCAGACATAGCAACTATTCGCCACATAATTACATGAAAAAAATTGTTTAACTAAAATTCAAATTTAACAGGGCATCTTGTCTTTTATTTGTCAATATTTTACATGGCAGGCCAGTTTCAATGTATAAAAGAACTGGTATTTAGTGAAGAAATGGTGTCATTCCTTATAGACTACATTTGAGAGACCATGGCAGATAAAGATGCCTAGATCCATAGTTTTTTTTTTTTTTTTTTCTTTTTTTTTGGTAACAGCTGAAAATAATAACCACTGAGTTGATTCCAACCCATGGCAACCCCATGTGTGTCAAAACAGAATTGTGCTCTACTGGGTTTTGAATGGTTGATTTTTTGGAAGTGGGTCACCAGGACTCTCTTCTTTTCGGTCAGCAACTGAACTCCTTAACTGTTTGCAGCACCACCTCCCCCTAGCCCCCCAAACAAAACATTGCAGTGGAGTAGATTCTAACTCCCAGGGACCCTATAGGACAGAGTAAAACTGCCCATAGTGTTTCAAAAGTTATAGGCTTTAAGGAAGCAAATTGCTACATCCTTCTTTCATCCATAGACTGGTGGGTTCTAACCACTGTTGACCTCTGCACCACCCAGGGACTCCAAAACACCTCAAGAGTATCTATTTGTCACATAGTTACATGGTCTGGATAAAACTGGTCCTACAGAAGGCAACAGCTAGGGTAACAAGGGTAATTTTAGTGGTGACCTCTACTACTAATCTCGAAAATAGTTCATTTGTCAGTTGTGTCTTTTAGTAATACATCAAAAGAAAATTCCTGAAACTGTGTAAGCTTCCATTTAAAAATTTTTGTCACAGTCTTCTAGTTTCAGGAAAAAAAAAAAGAAAAAGCAATAAGGTCAAGCTGAACATTTGGAAGTGTCAACTGTTGAATCACGGTTCTCACTCTTCACACACAGAGACACGTAGCAAGTGTGTATCATGCACACACAAGCAATTTAATCCATTTGTTGCATTTTGAAATTACATCCTCAGTGCAAAGCCTCAGGGTAGAAGTATAATTAAATCATTCATTACAATATATTCTTAAAATATAATAGCAGCAATTTTAACAAATAAAACCTAGTCCCCAAACCAATGTATTTTATATTATTGCTTCATCTGGCAGGCTTTACCATGCACAATTTCCTTACAAGTTAAGTTTTACCTCATGGTCCATGATATAATTTGGGGGTTCTTTCTGAAACTGTTAGAAGAGTAAGGGAGAAAGAGGGCAGGAAGAGAAGAGAGAGTTTTGAAGAAAATGCATCTGGCTCTTCTAAATAAAAACTGAGGAAACGTGAGATTTTGATTTTAAAAGAATGGGTGTGGGGAGTGGGAGGTGGGAGGGCATTGCATTTCAACCTTGAGAATTTTTAGCAAAATTTCACATTTTTCTTAAGTCTTAACACAGCATCAATGTTCTTAGCACTATTACCAATTGCACATTTTAGGGTTCCTTCTCTTTTCCTTCCTCTTATTTTGCCTGCTCCATTTCACTACACCCAAACCAAACCAAACCTGCTGCTGTTGAGTTGATTCTTACTCATGATGACCATAAACCTGTGTTTTTCAGCACCACGTTGGTGCATACTGGTTCACATTGACGAATGGATGGCCTGTGGTAACCCGGAAGTTATTTTCTACTCTGTTCCTAGAAAGTTTCTGTGACCCTGAGAAATTCAGCTAATGTCTGTAAAAAGTTTTCCTACTAGGGACATATTTATACCTCTTATGGTTCTTAAATTCTTTTCCTCTAGGAAAGGTAATTAAACTAAGTCACAGAAGAAGAAACTCAGCTTTCCATATGTGTCAAAAAAATGATGTCTTGAGGTGTATCTCAATCAAGAAAGGATATGTCATGCTGCTGTCATTGCTAGCTGTCATCAAGTCAATTGCTGTCTTGTGGTTACCTCATTGATGACAGGAGGATTCACTGCCTGGCCCTGCACCATTCTTACGAATGAGTGCAGATTAGGCCATTGTGTTCCATGTGGTTTTCATCGCCTGATTTTCAGAAGAAGGTCACCAGTCTTTTCTTCCTAGTCCATCTTAGTCTGGAAGCTCTGCTGAAATGCGTTCAGCATCATAGCAACAACCAAGCTGCCACAGACAGATGGCTGAGCATAGGGTACATCAACCAGGAATTCCACTGAGAAAGCACCTGTGTCATTATGCTGTGACAGCAACCTCGAAATTCCAGCAACTGAATGCAACTAATCTTCGTTTCTTAGCCATGCAAAAATCATTCAAGCCGAATTTTCATTTAAGAAAATTTCAGTGTAAACTATGTTTACACTTGTCATCCCAAATTGCTATGGTAGAAAAAGAGACAGCTGGTGGTTCAAGTACTGCTTAACTAATACGGGCTACCATTTATAAGTAAAGTACTTCACTTATGATCATATTCCACTGGACAAAACTAATCACAGGATCACATTTCACTTCAAGTGATTGGAGGAGTGTTTCTATCCATGCACCTGGCCTTATAGGAGAACAATATTTGTGAGTGAAAGTAGCACTGATGATCATGTTCATTTGATGTTTCAGAAGTTGAAGAAACCTCTTTCCTCTTTCTCTGAAAGTTCTACTTGTTCTCCATCAAGTTCTGTTGCTACCTCTGAAACAATTCAATTCTCTGTCCCGCCAAATCTTACTCTTCCCCCATCTAATCCGCTAGAATGTATCTTGGAACGCAAAGCCTCTATCAGAATATGGTATTACGTGACACTGTAACCTTTTTCCCTCTAGAAAACCACCCTTTATGAATAAAACATGGGTGACCTTTAAAGACTTAGCAGTTGTACTAGGTGATTGCATATTAACAAGCTTTTTGAAGAAATAGGACAGGCACTGTATGTTTCAGTTAAGGATAGATAATGGAACTATTCAAATAATTTATTATTTTATTCAACATGGGAAATGCAACAACTATTTTACCAAGTCGGCTTATATTTCTCTGAGTGTAATTGTATATGACTTCCCATTTATCTAAATTATGCTTTTACTATTAAATTGAAGATTCCCACGGAAATGATGACTCTTTTTATCTGCTCCATATTTTCCATTGTTTGGTTAAATATCTTTGAAAATTCCCAGATTTGTTTAAGTAAGAACAAAGTGAAACAGAATAGTGTACAAGGAATTCAAATATCCTGACTTCTAAACACAAAATCTTCATGTTTCCCAGGACATGTTATGTTTATTTCCTAGGGCTGCAATGACTCAAATGCATTCTTTCAGAGTTCTGTAGGCTAAACCAAAACAAAACTCATGGACACTGAGTCAATTTTGACACATACTGACCCTATAGGACAGAGTGGAACTGCCCCATAGGTTTCCAAGGAGCAGCTGGTGGATTCAAGCTTTCAACATTTTGGTTAACTACTGGGCCCCTGTAAAGGATAGAAGTCCAAAAGCAAGATGCCAGCACAATATTGGTCTCTCTGAAAGTTCTATGGAAGATAATTCCTTGTCTTTTTCTAGTTGTCTGGTGGCTTCTGTTAAACCTTGTCATCTTTTGGTTTGTGGGCATGTGATATGGTATGAATTATGTTCCCCCCAAAATGTGTGCATCAATTTAGTTCCTCTATGATTCCCAGTGGTGTGTGGTTGTTTTCTGTTTTGTGGCTGTAATTTTTGCGTATTTTATAAATCCAAATCTTTGCCTGAGGTTAATGGGGCACGACTAGATTATGTTAAAGAGAATTAAGGTGGGACTGTCACACCCTTACTAAGGTCCCGATCAAACATAAAGGAAACTTCCCTGGGGTGTGGCCTGCACTACCTTTTATTTTACAAGAGACAAAATAAATGAGAAGCAAGCAGAGAGTGGAGAACCTCATACTACCAAGAAAGAAATAACGGGTTTACCTGTGTTTGAGAAGCTCTTCAACCAGGGAAAGATGGACTTCCTCCAGAGCCAACAGAGAAACAAAACATTTCCCTCTAGTTGAGCCCTGAATTTTAGTTTTAGCTTACTTTTCTGTGAGAAAATAAATTTCTCTTTGTTAAAGACATCCACTTGTGGTATTTCATTTATAGCAGCAATAGGTGACTAAGACAATGTATATCACTCCCATCTCTTCTTCTGTCTTCATGTACCTGTCTTTTTTCTGCGTCTCTGACACTCTATTTCCACTGCTCTTTTTATGTTGGATTAAGACTCACCCTACTCTAGTATGAACTTGTGCTAACTTACATGATAGCACTTTTTAAGACCCTATTTCTAAGGTCACATTCACAGTACTTGGGATTAGGACTTCAACCTACCTTTTTGGAGGAAATGATTTAATCCAAAATACATGGTATAGACAGTAGAATATAGTGAATAACTATTTAATGGAAGGGGTATTCATGATGGTGCCATGGATTATATTGGGATGAGGGTAAAAGAGATTCAAGAATTCTGTCAGTGATATGAGGGACTATTTAATCAAATGACAAGGAAGGGAGCTTTGGTTTAGGCTTAATGGAAGAAATGTTTACAGAGGAGCAAATGAGATAGAGGAAGGTTGAATCAACTCACCAATAACACACAGTTAAAACGAAACCTCTGCTCTGTCCCACTTCCCAGTGTTGTATGGTTGTCTTCTACGTTGTGATTGTAATTTTTGTTTATGCTGTAAATCCCAATCTTTGCCTGAGATTAATGGGGCAAGGTTGGATTATGTTAAAGAGGATTAAGGTGGGACTGTAAAATCTTTACTAAGGTCCCTGATGCAACATAAAGAGAGATTTACTAGGGTGTGGCCTGTACCACCTTTTCTCTTTCAGGAGATAAAAGAAAAGACACTAAGTAGATAATTCTCTGTAAGAGAATTAGTTTCAAACTTGATTCTTCAGAGTTCTGCAGAGTATCTCATGAGGCACTCAAATAAAACAAGGAGGTACCTATACTCAAAGGACCTTGTAATTTGTCTATATATTCAGAGTTCGGGATAAGATTTCATTTGCCAAACAGTGCTATTGCTTAAAAAAATGTTTGAATAGTTGCTAGTGATGAGAGAGATGAGAGAAGGGGTGAGAGAGAGGAGAGAAAGGAGTTAGGGGGCACTAAATTTCTATTAATGGTGGTGAAATAATTTTGAAAAGGATTATGGTAACAGTTACACACGATTAAGGTGATCAATGTCACTGAATTATACATGTAAAAATTGTTGAACAGACTAAAAAAATTGCATAGCCATTTATTTAGAATAAAGTGGTTCTCGCAAGCAAAATGGGATGCACTGGTCTCTAAGCAATGATATGAAGTGTGAGGTACAAAGCTATGTGCCTTTCTTTTGTATCAGTCTTGTTGCCAACATCTCTCTCCCACTCAAATCTCCAAATGTATCTTGTTATCAGTAGTTATGTCCTAGGACCAGAGATTTGGAGGTCCATGAAACTCCCAACTTTCCATAAGGAGAAAAGTACAGAATTTGAGAAGTATTATGGTACTATTAGAATGACTTGAAAACAGCTTTACAAACTGTGTCACACAGATCACAGTTTTATTTGATCAGCCACTGTGGAAAATGTGCATGTTTGAGACTCCGTTACATCCCAACTGCATGACATACTTCTCCAGACCATATATTCTGGTCAAGCTGTACCTGCTGTACCTTGTCAACAACCAGTCTGAGCTACAAACTGGAGTACTTGACATTTCAATATTTTTGTCTGCAAACATGGAATGTACTAGACTACTTACTTTGAAAACACTAACTTTGGTAATGTCTAACTAGCTAGTCTGAAATGCAAGATATTCAATGTAGACTATGTAACTACTGCTTCTGTTATGTTGCTGAAATTATTTTGGCATACAAACTCAGACAAAATTAGTCTTTGTACACTTGGGAAAGCTTTTTTTCATATAAGCTGGCTTTTAAAATTGAAGACTCTCTGATAAAAGGAATCAACAGGGTAGTTTTCAAAGATTACAAAGTTGAGCCATGACTTGTTTAATTGATAAAGAATAAGGAGACTGAGAGATACAAGTTTCAAAGTTGCTTTACTTATCAAAAGAAAATCTTTGCTTTACAACCAGTGTCTTTGCCAATGTATACTTTTTAAGATTTACTTTTGGAAATAATGCATTTCTAGATTTCTTGCTTATGGGGAGGACATAAAGGCAGATACTTCACTATCTTTGCAGAAATAGGATTGTGGCATGTCTGCAGTCAAACCTTGTTATGAGATGTTGTCACTAGTACATGACTTTTGCTTCACCTGGGGTCATAGGAAATAATCAGAAGTGTCTAGGGAGTGTTTCCTGTAAAGGGTGAGGAATGGAAAGATCTGGTGACACAGGGAAGTTGGGCAAGGGTCCAGGAATGTGAAAAGACTTTCTAAAAAAGAAATTATTGGGGTGGGGGGAAAACGTCTTAGAATAGACACAGGTCTCCTTGATTCCCTCTGAGAACTAAGGCATGGAATGATAATTGAGTGGAGCAATATGGACATCCTGGGAGCCCTAGGATGTGGTGTAAGGTTGCCACATTGGACTAGGTGCCAGTACGGGGGAAACTACCTCTCTTAAAGACAAGGCAGCAGCACACTGAGTCCTGCTTCATTGAACTCATAGTTTGGGAGGATGACATGTACTGACGCATTCTTTGTTATCTAGGAGGCAGGAACTGGGCATGAACTAGCCAATGCCCTGCACTGCAGTGCTTAAGTAAACAGCAAATAGCACAGCAGACTGTGCTTTGGATGGCCACATATTCAGAGACCAGCTACCAGCTGAAGACACCACTGCCTCTCCACCTTTGCTTTTCCAAGCTGCACCGTAGACTCTGTTGTTTCATGGCAGGAAGGGCAGCTCAGGTGCAATGCCATCTTGGTCAACTGGGAGGCAGAGTCAGACACCTGAAAGTCTCAGCTGGGGCTAAGTCTCATGCTGAGCAGCAGTCTCTCTGGATAGTACTTCTTCAGCAGAAAAGCTGTGGTTAGGATAGTGATACCTACAGCCATCAGTGGGGCCTGGCAGAGGATGGCAGTAGGAACTTAACCATTCCTCTTGTTGAACCATGTCACAGCATCTGGGGACAGCCAATGAGGGGCTTTCATTGTCAGCCTGAAGGTGGAGCCTGTCATATGTGATTTCAGCAGCTGTTGGACAGCCCCTCCCTCACCAGTAAAGCACCTTTTAAAAATAAGACCACCTGGTGAACTGATTGATGGGTGGGGTGGCCTCCTCTCCATCACCTTTCAATTACCCACATCATAGTGATGGCTGATGGCCCCCTAGTGACTCAATAAGTAGGGCTCTGTCTTTGCCAGCTGGGGAGCAGAGCCCGCCATTCCAGAGAGTCCATCTGGGGCCAGGCATTAGGATACACAGAGGCGATAGCAGTGCCCTTGCTCCCTCCTAGAATTGTGCCACAGCTCCTGTTGAGGTAACACCAGAGAAACCAAACAGCTTCTAGATGGCACAAAGAGAACAATCAATAGCTAAACATTTAAAGAAGCAGTCCACCATGGCTCTGGAAAACTCACAAAATAAAAAATCAGAAAAAACTTCTCAGATGAAGAAGTCTTTCTGAAATTATAAGAGGTCAAGTACAAAAGAATTATATGGAGACCTCCTAGAGTTTAAACAAAATGCAGCAGAATGAAATGAAAAATTAAGTAAGCTATATGAATTGATGGACCATCGATGATCTGAAATCCAGCAGAACAGTAGTAAAATTACAGAACTACACAATTCAATCCAAAGCCAAAAGAGTAGAATTGAGGAAACAGAAGCCAGAGTTAGTGTGCTTGAGGATAGAGCAACCGATATCAGCATTTATGAAGAGACATCAGGGAAAAGTATAAGAAAAATGAAGAAGCATTAAGAAACATGTAGGACTCTATTAAGAGGAATAATCTATGAATAATTAGAGTTCCTGAACAAGGAGGGAGAGCTGAAAATTCAGAGAGTATTGTTGCAGAGTTGCTGTCAGAAAACATCCCTGAAATTATGAAAGAAGAAAACATAGATATCCAAGATGCCTATTGAACACCACAAAAACTAGACCTCAGAAAAAAGATACCAAGACATATTATAATCACGCTTAATACAATGAAACATAAGGAGAGGCTCTTAAAGCAAAGAGGCTTAAAGCAAAGCTAATGCTCAAAGGGAAATCCTGCAGGCTTTCATCTGACATTTTGTCAGAAACAATGCTGGCAAGAAGGCAATGGAATGACACATGCAGAGGCTTGAAGGACACAAACTTCCAACCAAGAAAGATATATCCTACAAAACTGCCTCTCAGATACGAAGGTGAAATTATGACATTTGCAGATAAACAGATGCTTAGAGACTTTGTAAAAATTGAAAGAAAACAAGAAATACTAAAAGATGCTCTTTGTTTAGAAAAACAAAACCAATAAGTTTGTACTTAACAAGGCAATGCATGACACAGTATCCAGAATCCTATTCACTTAGGGAAGCCAATAAGCTCAATAAAACTACAATATTAAAAGAGGGCAACCAGTGATCATAAAACAAAAACTATGAAATCATCACACTAAAAAGACGATATATTACAATAGTTATACTCTTTTCAGATGCAGAGGAAATTAAAAAGAGACAGAGAAGTTAAAGTTTGGTTTAAACTTAGAATAGTAAGGGGGTTCATAGAGGTAGCCACAAAGCAAAATATCAGTGTGACAAAGCAACACTAGAAACATAATTCAGAAGTGTCAATGAACATAAAACCAACACTGAGAAAAATGAAGTCAACCTGTAAAGAAGAATGACCCAAAACAGAAGATTAAAAGCAACATAGAAAACATCAACAACACAATAATAAATGCATCAAAATGACAGGACTAAACACATGTCTAGCAGCAATTACATTGAATGTAAACACACTGAATGCTCCAGTAGAGAGAGAGTGACATCCTGGATCAAAAGAAACTATCTGTCTATATGTTGGTCACAAGAAACACACTTTAGAATCAAAGATATGAACAAACTGAAAATCAAAGCATGGAATAATATATACCAAGCTAATAACATACAAAGAAGAGTAGGAGTGGCAATACTAATCTCAGATAAAATACGCTTTAATGTAAAATCCACCATCATGGACAAGGATGGTCACTATTGCTGAAAGATTCCATGAGCAGGACATAGCAATATTAAATATTTATGTACACAATATCAGAGCATCTAAATATATCAAACACTAACAACATTGAAAAATGAGATAATAGTTGGAGACTTCAACAATCTGCTTTCAGTAATGGAAAGATCATCAAGACAAAAGCTCAGTAAACATACAGAAAATCTTATTGACAATTAACCAACTAGACATCATCGACATTCACAGAACTTCTTACTCATCAACGGATAAGTGTACCTTCTTCTCCAGTGCACATGGAACTTTTTCTAGAATAGACCGTGTGTTAGGACATAAAACAATTCTCAACAAAAACCAGACTATTAAATTATTGCAAAGCATCTTGTCAGAACATAAAACATAAAAGTTGAAAGCAGTAGAAGAAAAAACACAGGTAGAAATCAGAACTCATAGAAACTGAACAACACCTTGCTCAAAAACCTATGAGTTATAAACGAAACAAGGACAAAATAAAGAAATTTCTGGAATCAAATGAGAATGAAAACACATACTACCAGAATCTATGGGATATATTCAAAGCAGTGCTCAGAAGTCAGTTTATCTCTATAAATGCACACATCTGAAATGAAGAAAGGACCCAAACCAAAGAATTAACCCTACAGCTTGAACAAGTAGAAAGAGAGCAACAGAGGAACCCCTCAGGCACCAGAAAAAAACACTCGTAAGGATTAGAGCAGAACTCAGTGAAATACAGAATAGAAGAACAATTTAAAAAACTAACAAAACCAAAAGCTGGTTCTTTGAAAAGATCAACAGAATTGAAAAACCATTGGCTAAACTTACAAGAGAAAAACTGGAGGGAAAACAAATGACCTGAATAAGAAATAACAGGGGAGATGTCACAACAGACCCAACTGAAATCAAAAGTATCATAATAAAATACTATGAAAAACTATACTGTAACATATTTGAAAACCTAGAGCAAATGGACACATTTCTAGATTCACATTACCTACCAAAATTATCACAAGGAGAAGTAGAATAACTTAATAAACCCATCATGAAGGAAGAGATTGAAAAAGTCATCAATAAACTACCAGCCAAGATAGTCCAGGCCCAGATGGCTTCACCGGAGAATTCTACCAAACTTTCAGAGAGGAGTGAATTCCAATATTATTGAGGCTATTTCAGCATGGGAAGAGATGGAATACTCCCAAATTCATTCTATGAAGCCAGCATAACCCTGATACCAAAGCCAGGGAAAGATTCCACAAAAAAAGAAAATTATAGACCAGTATCATACATGAACCTAGATGAAAAAATCTTCAATAAAACCTTGGCCAACAACATATCAATAAAATAAAATGACAAAGTTGGATTCATACCAGAGACGCAAGGCTGGTTCAACATCAGGAAAACAACTACAGTGATTAATCACATAAATTACATAAAGGATAAGAATCACCTGATTTTGTCTATTGATGCAGAAAAGGCATTTGACAAAGTCCAACACCAATTCATGTTAAAATCTCTCAGCAAGACAGGAATAGAGGGAAAATTCCTCAATGCAATAGGGGGTGTCTAAACAAAGCCAACTGCCTACATCATCCTGAATGGAGAGAGTCTGAAAGAATTCTCCTTGAGAACAGGAACTAGACAAGGATGCTCACTCTTATCACATTTATTCAACATTGTCCTAGAAGTTCTAGCCAGAGCAATCAGGCGAGACAAAGAAATAAAGCACATCTACACTGGCAAAGAAGATGTAAAAATCTCCTTATCGGCAGATGATTTGGTTGTATATGCAGAGAACCCTGAAGAAACTGTAAATAAACTGCTGGAACTAATAAAAGAGTTCAGCAAAGTATCAGGATATAAGGTAAACGTAAGTAAATCAGTAGGATAGCTTTACACCAAGAAAGAGATCAAGAAATCACCAAGTCAATACCATTTACTATAGCCCCCAAGAAGATAAAATACCTAGGAATAAATTTAATCAGAGAAAGAAGAGACCTATTTAGAGAGAATTACAAGACGTTACAGCAAGAAACCAAAAGAGACTTACATAAGTGGGGAAACTTACCCTGCTCACAGATAGGATGACTTAACATTGTGAAAATGTGCATTTAGCTCAAAGTGATCAACATATACAATGCAATCCCAATACAAATTCCAGTGACTTTTTTTTAATGAGATGGAGAAACAAATCACCAACTTCGTTTGGAAAGGGAAGAAACCCTGAATATTCAAAGCACTACTGAAGAAGACGGACACCGTGGAGGCCTCACACTACCTGACCTTAGAACCTCTTACACTGCCATCGTAGTCAAAACAGACTGTACTGGTACAAAAAGAGACATATAGACCAATGGAACAGAGATGCCACCATCCTCTTATAAGCAGGTGATATTCGTCAAAGGCCCTAAGATTTTAAATTAGTGCAAAAACAGTCTTTTTAACAAATGGCTTTGGCAAAATTGTATATCCATCTGCAAAAAACTGAAACAGGACTCATATCTCACATCTTACACAAAAACTCATTCAAAATAGATCAAAGATCTAAATATCAAACCTAAAACAATAAAGACCATGCAAGAAATATATAGGGTCAGCAATGGAAGTTCTAATACATGTTTTAGACAGACTACAAAATTTGACAAAGCATGAGTAACGGAAGAGAAAATGGATAAATGGGAACTACTAAGAATCAAACTCTTTTGCTCATCCAAAGGTTTTATCGAAAGAATTAAAGGACCACCTATGAATGGGAAAAAGTGATTGGCAACTACATATCTAAACGATATCTACTCTCCATAATCTACAAGTACTGCAAATTATCAACAAGAAAAAGATAAATAACCCAATGAATTGATGGACAAAGGAGATAAACAGACACTTTAGCAAAGAGGACATCCAGGCAGCCAAAAGACACATGAGGAAATGATCACAATCATTAGCTGTCAGAAAAATCCAAATCAAAACTACAATGAGATACCATCTGACCTCAACAAGGCTGGCCATGATCCAAAAAATCACAAAACAACAAATGCTGAAGTGGCTGTGGAGAAGTTGAATCTCTCCTACATTACTGGTGGGATTGCAAAATGCTACAGCCTCTTTGGAAAGCTATCTGGTGCTTTCTTAAAAAGCTGGAAATAGATATGCCATTTGATCTGGTAATCCCACTGCTTGGAATATATCTTACAGAAACAAAGGCTGTCACATGAACAGATACATGCACACGCATGTTTATTGCAGCACAGTCCACAATAGCAAAAAGATGGAATCAATCTAGATGCCCACCAACAGATGAATGGATAAACAAACTGTGGTACATACACTCAATGGAACACTATGCAATGATAAAAAATAAAAATAAAAAAAAAAAACAGTGATGATTTTAGGAAACATCTCATAACCTGGTTTCAGTTGGAAGACATTATACTGAGTGAAATCCATCAGTGAGAAAAGGAGAAATAGTGTATGAGACCCTTGCTATAAGGACTTACAAACAGACTTACATACAAAAAGATAATGTGACAGCTACTGGGGTGGGGACGACAAGGGTTGGCCATAGATTAGACAGTTGATAGAAATCTGGTTAGATGAAAGAAGTTGACAACACACGATAGAAAGTAGATCACTTTAACTGGACTTTACCGTAAACTGAAAGTTATTCTAATCTCAACCTAATATTGCAAGGATAGAGTAGTAGGGGAGGAGGTTTGAGAACCACACTGTTTGGGGACATTGAGGCCAATTGGTCTAACTAGCCTATTGCTAAGAGACTCTTCTTTATCCCACTTTGGTGAGTGGTGTCTGGGTTCTTAAAAGCTGGCAAGTTGCCATCTGAGGTACGCCAAATCCTCCCAACTCTTCTGAAACAAATGATCACTGAGTACAACAAACACTTGAGGAAAAAAGAGTCTATGAGACAGAAATACCCATGTGAATGGGAGAGTGTATCAACAGGTGACCAGAAGAACCAGAAGGTGCCCAGCCACCACCAAAGACAGCTTTGATGGGGCACACAACGTTGAGTCCTTGTGGCAACTCAAGAACAAGAGGCGTGCATCTCAAGAACTCTAAGACCACAACTGCCTCAGAGATCCCCTCAGAGCATGGCCCCTAGACATCCTGCTGCCCCTGACCAGAGAACACTTCTGAAGTCAACTCTTCAGACAAAAATGGAGTGGAGCTGGAGACACAATGTGACCACGTGGTGTGTGTACTTTATGGTTCTAGGCATTTATAAGATGCTGTCCTACTGGTCTCTTTCAGATGGGAGAGAGGAGGGTGGAGGTGAGGGGACAGGGGTTTGTTGGGAGGATTTTATCAGTACAGAATGAAAAGGAGGAGTGTGCTGTCACCAGGCAAGGAGAACAGAAGGAGCTGCAGAAAGGAAGACATGCAAAGTTGATTTGGATTGTATACTTCCACTTAATCAAGTAAAAAAAAAAATGAAATCATCGAGTTTTTTCAAAAATTTATAGGATCTTGTTGGAGGAAGGACTCTCTTTAGCAGAGGGCTTTAAGAGTTTGGTATCTATCTGGGTAGCATGCTATAGAGTTCATTAAAGGATTATGTGTGTCTGCCTGCATATATTGTTGTTGTTAGCTGCTATGGAATCAGTCCCCAACTCATGGCAAACTCATGCACAATGGAGCAAAATGTCACTCAGTCCTGTACTATCCCCCATGACTGGTTTTGAGTTACAAGGTTTTCACTGACTGATTTAAGGTAAATGAATCACCAGAACTTTCTTCCTAGCTCATTCTGGTCTGGTACCTCCACTGGAATCTGTTAGTCATCACAGTACTGTACAAGCCTCCACTGATAGATGGATGGTGGCCACTGTTAAGATGCACTGGCCTGCAACTGGATCCTCATCTACACGTTTTTGCTAGCTACTGTTGAGTCAATTGTACAACAGAACGTAACACAGTCAGATCTGAGGCATCCTCACACTCATTGCTGTGCTTCAGCCTATTGTTGCAGCCATTATATAAGTTCATGCTGTTGAAGATTTTCCTCTTTTTTACTTACATTCTGACTTACCGATCATGGTATCTTTTTCCAGAGACTGATCCCTCCTGATAACACGCCCAAAATACTTGAGATCAAGTCTCACCATCCTTCCAAGGGTGCATTCTGGCTGTACTTTTTCCAAGACAAATTTCTTGTTCTTCTGGTAGTCAAAAGTATATTCAATATTATTCACCAATATCATAATTCGAAGGCTTAGATTCTTGCCAGGTCTTTCTTATTCAGTGACTATGTTCACAGACACTTGAGGCAATTGAAAATCCCATGGCTTGGGTTAGGTGTACCTTAGTCCTGAAAGTTATGTGTTTGCTTTTTAACGGTGTAAAGAAGTCTTTGAAAACAGATTTGTCCAATGCACTGTCATTTGATTTCTTGATTGTGCTTCTGTGGGTGTTTGTTGTTCATCCAAGAAAAAGAAATTCCTAACAATGTCAATCCCTTCTCTATTTATCATGCTGTGTCTTACTGGTCCAGTTATGAGCTGTTGGTTTTTTTTTTTTTTGCTTTATGTTGAGTTATAACCCATGCTGATGCTATAGTCTTTAATCTTCATCTATAAGTGTTTCAAGTCCTTTCAGCAACCAAGTTTGTATTATCTGCATATCACAAGTTGTTAATGAGTTTTTCACCAATCATGATGCTACATTCTCCTTATAGTCCGTCTTCTCAGATTATTTGCTCAGCATTCAAAATGAATAAGTAGGGTGAAAAGATACAACGCTGATACACACTTTCCTCAGTTTGAAACCAAGCAGTATCTTACTCTTTTTGAACCACTATCTCTTGGTCTATACACTGGATCCTCACAATTAAGTTAACTGGAATTCTGACTCTTCATAACGTTATCCACAATTTGTTATGATCCACCCAGTCTAACGCATTTGAATAGCCAATAAAACACAGGTAAACATCTTTCTGATATTCTCAGCTTTTAGCCAAGATGCACATGACATTAGCAATGGTATCCTTCATTCTATATCCTCCTCTGAATCTGGCTTGAATTTCTGGTGGTTGCTTGTGGATGTATTTCTTCAAACATATTTAAGTTACAGTCAGTAAAATTTTAGTTTTGTGTAGTATTAATTATACTGTTCTGAAATTTCCCCATTCTGTTGGATCACCTTTCTTCGGAATGGGTGCAAATATGAATCTCTTCCAGTCAGTTGGCCAGATATCTGTCTTCTAAATTTCTGGGCATAGATAAGCAAGCACTTTCAGTGCTACATATGCTTGTTGAAACACCTCAGTTGGTGTTCCTTCCATTCCTGGACCTTTATTTTTCACTAACATCTTCAGTACAGCTCGTGTTTCTTCCTTACAACCATCAGTTCTTGATCACATGCCACCTCTTAAAATTTTTTAATGTCAGGAAATTCTTTTTGATATGGTCACTTTGTGTATTCTTTCCCTCTTCTTTAGATACTTCCTGCATCAGTCGATATTATGTCCATAGAATTCTTCAGTATTGTAACTCAGGGTTTGAATTTTCACTTCAGGTCTCAAGCTAAAAGCTTGAAATATGCCAAACACATTCTTCCCTTTTGGTTTTCTTTCTCCAGTTCTTTGCATATGTCCTTGTAATGCCTTAGTTGTCTTCTCAAGCTGCCCTTTGTAATCTTCTATTCAGCTGTTTTACTTCATCATTTCATCTATTCACTTTAGCTATGCTACCTTCAGTGGCAAGTTTCAGAGTCTCTTTTTTTTTCTATATTTTTAGTAATCTTTTGCTTTCTTCATATATGATATTCTTGGTGTCATCCCACAACTCCATGGATCTTTTGTCATTGGTGTTCATTTCGTCAAATCTACTCTTTTCTCTAAATTCATGTAGGATATATTCAAGGTAACACCTTGGCTCTTGTGGACTTACTTTAATGTTCTTCAGCTTCTACTTGAACTTGCATGTAAATAACTGATGATCTGTTCTGCAGTCAGTTCCTGTCATTATTTGACTGATGAAATTGAGCTTCTCCATCCTCTTTCTACAGATGTATTTGATTTGATTCTTGTGTATTCCATCTGGCAAAATCCATTTGTACAGTAGCCACATATGCTACTGCAAAAGGTATTTGCAATAAATAACTTACAGTTGTTGGAAAATTCAGAGTAATCATTGACATCATCTCCATCACTAAGGGCATATTTTTCAAATAGTAGTCTTTCTTTGATTTAAACTTTCAAATTGCAATCACCGGTAAGTATCAATGCATCTTGGTTGTATTTTTGATCAGTTTCAGACTGCAGAGGTTGTAAAAATCTTTAATTTCCTCATTTTTAGAATTAGTGATTGGTGTCTTAATTTGAATAATAGCATTATTAGCTAATGTTCTTTTTTGGGAATGTCGATATTATCCTATCACAAGCAGTGGCATACTTTAGGGAAGATTTTGAAATATTCCTTTTTTAAAATGGACGTAACACTATTCCTCTTCATTTTGTCCTTGCCTCCACAGTAGACCTTATGACTATTTGGTTCAAAATGGCCACCACCAGTCCATTTGCACTTACTGATGCCCAGGATACAGGTCTTTACGTGTTCCATTTATCTTTTTTACAATTTCCACTTTTCCTAGATTCATGCTTCTTAATTCCATGTTCAGATTATTAAATGGGTATGGTAGCTGTTTCTTCTCATTTTCAGCCATGCTGCATTAGCAAATGAAGGTCTGCAAAGCTTTATTTATGTCATTAAGATTGAATTAAGGTTGACTACTTTGAAAGCCCTAGTGGTACAGTGGTTAAGAGCTTGGCTGCTGCCCCAAAAGTCAGCATTCTGAATCCACCAGCCACTCCTTGAAAACCCTGTCGGGCAATTCTACTCAGTAGTATAGGGTCATTATATGTTGGAATCAACTCAGTGCTGATAGTTTTATTTTTTCTTTTTTGTCTGCTTTGAAAAGGCAGCTCTTCCCTGGTCATATTTTGAGTGTCTTTGAACCTGAGGTCCTCGTCTTCTAAGGCTATATCAGACAATGTTTGTTGCTATTCATAAGGTTTTCACTGGCTAATTTTTTAGAAATAGATTGCTAGGTCATTTTTCCTAGTCTACCAGTCTGGAAGCTTGGCTGAAATCTGTCCACCATGGGTGACACTATTGATATTTGAAGTATTTGTGGTATAGCTTTCAGCATCACAGCGACAAGCAAACCACCACAGTACAACAAACTGACAAAGCAGTGGTAGGTCTACACATGGAAGACAAAAATTCTGCTACTAAATCAATCTACTGGCCACTGCCTAGTCAATCAAATTACTTTTACTCTTTTGACAGTTGCTCATTGTTTAAGACCATCACGTGGAAATTATAATCACATACAACTTAGGTTCTATAGAACACTAAAAGGTGTATAATGTAGATTCAGAATTTTATTCAGAAATCAAAAGTTATTAACTATAACTGATACAGTATAGGTGTTTTATTGATATCTAATAAATTTTATATAAACTCCAATAATCCAACCAAATATAAACATTACATAACTTTTAGATAATTTATAGAACATTTTACCTTTGTTATTCTCAATGTGCCCAGTTACAGACTTAAACCTATAGCAAAATCTGGCTCTTCTTTCAAAACTCTAATATCCTCAAGGGGTAAAACATCTTAAATGTTTCTCTTGTACTTATAAAAATGTATACAGTAACTGAAAATCCAATATTTATTGAAAATTCTAGAGTTTTAAAATACTTTATAATATTTTTGACATTTCCACTAGGGATTTCATCATAAAACATTTTCTTAAATTGTTTAAAACTGAAGATTTTGTTAAAAATATTCCATCTTGTCAGGTATTCCTTTAATTTAAGTATATTGGTAAATTGCCCCTTGTAATTCCTTTGTGTGAACCAGGCAGTTTCGTTTAATCTGCAATTATGGCAGTAAGCCTCATAACTTTGTTGTGCTTTGCTGGGCAGGCTTGGATAAGATTGCCTCTAGGTGGCTGAATGCTGCTTCATCTTTGTGCTGTATGCTCTGTCTCTCCAGAGAGCTCAGAATAGATATATCCAAGCATTGAGAAGACAAAATAACCTACATTTGTCATTTTAGCATCTAGGCTCCTAGGATTGTCTAAAGGATTCGTGATACGTAAAATGAAGACATTTTTGTGCAAGAGGGAGTCAGGGCATATTTGTGTGGCATTTCCTCTAATGCATGCAGCACACTTGGCACTTCACTTTTAGAGCCAGCAGGAGGAGGACAGGAAAGAACACTGTATGAAGCCCACTTGAGAAGTTTTCTCCAATGTGTCATTAGGGTGTTTCAGAGCATCTGTGTGGCTGCCATATGAACTGGAAGGGAACACAAAGTAATCAATTTCAGTTGAAAGCACTAATTTATCACCTTGCCATCTTTTATTGCAAGGTAGAAATTCTCAGTCTCCTTTCTTATGTTCTCTCTCTCTTTCTCTGTTTCACCCACACATATATACTTCTACACATGCACACCTACTGTGCACTCAACATACTCTTCATTTTATTTTTCATGTCTAACTACAAAGTAAGAAGACTATATATATATACATATATGTATATTTTTGTCTTTTGTTAGCTTGGATTTGGGTTGTGAAGACAGTTAGTCAGTACATGTTTCCATATACTGGAGGATATTTACATTATGTGACTTCCTAAGTTTGGGTAGGATTGCAATATTAATGTAAGGTTCGTTCCCAAATAAACCTTTGCAATAACCACTGTGGCTCTGTCAGTAAGCAATGTATTTAGCTTGTAAGAGTTCAAAATCTAGTCTGCTGGAACAATTTAATAAGGGGCCTCAAGTCTTAATTCCTGGGGTCAATATGGCTACAAAGGCCTAATTTTGAAAATGGAGTCTCAAACCCTTCGAGAATGTTGAAGAAAGCTCAGCCTGAAAGGCTGTGAGATCACAGTATCTTTGTTTTCACCTTCGCTGCCAGGAGCACTTTCCCTATGACCTGTATATGTCAGGCCTGGCAAGTCCAAGTTGAATCTCTTATCAGACACGGAACAAGGAGAAGACCAAAACAGCACAGAGAAGGACATTCCTAGACAGTAATTGTTGTCTAAAATCTGATCAGGTCTTACAAGTCCCTAGATGCAAAGCAAATACTGAATTATTTTTGAACAGCATGGAAATGTAAGATTCTAAAGGGACTAGAAAGACACCTGGGATGTTTTATTGAACCCATATTTTTAACATCCAAATCTAGGTCCTGTTTTGCTATCCTGGCTCACAGTATTTTAATACAACCCAGTGTAGGAGTTCTCGTAATTTTGCAATGAGTACATTTACAGCATGATTTTCTGGAGTCTGGTATTCGTGTGTGTTATTATATTATGATATGCAGCACTTTCTGTCACACACAGACACAGACACATACACATACCCCATATCCATTTTGGCCATGAGGAAAGAAGTTTTTCTGTCCACTCCAGATGTGTTTTCCTTCTGAATCCCAACAAGATCTGCGGGTTGCTGTTGTTTTCATAACGTTGAAAATCCCACCACAGACATTTTTTCCCCCTTTAACTTCTAATATATTTTTTTTCTGCAAGCCCTGATGTTCTCCCTGTAACTCCCAATATTTCTCCCTAGACCCCAATTTCCTAACCAAAGCACATTACTGATCTGATGCTTTCAACAGCCTGGTAGCACATCAATAAACTAAAGATTATTGTGCTTTGTCAGGTTTTATTTTGTAACATTATGGGAAATTCGCCGCTGTCTTGGATGAGTGCATATACTCTGATTGCTTGACAATTAACAGAGCTAGTAATAGAAAAGGCAATGTAATTTACCTTCGTACAAGGGATCTCAGTTAACAAAAATTAAACTATTGAACTCTCCTCTCCAAGGAAAGGGATGTTGCCTCATTACGTTAAAAAGAAAAACAGATTTCAGTGGCAAGTGGGCCCTCAGTCTGGCTGTGTGGATTTATTTGTACAGATTATGTGTTTTTCTGACATGCATACCAAATTATGGCTTTTAAACTGGGCAGAACTCTTTCTTCATTAAATGAGTATTTCCCCCCTTTGGTAACTCAAAGAGAGCTTCCAATATAAATAATGTGGTGGGGGAGTGTCTCAGTGTGCTTGGTGGTTTGGACTTTAAGGATGTCCCTTATCTACAGGGCTCAAACTTGAGTGCAGTTCTTGCTCTCTCTATCTTTCCCACTGTCTGTGTCTCTGTCTTCCTGTATCACAGCACTAAAGAAGAAAATATACAGTGTAATTAAATACAGAGCCATCACTCTAAAAGTGAGGAACTCCCACCGAGCAGAGTGCTAGGTTTTACAGACTCCCACGGAGACCATATGAAGCTTGCATTCAAAATGGCATTGCAGCTTTGAGCCTGCCTTCTTTCTGCCCTTTTGGAGATTTCTGCTTAGTTCAAAGAAATACTGTATTTGAACATAGACATCCTGATAACTTGGCAAAGTTGCAAGAGGTGTTGAAATTTTGCTCTCCTCTTCCCTGAGAATTGCAATCTCTAAAATTGTTTGTGGAGTTCTGCTGTGTCCTCCAAACATTTCTAAACTGGACAGATTAAACTGTAGGCTCACTACCTTGAGGTGGAGGCTCTGCTTATTTCAAAACGTTAAGACACTTGGCTGCTAACTGGAAGGCTCGAGTTTCAAACCCTCAGAGGCTCCTTGAAAGAAAGGTTTAGTGATCAGCTTCCAAAATGTCACAGCTTGGAAAATGCTGTGAAACACAGATCTGCTCTGACATATTGGTTCACCATGAGTCAGACTGACTCAAAAGCAACCAATTTTTACCTTAAGCTATGAATAACTACTAAAAGAAACAATAACTAAGCCCATTGCTACCAAGTCAATTCTGACACATGGTGACCCTATTGGACAAAATAGAACTGCCCCATTGGGTTTCCAACAGCACCTGGTGGATTCAAACTGCCAACCTTTTGGTTAGCAGCCATAGCTCTTAACTTCTATGTCACCAGGTTTTCCATGAAAATACCTATTACAGTTCTTGTGACAATAAAAGACACACAAACATATAATGCCTGTTTCTGCCTTCAAGCGGCTTAGGATCTAAGAGTTAGAAAACTGTGATCTGTAGACCAGATTCAAAGGTCATCTTATTTTTGTATGGTTTTCGAGCTAAGAATTGTTTACTTCTCTCATTCTTAAATGATTAGATTATTTCCTTACATGTGACAATTATATTAAACTCAAATTTGAGTGTCTATGAACAAATGTACTAGAACACAACCATGCTCTTTTATTGCACATTGTCCATGGCTGCTTTTGTATTAAAAAGATAGACTTGAGAATTAGGATACAGCCTGTATGATGTACAAAGCCTAAAATATTCAGTATTTGTTTCTTTCCAGAAAAAGTTTACTGGCTTTAATACAAGTTCATCGGAGAATCACTACTAATAATCATAAAGTAAAGAGTAAGGAGTGAAATATAGTGTATAACCACGTGGTAAGTAGGAAACATGTGAAAAAATGCCATATTAGCCTAGGAAGCTATACACGAGCAACAGTTGTTTGTTTGGACAGACACTCAACAAGAAAAGAGAACAGGAACTGACTTTAAAAGACAGCAAGTTCTTGAAGAGATGAGGGCCAATGGAAGAACATATAAGCTGGGAAGATAGAGGTAGCAAAGGTGAGATCTGCCTTGGGTGGAGTAAGATTCCAAGAGAAGTTGCATGTGATTCCCCTTGAGAGTGAAAAGCCCTTCTATTTAAAATAAAGGATAAATGAGCTGTCGCCTACTTTGATTTTGATATTTAGAAATAGAAGGAGAATCACTGAGAAGACAAAATATGAAATTTAAAAGTAAAGTCAAGTTCAATGAAAGATAGTCTGGGGATGAAATATCTATGCTAAATGTCATCAAAACAGCCCTATTTCATCAAGTGGGAAATTATTGACAAAAAATGCACTATAAACAGTGAGATTCTGTTTTTATTAATGAAATAAGTTAAGAGGGTGATATTGTCATAAGGTAAAATCAAAAGTGCATACCCACCATATTTTATATTGTATTCAGGTCATATTTCTCTATTTTCTAATAGGATGAGGTAACCGCTATAATTTTAATCGTAGGGTTAATTCTAAACAGTTATCTAGTAAAATCACAGTTCATGAGAAAAATGCCATATGGAGTTTTACACATTCCATCTTTAAATATGAAACACCACGTACAGGGGGCTAAGAAAGCTATGCATTCTTAGTACATGCCTTCATACTTCTGGAACATTGGTGGAGGGTTTTTCTGAAATGTAATTGGTTTGGGGAGTTAATTAGAAAGTAATGCAAAAATGAAAATGCTTTAATTATGAAATTATGATCCAGTTGCATTAAATTTGACTTATCATGCAATTCAAGTATATTTGTCTTCTAAATGCATTGGAGTCTGGACAACTTAAATGCCTACCTTCAGTTTTTCTGTTTGTTTTCCTATCTACAGGATGCTATGTGACCTTATTTATGATATTATAGCATTATTTCAAAACAATTTCCTCTTTCCTTTATGGTTCTGGCAGGAGGGGCTATATAAATATTTTACTACGGGGTGTTTAAGATGCCTTGCATAACTCAGAAGAAACAAAAAATTACAGAAATAGGATCAGGCAGTGCTCGCTGAGACTTGAAGAACAGAGTTGTATCTGAATAGGTATCCTCCAGTGAAACCTATGGAATTCATTTACATAAATTCTGAATAATATGTTGTCTTAGTCATCTAGTGCTGCTATAACAGAAATACCACAAGTAGCTGAAGAGAAATTGACTTTCTCACAGAAAAGTAGGCTAGAAGTCCAAATCCAGAGCATCAGCTCAGAAGGAAGTCCCTCTCTGTTGGATCTGGAAGAAGGTCTTTGTTGTCAAACTTCCCCTAGAATGGGAGCTTCTGAGGTGCAGGGACCCCACGTCCAAAGGGCACATCCTACTCCTGGCCACTACTTCTTTGCTGATGATAAGAAGTCTTCAACTTTCCACTTGCTTCCTTTTCCTTTATAGCCTGAGAAATTGTCTCAAGGTACAAAATGCTCTTACAGATGAGGTTCTGTATCACTAACAGAACCACCATTCCTCTTCCTCATCAACGTCACAGAGGCTGAATTTATGACATATATGAACATTTATGACATACACGAACTGAGACTCATGGTCTAGCCAAATTGCTACACATATTTTTGAGGGGATGTAATTCACTCCACAGCATGTTGTTGTTGTTAGGTGCTGTCAAGTCAGCTCCGACTCATAGCAACCTATGCACAACAGAGAAAAACACTGCCTGATTTGGCACTGTGTCCTCAAATGTTTTTATGCTTAATCCTGTCATTGCAGCCACTGTGTCAGTCCATCTAATTGAGGGTCTTTCTCTTTTTTGCAGACTTGCCACTCTACCAACCAATAGGTCTTTCTCCGGGGACTGACTCCTCCTGACATCATGTTGGAAGTATGTAAGACACAGTGTTGTCATCTTTGCTTCCGAGGAGCACTCTGGTTGTACATCTTTCAGTACAGATCTGTTGGTTCTGTTGGCAGTCCATGGTGTGTTCAATACTCTTCTCCAACACCACAACATGAAGACATCAATTGGTCTTTTGTCCTCCTTATTCATTGTCCGGCTTTGCATGCATATGATGGCAATTGATGATGCTGTGGCTTGAGTCAGGCATACCTTAGGCTATAAGGTGACACCTTTACTTCTCAGTACTTTAAAGAGGTCATTTACAGCAGATTTTCCCAATGCAACATGTCTTTTGATTTGTTGACTGCTCCTTCTATGGGCATTGATTATGGAATCAAGTAAAACAAAATCCTTGATAATCTCAATCCTTTCTCCATTTATCAAGATGTTGCTTACTGATCCAGTTGTAAGGATTTTTGTTTTCTTAATGCTGAGGTACAATCCATACTGAGGGCTGTGGTCTCTGAGCTTCATCAGTAGGTTTTTCATAATCCACTTCACTTCCAGCAAGCAATGTTATGTCATCTGCATAACACAAGTTGTTAATGAGTTGTCCTCCAATCCTGATGACTCGTTCTTCATGTAATCCAGGTTTTTATATTATTTGATTGACATACAGATTGAAAAGGTATGGTGAAAGGATACAACCCTGGCACATAATCTTTCCTGACTTGAAACTATGCAGCGTCCCCTGGTTCTGTTTGCACTATTGCCTCTTGATCTATATACAGATTTCCTAATAGCACAATTAAGTATTCTGGAATACACATTCTTTTCTTTTTTTTCCTTTTTGTTCTATTTTTAATTATCATTATGATTCAATGAAAAGGTACATTCCCACATAAATGTGCATGCCCACCTATATGCAGCTCTCACTGCTCTCCCCGCCTGGTGACTGCACACTCTTCCTCTCTGCTCCATACATGTCTTATCTTCCCAAAAATCTCCTATCCCTTCCTCTGCACCCACTCTCCCTCCTCCAGTAAAAGGTCAGCAGGATGACATCCTACAGTTGCATAGAACAGTAAAGTGCACACATGATATGGTCACTCTGTGTCGCCAAGTCCAATCCACTCCTGTCCAGAGTTGAACTTCATTATGATTAATAGACAGGGGCAGCATCAGGGCCAGGGGTCATGCTCCCAGGGGAAAATCAAAGTCCCTGGGCCATCAGTTTTGGTCTTTTGGTGGAGATCTCAGAGTGCTCCCCTTTTGATTCTTGTGTTGCCAGTGAGACTCAATTTTGTGAGCTCCATCACAGCTATATCTGCTGGTGGCCAGGCACCATCCGGTTCTTCCTGTAACAAGTTGATGTAGCAACCCACTCAAGTGGGTCTCTGTCTTCCAAGTTCTATTTCCCCCATGTCATTTTGGTCCTCGGTGATCATCCATTTCTGCTGAGTTGGGACCATTTGCTGTACCCTCAGATGGCAGCTTGGTAGCTTTTAAGACCCCAGATACCAATCACCAATGTGGGGTGCAGAAGGCCCTCTTAGCAAAATGCTAGTTGGGCCAATTGGCCTTGATTTCGCAGGAGAGTATGGTCGTCAATCCCTCGCCCCAGCTACTATGTCCTTGCAATACTGAGTAAGAGTATTCATGTTATGTTGAAACCCAGTTAATATTGATCTTCTTTACAATGTGTACTGTCACAGATTTCACCCAGCTAAATTTCTATCAACTACCTAAATTAAACCCTCGCCCTCCCTCCCTTCCCACCCTTGCAGCCATCAAAGAGTCTTTTCTTCTATTCATGAGTCTATTTTTAAGTTCTTATCATAGGGGTCTCATACAATATTTGTCCTTTGGTCACTGACTACTTTCACTCAACATAATATACTCCAACTGAAACCAGGTTATGAGATGTTTCCTGAAATCATTGTTGTTCTTTATCATTGCATAGTGTTCCATTGAGTATATATACCACAGTTTACCTATCCATTCCTCTGTTGTTGGGCATCGGGGTTGATCCTATCTTTTTGCTATTGTGGACTGTGCTGCAATAAACATTCATGTGCATGTATCAGCTGGTATGGATGGCCTTGAATCTGTAGGATATACTCCAAGCAGTGGAATTAGTGGGTCAAATGGTGTATCTGTATCCAGCTTTTTAAGGAAGTGTCAGATTGCTTTCCAAAGAGGTTGCACCATTTTGCAATCCCACCAGCAGTGTAGGAGAGTTCCAATTTCTCCACAGCCTCTTCAGCATTTGTTGTTTTGAGTTTTTTGGATCATGGCCAACCTTGTTGGGGTGAGGTGATGTCTCATAGTGGTTTTGATTTGAATTTCTTTAATAGCTAGTGATCGTGAGCATGTCCACGTGTGTTTTTTGGCTGTCTAGATCTCCTCTTTACAGAAGTATATGTCCATCTCTTTTTCCATCCCTTAATAGGATTATTTATATTTTTCTTCTTGATATTTTGTAGTACTTTATTGGCTATAGATTATGGAGATCAGGCATTGGTCTGACACATAAAAAGCCAGCTAAGTGCCGTCGAGTCAGACATAGTTGCCAAATATTTTTTCCCATTCTGTAGGTGGCTGTTTAACTCTTGTGATAAAGTCTTTGGATGAGAAAAAGTGTTTGATTCTTACAGTTCCCATTTATCTATTTTCTCTTCTGTTGTTTGTGGTTTGTCTGACAGATTTTCAAATCTGTCTGTGTTGTGTATTAAAACTTCCATCATTGTTCTTACTTTTTCTTGGATGGGCTTTATTGTTTTAGATTTGATGTTTAAGTCTTTTATCCAATCTGAGTTGGTTTTTGTATAAGGTGTGAGATATGAGTCTTGTTTCAATGTGTTGCAGATGGATATACAATTTTGCCAGCACCATTTGTTAAAGAGATTTTTTTTTTTACCCCAGTTTAGTGTCTTAGGGCCTTTGTAGAATATCATCTATTCATGGGAAGATGGTGTCATCTCTGGGGTCTCAATTCTGTTCCATTGATCTGTCTCTTTTTGTACTAGTACCAGGCTGTTTTGACTACTGTGGAATTGTAATAGGCTCTAAAGTCAGGTAATGAGAGCTCTCCAAGTGTGTTCTTACTCTTCAGTAATCCTTTTCTTATCCAGGGGTTCTGCCCTTTCCAAACAAAGTTGGCAATTTGTTTCTCCATCACATTCAAAAATGTCACTGGAATCCACATTGGGATTCCGTTATATAAGTAGATTGGTTTTCATAAAATAGACATTTTCACAATGTTAAGTCATCCTATCCATGAGCAGGGTAGGTTTTTCCATTTATCTAAGTCTCTCTTAGTTTCTTGTATTAAGGACTTGTAGTTCTCTTTGTAAAGGTCTGTTATTCCTCTGGTTAGATCTATTCCTAGGTACTTTATCTTCTTAGGGGCTGTAGTAAATGGTATTGATTTCGTGATTTCTTCCTTAATGATCTTGTTGTTGGTATAAAGGAATCCTACTGCTTTACTTATGTTTATCTTGTGTCCTGAGACTTTGCTGAACTCTTTTATCAGTTTGAGTAGTTCACTTATGGATTCTCTAGGATTCTCTGGGTATACAGTCATATCATCTGCAAATAGGGATATTTTTAGCTCTTTGCTGATGCAGATGCCATTTACTCCTTGGTATTGTCTAATTGCTCTGGCTAGAACTTCCAGTACTATGTTGAATAGAAGACGTGAGAGTGGGCATCATTGTCTAGTTGCTGTTCTCTAGGGAAACTGTTTCAGTGTGTCTCCATTCAGGATGACATAGGCAGTTGGCTTTGTATAAATGGCCCTTATTGTTTAGGAATTTGCCATCTATACATATTTTGCTAAGAGTTTTTAGCATGAATGGGTGTTGGACTTTATCAAATGCCTTTTCTGCATCAATAGACAAGATCAGGTGATTCTTGTCTTCTGTGTTATTTGTGTGCTGGATCACATTGATTGTTTATCTGAAGTTGAACTAGCCTTGCGTCCCTGGTAGGAATCCAACTTGGTCATGATGGATTATTTTTTGAATATGTTGTTGTATTCTGTTGGCAAGAATTTTGTTGAAGATTTTTGCATCTAGATTGTTGAGTATCAGTCTGTAGTTCTCCTTTTGGTTAGATCTTTCCCTGGCTTTGGTATCAGGGTTATGGTCACTTTTTAGAATGAATTTGAGAGTATTCCACCCCTTTATATACTGTGAAATAGTCTCAGTAGTACTGCAGGTAACTCTTCTCTAAAAGCTTGGTAGAATTCTGTGTTGAAGCCATGTGGGCCCGGGTGCTTTTCGGTTAGCAGTTTTTGGATGACTTTTCAATCTCTTCCTTTGTGATGGGTTTATTAAGTTGTTCTGCTTCACCTTGTGATAATTTTGGTAGGTGGTGTGAATCAAGGAATTTGCCCATGTCCTGTATGTTTTCAAATTTGTTACAGTCTTTCATAGTATTCTGTTATGATATTTTTTATTTCTGTTGGATCTGTTGTGATGACTCCCCTCTCATTTCTTATTTGAGTTGTTTGTTTCCTTTCCTGTTTTCCTTTAGTAAGTTTAGCCAATGGTTTGTCAATTTGGTTGATCTTTTGAAAAAACCAGTTTTTGGTCTTTTCAAGTTTTTCAGTTGTTCTTCCATTCTCTAATTCATTTAGTTCTGCTCTAATCCTTATGATCTGTTTTCTTCTGGTGACTGAGAGGTTCCTCTGTTGTTCTCTCTCTATTTGTTCAAGCTGTAGTGTTAGTTCTTTGATTTCATTTCTTTCCTCCTTCCAGATGTGTGCATTGATGGAGATAAACTGACCTCTGTGCACTGCTTTGGCTGTATCTCATAGGTTCTGGTAGGAAATTTTTTCATTCTCATTGGAATCCATACATCTCTTTATTTCATGCTTGATTTCTTCTATAACCCATGGCTTTTTGAGCAAAATGTTGTTCAGTTTTCATCAGTTTCACTTTCTGTCTATGTTTTTATCTGCTATTGATTTTGACTTGTATGACTTTATGACCTGAGAAGATGCTTTGTGGTAATTCAATAGTATGGATTTTGTTGAGAATTGCTTTATGTCCTATCACATGATCTATTCTGGAGAATGTTCATGCGCACTGGAGAAGAAAATGTAATTGTCTCCTGATGGATAGAAAGTTCTGAGTATGTCGATGAGGTCTAGTTGATTAATTGTGGCAATAAAGTCTTCTGTGTCTTTATTGAGCTTTTTTCTAGATGATCTGCCCAATATTGAGAGTGGAGTGTTGAAGTCTCCCAATATTATTGTGGAGTGATCTACCTCATTTTTGAGTGTAGTGTGTTTCTTTGATGTGTTTAGGTGCTCTAATATTAGGTGCACAAATATTTAAAATTGTTAGAATCTGTTTGTGTATTGAACCTTTCAGCAACAGTGTCCATCCTTGTCCATGACGGTGGATTTTACATTAAAATATATTTTATCTGAGATTAGAATTGCCACATCTGCTCTTCTTGGTGTATTGTTAGCTTGAAATATATTCTTCAATTCTTCCGTTTTCAGTTTGTTCACATCTTTAAGTCTAAGATGAGTTTCTTACAGGCAACATATGGATGGGTCACATCTTTTGATCCAAGGAGTGACTCATTGTCTCTTTACCTGAGTGTTCAGTTCATTCACATTCAACGTAATTATTGATAGGTATGTGTTCAGTGTTGCCATTGTCATATGTTTATTTTTGGTTGTTCTTATTAATCTGTTCTAGGACATTCTCCTTTGTTAGTTGATTTTTCACTTTTTTCAGCGTTGGTGTTTTGGTTTTCGAGACTCCTGTGTTACATTTATTGATTTGATAAGTTGCATCTCTATTTTGTTTTATGGCTGCCTCTATTATCTCTCTTAATAAACTATATATAAACCTAATTTTAATTACTACCTTTCTTGTCAACTTCCTCTCCATCTGGAAGAACTGTACTGACTGTAGTACATCTCTCTTTTTAATATGATGACATCATAGTTTTCATGATATGATCACTAGATTATTTATTTCACTATTGTAGCTTTGATTGAGTTTGGAACCTTCCCTGAGTAGAATTCTGGGTGACGTGTCCTGTATTTGCTTCTAAAATATACAGTTAGTGGTTTTGTTCTTCTAAGCCAAGAGATTCTTTTAGTATTTCTTGTAGCTTTGGTTGGGTTTTAACTAAGTCTCTGAGTTTCTGTTTATCTGGCAATGTCTTAACTTTCATACTTGAAAAATAGTTTTGCAGGATTTATAATTTTTGATTGGAGGTTCTTCTCCTTCAAGACTCCGAATGCGTCATGCTACTGCCTCCGTGCCAGCATGGTTTCTGCTGAAAAATCTGATGAAAGCCTACAGGGTTTTCCTCTGAATGTTAGCTTTGCTTTCAGTCTTGGTGCCTTTAAGTGTTGCTGCTTATGTTTCATTTTGTTAAGCTTGATTATAATATGTCCTGTAGTCTTTCTTTGAGATCTATATTGAGTGGTATTCATTGTGTATCCTGCATATCTATATTCTCTTCTTCCATAATTTCCAGGAAATTTTCTGTCAGTAACTCAGCAGCTGTACTCTCTGTGATCTCAGGTGTCTCACCCTGTTCAGGAACTCCAATTAATTGTAGATTGTTCCTCTTAATGGAGTCCCACATGCTTCCTAATGCTTTTTCATTTTTCTTCTTTCTTTTTTTTTTGATTTTTCCTCACAGATGCTGGAGTCAGTAGCTCTGTCTTCCAAATCAGAAAGTCCATTTCCTGTTTGTTCCATGTAGTTTTCTTGGCTTTGAATGGAAGTTTCTATGTCTTTGATTTTGTTCTTGATCTGTTGGATCTCAGAGTATTGGTGTTCCATCAGATCAAACAGCTTGCTTAATTTTTCATTTTGCTCTGCTGCATTTTGTATAAGGTCTACAAGGGCACTATACATAATCCTTTTTATTCATCTTCCAATAATTTCAGAAAGATTTTTTCATCTGGGAAGTTTTGTGGTGCTTTTTTGGGGGGAGCCTTCTGAAGCTATGGATGATTTCTTGATTACAGTTTTCTCCAGAGTTTGTTGCTTTTGGAGCATCATGTGAGTGAATAGAGGCTGGGAGAGATACTGTGAGGATGACCATAGTTATTTCTCCGGGCCATCTTAAAATGGAAGGTAAAAGGTATCTGACAACTTCTAAAGTCATTCAGCTTTTCAAGTGTATAGGTTCCTCTTCCTAGCTGACAAAGTAAGCACCTCTATTTCATACCTCAGATGTTATAAACTAACTCAAAATACAGAAAGGCTTTTGCCCTGCTGCCCTCTGCTGTCAGGACCTAGCTATAGGCAACAGTGTAGAATACTGCTTTGGAGCCAGAGAAGCACTCCTTTCTGGGAATTAGGTCCAGCTGAGGCCTCCATATGGGTATGTCTGCCTCCTGTTGGAACAAAATGGTGCCACACACAAGTTCGCCCCTGCCTCAGAACAGGCTACTCTATTTCAGAGGTGGAAAGAGAAGCCAAATGTGCTGAGATGCAGTCTACTGCCTCTGTTGTCCAGCCCCAGCCTTAGGTGACACTGTGTAAAATACTGCTGTTCTTCTTGAAAGGCACTCTCTTCTGGGCAAGCACTGCCTCCCAGCCTAGGAAATAGGTCCAGCTGGGGCCTCCATATGGGTGTATCAGCCTCTCAATGGAACAAGATGGCATCCCACACAAGCTTAGCACCTGTCTCCGTACAAGCTACATGGAAAGAGAGGCCAAAGGTGCTGAGATGTACAGAGTCCAGAGCCGGGCTCTCAAAATATGGCAATTTCACCTGCCAATCCCACCAGCAGTGCTTCTGAGTTTAGCTGCTAGTCAAATCCCAGTTCTGCCCACCGGCTAAGACAGAGGGAAAAAAAGTAAAAATGGTGAGTTACTTTCAGTCTGTGAAAGCCAGCTCTTGCAAAGAGCAGGGTCAGTGAAAGAGAGGAGATTTTGTGTTCAGTGGTATGAAGTCCAAATCGCTAGGTGTCCAGAAGGCTCTGTTTAATTATCAATTCAGGTCTTGATTTTCAGGATTTAAGGAGATATGCGTTTAGTCTGCCATTTTGACTCTGCCCCCAGGTTTCCCATTCCTTTCAATGTTATCTGTACTTTTTTATGATCCACGTGGTCAAATGCCCTCACATAGTCAATGAAACACAGGTAAACATTTTTCTGATATTCTCTACTTTCAGTCAAGTTCTATCTGACATCAGCACTGATATCCCTTGTTCCATGTCCTCTTCTGAGTCTGGCTTCAATTCTGTCGGTTCCCTGTCAATATACTATTGCAGTCCCTTTTGAATAATCAACAAAATTTTACTTGCATGTGATATTGTTTGGTAATCTCTACATTTGGTTGGATCACCTTTCTTGGTAATAGGCATACATGCATCTCTTCCAGTTGGTTGGCCAGGTAGCTGTCCTCCAAATTTCCTGGCAGAGATGAGTGAGCACTTCCAGTGCTGCATCCATTTGTTGAAATATCTCAACTGTATTCCATCATCTCCTGGAACCTTGCTTTTTGTCAATGCCTTCAATGCAGCTTTGACTTCTTTCTTCATTATCATCAGTTCCTGATCATATGCTACCTCTTCAGATGGCTGAATATCAACCAGTTCTTTCTCGTATAATGACTGTGTGTTCTTTCCAAATTCTTTTGATGTTTCCTGAATCAGTTAGTATTTTCCCTGTAGAATCATTCACTATTGCAACACAAAGCTTGAATTTTTTCTCTGTTCTTCCAGCTTGATGAGTATATAATGTGTTTTTCCCTTTTGGTCTTCTATTTCCAGTTCTTTGCACATGTCATTGTAGTACTTTATTTTGTCTTCTTGAGCCACCTTTTGAAGTCTTCTGTTCAGTTTTTTTACTTCGTCATCCCTTCATTTTGCCTGAGCTGCTCACTATTCAAGAGCAAGTTTCAGTGTTTCTTCTGACATCCAGTGTGGTTCTTTCTTGTCTTTTTAATGACCTCTTGCTTTCTTCACGGATGATGTCTTTGATGTCATTGCACAATTCATCTAGTCTTCAGTCAGTAGTGTTCAAACCATAAAATCTGTTCTTGAGATGGTCCCTAAACTCAGGTGGGGTATACTGAAGGTCATACTTTGGCTGTTAAAGGCTTGTTCTAGTTTTCTTCAATTTGAATTTGCATATGAGCGAGTGATGGTCTGCTCCACAGTCAGCACCTGGACTGGTTCTGTTTGCTAACATGGAGCTTTTTCATCAACTTTTTCCACAGATGTAGTCAATTTGGTTCCTGTGTATTCCACCTGGTGAGGTCCATGTGTGCAGTCACCTTTAATGTTGGTGAAAAAAGGTATTTTCAATAAAGGAGTCATTGGTCTTGCAAAATTCTATCGCGTGATCTTTGGCATCATTTCTATCACCAAGGTCATATTTTTCCAACTACCAGCACTGCTTGCTTGTTTCCAAGTTTTGCATTCCAGTCACCAGTAATTGTCAATGTATCTTGATTACATATTCGATCAATTTCACACTACAGAAGCTGGTAAAAATCTTCAGTTTTTTTTATCCTTGTCCTTAGCGATTGGTGCCTAAATTTGAAAAATAGTTGTATTAACTGGTCTTCGTTTTAGGCGTATGCATACTATCCTACCATGGACAGAACTGTACTTCAGGACAAATCTTGAAATGTTCTTTTTGATGATGAATGAAACAGCAATCCTCTTCAAGTATTCAGTCCCAGCATAATAGTCCATATGATTGATTCAAAATGGCCAGTACTGGTTTATGTCAGCTCACTGATGCCTAGGATATTGGTGTTTTTGCATTCCATTTCATTTTTGACAGTTTCCAGTTCATAGTACATACATTCCATGATTCAGTTATTAATGGATGTTTGCAGTTGTTTCTTCTCAGTTTGAGTCTTGTCACATCAGCAAATGGAGATCCCAAAGGGTTTACTCCATCTACATCATTAAAGTCAACTCTAATTTGAGGAAGTAGCTCTTCCCCAGTTGTCTTCTGAGTGTCTTCCAACCTGGGGGATTCATTTTCCGGTACTGTATCTGACAATGTTCTGCTGCTGTTCTTGAGGTTTACACTGGCTATTTCTTTTCAGAAGTAAACTGCCAGGTCCTTCTTCCTAGTCTGTCTGGCTAGGCTACTGACCTAGCCTACTGGAAGCTCAACTGAAACCTCTCCACTGGAGATGACCCTGCTAGTATCTATATATTGGTGGCATAACTTTCCATCAGCACAGCAACATATAAGGCCTCATAGTATGACAAACTGACAGACCAGCTGGGAGATCCATGTAATATGTGTGTGTAAATGAGAGGCAGGAGCAGTAAACAGCAGTGGAGCTAAGTTTTGACAATATATAGCTATGATTTCCATGTACATTTATTCGCTCAATAAATATTTAGTAACACCTACTCTGTTCCTGACACTACTTGTCTGTCAGTTTATCATACTGTGGTAGTTTGTGTGTTCAAATACCAGTAAAGTCACACTGGGCAGACATATTTCAGTGAAGCTTCCTGACTAGGAATAAAAAGCTGGAAATCTACTTCTGGAAAAAAAGCCAATGAAAACCTTATGGATAACAAAAGAAGATTGTGACTCACTTTATTTGGACATGTCTTTGGGAAGGATCAGTTGCTGAAGGAGGACATCAGGTTTGGTGAAGAGTGAGGGAGATCTTCGATGAAAAGGATTGGTACAATAACTGCAGTGATGGACTTGAACACGTAAGCAATTGTCAAGAAGATGCAGGACCCAGATAGTTTTCATTCTGTTGTACTTAAAGGCTCTATGAGCCTGACTCTATGCCAGCTATCATCATCATCATTCTATTTTGAAGTACTGTCCAGTGCTAGGTAGCGGCACAGAAGCAAAGGAGACAGACACTCTGTGTTCAAGTTGCACACATTCTAGCAAGATGGATAGATAAGGAAACAGATGATTAACATACAGTGATAAGTACAGTGATAAGCTAGATAGTAGTCTTTCAGAAAATATCTTCTAACAAAGATCTGGGAACAAGTGTAGAGAGTTGAGATTGGGGTTGGTGAAAGAAGATTGTCTTAGGTAGCTGGTGCTTTTCTGACCGAAATACCACTAAGTGGACAGTTTTCAAAAACAAAAGTTTATTCTTACATAGTCTAGGAGGTTACAAGTCAGAATTCAGGGTGCTTGCTCCAGGGGAAGGGCTTTCCTTCTGTCATCTCTGGAGGAAAGTCCTTGTGCTGCATCAGTCTTTGTTCAGGGAGCATCTTGGTGCAGGAATCTCAGATCTGAAGGATGCACTGTACTTGCAGTGCTAATTTCTTGATGGTGTGAGGTTCCCAACTCTCTGCTTGCTTCCCTTTCCTTTTATCTCCTGTAAGATGAAAGGGTAATGGGTGGTGTAAGCCATACTTCAGGGAAATTCACTATACAGTGGAGCAGGGAGGGGGCTTTAGGAAGGGATTTACTATCCCATCATAATAATCCTGTTTAACATACAGCATAGGAAAATCACAAAAATGGAGGACAATCACAAAATATTGGGAATCATGACTCAGCCACATGGCTACATGCATTTTTGGATGACACAGTTCAATCTGCGACAAAGATAGTCTACCCTCTTTTTTCCGTTTCTTAGCTCCCTTGGCAGTAGCAAGTACTTTGGTGATATTATAGGAAATCAACCAAGGAGAGAAGAAGCAACCCTTTATTATCTTAATGCTAGCAGGCCAGCAGAGGTTTGCAGGCCTTCAATGACTGGCCCCAGTGAGGAAGTGGAACAGGCTTTTATGGCAGAGGCAGGGTGAGGCATGGCTAGAGGTCATGTGCAGAGCAGAAGGTCATGAGCAGAAAAGGGTGGAGGGGCCAAGTGCACAGCAGAGGGTCATGAGTAGAATTGGGTGGAGAATACATTGTCTAAATTCCTTCCCTTTTGATACTACCCCCCTTTAAGAGCATAGGGGGAGGAGTATCAGACAAGCTGTTCCAGATATAGGAACCAGAACACACAGGGTCTGAAACAAGAGAGTCTTATTTGGCCCACTTCAGAAGCTGGGCCAGTTGCATGGTGAGGGTCCAGGATTGAAGTTCTGCAACTTTGGTTCGGATGACTGTGTATGGGCCCTCCCACTTGGGCTTCCACCGTTTGACCCATACCCTGTCCCCTGGTTTGTTGCTGTAGAATTAATCCCCTCACTCCCGTGGCAACCCGGTGCACAGTGAAACAGAACTCTGCCTCATCCTGCACTGTTGTTAGATCTAAATGCCACCATTCTTTTCACAAGACCTGGGCTGATGGCTGGCTCCCTTTTTCTAGTTATCCAACCTCTGGGTTTCTTTTCCCTGTGATTCATTTTCAATCTACTGACCTGACCAATTCATCTCTTCTATCCTCTGCCTGCAGAATACCCTGGGACAGAGGAGACACCGTCTGCTCCTCACTAAAGTGCTCAGACTTACTTCTCACTCTTCCTGGCTTCAATACAGTCTCCTGTGGCAACAGTATCACCCTCTCACAGCCTGGCTATACCCGCTGAATGCGGAGATCTCCTTCTTGGAGTCAGAGCAGCCCTCCTGTTGGCCCTCTGACTCACTGTACTTTAAATCCCGAGGAAGACAGCTCACAGGTTTCAAAAGAAACTGTGATACTTGGTCCTAAGGCCTTGGTCTGCCTGACCTGTTCTGCTTCTCCCCAGTTCTCAGATTGATTTTATCGGAGGAATAATTGGGGGAGGTCTGCTAAACGAAGGGGGACAACTTGTGAGGTCTGTGGGTGCACCTGACCCTGAGTAGAGCCAATGGTTCTTGAACAGTGTGGGCCACAAAGGTCAGTCCATTGTCAATTACTAGCAAATACCAGTATCCCCCAAGGGGGTGAATTCTGTCTTGGTTCGAGACAAAGGGTCTGGTCTGATTGGCCTCTGACTTGGCTGCCGACCTCTCCGCCTGATGGGCTAACCTGTTGCCCTCTGCCTCTTATAAGGGCCCATAGTTCTGCCCGTTGTGCTGACCAGCCAGGCGGCAACCGGTTGCTTCAGACGACTTTGTGCTGAGTTGTTTTTCGGCTCTTCTCTCCCCTTCTCAAATAAAGCTGCTCCTGTCTGTGTCTGGGTTAGGGAGCAGCACTCTTGGACAGACATTCTGCTGGTCTCTGTCATGGCCCCAGTGTCTGGGTCAGACCGCAACAACACTGCCTGTCAGCTAAGTCCACAGCTAGGGCCTCCCCAAAGAGCATAGGGGACTTTTTAAATGCTTGTGGGAGTCTAGTCCAATTGAGTTGTTGCCCTTAAATCTTGTACTGGCTTATATCCTCCCCGCTACTCCCAGCTTCTTTACTGTGAGTAAGGGTGTGCTCCAGGGAAAGTGGCACCTTACGAGGACTCCATGGGTGAGGGGCCTATTATTCTTCTTCTCAGTTTACAGTGGCTGAGAGGATCAGGGCTTCCTGGCTTGGGAGAGTTCTTAGTTCCTAGGTTGGGGTGAAAGGTGATCTCTGTCCCCAGTTTGATAAGCAGGTCGCTTCCCAGGAGTGGGACCAGACACTCAAAACTATACAGAAATTCATGTTGTATGCACTGTCCTCCCAGGGTGCAGGGTCTATGCTTGAGGCTAGTCGGTTGGAGAGAGGCCCAATGGGTAAACACTGAGTGCTCAGCTCTGGTATCTATCAGGAACTTAACAGGTTGGCTTCCCACATTCATTATGACCATAGGCTCCTCAGGACCAAGACTGATGGAACCCGGTCGACCTTAGTCAAAGTCCTCACCACCATGGCCAGAAGATGCGTGCTCAGCTACCATGAGGACTTGGACGGCTTTTCCTCTGCTTTTCCCTCATAACCCCTACCTTGGTCAGTGTTCCTCAAGGTTTTAGTGGGACAATCTCGTATCCATTGACCCTCTTGCTTGCAGTAGGCACATTGGTTTGGCCCAAGTGGCAGTCTGGAGGTCTTGTTTCAGCTACGTGGTGTTGCCCCAGACAAGGTGGGGCTTCCTTGCTATGGTTGCTGCTATTAGGGTGGCTCGTTGTTTTGCTTTGCAATCGGCCTCTGTCTTAGCCCCTGGTTTCTTTCCTGCAAACCTTTCAAGTTTCTGTAACTTTCTTCAGATGTCCTCATAGGCCTGGGTTACAAAGGCAACATTTACTAGGGCCTGCCTTTCAGGGGCCTCTGGGTTAAAGGGCATAAAACTCAGAGGGAGATTTGCTGGCTCTCCCTCCCGGAGGCCCTGCAAGATGGCTTTTCCAGCTGTCTGCGCCCCTCATCTGTGTTGAAGAGGCTGGAAAGGAGCTAACGGACATTTCCATGAGCTCGATGGTGGCCTGGGGCCTCTCCTAGTAGGAAGGCATGTGGTTTTAGGTGGCCTTTGCTCTGACTTCAGGCCCAGGGGAGACAGGTAGAAGGGTTTCAGGTACAGTGGGCCCTGACGGTTCTGGGGCCATGGATGGTGGTGAGAAATATGGTGGGGGCTCCTTGAAACACTGGTGGGCATTGATATTGGTGCAGAATCACACCCAAGGGGGAAGAGTCTGGGCTATTTCTAACCACTGGTCTGAGTGTCTGGGGGTACCAGTGACCACCTTCTTCATAGCCCTGACCCTGGTCACATTCAGGGTGCCCTCAGGGGGTGAATCTACTTCGAAGGAAGGCCATTATTTTTAGTTTTGACCCTCCCATTGTAATCTACAAGCTTGTAGCTTGAGATCTGCCTCACTAACACGACTGTTGACCATTATCCATCATCAATTTCACAGAGGCAGGATTCACAACACATGAGAGGGATGGCAGTGTATTGGGACTCAGCCAAGTCAATCCATGAAATCCCACCTTTGGCACCCCCAAAATCAAATCATTACAGGTGGGTACACATACTGAGACCAGTCAAATGGAATTCACCCTAATGGGCTCTCTTAAGGAACACAGGACTTATTTCCCACATTACAGAGTATACAGATATAAAGAAAGCGTTCTTAATTGGGAAAGATGTTTCTCTTACCAAACAGATGGCACCAAGATAGACAGGAGCTTGAACCTGGTGAGAACTTGAGTTCTCTGCACGCAAACAGAACAAACGTTTGAACAGACAGGTACCGAGACAGACAGAAGTTTTGTCACTCAGACACTTGGCTGGCTGCCCTTCTCGCAAAGGTTTATGACATTGTCTTGGCTGAAGGTGTCCCTGTATAAATGCTGGGGCAGAGAGGACAGGAGTGCCCACACCGTTATGCCTTTCAACAGTGCCACAGAACCGCGGTTACAAGCCCGTTCAAGCTCCAGGGCTGTTGCCTTGGAGGATCACAGAGACACACACTCTCACAACAGACTGAACAGACTTCCTCCAACCAAGATATCCCTATTCTGAGATCCAACTGGATCCAGGAGGTGATCAGTCTCCTTTTCTACTAGTAGAGGTAGGCCTGGCTGGGTTCAGGATCCCAGGACCTTACAACGGGTTTTCTGTCTGGTTCTCTTCTCCTGCTGAGTTCCATCATTACCATGCTTGGGAGCTCCTGGATTGGAGAGGGAGAAGGACCCCATCAAAAGGGAGTGGGTGGCACTGTCTTGTTGGCCTCAGTCAGGCCCAGATACAACCAAGCCAGGGAGGGCAGGCGGCTCAAGGGGCTGGTATGGTTGGCTTCCCTGTCAGGGAACCAAATGTTATAGGAAATCAACTGACACTTAAGGAAAGAGGAAGCAGCCGTTTATCATAATGCTAGTGGGCCAGAAGGGATTTACAAACCACCGATGACTGGCCCCGATGGGGAAGTGGAACAGGTTTTTATGGTCGAGGCAGGGCAAGGCATGGGCAGAGGTCATGTGCAGAGCAGAGGGTCTTGAGCAGAACGGGGCAGAGAGTACATCCTCTACAGCCAGACCTCAGTTCATAGTACAAGTAATGAGACTGTGAAACAGAGATCAACTATCCTGTTTTTACAACTTTTCTTGTTCTTATTATCTCTCTCATAAAATATAACTAAGAAAATAATGATGGCATTGATGAATTATAGAAGTACTTGATAATTGGTATCTACCCCATAAATGAACAGTAATATCTTTAAAAAATAAACATTCATCTGTGAAAAATAAATTTAGGATTACTGAAGACTTAAAAAAATAAAATAGTAAGTAAATACAGTATCTTTGCTATGTTTATGAGGCATGATCAGTATAGGGTGTATCTTGAATCAGTCTCTTTTGAGATATAGAAGAGATTAAACAAGCAAGTGAGGAAGAAGAGATGGGGGAAGACTCATGACAAGCCCCATGAAGATCTCCCAGGAGCAGAAGCTCAGAAGAGACAAGGACTTTCTTCCATGATGGAGAGAATGCCTTTGTCTAGAGCCAGCAGCCTGTATTTGGACTTCTAGCCTTCTAACTTGTGAGAAAATAAATTTCTATTTGTTAAAGCCATCTGCTTGTGGTATCCCTCTCACAGCAGCCCAGATGGCTGAGACAGAATTTGGTAACAGCAGAATACAGTACTGTTCTAACAGATGCCTAAAATGTGGACGTGGTTTTGGAATTGGGTAGCAGCTGGGTGGGTAGAAGCTAAAGAGTTTTAGTGCACCAAACAGTAATAGTAAAGGCCTAGATTGCCTTAAGGAGACTGTTGGTAGAGGTATGGATGTCAAAGGTAATTCTGGTGAGACCTCAGAAGGAAGTGAGGAAAGCCACAGGGAAAGCCTTTTAGAGAATACATAAGGTGCCAGCAACAGACAGCTGACAAAAACATGAATGTTAAATGTGCTTCTAGTGACGCTTTTAAAGGAAATGATGAACATGCGATGAAAAAATGGAGGAAAGGTAATAGTTTTTATGCAGCGGCAAGTAACTTCCTAGAATTACGTTCAAATGTTTCAATTACGTTCAAAGGTAGAATTTGTAAGTGATGAATCTAAATACTTAGCTGAAGAGATTCCTAAGTAAGGTCTTAGAGGGGCTATGTGATTTTGACCTGTCACAGCCAAATGCGAGAGGAAAGTGATGGACTTAAAAGTGAACTGTAGAAAAGAAGGACATGTGTCCTAGAATTTTTGCCAAAGAGAGAACTACACACTTTTTAACAAGATTAAGCCTGTGACTCCAGGATCTAACCAACTACCACAGCAGAAAATTCATCAGTTCAAAATGAAGAGGACAGAGTAAGAATGAAAGGAGAAAACACTGTATACCTCTTGAAATTCTACAGGCAAGAAACTGGCTGAAGGAGCTGCATCTGTTGCCCTCTGAAAAAAGAAAAAGATGAGGGTCTCTGGAGCAGCTGGAAGATCAGCAGAACTGTTGAAAGAACAGGGGAAGCAGGACCTTCTTGATTTCAAAGGGTGGGACCACAGTCTTTAGGTTTCAAAGAATTGGATTTTCAAAGCTGTAGTTTTGCAGTGTGGGGCTGCTTTTAAGGCATGCCGGGTAAAAGGAGCTGCTGTCCACAGCTGCGTGGGTGGGGCTGCCATGCTCAAGGGGCAGAAAAATGCAGCTTACCAGGCTGAAGGGGTGGGATTGTCACTCAGATGGGCTAGGAAAACGGGGATGCCTAAAGTCAGTGGAGCAGAATTGCCATCTCATTGAGCCTGGAGGGCAGAGCTTAAGCCAACAGCTGAGGAGCCTCCACCTGGAATCCAGAGAGCACAGCGAACACCCAGCCCAGAGGGCGGGACTGTTGCCAAGATTATCTTAGAGAACAGAAGATTATTCTCAAGCCATGTAATGCATAACATAACGTAATATGTTCTGCTGGGTTTGGTTTGCATTTGATGCCTGTCATTGCTTCTTTTTCTCCAGTTTCTCCCATTTGCTATGGGAATGCCTGCCTTGTTCTTGTTCTACCAGTGTACTTTGGAGAGACATAACTTGTAGTCTAGACTTTACAGGTTCATGAATACAGAAGAATTTTGTTTCAGGTTAGAATATTTTTAACATCTCACCCATGTTTGATTTAGATGATTTGAGATTTTGTCCTTGGGGTTGATTTAAGGCTTTGAGGATGATGTGAAAGGATGAAACATCCATCGCACGTGGGAAGGACATGAATGGGACAGGGAATGCAAGGCAGAATGTTATGGATTGAATTATGTCTCCCCATATACATGTTATAGAAACCCTGGTGGCATAGTGGTTAAGTGCTAAGATGGCTAACCAAAAGTTTAGCAGTTCATATCGACCAGGCACTCCTCAGAAACTCTATGGGGCAATTCTACTCTGTCCTATAGGGTCACTAGGTGTCAGAATTAACTCAGCGGCAGTGGGTGTGGTTTTTGGTTTTTATATACATGCTGTAAATCCTGACCTCCATATGCGGCTGTAATCCTACATGGAAATGTATTGTTTTTGCGACATTAATGAGACAGGGTTAGCACTCTGTGTATTTCAAGTCAGTTTCTCCTGAGGTATAAAAAAGGCAGATCAGGCATAGAGAAGCAAGTGGAGATGAGGGAAGACAAATCTCAAGCCACCTAAAGATCATCCAAAAACAAAAGCTAAAAGAGACAAGAACTTTCGTCTAGAACCAGCAGAGAGAGCAAGCCTTCGCCTCAAGAAAGCATCCTGAATTCAGGCTACTAAATTATGAGAAAATACATTTCTGTTCCTTAAAGCCATTCACTTGTGGTATTTCTGTTATATCAGTACCAGAGAGCTAAGATATACAATATTTAAATATCTACGATTACTCTTCAATTTTGCTCTCACAAATTTTTAGCTGTAATAATTTCTGTTAAGAAAAAAAAAGAAACGTTCTCAGTTTCTAATCCACTGGATCTGTCCTCGACGGCACTTGGCTTGGCAATGCAGCCCAGTCTGACTTAATCAGTGCAGGGGCCATATTTGAACAGTGAGCTTTGAGGCTGGATAATAGTTCTCAGAGATAGATAATGATGAATGTTATGGATTTGTGAATTAGAGTTTAAAACTGCCTTGTGCTGCCCTAAACCTCCTTACACATACAAATAGTACAAAGAGTTTAAGACAGGGCCTTAGGCCTGACTGGTGAAAAGCTTTACTCTTCTTGTGAAGAACAAACTTCTATCAGATGTGTTGAAATCTCCTACTTGACCCTTATCTAACCTCCAGACCAAAACCCACTAAGTAAGATAGAGCTGATCTCAGAAGGGGGGTTTAAACAAACAAGCCAACACTCTACTACCTCTTAGAGAAGTCTGATTCTCCTGCTCTCCTCTCACACATGCTATTTTGGAAACAAGAGCCTTCTACTGAGGCAGGTTACAAAGCTATGGTTTGGAGCCTGTGAAACTCACAGCAGCTCTTTTTTTTTTTTTTGCTTTTTGACTTCTCTAGAGTAAGATTTCATGGTTCTGCAAGTTTCATGGATTTTCCTACAGTCTAGTAGAGTTTTAAAATTCTTTAAATCAATTTAAAATATTTTTATTTATCTAGCTTGAAATTTTTAATAGCTTTTTCCCCCCCAAATTGTGATGGCTGTCTTTCTATGAAACTCACCATAACTCCTCTTATGGAAGGCTTTTCTGTTAAACCTGTGGATTTTCAGCATAAGAAAAGAAAGAAAACTGCGATATTTCCAATACGGGATGAACTTTTCATTAACACTGAAACTTAGATGGTATTTACTACCTAAAAAAATCATACCTTTTAGTTATACTTAATCCCATTACCTTCAAGTTGATTCTGGCTCATAGCAACCCTGCTGGACAGAGTAGAACTGCCCCATATGGTTTCCAAGGAACAGCCGATGGATTCAGACTGTTGACATTTGGGGCAGCAGCCAAGTTCTTAACAACTGCGCCACCAAGTCTCCTTAATTACACCTAAGAGATGTTAAATGACTTAAAACCAAAGCCAAATGCATTGTCGTCAAATCAATTCTGACTCACAGTGACTCTATAGAACACAGTAGAACTGCTCTTTAGGGTTTTCAAGAAGCACCTGGCATATTTGAACTGCTGACCTTTGGGTTAGCAGCCATAGCACTTAACCACTACAGTATCAGGGTTTCCATAATGACCTTTTAAGAGATACTAAATGAAAGTGAAATATATATGTTTATTAAATTATCCATTAATTGTAAAAATAAAGATTCTTTGGATATTTTGGATACATTGCCTTTACCAGCTGATGAAATCTGTAGACATTCTCACTAGAAAAACACATGAATCCTTTCTGCTGCACATAGCAAACTCTTAATTTTAGAGTGATTTTAAACATATGTATGTAGATATGGGGAAAACTCTGATGGCATAGTAGTTAATTACTATAGTTGCTAACCAAAAGACCGACATTTTGAATCCACCAGCTGTTCCCTGGAAACTCTATGTGATGGTGCTTCTCTGTCCTACATGGTTGCTATGAGTCACAATCAACTTGACAGATACAGATTGGGTACATGTGTGTCTCTGTGTGTGTGTTCACACATATACATACATGCATACATAGGAGTCACTGGGAGGCACAAGTGGCCAAGCCCTCAGCTAGTATTTGAAAGTTTGGAGTTGAACTTCCAGCTCACAGGCACCTCGAAAGAAAGGCCAAGTAACCTAATTCTGAAAGGTCATAGTCATTGAAAACTTTTGGAGTACAGTTCTACTCTGACACACATGGTGCTGTCATGGGTCAGAATTGACTCAACAGTAACTGTTTTTTCTTTGTTGCTGTTGTTTTTTGATACATACACAAACACATCCTCGTATACACACTCAGTCTTTTTATTATGAATATATGAGGCAACAAATTCTCTAGACTCTGTTTTCACTGTATGTGTTCAATCTATGAATAAAGGCTCACTTTTGAAGTTATAAATCCCCCCTTTTTTTTATAATGATGACTAGAAGGAGGTTAAAGACTTTTGGAAGTGATTTCAAAACTAATGGCTGCTCTGGGATATCAAAAGCTCATTTCTCTCACCAGTGGCCCAGACCTGGGCTTAAGGCACAGAAAAGATTTTTCTGGAACCATTTGAGGATGTAGATGGAATACATTAGACTTCTTGGATTGAGAAGGGAATGAATTGAGGCTGAGGTAATGAGTTGAGTAGAATACACATCAAGGAAGTGGTCTTTGATCATCATCTTCCAACTCCTATTCTCTAGAAAACAAACAGAGAAACAGTAAAAGGAAAAAACTAGGAAAGTAAGATTAATTTTTAAAACTATGAGCTTTTTAGCAGGAAAAGATTAAAAGTATTTTCTAATGCCAACTGAAAGGTCATTGGTTTGAATCTGCAAAGCACTCTTTGGAAACTCTATTCTGACCTATAGGGTCACTATGAGTTGGAATCAACTGGATAGAAGCTGGTTTAATGGGTTATCTCTCCCAGGGAGTTTAAAATGCATTGCCTTAGGCCACACACATAAATTTGGGGCTACGCTGAAACTAGACCAGAGGATTTCTAGCTTCTAGTCTAGTATAGTACAATGCTGTTTTCCTGGTTTTGGAATCTGATAATCAGTAACATTAAACCACCGTAATTATGAGTGTTGCATCTGAAGTCTGTTTCTGATCTGATTTTTATGTGCTGCCTTTATCTTTATCCATAAGATCCATCACAAAATGTCTGAGTATAAACTTAAGTTAAATTTATCCCACTTAATGTGTGGTTAAAAACATTTGACTACTAGAACTCTTTTTCATTCATTTCTCATCCATTATCTATTTAAATGTTAACTTTCCACCATCATTTGCAGTTTCTATTTCTGAGAATCCCACCCCATATACATTGGAGCTCTTGTTTCTGTCTTCCAAGTCTCTCTGTCTCCATCCATATTTTCAATTGTTTTATGTCTCTGTGATATTTGTATCTACCAATTCCTAATATTTTTATACAGTGTCTACTGTCCTGTGACCATGTTTTGAAAATTTTTATTTCAATAAGAAGATTTTTCTTTTCTGAAATTCTACTTAATTTATGCATCAAGTTGCTTTCTTTTATACCTTTCTGTTTTGTTTTATGGATACAACCCTTTCCTTTGTATTTTTGAACATTTTAACAAGTACTTTCTGGTTGCTGTTTCTCTTTAATTTCTCCGGTGCATCCATCCATTTTTGGTGTCTGTGGACTGTCTTACAAGGCATTACACTTTCTCAATTTTGTACTTCATCTTAGGAACCCATTTTCTACTAGTTAGCTTAGGTAGAATAGCTGGGACTTTGTATAGAGCAGTTTTGAATATTCTTTTGCTCTATCTCTGCAGTGTTTACTATGTCTAATGTAATATTGAATATTCTCTCAGCTTGTGATGTACACACTTCACAGATAATTTAAATTGGGGATTTGTATACTCCAGCAATGCAAACCCAATGCCATAATCTCATCTCAGTGGTTGATTTTCTGTCATAGTCTAAGATACATGGTATTTCACCATCTAAGTACTATTAAAACCAAAATACTGTAAGTGGAGGGCTCTTGCAGACAGAAATTTATTCTCTCAGTCCAGTAGGCTAGAAGTCGAAATTCAGAATGTGTGTTCCAGGTAAAGTCTTTCTCTCTGTTTTGTCTCTGGGGATTCTTTGCATCAGTCTTTTCAGGTCAAAGAGCTTCTCAGTGCACAGACTCTTGTTCCAAAGGAGGTGCTATGCTTCATTCTTGGTAGTATCAGGTTCTTCTATCTCTCTACTCACTTCTCTCTTTTGTGTCTCAGAAGAAGTCAAGGGGCGGAGTCAAGATGCCATGACTATGCACTCGTCTCCTTATATTCCTCTGGAAACCGAGACCTGAATTGACAATCAAACACAGCTTTCTGGTCACCTAGTGATGCCCTAGGACACGGCACAGGCCTTTAATTTGGACTTCATAGCACTGAATGAAAAACCTCCTCTCTTTCACTGATTCCTGCTCCTGGCTAGACCTGGCTCTGACAGACTGAAGGTAATGCACCATTTGCCTTTTTTTCCTCTGTCTTAGCCGGCGGGCAGAGCTGGGTCTTGCCTAGCAGCTAGGCTCATACACAGTGCTGGTGGGATAGGCAGGCGAAACTCTGATATTTTGAGAGCCAGGCTTAGGATTCTGTTCATTTAGCCACTTTGGGCCTGTCTTTTTATCACTGCCACAGCGTGGTTTGTATGGGACAATAGTGCCTGTGTGCAGGACACCATGTTGGATATGGAGATTTTAGTGGGACCTAATTCTTAGCTGGAAGCCAGCACCTGCAAACAGGACAGCGCTTGTCTGACAGAAAAGCTGATGTTTACACAATGTCATCTACGGTGGGGGACCGGCAACAGAGGCTGAGGACTCACTACATCTCGGGACCTTTAGACCCTCCATCCACAGACTGTGTGGAAGGCAACATCATAGATACAGTGGCCGCAGGTGGACCTAATTCTTAGCTTGGGATCCAGAGCTTCCCCACATGAGAGTGCTTTTCTACCAGAAAAGCAGTAGTTTACACAGCATTACCTAAGGTGGGCCCTGTCAGCAGGGCAGTAGCATTGCTATATTTTGAACTAGTTTGTATCATCTGAGGTTGGATATAAAGGTACTTATTTGCCTGTTGGGAAGAGAAACATCTACACCTGAAAACCTGACTGACTTGGGAAGTGGTCAGATATCTTTTGCTTTACATTTTAAGACAGCCTAGAGAAACATCTGCAGTCCATCCTCACAGTATTTCTCCCAGCCTTTACTTCCTCACATGAAACCCAAGAAGCAACAGATGCTTGTGGCATACAAGAAATCACCCATGGCTTCAGAAGGCTCCCAAACAAAACAACCAAGGAGTTTTTCAGATGAAGAAACATTTCTGAAATCATCAGAAGGTAAATACAAAAGGATTATGTACAGAGCCCTTCTAGATCTTATACAAAATGCAGCAGAATGAAAGGAAAAATTAAGTAAGCTGTTTGATCTGATGGAAAACCAGTACTCTGAAATCCAACAGATCAAGAACAAAATCAAAGACTTAGAAACTTCCACTCAAAGCCAAGAAAACAGAATGGAACAAATGGAAAAAGGAATTTTTGACTTAGGAGGCAGAGATACTGACACCAGCATCTATGAGCAGAAATCAAAAAAAAGAAACAAGAAAAATGAAGAAGGATTAAGAAGCATGTGGGACTCTATTAAGAGGAACAACCTTCAATTAATTGGAGTCCCTGAACAGGATGAGACACCTGAGAACACAGAGAGTATTGTTGCTGAGACGCTGACAGAAAACTTCCCAGAAATTATGAAGGAAGAGAATATAGATATCCCAGATGCATATTGTACGCCACCCAATATAGATCTCAAAAGAAAGACTCCAAGACATATTATAATCAAGCTTAACAAAATGAAACTTAAGCAGCAACTCTTAAAGGCAGCAAGACTCAAAGCAAAGCTAACATTCAGAGGGAAACTCTGTAGGCTTTCATCACATTTCTCAGCAGAAACCATGCTGGCACAGAGACAGTGGCATGGCACATTGAAAGCCTTGAAGGAGAAGAACTTCCAACCAGGAATTATGTATCCTGCAATACTATCTTTCAAATATGAAAATGAAATTAAGACATTCCCAGATAAACAGAAACTCAGAGACTTCATAAAAACGAAACCAAAACTACAAGAAATAGTGAAAGTTCTTGGCTTTGGCTTAGAAGAAGGAAGAACAAAACCACTAACTTTATATTTTAGAATGACACATTACTCAGAACTCTACTCAGTTAGGGAAGGCTCCAAAGTCAATCATAGCTTTAATACTGAAAGAAGCAATCCAGTAATTATCATGAAAACTATGGTACCATCATATTAAAAAGAGGGATATACTACTGTCGTTATAGTCCTTCCAGTTGGAGAGAAAGATGACAAGACTGGTAGTAATTAAAATTGGGTTTATATATAATTTATTAAGGGGATCATATGGGCAGCTCTAAAGCACAACAAAGAGGTAACATACCATTTCTAGAAATGTAACACAGGAATCTCAATAACTACAAAAACAGCTCTGAAAAAGTTGAAAAATGAACTCACAAAAAAGTGTCCCAGAACAGATTAATAAGAATAACAGAGAAAACATCAACAAAAAAATAAACATATCACAATGACAGCACTGAACACATACCTATCAATAATTACACTGAATGTGAATGGACTGAATGCTTCAGCAAAGAGACATCGAGTGACATCTTGGATCAAAAGAAATGACCCATCCACGTGTTGTCTACAAGAAACTCACTTGAGACCTAAAGATAGGAACAAACTGAAAATCAAAGGATGGAAGAATATATACCAAGCTAACTAGGAACAAAGTAGAGCAGGTGTGGCAATTCTAATCTGGGACAAAATCAATTTTAATGTAAAATCCACCATTGTGGACAAAGATGGACACTATTTATTGATGAAAGGTTCAGTACACAGGCAAGATTAAACTATATTAAATATTTATGCACCTAATAACAGAGGACCTAAATACGTCGAAGAAACACTGACTACCACTAGTGATAGCCACGATGGAGCTCACAAAGTTGAGTCTCACCGGCAACACAAGAATAAAAAGGGGTGCACCCTGAGATCTCCACTAAAAGACCACAAATGACGGTCCAGCGGCTTTGGGGTTCCCCTGGGAGCATGGCCCCTGGCCCTGTTGCTGTCCTTGCCCATAAATCATAACGAAGTTCCACTCTTTGGACACGAATGGATTGGACTTCGCGATGCAGAGTGACCATATATTGGATGCTCTTTATGGTTCTGTGCTTCTATAGGATATCATCCTGCTGACCTCTGGCTGGAGGAAGGAGAGTGGGTGGAGAGGAGTGTAAAGGAGCCTATTGGGAGGATGAGACATGGATGGAGCAGAGAGGAATAGTGTGCTGTCACCAGGCAGGGAGAGCAGTGGAGGCTGCATATAGGTGGGCATGTCAATTTATATGGGAATGTAAATTTTCACTCAGTCATAATAAAAAAATAAATAAATAGAAAAAAAAAGAAATGTAGCACAGCAGTCTCAACAACTACAAAAGCAGCTCTGAGAAAGGTGAAAAGTCTACTCATCAAAGAAGTTGGCTCAAGCCAGAATCCAATCTTGTAGGCTGAGTCCTACCTCACTAACATAATTGTCCCTGATATTGTCTCATTAATATCATAAAAGCAGGATTTACAATACATAGCAAAATCACCTTGGATGACACATTGGTGGATAGTCACACAATACAGAGAATCATGGCCTAGCCAAAGTGATACACATACTTTGAGGAGACACAATTCAATTCATAACATATGGCTATGTGCAGGCTAAAACTTTTAGTTGGTGGGTGAGTATTTTGAATTTCACTAGTACAGATTATAGCAACCCTGGTAAAATATAGTGATGAAGCACTTGGTTGCTTATCAAAGTACTGGCAGTTTGAACCCACCAGCTGCTCCACTGAAGAAAGATACGATGTCTGCATCCATCAAGATTACAGCCTTGGAAACCCTATAGGGCATTTCTACTCTGTCCTACAGGCTTGCCGTGAGTCAGAATAGTTTTGGTTTATTACAGATTATGGGTTTTTACTACAGTTTCAGCTCTGCCTGTCTTCATGAAGCCTAATTTTAGCTTCCTAACATTCCTAGGGAGCTCTGATAATGCAGTGCTTAAGGCACTCAGCTGCTAAGCAAAAGGTCACTAGTTCAAACTACCAGCTACTCTACAGGAGAAAGATGTGGCAGTCTGCTTCTGTAAAGATTTACAGCTTTAAGGCTGTAACCCTGTGGAACATTTCTGCTCTGTTCTGTACTGTAGGGTCATTAAGAGTTAGAGTTAATTTAATGGCAGCAGGTTTAGTTTGTACCATGCCTGGAGCTTGTCACCTGGCATCTAATTTTCTGTGTATAGGCTTTGGAAGCCTAGGCCCTGTGGCCAGTAGCTAGTCTAAAAATATCCTACTCTCTCACTGTGGAAACTGGTAGTACGGTGGTTAAGTCCTACAACTGCTAACCAAAATATTGACAGTTCCAATCAACCAGGCCCTTCTTGGGTACTCTGTGGAGCAGTTCTACTCTGTTCTACAGGGTTATTGTGAGTTGGAATTAACTTAACAGTGATGGGTTTAGTTTTGGTTTTCATTGCCTATCTGCAGACATCCCTAGTTCAGGTACTCAGTACCTCACCCATCTTTCCTCAAGGCTTCACTGTTTAAATTGAAGCATGTCAACTCAGAAATGCCAGAGTTGGGGAGTTAGCACTCTGTGCCACAAACCTTTGACCCACGGGAGAGGAGAGTCAGTGGACTCTCTTCTCCATTCTTCCCCAACAATGGACTTCCTGAAGCATTATCATCTAAATCAGCTTTTCAAAAACAGTTGTGCAAGATCAGTTATAGTGTGGTAGCACTATAAATTAAATTAATACATATTATAATATATAACAAATATATAGTAAATATAAATTTAATAAATAAACGTAAAAATACATCATAAAAGAATACTATGAAAACTATAACAGACTTGAAAACCTAGAGGAAATAGATAAACATCTAGATTCATATTAATTAGGAAAATTATCACAAGGAGAAAAAAGTAGAACTTAATAAACCTATCACAAAGGAAGAGATTGAAAAAGTCATCCAAAAACTACCAATCAAAAAATGTCCGGGCCCAGATGGCTTTAACAGAGAATTCTACCAAACTTTAAGAAAGGAGGTAACCCAAGTACTACTGAGGCTATTTCACAGCATAGCAAAGGATGGAATACTCCCAAATTCATTCGATGAAGCTGGCACAACCCTAATACCAAAGCCAAGGAAAGATCCCACTAAAAAAGAAAATCACAGACCAATATCATTCATGAACCTAGATGCAAAAATCTTCAATGAAATCCTTGCCAGTAGAATTCAACAACATATCGAAAAAAAAATTTTCGGCATGACTGAGTTGGCTTCCTAATAGTGATTCAGGGCTAGTTCAACATCAGAAAAACAATTAATGTAATCAACCACGTTAATACCACAAAGGATAACCATCACCAGATTTTGTCAACAGATACTTCAACAAAGTCTAGTACTGTTCATGCTAAAAACTCTCAGCAAAAGAAGAATACAGGGGAAATTCCTCATCTCAGTAAGGGGTATCTATGCAAAGCCAACAGCCTACATCATCCTGAATGGAGAAAGACTGAAAAAATTCCACTTGAGAAGGAGAGCTAGACAAAGATGCCTACTCTTACCACTTCTATTTAACATGGTAGTAGAGGTTCTAGCCAGAGCAACTTGACAAGACCATAAAATAAAGGGCACTTGTATTAAGAAAGAAGTAAAAATCTGCCTATTTGCAGATTATATGATTGTATAGGCAGAGTATCTTAAAGAATCCATAAGTAAACTACTGAAACTAATAGAAGAGTTCAGCAAAGTAATCAGGATTTAAGATAAACATCAGTAAATCAGCAGGATTCCTTTATACCAAGAAGGAGATTATCAAAGAAGAACTCACCAAATCAATATCATTACTAGAACCCCCAAGAAGATAAAATACCTAGGAACTGAATAGAGAAGAGACCTATAAAGAGCAAACTATAAGACCTTGCTGCAAGAAACCAAAAGAGACTCATATAAATAGAGAAATCTACCCTGCTCATGGATAGAAAGACTTAACACTGTGAAAATGTCTATTTTACTCAAAGCAGTCAACATATACAATGCAATCTCAAAACAAATTCCAGTGACTTTTTTAATGAGATGGAGAAACAAATTACCAACTTTGTTTGGAAAGGTAAGAAACCCCGGATAAGTAAAGTACTACTGAAGAAGAGGAACACAGTAGGAGGCCTCACACTACCCGACCTTAGAACCTGTTAGACTGCCATAGTAGTCAAAACAGCCTGTACTGGTACAAAAAGAGACAGATCGACCAATGGAACAGAACTGAGACCCCAGAGATGCCACCATCCTCTCAGGAACAGTTGCTATTTCACAAAGGCCCTAAGATTGTAAACTTGGATGAAAACAGTCTCTTTAACAAATGGTTTTGGCAAAATTGGATATCTATTTGCAAAAAATTGAAACAAGACCCACATCCCACACCTGACACAAAAACTCGGTAAAAATGTATCAAACACCTACATATCAAACCTAAAGTGATAAAGATCATGCAAGAAAATATAAGGGCAACAATGGAAGTTCTAATACACCAGTTGCACAGACTTCAAAATCTGACAAACAAAGCATGATCAACAGAAGAGAGAATACATAAATGGGAACTACTAAGAATCAAACATTTTTGCTCATCCAAAGACTTTATCAAAAGAATTTAAAGACCACCTACAGAATAGGAAAAAATATCTGACAACTACATGTCAGACCAATGTCTAATCTCTGTAATCTACAAGGTACTGCAAAATATCAACAAGAAAAAGGTAAATAACCCAATTAAGCAATGCACAAAGGAGATGGACAGACACTTCACCAAAGAGAACACCCAGACAGCCTGAAGGCACATGAGGAAATGCACACAGCCATTAGCTATTAGAGAAATCCAAATCAGAACTACAATGACACACCATCTCACCCCAGCAAGATTGGCCATAATCCAAAAAACGCAAAGCAACAAATGTTGGAGAGACTATGGAGAGATTGGAACTCTCCTACAGTGCTGGAGGGATTTCAAAATGGTACAACCTCTTTGGAAAGCAATCTGGTGCTTCCTTAAAAAGCTGGAAATAGATATACCATTTGATCCAGTAATCCCACTGCTCAGAATATATCCTACAGAAACAAAGGCTGCCACATGAACAGATACATGCACACAAATGTTTATTGCAGTACAGTCCACAATAATAAAAAGATGAAATCAACCTAGATGCCCATCAACAGATGAATGGAGAAACAAACCTTTCTACCTATATTCAACAGAATACTATGCAATGATAAAGAACAATAATGATTTTAGGAAGCATCTCATAGCCTGGTTTTAAATGGAAAACATTATGATGAGTGAAATCAGTCAGTGGCCAAAGGTCAAATATTGTATGTGACCCCCACTATAAGAACTTAAAAATAGACTTATGTAAAGAAGGAAAGACTCCTTGATGGTAACAAGGGTGGGAGGAGGGAGAGGGTTGGTCATAGATTAGATAGCTGATAGAAATTTGGTTAGGTGAAAGCAGCAGCAGTACACGTTAGAAAGTAGATAAAGTTAACCAGACCTCACCATAAACTGAAAGCTCCTCTAATCGCAAGTCAATACTGCAAGGATACAGTAGCATGGGTGGGGTCTGGGGACCATCTCCTCGGGGGACATAGAGACCAATTGGCATAACTAGCCTATTGCTAAGACAGTCTGCACCTCAGATTGGTGAGTGGCTTCTGTGGGATCTTAAAAGCTAGAAAGCTGCCATCTGAAGTAAACCAAATGATCCCAACTTATCCAAGACAGATGGTGACTGAGCACAACAAAGACATGAGTTAAAAAGAGCTCAGGAGATCGAAGGGCCTGTGTGAATGGGTGAATGGAAGACTGTATCAACATGTGAGTAGAAGAACCAGGTGGTGTCTGGGTATCACCAAAGGCAGCCATGATGGGGCACACAACGCTGAGTCTCTGTTTCAACACAAGAGAAAGAGGGATGTACCTGAAGAACTCTACTAAAAGACCATAACTGGTGATCTGACAGTCTGAAAGATCCCCTGGGAGCGTGTCTCCTAGACCTGCTGCTGCCCTTGTCTAGAAAACTCTACTGAGGTCAACTCGTCGGAGAAAAATGATCTGGACTCAGAGACACAATGTGACCATATGGTGTGTGTACTTTACGGTTCCACGCAGTCATAGGATGCTGTCCTACTGGTCTCTTTCTAGATGAGAAAGAAGAGGGTGGAGAGGAAGGGGCCTGAGCTTGTTAAGAGGCTACAACATATGTAAAATGAAAAAGGAGGGGTGTGCTGTCACTGGACAAGAAGAGCAGAAGGAGCTGCAGATAGACAGGCATGCAAAATTAATTTGTATTGTGCACTTTTCACTTAATCACAATAAAGAAATAAAAAAGGAAATTTGGTTTAAGTATCCTGTTATCCAACACCCACCAGTTTGTCGTGCTGTGGTGGCCTGCATGTCACTTTGATGCTGGAAGCTATGCAACCAGTATTTCAAATGGTATTTCCATTTGAAATTTGGGGGACACAGAGGCCAATTGGCGTATTGTTAAGAGTCTTCATGGGGCCATGCATGGCAGGCAGGTTTCAGCAGAGCTTTCAGACCAAGACAGACTAGGAAGAAGGACCTGGTGACATACTTCTAAAACAACTGGCCAGTGAAAACATTATGGATACAACATGGCATTGTCTGAAACAATGCTGGAAAATGAACCCCTCAGGTTGGAAACTGTCCAAAGAATTGTCTCAAACATAGAAACAATAGTGAGGACGGCACAAGACTGGGCAGTATTTCATTCTGTTGTTTATAAGGTAGCTATGAGTTGGAACGGACTCAACGACATCTAAAAACGCTACAACAATGATCTTGTTCCAGAAGTGATTTGTTCAGTCCACCTCTTTTCCATAGAACAAATTCCCTTCAGTAATTTCCAGTTCTCAAAATGACCCCAAATTCCCTCTTACGATAATTTCAGCATAACTTTGCACAATGTATATCACATTTTTTACATGGGTTAAATGCCATACTGTTGAAAAAAATATTAAGATCTAATGTCATGCTTTGTCAGTCAGCTATGGTAACAATCTTGCAATAGTGGTGAGTTTTTCGCGCTGATTATGGATTTGGCGAAGCAACTTGATCTTTTGTTCATCCACTGGGTATTAAAGCATAGCAAATGGCATAATTACATTAGTGAAAATTCCATAAGCCCCAGCATATCTTTCTACAGCCGTGAACACACTGTGGCCATTATAACTCAAATTGTCAGAGATTCCTGGGCTGACGCTAGCATAATGTCTGATGACATCAGGGGCTCTTAGCAATCCTGTTGTTACAAATCCACAGTATTTTAATGGCATGCAAGAACAAGATAGCTCTGCACAGTAGTATTTTCTGAAATTCCAAAGAACCGTATGCTAACACAGCTTATCATTATATGGATTTTGATGGAAAATGAAGCCTACCTTGTCCGCTGAAATATAATTACATGGCCATACTGTAATGCATCTAGCATATAAGGCAGCTGTTAGATTTTCTCTAACCAGTATTATAAAGCTGTTCTACCCTACTGGTTAAACATGTTCTTTCTTTGCTACTATGTTAAAAATTCACGTTACTGATCCTGGGTTTATTCCTAGAATCATTTTTGGAATTTGTGGGTGACATTTCTGGCCTGAACACTCTGGTGTTGTAGCGGTGAAGTGCTATATCTGCTAACCAAAAAGTTGGAAGTTCAAGGCCACCAGGCATTCCTTGGAAACTCTCTGGAGCAGTTTTACTCTGTCCTATAATGTTGCTGTGAGTCTGAATCGACTTGACAGTAGTGGGTTTGTTTTCGTTTGGAATTCTAGCCCACCAGAGAAAGATAGAAATCATGTAGCTGGAGATCCACATATTAACTTTATCAAGACTAGGTGGGAGAATGTCACTTTAGGTCTTGTAGCCAAGAGACTTTAGTTATACTGTACTTTTGAATTTCATTCACTACTCTGTGACAGGCAGGGCTGGCAACCAGGGATCTGCTGGCAACCACTGAGTCAGTGGTCGTGTCCTTAACAGGAAGTCAGAGAAACAGCCGAGTCAGTTGGAGCCAGTTCTTTCTGCCAAACTCATCTATCAGCTAAGTCAGCTCCTCCTCGGGGAAGAATGAGTGAAGGAGAGGGCTGTACAGTTTGGTCGCTGAGGACACGCTTCACAGCCAAGCCAAGTGCTGTCGAGTCACAGGAAAGCATTAAAACAGAGATGAAGGATGCCTTCCCAGTACTCTGGAGATCAGAAGACCCTGTCTTCAAAACTCCCTACATCTTTCATAAACCATGCTGCATTATGCAAATATGTCCTAGGACAAGATGCATGAGCAGAGCAATTTTTAACACTCTGTCCTATAATTTCAGAAATGCATAAACAAACTGTCGCTTTCCTACTTCATTTAGTCAGTAGCTTCCAATTGCCCTGAGATTTAGAGGCATTAAATCCAATTCTCTCTGATATCAGGCTTGTTTAACTTCATCTACCTATCTTTTGCTCCGCACACTTTCATCCTAACTCGAGGCTGGCTGGAGGATTTATAACGCAGGTCCAGGAACAGGCTTTTGCACAAATGGCTTCCACACTCTTCCTTTGCCTCAAATGAAAAAGCTGCCATTATTACTTCCATCTTTGTAGATAAATCTGTCTTTTGGTTGTATTCATTGCCCAAGGCTATACAGAAAGTACTAAAGCTGAGAAGTAAACTGAGTTTTGTATCGCTCTGGAGTCTAAGCTCTCCACTTGCAGGCTTTTTATCTCCACATTTAAAGCAGTTCTAACACACTCTAGGGAGACTGTATGTAGTGCAAACAGTTAATGCTCAATTGCTAACTGACATTTTGGAGGTTGGAGTCCTCCCAGAGGTACCCTGGAAAAAAACAATGGTGATCTACTTTTGAAAAGTAAGTCACTGAAAACCCTGTGAAGTATGATAGATATATTTATAGCAGTGACACAACAAACAAAAGTACCTACTGAGGATGCTTGTGTACAACCAAATACCCCATAGGATTTGGTTTCTTGGTTTGGGGGGTTAGGGTCATGGTTTCATGGGAAATGTCAGTTAACTGACATAAAAGCATGTACAGTTCTATTTCTTACTTCTTAGTTCATTGCATAATGCCTGTGTTCGTATAATCTTACAAGTGGCTATTCAAAGTACAATGGGTCTCTGTTCACCTGGAGCAATGGAGGAAGGAGAACTAGGAATAGGAGGAAATGGAAAGTATAGCTGATTACATCCATGAAAAACTGGATCGTTTGCCATGAGACCAGAAGAACTGGATGGCTCCTGGCTATCATGGCTGGATATTTTGGTCAAAGATTCTGTGGAACAATCCTGACCAAAAGGGAGAAAATACATTACAGAATTTAAAATTTTATGGACTCCAGACTATCTGGAGCTATTGAGGCTGAATTAATCCCTTAAGCTTTTGCCCTTAGATAATCTTTAAACCTTAAACTAAAAATATCCACTAAAGTCTTCTTAAAATCAAGCAATAGTTTAGCTTAACTAATAAAGAACATCTTTGAACACCACTGTGTTCTTTTAAGACTGATCTCTGTGCAATGAAATTAACAGTAACTGTTAGATAGGAAATGTAGGGGGCAGTGAGTTTATACTAATAGGATAGGAACAACTCGGATGAGAAAGTAAGAATGATTGCAAAATTAAAGAATGCAATGAATATCACTGAATTCCAAGTGTAGAAATTGTTGAAGTAGTGTACAAAAATAAAAAACAAAAATAAAATAAAATAAATTATGCCAAGCCAAGTGCCGTCGAGTCAGATCCGTCTCATACAAAATCAACTAATCAAACTATTAATTAACAATTAAAAAAAAAAGAAAATCCTGTGGAGTACTGTTCTATTCCGCAACACCTGGAGTTGTCATAAGTTGGAACTGACTTGAGGGCAACTAAGCCAGCCAAGTGCCATTGAGTTGGATCCGACTGATGGCAACTGGTAAACACTTTATGGAACAGTAGGTACTTATTTAATGTTCATCTACTCCGTCACTGAAAATAAAATTTATGTTAAATTTAATGATTCATAAATAAGTAGGTAATTAATCCATACTCATATAGCTATTTCCAATTTGGCATAGAAATAAATTAGATAATAATTTATTTACATTTCTACCACTAGAATTTTGAGTATAACTTCTGTTGCATTCCAGATTGTTTGAAATTTACAATAAGTAGTAATGGAAATACCCAGCATGTTCTGGAAATTAAATGCCAGTTACATGAAACAATTATTAGCTTGAATTTCACAATTTTTAAATATTTGATCTACAAAACAGAAAACAACAAACTCACTGCCGTTGAACTGATTCCAACTTATAGCAACCCTGTAGGACAGACTAGAACTGCCCCACAGAGTTTCCAAGGAGCAAAGGAGCACTGGGAGGATTTGAACTGCTAGCTTTTTTGTTAGCAATCAAAGCACTTTACCACTATGCCACCAGGGTGTTACTTTCTCTTAGACTTATCAAAGAAATGTATTTTTAGTGTATCAAGGGCACTTGCATTGTGTCTAAGAATCCTATATGATTTATAACATAATTTAAAGAATAAAGCACTGGAAAAATGGAATCTAATAGAACTAATTAGAGCTAACCAATCTCATTGTGTTTTTAAGATGTTTGTCTATTTCTATTAAATAAATTATATTTTATTGGTAAAGATTTAGAAATATTTAAAAGTTTCTCAGAAAATGTAATCTGTAATTATACTGCCTATAAGTGATTTCTATTGGTATTTTGGTATTAAGCTGCGGGATTAGCTAGTTAATGTTTTGGCTTCTGTCTCATCATTGAGATCCTTTTTTATTTAAGTTGTTAGATTCTACCTTATCATTTAGAATTTTCATCATACACATTTTTCTTGTTACTGTAATTTATAAACAAAAATTTAATGACTATCATTCTACAATGAGAATACTTTATAATTTACAATCAATTCCCCATAGTTGGACATTCTGTTATATTGATGTTTTTTCCCCACCATAAGTAATAGGATGTTGTCACCATGGGCACAGGTTATCAAAATACATTAGTTTTACTTTGGATGATTTCCTTTTAAAAGGTTGAATTACTAGATCAGAGGGTATTGTATTGTAAAATCTTCTGATATATACTGTCAATTTTATGAAAATTACTTGATAGTTTACAGTTATATTAGTCTCCATCTTTATTTTCTAAGTTACATTTTTTCAATCTAGAATTAAACAAATAATAATGATTAGTTATAATTTAGCATCTTCTAAAGAGACCCCCAAACCCAGTTTCTCCAGATAATTCTTAGTCCAGGAAGCCTTTCCTTTCATTACCACATTGCTATTGCTTTGGATTCAAGGCAGGGATCAAGGAGTTCTTGGCTTGAATCTCTCCAGGGATACACACTTAAGAAACATCAAGCTTTGGTAGCTGGCATGGATTGAATTGTGTCCCTCCAAAATATCTGTCAACTTGGCAAGCTCATAGTTCCCGGTATTGTGTGATTGTCCACCATTTTTTTCTCTGGTGTATTTTTCTTGTGTGTTGGAAATCCTGTCACTACGATGTAATGAGATGGATGAGTGGCAGTTATATTGACGAGATCTACAAGATTACTTAGCGTCTTAAACCAAACTCTCTTAAGACATAAAAGAAAGAAGAAAGGAAAGAGATATGGGGACTTCATAACATCAAGAAAGGAGCTCCAGGAGCAGAGCCTGTCCTTTGGACCTGAGGTTCCTGTGCCGAGATACTCCCAGACCGACAGAGAGAGAAAGCCTTCTCCTGGAACTGGTACCCTGAATTTGGATTTCTAGTTTACTAGACTGTAAGACAATAAACTTTCTTTTGTTAAAGCCGTCTATTTGTGGTATTTCTGCTACAGCAGCACTAGATGAGATGACCAAGACAGTAGTCGACATGAAATCTTCAATTACAGGAAGAATGGGAGTCAGATGGATATATATTATCAATAATTGCATTCATCTTTGCATTATGATTCTATAATTGTTTACTTCTACTTTCAGACGTTAGTGACAGCTCTTGGCGTAATCCTGCAGGAGCAGAAAAAATTGTGAAATAAAAAAGGTGTGTGTGTGTGTGTATACAAGGCCAGACAATTAAATCCACAAACTTAATTGTTCTAAGTGCTATATACCTCACTGCTGAATATCTCTATGGCCATCTTTGAAACACTACCCTTGGGAAGCCGTGTGCTGAGGAAAGTGCCTAGTCCACCTTTCAAAGCAATTTTGAAACTCTTTCTGGAATGGCCATTGTGCATGCTGGCACAAAGCCGCGTTTGCAAACTAAATTGTATGGTTGTCTGTGAGGCAGTGTCTAGCCAGTAAACAAATAACTGTTTTGGAACACCTTCCCTACTCATCTGATTTGGCCCCCAGTGATTTTTTTTTGTTTATCTGAAGACAAAGGAAACATTGAAATGAAAGCATTTTAATGACATTCAGGACATCAACAGTAATATGTCAACACCTCTGATGGCCATTCCAGAGGGAGTTCCAAGATTGCTTTGAAGGGTGGACTAGGCTCTGGCATCAGTGCACAGCTTCCCAAGGGGAGTATTTGGAATGTGACAGCAGTAATATTCAGCAGTGAGGTATGGAGCACTTTTTCTAGGATGAGTTCATGAACTTAATTGCCAATCCTTCATATGTGGCAGTGACGTAAGAAAAGTGGTATTACTTGGAAACAGGTGGAAAATACCACCACAACAAGACAAGAAATTTGGCACTTAAATTACTTGACTTTAACCTAAAGTGTCCAACCACTGGAAAATGTCATTGTTGAATTTTGAGATGGTTCTATCTCATAAGTTTCTTTGTATATTCATTTGGACTGCATAGGTATTACACAGTAATATTAGCTACTATTTCTTCCTTTTTCCACAGTTTTTGGATCCAAGTAGATTTGGTTTCTAGAAGGGTTATTTCTTAATTTTAATAATGGTCTGTGCAGGAAAAATAAAGACAAGAGACTTTGAAGGTACTGTCAGAAAGTTACAACAGTGAATTTGAGAATGAGTTGCTCATTGGTAAAGAAAACTTCTTAGCATGTAGCTTAGAAGTTTTCTGGCATTCTTATCCTGATCATAATTATACCTTGAGTTTAGAATCTAAAAGAACAGCCTACCATGTTTGACGTTTAAAAATACCTACAATTTAACATTATTTTATTCCTGGGTATCTATGCATTTTTTCCTTAATATCACTTAGAATCATAATTCTCTGTGTAGTCAACACAGTACATGTGAAAAGCTTTTGGTCACCCAAGCATTTCTCTAACTTTCAGGCATTGGAGGAAAGGTTATCTATCTGACATTTTGGTATCAAAATCAGAATCTGGGAGAGGTTCATGCTCCGAGTTTCTTCTCACAGAGTCCTGTCTTCTTTATGTTCAATATTCTGCAATGGTTTCCCTGAGTCTTAAGTGGCTTCTACCTTCAAGTTTACTTTCATACCATCAATAATTTGTATTTATAATCCCCAAAATGCATGATAATTTGATGTGGGTCCACCTGTAGTTTTGAAAGGAAAGAGTAATTTAAACACTAAGAAAAAGCACATGTTGTAGATTATAAACACACACATGTGTGTATGTACATATGTGCATGTGTTTATCTGGATGTACAGTGGTACAGCAGTTAAGGGCTCAGGATGCCAAACAAAAGGTTGGCAGTTCACATGTACCAGCAGCTCTTTGGAAAAATTATGGATCAGTTCTATTCTTTTCTATAGAGTTGCCATGAGGTGAGATCAACTCAATGGCAAAAGTTTTGAATTTGGGTTTGGTATATGAATATATATATATATATATGTATATGTAGCAATTTGTTTCTTAATTACAGCAATCATTATGCCATACTATGTATAACTTTAAAAATAAACTCTTTTTTGGACAACACAATTTATATTTCTAGGAACAAGTGAATAGTCTTAGTAGAGAACTGGACTTCCTAATTTAATCAGGAAACCATGGTGGTGTAGTAGTTAAGTACTATGTCTGCTAACCAGGAAGTCGGCCATTTGAATCTAGCAGATACTTCTTAGAAACTCTATGGGGTAGTTCTACTGTGTCCTATAGGGTCAATAATGCTATAATAACCTCAGGTTTCACGTGTGGCTATAGAACTAGCTAAAACATTTCACATATGAACACATCTGTCATCGTATCTTATTTATATCCTGTCACTGGTAGACCTCATCTCTGCCAGTGTATCTCATGTAGAGAATGAAACATATATAGCCTTTTGACTATGTTGCTTGTCTTTTTGTTTTCCAAAACACACAGAATACATTGGGCTATAATTAAAAATACTAGTGAATGTCATAAAGCTTTGCCAGAGAATCTGTGTTAGGGGAGTAAGGGTCACTCAATTCCCTTCATTTTGCTACAGAAGTGGCATTCTTACTATTGAATTCTTATAGTGTGGATAAAAAGCTATAGATCTATGAAATATTCATGATCTTTTATCACACATGGAATGGATTCTGTAATATTTCCTGCTGAGCTCATGAAAAACAATAAAATGCTTACAATTAATAAGGTTAATGCTATTTAAGCTAAGGCAACTGTGATAATAAAAACGTGGGTGGTTGAGACCTACCCAGTGGCTCTGAGGGAGAAAGACCCGGTGATATGCTTCTGTAAAGATTACTGCAAAGAAGACCCTATGGGACATTTTTACCCTGTCACATGGGGTAGATACAAATTGGAATCAATCTGACGGCACACAGATACAACAAGGATAATTGACCACATATTGTCTGAAACTTGCCATTGTTGCAATGGGAAGTGTTAAAAGGTATGGATAAAAATGACTAAACTCCCTAGTAAGACACATGAACTCTTTATGATGAAGCCCTGTTCCAGCCCTGAGCATCACCTATAATTCCTCCCTCCTACGTGCCCCTTAGAAATTCTGATGGTGTAGTGGTTAAGTACTACATCTGCTAACTAAAAGATGGGCAGCTCCTATTTGCCAGGCACTCCTTGGAAACTCTATGGGGCAGTTCTGCTCTGCTCTATAACATCACTATGAGTCAGAATTGACTAGAAGATGGTAACTTTGGCTTTCACATGCTGCTTAGTCACTATGAACTTCTCTGGAGTAATTCAGGCTTTTTCATTCTGATAAACACTGCCTGACACTTCTCTGCCTGCAATGTAAGTCCCTTTCCCGAATCCCTACTCTTCCTTCACATCTTTTCCAATCAGTGGTTCTCTCTCTTGCTTCATCGTACTGTGTTGTAAATACGCGTTTACGTTTTCATTGAAACTCAAAGGGAACTCAAGTAGGAGTTCCTAATTAATAAAAACGCTGAATGACTCCAGATCAACCATTGTATCTTTGAAAAGTTACTAGATTAGTACAAGGAGATAACTTCTATCGTTTTATAGCTGCCAAAAGCCCTGGAAGCTTAGGTTTCATGGGAATCAGTAGCCCTACCACACACTTTTTTTGTGTTGTTTTTGTAATTATGGTTCACATTCTACTAAAGACCGGGCTCCTATTTGTATTTTTCCGTGAAAAGTTGACAAAGATCAAGATTCCTAAATATGTTGATGCTGAGAAATAAAAACCTGAATACTTGGGAACCTCAAATCATAGAAAATCATACAAATAAACTCAGTCTGTGGTTTAGTAAGACAGTGAGGCACTCAGATTGGAGCTGCAGTGAGACGAGAATGGAGGGGAAGAAAAATAAAAATTAGTAGTCACACCTTGGAAAATTCACATAAGTATTCTTGATAACATTTCAAACCTGTTTGTATCACTATTTATCTTTATCTTAAAAAACATGTTGGTCATATTCAGTCATCCTAAATTTCTAAGCCTTGTCCTCCTCTCTGCCTGTGATGTTATCAGCTGAAAGGGAAAGCTGGCCACTGAACTGTTATGCTAAGCAATTTTCCACAGGAACTTATTGCTTTAATAAGTTGGGAAAAAGCTCTTAAGGAACAAAAATTGTCATTCAAGATTCATTAGAGGGAAAACAAAAAAACAGAACACATGATTCTTCGCAGTATTCACACGTCCATGAACGGGAACTGCTGAACAAACCCTGAGGTGCTAGTTAAGGAAGCGGTAGCAGCAAAGCAGCCTCTCATTGCAGGCAAGAGACTCGACGTGACGCTCCTAGTGACAGCTGAGCGAGAAGAGAGAGCACATGCTCACACTGTGTTCATCAGCAGGTAGTTCACGTCAACCTGGAGTAGGGATTCCAGGATAAACACTGGGTTCAATCAATATTTTTTGAAAGAATGGATGGCCATTAAAAAGCTCTTTGATGACTATATTTCCCAACATACTGCAAATTCTCACCTTACATGAGCTCACAGGGAATAAATAAAAATCAATTCCTATCCAAGAGTATTCGTACACCAGCAGAATCTGCTGCCTTGGAAACATACACCTTCTTAAAAGTTAATGTCCTTTTCTACTGGTAGATACAGTTTTTTTTTTTTTTAAACCAATTCTGAAGGTAATGTGTGAGTGACTATAGAGTTGCTCTGTGGTTTCAGTTGAAAGACATGCCTCTTTCTCTGACAAGATGTTTTTCTAGTTCTCTTTGTTGGTGAAAAAAATTGTTTTTTTTTTTTTTAAATGTGTATGACTTGGACTAATTTCCTTATGTTAAAAAAGTTACAGTGAGTTAAGTGAATACTCAGCGAAACAGAAAAGAGAAGATTCGCTTTCTTAGCACAGAGCATTTCTCTCTGTCTTCAGGTTTCTGGATATTTCCATTCACTACCTCATAAACTCTACCATTAGCTAATGCCAAGTAACTTCTTCTCATCTTGTTTTCTTGCTTTGGCTGAAAAGTTTGGATATTGCTGCATTAGGTTGCTATAAATACACAGCCCTACACTGTAAGAAAGAAAAGAGACAGGAGATGAAATGAACTCCCCGTGCTGATTGTGTGTGTGACTAAGACATAATAACATTCTCAAGTTCAAAGCAATCATCCACTCATCCAACTGGATGATTGAAAATGGCTTAAGCAAGTACACATAGGTTGAAAACGCCACTCCAAATGACTGAAAAGCAAGTTGTCCACAGAGGAGCCATGTCACTCTGTTGACAAATAAGCATAGAAGGAGCTGGCAACAGGCTTTCGGGCCTCCTGGGCAGGGCGAGAGGAAGCTTCAGTGAGTCTGGGAACAATACAAGCACCGCAGTATCGTCCCTGTTCCTACTATTATATAAATGTTGTACTTGTTAGGCTAGCTTCTTCCCCGACCACCCCCAAGCAATTCGTAGACAATAAAACACCAGGAATCCCCGAAGAGTGGTAAAATGCTGACATGATTTAAGAAGGAAGACTCTGATAAGAAGATAAAAATCTAATAAACAGAGTCTAGAGAACCTTGGTGCAGCTCAGCTGCTTGCCAGTGTAAGCAAAACCCCTCCCAAGGAAAACAAACAGAGCCTTAATGGCAAGGACATTCCACTCACAAACCATCTGAAGGAGAAAGTTAAGGCCACGACCTCCTCAGGCTGCAGTTATGAGCGTTCTGACAAGAAAATATTTGATTTGGTTCAAGAAGCAAAATCAGTCACTGGATTTTTTTTTTTTTTAATCTTTTTTTCCCCAATAAAAAAATAAAAATAATGTATTTTGTATGTGCTTGAAAGGATGGTGTCTACACAGTAAATATTTCTCCCACCCACGTAGCTTTTCTGTTTAAATTAGTCTTAATTTCTTCTTGGATTTTAATCAACCCCAGGAAAAGGTGGATTCACGGGACCATTGATTTCCCTTATTTAATTAATATAAGGCTCCTGAAGGCTGATCTCAAGTTTCCCACATGAATCTGCAAATATGTAAAGACCTATTCTCTACAACAGCTAGAATGAGACTTGGCAAAACTGTGGGTTTTTCATTGAAGAATTAGGAAGTACCCAAAGAGCTGATCTGTGTTTGAAACCTAAAACAGAGGATTCTATTAAGAAAAAAATAAAAATAACAAAACAAAAAGACCTCTGTGATATGGCTGAAATTCTGAGCAGCTCTGTTGCATAAAATGTATGTAATAAAAATAGTCATTGATGGATTTTATTTTAAAGAAAATGTGTAGAACTAAGGAAAAAGAGAAGAAAACTTTTTTTTGGAAATTTTGAAGGACTTTTTCCACACATTTTTCGGAATGTCAATGCTTGCTAACCCTAGTCCTTTGTTATGATTAGTTTAATTTTTAATTTTGTGGCTTTTTTCTTCCTTGATATAGATGAGAACTGCATTTATATTAATCAGGCTTGATTGTTTTAATTTTTTAAATACATGTATTTACCTTTCTTTTTTCTCCTACAGAGGAAAGAAAAAGGAATGTTGGTACAAATGGGCAAAATCTGGAAGAAAAGAGAGAAGAAATGACATTTGGCAGTGCAGTAGTGACAACAAAATTGCCTAACGTGGAATGAAATGTGTCAGAAAGAATGACAGACAAAAGAACTGGCTGAGCTTGCTGGTCTTCTTCATCTGGGCAGGGAGTCAGAAAGCAAGAGTGGATCCAAGAGCAAGCCTTGATAGCTGGCCTAGAGCACTGTGGGCTCAGCAGCTCTTCATGGCCTTTTGGTGATCAAAGGTAGGACAAGAGGAGAGGTAAAGGGAGGCTCTGAGGAGGGAAAATCCAATCTCTCTTGAGTCAATTCCAACTCCCGGACCTCATAGAGTTTTCAAGGCTGTGATCTTTTGGAAGCATATCTTCAGGCTTTTCTTCTCCAAATATCCTGGGTAGGTTTCAACCACAAGTCTCTCAGTTAGCAGTCAAGTGCTGAACCATTTGCAGCATGCAGGAGTAAGGTTATATCCTACATAGTCTGTGCAGGTAAGATCTTGGTTTGCAACTATCTCCTCTTCCAGGAACTGATGGCACTGAAGCAAGAAGTCAAACTGCATTGAAGCCATTGGGAAAAAACAAGGCTTCAGGAACCGACTGTTTATCAACTGAGATATTTCAACAAACAGGTGGAGCACTAGAAGTGCTCAGTTGTCTGTGCCAGGAAATATGGAGGACAGCTACCTGGTCAACCAACTGAAAGAGATCCTATATATGCCCATTCCCAAGAAGGGTGATCCAAAAGATCGTGGAAATTACTGAACAATATCACTAATGTCACCTTCAAGTAAAATTTTGTAAAAGATCTTTCAAAAGTGACTGTAACAGTAAATTGACAGAGAACTGCCAGAAATTCAAGCTAGATTCAGAAGAGGACATGGAACCAGGCGTACCATTGCTGATGTCAGTCTGATCTTGGCTAGAAACAGAGAATACCAGAAAGATATCTACCTGTGTTTCATTGACTATGCAAAAGCGTTCAACTGTGTGGATCATAACAAATTACAGGTAAAGTTGTGGAAAATGGGAATTCCATAACAATTGTGCTCAAGAGGAATCTGTATATGGATCAAGAGGCAGCTGTGTGGACAGAATAAAGGGACACTTCATGGTCAGGAAAGAAGTGCATCAGGGTTGTATCCTTTGACCAAATATTTTCAATGTGTATGCTGAGCAAATAATCAGAGAAGCTGTACTATATGAAGAGGAATGAGGCACCAGGATTGGAGGAAGACCCATTAACAATCTGCATTATACAGATGACACCTTGCTGGTTTTTATAAATTCAATTTACAGATTGAGATGTTTTATGTTAGTCTGAGGGTTTGAGCCATTTACTGATGAAGATAAAGGACCACAGCCTTCAGTGTGGATTACACCTCAATATCAAGAAAACAAAAATCCTCACAACTGGACCAGTAAGCAACCACTTGATAAATGGAGAAAGGATTAAGGTTGTCAAGGATTTCATTTTACTTGCTTCCACAATCAATGCCCATGGAAGCAGCAGTCAAGCACTCAAAAGATGCATTGCATTGGCAAAATCTGCTGCAAAAGATCCTTTTTAAAGTATTAAAAAGTAAAGATGTCACCTTGAAGACTAAGCTGCTCCTGCCTAAGCCGTGGTATTTTCAATCACATAATATGCATGTGAAAGTTGGGCAATGAATAAGAAAGACAGAAGAAGAATTGACGCCTTTGAGTTGTGGTGTTAGAGGAGAATACTGAACGTATCATGGATTGCCAAAGAAGCCAACAGATCTGTTCTGGAACAAGTACAACCAGAGTGTGCCTTGGTAGTAAAGACGGTGAGACTGCATCTCACATACTTTGGACATGTTGTCATGAGGGACCAGTCCCTGGAAAAGGACAGTATGCTTGGTAGAGTGGAGGGTCAGTGAAAAAGAGGAAGACCTTCAACGAGATGGACTGATACAGTGACTACAACAATGGGCTGAAACTTAAAAACAATTGTGGATACGGTCCAAGACCAGGCAGTATTTCTTTCCGTTGTGCATGGGGTTGCTATGAGTCCAAACTGACTTGACAACACCTAACAACAACAACTCCTTTCAGGCTTTAGAAATACAGCTAGGTTTAGAATGTTGTCAAGAGCACTGGTGGTATCTTAGTTAATGTATCAAGGCACCTTTTCAGCAGGTCGCTGAAAGGTTGATATTTGAAACCCACCACTGACTCTGTAGGAGAAAGTTGTAGCAATCTGTTTCTGCAAACATTACAGACTTGGAAACCTTATGAGGCAGTTCTACTCTGCCCTATAAGATCTCTAGGAGTCAGAACTGACTGAGTGGTGTACAACAGCAACAGCAACAACAAAACAAAACAAACAGAAAAAAGAAGAGACTCTTCAAACAGAAAGGGGTACCAGTAGATTCAAACAGTTCCCTTTCTACAAGATTAGAACTCAGTTCTTTGAAGCCTGGAACTAAGCTCTTTTTATAAGAGCAAAGATGTTTAGAGAAGGATTTTTGCATTCTTGGTTTTCTGGTTTATGCCTTGTGTGTGACCATACACATTTCAAACTGAAAGAGAAGATTCAATTATTATGCTATTAATTTGAGGATGTTAGCTAAGAAATTGCTTCCTTTGACTATTTGTAATATTTAGTCTCTCCTTATTGAAACATTAACCAGATGATACTCAATTTATTTGGTGGCATATAGTCATCACCCTAGTAGGAGTCAGTCTTTAACTTCATACCCTCTTTGAGACAAAAACAGAGGGTCAATACATCTCATAGACTTGTTAGCAAAGTCTCTAATTACAAGAATAAAATGGAATTATATAAAATTAAACAACTCTAAACCTTGACATCAGAAATAAGTTAATATGCTTTTTGTAAATTCAATTTACAGATTGAGATGTTTTACATTAGTCTGAGCTAAAGATATCCTCCTGGGCAGTAACACTTACTTTAAAGAATTATGTAATCACAAATATGCTGTTTGGTTAACTTTTTACTTTTAAAGGAAGTATATTAAAAGCATGGATCTTGGAGCCAGACAGCCTGGATTTGAATCATGATTCTGTCATTTAAATTACTAGTTGTATGACCTTGAGCCAATTACTTAACCTCTGTGTGATCACCTTCCTCACTTTTATAACTGAGTGGTGACAATATCAGGAGAACTGGTGGCAAAGTGGTTCAGAACTTAGGCTGCTAACTAAAAGGTCAGCAGTTTGAATCCACCAGCTGCTCCTTGGAAACACCATGGAGCCGTTCAACTTTGTCCTATAAGGTTGCTATGAGTTGGAATCAACTCAACAGCACACAACAGCAACAACAATGTAATACCTATCTAAAGGATGGCTGTGAGGATTAAAGGACTGGTTTATGTATTTAAAAGAAAGCCCATCACATATTAACTGTTATTACTATTTTTTGAATTTCATAAGCAATAAGTGCATTTCAATTTTCTTAGATGCAAAAATGTATTTTTCAAGGAAAAAAAGAAATCCTAATTCAAATAGCTAGGTCTAGTCATTTTCTTTCCTAAGTTCTGTATGTTTATTTTCTTTCACAAAACTGTAATTGTTTTATATGTATAGTGTTATTTTGTTTATTCTCTTTCTCACTAAATACCTTTAAATATGCTTCTAAAGTTCCCTTATTCTATCACATGATGTAGTAAAGAATTTATCAAGTCCTTTGGATATTTGCTACTTTACAAAAATATGTCATTATAAATAATATTGTAATGAACATCTTTCATATAACTTCATTCCCATTATTCATATACTTTTTGGTAGTTAAAGAGAAATATTATACTACTATGGGGGGAAGGCCTAAGTGAAAGGAGATGAAAATAAAATATTTTAAATTTAAGGACAAGGACTCAGCAGTCATTAAACACCTTGAGAGTTTCATCTACGTATAGGAGGACCAAGAATCTATCTCTTCTTTCTCAAAACTCGAGCTACATTTTCTGAAATTTTTTAGATCAATGATTGAAAACCTAGGTTAGAAGGAGTTGTGTACACCGACATAAAATAATTCAATTAAAAACTAATAAGAATGATTTAATTTGGTGATAGGAAGTACACTTCTCTACTGAATAAACAACATTTGGGTTCTTTTGGAAACTAATTCCACCAAGAAGGCTTTCCTAAAACAATCTCTCTCTCTCAGGTAAACTAGTTTGCGGTGATGACACTTAACAGTATTTTCTATCATGCTATACAATGACTTTTGGAAAGAGGTGGGTTTCACATGGTCATGGACATCAAATACCATGAATAAAATAATTTCACCATCTCCTTTTGAGATTAGGAATATTTGTGACATTTTATTTCATCTTGAAGACTCTGAACATTTTATTCTAAGGTTTTTTACTAATTTTCAGGATGTAACTTTATTTTCCAAATTAGGTAGCTTTCATTGCTGTTTCTGGAAATTCTGGTGTTACAGTAGTTAAGGGGTCAGCAGTTTGAATCTGCCAGGCACTCCTTGGAAATTCTATGGGAAAGTTCTACTCTGTCCTATGGAGTCACTATGGGTCAGAATCGACTTAACAGCCCTGGATTTGGTTTAGTTTTCACTGTTATTTCAAAAGGCCCCCAAATGTAACATAGCTCCAATTTAAAAAAATTTACAAAATATTCATGAGTGGACCCTTAATGTTTATTTTATGTACCACTCCCTTCCTGTTAAATGTATTTAATATTTAATGTATTTAATGTTTTTAATGTATTAAATGTATTTAATATTTTAAATACATTTTGAGTTTTTTCCTTCTTCAAGTGTTATTTTTGTCTACAACATAATAAAGTTGAAAATACATGTTTTTTGTTGTAAAGAGAAAGGTTAGGAAAAATCTCAAACGTATGGATAAAGTGAGACTATAACATGCAATAATAGGTATAAAATGCAAATAATAGAAAGTCTGATTGATTGTCTAATGAATTTAGTCTAGTCTGAATATATGTTGCAACCACAAGGTGCTCTTATTGTCATGTTACTATTCAAAGAGGTATCATTATTACTTGACAGTCTTTGAATATCAAGAAATGGCCTGGAAAATGAACTTAATAAATGGATCCAAAAAACTGAGCACTTTTCAAATACTGTTCAAAAGTTTATCCATTGCTTATCTTTTTAAAGAAATAAGAGATGAGATGCCAATCCTTTTGTTTTAATTCAAGCTGTTGTTGTTAGGTGCCGTCAAGTTGGTTCCGACTTCCGGTGACCCCTATGCACAATGAACCCCCGCCTGGTGTTGCTCCGTGTCTGCAGTTGTTTTTATGTTTAAGCCCTTTGTTGTAGCCACTGTATCAATCCATGTGGTCAAGGGCTTTCTCTTTTTCACCGACCAAGCGTGATGTCCATGACGTCCTTCTCCAAGGACTGATCCTTCCTGACAATGTGTCCAAAGTATGTAAGATGCAGTCTTGCCATCTCTGCTTCCAAGGAGCCCTCTGGTTGTACTTCTTCTAAAATAGATCTGTTAGTTCTGTTGGAGGTCCTTGAGACGTTCAGCATTCTTCTCCAGCACCACAATTCAAAGGCGTCAATTTTTCTTCTGTGTTTTTTGTTCATTGTCTAGCTTTCGCATGTATATGATACAACTGAAAATACCTTGGCTTGGGTCAGACACGCTTCTGTCTTCAAGGTGACATCTTTACTTTTCAATACTTTAAAGAGATCCTTTGCAGCAGATTTTCCCAACGCAATGTGTCTTTTGATTTCTTGACTGCTGCTTCCATGGTTACTGATCATGGAACGAAGTAAAATGAAATCCTTGACAACCTCAATCTTTTCTCCTTCTATGACAGTGTTACTTACTGGTCCAGTTGTGAGGATTTTTGTTGTCTTGATGATGAGGTGCAATGCATCCTGAAAGCTGTGGTCCTTGATCTTCATTAGTAAGTGTTTCATATCTTCTTTACTTCCAGCAAGTAAGGTGGTGCCATTTGCACAACTCAGGTGGTTAAAGAGTCATCTTCTAATCCTGATGCCTCTTTCTTCCTCATATAATCCAGCTTCTCAGGTTGTTTGCTCAGCATACAGATCAAAAAGGGATGGTGAAAGGATATAGCCCTGATGTAAAACTTTCCTGACTTTAAACCATTCAGTTTCCCCTTGTTCTGTTCTCATAACTATCTCTTGATCCATATACAGATTCCTCTTAAGCACAATTAAGCATTCTAGAATTCCCATTTTATGCAATGTTAGTCATAATTTGTTATATCCACATAGTCAAATGCTTCTGCATAGTCAGTAAAACACAGGTAAGCATCTTTCTGTTATTCTCTGCTTTCAGCCAAGATCCCTCTGACATCAGCAGTGGTATCCATGGTTCCATGACCTCTTCTGAATTCAACTTGAATTTCTGGCAGTTCCTTGTCAATATACTGTTGAATGATCTTGAGCACTTTTGAATGATCTTGAGCAAAATTTTACCTACATGTGATATTAATGATATTGTTCAGTAATTTCCACATTTGGAAATTATTAGGACATGTAAAAATTATGGAAAAAAGTTAAAAATATCTGCATACCCCCAGCATCCAATATTTCATCTTTTATGTGACCACAATTAAACATTTAATCTCTCATTTCTTTATGCGGTGCTGATGAGTTCAAACCACTAGCTTTTGAGTTAGCAGCTAGCACTTAACCACTATGCCACCAGGGCTCCTTTTGAGAAATATAAGCAAACAAATACACATGAATAAAATTCCTATATATACAAATTATAATTTTACAGTACTTTAACTTACAAGTATCAATATTTATATGCACATGTGAATTTACTTATACATACATATCTACATAAATGTATATATAAATCACTTATGTATAATTATATACAACTTACAAACATAAACAACATTATTGTTATTTCATAATTTGCTTTTAAAAACATCTCAAAATTTATAATAAATATAATTATATTTCATATCAATGAAATTAATGTTATAAGTGCAACTTTGTGTATAAATCAATTATATTATTTCAAAAATGTGTTCTTTGTTAATACCTAGAGATGTAACTCATTTTTGTCAGGAATTTTAGTAGGTGAATGGAGATTTTGTTTTACCTCTTGTTATAATGAAAGGTTGAAAGTAAAAATTGCAATATAATAATTTGGAGCATTTTTTTGGTAAAAGTTTAATTTCAAAGGGACATTAGATAATTGCACTGGATTTATGTCACTATCTTCCATATATATATATATGCATATATATATATACATATATATTTGTAGGTAAGCCAAAGTTTGTCCAAAGATTTACAATCAAAGATTATCTGCCTGTGCAGCCTAATGTCACCATTGTCTATTTTATTTTGACAAACAGCAAACAGAATAGATTACATTGATCATGAAGAATTCTAGACACAACTAGTTAAGATGATGCAAGACAAATTTACAAGAGATCAATTTGCACAGCATGTGTACACAATCTGTAAGAAAGACAGTAGCCTCAGTTTGTATACCACTTCCTTAAAGAGCAGCAAAAAACATTTTTTAGTCCACAGTCTAAATGATGTGTGACCTGTGGAGTGGAAGAAATGACTTAGAAGTAATTGTCCTTATTCAAGGGAAAGCTGAAGTCCCTTACCACCTTTGCCTAAATCTCCTCATTGCTTTCTCTTGTCATATCCTCAAGGACACGAACTTCTACAATTGTATCCCGATCCCGTGATCCAATGTCATTTTGCATTTAAAACAAGTCTGAGGTCCAGAACTTCACAAAATAGTTGGCTGCCGTTTTAACTCCCCATTCAGAAGTAGTAATATCTTTCTGTCTGTGGGTAAATGATCAAAATCCCTCTGCCTTCCCTTTCTTCCCCAAAAGTTTCAAGTTAACTATACTGTAAAAAACTGGGAAATGTCCTTGTTGTTTTTGAACATTGGTGACAAGACATAGGCCCTGATGTACTTATGGAAGACAAGAAAACTGTTTTGGCTGAAGATAAAGGGGGTTGGGGGGAAGGTAAGTCAGACAAATTAAAAATCAGTATATGGACAAAATATTGTTTTATACCCATAAATAGGTTGACCTATAAGCTGATACAAAAGGCATTTATCCAAATCCCCACACTGTGTATGAAACCTTTACACCTGATTCGTACAGCAAAAAACAAGAAAATTGCATCACTGCCCTAGCGTCCATCCAATGGCACACTGGAAATTCCGTAGACCAGTGTGTGCCTTTGCCTCCTTCTCCCCTCCCCCAGCCTCTGAACGTGTATTCTTAGCTGAGGAAGAAGTCAGAGGCACTTATTGTACACAAATCATCTCCTGGCTGAAGTTTTTGGTGGCAGCCAAGAAAGGAGAAGGGGAAAAAAATTAGAAAAATTTCAATTTCAGGACCATTATTATTTTCATTAATCATAAGAGGCGCTGTCACCTCTGTCCTTATTCTTTAGAAGGAGATCTATTATACGGTCCATTTAGTCCAAGCCATATTACCTCATATGTTTTCCTGGCTGACCAAATAAGACTTAAGAGATAAAACAATTTACTGTTCATTATGATCCGTGTCACTGGAATCAATCTATTAACCTACATTAACTGGATATGTGACGATATCTCACATACACGCTTCCTCAGTTGAAAGAAAAGGCAGGGGAACTGGGAGGGGGCTGAGAGAGTGAGGCAGAAGGAGAGGGAAGGAAATCAAGGCCCATAAAGTGCAGCAGACGTATAATTTGCCAAGCGAATACAACTTCATTTTCCAGCGCCCACTGCTGCGCCCTCCACGTCTTCACACAGCCCCTGACCTGTAAAGAAGTTTAACAAATTGGCTTCTATTGTGGAGCCAAAAGGTGCCATCAAAGAAGGGACGGTTCGCTGGTCCTAAAGTATGATGGGAAATTTCAGGCTAGAATAAAGAGCTGAGCTTTTATGAAGTTAACCCATTAAGGTGAAAAGCTGGGAGGAAGCTCTAGGTGGTGGGGCTGGAGTAACTTGGAAGAGAGAATCCCTTCAGCCCTCTTGTTCAAACACGGGAAATTCTGCACCAGGGGAAGCAAGAACCTCACGAAGTTAAAATAAAAATAATCATCAACTTTCTATTGTACAGTCTCCGTTTCAGTACCTCTCTCCAATCCTGATGGATCGTACACATCTTGAGAAAGGAAAATGAATCAAGAGATGCATTCTTGCATGAAAAAATAACTTTAAACAGCAGAGAGGTTAAGACTGTGTGTCACCAGAATGTAAGTTTATCTCCAGCATCCCATGTATCCTGCATTTGTCACTGTTTGTTATGAGCTCAACGGTGCATTGACTTGGGTGTTTTAAATTTCCCACTGAGACTGCTGAGCTCAAACCATGGCTTCTCTCAGACCAAAGCCAGATCTGCCCTTCCACGCTGTGTTAATTCAGACTCTCCAAGCTGCCAAAGAGTTGAGCTCTGTGAACTCACAACAAGAGCAGGTTGTGCCTAGTGTGAGCTAGCCAACACATTTTTCCTCTCCAAGATGGAGGGCAAAAACTTTAGACTGCATTCACATCACTTTTTATGGGTGATTTGGTCAACTAATAGCCATAGGAACCCGAGGACCATAAATACAAAACTTTGTTCTTCATTCAGCCTCCTTAGTCCTAGGAAAGGGTAAAAACACTTGTTCCATCACTGGATCTTCTCTAGCTTAGACTATAAATGATGTGGGAAATTTCCATGAGTGTGGAGCTATGATTGAAGGTTGGAGATCAGGGATGTATTTCTCCACAGTGGTGCATCAGCTGTTGCTTGCTGATACGTCCTGTTCTGGGGAACAGGAATAGAAGCCATTTGACATTATGAATGAGCCGCATCATTTCTAACTAGAGGAAGTCTAGAATCACTTAGGCATGTCTTACAAACGTGAAGAATGCTAAAGAGATATAGGCTATTTTGTCTACTGGTGACATCATCACATCTCCTCATGTGTTTTTGTGGGTGTACCCCACGGCCAAACAAGTGAAGTGCTATGAGGTCTGACAATTAATTTTGTGAACTCTTCCCAGAAAAAAGGTTACATAATTCATTGCTGAATATCACTGCAGTCTCCTTTGAAGTACATCCTTTGGTAAGCTATGCATCAACACCAGGATCTAGTTGACTCTTCAAAATAATTTTGGAAGTATTTCTGGAACGGACGTCAGAGCTGCTGTTGTATTACCCCGATGTCCTGAATGTCATCGAAATGTACTTTTTTCAATATTTCGTTTATCCTTGGATAAAGAAAAAGTCATTGAGGGCCAGATCAGGTGAGTAAGGAGGGTATTCCAATACAGTTTTTTTGTTTACTGGCTAAAAACTCCCTCACAGTCAGTGCCATGTGAGCTAGTGCTTTGTTGTGATGCAAAAAACATGAGCTGTTGGCAAAAAGTTCAGGTCATTTTTGTCTAACTTTTTCACACAGTCTTTTGAGCATTTCCAAATAGTAAACTTGGCTAACCACCCAGTAGGTACAAATTCATGATGAACAATCCCTCTGGTATCAAAAATTTTAGCAGCATCATTTTGACTCTTGAATTAGACTAATGGAACTCTTTTGATCACGGAGAATTGACTGACTTCCATTGTGTACTTTGACACTTCTCTTCAGGGTCATATTGGTACACTCATGTTTCATCACCAGTGATAACATGGCCCAGAACATTGTCTTGCCTCTCTAAAAGGTCTAGGCAAACTTCGACTCTGCTTCGCTTTTGTTCATTGGTGAGATCCTTCAGGACCATTTGCACATGCTTTCTCATGCCAAGATTTTCAGTTAAAATTTTCCTGTTTCTCTACCAATGCTTACTTGGTCTGCTAAACTTCTGACAGTCAGTTAACAATTTTAACTCCTAAGTCAATGAATTTTGCAATGTTTTCGTCAGTTCTGCTCATTACTGGCCTCCCTGATCTCTCTTCATCAGTAACACTCTATCTCCCCTCAGAAAAAGGTTTAATCCATTTGTACACTGCTGTTACCCTCATGATATCTCCATACACTTGGACTAACATGTCCATGATTTCACTTGCCAGGTTTAACAAGAAATTTAGTGTTTGCTCATTGCTGTAGTTCAAACTCTGACATTCTCATGATGGTAAACAAAAACACACAACAACAATAATGAAAGCCACTCAGCAAGACATCACCAGGTGGACACAGACACATCTGAAAGACACTGATACACCAAGGTTTTGCAACATTTCTGAGTTGTTTGTACAGTGCTGTCAAAGTAAGCAGTGGCAAGTTTGAAAACTTAACTGTCGGACCTCGTATTCCTTTTGGTCCGTAACTGCAGAACTACTTTAAAAAGACCACGAGGTGCCACCTCTGCTTGAGGATGTACCTGTGGTCTCTTCTCCCTTGTCCAGAAGTGCCAAAAAAGAAAAAAACCTGACACCAGAAACATCTTTATACTCTTAATTTCTCCACAAAATTTTGAGATTAAAAAGGTTTGAGCTATCATTCAACACAAACCAAATTGCTTCTTTTGAACATTTCAATCACTTTAGACATTCTGTACCAACATTTGTTTTCAAATAAAGTAACTTTCCATTCTCACTAATTCTGTGAAAGTAGTGAAACAGGACAAAAAGTGGAGGAAGTACAGAGACAATTAGACTATACATACGATGCAGAACAGACTGTGGGTGTTCCACAAGTGTTTGTGGAATAAGAAGTTATCAAATTGCCTCAGAAATGAGTAGAAGGAGGGGGAGAGAAAGAAAATCTGTAGAGAATAACTACTCCTCAGACTTTGACTTGATTCTGACAGCTGTCTCTATTTGGGTAACATTTAGGAGTTATTCTCATAGAATTTGCTTCCCTCTGTTTTTCTTCTAGTACCTTCCCCTCTGAGCCAGTAATGGACCAGGATTAGACTTCTTCTCTTTGGAAGGTGTGCTTCAACAGGAAGGTTAAAAGTAAAGCATTCTGAGCCACTCCACATGTTATGTTCTCAAGAGGGAAGATTGCAGGCATGAGTATACTTTAAATTTCAATCCTTTCTTTTTATGGACTCTTTATGTTAGGAAAAGCAGACTTATCAAAATAAATACAGTGTATTAACTCATTCAACAAATATTTTTTGAGTCCTTGCCTTACGATTTCATTTTACCTGATACACAATAAACTCCCTTGGAAACAGCAGTTCAGAAATCCAAAGACACATATCAGCAGGCAAATCTGCTACAAAAGACCTCTTTAAACTGTTGAAAAGTGAAGATGTTGTCTTGAAGACCAAAATGTGCCTGACACAAGCCATTGTATTTATAATCACCTCCTATGCATGAATAAAGAAGATCAAAGGAGAATTGGTGCCTTTGAATTGTGGTGTTGGAGAAGAATATTGAATATACAATGGACTGCCAAAAGAATGAACAAATCTGTCTTGGAAGATGGAGAAACAGACTGCTTAGAAGCAAGGGTGGTGAGACTATGTTTCACATACTTTGGACATGTTGTCAGGAGGGATCAGTCCCTGGAGAAGGACATCATGCTTGCTAAAGTAGAAGGTCAGTGAGAAAGAGTAAGACTTCCAATACAACGGACTGTCACAGAGGATGAAACAATGAGCTTAAACGTAACAGTGATTGTGAGGGTGTTACAGGACTGGCTAGTGTTTTGTTCTGTACGTAGTATGCTATGAGTCAGAATCCTCACAGTGGCACCTAACAATAACAACCTTATGTCATATACTTTTCCAGGCAACAGAGGTATAGCAGTAAATAAGACTATATTCCTGCCTTCCAGAGTTTATAATTATTTAAACCTACCAGTGTAAATAAACATGAAATAAGCTAAATGATCATAAGAGAGCCATGGAGAAAAATAAAGCAGGGTAGGTAAGAAGGGGACTGAGTGTCATTATTCATGCGGTGGTAGAAGTCTGCAGTTTATATTTCTTTCAGTTCCAGATATCCATTATTATAAAATGAAGCAACCTAAAAACAAAACACAAAAATTCTAAGCTCATTTTCACCGAGTCAATTCCAAGTCATGCAATCAGTCCTATTAAAGACTGTATTATTTATCATGGTTCTATAGCTTGACTGCACGCAGCTGGATAGTTCTCACCTGGAGTCTTCAGGCAGTTGTGGTCATATGGCAAGCAGAGTTAAAGTCATTTGAAGACTTGAGTGGGCTGGATGTTCAAAATGGCTTTTTTACTCATGTTCTTGACCTCTCAGCTGGATAACGGAAACAGCTGGAGTTTGGCCAAGCATCTATCTCTTTCCACATGACCTATCCATGTGTCTATCCTGGACTTCCTCACAGCATGGTAGGCTCAGAGAATCAGGCTTCTTATATGGTAGCTAGCTTCCCCTGGAGAATTGTTCTAAGAAATTCATAAGCCGCTACCATACTTCTTATGAACTAGCTGGAGAAGCCATGAGATGTCACTTTTGCCACATTCCGTGGGTCAAAAGCAAGTCACAGTGCCATGCTAAATTAACAAGGACAGAAATATAAAGGCGTGCATGGCAGAAGATGTGGTTCACTGAGGGGCCATCTTTGGAGACTAGCTGTCATAATGGTGAAATGGTCTCACTGATAAACTGCTGTTTGAGCAGAGTTCTAAGGGAAATGAGGGAGAAAACCATACAGATAGATGGATTGAAGAGATTTCTTAGCAGGGTGAACACGAAGTATCAAGTTCTGAAGCAGGAGTATTCATAATGTGTTTGAGGGAAACAAAATAGTCAATATGACTGGAGTCAAGTGAGAGACGAGTGGAGGAAACTGGGAAAAATAATACTTGTCAGAAAGACTGAGGAGCCAGATAATGTATGGTCTTAAAAGCCGCTTTAAGAAATTTGAGTTTTATTCTGAATTATATGAGAGACCCATCAGTGATTTAAGCAGGAGACTATGATATGGCTCCTATTTGAAAGACTCATTTGGGATTGTTATAGTCAGTAAAAGCTGTAGGTGGACAGCAATAGACTGCAAGTTATTGCAATCATTTAGGCAACAAATAATGGAAGTCTGGATCCTGGGTGGTATTAGTAGTAATGGATCATCAGATTTAAATTATATTATCCAGGTACAGTCTAAAGGGTTTCACAATTGATGAACTGTGGTCTTTGGCAGAATGAGGGCAGTTACAAATAGTGTCAAGTTTGTTTTTCTCACAAAGAGAAAACAGAGTAGCCATTTATTAAGATGAGAGATTCTGCATGCTATATAATTTCATGGAGGTGGTGTGATCATCAGAAGCTTGGTTTTGGAGACATTCATATGAGGTGCCTACTCAATCTAAGTGAAAATGGACAGTAGATACTTGACTACAAAGGTTTATAATACAGAAGAAATTCCCAATTATATGTATGGGAGCTATCAGAATATTGGTCAATTTGCTGAAATCTTCTAGAGCTAGCACAGAGAAGAGAAGTGGTTTGAGGATTGATTCCTAGGACGTAACAAGGTTTAGAGGTTGAAGAAGTGAGGAGAAACCAGTAGAGAAGAATACAACAGAGTGGTCAGTGAGGAAGGAGAAAAACCAAGAGAAAATGGTATCTAGGAAGGCAAATGAAAGAGAGTTACAAGAAAGACCATCTTGTTAAATCAGGTCATACATGTGGAGGATTGAGAACTCATTTGGGGTTAATAGTGTGGAAGTCAGTGGTGACTATGTTAAATACCTAATGCTGCTGTAACAGAAATACCAAAAATGGATGGTTTTAACAAAGAAAAATTTATTTTCTTGTAGTCTAGCAGGCTGGAAGTCCAAATCAAGGGTGGCAGTACCGGGGGAAGGCTTTTTCTCTCGGTCATTTCTGGAGGAAGATCCTTCTCATCTGTCTTCCTCTGGCCTAGAAGTTTCTCCGCTTAGGAACTTTGGGTCCTAAGGAAGCATTCTCCCAGTGTTGCTTTTTTTGGTGTTAAGAGGTTAGCCTCTCTCTTCACTTCTTTTCTTTTCAATCTCAAGAGAGATTGGCTCAAGACACAATCCAATCTTGTAGATTGAGTTCTGCCTTATTAATGTAACTACAGCCTATGCCACCTCATTAACATCACAAATGTAGAATTGACATCATATACGAAAACCACATCAGATGACAAAATGGTGGACAGTTACACAATACTGGGAACCATAGCCCAGCCAAATTGACACACAATTCGATTCATGACAGTGACCTTGATAAGAGCTGATGTAGTGGATGAAAGAAAACTTATTAGAGTATGTTCAAGAAGGAATCAGGGGATAAGATTTGTAGATAATGCCCATCGACCACTCACCTTCACTGGGTATTTTGTGTGATGGGGAGTAGAGAAGCTGGGTTAAAAAGTCAAGGACAAGTGGGATCAAAAAAAGGACAGTTTTTACTTATTAAGATAAGGAGTCCTCAGAATTCTAACAGAATTCTCAAATTACCAGATTTCTTCCTTACTGTTACTAAGTCAGTGTTAACACTTGTTTATGAGGTCTGACAATTAAGTCCAGGAGCTTAATTGTTCTAAGTGCTACATACCTCACTGCTAAATATCACTGCAGTCACATTTAAAGTGCTGCTGTTGGGAAGTTATGCACCAATGCCAGCACCTAGTCCACCCTTCAAAACAAAATTAGAACTCTCTTTCTAGAATGTCCATCAGAGCCGTCTCCATATTTCCCTCGATGTCCTGAATGTCATCAGAATGTTTCCCTTTCAATATTTCCTTTATCTCCAGGTAAAGAAAAAAGTCACGCGGGGCCTGATCAGGTGAGTAGGGAGGGTGTTCCAATGCAGTTATTTGCTTATTGGCTAAAACTTCCCTGACAGACAACTATGAAATTAAGTTTGTGGACTGGCCCATTGGCCATTACAGAAAGAGATTCAAAATTACTTTAAAGGGTGGACTAGGCTCTGGCATTGACACATAGCTTCCAAAGGGGAATACTTTCAGGGTTACCATAGTGATATTCAGCAATGAGGCATGTAGCACTTAAAACAAGTAGGTTCACAGACTTAACTGTTGGACCTTGCATACACTTTGTTATAACCAGTGGTTTCTTACAGTTCCCTACTCATGTCTTTGAAGGAGCCCTGGCAACACAGTGGTTTAGTGCTAAGTGAAATGGCTAGCAGTCCAAGTCCATCATCCACTCTGTGGGAGAAAGCTGTGACAATATGCTCCCATAAAGATTTACAATCTTAAAACCCTATAGTACATTACTACAGGGTCGCTGAGAGTCAGGATCTACTCAAAGACAACAGGTTTAGTTTAGCTTTTTTTGTTGTATCCATGTCTTTTGTAGTTCTCTATTGATGTTTCATGGGTTCCTCCTTCCAAAAGTGTTAAAAAACCAGTCACAAAATAGAAATGTGATCTTCCATGCCAAGGAGGCTCTGCATAGTGTAAAATGAGAGGAAAAAGTCTTCTCACTCATCTGTCCTTTCAACCCAATGCTGTAAGTTCAGCCCATAGACAGTGAGATGAGACAGGTTGTTGTCCTTCTGTAAAGCAGAGTAGGTTGGCAGTTTAAGGTATCAGTTATGGATTCTATAGAATTATCAGCAGGGGTGAAAACTGGAGAAATGGGACATGTTTTAACTTTCTCTGCATCCCTTTGACTGATGACATCTCAGGAGTTTTACAGTGAAATCATTCAGCATAACAAAGTTATCAAGATCCCACACTCTGGAATCAGATTAACCAGTTGCTACTGAGTCATTGTGTGGCTGAGTAGAACTACACACCATACTGTTTTGTTTTTTTTTTAATTGTGATTGAGTGAAAGTATACAATCCAAATTAAATTTGCTTGCCCACATATCTGTAGCTCCTTCTTCTCTCCTTGCTAAGTGACAGCATGCTCTTCTTTTTGTTCTATACATGTCATATCCTCTTAACAATTTTCTGTCGCTTCCTCTCCACCCTCTCCTCTCCCTTCTAGTAAGAGGTCAGTAGGACACAATCCTATAGATTCATAGAACCATAAAGTACACACACCATATGGTCACGTTGTGTACCCGAGCCCAATCCATGCCTGTCCGAAGAGTAGACCTCAGCAATGTTTTCTGGTCAGGGGCAGCAGCAGGTCTGGGAGCCATGCTCCCAGGGGAACCCACAGGCCTTTAGACCATCAATTTCAGTCTTTTAGTGGAGTTCTTGAGCTTCACTCCTGTTTTGCTTGTGTTGCCACTGGGACTTGACATTGTGTGCTGCATCACGGCTTTCTTGAGTGGTGACTAGGTACTATTTGGTTCTTCTGGTCATATGTTGATACAGTCACCCATTCACATGTGTCATTCTGTCTTTTGAGCTCTATCTCCCTCATGTCTTTGTTGTCCTTGGCGATCATCTGTTTCTGCTGAGACACTGTTTTTTTTTTGTTTTTTGTTTTTTTTTTAATAGACTTCTAGGCCTTTCTGCTAAATAACCTTTGGATGGACTAGTATCTGCAATCTTATTAGCAGATAGGAGTTTTAACCATTTGTACCATCCAAGGACCGTGGAATCGAAGACTGTCCATCTCACTTAAGGGTGCCATGCCCTTCGATCATGGGTCGTCCTTTGAGCCCTGTTACTTTATCTATAGGATGGAAACAGTATTCCCACTTTCTAAGGTCACCATCATGAAGAACAAATAAGATACTGTATGCAACTCACTTAATACAGTCAATAGTATGTAAAATATTTTCCAAGAATTAGAAGATTTAGCATATTTAAGGAAATAATATTAACCTTTTACTAATAAGTGAAAAGATACAGTGACACTTTAAAGGGTTCTGAAAGTGTGCTTGAATATTTCAAGGCAAAATTGCCAATCCAGAATTTCGATCTTTATACGAAGTAACAACCAAGACCACCTATATATTTTCCTCCAGTATTAAAGTTTAGTGATTCTGCTGTTCGTATCATATCATTTCTACCATTTTACTGAATGGTGAAAGAAACACAAGTCACAACTACAGAGACTAGATCTTGTCAAAAATTTTTCAGTTTCATAGCTAAGGAATTGTTTATTCATGAGAGCTTCTAATTGAGATTCAAACAGTCACTTCACTAAAGGCTATGGGATAATCAAATAAAAGCAGACGTGCATACACAGGGCCCAGATCTCAACTTTAGTCTCACCAAAAATGTTAATAACCTTCTGAATATTATTTAACATTCTTTGGCCTTAGATTACACATCATAAAATGAGCAATGCCTTGAGAGGAGGGAGATACCAGTTGCCTTGGACTTGACTCCAAGTCATAATTATCTCAAGTATGACAGATTAGAATGGTGTTCCTTTGGCTTTCTAGCAGCTGATTTTTCTGGAAGTAGATTGCCAGGTCTGTCTTCTGAAGTGCCTCTGGGTGGACTCAAATCTTCAAACTATTAATGACTAAAAGCACATTAACCATTTGCCCCACTCAGGGACTCCTTCAGAAAGAGAATCATTGTTCTATTCAGCTTCATGTATTGGTCTTCAGTGTAAGATTTTGAGGGAAGAGTTATGTCATTAAAATAAACTTGAAAACCCACTGGGCTCAATGAACTCTAAGTACATTATAGCCGGAAACTTCTGAATCTGTCACAGAAACACCCAGAACAAGAACAAATTGAACAGTGTGGAGGGGTAAGAGAAAATATAGGTGAAAGCTTAGCATTTGGGAGGGAACAAAAGATATAAGACTAGTGTAATCAAAACCAATCTTAATTTGGAAGGTTGGGAAGCTGGGAAAACCATACCCTAGGGACTTTTCAGCAGTTTCTGCCTTCTAGGTGGAGATTGGAATTTGCCTTGCAGACACATCTTCTGTTTATAATGGGAAGAGCAGCACCGATGAGACCTTTTAAGTAACCTTTTGTTCTTTGAGGGTTTCAATACTTCGAAACAGGGCTCAACTGTTCAATCTGTTTCTAACCTCTGCTGAGAATTTGTATTTCTAACAAGTTCCTTGCTGAGAATTTGCACTTCCACCTCAGATATACTGAAACTGAATCAATGTATATAATTTCCTGTGAGCTTATTAGAAATGCCAAATCTCAACAGAGGCTTATAAGGAACCAACCAAATGGATCCCTGCTTCAAAGTGAGATGTTAAGCACATGGGTTAAACCAATCCAAACCAAACTTGTTGCCATTGAGCTGATTCTGAAGCATATTGATTCTATAGCAGCCCTATAGAAGACTAGAACTGCCCCATAGTGTTTCCAAGGAGAAGCTGGTAGATTTTAATCACTGACCTTTTGGTTACCAGTTAATCTCTTAACTACTGCACCACCAGGGCTCCGGTACATGGGCTTAGTAATGGTGATTGGAGAGTTTTGTAAAACTGTCCCGGCAGAAGCCCAGTAGATTAGCACTTTTAGTAAAATTTGTGACTCTTAAGAGAGTAGCGCAGCATTTCCCATAGCCCCGGGGTTTTAGGCAGCTCTTTTCATATGTCCCTTGATGTGTCAAAGGTACAGTGGGAAATGGAGGTAAGTGACACGTTTTCCTGCTCAGAGTCAACTGTGTCCCAAAAAAACTCTGATCACAAAAGCATCAGAAATTGAAAACAAACTCCACGAAAGAAGTAGATTTCATGTTCAGCTGTATTCATTAGTTAGACCTAGTACTTGCTCAGAAAACAGACTAAGAGCCTATAGAACACAAACAGGAAAAGAGATGGCAAGGTGAGAAGGGTCTGATGGACAGGCTGTGGGGCTTGGTGGGCAAGGCGGTTATGTGGAACCTGAAATAAGGAGTAAGGCACCAGCAGAGAGTAGTTAACTTCCAAAAAGTGTACAAGTAGGGCTCACGCAATAAAAGACTGGGCACAAAAAGGAGTGGAATTGTGAGGAAGAAGAGCAGGAAGAACAAAAGGCAATGGAACCTTGAGGGAAAGGAACAGTCAGTGGTTTTTTTATTATGAACTGAAGACTTCATCTGAGAAACTGAGTTGGCTTTAAAGCAAGAGAAACATTGATGGAATACAAAGAAAAATGTCAGGCCATAAGGAAGATAAGCTGGTAAAATACATTCTAGGACATTTTCCTTCTGTCCAAGGCTAGAACAGATACTTGTATGCAGTCACAGTCTAGTAGGGCCAGTATTAACATCTATTACAGGAGGTTGGCTGGGGTCAAGAGTCAACCCTGATATGAGGCTACAAAACACCAAGCAATAGAACCGATTGGAGAATGTAACTGTCCTTGGCTTCTAGCTCTACATAGCATGTTCTCAACACAGACCCCTGGCCAGATGAGAAAAAGGAAAATGAGAAACAAAAAAGTTAAGAAGAGCCAAAAGTCCGTCATTATGAGCTGTGACAATGCAAGTGAAAACACTTTGAAAATAATGATTATAAAAAGGAAAACAAATAAGTGTTCTAGCTCTTCTATGGTTATAGATTAGTAGGTTAGTATGGTGCCACAGTGGTTACGAGCTATGGCTGCTAATCAAAAGGTCAGCAGTTTGAATTCACCAGGTGTACAGTGGAAACCCTTATACTCTGAGCAAGAAAACGTGTTGCTTACCTCCATTTTCCAAAGTACCTTTGACCTATCAATGGACATATGAGAAGAACTGCCTAAAATCCTGGGGTCATAGGAAATGGCCTGCCACTCTCTTCAGAATTATAAATTTTACCAGAAGTGCTAATCCACTGAACTTCTTCTGGGAGTTTTACAAAATCTTCCAAGTACCATTACTAGCCCATGTGCTGGAGCCCAGGTGGTGCAGGGGTTATGAGATTCACTGGTAACCAGAACAAACTAATGGCCTATAGAACAGAAGCAGGGTTGGAGATGGCAAGATCAGAAGGTCTGAGGGATTTGCAGTGGGGCTTGGTGGGTAAGACAGTTACGTGTAGCATGAAAGAGGAGTGAGGAAGTGGGAGAAACTGTGAAGAGAACCTCAAGAGATGGCCTAGTGTGGGTATGTGAAAGGCAAAATGGTCCTAGTGTTGGAAAGAAGTAAGTTCTAGAAGAGATGTTTTACTGGTTTATCTCTTTTATGGTATATTTTCTTTGTGTTCCATCTCTGTGTTGCTTTCTTTAAAGTCAATCTAGTTCCTCAAATGAAATTTTTTCTTTGTTTTAATTTTATTATGCTTTAGGTGAAAGTATGCAGTTCAAGTTAGTTTCTCATCAAAGAAAATTATGTACATGTTGTTTTGTGACATCATTTATATCCCTGTAAGGCAACAACATTCTCTTACTTTCCACTTTGGGATACCCACGTCCATTTGTCTAGGTTTTCTCTCTCTGTCTCTCTCTCTCTCTCTCTGTCTCTTCCCCTACCTTCCCATTATTCTTTTGGGCAGAAGTTGCCCATTTAGTCTCACAGACTGGCCTGAATTAAGAAGCAATTTCCTCTCATGTGTTATTGTTTGTTTTCTAGGCCTAGCGTTACAGCAGCATTCACAACAGAAAAAAGATGGAAAGAACCTAAGTGCCCATCTACACATAAATGGATAAACAAGTTATGGTACATACATGCAATGGAATACTATCTAATGATAATGAACAATGATGAATCAATGTAACATCTCCAAAAAAACGGATGAATCAGGAGGGCATTTTGCTGTAGTAAGTCAATCACAAAAGGATAAATACTATACGAGATCACTATTACAAAAACTCAGGCAAGGTTGACTGATGTAAGTCAATTGCAAAAGGACAAATACTGTACTAGACCACTATTATAAAACCTCAAGAAAAGTTAGCACACAGTTAAAAATATATATATATTTGATGGTTACAAGTGTGGGGAGGGAAGAGGAGAACAAATAACTAACTAAATAACAGTTAAGCGTCAACTCTGATGAGGGAAAAGACAACACACAGCATAGGGGAAGTCAGCACAACTTGATCAAGGTGAAGTTGTAAAAATTCTCTAGACATGTTCAAATACATTGAGGGACTGAGTCCCTGGGGCCGAGGGTGGTGAACAGAGTCTCAGGGGTATCTAAATAAATTGCCATAACATAGTGCATAAAGAAAGTATTCCCTATCTTTCTTGGATGAGTATTATCTGGAAACTTAAAAGCTTCCATGTGGCCATCAAAGATACTCCTATGGGTCCTTCCCATTCAAAGCAAATGAGACTGAAGAAAACCAAAGATACGAGGAAAATATTAGCCAAGATTGCTAACGGACCTCGTGAACCACAGTCTCCCCCATTCTGAGTCCAGAAGAACTCAATGGTATTTGGCTAAGATCACTGAACCAGAGAGACTGGGAGGAAAACACAACAAAATTCTAATCCCCCAAAATAGAGACCAGACTTATTGCCCTGACAGAAGTGGGAGGAATCCTTGAGACTATGGCCCCTATAACTCAAAACTGAAGCCATTCCTAAAGCCCACTTTTTAGTCAAATGAAATATTTTATTGATGGAAAAAAAAGTCCTCTTCTCCCTGTTCTTCCTTGCTCTTTTACCTCTTTCAATCTTTCGTATACTTTAAGACAATACATAAATAATAATTTCACGCTAAGTATCAGGAAGGAGACTAATGGTACCGTGGTTAAACCAAAAGGTTGGTGGTTCGAATCTACCAGCTGCTCTGCAGGAAGAAATATGGAAATCTTCTTTTGTAAAGATTGCAGACATAGGAATTCTGTAAGTCAGTTCTACTCTGCTTTATAGAGTTGCTAGGAGGTGACAGCAGGGAGTTTCTTTTTTTCTTTTAATGAAATAAAGGGGTGTCTTTGGCTCAATGCTTGGCACAGAGTGATCACTAAATACATGAGAATTATAACTTTTGCCACTGTTACAGTTGCTGTTCTTATTGTTATTGCTACAGTTATCACTACTATTATCATAACATTACTATTATTATTATAGCACTATTATTACTATTACATAATATTACTATTATTGCTATTATTATCATAATAACCTTACTATTATTATCACAATGTCATAATAACAATATGTGTTTCCCTCTAGTCCAAAGTCTAGATTAGCACTGTAGTAATTTCTTTGCGAAGGTGCTCTATACGTGTGCTGTCTGATATCATAGAATTACTAGCCACATGTGGTTTCTGAATACTTGAAATGTGGCTATTGCAATTGAGGAACTAAATTTTTAATTTTAGTATTGTAAATGAATTTAGATTTAAAAAGCACAGTACAATGCAGATCTAGACACACTGATCTAGGATTGGGCCTGTTGCTGTTGTTAGAAACTATGCAAATGCTACTGACTTAGCAACCTCTGTACACAAGAACAAAACACTACTGGGTCTTGTGCCATCCTCATAATCATTGCGTGTTTGAGACAATTGTTGCAGCCACTATGTCAGTCTATCTCATCGAGAGTTTTCCACATTTTTGCTGACTCTCTACCAATCTCATTGTCCTTCTCCAGGCAGTGGTACCTCCTGATAACGTGTCTAAAGAGTGTGTGAGATAAAGTCTGTCTCACACCTTCACTTTCCTCACATTGACGTCTTTGCTTTTAAACATTTGACGATGTCTTTTGCAGCAGATTTGCCCAAGGCAGTATGTTGTTTGATTTCCTGACTGCTGCTTCCACGGCCAGATTGTGGATCCAAGTAAAAAGAAGCCAAGCCTTTACAAATTCAGTCCTTTCTCTGCTTGTTGTTGTGTTGTTTATCGGGCCGGTTTTGAGTCTTGGATTTTCTTCTAAACGGAGATGTAATCAGTACTGAAGGTTGTAGTCTTCGATCTTCATCAGTGGGTGCTTCAAGTGCTCCTCACTTTCAGCAAGCAGGGCTGAGCCGTCTGCATATTGCAGGTTGTTAGGGTCTTCTTCCAATCCCAACTCCACGTGTTTCCTTACACAGTCCAGCTTCTCAGATTAGTTATTCAACATACAGATTGAATAAGCATGATGAAAGGATAGAACCCTAACTCACATGTTTCCTGGTTTTAAGCCAAGTAGTATCTATCCATTTGCTCTGTTTGAACAACCACTTCTTTATCTATGTATAGGTTCCTCATAAGCACAATTAAGTTTTCTGGAATTCTCATTCTTCTCAGTGTCATCTGTAATTTGTTATGATTCGCATAGTCAAATATCTTTTCATAGTCAACAAAACACAGGTAAACAAGTTTCTGGTATCATCTGCTTTCAGCCAATATCCATCTGAGATCAACAGTTGTATACTCTATTCCACGTCTTCTTCTGAATCCTATTTGTATTTCTGGGAGTTGCCTGTCAAGGTGGTGCAATCATATTTTGAATTGTCTTCAGCAAAATTTGCTTGTGATATCAATGATACTGTTTGATAGTTTCTGCATTCTGTTGAATTGCCTTTCTTCAAAATGGGCACAAATATAGATCTCTCCCGGTCATTTGGCCTGGTCACTATCTTCCAGATTTCTTGTCATAGATGAGTGACTGTTTCCAGCATTGCTTCCGTGTTGAAACATCTCAGTAGGTATTCAGCCAAATCCTGGAGTCTTGTTTTTCACCAGTGCCTTCAATGTAGCTTAGACTGCTTCCTTAGTCTCATCAGTTCTTGATCATATATAACCTACTGAAGTGATTGAACACTGATCAGTTCTTCTCGGTACAGTGACTCTGCACGTTCCTTTCATCTTCTTCTGATGCTAACTGCATTGTTCAATATTGTGGCTCGAGACTCGAATTTTTGCTTCAAATCTTTCAGCTTGAGAAATCACCAAGTGCATCTTTCGTTTTTTGGTTTTCCAACTCCAGATCTTTTCACATTTCGTTATGATACTTTGTCTTCTCGAGCTGCCCTTTGACACCTTCTGTTTAGCTCTTCAATCTGCTTTGCTCTTCGATATTCAAAAGCAAGTTTCAGTCTCTCCTGGCATCCATTTTGGTCTTTTTTTCTAGTCTATAATGACCTTCAATTTCCTTCACGTGTGGTGTCGTTGATGTCATCTCACAGCCCATTTGAAATATCAGTGGCACAGCTTCCAGCATCACAGCAACATGCAAGTCACCGCAGTACAGCAAACTGACAGATGAGTGGTGGAGGGTGGGCTTGGACATCCTTTATCTTTAAGTCTGTGGTTCTAAAACTTTCACTGAAACAACCAATAGGATTTATTAAGACACATCTTGCTAGGCCCTGCCCAAGAAGCTTCTGATTCTGTATGCTTGTCTGGGGCCCAAGAATTTGCATTTCTAACAAATTCACTGGTGACACTGGTATTGCTAATCCCGGGGCCGTGCTTTATACTCACGCCTTAAGAAGGGTAGTTCTCAATGCTCGATACACATGGCAGTAACATGGGAAGTTTTATAAAAATGCTATTGCCCACATTGGGCCACAGATTGATTAAACTAGAAGTTTTAATTTTTCAGAGGATTTCTCTGTGCAGGCCAGATTCCATGAACTCTCTGAATGAGGATGCATGTTGTATTAAATCAGTGCTTCTCAACTTGCAGTGTACATAGAAATCACTCGGATATCTCAGTGACGATCAGACACTAATTCAGTAGACCTGAGTGGTGCCCAAGAGTCATCATTTTTCACCGATTTCCAGCTTAATGCTGATGCTGCTGGTCAAGTCCCATACTTTGAGTAGCATTGATAACCATTGCTTCTAATTCTTTAGATTTTGTGATTCTAGAACTGGGAAGATATCTCGTGCCTTGTATGGCCAACAAGAATCTAGAACGGTTGGGGTGGGGCACAATGAGAGCATAGCAAACAGAGTAATAATAAGACCACTGTGTTCTGCAATTAAGAAAATAAAAGGAACTCAGGCAAGGTAGCTGGGTCATCGCTGTGAGGCTACCGCCACTATGAAGCTGCTGACAGTGATTTATTCAGGGAAATTCCTTCTCAGAGCAGAAGGGCAGCAGGTGGAATCAGACTCAGTGCTATCAAAAATCCTGTAAGGTCTCATGCAGAGTTCAAAGCCTATAAACCAGCTCCACTGGTCCCTACTTACAAGAAAAGGGAACAGGGGCTATGGTGACCGGAGACCAGCTACCCAGTGCTGAAACAGGGCAGCTCTCTGCTCAGAACTGTCTAGCTTTCCAGAATAAAGATCCTTTAAATTAAGAAAATCAAATGTTGAAGGCTCTATTATATGATAGGATAATAACCAAGGGGCAATACAGTGCTTGTAATGTCAAGTAAAAAGGATGTTTAATGTTTCTTTTTCTCATTTCAGGTCAAAGGTGAGTTACAATTGAGGCTTCAGAGTTAAGCGTTGGAGCAGTGAAAGAAATGTACCACTCTACCAGCACAGATCTCAGGAAAGCCTTCTCAGCCAACTTGTGTGTGTTTTCTCAGGGGAGAGGCTAAGAGTGGGAATAAATGGACTTAACAATTCTGTCAAAACTATTTCTTTGCAACACTGTTATTTTATTCCCAAATTAAAACACAGATTGCCCCTGATGCCCTGTAATCATATAATACAATGGAAAGAAAAATAATGTTTATTTCAACACAACTGTTGTCCATTATTATGAATAAAAATACACTTACTACTAATGATTTCCTGGTGGTCCATATAACTACTTTGAGAAGAAGAAACAGAAAAAGCAAATCACCCAAAACAAAACACCGCTTCTGAATTTCAAGTTGATACCAAGTCAGTCCCCCAGGAGCTAATGTGAAGAGGTATCAGCAGTGATTCCCATAAGGCAAGATGAATTTCTCCAAGCATATTTGCTTATAAAACCTTTTCATTCTCACTCTGTCCCTCTACTTCTCTCTCCTTCTGACCTCTTTCTGTCATTTGCAGATCTGATATCCAAGAACCCAGGATATAAACATAGGTGCCAAGAATAAGAGGGGAAAAAAGCACAGTAATACAGAGAGTTTTAAACATAGACCTTGACGAAATTCTGCTGCAACTTTATTTTCTGCTGCAACTTTATTTTCTGCTGAATTTGGAATTTCAGATGAGAACATTTCTCTCTTGTCTCAAGTAAAAATGACTCCATTTGTTCTTTTTCAGGGACCCCCAAGGGTCCTGTCCCAGAACAAAATGAATAATGATGCTTTATTTTTCATACTACCTTTCCCCAAGAAGTTTGCAATGCTTTAGAAAACTGATCTCATAAATCTTCAGAACACCCTTGAGAGGTTGCAAACAACAGGGTTACCCCATGATAATGCAGGTGAGGAAACCGAGGTGCATCTAGTAGAATGGAGTGATTTACCAGGACCCTTAAATGTGGAGCCTGGGGGTGGGGGGAGAAGGAACAGATCTCATCTTCCTAGCCCAATCCCCTGATTGCACACACGTGTGCCAGTATCCACACAGACATAAGGTGCTAATTTCAAGAGTTCCAGAAAATGTCTGCGCTGTCTAAAAATACATAATGCTAGCTATAACTGAGTTATATAAGTGGTGTTACAGGCATGTGAATTGCATTAAGCAAATACATGTGAATGTGTATATATACACACTGGCTGCATCTGGATAACTAATATTGTTTTGAGTTGTGAAATCTTTTTGAGCACACTTTTTAATGTGCTTTGAAAGACAAGAAACTACTCAAGTCTGTTGGCCTTGAGACTTGGTTGTATTCCTTCATTGTCAAGGCTGTTCTTTTGGTACCATGAAATATGCTGTCGATTTTAGCATGTCCTGAGCTCTGCAGGGATGGGACTGAGACCTCAGCCACTCACCAGTGGCTCTCTGTCTTTGCTCTACACACCCTTACTTTCAAGTAACTTCTGCAGCATTCAAGTGCACACCAAAAAGTTGCAAGACTCTCCCAGAAGCAGGAACTATTAGCAGAAATATCGTGGGCATGTTCACCTTTGGTGCCAGTCTTTTCAGCAATTCATACCTGGACTTAGACTTCTCATGGTTAATTAGCACTAGAGAATAGATATTGTCTTGAACATCAACAAGGCACATGATATGTTTTGGTCATCCATGAGCCAACCAACAGGTTCAGTAATTTAAAATAATGCAACAAATGTTGAGATAAAGACAAGTTACACTCCTGGTGGCTTCCTTATCAAATGGTGAGCAGCTTATGATTCCTTAGACTAGTGATACCACAGATCATTAAGAAAAACTTGAGCAAGGAAGACAGATGAATAGAGGTGAACATAACTGATACAGATTTCTCTACAGTTTAGCATTTAAAATGTCGCCTTGTCTACCATATCTACTGTTAAAACAATTAGAAGATATATACCAAGTCAGCCTATAAAATATGACTTATCCCTTTAGACTGTGCTTTTGTCTTTGAGCAGCTGGATATTATCTACTCAATATTAACTTTACCTTAAGGAAACTCATACGGATATCTCGCCACCCATCACAAAGAAGAGAGTCTGATAGTGCTCCCTCTTCTCAGTTTGGTGGTCCCTAATACTGAAGTGGAAACCTTGTGGTGTAGTGGCATAGTGCTACATCTGCTAACCAAAAGGTTGGCAGTTTGAATCTATCGGTCACTCCTTGGAAATTCTATGGAGCAGTTCTGCTCTATCCTGCAGGGTCACTATGAATCAGAATCAACTCTATGGCAGTGGAGTTGACAATGAAGTAGATACCTACCCTGGTGGAGTTGTGGCTAAGGACAACGGCTGATAACCAAAAGGCTGGCAGTTCAAATCCACCAGGTGTTCCTTGGAAACTCTATGGGGCAATTGTACTCTGTCTATAGAGTGGCTGTGAGTCAAAATAGATTTGACAGCAATGGGTTTGTAATGTTGAAGTAGAGTCCTTGGATGCTGGAAATTGTTGATATGTTCAGCTGCTAACTGAAAGGTTGGAGGTTCAACTCTATCTAGAGGTACCCAGGAAGAAAGTCGTGGTGATCTACTTTAGAAAAACCAACCATTGAAAACCATGTGGAGCACAATTCTATTCTAACACACGTGGTGCTACCATGAGTTAGAAACAACTCGACAGCAACCAGTTCACCATAGGGTAGATATTTCTATTGCTGAAGCTCACTATTTTATAAGGGAACTCACAGCAACATCAACTGCTAGAAATCCTTTGAGCTCAAATCTTTTCTATCAGTTCCATTCATTTGTTCCAGTTGAGTCCTCCAGACTAATGTAAGTCTCTTTTCTTTATCAAGTATTTGAAAGCAGCAGTAATGCACCTTCTTCCCTTTATCCCACCATAGCTCTTTTCAAATGCTTCAACTGCCATTCCTATACTACTTTCTCTGGAAGCAATTCTATGGTATGTTAAGCATTAATATAAGGAAGATAAAGGCAGCCCTTTTTAATTAAATATGGAGTTAACTCATCAACTGAAACTCACACAGTATTCCTTGGGAAGATCACAGAGGGATAAAATGGCTATTAGAAAAGGGCATCTAACCTCTTTATAGCTGAGAAAGATGAAAAAAATATTTCCAGTAGGGTGGGGGCTAAGGATGGCTCAGTCTTGAAAGGACATGGGCCAAGTGAGACTGAATTTAAACAACAGTGGAGAATAAAACAATTGGAAATAAAAAGGATAATTATGTTTTTCAACAATTACCCTGGCTAGGAAGCAAAATTAGCATAGTCTTTTCTAATTTAAACGTGTTGAAAGTAGCTGAGCATGACAGCAGAAAATTACAAGGTTTACAACAAAGGCTTTGGTTTAAAGTGATGGCAGTCAGATTATTGTTAGCTTTTTTCTGCTGATAGCAATGATTACAAAGTCAAGTATAAATATTAACTGCTTAATGCTGAGATTTTTCCTTCACTGTCTAGTCATTGCATTCTTAAGACAGGTTTGGTTTGTTTTGGTCTTAGTTTAGTTTGGGTTTGTTTTAATTTGTCACTTACAGATTCAATCACTTTTCCACACCTGGTAGTTGCTTCCTTCCTTCTTTCTCTTCCTTCCATCTCTAGATACAACTGAAAGGAAATACAAGGAAGTCTTAGAGATGGAACTCATGAAATCCAAAAACCAAACCTGTCGTTGTCAAGCTGATTCTGACTCATGACAACCCTGCATGTGTGAGACCAGAACTATGCCCCTCAGGGTTTTCAGTGGCTGTGATCTTTGAGAAGTAGATCACCAAGTCTTTCTTCTGAGGTACCTCTAAGTGGATTTGAGTTTCTAAGCTTTAAATATGTAGTCAAGCTCTTAACCACTTGGTCCATGCAGGTATTTATTGGAATGCCCTAGAAGGACTCTTCAGCTTTGCCTCCTTTCTCGTAGTAGAGATCTTACTTGAATGTCTAAATTTCTAATCCAACTGAACCTAAATTTCCAATGAAAGGCCATTAAGCTGCATAACTTTCTTAAGTACATTTTGAGAAGGTTTGCAACATTGTTTCCTCAATTGTTATGTCTGTGTAATTTTTGACCCATTAAATTGCTTGGCACTTTCTCATGTTTCTTCATGTTGCTTTATTTTTATGTAGAATTTATCTGGTGGTGAAATGCTATAGCTGTTAACTAGAAGGTCAGCAGTTCAAATCTACCAGGCACTCCTCAGAAACTCTATGGGGAAGTTCTCCTCTGTCCTGTAGGTTCCCTATGAGTTAGAAGTGACTTGACAGCACTGGCTTTGGTTTTCTGTTTGGTGTACTCCATACGGAGACCGTGGTGGCATAATGGTTAAGTGTTGTGGCTGCTAACCAAAAGGGTGGCGGTGTGAATCTATCAAGAGCTCCTTGAAAAATCCCTTGGACAGTTGTACTCTGTCCTATAGGATCACTCTGTTTACTAAACTTTATTTCATCATCTGAGGAAAAAAGACCACTTTCAGCTTAGGTCAAGTGAATGAATAGTTTGCATTCAAAAACAAACATTAATCAATAGTTAGCAGCTAGATGGGTTATGTAGTCAATTTAATTAATAAAATATTTAACCCAGGGTTTCTCAACTTTGACACTATTAACATGTCAGGCCAGATAATTTTGTTTTGTGGGCGTCTGGTCTCCACATTGTAAGACATTAGTAGCTTGCCTGGCTTCCACCCACTAGATTTAAGTGATTCTCTCACAACACCCAGTTGTGACAACAGAAATGTTTATAGATATTGTTAAGTGTCCATGCAGTCAGAGTAGGGATTTCAGGAGCAGGGGTAATGGTGTACAAAATCCTGATGGTTGAGAACCTCTAATTTGTCCCAGTTAAAAAAGATCTTGAATTGTGGGGGAAAAGAAGGAGCATGCCAATCTTAATAAGATTATTTTATCTGCTGCGTGTGTCCAATTACTGGCAATAGGAATTCGGAACTGTCTAAATGAGTTATATAAATTGCATTGAGCTGCTAGTAACAGGAAGGAAATATCATCAGTTTAAATAAGATAGAAGCTTTATTTTCTTTTATGCTAACAAAAAGACAAGCATGGAAATAGGCTCTTTCCTGCTACTGCGGGGGTTCCAAAGTACTGTTAGGGGCCCAGACTCCTGCTGTCTTTCTGCCTTGTGATGCCAAGAGCTTGGCTTTCATGACTGAGCTCTCAGATGTCTCGTGGAGGGACAGCCACTTTGATCAAGTTTTCAATTGGAAGTGAGAACAAGGTTGGGCATGGCAGAAAGAAATAAAGGGAATTTTTCAAGAAGTCCTACAACTAACTGGAAGGAAGTCTAGGATGTGTACTTTCCAGAACCAGACAGTGCTCCATTCTGTTGTACATAAGGTTGCTCTGGGTTAGAAGTGACTCGAAGGTACCTAACAACAATGACAACAGTGCTCAGTATTTTGATATTAAGGGAGGAAATAGGATAATACGTACTGTGTTTGCAACAAGTAGACTCTCCCATTAATTTAGTTTTTTTCCAGGAAAATGCTTCTTAAATATTTACTAAGTGCTAGATAGTAAATATTTAAGAAATATTAAGTATTTGATGGCTGATCCAACGGTTCGCAGTTTAAATCTACTGGCCATTCCTTGGACACCCTGTGGAGCAGTTATATTCTGTTCTATAGCGTCACTAAGGGCTGAAATCAATTTGACAGCAATGGATTTGGCTTCTTGCCTTGTATGTGCTGGACATTCTCTTGGTCACTGGATGTAACATAAAAAAGAATGAACTTTGTCATTGGCGAACATATAGTCTATAGGGATAGGTAAGATACTGCATGATTAACATATTAATGAACAAATTGCAACTGTTACAAATACTATATAAACAAAAGACAGAATGAAGTCAAAATGGATTTTTCTGTTTCATCATTATCTGTCAGTGCTTTGGTGTGTAGTAGTTGTTCAATAAACTTTTGAGGACAAATGGAATGACTGGCCTAGGACCCATCAGGCTGATACCACTTATGTAACTTAGTTTTGATGTGACGTTCTGAAAGCAAAATAATAATGTAGCTATATGAATTGAAGCCAATTTCCATTGCACTTTAAGTTCACACATTGTTACTCTAACCTTTGGGTTTCAAAATACACTATCTTACATACTATGGATATTCTATTCTCATAGGTATAACTTCCGTTATGTATATTTGCACCAGAAAAGTCAACTGCTCAGATACTCTTATCTACTGAATGAATTTTACAGTAAATTCACATGAATTTTACCCAACAATTTTACCATTTGAGAGGTTAAACTGAGCTCAACCATTTCACCAGGGTTTTATTTTTATAGTGCCTTTCTGTATTTATATCTAACTACCTGTGTCGATAAGCACCCTGGTTTCAAGCTTGTGTGCTAGGTGAACAACTCAAAGTCATTTTAGAGGAATCTGGGAGTCAATATGATTGGAGAGTCAACAAACACATTTCAACCATTATGACCTCCAATGTGATTCTCATTTGTGTAAGTACTTAAGCTTGTCCACCCACGTCCACAAATTCTCCAGAGGCACATGAATAAAAGACTGTCAAAATTATCTTTATCATTATGCAGAATGATCCAGTTCCCTCAGAAAACAATGACAATTGTATTTTATTGGCTATACAAAGGCATTAGACTGTGGAGATCATAAAAAATTATGAATACGATTGTGAAGAATGGGAATTCCAGAACACTCTATTAATTGGGCTCATATGGAACCTATATAGAGACCAAGAGGCAATCATTTAAATAGAACAAGCAGTTATTGTGTGGTTTAAAATAGGAAGGAACTGTGTCAGAGTTGTATCTTTTCATCATGCACACTATCTGTATGCTGAGCAAATAATCTAAGAAGCTGGACTATGTGAAGAAGACTATAATATTAAAGTTGGAGGAAAACTCATGAACAACCTGTGTTATGAAGATGACACAATCTTGTTTGTTGAAGCGAAGAGGACTTGAAGCACTTATTGATGAAGATCAGAGATCACAGCCTTCATTATGGATTATGCCTCAACATTAAGAAAACATGAATTTTCACAACTGTACCAGTAAACAACATATGATAAATGGAGAAAAGATAGAAGTTTTACTTGGACCCACAATCAAAGTCCATGGAAGTATTAAACAAGAGATTAAAAGATGCATTGCTTTGGGCAAATATGCTACAAAAACCTCATTAAAATGTTAAAAAGGTGAAGATGTCACCTTGAGGGTTGTCATGAATTGAATTGTGTCCCCCCAAAAATGTATGCATCAGTTTGGCTGTGTCATGATTTCTGGTATTGTGTGATTTTCCTATATGTTGTAAATCACACCTTGATGATATTAGTGAGGAAGGATGAGCCCCAGTTGTATTGGTGAGGCTGGGCTCAACTTAGAAAATTATATCATGCCTTGAGGCAAGGTCTTGGGAGACAAACAGAAGGTAAACAAGCAGAGAGTTGGAGACCTCTTACCACCAAGACAACAGTGACATGAGCAGAGCCTGTCCTTTGGACTCAGGGTCCCTGCACCTAAGAAGCTCCTTGACCAGGGAAGATTGCTGACAAAGACAGCAAGCTTTCATCTAGAGCTGACATCCTGAATATGGACTTTGAGCCGAGTTTACTGAGAGAATAACAAGTACGGCTGTTAACCAAAAGGTCAGCAGTTTTGATCCATCAGGTGCTTTTTGGAAACCCAATGGGACAGTTCCATTCTGTCCTAAATGGTTGTTATGAGTCAGAACTGACTCAACGGCAATGGATTTGGTTTTTTTTTTTTTTTTACTGTGAAGAAATAAATGTCTCTTCATTAAAGTCATCCACTTATAGTGTTTCTGTTACAGCATCAGTGGATGACTAAGACAAGGACTATGGTGCATCTGACCCAAAGAATTGTATTTTCAATCACCCCAAATGCATGTAAAAGTTGGACAATGAATAAGGAAGACCAAAGAAGAAGTGATGACTTTGTATTATGGTGTTGATGAAGAATATGTAATTTCCAGAAGAACAAATAAATCTGTGTTAGAAGAAGAACAGTGAAAATGCTCATTAGAAGTGAGGATGGTGAGGCACTTCATCTTATGTATATACAATACGTGATCAGGAAGTATCATTCCCTGGAGACAACGCTTGGTAAAACAGAAAGTCAGTGAAAAAAAAAAGAAGATCCTCAGCTAGCTGGGTTTACACAGTGGCTGCAAAGATGGGTTTAAATGTAGCAACAATTGTGATCATGGTGCAGGATTAAGAAGTGCTTCATTCTGTTGTACACGTAGGGTTGCTGTGAGTGGAAACTACCTTGATGGTACATCACAACAGGGACATTGACACCAACCTCTTCAAGAGCAATCAACCAGCGTTTAACAACTAATGTTGTTTATATTAAGTCTTTCAGGATTTCTTAGGATTTGCCTCTTAGAAGCCTCGTTGGGACCAAATTCCTACTCTAAATCCGGAGTTGAGATATGGAGATATAGCCAAGATCATGGGAACACAATGGGAGTGAATTATATTAGTTGTAACTATTGTTTTCGGAGAAACACTTTATTTGGTGTTTGAAGGAGTTTGACTAATAAGATCTTTAAGACTCTGAGTTGATTTTTAAAAAAATTAGTACTACAAGGTCCAACAATTAAGTCCACGAACTTAATTGTTCTAAGTGCTACATATTGCTGAATATCACTATGGTTACCTTCAAAATACTCCCTCTGGGAAGCTATGCACCCAGCCCAGTACCTAGTCCACCGTTCAGAGCAATTTTGGAACTGTTTCTGAAACAGCCATTGTGCACCATTGGCATGGTGGCAAGTTTGCAAACTTAATTGTATAGTTGTCTATGAGGGAGTTTTTAGCTAGTAAACAAATAACTCCTCCCTACTCACCTCATCAGGCCCCCAGTGACTTTTTTTTTTACCGGAAGATAGAGGAAATGCTGAAAAGAAGACATTTTGATGACATTCAGGATATCTATGGCCATTCAGCTATGATGGTCATTCCAGAAAAATAATTCCAAAATTACTTTGAAGGGTGAACTAGTTGCTGGCATCAGTGCACAGCCTCTAAAGGAGAGTACTTTGAAGGTGCCCATAGTGATATTCAGCAATGAAGCATGTAGCTCGTTCTCTAGGATGAGTTCGTGAACTTAATTGGCAGTCCTACTATTTCTGAAAACCCTGATAATGAAGTGGTTAAATGCTAAGGATGCTAACCAAAAGGTCAGCAACTGGAATCTGTCAGGTGCTCCTTCTAAACTCTGTTGGGCAGTTCTACTCTGTCCTACTGGATAGCTGTAAGTCGATTACTCAATGGCAATGGATTGGGGTTATTTTGGGGGTGGGGAGGGGGTTAGCATTGTTTCCTCCTTTGAATTCTTGAGACAGTTCTTCAATTCTCCTTTGTATTTTAAGAAACCTAATAAATTTTTATCTCAATGAAATTTTGATATTTAAATATTTCGAAAACAATGGAGACATTTGATACAGCTTGAATATATTTTTCAGCATATTAATTAATCTTTTGTTTTAACAACCTTATTTTAGAACAGTTTTAGGTTTACAGAAGTACTGTGAAAGTATTACAGACACTCCTATATATACTCCATACTGGTTTTTCTCTATTGCTAATTTGTAATGTAAATATGGTACATTTATCACAGTTATTGAGCCAACATTAATGCATTATTATTAAAGCTTGTATTTAATTCAGATTTCCTTAGTTTTTCCCTAAAGTTCATTTTATGTTCCAGGATTCTATCCACGATATCACATTACTTTTAGTAGTCTTGTCTCCTTAGGCACTTCTTGGCTGTCTAGGACTCCTTGTTTTTGTTGGCCTTGACAGTTTTGAGGCATACCGACAACGTATTCTGAAAGTTTTGCCCCACTTGAATTAGTTTGATTTGGGGCGGTGGTGCAGGGTGGTGAAGGGTTATGATTGGGCTGGGGTTATATGTTTTGGGGAGGAAGTCCACAGAGGTAAAGTGCCACTCTGATGACATTATGTCAAGGACTGCTTTTGTAGTTAGTCGTCCTCTAGTCGGCACCCACTTATGGCAACCTTATGTATAACAAAACAAAACACTGCCTGTTCCTGTCTCAGCTTCATGACTGTTGATTTATTGGAGTCCGTTTGTTGCAGTTATCGTCTCAATTCCTCTCACTGGGAGTTTTCCTTGTTTTCACTGTCCCTTCACTTCGCCAGACATGGTGTCCCCACACATACTGTCAACATAACTTACCGCTGTTGACATTGACCTTGACTGTTGTTTGAGATAGCACTTGTCATGCTCCTCAACTGTAAAGTTACTATCTTTTACCCTGTTGATACCACACTGTTAATAAGAAAATCATGACACATAGCCCACACTTAAGGATGGGGAATTATGCCTCTTTCTTGGAGGGAGAAATAGCTACATGAATCTCTGGTAATTAATTTGTACAGATTTATATGTTTTCCCTCATTTATTTATTCATTCATTTATTTATACCAATATGGGCTCATGGATATTTATTTTATACTTTAGATTATAATCTAACATTGCTATATTCTATTGTTCAACTTGCTCCAGCTTTGGCAGTTAAGAGCTCTTCTCAGTTGGCTTCCGTGTCCTGTTGGCGTTCCTATCTCTCACTTTCTCTTTTGAGCACTTCATTGCTTTCTGGCATTAACAGACATCCCCAGTCCACCTTATAACTGTTCCATCCTAGTGTCTACCTGAGCCTTAGTATCAGACATTTCTGTAAGAAGCTCTGTTTTCTTATTTGAAGGGTAGTAGAAACGAAGATCTGGATACTAGGTCCTCAGGTTCTGTATACTATCTTGCATAACACTATAAAATAAATAATCCAATTTAAGTATATTAGATATTTAAGTAGATTAATTGGTATTAATTGCTTCCTTTTTGTGTGTTGTCCTAGAGTACACTGAATTCACTATATTATGTAAATTTGGAGTTGAATTCTCAATCTTCTGACTATTATCTGTATCTTTAAAAATATCTTTTCTTTCATAAACAATAGGATGAGTTGGGACTGGAGAACATTAGCGAGCCAATGTATAGAGGTGGCATAAAGAAAACAGATCTATTGAAGTAGCAAGGTAAAGGTTTCTCCCAAGATCCTAATTGAGCCTTTAAGAAGATGAGTGTTCTTGTGTCTCACATTGGTTACTTTCTAAAATGTGAAAACAGCTACATTTTCAGAGATACCTAAGAAGTAGCACCACACGTCTGCTAAGAATACACATACTGCAGATTTGTAAATGGATACATTGAATAATGTATTCAATAAATATTTATGTCACCTGTGGATAATTTACACAGTGTGTGTGAATGTGTATGTTTGTGCATATGTGTATGCACACACACACATAGTTTGACGAATAAGTTCCCAAGCTTTGTTTCTCTCACTGTTCATTTTGTCACTGAGTTTTACGCATGTGATTTTTATGTACAGAAAAAACTGTACATAAAAACAGATTACATTTTAGAGAACTCCATGGTAAGCTTCATCCCCTCTGCTTGCCCTCATTTTTTTTTTTTTTTTGTTTTTTTGTTTTTTTGTTTTTTATCGGTGAAGAAAATGGTAGGAAACATAAACTGGTGCCCTTAAAAAAATTGCATAAAATGAAACAAGTAAGCTTTCAAAAATACCCAAAACACAACAGGCAGACCTCCAGCTTAGCAGGAGGGCTGGTAGTAAAATATGCACTGTGTATATATGCCCGGTATATCTTCAGCACTTAAAAAAAAAAATAAAAAGTGGTCTTGAAAGTGAATGAAGTTGACTCTCAAAAAGTGAGTTTTAGATGTTGAATATTTAATTCACTGATAAAAGGGACCTGATTTCCTGCACACGGTTGCCATAAAAAAAGAAGAAGAAAAAAAAAAAAGCACATCTTTAAAGAGAAGCAATGAGCAGAAACTGACCTTTCTGTGAGCAAGCAGATGAGAGAAGGTATTTGGCTAATCCCAGCTGTCTCGGATTGGCCAGACAGCACCGTGTTGAAAATGTCTCCATCTGGGCTAATCTGCTCTCAGTTGGACGAGCTGAGGCCTTCCGAGTTAACCTGACATTTAACAATAATTACCCTTTCGAATGACCCTGGCCCAATAGCCTGCTCCCTTAGAAATCTCTTTTTTTGTGTGGTCTCCCAAACCCCTTGATTTTTGTGTTAAAGATAGGAAAGAAAAAAAAAAAAAAAAAGATGAGACGATATCTTTTGTGCGTATAAACATACGGAAGTATGTGGTTTTATGTGAATATATATAGTATAAACACTCGTAATAATACAGATGACAACTGCGGATCACCAACTGGCAACGCGGCTCAATTTAATGGCTCTGTTTCACTCTCCTGAATTCTGCAGTTTATCAACCTTCTGTGATGCTAGGGGAAAAAAATGCAAAGGACTAATATCACCAATTAGAGTGGGCCAGAATTTGCTTCCTGGCTCTTTTAGGAAAGTCAAAGTTCCAATCTGGCCTTGCTCAGACCCTTGAGTGTCCCTTATCAGACACCAGAAGAAATGGTGCATGAAAAGAGGTTCAGATAGAAAAACTAAGTTCAGGGGTCAGAGAGGCTAACTGTAGATGAAATGTGGCCATTTCTTTTTACCTGAGGCTGGCTTCATCTTTTCTTAGAAAGGTTATTGTGATAAAATAAAAACATATCTTGGACAGAAAATCCACTTTGGGGTTTTATTTACTTACAAAAAAGAAAGAAGCCTTTCCCAGTTTAGACTGGCATTTTTCTACAGGTTCTCTATTGGGGGTCATCATGAGGCAAACCAATAGCTAATATTAATGTTTAGTACAAAGCTGTCATTGGACTGAAAGTTTGGGTTGGATAGTTCAGGTACTTTTCCGAACTTTGCCCAAAATACCAGACTGGGTTCAACTGGCAAAAGTGGTCTGGAACTCTCACAAGGACAATTTGTTTCGGACTTTGTAATATTTGCTGTTCTTTGTCTATTTTAAAATAGCAAGAGTAAATCTTCTGAAATATTTTTTTCCTACCTCAAATACAGAAAAAGCTACTACAGAAATACACATAAGCATAATACACCAATGTAAAAGCAACACTTTAACAGTGATGATCTTGGAAATGACTGTAGAAATATTTGAAATTTCTCTGTTTTCTTATACATTCTAAGTGCATGTCAGCCTTGAACATTGCTGTTATATTTCATATCTCTTACTTCTCTTTCTACCCCGCACCAGTGTTTTTTTTTTTTTTTATGATTCATGATCTGAAAAAGGAGATAATGAGAAGGGATGAAGTATTACAGTAAATCTTTGATATGAAATTTACTTCTTTTTTCTAAAACTGAAAAGCTATATTCATTGAATAAGAACGAGAAAATTAAACATTTATGTCTACTATCTTTGAATGAACTCATTTGTTATAGGGGTACAGGTGCATACAGACGTGTGTATATCTAATTTCTAGTGCCAAGTTGTGTTGATTTATTCTGACCTTCCTTGAGGTCCCTAATTGATTGGTTACACATTCAGCTAGTAAAAGACACCTACTATGTACCAAGAACTATAATGTTTTCTGGGACTTAATTGTGAATACGTAGGCATAGTCCTTGGCTTTATGGAGCTTTCATTTTAGTGAGAACGAGAGAGTAGTTATTTAAAGTAGTTACACTTATGTTCATGATCTTCAAAACAGTATTCTCTTAAAAATAACATGAACATAAGGAAGTAAGGAAAATCTGAGCCCAAGAGACTGTATCTGCATGACACCAGAAGAACTAGATGGTGCCCAACCACCACCACTGACCGCCCTGACAGGGTATACAAGAAAGAGTTCACATAGAAGGATAAAAATGAGATGTACAACTTGAACTCTAGTAAAAAGACCAGCTGTCATAGTCTGACAGACTGGAGGCTTCCCAGAAGACATGGCCCCCAGAGTCTCTACTAGCCCAGAACTGAAATTATTCCAGAAGCTAACTCTTCAGACAAATACTGAACCGGACTACATGACATGAGAGACGCTGGTGAGAAGTGTGGTCCTTGGCTGAAGTAGTGACATGGGTCTAGATGGACAGCTCATGTCTGGAGGTGAGATGAAAAAGCAGAGGGAGACAGAAGCTGGTTGAATGAACAAGGGAAATAAATACAGGGGGGAAAGGAGGAGTGTGCTGTCACAGTGTGTGGAGAGACAACTAGAGTTACATAACAATAACAACATGTGTGTAACTTTTTTCATGACAAACTGACTTGAACTGTAAACTGTCATTTAAAGTATGATAAAATATTTTTTTAAAAAATTAAAAGCAAACAAAACTAACATGTAAATATTCTGTCATTTATAAAATTGCTCACTGGAGAAAAATTAGGGGAAAAAACTAAACAATCAAAAGAGGGAAAAAAAGTCACTTAGTTACTACCACTCATTTTTCCCCCCTAAAAATGGTAATGAGTCATGAGTAATCATAATTAGGATCAGGCTTCACTGGGAATTGTCTAAAAGTCAGACTAAACCAAATAAACAGGGACAAACCTGCTGTCATGGCAATTAAGCGAATGGTGACTCATAGTGACCCCTTAGGACAGAGTAGAACTGCCTAACAGGGTTTCCAAGGAGCAGCTGTTGGATTCAAATTGTCTGCCTTTTTCTTAGTAATTGAGTCCTTTTTACCACTGCAACCTCCAGGACTCTTTAAACTCAGAGTAGGTTTTTATTTTTTATTTTTTAAGTTTTTGTTTTTTATTAATTAGAGTAAAAGACTAAAATTTCTAATATCTATCAATTACCTCATCTGTGATAAACCCTCAGCCCTCCACCAACCCATGCAGTCAACACAGTCATTTTCTTCTGTGGATACTTCTCTTGTTCAGTCCTTATAACAGGAGTCTCATACAAAACTTGTCCATTTGACACTGATTGATTTCACTCAGCATGATCTCTTCCAAGTGAGACCATGTTATGAGATGTTTTTTATCATAGCACAGTGTTCCATTCAGTATAGATACTGTAGTTTGCTTATCCATTCATCTGCTGATGGACGTGGGGGTTGATTCCAACTTTTTACAATTGTGGACTGTGCTGCAACAAACATTCGTGTACATGAGTCTGTTCATGTGAGAACCTTTGTTTCTGAAGGCTAAATTCCGAGCAGTGGAATTACAGGATCAAATGATATATCTATCTCCAGCTTTTTAAGGAAGTGCCAGGCTATTTTCCAAAGAGGTTATACCATTTTGCAATGCCACCAGCAGTGTAGGAGAGTTCCAATTTCTCCGCAGCCTCTCAAGCATTTGTGTTTTGTGTTTTTTGGATCATGGCCAACCTTGTTGGGGTGAAAGAGGATCTCTTTGTAGTTTTGATTTGAATTTCTTTAATAGCTAATCATCATGAGCAACTCTGCACATGTCTTTCGTCTGCCTGGGTATCCTCTTTAAAGAAATGTCTGTCCACCTCCTTCACTCATCGCTTAATTGGATTATTTATCCTTTTCTTGTTGATATTTAGTAATACCTTACAGATTATGGAGATCAGACCTCAGCCTGACATAGAGTTGCCAAATATTTTTTCCCATTCTGTAGGCGATCTTTTAATTCTCTTGATGAAGTCTTTGGATGAGGAAAAATGCTTGATTCTTAGTAGTTCCCATTTATCTCTTTTCCCTCCTGTTGAATGTGCTTTGTCATATTTTGAAGTTTGTCTGCTTTGTGTATTAAAACTTCCATTGTTAGTCCTATTTTATCTCAGATGAACTTCATCGTTTTAGATTTTATATTTACATTTTTTATCCAGTTTGAGTTGTTTTTTGTGTAAGGTATGAGATACGGGTTTTGTTTCAATTTTTTGCAGATGGATATCCAATTTTGCCAGCACCATTTGTTAAAGAGACTGTTCTTACCCCAGTTTAAAATCTTGGGGTCTTTGGCAAATATCAACTGTTTGTAGGAGAATGGTGGCATCTCTGGGGCCTCAGCTCTGCTCCATTGGTCTATATACTTCTTTTTGTATGAGTACCAGGCTGTTTTGACTACTGTGGCAGTACAATAGATTCTAAAATAAGGTAATGAGAGGGTCCCAGTGTGTTCTTCTTTTTCAGTAGTGCTTTATTTATCTGAGGTTTCTTCCCTGTTCAAAAATTTGATGATTTGTCTCTCCATCTCATTAAAAAATATCACTGGAATCTGTGTTGGGATAGCATTACATGAGCATATTGCTTTGGGTAAAATAGACATTTTCACAATGTTGTCTTCCTATCCATGAACAGGGTAGATTACTCCATTTATGTAAGTCTCTCTTAGTTCATTGCAGAAAGGTCTTGTAGTTCTCTTTGTAAAGATCTCTTATTTCCTATTTTATCTTCTTGGTGACTATAGGAAATAGAATTGATTTGGTGATTTCTTCTTTAATAATCTCACTGTTGCTATAAAGGAATCCTACTGATTTACTTATGCTTGTTTTGTATCCAGTTACTTTGCTAAACTCCTCTATTAGTGCCAATAGTTTACTTGTGGATTCCTTTGGGCTCTCTGTATAAACAATCATATCATCTGCAAATAGGGTGAGTTTTACTTCATCATTGCCGATATGGATGCCCTTTAATTCTTGGTCTTATCTGATTGCTCTGGCTAGAGCTTCCAGCACAATGTTGAATAGAAGTGGTGAGAGTGGGCATCCTTGCATAGTTCTCACTCTCAAAGGGAATTCTTTCAGTCTTTCACCATTCAGGACAATGAAGACAATTGGCTTTGCACAGATGCTACTGATTGCGTTGAGGAATTTTCCCTATATGCCTATTTTTCTGAGAGTTTTAGGCATGAATGGGCGTTGAACTTTGTCAAATGCCTTTTCTGCATCAATTGACAAAATCAGGTGATTCTTATCTTTTGTGTTATTCATGTGGTTGTTTACATCAATGATTTTTCTGATGCTGAACCAGCCTTGCATCCCTGGAATGAAACCAGTTTGATCATGATGAATGATTTTTTTGATGATCTCATTAATTCTAAAAATTGTTCTCAAATTTTGGATAGATGAGAGAGAGAGAAACAGAGAGAGGTAGGTAAATAGAGAAGTTAAATAATTTGTTTTAAAGTTTCTCAGAGTCAGCAGGATTGAATTGACCTTTGAGTTCAATAATTGTATATGGGGATAAAGCGGTAGGTGTGGAGAGTTCCTATGCATTTTTAGATGTTTTAGTAGCATCCCTGTTCTGTTAGATGATGGTAGAATCCCCTAGCCAATTACAGCAATTAAAATTTTACCACTGTCAAATGCCACCTGTTTGGCAATGTCTCCTCTACTTGAAAAACACTGGTTTAAAGTCTTACCCTAATAAATAACAGAGGCAAGAGCAAAAACATATTCTGCTTCTCATACTTGTGCTCTTTTTCCATGTATTTTTTGCATTTTTTCCCATTTAACATGAGTTTCATTTATTTTAATTAGTTCTTTTTTTATTGGCTATTTCTTTCGTAACTAATACAAATAATATTTTAGTGACTATATAGAATCTTTTTCTCACACATATATCTAGGAAAATTAAATGCGTGTGTGTGTTTGTGTCTGTGTGTGATTTTCCTTATGCTATGCTTCCTTATGTGGAAACTTCTGAGTCATAACTGGGGAAGTCACTAAGTGGAGCAAACAGTTAAGGAGTCTGCCAAGCCAGCCAAGTGCCCTCGAGTCGGAGTCTACTACTACCCAAAAGGTTGGCAATTTGAATACACCCAGAGGCACCTTGAAAGAAAGGCCTGATATGTGCAGCTCAGAAAACCATGTGGAGCAGTTATTCTCTGCACACATGGGGTCACCGTGAGGTGGAAAATATTCAACAGCTACCGACACCAAACAACTAGAATGTCTTTGGAAAAAAGAATGAATATTAAGTCATAATATGTAAACATTTTAAGACTTCATGTGTACAACTGTATTTGTTAAGCCAATTGATACTCCTCTTAGCCTTGTATAAGGGTATCTTCTTCCTACCTCTAACCCTCTATGTTTATTTGATGTTTATAACTTGTAGTCTTAAAGATTTTCGGAGCTTGAATATTCAAGATATGTAAGAATACTGCTTGAGAAATACAAGTATATTCGTCATTATGAATATCATCAGTTTAACAAGTTGTAAGCAGAATACAATTCAGGTGAACTATTATTTACCCTAGCAATGCTTGTTGCGATTCCTTGACCTTCTGAATCTCATTGACCATCCTCATTCTGAGGGGGAAGCTCTGGTCAAAGGAACACTTCTAAAAGTGTCTTCTGTATTGTGATGAAATACAACTGCATTTCTTTTTCCAAGAACCAATGAGTTTTACTTCATCCTCAGAGATAGACACATGCAATTTAGTAGAGAATAGGATAATCAAGGAAGAGTATTTGTTACATAGTTTTTTACTGCTTTATCTAAGCACTCAGTTTGCATGGAAAGTATTATCATTTGCTTTTTACAGAAAAGGATCCTGAGATTTGGAAAGTCTAAACTGTTTACCCAAGTTCACAAACTAGTATATGACGAAACTGGTATTTGAAATCAAATTTGTACTGTATAGACTCGCACGATTAGTCAACCTCAAACAACTCTCCTAGCACAAAAGTCTAAAAATTTACAGAGATCTCAAAGATATTTCTAGTCTCCTCACACACTGGTTCTCAAAGTGTGGTTCCCAACCAGCAACATTAGAATTGCAAATCAGATTCTCTTCTGGTGGGATCCAGTAGTCAGCATTTTAACAAACCCTTCAAGGTATTCTGATGCACACATTTAATTTTAAAAACACCACATTCAACAAAAGTTCTCATTTGATCACCTTCCACTTCTATCAGTAATGTCTGTACCTAAGTGAGCCCAGTGCAAGGAAAAGAGGCATTTTTCATTTTTTGTGTCAAACATAAAGTTTCACGGCTTCTTCTTTAACTCTTTCAAACAGGACTAAGGGGTACTGCATGGTTGAAAGTCAGGAAAGGTATGTGTCAGAGTTGTATCCTTTCACCATACTTACTTAGTTTGCATGCTGAGCAAATAATGAAAAAAAATCTGAACTATATGAAGAACAGGAGCATCAGGATAAAAGGAAGATTTATTAACTATCTGAGTTATGCAAATGATTCAGCAGGATGTTGCTTGCTGACAGTGAAGACTTGAAGCACTTACTGATGAAGATCCAAGGTCATGGCCTTCCGTGTGAATTACACTTCAACATAAAGAACATAAAAGTCCTCACAGCTGGACCAATAAAGAACATCATGATGAATGGAGAAGAGACTGAGGTTGTCAAGAATTATATTTTGCTTGGATCCATAATCAATGGCCATGAAGCAGCAGTCAGGAAGTCAAATAATGCATTGTGTTGGGCAAATTTGCTGCAAGAGATCACTTTAAAGTGTTGAAATGCAAAGATTTCACTTGAAGGAAGGAGGTGTACCTGACTCAAGCCATGATGCTCTCAGTTGCATCATATGCATGTGAAAGCTGGAAGATGAATAAGGAAGACAAAAAAAAAAATGGTGACTTTAGTTAATGACTCAATGGCACTGGGTTTTGGGTTTTTTAGTTAATGATGTTGACAAAGAATATTGAATATACCATGAACTGCCAATAGAGTAAACAAATCCATCTTGGAAGAAGTATAGCCAGAATGCTCATTAGAAGCAAGGCTGGCAAGACTTAATCTCACATACTTTACGTGTTATCAGGAGGGACTGTTTCCTGGAGAAGGTCATCAGGCTTGGTAAAGAAGAGGGTCAGCAAAATAGAGGAAGACCCTCAACTAGATGGACTGACACAGTGTTTGTAACAATGAGCCCAAATATAGCAAATATTGTAGGGGTAGTGCAAGCCTAGTCCGTTTTCCCTTTCGTTGTACACAGTGTTGCTATGGGGCAGAACTGACATGAAAGCACCCAGTAAACAAAGAAAGTTCTGAGTTTGCAAAACATATTTTTTTTACTCTTTCAAGTTTCATCATTGTTCTCTATTCATTCTATCTAGAATTTCTCTTCTGTTTTCTTACATTTCTTTCTATATTGTCTATTACTGTCAAGTCTGATTTTTCCCAAATTCTTGTTTGGTAGAGGCTTAGAAGAATAGTTGAAGTGTTAGGGCCAACAATTTTAATTCTAATATATTCATTGACACATTCAACACTTGTCTTGAAATCACAGTTTTCAAGTGTGGTGACCAGTTATTTCCTTTACAAGTTTTCCTGCATCGTTTTAGAACCACCATATGTTCCAATAATACTGTGGAACTTCAGTTTCGTTTCACTTGACTACCTTTCTCAAACTGTATTGGAGTTTCCAAAAAGAGCTCTCTTCACACCACTGCATTTTCCACTTTCACAGTCAATTAGTAATGGCTGCCAACGTCGGGGAGGACAGAAGAATTGGAGCAGTGCCCTTGAGAAAATGCCACGGTGAGATATTGTCATAGACACATACGTCATCAAAGGAAATAAGGTAACAAGAGGCATTTTTATTTAGGGAAAAGCATATTCTCAGAGGTAGGGGGATTGCTCAGGCATTCATAACTTTACCATAATTTTTAGCCTCTGGCCTAATGAAAGTGAAACAATAAATATAGAATGTGGAAATACTTGAGATTAAGAAATTGATTCCTCATAGGCCATGGAGTCAGTAGTCATAGGCTAATTCCACACTTGTCAAACATTTCAAACAAAGTGTTGTAACCAACACAAACCATCTATGGGGTTCAATGACAGGTCAGAAATGTGACTCCTCTTTCAGGATATTTTAGAGTCTTATTTCACTCATGGGGGCTGCGTGGAGAACCTCTGCACACCGATAAAGTCTTATTTTCCCCTGAGTAATACCCAGTCACAATCTATAACACAAAGACCTGTGCATTAGTCATCTCTACTTTGCTATTTTCTCTGTAGCATAATAAAAGTCGTTAATTAGATCACACTAGAATGCCCATCAGTAAACTGCAGAAGTAGAAACAGCCCCCTTTTTTTTTTCAAAGCTATGGAGCAAGGGAAAAGCTCCTTGTGAAGTTTCTCTGAGATGCACTAATGTCTATTCAGAAGAAACTTACCTACATTCATGCCTTTTATGGACACACGCCTCTCCCTACTTTATTCTTTAAGTCACCCAGACCTTGTCTGTTCCGTAATGTCATAATCAGCAGGCTGAAAGCAAGGTTGCTGATAATTGTTCTTTATGCTGCTCTTTGTTTAGTATCTGATTCAATACATCTGTGTAGACACCATTTCATCACCTTCTTAGTATCAGAGGTGAAAAAAATCAATGGCAATCAGATTACCTTGTTAACAGAAAGGCTAAAGGGCCAGGGTGTTAAGTTCACAGTGCATCGCCTTTCATTTAAAACATTTCACTTTTTTTATTATTTATCTTTATTATTATTTATAGCACCAAGCCCAGAGCACTTCACATCGCTAGAGTGTGGCCTTGCATCTGTTCTGCTACAGAGCCAAGCATTTTTGAAACTTCATAGGCCAGGCCAGGAAGCACATTTGCAGGCTCGACTCAAAGTGTGCAAAAAGTCCATTGCTGCCCGTCTTCACAATGCGCTCCTTTCGGACCAGTCCCGAAAATTTCTGGTTGCAAAGGTTGATTTTGTGATTTGAGCTGTTACATGTTATTGTATGTACTGTTGTGTTTGCTACATAGTGGTGGCCCTTATTAAGATCACTGTTATTTTCCATAACAGCAGTGTATGCTGTGTTGTGTCCAAGGTATTATAATGTACGCAATGAACAAAAGCTCTCAACGGGGAACTTCCCGATGAAAGACAGGCTATGAAATCGCACAGCCCCAAACAATAGGGACGGATGCAGAGTAGTCATACACAGAGTGTTAGGTGATTACTACAAGAGGAAGTGCTTTGAAGAACAGGTGGGTATTGAGAAGTTTTTTTGAAAGTGGAGAAGGATGTTATGTTATTGCAAACATATTATTGTTTGAGCTTAATGGATAATTCAGCAACATTTTAGAAAAGCAAAAGCACTCTCAGACCTCAAACTCTAGGATGAACTGAAAGACACAAAAAGAAATGTCTGTGAGAAGAGTTTTCATTTCAGTTGGTTTAAAGGACAAATGTTAATGGTATAATAACTGCTTACCCTTGGTTATAATGCAGTTGGTCAAGTGTGAATCTGCCCACACTTAATGAAAGACCTTGCAAGCACATCTGTGTCCTGAGCTTGAGCTTGTGCCTCTACATCTTTGGGTATTTTGGAGATCACAAAAACTCTTAGGGACATGAACTTGGTAGAGATGCAGACAGCAAGGCCCTGGTGTAAACTGAGGAGAGGTGGTCCTGGAAGTTCAGGTATATGGGTGGCTGATTTCATTTCTGGATTATATTTTTGGAAACAAGGATTGAACTGAATTAGATGACTTGAGATCATGCTAAATTTTCCAACTGTGAATAGTATTCAGTAGGTCATATACATTGTCATAGCTATCCAGTGCTGCTACAATAGAAATATCATAAGGAGGTGGCTTTAACAAAGAGAAATCTATTTTTTCAGAGGTTAGGAGGGTAGATGTCCAAACCAGTTGTAGGGAAAGGCTTTGTCTCTGTTAGCTCTGGGGGAAGATCCTTGTCTCTTTTTAACTTCTGTTACTCAATTCCTTGTTGATCTTCCTGTGGCCTGGCATTTTTTTTTTTTTTTTTTTTGGCCATTGGTATTTGCCTATTTGTTTAAAACTCTTTCATGACCAGCGGAATACATAGCCGCCACTTACTTTTTGTACCTCTGGTGTTCATTGGGAACCTCCTGTCCCACCAACAGCAAATGCCACTGGCATGTAAGACCTTGTATAATAATTTGAAACTTAAAAAGTGATGTACTATAAATTACTGTTTTTACAGTGCACTGTACATTCAATAATTCAGTACTGAATTTTTTTGATAGGAAAACATAACTTCTGAGAGTTTTTTTTAATACACATATGAATGTTTGGGGTTAAAGGGTAAAATTTATATTCATAAGGGGTACACATATATACCTCTAGACTCCAAATGTATGAGTTATGGAATGAGGTATAAAACAAAGATCATATTACATACCAAACATTTAGTCAGTGATACAGCACAACTCCATTACTGAAAATACATATCAACACAAGTTAAAAGCAAAAAATTTGATCATGAAAAGGTTATTAATCTGCTTTTTGATATGTCAATAGAGAATAACTTAAGGCACATCCTACATTAATACGATATCATTAATAGAACAAAGAGAATCCATTCCAGAAGAGATTATAATCACAGGTATCATTGTTGTGTACTGTCCAGTTGATTCCAACTCATATCAGCCTTAAAGGACATAGAACTGCCCCATAGGGTTTCCAAGGACCAGCTGGGTGATTCAACTGCTGACATTTGGTTACTGGCCTGAACTCTTGCGACTTACCACCAGGGCTCCCCTAGTATAGGGGTGAGGATTCACAACATATGTTTTGGGAAAACACAATTCAACTCGTAATACCAAATATAACTCCAGACTGGATGCAAGGTAGACTGGCAGGGAGAAGTACTGATTACTTTAGCAGAGCCACAAGATTTAGATACTTCATCCCACTGACTCTTCATAATACTGTCAGTTAGGTTCGTAGTAGGATTCCCTAATTTGCACACAGCAATTGGAAGCTCATATCACTTAGATTGCAAGTAGTAAAATCAGGATTTGAACACAGGTTAATTAGATGCAGAGGCCATCTTTGATGCACATCATAATGATTCTCCAAGTGTGGTTCTTATTTTACTGGCATTCCACTGGGGACTTGTTAGAAGTACAAACTCTTGCCTCCCTCACCGTAAGGTTTTATAATGTTTTGCACAAGTATGTATGAATGATTAACCTCGTTTTCATGGATGTGGAGTTCTTGAGTGATACAAACAAATAAAATACCTTCCTGACAACCAAAAGGTTGAGGCTAAGGTCACCTAGACGCACCTCAGAACAAAGGCCTGGCAATCTACTTTGGGAACAGCAGCCACTGAAAACCCTATGAAGCACAGTTCTGCTCTCACATACCTGGGCTCAACTCATGGCTGTGAGTTGACAGCAACTGGGTTTTGTTTCCAGGGCATACTCTTTCCCCAACAGGCTTTCTAGATCACCAGAGATGTTCCAAAACAGGGCCTTAGTTGGTGGGGCCCAATAATCTGATTCACTAGGCCCTCTAATTGATTCTGATGCACATTAAAATTCAAGAACTATGTCTTGCATTACACCAACTCTGCAGGTCCTGTGGCCTTTGGAATACTCTGGATTCCTAGTACATAAGCTTGGAGGATAGCACTCAGCAGGAATCCTGGCAAGATCTTGACACTAGAACTGCCATACATGGCTCTACTGCCACTGGAACAAGGCTTAAGTAGTTTTAGTCCCTAGGAGACAATACCTTAACGGCATGTTTTTAAGTATAGTTCTTTGTGTTCCAGTACAACAGAAAGTCATGTGCAGATCAGATTATCTAGGAAATGCAGCAACCCGTGGTGTTTATCTAAAACAAAAACAACCCAAATCTACTGCCGTTGAGTGGATTCCAACTCATAGAGATCCTATAGGACAGAGTAGAACTGTCCCATGCAGTTTCCAAGGAGATCTCGTAGAGCTGAACTTTCAACCTTTTTGTTGGAAGTATAAAAAGGTGTAGTTTTCTCAAGATGACTATTGCCTGGCTTTTTTATTTTCAAATTTCCAAAGTTAGCTTTAGTCACTAAATTCTAAATTTTCAAGACTTTTTACCAACATTATTTTTTAATTTTAAATATGCCATGCAGTGACTGGTCAGCTTTCTTTGAAAAGATACATGTCAAATGAAATGTGTGATTCTGGAATGAATCTTCTTCTGGAAAAAGTACAATAAAATCTATAACATCTGTTGCATGTTTTTCATTGATACTCCAATTGTTCTAACTTTGGTTTCTTCAACTTGAATCCCTAGTCTTTTGATATAATACTAATAGTACTTGACAGATTCTTTGTGTTCTGCTAAACCAGTGTTTTTGTTTTGTTTCAAAAACATTCTGTCTTTGGCACTTACTGTCTTTTAGCTTCTAATAGTGAATGCAATTTCATATTTTTCTGTGAATTTACTTTAAAACACTTGTGGTAGTGTTGTTAGTTGCTGTCAAGATGGTGCCAGTGCACAGCTGTCTATAGCGGAACAAAACATTGTCTGTCTTCCACCATTTTCAAGATCATTGCCATGTTTCAGTCCTTTGTTGAGTCTGTTGTGTCAACACATATCTTTGAGGGTTTTCTTTATTTTTGCTGACTTTTCCAAACATGATGCTGTTTTCTAGTGACTTCTTTCTCCTGATGATGTGTCTGAAGTAAGCAAGATGTAGTCTTGCCATCCATGCTTCCAAAGAGATTTCTAGCTGTAATTCTTCCAAGACAGATTTATTTGCTGTTTTGGAAGTTCATGATACATTCAATATTTTTCACTAACACCATAATTCAGGCATATTAATTCTTCTTGTCTTCTTTTTTCATTGATCAGTTTTCACATGCATATGAGGCAATTGAAAAGACTATGGCTTGGGATAGACTAACCTAAATTAGTCTATCTTCACTTTCTAAGACTTTTACAGAGGTCTTTTGCAGTGGATTTTCTCAGAGCAATATATCATATCTTTTCTCTTCTGATGCTTCCATAGGCACTGTTTCTTGAGCCAAATAGAAAGAAATCACTGATGATTTCAATTTATCTATCATTTATCATGACATTATTTATTCAGTTGTTAAATTTTTCATTTTCTTTGTAAACAAACAGAAAGCAAAGCAAAACAAACCTATTGTTGTGGAGTTGACTCTGCCTCATCCAGATGTGATTTATACCAAGCCTGTAGTTTTTTGTCTGTTTTTTTTTTTTTTACTTTCATCAGTACATCAAATACTCTTGACTTTCAGCATGCAAGGTTGTAATATCTGTATATTGCAGGTTGCTGCAAGTCATCCTCCAACTCTGATGCCCAATTCTTCACACATTTCAGCTTCACTAGTTAACCCTGATTATCCATAGCTACACATATATTTACAGACTGAATAAAGTCAAAGTATACAATCCTGACACAGAACTTACACCAATTTTAAACCATGTAATACCTCCCTAGCTCTGTTGTAACAGAGCGTGTTGATCCATGTGCAGATTCTACATGAGAAAAACTATGTATTACAGAATTTCCATTTTTCATAATATCATCCATAATTTACTGTGATCTACACAGCCCAATGTGTTCACATAGTCAGTGAAACACAAATAAGCCTTTCTCTGGTATTCTCTGCTTTTGCTCGATATCCATCTGACATTAACTGTGAACCCAGCTTGAACTTCAGGCAATTTGTTGTCTATGTACAGCTGCAGTCCTTTTAGCATTAACTATCTTAAGTAAAATTTTGCTAGCATATAATATTAATGATAGTGATAATTTATGTGTTTTGTTTGATCACATTTCTTTGTAATGGACACAAATATGGATCTACTTCAGTAAGTTGATTATATAACTTTCTTCCAAATTTCTTAATATACATGAGTAAGCACATCTATCATTGAATCCATTTGTTGAAGCATCTCATTTGGTTTTCTGCTAATTCCCAGAGCCTTGTTTTTTGCCTTCAGCATATCTTGAGCTCTTTTCTTTAGTACAAGCAGTTCTTGACCACGTTATTGTTTCTTGAAATGGTTGAAAATTGACTAATTCTTTTTGGTACAGGGTCTTTGTGTATTCTTTTCATTTTCTTTTGATGTGTCCTCTAAAAGACTTGTTATACAAGAAAACAAGTTGAACACTAATGACTGAAAACCAAACACACTGTGGAACATTAGTGGCATCATACATGGAGAAAGCAAGAGGTCATTAAAAAGACAGGCAAGAAAGAGAAGACTTTAATGGAAGGCAGAAAAGACTCTGAAACTTGCCCCTGAATGTTAAGTAACTGAAACAGAAGAAAAAAAATGATGAAGTAAAAGAACTGAACAGAATATTTCAAAGGGTGTTTTGAGAAAAAAAAGGTAAAGTATTATGACGGCATGTGCAAAGACATGGAGATACAATACCAAAAGTGAAGAATACACCCAGCATTTCTCAAGCTGAAAGAACTGAAGATAATAGTCATGCCTTGAATTGTAATACTGAAAGATCCTGTTGGAAAAATAGTAAGTGATGCAGGAAGCATCAAAAGAAGATGGAAGGAATACACGGACACTATACATGAAAGAACTGATCTATATTCAATAATTTTGGGACATAACATATGATCAGGAACTGATAACATTGAAGGAAGAAGTTCAGCTGCACTAAAGGTATTCATGAAAAACAAGGCTTCAGGAATTGATAGAACACCAACTGAGATATTTCAACAAACTCATGCAGCTCTGGAAGTGCACCCTCATCTATACCAAGAAATTTGGAAGACAGCTACGTGGCCAATCAACTAGAAGAGATCCGTATATATGCCTATTCCTGAGAAAAGACATCCAGCTAAATGCAGAAATTATGGAACAACATTATTAATGTCACATGCAAACAAAATTTTGCTGAAGATAATTCAAAAGCAGCTGAAGCTTTTTGAAGAGGGAATTTAGAAAAGGATGTGGAACCAGGGATGTCACTACTGATATTGGATGGATCCTGGTCAAAAGTGGAGAATATCAGAAAGATGTCTACCAGTGGTTTATTGACTATGCAAAGGCATTTGACTGTGTGGATCATAACAAATAATGGATAACTTTGAGGAGAATGAAAATTTCCAAACAATTATGCTCATGAAGGATCTGTACATTGATCTAGAGGCAATCTTTCAAACAGAAGAAGGGAGTATTGCATGCTTTCAAGTTAGAAAAGATGTGTATTAGGATTGCTTCCTCTCACTATAGCTTTTCAACCTATTTTCTGAGCAAATCTGAGAAGCTGAACTAAATGAAGAAAAAACGTGCATCAGGACTGGAGCATGACTAGTTAACAAACTTCATCGTGTAGGTAACACAACCTTGTTTGCTGAAAGTGAAGAGGGTTTAAAGCTCTTGCTGACGAAGATCAAAGACTGCAGCCTTCGGAATGCATTATACCTCAACATCAGGAAAACCCAAATCCTCAAAACTAGATCAATAAACGACATCATGACACACAAAGACTAAGTTTGTCAAGGATTTCATTTTACTTCAATTTGTCATCAACAATCATGGAAACAGCAGTCAAGAAACCAAAAGATGAATTGCATCGGGCAAGTTTGTTGCAAAAGACCTCTTTAAAGGGTTGAAAAGCAAAGATGTCACCGTGAGGACTAAGATGCACCTGATGCAAGCCATGGTGTTGTCAACTTCCTCAGATGCAAGCAAAAGCTGGCAACAAATAAGGAATGTTGAAGAACTGACACCTTTGAATTACGGTGTTGGAGAAGAATATTGAGTATACCATGGACTGTCAAAAAGAGTGGATAAATGTGTCTTGGAAGAAGTACCATCAGAATCTTGCTTAGAAGCAAGAATGGTGACACTATGTCTCTTGTAATTTGGACTTGTTATAAGGAACAATTAGTCTCTGGAGAAGGACATCATGCTTGGTAAAGCAGAAGGTCAACAAAAAAGAAAACGGTCCTCAGTGAGATGACTGACACAGTGACTATGATGGGCTCAAACACAGCAACACTTTTGAGTACAGCACGGAGCCAGGCAGTGTTCTGTTCCATTGTATAGGGTCTCTTTAAGTTGTAAATAAATTAAACGCACCTAAAACAACATTGGTAAACACACATACACATACGCACATTCTAAATCCACAACCCTTTTGAGGTATTATTTTGAAAACATGCAGTCTGACTGTAAAGTTCATGAACTTATCCTAGAAAAAGTGCTACGTACCTCATTGCTGAATATCACTATGGCCACCTTCAAAATACTCACCTTGGGAAGACAGGCATTGACACCAGTACCTAGTCCACCCTTCAAAGCAATTTTGAAACTCTTTATCTGGAATGGCCATCAGAGTTGTCACTGTATTACCTACCCTTGATGTCCTGAATGTCATCAAAATGTCTTCTCTTCAATGTTTCCTTTATCTTCGGATAAAGAAAAAAGTCATTGGGGGACCAGATCAGGGGAGTAAAAAAGGTATTCCAGTACAGTTATCAATTTACTGGCTAAAACTCTGTCACAGACAACTATATGAGTTTGCAAACTCTCTACCATGCAATGGCCATTCCAGAAAGAGTTCCAAAATTGCTTTGAAGGGTGGACTAGGCAGTAGCATCAGTGCATAGCTTCCTAAGTGAAGTACTTGAGAGGTGACCATAGTGATATTCAGCATTGGGACTTGGAACAATTAAGTTTGCAGACATGTAAGACCTCATACATTAAAATGTTCAGAAAGCAGTCACACACCTTGGCATACAGTATATATATTTTAGGATCTATCCTAAGGAAATAGCCATGAATTTGAATCAAATCCTCATGTACAACACTACAGTATTATTTTCAAAATGGACAAGAAGTAATAAAAACAAAAACTGAAGACTACAACCCTAAACCCAAGAAAATGAGATGGACAAAGTGAATACCAATGAATAGTTTAAGTATGATAATTATGAGAACAATTTTACAACTTTAGAAAAATACTTACATAATTAAATGTGAAAGAGAACAATGTGAAATTGTATATACACTATAATTACTATTATAAAATATGTATGCCTATAACAAAAAGATTTCAGATATTAAATACAAAGGAATAATAATTTTCTTAGAGGTTCATGTACAATATGATTTTTTTAAAACAATATCAAAGTTTCTGTAATGTCTTTATGATTCAATATAATTATTTAAGGCATTCAAAATGACCCCATACCAGAATAGTTGAAATATACTGACCTTTTTTTTTCTTATTATATTTGTTCATCCATTTGTTTTGTATAATTAATGAATAGCAACTGAATTAAAAGGAAATAAAAAGAGCACATATGCTCTTTGAGAAACATTCTGCTGCCTTTCTGTATATCTCACTGTCAGTCTCCTCAGACTCCGTCCTCTGAGTAACTTCACCGCTGTGATGGGCACCTTACTATAAATCCATTTTTCAGGGATGACTGTTGCAGAAATCAAGTGCTACTGTTAGCTTCAGATTCTATTTTATTGGCTTACTATAACACATTAAAAACATGCTGTCATTGAGTGGATGCCAATTCTTAGCAACCGTATAGGACAGAGTAGAACTGCACCATAGAGTTTCCATGGAGCACTCAGTGGATTTCAGTCGCTGACATTTTGGTTAGCAGCCACAGCGTTTAACCGCTACATCACCAGGGTTTCCAGCTGCACATTAGGGATTGCATAAAATGGAAACAACGTTCGACCTCTCACTGATGATTGTTAAATGCATACAAACAGAGATAGACACAGAGAGTGTGTGTTTTAATTTTCTAGATCCTCCATAATGAAACATCACAAGTTTGGTGTCTTTTAAGAACAGAAATTTAGTTTCTCACACATCTGGGAGCTGCAAGTTCAAAGTAGGGTATCAACTGTATAATTTTTTTTCCTGAGGACTTTGGGAGAGAAACTGTTCCATGTCTCTCCTCCAGTTTCTGGAAAGTAATCCTTGGCGTGCCTTTGCTGCCGTTAAATGCATTGGCCTTTGTAGTCACATGATGTCTGCCTTGTCCCTGTGTATATCACTTTGTTTCCCGCTCTTATCTTTCCTTTTATAAAACAGCACAGAGAAGGGATTAGGATTAAGTCCCATCTACTCTTGTATGATCTTGTATAACTTGACCAATAACAAAGAAAATTCCTATTTCCACGCAAGGTGACAATTATAGGTGTACCAGATCCAAAAGCAAATCTACTGCCATTGAGTCAATTTCAAATCATAATATCCCTATAGGACAGAGTAGAACTACTCCACAGAGTTTCCAAGTAGTGCCTGGCAGATTCAATGACAACTTTTTGGTTAACAGACATACCACTAGAACACTAGGGTCTTCTTTATAGGTACAGTGACTAGGATTTCAACAGCTATTTTGAGGGTGACACAATTTTACTTACAACAGAGACGTGTAAAACCCATTGAGACAATCAATTTTTATATTCAAGTCATCTTTCTAGACAACCAGATCTAGGTCTCAAATCAAGATAATACTAATATAAATTCAGTCAGTTGTTATATAAATTTTGATACTAAATACCACATATTTTCTATTTTGCTTTTCAAATATAGGTTGGCCTTAGTGTTAATAAAAGCATGCCTTTTGAATCTTAGAAATCTGCAGCTGACATTGTCCCATCAAGATCTTTCTAATTACACTTATTTGTGTGATACAAAAATACTGAGTTTCTAGTAGGAAAATCTGAGTTGGAAGCCTTTTTGAACAAGCATGTATTAAGATGAGTGACTTCGTCTAAGTCACAAAATCTCAGTGTCTTTTTATATTAGAAAAAAAGGGTTATGAAGGCTTCCTCATTTTACAGGATCATTTGAGATCACAGTAGAGAATGTAAACTCAAGAATGAAACAGATATGAAGAGTCAGCTTTCCTGTTGAACTCAAGAAGATGAAATTTCTGTTTCAAATTTTCTTCACTGCCTTCTTTTCTTCATTGATTTTGCTCTCTTTCTTTTCCAGTTCTCTTGCTAGATAGTGTTACAGCTATACAACTCTGTTTAGGGTTTCCAGGGTTTAAGTGAAGAGGGGAATTCATAGGAATTCCACAACCTCACCTTAGTCTCCGGATTCAAAAAGACATTGACAATTAGTAGAGAGCACAAACAAGTTGTACTCTTTATCAATTTACAAACTCTGAAAGCTCTTAATATTTGCATATCATAAAGAACAGATTTACCTTCAAATCAAATAATTTATACTTATCTTTGTTGATTTGTTATAATTTCTTCTATTAAATAAAACCACCCTACTGCTGTCAAGTCGATTCCAACTCATAGCGACCCTACAGGACAAAGTAGAACTGCACCATAGTTTCCAAGGAACACCTGGTTGATTTGGACTGCCAACCTTTTGGTTAGCAGATATAGCAATTAACCACTGCGCCGCCAAGGTTTTCAATTTCTTTTACAGAGCAAGCAAAATATGAAATCTTGTGTGAGTCTATCATTTAAGCTACCAAATGCTGCTTTACTTATAGATTCTTTCTCTGTCCTAATGACAGGCTGCACAGTTATAGTTGATTCTCACTGTTCTGGTGATACAGCAGCTAAGTGCTATGTCTGCTAACCAGACGGTTTGCAAGTGCAATCCACCAGGTGTCCTTGGAAACTCTATGTGTGCAGTTCCGTTCTGCAGAATTGCTATGAGTTGGAATAGACTTGACAGTTGTGGGTTTGGTTTTTGGGGTTTGCTCACTACTCCCAGTAATTATGCATTACAAAGTTATCACAAACACTGAATTAGCAAATACTGAACAATTCCTCCTGGAACAAATACGCGGTGCAGGTGCTACAAGCCTCTGGTCACAACATTTTTGCCAACTAGTCAATACGTAACATTGTTTTTTGTGTGTTTCTCTTTAAAAACAACTTATTTAATACATATTGTTGATTTACTAATGTTAAACTTACATCCAACAATACTATAATTCATACCTGAATGAAGCTTAGCTAACACATGTGTTTTCTTCAAAAGGCGCTTCACAGTCTTCTTGCACTGAAGAATCCTAAACAGCACATCAGCACTAAATTGGGAAGCATCTAAAACAGTGAAAGCATCAAAAAACAGCACAGAAGTATGAAAATGGGATACTAAATATATTGTGAAATGGGTTGTCCACGGTACAGCAGCTGAACAAGAAGGCAGAAGGTTACTTTGTTCAAATTTGGCTGAAGATGTGCATATTTCATGACTCAAAATTTTCACTGCTTTCAGCATGTCTGTGAATTGCCACAAAAGCACCATGGATGCTGATGAGATTACAAATAAATGTTAATGTATAAATGAACTTTCAAACTACAGAATCTATAAATAATGAGGATCAACTATACCTGCTCTTAAAATTTATTATCCTATGCTGAAACTCTCCACTTATTTACTTTTTTATCTCTCACTCTCTTATGTTACTTCAGGGAAGGGACAATCTTTTTTATTTTTATTTTATTTTTTACATTTGAGGAGCTTTAAAACTTCTGAGGACACAGTTGATCAAATTGACTGAGATAAGAAGTACGTGTTGGAGTTAGAAGAGAAAATGCTGTTGCTATCAACACACGTCTGTGCTGTAAGACACAGCAAACTAGATGGTGCCTGCCTTCTCTTACTGACAAGTTTTATCTAAAATTCTGAAGCAGATTCTGGATCAAAAGCAGGAGTGGGGATAACGAAGAAGAATTTCAGATTCTCAATGAAACTCAGAATTTGGGAGCCACAAGGCTGGATGAACATCCAACACTTGCCCTCAGATTATCTTTAAACCTTAAACTTTATACATAAATTTCTTGAAAGCCTGCTTTGAACAGTAGTTTAGCTTAATTAGTAAATGATCTCTGCCTTCAGTATTGTGCCCTTTCAAAGAGTCATCACTGTGGGATCATACTGACAACAGCATATTGAAAGGGCAGGTGAGAAAGAAGCTTAGAGGAGGAGTGACTATACTCGTATGTTGAAGGTTGTGGAATGATTTGAACAGGGATAGCAAGAATGGTTACACAAGTGGAAGAATGTGAACAGGGTCACTGAATCGCACTTGTTGGATTTATTAAAATGGTATATCTTTCACTGTGTAGATTTTCATACACGTGAAACAAATCAATCTGAATTTTTAAAAAGTATATGATAGCTATAAATGAAAGACTATAGAAGGCAGGATAAGGTCTTAAACAGATAGCTAAATTCTTAGACTTTATTCTAAAGCAATATATTATTGAGGGTGGTGTGAGTAGATTTTATGAAAACTAATTGGATGAAAAACAGTGTAAGAAGAAGAGAGAAGCCAGGAGATTTTGTACAAATTAATAGGGATCCTAATCACAACTGTGAGTGAGAGAATTAAAATTCAAAAAGAGATACTACCAAGGAAATACAAAAATATCACTTACATATTGCTTCCATCTTTAAATGCCAGTTGCTGTTTCATGGATGTTATGGTTGATTTCATAGTCCAAGACTAGATTTGTTTACTTTTGTTGCTCTAGACCTGTTCTGAGTTCTAAAGATTTTCATTAAGTGGATACCATTACGGAGAAAATAGTGAAAAGAGTTATTTGAATAATAAATTTATGTTAGTGATAGAGCCATATTTAGCAGACTTGTTTAGGGTTGATGCAATAACATCAATTCGATGAAATGAATTGGATATGCAACTTAGTATTTTTAGCTAAAATATAATTTATTATGAAAAGATTCATCAGCATTTGATATTGTCCTTCCATTTACTAATGAGACATATTTTGAATATTTGTTCAGCAAAAATAAATAAATGTGTTAAATCTCCAAGGAAAAGTAAGATGCAAGAAAGAGAAAAGAATACACAAGTGATTGATTAAACTCAACAGGGTCTTCATCTTTTATTCACTAATGTATGTTTAAGTATTTTTTTAGTTTTAACTGAATTTTAAATTTAATTATATGTAACTATTAAGAACCTCTTCATCACAGAATCCAAGGGTGGAGTCCTCTGAATATGCATTGCAGAGACTAGTAATGATTTTAGGATGCAGAACGAAATTATTTCATGAAGTGGCAAGTTCCTTGTGTGTTCTGTCTTCCTTCATCTAGGTTATGGCAGTCAGAAATTGAATTTGGTCGATAGATTAAAATGCATGCTATCTGTGGAATGGCTTCAAACATAAATCTAAAGACTTGAGTGAAAAAGGAAGGGAAAATGAATATTTGATCACACATAAGCAAAATAATTCATTCCTATTTGAGAGCTTCTTGTAGATTTCTGAAATGAGAGTAAGCAAAAAATAGTGGCATCATTACAAAGTTTCATAGCTCTCAAAATTTCATAAAATATTGATGAAAATTTATTTCTATTTAAGTTTTTAATACCTAATATGAAATAATTTAAGGGCAAAATACAAACACCACAAAATAATCAACAAATATAGTTGAATTCCTATGTGATGCCCAGCACTACACTAATTATAGTCAGGAATATGAAGACAATTAAGATCTTGCCCTCAGGCAGTTACCTGTTAGTTATTCAAGAGTGTACACAAAAAATAAAAAAAACAAAGACAACGTACAACAAAGCAACAACTTACACTGCAGAACAGACAGAAAGATACGAAAGACATTGCAAAACCAAACCAAGGCTGTTGCCATGGAGTCAATTCTGACTCACAGGAACACTACAGAACAGAGTAGAACTGCCCCATGGGGTTTCCAAAGTAGCAGAGGGTAGATTTGAACTGCTGACCTTCTGATTAGCAGCTAAGTTCCTAGGCACTGTGCAGATAGTGCCCTCTTTATGATATACTTAAGTTATAATGAACCACACTTATGATCCACTGGTTTTGGGTATTTTTGCATCTTTTCTTTAGTAATATATACTACATATAATTGCTATAGTGTGTAATTTGCTTATCAGTCTCATGCCAACATTCAAAGACAAATATGTAGACAAGATTTCCAAAGACACTGATAATAAAAGGCAACAGTAGTGAAAACTAAAAACTAAAAATAGTGAGGCATTTGACATGTCAAAACTGATTTACCATGGAGTCATCAGAACAGAACTTTGTCTTCATTGAGGACTATCTGTATACAGATTATATAAAAAATTTGACTTAATTTTTATCTTATGACTATCATGAACACTCTTGCCTGTCCTTACATACCTTTTCTGAAATATCATTTTAAATCTCTAAGATATCCCACTGTTTGGATGCACCATAATTTTATGTAAGTTATCTGCTAGTTTCTTTTCTGAATTTACCTCGCTCAGCTGGAGCAATCTCTGCTTTGAAAAGTAACTTTCCTAGCCCAGGTATCTAGGAAATGATTATTGTACCGACAGAAGACTATTCAACTTTGTGTACGAAATATAAAGGGCTACCATTCTTCACATCACACAGTTCCTGGGAGATGAACTCTACGTCTTGGTTACCTTATTTAGTAACGTAATACACACAGTTGAAATCAGTGGACTCTGACTATTGATCACATAACTTTAAACTGAGCAAATGTGAGCTTTTTCTTTTACTGTGTGTGTGTGTGTGTGTGTGTGTGTGTGTGTGTGTGTGTGTGTGTGTGTGTGTGTGCCCAAGGATAAGAAGGAAAAGAGGACTACCTTAATCAATATGTTAACATACCAGTTAGGCAATTAATAAGTAGAAAATTGGAATTGGATATGTAAGAAAGAATATTAGTCTGAAGCCAAGAACAAAAAAGGAAAAATAGAGGTGAGTTGGTTGACGTATATGGAGAATAAAATAATAGATTTTGTTTTATGGAATTTCCTAAAAGAGGACGGTGAAGCATTTAAAGCCAGAGGAAAGATGAAAGAGAACAAAGGTAATAATATTTAAGTATGAATACAGTTACAAGTTATGTTAGGAAGACAATTGAGGCTTTTTGTTTCTAACCGAGACGGAATAACTGCATCAGAAGTCCCTTCTGCCGAAAGGGACCAAATATTTTCAGACAGAACAGATAGAAGCATGGTTTTCATAGTATTATATGTCAGACAATGAAGAACAGGAATCAATGAGGAAGAGGATACAAGGAATCAATGAGGAGGAGGAAACAAATGAAATGAGTCTATAACTGCCTCAGTTTACTGTTTTGAAAGAGTTTCCAGGCTGCAGGAAGGGGGATTCGAGAAGAGCCTGAAAGACTTCCTGAGCTGAGGAGACAGAGATAAAAGTCTGGGAACACCTAATTGGTGAAAGAGTTCCAAGAACAGGAAGCCATAAAGTAGAGAGCCAAACAGATACAGAGCCCTAGAATCTGCAGGGGGACTTTCTTGAGCATTCATAACGTATGTATGAGAAAACCACGCAAAGCTTCAGAAGGAATTATACCAAAGGCTTAGAGGGAACCATATCCGGGAGGGGGCGGGGCTTCCTAAAGCAGCACCTGGATGCTGCTGTGTGCGCAGGAGCAGAGCAGCTCCTACGGCAGATGCTTCAGGTGAGGGCTAGCTAAAGCCGGAAACACTCTGAAAGTCAAGGAAGGAGGTTCCAGGAATGCCTGCAGTACCCCGAAAATGGCCTCCACAACAGGTGCCCTCACGCAGACAACCTCGGGTGATCAAGAGTAGGACTTGGCACCCACTCCCCCCAGTGGCAGGGGTACCTGTTCCCAAGGGCAGGAAGCTCAGTGTCAAGTAGGGATGTGGGCATCTTCCAGAGAAAAGATAAGGGTTTTTGTTGTTGTTTTCTGTTTTGGGACATGTGAGTCATTTATCGTGGGGGTGGGGGTAGAGTTGTGGGAACTGCTCCTTTATGAAAGAAAACCTCAGGCAGCACCTGGAGCCTGATGGGAGTTCCAGGGCAATGTCCGTGGGCCCCAGTCTCAGGCATTCCACGAGCCTTCCTGGAGATCAGGTTCCAGCTGCTGTACCTGGCATCACACACAACCTCCAGGCCGTAGCTTGGCTTGGACTCCATGGGACCTGCCCTTGACCTTTGGCACTCTCTGGTCACTGCCTTAACCTGGCCTCTGATCCTTTAGCCACGACTTCTTGCATAGAGGTCTGCAGTGCTGTCTCCAGCTGGTCAGCCCCAGGTAACATGTTCCCATCAGGCTCCTTTGCCTGCCACCTGGTGGAAGTAGTTTCATCCCCCGCTCCTCGTGCTAGCCAGCCCTCTTGGCCTTCAGTGGGGTTCCCAAGTTCTTGACATCACTGTTAACTGCTTCATTCCCACCAGACTCTTCGTTTTGTGGGCCTCTTTTGCCACTTCTACTTGCAAATGCGTGTTGTAGACCTGCCAGTTCTGCCTGTGAGCCTTGAGCTGCAGTCTCTCCTCTGTGGCTGCCAGGATGGCCTGCTGCTCTTCTTCCACCTTATGCACAAAACTGTGCAAACAGCACATTCCCCTACTGTCACCTTCCTGGATTTTGATGAGCTGCAGCATCATGTGAGGACCAAACCAGTGAACTACACTGCACAGTGCTATGCTGAGACCATATATTGCCACTATGTAATGGTCTCAGGCAGTACTGTGACGTGCTGTCGTTGGGCTCCAGCTCACTCTCCAATAACCTGGTGGCCACGGCTAGCAGCTCACTGATGTCCTGAAGACATTTCGTGTTAGAAGCTTCCAGAGAAGCTTCTTCATCAGGAGACCTGTGCCTATAAAATGACTTTTATGCTATAATGACACAAATTTATTACCTGGGAGCCAGATGAGAGGGACGCAGTACTTGATGTGTTTCAGGTTTACCAAGTGCCAGTTAATGGAGAGGAACAGGTTCTGGATCTTAGGTTTGTGAACTTCACATGCGTGCCACCGGGACTGAGGTTTCTCACACCAGGTGGGCATTTCCCAGAGGGTGCTCATTGGACCATGGATGTATATTTATATGGTACGTAGAGAGACAGAAGATATTAAAAAGATTCCAATTGAAATCTTAAATTTAAAAAACTCTGATATCTGAGATTAAAAAAAAAGTTCAACATCATTATTCACTAGGGAAGTTAAATTAAAACCGTAATGTTGTATCACCAAGACATACCTATTCAATGTCTAAACTTGAAAAAACAAACAAAAAAATGGACCAAAGAAATTGTCCTAGGATGTGGAAAAACTAAAACTTCCATACCTCACTGCTGTGAACATAAAACAGTACAACCACGTGGAAACATTTTGCATTTGCTGAAGAAGTTAAACATTTGTCTGTTGTATAATACAGGCATTCCACATCCATTAAAGTAGTTAACTATAAACGTTCATTTTAACTTTGCTGGTAATATTCCAAACCTGGAAGCGGCCCAAGTGCCCATCAGTATGGAATTGGATAAGTAAGTGCTGGTGTATCCATACAATGGATTAGCATTCCACAATTAAAAAGCAACGAACTCTTGATACACGCAACATGGATCAATCTCAAAATAATTGTGTTGAATGAGAAACTCCATGGAAAAAAGAGTTATGTACTGAAAGATTTTATCTACATAAATCAATAGAAAATGCAAAATAACCACTAGCAACCAAACACGAATCAGTGTTTTTTTTGAGGACAGGATGTGAACAGGGAGGGTCTGAAAGTTAGAAGTTCAAGGAGAAATAAGTAAACTTTGAGTAGTGATTGAATATATTTACTACCTTGATTGCCATGTTAGTGTATTGGGTATATATATGTATATATATACACAAATGTATATGTAAAAAAAAAGATATGAATTTGAGCACTTTAATCAATTATTATTAGGTCAATTATATCTCAAGAAAGCTGTTTTAAAAAGATAATTCAAGAGAGATACATGCAATAACTGTTGTATTGATAGCCAAAAAGCCAAGTGTCGTCGAGTCGGATGATGGAGGAGTATTTAAAGGAGTGAGAAAAGAAATCCCAAACCTGGTGATCTCCCAGAGTGATAAAGGATAAATGAAATGAGCGTAGAAGCTATCAGTTGAACATTTTGAAAGCCAAGGGAAAAAAAAAATGTGTGGCTTTCAACGGATGAACAGGTATATGGATGGATGGATGGATGCACGCATGGATGGATACATGGATAGATAGACAATGTTGCTAAGAGACTAGTTAAAACGAGACAGTTCCAGTGGGCAAAGTGAAGGTAGAGAGGCTCGGCTCGGGCTGTCTAAGGCTTTCTGGCTGCAGGAAAGTCAGTGCCTGGGTCCCTCCACATGTTACTTCCATGGTTTGTGGTACAGCTGGAAGGGACTGGAAGTTACAGGGAATGTCTCCTCTTACCTCTGTATGCCCAGAGCTTGACAGCTCTCAAAGATGTTTAACAGACTTTCTCATTTAACCCCGTGTACAGACTTAACCATGGCTACCCAGGGTGGTAACAGGAATTTGTTGGAAGTACCAGATGTTCTCAGCAGCATATGATACAGTAATTCTGCAGGGAGATGTTAGTTCGTTTTGTTGCACTTTTGCTGCTCTAACAAGATATCCAACAGCCCTCAACTGCTCATCAGCTGGTTTCCAGGAACAAAGCACTTTGCAGATCTATTAGAGAGCTGTGGGGTCAGTGCCTAATGCTTCTGCAGGCCAGGACTTGGGCCTTGGGGTTTCTCCTTCTGGCCACATTCTAAAAGAGAGAATAACGCTTTCAGTTTGGGAAAGAAGTGGAAAGAAACTGTTGCAACACTTCATAATGGGAGACAGTGTTCCTCTTATCTCATTAAATCACCAGAACTTTTATCACTACCCATCACTCTTGGCTTTGAAAAACAAGACTCAAATAATTATCTGGCACTTCTTTTTTAAGGAAAGATTAAACCAAAAACTGTTAGTGAGCAGAGTGAAGACCTTGGGAAATATAAACTTTCTAATACTAAATTCTCCCTAGGTAAAAAAAGGAGCTCAGAAGTATGAGTTAAATGGAAATAACTGGATCACTTTGGTGTGTCTGATCAGTGTATTTAACTGTAAGAAAGACTGTCTGGGGCGTTGAAAAACAATTTCGTTTGGTTTAAACTTTTCTTTCTCTTTCTTCCCATGGCCTCCTCTCTCTGCCCAATCTCCTGTTTTCCCGTCTTCTCCTTCTGTCTGTCTGTCTCCCTCTTTCTGTCACACTCTCTCTTCATTTTATGGCAAAAGTACTGTCTCTTAGATGTAAATTAATAGAAAAGTGGTAACCTAATGTGAAATCCTGGAGTACTTAGATATTCAACAATAAAGAATTAGGATTGCATTTGACTCTTAACATGCAAGTATCACACCACCAAGATGCTCAACAAATAAAAAGATTCTATAAAACCAGCAGCAACATATCTGGGGAACTTGCTTTGTAGTTCAGTCGTACATGTGAGATTAATGGGTACATTAGCCCGAAAGCAAAGATGAGAAGGCAGAAAAGAGACAGAAAACTGGACAAATGGAAACAAGGACCTGGTGTGGAGAAGGGGAGCATGTTGACACATTGCAGACTTGGCAACCAATGTTACAAAACAATTTTTGTATTAATTGTTTCTTAAGAACCTAATTTGCTCTGTAAACTTTCACCTAAAGCACACATGCATACAAAAAAAAAAAAAAAAAGCATACTTTGGAGAAAAAAAGTCAAGTTTTGCCTTGCCATTCCTACTATTGTTAAATCATTAAGTTACAAGCTAGACAAGAGAAAAATATCTCTACATTTGAAATAAGACAAAATTTTGGAGACACTTAACATTCTAAATGCAGTACACAGTTGGAAGTAATAAGGACTGTTTTCACAAATGAAAACATGATGCACTAGTTGTCATGGATTGAACTGTGGCTGCCCAAAATCTCTGTCAGCTTGGCTAGGTCATGCTTACCAGTGTTGTGCGGTTGTCTACTGTTCTGTCTTCAGATGTGATTTCCTTATGTGCTGTAAAGCCTATCACTATGACACGATGAGATGCATTATTGGTGCTTACATTGATGATATTTCAAGATTATATGGTGTCTTAGGTCAATCACTTTCGAGATATAAAACACACAGGTGAGCAGAGAGACTTCATATAACCAAAAAAGCAGTGTCAGGAGCAGAGCACATCCTTTAGACTTGAGATTCCTTCACTGAGATGCTCCCAGACCAAGCAAAGACCAATGTATGACCAGCACCTCCCTCCAGAGCCAGCAAAGAGGAAGTCTTCCACTGGAGCCAGAGCCCTGAATTTGGATGTCTAGCCTCCTGAACCATAACAGACTAAATTTCTCATTGTTAAAGCCATATACCTGTGATATTTCTGTTACAGCAGCCCTAGATAACCAAGACAGTAGTTCAACTTCAATTGTAAATGAATAAATTCTTCAACAGACATCTAAGCCTCTAGCAATCTGTCAGTTTGTCTACTGCAGGATCTGCTGATGTTTTGTTCTGTAGTACAAAAGGTTTATAGGACTTGAAATAGACTCCAGCACAGCTAAAATTAATAACTCCCACCTGAAACAGGGCTTTTTGGATGGAATCAGCTGGTCTATCACACAGATCAGCCATCTCAGGATGTAACACCAGGAGGTGTTTACGCAGCAACTATAACATTATAATCTAGAAGTACATCCTGTGTATCTTTGACTCCATTTGAGCAAAACAAATGAAGAGCCACCATTATCTGTGATTGTATCTGTATCCTTTAAATATTTATATATTAATTATCTTGTTCTTTAGTATGCTCCTTGCTGTTATTAGGTTCTGTTGAGTGTGTTCTGACTCCTACTGACCCTGTGTACAACAGGACGAAACACTGCTTGGTCTGGCACCATGCCCACAATGATTGTTATTCTTGAGCCCATTGTTGCAGCTGCTGTGTCAATGAATCTCAGCGAAGTCTTCCTTTTTTAGGCTGCCTCTCTACTTTACTAAGCATGACGTCCTCCTCCTGACCTGTCTGAAGTATATAAGATGTAGTCTCATCATTCTTGCTTCTAAGGAGCACTCTGGTTGTACTTCATCCAACACAGATCTATTCACTCTTTTATCAATCTGTCCAAGATTCTTCAACACCCTGATTCAAAGGCATCAATTCTTCTTCTGTCTTCTTTCTTTATTGTCCAACTTTTGCAGACAGATGATGTGGCTGAGAATATCATGGCTTCAATTGGGCACATCTTATTCTTCAAGCTGATATCTTTGCCTTTCAACACTTAAAAAAAAAAAAATCTTTTGCAGATTTGTCCAATGCAATATGTCTTCTGCATTTATCATTATGTCGTTCATTGGTCCATTTGTGAGAATTCTTGTTCTTTAATGTTGAAGTGTGTTTCATACTGAGGGCTGTAGTCTTTGATTTTCATCAGTAAGTGTTTCATGTTGTCTTCACTTTTAGCAAGCAAACTTATGTCGTCTGCATAACACGGGTTGTTAATGAGTCTTCCTGCAATCCTAATGCCATATTCTTCTTCATATAGTCCAACTTCTCAGACTATTTGCTTGGAATGCAGATTGAATAGGTATAGTGAAAGGCTACAAGCCTGATGCCCACATTTCCTGAACTTTAAACTTTGCGGAGTCCCCTTGTTCTGTTCTGATCCATGTACAGATTCCTCGTGAACACAATTAAGTGTTTTGGAATTCCCATCCCCCACAATATTATCCATAATTTGTTATGATTCACACAGTCCAATGTCTTTGTGTAGTCAATACAACACAGGGAAACATTTTTCTGATACTCTTTGCTTTCAGCCAAGACCCATGTGACATCAGCATGGCAGCCGTGGTGCCAATCCCAGAGGGGATTTCTGCAGTTCCCTTTCAATACACTGGTACGGCCACTGTTGAAGGATCTTCAGCAAAATTTTACTTGCATGCGATAAATGATATTGCTCAATAATTTCTGCACTTAGTCCTTGCTTTTTCTTTTTTTTAAGTACTTATGAATGACAAAGCTAGTATGACAACCTCTTAAATGCAGAATAGCACTTAATGCCCACAACTGCTCTGTGTGGTATTATTTTTGTGCACTTTTACAGAGAAATTTGAGATGATGACAATATAAGTAAACTTCTCGTGGTTACAGTGTTAGTATGTGCTGAAACAATGTCATGAATTCTGACCGGTATCATTTTGTCTGCATGCTTAATTGCTAACCTGTGTTTCAGAGATAATTTTGCAGTACTAGTTATCTGAAATTGGAGGGTTAGTTATACATTGATCCTGCTTATTGTCAGTTTTATGGTACAAAAGTTCTTACTGTAAATGATCAATAAGGATTTAAGAAGTGTTACCAAGTGTAGTAATTTTTAGGTATTAATCTGTGTGCACTGAAAAAAAATTCCATTGCATTTTTTGTCCCAATTTTCATAAGTCATAATGATGATGATGATGACTATTATTATTATGGTAGTTACTATCATTACTGTCATCATCATTTTGTTTAGAATTTTTTGGTGTATTTACAGTTAACAAGATAGAAAGGACTTTCATCATTCTGTTAGTTATATGGCTTTGTCCTGGCTATGGCTTCAAATTAAATGAAAAGTTCATATACATCAAATTTAATATATAACTACTGATAAAATTAACCGACTGCTGTCAAGTTGATTCCAACTCATAGCAACCCTATAGGACAGGTTAGAACTGCTCCATAGAACTTCCATGGAGCACCTGGCAGATTCAAACTGCCAAGCTTTTGGTTAGCAGTTGCAGCACTTAACCACTCCTCCACAGTGGTTAAGCATGACATGTTAAGCGCGACTGCTGCTAACCAAAAGGTTGACAGTTCAAATCTACCAAGCACTCCCTGGAAACTCAATGGGGCAGTTCTACTCTGTCTTTTAGTGTCACTGTGAGTCAGAATTGACTCCACGGTAGTGGGTTTGGTTTCGGGTTATTTTGATATTGGTAAAATTCACAGATAGAACTACTTGAAAAGTGTATGAAGTAATTTTGTAAGTAGATATGTTGCTGTTACATCAATAAATAGGACTTTTCTCTGTTTTCAGATTTTACTGTTTGCCTGTTACACAAAGAGATCTTACCACTGGTGGAATGTGTCTGGTTCAATGTTTCCTAAAACTGTTTACTTAAAGTAACACTAACCAAAAGCACACTGCTTTCAAGACAGTTTTGACTCATAGTGACTCTATAGGACAGCGCATAACTGCCCTGTAGAGTTTCCAAGGAGCACCTGGTGGGTTCCAACTGCCAGCCTTTTGGTAACAGCCATAGCATTTAACCACTATGCCACCAGGGTTTCCATAAATAACAATACTTACCAGAAAATCTCCATAAAACAATAATACACCATTGCTGTTGAGTCGATTCTGACTAATAGCAACCCTATGGGATAGAGTGAAACTGCCCCACAAAGTTTCCAAGGAACACCTAGTGGATTTGAACCACTGACCTTTTGGTTAGCAGCAGTAGCTCTTAACCCTGCTCCACCAGCCTTTCCAAGCAGGTATTGCTAATAAAGAACTGAAGTAAATGCACTACCACTGCACATAATTGGAAGATTTAGTCAGGCCGGCAAGAAAATCCCCTAACCAGAAATAGCGACATGTGGGTTAGTATTCTAGCCACTAGTAATTGTTTAATGGTAGAGAGGATCCCAGTGAAAAGCCTATGAGATATTCTTACTGTAAGTGTAAACCAAATTCAAAGCTTCGGTTTGCTTGCTTAGGTATTATGTGCATTTATGAGATTAGATTAATAATAGTCCAAATGGGTTCTGTTACGGCAAGTACAAGCTTAATGTTTCATGGCTTTAACCATATTATTTCAGCAAGTCCTGGTTCTTAAAAGAACCTCATTATTAGAATCTAAGTGACTTTGAATGAATTCAGTCTCATAATAAAAATGTTTAAGTCTCCCTTTCTGTTTTCTCCACTTTTGTCCATGACTCTGTAACCCAATGACTGTATTCAACACTACTGAATTGTATCATACTCTTCTTTTAAAGGCTTCGGGTAGTTCATGTCTCAGTTCTTCTGTGGCTCTTTCATATCCACTTAGTTCTAGCCATTTCCACAGCTATGGATCTGCCTTACACCTGGTTGTTTAATATCTGGTGGATATTAAAAGCTGGCTGTTACATGTCTGAAATGCCAGACACTTGAATCCCTTGTTTTCTCATTCAAAATGATTGTGTTCTTTTTCCTTTAGAGTTGAAATAGCTGAAGAAACACAACTGCCTCTTACATCATACTGTGGATTGAATTGTGTTTCTCCAAAAGATATATTGAGGTCTTGACCCCTGCACCCATGGACTTGACCTTGTTTGGAAGTAGGGCCTTTGGAAATATCATCAGGTAGGTTAAACATGGTCTGTTTCCATAGTGTAGTGATTATCACATTTTCCCAGAACGTGAAAGGTTCCCAGGCTCACAACCAGGCAGAAGTATCTTGGAGCCCAGTGGTGAAATGGTCAAGAGCTATGGCAGCCATGGCTGCTAATCAAAGGGCCAGAAATTAGACAGCACCAGCCACTCCTTGGAAACTCCATGGAGCACTTCTGCTCTGTCCTATGTTGTCACTGTGAGTTGGAGTCAACTCAAGGCAGTGGTTTTGGTTTGGTTAGAGAGTAACATGTACTCATACTGGAGCAATATGAATAATAATTCTTTATGATTGGTCCTTATAAAAGAGAAGATACACAGAGACAGAGGAAGAATGCCATGTGACACTGCAGCTTCAAACTAAGGAGATCCTGGAACTATGAGAAACTAGGAAAGGTGTGGAACAGTTCACGTCAGAGCACTCAAAAGGAGTTGGCATGGCTGATAACCTGATTTGGACATCTAGCCTCCAGAACTGTGAGACAATACATTTCTCCTCTTTCTAGCCACCCACTTGGTGGTGTGTTGTTACAGCAGCTCTGAGAGACCAATACATACCAAATTGTAATTCATAAATTTATTTGAACCAAGAGCTAACTTATTGTTTGTCATTATATGTTTTTGTATTTCTTCTTACCCTTCCCATTTATCTGTATCTGTCAAGATCCTATTATAAATACCTAAAACCCAAATCCAGGATTTTTGGGGCCCCTTCTTTCATTCCCATCCATTATGTTTTATCCAACTGTTTACTGACTACCAACTCCCATACAGTGTCCTTCCAGAGTATCCATTAATCCTTATGTGCTGACTTTGTTCAAGCTGCTTCAAGTCTGCACTATACTACTTGTATACAATTGCAGTAATTTCTGGAATGATCTTTCAGTTTCACTTCCCTTTTCCTAATCTTATACTGTTGCCAGTTCAAACTTTCTTAGAACAATGACAACAAAACACTAATATTTTAAAGCATTCAGGTTTAGCAACAATTTTTCATGTTATTCTTATCAGGCAGGTTTTTCCACCTGCAATGTAGATACAAGAGCCTTAGAATGTCCATATTAGGTAAGCTTGTTTCAGGAGTTGGGGGTAGTATCTGGACCATAACTTGGAGTGTCTGAGAACAGAGCACAGTCTCTTCCATTATAGGGCCACACTCATCTGGCCACTTTCCTTCTCAGCCCCACCAGGGAGGCATATATATGAGGCTGCTATAAACTAAAAATCCTGATTGTTATAAGCCACAGCTAAAATATATATCCCATGTATATATGAGAATTGAGTTCAAAATTGATGTCCAGAAATCATGAGCTGTTTAAATAAGTTACATTAAGTCACAGAATCATTTTCATGATATTTTTGACAGTTATTTATTTCCAGAAAGAACTGTTCATGATATAATGTCTTCAAAATAATATTAATGTAATGGTCATATTAGCAGTCCTTTTTAAAAGATTTACTACAAAAGCAAGATCTAACACTATCCACAAGTAGGCCTTCTTTAACTTGTCTCCATTTTCTAAACTTGCTAAATAGGCACTATATTAGCTTATTAATCAGAAAATAGTATTCCAAAAAGCTAAATAATAATTCAAGTCTGTATATGACTAGGTATCTCATTTGTACCTTGCCACAGCAATCTTTTGAGTGCCCTTAAAAGATCATTAATTACACCTTGATATCTTCCATACTGAGGTAGAAGTTTCTTGTGAATGAGTACTATATCTGTGTCAAGAGTGGCGTAGGACAATTCTGGACAGAGTCGTTGTTCCAAACACAAACAGAAGATCAAATTATCTTAGCTGACAGAGTAGGAGAAGTCTGTATTTTTAAGTTATCCTACAATGAATATATAACCAGATATGTAACAGCAAAAAACAGCTATTACTTTTTAAATGATTGTTTCAATTATGAAATACAACGAAAACAACCAAATAATTTTATGTCCACAATGAGTGTATTACTTCAGTTGATAATAATTTATAATATACATGAATGCATATATGTAACTTTAAGCCTCAAAATATCCAAGCACATGTGCAGATATATAAATCACACATGGAAGATCGCAGATGCATGTGTGAGTATGTGTCTGTGAGTGAGTATGTGTATATTTGAGAATACATCAGTAAACTGCTTACAAGAAAGACTACAGGAGATGGCACTCTGCTTCACACCTATTCCATTTCTGAGGACAAACCAGCCTTGGTATTTGTTTCAATCAGGGAGGTGGAAAATGGTAACTTGTTGTCCTTTTTTCTTTTTGCAATTTCCATTGTTGAATAAATCTGAGAAACTCTATGTATTTATTGGCCACTTATATGTATTACTGCTGCTAATTTTCTATTGTTTATTTTTTTACCTATTTGTTAGGTTTTATTAGTAAAAAAGAGATCTTTGTCCATCTGCTAAATATATTTTTTTCCTTGATTGCCTTGGATCTTCAGACCCTTTTAAATGAAAGTATTTGCTGTTGCACAGAATATTCTTAGCCAAGTGTATCTTGTATTAAATATCTGAATTATATGTTTATTAGGAAGATCTACTCACTACAAAAGGTTAAGAACTTGACTACTAACCAAAAGACTGGTTCAAACCCACCTGGAGGGATCTTGGAAGATGTCCAGGAAGCCCTGGCCATCTGCTTCTGAAAGGTCACAGCCTTTAAAACCTTGTGGGGCAGTTCTGTTCTGACACATGTGGGGTCTCCATCAATCTGAATCAACTCAGTGGCGACTAACACAACACACACATGCACCGACTACAAGATGGTAAACAGATTTACACATGCTTTCTTCTAAATGGTTGGTTTGTTCATTTATCCATTCCTTAAATTATTTATTTGCTTAGTTGTTAGGTGCCATAGAGTTTGTTCCAACTCGTAGAAACCCTATGCAAAACAGAACAAAACACTGTCTGGTCTTGTGCCATGCCAGCAACTGATTTTTAAGCTTAAGCCCATTGTTGTGGCCACTGTGTCAATCCAGCTCATCAAGGTTCTTCTTCTTTTTCGCTGACCTTCCAGTCTACCAAAGCATGATGTCCTTCTCCAAGGACTGATCTTTCCTGACAACATGTCCGAAGTATATAAGACACAATCCTATGATCTTTGATTCCAAGGAGCACTCTGGTTGTACTTCTTCTGGAACAGATCTGTTTGTTATTTTGGTGGTCCACAGTGCATTTAACATTCTTCTCCAGCACTGCAATTCAAAGGCATCAGTTCTTCTTCTGTCTTCTTTGTTCATTGTTCAGCTTTGGCATGCATGTTATGTGATTGAAAATACCATGGCTTGGGTCAGGCACATTTTAGTTTTCAAGGTGACATCCTTACTTTTGAATACTTTAAAGATGTCCTTTGCAGCAGCTTCTTGGATTATTTGCTCAGCAGACAGATTAAAAAGGTATGGTGACAGGATACAACTCTGACCCAGATCTTTCTTGACTTTAAACCATGCAGTGACCCCTTGTTCTGTTCATATGACTGCCTCTTGATCTATATACAGATTCCCATTTACTTGTTTAAAACAACAAATCCTTGATTCATCTGCATTTTAGGGGAGGAGGGAGAAAGGAGCTAATGTGACAAAATGTCATAAAATCAGAAATTATGGTTTTTAGTTTTGTTTTTCCATGTATTTTGCCAATCTTCTCAACATCCCCCCACACACATATACCACATATGCCCTTTCACATAAGACAGAATTTGAGGGTTGAATTTTTTGCATCCTGAAGATTAGGGATGGTATCTGTATGCAACCTTGATCGCTAAACTTGATATCCACTCTATTCTCTTGTTAAACACCTAGTGTCAAGATTAGTGTTTTCTCAGGGATATGTCTTAGACCAGTATGAGAGACACACTGTGGTGTGGTAGACATTATTTGAATTAGAGATAGCACAGATTGTTCACTTTCCCTTTCACCCCTCCACCCCCACCTGCACACACACCGAAATCATTTTCACTTCTCAAAAACAGGAGCAGGAAAAGACTTTTCACACCTTCTTTAACAGTGCAGAAGGCTGGAAGCACCAACACCTGGGAATCCCAGCATGCCTTGTAGCAGCTCGCTCTCCCAACAGATCACAGGGCTCCAGCAGCACCCCTGGGCTCTGCTAGATTCTGAGCGACTTTCAGTGCTTTGCAGATTCCTGTAACCATCTTTGCAGAGTGTAGTGGATTATGGAAAACTCTGGTCACCAGCTCTTTCCATAGTTTCAGTATTGCTGATGTAATGTTATCACTTATTTTTGTTTTAATCATTCTTGTATAATGATGTTGGAGGTGGGGGTAGGAAGTATTTGAGATCTGGCCCCACTTCTCTGTCTTAAGTTACAGGAAGTTCAAATTATTGCAATCATTTTGAAATCATCCACTGCCATGGGAAAGTGGCTAAAATAAACAGCCCATAGCATTTGCTTCTGTAAACTAAATGATATTTCTTGAGCAAAGATGTTACAATCCAAAGAAAATTTCAAAAGGAAATCCAATCGATGTTGTTAGTCGTTCTATACTAGTATGAAGAACCATGCTCTTTTAATCCTCTTTGGAAACAGAAATTCTTATCAAATTCTTCAAAGACACTTAAACTTGAAAGATTTTAGCATTAATCCCTTTTAGTCCTGCCTCCAATCACCTAATAATCTGTCAGAAATAAAAATTATAAACCCAGAATCCTAACAGAACAATGAAATTTGCATGCCCCATCCACCATGTTCCATGGGGTCGAAACATCTTAACCATTGAAAAAATATGAGACATTAGTAATCCTGAGATCATTCCTTTATTTATGACTTTCCAGGCCCAACTTATATTTACATGTATATGAACAGACTTAAAACCAATGTCAAAATATTGTATTGCTCTGCAAGTGATTTGATAATATCAAACACACAAGCCTTATATTCTTCCCAATACGGGTTCAACTAATCATTATTGGGATTCTCTTCTTCCCCACTTTTTCAAAATTCTTGATTTCTCTTTGTATTCAGAGTGGTTTTCTTTTCACGTAGCTAAAATGAGCTTTTTATTATTATTATTACAGATACATGGAACTGAGCCCAACATCTGGGCCATGGCTGTGTTCTTCAATAAGAGCTTTGTGTCTTTCACTCATACAAGGCCTATGGAATATGCCCTCCAGGACACATTTTCTTCTTTACCTCCAAAGATGAAAGACTCTGACCAAAGGGATGAAATTTGCCTCAAGCATTCAGAATGCGATATCAAGTCCATTACTTGCACGCCATTTCAGTCAACTGGAGTCAGCTCCACGGAGCCGAATCACCACCGGCGACCTTGTCTGCCATTTAGCAAATGACTTCCCAAACCACGGAGGGTTAATTTGGAACACACCTCCCCATACATGAGTTTGTTTTTAGTCTGAAAAGTCTGAAGCAGTGATAACCAGGGCAATATTTTGTTGGACATTGATATGTCCACTGTCAAAACAAAACAGGTTGGTTTGCTTTAACTCCAGCCCTTGCCCCCGGCCCCCTCCCCAAACCTTCGCTGTAAGGTCCCAAACTACAGCCCTGGGCCTGTGGGTGCCTCGGAAGCTACCAGATTGTGCAATGTACTATCACAGAAAGTCATATTAGAGCGCTGCTACAGTCACATCCAATAAGTAATCTGGCATGAAGAAAAGTTAACTGAATTAGTGGCCAATTGGGACACTTTGTGACCTACTCTTTAGGAACCAAGTCCTCTGAACTTTTCCATTCCGCTCTGCCTTCATACTTTAATAGGGACTGAATCCCCATTAACAATTGAGCGGCGACAATAAGTGCCATCAGGAAAAGGAAATTCAATTTTCGTGGGGGATGACAGCCTTACCTTTTCGCGCTTAATTGGCCGTATTGTCTCCAAAAGTTAATTGGTTACTTAGTCCAGGTAGTTAGTAAAATGTTTAGCTGCGTCAAAAAGCTCAGGCTCCCACTGTTAATGGGGCATGAAATGGAATGTTTGATACTGCAAATAAAATCAGTGATATTCAAGGATGTTATGGTAGGTAATGCGTTGAAACTGCCATTTAATGGGTCCTGGAAGATTAGGGTAGTGTCAGCCGGAACCGCCCGGTCTCTTTTCTGACATTGTTAGTTGCCTCTTCATTTACTTAACGGCTGTCTGCACTGATTACATAGGCATAAAACTCCCTACAAAAAAACAACAGAGACACGCTCTATTAGCAGTCCAATTAGAACTATTTGCATATTACAGTTCATTTCTGCTTAAGTGAATCCCTAATACAACTTTAGGAAAAAAAATTCTATTGTGTCATTTGAAAGAAAGAGAAAAGAAAAGCCTTAAAGGTGATCTCTTTTCCTTTTTCTTACTTCATTTCCTTTCATTCATTTCTCCCTCTTTTGCTCTCCTGCTCTCAGTGTCTCTCCGTCTTCCACCTTAAATATCGGTGTCTACTCTGTATAGAAAAAATCAAAGAGAAAATGGACGTCAAGACACTTCAGATAGTATGTATGAAGACTGGGGTGTGCTTGGGATAACTGTGTCTTGAAAACATCGACAGTAGCATCATGGTGCTGTTATGCTTCTTTTAGAGAAGGTGCGTGCTTCTGATAGACATTTCTAGTTCTTTTTCGATCGGGTACTACTTGGAATTTTCAAGCAAAGCAGTTCACATCTGTAACATTGTCCCCGATGAGAAAAGGCTGCTTAAGCAACGTAGTTTACCTAGACAATTAGAGGGAGCAGAAAATGGGAGTCCAGTGTTTCTCTCAAGACTCTAACTGTATCAGTCTGGTAAGTATTCTACTGTAAATAACAGTAAAGCATGATATAGCTGTCCCTTTGCAAACAAGTGGGGGTGGTGATGAGCAGGGTTATAGCAAGACTAGAGAGCCCATGTTACCAGACTTTTCTCTGATTGTCCAAAACTTAGTCCTTAGAAATAACATTGCTTGGTGCCTGTTATAAAGGCATTAGAAATAGTTTACCTAGATTAGTATTGATATATGGATGACAATAGTGAAAATCAGAGGGCTTTTTGCTGAAGTTGGTAAGGCATCTTCCACTTGCATAGGCTGTGATAAACACTAATGAACTAAAAGCAGCAAAGCTCTTAAGCTAATGCTTTCACAATGTAGCAAGTGTGGTTTGCCACAAACGTGTTCATGATTCTCCACCAGCAGTCACGTTAGTCCCCAACCACTTTGAGCCCTGTGGCTGACTGTATGCTTAGTTTGTGGGAGAGTTTCAGTTTAGGCAGCCCAGGAGATTGTCTGTTGAGATGGAAGAATGGGCCTATTCCATTGCTTGACTGTCTTGTAGGCTGATGGAGGAAGCAGGACAACGAGGACAAGTGGGAATGACGGAGACACTCAGTGCTGATGCAAGACAGCAGCCTGGACACAGTGATGAGAGGTCAGAGCTTGCAGATGAAGTTTCAGAGCCCAGGGTCTGACAGCCATCACTAGCACTGATCCCCCAGTGATGGTTTGTCTACCCTTTGCTTAGAATGAGTTCATCATTTCCTCTTATAAATAAAAAACAAGGAAAAAAAGGCCTGGCAACCACTACAAAATGTGAGGAAGCTAGTGCAAGAGCCAGAGTGACATGTCTGAGAAGGCAAGAACAATCTTCTGGGGAATTATGGTGATGGTGTGCCACATTATTAGGCTAAGCCTTGGGTTTGACTGGTCCTCCCATCCTCAACTGAGTCTAAGATTATACATGTGAGTTGTAAGCATAGCAGTGGTTTGGTCCACAGAGTAGTCACCTAGGGGAGTGCAGGGGAGACATTTGATACCCACACACACGGAGATACAGACAGAAGTTTCCAAAACCGTTGCAGCCAGATTCCCTTTTTACCTGCAGACCTCATTTCACAGGTCAGCCTCTCTCCCCTGCCTCCACTATGACTTAGATTGCCACTAAAGGGAAGATTTCAGGAGCTGACCAAGACACACAGGGGAATAGAAAGAGGGATATGCAGGTCAGAGAAAGGGGGTAAAAAAAGCTGTCCAAGAAATACGAGCAATTCCTAACAGGCCTGCTTTCTTTTTCATGTCTGATTCATGATTTTAATCTTAGCTTGAACACAACTGTAAGACGGAGCAGAGAGTCAAAACAGCAACTACCAGTCACACCATCCCAAAGCAGTGTAAACAAGCCAAACAAAAAAGCCTACCGGAGGGGGGGTTAAAATTCTCTGTCTGTCATTTTCAATTCTTTTCACCACATGAGCGGAGACGCAGTGTGAAATGTGTTGGCTCTGCCTGCAATAGGTATTGTTTTGATGCCCTGTTGGGTCCTCTCCACCCGCGCTCCTGCTTTTATCGAGCGCTCATTAACACCACCACCAGATGAGCGCTGTCAGGAGCACGGCAACACACCGGCCCATTGCCTCGATGCGGTGGCCCTGCCAGTGGTGGCGAGCCCGGGCCAGCGATGGTGAACGAGACAGCATCGAGACACGCACTTTTGCCCCTGAAAGCAGTCTTTGCACCCTGCCAGGAAAACAGCTCTCTGGAAAAGCACTGCCTGCTAGTAAAATGGTCTAAATCAGTAAACAGTGATTAAGGCTCCGGCTCCGCTGGCTTTTGTCACCATCTCACATACGTGGCTTCTCCTCTCTCCATAAAAATGGAAGGAAAAGAAAAAAGAGAAACAGAGACAGGGAGAAATGGAAAAAAAAAAATCAGTTTAAGGCAAAGCAGAGAGCTGAAAGGATTGAGGTGAAGAGGTAGGGAGATAGAAGAACTTGAACTTGTGTTCCTTGGAGATGAGTTGCTTTGCTTTCTAGAAAATTGAATGGATATTCCAGCATACGTATTCATCTCCTTTTATTTTGGACTTGCAGTGAGAATTGCCTTTCTAAATAAAACATCAAGCAATGAATGTAAGCAGCAGTTTGTTCATTTCAACATCCACTCCTTGTTTGTCTGATTCAGTAATGTGCGGCACATAATCTAAAGCCCTTGAAGAGGTGGGATGAATCGGGAGATGGAGAACAGACTTCAGCGTATGCTCTTTAGCAGAAACATGTCACTTCATGGAATTGTTTTCTTAAGTCAGGAGAATAAATTCTACACACACAAGACAGCATATCTGTCTACATTTACAGATATATGTACACACATACACACACACATTTATTTACATACACATTCAGCCCATGGCTACCGAGTCAATTCTGACTCATACTGGTCCTATAGGACAGAGTAGAGCTACCCCACAGTGTTTCCAAGGAATGGTTGGTGGGTTTAACTGGTGACCTTTTGGTTAGCAGCTGAGTGCTTAATCACTGTGCCACCAGGGCAATGTATATATGTATGTGTGTGTATATACATATATATAGGTGTGTAGTACACACACACACACACACACACACAGTCTAGCAATTAAGCCTGCAAACCTAATTGTCCTAAGTGCTACCTACCTCACTGCTGAATATCACAACAGTCATCTTCAAAATACTCCCCGTGAGAACTTGTGCACTGACACCAGTCCGTAGACCAATTCTGAAACTCTTTCTAGAATGGCCATTGTGCACAGTGGCCCAGTGGTATGTTCGAGAACTTAATTTTAATAATTGTCTGTGAAAGAGTTTTTAGCTAGTGAATGAACAACTGTAGCACCCTTCCTACTCACCTAATTTGGCCCCCAGTGACTTTTTTTTTTCTTGACCCAAAGATAAAGAAATGTTGAAAGGAAGGCATTTTGATGACATTCAGGACATCAAGGGTAACATGACAACAGCTCTGATGGACACTGTTCTCCACAAATAGGGACTCAAGAGCTCAGAGGCGTTGACTAGCGGACATGAGTCAGACTGTGAGCCTGCTTAGGGCAGAGGACCCCAAAGAAGCTAGTGCAGCCTGCTGGGCCCTTTAAGGAAGGAACTGCAGCCCCAGCCGCTCATCCTGGGGTTTCACCTTCATCCTGAGTCAGAAGGAGATGACTCATGGTTAGGTATAAAGGAGACATCAAGGAAGTAGAATTTTTTAATGAAAAGAAAAAATAAAAACCACAAACACATGATCTGTTCACTTACGCAGATTGCACTCCTCAAAGAAAATTATTAAATACTTGCATATATTCTTTCCCAAATGTCTCTAATGTAAAACAGCTTGGGCTATTTTGGGAGGAACTGCCCGAATCAGGGGTGGACAATACCTTCATCTGTGGTTTCTACAACTATGCTGAAGCTCTGTGGACAGTGCAAATGGTTACCATGCTTGGCTGCTTGCCAAAGAGTAGCGGGTTCAAGTCTGCAAAGAGGGGCCTCAGAGGGAAGACCTGGCGACATAATTCTGAAAAACTGGACAGAGGACACTCTAGAGAGTATGGTTCTACTCAGACAGACATGGGAGGACCGTGATTTGGAGATGATTAGCTGGAAACTGGCTATTGGTTACAGCAAGGTTAAGCCCTGAGTGCCTTAAACAAGACAGTGGAGAAGAGGTAAGAAAGAGGTGGGAAAGAAAGCCCAGCCAGGCCAAGTGCCCTCGAGTAAGAAAGCCCAAGACACAGGACAATAAGAAAAGAGTATTTAAGTGCCCTGATGGGTGTACTGTCATACTGCAGTCAGGAACCCGCTGGGGGAATAGGTAACCTCAGGTAATGCAAGGATCTTGATTCAGAATTGCAAATGTGATATAACATTAATGCCAGCCAGCCACGTGCCATTGAGTCAGATCCGACTCATGGCGACCCCATGGGCCAGAGTAAAACTGACCCCCATTAATAACTATAGTAATAATAACTAATAGTAATAACTATAGTAAAAACTATAGTAAATATAGTAATAATAATAAAGAATAATAATATTCACAGGAATGTGAAAAATCTTACTGCTTGTAAACAATCATTGTCATTGCCATTGAGTCGATTCTTATGATTATTTATAAAGTAGAACTGCTACAGTGGTTTTCAAGGCTGCAACTTTTCCAAAACAGATTCCTCAGCCTTTTTTCCCAGGCATCCCAGAGTAGATTCGAACTGCCAAACTTTCAGCTAGTTAAGAGCTTAACCATTTGAGCTACCCAGGGACTGTGAATAATCTTTTATATCTCCATTTTGCTTATGAAGAAACTGAGCCCAAGAGAGGTGTTTAACTAATTTGCTGTCCTCCTCTCTCTAGAGAGTTGGACAAGCATTTAATCGCTTCCTTTTAACAACAAACATACTAAAGAAATTCTGTAAATGTAGGCAAATCACTAAACCATTGTGAGGTTTATTATTTCTAAGTTTAAATTGTGTTGGGTGGATGGTTAGAGCACCAATAATTATTGAAGTACTTTGGGGTCGTCATTCTAGTTAATGCGTGATGACAGTCAGTGTTGACCCTCTGTGTGAGCATGCATCCACAGAGACAGTTACATCGTTTTCAGGGCCCAGTGACAAACGAAAATGTGAGTCTTTGTCTGGGGGTAGAGAAGACTACTTTCTAAGGAGCAGTCACCCCAACACAAGGCAGACAGGTGCCTCCGCCCCATGGAATGCCCTCCATGGTGGCACTTACTGGCATCTGGAGTGGAGGATGTGGAAAAGCTTCTGTAGAGTTGCCTGCTGAATGCACCACAGTGCTGCCAATCATCGGGGAGATGGCCTCCACCTTACACCACCAGAGGATGGGGGCACACACTGCCTCCACTGATTCTCCCCTTGTCCAAGCCCTGCAGGACGTAGAGAACAATAGTGGGACATGAACCTCCTCTTGCCACTGTGACTCAGTCATGGCTCCAGGGAGAAAACAATATTCCTAGTGACTGAGAGGCAGGGTCCTGGATGCCAGAGGGCTAGAATCTATTTCAAAAATGTAGTAGACAATAGCAGGTGATGAGAAGCAGGCCCTACAGAAATAAGGATCTTAATCTCTCACTTACACTTCATTTTGTTATAAGACTTTACTTACAAAATACAAAATTCATCCATCAAATTAAGAACTTCAAGATGGCAGCCACTGGGCATCAAACAGTGAGTGAGGAATCCTTCTAAACACAGGTTCCCATGCTCTGGTTATAGGCTGAGTGTGTATGTGTGTGTTCATGTGCACACACACATGTGTGTGAATACACACGGGTATGTGCACATGCCTGTGAGAGAGACAGGGAGGGAGGGAGATAAAGAGACGGCCCACAATAACCTTTCTGGGGAATTCAAAAAATGTTTTTATATTTAAATAAAGATGACTGAGCTGTCTCAAGTGAATTATACTCTGAAAATTGGCCACTTTAGAAGATCATGGACTATTTTCCAAAGTGCTCAAAATAGTTCAAGTTTTCCTCTTTTATTATTATTTAGGATTCTGTTTATAGTCACATTGTTTTCCCCTAATCACAGAATGACAGTTCTATCTCTGTACACGTGTACTTACATAGACATTGGCAGTGCACTGCTGGTTCCGTGGTAGAACTCTCACCTGCTGTGAAGGGGAATGGATCTGACTCTTGGCCAGGATACCTTCTGCACAGCCACCAGACTTATGCATTGCTGCGATGCTGAAATGGCTTCAGCAGAACTTCCAGACTAAGATGAACTAGCAATAAAGACCTAGTTACCTACTTCTAAAAAGCCAGCAAATGAAAACCTTACAGCCCGTAACAATGGGGTCACAAGGAGTTGGGGATGACTCATCAGCAATTACAACCACAAAAATACACGTATACACATGTTAAAAATGTATGTTTATATATTTTTTCAGTACATGATATAGTTATTTTCAACACACCAATCCATCTTGATCTGTATGCCACACAAAGAATACAAGAAGCTGGACTATATGAAGAAAAATGAGGCATCAGGATTGCATGATGACTCAGTAACAATCTGCACTATGCAGATGACACAACTCCACTTGCTGGAAGTAAAAAGGATCTGAAACATTTACTGATGAGCAAAGATCACCACGTTCAGCATGGATTGTACCTCAACATTAAGAATACAAAAATCCTCACAGCTGGGCCAGTAAAGAATATCATCATAAATGGAGAAAGAATTGAGATTGTCAAAGATTTCATTTTACTTCAGTCCCCAGTCAACTCCCATGGAAGCAACAGTCAAGAAATGGGAAGACACACAGCGTTGGGAAATCCTGCTATAAAGGACCTCTTTAAAGTGCTGAAAAATAAGGATGTCACCTTGAAGACTAAGGTGTGCCTGATTCAAGCCATGATAATTTCAATCACATCATATGCATGAGAAAGCTGCCCAATGAATAAGGAAGACACGGAGATCTGAAGCCTTTGAATTGTGGCTTAGGAGAAGAATATTGAATGTACCATGGACTGCCAAAAGAACAAACAGATCTGTTCTGGAAGAAATGAATTCACAACCAGAGTGCTCCTTGTAAGCAGAGATGAGAAGACTGTATCATGCATACTTGAAACACGTTGTCAGGAGGGATCAATCCCTGGAGAAGAACATCAGCTTGGTCAAGTGGAGGGTCAGAGAAAAAGAGGAAGACATTCGACAAGACGGACTGGCGTGATGGTTACAACAATGGCCTTAAAAATAAAAATGATTGTGGGCATAGCACAGGACTGGTCAGTGTTGAGTTCTTTTGTGTGTCCGATCACTGTGAGTCAGAACTGACTAGATGGCACCAAACAACAGCAACAATATACCAACTCTGAGTTCTAAATCCCTAAAACTGCTTTGGTATCTTCACTAGTCCCTACCCTACTAGACCAACACATTATACAACCATTGTTAAGGAAAACATTTCTTACTTAATCTTACAGTTTTGGAAAATAGTAAATAATGATGAAACTATCAGAAATGCATATTATAATGGAGTAAATACTGTCAAACACTTCTTTGTCTCCCTTTCATCTTACTCATGAATAATCTTTGCTTCACTGTTTATAAACTCTTGAAAATTGGGCAATTGTTTTGCTATTGAAAAATGCATTTGGAGATCTAGAATGGCATTGCAAAGTTAGAAGAGCCTTCTTTTGCAAATATCTTAAAGTTAAATTTGTGTTCAGCCAGATTAGATAATGTCAACTCCACCATTGTTTAATGGCAGTGAATTGGTAACATCTTTCCTCTCTCAAAGTTTGGGTATGATCAGATGTAAAGAGGGAGGGTAGGTATTTAATTTGTCATGTAATCTTCATCTGCCATCAAACCAAGTAAAAGTAGGATACTTCCTATATATACATAGTTTCAAGACGAGTCTCCTTCTGATGATTGCTATCTTAAATAACCTCCAAGGAAGACACTAGAAGTTACCATTGCTCTTCAACCACTACACTGACTTCTACTGTTAAGAAGGTGTATGTTGTCAGAGTTTCTGAGACAGCAAGAGAAAAATGGATGTGCAGAACTCAAACTCTATTAAAAAGGATCAAACTTAATGGTTTGACATACTGGAGGGTCTCCAGGAGACATGGCCCCCATACTTTGTTAGCCCAGAACTGAAACCATTCCCCAAGCTAACTCCTCAGACAAACATTGAGCTGGACTAGAAGGTATAAAAGGATACTGGCAAAGAGTGTGTTTCTCGGCTAAGTAGGTACATAAGACTAATTGGGCAGCCCCTGTCCAGAGGTGAGATGAAAGGACAGAGGGGAAAAGGAGCTAGTCAAGCAAACACGGGAAATCCATGGTGGAAAGGAGTGTGCTGTCACAGGGTGGGGAGAGCAGCTAGAGTTATACAGCAATGTGTGTGTAGTTTTTGGTATGACAAATTGAGTTGGCTTGTAAACTTTCACTTAAAGCACAATGAAATTTTTTTTTTTAATTTAGAGAGATTCTAACTTGCCAGCACAGAACTGAAAGGACACCAGCCCACTGATTAAGCTTGCTGACTACCATACCCTCCTCTTACATCAAACCCCACCTAAGAGAAGCGACTGTGATTAACTCTTCTTCTTTAAACCCCATTTACCCTAGACATCAATCTTTTTTGGGGGATAAGAGGATGACTATTTTATATCAGTCTTTCTGATGGCCAGAATTAACCCTTTTGAGTTCCTCCTTTGCATTAAGAAGTTACTTTTAAAGAATTCCCGGTTACTGTCCATGTAATTATGGAGGCAGAATCTTATGCAGGAAATCTCCTGGATATTGAAGTGATTCACATTCTCATTCCAATACTATCAGCTGTGTGAATCTGGAGAAGTAACTTGATCTTCCTGAGCATCAGATTCTTTAACCAAATACCAGAGTGACAGCAACAAACCACAGAGCTTACGTGTCCAAGCCTTGTAAACGACAAAGTATCATACCAGTGGCACAAATGGCTAAAACATTTGGCTGCCAACCAAAAGGCTGCAGGTTCAAGTTGACCTGCATGTGCCTTAGAAGAAAGATTTACAGATCTACTTCTAAAAAACCCAGCCTTTGAAAACAGTACGTAGAACAGGTCTACTCTGGTACCTTCGGGGTAGTCATGAGTCAGATTCAACATGACAGCAGTGAGTTGATTCTGGTAACATGTAATATTAAATAAAATAATGTCATTATTTGTTTCTTGAAGTATATATTCTAGGATGCAAGATCTAACATCGTGGAAAAGCAGCCCTACCTATTTTTATAAATGTGAGGCACAGAGTGTGATTCAGGAGGAGAAGAAAGGGAGAGCCAAGCAGGGGGCTTCAGTTTAGACTGCGGACAACTAAGGTGTAACCCAGGAGTACTTTAAACTTGGACAGAAGAGCACCTTGCCATCAAGTCAGTTCTAACTGATAGCCATTCTACAGAGCAGAGCAGAACTGCCCACTGTGTTTCCAAGGAACAGCTGGTGGAGTCGAACTGCAGACCTTTGGGCTAGCAGCGGAGCTCTTAACCACTGCACCACCAGGCTTCTGTAAAAGGTAAAACAAAAATAGAAATGGGAGAGCTCAGAAAGGAGAGTTGGCTTACTACCCAGTTTGTCTAGCATCAACTTTCTTCCTACTCCTACATTACTCTACTGCACATGTTGTTGTACGAGTACATTGTTCCTTGGTGGTCCCAGTTAGTGCTGGCCACGCAGAAAATGAATCAGCAGCAATAGGGAAATGTGACCCGAAATTATTTTATTCTCTGTGTGTACATCTGCTAAGAAGAAAATATAATTCCTAGGAGAACGCACTGATGAAAGAGAATTCCACAAGCATGGTGTGGCCCCTAATCAGATGAGCAGTTTCAACCTCTGAAACAGATAGTCTTTACGCAAAATGCAAAGCAAGCGAATGCATATAGTCACACATATTTACCTACTATTTTCATCATTGATTAACTAGCCACATGACCTTTTCAGTAAGAGAAATAATTGGCAGTTTTAACAAACAATAAAATTGATCCCATTACTCAGAATAGAATTTTCCACCTTTTTTCAAAAGAGATACTTATTAAAGAGGTCAGTTATTTTATTTTTTTTCTGGGTCATGCATATGTAAGTAAGCCACAGCTATTACACGCCATCTATGAGAATGGACAGGTGAACGATAAACACAAACATTCAGACACAGCCAGGTCTCCAGCGTTCCTGTTCGCCAATTACAGTAATGCTGATGACATATCTAGTTTAATGCACAAGGCATTAAAATAGTCCCCCTTTCTCTAGGAAAATCTAATTACACCAAACCCAAGCACTCAATCAAACCTGTTATTCTGTGGCTAAACAGCCTGGCATTAATGCAATTTGAGGAGATCCAGGCTGTGACTGGAAACGTCATGTATTAACAATATCTAATGGGGGCTCCCGTAGGTAAATGACTATGCTAACAAGCAAGATCACTGCTAAATCTAATATCTTTAAGCTGTTTAATTCCAAACAGTCCCTTAATAAATCAATTGACCGAGAGAGCTGATGCCCCTATCAATTATTCAAGAGGGCAAATAAATATTTCAGATGATTTGATAGGAAGGCTAGTGCTGGTCTTATAGAAAGCTTTGCATTTCATTAGCCTCTTGCTAAAAGTTTTATAATAAGCAGAACACAGGTGGTATCCCCACTGCAGAAATGGAAACAGGAGAAATAAGAGATTGCAGATCAAGACTTCCTTCATCTCTCCATTATTCCATTACCCATACTTTTCTTTTGTAATGTGAAAATTGGAGTCAAGTCCTCTCAAAGAATTATCATTCTCTGCAATCACAAAGGAAATTAAAATGATCAAAAGTATGGCGTATTGCAAGAATCTTAATTGTAATTCCTATTGGAAATGCAATTATCAGATACCAATATCACAGATATAATTTATGCAGTGTCACATCCAAAGAGCTCCTTACCAAATATTTAATATTATCAATTCCATTTTCCTGAAGAAGAAACTGAGTTCCCCTAGTCATTTATAAAGTGCTCATCAGGTCACCTGTGTTTGAAAGCTGGCAATATCTTTCTTCTTTGGAGATTATTATTCATACTGAAAGCATACATTGTTGTTCAACATGATACCTGCCTTATGAATAATCTACCTTCAAGAGTCAGATCCTCTCTATGAAAAGAAAAAAAGAAATAAGAGCATTAAAATGACTGACAACATTTCTTTTAATGTGTGTGTGAATGTTTATATGTATTTAAAATAGAAAATGCCAGAAAGAAAGCTTCGAGAAAAAAAGGAATGAAGCCAAATTATCTAGCCCTGGGTTGGTGGGCAAGACAAAAGGTTATCTTCTTGCTTCTCTTTTTATACTGTGGGGGGTGGCATGCCATGATCCTATGTAAATGCTTGAAAACTGATTTTTTGAATAAAAATTTACATATTTCTGTTAAAGGAGAATATTTTAGTATATTTTCTTAAACTCTGGAATTGATCAAATTGAATTTTACAAAATTTTGAGATTACAAGCTTTGAAATTAAAATGGTATGTCATCTCTTAACAACATGTTATAGTTTTCAAATGGGAAACCTCAAAGTACTGTAAGTATTGCTGTTATGAGGACTACCGTAAAACAAGAAAAAGTATGGAGATGATCAGAAACATAAAACTTAAATGTCAAAAAGCCAGGATATAAAAACAGTTGATGATGATTTTTTGTAAACAGAAAGGCTCATGTAAAAATCACTGTAGGAGAATTTTCTGTGTAGGCAGTTTTACTCTACAAAATACTCAATGAGCTATGAAAGAGACGTCTTGACTGTGCAAAATCATGATTTAAATGTTTGATTTGTTCATTTTCAGCTTCATGAATCTATAGAGGAAATACTTTGTAAGATTCTGTAAGTCAAATCCAGTCATGTCTACAATCAGATTTTGGGACTTTCACTTATCACAAATCTCTTTTCGGGGAGCCATTTAATTATTTATTTGCTTAATATTTTGAGCACCACAGAAACATGAAGGCTTCGAACAAGACAGCAGACTTAACATATGAGTCTCTGTCTCCATCTTGCCCAAATGCACGTTACAGAAAATACTAATTGAAATAACCATAGTGTTAATTCCACCTGAAAATAACAAGAGAGCTCCATATTAAAAAGAAATCTCTTAGAAAAATGGACGGTACGTGAGAATGAATTGAAGGAAGGGACACAGCCAGCAATCTCTCAGGAAAGGACTGCAGTAGAAGGTAGCATTATATTCTAGGGTGTTCCCAAGAGAGATGGCAGAAGGGGTATCCCATGGGTGACAGTATGGTTAGCACATCAAAAGAATGCAGGTGGCTAAACCTTTTCTAACTCTTGACCTTTCTGAAGGCCTCAAGAAATAATCACAGTACTGAGGTTGAAATGGATAGCCTCGTACTCAGTGAACCAAGTACCGGTGTTTCCTCCCCATTAGACAACCCATCCTATGTGGCACTGCCACAACTGTCAAATGGTCTCCGTAATTAGATACATAAACTGGGGCACACAAGTAAGGAAGCAGTAGCAAAGTTGAGAAAGAGAAGAATGACGTCAAACACCATATTGTGCACTTTCGGGAAAGACAGTTTATAAAGTGCACACATAAAGATAAATTAAATAAACAAACAATAAAAACCTTGTTGCTGTTGAGCTGATTCAGACTCCAAATGACCCTACAGAACCAAGCAGAACAGTCTCATAGTGTTTTCAAGGAGTAGCTGATGGATTTGAACTGCTGACCTTTTAGCAAGTAGCCACAGCCCTTAATCACTGTGCAACTGGGATTCTAGATTAGCATAGGTACAGCTGCAATTCTAAGACAGACAGAAGACAAGATGAAATCTGTTAAAAATCAGTTAAAGGTCTCGAAAAGGAAAACTCTGATAATAATAGTAACAATAAGAACTATATCCCGTGAGCAAATAGCAGACTAGGTACAACTGAAAAACGTATTTAGTGGGTTCAGAAATCAAGCCAAATAATTCTTCTAGAACACATTGCCAAGCAGTGGGGCGGAGGGAGGGGGGGGAAGCAACCCCAAGTAAGAGTGACAGAACATTCTGAGAATAGTGATGGCTGGACAACGTGACGGACATTTTTAACTTCACTGAACTATATATACGAAGACTGTCAGAAAAGCGAAGACTTTGTTAACTATGTATTTACCAAAATAACAACAATAATAAAACAAGTAGCTTGAACATTTAAAAGTAAAGAGATATGAAGGATAATTCTAAATATAGCAACATCCTCTAAAGAAAGAATTAAGAAGATGAGGCCAAAAGACAACTGAATTTAATGTTAGAAAACATTTCTCAGAACTAAAGAAAGCCACAGATTCTTGTGTTAAATGGGCCTGTAAATAATTATCTAGAGAAACGAAAACGTATACACCAAAATAGATAGTGAGAAATGTTCAGAATACCATTATTACATACAAAATTTTACAAGTTCTCAGAGAGAGAGAAAAAGTGTACTTACTGTCATGGAAATGAGAACCAAATCAGCGTTACGCCAGATAATGTCACAGTGTGTACAACAGGATAATGGAGTAATTGCTCAAAATTCTTAGGAAAATAATTTTGAACCTAGAATTCTATATCCAGCTTAGCATTTATCTAAATGTAGAGGTAAAATAAAGACATTTTTAGGCAAAGAAGTCTCCAGTCATTTACCTTTCTGAAAAAATTACTGATAGTTACGCATATTCTAAAAGATTATAAATTAATTTGCGGAAAATGTAGGATACATCAGGCAGTGCTGGAAAAAAGACACTACTAAAAAGCATGTTATTAAGCCTAAATAAAATTAAATTGAAAGAGAAATTTCTACTGTTTACAAAAACCCCAGAGGGTATTGGTTTTGGAAGTTATGGCATCCGAGTGGGAATAAGGAAGGGATCAGTGGAGGATACAAATCTCTTTATCTTGGTCAGGGAGAAAATGCATTCATACACAGTGTTAGAAAAAAAGTAACATCTGGGAGAATAGAAATATAACATATAATTTATAAACAATTGGAGGATAATGGAAGTAGAATAAATATAAGGATAAAAATAAGAAGGAAACATACTAAGGAGAAAAGACAAAAGCAAAATCAGGAGGACAATAAATGCAAATAGGAAATATATAGATATTTGCAGATTGGTTGCAGACTATGCTGTTTACAAGAGACACACCCTTAACTAAATAACAAAAATTTTTTGAATACAAAATAAGATAAAATTAGAAGGTGGCAAATTCTCAAAAACTGAAAACAAGATTAACAATATTAATATTAGAAGAATTAGTATTTAAGGTGACAAACTAAGTGGGATCAAGTGGAATAAGTCACACTAAGTAAAATAACAATTCACTAAAATGCTGTAAGATATTATTACCTTGAAACATATTATTAAAAAAACATTTAAAATAAAGATCATCAGAAATCCATCAATACCGTGGTAGAGCTACTATTTCACTGACAGAAATAGTATCAATGAGATAAAAATAAGTCAAAATAGGAAGGAGTTTAAGCTAAATTACCCATAAGGCTTAACAGAAAATACAAATATTCACTAGCTGGAGAAGCAAGACAGTAGAAGGTGGTGGTGGCAGTGGCACATCAAAAAGAACATCTATGGGGGTCTCCCAGAACCACCTTAACAAAATTCCACAAACGGTGTGGCTTATAAAACAGAAAGTTACTGTCTGACAATCCTGGAAGGGTGGGAAGGAGGAGTCTGAGATCAGGGGCTCGGCCATGCTGATCTCCTGCGAGACCCTCTTCCGTACTTCTCTTCCAGCTTCCGGCAGCTTCAGAGTTGTTCTTAGACACGGCTGTAGGGTCACTTAGTAACCTTTTGCTGTGTCTGTGTCTCTTCTCTTCTTTTATAAGGACGCCACTCAAATAAGGACACCAGCATCCTACTTCTGTATGACCTCATGTGAAGTTGATAATATCTTTGAAGATCCTATTGTGAAACTAGGTTATGTTCACCATACTGGGTGTTTAAGACTTCCACTTTATCTTCTAGGAGACTCAATTCAATCCATAACAGCGTCCTTCCTTAAAATATGTTTAAATTAAGATGTTTCTGCCCCCTCTTTAAACTTTTAATGTTGAAATATTTCTAGAGTTACAAAAAGTTGCAAAAACAGTACATAAAATCCCACATATCCTTCACCCAATTTCCTGAACTGGTGACATGTAACTGTATTGCAATATTACAACCAGAAAACTGACTTTGATACAATCAATAACTAGATTATAGATCTTACTCGATTTTTATCTTTTTTTACTTGCATTTGTTTGTGTGGGGTGGATGTAGTGAGGGGCTGTCAACTCTATTCTGACTTACAGTGACCCTATAGGGCAGAGTGGAGTTGCCCCATAGAGTTTCCAACAAGCACTGGATGGATTCAAACTACTGAACTTTTGGTTAGCAACCATAGCTCTTAACAATGACACCACCAGAGTTTCCATATGTATAAGTTGTTCTGGGAAGTTTCATCTCATATGTAATTTTGTGTAACCCTCATCACTATCAAGATACAGAACTAGTCAACCAACACAAAGGTACTCTCTCTTACTTTCTGTTTATATTTTCACTTTCATCTTATTTGCTCTATATCTCTATTATACTGTCATTTTGAGAATGTATGTAAAGGAGATCATACACTATGTAATATTTTGAGATTGATTTTTTTCATTAAGCTTAATGTGCTTGAGATTCGTTCAGGTTGTTGCTTGTATTAATAGTTGGTTCCTTTCACTGTTTAGTACTATTCCATTATGCAGATCCACCAGTTTCTTTAACCATTCACTCATTCCAATGGTTTTTAAAATATTTCTGTAACCAAGACAGAGGGGCAATCTTGATATGGTTTTCATAAAATAGCTTACCAACTTATAAAAATGGATAAATTTAAATCTGATAATAGAGGGTGCACATTCTTTTAATAACATATAAATGACTCATAAGAAAGTTGAATGTGTATCAGGTCACAAAGCCCACCTCAACAAATTCAACAATCAAAAACCACACATGGGCCATACACGCTGACTTAAATTCATTCAAGTTACTTTCTTGATCCTGGTCTTCTTGGACTCAGTCTAGTCCCTTAGTTGTTATTAGGTGTTTTCAAGCAGAATTTTTTTTTTTTGTATTTTAGATAAAGAAACCCTGGTGGCATCATGGTTAAGAGCCTGAGCTGCTAACCAGAAGATCGGCAGTTCAAACATACCAGATACTCCTTGAAAACTCCTAAGGGACAGTTCTACTCTGTCTTCTAGGGTGATTATTAGCTGGAATCAATTCAATGGCAATGGGTTTGGTTGTTTTGTTTTTAGATGAGATTTTATAGAACAAACTAGCTTCTCATTAAACAGTATGTACATATTTTGTGACAGTTGTTCACAACTCTACAATGTATCAACACTCTTCCTTTTCAACCTCTCAACCTTGGGTTCCCTGTGACCCGTTTTCCTGTTTCATCTTATCTTCTAGTCCTTGATCTTGGGCTGGAGTGTTCTTTTAGTCTCATTTTGTTTTATTGGCCTGCTCAATCTTTGGTTGAAGGAGGAACTTTAAGAGTGACTTCATTAATAAGCTGGAAGGGTGTCCAGGGGCCGTACTCGCAGAGTTTCTTCGGTCTCTGGCAGGCCAGCAAGTTTTGTCTCTCTTTCTGAGTTAAGAATTTGGTTCTACATTTTTTTTTTCCAGCAATGCCTGGGACTCTGCTGTGATCCTCATCAGAAGAGTCAGTGGTGGTAGCCAGGCACCACCTAGTCGCACTGGACTGTGTCTGCTGGAGGCTGTTTTAGATGTGGTCCACTAGCTCTTTGTACTAATCTTTCTCTTGTAACTTTAGTTTTCCTCATCCTTCCGTACTGAAAAAGGATGAGACCAGCAGACTATCCTAGATAGGTGTTTATAGGCTTTTAAGACTGCAGATGCTAGTCACCAAAGTAGAATACAGAAAAATTTTCTTTATAAACTGTGTTACACCAATTGAGTTAGATGTTCCTTTAGAGTCAAATAGGTTTTGAATTACAGCAATCCCATATGACAGAGTAGATCTGCCTTATAGGGTGTTTCTGGCTGTAATCTTTTTTTTTAATTTTAATATTTTATTGTGCTATAAGTGAAAGTTCACAGGCCAATTTATCATACACAAAGTTGCACACATACAGTTATGTAACTCTAGCTGCTCTCCCTACCGTGTGACAACACACTCCTCCCTTCCACCCTGTATTTCCCGTGTCTACTCAGCCAGCTCCTGTCCGTCTTAGTCCTCTCATTATGCTGCCAGACAAAAGCTGTCCAATTAGTCTCAGGTATATACTTAATCCAAAAAGTATACTCTTTGCCAGTGTCATTTCATTTTATAGTCCAGCACAATCTCAATCTGAAGAGTTGGCTTCAGGAATGGTTTCAGCTGTGGGCTAACAGGGAATCCAGGGTCCATGTCTTCCAGGGACCATCCAGTCTGTCAGACTGTCAAGTCTGGACTTGTTAATAGCATTCCAGTCATGCACACCGATTTCTCTCTTATTGTGGTAGGGACTGTATGTTGTATTTCTTGTCAGGGCAGTCATTGGTGGTGGCTGGGTACCATCTAGTTCTTCTGGTCTCATGCTAATGTAGTCTCTGGACTATAAGGCCCTTTCTAGGCTATAATCCTTAATGGAGGAGGTCTTCTTAGGAGCCACTGGATGGTTACAACCACCTAGTTTTCAGCTGGTAAGTAAACTGTTATCTGTTGTTCCATCAAGGCTCCTTGGTCCCATCATGCCTACCACATAACTAGAACTCATCTCTGTTGATTGCGATTTCTGAAGCTGTTGTTTGAGGATGTTGGTCCTGACTTAAATCAATTACCTAAGGTGAAAGCAGAAGTTATTGGACACTAAGGTTGTCACTGAATCATGAAGTATCTGCTTCCAGGAGATTAAATCTTTCAAACTTCTGAGACAAGCATGTAATTAACGAGTCCATTCCTTGCATGAATGCATCCGAGTTACAGTCCTGGTTTTGCTTCTTATTACCAGCATGGTTTGTTAAACCAAGTTCCTAAAACTCTGAGCCTTTATTTCTTAGTGAATGTGTGCAACCCACAATACTTGATAGATTTGCTATGAAGATTTAATTAAATTAGATAATATAAACTTCTAGTTTAGTTCTAGGGAAACAGCACACCCTCAGTAAACTGTCAGAGTTTATCATTACTCTTGTTTCTATTATTAATCAGCATATTTTTAAACAGTGACATAGTTCTGTAGATGCAATTCTTCTAATCTGGTAGCAATTACCAGTAGCAATTACTGCCAATTACTGACACCAACTACTTACAATTTTCCAAGGCATGTGTATCCGAGAGCCTAGATTAGCAAAATTATGTCAAATTTTGTTAAAGTAAGTTTTTCATTAAATAGATATTTCCCAGTCTTGAACTAATGATGCTTAACTATGTGACACAGAATTTTGAAAAATGACATGAATATCTACATGTCGATCAATTATGTTCTTAATTGAGCATTTACAAAAATATTTTCCACTGATCTTTAAGAAAAATTTCAATCCTTGATTCATTTAAATGTTGAATATCAAAAATTAAGTCTCTTTAATTTGCTCACATTTTAATGCAGAAAAGACTCGATTTCCTTTCCTAATCTAACTAATTTAAAGCATATTTCTTCTTTGGAATTAATCAGACCTTATTCTTACAGTTATGTGACGGGAGGCTAGATTTCTATGTGCATGGGTGTTATTACTGGTCACTTGACTTTTCAATGAGAAAGAGTAAGACTGTCCCAGTACCTATGATACATCAAGCAAGACGCTTAGTTAAGATGTCTTTTTATTACCTCATATGATTTTCATTTGTGACTGAATACACCTAACAATTACATGAGGAGCTTTATAAAGATATGTATTCACATGGATCAACTCTGGAAAGCAGTGCTTTGGAATCACTGTTGTCAGATGTTGAGGAGGATCCATACTTGGGATCGTTCAACATAGATCAAATCCCCCCAGTAGACAGTGGTTCTCTACCTTAGATGCAAAGCTAATTTTACAGAGAGTTTTCTAACAATGTTCATGTACAGCTACTGTCTTCAGAAAATCAAATGAATTGTCTTGGGTACTTTTTAAATAGTCAGACATTCCAAATCCCACTGCCAGCAAGTTGATTCTGACAGAGTAGAACTTCCCCCATACGGTTTCTAAAGCTGTAATCCTAGCGGGAACAGACTGCCACATCTTTCTGCTGCTGAATGCATGGTAGGTTTGAACTGCTGGCTTTCTGGTTAGCACCAAGTGCTTTCACCACTGAATCACCAGGGATCCTAGCCGGGCATTAGTACATTTTAATACTCTGCAGACGTTTCCATTAATAGCTCAGTGTCCTCTAAACAATGAGTGCTCCTTTTACCCTCATTGTTGCCTGCCCCCATGATGACTAATGAACTTTGATCTCTATAAACCAAAAACCTAGCCCCGTATACACTTGCCTATTCTAGATCTTTCATACAAGTGGAATCATACAGTGTATGCCCTTTTGTGTCTAACTTTTTTCCCTCAACATGTTTTCAGTATTCATCCATGTTACTAATGTATAAGAATTTCACGTTCTATTTATCTCTTGATGGAAATTTTGACTATATTCACCTTTTTTGGCTAGTAGGAATAGTGTTGCAATGAACATCAGTATACAAGTATCAGTTTACACTCCTACTTGCAAGTCTTTGGGAAATATAATTAAGCATGGAACACTAGGCCATATGGTAATTCTGTGTTTAAATTTGTAAGGAATTGCCGAACTGTTTCCTGCAGCAGCTGTACCATTATGTAATCCCACCAGAAATGGATGAGGCTTCCAGTATTTCTTGAATAGATTCATAATTTAAGTATGTGTTAAAGGATGACAGATATTTTAAAGCATAATAAGTTGCATTGTTTTGGCTTGTTGCCTTTGAGTAGAATCCTGACTCCTGGGGATCCCATGTACAGTACTGTTGGACTATTACAATTTCTAGGCTTCTCCCTGGCTGATTTTCTGGAAGTAGATCCCAACTCCTTCTTCCTAGCCTGTCTTAGTCTGGAAGCTCCACAGCAACCAATTCAGCATCATAGCATCAGACAAGCTTCCACTGACAGGTGGATAGTGATTTCACATGAAATGTACTGGCTGGGAATCAAATCCAGTCTCCCTCCCTGAAGGCAACAATTCTGCCATTGAACCACAACTAGCCTCATGAAAAACTGTAGTGATTACTTCAAAAAAAAAATACAAAAAGAGAAGACGAAATCTCCACATGGTTCTAATGGATTCACAACGTGGAAGAACATTGCCCTGATGCTGCATTAATTATCTTTAAAAGTCTCCTGACCGTTGAAATTCTAGTTAATATAAATATAATACGGTTTATAGCAAATTGTTTAAGATGTAGTATAGTTGTTTTAACATGTTTCCAACTACTTCCAAGTCTCCTTCTCATAAGGAATGTGTCAAGTTCCCAAGATCGGACCATTAGATCGGAAAACATACAATAGTTGGTTTTGACATGGGAAATAGATTGCCAACCCAACCCAATGCTTCCAAGTCGATTCCAACTGACAACAACCTTAGGAGTAGGGGAAATAGATGGCAGTAAAAAATAAGAGAAACGTAGTTTCAAAAACTACCTTATAGTGGCTGACAATTATGAACATACCTGGTTTCAGGCCTTCCATATTTGTTACTTATTTATCAACCCTTGTTAGTAATAACTTTGCACAGAAAACCATACTCCCCTTTTACTTAAAAGCTCTCTTCTTGACTCTTTGCTTCCACTGATATCTTGCTCTGTGTTTCTTTGTCCACATTGATTAACAACAACCAAAAAATCCATTGTCATCAGATCGAATTCCAACCATGGCAGCCTTATGGGGCAGAATAAAACTGCCCCATAGGTTTCAGAAGACTGCAAATCTTTGTAGAAGCAGACTGCCACTGCCTTACCCTGCAGAAGAACCAGTGATTTCAAATCATAAAGCTTTCAGTTAGCATGCAAACTCTTAATCAATGTGCTACCAGTGCTCCTTGCACTGACTACATACCCACCTGTAAAGCTTTATCACTTATTGGAAAGTTACGCACTCGACACTAGTGTTTCTCTTCACCCCAGCCTAGGCTGTAATGTATTAAAGGAAATTTCTGAACACTCATTACAAACTTCATACTTGATGGTGCCTCACAGTATATCTATACTTGTATGTGAAGTCTTTAGACCTCCTGTGGGATGAAGATAAATTTATTTAGGCAGTGTTAAAAAGAGTTTTCATGCTGGGATGCATTATGTTAAAGTATATCTGTTTTCCATGGATTCTTAATTTTAGGTTCCTTTAGGGTGACATAGTTGGCTAAGTGCTACAGCTGCTAATGAAAATGATGGCAGATCGGCTCCACCACGTGCTCCTTGGAAACAGTGCGGAGCAGTTCTGCACTGTTCTATAGGGTCACTGTGAGTCGGAATTAACACAATGATAGTGGGTTTGGTTTTTTTAGTTTTTTTTTAGAATATGCAACCAGAAATCAATTTGACACTTACTCACATCAAAGACTAGCTTAAGACCTATGGCATCTCAGAGGGGTGGTGGAATGCACAAATTAGTCAACTCTTCTATAATCTTCACATTCTATTGCCAAACTGAAATCAATAATCAGACCATAACTATGAGGCAATAATTTCCCAGAGCAGTGTTTCTCTGAGTTGAGGTTTAACATTATGCCCTCAGCTTTCTAAGAAAGAGAATATAGGAAACGTTGTTTTGAAAATTCTCCACTTTGGGAAGATCGGAATTGAAGACATTGTTCGTTATACTATCTAGTATCCTACAGATCTATGTAACACTTTTTAGCACCCAGGCAATAAACTGCTTCCCCTCTCCCTCCAGGTTTTTTTTTACAGAAAATCTGAAGTTCAGTATGTACCCATTTTGCTTTGCCTGCTAGGAAGCTCTTAGCCAAACTGATTAACTAAGTGATTCCAGAAACTTGGAGCTTGTATCTTTATGTTCTCTATAATACTTATAGAAATAGGATAAGTAAAATAAAAATATATATATATATGTATTTTAAGGTCCCTAAAATTTTGTAGAAGACTGTAAGAACATATAGTAAAATAATAAACTGTAAATATGGTAGGGATATCACAATTCATCCAGGAGAACAAAGCTTTAGTAACATATTAGGAGCCTATATTAGATAAGTGTTAGACTTACTGAAATAGAGGTAATATTACACACTAATCTCAAATTACCCTCAACACTAACCACATCTTACTGTTGCCCCCGCCCATGCTCAACTGCTGCAACTTTTTCCCTTCTCCTCCAGCATTTGTGCACACCTCAACTTCTTTCTCATTCACAAAAGATGACTTCACACTCTCCCTCTCAGAACAAGAAAGGCTTAGACAGGTATGTCCTCTTCCCCAAGGCTAGTCATCTAAGTCTCGCATCTTTCATCTATATCCTTTCCAGCATTCTCAGTATCACTTAGAAGTGCTTCCTTCCATAAGAAGTCAATTTCTTCACCTAAGCTTTACATGTCTTTGCTCGTTGCCTCCTCAAGACTCTGATCATGTTGATTAGCCATTTGTTCTCTTGTCCAGTAAACCTCTTCTTATTAATTGGATCTAGCCTCAAAGCTCTAAAAAATCTGTTAGAAAATATAACAATAAAAATTCAACCACAACCCTTATCCCTGTCCATCACCCCTTCTCTTCATACCTAATTCTTCAAATTGTTGTCTCTAATCACTATTTCCCATTTTCTTAGAAGGTATTCATTTCTCAGATTAATGTAACCTGGTTTCCGCTGCCATTCTTCCAACAGACTTTCACAAAAGTAACCAGTGACCTCCAACTTACTAACAACAAAGCTTTTCTTCTTTTTTTTTTTTTTAACTTTTCAAATTACTGACCCTTCAAGCAATATCTGATGCTCTTTGCCTCTTTGTCCCCAGAATAGTGTTTTCTCTTGGTTTGGATGACACTGCAATACCCACATTTCTCTCTTATAAGACTGACTGCTTTGTAGGCTCATCTCTTTCTGCCAGCCATTTAAAGTCTGAGTTCCTAATGGCTCAGTTATGGGCCCTTTTTTATGACTCTGTCTTTACCACTTGCCACCATACATACCCGCCAGACCACCCCAGCCTCTGAGCTTTTCATTTCTATCCATATGCTAAACATCTTCAAGTTAATATTTCTAAATGAGACCTCCTCTGGGAGTGCCTTCTTCTTATAAAGTTTATTTGAATGGCTCTGAAGCACCATAGACTCAACATATCCAACCAAACTAAATTGCAGAGCTTTGCATTGTAGGGAAAGTAACTGATATTCTTCCAGTTATGCGAGCTGGAAAGCTTAGCACTTCCTTATCCCTTTTGCTACCACTTTCTTTAGATTTCACCTCCTGCATTATTGTCATTGTTATTACTGTCGGTCCTGCTTGCATTTCTTTATCGTTCCTGCTGCCATCACAATTATCACCATCCTTTGCCCCGACTCATGCAATCTAATACAATAGACTTCCACTTGCGCTGTCTTACCCTTCTCTCCCCCTTCCCCGTAAAGTAGTGAGAAAGGACTTACCAAATTCAAGAACCAATTATCAACACCTAGCCCAATTGCTTCAAACAAACCAGTATTTTCCACTTATCTCACAATAAAAACAAAAACTCTTAACAGGGTCTTCAAACCCCTATAATTTGGCCTCTGCTGAATCTTTATTCCTATGTGAAGCCATTTTTGCTCCGTCTGCACTGTCTCTAGACCCAGTAGTCGGCTTGTAGCTCCTCAAAAATCATGTTCTGTGCTGTCACAGAGCATTTGAACATGCTATTTCTTCTGCTCAGAACACTTTTTTCTCTCATATCCCTTCGTATAATTAATCTCTACTCTTCCTTCAGTTTTCAGCTCCATCATTCCGTATTCAGAATTCCCCTCACAGATGTTCCTGACTTGATCAAATATCCCAATGCTTGACTTTTGGATTACAGATTCCTTCAGTTTATGGTCTTTATAGAAGTTAATACGTTGTCTCCTATTTCATTGTACTGTAATTTATATATCTGTGTCTCATCATAAGTGGTTATTAAACAATTAATACGTGACTGGAAGATTGAAAAATACAAATAATAATAATTTTCTATTTTAATTTTTATAGGAAGGTCTACTAGTGGTGAATTCTCAGGGGATTTTGTTTGTTTTATGTTCCTTGTTCATTTTATATTCATTGCATCTCTATGAGAATCTATAACCCAATACAAAATTGTTAGAAAAACTATAGATAATGCTGTTATTGTTAGGTGCTGTAGAGTCAGTTCTGACTCAGAGTGACTCTATGAGCAACAGAACGAAACACTGCCCAGTCTTGCCAGTGTCCACAATCTTGAGCCCGTGGTTGTGGTCACTGTGTCAATCCATCTCATCCAGGGTCTTCCTCTTTTTTGCTGACCCTCCACTCTACCAAGCATGATGTCCTTCTCCAGGGACTGATCTTTCCTGACAACATGTCCAAAGTATGTAATACACAGTCTTGTCATCTTTGCTTCCAAGGAACACTCGGGTGATTCTTCTTCCAGAACAGATCTGTTTGTTCTTTTGGCAGTCTGTGGTACATTCAACATTCTTCTTCAACACCCAATTCAAAGGTGTCAATTCTTCTGTTTTTTGTTTGTTTGTTTGTTTTGTTGTTGTTATTATTCATTGTCCAGCTTTTGCAACCATATGATGTGATTGAGAATACCGTGGCTTGGGTCAGGTACACTTTAGTCTTCTATGTGACTTCTTTACTTTTCAATACTTTAAAAAGATACTTTGCAGCAGATTTTCCCAATGCAATGTGTCTTTTGGTTTCTCGATTGCTGCTTTCATGAGTATTGATTGTGGACCCAAGGAAAATGAAGTGCTCGACAGCCTCAATCTTTTCTCCATTTGTGATGATGTGGCTTACTGTTCCGGTTGTAAGAATTTTTATTTTCTTGATGTTGAGGTGCAATCCATACCGAAGACTGGTCCTTGATCTTCATCAGTAAGTGTTTCAAGTCTTCTTCACTTCCAGCAAGTAAGATGGAGTTGTCTGCATACTTCAGTTTGTTAATAAATCACCTTCCAATCCTGATGCTATATTCTTCTTTGTATAATCCAGTTTCTCAGATTATTTGCTTGGCATGCAGATTGAAAAGGTATGGTGAAAGGATACGGCCTTGACACACATATTTCCTGACTTTAAACCATGCAGTGTCCCTTTGTTGTTTGCACAACTGCCCCTTGATCCACATACATATTTCTTAAGAGCAGAATTAAGTGTTTTAGTATTCCCATTTTACACAGTGTTAGACATAATCTGTTATGATCCACACAGTTGAATGTCTTTGCATAGTTAATGAAACACAGATAAACATCTTGCTGGTGTTTCCTGCTTCCAGCCAAAATCCATCTGATGTCAGCAATGACATCCCTGGTCCCACGTCTTCTGAATCTGGCTTGAATCTCTGGCAGTTCCTTGTCAATATGCTGTTGCAGTTGTTTTTGAATGTTCTTGCAGGTGACATTAATGATATTGTTCAATAATTTCTGCATTCAGTTGGCTCACCTTTCTTGGGAATGGGCATAAATATGGATCTCTTCTAGTCAGTTGGCAGGTAGCTGTCCTCCAAATTTCTTGGCATAGACGAGTGAGCACTTCCAGCACTGCATCTGTTTGTTGAAATATCTCAATAGATATTCCACCAATTCCTGGAGACTTGTTTTATGCCAACGCCTTCAATGCAGCTTCAAATTCTTCCTTCAGTATCATTGGTTCCTGATCTTATGCTTCCTCTTTAAATGGCTGAACACTGACCAACTCTTTCTGGTAAAATGACTGTGTACTCCTTCCATCTTACTACTGTAACTAGAACCTTGAATTTTTTCTTCTGTTCTTTCAGTTTGAGAAATGCAGAATGTGTTCTTCCCTTCCGGTTTTCCATTTCCATCTCTTCACACATGTCAGTATAATACTTCTTTTTGTCTTCTCCGGCTGCCCTTTGAAATCTTATTTCTCTCTTTTACTTTGTCATTCCTTCCCTTTGCTTTAGCTGCTCTACATTTGAGAGCAAGTTCCAGAGTCTCTTCTGACACCAGTTCAGTCTGTCTTTCTTTCCTGTCTTTTTAATGACCTCTTGCTCTCTTCATGGATGATGTCTTTGATGTCATTCCACATTTCATCTGATCTTCAGTCATTAATGATCAACACATCAAATTTGTTCTTGAGATGATCTTTAAACTCAGAAGGGATATACTCAAAGTCAGGCTTTGGCTCTTGTGGACTTATTCTAATATTCTTCATTTTCAGCTTGAATTTCCATATGAGCAGTTGATGATCTGCACCACAGTCAGCACTTGGTCTTGTTCTGACTGATGGTATGAAGATTTTCTACAGTCTTTTTCGGTAGATGTAGTCAGTTTTCTTCCTGTGTATTCCATCTGGTTGGGTCCATGTGTGTAGTAGCTGTTTGTGTTGGTTAAAAAATGTATTTGCAGTGAAGAGGTTATTAGTCTTGGAAAATTCTATCATGTGACCTTCTGGCATTATTTCTGTCACTAAAGCCATATTTTCCAACTACCAGTCTTTCTTCTTCATTTCCAACCACTGGTAATGATCAGTGTATTCTGACTGCATGTTCAGTCAATTTCAGACTGCAGAAGCTGGTAAAAATCTTCAGTTTTCATCTTTGGCTTTAGTGGTTGATGTGTAAATTTGAATAGCAGTTGTATTAACTGGTCTTCCTTGTAGGTATATGGATATCATGCTGTCTCTGACAGCATTGTCCTTCAGGACAGATCTTGAAATGTTCTGAATTCATGCTTTGTACATTCCATGTTCTGATTATTAATGGATGTTTGCACCTGTTTCTTCTCATTTTGAGTCAAGCCACATCAGCAAATGAAGACCCTGAAGGCTTTGCTCCATCCACATCTTTAAGGTCAACTCTACTTTGAGGACGCAGCTCTTCTCCAGATGTCTTCTGAGTGCTTTCCAACCTGGAGAGCTCATTTTCTGGCACTATATCTGACAGTGCTCTATTGGTATTCATAAGGTTTCCCTTGGCTAATTCTTTTCAGAAGTAGACTGCTGGGTCTTCTTCCTAGTCTGTCTTTGTCTGGAAGCTCAGCTGAAATCTGTCTATTGTGAGTGACACTGCTTATACCTAAATACCAGTGGCATAGCTCACTCTATCTTTACTCCTCTTATTAACTAAGGTTGATAATGGCAACAGACATACCATAGAGGTGCTTGATTTACTTATTCTAACTCGTGAGTAGAGAATAATTGGTGAATTATAGGAATGCATAACCTTTAATGTCTGGTGCCTCTTTATTTGACATGGCCAAGGAATGAATAGCTTCGTCCACATAAGCACCATGATTAGCACTTTAAGAAGAAAAACTATTTCTATTTTGAGGGAAGAACTCTGGTAGTGCAGTGGTTAAGAGCAGAGGCTGCTAACCGATAGATCAGTGGTTCAAATCTACCAGATATTGCTTGGAAACCCTCTAGAGCAGTTATATTTGCTAACGGTTTGGGTCAGCATATTGATCATTGTAGTGTGCTCAAATACACAGACTTTTTCTTTACTTAGATTTTTTGGGGTTTGTTTCCATTTCTTGTGCTCAGTCTTTCAGCATTTTCTCTATAATATTTCTATGCCTAACAGTACTGAAACATTTCTCTGATTTCTTATGTTTCATACCCCTAAACTGTGAGAACTTATCAGGAAATGTATTAAAATTCTGTGATAAGCAAGGATAAAGAAGCTCTGAATTAGCTAATAAGATCCAGCCCTAGTAATGCAGTGGTTAAAGAGCTTGGCTGCTAAATCATAATGTTAGCAGTTCATATTCACCAGCCACACCATGGAAACCCACTGTGTTCTCTTCCTATAGAGTCATTAGGTGTTGGAACTGACTCCCCAGCAACAAGTGCAGGTTTAGAGGATTTTAAAGATAAGCCGCTGTATGAATAACTAAATAGAGAATATTTACATGACTAAACAACTAATGTAAGCTTTAATTGTCTTTTAAAAGAGGCGTAGTGAAACAGGATAAAGTTATTGGGTGTTGGAGACAGACTGTGGGTAGCTGTGTGCCTTGAGTATAGTTTCTCTGAGGTTCATTTTCTGCATTTTAAATGTGGAGATAATAACATCTTTCTTATCAGATTATTGCACAGATTAAATGAGATATCCCTTAAGTCAGTACTCAGTAAATATTGCTATTGTTTGTTATTATCACTACACTGTCCCTCGTTACTAGTATTGTATAATACTAACATTATATTAAAATCTGTAATATGGTATTTGTTAATGATATTAACATTATGGAGACAGATGTATAGAATTTTTATATAAGGTTCTCAAGTCATCTGCTTGCTTATTTCTAATTGCTTTACTCGTTATTTGAAGTCTGAAGTCTCTATTGTCATCGAACTACTTATTTCTCCCTTCAATTTTGTTATACTTCATGCATGTTAGGGCTCTCTTATTATCATATATATATATTTATATTTGCTTGGCTGTTATATCTTACTGATGGATTGAATCTTTTATCATTATATGATTCTTTATTCTCTGCTTCTAATAAAAAGTTTTGTCTTAAAGACTTTTTTTTTCCTTTCAGATATTGGTGTAGACACCTCAGCCTTTTCTTGGTTACTGTTTATATGGAATAACTTTTTCATCTTTTTATTTTCAAACTCAACTCAACTCAGCTGTGTCTTTGAATCTAAACTGAGTCTCTGGTAGACACTGTATAACTAGGTTTTTTATTCATTCTGTCATTTATTGGAGAATTGAATCGATTTACATTTAATATGATTACTGATCAGGGACTTACTTTTGCTATTTATTTTCTGAATATCTTATTAGTTCTTTTATTTCCCTATTGTTGCCTTTTGTGTTAAACAGATACATCCTCTTTGCCATTTTAATTGTCTTATTGCTTCTCTTACTATGTATTTTTTAGTTATTTTATTAGCTTACATTAACATTTTAATATATAGTAATTTAGTTCATATTGACACCAACTTAATTTCAACAATATACAAAAACTTTATTTCTATGCAGCTCTGTCTCAATTAAGTTATAGTCACAAATTACACCTGTACGCATTGTGTGCCCATCAACAATTATTTATAATTATTGTTTTATGCAGTTGTCTTTTAAATAAGATGGAAAGGAGATGAGTTATAGAAAATACATTAATATTGATTTTATACTTATCAACATAGTTAGCTTTATGAACACTTTCATTTCCTCATGTGAATTTTTAGTTATTTTCTAATGTCCTTTCATTTCAGCCTGAAAAACTCGCTTTAGCATTTCTTATAGGACAAGTCTACTAGTGATGAACTCTCTCCATTTTTGTTTTTCTATGTACAAGTGTATTTTCAATGTGTTATTGTTGCTAAGTGCCCTAAAAGCAGTTCCAGCTCAAGGCAATCCTATGCAGAGTGGAAGGAAGCACTGCCCAGTCTTGCGCCATACCCACAAATGTTTTTACGCTTAATCTCATTAGGGTCTTCCTCTCTTTTGCTGACCCTCCACTCTACCAAGCATGATGTCCTTCTCCAGGAACTGACCCAACCTGATAACATGTCGAAAGTATGTAAGACTCGGTCTTGCTATCTTTGCTTCCAAGGAGCACCCTAGTTGTACTTCTTCCAGAATGTATCTGTCTGTTCTTTCAGCAGCTCGTGGTGTATTCAATATTCTTCTCCAACACACAATTCAAAGGCATCAATCTTTTTTCTGTCTTACTTATTCACTGTCCAGCTTTTGTCTGCATATGATGTGACTGAAAAATACCGTGGCTTAGGTCAGGTGCGCCTTAGTCTTCAAAGTGACGCCTTTGCTTTTTAACACTTTAGAGAGCTACTTTGAGGCAGATGTTTCCAGTGCAATGCATCTTTTGACTTTTTGACTGATGCTTCCACGGGCATTGATTCTGGAGCCAAGTAAAATGAAATCCTTCACAACCTCAATTCTTTCTCCATTTATGACAGTACTGTTTAACTGGTCTAGCTGTGAGAATCTTTGTTTTCTTGATGGATATGGCCTTTGATCTTCATCAGTAACTGTTTCATAGCCTCTTCGCTTCCACCAAGCAGGGTTCTGTCATCTGCATATCACAGGTTGTTAATGAGTCTTCTAGGAATGTCTTATTCTTCTCCTTGGTTATTGAGGAGCATTTTTACCAGATACAGAATTCTTGTTGGATGACTTTTTATTTGTTTTTTGATTTTTCTTTCAACATTTTGAATGTATCATCTCCCTGTATTCTGAGCTCTGTAGTTTATAATGATTAATCTCACTGAGTATTTTTTGCATATGATGAGTCTCCCCTCTCTGCATTCAAAATTCTTTGCCTTTATCTTTTGACAAATTGTTTATAATATATCATGGTGTGCATCTCTTTGAGCTTAGCTTACTTGTAGTTTGTCGGCCAGATTAATGTTTTTCTTCAGATTTAAGAAGCTTTTTGCCATTATTCCTTAAATATTCTTTTCCCCTTTTTCTCTCTCTTGTCCTTTGACTTCTATCATGTTTGTGTTGATCTCCTTGAAAATGCCCCATAGGTCTCAGAAGACCTGTTCATTTTGCTTTCTTCTTTCTGTTCCTCAGATGGAATCATCTCTATCAACTTGTCTTTAAGTTTGACAAGCCCTCCTTCTGTTAGTTCCAATCTGCTGTTGAGGCTATCCTGTGACTAATTTATTTAAATTATTATATGTTTCGACTACAGAATTTCTAGTTAGTTCTTTTTATAATTTCTGTCTCTTTATCAATATTATGTATTCTCATAGTTTCCTTTAATTCTTGGGACATAGCTTATATTAGCTCAGTGAACATACCTAAAAAAAGCTGATTTAATATTTTGTCTGGTGAGTTCAACATTTAGATTTCCTCAGAGACAATTTCTATGGATTGTTTTTTCTCCTATGGTTGGGTCACATTGTCTTATTTCTTTGCATGCCGCACAATTTTTTGTGTTGAAAGATAGACATTTTTAATATTACAATGTGGTAGCTCAAGAAATCATATTTTCAACCTCCATTAGAGTTTATTGTCACCGCTTCTTGTAGTTATTGGGCTTATGATGCAAAAGCATAAACTGATAGTCTCTTAAGTAATATTATAGTTCTGGTGCCAATCCTCTCATGGCTTTTTCTCTTTCTGATTCTCTCTTTTCTCTTGTTATGCGTCTATGTGTGAACCTTGTGATGGATCGTTTCATCGTTAGTAGAAGTCTCAGTGATCTTAACACATCTTCACATATAGGGTGGCATTTGTCAGGTTTTCCCCTGAATCTTCTCTATTCCAGGTTAAACAACCACTAGTTCCTTAACTGTCTGCCATAAACGAGTCTCTTTAGTATACCATAATAAGAAATACAGCCTAACAAAAGGACAAATATTGAATGAGACCCCTACAATAAGAACTTAAAAACAGACTCATGAATAGAAGAAAAGACTCTTCTATGGCTGCAAGGGTGAGGAGGAAGGCAGGGGAAGGGGAGAGGGTTTAGATTAGATAGTTAATAGAGATTTGGTTGGATGAAATCAGTGACAGCACACTTTAGAAGGAAGAGCAATAATAACTGGACTTCAACACAATTTGAGTACTCCTCCCATCCTAACCCAATATTGCAAGGACAGAGTAGCTGGGGTGGGGGACCAGGGACCATGCTCTCAGGTGAAATTGGCACAGCTAGCCTTTTGCTAATGAGAATTCTGCACCCCACATCAGTGAGTGGCGTCTAGGGTCTTAAAAGCTGCCATGCTGCTATCTGAGGGCACAGCAAATGGTCCCAACTCAGCAGGAATGGATGATTACCAAGGACTAAAAAGACATGGGGGAAAGAGGGAGAACCCAGAAGACAGAGAGGCCCACATGAGTGGGTGACTACATCAACTTGTGACCAGAAGAACTGGATGGTGCCTGACCGCCATCAATGATAGCCATGATGGAACTCACAAAGTTGAGTCTCACTGGCAACACAAGAATAAAAAGGGGTGCACCCTGAGATCTTCACTAAAAGACCACAGTTGATACTCCAGGGGCCTTGGAGTTCCCCTGGGAGCACGGCCCAGATACTGCTCCTGTCCGTAAATCATAGTGGAGGTCAACTCTTCGGACAGGAATGAATTGGACTTGGTGACACAGAGTGACCGTGTCGTGTGTGCACTTTATGCTATGCATCTATAGGATGTCATCCTGCTGAACTTTTACTGGAGGTGACGGAGTGTGTGGAGAGGAGGGGATAGGAGATTGTTGGGAGGATAAGACATGTACGGAGTGGTGCGGCAAGTGTGCTGTCACCTGGCGGGAAGAGCAGTGGGAGCTGCTTATAGGTGGGCATGCAAATTTATATGGGAATATACATTTTCATTCAGTCATAATGAAAAAAAAAAAAGGAAAGAAAAAGATACGGCCTAGGAACTGACAACATCGCCTCCGGGTTTAGACTTTCTAGTTAAGAGTTCTTCTCAGCATTTTCTGAGTGTTATGGATTACATTGTGTCACTTCAAGAAAATAAAATAAAGAGGTGTCAATTTGACTAGTCCACGATTCCCAGCATTGTGTGCTTAAATTGTCCACCATTTTGCCATCTGATGTTCTTCTTCTGTTTGTCATAGGTTCTACCTCTGTGATGTTAATGAGGCAGTGTTAGGGCTGTTATATTAATGAGGCAGGACCCTACCTGCAAGATTAGGTTATGTCTTAAGCCAAATTCTTGAGACATAAAAGGAAAATGTGTTCAGAGACACAGGAACTTCATACCACCAAAGAACACAAGCCACAGTGCATCCTTTAGACCTGTAGTCCCTGCACTGAGAAGCATCTCAACTAAAGAAGACTGATCACAATGACCTTCCTCAAGAACTGACAGAGGCAGAAAGCTTTCCCCTGGAGCTGATGCCCTGAATTTGTTAAAGCCATCTACTCGTAGTATTTCTGTTATAGCAGGATGAGATGACAAAGACACTAACTATATGATTGTGAAGATGTCACTTAATTCTGATCCTTATATTAAATTGTTAAATATCAAAATGAGATGATGTGAGGAATGAATGAAATAATCTGCACAAGACCTTATCATAGGCTTGATTCATAACAAATGGTCATAATTATTAACACCCTTTCTACTTAAAAAAAACTGTTTTTATCCAAAAAGCTTGTATATATAACTGTACAAAATTTTCTCAGTTTTCGTTTATCAGCTTTGAGTATAGTAGGACTATTCTAAGTATAATCTTGTATTATATCCTCTGTTAGTTTCCTAGAACTGCAACAAAATAGTATAAGCTAATTGTTTTAAAGAACATGCATTTATTGTCTCATAATTCTGGAGGTTAGTAGCTCAAATTCAGAGTGTCCTTAGGTCTGTGTTCTCTCCAAAGTTTTGAGGAGAGGATCCTTTCTTGTCCTTCCTGGCTTCTGTTAGCTTCAGACATTCTTTGGCTTAGAGCTAAAGAACAACCTCATCTAACATGCTATAGAGTCCTATAGCATGTCACGTAGTTGTAGTTCACCGTGGAATCTGCTATTTAGCATATAATTATACAACATTATAGCAGACCAATAAAAACTACATTTCTTAAATCTTACTCTTTTTGAAGCATTGTGCATATGGTTTATAAATATTTTTTCAAGCATTAAAACTACCTTAAAAGTTAGTACCATTGTGCACATTTTGCTAATGAAGAAACTGAGTCACATAGAAAATTGTCAGTAGTAATTTGGAGGACTGCATCAGATGATAACTTACAAATCAATCAAACTCTTGATGATGGTTTACTCATAATAAGGTTATAGGTGCCATTATTTGTAGAAATATTTAGTGCTTTAGAAATATTAACAAGTGAAATGGGAATAAATAGAGACAGGATATGTGAGAAAGTTAGTGTATCTTAGCTATTTTAGCTGGTGTTTTATTTCAGACACTGCTTGCACCTCACTGGGGATGAGTTAGCTGTCTAGCTGCACAATTCTGTTCTTCTCTTTTCATTAATTTAATTTAATTCCATTTATATGTAACCTGAGAGTAGCGTTCCCCTGCAGTCTGCCCGCTCAGTTTGTAAACTGAATTGAAGCCATCATTCCTGCTTTAATGGTTGTGAAGGACTTAGAAATTAATAGCTCTCTCTTGAATTAGTAAATTATATTTTTCCAAAGAGAGAAAAGTGCCTCATAAAAATAAGTGACTAGAGTCACTTTTGTTTTATTTTTATAACAAGTCTTTTTATGCTACAGTTTTAAACCCTCTTTTTACAATAACATTTTACGTTACACAGTGCTTTATATTTTTCAGAGCAATAGAACACACATTATCTTATTTTGTCTTCACAACAACCATCAGAGTTAAGTAGAGGAGATGTAACAGTGGCCTATGCTGCAGATGAAGGAAGCAAGCTACTAATTGACTTTTCACAAAGTAAGCTGATGGACCAGACTGAGATTTTTTTGACAGCTAGTCTAGAATGTTTTGTGACGTTCTTGTTCCCAGTAATAGTAGAGAGAGGAAGTATTAATGGAGAAAGAATTTCTCACTAAGGTACTTATTCAATAATAACAAAATTACATACTGCCAAATGAAAGGTATTTATAATAATAATAAAAATAACAAAATTCTTATAAGCATTTTTTCCTCAACTGAGGAAAGCAATCTATACTTCAAATTTCAAACTTTTTAACACACACTCACACATACACAAACATATTTCTTAATAGTATGAAAAAAGAACTTATCTTCTGATTTGGATAATTAAGTTAACTTCAAAATTTTGTCTTTTGAGGGATTTCAGCAGAGGGCCCTGGACAGGGCTGGAGAAAAATGTAAAACAAAATTCTAACTCAAAAATAAAAATAATAATAATAAACCAGAGTTGTTAGCCTTACAGAGACTGGTAAAACCTTGAGATCCAGATCAGTAATGAATTCACTCCTGAGGTTCACCCCTTAGCTAAAGGCTGGACAGATTCCTAAAACAAAACAAGACAAAAGTGAGATACCAACCCGGGGGCAAGGGCTAGAAGGCTAGATGGGGCAGGAAAGCTGGTAATAAGGAACCCAAGGGTGAGAAGGGAGACTATTGACATGTTGTGGGGTTTTGAACCAGTGTCATAAAACAATGTGTGCACCAGTTATTTTTTTTTTTTTTAAAAAAGGTCTTTATGTACTTTATTAACTATTTTATAAGAAAAATGGAGGTAGAAAACACTACCCTGTCTTTGGGTTGTTAAAAAACTTTATTAAAATGTATTCTTCTAACGCCAGTAACTACTGTTTTTGCTAATTATCCTAAATGCCATATGCTCCATATAGTTCTTATAATAAATATTTAAACTATTTCATGATTGCATAGTTCATTTCCAGAATTCACCAAATCTCACATGCATATAATCAACTTTCCGGTGATGCTGACTGAGCAGTCATGTATAACCATTTCTCTAGCACCTGTTACTCCAAAAGTTGGCAGTTTGACTATATCCAGAAGTGCCTTGGAAGACAAGCCTGGCTATCTTCTTCTGAAAGGTCAGAACCTGAAAACTCTCTAGAGAATTCTACTCTGCATCCATGGAATTGTCGTGAGAGAAAACCCACAGCCACCAAAAATGGAAACTAACAACAGCAAAGTCCTAGGCACCATCCTAATTGCTAGGATTAAAATGATAAATAATATAAAGGTTCTCAGGCTTTGCCCTTGACAGGGAAATAGTTTATTATGTTATTATTCATTGTTAACACATCCAAAGCAAATATGCAATGCTGTGTGACTACAAATAAGAAAAAAAATTCTTAAATTATTCAAGAAGATATGGTAGAGATGGTCAAAATTTGCTGAAGAGGGTGTAGCAAAGACAAAGATGCTGAAACTCACAAAGGAAGGAGGAGGATAAACTAGGAGAAAGTTGACAAGGAGCCAAGTAATAATGGATTTGATATGAGAAGCTGGAAAATGTAAGCTTTACATGATCTGCACAAAAAAAGAGAACAAAAAACTTCAATTACAATTACAGAAGACTAAGGATGCAAACCTGGTGGCATAATGGTAGTGGTTAAGTGCTTTGACTGCTAATCAAAAGGTCACCAGTTCAAATCCACCAGGTGATCCTTGGAAACTCTATAGGACAGTTCTCCTTTGTCCTGTAGGGTTGCTATGATTTGGAATCGATTTGGCAGCAGTGGGTTTTGGTTTGGGTTTAAGAACATAAGGGGATGCCTAGTGATTAAGAGCTCTGCTGCTAACCAAAGGACCAACAATAGGAATGCACCAGCTGCTTCTTGGAAACTTTGTGGAGAAGTTCTAGTCTGCCCTATAGGGTGACTTATGACTTGGAATCAGCTTGAAGGCAAAGGGTTTTGTTTTGGAAGGGATTAAGGATATATGTCCTAAGGCTTTTGTATACAATCAAAATTCAGTCAAATAGCTTTAAACCCCATGATCCTATCCCTAAGGGCTTCCCTTATGCGCACGCACACACACAGACACAGACACAGACACACAGAGCAAGTTCATAAACTTCATGGTGGGTGAACCTGGAGTTCTCTTAAGAACCAGTTCCCTCTTAGGAACCTTATAGCTCTCTTTGCTTCCATATCTCTGCATTTTTGTGGCAAGGGACTAGAACTGAGCTAGTAGGAATCAGCTGCTCATCAGTTGCAGCAGCTAAGACCAGGATGGTGGAACTATGATATAGATTGATTTTTCTGATATTTTTTTCCATTGGTGGAAGTAAGCTGAGCATGAGAAATGCTCAGAGAAAGAAGTATAAGACAGTCAAACCCATTGTCATCTAGTGGATTTTGAATCTTAGTGATGCTATAGAACAGAGAAGAACTGCCCCATAAGGTTTCCAAAACTAATCTTTATCAAAATAGACTACCACTTCTTTCTTTCAAGAAGCCTCTAATGGGTTTGAAACTTTGACCTTTCAGTTAACAACTGAGTGCTTAACTACTGTGCCAGTAGGACTCCTTGTGAGCAAGTAAAGCCAAAAAACACCAAACCTGTTGCTGTCAAATAGATTCTGACTCATAGCGACCCTAAAGGATGGAGTAGAACTGCCCTACAGGGTTTACAAGTAGCTAGCTCCTGGTGGATTTGAACTGCTGACCATTTGATTAGCAGCCATAGCTCTTAACTACTACAAGTCAAATTTAGTTTCTAAAATGACTTCTTATATTGACTAACCAAAAAGTTCGCTTAATTAAAAATTTTGCATACTTTTGACTATAAATATTTGTATGTAGTTTTGTGTATTTATATCACGTTCGTTACTGTGAAAATGTCAACATTTCATTTTCAATTTCTACAAATGCAGTACAATAGAATTCCATGATGGTCTTGTATCAGATATAGTCTGCTCTATGCCCTGGGAGTCATTTAATTCTTTTCATTGCTTTCCACCTCCTCCCTAATACAAGCTGTCACCATACCCTGCCTGACAATGGAGTCGCTGGTTTCCCTTGACTTCTTTGATCTATTTAAAGAAGAGTGGTCTTTGAACCTGAATGATCTTTTAAAAATGTAAATGATTTTGTATCATCTACCCCATAAAAATCCATGGGGTAGGTGTTCATTGCTCTTAAAATGAAACCCAACTCATTTCCATGGCAACAGAAAGTTCTGCAGAGTCTACCCTCCTCTTCTGATGCATTCAATCTCTGCTCATACTCTTGTGCTTCTAACTTCCTAATTTTCCTCAAATCTGTTATTTTCTGTACTTCATAAATGGATTACTTTTGTGAGGAAGAAGAAAACTATCAAAGATGGCTTTATGCTTGCCTTTTAAACCACTTATCTACACCACCTCTAAGCTTTTGTACATTCTGCTTGCTGTTTCCTTTTCAAAGCAGGCACTTTGTTCTATATATCAACTTGAAAGTCACATCTTCAAAGAGTTTCAAATTATTTTGTTCGTTTACTGTTTCACCACCTTTTGAATGTTCAAGCTTATCAAAAATGTAAAAACATCTTTATTTATCTATTCATTATTATTTGATTGTTGTCCTCTCCCTACTCCCACCTATACAGCTAAAGGTAGGTTAGACACAGAGACAGAGAGAGAGAGAGAGAGAGCAATATCACTACACCAGTCGCCACTGAGTCCAGTCCCAATCATGGCAATCCCATGTGTGCCCAAGGAGGGTTATGCTATATAGAGATCTGAGTGGTTGATTTTTTGGAAATAGATCTCCAAACCCTTCTTCTGAGGCTTCTCCAGGTGGACTCAAACCAACAGTTTTAGAATGGCAGTTGAGCGAGTCAATCATTTGTACCATCTTAAGACTAGAGATAAAAACAGAAATATGATCTTGTAGGTTAAGAGTATAGATGCCAAATCCGAATTGTGTATGTTCAGATTCTTGTTTAAAATTGCTGGTTATGTGTCCTTTGGCAATTTATTTGTTATTTGATTGGCTGCCTTTCCCTTTTTCTCAGATAGAGATTGCGTTTAGAGTTTGAGTCAGAGATCAGGCAAAGAGACAGACATAGAGAGATATAAGTGTAAACAACACTACTGCCACTTTGTATCATTAAAGCCACTGAGGCACAAAGAGATTAAATGACAAATTATGTGCACTTATGTGCCAGAGCATTGATTTGCTGTATGGTCCCTGATCCCAGACTTTTAACCATCATTGTATAGTAATTGTAAAGGCACACATTTAAATATTTTACTATCTTTTCTTGTTTCTTTGCTATCTAACAAGGCCTTCTAAACTTGGCAGTAACTATTAATGAGAGGCCAGTGAAGGGAGAAAAGGTGTCAGAAAAGAAGGTGTTTCGTGTTTATCTGTACGAATACAGCATTTTCCCCCATGTCATTTTGGCCTTCGGTAAGCAGCCATTTCTGCTGAGTTGGGACCATTTGCTGATGGTGAGGGTGGACACTTTAGAGGAGTAGTCAGGGAGGGCCTCTCTCAAGAGACGAGCTTGCACTGAGACCAAGATGAGAAACTGAGAACACTTTCCGGGGAAGAGGAAGAGCAGTGCAAAGGCCCTGAGGGTGGAAGGAAGGAAGGACAGCGTGGTTAGCATATAGGGATGGGGGGCACTGGTGTAATAATACATGATTACTTAAGTATGTTAAAGAAAAAAAAGAATACAACATTTTTGAAATATTATATACTGAAATTTTGCTGCATCACTTTCTATGCTTTTAAAGCAATTGCTTTCAGTATTTATTCCTGTGGTTCCCAATGTATCCTCCAATGAAAAATAACCCCTAATATACCTTTGCTAAACTCCTTGGATAGCAAATCTTTCCTAATTCCTTTAGTTTTCTCAACCCCAGACAACTAGCTCATTGTCAAGTTCGGTATGATTCTGAAAACACCTAGGCTAGTTTTATAATATTATTTATCTTTATTGCTGAAAACCCAGCAGGTGAAGAAAAATGAAGACAATTTGGTAAATAATGGATGCAGAGATGACTGATTGTTTTTCTGTAATGAAAAATAAGCACCGTTTATTATGTGACCTTTTCTTCAAGTGCCTGTCAAGAACTCAGAGGTAATAAAGCTTTACTTACAAAGTGACTGATCTAAAAAATACAGACAGTTAAAATATTGTATCTCTTTATTAAAAACAAATTTAGTATTTGTGTGTGTACAGGAATAATGATAGATGTAATTTTTTTCCTTAAAAAAGTTTGTAACTATCTCCCTCCCATTCAATGCACAGTTTATTCCTTTTGACTATAATTTTGGACATAATTTAGTTTAAAATGTATTTAAAAAAATGAAAGGATCTGCCTTGCATATATATTCTTTCTCCTTTATGAAAGGTCAGCTGAGATTCTGACCATTGTTCCGCATGTAGAGCTTGAAGGTGGTGACATCTATTGACTTTTAAGGCTTTTTAGTGTCCACCTTCAGGCTTTTATTTCCATTATTAATAGGAGAAATCTTGCTAGCAACTTTCTAACTATCAACCCTATGATTTCAGCTAATTAGAACATTCTGGATACATGCATATAACTCAACATCTTAGAATGCCCACACGTATCATATTCTTATAGAAGAACTTCAATGATGCTGAATTATTTGTCACATTAAATAGGTTTTGTTTCTTTTATCTTTTTTGGTGTTCTATTTCTTAAAAAAAAATTCAGAAGCAAGATGATGATTTTTGTTTTAATGTCATAAATATTTAACATGCTTTGTGTCACGCCAACTTCTTATTAAGAACTTAAGCAATAGCTTTTTATAAGAAAAGTTCTTATAAAACATAAATGTAGAAATTGTTCCTAAAATAAATATACACAAAATTAATATAAATAATAAAAACACGAGAAATTTAACCCAAGTTGCAACAGCAGAACTTACTTATTTTAGCTTATAGGCATGAACTACATAAACAAAGTGATGTCCTACTTGACACAGTACATTTTTTAAATGTGTGTCTATGTTGTTTGCATTTGCTGTCTTTTGCTTTTTCTGGTCTAGGCTCTGCAACTAGCAGAACATTCAAATATCTTCCTACACAAGGGGAAAAAAAAGATGTACTGCGGTTCAGTGAATCAGGATGATTGCTGAATTAAAAGAAAACAAAAACAAACAGACATTTACGCAGGCAATTAAGATGAACGCACACACGTAATAGTAAAACCTTTTTGTTTCTAAAAATCTTATGAAGGAGAGAGTGGTTGGCTCTGAATTTCTCAAATAATGATCTTAAAGCTTTTCATTAGACCTGCAAAGCTTAAACCTAAACGAGAAGAAAAATCCGAAAAATATAAATAATCCATTAATAAAACGCATTCTCTTCCAGGCTTTGAAGTTCAAAAAAATATTCTTAGAAACTTTGTCTTTCTTCTATACCTCTAAGTGAACAAGGAAAATAACCAAAAAAAAAAAAAAAAATCAGAAAACAAAATTAAAAAAGAAAAAACAAGAAAGAGAGGAAAGTAAGAAATGTCCCAAATAATGAAAGCTTCTGGGGTAGGTTGCTATCGCTTTTTTTAACAAAAGATATTCTTCCACTCCACTTAAAAGTATCTGAGTTGATAACCCTACTCAGTTTCTACCGAGAGAAATTGCCTTATTTTTTACTCAAAAAGCTTACTTGCATTTTAGTCTTCAACCGACTTGAAATATTTGAAATAAATAATTCTCCCAGGATACCCTAGCAGCAAAGAAACAAAACAACCAAAAAAATCTGTTTGTGTGCTCATTTGTACCGCTAGTTTTCAACACAGTTCTCCCATATCTTTGATTACCTCTAAAAGAGGTAGCCAAATGCACAGGTATGTGAATGTGTGTGTCTGTTTGTGTACGCATGTGTATTTGTGTTCACTTTGCATCCTGGTAACTAGCGTGGTTAATCTGACACTTAAATGATAGTAATATCATATCAGACACGACCAGAGAACAAAGGAATTTGCAACAGCACTCTGACAATCAGGGATGAAACATCTTACCCATTCTGCAGCCTTCTAATCACATATAATAGGTGGTTTAGTGACATAACTTTGGACCTGATATTTTAGAATATTGGAAGTCCACAGATTGACAAAAATTATGAGCTTTTGTGGGTGTGTGTGGGTGTGTGGGTGTGTGAACCTCTTAAAGCATATTAATCATTCAGTTTATCAACAGTACTTTTTGAACTGTTTTCCTGACGATGGTAGAGGGAGACACCGTCAAAGTGTAAAAAATTTAAAATGTGTTGTCAGACTCCAGTTATGGTTCTATTCTCCTTTACTATCTTCTTCCACGTCACTCTTTTAAGATATACAAACATACACACACACACATTTTGACACCATATCGATAACCAGTAACTCATAGCCATGTAAACAATCCGAGATTGCTTTGTTTCATGTTTTAAAAATAAACTGCAGTGGAAGAGAGGGAAGTATGCTTCTGTTTATATCACTCCTAGTCCATGCTATCAGCCCACAGTAAGAACTAATTTTTGAAACAGAAAACTTAGAATTTAGAAACTCTTAAGTTTGATATCAGAGCAACTGCAATGTGTCCTGTACCTTTAATATGTAAATCTATTGAAATCCATCGCTCTGCATTGAGAGCGTCTCCCTGCTTATTACTTTATGACATTTCCTGACTGAAGGTGCAGGAAGGGCTCACATTAATTTGCTTTATGTTTGACTAGAGAGGCTTCCCATCACTATTAGAGACCACTTTGGGTCCACTTCATTTTAGAGTTGTTGTCAGTCATTGGAGAGTGATATGCCTGCCCTTGCCTTGGAAGAATAAACACATCATATATTAGGTAAAGCTTTGATGTATGGGGGTTGCTGATGGCTGCACCTTTTCCTGAGGATAGGGAAAATCAGAAAGTGGGACTGAGATTAGGTTAAGAAGGAGTATTAGAGGCAGGAGTCCTGCAAGCCTTCCTGGAACATTCCAGCTCAACGTGAACCCAGGGACCAAAGCTGAGTTTTTGTTTTGTTTTGTTTTGTTTTTAGTTTTACTTTGGTTTGTTTTCCACTGATGGTTGTTCTGAACAGAGGAGTAAGGTTGGGAGTGTGTGCTATTTGTTTAACTCTCCAACAAGTGAATGCCAAAATTAAGCAAAACTTTTATGAACTGATGCTACACATGCTTTGGGAATATTTCAGTTTCAACCGTTTCGACACCTGATCGAGAGGGAAATGCTTTCTCTGCATCAGCATTAGAATCTGCGTTTAGTCCTTTTAGATTCTGAAGGGTTCCGTTTTAAACATTTGTTTGTCAAGTATGTATATATATATATACATATTTAATCAAAAACTTGGTTTTAGAGAATGAGAAAATCATAATCTACACCAGAAATTGCAGTTTACACTTCCTCTACCACCACTACACACAGCTGCAGAATGAATTAATAATTGACTGATACATTTTCAAGTTGGGAAGTCAATGAATTATGGCATTATTTAGAAATAAGTTCCAAAATTTCACAAGGAATTATTAGCAAGATGTGTTTGAGTTTTCTGCACATTCACCACCTGCGTGCTTGAACTTCTCTGAACGTCATCTTGATATAACTGGGTGTTAACCTGGTTTGAACTTGAAGGTGCTTGGCTATTTTCAGTCAGGTTGCAGCTGCTTTTCATACCATACTACATGATTCTACATCATTTCACACAGCTCTCATATGCTTCAGTCCGGAGAATTTCAAGGAATGAAGATGGGCATGTATTATTACCTCGCAGGTTGTCTCAGACAGCCACATCTTAAGTTCAGCCTTCACACTGGACCTTCTACTTCAAGAATGATCTCTCCTGTCTTGCTATTTTGGTTAAGGAAAGATCCCACTGTCAGACTTCCTTGCCTTGTGAATGAGCCAGGGGAGTTTCATTAACTAAAAGAAAGAATTTGTTTGTAAAATTATAAATTACAAATTAAAGTCTGAAATTGCTCTGCCCCAGACCACGCATCTGAGTCTTGGGACAGAATCATTCGCACTAGCGGAGCATTCCTCTCTGTTGTTTTATTCTGAAACAATCCAGCAGTGCATGTTTTTTTAAATCTGGTTTAAGGAAGTAAGGAAAGTAGAGTAAATTAAATTTAATGGAAATGGTTTTATGATATATATATATATAATCAAAGATATGCACACATATTTAAAAAGAGAGAATATGTAAACATTTCCATAAATTTTAAATAACTTCAAATGACAATGAGCCATAAACAATGAAAACTATTAAGACAGAATTTTAGAAAAAAAAAGAGAAGAAAACTCCTGTTTGTCTTTGGAGTTCAATCTCCTTGCAGATAAACCCGTTTACTTAATCAATGCTGATTTATTTAATGATTTTTAAGTAACTATTATTCTAGATTTCTTGGCTTAGATTTCCTTCTCTACATTGTTTCTTCAGTAAAAAATCTGAAAGGTAGAGGATCAAATGGTATACATTAAAGAACATGCTACGTACACGTGTGTGTCGTATTTGTAAGAATGGTTAACATTTACCTAGTGTTTGTGTTATGTCAACTGTTATTCTTAGGGCTTTTCCTGAATTTTATGGTCCTAACAACCTAGATGCAGTTACTTTTAACAGTATATACTTAGTCATCTTGTTTCGAAAAATTAGAAAAATCAAATGAAGATCATTATGCTGACATACTGACATATTCTTATCAACTTTGGCAATAAGGTTTTTATCAGCTTCAGGCATAAGGCAAATCTATCTTATTAGTGTGAAAACTAATGAAAGATCATCCTGACAATGATAATTAATTGCAGTTGTTGACAAGGACCCAGTTCCGTTGCACTCCCTTTTCTGTTGTTCTTTCTCAGTCTTTCTACTCTCCTCTCTCAATTAGACATATGAAAAGTGCTGCCCTCCCCTTTGAGAGGGAAGCTTTTAGATTAATCATATTATCTTAAGGTTCCAAATCTCCATGCCTGCATGACCTTTCTTCCCTTAGAATCCATTATCTTAAACTATCACAATAATCCTGGCTTTAGGGAAGGAGAGAGGGAAGAGGAATCAAACCTAATAGATGGCAAATAAGATTAATCTATGATCTAAGTGCCGATTACACTTGGCCCTGCCCTTGAACACCCAGGTGTAACCTTGAAATTCACATCTGCTAAGACACAGCAATTGGATTGAACGTCCCTGTAGGCCTCAAGGGCAGCTGGCCAAAATTTACCCCTTATTCCCCAGCGAGATTGTGAGCTATCTCAACCTCCAACTCTCTTTACTTGTGGAATTTGGCAGCTGTGATTTTCATGTTTGTTTTGGGATAGTTCACATTTTTCAGATAAAATACTTATTTGGGGTCCTTGATTTTTGTTTGTCAGAACCAAGTGGCCATGGAGGGAATGAACTTTTACCTGGACCTCACAAGAGGAAAACAAATGATTCAGCTCCTCATAATCTGATAACTGCACCAAAATAAATTCAGATCTTTGCTTCCTGATTCCAAAAACTACATGTGTTTAAGAACAACCAAGTGTAGAAAGACAAAAAAAAAAAAAACCTCTATGCAACATTTGTCTACAGAACTTTGAGCTGATTATTTTTCCTCCTCATGGCCTGAGGTCTTAGGAAGGACACTGTTTGGGTAAGGTGGAACACGACACTGGAAATTTGGAGCTACTGGTGATATGGGCACGAAAGAAGACTGAGCTTGGAGAAAACAGTTTCAGTCAAAGAGAAATATCACTGTGTCAGATAGAGAGTGGTAAATAAAACCAGAAGGCATTCTCCTTAAATGTTGGCTCTGTCTCTTGAAATTCAAAGTGGACCAGGTAGAAAGAATGTTCTCTCATCATGAATCTTTGCTGTCCAAGCTTCAGAAGGTGTATAAACCATGAGAGAGAATAAAATTAAGCCAAAAATTAGAGTGAGGAAGAAAAGGTAAGTCTAAAGCAAGAAAACCAATGGATTTAAAATACATATATATATTAGAAGTAAAATTTGGTGGGCAAGGAATCTGATTATTTTTTCCGGAAAGGGTAGTTAAATAAATTGGGAGGCACTCTCGTGGTGTAGTGGTTAGAGCTATTTCTGTTAATTGAAAGACTGGTAGTTCAAATTCCCCAGCCTCTTCTTGGAAACCCAGTGGGGGCAGTTCTACTCTGTCCAGTAGCATAACTATGAGTCAGATTTGTTTGTTTGCTTTTTTGGTTTATGGTGATTATAGGTGAAGTCCCTAGATGGTGAGAACAATTAATATGCTCAGCTACTAACTGAAAGGTTGCCAGTTGAAGTCCACACAGAGGAGCCTCAGAACGCAGCAGTGGTGACCTACTGAAAAATCATCATTGAAAGTCCCATGGAACACAGTTCTGCTCTGATACATACGGCAGCATCGTGAGCTGGGGACAACTCAGAGACAACTGGTGACTCGAGAGGACCTCCATCAGGGAGTCCACTTTCAAGCCATTCTCGTTAAGTTTATCTCAATGGTTTCTCTCTGGCATAGTTTTCAAGCACAAATACCTCACTCCAAACAGAGCAACTACATCAGAGTTCCCTTTGTAAAGATTTTCCCAACTGTTATTATAGTAAAAATTAACACGTTTATTCTAATTCTACCATGAGACCTAAAGGACAGGAATCTCAGCTCCATAGTTTGGACTAGTTCTCTGAGAATTTTCTTCTAATTTATAGCTTCAGTTCCAAAGTTGTTAAAATAAATCAAATCTTTGTAAGTATTTGCTCTTGCCTTTATTTTTTCCTTTCCAAAATCAAGTTTGTTTGTTTTTTTTTCTCTTTTATGTTATACCCATTCACGCTACCTCTACATGGCAGAATAGAAAATGTGTTGTATGGTTTCCAAACAGCAGCTGGTGGATTCAAACAAATGACCTTTGATTAGTAGGAGAATGCTTAACCACTGTGTGACAAAGCCTCTTGTACGGGGATCTAAAAATAAAATGTGTTTTGAACCACCTTTAGGAAACTTAATTTTGAAGCACTGAGGAGGCTAGATTGTACCTATAAATGAGCAGTGTGGTTTGGGACTTAACATCTCTGTCTCAGTATGCACAACTGTAAAAGAGGATACTAACAAATTCTGTGTCTGTGTGGGACTGAAGATTCAATAGCTGTTCACGTAAAAATGAGTGATGGTGGCTGGTAACTTGGGTCAAATCTCACCCCTGCTGCTGATCAGCTGTGTGGTCATGGGTAAATTGCTTTACCACTCTGGATTCTCATTTCCTCATCTTAATGTATAAAACCTTAATAACGCTCAACTTAGAGTTACCTTAAAGTGTTATTGTTGGTCTTACATGAACAAAGACATTAGACATTTAATAAATCTCTAGCAGTTTGTTATTGCTTTTGTTCTTGTTGTTTTTATTGTTGTTGGAGTGTTAGTCAGCGATGCTATTCTTTCTTGCAGCCGTGAACACGAGAACACTGGGAAACAACATTAAAATTGGTTTCTTAGATTTTTGCAAGGATTAAAGCTGAAAAGATACCAGAGATACCAAAGATTCTGAAAGTTCTGGGAAAAGGAAAAATGATTCTTCAAGACCTCCTTCCTGGTGTCTGTTAGGACAGTGACATTTTGACTGAACATAGAAGCCCTTGTCAGCTGTCCGGGGAGGGTTAACTCACACCTCAGCGGGAGCCTCAGGCCATTAAGTCAGGGAGAGTAATGAAATTTCATTTAATTTGTCAGGAAGAAAGTGCTAATGTTAAAAGGCATTTAATAAAAAAAAAGGGGGGGGGGGAGAGATTCTTTGAAAGGGAGTCCTTAAGTAATTACTTCAAGTGTCTTAGGCCTCCTCACCAGAATATTTACATTAGTGTCTTGCAGGGCCTGTGTGTAATTAAATTAGTCTAGCATTTACATTCCCTGCCTTCTTTGTTTTTGTGGTTTTATTAATAATGCTCCTTTAAGAAAAGAGAGAGAGAAAGAGGAAGAAAAGGAAAATGAACTGAATTAGATGGCTGTTTTTTTGAAAATGCTCTGTTGAGGGAATTGTCAAGTTAAAGTTGTGACTGTCTGTGCATGCGTGTGTGTTGGGAAGAAGGGCTTGGAACAGGGACCAAGGTGGAGGGTCCATGCTCCTTTTGTAGTTCCACTTGCAAGGACGCCGTCTTTGATCTTCTCAGATCTGATGCAAAGAGAAGTCCCGACAGCGGCTACAGACTGTCAGCGTATTGCCGTGTGTGTCCTTGTCTAGCACCAAGCCTCTTTTCAAGAGGGAGAGGGTGGGGATACAGACGTGAGAGTGAAAGACAGGTAGCATTTGTGAAGCCGTGTGAGGCGGGCTCGTCCCTCATCGCTTCTCCTGCCTGCACAGAGACGCTCAGCACCATCACTGACAGTAACAAGAAGAGATAACTCATGTTCTAGGAGGTGAGAGCAGCCTGCAGGAACAGGACAGGATGGATTTGGACCTCTCAAGCAGTGCACATTTAGGAGAACTAGTCTTAAACATTGCTTTGGAAAGAACGGGCTGCCATTTTCCAAACCAATTTATGAAACTGTCTTATGAGTAAGTCTGGACACAAACGTCCTGTGACTCTTTTGTGTCCAGTGAGGGTGTAGTGGCAAGAACATGGGTTGCCGTGTTGAAGACAAAATACGTAAGGAAATGTAAGAAGTGTCTCAAAGTTGATTTGAAGTTTAAGTGAGATTGGATTATCAGGAAGTTTGTAAACTATGAAGCGCCATTAGCTAGCTGGAGTGATTTTAGTGAAATACAAATCTGACTACACTCCTCTTCTTCCTACTATAATTCATTCAACAGCTTTCCATGCCCTTTTCGGTACACAATGTATTGGCTACTTATTTCCAAAAGTCCCTTCCTTTCGGAGTCTACTCTTCAAAATATCAGGTCCTCAATACATAAGAGCTCCCCGTCTCTATATGTTTGCACATTTTTTTTTCTCTCTCTCTCTTTTATTTAGAGCAGTGATGCCTGATATCTTAGTTGGCAGGCTCATACAGCTATTTCAACAAAAATTTAAATAATTTATATCTTAAATAAACTAAACTGTTTAGTTTCTCAGTGCACTACCCACCTTCCAAGCACTGAACAGCCACAGTTGTACACGGCAAATGGCTACCATAATCATCACAGAAGCACTAAATCATTTCTGTCATTGCAATGAGTTTTATTGGACACTTTTGGTCTACTGTGACCTTCTCTATTCTCTGACTCCATTAGTAAGTCCTCAACTTAGAAATTACTTCTACAAAGATGGCTTTCCTACACAAATTTCCAAGCCTTAAATATGAGTTAGCTTTTCCCTTCTATATTCTACCACGTGGAAGGAGGTCTTCTGTTTGTCCAAATTTCCTGATCCTCCATAAGCCCATTGAGTTCAGGGTTGAGGTTTCAGTACTGATTTGCAGCACACTGTGTCTGTAAAGAGCAAAGAATAGGGCAAGCAGTCATTGAGCATTCACTACATACCATCCCAAGTGCTCCCTTTATATGATCTCACTTAATACACAGCGCTGTGTTTCACATCTAACACAGTAAGCAGCTAGTATTTATGACTGTGATCCTCAGATGAAGGTTCTGAGTCACAGAAGTGAAATCCCTAACCCGGTTGGCACAGACATTGAAAGAGACAATGACACTACTGTTTGGAACTTCCCTGTCTTTTGGCATTTGTATAATTGTTGCTGGAAGAATATAGGAATTGCTCTAAGCAGGTATTAGAGTACACAGCAGCTACTCCTCTGTAATACCAGTGTGTTTTTAAATTGTCCTTATCTTCCCAGCAGCCTTACTCTTTACAGTCTTGTTTTCTTTGAATAAATGCTTTATACTATCTTACTTGAGCTTCAGCTGTATGGAGACTAGAGAAGGCATATCATGCCCAATTTACAATTAAAAAACCCAAAGTATATGGTAGGAGAGCAACATGGAAGGCTGATGGGTTAGTGCAGGAATGTCAAAGTATGATAGTTTCGGCAAGTGTTCCAATAACGTGATGCATGAGGGTAATGGATCCAAGTCATCAGCTTTCATTTTTCTTGCGTTCATGTCTCTGTTTTCTGGCTATCCATGTCATATTAATTAGCAGTATATCATTCTTTTTTTTTCCAACAGCTGAATGTGGCAACGATAGCATTTGTTAGATGATGAAGTAGATCCTGTTTTCAACAAATTAAGATGACATCTATAAACAGGTCCCTGACTAGACATTAGACCTCATAACTACTGTATCAACTATAGCTATTAATAAGCTACTAGTGTGGTAATGTTCATAGACTACTATTATTTCAGATTGAATGTTGACATCATATCACAAAAAGGGGTTGTTTAAAAAGAAAATTTATTTAATACAAATGTTTGGGTAAGCGGGATTCTAACTATATCTGAGGAAACCTAGTGGTCTAGTGGTTAGGTGCTACGGCTGCTAGCCAAAAAGCTGGCAGTTCGAATCTACCAGCCACTCCTTGGAAACCCTAGGTGGCAGTTTTATTCTGTCTTGGAAGATCACCATGTCAGAATCAACTCAATGGCAATGAGTTAACTGTATCTGAACCTTCAGGATTTATGCATTTCTACAGTGTCCAAGTACACTAGAAAATAGAATAGAGGATAAATATAATCCCAAAAAGGTCTACATTCCACTTTGTTAAAAAACCAACACATTAGAATGGGATATTTTATTTTCTTGATTTTGGACACCCAAATTTAATAGCTAATACTTTGAAGACTTCCTGTCAAGCATACAGTAGTCTATGAGCTTGGTTTATCTTAATCTGTTTATTCTTGGCAAGCAATCTATAAGCAAAGCATTCTGTATTTTCCTCATTATACAGATGATAAAACTGAGGCACAGGCCAGTAATAACATGTCCACACCTGGTAGCCAGTGAACTCCAGAGCATTTCTGTAACCACCGCCCTTTCTTTCTCCCCTGTCAGTAAGTTTGAGAACACATGCATAAACACACACGGGAGTTTAGAATGACTTTTCTAAAGAAGTAGAGCAATTAACAGGGCTTCCCCATCTTTCTATTTGAAGATGGAATCTACGTGACAAAACCCAATTTGGACTGTCAACGGATTAAAAAGAGAAAACAGGGTGTCAACATCTAAACAAAAAAATGAAAAGGAATTTCAAGTAAAATCAATCTTCAGCTTCACTGAAAAATATACCTGCCAAGTGCCAAATATACCTAGTCAGATAAAAAATATCAGAGAATGAGTATTTTATAATCCACTTTATGTTTCTAGCGCCTTACTCTGCAATTTAAAATCACTTTTATTACATGACAGCAAAAGGCTTAAATTGATGTTTAGAGAATTTTTCTAAGTTGGTGCCACTTACATTAAATTTTAATCTTTAAATATACTAGGTGCCTGGTTTGTACTGATTTGTACTGGTTTGTACAGATTTCTAAAAGCTAAATTTACTCGATTTTTTTTTCTCCCAGATACACAGTTTAAGACACTGTAAAAATGAAGTAGTTTAAAAATACATTCACAGTTTCATCGTTAGCAGTAAATTACTCAAAACCCCAGATTTGTCTGGTGGTTGCTCTCCCAATCAGAAAGCACCGCTAACGACACTTTACAAATATATGGATCTCATCCTTTCTTGAGAGCTATTTATGAGGATGTACAATAGTTCACTGTGATATCTGTTGTTTTACTTAGCAGGATTGATTGGGAGATCCGATCTGATCAAGTCCTCTGTAATCTGTCCTTGAACTGAGAAGAAATCGGAAAAACTGGAAGCTTCGGGAAAAGTCAATTCCAGAGAAAGGAAAATAGGTCCCAATTTTTGAAGACGCTGAAGCAGTGGGACAAAAAGACAACGACTGGTGTTTTTTGACTCTAAATCTCATCGGAAAGCCAGGGAGAAAACAACAGCAGACCACTTTGCTTTTCAAAAGTATGCTTTTTCATTTTGTTTTTGAGAGAGTGGGGAAGTAGAAATCCACAGAAGAACATAAACCAGGAAAAGCTTGTAAATGCAATTAAAACAATAGCTGACGTTATTTAGAGTTAAATTACTGCTGAGAAAACATCAGAAGATCCAAAATTCGTGTTTGCAACATTTAATATATATACATACATATATATATATATAGAAATAGGAGAAACAAAATCTGAAGAAATAATTTGTAAGGATGCGGTTAAAACTATTTATATACTGGGTTCTATTTGTTTTACAGTCAGTGGTGCAGAGACAGCATGAAAGGTTATCTTTGACAAGGTTTTAGCTATTATTTTCTTCCAGTGAAATGGTATTTCTTGAGAAAAAAAGGTCTTTGGAACAAAATAACAATAAATCCTGATTTAGATACATAAACCTGCCATTGATATCACATAATATCAGTGTTCTTTCTCACTCGATACAGGCGTTTTAAAGATAAATGGTAAAACTGAACTGGAAATCCATCTGGCCGGCTGCCTGGTCTAATGAATAACCCCACTTTGGCTCCTGCAATGTAAGCAGAAAGTTCTCTCCCGGCCTCTTTCGTCTGTCATGAATCTACAAGACAGCCGACATAATATCTGGGCGACAACGGTGCGCTAACGGTGCAGTGACTTCCATTTTCTTTGCTTTCTATTGATTTTCACTTAATAACTGGCGAAATACTAAACGTCCGCCCTGAGTACCTAATAAATCCTGCCTGAGCTTTTTATTGAGGAGAATTTAATAAAAACAACCATTGCGGCTGAGGGATTTTTCTTCTGGACAGAACATAGGGGTAGGGGACAGCGAGGTTGGGGCAAGAGGAAGCCATTCGATTTTTCTTTTCTTTTTTTTTTAAGGACTTTCTACCCTCTGGAAAAGCAGTGCTGTATTGAGGAGGTCTGTGTGTTTGAACTTGCTTCTAGAGGCAGCTGTGAGTTCTACATGCAGGTTATCCTGTAAAAATGAGGGAACGTAAGAACTTGGCAAAGACCAAGTGGCTCATGCTCTAATTTCAAGTTTTGGCCAATGGCCCTTCACTGTTGTCAGTGGCTGTCAAGAATCTGTAACAATGTGCATTATACTAGGGTAGTTAATAGTTATTTTGCATCTGATTGAAGAAATGCAAGCAGAGCTGAGTTCTTAGATACGGCCTATCAGAATTTTGGACACTACGCGATACAGCAGAAATCTGAGGTGAAGGGTGTATAAACGTGCCACTTAATGTTACTCTGAGGCTTACTGGAAAATCTTGTGGCCTATTGGTTAAGAGCTGCCATTGCTAACCAAAAATTTGGCAGTCCATATCTACCAGGCCATCTTTGGAAACTGAATGTGACTGTTCTATTCTGTTCTGTAGAGTTGTAGTGCGAGATGGAATCTACTGTACAGTAACAGGCAACAGGTTGAGGCTTATCAGTACATTTGGGGCAATCAATGAATAAAAATTACATTCAACCAAGCCAGGTGCCGCCGAGATGGATCCAACTCATGGCGACCCAGGCTCTCTAAATTGCAGAGGAATGTGGAAGGCCTTGACCAAGTTTCTGTACCTTACACTGTTTTCTTTTGCATAAACTTCCAGAAAAATTTCTACTGTTGATATTTCAGAAACCATCTTTAATGGGCAACATGGCCTTTTAGAAGCATTTCGCCATTTAAGAAATCCCTTCCACGAAACATGTGTAGTTAAGTTGATCTTGAAGGTATTTTCATGTCACTGGGCTTAGTGAACAAGTGTTTTAGAATTTCCTCTTGTGTTTGTACTTATTCCAGTCTATTCTCTATGAAATTTTTAACCAAGAATTCACAGTTCTAGAAGATACAGAGCATCCTCTTAAAATGAAGATGTTTTTTCTTTCCACAAAAATCTATGGACCTGCGGTATAAACGACAGTTATAAAGCCAATCACTTAAGCACAGCTGTCGATGACTGTCATCCATTAACAGCTTACCAGTCAATGTCAAATCAAGTGCATCTCATAGTTATCCCATGTGCGTCTGAGTAGAACTGTGTCCCTTAGGGTTTTTAATGCCTGATTTTTTAGAAGCAGATTGCCAGCCCTTTCTTCCAAGGTGCCTCTGGATGAACTTGAGCTTCCAGTCTTCAGGTTCTCAGCTGAGGATCTTAACCATCTGTTTGTACCGCCAGAGATTCCCGTTAACGGCCACAGTGAAGCTTTTCATACAGAGTGGGGCAGGGAGGTGCACAGTGGTACAATAGCTGAGGTTTCATGTCAGAGGACCTGTATTGGAATCTGTTCCTCTTTAGGAATTTGGCCAGTTTTTCTGTGAAACGGCTAGGTTGTTGCCTAATTAACATGGTTAGCATCACCTTGCCAAGAATCGGTGTGTGTACGCATGGGTGCTTAACAGATGATACAATTTTATATCACTGGGGGGCTCTATAATCCAGTTAGTGTTTGAAAATGGCCAAATGAGAGAAACGACCCATTTTTGTTCCCATTAAAACACAGAAAGGAGCTCTGTTGGTACAGTGGTTCAAACACTCAGCTGGTAACCAAAAGGTTGGTTTCAAGCCAAAAGTCACTTCTCTGGAGAAAGATACAGCAATCGGCTTCCTTAGACAGTATATGGGCAAGTCTACTCTGTCCTACAAGGTGACTGTCTCACTTGCCTCGCAGGCTGCGGGTTTGGTTGGGTGGTAGCCAGTATGTGTGGTAGAACTGTAAGCTCTTTAGCTCCAGAGTTTACAGCTTTGTAACTTGATCACTTTGTGTCTCCCTTTCTTTATCTCTAAAATGAAGCTATTACCAAACTTTTTGGTCTTGTGAAAAAATTAATACAAATTAAATGCTCCGTAGTGCCCTACACAGAGACACACTTAATAAATGTGTGCAATTATTAAATACAAATGCTGCTCAAGAATTACTAAAATCAAGTTGTGAATCTATTTTATAAGGCAAAGTCTGCCCATTATTCTGATGATGAAACTTTTAGTTAATATAGATATTAATGTCTGTTTGTTAATCCCAGTTTTTCTGTTCAGCTACTATATTGCTTTTGTGTCCAGTTCTTGCTAAAAATAAGAACAAAATAAAACTTTCAAAATTTCCTCTTTTCTGATCTTTTTTTTTTCTACTTTTTCAAAGAAATTTTCTTTAACCTTTTGTGAAATCTAGTTGAATCAGCCCTCAGTAGAATGTTCTAGGCCCAGCAAATCAGGCTAAGACTGAAGGAAATTCTGCAGTGCACAGTGTACTTGACTGGGTTGGGATTTCCGGAAAGGACATTTCAGACTTGAAACTCAACGGCTTTTTGCCGGGTGGCTTGGTGTGAGACGATGTGCCCTCTAATCGGCACCCGTAAAGGTGTATTGCCATTCAGATAATGTCTTCCACTGCTCTGTTGTACTGCGCTGTGATTGTGACAAATGATTTACTATTAGGAACATTCTGTAATTATTGTTCGGTGGGACCGCAGACCGATACATCATTAACATGATAGACGGCCTTTTATATCAGCAAAAATAACTAAATTAATAAAAATGGCTTCATTCCAAACCTTGTCAGAAAGCCAATACTCAGAACAATCAAGGTGCCGCGGTACCTGAAAAAGCCATAGTTTAAATCCTCCAACAAATCATGTTTTATGCATAGGTAATAAAACGTTTGTGTGTATAATCTCTATAATATGGATCTGTGTGATGTAACACAGTTTTACATAGTTATAAGCTCTAAATAAAGATATTGGGTAGCTCAGTATTTTCTCCCAAATAATTTAAATTCAAATTTACGAATCGCAGTTTTCGAATATGAGAATTTGTTTGTCTTTTCTTTCAAGAATTCTCAAGCACTAGGAAAAATTTTAATGTGAACAGCTGCAGACTTAAACTTCTTTGTTTCTTCTTTCTCTCCTCCTTCCTTTCTATTACTTCATCAATAAAGTCTGCACTACACTTTAAATTCTTAGCTTCAAATGTCCAACTTTTCCTCACAGAATTAAACATTTTATCATGAAAGCTGTTTTCATATACTGCAACATCTCAAGGGCTCTGAGAATACTTTATTCCAAACTACTGCATACTCACTTGGTTTAGTCACCTGAAAAAAAACTGACATACAAGCAAGATGTGATGAAATTACCTGGTTGATGGAAATTTTGCCCTCTAGTAAACTTGTAGTTTCCATTGTACAATGAGGCTAACACAGAAGAGACCTCCCGAGTGTTGACTAGCTTAGTTCCTGTGAGCACCCATCGGTTCTGCAAGAACTAGAAAAAAAGGTACGGCCATCTACTTCTGAAAATCAGCCAAGAAACCGCTACGGATCACAATGTTCTAATCCACAAGCTTCCCTAGGATTTTGCAGGATTGGGTAGGGTTTGATCTGCTGTGCATGGGATCACCAAGAGTCAGGTGCTTACAACAAGCACACTGAGGTAAATGCACAGAAGCATATACTTAATGCTTAAAATTTAAACCTAGAAGACACAATTAAATCAGACTGTTTCCTTAGGTGTAATGTTGCTAAAATTGAATGTATGCTTGCCTTTGAAACTTTTTGATGTTCTGTTATTCTAAAGCAATGAACCATGCTTTCATTCATTGACATTAAAGGTTTAGAATAAATGAAGACTTTTTCTAAGTACTCTGATGGAATATACTTACAGAAATAATTTAAGAGTTACAAGCACTCGTATAAAAACCTTGTAGGTATATTTTCACAGAAACTACAATTACGTTGCTAGGTTTTTGCTCTTTGTTGTTGAATTAATCATTTTTAATAACAAGTGAGCATTAAGATAATGGGGAACTGTACAAACATCTGGAAACTCTGGTGGCCTAGTGGTTAAGTTCTGTGGCTGCCAACCAAAAGGTTGGCAGTTCAAATCCACCAGCTGCTCCTTGGAAACTCTATGGAGCAGTTCCACTCTGTTCTCTAGGGTCACCAAAAGTAGCCATTGACTTGATAGCAGTGGGTTTGGTTTTTTTGGTTTCTGTTTTTGTTTTTGTTTTGTTGGTTTTATGGACATCTAGGACTAGAATCTTCCAAGAAATGAGAAGAGAGATAAATTAGAATCCAACTGCTTTCTTTTGTTCCTTCTCTGCTTCCCTTTTCTCAGTCTCTCTCTCTCTCTCTCTCTCTCTCTCTCTCTCTCTCTCTCTCTCTGTGTGTGTGTCTCTCTTCTCTATTTTTCAATGTATTTGGTCCACAACTTCCTGTCCAAAAACCTTGGGTGTTAGGGTTCTGTAGGATTTTGGAAGGATAACCTGCATAAATAATACCCACCATCACCTGGGGGTCTTGGGGCAGCATCCCGTAATCAAACATGTGAACACTTCTGAAGCAACGCAAATCAATATTCACACTAAGCAGGATAAATAAAGGTGAAGCCTATCACACATCACTTTGGTTCCCATTTTTACCACAAAGTAATTCAATTCATTGCCATAGGAGTGATCCCCATGCCTTCAAGATGTTGGTTTCCTAGAGAATTTTGATTAAGGAATTGCAAGCACTCTGGTAATTTAAATGCCATCTAAATTTATTTTCTGTATGGCTTGGCAATCTTTTTTCCACATTTTGGGTTTTTCCACTCTTGGCAATAGCTGAGAAATAATAGAAGTTGCCGTTTGTAGATGCTCAAGGAAATAGAATGTGTTTATTCTACTTTGATTCTGAATGTGTTTATTACATAGTTAATACTATGGCATAGTAAACCTTTAGAAAGATGCTCTCATTACTCTATACGTCCATACTTCTACGGAATCTGCTGCTTCAATCCTGTTAAGCTCTATCCACTGCTGTAATTATTGTCCAAGTGTCCATGCCTTTGTGGAGAAAGCACAAAAATAAAATTTCTTTTTATGAATCTTTTCTTTTAAAAGCAAGATTCCTAAAAAAATATGATGTGGCACAGACGTCTAGATTCTGAAAGTATAAGTGAAATCAGACTCCGAGCCAGGTACTAACAGCAAAGGTATAGCTTAAAGACACTTAGACGGTATTAGACATCATTTTAACTCTAAAACCTAAGAAAGTTATCTTGTAAAACATTGCGCTTGGCAAGGGGAGGGTGCAGCAAAGGATCCAGGAGAAAGGTAGATCTTGGTTGACAGGGAGAGACCCATGCAATTGTTTTAATGGTTGAGGCTTGACGGAGACCTATTTTAAACCTTGTCTTTTCAGCTTGGACCTTCTCTTAAAGGAAGACAAATGCCCTTGAGAAGGAGTCTTAAAAGTATGATTCACGGACTTGGGAAGAATTACAGGATGCAGACGGCACAGAGTAGTGCCTCCCCCGGAGGAGTTCGCATTTCCTTCCTCTTAATCTGAGTGAACCATTAAAAAGTTAGTCAATTCCCCAAGGCTCTTCCCAAGGAATCTCCTAAAAGGAAATACTCTGTGCTGGAAAGGTAATTTACCTAGGCAAGATTTGGAAAGTAAGTTTCCCAATTCAGAGATAACAGCAACTTCATTCAGGCTGTTGTCTTGTGTACTTTAAGGATTATTCCCTGAAGCTAGTTAGCAAATCAAAGAGGAAGAATGGGGAGGAAAAAAAAAAATCACAACTACTGCCATATGCTTTATTTTCAAATATCAACAACTGCAATTAAATTCTAAATATGATAGTTTCATAACTGTTGGAATCTTTAACTGTAAATAGACAATAAATTGATTTTTTTGTAAATATTGGCTTGCAATAAACCCATAAACATTTTGCTGTATACTTTGAGAATATTCTTAATTATTTTATCTAGTGGGAAAACGCTTTTCTTCGGGATCAGGACGTGGGAGGGGAGGGAAATGCCTGCGATACGTACCTTAGGGAGTGTTGTGGTAATCCAGTTTCTTTTGGTCTTTGGGAAATGGGACTTGAAAAGCTGATTTCCTTTTATGGCAAAATAACTCTTATGAATTTGCCTTTATAAAGTCCACTGAAAAAAGGACACAGTTACAGAAAGCTGCAGCTGCAAATATTTGTGAAGCAGCTTGGTTTCTCGTCTCTGACCGTTCCGGCTCCTCTGTCCCCACCTCCAACCGTGTTTTATAGTAAGATGACAGAACAGGCCAGAATGGATGAGGACTTTGGGACATATCAATTCCCATCAACAAACTAATTTCTTTTCTAACGTTTTGTAGGCCACAGATAAGACGTTGACTGACTGCACTGTATTTTTTAAGAATCGTTGCATTTTGTAGGTCTAGTCTCACAGTTAAAGGAATTTTACTGATTGTCGTGGGAATTGTGTCACTATTTTGTTGTTTAAAAAACACTGGTGCAGGCATTCAGCTTTTTTTTGTAGTTAGTCACTTAAAACGTTTCTTTAAGCAGAAAATGGAAAGGAACTATAAATAAAAAGTAGAGAAGCCAAATAGACAAGAACTCTTTCTGTTGCACCAACTGTATATACTGACCAAGGAGACTGGGCTAGACAAAAGAGGAAAAACGAGTTTTCATCTTTTACTTCTGTTTTGTGAAATAGTAATTATTGGTTCTGAAATGTCAGTGGATTTAAAAAAAAAAAAAAGCAAACATCTTGAGGATGTCTTGAGGACTTCCATGTTTCTTAGCTCTGAGGTAGCACAGTTCTGGTATTATACTTCATCCCAAACTAAAATCAAGAAAACAAGTGGCTTTGTAAGCACTTGGATTTGCATATCTTTCATAAATACAATCTTTAGCATATGAAATGAAAAGCAAATTTTGAAAATCTTTTCTTTTTTAAATTGTCCTTTAGATGAAGGTTTACAGAACAAACCAGCTTCTCGTTAAATAATTACTACACATATTGTTTTCTGACATTGGTTACTAACCCCATGACATGTCAACACTCTCCCCTTCTTGACCTTGCATTCCCTATTACCAGCTTTCTTGTCCTTTTTTGCCTTCTAGTCCTTGCCCCTGAGCTGATGTGCCCTTTTAGTCTCCTTTTGTTTTACGGGCCTGTCTAATCTTTGGCCAAAGGGCGAACCTCAGGGGTGACTTAAGTACTGAGCTAAAAGATGTCTGGGAGCCATACTCTTGAGGTTTCTCCAGACTCTGTTAGGCCAGTAAGTCTCATCTTTTTTTGTGACTTAGAATTTTGTTCCACATTTTTTCCATCTCTGCCCAGGAACTTCTATTGTTAGCCATGTCAGAAAGTTTGGAAATCTTTTAGGCAGTATATATTTCCTTACAGTCAAATTTAAATTGTCTGAATTCAGGGTAAAGTTAGAACAAAACTTTTCTTGCAGTTAAAATTAACAAACTGACTCAAACTTGATAGATAATTTGTACCGTTATTCCTGACACTGTGAACCATGAACATGAGCTACGAAAAAGTTGCCTCCATTTTTTGTTTGCTTTTTTCTTTTAGTAAAACTCCATCTGTAAGCCCACATATTATATTCTCATTTTTTCTTGTATGCTTCCTTCTGTATATTTTGGCCACATTGCTGGAATTTTCTATGATAAGAGGACCACCAGTCCAGTAAGCATGGTGTGGGGTTAGCCCAGCGGAGTGGGTCCCGCTGGGCCTCCAGGGAAGAGGGCCAGGAATTCACATGGCTTGATTACTACCAGGACTTTTTCTTTTTCTTTTTTTTTTGTCCTGCTTTTAAGCTAATATTGCTTTTTCTGGTAAATAAAAGCCTGGGCATTGGAAGCTTAGTATCAACCAGTCACTGAACAGCAACTCTGCAAAATAGGCCCAGCCTGCAGGCCCACCTGATATTTCTCCAAGCTTGCCTAATTAAGACAAGAAGAAGTATAGGGAGAAATGTTATTGTGTGAGCTATTAACAAGAACTTGAACATTTTTAAACCAATTTATAAGGTGAATATGAAAACCTAAGTATCTTTCTACATAAAGGCCAAATGTTTACTATTTAGCTTTGTATTTTGGGTCTATGACATGTTTACCCTCCGTGTATATTTTCTTTAAGAAAATAAATAAAAATAAAGGCACCAAGACTATTCCACTTCTAATTCACCTGTTAATTACCTACAACACAACCTAAGTAGTCAGCAAGTCTTTATGGACCACACGTGCCACTTAAGTTGCTGGGCTGGTTATTGGTGACACGAGGATACAAAAAATAATATGTGGTCTTGTCCAAAGGCTCTGATAGTTTAGCAACCATCTTTTTTCCTATTATTGTCTTATTAGTATCAGCATTTTTATCCTTTTCTTGCTTCTTCATCTTTGCTTGTATCCACACCCTTATTAAATGACAAAAAAAAAGGAAAACTGTAAGTATTTATCCCCTGATTTAGGGTTAAAACAAACAAAGAAAGCCAAACCCACTGCTGTTGATCCAATTCTGACTGATAGCGACCCCATAGGGCAGACTAGAATTGCTCCATAATTTTCAAGGAGCACCTAGCAGATTCAAACTGATGACCTTTTGGTTAGCAGCCGCAGCACTTATCCACTACGCTGCTAGGGCTTCCTAAAAACCTTAATGTTGCATTCAAGTTGATCCTGACCCTGTAGGTCAGAGTGGAACTGCTCCACAGGGTTTCCAGATTTCTGACCCTCTGGTTAGGAGCTGACTTCTTAACAACTGTGGTTTAAGGCAAAAGTGACAGCATGCCTTCAGAGATATTGTCACTTCTGCATTCCTTTTTGTGCTTCTGCTGTGCCTTTGGTAAGAACATGCTGAGGCACCACTACTGGTCTCGAAAGGAAGATAAAGGACTGGTCGAAAAGAGTTATTCCAGGTGTGTCATCCCAGTCAAACTCAGCTTTTTATCAGTTAAGTACAGATGACCTGTAGATGCACAAGTGATAAACAATAACTGTTTTAAGCCACTGAATTTTAGAATGAATTGTTGTGTAGAAATAGTTATATAATATGATAAGATTCATTCATTCATTTTAAAATATCAGTTGGTCACCTACTCAGCACCAAGTTCTGTGGCAGATTCCTGAGATGCCAAGTTCAAACTTCTAACAGAAAAAGGTAAGTATAAGTGTTACCGTTACATGCCCAAACTAGCTGATGGGTCACATGACATGGCTGCAACTGTCTCAGGAATATTGAGATAGATTTGTGCTTTGGGGGCTATACCTATTGCTGCCTAGTTGACTTGACTCATAGTGACCTGAAAAGACAGAGTAGACCCGATCTATGGGGTTTCCAAGAAGCCACTAGTGGGTTGGAACTGCTAACCTTTTGGCCAGCAGCCAGTTTCTTAACTACTGTGCAACCAGGGCTCCTTCGGGTACTATGGTGAACCTTAAACAGGGCTCTATGAAGGATACTCTGAAAAAGGGATAATGCAGAGCAAAATTATGGAGAGTGAATAGAGATTAGGAAGACATTGAGACTGATAGAATTTTGAAAGGGAGACTGATAGGAAGATAATTTAGGCAGAGGGAAAAAAAAAAACGATATTTGGAAATATTCCAATACTGAGAAAGACTCTGGTGCTTTGAGACACAGGAAGTTAAGTTTCACAGATAGGAACCACGCCTCCCATTTTCTTGGAATTCCACAGATTTTGGAAAGTCAAGTAGAGTGAAAGTAGACTTGGGAACATCATTGTGCATTGTTGTGAGTGGAAATTAGAGACGATGTTCAAGGAAAATCACCTTAAAATGACCACATACCCGTCTAAATTCCCACCTGTCTTCCTGAGATGGTCAGGCTAAGGCAGGAAGCCTCTTGATTATTTGTGATGTGTTTCTCTTATTTCCTGCTGTGGTCCTGTAGCACAACAGCCAAGATATTCAAAGGAAAAATGTTTCCTTAGTATTCTTTTGTTATATCTCTTACCAGGAAACTGGTAGAAGTATCAGTGGTAGACTTTCAAAATTTCCACTCAAATTAAGGGAGGAGGTAAGACCTGCATCTACTTCCTAACCGTTCAAGACTTTGACTACTTGTGGTTTCCTCATTTTCAGGGGTGTGAAGCTTTTTTTTTAATGATTGAATGAAAAGGTACATTCCCATATATAAATTTGCATGCCCACCTATATGTCGCTTCCACTTCTCTTCCTGCCCGGTGACAGCACACTCTTTCTCTCTGCTCCATACATGTCCCATCCTCCCAGCAGTCTCCTTTCCCCTCCTCTCCATCCATTCCTCTTCCTCCAGTAAGAGGTCAGGGGACGATATCCTATAGATGCATAGAACCATAAAGTGCACCCAAGATATGGTCAGTCTGCATCACCAAGTACTGGTGTGAAACTTTGTTGAGAAGTAAGGAAGTCCTTAAAGACGTCACTACCGCATTTCCTCTGCTGCCAGGTTATGGCTCAGCCATTTATACGAAGCAGTCATTTCCATACAGGGATCTGGAAAGTTCGTGTATTTCAATTGGAAAGATGCCCTCAGGTCATAGAACTCTGTCTTCTCCAGGTACTAAGCTGGAAGAACCTGCTCTGGGGACAAAAACACGACAGGCCAAAGGTCCTGTAAATCCAGGACAAAAATGGATCTGGATTCCTGGTTCCTGGGTTAGAGTACCGGGCAATACAAACACTTACTTTCTCTATTGTTGTATACTGCCCAAAGTTATCTAGAATACTAACCCGGAACTGTTGACAAAATTTATGAAAAGAAAGAAACCCAGCATCTTTTGTACCTAACAACAAGAAAAAAACAAGTTAACGAAGCAAATGACGACCAGGATCCTAAACCAGAATCTTACCGAGGGGATGCATTTTCAGAGGTAGGTATCAGTGGTGAGACTGTTGGCGAACTTGGAATGTCGTTGCGTGTAGTGAGTAAATGGGTGAGAAAGAAGACACTACATCTTTAAATTGAATTGAACGTTCTGTGACTTTAAATGAAAGCTCTTCTGTTGTTGGGCAAATAAATTTAAACCACTTAACATGGCAGAGAAGGTCAGGCAAGCTTATTATAGTGATCATAGCGTTACAGCTATTGCGATTGACCGCTGCTCTCTGGAATCACCAATAATCAGAAACCGCAAGCTGTGTTTGCAGAGAAAGGTCATCATTCATTTTTTTCAGAGCATTAATATCTTTTGTTTGTTTGGCTCAACATGAAACAGGAATCGATAGAGGTAATTCACAGAGCAATTAGCCCCTCATCTGTCAAACGGCATCTGGGTGTATTTAACAAAAAGACCTTTGGAAAGGTTTAAAAAGGAAGAAAGTGCCTGTACCATCAACAATTTATATTTTCTACATGACATGTTGTGTATGTATCTGTGAAAAGGAGGGCCTTGGGACTAAGAAAATATACATAAAGCAGGCTATAAATCTACACTTTGCTGCTGTGATGTCACAACTTAGAGACAGACCAAAAAAAGCTCAGATTACATTCTCGCCTGGTTCTTATGAAGACGGCAAGTGGCATTTGAGGGCTTTGTTATCATGGATGAACACAACCATAGTATACAGATTTCTCAGAACCTAGGGCCTCAATGAAAAGCTGGTTGTGGAAAGTGTAACAAATTGGATAAGGATCAATCATCAGGCACAAATGCTCAGGGCCTCTGGATTTTGTACCCAGCTTGATTACTCCTGAGACTGGTCAGAGCCATGGTGTGTGACCCATCAACTAGTTTGGGAAAAAGGTCACGGAATGAAGACAACTCTGTCACAACTTGTCACCAGCCGTGTCACTCTTGGGTTGATCTTCTCTCCACACCTAGTTTGGCAATATTAAAACAAAAAGTTGAAACACAAAATGAAGTTAAATGACTTTCTGTTTAAACAACAACAACAACAAAAAAAAAAACTGAATTCTGCTCTAGGCCTATTTTTCTTTACTAAGTTTCAAATGTGTGTATTATGGGATTAATGAAATACAAATCAAAGGGATAGGTTTTTTTAAGTCTGCATAGAGACTTGTCTACAAGTTTACACAAATGTCATTGCACTCAGCAGGACCAGATGTATTTCGGGAATGTGGTATTTTTCTTCCAATTCTCTGGCTGGTCCTTTCCCTTTTTTATTTACTTTTCTTTCTTTGTCTCTCCACCCTTTGTCTTTCTTTTTTATTTTAGTCTCCATCCAGATCATAAGGTCATAGCTAAAGAAGAAGTGATGAGCTAATAAAGTAATTTATAAAGTTTTGCTTATTTTACAACTTGAGAAAACTTTTTCATTTGTCTTTTAGGGGGTGAATTTAGTTTTTGGAAACCCTGGTAGCATCGTGGTTAAGTGCTTTATCTGCTAACCAAAAATTGGTTAGCTAACCAAAAGGCCTGATGGTTCAAATCTGCCATGCGCTCATTGGGAACTCTATGGGGCAGATCTACTTTGACCTCTAGGATCGCTATGTGTTGGAATCAACTGGGTGGTGGTGGCTTTTGGGCTGTGGAATTTAATTTTGTTCCTAATATCCGAATAGTCGAATAGATTGCCTATCCTTGTCTAAGAATTTTCCTGGTTACATTATGAATGCCGTTTTCAGGAAATAATGTTACACGGTTAAGTAAAGCAAGCGGTTACACTGAACTTCAAGCATAACCACAAGCTTGAATCAGAAAAAAAAAAAGACACACACACACATACATGTAAATTGTATACGTAAAACTGAAAACCACTGAAAGGAAATGATGGTTTAATAAAGGCGACTTTGGGTGGAGGGTTATAGATGTCATTTTTGTTTCACTTACGGTTTATGTATTTTCAATTTTTCTTTAATAAAAATAGTAATTTTTCTATTGGAAAAAACAAAACCGTACTAAAATTTAGTGCTGTAACACAAATACAACAAACGTTTCTTTGCAAATTTAAGTATTGTAGTTTGTACTGACTTCAAATAACCGGATTTTTGCTTTCATAATTACTGCTGAATACACTTTAAGAATATGTTTTTATGGCCAGAGCAAACATCAGTTTTTGGAGCATCATGAGATAAGCATCTGTCTGAGGATTGTGGGGTAGCAGGATGTCACTCATGGTACACATAGACTTCTGAAATACTAAAGTCTTGCTAGACGAAAATTTCATTGTCAAATAGTTGAGTTCATCTTGTTTTATCAGTCCTGGAATCTAATTTTGGAGGCAAATACATTTTGACATAACATCCCTGTCCCTCTCTCTCTCTGTTTATGTGAGCTGTTAGAAGTTTCCATACATTCAATACATGAGTTCCTTTAATTAGAAAGTTTCTTTGTAACCCACAGACACTGGCTAATAATTATTTTGCAGACTTCCAGATACTGGAGCCAACATCACAGTCAGCATTTGCCTGGGTTGTTTTGCTTTCATGAAAATACTATAATATACTTCAACCACAGTCCAAATCACCCCACCTTCCAAATGGTTGTTTGCAAGCAGGGGTCATTATTTCCTTGTTAGACTTTCTTAGGGGTGGGTCTGACTTCCACAGGCTTTGCACATTCTTCTGATTTGTAAATCAAACCTGAGTTAGAAAGATAGACTGCCACCTCCTCTCTGCTTTGCTTAGTGTCACAGGGGTACAGTTCATCAGACAAACACCTCATAAGCATCAGTTCTGGCTGCCTTCCAGGGAAAACCATGTCATACCATTGAATAACACTTAGGACCCAATCTTTCATCCTCCTCCTCCATAACTAAATAAATTGGGTAAAGGTCTTGCCCTGTCTCAAGATAACAAGAAGTTTAAAGAACTGACTTATGTTTCATGTTGCAGACACTAAGCTTTGGAGGAGTGAACAAAAACAAGATGGCGGCTTTCCTGAAGTTCAAAGGCAGCTCTGATAGCAAAGGAACACTGACAGTCCTGATGGACAAGTAATGCTGCTTAAAACAGGAAGGGAAAGTCTGATTGAAGGCTGCAGGAAAATGGGCGCAGACTTTTCTAACACCCTCTTGCTCCAAACCGTATAATCCAGATCAGAGACCTGCAAACTTTTTCTGTAAAACAACATATAAAAGGCCAATGCCGTCAAGTTGATTCTGACTCATAGTGAGCCTGTAAACCAGAGTAGATCTGCCCATAAAGTTTCCAAGGAGCACCTGGCAGATTTAAACTGCCAACCAAAAGGCAGCACTTAACTACTGCGTCATCAGGGTTTACAAAACAACGTATAGTAAATACTTCATGATTTGTGGGCCGCCCTATTTCCGTCACACTGTCCCACTCTGCTATGTGTGAAAGCAGCCACTGACAATACAGAAGCAAATGAATGTTGGCTTGGCTGTGTTCCAATAAAAGTGCATGTGAACACTGAAATAAGAATGTCATATAGTTTTCGCGTGCCACAAGCTATTATTTTCTTCTTTCTATTTTTTTTTAAATCTATTTGCAAACGTGAAAATCATTCTCATAGGTAGAAGAAAAGTAGGCAATTGGAAGGATTTTGCCCTCAAGTCATAGTTTGCTGACCCTAGCTCTAGACTCTTGGAATTACTGGAAGGTGCAGATGATTAAGTGTTCCACTACTAACTGAAAGCTTAATGTTTGGAACTCACACTCCCAGAGGTGTCTCCGAAGAAAGGTGTAGCAATCTGCTTTTGAAAGATCATAGCCTGAAAACCTCATGCAGTGCACTTGTGCTCAGCAACTCATAGGGCCACCATGAGTCAACATCAACTGGATGGCAACTGGCTTGTTTGTTTGTTTACTTGCTTGGTTGGTGTTTATACTAGAGTCTGGGAGAGTTCTTGGGTGGTCTAAATCATTAAGTCATGGGCTAATAACCAAAAGGTTGGTGGTCCAGACCTACACAGTAGTCCCTCAGAAGTGAGACCTAGTGATCTTCTTCCAAAAGTCACAGCCTTGAAAACCCTAAGAAACACAGTTTTACCCTGCACACATAGGGTTGCTGTGAGTTGGAATCAACTCCATAACAACTAACAACAATAGCAATAAAGTCTGAAAGGTAGAGTGTGGTTTGAGACTCAAATCTCACAAAATAACAGGCCCTTCTTGGCTGCCTGTTGGTTCAATAAGGGCTGCTCTTTGCCATTTACCTTTCATCCTGTGTGAATAAAGTTATTTTTCTTTTACTTGGATCTATCTTTTATTAATTCAGTAAAAGTTCATGAAACTTTTAAAGAAAACCCTGAATTTACTGAATTTTCAAAACCTGTTGTTGTTGATCAGTTCTGACCCTTAGTGACCCTAGAGGACATAGTAGAATGGCCTCATTCAGTTTCCAAGAAGCAGCTGTTGGATTTGAACAGCTAACACCTCTATCAGTTAACCACTGCGCTACTAGGGCTCCGAATTTACCGGTGTTACTTAGGGAAAACCCAGACATTTGGGTGACCACACCAATGAGAACAAATAACATTGCATAAAATCCTGTCTTTCCAGGATGCATGTTGATTTTTACAGGCAAAAATTCAAAATCACCTAAAAAGTCAATAGCTTTTGAAATTATAGTTTACTCAGACAGTGAACGTGTATGCAACTGTTTTGAAAACTACTTAGTGACAATGGAAAATGTTCTCTTTCTAATGTAACGTGAAATAAATCAGAGTTTGAATCTCTATGCTATGCATATATTGTTCTTTATGAAACAAGAAAGTACAAACTGAAATATACCAGTATTTATTTTTGATGGTGGTGTTAATTACTCTTTATATTTTTTTCTACTTTTTACATATTTCTCACTGAGTGTCTAGTGCTTTTATAATTGAAACAAACACAATGTAATGAGAAGATTTTTTTAAGATATTTTTTTCCCCTGTAGAGAAACCTATACACCTCCTTAGAATCCTTATGAGGGATTGTGAATTATTCTGGATGATTCATTGCTCACTGGAAAGTTTAGAGATAGCATTGAAGATAACCTCCAGTGAGCTCATAAAAACAATTACCTGAAAGTTGTACAAATTCAGCATTTTTATGACATGTGAAAAAAGAAAAGGAAGGAAGAAATATGAGCTAATGTAAGTAAGGTCTCATAAAAAGGGCTATGGTAAGTGTAAGTAAAAAAATACATGTTAATAAGTTCTGTAAAATATGAGAATGACGTAAGAAAGAACCCACAGACCTCCCTCTCTTGCCATTCAAAAGAGGATAAACGCTCTTATTACTCTTTGGCATCAAAATCTTATTTATATTTATGACCAAAGGTTTCTTAATACTGTTGTCTTCATCTCTAAGTTTCCTCAAAAGTTGCCTGAGGCCACACAATGGAAGTTTCACTCTTATGTATAATGTAACAGTCTTATTTTTTTATTGTAACTATTTTAAAACAGCAAATCTTAACCTGCAGTCCAGCACACAATTTCTATCTAAGTATACAGATACTTATTACAATTCAAAGGAGCCCTGGTGGCGCAGTGGTTAAGTACTCAGCTGTTAACTAAAAGGTTGATTGTCCAAACCCATCAACCACTCTGCAAGAGAAAGATCAGCAGTCTGTTTCTATGACGATTACAGTCTAGGAAACCCTACAAGGCAGTTCTACTCTATTCTGTAGGGTAATTATGAATCAGAACAGACTCGACAGCAATGGGTTTGGGTTTTTTGTCACTGAATGCTCAGTTCTAAATTTCAAGCATCAAGATATACTTACTTACGTAGCTCACTCTTGGAAGACAAGCAAACATCTGAGTCTAAAGGAACTACTAGGGAATAAAATATAAAACATTACAAGCATTTGATACATTTTTTTCCCATAAACTGATGATTTAATAATTAGATTTGTCATGTCAATAATTCTACACTGAAAGGACTAATAGAGTACACACAGGAGAGATGCTACTGACTACATCTGTCTTTTTCTCTCTTTTTCTGCTTCCATTCTATGGAAACCTAGTTGCCAAGTAATCTTCTTGACTGACGGACTTGGAAGGGAAAAGAAATTACAGCTGTAGGACCCATCTACTTTACTTCACTTTATCAAATGCACTGCCCAATTTATGTTCTTAGAACTTTCCCACAGTCTGACATGAATCAGGATTATTCTGGGGCTTCTTGAGCCCTCCTGTGTCAGGGAAAGGTGACATTCAATCTTGACAACTCAGATCCAGTGACCAGGTACCACCCACGGGCAACCGATAGCTTTTCAGAGTGTTCTAGGTGAACTGAGACAAGGCATGCTGGCAGTCTTCAGCTTTTTATACTCTATATTATGTCTCATCTGTTTACTTTTAACATTCAAAACTCATCTCCAAAAGAATCAACTGCCTATTATCAGCACCTGATTAAAAGCCTACAGTAAACAAAGGTTATAAATGCCATAGGAGTGGTTGCTTCTGTCCTTGTTGTAGACAAGACATGCATGTACTCCCTAAATGCGTAGTACATAAAACATACTTAGAGATTTAAAGCATTGTTGTTGGCTAGAGGGAGTTGTTAGAGGATCTAAAATGTAAATTGGCCATGGAAGAATTAGTAAGGGGGATGAATGCAAAAAGAAGACACAAGAGAAGATAATGACCTATGTTGGTGGCCGTTATAGCACGTCCACAGCCTGTGTTGATTGCTCTACATATGTTGTCTCATTCAATGCTTACTATTTACCAGACAAGCTACAAGAGTGTAGAGGTTCTACTGATTTCTCTGGTAAGTCATATGAGAAAATGAAATTTGAGTTCAACTTTGCCTCATTCTGAAGTTTATACTTTTTTCAATGCAAATGAACAGAATGGAAGTTTTTTTTTTTTTTTTTTTTTTGAAGACAGAATAACAGGAGAAAAAGTGAGGAGCTGGGAATAAACTTTAGCTTCAGGATAGCAGACCCATGGAGCAAGCGAGCTGAGTGTTTATGCACAGAGGCTTCCTGGTGGAGCAGGATGCCTCTGGACACTTGAATTTGTGGAGCTAGCCTTGCTGACCCACAGAGTGAGACAGCTGAGTGCCTGTGTGCAGGAGGCTTCCTAACAGAGTGGGGTGTCTCTGGCACTTGAATCAGTGGAACTACAGAGCTTTGGAACACTTTTTCCATCAGTGCAGATGTGGGCCTGAGGCCTGGGCCGTGAGGCCATAAGAAGCAGAAACTGAAGAGACAAAGACAGGAGAAGCTGAGCTGTTTCAGTCTCAAAAGTATGGCCATGACTTGAGGGATTTGAAAGGGTGGTGCCAGGGCTTTCTGTGTTTGTAAGGGTGGAATTGCTGCTCAGTTGGGTTTAGGGTGCACCTAAAACTGATGGAGAAGAGTTTCTCTTCAAGTGGGTCTAGGAGGCAGGGTTATAGCACAGAGTAGGGGAAACAAACCAATATCTTAGTAGAAGTTTTACCAAATCATTGTCATCATCATCATTTCTTTAGGAGCATCACTTTGAGAAGTTAAGGTTTGTCAGAAAGAGAGAAAGAGGGTGCAGTGGGTAAGAGCTCTGCTGCTAACCAAAAGGTCAGCATTTTGAATTTTCCATAGGCTCCTTAGAAACCCTATGGAGCAGTTCTTCTTTGTTTTATAGAGTTACCATGAGTTGGAATCAAATTGAAAGCAACTGGTTTGGTTTTATTTTATAATATCAGCAGGAAAGAGAAAGGGAAAGAAGACAAGATGGGAGAAGAGAAGACAGATTGAAACTGTAGGATAGACTGAGTGAAAAAAGAAAAGAATCTCTTCCCAAGGGGATAGATGCTTCTTGTACGCATATTCTCCAAGTAGGCAACCATTTCAAAATCAAACTCCTTGGTGAGATGGGAAAAGGTGGGAAGAATCCATGTTAGATTTAGTCCAGGTGACTATTTGACTTACATAATAATCAGTAACTGATTCTTAAATGATACATCTACATCAATCTGCAGATTAACTTCCTCACTTTGGAGCACCACATAGTTGGGGAAATCACTTGAGTCGGAACCCCAGCTACTCAGTTTATCAGCCCTGTGACTTGGATAAGTTCTTAATTTCTCTGAAGCTCAGTTTCTGTAGCCATCAAAGGAGATATTAACACCATTTGTAAACTTTGGGGTTATGAAGATTAAGTTAAATAATATATCATTAGGCACACATCACTAGTTCTTTTCTCTCTTTAAATCTGATTCTTTTCCTGTTCAATGAGACAGGAATCCCTCTGAAGAGGTCTCCTCATTTAGAAAGCAAAGTTCATTCATTTAATAAAGTATGAAATTCCTGGGTGTTGAGCACTCAGAAACGGCTTTGGCATTGTGCACTCATGAAGATTGCTTTACAGTGAACAAGATGGAAGTGGTAACAAGCACAGGAATGAAAGACAGAGCCAGACTAAGGCAGGTGAGGGCCCTAAATGCAGATATTTGGTGATGCATCTACTTCTGCTTATTCATGCATTCAAACAAGATATGTGAATTATATACAGATATACATGATCAGTAGCCCCTTTGTTAGTCAAAATGTGACATGCAAAAATATAGTTTTTATAAAATTTGAATTCTGCTGTTCATGGTTTTTACAATTTGACATAATTAACAATATATCATAACCATATTTTGTGTTATATATTCTTTGAATTTTTTTGTCTTATATATTCTTGCAAAATAATTTTTTGAGGTGGAGTCAAGATGGCAGAGTAAACACATGTTTCCCTAAATCCCTCTGGAAATGAAGACCTGAACTGATAATTAAACAGAGCCTTCTGGACACCTAGTGAGCCCTAGGATGCAGCATAAGGCTGTTAATTTGGACTTCATATCACTGAGCACAAAACCTACTCTCTGTCACTGACCCTACTCTTAGCATGTGCTAGCTTGCACGGACCGAAGGAAACTCACCATTTTAAGTTTTTTTCTCTGTCTTAACTAGCAGGCAGAGTTGGGACTTAAATAGTGGTTAATCTTAGATGCACTGATGGTGGGATCGGCAAGTGAAATTGCCATACTTTGAGAGCCTGGCTTTGGACTCTGTGCCTCTCACCACCTTTGGCCTCTCTTTCTGTCTCCACCATAGAGTAGCTGGTACTGAGACAGGTGACGAGCTTGTGCAGGATGCCATCTTAATCCACTGGGAGGCAGAGACACCATACAGAGGCCTCAGCTGAACTTAGTTCCTAGGCTGGGACATAGCACCTGCCTGGAGGAGAGCACACTTCTGGCAGAAAAGCAGTATTTCACACAGTGTTGCCTACGACTGAGGCCCGGCAACAGAGGCTGTGGACTCTGTGCATCTCCGCGCTTTGGCCTCTATTTCCTCCTCTGCCATACAGCAGCGAGTACCCAGGCAGGCAGCAAGCTTATGCAGGACATAGTCTTCTTCCACTGCAAGGCAGAAATGCCCATATGGAGGCCTCAGCTGGACCTAATTCCTGGGCTGGGAGGCAGCACTTGATCGAAGTATAGTGCTTTTCTGACTGAAAAGTAGGATTCTACACAGTGTCGCCTACAGCTGGGGCCTGACAGAAGAGGCCAGCAGGGCAGTAGCCTTTCTGTATTTTCAGCTAGTTTATAACATCTGAGGTTCCATATAGAGGTGCTTACTTTGGCAGCTGGGAAGAGGGACCTATATATCTGAAAGCCTGACTGACTTTGGAAGTTGTCAGATGCTTTTTACTTCTCATTTTGAGATGGCCTAGAGAAAGAACTGCAGTCCATCCTCGCAGTATCTCTCCGAGCCTCTATTGACCCTCATGATGCCCCAAAAGAATCAAACTCTAGAGAAAACCATAAAAACCGTAACCAAGGAATAACCCATAGCATCAGAAGGACCCCAAAAGAAACCACTTCAGAACTTCCCAGATGAAGAAGCTTTTCTGAAACTATCAGAAGGTGAATACAAAAGGATTATATAAAGAGCCCTCCTAGACCTTATACAAAGTGCAGCACAGCAAAACGAAAAACTAAGCAAGCTGTTCGATCTGATGGAACATCAGTACTCTGAAATCCAACAGATCAAAAACAAAATAAAAAAGATAACTTTAATTCAAAGCCAAGAAAACAGAAGGGAGCAAATGGAAAATAGACTTTCTCACTTGGAAGACAGAGTTACAAACTCCAGCATCTATGAGGAGAAATCAGGAAAAAAAAAAAAAGAAACAAGAAAAATGAAGAAGCCTTAAGAAGTATGCAGGACTCTACCAAGAAGAACTATCTGTGATTAATAGAAGTTCCTGAACAGGGCAAGACACCTGAGAACACAGAATATTGTTGCTGAGCTGCTGACAGAAAACTTCCCAGATATTATGAAAAAAGAGAATACAAATATCCAATATACATATCGAAAACCATTCAACATAGATCTCAAAAGAAAGACCCCAAAACATATTACAGTCAAGCTTAACAAAATGAAACATAAGCAGAAACTCTTAAAGGCAGCAAGACTCAAACCAAAGCTAACATTCAGAGGGAAGCTCTGTAGGTTTTTGTCATATTTCTCAGCAGAAACAATGCTGGCATGGAGACAGTGGCATGACACATTCAAAGCCTTGAAGGAGAAGAATTTCCAACCAAGAATTATATATCCTGCAAAACTATCTTTCAAACATGAAAATGAAACTAAGACACTCACAGATAAACAGAAACTCAGAGACTTTGTAAAACCCAAACTAAAGCTACAAGAAATACTGAAAAAATCTCTTCACTAAGAAGAACAAAACTACTAATTTATATTTTAGAAGCAAATACAGGACACATCACCTAGAATCCTACTCATTTAGGAAAGTCTCCAAACTTAATCAAAGCTATAATAGTGAAAGAAATAATCAGTGATCATATCATGAAAACTATAATGCCATCATATTAAAAAGACAATGTTTACAAGAGTCATTATAATCCTCCCAGATGGAGAGGAAGTTGAAAAGAATAATGGCAATCGAAACTGGGTTTATATATAGGCTATGAAGGGGGATTTTAGGGGTAGATACAAAGCACAATAAAGTACAGCATATGCAATCAAGAAACTTAATACGGGACTCTCAACAACCACAAAATCAACCCTGAAAACGGTGAAAATCAACTCACAAAGAAAAATGTCCCAGAACAGACTAATAAGAACAACGGAGAAAACATCAACACAAAAATAAACATATCACAATGGCAGCACTGAACACATACCTATCAATAATTACATTGAATGTGAATGGACTGCATGATCCAGTAAAAAGACATTGAGTGACATCTTGGATCAAGACACCCGACCCATCGATATGTTGCCTACAAGAAACTCACCTTAAAGACAGGAACAGATTGAAAATTAAAGGGTGGAAGAACACATATCAAGCTAACAATGAACAAAGAAGAGCAAGAGTAGTAATTCTAATCTCAGATGAAATAGATTTTAATGTAAGATCTGCCATCGTGAACAAGGATGGACACTATTGCTGAAAGGTTCAGTATACAAGCAGGTCTGAACAATATTAAATACTTATGCACCTAATATTAGAGCACTTAAATACATCAAAGAAACATGGACTACACTAAAAAATGAGATACATCACTCCGCAATAATAGTGGCAGACTTCAACACTGCACTCTCAATATTGGACAGATCATCTAGAAAAAGGCTCAATAAAGATACAGAAAACCTTATTGCCACAATTAACCATCTAGACCTCATCGACATATACAGACCTTTCTATCCATCAGTGGATAACTACACCTTCTTCTGCTCCAGTGCACATGGAACATTCTCCAGAACAGACCATGTGTTAGGACCTAAAGCAATTCTCAACAAAATCCATACCATTGAATTAACACAAAGCATCTTCACAGATCATAAAGCCATAAAAGTCGAAATCAATAGCAGAAAAAAACATACATAGAAAGTGGAACTCATGGAAACTGAGCAACATCTTGCTCAAAACGTTATGGCTTATAGAAGAAATCAAGGATGAAATAAAGAAATTTAAGGATTCCCATGAGAACGAAAACACTTCCTACTAGAACCTATGGGATACAGCCAAAGCAGTGCTCAGAGGTTAGTTTATCTCCATAAATGCACACATCTGGAAGGAAGAAAGAAACCATATCAAAGAACTAACACTACATTTTGAACAAGTAGAGAGAGAACAACAGAGGATCCCCTCAGGTACTAGAAAAAAAACAAATCATAAAGAGGAGAGCAGAACTAAATGAATCAGAGAATAGAAGAACAACTGAAAACACTGAAAAGACCAAAAGCTGGTTTGTGAAAAGATCAAGAAAATTAACAAATCATTGGCTAAACTTACTAAAGAAAAACAGGGAAGGAAACAAATACCTCAAATTACAAGCAAGAGGGAGTGGTCACCACAGATCCACAGAAATCAAAAATACCATAACTGAATACTATGAGAGACTGTACTCTAACAAATTGGAAAATCTAGAGGAAATGGATAAATTGCTTGATTCATATCACCTACCAAAATTATCAAAAGGTGAAGCAGAACAACTTAATAAACCCATCACAAAGGAAGAGACTGAAAACTCATAAGAAAACTGCCAATCAAAAAAAGCCCAGGCCCAGGTGGCTTCACTGCAGAATTCTGCAGAAGAGTTATCTCCAGTATTACTGAGACTATTTCACAGTAAAGAAAGGGATGGAATACTCCTAAATTCATTCTATGAAGCTAGCATAACCCTGATACCAAAACCAGGGAAAGACCCAACAAAAAAGGAGAACTACAGACTGATATCACTCATGAATCTAGATGCAAAAATCTTCAACAAAATTCTTGCCAATAGAATACAACAACATATACAAACAATAATCCATCATGACCAAGTGGGATTCATACTAGGGATGCAAGCCTGGTTCAACATCAGAAAAACAATTTATGTGATTAACCACATAAATAGCACGGAAGACAAGAATCACCTGATTTTGTCCATTGATGCAGAAAAGGCATTTGATAAAGTCCAACACCCACTCATGCTGAAAACTCTTAGCAAAATAGGCATAGACAGCCAATTGCTCAATGCAATAAGGGCCATTTATACAAAGCCAAATGCCTATGTCATCCTGAATGGAGAGAGACTGAAGCAGTTTCCCTTGAGAACAGGAACTAGGCAGGGATTCCCACTCTCACCTCTCCTATTCAACACTGTACTAGAAGTTTTAGCCAGAGCAATTAGACAAGACCAAGAAATAAATGGCATCTGCATCAGCAAAGAAGAAGTCAAAATCTCACTGTTTGCTGATGATATGATTGTATATGCAGAGAATCCCAAAGAATTTATAAATAAACTACTCAAACTGATAGAAGAGTTCAGCAAAGTCTCAGGATGCAACATAAACATAAAAAAATCAGGAGGATTCCTTCATACCAACAATGAGACTGTTAATGAAGAAATCATCAAATCGATACCATTTACTATAGCCTCTAAGAAGATAAAGTACCTAGGAATTAATCTAACTGGAGAAATAACAGATGTTTACAAAGAGAACTACAATCCCTTACTACAAGAAACTAAGAGAGACTTAGATAAATGGAAAAATTTATCCTGGTCATGGATAGGAAGACTTAACATTGTGAAAATGTCTATTTTACCCAAAGCAATCTACTTATATAATGTAATCCCAATACAAGTTTCAGAGTCATTTTTTAATGAGATGGAGAAACAAATCACCAATTTTGTTTGGAAAGGGAAGAAGCCCCGGATAAGTAAGGTACTAATAAAGAAGAAGAACACACTGGGAGGCCTCTCATTACTCAACCTTAGAACATACTACACTGCCACAGTGGTCAAAAGAGCCTGGTACTGGTACAAGAACAGACAGATCAATCAATGGAACAGAATTGAGACCCCAGAGATGATAGCATCTGCCTGTGAACAGCTGATATTTGACAAAGGGCCTAAGACATTAAAGTCGGGTAAAAACAGTATCTTCAATAAATGGTGCTGGCAAAATTGGATATCCATCTGCAATAAATTGAAACAAGATCCATATCTTAAATCTTATACAAAAACCAACCCAAACTGGATAAAAGACCTAAATATCAAATCCAAAATGATTAAGCTCATCCAAGGAAAGGTGGGAACAACAATGGAAGTTTTAATACACAATGTAGACCAACTTCAGTCAAATCACAATCAACAGAACAGAAAACAGATAAATGGGAACTATTAAGAATGAAACACTTTTGCTCATCCAAAGGCTTTATTAATAGAATAAAAGGACACCTACAGAATGGGAAAAAGTATTTGGCAACTATATGTCAGACCGATGCCTGATCTCCCTAATTTATGAGGTACTACAAAATATCAATAAGAAGATGATAAATCATCCAATTAAACAATGGGCAAAGGAGATGGGCAGACATTTTTCTAAAGAGGAGATCCAGGCAGCGAAAAAACACATGCGGACATGTTCACGATCTTCAGTTATTAAAGAAATTCAAATCAAAATGATAATGAGATAACATCTCACCCCAACAAGGTTGGCCATGATCCAAAAAACACAAAACAACAAACGCTGGAGAGTCTGTGGAGAAAGTGGAAAGTCCTATACTGTTGGTGGGATTGCAAAATGGTCCAGCCTCTTTGGAAATCAATCTGGCACTCCTTAAAAAAATGGATCTATGTATACCATTTGACCCAGTAATTCCAGTACTTGGAATGTATCTTACATAATCAAGGCCATTCACACCAATGGACACATGCACAAGAGTGTTTATCACAGCACAATCCACGATAGCAAAAAGATGGAATCAACCCAGATGCCCAACAACAGAGGAATGGATAGGTAAAGTATGGTATATATACTCAATGGAGCACTATGCAATGATAAAGAATCATGATGATTCCAGAAAACATCTCCTAACCTGGTTTCAACTGGAAGACATTATGTTGAGTGAAAGTAGTCAGAGACAATAGGACAAATATTGTATAAGACCCCTACAATAAGATCTCAAAAACAGACTTATGTGTAGAAGAAAAGACTCTTTGACAGCTGCAAGGGAGGGGAGGCAGGGAGGGAAAGGGGGAGGGTTTAGGTTAGATAGTTGGTAGAAATTTGGTTGGATGAAATCGGTGATAGCACACATTAGAAACAAGAACAATAGTCAGTGGACTTCAACATACATTGAATACTACTTCCATCTTAACCCAATATTGCAAGGACAGAGTAGCTGGGGCAGGGGGCAGGAGACCATGCTCTTAGGTGAAATCGGGGCCAATTGGTACAACTCGTATTTTGCTAAGAGGATTCTATGCACCCCACATTGGTGAGTGGCGTCTGGGGTCTTAAAAGCTGCCAAGGTGCCATCCAATGGCACAGCAAATGGTCCCAACTCAGCAGGAATGGATGTTCACTGAGGACCAAAATGACAGGGGGTAAAGACAACCCAGAAGACAGAGAGACTCATATGAGGGGGTGCCTACATCGACTTGGGATTGGAAGAACCAGATGGTGCCCAGCCACCACCAGTGATAGCTGCGATGGAGCTCACTAAGCTGAGTCTCACTGGCAGCGCAAGAGTAAAATGGGGTGCACTGTGAGATCTCCCCTAAAAGACCACAATTGGCCCAGCAGCTTCAGGGTTCCCCTGGGAGCATGGCACCTGGTCCTGATGCTGCCCTTGCCCATGAATCATATTGAAGGTCCACTCTTTGGACACGAATGGATTGGACTTGGTGATGCAGAGTGACCATATATTGGATGCACTTTATGGTTCTATGCATCTATAAGATATCATCCTGCTGATCTCTGGCTGGAGGAAAGGGAGTGGCTGGAGAGGAGGGAAAAGGAGACTGTAGGGAGGATGAAACATGTGTGGAGCAGAGAGGAATAGTCTGCTGTCATCGGGCAGGGAGAGCAGTGGAAAGTGTATATAGGTGGGCATGTAAATTTATATGGGAATGTACACTTTCACTCAGTCATAAATAAAAAGAAGTGGTGAAAGTGGGCATCATTGTCAAGTTCCCGTTTTCAATGGGAATTCTTTCAGTCTCTGTTCATTCAGGACGATGTAGGTGGTTGGCTTTATATAACCAAGCCAAGCCAAGTGCCATCAAGTTGGATCCAGCCTTACATAGATGTCCCTTATTGCATTGAGGAATTTGCTCTCTATTCCTATTTTGCTAAGAGTTTTTAGCATGAACAGGTATTGGACTTTGTCAGATATCTTTTCTATATCAATTGACACAATCATGTGATTCTTATCTTTTGTGTTATTTATGTGATTGATCGCTTTAGCTGTTTTTCTGATGCTGAACCAGCTTTGTGTCTGTAGTATGAATCCAACTTGGTGATGATGGATTATTTTTTTAAAGTATTGCTGAATTCTATTGGCAAGTATTTTGCTGAAGATTTTTGCATCTAGGTTCATAAGTGATACTGGTCTGTAATTTTCCTTTTTTGTGGGATCTTTCCCTGGCTTTGGTATCAGGGTTATGCTGGCTTCATAGAATGAATTTGGGATTATTCTGTCTCTTTCTATGCTGTGAAATAGTCTCAGTAGTACTGGAGTTAACTTTTCTCTGAAAGCTTGGTGGAATTCTGCCTTGAAGGCATCTGAGCCTCGGTTTTTGTTGTTGTTGTTGCTGGTAGTTTTGGGATGAGTTTTTCAATCTTTTCCTTTGTGATGGGTTTATCAAGTTGTTCTGCTTCTCCTTGTGGTAATTTTGGTAGGTGATATGAATCTAAGAATTTGTCCATTTCCTCTAGGTTTTCAGTTTGTTAGAGTACAGTCTTTTGTAGTAATCTATTATGATACATCTGATTTCAGTGGATCTGTTGTGACACCTCCTGTCTCATTCCTCACTTGCATTATTTATTTCCTCTCCTGTTGTCCTTTTGTAAGTTTAGCTAATGATTTGTCAATTTTGTTGGTCTTTTCTAAAAAACAGCTTTTGCTTTTGTCCATTTTTTCAATTGTTCTTCTATTCTCTTAGTTCTGCTTCAGTCTTTATTATCTGTTTTTGTCTGGTGCCTGAGGGGTTCCTCTGTTGCTCTCTTTATACTTGTTCAAGCTGTAGGGTTAATTTTCTGGTTTGGATCCTTTCTTCCTTCTGGATGTACACATTTATGGATATAAATTGACCTCTGAGCATTGCTTTGGCTGTGTCCCATCGGTTCTGGTAGGATATGTTTTCATTCTCATTTGAATCCATAAATTTCTTTATTTTGTTCTTGATTTCTTTTATAACTTATGGCTTTTTGAGGAAGGTGTTCAGTTTCCATAAGTTCAAATTTATGTTTTTTCTCCTATTGATTTCAACTTTTATGGCTTTATGATCTGAGAAGATACTTTGCAATGATTCAATGGTTTGAATTTTTTTGAGATTTGTTTTATGTCCTAACACATGATCTATTCTGAAAAATGTTCTATTTGCATTGAAGAAGAAGGAGTACTTATCTGTTGATGGATAAAAAGTTCTGTATATGTTGATGAGGTCTAGTTGGTTAATTGTGGCAATAAGATCTTCTGGGTCTTTACTGAGCTTTTTTCTAGATGATCTGTCTATTACTGAAAGTGGAGTGTCAAAGTCTCCAACTATTCTTGTTGAGTGATCTACTTCATTTTTCAATGTAGTCAGTGTTTTTTTGATTTATGTCGATGCTCTAGTATTGGGTGCATAAATATTTAATATTGTCAAGTCCTGCTTGTGTATTGAACCTTTCAGCAATAGTAACTGTCCTTGTCCTAGATGGTGGATTTTACATTAAAATCTATTTTATCTAAGATTAGTGTTGCCATACCTAATCTTGATATATTGTTAGTTTGATGCATATTCTTCCATCTTTAATTTTCTGTTTGTTGATATCTTTAAGTCTAAGGTATGTGTTTTAGTCACCTAGGGCTGCTCTAACAGAAATACCACAGTGGATGGCTTTAATAAAGGAAAATTTATTCTTACATAGGTCGGTAGGCTGCAAGTCTATATTCAGAGTGTTCACTCCAAGGCTTTACGCTTGTCGGCTCAGGAGGCAAGTCCGCTATTGCATCAGTCTTTGTCCACGGAGCATCTTAGCACAGGAACCTCAGGTCTGAAGGATGTGCTTTTTTCACAGTGCCGCTTTCTTGATGGTGTGAGGTCCCAATTCTCTGCTTGTTTCTCTTTCCTTTTATCTCTTGCAGGCTGAAAGGATTAAGGGTGGGAAAAGCCATACTCCAGGGAAACTCCTTTTACAGTGGAGCAGGGAGGTGATCTTATAAAGGGATTTACAGTCCCACCCTAATCCTTTAACATACAGCATAGGAAAACCACAAAATGGAAGACAGTTACAAGATACTGGGACTCATGGCCCAGCCATATGGCTACACATATTTTTGGGGGGACACAATTCCATCGATGACAGTGTGTTTCTTGAAAGCAACTTAGAGACAGGTCATGTCTTTTGATCCAAGATATCATTCCTTGTCTCTTTATTGGAGCATTCGTTTCCATTTGCATTCAGTGCAATTACTGATAGATATGTTTAGTGCTGTAATTTTTACGTGTTTATTTTTGTGTTGGTGTTTTCTCTGTTGCTGTTGTCTCTTCTAGTTCATAGCTCTTTATGGGTTGGCTTTTCATCTTTTTCAGGATTGCTTTTGTGTTTGTTGAGACTCTTGTATTACATTTCTTGTTTTGAAATGTTGCATTGTTATTGTGCTTTGAGGCTGCTCACATGATCCTCCTTAATAATGTAAGTTTAAACCCAATTTTAACTTCTACGTATCTTTTTAGTTTCCTCTCCATCTGAAAAGGCTTTAACTGCTGTAATATAGTCCTCTTTTTAATGTGATGGTGCAATTGTTTTCATGATATGATCACTGGTTCCTGTCTTATTTTTTTTTTTATTTACTTTTTTTATTATGAGTGAGTGAAAATGTACATTCCCATATAAATTTACATGTCTACCTGAATGCAGCTTCCACTGCTCTACCTGCCCGGTGACAGCACACTATTCCTGTCTGCTCCATACATGGTTCATCCTCCTCTCTACCCACTCCCCGTACTCCAGCCAGAGGTCAGCAGGATGATATCCTATAGATGCATAGAACCATAAAGTGCATCCAATATATGGTTGCTCTGCATTACCAAGTCCAATCCATTCCTATATGAGGAGTGGACCTTCATTAATATTATAGCTTTGATTGAATTTTGTGTCTTTGTTACCTGAGTAGGTTTCTAAATGTTATCTTGCATTGCCTCCTGAAGTATACATTTAATGGGGCTTTTTTCCTAAGCAAAGAGCTTCCTTCAGTTATCTTCTAGTTTTGGTTTGGTTTTTACAGTCTCTTAGCTTCTGTTTATCTGAGAATGTCTTAATTTAATCTTCATATTTGAAAGACTGTTTTGCAGGATATATAATTCTTGGATGGAAGTTTTTCTTAAGACTTCGAATGTGTCATCCTACTGCCTCCTTGCCAACATCATTTCTGCCAAGAAGTCAGACAAAAGCCTACAGGGCTTCCCCATGAATGTTAGCTTTGCTTTGAGTCTCACTGCCTTTTACAGTTTCTGCTTATGTTTTGTGTTATTACGCTTGATTATAATATGTCTTTATGTCTTTCTTTTAGAGTATGTTTTTTGTGGCATTCAATATATGCCTTGGATGTCTACATTCTTCTCTATCATGATTTCAGTGAAGTTTTCTGTCAGCTACTCAACAACAATTCTCTCTGTGTTTTCAGCTGTACCTCTCTGTTCAGGAACTCCGGTTAATCATAGACTACTCCTCTTGATAGAGTCCCGTATGTTTCTTAATGCTTCTTCTTCATTTTTCTTATTTTTTTTATCTGATTTCACCCCATAAATGCTGATGTCAGTTGCTCTATCCTCAGAATCACTTGGTGTGATTTCCAGTTCCTCAGTTTTGCCCTTTTGTCTTTGAACTGAATTGTCTAATTCTGTAATTTTGTTATTGATTTGTTGGATTTCAGAACATTGATAATCCATCAGTTCTAATTGCTTGCTTAATTTTTCATTGAGGTCTGGTGCATTTTGTTTAATCTCTAGGAGGGTTCTATATATAATTCTTTTGTACTCAACCTCCAATAGTTTCAGAAAGTCTTCTTCATTTGTGAAGGTTTTTGATTATTTTGGTAGTTTTATGGAGCCATGGTGGACTGTTTCTTTAAATGCTTAGTGATAACCTGTTGCCTACCAGGCACCTAGAGGCTGTTTAGTTTCTCTGGTGTTGCCTCAACAGGGGCTGAAGTGTAGTTCTGAGAAGGGGCTGGTCAGCAGCTGCCTCTGTGTACCCTAGTGAGTAGACCCAGTGGACACTTTTGTTTGGCAGGCTCCACCTCCTGCCTGGCAGAGTCATCACCCTACTGATGGAGTCACTGTGGGGCCATCGACTGACCATATGATGTGGATCAGTAAAGGCGGGAAGAGATGCTATCAGGCTGCACAATAGTAATTTCTCCAGGAATTCTTATTTAAAAAACCTAAAAGCTATCTGACAGCTTCCAAAATCAGTCAGGCTATCAAGTGTGGCTGGCTCTGCCTTCTGGCTGACAAAGGAATCACCTCTTCAGCAGTCCCCAGATGTTATGATGTAGTTCAAAATAAGCAAGAGCTACGGCTCTATTGCAGTCCTCTGCTGAGCCCTATCAATAAGGCAACACTGTGCTAAACACAGCCTTTCTGTTGGGAAAGCACTCCTCAAACTGGCAATGCTTCTCAGCCTGGGAATTAGACCCTGTTGAGGTCTCCAGTTGGGTGACTCCACCTCCCAGCTGACCAAGATGGTTTCCCAGTCAAGCTGCCCCTCCCACTGCAAAACAGCAGAATCTATGGTGGAGCTCAGAAAAGAGAGGGTAAAGGGGCTGTGGTGTCCTCGGTTTGCCACTGGGCTTTCAAAACATTGCTTTCCCACACACTGTCTCTGCTGTGGCACACGCTGTTCACTTTAGCACTGCTGTTAATTGTATCTGCCTTTCCTCTGCCTACTAGCCAACACAAGGGAAAAAAAAAAACTCCAGTATCCTCAATCCACACAAGTGACAAGTCAACAGGAGTTGGGCTCAGTAAAAGAGAGGAAATTTCCCATTTAGCGGCATGTAGTCAAATCTGACAGCCCTATGCTGTGTCCTAGGATCTACTGAGTGTCCAGAAAGCTCCATTCAATAATCAATCCAGGCCTTAGTTTTCAGGGAATTAAGGAGACCTGAGTATAGTCCACCATGTTGGCTCCACCCTGAAAATAACTTCAATGAATATAAAATATTGCATCATGTAGATATACCATAATTTATGACATTCCATCATTGAACTTTCAGTTATTCATATTTTTTAAATTAAAAAAAATGGTGCCATATTTTGCATGTAAATTATTTTCTTGATGTCTGACTTTTCCTTAGAAACCTTTTTTTAAATATAAATTTGGCTTGACATTATTTCTTGTGATATACAGATTTTAAACCTAAATGTCAATATTGGGCTATCGTAGGAACTGAAATCCAGGATAGGCAGATATATGTGTGGGGGTGTGTGTGTGTGTGTATGTGTGTGTGTGTGTGTGTGTGTATGGATCTGTGTGTGTGTCTTTTAAATGGGGGTATAATATTAGCATATAACAAAAAGTGGTATATGCAGTTTTAGTGGAATAAGATGAGCTTGATTATAAATTTCTAATGCATGCAGGGTACTAGGGTTTTTATTATATAACACATTTTCTATAAAAAGAATGTTCTACATATTTTACAACAAGGAAAATGAGTCAGTAAACTTAGTTATTTCAAAGATATAAAATTCTGTTGATCTCCCAAAACAAAAAATTAACTTTCACCAATTTTGCTTTTAATGACTCATGCTTCAGTTTTGGCGCTTGCTTCATAATAAAGGCCATAATTATAAATGAACAATTGAAAAGATGTCATAAAAGAAAATTTAATAATCATGAAACAACTGCTACAACAAATGACTACATTTTATTTTTAGATAGATCTTTCATCTTTAGCATGTTGTAATTGGAAACTCTTTATTCTTTGATATTACAAACTCTCCATTGATTTCATTATAATTAAGCTACTGAACAATGTCTACTTTAATACATAATAAGGATAATAAATTGAGTCTTTTTTGAATCACTTTTGTATGCTAAAGTACTCTTTTTATATTTTCAGGGACAAAAGTGAGCATTCTGTTGTACCGTTTGTGATCACTAAAGTTAGTAATGTGCATAAGGCAATTTCAACTCTAGGAAATACATGTTGTGTTTTACCATGTACTGTGGAATGACACGTGCCTATGTGAGTAAAAATTTGTCTTTCCTGAATCTGTAATCTTAGTTCTCAAGTAAGAATGAAATTGATGCACCTCCCCATAAATGTTTATATTTCAGTCAACAGAATAAACCTGCACTAATTTTTTCGATGACTTCGTACCTTCTTAATCAGGTATAGCCACCTTGCTTAAGAAAGAAAATTGATTTGAAAGAATTTCGTACATTTTTTTGCCTTCTTTTCATGCAAGATTTTAATGCATCAATGAAGGTGTAGTATGTGGTCACACAAAACTGATCTCTGATGTTCAGTGATACTTCTAGAATACCTGTCCTATTTACTTGTTTCTTTCTAAATGTTCTTGGATAGGGAACTTCATGATAATCACTATTTGGCAGTATCTGTGTTTCCAAAATCTTCTCTTAAATTATGTAAATACTCTTCTAATGACCAGTAGAAGTCCATGCTTGTCTCATTTCTAGCTACCAGTGGAGACTCTTGCATGGTTTTAAATTTACTTTTCAATCTTGCTTGTTAGGCTTGATTTCAATGAAAATCCTGCAATATATTGATCTACATAGCCAACATAAGTACATACTCTGGTGTTTGCATGTTGTTGATGATGATTTCAGGTTCTCTTTTGGTATATACTTTCCATGTCTGATTCTCAGCAATACCTTCTAAGGCATCTCATATTTAAGTATATGATCCCAAGATTGTCCTCATTGCTACAGCATGTATTTCTTGATGTCTATTAGAAAGATATATTAATACGCAACCATCACCCAAATGTTTTAGGAACTGTCCATAGATGAGTAGAGGCAACAAAAAAAGTGTAGCTGAACTGTGGGAAAAAAATTCATCTGCTTCTAGATAGCAATCTACCTTGCTGTGTCCTACAAGATAAACTGAATTCACTGCACATGGTGTGAAAATGACATATTTATTATGTTCTAAAATTTTCTGCTGCATGCCTTTTATAACACCCTGATATATTGGTAAATTGTCATATGTTTGACCTCTGCAGTCAGAAAAATCAATTTTGCAAACTTCACACAAATATTTAAGTATTTGGTTTGTGGTTTCTTCACCAGTATGATTTTTTTTGGCTAGCAAATGTAATAAACTGCTCTGCATGTTTTCTATCCGTTGGAGATATACATCTTAAAGCAATACTTATTTGATATGCATGAAAAATATCTGGAGTGAAATCTACAGACAAACTCAAATATCAAGTTATACTTAAAATTCATTTCACTGAAAATATCTGATCAAACTTTGTCACTACATTTATTAATTCTTCACATCTTGGCTTAGACATATACAACAGGTTGCCCTTTCCTGTATTACCATATTTTGAGATACAACCTGCTAAAAAATGGATCAAACTGAACAACAAATAAACTTAAAAAATTTCCTTTTTGTGGGCTCCCAAACACTTCATTTCTTCCTTGAAAAGATAGTCCACATGCAGAAGTTGTTGCCATGACAGCAGCAATGAGTTTCAAAACAGCTTTGCAATATTGATATTCCTCATTAATTTATATTTTCAGTTCAAGAGTTAAACTAAACCATGTCTTAGTTTAATGTGGCAACATATAGTCTTTGTGAATTAAATTCTTTTCATGTTTATCAATCACATTTGAGTTGTACCAACTGCTAAATCCATCTGTAGTAAATAAAGAGTTAGATGACTTAGGGCTGAATAGTTTGCAAACAAAACAATAGTCAAAGCCAAGTGATGAATATAGCAGCTACTCTTTCTTATAGTTTCTTCCATTAGCTTCACATGCTAAAGATACATTCTGGTTACAGAACTTTCTTTGTTTACCATCCTGAAATCTTTTACCTGAATTTCCAAACGGTCCATAGTGATGCTGACAATCAGTTAGCCTTCTTTTGATCCAATGATTTACAGAATTAGAGGAACAGTTATTCCAAAAAGCAGGATCTATATTTTTGTTATTTATGGGGTCTGCAGATGTGATAATTTCAGACTATTATTAGTTGTTTTTTTGTCATTACAGAAAATTTGCCTCTATTCTTTTGTATAAGGTCTGACAATTAAGTCCATGAACTTAATTGTTCTACATATCTCATTGCAGACTATCACTGGGATCACCTTTGAAGTACTCTGCTTGGGAAACTATGCACCGATGCCAGCACCTAGCCCACCTTTCAAAGCAATTTTACAACTCTTTCTGGAATGGCCATTGTGCACGGTGGCACAGTGGAAAGTTTGCAAACAATTGTATAGTGGTCTGTGAGGAAGTTTCTAGCCAGTAAACAAATAACTCTGTTGGAACAGCAGCCCTGCTCACCGGATTTAGGCTCCAATAACTTTTTTCTTTACCCAAAGGTAAAGGAAGTACTGAAAGAAAGACATTTTGACGACATTCAGGACATCAAGGGTAATACAACAACAGCTCTGATGGCTATGTTTTAAAAAGGAAGTTGCTTTTGGGAACTTCTTTAGAGATCCACATCTTTTTCTTTTTATCTTCTTTGTGCTTTTGTTTTTAAGGTCTGCTTAGTTGTTGTCATTTAATTTTACATGAACATAAAATTGTGTCATTTATTAAATTTGGTTCTGTCAAAGCAAATAAATTTCAATAACTTAAAATAAATAACATAAAACAAGTAAACTTTATAACATGGAATTTACACTCAAATTTGGACATTAACACAAAAATTTATTATTTGAAATTAGTAAGTAAAAAAATTGTAAAACGTATCATTTTGCTCTTCAGGTCTGAGAGAGTCAAAAGAAATAATACTTACAAAGGCAGTTAGAATTAATTTCATTCATTTATCATACAATGTTTGTTGGCAGGCTGTTCACAGATCACCATGAGTAGTTTTCATCTTGAAATAATACTTAAAATCTTGTCCACCCAATTTCCTTCATTGATGCTGTACCTTCACGGTTCATTGGAGCACTGATGATACCCAGCAGAGACTGATCACAAAGCACATGACATGTATAGAAATCAAACCAATCACACTGCTGTTGAGTCAATTCCAACTGATAGTGACTCTACAGGACAGAGCAGAACTGCGCCATAGAGTTCCCAAGGGGCGCTTTGTTGATTCAAACTGCCAACCTTTTGGTTAGGAGCCATAGCACTTAACCACTACACTCCCAGGGTTTACTTAGAATACAAGGATGTGCTTAGTCTGAAGAGATGAGTTTTGCTTCACTTTGTGCAGGACAAGATACATCATAAGTCACGTGACTATAATGCCACTGGTGTGCTCTTATAGAGAGAACTGAACGTGAGGTTATACTCTATTGGTCTAAAATGAAAAGGAAAATTGAATTGTTGTTGTATACAAAATTCATTAAATGATTTCCGTTTCATTTAGTTCCTTTCCAGTTCTTTTCCACCATGATGCTTACTTTTGTTTGCATCCTGGCTGCTGACCATTATGTCCTGAACATTAACACAAAAATTTGTTTGAAATTAGTAAGTAAAAAAAAAAAAAAAAAAAAATAGCTATGGAAAATATCCATGAGTCTTTGCTTTGGACCATCACTGCCCTGTTTTTTTGATGCTCTAAGTGTGTACTTAAGTTGCTTATTAGGTAACTCATCCCTGAAGTTGGGACAAGGCTGTGTTGCTCCTAAGGTAAAGATGAAACTGCTTGGAAAGGGGGCACCAGAGGAATAACCTGGGATGAACGTTGTTATGGATTGAAACATGTATTGGAAATTCTAACACCTATATTAGTAGTTAAGGAGTCTTGGTGGTATAGTGGCTAAGTGCTTTGCTGCTAATCTAAAGCTCAGTAGTTTGAACTCACCAGCCGCTTTTTGGGAAAAAGATGTGGCAGTCAGCGTCCATAAAGGTTACAGTCTTGGAAACCCTCTATAGCTCTTCTACTCTATTTATAAAACACCAACAGACAAACCCAGTGCTGTCTAGGCAATTCCAACTCATAGAGACTCTCAGGGCAGAGTATAATTATTCCATAGAGTTTTCAAGGAGCACCTGGCAGATTTGAACTCCTGACCTTTTGGTTGGCAAACATAGCACTTGACCAGTGTGCCACTAGGGTTTTCACTCTGTCTACAGGGTTACTTAAACTCATTTCTGTCAGGTAAGTTCCAACTCATGATGACCCTAAAGGACAGAGAGAAGTTCTCCATGTGGTTTACAAGGAGTGCCTAGATTCAAAATGCCAGCCTTTTAGTTAGCAGCTATAACTCTTTGATAATATACCGCCATGGTTTCATAAGGTTGCTGTGGAGCAGAACTGACTAGGCAGCAATAGTTTTGAATTGCTTTGAGCGATGCAGTGTTTAGTGATTGGCTGCTAGCCTAAAGCTTGACAGTTTTACCCACTAGCCACTCTGCAGGAGAAAGATGTGGCATTTGACCTCTATAAAGATCAGAGCCTTGGAAACCCTGTGGGGTAATTCTAATCTGTTCTACAGGATTACTGTGAGTTCAAATCTGCTCAAAAGGAATTGATTTGATTTGGGAATTTTTTTTTTCTTTGTTATTTTAAGAGGTATCAGTGTAGGGTGTGTTTTAAACCTATCCAGCTTTGAGACGTAAAAAGAACCAATTAGGACAAACAAACACAGATGAGGGAAGACAGATATCACACCACATGAAGATTACCAAGGTCATAAGGAACAAAGCCCTTTCTCTAGCACCAGTAGCCAGCAGTGACAAGAAGCCTTTCCCTGGAGCTGACACCTTAAATTAGAATTTCTAACTGTGGTGGTACAGTGGTTAAGGGCTACATCTGCTAACCAGATCCTCAAGGTGTTCCATGGAAACTATATGGGGCAGTTGTATTCTGACCTGTAGGATTGCTACAAGTCAGAATAGACTTGACAGCAGTTGGTTTGGGTTTGGTTTTAGTCTATAAGAAAATAAGTTTGTTTGTTAAAGTCACCACTTGTATCTATGTTGTAGCAGCACTTGATAACTGAGACAGTAGTCTTATCAGATGAACACATGTTTGCCTAGCAGAGGCAGAAGAGTACAATCCTGGCATGCGTTAAAGTTTGGTCTGTGGTAGTAGGGAGAGACTTGTGGTTGGCATGAGTTTCCTTAACCAAAGCTAAAAGTTATTCACAAGCCGCTTCCTCCACAGAGCTCTCTTGGGTCCCCTATACAGGAAACCCTCTCTACCGCCTTAGAATTTTAATTGCACCACATCTGTGGATTTCTCTTACTTCCTGCTTTACATTAGAGAAATTTGGGTGTGTATTTTACTTTCATTATATCATTAGAGAAACCAGGACTCTTTTATCCTGGTATACCCCATGATAGCTTAATTTAAAGTTATATACATATATATAAAATATATACTATGCATATGTATATCTTTCTTTTTTTTAAGAGAGAGAGCCAATGTATTTCACATTTACTCTCTCAACTGTAGTGAGGTTCTTGACCTTTTTATCTGTGATCTTTGTGTCAGTGAAGGGAGACATCTCTTTGTTACACAGCTCATTGAATACTAAATATTCATAGATGGAAACTCTGTGGGGCAGTTCTACTCGGACCTCTAGGGTCACTATGAGTCAGACACGACTCAACGGACCTGGTTGCGTGTAACTCTTCCCCTTTTATTTATGAAAACTGGCTGTTCAGATTTTGCTCCTTCTATCAAAGAAGTGGATTCCTCGTAATGCAAGCAATTATTTTAGAATAGACAAAACAAGCTGTCTTCTCTCTACTACCCACCCAAACTATAATTCCTTAGATAGAGGCTGAATCCTCACAAGGAACTACCAAAAGACTGTGATTTACTAAGGTTCCCAGCAGAAATGGAACAGGAAAAGGACTGAGGGTACCTGTGTGCCCAAGTCTAGGATAAATCATCTGAGAAGTGTCAAACACAGTGCCTGGAATCTGCCCTCCCACTGCTTCCCCGGTGAGTGAATTCTGTACCTTGAAGACCATTGGGTCCTTGACATTGACAACCCAGGATAAGCAGATCCAAGTAGTCCGTAGAGGAAAGGAAAGTGTTTCACAGTAGGAAATCCTTTGAATGCCCTTTTAGAGAGTCCAAGCATAATAGCACTTCCCTAGTATTTACTTGTGTATTTCACAAGAATAATTCAGACTTAGGAATGTACTTCTGTGTTGCTGCCTTCACCTAAAAAAGGAGAGTCCAGAAAGACTTATCTCTCAATCTTTTGGGCTTAGATCTCATTCATTCAGTTACTGAACTTGGGGCCAAGAAGTCTGTTAAAATTCATTTCATTATCTTCATTATTGTAATAGCAACAAAGCCAAGCCAGCCACGTGCCGTCGAGTCGGATCCAACTCATGGCGACCCTAGGGTAGAAGTGAGTGATTCTATATTACAATAATGCCACTCACAATGGTTAATGTTTATTGACCAAAACTTACTTGTGCTGGACAATTTCCTAAGTACTTGTCAATATTATCTAAATGAACATCCAAAACAATTCAACAACTTGGTTGCTATTACCATCTTCGTTTAACTGATGATGAAACTGAGGAACAGAGAACTTGAGGAAATTGTCCGTGGATCACAGCTAAAAAATAATGGACTCAAGACTTGAATGAGGAACAATAACTCTGTCAATCCTGTGTATTATCCTCCACTGTGAGTTGGAATTGACCTGTCGGTAATGTGTTTGGTTAGGTTTCTGGTTACTGTCTTATTAATCCTTAAGATCATCTTATTATGGAGATATCATTGTTCCCATTGTTTCGAATTAAGGGGGAAAGAATGGCAGTGATTTGCCTAAGTCCACCCATTGAAAAATGATGGAGCTAGACTGGGAATCGAGCGCATCCAACTCTAAGGGTACATCTGTGACACTCTGCTTTCCATTCCTGGTCCAAGTTGGAAAACACTTTTGTTTATAACTGAGTGATATCTTTACTTACCTGTGAAATCTATCTGGTACTGACTTCCTAGGGTGAAGGAGAAGTGAAAAAAGTTGGCTTCTGATGCTTGTACTGTATTCATAGAGAACAACTGAAGCAGGATTTAAGGATTCTGTGAATGAATTTGGGAAACCCTAGTGCCATAGTGGTTAAGAGTTATAGCTGCTAACCAAAAGGTGGGCAGTTCAGATCAACTAGGTGCTGCTTGAAAATCCACAGGGCATTTCACTCTGTCTTTTAGGGTCACTGTGAATTGGAATTCACAGCAATATGTTTGGTTTGATTTGGCATGTATGAATTAATTCCAGGATGCTTGAGATATAGACAGTGTTTTCTACGGAGTATATTGAACATAACTGATCCCACTGTAGTCTGCAGTAAAAATCATAGTCAATTTTTTATGTTTAGTCTGATGGTCCAGTCTCAAGGCTGTGGTTTAGGACAGACAAGATCAGAAGTGCAGGGAAAAGAGTGAGTGGAAAATCTTCCAAAGGGAAAAGATACAGGGCACAGGAATTCAAGAATGTAATTTTTTTTGAGATATTAAATTGGTATGTGAGAGAATATAGAAGACAGCTATGTATTCAAGCTGGAATCAAGGCTTGCCTACGTGCATGAGCCTGCAGACCAAGGCAAGTAGTCTCCTCATGTAGGTTTGGCACAGCAGTAGAGATGAAGGCTATTCTGACTTATAAGATTGGGATTATGTTCAGCAAAAACTCAGTGACAAATAAAAATGGTAGATGTCAGGACAGTTTATTGGTTAAAACTGGTAGTTGTTGAATCGATTATGACTCATAGTGGCTCCATACAGGTCAAAGTAGAACTGTGCTGCATATAGTTTCCTATGGCTAATTTTCAGCAGTTGATCACCAGGCCTGTGGTTCCAGGTGCCTCTAGGTAAACTCAAACCATGAACCTTTGTTAGTTGCCAAACACTTAACATTTGCTCCACCACCATAAAATCAAAACCATTGCCATTGAGTAGATTCCAGTGATTCATAGCAACCCTATAGGACAAAGTAGAACTATCCTGTAGAGTTTCCAGGGATCTCCTGCTGGGTTCGAACTGCTGACTTTTTAGTTAGCTGCTGTAGCACTTAACCATTACTCCACTGGGGCTTTACTCAGGGACCTCAAATTATTGTTAATGAAATATGAAATGGACAGCCTTTTTCCTATTCATGGTGGTTATGTTTACACTATACCAAATATTATAGCACTTGAAAAATAGCCTTAGAAGTTTGACCTACCCAGCAAACTTGTGCTAATTGATGTAAAGTATCTGTTTTATGTGTCTCTTTCTTTCAGCCAAATAAATGAATGATAAAATTAGCACATCCTCTCTTCATTCCATGAAATACTGAAAGGGACATAGTAGAATGCATAATGCAAGATATATTATCTATTTTAAGAGTAAAATCAGTGATGTGTTTTGGTTTATAGGTGGTACCTGTAAGTATCCCTCTTAAACAAAATACGACAATTGTAAATGACAGTAAGCAAAAGCACTAAGACCTACCTAAATAAGTAAGCTTGTGTGGAAGAAAGGAGCTTTCTTACTCATGCAACTAAATTTGACAAAATATTCATTACTTGTTTCATGTTAGTGATCATCACTCACTAGTTATTTGGTAAATGATTCCTTAATAACATACTTAGGTCTTCATGTTGCTTATATCAGGAGCCCTGGTGGTATAATAATAAAGAGCTGAACTGTTGGCCAAAAGGTCGGCAGACTAAATCCACCAGGCTGCAACTTGGAAACCCTGTGGGGAAGCCTACCCTATCCTACAGGGTCGCTCTGAGTTGGAATCAACTCAAGAGCTATGAATTTGGTTTTAGGTTTCGCTACTTACATCAAATTATTTACCAGGTTAGAATATGAGTTATTTTAGTAATATTGGCAAGAAATATAAATGAATCGTTATAAGAGTAACTGTTTTGGGGGGGAGCTTAACAAATTAAGTAATGAAAAAAGAAAAAGGAACGATCTGTTTGCTTATTGTTTTATTTTGTTTTCCAGTCACAACTTTCAACCATGCTGCCTTTCAGACTCTCTAAAAAGACAAGGTTCTTTTTCAAAGTTAGGCAAGGTTCTATAGTTTCTTGAATTCAGAAAGCACCCCCTTAGGAAACCAGAAGTCAGTTGCCCCATCTCAAGAGTACCCCCAGGCTCTAGAAGTTACTTCCCCCCCCCCACCCACACAGTTAGCTTTGTAAAGTAGGGGGAATCACCTCTCGCTAAGAAACTGAACTCCTACATCTGCTGAGAGGCCATTTCTCTTCATAATATCCTCTGTACATAGACTGGGGATCAGGTAGGAGGTTAGGGATAGGTAGCAGAGCTCCAGTCACATCTCTGGACAGGGTGCTTGATCCCATCTGTAGGTAGCTCACTGGTGACTTGGGACTATGGATACCTATGCTGCTTCTTTTCAGCCTTAGACTTACACTTATTTTAGATTTCAGGGAAGTAAAAAGAAAGTAAGTAAATATATACATAAACATACATACACACACACACACACACACACACACACACATATATATAGACACCAAACACAATGCCATGGAGTCAATTCTAACTCACAGTGAACCTATATACTTTCCAAGGATTGTATCTTTACAGAAGCAGACTAGTAAACTATCATTATCTTTCTCCTGAGAAGCAGCTAGTGGGTTTGAACCACCAATTTTTTGGTTTGTCACCAACTGCTTTAACCATACAGACATACCGAAACCAAAACAAACCTATTGCCATGGAGTTGATTTAAATTCTTAGTGATCCTATAGAACACAGTAGAACTAACCCCATTAGGGTTCCCAATGAGTACTTGGTCACCTGATGGATTCAAAATGCTGACCTTTTAATTAGAAGATATAGCTCTTAACTACTATACTGCCAGGGTTTTCACATATGTATATATGGAATATTTACAATATACCTATAGCTGAGAAGAAGCAGAATACCTGCCCACATTCTCAAGTCACTACAGGTGGCTTGAGACACCCTGCCCAGATGATGTCAGTGGAGATGATGTCACGGCAGCTAACAATAACCGGGGTGAGTTTTGCAAGGGTCAAATAGGCACCATGTCACTGTCACTGTTCCTTCCCACTACATCCTCCACTGGCAGTAAACCAATGCAATTAGAATACCCTAAATCAGAATGCTAGGAGCCCCGCATGCAAAGTGGTTAACCTGCATGGCTGCTAAACAAAAGGTCAGCAGTTTGAATCTGCGAGGTTCTCCTAGGGAGAAAAATGTGACAGTCTGCTTCACTGATGATTTATAGTATTGAAAACCCTGTGAGGAAGTTCTACTCTGTCTCACAGGGTCACTATAAGTGGGAATTGACTCACTTTTTTTTTTTCAATCAGTTTTGGAAAGCAGTTGCTAAGAACTCTCCACCAATTAGCAATGAAACTGGAACACTTTCTCTTGTTCTGATTTTTTCCAGATGCAGTCATGCTTTTGACCACAATGTCCACTTGTGATCCTTGATTCTTCCTTGTTTCTAATATTTAAAGGAGCAAAGTCACATTAAGAAGCACATGTGGTCACCAGGGTTGGTTGTGTTTGCAAGGGTTCCATGGGTCTCTTTCATTCCTGTCTCTGTTGCCTCTTTCAGTTCATTTCCTTCTTCTTTCCCATCTTGTGTCTTTTAGAGTTGTCCACATTGCTTTTTAATAAGCAAAACTCTGTTCCATATGCCTTACTGGAAATAGGATCAGTGCTGACTGGATCTGACCTACTGGTGGGTGGAAGGGAATGAAGGGTCACAGTTGCATTTGACCCTTTGTTCCGCAAACTTAGTTCATAGCTGAGCAGTCAAATTTTGATTTAAACTTTTTTTTTCATAGCCCTTAGATCAGTTCCTTACCTTGGAGCATGTCTCCTTTGCTGATCTCATACATTTTTATTTTATTTGATACTTAATGTTATGCTTGGATTGTAGAACTTCCATTCAGTAAAGTTTCTGAAACAAATTGTTCTTTTGTACATTTGCCAGCTATCCCAGACTAAAAACATATTGGGGTGGGGGAAGCCAGATAAAATCTAAATGAAGGCCAAATTAGGGATCTGCTAATAAAATCAGATTTTCTCAACATTTTTAGTCAATGCAAAAATAATTGTGTGAATATAAAAGGTTTTTTATGGTCAATTATTCTTGTCTTAGTAAGTATCTATAATCATAACTGCCTCAGAATAGGTAATAATCTTCCACAGAGAAAAGTGAGACTTCCCTTCTGAACCATACAAAAGGTAAAACATTATCACATGTAGGGGTAACATATGTTAATATTGAAATGTGCTGGCTTTGAGGTCAGATGGACGGACACCTTTTTTTCCACCTTGGGGAAAATACGTGTGTGTGTGTGTGTGTGTGTGTGTGTGTGTGTACACGCACACATGCATATATATATGTACTATCTGACTTTATTGGGCTGCTGACATCCAATTGATCTGCATTATTCTCAGCTGGCAAGAGCCTGTATACCTAAATGCCTCAGATAATAGGTATTACAGTATTAGGGAAAAAGCTTCTGTGTAATCTATAGCAATATCAAAAAGGTAGAAAGTGTAAAATAAGGGAGATTAAGATGACACCAGAAAGCTTTGAATGAGGTGTCATTTTGCATTTACGGAGACAACTGGGAAAGTTAAGACAGAAAGAAAAAAATGCCCCTTTCTCACCAGCTGCCCTTAAAGGTTTACAAATGATCTGTTAACAGAAATGAGTTTCTCTTGGGCTTCAGACACCATTTATTACGCTGAGAGAGAGAGAAAAAAAGGAGATGGAAAAGACTGGCAAATTATGCTGATTTGAAGACAAAATGCTTCCCATCAGGAACATGATGAAAATGTACCAAGGTGTCAGCCAGATGTTGACATGTTAATATTTTTCATGAAGTCTTTCACTGAGGAATGAGTATAAAGAACTTTTTGGGTGTTCTTTAGAATATGAATTGAAATGTATTGTTAGCCTAGATGCCTTGTCTGAAAAATCAAGATCTTGATGATGAAGAGGAAGAGGAAGTGTATCTAAATAGGGGGCTTGAACCTCGATTCCCTGGCTGCCTCCCAGATGTCTTATGCTGCGAATGGGCTCATCTGATCTCTCCTAGTCAATTTCATTCTGGAAAGTAGCCAGTGGGCCTAGTTCATGACCCAGTGATGTCATGATAATTTATTCTTTCTCACCACAAAGACTTCGGAACTTTCCAATTTACAATGGGTCTTTTTAATACAGAAGAGTGTCATGCACAGAATTTTAAAGTATTTCTAATGACTTATCTTTCTTTGGTCTATTTTAACCTAAAAAATGGGCTGCATTATCTATATGAACACCATACTATCGAAACTATTCAAAGCGTTTATATCTTTGCTATACTCCGTAGTATATTTTACAAGCTAAATGTGAATAATTATAGCTGATTATGGGAGAGCATGTTCTTCCAAACAAAACTTTTCACCCTATGCATAAATCAGAATAAGGCACCTAATGTATCATGTGATTTAGCCGATGCTTAATCTTGATTTGCCACCCTGCTGGTATAGTGGTTAAGTGCTACATCTGCTAACCAAAAGGTTAGCAGTTCAAATCCACTAGCCATTTTTTGGAAACTCTGTGGAGCAGTTCTCTGTCCTATTTGGCCACTGTGAGCTGGAATCGACCTGAAGACAGTGGATAATCTTGAACACTCATCTAATTATTCTAAATAAGAACAGCATCATTTTTAGCATTGCTTTTCGTATTTTAGGAAAGCCTGATGATGTAGTAATATATCTACTAATCAAAAGGTCAGCAGTTCAAATCTACCAGGTACTCCTTGGAAACTCTGTGGGACAGTTCTACCCTGTCCTTGAAGGTCACTATGAGTTGTAATTGACCCAAAGGCATTGGGTTTGGTTCAGTTTTGTATTTTGAGCTGTCTTTAAAAATTCCAGTCAAGAACATCCTAGAGAAATATGTAAGTCATCGGAGAGGAGTGGCCACATCATCTGTTCTCTCAACACCTCTCATGTCTTGGAAGAAAATGTTCACTGATGACGATCATGCGTGAATCAAACTCAGGGCTGAGGAGTTAGGCCCTTCTCCCAGAACTTCACCTCTGTGAGCTTTCCTGAGATGACTTCACTTATCCTTAGCACAGATCTCTACAACCCTGGTTGTACAAGCACGGGGGATAATCAATGTATTTGTGGCCTGCACTGCAATTTAACTTTCTTCATCTGACAGAACATGTGGAATTGCTAAAGAGAGGCTTTACTTGTAATCTTATCACCTTATCCTGGAGTGCTTGTGAAGAGGGAGCTCTTCTCCGTGCAAGTTCCCAGAGGCGGGTCAATGCTAAGAAAGAGAAATTGCTCTGTTGTGTGTTAAACTTGATGACCCAGTAATGCCTTCTCTAGATACCTTGTCACCTCTAATGGCAGAAGAGACACTGGCTTTCCTAAACTAACACCACTTGCCTTTCTCCTAAAAGCTCATTAACAGAAATAACATGCTGTAATTGTGATGTGCTAAGAAAAGAAAGAATCCATACATTTATTCCCTTCTCTTACTGAAGAATGGATTCTAAATCAGGTATTCATTTGCAATTAAATAATGTGAGTGATTAGGGGATGGTGACCAAGCTTGTGGTACAGAATCGATAGGGACCACTTGGCAGGTGAAATGATATGGAAAAATCAAGACTGGCAGAAGGGGTGAAAACACTACTAATAATAAACCAAACGAGTTGTTGTGGAGTTGATTCCAACCAGAGGGTCCTCCATATGTTACAGAGTGGGACTGTACCTTCATTGGGTTTCCAAGATTGTAACCTTTTGAAAGCAGAACACCAGGTCTTTCTTCCAAAGAGCCTTTGCGTGAGTTTGAACTGCTAAGCCTTCTATTAGTAGTTGAGAGGTTAACCATTTGTACCACCCAGGAATCAAGTGGGAAAAGGAGGGGTAGTGGTAAGGGTTATAGGATAAAAGAAGAAAAACTGCAATGAAAGAGAGAAAGGTGAAATGCAAAACAAGACTTGGAGAGCTAAGAAGGAAGCAAAGCTCAGGATGTGGTGAAATGAAGGAGGAGAGGACGTAGAAGGCTGTGCAGAGAGGGGCACTGACCTTTTCAGGAGGTAGTTTCCCTGTTCCCACAGAAAGCTGATCCACAGCAGACAGCCTGTCAGGCTCCGGGTCTCCTGTGTCAGGCAATTCACACTCTTCCTGATGACTGGAAGGAGGATAAAATTCTTTGGATTGAGCACTATTTGTCAAATTTATCAAGGGGAACACTCTTGCCATTTTCCTCCTGGGGAGCAGATCCTGCACTGAAAATGTCCTCACGATGATCCTACATTAGTGGGACAGCTAGTTATGAGGTAGCAGTCACAGCCAGAGGAAAAATGGTATCCCGATCATGCAAAGAGTTAGAGAGACCTGGAGACTACCCAGAGAGAGACATAGGGTGAGCTCACAGAGGAGAAACTTTTAGTAATAATAAGTAGTAATAAGAAGAAAAGTAAAAATTACAATTTTACAATTAATAGCAACTGGTGTTATTTTTAAATTCTACTATGGACATTAAGGAGTCTTGGTGAGGCAGTGGTTTAGGTGCTGAACTACTCAATGGAAAATCAGAAGTTCAAAACCACCAGTGGTTTGTGGGAGAAAGATGTGCCAGTCTGCTTCTAAAAAGAAGCTTTGGAAACCCTGTGGGGTTGCTAGGAATAGAAATTGACTTGATAACAGTGAATTTGATTTGGTATACTATGAGTATGCATGTTCTGAGCATCTGAAAATATGCCTACTGCTCACAAAAGTCACTTAAAGAAAATGGTAATGTTATTACAATTTTACAGCTGAGAGCATTAAAGCTTAGAGAATTTACGGAACTTATCCAAATTTTGTTCCAGCTGACTTTGCTCAGCAATTACTAACACTACACATGCCTACATATTTGCAAAGTTTGACTGTGGCACTTTGGAGAAAAGCATAAGACTCTATCTCTGGGAAAACTCTGGTGGTCCAGTGGTTAAGTGCTATGACTGAGAACAAAAGGTCAGCAGTTCAAATCTGCCAGGCAATCCCTGGCACTCCATGGGGCAGTTGTACTGTCTGTAGTGTCACTATGAGTTGGAATTGACTCAACAGCAATTTTTTTTATTGTAACCAGAGAAAAGGAAAGGAAAGGAAAAGACATGAAAAGGGTTAAGTGAAAGTAGATACCATTGGAATATTATTTGGAGATCAACACAGTATTTTGTATGCAGTTCATAAACAAAACAAACAACAACAACAACAATAGAAACCTGTTGCTGAGAATTTTAATTCATAGTGACTTTATAGGACAGAATAGAACTGCCTCATAGGATTTCCAAGACTATAATCTTAACAGAAAACTGATTGCCACATCTTTCTACTGGGAGCAGTTAATGGATTCAAACCACCAATCTTTCCATTAGCAGTCAAAAGTCAGAGGATCAGATCTATATTTGCAAAAGGTAATTGATTAGAGAGGGGTGAAATTTCAGACAGGATATCAATGAGAAGATCATGGCGATAATCCAAGAGAAGCATGATATGAGCCAAATCCACAGAAACAAAATAGCAGCTATGAATTTAAACAAATGTGAATGTAGTAGTTATTCACATAAACATAGTAATAGGGTGTAACTATCTTGGATGTATAAAGGTATTTATGGATCTCTACTGTTCTGAAGGACTGTATCCTTTAATCGGGTACTTATTAAATCTATATGCTGAGCAACTAATCTGAGAAATTGGACAATGTGAAGAAAGAGACATGAAGACTACAGCAAGACTCAGTAACAACCTGCAAAATGCAAATGACACAGTCTTGCCTGCTGAAAGTGAAGAGGACTCAAAGCACTTACTAATGAGGATCAAAGACTACAGGCTTTAGTATGGATTATAACTCAACATAGAGAAAACAAAAATCCTCACAACCGGACTGGAAGGCAACATCGTGATAAATGGAGAAAGGATTGAGTTTGTCAAGGCTTTTGTTTGACTTGCATCCACAATCAATGCCTTTGGTAGCAGCAGTTTAAAAAATCAAAATACATATTGCACAGGGCAAATCTGGTGCAAAAGACCTCTTTAGAGTGATAAAAAGAAACTGTGTCACTTTTAGGATTAAGGTGTGCATGACCGAAGTCATGGTATTTTCAGTCACCAACTACGCATACGACAGCTGGAGTATGAATAATACTGAAGAAATGATGTCTTTGAATTACAGTGTTGGCAAAGAATATTGAACATGCCATGGACTCTCAAAAGAACAAACAAATTTGTCTTGGAGGAAGTACAGCCAGAATGTTCCTTAGGAGCAAAGATGGCAAGACTTCTTTCTTGCAAACTTTAGACATGTTATCTGAAGGAACCAATCCCTGGAGAAGGACATCTTGTTTGATTGGAAAAAAAAAAAAGTCATTGAAAAAGAGAAAGACCCTCAATGAGATGGATTTACACAGTAGCTGCAACAACAGGCTCAAATATAACAACAATTGTAAGGCTGGCACAATAACAGGCACTGTTTTGTTGTACTGCACATAGCATCACTGCGAATCAGAACCAACTTGATGGCACCTAACAACAACCTGTGCTAACATACTGTGCCTTACGTTGTAGAAAAACAGTGGAGGAACATTTTGAAGAAGATTTTGAAGAACTGTTGTCCTCCTCCTGTTTCAGGAAGAGCAGATTTTTTTTTTTTCTCACTTGCCAGGCACCAATGTATAGACATCTAGTAACACAACCGAAAACACGGAAACACAGCTATACTGAAGTTTAGACACCACCAACTTCATGCTCTATATAAATCTTTTCTATCTTTCATCACATTGAGATCATGGAGTGGGAAAAGCCATATTTTTTGCCTCCACCATTAATGGGGTCTTTCCAAAGTCAGCTACTGGCTATATCTATCTCCTGGAACTGAAGTTGAATGGTTCAAGCTGCAAAGACTAATTAACAAGATCAACCATGAAGGGGAGCAGAAGGCCTAGCAGAAACGGGGACATCAACTTAGGGCTTTATTTATTTATTTTCTTTCTTTTTTTTTATTATTATGATTGAATGAAAAGGCACATTTTCATATAAATTGCATGTCCACCTATATGCAGCTCCCACTGCTCTCTACTCCATACATGTTGTATCCTCCCAACAACCTCCTGTCACCTCTTCTCCACCCATCCTCTTTCCTCCAGTAAGAGCTCATCAGGATAACATCCTATAGATGCATAGAACCATAAAGTGCACACGTGATATAGTCACTTTGTGTCACCAAGTCCAATCCATTCCTGTGTTAGAGTTGACCTCAATTATGACTTATGGATAGGGGCAGCACCAGAGCCAGGGGCCATGCTCCCAGGGGAACCCCAAGGCCCGTGGACCATCAGTTGTGGTCTTTTCATGGAGCTCTCAGATTGCACCTCATTTTATTCTTGTGTTGCTAGTAAGACTCAACTTTGTGAGCTCGATGATGGCTATCGTTGATGGTGGCCAGGCACCAACCGGTTCTTCCAGTCACAAATCGATGTAGTCACCAACTCACATACATCTGTGATCTGGATTCTCTTTCCTCCATGTCATTTTGATCCTTGGTGGTCACCCATTCGTACTAACTTGGAACCATTTGCTGTACCCTCAGATGGCAGCTTGGCAGCTTTTAAGACCCGTGACATCACTCACCAAGGTAGGGTGTAGAAGGCTGTCTTAGTAAAATGCTAACTGTACCAAATGGCCTTGGTTTCCCCTGAGAGCATAGTGTCTGGCCCCCTGCCCCAGCTACCCTGTCCTTGTAATATTGGATTAAGATGGTAGGAGTAATCATGTTATGTTGAAGTCCAGTTAATATTGATTTTCCTTCTAATGTGTGCTGTCTCAAATTTCACCCAATCAAGTTTCTATCAGCTACCTAATCTAAACCGCCCCACACCCTCGCTCCCCACCCTTTCAGCCGTCAAAGAGCCTTTTCTTCTATGAACGAGTCTGTTTTTAAGTTCTTATCATAGGCGTCTCATACAATATTTGTCGTTTTGTCACTGACTACTTTGACTCAACATAATATCTTCCAGTTGAAACCAGATTATGAGATGTTTTCTAAAATCGTCGTTGTTCTTTATCATTGCATAGTGTTCCATTGAGTTTATGTACCACAGTTTACCTATCCATTCCTTTTTTGTTGGGCATCTGGGTTGATTCCGTCTTTTTGCTATTATAGACTGTGCTGTGATAAACATTCATGTGGCTGTATCAGTTGGTGTGAATGGCCTGGATTAGCCAAGCCAAGTGCCGTCTGGCCTGGATTAGGTAGTATATATTCCGAGCACTGGAATTACTGGGTCAAATGGTATATCTAGATCCAGGTTTTTAAGGAAGTGCCAGATTACTTTCCAAAGAGGTTGCACCATCCTGTAATACCACCAACAGTGTAAGAGAGCTCCAGTTTCTCACAGTCTCTCCAGCATTTTTTGTTTTGTGTTTTTTGGATCATGGACAACCTTGCTGGGATGAGATGGTATCTCATTGCAGTTTTGATTTGAATTTCTTAAACGGTTAATGATCATGAGCATGTCTGCATGTGTTTTTTGGCTGCCTGGATCTCCTCTTTTGTGAACTGTGTGTCCATCTCCTTTGCCCACCACTTAATTGGATGATTTATCTTTTTCTTGTTAACATTTTGTAGTACCAGTCAGATTATGGATATCAGGCATCAGTTTGACATATAGTTGCCAAATATTTTTTTCCCATCCTGTAGGTGAACTTTTAACTCTATTAATAAAGTCTTCAGATGAGCAAAAGTGTTCGAGTCTTAATAGTTCCCTTTATCTATTTTATCTTCTGTTGTTTGCGGTTTGACAGATCTTGAAGTCTAAGTTGTGTATTAAAACTTCCATTGTTGTTGTTACTTTTTCTTGGATTAGCTTTACTGTTTTAGATTTGATATTTAGGTCTTTTATCCAGTTTGAGTTGATTTTTGTATAAGGTGTAAGATATGAGTCTTGTTTCAGTATTTTGCAGATATCCAACTTTTCCAGCACCATTTGTTGAAGACATTGTTTTTTCCCCAGTTTAATGTCTTGGAGCCTTTGTCAGATATCAGCTGTTCATAAGAAGATGGTGTCATCTCTGGGGTCTCAATTCTGTTCCATTGATCTATCTGCCTCTTTGCGTACCAGTACCAGGCTGTTTTGACTACTGTGGTAGTGTAGTAGTTTTAAAGTTGGGTAGCGAGAGGCTTGCCAGTGTGTTCTTCTTCTTCAGTAGTGCTTTACTCATCTGGGTCTTCTTCCCTTGCCAAAGTTGGCAGCTTGTTTCTCCATCTCGTTAAAAAATGTGACTGGAATTTGTATTGGGATTGCATTATGTAAATAGATTGCTTTAGGCAAAATAACATTTTCACAATGTTAAATCTTCCTCTCCATGAGCAGGGTAGGTTTCTCCATTTATGTAAGTCTCTCTTAGTTTCTTGTAGCAAGGACTTGTAGTTCTCCTTGCAAAAGTCTGTTATTTCTCTAGTTAGATTCATTTCTTGGTACTTTATCTTAGGGGCTATAGTAAATGGTATTGATTTGGTGATTTCTTCCTTAATAATCTGATTTTTAGTATAAAGGAATCTTACAATTTACTTATGTTTATCCTGTATCCTGAGACTTTGCTCAACTCTTCTATCAGTTTGAGTACTTTACTGATGGATTCTTTAGGATTATCTGCATATATGATCATATCATCTGCAAATAGGGAAATTTTGACTTCTTTGCCAAAGTAGATGCCCTTTTGGTCTTGTCTAATTGCTCTGGCTAGAACTTCTAGTACAATGTTGAATAGATGAAGTGAGAGTGGGTGTCCTTGTCTAGTTCTGTTCTCAAGGGAAACTGTTTCAGTCTCCCTCCATTCAGGATGATGTAGGCAGTTGGCTTTGTATAAATGGCCCTTATTGCATTGAGCAGTTGGCCCTCTGTTCTTATTTTGCTGAGAGTTTTTAGCACGAATGGGTGCTGGACTTTATCCAATGCCCTTTCTGCATCAATTGACAAAATCAAGTGATTCCTGTCTTCTGTGTTATTTATGTGCTTGATCACATTAATTGTTTTTCTGATGTTGAACCAGACTAGCATCCCTGGTATCCAACTTAGTCATGATGGATTAGTTTTTGGATATGTTGTTGTATTCTATTGGCAAGAATTTTGTTGAAGATTTTTGCATCTAGATTCATGGGGGATATCAGTCTGTAGTTCCCCTTTTATTGTTGGGTCTTTCCCTGGCTTTGGTATCAGGGTTATGCTGGCTTCATAGAATGAATTTAGGAGTATTCCATCCCTTTCTTTACTGTGAAATAGTCTCAGTAGTACCGGAGATAACTCTTCTGCAGAATTCTGCAATGAAGCCATCTGGGCCTGGGCTTTTTTTTTGATTTGCAGTTTTCTGATGAGCTTTTCAATCTCTTCCTTTGTGATGGGTTTAAGTTGTTCTGTTTCACCTTTTGATAATTTTGGTAGGTGATATGAATCAAGGAATTTATCCATTTCCTCTAGATTTTCCAATTTGTTAGAGTACAGTCTTTCATAGTATTCAGTTATGGTATCTTTTATTTCTGTTGGATCTGTGGTGACCACTGCCCTCTTGCTTGTAATTTGAGGTATTTGTTTCCTTCTCTGTTTTTCTTTAGTAAGTTTAGCCAATGATTTGTTAATTTTCTTGATCTTTTCACAAAACCAGCTTTTGGTCTTTTCAGTGTTTCCAGTTGTTCTTCTATTCTCTGATTCGTTTAGTTCTGCTCTCATCTTTATGATTTGTTTTCTTCTAGTACCTGAGGGGATCCTCTGTTGTTCTCTCTCTACTTGTTCAAGATGTAGTGTTAGTTCTTTGATATGGTTTCTTTCTTCCTTCCAGATGTGTGCATTTATGGAGATAAACTAACCTCTGAGCACTGCTTTGGCTGTATCCTATAGGTTCTAATAGGAAGTGTTTTCTTTCTCATGGGAATCCTTAAATTTCTTTATTTCATCCTTGATTTCTTCTATAAGTCATAATGTTTTGAGCAAGATGTTGCTCAGTTTCCATGAGTTCCACTTTCTATGTATGTTTTTTCTGCTATTGATTTCGACTTTTATAGCTTTATGATCTGCGAAGATGCTTTGTATTAATTCAATGGTATGGATTTTGTTGAGAATTGCTTTAGGTCCTAACACATGGTCTGTTCTGGAGAATGTTCCATGTTCACTGGAGAAGAAGTTGTAGTTGTCCACTGATGAACAGAAAGTTCTGTATATGTCACTGAATTCTAGTTGGTTAATTGTCGTGATAAGGTCTTCTGTGTCTTCATTGAGCTTTTTTCTAGATAATCTATCCAGTACTGGGAGTGGAGTATTGAAGTCTCCCACTATTACTGTGGAGTGGTCTATCTCTTTTTAGAGTGTAGTCAGTGTTTCTTCAATGTATTTATGTGTTCAAATACTAGGTGCATAGATATTTAGTATTGTTAAGTCTTGTATGTGTATTGAACCTTTCAGCGATAGTGTCCATCCTTGTCCATGATAGTGGATTTTACACTAAAATCTGTTTTATCTGAGATTATAATTGCCACCCCTGCTCTTCTTTGTTCATTGTTAGTTTGATAAGTATTCTTCCATCCTTTAATTTTCAGTGTGTTTGTATCTTTAAGTCTAAAGTGAGCTTCTTGTAGGTAGCATGTGTGTGGGTCATGTCTTTTGATGCAAGATGTCACTTGATGTCTCTTTACTGGAGTGTTCTGTCCATTCATGTTCAATGTAATTATTGATAGATATGTGTTCAGTGCTGTCATTGTGATATATTTATTTTCACGATGATGTTTTCTTTGTTGCTCTTCTTAATCTGTTCTGGGACATTCTTCTTTGTGAGTTGATTTTTCTCCTTTTTTAGAGTTGGTTTTGTGGTTGTTGAGACTCCTGTATTATATTTCTTGATTTGATAATGTTGCATCTTTATTGTGCTTTATGGCTGCCCCTAAGATCTCCCTTAATAAACTCTATATAAATCCAATTTCAGTTACTGACATTCTTATTAACATCCTCTCCATCTGGAAGGACTGTAATAACTGCAGCACATCCCTCTTTTTAATATGATGGCATTATAGTTTTCATGATATGATCACTGGATTATTTCACTATTATAGCTTTGATTGAGTTTAGAGCCTTTCCTGAGTAGGATTCTGGGTGATGCGTCCTGTATTTGCTTCCAAAATACAAAGTTAGTGATTTTGTGCTTCTAAACCAAGAGATTCTTTCAGTATTTCTTGTAGCTTTGGTTTGGTTTTTACAAAATCTCTGATTTTCTGTTTATCTGCAAATGTCTTAATTTCATTTTCATATTTAAAATGTAGTTTTGCAGGACATATAATTCTTGTTTGGAAGTTCTTCTTCTTCAAGGCTTTGAATGTGTCATTCCACTGTCTCTGTGCCAGCATCGTTTCTGCAGAGAAATCTGATGAAAGCCTACAGAGTTTCCCTCTGAATGTTAGCTTTGCTTTGAGTCTTGCTGCCTTTAAGAGTTTCTGCTTGTGTTTCATTTTACTGAGCTTGATTATATTATGTCTTGGAGTCTTTCTATTGAGATCTATATTGAGTGGTGTTTGATAATGTATCTTGGATATCTATATTCTCTTCTTTCATAATTTCTGGGTAGTTTGCTGTGAGCAGCTCAGCAGTAATACTCCCTGTGTTCTCAGGGGTCTCACACTGTTCAGGAATTCCAATTAAATGTAGATTGTTCTTCTTAATACAGTCCCACATGCTTCTTAATGCTTCTTCATTTTTCCTGTTTCTTTTGTCTGATTTCTCCTCATAGATGCTGGAGTCAGTGGCTCTGTCTTCCGAATCAGAAATTCTCTTTCCATTTGTTCCATTTTGTTTTCTTGGCTTTGAATTGAAGTTGCTATCTTTTTTATTTTGTTTTTGATCTGCTGGACTTCAGAGTACTGATGTTCCATCAGATCAAACAGCTTGCTTAGTTTTTCATTTTGCCCTGCTGCATTTTGTATAAGATCTAGTAGGACTATATATATACATTCCTTTTGTATTCACCTTCTGATAGTTTCAGAAAAGCTTCTTCAGCTGGGAATTTCTGAAGTGGTTTCTTTTGGGGTCCTTCTGGTGCCATGGGTGACTTCCGGGTTACCACCCTCTCCAACGTTTGCTGCTTTGGGGGCATCATGTGGGTCAACAGAGGCTGGGAGAAATGCTGTGAAGATGTACCACAGTTGTTTCTCTAGGCTGTCTTAAAATGAGAAGTAAAAAGTATTTGGCACCTTCCAAAGTCAGTCAGATTTTCAACCATATACGTCTCTCCTCCCAGCTGACAAAGTAAGCACTTCTACATTGAACCCCAGATGCTATAAACTAGCTCAGAGTACAGAAAGGCTAGTGACCTGTTGGCCTCTGCTGTCAGGCCCCGGCTCTAGGTGATATTGTATAGCACTCTGCTTTTCTGTTGGAAAAGCAGTCTCTTCTGGGTAGGAACTGACTGCCAGCACAGGAATTAGGTCCAGCTGAGGCTTCCATATGGATGACCCTGCTTCACAGCAAAACAAGATGGCATTCTGTGTAAGCTTGCCAGCCAACTGGGACCAAGCTCCCAGTAGAAAGAGAGGCCAAGAGTGCTGAAATGCCCAGAGTCCACAGTGTCCGCCACTGGGCCTGGGCCCTAAGCAACACTGTGCAAAACATTGCCTCCCTTCTAGAAAACACTGTCCCCCCAACAGGGGCCACCTCCCAGCCTAAGAACCAGGTCTGGCTGGTGCCCGTGCCTGGGCTTCTGCGTTTCCCAATAGGCCAGAGGAGCCAAGGTGTATAGAATCCAAAGCCAGGCTCTCAGAACCTGGCAATTACCCTTGTTGGTCCCACCTGTAGTGTGTCTGAGACCAGCAGCTAGTCAAGTCCCAGTTCTGCCCGCCAGCCAAGACAGCGGAAAAAAAAAAATGGTGAGTTGCCTTTGACCTGTGCAAGCCTGTGCTCACTGAGAGTGGGGTCAGTGAAAAAGCAGAGGTTTTGCATTCAGAGGTATGAAATCCAAGTTAACCGCCCTATGCTTCATCCCAGGGCTTGCTAGGTGTCCAGAAGGCTCCGTTTAACTATCATTTCAGGTCTTGATTTCCAAAGGGATTTAGGGAGATGTATGTTTAGTCTGCCATCTTGACTTCACCCCTCTGGATTTCAGAGTATTGGTGTTCCATCAGATCAGTTTGCTTAATTTTTCATTTTGCTCTGCTGCATTTTGTATAAGGTCTGGGGGAGGGCTCTCTATATAGTCTTTTTGTATTCACATTCTGATAGTTTCAGAAAAGCTTCTTCATCTGGGAATTTCTGAAGTGGTTTCTTTTGGGGTCCTTCTGATGCCATGGGTGATTCCTTGGTTACAATTTTTATTGTTTTCTCTAGAGTTTGTTGCTTTTTGGGCTTCATGTGGGTCAACAGAGGCTGGGAGAGATGCTGTGAGAATGGACTGCAGCTCTTTCTCTAGATAGTCTTAAAATGAGAGGTAAAAAGTATCTGACTACTTCCAAAGTCAGTCAGGTTTTCAGGTGTTTAGGTTTCACTTCCCAGCTGGCACGGAAGCACCTCTACATTGAACCCCAGATGCTATAAACTAGCTCAAAATACAGAAAGGCTACTGCCCTGCTGGCCTCTGCTGTCAGGCCCCAGCTATAGGTGATACTGCATAAAATTCTCTTTTTCTGCCAGAAAAGCCCTCTCTTCTGGGCAGGCACTGTCTCCCAGCCCAGGAATTAGGTCCAGCAGAGGCTTCTGTATGGGTATCCTCGCCTCCCAGCGGAACAAGATAGCATCCCACACAAGCTTTCCACCCAGCCTGGACCAGGCTACTAGCAGAAAGAGAGGCCCAAAGTGCCGAGATGCTAAGAGTCCACAACCTCCATTGGGGAGTCCACAACCTCCAATGGGGAGTCCACAACCTCCATTGCCAGGCTCCAGCCTAAAGTGACACTGTGCAAAACACTGTCTCTCTGCTGGAAAAGCACTCTCCCCCTGGCAGACACTGCCTCCCGGCCTAGGATGCAAGTCCAGCTGGGGCCTCCGTCCGGGCATCTCTGTCTCCCAATGGATCAAGATGGCTTCCCGCACAAGCTTGCCACTCTATCTGGTATGGATACCACATGGTGGAGGTACAAAGATAGGCCAAAGGAGCCAAGATGCACAGAGTCCAAAGCCGGAATCTCAGAACATAGTATTTGCGCCTGCTGATCCCACCAGCAATGTGTCCAAGATCAGTGGCTAGTCAAGTCCCAGCTCCACCCACCAGCCAATACAGAAGAATAAAAAAATCAAAATGGTGATTTACCTTCAATCCGTGCAAGCCAGCGTTCGCAGAGAGTGTGGTCAGCGAAAGACAGGAGGTTTTGCATTCATTAGTATGAAGTCCAAATTAACAGTCCTATGTCACGTCATAGGGCTTACTAGGTGTTCAGATGACTTCATTTAATTATCAGTTCAGGTCTTGGTTTCCAGAGGGATTTGGGGAGACACGTGTTTAGTCCTCTATCTTGACTCCACCTCCTATTTTTTTTATTTTACTTTTTTTTTATTGCGACTATGTGAAAGTATACAATCCAAATTAAATTCACATGCCCACCTATCTGCAGCTTCTTTTGCTCTCCTTGCCTGGTGACAGCACACTCCTCCTTTTCATTCTATATGTGTTGTATCCTCTTAACAATCTTCTGACCCCTCTTCTCACTTCTCTTCTCTCCTTTCTAATAAGAGGCCAGTAGGACAGCATCCTATGGATGCCTAGAACCATAAAGTACACACACCATATTGTCACACTGTATCTCTACGTCCAGTCCATTCCTGTCCGAAGAGTTGACCTCAGGAATGTTTTCCAGTCAGGGGCAGCACAGGTCTAGTGGCCATGCTCCCAGAAGAACCCCTAGGCTACCAGACCATCAATCACAGCCTTTTAGTGGTGTTCTTGAGGCACACTCCTCTTTTATTTGTGATGCCACTGGAACTCAACATTGTGTGCCCCATCATAGATGTCTTTGTTGGTGGCCCAGCACCATCTGGTTCTTCTGGTCACTTGTTGATACAATCTCCCATTCACATGGGTTCTTCTGTCTCCTGAGCTCTTTTTCTCTCTAGTCTTTGTTATTCTCAGTGATTGCCTGTTCTGAATAAGTTGGGACCAGTTAGTCTACCTCAGACTACAGCTTGCTAGCTTGTAAGATGCCAGATACCACTCACTAATATGGGGTGCAGAGGAGTCTTTTAGCAATAGGCTAGTTATGCCAAGTGGCATCTCTGCTTTTCTTTTGTAAATTTAGCCAATGGTTTATCAATTTTGTTGATCTTTCCAAAGAACTAGTTTTTGGTTTTGTTAATTTTCAATTGTTCTTCTGTTCTCTAATTTATTTAGTTGTGCTCTTATCTTTATTATCTGTTTTCTTCTGGTGTCTCAAGTGTTCATCTATTGCTTTCTTCCTACTTATTCAAGCTGTAGGGTTAATTCCTTGGTTTGTGTCCTTTTTTCCTTCCAGATGTTTGCATTTACAGAGGTAAATTGACCTCTGAGCACTACTTTGTATCCCATAGGTTCTTGTTGGATATGTTTTCATTCTTGATTCCATAAATTTCTTCATCCTTCATTTCTTCTGTAACCCATGGCTTTTTGAGCATGGTGTTGTTCAGTTTCCATGAGTTCACATTTCTACCTATGTTTTTCCTGCTATTGATTTCAACTTCTATGACTTTATGGTCAGAGAAGATGCTTTGCTGTAATTCAGTGGAGTTGATTTTGTTAAGATTTGCTTTATGTTTTAATCTGTGGTCTTTTCTGGAGAATGTTCCTTGTGCATTGGTAAATAAGTGTACTTACCTCTTTGGGTAAAAAGTTCTGTCATGTTGATGAAGTCTAGTTGGCTGATTGTCGCAGTAATATCTTCAGTATTTTTAGTGAGCATTTTGCTGAATGATCCGCCTGTTACTAAAAATGGAGTGTTGAAGTCTCCTACTATTACTCTGGAGTGATCTATCTCATTTTTCAGTGTTGTCAGTGCTTGTTCAATACATTTTGATGCTCTAGTATTAGTTGCATAAATATTTAATATTATTATATCCTGCTTATTAACTGAACTTGTCAGTAATAAATAGTAACCATCCTTGTCCACAGTGGTGGACCTTACATTAAAATTGATTTTATCTGACATTAGCTTTGCCACTCCTGCTCTTCTTTGTGTGTTGTTATGTTGGTATGTATTCTTCCTTCTTATGATTTTCAGTCTGTTCGTATTTTGGAGTGGGAACAATTTACTTTTGAAATTAAGCAGTTCTGGGTACCTCTCTTCTAGTATGTGCTGTCATGTTCTACACCCAACCCTAATCCTAACTATTTCATTTGTAAAAATAACTCTCCCTCCCTCCCAACCCTTGTAACCATCTAAGATTGATTTTTTCTGTGCTTAAAGATTGTTTGTGGCCTCATAATAATGGTCTTGTACATTATTTGTCCTTTTGCATCTGGCTATTTTCCCTCAGCATAATGTCCTCTAGATGATCCCACATTGACAGGTATTTCTCTAGGCTGTTGTTGTTTCTTACCATTGCATAGTAATCCATTGTGTGAATATACCATAATTTGTTTAACCATTTGTCTGTTGATGGGTATCTAGATTGCTTCCATCTTTTTGATATTGTACAGAGAGCTGCAATAAGCATTGATGTGCATAGATCTGTTTCAGTGGTCACCATTATTTCTCTTAGGGATATTCCAAAGAGTGGGATTGCTAGATCATATGGTATTTCCATTTCTAGTTTTCTAAGAAAGCACCTAATTGATTTGATGTGATTATGCCATTTTGCAGTCCTACCAACAGTGTAGAAAAGTTCTAGTCTCTTTACATCCTCTCCAGTATTTATTATTTTGTGTTTTTTGGATTATTTCCAGCCTCGTCGGGGTGAGATGGTATCTCGTTGTAATTTTGATTTGGATTTCTCTGATGGCTGGTAATGTGCCGGGAGCCTATCCCAACACTTTTCGGGGTCCTGCACGGAGGGAGGGAGAGGAGCGGTGGTAAATGAATAAAGGAGACAGGAAAGACTTTTCTAGTTTAAGGCAGCCCAACCCAGAGAGCAAGAGAGAGAGCTGTCTGTCTTTATTGTTTTTATAGTCAAAGTGACGTGAATTTTACCCTGCCCACTGACCATACAATCTATTGGCTAATTTGAAACCAAAACCTCGTGATTGGCTAATTTGAAACCAAAACCTCGTGGTCTTGAGGTGATGTAATTTTTACCCTGCCCCCCGACCACATGAGCTGTTAGCTAACCGAAACCTTGTGATCCTTTTAATTGTCAAGGCTTTCTGGGACAGTAAACATCTACCGTCCCCCACCCTATGCCTTTCTTAAGTTGTTCTAAAAAGGATAATTCTTTTCACATAGGTGGGGATGTGCAGTTGGGGGAAGTCAGCATGGCTGGGCATTTCCGGGCTCAGCGTTTGTCTTTGTGCAGGGAGATGAGGGGGAATTTGGGGGGACAGTTTAATTGGGGTGAAAAAATAGACAGCCAGAAATATGTCAGGGGTGAGATGCGTCTGCCCACCATCACAAAGGCTTGTAGCTCTGCTCACAGAGGTCTTTGTGGGTGATGGGCTTTGGCAGTAATCATGAGCACTTCCTCATGTATTTGTTGGGATCTTGTGTCTTCTTCAGTGAAGTGTTTGTTTATATCCTTCGCTCTTTTTTAAATTGAATGCTTGTCTTTCCTTGCTGAGATTTTGCTATGTCTTGGAGATTAGAGAGATTAGGAGTCAGTTGGAAATATGGTGGGCAAATGTTCATTCCCACTCTCCAGGCAGTCTTTTTGCTCTTTTGATGAAGGGTTTGGGTGAGTATAAGTGTCTGATCTTTAAGAGTTCCCAATTATCTATTTTCACTTCTGATGTTTGAGGATTCTTGGTGGTTTTTTTTATACTTTTGATGCCTTGGATTAGGGTTTCCAGTATCTTCCAAGTGTTTTTTCCAAGATTTTTATCTTTTAGCATGTATGTTTAGGTCTTTGATCCATTTTGAATTAGATTTTGTGCATGGTGTAGCATAAGGGTCCTCCTCCCTCCCTCCCTCCCTCCCTCCCTCCCTCCCTCCCTCCCTCCCTCCCTCCCTCCCTCCCTCCCTCCCTCCCTCCCTCCCTCCCTCCCTCCCTCCCTCCCTCCCTCCCTCCCTCCCTCTTTTCCTTCCTTCCTTCCTTCCACAGATGGATATCCAGTTATGCTAACACCATTTGCTGAAGAGACTGTCTTTTCCCCAGTTTACAGCCTTTGGGCCTTCATCAAATATTGGTGGTTCATAGGTGGATGGTGTTATATTCGGAGCAATTCTATTCCATTTGTCTACATGTTTGTTTTAGAACCAGTACAAGGCTGTCTTGACTACTGTGGCAGTGTAGTAGGTTTTAAAGTCAGGCAAGTAAGTCCTCCCGCTTTGTTCTTCATCTTTAGTAATGTTTTATTAATCCGTGGTTTCCTTCCTTTCCAAATGAAGTTGGTGGTAAGTTTCCCCAGCTCGTTAAAAAATGTCATGGGAATTTGTATTGGGATCGCATTCTACGCGTAGGTCATTTTAGGTAATATAGACATTTTCACAATGTTAGGTCTTCCTATCCAAGAGCAAGGTAGGTTTCTCCAATTATGTAAGTCACTTTTAGTTTCTTACAGTAGGATCTTGTTGTTTTCTTTACATAAGTCTTTAGCATCTCTGGTTAGATTTATTTCTAGGTATTTTATCATATTGGGGAAACAGTAAATGATTTTGAGGTTTCCTCTTTGATTGTCTCTTTATTAGTATAAAGGAATCCAACTGACTTATGCATGTTTATCTTGTATCCTGATACTTTGCTGAAGTTTTCTATTAGATCCAGTAGCCTTTCGGTGGATTATATGGGGTTTTCTGTGTATAACATCATGTTATCTGCAAATAGCGATATTTTAACTTCTTTGCCAATCTGGATGTTCATTTCTTTATCATGCTTAGTTGTTTGGCCTAGGACCTCCAGAACAATGTTGAATAAAAGTGGTGACAGTAGGCATCCTTGTCTGATACCTGTTCTTTCTTAAGGAGAATGTTTTCAGCTTTTCTTCCTTAAAGTATGATGTTACCTGTTCGTTTTGTGTAGTTGGATCTTATTTTGTAGAGGAATTTCTCTTCTATTCCTATTCTGCTGACAGCTTTTAACATGAATGGGTGTTGGACTTTATCGAATACCATTTTTGCATTGATCAATAGAATCTGGTGGTTCTTGTCTTTTGTTTTGTATATGCAGTTGATTACATTGTTTTTCTAATGTTGAACCATTCCTGCATCCCTGGATGAATCCTACGTGGTCACGGTGAACTATTTTTTTAATGTGCTGTTGAATGCCGTTAACTAGGATTTTGTTGAAGATTTTTGCTTCTAAGTTCATGAGAGATATTGGTTTGTAATTTTTGTTGTTTGTGCTGTCTTTACCTGGTTTGGAACTCAGGGTTATACCAGCTTCATAGAATGAATTTGGGAGTATCCCGCCCTTTTATATGCTTTGGAATACCTTTAGAAATATTGCTGTTAACTCTTCTCTGACTCTTGGATAGAATTATCCTGTGGAGCCATCTGTACCAGAGGTTCTCAATCTCTTCTTTCGTTATAAGTTTGTGTAGTTGTTCTCTCTCTCTTTTTGATGGTTTAGGTAGGCAGTGTTTCTAGAAAAGTGTCCATTTCCTCCAGGTTTTTTAATTTATTAGAGTAAATTTTTCATAGTATTCTACTATGATTCTTTTAATTTCAGTAGGGTCTGTCCTGTTATCGCCAAGCCAAGTGCCATTGAGTCGGATCCGACTCATGGTGACCCTAGGGGCCAGGGTAGAACTGTTACCCATCTCATTTATTTGGGTTATTTGTTTCTTCTCCTGTTTTCGTTTTGTCAGTTTGGTCAATGTCTTTTCAATTATGTTGGTCTTTTCAAAAAAACAGCTTTTGGTCTTGTCAACTCATTCAATCACTTTTCTATTTTCTATTTCATCTATTACTACTCTAATTTTAATAATTTCATTTTTTTCTGGAACCCAGTGAGTTCAGTTGCTAGGTTCTTCCCAGTTGTTCACACTAAAGAGTTAATTCTTTAATTTTGGCCCTTTATTCTTTTAGGATGTGTGTGTTTACTGTGATGAATTGACCTCTGAGCTCTGCTTTTGCTATGTCCCACAGATTTTGGTACAATGTACTTTCACTCTTGTTTAATTCTATGAATTTCTTTCTTGCATCTTTGATTTCTTCTATTACCCAGTAGTTATTGAGCAAAATATTGATCTATTTTCATGTTTTATTTCCATCCTTTTTCTGTTATTGATTTCTAGTTTTACGGCTTTGCTATCTGAAAAAAAGCTTTGTATTATTTCAATATTTTGAATTTTATTATGGATTACTCTGTGGCCTAACATGAGGTCAATTCTGGAGAACATCCCACATCTACTGGAAAAGAAAGTATACTTGGCTGATGTTTGATGAAGTGTTCTGAATATGTCTGTGAGGTGAAGTTGGTTGATTGTGGCATTTAGAACTCCCATATCTTTACTGAGATTTTTTTTAGATGTTTGGACAATTATTGACAGTAGTGTATTGAAGTCTCATACTATTACTTTGGAGCTGTCTATTTCTGTTTTCTGTGTGACAGTGTTTATTTTTCGTATTTTGGAGCTTTGTCATTCGGTGCATAGATATCTAATATGATCAGGACCTCCTGCTGTATTGAAATTTTAACCATTATGTACTGTCCTCTTTATCTTGTATGGTGGATTTAACTTTAAAGTCTATTTTGTCAGAGATTAATATTGCCATTCCTGCTCTTTTATGAATATTATTAGCTTGATATATTTTTTCCAACCTTTTAATTGTAGTTTGTTGGTGTCTTTGAATCTAAGATATGCCTCCTGTAAGCAGCATATAGATCGGTCATGTTTTTAGTATCAAATCTGCTACTTCTCTTTATTGGTGCATTTAGTCCATTTATATTCAGTGATTATGGACGGCTTTATGTTAGTGCTGTCATTTTGATGCCATTTTTTTAGTGTTGTGGGCAATTCCTCTATTGTATGCAATCTTCTATGTTGAGTCTCTTTTTCTTTATGTGCTTTCTTTCCATACCTATCAGTGTTTGCTTTTTTGAAATTACTGAGGTTTTGTGTTTTGTTTGTTAGTTTGTTGTTTTGACATGTCACATTATAGTTACAGGTTTCACTTGCAGCTACTACCTTAGTCCCCTTTATTAATCTAAAAGTAATCCACACTTCAGTGTCTTTGTATCTCCTTGACTTGCTCCATATCTGAAAGATCTGTGGGTACAGTTTTTGACTTCTTTTTCATATAATGTTGTTTTCAGTTAAAATCTGAGATACTTGATTTCTTTTCTTTTTTTTTTTTTGGAATTTGAGTTTGTGTATCATTTTTAGATTTCCTGTCCTAATGGTATCTAGATAATTGGTCAAGTGCTGGATGTTTGAGTGTATATATGATGTTATTGATTTTCTAATAAAAAAATTTTCTTTAATGTGTCTTGTAATTTTGATTTGGTTTTTGCAGATTCTCTAAACTTCTGTTTGTCTGTGAAAGTCCTAATTTGACCTTCGTATTTGAGAGACAGTTTTGCAGGGTATGTAATTGTCATTTGGCAATTTTTTGTTTTCGTTTTCTTCCTTCAGAGCTTTTTATATATCATCCCATTGTCTTCTTGCAAGCATGGTTTCAGCTGAATAGTCTGAACTTAATCGGAATAATTTTCCTTTGTAGGTTATTTTTGTTTAGGCTTAGCTGCTCTTAATAATCTCTCCTTATCTATATAGCTTTATTCAGTTTGATTATAATATGCCTTAGTGTATTTCTTTTGGGATCTATCTTCAGTTGGGTTTGATGAGCATTCTGAATGGATATCTTCTCATCTTTCATAATATTAGGGAAGTTTTCTGTCAGCAGGTCTTCAATAATTCTCTCTGTATTTTCAGCTATCTGGCCTTGTTCTGGTACTCCAATCATTTAAATATTATTTCTTTTGATAGAATCCCACACAGCTCGTAGCAATTCTTCATTTTTTATTGAATCTTTTATTTGACTTTTCCTCCTGTATGCTGGTGTTGTTTACTTTGTTTTCAGTCTCTCTAATTCTTCATTCCATTTCCTCAGTCCCACTACTTTGAGTTTCTATTGAGTTATCAGGCTTGGTAACATTATTGTTACTCTGTCAAATTTCTGATAGTTGCTGCTCAAAGATTTCTTGCAGCTTGTTTAATTTTTCAGGGTGCTTTGTGGCATTTTGACTGATCTCTTTCCTGATATTTTGCAGTGCTGTATACATCAATTTTTGTATTCTGTCTTGATAAATGCAGGAAATCTTCTTCATTTGGGAAATCCTTTGATACTTTATTTTGGGAGTTTTCAGAAGCCATGGTAGTCTGCGTCTTTAGATGTTTAGAAATTGTTGTCTGCAAGCCATCAGGGAGTCAATGCAGTTTTTTATTTTTGTTTACTTACTGTGGTTTAAATTTTACTTATGAAAATTCACAACTTTTGAGCTGGCTTGATATTTTCAAGACTTAATAATTCTGGTGACCTGTCTGGCATCTCTCTTTTGGGTCTGGGTTGGTGTTTCTTCTCATGGTCAGATGACTTTCTGCTCCTTAATCTTATTGTCCAGCACTGTGTTAGAAAGACCAGCACAGCGCTCCTCTGTCTGAGCTCTCTCTTGATCTATTGCCTGGTCCTACAGTACTCTGGCCCATCTCATCACCTGCATTGCTGCCTCCAGCTGGCCAGGGTGGTCACCTGCCGTCCATCATCAGATAAATACACCTTCTTCTTCAATGCACATGGAACATTCCCCAGAATAGGTTATGTGTTAAGTCATAAAACAATTCTCTGTAAAATCCAAACCATTGATTTATTGCAAAGTATCTTCTCAGACCATAGAGCTATAAAAGTTGAAATCAATAACAAAAAATTCATAGGTAGAAATTGAAACTTGTGGAAACTGAACAACACTTTGCTCAAAAAGCATTGGGTTATAGAAGAAGTCAAGGAAGAAATGCATCATTTTAGGGATTCCAGTGAAATGAAAACACATCCTACCAGAATTTTTGACATATAGCAAAAGCAGTGCTCAGAGGTCAGTTTCCCTCTATAACTACACACATCTGGAAAGAAGGAAGGGCCCAAATTAAAGAATTAACCTTACAGCTTGAACAAATAGAAAGAGAGCAACAGAAGAACCCCTCAGGCACCAGAAGAAAACAGATCATAAGGATTAGAGCAGAACTAAATGAATTAGAGGATAGAAAATGAAACAAAAAAATTAACAATACCAAAAGCTGGTTCTTTGAAAAGATCAACAAAATTGATAAAACACTGGCTAAACTTACAAAAGAAAAACAGCATAAGATACAAATAACCTGATTAAGAAATGAGTTGGGAGATGTTACAACAAACCCAGCTGAAATAAAAAATATCATAACAGAATTCTATGAAAGGCTGTATTCTAACAGGTTTGAAAACCTAGGGGAAATGGACAAATTTCTAGATTCATATGACTCACCAAGATTATCACAAGGAGAAGTAGATCAACTTAATAAATCTATCACAAAGGAAGAGATTGAAAATGCCATCAAAAATCTACCAACCGAAAAAGTGCTGGCCCAGATGGCTTCACCAGAGAATTCTACAAAACTTTTAGACAAGAGTTAACTGGTCCAGCATCAGAATAATAATTAACATAATCAACCACATTAATAACACAAAAGATCAGAATCACCTGATTTTGTCAATTGATGCACAAAAGGCATTTGACAAAGTTCAACACTCATTCATGCTTAAAACTCTCAGAAAAAAAGAAATAGGGGGAAATTCCTCAATGTAATCAGCAGCATCTATGCAAAGCAAACTGCCTTCATCATCCTGAATGGTGAAAGACTGAAAGAATTTCTCTAGAGAATGGGACCTAAACAAGGATGCCTGCTCACACCACTTCTATTCAACATTGTGCTAGAAGTTCTAGCCAGAGCAATTAGACAAGCCAAAGAAATAAATGGCATCTTTATTGGCAATGAAGAAGTAAAGATTTCCCTGTTTGCAGATGATATGATTGTTTATACAGAGAATCCAAAGAAATCCATAAGTAAGTATTGGAGCTAATAGAGGAATTTAGCAAAGTATCAAGATACAAGATAAACGTAAGTAAATCAGTAGGATTCCTTTATACCAACAGTGAGACTATTAAAGAAGAAATCACCAAATCAATTCCATTTACTATAGCACCCAAGAAGATAAAATACCTAGGAATAAATCTAACTAGAGAAATAAAAGATGTTTACAAAGAGAACTACAAGACCTTACTACAAGAAACTAGGAGAGACTTATATAAGTGGAATAATCTACCCTGCTCATAGATAGGAAGACTCAACATCGTGAAAATGTCTATTTTGCCCAGAGCAATCTACTTATATAACACAATCCCAATACAAATTCCAGCCACATTTTTTAATGAGATGGAGAAACAAATCATCAGCTTTGTTTGGAAAGGGAAGAGACCCCGGAGAAGTAAAGCACTACTGAAGAAGAAGAACACACTGGGAGGCCTCTCACTCCCTGACTTCAGAATCGATGACACCACCACAGTTGTCAAAACAGCCTGGTACTGGTACAAAAAGAGACATAAAGACCAATGGAACAGAATAGAGACCCCAAAGATACCATCATCCTCCTATGAACAGCTGATATTTGACAAAGGTCCTAAGATTTTAAACTGGAGTAAGAATGTTCTCTTTAACAAATGGTGCTGGCAAAATTGGATATCCATCTGCAAAAAAATTGAAACAAGACCCATATCTCACACCTTATACAAAAATCAACTCAATTTGGATAAAAGACCTAAATATAGAATCTAAAATGATAAAGCTCATCCAAGATAAAACAGAGTCTACAATGAAAGTTTTAATACCCAATATAGACAGACTTCAAAATCTGACAAGCAAAGTACATTCATCAGAAGAGGAAATAGATGGGAATTAGTAAGAATCAAACATTTTTGTTCATCCAAAGACTTCATCAAAAGAATTAAAAGACCACCTATTGAATGGGAAAAAATATTTGGCAGCTCTATGTTAGATCAACACCTGATCTCCATAATCTATAAGGTACTCTAAAACATCAATAAGGAAAAGATAATTCATCCAATTGAGCGATGGGCAAAGGACATGGACAGATACTTCTCTATAGAGGAGATCCAGGCAGCCAAAAAACTCATGCAGACATGCTCACGATCATTGGCAATTAAAGAAATTCAAATCAAAATGACAGTGAGATACCATCTCACCCCAAAAGGGTTGGACATGATCCAAAAAACACAAAACAACAAATGCTGGAGAGGCTGTGGAGAGATTTTAACTCTCCTACACTGTTGGTGGGATTGCAAAACGGTGCAATCTCTTTGGAAAACAATCTGGTGCTACCTTAAAATAATGGATATAGATATACCATTTGACCCAGTAATTCCACTACTTGGAATATATCCTACAGAATCAAGGCCATTCACACCAACTAATACACGCACAAGAATGTTCATCACAGCACATTCCGCAATAGCAAAAAGATGGAATCAACCCAGATGCCCAACAACAGAGGAATGGATAGGTAAACTATGGTATACATATTCAATGAAACACTATGCAATGATAAAGAACAATGATGATAGCAGGAAAAATCTCTTAACCTGCTTTTCAACTGGAGGACATTATGTTGAGTGAAAGTAGTCAGCGACAGAAAGACGAATATTGTGCAAGACCCCATGTTAAGAACTTAAAAGCAGACTCACGCGTAACAGAAAAGACTCTGAGGGCTGCAAGGGTGGGGAGGACAAGAGGTTGAGGGGAGAGGGTTTAGATTAAATAGTTGTTAGAAATTTCGTTGGGCTATAGCACACATTAGTAAGAAGACTTCAATACAACTTGTGTATGTGGGAATATAGATTTTCGTTCAATCATAATAAAAAAAATAATATGTCTTGGTGTCTTTCTTTTGCAGTCTACCTTGTCCAGCATTTGATATGCACCTTTGAAATCTATCTTATCTTCTTTCGTAATCTCAGAGGAGTTTTCTGTCAGCAACTACAGCAATACTCTCTATCTTTTCTGCTCTGCCTCCCTGCTCAGCTACTCCACTTAGTCATAGATTATTCCTCTTATAGAGTCTTGTGTTTGTTAAAGCATTTTCATTTTTCTTATTTCTTTGTATATATATATATGTATATAATTCATTTTTTGTGATTGAATGAAAGTGTACAATCCAGTTTATATTTGCATTCCTGCCTACGTGTAGCTCCTACTGCTCTCCTTGACCAGTGATGGCACACTCCTCCTTTCTGTTCTATACATGTCGTATTCTCTTCACAATCTCCTATCCTTACTTCTCCACCCTCTCCACTCCCCTCTGGTAAAAGAAGAGCAGGACTGTGTCCTATAGATGCATGGAACCATACAGTTCACACATGATATGGTTACTCTGTGTTGCTGAGTTCAATCTATTCCTGTCCAAGAAGCTGACCTCAGTAATGATTTATGGACAGGGCAGCATCGTGTCTAGAGGCTATAACCCCAGGGGAACTCCAAGGCCTTCAGACCAGCAATTGTGGTCTTTTAGTGGAGTTCTCAGGGTGCTTCATTTTTCTTATTTCTTTTCTCTGATTTCTCCACATTAATGTTGGTGTTAGTTCCCCTGTCCTCAAGCTCACTAACTCTGGCTTCCAACTTCTCAGTTCTGCTCTTTTGGCTTTAGAGTGCATTATCCAATTCTGTAATTTTATTACTTGTGTGCTGGATTTCAGATCATTGATATTCCATTGGTTCAAATAACTTGCTTAATTTTCTTTCCATTCTGCTGCATTTTGTTTAATCTCTAGGAGGGCTTTCCACGTAATTCTTTTGTACTCAACCTCCAATACTTTGAGAAAGGCTTCTTCATCCGGGAAGTTTTTTGATTATTTTGGAAGTTTTCTGGAACCATAGTGGGCTGTTTCTTTAAATGGTTAGCTTTGGATTGCTGCCTCTGTGCAACTGAGGTGTAGCTTCCTCTGTGTGCTCTAGTGACTGGTCCTAGATGGATTTCTGGTTGGTAGATGGTGCCCTACTTTTGGAGGCATTGGGAGTCATCAGCCAATGTTTTGATGTAGCTCAATGAAGGATGGAGTAGATGCTGCCAAGCCACTCATAAGCCAGGGGTCTTGTTTTTAAAATGTACTTTACTGCTAAGGGAGGAACTGTCCAGAAGCTTCCAAAATGAGTCAGACCCTCTGATGTGGCAGGCCCCATCTTCTGGCTAACAATAGAAGTGCCTCAAAGTAGGGAGGGGTTATTGCCTTGCTGACGTCTTCTGCCAGTCCCCACCTATACTTCTAGCCACCACTGCCCTAAACACAGCTTTTCTGCTAGAGAAGCACTTTCCAGATAGGCCCTGCTTGTCAGCTTGAGAATTAGCTCCAGCTAAGACTACTGGTTGGGTGACCTCCCCTTCCAGTTCACCAACATGGCACCTTGCCCGAGCTGCCCTGCCTGCCATGAAACAGCAGAATTTGTGGGACATCTTGGAAAAGAGAGAATGGAAGGACAGTGATGCCCTTAGTCAGTAGCCGGGCTCTCAGTATGTAGCTATCCCATGCACAGTCTCTGCTGCACTATATGCTGTTTACTTCCGCACTGCAGTTCAGCTTATTAGCCAGCTCATGCCTAGTCTCCACCTTCCAGATAACAAGGAAGGCAACAGTGCCTGCAGTCTTCCCAAATGTGAGTCAGCAGAAGCAGGAGCTGTCTCATGTTAGAGAGAGGTAATTACCCCATTACCGGTGTGTAGTCCAATCTGATATCCCTATGCCAGATTCTAGGGCTCCCTGGATGTCCATGTTTCTTCATTCAGTTATCATTCCAGGCCTTTGTTCACAGAGGAAATTGAGCAAACATGTGTCTAGTCCTCCATCTTGGTCCCACCTCCAATGTGAATTTATTGATGTCATTTTGTAGTTCTTTTTTATGATGTTCACATTTTCTTTGTCCCTCTTACTGTCCTGTGCTGAATTCCTTTTATTTATGGGTTTCTGTAGATTTTTTTAATTGCGATTTTTGTTTTTCTTCATTTTGAAGAACATGTTTGTTGATGAACATGTTTCTTGGTGATCACCTTTGAACTTCTTTTTATCTTCTTAGATTTGAATTAGTCTGTTTTTACTTTGTATCACCTTGCCTTTCACTCCATTAGAAAGTTCTGTACTCTACACCTTTTATTCCTATTTGATTTTTCTAATATTGTCAGTTACAGACCAACCTCACTGGTTTCCAGTTGTAATTCTTTTGGTTTTGGATAGTCCTTGAGAGTTTATTTCCTAGGGTTGTATCTGGCTGGTACAATCTTGCAACCTAGTTGAGGCTGTGATCTGATGTCCTGATGTTATTTGTTCTTGGATCTAAGGAGTCCCTTTAGTAGGTTTTTAAAGTTTGATTTGGGTTTTACATATTCCCTTAGTTTCTATTTATCTAGAAATGTTCTAATTTCACCATCACATTTCAATTAGAGTTTTGAGGGATACATTTTTCTTCATTGGTAGTGTTTTTCTTTCAGAGTTTTTAATGTATCATCCCCCTGCTTTCTTGACTGCATTGTTTCTGCCAAATGATCAGAGCTTAGTCTTTGTGTTTCTCCTCTGTTTGTGACTTTTTGTTTTTTTCAGGCTACTTTCAGAATTTTTTTTTCCTTTGGTTTTACAACCTTGTTTATTATATGCCTTGGGTGATTTTCCTTTCTGATTTTTTCCTATCTGGGGGTCACTAACCTTGAGTGATCAGGTTTTCATCTTTCATGATTATTAGGGAAGTTTTCAGTCAGCAATTTTTCAATGGTTCTCTCTATGTTTTCCATTTTCTCTGCCTGTTTTGGAACTCCAATCACTTGTAAAATTTTGTTTTTTATCGTATCTACATTCTCGGAGCTTCTTGACTTGTCTTCATTCTTTTTTTTCTAATTTTTTTATCAGAGTTGTGTTCAAGTATTTGCCTTCCATTTTGCTAATGTTGTCTTTAATATTTTCAAACTTGTTTCTCAGCCCTTCTGTGGCACTGTTCATTTCTGAAATCTTGTTATCTTGGATTTCTAAGTGTTGTTCTTGTATGATTTTGAGTTGTAAATTTACCATATCATTTTATTCCTGCATAATTTTCCTGAATTCTTCCATGAATGTAGCTGATTTTCCCATGAATTTGTCTATTTTTGACTCATTCTTCTCTGCCTTTTCTTCATCTCTTGGATAGAGCCCAATATCAGAGATTTAAATTCACTAGTTATAGTATCTTTTACTTTGGACACCTACTGGAAACTTCCCATCCTTCTTTAAAAAAACAAAATATGTTTCTATATTGTCTACTGCCTCCAGGGGAAATGCTGGTGGCATAATGGTTAAGTGCTACAACTGCTAATCAAAAGGTTGGCAGTTTGAATCCATGAGATGCTCCTTGGAAACTCTATGAGGCAATTCTATTCTGTCCTGTAGCATCACTGTGAATTGGAATTGACTTGAGAATAGTGTTTTTTTTTTTTTTTTCTTGATTTACTGTCTTCAGTACACTCAGTAGTCATTTTTTTGTTGTTTGGTTGTAGAGTTGTTTGTTTTTTCCTCAGCTATATAACTGTAGATGAATTGTACATTCTTTGTTCATCTGCAGTCATGATAATTTTTACTTTCTTGCCTAATGGAAAAGGCTAGTTACTCCGTTACAGCACAGCAAGGCACATTCATTTGAAGAAGAGTAGCCAAGATGGGTTGTTTGTGGTGCACACTAAGGCTGATAGAGTGGGCCAGGAATCAATGCTGGGCAGGTTGTGTTAGGCTGTTTCTGTGCTCCTTAAGGCATGTGATGCTCAGTACACAGTCGAGATAGGCAGGAAGGAGGGGATAGGTTGTAATGTGTGGAGGTAAAATTGTCATAGGAAAGAAAATAGAAGAAAGAAACAGGAACCAAAATATATAAATTACTTAAAACAATCATAAGGGAACTTAGCATTGGAATGGAGAGAAGAGAAACCAAGAAATGGAAGGAGCAAAAGGGATAAAGGAAAAAAAAAAGCCTAGATAAAAATGTGGAGTAGAGTATAAAGTATAAAGAGAAAGAAAGAATATTAAAAGGCCCCCAGGGGTCCCAGTGGTACAGCTGTGAAGAACAGGAAAGTGTTTCCCAACCTACACAGTACAGCCTTGCTAGAATGGTTACAGACATCACACAGAGTCAAGTATTCAGGAGACAAGAAAAGAAGGTAAGTATAGAGAGAAAAGAACTGAAGTGAGATGAAAGCAAAAGAGAAGAAAAAGAGAGAGAGAGAATAAATGTTCCCAGGGATCTCACTGATGCAGGTATGCAGACTAAGGGTAAATCCTAATCTGTGTAAAGCCTTCCAACCAGAAGGGGCTCCCAAGCCACAAAAACTAAAAGAAGATAAATGAACAGGCAAAACAACGCAAGAAAAAACAAAAACCAAAACAAAGCAAAAAAAAGAAAAAGACAAAGCTTCTAGTATCCCACCAGCATGGTGTCAAGAGCTACAAGAGTTATTCCTCAGTTGAGCATACGTCACAATCTTTGAAGAAGCAAAGATGACATATTGAGCCAGGTGTTCAAGAGAGAGGAAGTGGAGGTGATAGGATGTACGGAAAACAAACAAACAAACAAACAAACACTAGCCACAGACAAATGGTACTGAGGGAGCTGATTGGTGTGGATGTTGAAAATCCAAGTGGGCAGGGCTGAAGCAGTTGCCTCTCAGGTAAGAGGAAACAGAGGAGGCTGAGAGGACAGGGAGAGGGTGAGAGTTACTAGGTAATCTCTGTCTTATCAGGTGCTTTGTGGAAGAGCTTTCCCATATGCCCTGTCTGCTGATCTCTAATGTGTTTGGGGCAAATCCAAGTGCCATGGACATGTACTTCATAGCCAACTGGTTACTGAATACTTCGTCTTCTGGTAGAATTTCTGTGCATGAAGCTGCTTTCCCATGTTCCCTGTCTGCTGATTTCTTATAGGAGTCCAAGAAGGCAAATCTGTGGTATGTTAGCTGATAGGGGACTTGTATCTTTTCTTGCTCTCTGTTCTCTGTCAGTCTATTATTCTATTCAGTGTTTGACTGAGTTCTTTATCTCTTCATTTGACACTTCACGTTCCAGGACTGACTTTGGCCTTTGTTTTATTTGGTTTTTTGCATCTTTGCTGCAGAACGATGGCATGGTGTTTTTGTCTATGGCTTCATGTTGGCCAGAAGTCTGAAAATTTCGGAGAAAGTTGAACCACAGAGAAGCAGTTCCCATGCTTAGATGTTTATTTAATTAAGAATAAGAAAATATTTGTCTATTCGTATTAGCGTTCTTCACAATAGCCAAAAATTGGAAGGAAGGGGAGCTAATTAATATACATCAATAGAAGAAATGATTTTTAAAAACACAGTTATTCGTACACTGGAATACAATATAGTTGATACAAATTTTCTACTTCTTATAATGACTGTTATGTAACTACATAAAACATTTGCATACATCTTTCTCATTTACTTTTCTGATATTTTGCAGTTAACTAAATAAAGACAAAGGTCAGATTAACATACTTAGTATTAAAGGTTATTTGTTTCTTAAAAGAAAAGCAACCTGAAGAAATGAACTTGTTCTTTCAGCTCCACGTAAAACATGTGGTTTTCTTGAGTTCTTATTTCTGTAAAAGAAGATTTTAAGGTGGAGAGAAATATCATCTCTATATATGTTTGCCCTCAAGCTAGTTCAGACTGATGTTGTTAGATGCCATCAAGTTGGTTTTGACTCATAGCAACCCTATGCACAACAGAATAAATACTCTATCCAGTTTTGTGCCATCTTCACAGCCTTTGTTATGCTTGAGCCCATTGTCACAGCCACTGTGTCAATCCATCCCATTGAGGAGGGTTTTCCCCTTTTTTTTGCTGCCCCACTACTTTACCAAGCATGATGTTCTTTTCCAGGGACTGATTCTTCCTGATAACACATCCAAAGTATGTGAAATATAGTCTTGTCATCACTCCTTCTAAGGAGAATTCTGGTTGTATAGAGTTTTCAGTAAGGATGTCCTGTTTTTTACAGCTCACAGTGGCCATACTTGTGACGCTATAGCAGCCATAATTTATCATGCTTTTTGATTAGCCTTAACAAATAGCCATGAAAAGTTATACAATTCCACAATGTGTGGACATTATTAAAGTTTATTATCAAAATGGATGTTCTGTTTGCCAAACATTCCTTGCACCAAACATTCTGAGTGTTACATGACATTTACGGTGCACATCATTGGCCCACTAAGAGAACAATTTGATGTTTAATCAAAAGATTTGAGACAATCAGGTCTGTTGCCAATCAGATACTTCCTGTGCATTGATGAACCACACATTTCAATGAAACCATAGCCACCACTGATCAGCGTGTATGGAGAATCCCTTCCAATCAATTTCTCGTAGATTGCAAGAACTGGGCTTCAGACAATCACAGTTGGACTTGAAGATTTACCCTTCCAAAATTGTTTTAACTCAAAAACTAAAGTCCAGTGGCCATAGACTGCACCGTACATTTGCTGACTGGGCTTTGGAACAGTTGGAAGTTGACCCTGCTTTGGTCAAAAAAATATCTTCAGCAATGAACCCATTTTTGGATGAATGGTTTTGTTAAACAAAATGGTTGTATTTGGAGAAATGAGAATCCAATGAAGATTCAGGAATGTCCACTCCATCGCCCCAAAATTACCATTTGTTATGGATTTTGGTCTGGCAGAATCACTGGCCCTTATTTTTTCCAAGATGAATGAGGACAGGTTATGACTGTCAATGGCAAAAGATACTGCTTTATAACAACTGATTATTTTTTTACCCTATTCGGAAGGTGATGGGGCGGCCATTTATCTAATGTTCTTTTCCACACATAATGCCATCAAATGAACTTCAAAACAAGAAAATGATTAAGACTATCACTTACACAACTTGTTTTATTCAAGTTCAAAGAAAGGGTACCCTTATTGGAAGACATTTTGCTTCTTTCAAGAGCTACTGTTTGTTCCTTTGGCAGTCTGTGGTATATTACATATTCTTCATCGACACCCCAACACCACAATTTAAAGGCATCGATTTTTCAGTCTTCTTTATTCATTGTTAGATTTATAGCACCCTTTTAGGACAGAATAAGACGGTCCCAAGAAGTTTCCCAGACTGTAATCAACTCAAGAGCAAACAACAATCTTCACTAGAGTAGTATCTTGTCTTTTCTCTTGCAGAACAGCTGATGGGTTTGAACTGTCAGTCTTTTCATTAGCAGCCTGATCTCAACCATTTTGCCCCCAGGGCTCCTGTTCTCTCTATATTGCCTTTCCCAGTTACCTCATTTGGTCTTTCCCTCCCCTCAGTGCGTACAATGTTTGCGTTTCTGTTTTATCTAGGGCTCTCTCAATATTCTCAAGAAGTCAAGTCTGAAAAATTTACATTAAAAACAATGTGTTCACTTAAAAGAACTCTGGCAAGCCACATGCTTTTCTGAAGAATCATGGGACCGATGAAGGTGAGGTTTACACTGAGCAGGAAACATTTCTGTCCCCTTGACCCTATTACAGATCCCTTCCAAATCTTTTGTTATTTTCCCTTGGCTTCATAGAACCCAGATTTCCCTTCTCCCTTTTCCAGCTCAGTCTGGCAGCTTTCAATCATCTCAGTGATGGATGACCTCTTCAATCTCTTCTCCCCATGCAAAACAATTTACCTCTTTCCCGGCTTGTCTAAGGAGGCTTCATGGCACAATGGTCAAGTGCTTGGCCACTAAACAAAAGGTCAGCAGTTCGAATCAACCAGCTGCTCCTTTGAAATCCTATGAAGTGGTTCTACTCTTTCCTATAGGAAGGTTATGAGTTGCAATCAACAGTTGTAGGTATGGGAGTTTGTCTAAGCTTGAAAATCCGTACTCTGCTTTGTAACTAGTAGAAACCCTGCCAGTCACATTCTGACTTGTAACTAACTATGCTAATAAATTGAAATATTTTTTTAGCTGGGAATACTTGTGTACTTTTGAGAGTCATGCTACCAAAACAACAACAAAATTACAATATTAGGTAGTAAGTGGAATATTTATTTAAAAGGAGAAAAAAATCATAACAAATTCTAAAATTTTAATATAATACCCTAAGTAAAATAAAATTTCAGAATTGGACAAAAGAATTTTCCAAATTAAACAGTCTATTGTTTCTATAATACTTTCTCCTGAGGTTTTTTGTCTATATATTATCTATCATAATACATCATTATATGATCCCAATTTTTGTGATATCTTTTTCAATAGAGACATTTAAGAAATAAGTCAGTCGTCCTTTTAGCATGGTGGTAGAAACCAGTGTTTTTAAAAGAGTAACTGGTTAAAGAATTATTTTTCAATTTCAGAGTTCTGATTACTAGTAAATTCATGTAAAATTTTAGAATTGTTGATGTCAAACTTGTGAAACCCTTTCTCAATTCTTGTCATTGTATGAACTATTTTAGGATATTTCAATTTTTCTTCAAGGTTAAATATTCTTTGACAATACTCATTAACCAGTTTGCCTCCTTGTCATAAAATATAATGAGTAGGTTATTCAGTGTGAGTGCTTTATGTCATATCACCAAAATTGATCTTTTCCAATTTATTCATGTGATCACTTCTTGGCCTACTTACGTGAGCATACATGAAGCCATTCTTCTCTAGGAGTGTTAATAATAAATTAACTATGCATGGAAGTAACAGTGAATCACATAGGTCCGCCCCCGTAAAAGACGACTACTTGCTTTCCCAACTCATTCCCTAAGTTAGGTCCCCAAAATGACTGTGCCCCCTCCACTGTTACCTTAATGTATGAAAAATAATGTGAAAAAAGCAAAATAAGTTTGACAACAGAGAGCAGCTGTAACCTATTACCATCAACATAACTTACTGTTGCCAGTTTTGAAAAACAGACAACAAAGCAAGCATACAGCTTCCTGGGATTCGAAGGCTTAAGCAAATGAAAAGCCCCAAGATAAAGCCTCATCCACTTCCCCATAAGCAGCTCCCGATTCAGTGATTTTTTTTCATCTATAAACATACTGTAAAGATGTAACATATCTGCATTTTCATTCATATTTGTGTTCTTTAAATCCTTTCAATACTGGTGCTGTGCTCATTGCCTAAAATAGCTTCTGGCTTATGATAAAAACAGGATATGCATTTTAAAAATTACTTGGATTGAATTGAATTAACAAAGTATAAAATATTTAATTGGCTTCTTTTTTAAATTTTATCCATTATGGCAAAATGAGAGGAAATTAATACTGTGCCAACACCAAAAAACAAACAAACAAAAAACAACAATCAGGGCTGCCATATTATCCCAAAGACTGCTAATTGTCATCCAATACTCATTTTTGCTATCTTCTATAGTAAGAGAGGAAACCCTGGCACAATGGTTAAGAGCTGTGATTGCTAACCAAAAGGGGCAGCTGGAATCCACTAGGCTCTCCTTGGAAACTCTATAGGATAGTTCTACCATGTCCTAGAGGGTCACTATGAGTCAGAATCGACTTGACTGCAACAGGTTTTCTTTCATCCTTTTTTTTTTTTTTTTTTAATAAGGGAGGCTCTGATTTTAGCTGGAACTTGGCCTCCCAGAATTAAGCTATATTCACAGGCTTTTGTTTTTGCAGTTAACCTCAGAGAAGGAGATGCAAACTGCCATGTAGCTACTTTGTAGAAATGTTCTGCAAAGAGCAATGGCATACACTCCTACCCTTCGTTCTTTGTCTCTTCCCCTAACTTGATGCCGCAAACACAGATGAGATGTTAGAGCTCCACCTACCATCTTGGACCATGAGGGAGTGAAATGTACAGGAGGGGATGCGAATTAGTGAGCTGAAAGGCTCGTCAACTGTCTGGAGTTTGAGAAGCAGAAATACTGTTCTGTGCTATTCATCTCTGCATCATAATGTTCCAAAGAAATAATTTTTTATTTAAATCTCTACTTTTGTGTGTGTGTGCGTGCTTCTACTATGTACACTGAATTTAATACAAATTTCTGCCTTGCTTTGTATTAACTACAGCAACTACCTAGTATACTGTCTGGCATATAACTGATGCCTAATATTGGTAAGCCAAGCCAGACAAGTGCCGTCGAGTTGGATCCAACTCATGGCTCAACATTTCCTCACCTGGGTATGTTTTCCTTGCCCAGAGAGATAACCCTTGAAATTTGTTAAATACATTATATTTCTAGTGTTAGTTGGGGTCGTGATGGTACAGTGGCTAGGAAATCAACTGCTAACCAAAAGGCCAGCAGTTTGAAGCCACTAGCCACTCCTTGGAAGCCCTATGGGGTAGTTCTTCTCTGTCCCATAGACTCGCTAAGAGTCAAAATTGACATCATGGCAAAGGTTTTTATTTGATTTTAATTTACTATCAGCTAGTATTTTCCTTCCTGAAATTTCTGAAAATAAGCCCTCTTAATGACACCTACCTATTAAATTTTCTAGTCTCAATTCTTTTATGAACTGTGAGAAGAAGAATGTCCAGGATGGGATTAATAGGGTTCAACTTTATAGACTTTTTAGAATGTACCGGCATGTGATATTTTCCAGCATACAAATTGCCACCTATTTTCTACATTTCCTTCACGTTGTTAATGTCAGCTATCACTTACAAAATATCTTGAAATAGATGTATTTGGAGGAGGAAGAAAACTACCCTTTCCTTGTTTTAATTTCATGGCACAAACATCTGTGTACACATTTCACAGAATGGTTAAATTTTGTCCTTTTGATAGAGGCCTACGAAGCTTGGCGGAGAGGATTTTTGCCTACATGACCATGGAACTGAATTTACGAAGGAAAAATTGTGTTATGGTAACTGCTTAAGGGACACTGAGCTTCTGTGAAGAGCACTGGAAAAATTCGAAACAGATAATGCTAATTAGTGTTTGAACAACATGATAAACATGACAGACACCACTGAACCGCACATGCGAAGACTGCTGGAAAGACAAATGACTTGTTATGTATATATTTGCTCCAAAAAAAAAATTAAAATTAAAGAGATTAATTTAATTCATTTTTTTTCTTTACTGTTTATATACATTTTTAGTTCCAGCTCCCCAAGGTGTCCTTTTCCTGCAAGTTTTCTTTAGAGCCCATGCAGAGGACAGTTTCTTTCCTTTGGACACTCTGCTTGTCTTCATTATCCTTTCGCGTTCTTTGGACCCTGACTTGTAGCTCTTTTTCACTAACAATGCGAAATGCCAACAGAAGTGAAGACTGAGGCCCGATTTTCCTGGAGGACGGACTGCTGCAGAAACTGAGCTTCCTGCTTTCTGCTTTCCGGAGTTCGCTCCCTCTCCAGTTAGAGCTCCTCTCCTTGCCCCCCGTGGAGCTCGGCACAGCTGACTTGTTAGAGCACACCGCATAGACAGCCGGCTCTGGAAGGCCCCCAGATTAATCTCCCCCAATACATTAGAAAACACTTCGCTGACATTTGCTGTCCCTGTCAGCCCTAATAAAGAGATTTTTACCTGTATTTGCCTATTCAACACTTCAGCCCCTCAGCCAATTTTAGAAATTATTTCTGATTTATGGCTCTTTCTCAGAAGGGTGTCACCCTGCCTGTCAATTATACCTCAAAGCAAATGCTAAGTGAATGCTGGCTAGTAAAATTAATAAGGGAAACTTTTACTCGAAAACGTAAAAGCGACTTGTAAAGGGGATCATTCAACCAGGCAGTAGCTTGGTGGCTGTTTGTGATATTTATAGGCAAGACAAAGGAACATGGAGAATTTACTCACATCCAGAAGAGAGAAGTTTTTTTCTTTCTTCCCCTCAGTATTTGAGGCTCAGTCACTTTGGAGAACACAAAGGTCATCGTAAAGAAAGTTCATTGGTTCCCGTACTCTCAGATACAGCCTTGGGTCACACCCACATTTTGGCAAAGGAAACCTGTTTTCATCAAGTTTGTAATTACAGACTGATCAATGGCAGTGCAAACCCAAGCAATAGAAAGATGTTACATTGTTTTTCTTGTTGTTATTTTGAAGATTACTAATATAAATGTCATTGCCTAGAGTTACCATAACAGAACCACACTAGATGGCTTTGAAGAACAGACATTTGTTAATTCTTAGTTCTGGAGGCTAGGTGGACAAATTCAGGGTATAAACAGGGTCATACTCTCATAAAGCTTTGGGTTGGGGATGGGGGTCCTTTCTTGTCCCTTTCAGCTTCTGGTAGCCCCAGGCATTTCTTGGCATTTTGTGGTTTGTAGATGTGTCTCCACATGGCATTTGGCTTCCCCTCTTTGTAACTCTATTGGCTTTGTTTGGTTTGTCTATTTTCTTCTTTCATAAAACATCACTCAGAAGAACTAGGACCCATCCTGCTGTGTAGCTTCGTAGCTTAACATATATCATCTGTAAAACAAACAAACAATCCTTATTTCCACAAACAAGGTCACATTCACAGGTATAGGAGTTAACTATAGTTTAGCATATCTTTCTTGAAGACAATTCAATCCATATTAAATACTGTATCTCTTAGTTTATGTTTTCCAGGTATTCGACAGTAGAATTACTGCTGTTCAGTGCATTTATAAACAAATGAGTAGAAGAAAGTTGACTTAATCTCTGACATCCTTAATTGCTGTCTACATTTATAACAACTTGTGCTACCCAGTCATCTCTGCATACACTCCGTCATTCCTGGTCACCAATCCTCAGATTTCCTGAGACATTTTCTACCCAAGGTCTTTCTCATTCTTCTGCTTGCCTGAATTGTTTCCTTTCTACTTCTTTTCAAGGAGAATTAGATGTAGGCTCTAGTATTACTACCTCAGAGAAGTTTTCTTCCATGCTCTTCCATGCTACCTTTTCTTTTTTATCCATGGTACCTATCAACATTACAGATCATATATTTATTTATGGAATTAGTTTAATATCTATAGTCTTCACTAAACTATAAGCAAGAAAAAGGCAAGCACTGTGATTCTCATTCACAGTGGCACAATCTTGGCTCATAATAGATTCTCAATAGTAACTGTTGAATGATGGCTGTTGCATGAATGATGACAATTCTAATGGCAGGTTGTAACTGCATGATGCTCAGTTACTAGGAATCTGAAGGTATGTACCATCATATTTTTTTCTGCATTTGTAATATGTTAATAAAGTACATTTAAATATCATTGCCTAAGAAAATCTTGCCATCTAAACAGGCTAGTAGTAATGGGGTGATTACTTGGGTATCACAAACAAGTTACGTTCCACTACTGAGCTAAAGGTTGGAAGTTCTAACCCATCCAGAGGCACTTCAGAAGAAAGACCTGACAATCTTGCTTACGTGAAGAGTACAGTCAAGAAAATCCTGTGTATTTGCCTAGAGATCTGCCTGTTGAGAAGCCTGGCAGCGTTTCCTCCCACCCCTCTGTAAACCACATTGTAGGGTTGGCTGAAAGCCCCCAGTTTCTCCTTAAGGAGGGTGTCCTCTTTGTCACCCAATAATCAGAGACTTCCACCCCAGAGAATCCACATGGGGCAAATCACTAGAGTATTAGAGACAGTTGATGACCAACAATTCTCTTAGATCTACCAGAGAATCTATCAGAGAAATCAGTGTCTAGATAGCAGGCAGGTATCAGACCATAATTAATCATTTAAAGAAGCAGCCTTCAAATGCTCCAGAAAATCCCCAAAATAAAGATTCAAAAAAATTCCCAGGTGAAGAAGCCTTTCTGAATCTATCTGAAGTTGAGTACAAAAGAATTATATATGGAACCCTCCTAGAGATTAAACAAAATGCAGAACAAAATGAAAATTTTGAACTATTTGAACTGACGGAACATCAATGATCTGAAATACATCAGATCAATAACAAAATTACAGTTAGATAATTCAGTCCAAGGACAAAATAGCAGGATTGAACAGATGGAAGTTAGACTCAGCGACTCTGAAGACAGAGCAACTCATATCAGCATTTATAAGGAGAAACCAGAGAAAAGAAATAAGAAAAATGAAGAAGTGTTAAGTAACACATGGGACTCCATTAAGAGGAATAATTTACGTTTAATTGGGGTTCCTGAACAAAGGGGTATTAATGACAATATAGAGAGTATTTCTTTAGAGATGCTGACAGAAAACTTTCCTGAGATTATGAGCAAAGAGAACATAGGTATCCTAGACGTTTATTGAACATCACAAAAGTTAGACCCCAAAAGGAAGATGCTAAGACATATAATTAAGCTTAATAAGATGAAACATAAACAGATGCTGCTGAAGGTAGCAAGGCTCAAAGCAAAGCTAATACTCAGAGAGCAACCCTGTAGGACTTGGTCTGACTTCTCTGTAGGAACAATGCTACCTAGAAAACAGTGGGCAGACACATTCAAAGCCCTGAAGGAGAAAAACTCCCTCCCAATAATTATTTATCTTGCACAATTGTCTATCAAATATAATGATGAAATTAAGACTTTTGAAGATAAAGAGAAGTTTAGAGACTTTGTGAAAACTAAACCAAAATTACGTGAAATATTGAAAGAAGCTCTTCCCTTAGGAAAACAGAACCATTACATGTATATTTAAGGTGACACATCAGGACACATCATCCAAAATTCTTATTATTTAGAGTTGTCACGAAACTTAATCAAAGCTACAGTATTAAAATGAGGAAATCTGTGGTCATATCATGACAACTATAATACCATCACATTAAAAGAGGGAATCACTACAGTAGTTACAGTCACTTCAGATGCAGAGGAGGTTTAAGAGTTATGCAGTAGGTAAAATTGGGTTTAATCTTGTATGTTAAGGGGGATAATACATGTAGCCATAAAGCAAATTAACAATGCATTGTACTAAAATAAGAAATGCAATACTGGAGTCTCAATGAACACAAAACGAACACTGAAACAACAACCCATAAAAAGAATGGCCCAGAAAAAAAATTAAGAGCAATGTAGAAAGCATCAACATAAACCTAATTACATCAAAATGATGGCACTAAGTACATACCTATCAATAATTACTCCGAATGTAAATGGACTGAATGCTCTAGCAAAGAGACAGTGAATGACATCCTGGATCAAAAGACATGACCCATTTATACGTTGCTTATAAGAAACACACTTTAGACTTAAAGGTATGAATAAATTGAAAACTAAAAGATGAAATAATATATACCAAGCTAACAATATACAAAGAAGAGCAGGTGTGGCAATTCTAATCTCAGATAAAATAGATTTTAATGTAAAATCCACTATTGGGGGCAAGGATGATCACTATTTGTTGCTGAGATGTTCAATACTCAAGCAGGATGTGACAATATTAAATATTTGTGCACCCAATAACAGAGCATCTAAATGTATTGAACAAATACTGACATCAATGAAAAATGAGATAGAGCATTCCACAATAGTAGTTGGAGACTTCAACACTCCTCTTTCGGTTATGGATAGATCATCCAGGAAAAACCTCAGTAAAGATGTAGAACATCTTATTGCAACAATCAAGCAACTTGATCTTATTGACAGTACAGATCTTTTCATCCATCAATGGAAACATACATCTTCTTCTCCAATGCATTTGGAACATTCTCCAGAATAGACCATGTGCTAGGTCATAAAGCAATTCCCTCTAAAATCCAAACCATCGATTTACTGCAAAGTATTTTCTCAGACCATAGAGCTATGAAAGTCAAAATAAATAACAGAAAATTCATAGATAGAAATTCAGACTTATGGAAACTGAACAACACTTTGCTCAAAAAGCCTTGGGTGATAGAAGAAATCAAGGACAAAATAAAGAAATTTATAGCATCAAATGAGAATGAAAACACATCATACTAGAATCTATGAGATACAGCAAAAACAGTGCTTAGAGGTCACTTTCTTTCTATAACTGAACACATCTGGAAAGAAGGAAGGGCCCAAATTAAAGAATTAACTTTACGGCTTGAAGCAGTTGAAAGAGAGCAACAGGAGAATCCTTCAGGCACCAGAAGAAAACAGATTATAAGGACTAGAGCAGAACTAAATGAATTAGAGAATAGAAAAACAACAGAAAAAATTAGCAAAACCAAAAGCTAGTTCTTTGAAAAGATAAACAAAACTGGTAAGCCATTGGCTAAACTTACAAAAGAAAAACAGCAGAAGATACAAATAACCTGATTAAGAAATGAGATGGGAGTTGTTCAAAAGACCCAGCTGAAATAAAAATATCATAACAGAATACTATGAAGGCTGTACTCTAACAGGTTTGAAAACCTAGGGGAAATGGACAAATTTCTATATTCATATCACTCACCAAGATTATCACAAGGAGAAGTAGAATAGCTTAATGAACCCATCACAAAGGAAGGGATTGAAAAAATCATAAAACATCTACCAACTGAAAAAAGTCCTGGCCCAGATGGCTTCACTGGAGAAGTCTATGAAACTTTTAGAGAAGAGTTAACTCTGATACTACTGAGGCTATTTCACACCATAGAAAAAGATGGAATACTCTCAAATTCATTTGATGAAGCCAGCATAACCCTGATACCAAAGCCAGGGAAAGATCCCACAAAATAAAGAAAATTACAGACCAATATCGCTCATGCATCTAGATGCAAAAATCTTCAACAAAATTCTAGCCAATAGAATTCAACAGTATATCAAAGAAATCATTCATCATGATCAAGTTGGTTTCATTCCAGGGATGTAAGCCTGGTTCAGTATCAGAAAAACAATTAATGTGATCAACCACATTAATAAAACAGAAGATAATAAGAATCACCTGATTTTGCCGATCGACACAGAAAAGGTATTTGATAAAGTTCAACACCCATTCATGTTTAAATCTCCCAGAAAAATAGGAATAGAGGGGAAATTCCTCAAGGCAATCAGTAACATCTACATAAAGCCAACTCCCTTCATCTTCCTGAATGGTGAAAGACTGAAAGAATTCTCTTTAAGAATGGGAACTAGACAAGGATGCCCACTCTTACCACTTCTATTCAACATTGTGCTAGAAGCTTTAACCAGAGCAATTAGACAAGACAAAGAAATAAAGGGCATCCGTATTGGCAATGAAAAGGTAAAAAATCTCCCTATTTGCAGCTGATATGATTGTTTATACAGAGAATCCAAAGGAACCCGTAAGTAAACTATTGGAACTAACAGAGGAGTTTAGCAAAGTAATGGGATACAAGATAAACATAAACAAATCAGTAGGATTCCTTTATACCTACAGTGAGATTATTAAAGGAGAAATAACCAAATGAATTCCATTCACTGTAGAAAATACCTAGGAATAAATCTAACTAGAGAAATAAGAGATCTTTACAAAGAGAACTACAAGACCTTACTACAAGAAACTAAGAGAGACCTACATAAATGGATTAATCTACCCTTCTAATCGATAGGAAGACTCAACATTGTCAAAATGTCTATTTTGCCCAAAGCGATCTACTTACATAATGCAATCCCAATGAAAATTCCAGCCCCATTTTTTAATGAGATGGAGAAACAAATATCAACTTTGTTTGGAAAGTGAAGAAACCTCGGATAAATAAATCACTACTGAAAAAGAAGAATACACCGGGAGGCCTCTCACTACTTAACTTTAGAACCTATTACACTGACACAGTAGTCAAAACAGCCTGGCATTTGTACAAAAAGAGACATACAGACCAATGGAGCAGAGTTGAGACACCAGAGATGCCACCATCCTCCTATAAACAGTTGGTATTTGACAATGGCCCCAGGATTTTAAACTGGGGTAAGAATGGTCTCTTTACGAAATGGTACTGGCAAAATTGGATATCCATCTGCAAAAAATTGAAACAAGACCTGTATCTCACACCTTATACAAAAACCAACTCAAACTGGGTAAAAGACCTAAATATCAAATCCAAAACGATAAAGCTCATCCAAGATAAAATAGGAACAACAATGGAAATTTTAATACACAATGTAGACAGAATTGAAAATCTGACAAAGCACATTCAACAGAAGAGAAAATAGATAAATGGGAACTACTAAGAATCAAACACTTTTGCTCATCCAAAGACTTCATCGAAAAAGTTAAAAGGCTGCGTACAGAATGGGAAAAAATATATGACAACTTTAGGTCAGATCAGCGTCTGATCTCCATACTCTATAAGCTATTACAAAATATCAACAAGAAAAGGATAAATAATCCAATTAAGTGATGGGCAAAAGAGATGGACAGATATTTCTCTAAAGAGCATATCCAGGCAGCTGAAAGACACACGCAGAGTTGCTCACGATCATTAGTTATTAAAGAAATTCAAGTCAAAGCTACAATGGGGTACCATCTCACCCCAACAAGGTTGGGCAAGATCCAAAAAACACAAAACAACAAATGCTGGAAAGGCTGTGGAGAAACTGGAACTCCCCTACACCGTTGGCAGGATTGCAAAATGGTACAGTCTCTTTGGAAACCAATCTGGTGCTTCTTTAAAAACCTGGAAATAGATGTATCATTTGATCTTGTAATTCCACTGCTTGGAATTTATCCTTCAGAAACAAAGATTATCATACAAACAGACACATGTACATGAATGTTTGTTGCAGCACAGTCCATGACAGCAAAAAGTCAGAATCAACCTCAATGCTCACTGACAGATGAATTTATAAGCTAACTATGGTACACATATATACTCAATGGAACATTATGCTATGATAAAAAACAATGAGAATTTTAGAAAACATCTCATAACATGGTCTCATTTGGAAGAGATCATGCTGAGTGAAGTCAACTGGTGTCAAAAAGACAAATTTTGTATGAGACTCCTGTTATAAGGACTTAACAAGAGAATTATCTGCAGAAGAAAATGACTGTGTTGGCTACATGGGTGGGTGGAGGGCTGAGGGTTTATCATAGATGAAATAATTGACAGATGTTAGAAATTTTATTCTTTTACTGTTATTAAAAAATTAATTTTTTTTAAAAAAGAAAATCTTATGGAACAGTTCTACTCTGCAGCTAACTGAGTCACCAAGAGTTAGAATCCACCTGTTGACAATGGGTTTGATTTTTTTCTGCATTTTCTTTTGTTTCATAGTAAGGTTAGATGTCAGACAACTGATCCCTCAATAAAAGGAAAGCCAGGACAGCATGTGTTGCATCCAGTATGTAACATGGTGGAACACATGTAGTAAATGTAAGCAGAAGTGAAATGGAATCTACCTACCTTTTTTGCCAGAACCATCCGTCAACCCCAGAAGATGTGAATATATATAGTCTTATTTGTCGTAGATTCATTTTTTGAGATAAGATTCGTTTAACATTACACTGACCATTTTAAACATTTTAAAGTGTACACTCACTCAATGGCACTTGGCTTGGCTTTGGCAAAGTGTACATTCAGTGGCATTTGTTAAGTTCATATCGGTGTGTAGTCATCAACACCATCTATTCTCAGAACAATTCCATCACCTCAGAAGGAAATCCTATATACCTTAAGAAGTTACCCCCTACTCACCCCTCTCCCCAGGACCTGGAAACCACTAATATGCCTTCTATTTCCATGGGTTTGCCAATCCTGGGCATTTCATGTAATTGAAATTATATACTACATGGACTTTTGTATGTAATTATTTTATCTTACTGTAATGTTTTAAAGATTCATTTATGTTGGAGCAGGTACCGATATTTCATATCTTTTGAAGACCTAATAATAATTTATCATATTACTACTTGCAAAAAGATTGATGGTTCAAACCCATCACTCTTGTTAGAGAGAGAAGACCTGACAGACTTTTCTTGTAAAAATTATAGCCTAGAAACATTTACAGGATAGTTCTCCTCTATTCTACAGAATCGCCATGCCTCAGAATCCACTGGACATCACCTAAGAAGAACAATACGGTATTTTTTTCACATCTAACATTTTGAACACCAACTGTTTACCACAACAGTTGCACCATTTTATACTTCCACCAACAATCTGTGAAGATTTCAATAGTTTCACACCTCATCAACACTTGCCGCCTTCTTCTTCTTTTTTAAAGTAGTACAATCATCTTAGTAGCAACTAAGGACATTGATCAGTGTTTCACGTGCATGTTGGTCATTTGTACATATTCTTCAGGTAAATATTTGAATCTTTGTCCATTTTTAATTGAGTTGTTTATAGTTTTGCTGTACGTGTTCTTTATAATTACAGACTCTAGGTCATTGATCAGATATGTTGTGGCTGTTGTGTGCAATGAAGTCATTTGGACTCAGAATGACCCCATGTGAGGAGTGAAACTGTTTAATAGGGTTTCTAGGCTGTAATTTTTACATGGTGCATTATATTGGAAAAATCTACTGCAAAGGACCTCTTCAAAGTGTTAAAAAGTAAAGATCACCTTGAAGACTAAGGTGTGCCTGACCCAAGCCATGGCATTTTTAGTCACATCATGTGAGTGTGAAAGCTGGACAGTGAATAAGAAAGAGAGAAGAATCGATATCTTTGAACTGTGGTGTTGGAGAAGAATATTGAATGTACCCTGAACTGCCAAGAAAACAAACAGATCTTTTTTAAAGAAGTATAATTTGAATGTTCCTTAGAAGCAAAGATGGAAAGATTGTGTCTTATATATTTGGAACATATTGTGAGAAGGGATCAGTCGCTGGAGAAGGACATCATGCTTGGTAGAGTGGAGGGTCAGTGAAAAAGAGGAAGACCCTCAATAAGACGGATTGACACAAGTGGTTGCAACAACGGGCTTAAATATAAAAATGATTGTGGAAATGGTGCAAGACTGGGCAGTACTTTGTTCTGCTGTGCATAGGGTTGCTATAAGTTGGAACCAACTTGGCGGCACCCAACAGCAATAACAACAGTTTTTACGGAAGCAGATTGCCAGGCCTTTCTCTCATTGAGCCACTGTGGTGTTGCAACATCGACCTTTTGGTTAACAGCCGAGCTGCTACTCATTACATCATCAAAGAAACACCCAAACCTGTTGCTGTTGGGTCTATTCTGACACATATTGACTCTGTAGGACAGAGTAGAACTGCCCCATAGAGTTCCCAAGAAGTGTCTGGTGGATTTGAACTGCTGACTTTTTGGTTAGTAGCTGCAGCACTTAACCACTAAGTGATCAGGGCTTCTTTAGTTGAAAGGAAGAGGAATCTGGACAGAGTTCCTACCTTCCTCCTTCTACCTACCCCCCTCTTTCATCCTATCTTCCCTTCTATTCTTTCTCCCTCCCTCCTTCTTTTTCCCACTCCTATCCTCTTTTGCTCCCTCATTAGCTCCCTCCCTCCCTGCCTCTCTCCCTCCCATCTTCATTCTTTTCCACCCTCCCTCCAACCCATCTTCCTTTCTACCCTTCCCCCTTCTCTCTTTCTCTCCCTTTTTCCCATCCTTCTTCCCTCCCTTTCATTCTCCCTTCTTCCCACTCTCCCTTCCTTCTACTACTCTTTTCTTTCTTTGAATGTTCTAAATCTGGGCAGTTTGATCTCCATCCTTCAGCAGTGGTTGGTGGGTTCACAGCACAGAGTTTGTGGTCCCAGCTACTTCATTCCACATATGTTGTTGTTGTTCATTGCCATCAAGTCAGCTCCAACTCAGAGTGATCCCATGTGCAACAGAATAAAACACTGGCCAATCTTCCACTATCTTCATGATAGATGATCCATGCGAGTCCACTGTTGTGACCGCTATCTGTTTAAAATACTTAAAGTGCCTTCTGATCTACGGTCCTGGTAACTACTAATAAACTAGTGCCTCTATGCATCTGATTTTTCAGTTTTTGTCATTTGTGTCTGATTTATTTCACTCAGCAAGATTTCTTCAAGGTTCATCCATGTACCAGAATTTCATTTATCTTTATGACTAAGTATTGCATGAATTTTATGTTTTTGCAAATAATTTGCCTACATAAATAAATGTAGACACACACAAAACACACATAGCACCTAGGACAATAACACATGAGGGGTTCTCAAGTGTGGCATAGAAGTATAGTGCATATATTATTTGCATAAAAATATGGTACTACATTTTCTTTGTTCGCTGGTCTACTGATGGACACTAGTTGTTCGCACATTTTGCCTGTTGTAAATAATGCTGCAGTGAATCTTGAGGCACAATATCAGCTGGAGTCTTACTTTCATGTATTTTGGGTATAAACTTAGAGTGGAATTTCTAGGATATTTAGTAATTCTATGTTTATCTTTTTGAGGAACTGTCTACTATTTTCCATAGCAGCTGCACCAGCAATGTACAAGGATTCCAATTTCTCCACATCCTCAGCAACACTTGTTCATTTCCATTCTTGGCAGATGCATTTTTGAAGGGAAATGAGTTTTAAAATGTTCAGTTGCAATATAGAAATATATAGATAGCCAAGTGCCGTCGAGTCGGATCCGACTCATGAAATATATAGATAGCCAATTAATTTATACGGATTCCAAGAAAAAGTAGGAGTGAAAAGAGAAATAACTGGTTTTACGCAAGAGAAGTCCTGTTATAGATTGAATTGTATGCCTGCAAAATGCATGACAACTTGGCTGGTCCATGATTCCCAGTACTGTATGATTGTCCACCATTTTGCCATCAGATGTGATTTTCCTGTATGTCATAAATCCTACCTCTGTGATGTTAATAGACACACTGGTGGCCTAGAGGATAAGCACTATGGCTGTAGGTCAGTAGTTCAAATTTACCAGGAGCTCCTTGGAAACCCTGTGATGCCGTTCTACTCTGTCGGTAAGGACACTATGAGTCAGAACTGACTCAAAAGCTGTGGGTTTGGTTTTGTTTTTTGGTGATGTTAATGGGAACCCTGGTGGTATATTGGTTAACAGCTGTGGCTGTTAAACTTGGATTCTACCAGATGCTCCTCAGAGACCCTAGGAGGAAGTTCTACTCTGTCTATGGTCACTACAACTCAAAACTGAATCAATAGCAGTGAGTCTTTATGATGTTAACGGGTCAGGATTAGCAGCAGTTATGTTAATGAAATAGGACTCAATCTGAAAGATTAGGTTGTATCTTGGGTCAGTCTCTTCTGAGATATAAAAGACAGACATGAGGTAAGGGATGTGGGAACCTTATACAATCAAAAAAAAAAAAAAAGCAGAACCAGGAGAACAGTTTTTCCTTTGCATCTGAGGTCTACGTGCTGAGAAGTGACTCAGCGAGGGAAGACTGATGACAAGGACTTTCCACCAGAGCCTACAGAGACAGAAAAGCTTCCCCTGGAGTTGACACACTGAATTCAGACTTCTAGCCACCTAGAATATGAGAACACAAATTTATCTTTGTTAAAACCATTCACTCATGATATTTCTGTTACAGCAGCTTTAGATGACTAAGTCAGGACCCTTTGTCTTTAAATGTCACTTCTGAATACCTGCACCACAACCTTCTCGTTCTGGGTCAATGAAGTTCTAGGTTAAGCTTTAAACATTTGGAGTAGAGCTCTTTGTCTGAATATCTTGGTAAATTCTTGCCTCTTTAGCAGGTATCTTTTAAAATACTTTACTGTGCTATAAGTGGAATTTTATAATCCAAGCCAATTTGTCATATGAAAACTTGTGTATACCTTGCTATGTAACTCTAGCTGTTCTCTCCACAATGTGACAGCACAAACTTTCTCTCCACCCTGTATTTCCCTTGTCCATTCAACTGGCTCTTGGCTCCCTCTGCCCTCTCATCTCACCAGTGGGCAGAAGCTGACCTTTTAGTCTCTTATGTATCTTCTTGAGCCAAGAAGTATATGTTTTGCAGTATCATTATATGTCTTATAGTCTAGTCCAATCTTTGTCTTAAGAGTTAGCTTTAGGAATGGTTTCAGTTGTGGGCCAAAAGAGAGTTCAGGGTGATACCTTCCAGGGACCCTCTGTCTGTCAGACCATTATCTCTGACCTTTATAATAGTGTTCAAGTTCTGCAAATCATTTTTCTCCTGCTTCATCAGGGACTCTTTGTTGTGTTTTCTGTCAAGCCAGTTGTTCACGGTGGGTGGATACCATTTAGTTCTTCTGGTCTCATGCTTACATAGTCTCTAGATTATAAGGCCTATTCTGTCTCTTGGGCTTGTATTTTCCATATGTCTTTGACGTCCTTCATTTTCCTCTCTAACAGAGAATTTTTATCTTATGTCCCTGTGGGTCAGTGGATTTCTATCTGGCGTCTTTCTCTGTTATGACTGCATTTTCTGTCTCTAGAACAATTATGATTGGGTGTCAAAACAGCACAGTTTAGAAGCAAAAGTTCATCCATTTGAAGGGCACAGAGTGATACTATGTCATCTTGCCCCAATCACAGACCTCTCTTTACTTCAGAAAGCCTTATTTTGCCTGCAAAATCCTGAAACTCTGGTACACAGAGCTAAATAAAATAACCTCCCAACTTCTGGCTCTATAAGGTTTCCATTTCAACATATACATGAATGGGAAATTCCAAAGAAAATGAGAAAGTAAAGTAAGAGTAAAACCTAGAATTTGTGTTATGTGTTAGATGAGACATCTTTTTTAATTATGTGATAAAACAATATAGCCAAAGCCTCAGAATATGTTACTTGGCGTTAAGTTTTAGGTATGTTAACCATAGCCATTCACTTTCAAGTTAACTTCAACTCCTGTCAGTCCCATGTGTGGCAGGGTAGACCTGTGCTCCTTAGAAGTTCCAGTGGCTGAATATTCAGAAGTGAATCACCAGGCCTTTCTTCCAAGGTACCTTCAAACTTTTGGTTAGCAATTGAGCAAGTTGTCTCGTTGCACTATCAAAGGACTCATAGGCCGTATTAGTTCCTTTAAATATATTATTTTTCTGCTCCCTAGAAAATTCTTGAAAGGGTAAGATTTTCCTTAATTTATTGGGAAGGGAAAAATGAAATTCAAAAAAGATAAGTAACAATTCAAATTCTAATAGATAACATGTGCTGAGTCTGCATGTGAAACTGTCCTTCCAAGACCAAAGTCCGTGGTTCATGTGTACATACACACAACAAGAGTCACAACAGGGTCATTTTAGAACATAAAGGTGTTTTTCCCTACTCAGGAGAATTGGGGGGGATTATAAGAAACTGAAAAGGAAAAAAGATCAGATATTAAAGGCAAACTAGTAAGAGGTTGGAAGAAAGAAGAGAAATTTGTAGCCAAAAAAAATGCTATATTAAATTTTATGTGTGAAACACATCTTTCAGGGACTGTGTTTTCTCATTCTAAATATTTTCTAAACTTTTTCCACACTTCCCATGTTGCTTGTCACAAGATATATGAAAAGGATAGATACAACTCTTGGGGTATCATAGTTTTGTACTTGGACAAAATCAGCAATCCTTTTCCAGTCAATCAAAACTCAGCATTTCATAGTGTGATGGATATTGTGTCCTCTGGGATTACTTGAGTGGAAGTAGCAAACACTAGAATAAAATAGGACCTTTTAAAAACTGGAAGTTTAATTTTGAAGTTGCTAACTGGAATTCTTCTTTCTTATTCACCAGAGTACTTCATGGACACAGTCTCCATGAGTCCTTCATTCTATGCTTGCTTAGATAGTCATTATGCCTTAATGGGATGCCTTCTCCATGGGAAAAGGCAGGTCTAAGCAACTTCTTGTCATTGCTACTTCTCATTCATTTCATAAAACTTGTTCAACAATTCTTACCAGGCATGATGCCCAAGATACCAAAATGTTCTTCCATACAGATAACTCCTCTATGTGGTCAGACAACTTTCAGTTGGGTGTTCTGTTTGGTTTTCTGATTTCTCAAGCTCTCTGGAAATGAAACCAATTGATCTCCCACTTGTAGACTCAATTTTGTTGCCACTCATGCTAGTCACACCCCAGGTTGGTAAGGACCGTAAGGAGGCCAGACTGGTGTCTCATACTATATGACATCAATGCCAGTATATCTTTGACCTTCTGTTCTAGCTAAAAAAATTAGAAATATAAAGGGGAGAATTTCAGGGAGGAGGTTCATTAGATAATTTAGATTCCTATTCATCAAGCCAATATTAATCCTGCCTTAGGAATTTCGGTAGTCACTTACTCTTGCTTCTACCTAGAACATTCTTGCTCCTAATATTTGACATCTCTTCTACTTATCTTTTAAATCTCAAGTCAAATATGACTTCTGCAGAGAGGTCTTCCCTAACCGCTCAATTGTGGTAGCTCTCAGGTCTCTAAGTCTGCTGAATACCATCATTTCAAGTTCTTCAGGTACTTGTCACAACTTACAGTGACAATTTCTCTTTGTTTGTGTCTCTCTCACTAGAAAGCAGGTTTCCCGAGAAATCCATTTATTCAAGCTGAAATGTATTATGTTGGATACATTACTGGTACTGGGTTAAGTCCCTAAATACTTTTTGTGATCATTTTTGTTTTAATTTCTATTTTCACACACAATTACTGTGTCAAGGTAGAATACAATGAATCATGACTTAGAGTCACAATTTGTGTAGCTGATGTTTTGTTTTCTTTTGTGAATTACATAATGTTTAAATGATAGTGTTGGGAAGCATCTCAGCACCCCTTCCATGACACAAAGTTATGAGCCAGTTTCTTTTATCACATTCTCCCAGAAGAATTAAGCCACGTCTTTCTCAGTTTATTAGCCTAGTGATTTGATTAATGTTGGATTTCCCTCTAAAAGGCAAACTTCTAGACAAGATTTTGTTCCCCATTTTATCCGTACCTAGTTTATTCAGACCATGAAAGCTCCCAACCAGCATGAATAAAGAATGGAAGATGCACTTTAACATTTTGTCTGTGCCCCATTTCCATGCAGGTTTCATTGTGGCCTGAGTATTCCCTTCTGTGTTCTGGATCCTCATTCTTTATATAGCATGTATTGGCCTCTGACCCTGACCTTCAGAGAAGCCCTATTGTGTAGATGGACCTGAAGCCAGAGTACCCTGCTTATAGCCTGACCTTCGTGAGCTGTGCTTCCAGACTCTGTAAGATGACAAACTCCAGCCAATCCCTTGAATATCTACTTGCTGGCTATTACTTGATCTCCCCAAAGCAGAGAATTAGCATGCCTGCTGGGTACCAGTGCAGCTCCTCTCCTTGCTCTTGTAACCCTCTGAAAGAGCAGGTTCTGATTACCCCAGATGTGGGCAATGCTTCTTCTAAGAGAAGATACTCTTAGGGACCTGACTTGTGCCAGACCGAATACTGGTTCTTAGCGTGAAATAGGAAAGAAAGTTTCATTAGCAACATTCAATCTGAAGTTAACAAACTGAATTTCCTGATATTGCTAACAATTAATAAGCATGGACTGAAATTAGAAAATAAGTTTAAAACTATAAAATTGAATTTTCTAATCTCTTCTGATTATGCACCCAACAGTACAAAGTAAATATTCCCCCCAATTTTTTTTTTTTAATTTGTAAATTAGTTCTACTCTGTCCTATACAGTGGGTTGGAATCAACTTAATGACAATGAATATTGTGTTAAGCCAGGTTCTGTAGAAAAGCAAAACTAGTAAAGCACATAAATATATAGAGTGAGTGAGAGATTTATATCAAGGAAATGACTCCTGAGGTTGTAGAGGCTGTAACATTCCAAGTCTGTGGGTCAGGAAACAGGCTATTCCTGATTCACTTAGCCACAGGGGTTGGCAAACCCAGGACTGGCAGGACAGAGATCAGAGTTGTTGTTCACAGGCTGTAAAGATCTACTAATCCCAGGATTTGCAGAGAAGACTACAAGTAAATTGGTAGCTCAAGTCCCCAGAACTGGAGGTAAGACCAACAGGAGTCAGCTCTAGGATCCCAAATGAGCAAAAGCCCTCGAGTCTTACCTTAACATCTACCCACACTTGATGCAGTTCACATGCTCAAGGAAACTACCCTTCAACTGATTGGCTACTCACAGCAGATCCCATCCTGGGGGTGACCACACATCAAACCTCAACTGGGAAGTGATCGAACGTTACATGACCACCAAAACACTTAGCATCATGGCCCAGCCCAGTTGCCACACAGTGTTAACCACCACAGTTATAAAACAGAAGCCCTGGATCTAAAACAGTTAAACTCTCGGGATAACCAAAAAGCTGTCAGTTTGAACACATCCAGCTGCTCCAGGACCTAAAAATCTGGCAATCTGCTTCTATAAAGATCACAGTGAAGAAAACCCTATGAAGCAATTCTACTTTGTCACATAGGGTCCTTGTAAGGTAGAATTGACCCAACAACATATTATAAAACACTCTGAAATACTACATTTATAAATGATGAAATAAAAATAAATTGAAAGCATCATTTTGTCCATCAATGGATCACCTTGCCCACTCCTTTTGCAGCACTAGTTTGGAGACCCAGATCTCAGTGATACACAGCCCCTTTCCACAGCTCTACCCTCAGAGGGATGCATTCACAGGAACACTCAAGATGCCTCCACTCAGTTATTCCTCAAAGCCACTCTTGACACTTAAACCACACTGCGCTTGCTGGTCTGGTGGACAAGTTGTAAGCTCAACGTATTGATAGTATGAAACCACGGAATGACTCAGACAAGCTGACAAGATCTGTGAATGCTTATTTTTAATGAAGCAAAATAAGTTTTGTTATTGCTTTTTGATTTGACCCGTAGAAATCTAGTTTATTTGACATTTAAAAACTAATTGAAGTCAACTTATGGCAACTTAGTGGGTGTCAGAATAGAAATGTGCTCCATAGAGTTTTTTTTTTTTTTTTTTTTTTAAATAAAAAATATATATATATCTTCAGGGCTTTCCCATGTGGTTCCCATGGGTGGACTCTAACCTCCAACCTTTTGATTAGCATTTCAGCGTGTTAACTGCATCCCAAGAAACTCCATTTGACACTTATGGCAACACAAAATCACTGTCAGAAACATTGCTAGAGATTGAGGGAGGAATCTGGACCAAGTATATTTACATACAGACATGGCTGCCTGGTCATGAGGAAGCAAAACATCTTTCATTGGCATCACACATTTAACAAAACCTTTGTATATGTGCCAAAGTCTAGCCTACCAGTGATTTTCATGTATTGTGTAAGCTGATGTTATTAACACGGAGTGTATTTAACCTAGTGAAAGCGTTTTATTGCAACTGTATATATGGTACTAAATACACCAGAAAACTTTTGATACCCCATGCATGCCTTTTAAAAAGTAAAATCTGTTTTTTAAAAGCATGCTTATGTTTAACTGAAATTATCCTTATCCTGTAAACTCATTGTGGAGACAGCCCATCAGCTTTTAATTTTTAGTTAGTGTTAGCAATTAGTTTGCATTTTTTCCCCTCCTAGGAAGGACCGATGAACAAAGCCCATTGGGTTTCCTGATCTGTCATTGCAGTTTAGAAATGTTTCATTTTTCTCCTTGACCCAAATGTGTTCCAACCACCTGCTTGTGTCTTGGCTCCAAAGAAATTTTTATGCTCCGTGTTAGGAAAGCATGCAAGTCTGACATTCTGGTATTGGCGGTGGTAGGCGAAGTACTCAGGATGGCATGAAATAGCTGGTGAGAAATAAAAAGATCCCAATGAAAACACTAGTAGTTGTTATCAGTTGGCATTGAGTCAGTTCTAACCCACAGCACATCCATGCGTGCAGAGTAGAACTTCTCCAGAGGGGTTTCAAGGCTATGACCTTTGGAATGCAGATAGCCAGGCATTTCTTCTGTGGCACCTCTGGGCAGGCTATAATGTTTTGATTAGCAGTTCAACCCTTAACCATTTGTAGCCTCCAGGGATTATAACAAGACAAAAGAATTTTCTATTGTCTGGAGTCAAAGGAATAAAGGAATAAAATACTGAATCTACAGCTTGCATGTCTCTGCAGTTGCCTTCTATGTTACCAGCACAGAGACTGGATTTCATTTCTCCCTGTTACAGACTGAATTGTTCTCCCTCAAATCCAAACCCCTATGCCTGTGAATACGATCCTATTTCGGAACAGTGTCTGTTATGTTAATGAGGCCACATCAATGGGATGTGTGTCCAAAAATCTAATCAACTGTCCAGATATAAGGACCAGATGTAAGAAACAGAGATAAGCAAGCCCATAAGGGGAAGCTGGACTCTGATGTTGAGGGAGGCAGGTAAATCTACAAACCCGTTGATTCCAAGGACGGCTGACTATTAGATGCTGAAGTTGTCAATACGTACCTCTCCCCGAAGTGGCACACTGAGTTAGGGTGCCCAGCCTCTTGAGCCGTGAGAAAATAAATTTCTGTCACAGCAATGATAGGGAACTAAGACACCATCTCAATACTGTTCCTGTAATAATGGTTTTCAAAATTTCACGGTAGGGGCATGTGATGGTCAAAGACACCAATATTACTGCTGATAATTCAAGAGAGTCAGAATTTAGTGTGAGTGACTCAGAAGAATTTTGAATTGGAAAATGACTCAGATGAGGTTTCAACTTTGATTGTGGCTTTTCCCTTTCTGCCAGACCACCTCTGTCCCACAAGGCTACAAAATTGGACCAAATTATCTTAAAGATGTGGGATTTTTAAAGGTTATTTTCTAGTCAAACTAGAAGTTCAAAGGGGTTCCAAAGCAAAACATATTTGTGGAACTTGGTAAGTGAAAACATTTTTGCCTTCCCAACCATTTCTGGTCCAGGTTAAGCAAATGTGTTTTTCCCACCTCAGGATGTACACTGAAAACCGGTTGGAACATTCATAATGTACTCGTATGCGGGCAACCTAAGCAGTGCCATAATTTTATTTTGCCTAAGAAATGAAAGACAAAAATATAAAATAGGAGTATCATCACATATAACTTAGGACAGTCAAACATAGACTTAACTTGAAAAACCGTATGCTACATTTCAAAATCACTTAAAAATACAGAAGCCCTGAATATAAGAGTTAGTGAAACAAACATTTTTATCCAAATAGTTTCATATTCATGGAAAGATAGTATCCATAGCATATGTAATATTATGTTATTATAAAACTGTGATATATATTAGGTTTTGAAAATGAAAGAAAACTTACAAATAGACTTACATTAATATATCATTGTAAAACTGTAAAAGTAGAAAATTATATGGAAGACAATAAATTACCCTTTATTCCACTATTCAAAGATAACCACTATTATTAGCTTCTTTTGTACAGAATATAAAGCTTTGTTTCCTGATTCTACCCACCCCTCCTCACTTAACTAACACAGTGTAGGAATCCTGCTGACACAGCAGTTGAGATGAGAGCTACAGCTTTTAACCGGAAGGCTGGCAGTTTGAGTCCATTAGCTTCTTGTGGAAAACCGGGGCAATTCTATTCTTTCCCATAGGTTGCCATGAGTTTGAATTGACTCATTGACAATGGGTTTGGCTTTTGTTTTGTTTGTTTGCTGCAATATAAGCCCTTGAATACGCTTTATTTTTATTGCTGCATAATATAGCATTATGTACATCCAGGTAGTCCCCAACTTACAACATATTGGAGTTGCTACCAATCACGCTTACCACAATCCTTTTTTTGGTACATATTATTGTCAGTAACATGTACTGCATACAGTGTAGCAGCATGTAATTTGGAGATGTTATCATTCTCGTAACAACCCCCAAAGAGAAATAAATACAGGATTTACAAAGATAATGCTAATAAAAGGCCATCATGATCAAATCTAAAAACAGTGAGGTGTTGGACTTTTGTAAGAACCAACTTACAACAGAGTTGTAGTGACAGAACACTATCAGAGGTAGCTGACTATGTGTACATCATAATTTAGTTAATTTATACCTTATAATTTGACTCTATTTGATTTCATGAATTATGTTACAAGAAAAAGTATTTGAATAATATCTCCTCTGCCTGTATTTTGATTATTTCCTTAGGATCACTACCTAGGAGTGAAATTACTTGTCCAAATGTTATTTATATTTTTAAGGTTCTAGATTAATACAGCTGTGGAGGCAGAGCCAAGACAGCTGACTAGGTACGTGTCTCATCAATTCCTTCTGAGAACTAAGGCCTAGAAAAATAAGTGAATGGAGCAGTGTGTACATTCTGGGAGACTCAAGATCTGGCATAGGGTTGTGAGATTGGACTGGGAGAAAGGATGGGGGAAACTCCCTCTGTTGGAAGGGAGCAGTGGACTGAATCCTGCTTCAGCTGATACATCATTTGAGAGGATTACAGGTATGGAAACCTTCTGTTAACTAGGCGGCTGGGAGTGGGACTGTCAAGTCTGTGAGTCTGGCATTAACCGGCGACTAAGTTGAACTGCAGTGCTCAAGTAAACAGGGTATCCCACAGCAGAGAGACAGTGTTTGGGACAGCCACACCTATAGAACCAGCTAAGGGGGCTGATCAAGGGTGCCAGTGCCCCTCTTGCTTCTCTTCTGTGAGCTGCGCCATAGATACTGCTGACTCAATGCAGGAAAGGTGGCTCAGGTGGGGCTAATTCCCAGGCTGGGCCACAGGGTCCCTCTAGGTAGTGCTTCTCCCAGCAGAAAAGCTGTTTCTAAGATGATTGTACCTAGGGATCATAGTGGAGGATGGTGGCCAAGTGTGACAGTGCCCTAACTCCTCCCCTCCTTGAGCCATGTATTACCGTCTGGGGATAGCCTACAAGGTGCCATCTGCGTCAGCCAGGAGGTGGGGTCTGCCATCACTGAGGACCTGGCTGCTTTCAGCTGCTACTGGTCAATGCTTCTTTCAGCAGAAAGGCAACTTTTATGTTAAGAGAAAGCAATAGAAAGCAGCAATGATTGGCAGCTGAGTGTAGTGATGCTATTTCCACCACCCTTCCCTGAACCATGTCATATTGTTGGCTGATGGCCCCTCAGAGACTCCATAAGTAGAGTTGTCTTTGCCAGCCAGGAGACGGGGCTTGCCACCTTGCCACAGTGTCCATCTCAGTAGAAAAGTAGTTTTTTTCTTTTCTTTTCTTTCTTTCTATTCTTTTTTTTTTTTACTGTGATTAAGTGAAAGTATACAATCCAAATCAATTTTGCATGCCCACATTTCTGCAGCTCCTTCTGCTCTCCTTGACTCTTAACAGCACACTCTTCCTCTTCATTCTGTACATGTCTTATCCTTCTAACAATCTCCTATCCCCTTCCCTCCACCTTCTTCTCTCCCATCTAGAAAAAGACTAGTAGGATAGCATGCTATAAATGCATACAACCACAAAACACACAAATCATATGGTCAAATTGTGCCTCTGAGTCCAGTCAATTTTTATCTGAAGAGTTAACCTCAGCAGTGTTTTCTGGGCAGGGGCAGCAGCAAGTCTCAGGCCCATAATACCAGGGGACTTCCCAGGCCATCAGACTATCAGTTGTGGTCTTTTGGTAGAGTTCTTGAGTTGCACCGCTCTTTTTCTGGAGTTGCTACAGGCACTCAGCATCTTATCACCCACCACGGCTGTCTTCCGTGGTGGCCAGGCACCACCTGGTTCTTCTGGTCACATGTTGATACAGTCTCCCATTCACATGGGTCCTTCTGTCTCCTGGGCTCTTTTTTCCACATGTCCTTCTCATTCTCAGTGATTACTTGTTTCAGATGAGCTGGGACCAATTGGTGTACCTCAGATGGCCGCTTACTAGCTTTTAAGACCCCAGACACCACTCACAAATATGGGGTGCAGACGACTCTCTTAGCTATAGGCTAGTTAAGCCAATTGGACTTGAAGTCCGGCAAGAGCATAATCTCCAGACCCCACCTCTGCTACTCTACGCTGGCAGTATTGGATTAGAAGAGATTTCAGTTTATGGTAAAGCCCAGTTAAGTTGATCTTCTTTCCATTGTGTGCTGTCACTGCTTTCACCTAACCAAATTTCTGTCAAATATCTAATATATGACCAACCCACTCCTTCGCTCCCCTCCCTTATAAGCATCAAAGAGTTTTTTCTTCTGAAAGTGTTTGTTTTTAAGTCCTTAAAGCAGGGGTCTCATACAATATATGCCCTTTTGCTGCTGACTGATTTCACTTAGCATAATGTTTTCCAATTGAAACCAGGTTATGAGATGTTTCCCAGAATCATCATTGTTCTTTATCATTCCGTAGTGTTTCTTTGAGTATATATACTGTAGTTAGTCTATCCATTCATCTGTTATTGGGCATATTGGTTGGTTCTATCATTTTGCTATTGTGGAATGTGCTGCAATAAACACTCATGTGCGTGTATTTGCTCGTGTGACGGCCTTTGTTTCTGTAGGATATATTCTGAGCAGAGGGATTACTGGATCAAATGGTGTATTATTTCCAGTTTTTTAAAGACATGCCAAATTGTTTTCCAAAGAGGTTGTACCATTTTGCAATCCCACCAGCAGTGTAGGAGAGTTCCAATCTCTACATAGCCTCTTCAGCATTTGTTGTTTTGTGTTCTTTGGATTGTGGCCAACCTTGTTTGGGTGAGATGGTATGTCATTGTAGTTTTGATTTGGATTTCTGTGAAAGCTAATGAACATGAACATTTCCACAAGTGCCTTTGGTCACTTCATCTTTGGTGAAGTGTCTGTCCATCTCCTTTACCCATTGTTTAATTGGGCTATTTACATTTTTCTTGTTGGTATTTTGCTGTACTCTGTAGACTATGGAGATTAGACATCAGTCTGACATGTAGTTGCCAAATATTTTTTTCCCATTCTGTAAGTGGTCTTTTAACTCTTTTGGTATAGTCTTTGGTTGAGAAAAAGTGTTTGATCCTTAGTGGTTTCCATTTATGTATTTTCTCTTCTGTTGATTGTGCATTGTCAAATTTTGAAGTCTGTCTAAGCTGTGTATTAGAACTTCCATTGTTGAACCTATCTTTTCTTACATGATATCTATTGTTTTAGCGTTGATATTTAGGTCTTTAATCCATTTTGTTACTTTTTATGTATGGTATGAGACATGGATTTTGTTTCAGTTTTTCACAGACGGATGTCCAATTTTGCCAACACCGTATCTTGAAGAGACTGTTTTTACCCTAGTTTACAATGTTAGGGCCTTTGTCGAATATCACCTGTTCAAAAGAGGATGGCAGCCTCTCTGGGGTCTCATCTCTGTTCTGTTGGTCTGTATGTCTCTTTTAGTTTCAGTACTAAGCTGCTTTGATTACTGTGGCTGTGTATTAGGTTCTAAGATTGGGTAGCGTGGGGCCTCCCACTGTGTTCCTCTTCTTCAGTAGTGATTTACTTATCCAGGGTTTCTTTCCTTTGAGAACAAAGTTGATGATTTGTTTCTGCATTTTATTAAAAAAATGACACTGCAATTTGTATTGGGATTACATTGTATATGTAGATCACTTTGGGTAAAATATCCATTTTTGCAATGTTAAATCTTCTTATCCATGGGCAGAGTAGGTTTTTCCATTTATGTAAGTCTCTTTTTGATTCTTGCAGCAAGGTTTGTTGTTGTTGTTGTTTCTTGTATAGCTCTATAGGAATAGACTTATGCCAAGGTATTTTATCTTCTTGGGGGCTGTACAAAATAGTATTGATTTGGTGATTTCTTCTTTAATCATCTCTTTGTTGGTATAAAGGAATCCTACTGATTTACTTATCTTTTATCTTATATCGTGATACTTTGCTGAACTCCTCTATTAGTTTCAATAGTTTACTTAAGGATTCTTTGGGTTTCTCTGCATATATGATTATGTTGTCTGCAAAAAAGAAGATTTTCACTTTATTGCCGATGCGGATGTACTTTCTTTGTCTTGTCTAATTACTCTGGCTAAAACCTCTAATACAGTCTTGAATAGAAGTGGTAAGAGTGGGCATGCTTGCCTAGTTCCCACTCTGAAAGGGAATTTTTTTCAGTCTCTCTCCATTCAGGATCATGTAAGTTGTTGGCTTTGCATAGATGTCCCTTATCATGTTGAGGTGTTTCCTCTTTATTCCTATTTTGCTGAGAATTTTTAGCATAAATCAGTGTTAGAATCTGTCAAATACCTTTTCTTCATCAATTGAAAAAAAACAGGTGACTCTTATCTTTTATGTTATTTATGTGGTTGATCACATTGTTTTTCTGACATTGAAACAGTCTTGCACCCCTGGTATGAATCCAACTTTGTTATGATGAGTTATTTTCTTGATATGTTGCTGCATTCTGTTGGCTAAGATTTTTTTGAAGATTTTTGCTTCTAGGTTCATGAGTAATATAGTCAGTAATTTTCTTTTTTTAGTGGGCTCTATCCTGGCTTTGGTATCAGGGTTATGCTGGCTTCACAGAATGAATTTGGGAGTATTCCATCCCTTTCTATGATGTGAAATAGCCTCAATAGTATTGGAGTTAGCTCTTCTCTAACAGTTTGGTAGAATTCTCCAGTGAAGCCATCTGGGCCAGGACTTTTCTTGGTTGGTAGATTTTTGATGACTTTTTCAGTCTCTTTCTTTGTGATGGGTTCATTAAGCTATTCTACTTCTCTTTGTGATAAATTTGGTAGGTGATATGAATCTAGAAATTTGTCCATATCTTTAGGTTACAAAATCTGTTAGAGTACAGTTTTTCATAGTACTGTGTTATGATATTTTTTATTTCACTTTGATCTAACATCTCCCATTTCATTTCTTATTTGGGTTATTTGTTTTCCATCCTGCTTTCTTTTGTAAGTTTGGCCAATGGTTTATGAATTTGTTGATCTTTTCAAAGAAAGAACCAGCTTTTGGATTTGTCAATTTTTTCAATTGTTCTTCTATGCTCTAATTCACTTAGTTTTACTCTAATCTGTATTATCTCTTTTTTTCTGGTGCCTGAAGTGTTCTTCTGTCACTCTTTTTCTACTTGTTCAAGCTGAAGGATGAATTCTTCAACTGGGTCCTTTCTTCCTTCTGTATGTATGCATTTATAGACATAAACTGACCTCTGAGCACTGCTTTGGTTGTATCCCATAGGTTCTGGTAAGATGTGTTTTCATTCTCATTTGATTCCATAAATTCATTTTGTTCTTGATTTCTTCTATAACCCATGGGTTTTTGAGCAAGTTGTTCAGTTTCCACGAATTCAAATTTCTAACTATTTTTTTTTTCTGCTATTGGTTTCAACTCTTATGCTCTAAGGTCTGAGAAGATGATTTGACTAATTCAGTGGTTTGGATTCTGTTGAGTCTTGCTTTATGTCCTAACACATGGTCTATTCTATAAAATGTTCCATGTGCAATGGAGAAGAAGATGTACTTATCTGTTGATGGGGAAAAGTTCTGTATATGTCAATAAGGTCTAGTTGGTTAATTGTCACAATAAGATCTTCTGTATCTTTATTGAGCTTTTTTCTAGATGATCTGTCTATTACTGAAAATGGAGTGCTGAAATCTCTCACAATTATTGTGGAGTGATCTTTCTCATTTTTCAATGTTGTCAGTGTTTGATGTATTTAGATGCTCTGGAATTGGGTGCATAAATATTAACTATTGTTATGTCCTGCTTATGTATGGAACTTTTCAGCAATATATAATGACCATCCTTATTCATGATGGTGGATTTTACATCTAAGTCTGTTTTATTTGAGATTAGTATTACCACTCCTGCTCTTTTTATATATTGTTGGCTTAGTATAGATTTTTCCATCCTTTGATTTTCAGCTTGTTCGTATCTTTGCATCTAAGATGTGTTTCTCATAAATCACATATATAGAAGGATTGCGTCTTCTCATCCAGGATGTCACTATCTCTTTACTGGAGCATTCAGTCCATTTACAGTTCAGTGTAATTACTGATATGTATGTGTTTAGTGCTGTTATTTTGATGCTTTTATTTTTGTGTTGTTGATATTTTCTAGATTTCTCTTAATATTCTGTTGGTTGTTTTTCTTTATGAGTTACTTTTAATCTTCTTCAGTGTTTGTTTTATGTTTGTTGAGACTCCTGTATTATGCTTCTTGTTTTGATATGTCAAACTGTTATTTTGCTTTTCAGCTACCCCATGATACCCTTTACTATTCTAAGTTTAAGCCAGACTTTAACTTCTACATATCTTTTTAATTTCCTCTCCGTATGAAAGGGCTATACCTACTGTAACAAATCCCTCTTTTTCTTATGATGACATCATAGTTTTTGAATTGTGATCATTGTCTCACTTCTTTTAATAATGTAGTTTTGATCGAGCTTATTGAATTCCTATGTGAATAGGATTCTGGATGCTATGTCCTGCATTACCTGCTTAAGTATACACTTAATGTTTTTGTTTTCCTAAGCAAAGAACTTCTGTCAGTATTTCTTGTGGATTTGGTTTGTTTTTTACAAAGTCTCTAAGCATTTGTTTATTTTGTGAATGTCTTAATTCCACCATTATATTTGAGAGATGAATTTTCAGGATATGTAATTCTTAATTGGAAGTTTTTCTCCTTCAGGGCTTTGAATGTGTTATCTCACTGCTTTGTGGCCAACATCGTTTCTGTGGCAAAGTCAGATGAAAGCCTATAGGGTTTCCCTCCAAATGTTAGCTTTGCTTTGAACCTCACTGCCTTTAAGAGAATCTGTTTATGTTTCATTTCATTAAGCTTGATTATAGTATGTCTATGTGTCTTTCTTTCTGGGTCTAGTTTTTCTAGTGTTCGATACACATCTTGGATATCTATGTTCTCTTCTTTCATAATTTCAGGGAAGTTTTCCATCAGCAACTACACAGCAATACTCTCTGTATTTTCATCTATCCCTCCCTGTTCAGGAACTCCAATCATTCTTAAATTATTCCTCTTAATAGAGTTCCATATTTCTTAATTCTTCTTCATTTTTCTTATTTCTTTTCTCTGATTTCTGTTCATAAATGCTGGTGTCAGTGGCTCTGTCCTCAAGGTCACTAAGCCTGTCTTTCTTCTCTTTAATTCTGCTCTTTTGTATTTGCATTGAATTGTCTAGTTCTGTAATTTTGTTACTGATCTGCTGGATTTCAGATTGTTGATGTTCGATCAGTTCAAATAGCTTAATTTTTCATTTTGTTCCGTTGCATCTTGTCTAAACTCTAGGAGGGTTCTATATGTAATTATTTTGTACTTGACCTCTGATAATTTCATAAAGTCTTCTTCATCTGGAAAGTGTTTTGATTCTTTATTTTGGGAATTTCCCAGAGCCATGGTAGACTGCTTCTTTAAATGGTTAGCTACTGACTGTTGTCTTTGTGCCACCCAGAAGCTGATTTCTCTGGTGCTACCTCAACAGGAGCTGAGGCATAATTCTAAGAGGGGAGTTGGTCACCAGCTGTCTCCATGTACTCTAGTGACTGGCCCGAGGTGGCCTCTCTGGGATGGCAGGCTCTGCCTTCTTGCTGGCAGACATAGTATCCTACTTATGGAGTCACCGGGGGGCTGTCCAGTGGAAAAGATCCCGCCAGGTTTCTCAGCAATCGGTTCTCAAGGTGGTCTTATTTAAAAGGGTACTTTACTTCTGAGGAAGGAGCTGTTCAACAGCTGCCAAAAACAGGCCCTCAAATATGGCAGGCCCAGCCTTCCAGTAGACAACAGAAGTACCTCACATACCATCCTCAGAAGCTATGATTTGGTTAAAAGCAGGGAGAGGTTAGGGCCTTCCTGCCATCCTCTGCCAGGCCCCACCTGTAAATGTAGACATGAATCATCTCAAACTCTGCTTTTGTGCTGGAAGCGCACTTGGCAGATGGACTGCTGCTCCACTTAACAATCAGCCACAGCTCAGGCCTCCAGCTGGGTGACTTCACCACCCAGGCAACCAAGATGCTGTCCCAGCTGAGATGCCCTTTCTGCTGTGAAACAGCAGAGTTGGTGATGCAGTTCAGAAAAAAAGGGTGAAGGGGCTGCAGTGCCCTCAGTCAGCAGTTGAGCCTTCAGTATTTACTATCTTATGCACTGTCTCTCTAGTGCACTAAACACTGTTTACTTAAGTGACACAGTTTGGTTTATTTGCCATTGCATGCACAGTCCCCACTTCCCTGATAACTAAGAAGGCATCAGTACATGGAGACCTCCGTAGTGGTGAGTCAGCAAGAGTGAGGGTCAGTGTCCAGTGGCTCATCTTTGAGACTGGTAGTTTAGTCCACTACTGGTGTCTAGTCAAATCTGATAACACTATGCCAGATCCTAGGGCTCCCTAGATCCACACTGTTTCATTCAGTTATCATTCCAGGCCTTAGTTCTCAGAGGGACTTGAAGAGATGTGTGTCTAGTCTGCCATGGTGGCTTAACCTCCCAAAAAGCAGTTTTTAAGACAAACATATCTAGAGAATGCAGCAGTCCCTGGTAGCCAAGTGTGGTGGCATTCTTCTCTCCTTCCTTCTGTGAGCTACATCATAATCTGGACTTGCATGATCACGGAGAGTCAGCACAAGGAGCTTGCCACATTTAGCGGCCAGGAGGTGGGGCCTACTACCCCTGAGGGCCCAGCTGAGGTCAGTCACTGAGCCTAGCAGCACCACGGGGCTTGACAGTGTCTATATGACCAGAAAAGCTATACATAAGTTAGCTGCACCTAGAGAACTCAGAAGTGGCTGGCAGCCAAATCTAGCAGGGCTCTCACCCACACACTTCTTAGAATTATGTTACAATTCCCATTGATGCAACACCAGAAACTGAACAGCTTCTTTATTTTTTTATTATGAATGAATGAAAATGTACATTCCCATATAAATTTGCATGCCCACCTATATGCAGCTCTCACTGCTCTCCATGTCCAGTGACAGCATATTCTTCCTCTCTGTTCCATACATGTCTTATCCTCCCAACAGTCCCCTATCACATCCTATCCACCCACTCCCCTTCCTCCAGTAAGAGGCCAGCAGGAGAATATCCTATAGATGCCTAGAATCATAAAGTGCACACATGGCATGGTTACACTGTGTCACCAAGTCCAATCCATTACTGTCTGAAGAGTTGCCCTCCATTATGATTTATGGACAGGGGCAGCATCAGGGCCAGGGGCCATGCTCCCAGGAGGACCCCAAGGTACATGGACCATCAATTGTAGTCTTTTAATGGCGATCTCAGAGTGCACCCCTTTTTATTCTTGTGTTGCCAGTAAGACTCAACTTTGTGAACTCCATCATGGCTATCACTTGTGGTGGACAGGCACCATCTGGTTTTTCCAGGCACAAGTCAATGCACTCACCCACTCACGTGGGTCTCTCTGTCTTCCGGGTTCTCTTTCCTCCACATTGTTCTGTCCTTGGTGATCATCCATTCCTCCTGAGTTGGGACCATTTGCTGTACCCTCAGGTGGCAGCTTTTAATTCCCAGACACCATTCACCAATGTGTGATGTGGAGAGTCCTCATTAGTAAAATGCTAGTTGTTCCGATTGGCCTCAAGTTCCCCTGAGAACATGGTCCCCGAGCCACTGCCCTAGCTACCCTGTCCTTGTAATATTGGATTAAGATGGGAGGAGTAATAATGTTATATAGAAGTCCAGTTAATATTGATCTTCTTTCTAATGTCTGCTGTCATAGATTTCACCTAACCAAATTTCTATCACCTATCTAATCTAAACTCTACCCTCGCCGCCCTTCCTTTCTCCCCACCCTCGCAACCATCAAAGAGTCTTTTCTTCTCTGCATGAGTCTGTTTTTAAGTTCTTATCGTAGGGGTATCATACAATATTTGTCCTTTTGCCGGTGACTACTTTGACTCAACATGATGTCCTCCAGTTGAAACCAGGTTATGAGATGTTTCCTAAAATCATCATTGTTCTTTATCATTGCATAGTGTTCCACTGAGTATATATACCATAGTTTAGCTATCCATTCCTCTGTTGTTAGGCACCTGGATTGATTCCAACTTTTTGCTATTGTGGACTGGGCTGTGATAAACATTCACGTGCATGCATCAGTTGATGTGAATGGCCTGGATTCTGTAGGATATATTCTGAGCAGTGGAATTACTGGGTCAAATGGTGTATCTACATCCAGCTTTTTAAGGAAGCACTAGATTGCTATCCAAAGAGGTTGCCCCATTTCATGATCCTACCAACAGTGTAGGAGAGTTCCAATTTCTCCACAGTCTCTCCAGCATTTTTTGTTTTGTGTTTTTTGGATCATGGCCAATCTTGTTGAGTTGAGATGGTAGATCATTGTAGTTTTGTTTTGAATTTCTTTAATAGCTGATGATCGTTAGCAAGTTCACATGTGTTTTTTGGCTGCTTAGATCTCCTCTTTAGAGAAGTGTCTGTCCATCTACTTTGCCCAGTGCTTAATGGGATGATTTATCTTTTCCTTATTGATATTTTGTTGCACCTTATAGCTTATGGAGATCAAGCATCAGTCTGACATATAGTTGCCAAATATTTTTTCCCATTCTGTAGGTGGCGTTCTAATTCTATTAATAAAGTCTTTGGATGAGCAAAAGTATTTGATTCTTAATGGTTCCCGTTTATCTACTTTATCTTGTGTTTATTGTGGTTTGTTTGACAGATTTTGAAGTCTTTCTACATTGTGTATTAAAACTTCCATTGTTGTTGCTACTTTTCCTTGGATTAGCTTTATCGTTTTAGATTTGATATTTAGGTCTTTTATTCAGTTTGAGTTGGTTTTTGTACAGATGTAAGATATGGGTCTTGTTTCAATTTTTTTGCAGATGAATATCCAATTTTGCCAGCACGACTTTTTGAAGAGATTGTCTTTATCCCAGTTTAATGTCTTAGGGACTTTGTCAAATATCAGCTGATCATAGGAAGACAGTGTCATATCTGGGGTCTGAATTCTGTTTCATTGATCTGTCTCTTTTTGTACCAGTACCAGGCTGTTTTGACTACTGTGACAGTGGAATAGATTCTAAAGTCAGGTATTGAGAGGGCTCCCAGTGTGCTCTTTTTCTTCAGTGGTGCTTTATCTACCGGGGGCTTCTTCCCTTTCCAAACAAAGTTGGTAATTTGTTTCTCCATCTCACTGAAAAATGTCACTGGAATTTGTATTGGGAATGCATTATATAGGTAGATTGCTTTAGGCAAAATACACATTTTCACTATGTTAACTCTTCCTATGCATGAGCAGGTTAGGATTTTCCATTTATGTAAGTCTTTCCTAGTTTCTTGTAGTAAGGACTTGTAGTTCTCCTTGTAAAGGTCTGGGTTAGATTTATTCTTATGTACTTTATCTTCTTAGGGGCTATAGTAAATGGTTTTGTTTTCATGATTTCTTCCTTAATTATCTCGCTGTTGGTATAAAGGAATCCTGCTGATTTATTTATGTTTATCGTGTATCCTGAGACTTTGCTGAACTCTTCTGTCAGTTTGAGTACTTACTTATGGATTCTTTAGGATTCTCTGCATATAGAACCATATCATCTGCAAATAGGGAGGTTTTTATTTCTTCTTGGCTGATGCAGATGCCCTTTATTTCATGGTCTTGTCTAATTGCTCTGGCTAGAACTTCCAGTACAATGTTGGATAGGTGAGGTGAGAGTGGGCATCCTTGTCTAGTTCCTGTTCTCAGGGGAAACTGCTTTGGTCTCTCTCCATTCAGGATGATGTACGCAGTTGGCTTTATATAAATGGCCCTTATTACATTGAGGAATTTTGCTTCTACTCCTATTTTGCTGAGAGTTTTTAGCATGTGCTAGACTTTATCAAACACCTTTTTTGCAACAATAGACAAAATCAGGTGATTGCTGTGATCAGGTGGTTGATGACACTAATTGTTTTTCTGATGTTGAACCAGGCTTGCGTCCCTGGTATGAGTCTAACTTGGTCATGATGGATTATTGTTTGGATATGTTGTTGTAATCTACTGGAAAGAATTTTGTTGAAGATTTTGCATCTAGATTCATGAGTGATATCAGTCTGTAGTTCTCCTTTTTGGTTGGGCCTTTCCCTAGCTTTGGTACCAGGGTTATGCTGGCTTCATAGAGTGAATTTGTGAATACTCCATCACTTTCTATACTACAAAATAGTCTCAGTAGGATTGGAGATAACCATTCTCTAAAATCTTAGTAGAATTCTGTGGTGAAGTCACCGGGAGCTCAGGCTTAGTTTTTGGATGACTTTTTCAATTTCTTGCTTTGTAATGAGTTTATTAATTTTTTCTCCTTCACCTTGTGATAATTTGGGTAGGTGATATGAATCAAGGAATTTGTCCATTTCCTCTAGGTTTCACATTTTTTAGAGTCCAGTCTTCCGTAGTATTCTGTTATGATATTTTTTATTTCTGTTGGATCTGTGGTGACAACTCCCTTCTCATTTCTTATTTGGGTTATTTGTTTCCTTTCCTGTTTTTCTTCAGTAAGTTTAGCTAATGGTTTGTCAGTTTCATTGATCTTTTCAAAAAACTAACTTTTGATCTTTTCAGTTTTTTCAATAGTTCTTCCATTGTCTAATTTGTTTAGTTCCACTCATTGTGGAACTCACTGTGATCCACTCATTGTGATCTGTGTTCTTCTAGTGTTTGAGGGGTTCCTCTGTTGTTCTCTCTGTACTTGTTCAAGCTGTAGGGTCGGTTCTTTGATTAGGTTTCTTTCTTCCTTCCTGCTGTGTGCATTTATGGAGATAAACAGACCTCTGAGTACTGCTTTAGCTGTATCCCAGAGGTTGTGGTAGAAAGTGTTTTTATTCTCACTGGAATCCATAAATGTCTTTATTTCATCCTTGATTTCTTCCATAGCCCATGGCTTTTTGAGCAAGATGTTGTTCAGTGCCCATGAGTTCTACTTTCTGTCTATGTTTTTTCTGCTATTGATTTCAGCTTTTATGGCTTTATGATCTGAGAAGATGCTTTGCATTAATTCAATGGTACAGATTTTGTTGAGAATTGCTTTAGGTCTTAACACATGGTCTATTCTGGAGAACGTTCCATGTACACTGAAGAAGACGATGTAGTTGTTCATTGATAGAAAATTCTGTATGTCACTGAGGTCTAGTTGGTTAATTGTGGCAATAAGGTCTCCTGTGTCTTTACTGAGCTTTTTTTCTAGGCAATCTGTCCAATACTGAGAGTGGAGTGTTGAAGTCTCCCACTGTTATTGTGGAGGGATCTATCTCTTTTTTGAGTGTAGTCAGTGTTTAGGTTCTCTAATATTAGGTGCATAAGTATTTAATATTGTTAAGACCTGTTTGTGTATGGAACCTTTCAGCAATAAATAGTGTCCCTCCTTGTCCATGATGATGGATCTTACATGAAATCTGTTTTTTTCTGAGATTAGAATTGTCACACCTGCTCTTTTTGTGTATTGTTATGTTGATATATATTCTTCCATCCTTTAAGTTTCAATTTGTTCATATCTTTAACTCTGAAGTGAGTTTCTTGTAGACAATATATGGATAGGTCATGTCTTTTGATCCAAGATGTCACTCGATGTCTCTTTACTGGAGCCGTCAGTCCATTCACATTCAATATGATTATTGATAGGCTTGTGTTCAGTGATCTCATTGTGATATGTTTATTTTTGTGTTGATGTTTTCTCTGTTGTTCTTATTAATCTGTTCTGCGACCTTCTTCTTTGTGAGTTGATTTTCCACCTTTTTCAGGGTTGGTTTTGTGGTTGTTGAGACACCTGTATTACATTTCTTGATATAGTATGTTGCATGTTTATTGTGCTTTATGGCTGCCTGCATGATCCCGCTTAATAAGTTACATATAAACCCAATTTCAATTACTACTAGTCTGGTCAACTTCCTCTCCATCTGGAAGGACTATAACGACTGTAGTACATACATCTTTTTAATATGATGGCATCATAGTTTTCATGATATGATCACTGGATCATTTCTTTCACTATTATAGCTTTGGTTGAATTTGGAGCCTTTCCTAACTGAGTAGGATTGTGGATGATTTGTTCTTCAAAAATATGACGTCAGTGTTTTTTTTTCTTCTAAGGCAAGAGATTCAATATTTCTTGTAGCTTTGTTTTCATTTTTAGAAAGTGTCTGAGTTTCTCTTTATTTGTGAGTGTCTTAATTTCATTTTCAAATTTGAAAGATAGTTTTGCAGGATATATAATTCTTGGTTGGAAGTTCCTCTTCTTCAAGGCTTTGAATGTGTCATGTCACTGTCTCCATGCCAGCATTGTTTCTACTGAGAAATCTGACAAAAGTCTAATGGATTTCTCTCTGAATCTTAGCTTTTCTTTGAGTCTTGGTGCTTTTAAGGGTTTCTGTTCATTTCATTTTGTTAAGCTTGATTATAATACATCTTGCAGTCTTTCTTTTAAGAGCTGCATTGAGTGTCATTCAGTAGGTATCTTGGATATCTATATTCTCCTCTTTCATAATTTCTTGTAAGTTTTCTGTCAGCAGCTCAGCAACAATACTGTCTGTGTTCTCAGGTATCTTGCCCTATTCAGGAACTCTAATTAATCGTAGATTGTTCCTCTTAATAGAGTTCCACATGCTTCTCAATGCTTCTTCATTTTTCTTGTTTCCTTTTTTCTGATTAATCACCATAGATGCTGAAGTCAGTAGCTCTGTCTTCCAAATCAGAAAGTCTGTTTTCAATTTGTTCCATTCTGTTTTCTTAGCTTTGTATTGAAGTTTCTATGTCTTTGATTTTGTTCTTCATCTGTTGGATTTCAGAATACTGGTGTTGCAACAGATTGAGTAACTTGCTTAATTTTTCATTTTACTCTGCTGCATGTTGTAAAAGCTGTAGGAGGGCTCTCTATATAATCTTTTTGTACTCATCTTCTAATAGCTTCAGAAAAGCTTTTTGGTCTGGGAAGTTCTCAGCTGGTTTCTTTTGGGGGCCTTCTGAAGCCATGGGAGATTTCTTGGTCACGGTTTTCTACAGAGTTTGTTGCTTTGGGGGCATCCTATAAGTCATATAGGCTGGTAGAAATGCTGTGAGGATGGAACATAGTTGTTTCTCAGGTCATGTTAAAATGAGAGGTAAAAAGTATCTGACAACTTCCAAAGTCAGTCAGGTTTTCAGGTGTATACATCCTTCTTTACATTTGGCAAAGTAGTTAGTTTTATGTCCAACCCCAGATGTTATAAACTAGCTCAAAATACAGAAAGGCTACTGCCCTGCTGACCTCTGCTGTTGGGCCCCAGCTGTAGGTGACACTGCGTAGAATACTGCTTTTCTGCCAAAAAAGCACTCTCTTCCAGGCAGGCACTGTCTCCCATCCCAGTAATTAGTTCTAACTGAGGCTTCTGTATGGGCATCTATGCCTCCCAGTGGAACAAGATGGTGTCCTGCAGAATCTCGCCACCTGGCTGGGACCAGGCTACTCTATGGCAGACATGGAAAGAGAGGCCAAAGGTGCTGAGATGCACAGAGTCCACAGCCTCTGTTGATGGGCACTAGCCATAGGTGACACTGTGTAAAATACTGCTTTTCTGCCAGAAAAGTGCTCTCCCCCAGGTAGGTGCTACCTCCCAGCCTAGGAACTAAGTCCAGCTGGAGCCTCCGTTTGGGTGTCTCTGCCGCCCAATGGGTCAAGCTGGTGTCCCGCACAAGGTTACTACTGCCTCAGCACTGGCTACTATATGGCAGAGGCAGAAAGAGAGGCCAAGGTGCCAAGATGCATAGAGTCTAAAGCTGGGCTCTCAAAACACGGCAATTCCGCTTGCCAATCCCACCAGCAGTGCATTTGAGATTAATGGCTAGTCAAGTCCCACCTCCACCCACTGGCTAAGACAGAGGAAAAAAATTAAAATGGTGAGTTACCTTCAGTCTGTGCAAGCCCACGCTTGCCAAGAGTGGGGCAGAGAGGAGGTTTTGTGTTCAGTGGTATGAATTCCAAATTAACAGCCCTGTGCCATGTCCCAGGGCTCACTAGGTGGCTCCATTTAATTATCATTTCAGGTCATGGTTTCCAGAGGGATTTAGGGAGAGTTGTGTTTAGTCTGCCATCTTGACTCCATCCCAGAACAGCTTCTTACTAGTGCAAAGAGAACAGTCAATAGCTAAGCAGACCACCAAGGCTCCAGGAAACTCCCAAAATAATCAAAAAACTTCCCAGATGAAGAAGACTTTCTGAAATTATCAGAGATAGAGTACAAAAGAATTATGCATAGATCCCTTTTAGAGATTAAACAAAATGCAACAAAGCAAAGTGAAAAATTAAGTAAGCTATATGAACTCCTGGAATACCAATGACCTGAAATCTAGAAGATCAATAATGAAATCTTAGAACTAGACAATTGATTACTATTCCAAATTAGTTTAATACTAACAAAGTACTTTCATGTGCAAGATACTTTTTTTCTGAGGAGAGAAATTGTTTACAAAATACTCAATAATTTGATTCAGAGGCCTGACTTCATGGAACTCTGATTAATGAAAAATGGGAAAGTAGGATATTGAAAAGAAAATTAAGGAAGGAAGCTTATTGTATTTGAAGTTCTTAAGCACTAAAATCTATCATCTCACTTAACAAAAAACAGCTCTGTTTGCTGTACAAGATACGCGCTGACAAGTTAAAATATCCATTCAAGTAGCATAATCAAAATGATCTTTAATGATACATTGAGAAGCTCTGATGGCACAGTGGCTATGTGTTCAGCTGCTAACAGAAGAGTTGGCCATCTGTTTTAGTCAGCTAGTGCTGCTTTAACAAAAATATCATGAGTGGGTGGCTTTAACAAAGGAAGGTTTACTTACACAGTCTGGTGGGCTACAAGTACAAATTCAGGATGTCTTCTCCAGGAGAAGGCTTTCCCTCTTGTCAGCTCTGGAGCAAAGTCCTTGCGTTGTATCAATTGTTGTTAAAGGAGCTTCTTGGCTCAGGAACCTCAGGTCTGGAGGATGTGTTCTTCTCCTGGTGTTGCTTCCTTGATGGTGTGAGGTTTCCAACTCTCTGCTTGTTTCTTTTTCCTTTTATCTCTTGTAGGATGAAAGGATAAAGGGTGGGGTAAGCCACAATCCAGGGAAACTCCTTTTACAGCAGAGTGTGGAGGTGATCCTATGAAGGGATTTACCGTCACACCCTAATCCTTTAACATACAGCATAGGAAAAGCGCAAAATGGAGGACAATCATAAAATATTGGGACTTGTGGCCCAGCTACATGGCTACACATATTTTTCAGGGGCACAATTCAATCCATAACACCACCTGAACCCATCTAGAGGCTCCATAGGACAAAGACCTAGTGAGCTGTTCCTGTAAAGTTTACAGCCTAGGATACCCAGCGGTACAGTTCTACTCTGTCAGATGGGATTATCCTGAATCAGAACTGATGCTAGTATCTAACAATGGTGACATTTATTCACCCATTTTTAGTGAAAATATTTTGTGTAAACTGCATCCACTAAATCAGTGGTTTTTAACCTTTCTGTGATTGAAAACATGAGAATATAATGAAATCTATAAATTCTCCTAGAAACTGTACATATACACAGAATTTGGTACCCATCATTAGGGACTCACAGATCCTCAAAATGCTCATTCCATACTCTTTCTAAGGGGTTAGAGACTTTTGGTTAAGAAACTCCAAACAAACCATAATATCATCTTTAAAATAGTTTGAAAAAAAGTAAATGCTGGTAACTTCTAAATGGCATATCCGAGGATCTTACTATTTAGAATTTATAGAAACATCAAACATGATTTCTGAAAAAGGAACTGTAGAGACGACTTACTTAAGTGTTTCTACACATTTTGGGGGACACAGAATTCTTTGAAAACCTGAAAAAAAAAACCTTTTCTTCTCAGGAAGAAATGTTCATAGACACAGTCACCCATAACTTTTACATGATAATTTGGTTTCAAAGATTTTCTAAATCCTCTGTAAAGAGTCCACAGATTTCAGGCTCAGAACCCTTGAACCCCAAACCAAGTACCACCTCTATTTTATAAGTGAAGAAAATAAAGCTAAAAATAATTTAAAAGTTTGTCCTTGTTCAAAAGAGTTTCTAGAAGTACGGGAATCATAATCTATCAGAGGTTTGATAAATTCATCCTAGAAAAAGTGATGCACTGTTGAACACCATTACAGTCACCTTTGAAATTCTCTCCTTGGGAAGCTATGCCTTGATGCCAGCATCTGTCCATACTTAAAAGTAATTTTGGAACTCTTTCTAGAATGGCCATCAGAGCAGTTGTTGTATTACCCTTGATGTCCTGAATGTCATCAAAGTGTCTTCCTTTCAATATTTTCTTTATCTTCAGGTAAAGGAAAAAGTTGTTGGGGACCAGATCTGGTGAGTAGGGAGAGGTTTCCAACACAGTCATCTGTTTAGTGGTTAAAAACTTCTTTATAGGGAGAGCTGTGTGAGCTGATGCATTATCATGATGCAAGAGCCATGAGTTGTTGGCAAAAAGTTCAGATATCCTTTGTCTAACTTTTTCATGCAGTCTTTTCAGCACTTCCAAATAGTAAACTTTGTCAACTGTTTGTCCAGCTGGTAGAAATTCATAATGAACAATCCTGAAATTAAAAAAGGGTAGCAATGTTGTTCTGATTCTTGATTTGGACTGATGGAAATTTTTGGTTGTGGAAAATTGGCTGACTTCCGTTGTACACTTTCACATTTTATTTCAGGGTCATATTGGTAAACCCATGTTTCATGACTAGTGATAATACAGCCCCAAACACTGTCTTGCCTCTCCAAAACATCTTGGCAAACTTTGACTCTCTTTTGCTTTTGCTCATTGGTGAGCTCTTTTGGGAATATTTTTGCATACACCTTTCTCATGTCAAGATTTTTACTTAAGATTTTCCTATCTACCTATCAGTGTTTACTTGGTCTGTTATGTTTCTTACAGTCAGCAGATGATTTTGAGGCATGGTTTGATAAATTTTTGCAATGTTTTCATCAGTTCTACTCACTACTGCCCTGATCTGTCTTCATTAGTGACAGATTCTCTCCCCTCAGAAAAATATTCAACCTGTTTGTACAGTGCGGTTTTCTTCATGACATTATCTCCATAAACTTGGACTAACGTGTCCTGGATTTCACTTCCACTCTTAGAAAGCTTAATAAGAAAATTAGTATTTATCTGTTGCTCTAATTCAAGCTCTGATGGCACACAAAAGCACACAACAGTAACGAAAGCCACTAAGCAAGACACTTTCACACATCAACAGGAACACAGCTGTGAGACACTGATATAGCAAGGTTGTGAAACTTTATTGAGTTGTTTGTACAGTGCTGCGAAGGTAAGCACACAGTGGCAAATTCACGAACTTCATTGTCAGACCTGGATATTTTCTTACCTCCTGATTTGGTGCCATTTTAAACTCATTTTAAAAACTAGGAAACTGAAATTCAAAAAGACATTACATACCACAACTATAATACGGTAAGCAGAGAATAAGAAATTACTTGAAATTTCTGAACTCTAGAGTACATAGGTAGCTTCCTATTCCTCAAAGAAGGAAATAATTGTATGTAAACTTTGCAAATAGACTAGTTAGGTACAGATGATCAAGATATTTAAGGCAGTCAAATAATATGTTTTCACAGAAACATTTTGTGACTGACTACCGAAACTACATGATTAGGAGCTAAACAGGTGTATTTGCATACCTAAACAATTTACAGTACTGATATTTGCATTTCAGTATGTTTATCCAATTTGTACTGGCAAAATGAGTGGATTTTTCATTGAGAGATTCCCTTTCTTCACTGTAAAGTTTGACCCCTCCAATTTTGATGTTGATAGTAATCACCAGGTTTAATTTTTGAGCATGCAGCGTCTGCGAGTAGTATATATTATTAAGTAAATTGAACATATTTCATTATAATCCCCTCTGGCCCCACTGATTTTAAAAACATGAAAAGCATATGTAAAAATGACCTGGCTTTGTTGAAGTCTTTTGTAAGTTCTCATCTCCAATTTGGTGAGATATTCATGAGATGCAGAATATGGTCAGAAAATTTATTTTCCTTAAGCAGATACATCAGTAAAGGTGTAAACAAAGAAACATTCCAAGATGTCATTGCCCATCATCCCCTAGATGTATAATCATGTCACTGCTCTCAGAGCTATCCATGATGGTTAAGATTGTGTATCAGCTTGGCTGGGCCATGATTCTCAGTGTTTTGGCAGTTGTGTAATGTTGTGGTCACCCCCATGGTGGGATGTGCTGTGGTACTGGCATGGGCAGGGCCTGTGTTGGCTCACGACCACCTCAGCCTTCATCTCTCCACCCTCCACTTGTCTACTTCTTTTGTGATCACTTTGCCAAGGTCTTTGGCTTTTTCTGGATCCAGCAGCTACCTCTTGTCATTTGACTTCCAGTTTTGGGGACTTGAGCTAGCAGCTTACCTATCATTCTTGGCATTTTTTGATCTTCACAGTCTACAACCAGCAGCCCTGATCCCCATCCTGCTCATGTTGGGTTCACCAGCCCCTGCAGCTACATGAATCAGGAGAAACCTTGTAATTTTACCTGCTAATCTTGGGTTTTGAAGACTTTCACAGGCTGTGAGCAGGAGCCCTGCTCTCTGACCTGCTGATCTTGGGTTCTCCAGCTTTTGTGGCTGTGTGAACTGGGAGAGGCCTCTATCCTGATCCACAAATTTGGGATGTGAGCTGCTTTAAACCTTTCTATGTACGTATTTATATATTTACTGGTTTTGCTTCTCTAGAGAATTCAGCCTAAGACACCATCAAAGACAATTTAATGAAATAATGGCTGGCCACTGGGCTAGTGTTTTCTAGGTCTGTTAGAAAAATAAAGGTTGGTACTTATAAAATGGAGAATCCCCTAGAATGTTGATTATTCTACTAATTCTTTGTTGATGATCTCTAGTGTGGCAATGAATAGGGATCAACTTGATGGTCCCATTTTTTGTTTGTTTCTTTGCTGTTTAAATCTCATCCTGTTTTTTTCCAAGAAGGCTGACATTTAGCATAGTTAGTCAGTACATAAAGAATAAACCAAAACTTGGAAATTTGTTTTAGCATTCAGATTTTGGACTCCAGAAAATTTGGGCCTTGGAGCACAGCATTCATCCGTATTCAAATCTCAGTTTGTTTGGCATTCAGATTTGTCAATAACTCCAAGATGGAAAGACTAAATAAAAGATTCAAGAAAAAAAAATGTTTAGAATCTTTTTGTGAAGTAACTGAACAGACCACTAACATATTTTGACAAATATATGCTTCTTTCTACAGAAGTTGTTGGCATACACCACACAACTCCATCTCAAATTGACTTTTATTAAATGGAGAGATCATCAAAGCATGGATTAGGAAGAATGTCATTTTGGTTCTAATATCTTGGTTGACCAGATTGATGATCTTTGGTGAATCTTTTGCTTCACATAGTAAGAGGGCAAAAGATAGTATTCCTTCTTCCGTATAGATGTGCTTGCACTGTATATCACATACGTAGTTATCTAGAATTAAATAGAAAATGGGCAGAATTAGGTGCATAAATCAGCTAAGGTTTGAATCTTAGCTGAGTGACTTAGCTTGAACGGTTGCTTATCCTTACTGATCTTAAGCTGCAAAATAGAGACGATGTGATTTCCCTCAAGGGTTGTTGTGAAACCCCATGTGGAAACATGTGGATCATTCAGTACAGGGCTTAGGACACAGTAGATACTCAGATATGATAACCACGACAATGAACTCAAACACAATAATGATCATGAAGATACCACAGGACGAGGAAATACTTTGTTCTAGTATACAGAAGGGTGTCACAAGTTGTAGCTGACTTGACACCAACTATAGTACCCAACAATAGAATGTGGAAGAAATAATGAAATTTTTTTCCATTTTTATATTCATTTCTCATATATTACAGCCTGAAATCTGGTGGAAATGATAACATATTTAAGTCACAAGTAAAAGAGAGAAGCCCAAGGTGTTCCCAAAGATCTGAGAGTTACCATTACTGCTTACACCCATCAGTATCCACTTAATACATTAGGTGGGCAGGTCAATGTGAAATTCCAGGAAATTCCCAGAGAAAGCCATCCCAGACAAGTATTGCTACACTCTATTTTCAGTTAGTCCCCAATTCGACACAGAAGATATCTTTGGTGTCTGGAAAGTCATCATTTTCTCAGCAGGGCTAACAGAAAGTAGCCATTTAAGAAAATAGACCTCTTAAGTACAAACAGAAAAGTGGAATGTGTGTACAAAAAAACTTGCAAAATATTATCTCATTTCTGTAATTAACTCTAGTGACAAATAATATTGGAGTAACAAAATGTTACCAAATTTATCAATGACAAAATAGAAAACTATTGAATTTCTAAAAATAGTTTTCACTTATTTTTCCTGAAGCCCAGATGTCAAGAATATTTTTCACGAGGTAGCAGAATAGCATAGGCTAGTGCAAGACAGACCCCCAAGCACAGCGATTCATCTGAGCTGAGTAAGTTTTTGTATAATTGTGCTTAATAAGCATTTGTTAACTTGTTCAGGAATTACTGAATGGACGTGTGCATATTTCCAAACTCTAATAAAAAAACTATAAAATTTGATTCAAGCCATGTGCTTTATTTCTCTCCCCCTTTAAAAATCACATGTGTAAACGAAAATGAGATGAGCATTTGAGAGGAGCATATATGTATTTTAAAAAATTAAATTTAAAATAGCCAGGTGACACCTGAACCAAGAGCTTTGTAATGCCCCCAAAATATCCAAGTTGACTTTAGAATTTGGTCTGACCTGTCCAGAGGCTGGAAACTTTGGACAATCCAGCTGGATACCAGTGTGTCTGAGATTTGGCATACCCAAGTAGTTAAACTTTGTCTGTTGGTAAGGTTGCCAGTCTAGGCATTCTGGACCATAATGTAAATGATACAAATGAAGCAGAGCATAGAAACAATGATCTAAGTGAATCAACAAAAAAATTCATGAACACCTTCCCAGACTCTGTCACTTTTATTTTATCAGTTCATGTATATAAAGTCTGTCAAGCTTTTTTGAGTCTGATCAACTCAGGCATAGAGAAGCCACTTCAGGCACAAGCATTTATGCCATCTGCCATCCTTATCATCACCTCCATCTTCCTTCTTACATCTACTGTGTGCCAGAAATTGTTCTAGGTCTTCCCATGCATTACAGCAATTAATTTCTCCAAGTCATAGTATAAGTTTGCTGTTGTTATGCTATCAAGTCCATTCTGACTCATATCAACCTTATAGGACAGAGAAGAATTGCGCCATAGGGTTTCCTAGGCTTAAATCTTTGCAAGAGTAGACAACCAGGTTTTTTCTGCATCACAGCAGCTGGTGGGTTGAATGTCCAACCTTTTAATTAGCAGCTAAGCTCTTCACCGCTGTGCCACCAGTGTTCCTTGTAAGATTAGTATCCTTATCCCAATTAAGAAGACATTGACATTCAGAAAGGTTACATAGCTGTTACAGAATCACATATCACTGAAGCTCAGATAGGAATCCAGACCTGTTCCCACAATTATTTGACAGATGAATTCAAATGTATTGTAAGCCATGTGGGTTTGATCGTAGAGTATCCTGGGGCTAAACTGCGTGACGTTGTTGGGTAGATAGGGAAATCAGAGTCCGCGCCATGCTAAATAGCCAAGCTGAAAAGAATCAGGCTAGAGGGTTGTGGCCTGAGAGGATCAACAACACTGAATACCTGTGGCTTTTCTGACTGATTGACCTTGATATGTAATTTAGTAATGAGGTATGACGACAGTCTGTCCTGAATCGAGCCTTTCCATATGTGATACAGTCTAAATAAGATGAACACACCTTTGTCCTTTCCATGAAGTTTCATGTTTAATAAACACATATGGAATGTCTTCCACTTGCCTGTCATAATGTGATCTGGTAGAATAAGGACTCAGTGTATAATCCACCAATGTTGCTTTGAATCCTAGTTCGTCGTCCTACTACAGTCCTCCTTGATACAAATGGTTAAGCACTGGACTAATAACAGAAATGTTGGTGGTCTGAATCCCCTCATAGGCACCTTGGAAGAAAGGTCTAGTGATTTACGTCACCAAGGTCATAGCCATAAAAATTGTATGGTGCCATTTCTACTCTGCAACACAGGGGGTCGCTGTGAGTCATAATCAACTTGACAACAAGTTTTTTTCTTCTTCCTACTTGCTGCTGGATGTAAGTATGTAGCTGCTCACCCACCACGTTTTTTTTTCCCCCTTTATCTTTCATTTAAAAGTAAGTAAGCTAATTCCCACTCTATAATAAATACATAGTGCCTAAAATGGACTACTCACTTCCTTCCAACTCACAGTGACCCTATAGACAGAATAGAACTGCCCCATAGAATTTCCAAGGGGTATCTATCCCCATAGATACCAAGGGGTATCTAGTGGATTTGAACTGTCAGCCTTCTGGTTAGCAGCTGTAGCACTTCACTACCACACCACCAAGATTTCCTAAAACAGGGTGGGTATTTAGCAAATCATCTTTGTTATTATTGGACTTTCCTGTGATTGAAAATCAATAATCATTTCTAAAAGTAATGAGAAATATTTGTGGATGATCTCAGAACATCTACAAAATACAGCTAATTTTTAGCCACTTGCTTAAAAACAACATATACATTCTCTAGGGCACTATTAGAAGAGTTTATCTCAAAATCAAGCAACCCAGTATAGTAGGATGCCCCAGTTCTCAGCAGGTCAGAAGTCACTGCTCTAACTCACCTGCTGGGTTAGTTCAGAAATTCTGTCCCTTAGGGCTGTGCTCCTTCCCCTGGGCTTGTTCAGGAGACCCTAGACTCGAACAGTCTGCTTTCCTATGACTCTCCTAATTTCTGACAGAGAGATGGCATTAAAATTCATCTTTCCCAAGGGAAGAAATCCAGTTTTAGCTCTTCTTCCTTTTAAAGTACACAAACTGCATATTTTTAATTTTTCTGAGAATGTGTTTTTGCCAATTTTTACTTGGAGAAGCATAAATATATTAAAAGGGAATTTCCTTTTCTCTGAATAATTAGAAAAAAAATAGCTTTTATTCAGGGCACATCTGCTTCAGTTTTTCAGTTGTATATTTTAAAGGGGAAGGCTATAACAAAGAACCAATCATTTTTTGCACACCCAGTATATGCTGTCTTTATTCATCATGAAGTATATCAATTTTACAGGCAATTCCATATGCAAAGTTTTATTACATCTTCATGTGATAACAACAAAAATCATTTGATTTATTCACAGTTGTACTCAGAAAGTATTTATCTTATTATTATACAAATAACATATTGATTTACCAACCACTTCCATTATGAGATATTTTTATTTGTTTTATTTTTATTATTACGACTGAGTGAAAATGTACATTCTCATATAAATTTGCATGCCCACCTGTAAGCAACTCCCACTGCTCTCTCTTCCCAGTGACAGTACACTCTTCCTCTCAGCTCTACATACCTTGTGAGATATTTTTAAGAGAGCCACCGTGTCATTTCTTTTTACATATTGTTGTAACATATATACATACACACACACACACACATATATATATGTACATATGGGCATAGCGATGTATGTGAAAATACCTCCAGGAGGTAGGAAGTGATTGGCATAATAACAGAATGTGTGTGCTATTTGTGTAAAATATCTAGTATGATTCATTTATATTTTAAGATGATGACATTCAAGAGAAAAAATAATAAATGTCCAGTTACATAATAGTAGGGAGTTCCTGGGTGCAGAACAGTTAGGTACTCAACTACTAGTTGAAAAGTTGGTGGTTAGATGGTATCTAGAGGCACCTCAGAGAAGCATCCTGGCAGCTGGCTTTTGAAAGCTCCTATCATTGAAAATCCTTGCATCAGTTCTACTTTTCACACATGGGGTTATTAAATAAACTTGACAACAAGTAACAGCAAAAACACATAGTCTTTCCATTCTATAAAAATAAAAATGCTGTCGTTGAGTCTACTCTGATTTGTGGCGACTACATGTAAGGTCTAATACTCCATCTGGTTTCCAATGACTGATATTTCAGAAGCAGATTACTGGTCTTCTCTTGTAAAGTACCCCCGGATGGACTCAAACCTCCAACCTCTCATTAGCAGTAAGGGAGTTAACCATTTGTGACACCCAGAGATTTCAATTGTTAAAAAATTCTTAATCAGTGAGTCTCTAGGTTGTTCAAATTTCTATTTTTTTTTTCCAGAAAACAATTTAGGTGCTAAATATAGTTTGGTTGATCTACTATATGGTACTAGTACATACATAGTATATTGTGTAAGCAGGGTTTGCATTCATTATTAAGCTTATGAGAACAGTTTAGGATTGGAATTTCCAGTTCACTCTAGGCTAAGACAGCAAGTATACACATAGACCTCACCAGTTGGAATACTCAGGAGTTAACAGACTACGTCAGTGGAAAAAGATGATGGAAAAACTCTAAATCACCGATCAGAACAAGACTAGTTCCTAATTGTGGAACAGACCATTAACTGATAATGCCAAGCCAAGTTCCGGCAAGTTCAAATTGAAACTGTAGAAAATTAGAACAAGTCCTTGAGTTTATACCCTTGAATATATCTTACCTGAGTTTATAGACCACCTGAAGAATAGGTTTGATGTGCTGAACACTGACTGAAGACCAGACAAGCTGTGGAATGACATCAAAGACATCCTACATGAAGAAAGCAAGAGGTCATTAAAAAGACTTAATAAATAAACAACAAACCTACTGCCATTAAGTTTATTCTGACTCACAGCAACTCTACAAGAAAGAGTAGAGCTGTCTCATAGAGTTTCCAAGGAACACCTTGCGGGTTTGAACTGTCGCACTTTTGGTTAACAGCCGTAGCACTTAACTACTATGCTACTAGGCAGGAAAGAAAGAAAAGATCAAATGGGGTGTCAAAGGAGACTCTGAAACTTGCTCTTGAGTGGTGAGTTGCTAAAGCAAAAGGAAGAAATGATGAATTAAAAGAACTGAACAGAGGATTTCAAAGGGCACCTCAGGAAGATAAAAGTAAAGTATTATAATGATATGTGCAAAAACCTATGATCAAAAACTAAAAAGGAAGGACACACCCTGCATTTTTCAAGGTGAAAGAACTGAAGAAAAAAATCGAAGCCTCAATTTTCAATCATAAAGGATTCTAGATGAAAAATATTAACACAGGAAGCATCAAAAGAAGATGGAAGGAATACACAACATTTATCCCAGGAAGAATTGGTCAATGTTCAACCATTTCAACAGATAGCCTATGATCAAGAACTGACGGTAGTCAAGTAATAATTTGAAACTGCATTGAATGCATTGGTTAAAAACAAGGCTCCAGGAATTAACGGAATATCAACTGAGATATTTCAACAAACAGATGCAGCATTGGAAGCGCTCAGTCGCCTAAAGCAAGAAATTTGGAAGACAGCTACTGGCCAACCAACTGAAATACTTACTCATATTCCCAAGAGAGATGATCCAGCCCAATGCAGAAATCACTGAATGGCATCATTAATACCATGACCAAGTAAAATTTTGCTAAAAGAATATTGAAGAACAATTGCAGTGATATATTGACAGAGGATTCCCAGAAATCCATGCCAAATTCCGTGGAGGGTGTGGAACTAGGAATATTGTTGCTGGTGTCAGATAGATCTTGGCTGAAAACAGAGAATACCAGAAAGATGCTTATCAATGTTTTATTGATTAGGCAAAGGTGTTTGTATGGAAAAGGACAAATTATGGATAACATTTCAGGGACTGCAAATGCCAGAACATTTAATCATGTTCATGAAGAATCTGTACATGGAATAAGGAAGACAGAGAAGAACTGAAATCTTTGAATTGTGGTGTTGGAGAAGAATATTGAGTATATGAGATGTGATGATCAAGTTTGTGAACTTGCCACCCTGCACTTACGTTGGCAGTACTGTACACACAACTTTGTAAGGTTTCATGATCTATATATATATCAGTGTCTCACAGCTGTGTTCATTGTTCATGCCAATGTGTGGCGGTGTCTGTTGAGTGGCATTCATTAATGTTGTTGTATGTTTTTGTGTGTTGTCACAAGAATGTCAGAGCTTGAATTAGAGCTACAAACAAACATCAAATTTTTTATTAAACTTGCTAAGAGTGGAAGTGAAATCAGGGACGTGTTAGTCCAAGTTTATGGGGATAATCTCATGAGGAAAGTGGTACTGTACAAACGGATTTAATATTTTTCTGAGGGAAGAAAAAGGATTAGTGATGAAGAGAGGTCAGTGCAGCCAGTAACAAGCAAAAATGATAAAAAAAATATTGCAAAACTTTGTCAAATTGTGCATCAAAATTACTGACAGACTATGAGAAGCATAGGAGGCCAAGCAAACACTGATAGAGAAACAGGAAAATTCTCACTGAAAACCTTGGCATAAGAAAGCTGCACGCAAAAACTGCCCTGAAGGAGCTCACTGATATGAAGAAAAGCAAGGGAAAGCTGAAGTTTTCCAAGACCTTTTGGAGAGGCAAGATGATGTTTGGGGCCATGTTATCACTGGTGAGGAAACATAGGTTTACCAATACAACCCAGAAAGAAAGCATCAAAATGCAAAATGGAAGTCAGCCAATTTCCCACAACCGAAAAAGTTTCGTCAGCAAAAATCAAGAGTCAAAATGATATTGCTAATATTTTTGATACCAGAGGGACTACTTATTATGAATTTGTACCAACTGGACAAGTAGTTAACCAAGTTTGCTATCTGGAAGTGCTGAAAAGGCTACTTGCAAAAGATGAAAGCTCACGTCTCCTGCATCATGACAGTGCACCAGCTCACATAGCAGCCATCTGTGAGACACTTGTCACTTGGAACCCTCTCCCTACTCACCTGACCTGGTCCCCAGTGACTTTTTCTTTACCCAAAGATAAAGGAAATATTGAAAGTAAGCACTATTGATGACATTCAGGACATCAAAGGTAGTAAGACGACAGCTCTAATGGCCCTCCCAGAAAAAAGGAGTTCCAAAATTCCTTTGAAGGGTGGCGTAGTCTCTGGCATTGGTGCACAGCTTCCCAAGGGGAGTACTTCAAAGGTGACCACAGTGATATTCACTACTGAGGTATGTGGCACTTTTTCTAGGATGAGTGCACAAACTTAATTGGCAGACCTCATGCCATGGACTGCCATTGTAACAAATAGATCCATCCAGGAAGAAGTACAACCAGAGTCATCCTTAGAAGCAAGGATGACAAGGCTGTGTTTTACATACTTTGGACATGCTATCAGCAGGGATCAGTCCCTAGAGAAAGACATCATGCTTGGTAAAGTAGAAGGTCAGTAAAAAAGAGGAAAACCCTCAACAAGATAAACTGACACATAAGCGTAAGAATGATTGTGAGCATGACGCAGGATCGGGCAATGCTTCATTCTGTTGTGCATAGGGTTGTTGTAAGTTGCAACTGACTCAAAGGCACCTAGCAGTAACAACATAGACTAAGTGGAAAATATGACAGCATAGTTGTTAAGAGCTATGGTTGCCAATCAAAAAGTCAGCAGTTTAAATCTACTAGGCATCCCTTGGAAACCCTATGAAGTTCTACTCCATCCCAGGGAGTCACTATGAATGAAGATTTAATCACCTTGATGGCAGCAGGTTTGGTTTAGTTTGGTGGACTAAGTAGACTACCATAGAATGTTGTACTTTAGGACTGGATGGGAGTTTAAGGCTCAAGTGTTCAGTTATTTTTACCTCTTGTTACTTGACTCAAAAATTCTTTGTAACTTTAAACTGGTTGGCTAAATATTTCCCAGAATATGTTATCTTACTCTCCTACATTTCATTGCTAATCTAGGATCTAAATGTAACTCACCACCATTTCCCTGCATAAACTGAAGGATTAGTCCCATTTTTGCTTGTTCCTTGTAAAGGGTCTTCCAACATGGATGTCATGTTTTTGACAGCTCATGTTAGTGATATTTGTGAAGGTATAGTGGTCATATTTATCACTTTTTTTTAATTAGTCTTGAAAACAGCCATGAAAAGTTACACAATTCCACATTGCATAGAAAATATTAAAGTTTACCATTAAAATGAGTCTCCCGTTTGTCAAACATTCCATGTATTACACGAAATTTACAATGTTCATAGTTGTTCCACAATGAGAACAATTCAACATTTAATCAAAAAATTGAGACAGCTGGTTCTGTTGCCAATCACACGATGCCTGTGCATCAACAAACAGCATGTTCTAATGGAAATATTACCACAGTTCAGCAGAGTGTGCAAGAGAATCCATCCCAATCAATTTCTCACTGAGATCAACAACTGGGCCTTACATTGACCACAGCTGGACAGATTTTGCATCTGAAATTGAAGCTGTACCCTTACGGAACTGTTTAAACTCAACAAATGAAGTTCAATGATCATAGACTGTGCCATGTATTTGCTGGATGGGCTCTGGAGCAATTGGAAGTTGACCCTGCTTTTGGTAGAAAAGTTGTCTTCAATGACAAGGCCTAGTTTTGGATGAATGGCTTTGTTAACAAACAAAACTGTTACATTTGGAGCAATGAGAACCCAATAGAGATCCAAGAATGTCCACTTCATGCCCCTAAAGTTATCATTTGCTGTGGATTTTGATCTGGTGGAATCATTGGCTCCTATTTTTTCCAAGATAAATGAGGAGAGGCTGTGACTGTCAATGGTGAAATGTATCAGACAATGATAAATGATTATTTTTGGCCACATTCGGAGGTTTCACAAAAGCCATTTACCTGAAGTTCTTTTCCATACACAATGCCATCAAATGTACTTCAGAATAATAAAGTAATTAAACCTATACCATTTACACAACTTGTTTTATTCAAGTTCAAAGACAGGACACCCTTACCGGAAAACCCTTTCTATACATATTCATTCCTTACCAAATAACTTGGCAGCTCCCCCTGGAGGTGTAAGGTGTACTTCCCCACCCCTTACCTTTGGGCTTTGCCACATAACTTCTTTGTGAGTTAGCAGATTTGACACAAGCAGAGGCTGAAATATTTTTGTATCATTGGGCTTTTCTGCTTCGAAATTTGCTATATGCCATGATATTTTCTGCTTCTTAGGGCTGGACCTTTGAAAGATTTTATGTAGAGCTGATCAAGTCTTAGTGAGGTATAACCCAAGTCTAACTTGACCTGTTGCTTGAATAAGAGAATGCTAACTGATCCCTGCCTTGCCCTCAGAACTTCAAGAACACATATACATGGATAGACCAGTTGCATTTGAGCTGATTCTGCTTCATGGGGACCCCAGGTACATCAAAGTGGAGCTGTGTTCCACAGTGTTTTCACTGGTTAAATTTTCAGCAATAGATCATCAGGTCTTTCTTTTGAGGCACCTGTGGATGGACTCAAACCTCTAACCCTTCTATTAGCTGCTGAGTGCTGTAATCATTTGCAGTACCCAAGGACTCCAGATAAAAAAATAAATGTTTATTTTCTCCATAATTTTTTACTTTTTACACAGCAAAAGATGATTGATACAGCCTTTGGATATATATTTTAATGGTAAAACAATACAGTTATGAGTTGAATAATGACAATTGAGTTTGCTCATAAATCCTATATATATATAAAATAATGATTTCTGGGATATTTTATGTTGTTGCTGGTATTGGTCTCCTCCAGAAATTAAGCCCCGCTTAAAGTTTTCAGACTAAGACTCTTGGTCAATGAGATAGACTGCAATATCTGAGAAGCTTCTTAATGAGGCATTATTAACATTCACCCATATACTGAAAGCTATCCTTTGTTTGATCATTATTAATTCAACAACACTTCACAAATCCCTATTACGCAGAGGATATCCCGTTTTTGAGGATGAGTAGCCCAGGTGCCTCAGCAAACTCACAACTTAAAAGAAGAATAGAAGTTTTAACAAATAACTGATGCACAGTGTAAGAAAAAGTTAAAAGAGACATGAGAATGGTGAAGGAACATCTTGTAACATGTAGATGACATAACCTTCTTTGCTGAAAGTGAAAAGGACTTGAAGCACTTAGTGATAAGTATAAACAATACACACTATGGATTATACCTCATTCAAAAAAACAAATACCTTCACACCTGGACTGTCTGAAGCTGGGTTCTTCATGGAAGCAGAACTGGTAATCTGTAAAAATATATATGATTTATCGGTTTTAGTATATATGTTGCTGTTGTTGTTAGGTGCTGTTGAGTTGGTTCCAACTAATAGTGACCCCATAGGTCCAAATACAACTGCCTCATAGAGTTTCCAAGGAGCATCTGATATATTTGAACTGCCAACCTCTTGGTTAGCAGTCATACCACTTCACCACTATACCACTACACCACCAGGGTTTCCATTAGCATATATACATGTCTACACACACGTGCATGCACACACACACACACACACACACACATGTGTGTGTATGTATACTATATACAAGTTTTGCTTCTGATATACATACATGTATACAAACACACGAAAACAAACTCACTGCCACTGAGTCAATTCCAAGTCATAGCAATCCTATAGAGCAGAGTAGAATTAGCCCTTAGAGTTTCCAGGGAGCACCTCCTGGATTCAAACTGCCAACTTTTGGTTATCAGACACAGCACTTAACCACTATGCCACTAGGGTTTCCATGAATGACAGATTTATATCAAGGAAATGGTTCATGATGTTGTAAAGGCTGTAACGTCCCAAGTCTGTGGCTTGGGATAGAGGCTTCACCTGATTCATGGAGGCACAGGGGCTAGTGAACCTAAAATTAGCAGGCTAGAGAGAAGGGCTCTTCTTGCTCACAGGCTGTGAAGTTTGAGGAACCACAAGATTGGGCAGACAAGACTGCAGGAAAGCTATTAACTGAAATCGCAAGAACTGGAGGTCAGATGAACAAGGGCCAACTGTATGATCCAGAATCAGCAAAGCCCCTGAGGCCTACTAGAATGTGTGCCCACATAGTCAAGGAAACTCCCCTTCAACCACTCGGCTACTCACAGCAGATCTTATCATAAAGGCAATCACACATCAAATCTAAATAGGAAAGTGACACCAACATATAAAACTGCCAAAACAATGCAAATCATGGCCCAGTCAAGATGACGTATGATCTGAAAATGGACCAATGAGTAATATAATGATAAATGAGGCAATATTGAAGTTGTCAAGGATTTCACTTGACTTGGATCCGTAGTAAATGCATAGCACCATCAGTCAATAAATCAAATGACATACTGCATTGGGCAAATTTGTGGCAAATATCTCTTTAAAGGGTTAAGAAGCAAAGATGTAACTTTGAAGACTAATGTGAGACTGATAGAAGCCATAGCATTTTCAATTACCCCATGTGCACATGAAAACTGGAAAATAAACAAGGAAGGAGAATCAATGCTTTTGAATTGGGGAAGAATGTTGAATATATGAGGTCTAACAATTAAGTCTGCAAAAAACTGTTCTAAGTACTACATACCACACCGCTGACTATTACTATGGTCACCTTTATAGTACTCCCCTTGGGAAGCTATACACCAATGCCAGCACCTTGTCAACCCTTCAAAGTAATTTTGGAACTGTTTCTGGAGTGGCCATTGTGCACAGTGGCAAGGTGGCAAGCTCACTAACTTAATTGTGTAGTTGTCTATGAAGGAGTTTTTAGCCAGTAACCAAAAGTGTATTGGAATACCCTCCCTACTCACCTGATCTGCGCCCTAACAACTTTTTTTCTTTACTTGAAGATGAAGGAAATATTGAAAGGAAGACATTTTGATGACATTCAGGACATCAAGGGTAATATGATAACAGCTCCGATGGCTATTCCAGAAAAAGAGTTCCAAAATGACTTTGAAGGGTAGACTAGGTGCTGGCATCAGTGCATAGCTTCCCAAGGGGTGAACTTCAAAGGTGACCATGGTAATATTTACCGATGAGGTATGCACCACTTTGGATGAATTTACAACCTTAATAGTCAGACCTTGTACCATGAACTGGATTGACAGAAGAATAGGCATATTTGCCTCCCAAGAACTTTAGGCAGAATGCTCCTTAGAAGTGATGATGATAAGACTTTGCCTTGTGTACTTTGAACAAATTATCAGTAGGGTCCCAGAGAAAGACATCGTACTTGGTAAAGCAGAAGGTCAGCACAAAAGAGAAAGACCCTCAGAGCACAGTAGCTGTAACAATGGGCTCAAACATAACAAAGATGGGGCGGGGGGGGGGGATGCATAGGAACAGGCAGTACTTCATTCTGCTGTATGTAAGTTTACTGTGAGTTAGAATTGACTCAATGGCACCTAAGAATAGGTGCTGTTTGGTGCATTTTACATGAATCATCTCTTTCAATCCTTAAAAAATAAAAATCAACTAATACTATTTGCACTTTAAAAACACGTAAATAGAGTTGCAGGGAGGTTTCAAAACTTGCTCTAAATCAAGTATCTTATAGTGATAGTAGCTGCATTTGAGCTCATGTAGTGTGATTTTATGGCCTGAGCTTTTAACCAGTATACCAGAGCTGCAGATAAGATAATAGCTGAGCTGATTCTTAAATGCAAGTGTTTAGGGCTGCAGCAAATGGTTAGACTACTGTGGTGGCAAACTCAACTTATAAAGTGCTGCGGCTACTCTAGTTTGACTCATGCTAATGTTGATATTGCAGGGATCACAAAGTCCTCTTCCTTTGTGTGTTATTCCAAATGCTATTATCTACCAACTTACTTCTCTCTTCTTGCTATTCATGGAGGACTCTGACCCACACATTTCCTTCCTCACTCCCATTCCTCTTTCATCTTACCATGTGAGTGACCTAGTGAACATCCTGACTTCTAGCTCTTAACCTCATCTCCAATGGACTTCACCTTTGTTCCAATCATAGAGTGATAACTTACCCTTAACTCGACCACTATTGGGAATTTTGCTACTCATTAAGTTTTAACTATTACATTCTCTAAACACAAACTCTGGTCCTTGCAGCTTTCTAGATCTCCCATTCTTATCAAATCTGCAAATAGCAACAAAGACATTCTGCAGTTTCTGTTTCCTTCCTTTTATATCAAGCTTGATGTGTAAATCGAGTCTTCAACTATATCCAAGTCACTTCAACCACTTACTGTATCTGCTATTGTTCATAAGGTTCATGTGTTTCATTGTGTGTCACAGAATCTGAAACTTCCAAACTCAACTTGACTCTGTGTCACCCAATTTATATAATCCCTTCCCTCATTACAGCAGTTATTCCAAAGTCATATATGAGTGTCTTCAAATCTGAGACTTCTTAATCTTGAACGGTAGCCTGTTAAATTCCTAATGAATCCCATACCACGAGCATGGTCTGTGAGTTGAATGTCATCTTTGCAATCAGTTATTAAACCCAGAAGAGAAGTAGTACTATGACAGGTGTGAGATTTGGTTAAAAAAAAAGAAAAGAAAAAAAGTTGTGTAGAGGAGGTAAATCTAACCTCCCCCTCATAGGAATCAGTGTCAGGCTATTGATCTTGATTTTCCTTCCTCCTTGTGAAGTTTGACAAGGAGTTAAGTCCCCCCACAATGCCATTTCTACATTAACTTTCTTTAAAAAGAAATGAGGAATCTTAACAACATCTCAGTATGCAAAACATAATTCTGAAGTTTTTCATTCTTGGCGTGAAACACACAGGATACTCTCTTGTCGTTTCTTTTCTCAACCAGTTCCCTCACATAGTCTCCACATCCGTTTATTTATCTCTGAGTGCTACTGCTGTGTTTATACTATAGGTGACAAGACACAAACCAGAATTTGGAAAGAGTGTACAGAATAGAACTGACTTTAAGTTGCCTTTTAAGAAATGTGCTATAATTCCAACATTTTCCTCTGGCATTTTGTAGCTCATAGCCCCTTCATTTTATGCTATGTGTGAATTCCAGTCGGGTGATTCATTGTGACATGGGAGTTCTTTGCCTCTTTTACTCTCAAAAATGTGAGAAAATGAAGAAGGAAGGGTCTCATTCCTTTTGATTTTTCTAAACAATCTTATTTATTTTTTTCCCATAGCTGGGAAAGAGATTTTCCGATGAGAAACTTTGCAGCATGACATAACAATTCCATGTTGCACAACCCAACTCACTCTTCTTGCTGCTCTTCCCCCTCCACCCCATTTCTCACAATTCAAAGTAAATTGTGAGATTACTCGTACAATTAAGCGTCCGAAGAGAGGAAAACTGCATATTATGGCCTTGATAACCCTCCACAGAGAACAAGTCAATCCTCTGCCGCAAATTCCAATTTTAGAGTTGGATTCAACAATAATAGTGAATAGAAGAAACACAGGAAAGCAGATATGTGATTCAAAATCATCCATGGCCAGAAATGTTTATCTAGAAACATTTGGCTCCAGCTAGATGTCTATCATCTCCTCCTTGCATGGGCAGAATAGCCCTTATCTACTATCTAAGTGCTTTTACAGCCTTATTTTGGAAAGGTCTCTCTGGTCACAAGTACCTTAAGCTAGAAAGGAAGGCAGCTGATTGCATAATTTCATAACTGAAATAGTTTCTGTAGAACAATGTAAATCATGTTTATACTGTTGCCTTCAAAAATCAAGACAAATGGAAATATTACATCTACTGGGATTGGGATTAAAAGTTTCTTTGTTTAATGGGCAATGCATGCATTTTATTATTCAGATAATCAATGTCCAAGAGGTAAAAACAAAGTTGTTAAAGCAAGTAATAGATCTGAAAGTTAAGTATTTTGAATTAAGGCAATGGCATTCTGTAATATTTGATTTCAGGCAAGTACATAAAAATCATGAAATGTACTGTCATTCCCTTACCTTGACTCTATAAGAGGTATAATAGCACTGGGAAGATTTGTGTCCAACAAGTCGCCAAATCCTCTCTAATCCTCCTAATAGACCTCTCCAATCCATACCCTATTTCTACCTACATTGTTATCACCATAGGTTTAAAATTCTACCTTTTTTAAATTAATCCTTTTCTCACTGGTCTTCTTGTCCTCATTTTTTTTTTCCCTAACTCTTTTTATAAAGCCTCTCCCTGTATCTGAGTTAATCCAGCAATCAGTGCAAATTTCTTTAACTGAAAATGACAAACCCATTTCAACAGTAGCTAAGCCAGAAAAGGAAACCAGGGTGCATAGTGGTTAAGAGCTATGGCTGCTAACTCAAAAGTCAGCAGTTTGAATCCACCAGCCACTCCTTGTAAACCCTGTGGGACAATTCTGCATTGTGCCATAGGGTTGCTATTAGTTGTAATTGACTCAACAGCAATGAGTTTTGGAAAGCAGAGAATACAAATGACAGATACAGACATGGCTCTCAAGATATTGTTTAACAAAGTATAATCAAGATTACACTACTCTTTCTCCTTCTTGCCCTTAATTAATTCTACATGCCTCATTCTACTTTATGTGGTAACAAGACTTCAGGGATGTAAACACTATCTTCCAACTTATAAGCCATCCTATTAAAAAATAATAGCTCTTCCTCAACTCTTGGCTGACTTGTGGGACATAAGATATCCCAACTAGTTTTTGTGTCTCTGGACATCTTTAGGAAGCAGGAAGCTTGATTTTAACTAAGCTAACCTCAAGGTAGGAGCCTTTTGAAATATAGAAAACTCAAGAACTCTGAGTTGGAGCTTCATTTTTGTGTAAATTGAGTGTTGTCTTAGGTGATGCCATCTGGATATGTGCATTTTCTAAAATTTTGACAGGTTTACCTTTATTATGTAAGATAAGCACTCTCACTTAGGTTCCCAGTTACTACATTCTTATGGGTAATGATTTATAGTGAGACTAACCCGTTCATAGTGGCCGTTTTCTTCCCAACATCGTTCATTGTTTCCAGGTGTTACTGGCTCCCTGTCTTTCCAGCCTTGGAACAGTAAATAATGCTTTGGAAATGGAACAATGCATTGCAATGGTACTTTTCAAAAGATTCTAACTCCTAGGTTATTTTTACATTGCATTCAATTTTAGGGACCATTCATTGCTTCTATATACACGTGGCAGTTGGAATGAACTGCTGTGAATAATTCTGTAGTATTTTAGGGCAGTGGAATCTTAGCTGTTAGTACTATTTTTATTATACAACAGAATATACAGTAGCAGAAATTTTACTGAGATTTCTTTAGTTTTATGTATTTGGACTGTCAGTAGTACTTTTGCAGTAATTAAGAATATATTCTTCTGGTAATTTTACTGAGATTAAAAAAAGTCCCCTGGTTTTGATTACTCGGGCTGCAAGTACTGCTTTTTCACTAAGTAGGAACATAGTATATCATGTTTTGTGAAAAATAATAAAAATGTGGAGAAGACTGAGACTAAAATAAAATGTGTGAGCCTTTGTGTTTTACACTATGTCTTGCAAGTTTTCAAGAAATGAACTTAAAAAAAATTAAAAACCATTTGATCATTGTCTCATATCAATATATGTCCAGTATCTGTTGGGACAGACATATGGGATCTCAGATAGTGGATATCAAAACCCATGATCCAACAAATACTCTGTATCGGTCCTTTAATTGGCATGCCTTCCATTCACAAACACATGTAGCAATAACAAAAACATTAAAGGAGAAAATAATTGGGTCTAGAAAGAGGTGTTCAAAATAAGCAAACAAAAAATCCAAAATTACTGGAAAGAATTATAGTTTGACCTCCTTGGGTAATATTTCTAGTCGTGAATAATTAAGAGCTAAATCAAGGGGCAGACTAACTTTGGTTAAGAGCCCTCAAATTTATCATACATTGTTAAAAAAAGAAAAAGAGAAAAAAGTCACTTTGGGAATAAATCAATATGAGAGAAAATCAGCAATAAAATGGCACTAATATAGGCTTAGAGGTACTCGAGATATTGGCATTATGAAGGATAGAATTTAAAATAATTGTATTTATTATATTCAAAGACATAAAAGGCATAATGGGGACTCTAGGCAAAGAACCAAAAATCATAAAAAATGAGCCAAATGAAAAATGTTTCCTACAGAAGCAAGGGTAGTCACATGAATAGATACACGCACATGAATGTTTATTGCAGCACAGTCCACAATAGGAAAAAGATGGAACCAACCCAGTTGCCCAACAACAGGTGAGATGAATGGGTAAATGAACTATGGTGTATATACTCAATGGAACACTATGCAATGATAAAGAACAATGATGATTTTAGGAAGCATCTCATAACCTGTTTTCAATTAAAAGACATTATATTGAGTGAAATTAGTCAGTGGTACAGGACAAATATTGTATGAGACTCCTACTATAAGGACTTAAAAACAGACTCATCTGCAGAAGAAAAGACTCCTTGATGGTTGGAAGGGAGGGGAGGGAGGAAGGGAGAGAGTTGGTTATAAATTAGATAGTTGATAGAAATTTGTTTGGGTGAAAGCAGTGACAGCACACAGTAGAAAGAAGAAGATCAGTTTAACTGGACTTCAACATAACCTGAAAACTCTTTCAATCTTAACCCAATATTTCAAGGACAGAGTAGCAGGGGTGGGAGTGCGGGACTATGCTCTCAGGGGACATCAAGGCCAACTTCTGTACCCCATATTGGTAAGTTATGTCTGGGGTCTTAAAAGCTAGCAAGCTGCCATCTGAGGTACACCAAATGGTCCCAACTCAGCTGGAATAGATGATCACCAAGGACAACAATGACATGGGGGAAAGAGAATGTAGAAGACAGAAAGGCACATGTGAATGAGTGACTACATCAACACATGACCAGAAAAACTAGATGGTGGCAGGCCACCACCAATGACAGCCATAATGGGGCATACAATGTCGAGTCCCAGTGGTCACACAAGAAAAAAGGGGGTGAACCCTGAGAACCCCACTAAAAGACTACAATTGATGGTCCAAAAGCCTGCGGGTTCTTCTGGGAGCATGGCCCCTAGATCAATGCTGTCCCTGATCATAAATTGTTACTGAGGTCAACTATTTGGACAGGAATGAATTGGACTCAGTGACACAGAGTGACCATATTGTGCATGTACTTAATAGTTCTGTTCATCTATAGGATGTCGTCGTACTGGCCTCTTACTAGAGGGGAGTGGAAAGGGTGGAGAGGAGGGGGCAGGAGATTGTTAAGAGGATATAACATGTATAAGACAGAAAGAAGGAATGTGCTGTCACCGGGCAAGGAGAACAGAAGGAGCTGCAGATAGGCAGGTATGCTAATTTAAACTAGACTATACACTTTCACTCAGTCACAATAAAATAAATGAAGAAGTTAAAAAAATGTTACATGACTATTCTTGTATGTGTTATATTACATAAAAACAGATTGAACCCAGCTAAAGAGAGAATTAGTGCACTGAAAGAACATCGTATCTGTGAGACAAATTTTCAGGATATGAAATTCTTGGTTGGAAGGTTTTCTCCTTCAGGGCTTTGAATGGGTCATCTCTCTGCTTTCTTGCCAACATCGTTTCTGTGGGGAAGTCAGACAAAAGCCTACAAGGCTTCCCTCTGAATCTTAGCTTTGCTTTGCACCTCACTACGTTTAAGAGCTTTTGTTTGTGTTTCATTTTATTAAGCTTGATTATAATATGTCTTTGTGTCTTTTTTTTGGAGTCTTAGCTTTTGTGGTGTTTGATATTCACCTTGGATATCTATATTCTTTTCTTTTTCATAATTTCAGGGAGGTTTTCCATCAGCAACTCTTCAGTAATACTCTGTATTTTCATCTATACATCCCTGTTCAGGAACTCCAATTATTTGTAGATTATTCCTCTTAAAAGAGTCCCACATGTTTCTTAATGCTTCGTCCTTTTTCTTATTTCCTTTTTCTGATTTCTCCTCATGACTGCTGGTGTCAGTTGCTCTATCCTCGAGGTCACTAAGTGTGACTTCTATCTCATGAATTCCACTCTTTTGTCTTTGGATTGAATTGTCTAATTCCATAATTTTGTTATTGATCTGCTGGATTTCAAATCTTTGATGTTCTATGAGTTCAAATAGTTTACTTCATTTTTCATTTTATTATGCTGCACTTTGTTTAATCTCTAGTAGGGCTGTCTATATAATTCTTTTGTACTTTATCTCTGATAGTTTCAGAAAGTTTCTTCATCTGAGAAGTTTTTTGGTTCTTCATTTTGGCAAATTTCTGGAGCCATGGTGGACTACTTCTTTAAATAGTTAAAAATTGGCTGTTGTTCACACGCCATTTAGAAGCTGTTGGATTTCTCCAGTGTTACCTCAACAGGAACTGAGGTGTAGTTCTAAGAGAGGGGTTAGTCATAAGCTGTCTCTGTGTACTCTAGTGACTGGCCCCAGGTACCCTCTCTGGGGTTGCAGGCTCTACTTCTAACTGGCAAAGATGGTGCCACTTATGGAGTCACTGAGAGGACGTCAGTAGATACCATGATATGGGTCAGTGAAAGGTGGAGGAGATGATGTTGGGTCTCTCAGAAGTCAGTTCTCCAGGTGGTCTTATTCTAAAAGGGTACTTTACTGCTGAGCCAGAAGCTGTCTAACAGAGGCTGAAACACAGGCCTTTGGGTGTGGCAGGGCTGGTCTTCCAGATGACAATGAAAGTACCACAGAGGCAATCCCCAGATGCTATGATGTGGTTGAAAGCAGGGAGGGGTTAGGGCCTTCCTGCCATCCTCTGCCAGGTCCCACCCATAGATCGAGATACAAATCATCTCAAATGCAGCTTCTCTGCTGGAGAAGCACTTGCCAGATGGGCTGCTGCTTTGAGAATCAGCTGCAGCTAAGGCCCTTGGCTAGGTGACTTCGCTTCCCAGCTGTCCAAGATGGCATCCCAGCCTAGCTGCACTTCCTGCTGAGAAGCAGCAGAATCTATGACACAGCTCAGAGAAGAGAGGGTGGAGGGACGGTGGTGCCTTCAGTCAGCAGCTGGGCTCTCGAACTGTGGCTATCTCAAGCATAATCTGTCTGATGTGCTATATGCTGTTTACTTAAACACTACAGTTAGAGGCATTTGCTAGCTCATGGCCATTCCCCTCCTCCCAGATAACAAAGAAGTCATTAGTATCTGCAGTCCTCAGAAATAGTGAGTCAGCAGGAGTGGGACTTAGCAGCCACTGCTTCATCTTTGAAAGAGGTAGTTTAGTCCATTACAGGTGCCTAGCCAAATCTGACAACTTTGCACCAGATCCTAGGGCTCCCTGGATATCCATGCTGCATTCAGTTACCATTCGAGACATTGATTCTCAGAGGGAATTGAGGAGATGTGTGTCTAGTCCACCATCTAGCCCCTCCCTCCTAAACCTGCTTAAGTCTGGAAAATGGTTGTGAAACTCTATCTCTCTGCTTTGGTGATTCAATTTTAGACTTCTACTCACTTGATTGAGTGCATCACTAAGCTCAACTCTACCTTGAGAAGGCAGCTCTTCCCCAGTCATCTTTTGAGTAAGTTCATACCTCAGGTGGTCATTTCCTGGCACTATATCAGACAATATTCTGCTGCTATTCATAAGGTTTTCACTAGCCAATTCTTTTCAGAAGGAGAGCACCTGGTCCTTCTTCCTAGTCTGTCTGAGTCTGGAAGTCTAACTGAAACCTGTCAACCACATGTGACTCTGCTAATATTTGAATACCAGTGATATTGACATTTATCAATATTTTATTTTTCCTTTGTTCATGCTGTTTTGTGTTCTAAGAATTGTCTGCTCAATCTAAAGCTGCAGATATAATTATCATTATTTTATGGTTTCATCCCCACAGTCAGAAAACCGACTTTGTATGATTTCAATTCTTTTAAATTTGTTGAGATTTGTTTCATGGCCCAGAATATGATTTCTCTCAGAAAGAATGAGCATTTTACTGTTGTAGGTGCAGTGTTTTATAATGTTCATTTGGGTCACCCTGGCTGAAAGTGTTTTTCCAGTGTTCTGTATTCTGACTGATTTTCTATCTAGTTGCTCTATTGATTGGAAACCTTGATGGTGTAGTAGTTAAATGCTATGACTGCTAACCAAAAGGTTAGCAATTCAAATGCACCAGATGCTCCTTAGAAACTATATAGGGCAGTTTTAGTCTATCTTATAGGATCACTATGTGTTGGTATCAACTCAGTGGATTTGGGCTTTTTTATTTCTGCTTTTTTTTTACTCTATTGATTGCTGAGACAGGAGTGTCTAATTCTACAAGAATAACTGTAGCTTGTTCTATCTCTCTATTCAAGACTATCAGCTTTTGCTTCATGTATTTGAAGTTCTTTTATTAACATTTTATGCAGAATAAAAGAACAAAACAACAATAACAAAAAAATAACAGAGTTTTCAAAGTTCTCATTATCGCCCTAAGGAAAGATCAGGACTTTTGCCTGGCATTGATTTCTAGGAGGAATTTGTTATATTAGCTATAAATGCAGATGATTAGATAACTAAAAAAATCTGTAAACATCATAGAATTTTGATTGTTTTGGAGGTATTTATGATAAAATACAGGGCACTTTAAAGTACATTAATAAATGATTTTCCAAAAAGGCTCTTTTAATTTAAATTATTACCAACAATTGATGAGCTTGCTGATTTCACCACATTGTTTTTACCACTTTATTGTGTCATTCAGTTTTCACAATATAATGAAAATAAACTATTATTAATACTTTATTTTTAATACTTAATTTATCTTGTTAACCACTTTTCCATGTTCACTGGTCATTGATACTTCTTTTCTAATTTGTCTGTTTATGTTCTTCTTTACTATTTTTGATTGATATAAGCAATATAGTTTTTTTAATGATTTTAAAATGTCTTTTAAGTGTTATATTTATTAACCTTTTATCTGTCAAAATGAGTGTAAATAGTTTTCAAGTTATTCATTTGTCTTTTAGTTCTTTTTAAAAATATTTTTCTAAAAAAAACCCCATAAACTTGTTCCTGTTGAGTGGCTTCTGACTCATAGTGACCCTAGAGGACAGAGGAGAAGTCCCCCTTGGGGTTTACAAAAAGCAGCTGATGGATTTAAACTGCCAACCTTTGGCTAGTAACTAAGCTTGTAACCACTGTATGACCAGAGCTTCTTTTTAAAATATAGAACTGTAAAAAAAAATTTTATGTAGTTAAAAATACTTCATGTTCTGATTCTGAGGTTCTTTGGTACATGCATTTCACTTTTAACAACATATTCCAAATAAATAATTTAAAAATAAACCATAGTCATGTGCATAAAGAAGCCCTAGTTTCACAGTGGCTAAGAGCTGTGGCTGCTAACTGAAGGTTCAGCTGCTCCTTAAAAACCCTATAGGGCAGTTCTACTCAGTCATATAACTCCACTGTGAGTTGGAATCCACCCATTGAGAATGGGTTTGTTTTTTAATGTCATAAAGGTATCCTTGGATGGTGCAAAAGATTAACATGCTCAGCTACTAATCAATAGGTTGGAGGTTTGAGTTTACCCAAATTTCCTCAAAAGAAAGACCTGGTGGTTTACCTCCCAAAAAATTAGTCATTGAAAACTATATGGAATACAGTTCTCCTCTTCTCTAAATACCACTTACAGGATGATAGTTCAATGAGGTAATTTTTTTCTAGTGTCTAAAATGAAACAGACTCCCAAAAGAACAAACAGATCTGTCTTGAGTGACGTACAACCAGAGTGTTTCTTGGAAGCAAGAATGATGAGACTCTATCTTACATACTTTGGATGTGTTATTTAGGAGGGATTAGTGCCTGTAGAAGGACATCACGCTTGGTAGAGGGTCAGCAAAATAACCTCAACGAGATGTATTGACTCAGTGGCTGCAATAATGAGCTCAAGGGCATCAAGAGTTGTGATTGTAGTGTAGAGCCAGGTGTGTTTCATTCTGTTGTACACAGGGTCACTGTGAGTCAGAACCAACTCAACAGTACCTAACCATAAGAAGAATGACATATTGCATAGTATATTTTTTTCCAAATATACTTTGAAAGCACATTTGAAAAAACAATATTTTGGAAAGTATTTATAATATAATGTTAGGTAGAAAAGCGTGATTCAAGCTGTGTTAAGTCTAGATCTATAAAAGAAAGTTATGTAAGCATGTTTATGTAAATATGATCATGGATAAAAATCTGGAAGGAAATATATCAAAACGTTAACTGACTTCCCTAGGTCATAAGGTTATAAGTAGTTTATTTTGCTTCATGCCCTTTAAATTTTTCATAAAAAGTAAATATTACTTTAAAGGTAGAAAGCAGGCTATGAAATAAAAACTCGGGTCACAAAGCTAAATGTAATTCAGAGAAATTACTTATATTTGGTGATCACCAAGTAATTTTAAATCAACTATATTATACTAAGTATTGTGGTACATGTAACAACCACCACCAAACACATCCCAACCCCTGGAATCTATGAATATGTTAATTTTTGTGGCAAAAAGGACTTTGTACAGGGAATTAAGGTTATGGAGTTTGAAATGAGGTCACTATTCTAGACTAGCTGGCTAGGCCAATGTAATCATATGCATCCTGAAAAGTAGAAGAGAAGGGCAGAAGAATCAATGAGAGAGAAGTGATTATGGTGAAAACCGAAGGAGGGATCTGTAGTTGAACAGGACTCAGTAAGTAGTGACAGGCTTGGAAAACATCTACAAGTCAAGCTTCATAGGCATAGGCCTCGGCTGACAGCAAGTAAGCAAGAAAGGACCTCAGTCTTGTAACTCCCCTCTGCTGTCAAGTTTATTCCAACTAATAGCAATCCTATAGGTCAGAGCAGAACCGCACTATCGATTTTCCGAGGAACGCCTGGCAGATTTGAACTGCCCACCTTTTGGCTAGGAGATCTGTCACTTAACCACTATGCTACCAAAATTTCCAGTGTTACAACTGCAAGGAACTAACTTCACCCAGTAAGAGGAATGAGAGAGGAAAGGGTTTCTCTAAGGGCCCTTAGTAAGGAATGAAGCTCTGCTCACATCTTGAACTTAGCCAAGTCCCCTGGGTATGCAAATAGTTTGTACTTAATCTACTAACCTAAAAGTTGGTAGTTTGAACCCAGTTAGAGGCACCATGGAAGAAAGTTCTACTGATTTGCTTCCACAAAGATTATAGACAAGAAGACCCTATAGAGCTCAGTTCTGCTCTGTAACCTATGGGGTTGCCAGGAGTCAAAATCAACTCTATGGCAGTGGGTTTGGTTTGGGACCAGTGTCAGACTTCCAAACTACAGAACCACAGTGGAAACTGTGGAGGCCAGAATTCAATGGAACTGCCTTGTTTTTCCAGGTCTTGCAAGTTTTCTGTCTTTCACAGGGTCCAGTCTTAACCACTTTTCTACCATTCTCTATTATTGAAAAATATTTGAGTTTTTCCTTACTGGTAGGTTTCAGCCTTACACAATTCTGGATTTCTTCGATTTTATTGTATAAGATAATAACTTGTTAGGGGCTAGCTCAGTTTATGGCAGGGCTTTGAATTAGTTCAAACTGTTTCAGTCATGGCTGATGACTTGAAACTGGAAGAGATTTCGATTTTTACAATTTGGATGAGGCAAATAGGAATAATTACAAATCAAAATCCTGGAATGGGAGCCTCCTGAGAGGTGTAGTGAGCCTTTTCCGGAGACTGATGCATGAGATTGGATTACTGGAAGGACTGTCATGAGCAATACATATACAAAGCAGTGTGGTCAGCTGTCATCTTTGAGCAGGGCACCACTGTTTCTGACTCTTCTTAAAATCTGATGGGCAACAGAGTTAGCTGCTATGCAACACATGCTCTGAGCTTGCTTTTTACGGGGGATTAGGTTTGTAGCAGGCTTCAGTCTGTCATTTTTCCCATTCCAGCTATGATTCCAATTCACTCAAATTTAAAAAATTCAGGCTTGTTTCAGTTTCACTTCCTTGGCCAAGACTGAACCAGGAAGAACCAGTTCAAAGTCCTGGTTTGTGGTAACCTGTTAAGGCAGAAGTAATACAAGTATCTACTAAATGACAGATGAAAATTCATAAAAATGTACTCACGTCCAAGGCCTCAGAAGAAACATACATAAATACATAATGATATACGCTATCTAATATAAATATAAAGATTTATGAAAACACAGATGAAAAGTAATTCTGCCCAGGGAGTTCAGAAACGGCTTCAGAGAAGATGTGATATCTGTGTGTCACAGTCACTGCCAAACCCCAAGAATTATACCTCATACTTAAAACATGCACAATAATGTTTGATGATCTGTAGACTAATACGTAATCTGACTTCAAGGCCATAATGAGTGAACTTCTGCCAATGCTACAAATCCTAGAGACCTTCCCCGAGCCACAAGTCCCAAAGATGCTTCTGTCTGAGTACTCCTTGATTTTAAGCTCATGTTGCAATAACATGAAATAGATAAGTCTCCACCTGGCCAGATTAAGGAATTTTTACCATGTTCCATTTGAAAAACAGCTTTTAAAAACAGCAGATGAAATTTATTTTGAACAGCATCATGAAAGAAAAGCCTGCAATATGCTTCCATAAAGATTACAGTCAAGAAAACACTATGCAGTTCAGTTTTGCTCTGCTACACTTAGAGTGGCCATGAGCCAGAACTGATTGGAGGCCAACATTTTGTGTGCGTGTGTGTAATTTTATTATTACTAGTATTGTACCCATACAGGGCTAAATGAGAAGCAGACAGTGCTATTTGCATCTCCTAAGAGCACCAGAGAAGGATCTGAGATCAAAACTCATTCTTCACTGGCTTGTTCCCCAGTGGCCAACAATGGTTCCAGGCAATATTCTTTCCCTTGAGATATTATAATATAATCATTTTTAAGAGGTCACCCCAAATTTTTAACAACGATTATCAGAATTCATGAAACAAATATATTCATCACCAGGGCCAGATTATCAAATAAGCAAGGTAAGCATAGGCTTCCTTGTGCTTTCTTACTAATCTGCAGTGAACAGTTTTATATGGGTTTCATTTTGATGTGCTATAGTGAAACCTATGTGATGCTGTTCACTACAGATTAGTAAGTAAGCACAAGTAAACTGGAGCATACTTTGTTTACTGGGTCATCCACTCCTGCCAGGTATTATAAATTAGAAAAGAGGCTTTGATTTTATAAGAAGGTGCTGTGGGCTTTGGAAGAGAGAGAGAGACAGATGCCAACCATACCTAGAAGCGGTCTTTGATGTGGTGAAAAAAATGTGTAATTGTTCACTACAGATAATCTGTTAAACAAGATAAACATTGTGCTTATTTTGCCTATTAGATAATCAACCACTGCCCAATACAGTGTAATCACTTCTAAAGAGACATCTCTTCATTGCCCAGTAGATTGCTCTGGAATAAGATGAACTCTGTGGTGCTAGGTTTTTTTTTTTTTTTTTTTCCCCTTGCAGTTATAAAACTAGCTGTTTCTGAAACACTGGGGTACCATAAGCCTTGGGATTAAAGGTGGTAAACTGACAGTACCTAGGAATATTCAGTACCAGCAGCATATTCAGCCCAAGTGAGATTTCTTTCTCCAGTCTATGGGTGGCTGCATCAAGCAGTATGTTTATTCTTCTTAAGAGTTTTTTTCATCGTGGAGGACAGAAGAGACTCAGTCTGAAATAGGCTGTTTCTCACCAACAAGTGGCAACTTGTTGGTTAAAACTTCAGCACTCATGATCTCTAAAAGTTAGTGAGCAAATTCCACAAGTGTTTGGAAGTGTGGGCCCTCTTCGCATCATCTACACCCTAAGAAATATAGTTTAAGTAGGAACAAAAGGCACAGTAAAATGCAATCTGCTAAACAAAGGATGCAATGGAGAAAGATAAGTTTCCAAACTTAGAAACTTGTTTATGCTTCCTTTCCACAGCCAAATGCCCAGAATAAAAGATACGACCTATGTATTAAAAAATGCCTAACGGAGTTCTTTCTCTTAAGACTTTATTATAAGCCTGAGAATTTTCTAATATTGTCACCCATATTAATTTCTTGTTGTTACTTCTGTCAGCTGCTTTCAAGTAAGTCCACAATTCATGGCAACTCTGGAGCTTCCAGACTACAAGCAGTAAGAGAAGCCTGGCAACCTACTGTTCAAATTTAGTTCCAATGTAAACCTTATGAGTACTATTTGCTACTGACTAAATTGAGTTTTTGGAGGGTTTTTTTTTTACACTTACGAGTCTCAGAGAAACCTTCACAGTGATGAGCCTACAGTTTCTAGTGAGCAGGGTAAGGCTCTAAGACTCATTTTGTTTCTGTTTGTTTTTAATCTGTTATATGAGGATGTGATTATGATAGCTTTGGTTTAAATTCTTTGTAGCTTGTATACAAATCTTAGCCATTCCTGCTCATATCAATGCTGAATATCTAATCTGTGTGCAGAGTTGTTTCAAGAAATTATAGAAACAAAGATAAATAAAATAATGTCCTGCTCTCGAAGAGTTCACAGGCAAAAAAAAAAAAAAACAAAAAACATTGCTGTCAAGACGATTCTGACCCACAGCGAACCTGTAGGGCAGGGTGGAACTGCTCAGTAAGGTTTCCTGGAGGAGTTGATGGATACCAGCTGCTGACCTTTTGGTTAGCAGCCATAGTTCGAACCCATGGCACCACCAGGGTCATTAGGAGTAGGAATTGTCTCGACAGCAAGGGGATGAGAGACAGATACATGTAAGAACAGCTCTCAGGATCACTACTGTAATTCTTGCACTCACCAGTATAATTCTAGAAGAGATGAGAGGTTACAACATAGTTTTAAAGTTCTCCGCTAATCTTTACTTATAAGGAAAAGTAAAAACAAAGCACTATTTTTCTGTATGATCAGTTCACATTTAACTCAACTTGAACATACAGTTTGCTAATTGGTAAATTTATGTTTTTAAGTAACCTTTTTAAAAAAGTGTGTATTTCTCTGAAATTTGTTTTAAAATTCATTAACTTTTCTCTCTACAGGTAGTGCAAATGGTTATGCATTTGATAACTAACTGAAAGGTTGGTGGTTCAATCCTACCTAGAGGTGCCTTGATAAACAGGCCTGGCAATTCTATTCAACCTACATGGGGCATCATAAGTTGGAATCAGACAGTAACTAGTAACAATCTCTCCACAATTACAAAATTCATTGAATTTAAATTCTATGTAATCTGTATTGATAATTTCTAGATTGTCAGTATGATAATTTTGGTCACTGTATTTTTTTAACCAAGCAAGAATTTTAAAGTTCTTTTTATGAATTCCTAAATAAAGTTTTATTTTATTTCTTAAAAAATGTTTATATGTGGTATTTACCCTTAATCAAAAAATAGGTGTTGGGTATATGAGGTCTGGCAATTAAGTCTGTGAACTTAATTGTTCTAAGTGCTCCATATCTCATTGCTGTGTATCACTGCAGTCACCTTCAAAGTACTCCCCATGGGAAGCTATGCACTGACACCAGTACCTAGTCCACACTTCAAAGCAATTTTAGAACTCTTTCTGGAATGGTCTTTGTACTTGGTGGCAAAGTGACAAGTTCACTAACTTAATTGTATAGTTGTCTGTGCGGGAGTTTTTAGCCAGAAAACAAATAATACTCTCCCTACTCACCTGATCTGGCCCCAATGACTTTTTTTTTTCCTCCTGACTGAAAGATAAAGAAAATATTGAAAGGAAGACATTTTGATGACATTCAGGATATTAGGGTAATACAATGATGGATTTGATGGCCATTACGGAAAAAAAAAAAAAAGTTCTACAATTACTTTGAAGGGTGGACTAGGTGCTGGCATCAGTGTATAGCTTCCCAAGACAAGTACTTTGATGGTAACCATAGTGATATTCAGCAGTGATGTATGTGGCACTTTTCCTAGCATGAGTTCACAAACTTAATTGGCAGTCTTTCTATATTGAAATGTAATTCTTTATCTTATCGCTTTTATCATATAGTAAAAATATTCACAGAACTGGGTGGAATACAACATTCTACAAACTTCAGTTCTGCCTGATACAAGTTTAGCCACACCCAGAATGTACCCCAATTCTCTCAAGCCCAGTTGAAAGTCAAAGGCAAACTACCCAGCCTAACTTAATCAAATAGCCACACCTGATGCTATAAGCCATAGTCACAGTGGGACTCAGTAGTATAGATGCAATTGCTAGAAACTACACCCTATGAAAGAAGGAACATGAGGGAGAAATTGTGGTGAACTGAATATATAGCTTGAAAGACATCTATTTCATTTCCCTATGTCCAGGGTGATTAAACCTTCTGGCTTCTCCAGGAGATTCCAGGTTCATGCCTAACATTCTTATGTAACTATTTTCCATTCTCAAATAATAAATAATTCTCAAATACTAAATCATTTGTTTGGACAAATGATTATTTGTTATTTTTAGAGTTTTCTTGTTGTTGGAGCAGTAGTTAAACACCCTGCTGCTAAATGAAACATTGGCTCTTCCCATCCACCAGCCACTTCACAAGAGAAGAATCTGACAGTCTACTTCTTTAAAGATTTACAGCCTTGGAAACTCTATGGGGCAGTTCTATGGTGTCCTATAAGATCACTACAAGCCAGAATCTACTCAGTGACAACAGATTTTTTGAGATTTTATTGTTAGCTGCCATTGAGTCAGTTCTGGACTCGTGGTGACCCTACAGTGACAGAGTAGAATTGCACATATAGGTTTTTTAGGCTACAACCTTTGTAGGAGTGAATCAGCAGGTCTTTCTCCCAAGGAGCCTCTGGGGCAGGGGGTTCATACATGGCATACAACACCTTTTTTACACCAATCTTGTGGTTCGTATTGACTGTGATTAATACTGATGATGATAAAATGAGGTTTTTTTATTCCCCCCAAGATTTTGCTGCATCAGGTGCAAGAAATGCTTAAATGTGTGGGTAGGCAGGTTAAAATTTAGATGATCGGCTAAAACAGAAACCCGCTTAGAATTTGAAATATGAAATAATTTATCCAGTTCACAAAAACAGAATGGTAAATCTCTGGAATCCTGTATAGCATTTATTACCTATCTTACAGATTGCAAGAGCTTGTGTCAACATTCTAGGACATATTTTCAAAGTTTTTTTTTTTTTTTTTTCCTTTTTAAATCATGGCTATTCTTAAGTTTAAAATAACATTGATTTGGAAGACAGAAATAGTCACGATACTCAGAGAAATGAAGACTGGAAGTAAAGCTTGCCAGAGAAGGATATCTCACTTTTAAAAATAAATCGAACTTCAGCCTATTCTTTACCATTCTTCCATCCCAGTCCACTCAGATATAAATGGAAGATTTAGCATTAACAATCCACATGGAATACTCAATTTTGTTAACGTGTTAAGCATGAGGGGAAGGAGAAAAGAAACAAGATATGATGACTTCTAAGTATGTATCCCTCAGAAAATTGTTTTGCAACATTTGAAAGAGGTGATGGCAGCGTGTCACCCATTGCTATGGATTCAGTTCTGACCCATAGTGATCCCATAGGACAGAGTAGAACTGTCACAGAGTTTCCAAGGAGTACCTGGTAGATTCCAACTGCCAACAATTTAGTTAGCAACTGTAGTAGTTAATCACTCCTGAAAACCCAAACCAAACCCACTGGCATCGAGTTGGCTCCAACTCATAGTTGCTGTATAGGACAGCGTCAATCTGCCCCACAGTCTCTAAGGAGTGCCTGGTGGATTTGAACCAGACCTTTTGTTAGTGGCCATACACTTAACCTCTACCCCACTAGAGTTTCCTAATCATTCTTATTAAGTGCTTGAGATAGGGTCCCTACAAGTTGGAATCAACTGAAGGGAAACAGTAAAAGGATAGACGTCTCCATGAGTTAGAGAAGATTTAATGGCAGTTGGTGTTAGTGGTAAAGATAGAAGTCTTAAGAACACACTTTTTGTTGGTTCTAGGTACTTTTATCAGCAAAGATGAGGTTTACGATTATGAAATGCACAGTGCAAAATGTGCTTCCCTGACCACAGAAACTCTTCCATTCCACTCTGGTTTCATTTCCTTACTGAAATGTAAAGAGCAGAGGAGGAAACCAGATATGCAAATTAGGACCCAAATGTAAACAAAGATTCAACCCCATGTTACAATCCTCAAAGGAATGAAAACACGAGGAAGAAAAGAAGTTTATGAACTCCATGTTCAGTGCAAGCAGGCTACAAAAGAATTTAGCTGTCCTTCTAGAAAACAAAAATTAATTTGCTTTGGCCAAATTAAAATTAATTAAAATTATGCAATGTTGCCCTTGTGTTAATTTTAACGGTGAGGTTGTTGTGATTTAAGGCTACAATTAGTTCTAGTGTTTGAAAGAGAAGCTCTGTAATCGAGACAGGACATTTTAATAATCCTGGTTATAAACATTTAATACATCATCTTTAGGGACTCACAAACACATTGTAATTAACTTTTACAACTGAAATAAATCAGATTGCATTAGCATATTGCAAAGGAAAAAATCATTTGCATGATTGAAAACAGCTTCAGAAAATTATGTATAACAGGCTTCATGCAAACACCAGCACAACTTTTACTAGGTTTCATGTATGCAGATATTTATAACAAGCCCAATTTAGGATTATTCAGTTAATCTGCACTTGCTGTATATAAGGAAACATCCTCTTCTGTGGTCAGTAGGACTAATATCCCACTTTAGAGTAAACTAATTGAGAAATAGACAAATAACCATGTAATGTGTAACTTCTGCTATATCTATGCCTATGGTCTGAGGGAGAAATTTGCTTAGGAGCAAAGAACTTGTGTTTCCGTGTTAGTCATGTCTCTAGTACTCAAGTTGTTAGTGGAAAGAGTGATGCTGATATTGGACCCACAAAAAAAAAAAAAAAGAAAGAAAGAAAAGAAAACAGCCCAATCCTGTTGAGTCAATTTGCAAAAGTGCTATTATAAGGAATGATTGAGAGAATGCACATCATTACTCTCTGGAACATAGTAAGAGCTCAATAAAAATTAATCATGATTGCTGTATTTATTGTTACTGGGGGCTGTTGTGTCTGAGAACTAATGAACTCCTTTCCTGCACAGAATTCACCTACAACTTTCCCCAGATAACAGTTGGCTCCCTCTCCCTCCATTCATTTATTCAGTGACTATTGTGTGGATCTTTTGGGCCCTGGTAGTGTGGTGGTTAAGAGCTCAGGCTGCTAATGAAACATTCAGCAATTTGATCTACCATCTACTCTCTGGAAACCATATGAGGCAATTCTACACTGTCCTATAGGATCACTATGAATCAGACTCAATGGCAGTAGTTTTCTTTTATATGTGAAAAGGGTTCCTGAGTGAAAAAAAACAGCTTATGCTCAACTATTAGCCTAAAGATTACCAGTTCAAACCCCATAGCAGAGTGGTAGGAAGGCTTGTCCATTTGGTCTGTATAGCATACAGCCAAAAAAATTCATCCAAAGTTCTGCTCTGTAACACACAGGGGCACCAAGACATACAACTGACTAGACAGCAATAGATTTGATTTGGCTTTATATATGTAACACATTATCAGATTTGCAAGACCGGGTGCATGTGATTGAGACGCTGCACCTGGGCTAGACAAAGCCAAGTGTGGAATAAACTGCTGGTGTCAGAATCCTTCACAAGCTCTGGAATCAGAGTAAGTGGCACAACCAAGTTTAGATTCCAGATGGTTAGGTAAAAAAGTCAGAGCTCCACCTGCTACCCTATACTAACATCTAAAAAAAGAAAGAAAGAAAGAAAACAAGTTAAAACACTTCAACCAAATCCCAGTAGAATGGGACAAAGGTCAACATTTCTGGATCAATCTTTGGCCAAGTGCAAGTGTACGACAAGGATACACTGAGATTTACATTGAGTAAGGCTCTGTACTGGGGCCAAGATCATCCTGAAACACAGTCCATTCTCCCTGTCAGATCTGGTAAATGATTAATATCTAAGTGCCAAAGATATCATTTTGGAAGGCATTGAATCCTGGTTGGAGAACACTGAATACAGGTTAAAGCTGGTCATTGTGAAACCAAAAGAGACAAGGAAAAGTTGAGTTTCCCAGGAGCAGTTTTGCAGAAGAGGGGTTACTAGTTTCCTTTCCAGGGAATATTTCTGTGTTGATTTCTGTGTCGTCTTGACTCTAGAAAGAAATGATGGATGAAGTACAGGTCAGTCTTGAAAGTTGTTTTTCCTTTGGGCCTTTGTTTTACAGAAAAAAAGGGATCCTTCCTTTTGTCCCCTCTCAGGAAAGTCCTTGGACTCCTCTAGTGGGAAACTTCTCATTTCTCCTGAGGCTATAGCTTATTGACTTAAAAGAGCAGTAGCTTAATTAACAGAAGAAATGAAGCTTATTGCATAATTAACTAGAGATTTACCTAAAATCAATAATCTAATTGCCACACCTACATAGAGGATAGTGTTTATCCTATTGAAAACAATCCATTTATATCCACTTGTTAACAAAGTGATTGGTGGTTTGTTTAAACAACTAACTTGATCTCTCAAGTGATAATTTATAGAACAATCAATTAATATTTTTAGTACTGCAAATATAAACAAGCAATGAAGAGCCACACATGTGTCTGCTTATGACAGGTCAAATTTAGCAGACACTCAACCTGACTTCTTTTTCAATCAGCTTTAATATGTGTAGGCAATAGATACAAAACAAATACAACATACTTTTAATACTATTACTTTAGACATGTTCCTTTCATGGGGAGCCAATAACATGAAAACCCAAAAAACCAAAACCACTACTGTCTAGTCAGTTCTGACTCATAGAGTCTCTGTAACAGAGCACAACTGCTCCATCCAGTTTCCAAGGAGTACCTGGCAGATTCGAATAGCTGACCTTTTAGTTAGCACACGTAGTACTTAACCACTATGCAACCAGGGTTTCCAAAACATTCCAAAGCATTTGTAAGTATATAATGCACTGATTTAAATTTGTATCTCGTCTTCACCATGGAGTTCTAATCTAAGTTGTGTGTATAAATATATACAAACTATATCTATGTATACACTTTTTTTTTTTTTTAACAGATACACATCAACCTGTCCCAAGAAATTAAATAATTTTGGTACTTCCAGCTATATGTATATCCTTTGGGTTTTTAATCTGAAGAATTATTTTATATCAAGGAGAATGAATTTACATATTACATTTACCCAAAAACAGGTGTCAATGTCAAGAAAGTTTGGTTAAAGTTTAATGTTTGGTTGGATTAAGATCCATAGTCTGTAATCAAAGCTTACTTGAAAGTTTTCTACTCTGTACAAGTGAATAGGAGGTTTCCCAAGACTTAAGGCATTTCTTGCCCTACAGCTGTTCTCAAAGTATTTCATTTTCTTAAAATATTGCCATGGCTAAGCATGAATTATCTTGTGTCTACTCCTGAATTTTGCTATTACTTACATTTTAGAACATTTATACCAAGATACTCCCATCTACCAGAAACATTAATATTATGATATGAGCCTGCTTAGAAGCAGAAGCAACAGTTTAAACATCCATTACAGTTTATAAGAACTTGGGCTCTAAAGAGCCTCACCAATATCATAAAAGGGAAGAGTATGTGTGAAGGACAAACGAAGAAGGTGATACTGGAAAAATACTGTATAATAAGCTGATTAAGTGAAATGAAAATTCTAAGTTCTAGCTCAGATAAGCCCTTCAGGAGTCACAGCTTATGTTCATTAAATACATAGGGCTGAGAACTATCATAATATAATTCAAGTGGTGAAATAGCATAGAGTTTACTTAACAAAACTGAAACACAGATTTGCACTGTAGTAGAAGGGGAGTGCCTCGAAATTCCTGGTGTCAAGTTCATAGCAGGGAAGCCAAGGACAGGGCAGGTAATAATCAGAACCATTGGCAGGTATTATGTATCAAAGTACATCTCCCCAAGACCTGGTGGTATAGTGGTTAAGTACTATGTCTGCTAACCAAAAGGTCAGCAGTTCAAATCTGCCAGGTGCTCCTTGGAAACTGTATGGGGCAATTCTACTCTGAACTATAGGGTCGCTATGAGTCAGAATCGAGTTGACGGCAGTGGGCTTGGTTGGTTTTATCGTTTGGGTCAAGACATATGTTAAAGTCCTGATGCCCAACACCTGTGACTGTGACCTTGCTTTGAAATAGGGTCTTTGGAAATATTATCAGTGAATATGAGGTCCCACTGGAGTAGGATAAGTCCTAACCTAATGTGAGTGATGTCTTGTATAAACGAGAAACAGAATTAGACATAGGAAGATGGTCTTGAGGAGACAGAGTTCGTGGAAGCTGCAATGTGAGGAAAGCCCAAGGCTACCAGAAGGGGAAAGAGATAAGAAAAGATCTTCCCTTAGAGTCCTCGAATTGACACATGGCTCTGTCGACACCCTAAATTTTGACTTTGAGCCTCCAGGAGCATCAGACAGCAAATTCCTGTTCTTTGAACCACCCCTTTGGTGTACTTTCTTAAGGCAGACCTAGCAAACTAACACCCAGCAGGAGACGTAAAGACCATGCCAGGACAAATATCCAATTAGCAGCACCTCTGAAATGAAAGTTAAGAAAGATTAATGAGATGAAGCAGGAGAAAAGAAAATATAATTTATACATTGGAGGTCCAAGTATTTGTCTAGATAGGATTTGGGAATAATGGAGTCTGTTTCAAAGTTTGTAGGCTAGCCAGTGAGAACTGTCACCTTAATGGATGTTGGAATTTGGTATAGAACTCCCATCACGCCTAGAACTCTCCTTTACTTTGAATTCTCTTTAACTTGTCAGGAAGTCCTGAGGGCACAGTGGTTGAGAGCCTGGCTGCTAACCAAAAGATTTACAGTTAGAATCTACTAGCTACTTGTTAGAAAGCTTATGGGACAGTTCTGCTCTGTCCTATCACTTAGCTATGAGTCACAGTCTGCTTAGTAACAATGGGTTTAGCACTTTTTTTTTTCCCTCACTTGTCAGAGCTTACTCATTTTTGCCAGAAACAAAACTTGCAATTTTTTTTCCTTCCACCTTAGTAGACAAAAGATGCTTGTTGAATGTCAGAGGGGTAGAGTGGGAGGGATCAAGGAGGCAAGTGGAAGCCCACCCAGGTAGACCTTATAGTTTTCTCATTATCAGAGTAGAGACCACTGATGCTTCATTTGAAGCAGAATTTTCACTTCACTCCACAAGCTGCCCCTGATTGTTTCTAATGGTTTGCCCATGATCAATTTTTTCTGGTCTTACATTTTCCAGGAGAATGCTGTCTTTCTGTCTTTAACCCTTTGTAGACTTACCTTCCTCTTTCATGAGCCTGGCTTTATTTCCTCGGACTCTAACCAGCCATACACAAACATCCCAGCTAATCTTTCCAAATTAGCACAGCACCAGCCTGAGGTTCTCATTAGATGTGCAGCTGAGATTTATCAGATCTCATTTGCCTAATATGGAGCCTAACTTTGGGCACCTGGCCCTTGCGGTAGGGGGTAAGGGAGAACAGGAATGGGTCTTTTGTCACTGCTACGAGGACTCACTAATTTGCTCCGCCTAATAAAATTACAAATGAATACAGCTTTATTCGCATTGCCTTTATAGGTTATAATAACCTTGGTACCCCATAACCTCCTGCTAGCTGAATTAATCAGATCATATTAATATTTCTTCTTACTTTCTTTTAACTGGTTCTTCTCTTAATTAAAGGGGCCAAAGACGTAAACAGGATAGGTGACTAGCAACATGGCGTCAGGTTATAAACAAGGCTCATTAAAAAGATGGATGTGCAGGCAGAATGCAAAAATTGCTTACTTCGCAAGTGTACATTTGGTAATTTCCTGATGACTAAAAGAACTAATGCCAGACCCCACTCCCTCCCTTTTTCACATGTATAAAAGATGATAATGTTTGGATGCTTGGGTAGGAATGGCAAAAACTGAGCAACCTATTCATCAACTAGAATAAGGTCTTTCACATCATAAGGCTCGGTCCTTTCCCACAAACCTCCAAATGTAAAATACATTTGAAGGGATGAAAGTGAGGGGGGAGGGCAACCAAACAGGAAACGATTGTAAAAGATGAGAAACTTTTAAGAGAGAACATTAAACATACCAAGCCACAGTTAAATGTGAAAGAGAAAATGTGGGACTTTTTAAAAGACTAATAAATCTTTTGAACTTGCATATGTTCTAGTAAGCACAGGAGAGGAACATATATGTTTGCTTGCACACAGAGGGCAATGGAGTGCTGACTGTTCATGCATGTGAAAGATAAGTGTTGTAACAACATTCCATCAGGCTTACATGAAGGTATGACTACATTAGCACAATAGAGGACAAACAGCATTATTTAGAAAATAATTCTGGTGTACCTTACATTGTTGTACACATTTTGCATCCATTTCTACACTGAATAGATGATACACCTATACATCACAAATAAATAAGCTCAGATAAATGGAATCCAAAAATATGTATTATATCAACTATGTACACGTGATACACGAGTTGTATAGGGCATATAATGTGTAAGTATTTATATTTCTGTTATATATTTTCTATTCCTGCACACACATCTATATGCTAATTCAGTGCTCGCTCTTATTTTTGCAACTTTTGCTCACATCCAGTTAACTAAGCAAAAAAGCTCCAGCATTTTTCTCCTCACAGCAAATACAAGGAAAGCCCCACCGCATTCCCTGTCTCTCCGTCTGCCTTCTCAACAAGAGAGAAAGTCATTCTGACAGGATGATGCACAGCACTGCCAGGCAAGACCTTGCTCCTTCATGAATAAATTAGAGATGAAGTTTAACTCATCCCCTTGCATTTTTATGGAGGGACCTCTTCCTAATTTACCTAAATGCTTTGAGTAGAAGGACAGAAAATGTAAGAGGATAAGGTGGAAAGGTTAAAATCCTGTCTAAATGGAAGGTTCTTTTTTCTTTTTTTGTTTCCAGGGCACCACAATGCAGGGGGTGCCTACAACTGATGCAGTGATTTCTCACCCAAACATTTAAAGAAGGAACCAAAGAGAGAATAAAACAAACTGTTTTCTCCTCTGTTGGTTTTTGTATAAACCACGGTGAGTATGACCAGTGGTTCTTAGTCTAAAAAATACCATCCCTGTAAGAGATAGTAAAAATAGAGTAAACATAGGAGTGAAGAATCTGCACAGTGGACACGTAACCTGTGATTTTTCCCAATGGAGCTCGAATGTGCTTCAGCCAGTGACCTATTTCAGGGTGTTCTTCACCAGGGCATTTTTAGTGCCAGGCGTGTATGCCATGAGACAGGACATGTGGTGAAAATATTAGATTTTTTCCATGTAGGATCAGACCAGTGGGCTAGTGGTTTTGGAATCTTGCCTCTGGCAGTGGCCGTTACCTGGTGCTTCAGAAGCTAAAAATGAATCGGCATGAGCACAGCTCTTCCGGTGTCCCCCATGGATAAACAGGAAATTGGCAAGTAGGATCGTTTCACTGGTACGCTGATCCTGTCATTCCTAGAAATCTTTGGCTTCAGCTCTGTGCCTCAGAAGTTTACCTGCAAATGAAGCATGAAATGTTTTCATCTACAAATTGTTCATGTGACAAGGAAACTCAAAGCCAAGGGTGCATTCTTAGTCTTCCTGGCTTTTGGCTTACTTGAAAAGTTTGGCTAATACCATGTCTTGATAGTATCGGGCGGAATGTGCAAACGTCCCAGCATAACTGAAATGTAGAAGTGTAGCAATTTTTAAGAGGGTCAATGAAATAAATTAAATCGTTTAATCCACTTTTTCTTTTTTTAAATACTAGGTTAGTATTCAGCTACAAAGCTGAAGAGGAAAACAGAAGATGAAAAACAACAGCAATCTGACTCATTCTGAGATTCCACTATTCTGGGAAACTAAGTAAAAATTTTGGGGGGTTGTAAACTCAGCAAAAGATCACCTGAACATTTCATTATATGAAAAATGCACAAATCTGGCATATGGCCCACAATATAAAAATTTCATATGAAGCTTTTCAATTTAAAGTTTTCAGAATTCCACATCCATCTCCAAAACAAATAAATGGCAAGGATAAAATATCACAGTTTTCATCCCAGTTCTGTGCGACTCTACACATTAATTCCATTCTAACTTAGTGTTGAGTAAATGTTCTGTGTATGTCCGGACGTCCTCATTAAAAAACGTTGTGGTTTTATGCTAAAATGGCTCAAGTTTCTGAGATATTTACCACACTCTATCATTAGTTTTTTTTATAATATGTTAATTAACATTTGGGTACACACACTACCATTTCTGCTGAAGAGAAAGAGAGCATTTTCAGAGTTCCACAGACTCGCTGTGCATTGTTTTTCCTTTTTCTCCTCGTCTAATCATTTTTCTGGAATGAATTGTCTCTCTTTCCCTCTCACCATTTGTCATTAGAGGAGTGTAATTTCATGACCCCTTTCTTCTACTTGCAACTTCCTTTAAACAAAAGGACACAATAAATAAACACAGGAGATAAGGCTGTCTCTTCCTCCCACCCCACCCCCTTCTACTGAATTTCTGGAGCGGCCAGAACCACTTTAGTCCTTCAGATATTGTCCTGAATTAGTATCTACAGTGATGCTGTGAGTGCATCATAATAATAAATACCAAATGGGGTCCCAACTGCAATATGTGTATTGATATATATTTTTCCTAGTACTTTTGGCAAACCTGTCTTGCTGACTATACTGATGAAGGTTGCAAGTAATTGTGTACGCGTTTCGGTGAAAGATAAATGGCCTTCTTCCCAAGGACGCTTGGCCAGGCCTTAATCCTGAGAGTGAGTGTGTGTGTGTAACTGTTTTTCGAAGGCCTGACAAGGCATCTTGATCATTTCCTCATTTTGAGGCCGACCCACAGCCTCGCACACGGCCCCCCTCTCTGAAATGTTATTATTCTGTCGTGAGGCCTTCTTTGGCCAGGATGTTACTTCATTTCCACCTTTTGTCTCAGCCTGAATGTGAACGATGCTCTTTCAGCAATATACAGCTGCTTAAACTCCCCGCTGCCGCCTTACATAAATATACAACACCCGTCTCGCCCTATAACTCACTTCAGGCCTGGAAAAATAGTGACTTCCTTTATTGGTCAGATTCTCTTGCAATTCCCAACAGCTGTATGTTCTCACCTCTGAGGATCCTTATCTTCAAGTTTCCATTTGTCTCAGCACTATTCCAGTGGATTGCCAATAAAAATGATTCCCATTTTTATAACCCCTGAGAACACAGGAGCCAGCTTTCCAGAGAAGCCTATTTCCCCCTTCCACACAAATAAACAAACAAACAAAACCTCTGTGTGAGTTACCAAATGGGGATACTCTGCCTTCAGGAAACATGACCTTAAAAAGGAGCCCAGGAGGGAGTAAAATGTGAAGTATGGTTTCTGAACACATTCATTATGGTCATGAAAATCTCTATTTTCCTTCAAGAGAAAAAGTGCAGAGACACAGCCCATAATCATTAAAATAACACATCTAATGTGCATATATGTAAAAGACTGTGTCTAAAAAGGAAGACCATATTCACTTTATATTAGTTACATTATCTGTGTTAATAAGGAAACCCTGGTGTCATAGTGGTTAAGTGCTACAACTGCTAACTGAAAGGCTGACAGTTCAAATCCACCTGATGCTCCTTGGAGATTCTATGGGACAATTCTACTCTGTCTTATAGGGTCCCTAAAGTCGGAGTCAATTTGATGGCAGTGAGTGATTGTGTGTGTGTGTGTGTGTGTGCCTCTCAGGGATGATTTTAGAATATGGATTGGCTGTTCTGCTAAACTTATTCATTACAGGACAGTATGTTAAAAGCAAAAATAAATAAATAAAAACAACTCTTACTGGTGAGTTGACTGACACATAACAACCCTACAGGGCAGAGTACAGTTGCCTCATCAGTTTTCCAAGGCCATAAACTTCCTGAAGCTGGTTGCCAAATCTTTCTCCTACAGAGCATCTGATCAGCTCAAACTGCCAACATGTCAGTTAGCTGTCAATTGTTTAACCATTGCATCACCAGAATTCTTTGCACATGACATCAAAAAGAAAAAAAATAGTGCTTATAAAAATTGAAATGGCTAATCAATTGTAAGACAGCATGGTGTATAGAAAAGGTACTTTATTTACACATGCAGTTTGACATGAACTTAAACTCAGATTCTATAGCTTATGGCTGTGTAATCCGGAAAGCCAGTTACATATACCTGAGCCTCAGTTGCCATATCTGTCAGATAGGTATGAAATATCTCCTATTTGCAATGTTGTGAGATCTAAAAGGGAACATACACATGAAAGTGTAAACTCCAAAGAGCTTTACAAGTATAAGATCTCAACTGATTTTTCATCCTCCATGATCAAGTTGTGATTACTATAAAAAACACCCAGCATTTCCAAGGAGTCAGTGCTGACTCATGTGACTCCATGTGTAGCAGATTAGAACTGTTGCGTAGGTTTTTCTTAGAGACCCTGGGTGGCACAAATGGTTAAGCACTGGACTACTAACCAAAAAGTTGGCTGAATCAAATGTACCCAAAGGTATTTCAGAAGGCCTGGTGATCTGCTTTCAAGAGATAGCAACCTTGACAACGCTGTAGAGTGTACTTGTACTATGAAATGCATAGGGTCATCATTAGGTGAAACTAACAACAACAACAATCTTGATGGAACCAGATAGCCAGGACTTTCTTCTGCTGAGCTTATGACGTTTAGGTTAGCAGTCAAGTACAAATTGTTTCCACCAGCCAGGGAGCTCATGGTTACTACAGACAATTTTAAATAAAAAAAATATTCGGGAGAAGTTGGAGGAAAAGATGAAGCAAATGAGTACTGAGAACATGTATGTACATTTGTGCTACAAGACTAGGTACTGAATAGAAGGGTAAGAGTATTAAATACTAATATGTCAAAACTCCACTAGGGTCGCCGTTAGTCGGATCCGACTGGACGGCACTTGGCTTGGCCACTTTATTTAAAAGAAAGAGAGAAAGGAAAAGATGTAAATCCATGAAACAGAGAAATGTGCCAGCTAAAATCCCTAACACTCCCCAATCACCCCCACTCCATTTTATGAGCTCAGAGCTCTCTATGGGGGAAAGGGTGTTGATGTACAGCCTGTGTTAGCAGAAAGACTTGCTTGGGAACTTTGTGTCTGATGGAAGCACATAATCATTACTATCTTTGAGTCGGCTCCAAGTAGATGGCACTTGGCTATGCAAAACTCTGGCTTTGGTTGTTGTTTTCCTTTTCTGCTTCTCTTTTTGTTCAATGTCATCCCAAATCATGTATGATTATTTCAGAGAAGTTACCTGTGTGGCTGTGTTCTGCACATTAAACCTGTACCCAAAGACAGCTCTCAGATAAACTCACGTTAGTTTTGAGGCATTTATGCTGATGATGTCTTAGAAATGTAGAATCTCTTCCTACTCTCTTTCTTTGTACTTATGTGTAGAGACAGATTTTTATAACTTCTCTTCTATACTGTTAAATTGGCCTGGAATCTCCAGAAATGTCCCTCTGATGGGGAGACAAGTGTAATCTTAAAGCCAGCGTCACTGAAGGCAACCCAGAAGTCTTCTATTGCCCATTTACTCAAACAGCTGTGGCTAGAACTTAACATTTTCTTTGGGTCAAACGGTCTCCTTGTCAGTGGGGAAATTTTTCTGCTCTAAATGAAATGTTACCAAATACATTTCCTCCCCCACAACTCTCTGGACTTGGAACAGTTTTATTTATCTGACTGTTCTGAGTACTGTAAAACATGCTGTTTCACATTGTAACATAAGCTCTTTTTTTAAAGTGTGCCCTGAGTATTTGCAATTGTCATCAGGCCCAGATGTATCCTAGTGTCAGCGTGAAGCTCCGCTCGTTGGCTCAGATACACAGAACGTAATTAGCTCAAAGGCTAAGTTCGTAGTGGAGGCACCGACTGATGATAACCATTTGCTCCTGTTCTCCCCTCCTCCTCACCAAAAAAAAAAAAAAAAAATGGTGCAAAGGTTAAAATCTATTGTTTGTGATTCAAAAGCTGTACTGAGTAGAGCAAACACATGTTTTGATGGAGATTTTTAATATGAAGGAGTCATCAGCAAGAGTGAGCTGGGAGAAAAGCAAAAAGAACAAGAAACTTGGGATCAGGAGCAGAAAAGTTGGGAGAGTCTCGAAGAGAAAAGTGATCTTCAGGGAGTTTTAGAACTGTGTGAATAAGAGATGAAATTATGTGTCTTCTCTGCCATCTCATTTTTCCCTTCTAGGATTTTACTTTGAAAAAGGGTCTGAGGGACAGCATTTACATATTCTACCCAGTGTTTCCCTATCAGTGCCCCACCCTGTGGCTCATTGCAGAGAAAAGGATTCAGGTGGCATGATAAAATTAACCTGGTAGGATGTAACCAGGGAACAGCATGAGATTAGCTTTCTCTTGAAAACTGGTCAGCATATTTAGCCAAGCTGTATGTTGACAAAAAAGAAAGGTAGAGCCCACATGAAAATAGGTGGGTTATTTACCCTATGAGTCCAATCGGTGAAGGCAACATAATTCCTTTCTGACCCTGGCAGGAAATCTGTTTATGCCCTGGAGCATGAAATTTGATTGTAATTATTTTAGCTTGCTCAGCTACATGTGTTATCGATGATCTTTCCTAAAAATCACCATCCTTTTAGAACTCCTGCCACACTGCTTGACTCAACGACCTGTAAGTTATACACAATAGAAAATAAACCATGCAGTGTTTCTCTATTGATTATTCCATAGAAAATCACTTTTCCTGAAGAGTGAAGTCCAATGTTACACAATAGCAGTTGATAAAATAAGATTATATTTACAAAGATCTAAACAATTATATAAGGTGCAAAGTTCACATGAGTAACCAATTGCTGGGAATTTCATGTATCATAGTAAACTCAAAGTTCAAGTCCACATTTTTCCCTTAGCTTATAAGTCCTAAATCAGTCATCCACATGTATCAAAGTTTTTGAAAAACTTCCCAATTCCTCACTTTGCCCACCTGATGAATAAAGGAATAAATATCCTAGATATGTACACAAATAATCAAATCAACAAAGGGGTAGAAGATTATGATTTCCTGGGGCCCTGGCTTCCTGAACCCCTAAATGGAGGCTTGTGGTACTTATGGGTCTGGTTACAAAAGCAGTCATCTTTGCTAGCAATGCCTTAAGAAAAGTACAGACTTTTCTTTGCAGTCAGAGAAAGTTCTACTTCAGAATACAGGAGATACACACCCATGTATACACAATTTATGTTATGTTATGTTCTTCTAATAATTTTGCCTTCCTATTGGAGTGAGTAAACCTAACTGGAATAGAGTTAAAACCTTGATCATAAGTTGAGTCTCTACTAAAAGCCTTCTTAGAAGTTTTACCCAGGAGTTGGAATGGTTTGGGGGACATTTCTCCCTCTTTCTGTTTTCCGCCTCCAAATACCTTGTGTAAACCTGCTGTATGGTGCGCACTTGGCCATAGACCTGCGCACAGTAATGAACACAACCCCTACCCTGATCGAAGGTCCCCGTTTGGTGCTAATGGTTGTACTTGAGTACTAACCTGACAACTGATGGTTCAAACCCACCCAGTGGCAGCACAAAGAAAAGGCTTGGCAAGCTGCTTCCATAAAAATTACAATTAAGAAAACTCTATGGAGCCTTTCTACTCTATAACACAAGGGTCATCATGAGTCAGAATCAACTAGACAGCAACAGGTTTTTAGTGTTTTGGTTTCTATTTGCTTTACCATGGTGGAACTGCATTTTATCAAAGGAGACAGACATTTTTTTAAAAAAGTGAGTTAATGAAATTGTTTTTTTTTTTTCAGTTGTGATTAAGTGAAAGTATACAACCCAAATTGGGTTTGCATGCCCACCTATCTGCAACTCCCTATGCTCTCCCCACCTAGTGACAGCACACTCCTCCTTTCACTCTGTATATCTAGTGTCCTCTTGACAAGCATCTGCCTACCTCTCTCCACCCTTTTCTCTCCCATCTAGAAAGTAGGGGAGCCTCCTGTAAACACAGAGAACCATGAAGTATACGCACCACATGGTCACACTGTGTCCCTGAGTCTAGTCCATTCTTGTCTGAAGAGTTGACTCATTACTGGTTTCCAGTCAGGGACAGGAGCAGATCTAGGGACCATGTTCCCATGGGATCATCCAAGCTATAGGACCATCAGTTCAAGTCTGTTAGTAGAGTTCTTGGGCTGCACATCCCTTTCTCTCATGTTGCCCCAGGGACTCTACATTGTGTCCCCCATCACAGCCGTATTTGGTGGTGGCTGAGCACCATCTTGTTCTTCTGGTCTCATGTTGACACAGTTGCCCATTCATATGGGTCCTTCTGTCTCCTGGACTCTTTTTTCCCTCATATCTTTGTTGTTCTCAGTCATCATCTGTTTCAGATGAGTTGAGACAATTTGGGGTACCTCAGATGACAGCTTTCTGGCTTTTAAGACTACAGACACCACTCACCAATATGGGGTGCAGACTACTTTCTTAGCAATACACTAGTTATGCCAATTGGCCTCAGTGTCCCCTGAATATATGGCCCCCAGATCCCCATCTCTGGTAGTCTACCCTTTGAAATATTAGATTGAGTTTAGAAAACCTTTCTGTTTATGGTGAAGTCCAGTTAAGTTGATCTACTCTCTACTGTGTGCTGTCACCACTTTCACCTAACCAAACTTCTATTGACTACCTAATCTATGTCCAACCCTTTTCCTCCCTCCCACACTGGTAGCCATCAAAGGGTCTTTTCTTCTGTGCATAAGTCTATTTTTAAGTCCTTATTGCAGGGGTCTCACACAGTATTTGTCCTTTTGTGAGTTAATGAAATTCTTGGTTGTCTTCATAATAAATATGAAGCAGGAACAACAAAGGCCATGATCTAAGAGAAGGCCCAGAGAAAGAGTGGGGGAAGTTTCCTTGAGGAGTGATGTCTGAACTGGGAATTGAAGCTTGAGTACCCACTGCCTTTGAGTCGATTCTGACTCACAGTGACCTTGTAGGGCAGAGCAGACCTACCTCATAGAGTTTCCAAGAAAGGCCTGTGTAGATTTGAACTGCTAACTTCCTGACTAGCAGCTGTAAGTCTTAACCACTATGCCACCAGATTTTTCTGAAGCCCGAAAAACAACTAAGGAATCTCTCTTTCTTAGTGATATACATTTGAGTTTTCTTGGAGGGTCTGCATTCTTCATTCAGAAGAAAATTCAATTTCAGCATCATCAAGGTATAAGTGTATACAAGACATCTGTAAGTCTCCCCAGGAACCACTTCTAGATCTCAGGAGAATCCTGTGACTTTCTGTAACTCCTGTGTGATTTTTCTCCTGAGTTTGCTTCCTTGATCCATGACGTGGACCTGATGAGCCTTTAGGAAGACTTTGTGTGGGGGCTATGATACTCTAATGTGAAAATGAAACCAATTTTGACTAAAATTCAGTGTTAGGGGAAAAGTTTAGGATCTAAAGAGTCACAAGAAAGACTTTACAAGGTACCACAATATTCAGAACTAGTGTGAAAGAGAAGCAGTAGAGAATACAGGAAGATGGGAGGTATCTTCTAAGGATGTTTTCTCTATTGCTAATAAAAGAAAGAAACAAGCAAATGTTTGAAAAGAATAATGGAAGGTCAATTATGGAGAGTAAATCAGAGAAAACACACACATCTATATATGAAGAAGATGCTCTGCCTGATTCTCTTTCCCTCATCATTCCACCTAGTTAGATTTTTGCAAGCTCTGACACTTCCTCTTATGAGATAATTCTCCCATGTAGCCTTAGTTCTGAAAAGTCAATATGGTTTATGAAAATCAAGTTGTATTCTATATATTAATACATCATCTCTAAGGATAATAATTCTAGAATCTGAACTTGTTTCTGTTCTCTAGCTCAGCTTGACAATGATTTATGAACCAGAAAACAAGACAGCTTCATTTTCATAAAGCAAACAGAACCTTCTGGACCAGGAGGAGCTGTGAAACTTGTTTTGACTAGCAAACCGAAACAAACATGACATAAAAGTCAATATAACCACACCACTGGGCTCTCATTTTACAGAATAACTTTTCTCCTCATTCTAGGAGGATGTCAGTTGAAATGTTACATTATCCAGCAGCAATTTTTACCTTAACTAATTTCTAGCCTGGTGTGATCACTGAGGATGCTGAAAAATGGAAACAAACACACCACAGTCATCCCCTAGAACTGTCCGTCTCACCCAGAAAGTGCGAGTTTAAATAGCAAAATATTTTAAAGGAAAAATTTTACCACTAAAAACACTTCGATGTCTTTAACAGAAAGAGGTGGCAACATTATTTGCCTGCTGAGGGAATAATTTACTTATAAGTAAATGTTATCCAACTTGACGGCACTTAGCTTGGCTTTGGCAAATGTTATTCGTAATTTAGTGAAGTACATGAGCTAAAGTGAACATTGTGAATATAGTCTTTTGAACTTTTCCATTTGTTTCAGTAATCTAGTGCTGCTTTAACAGAAATACCACAAGTGGATGGCTTTAAAAAGAGAAATTTTATTTTGTCTCAGTCTAGCAGGCTAAAAGTCCAAATCCAGGGTGTCAGCTCCAGGGGAAGACTTTCTCTGCTGGCTCTGGAGGAAGGTCTTTGTCATCAGTTTTTATCTGGACTGTAAAGTTCTGATGCTCAGGGACCCCAGGTCTAAAGAACACCTTCAACTCCCGGCACTGCTTCTTAGTGGTATGAGATCCCCAAATCTTTCTGCTAGCTTCTTTCTCTTATAGCTCAAGAGGTTGCCTCAACGTACAATCCTATCTACACATTCAGTCTGGACAGTACCAACACAGCTGCTGTTCGTCTTCTCTCATTAACACCACAGAGGCAGGGTTTACAGCACATAGAAACATCACACAATACCAGGAATCACGGCCTAGTCAAATGGTTGCACGCATTTTTGGGAGAAACACAATTCAATCCTTAACACCATTCATAATACTCATAATCATCATAACCTCCACTCATTCTTATGAGGGGATACTTTGTTAGAGCTTTAATGAGAACACTATCCCATATCATACTTGAGCACGGCCACTTATTTGGGGTAAGTCTTTTTATCTTCTCTGTGCATCAATTTCTCTTCTGTAAGAAAGGAATGATTAGCAATGGCACCAAACTTATAGGGTCATTGAGAGAAGATTAAATGAGAGAGTGTGCTTTGAGTGCCTTGCATATCTCTTGATGTGCTTTTCAGTCCAGAAAACATTATGGAATGCCAACCACCTTCTTCCAGTTCCTTTTGGAAAGTAAGAAAGAGAAAATGATTTAATTGGTGTCAACTATTCTGACGTGTAATATGAGATTTCTCTAACTCTCCTAAAATCATACAACAGCGATGACTTTACAGTTACATTATGAACACACCTGGGAGAAATGGGATGCTAGTGCACTGAGTGCCTGAATTAGTCCTGAAAGCTGTCTTAAAAGAAGACAGGGATATAAAACAGTGGGCATTTTAATAGACTACATTTGGCTAACTTAAACGTCTGAATAATTAATTTAAATCATAATTCCCATACATACCATCAACTATTAAGTACATATGGAAATTATTATGTAGAACATGAGCTCTCATATAATTCTCACATGTGTTAAGTAATCTCTATCTAGTTTTGATTTAAATCATATTCGTGTAATAAAAAGCATAATTTTGAGACTGCCCATTTATGGCTACACAGAAAAACATTAGCTGGTCCTTGTCAGAGGGTTTTATTACTAAGAGAAAGCATGACAAAAGAGCTGAGATATGTCTTCAGAGTCACTTCTACACATCTCTCTTTTATTTGCCTATTAATAATTTTGTTTCTGTTGTTAGATGCTGCTGAGTTGGTTCCCACTCACTGGGACCTGTGTAAAACAGATGGAAACACTGCCTGGTTCTGTGCCATCCTCATAATTATTATGCTTGAGTGCATTTTTGCAACCACTATGTCAGTTCCTCTCTTAGAGGGTCTTCTTCTTTACCGATGATCCTCTATTTTAGCAAGTGTGATGTCCCTCTGCAGGGACTGAGCCCTCTTGATAACCTGCCCAAAATACGAGGTCCAGCAATCAGTCTGTGAACTTAATTTGTTCTAAGTGTCACGTATGTCATTGCTGAATATCACCATGGTCACCTTCCAAGTACTCCCCCTGGGAAGCTAAGCGCTGATGCCAGCAAGTAGTCTATTCTTCAGAGCAATTTTTGGGGCTCTGTCTGGAATGGCCATTGCACACGGTGGCAAGGTGGCAAGTTCACTAACTTCATCATATAGTTGTTTGTAAGGGAGTTTTTAGCCAGTAAACAAATGGCTGTATTGGAACAACTTCCTCACTCACCTGATCCAGCCCCCAATGACATTTATCTTATTTTTTCCCCAAACATAAAGGAACTATTGAAAGGAAGACATATTGATGACATTCAGGACATCAAGGATAATATGATGACAACTCTGATGGTCATTGCAGAAAAAAGAATTCTGAAATTTCTTTGAAGGGTGAACTAGGTACTGGTGTCAGTGCATAACTTCTGAAGGGGAGCACTTGGAAGGTAACATTGATGATATTCAGCAATAAGGTATGTAGAACTTTTTCTAGAATGGGTTTGTGAACTTAACTGTCAGATCCTGTATGTGAGATGTGGTTTCTCTATGCTTGCTTCTCAGGAGTATTCTGATTGTGCTTCTCTTGAGGCAGATTTATGAGTTGTTCTGTCATTCCATGGCTATTCGGTGCTCTTGGCCAGCACCACAATTCAAAGCCATCAGCTCTTTTTCAGTCTTTTTTATGCATTGTCCAGCTTTTACATATATATGAGGCGACTGAAAACACCATGGTTTGGGTCAGGTGCGCTTTAGCCTTTAAGGTGATCTCTTTGCTTTTCAACACCTTGGAGATCTTGTTTTGCAGGTTTGCATTCTTTTTTCATTAATTGTAGAATTTTGAAATTCATATTTAAGATGATACAAGATGGGTACATGTTTGGCTCTGTATACCTTCACCTGAACAAAATATATGTTTCAATTGAAAAAAATTAATAATAACAATAAAACACTCATAGACCCTATATACCTCTTAAGTTAGGAAATATTACGTTACTGACACCTTATGAAATCCCTTCATCCCAACCCATCATATTTCCATCTCTCAGTCCTCCCGCTCAGGTATTGCTACTCTGAATTTTGTATTAATAATTCCCTTTCTTTTCTGTAAAATCATTTTTTCATGTTCATAGACATCCCTAATCAGTAAGGAATTTAAATGTGCTTGTTTTTAGATTTTACATAAATAGACTCATATGTGTATTCTCCCATGTCTTCCTGCTTTATCAAAATTATGTTTTTGAGAGTCATTGATGTTAGTGCACATAGCTCTTCATCTTCTCCAGTGTATAGTTTGCTTCATGTGAACTTGCCACAGCTTATTTTCCTCTTCTACCATTGATGGACACTGCTCCCTGTTTTAGACTATTCTCAACAGTGCTGGGCACAAGCACAAGAATTTCTGTAAATGTACATCCAGAATTCAAATTACTTGTATCTTCAGAGTCACTGAACTAAGTGCACTTGAAGGTACAGATATTTCTAAATTACTGGATACTACTCAACTGATTTGAGCCCCATTGTTACAAGTCAAAATAATGAGAATATGCAGTGAAGAGCAATTCAATCTAGGGATAATTAATCATTGAGGTGAATTTTAGTTTTAAAATCAGTGATCTTCGAGTTCTACAGATACAACGGCATTTAACCAAAATGCTATTTAGCTGATTAACTCAACATTAGTGCTTTGCTGGAGCGCAAAAAGAAGTAAGACTCTAGAACTGGACTTCACCTAGAACTGCCTGAGGATTTGAACATGTCACACCGTCTCAGGTACCTCAAATGTGGAGATGGGGAGGGAAACTGGAACAGGAGGCAGACACAGGCTGGTAGAACCCAAATTTTCTCCCAGGGCTGCTTCATGGGAGACAAAGAAATCAGACAACTGTAGCCCAAGGGTTTATGTCAAGGAAGTAAAAGCTGAAACAGCAAAATTTCCATTTGCTCTTTTTTGTTTGTTTGCTATAATGTTTAAGGAAGACTGTCTAGGTGTTGTTAAAATTTCCTTCAAGTTCCAAATCATATTAACATGATCTCCAAACACCAATACAACAGTATAGAGAGCTTACGGAACTGTTCATACATACTGCCCAGAAATCTTCAGTCAATTATTTTGATGAGTTACTTTAGTGTTATGCACACAAAATCTTAATCAAAATGTATTTTCTCAGATAGGATGAAATATTGTAAAATCTGGTGTTTTAGTTAGCTAGTGCTGCTCTAACAGAGATACACAAGTGGCAGGCTTTAAAAAAGAAAAGTTTATTCTTAATACAGTCTGGTAGGCTACAAGTCCAAATTCAGGATGTCTGCTCCAGTGGAAAGGCTTTCCCTCTGTCAGCTCTGGAGAAAAGTCCTTGTGTTATGTCAGCCTTTAGTCAGACAGCATCTTGGCACAGGAACTCCAGGTCTAAAGGAAGCACTCTACTTCACATGCTGCTTTCTTGGTGGTGTGAGGTTCCTAACTCTGTTGTTGCCCTTTCCTTTTAGCTCTTGTAGGATAAAAGGTAGTGCAAGCCACACTCCAGGGAAACTCTCTTCACAGTGGAGTCAGGAAGTGGCCTTAGGAAGGGGTGTATAGTCTCACCACAATGATCTTTAACATTCAGCATAGAAAAATAACAAAATAAAGGGCAATCATAAAGTATTGGGGATCATGGTCCAACCAAATGGCTATACACATTTTGTCAGGGACACAGTTCAATCCATGACAACTGGTAAGTACACCAGCTGAGCTATGTCAGTTCTTAGAGATTCTAATAATAAATAGACTAAATGACTGTATAACCTGCAGTGCCAACAAATATTAAAGATGTATTCATGTTAACTAGATTCTGTGAACTGTAGCACTTTCACCAGACAAATTCTCAGCACATCAAATTAATGGTTTTCTTTCAGATACAGAGGCATGTGAAATCCAAAAACTTTTTTTTTTTTAAATTTTTTATGTGGTGAGAGACTCCATTGAGAAATACATACTTTAAACATTTGCATCCTTAGAAAAATCAGCCTGTAACTACTGTATAATTAATCCTCAGTGGCAATTATCTTAATGACTACAAAATAGGGGTGAGAATTTAACCCTGCCTGATCTTCTTGTTCAGATGGGTAGAGAAATAGTTTAAAGTATGAATCAGTTTCTTTCCACCTAAATCACTTAGACAATTCCAATAGGAATAAAGAATTTAGGAAGATATTTCTAAAGAACTGAAAACAAACCAAAATAAAACAAATGAAAAAACTTTTCAATTGATAAAATTTCACCTGACTGTTCCACTTTGAGAAACACTGGAATATTTGTATAACCAAAATACATAAAGATGAAACACAGAGATAAAGTTTTTAAGTCTTGCATTGTTTTTAAAGTCTTATTAGCCAAATAATATTTAAATGGCTAAGATAAGTGTCTTAGAATCATTCAAATTAATTTGTTTACAAACATTTTGGATTTCCCAGTGGGGTCCATTCCGTAATACTTAGTTCTATTGCCTTCCATTATCTGTGTAAGGTCTTGCAGAAAAATACATGTAAGTAAAGGAAGAAAAACGTGGATAGAATGGATCCTGGATCAAGGTGTCAGTAGCTCCTCTCATTGAGTACATCTTTATTTCTCAGCCACTAACCCATTTTGAAAATCTGGGTCAATAGGAGCAGAAACTCCTATAGAGTCAGAGGAAATTACAAATTCGCTTATTCAGCCTTTCAAAGAGTGTTCTTGGATCACCTATTAAGTGTTAGATCCCTTGCTACACGCAGTGACTCCGTCTGAAATAGAAGTCTTCAAAGACCTCTTGATCTGTTATTTGAGATAGTGGATAAGAGAATGAAGACATGTATCTGGTAACTAACTAAACATGTATTTGGGGCAATATGTGGTAAATAACATGATATCACTAATATTGACTGATGAGACTCAAGTTTTCGGTCTAAGCTTCCTGGGTTGCACAAACTACTCTCTAAAATGACTTAAGCACTCAACTACTAACTGAAAGGTTGGTGATCCAAATCCACCCATAGTGGACAGACCTGGCAGTTTGCTTCTGAAAGTTTACAGACTTAGAAAACTCTACACTGCACATATGGAGTTGTCATGAGCTGGAATTGACTCTACAGCAGCTAACAACTCACACAGAACTTAAATTATGCATTTACTCTAACTTTTGTAAGTTATAAAGCAATTTGATCAATGTTTTACTGAAAACAATGAAATTTCCTTTGGTTTTCTCAGTGTACGTGTGTGTGTGCGTGTGCGTGCACACATCTACCTTTATTTTTATTAAAGATTTAATGCAATTGCTTACAATAATTAAATTTTTATGATTAAGGTCAATTATGAGAAAATTTCCATTACCTGTGATATACAGTGCCCCTGATAATTTAATCTCATATCTACACACTGTTTATAAAGTAGTGCTAAACTAAGTTTATCATTTTATTATATTTACAAGGCAACATCTACTTCTGAAATTTAAAAACTCTGCCAAAATCTCCAGCACTTTTGAATCAACCCACAAGATTTTTGTCTTAAAGTTCACGTTATCATTGTAACAATGATTAAGTCACTATGCTCCTTCCCGAAAGGAAGAAAAATCCTTACAAGGTTTTTGTATTTCAGAATAAACAGAAGTCCTTCTGAAATGCACCATGAACTATAGGATGTATTATAAGTTATGCTACTTTACCGAAAAGGGAGAAATTTACATGCAGAAGTTTTAAAAGCATCTAAATGAGACCTTGCCTACCTGGAATGTTCTCCCAGAGTTTCAGCTGTGCCCTGCAAATGGTCTCTACAGATCTGTTGGGAAAGAGGGCAGAATGGAAAACCTCCTACAACGTAACTGATAACTGAAATAAGCAAGCAGAAGCATTACCCTCAGAAAGTCATTCATTATGTGTTTTCAATATCCTTTAAAAGGGTTGCCCACCCCTAACTACGTATTTATACATATTTATTTGACAATCAATAATGGAAAATGGCTGCATTATTTTGATTAAAATATCAACTCTGCTTGTTCCTATAAAATCACATTTAAGAAGCCAGAAAAGGGGTGACAGCCGTTCAGGCTACCCTCCAGCCTGTGATATATGGTATTTTCAGGCGGTGAGGAGAGCAGACACATTAAGAAAATAGTGCTAATGATATTAAAGTACTTTACAAGGCTTGTTACTAAGAGCTGACAAACCTGTCAAGTGTATAATGTAGGAGGCTATCGTAACGTTCTCAGAAAACCATACCTCTACCCCATTTCCCTGCAATCTCCTAATAATGGAGCTGCTATAAATTCTCACCAGCAATGGGACAGAGCCATGGCTTCTCACCCCAATGTGAGGACATGATAAATATCAAAGAAAATGGCTGTCAGTTTTGGCGCCCGAACCTTATTACAAAGTCTTAATCCTACTGGCCTCAGCACCTTTTATCACCGCCTTGTTATGAGCTGATGGCTTTTTTATTTGCTGGGAGATGGAGGATGTGTCATTTGATGTCCTTTTATGTAGCCACTGCTCTGTCCTCTCATGAAAGAAAAAAAACAAAACAAAACATTTTATGTGTTTATTATAGTAACCGATTAAATGCAAGACTCATGCGGTTGGCACAGGTACTCTCAGCTAAGATTTAACAGAGTCTGGATTTAAATACATCATTACAAGTATTTATGTGAATGGGATTCAAATAGGAAATTAATTTTCCTCAGCCCTGGAGATGGAGCATTTGCAACATTCGTAATTGTTTATTTTTACTATGATTGTTAACTGGGATTGCTCATTGCTGCTTTCAAGGTCAGCCGGAAATCCCAACCCTCGCTTTTCTTCTTGCTTTAAACATGTAATTCTAGGGAAGGAGGCCTTGTAAACATAGTCCAGCTCAAACTCAGCTCAAGTTCAATCAGCTTGATCCTTAAGATGAGACAAATGGCAATTATCTAAATATTAGTGTGACAATCTTGCAGTTCACTTCCCATCTCCTCCATTGATGGCAAATGAGAGTCTGAAGTTCACTAGAAATGCTGACCCTTCCCAAGCCTTTATCCACTGGAACTGCTGCGAAGTGGTGGCATCAGGTACCTAACAGAACCTGACACTGATGGGCCGATTTCAAGCTGTGGCCAGAGACTTCATCACTAGATCTTGACTTCAATTTGTGTCTATAAAACACTACGGCCCTGTGTGAAACGCACAGAGCTTCATCCTCTCTGTGGTACCTCCCTGCCAGGCATCTGGCTCTAATGTTTGGAAATGAGTAATTTCCAGTTGCTTTCATTCAAGAGTAGGTAGGACTGGCTCCATGTCTGTATGTGGATCGGTAGATGCCCATCATATATTTCTTTCCACCCATTACAAAGTCAAAGGCCAAGGGGGGCCAGAGATTTATTTCTCTATATCTTGTAGGAAATTGCCAAGTTGGTTGTTCTAGCTATGACTTCACATGCCTCACAACTCAGAGGTGGTGTCTATACGAAGCTAGCAAAGCTGGTTCAAAACCCAAAGTTCATTTATGCCACTGTGACTTTGCTTATCACATCTTACCAAATAACTCATTTGATGAGATTTTTGACTTCAGTAATTATTCATTTTGCTAAAGGGACAGAATTTGCTAGTAAATTGGTCAGGCACAGGCATAGGTGACATTTTCCCCTTATTTATTATATTATGAGAAATGACTTGAGATAGTCAGAAACCCATCTAATTTCAGGATCTAGTTCTGGGTCTTGAGGAGAAATTCGAACATCTATTTTTTTTTCCATTGAAAATAAAACTATTCTAACATTTTCTTTTTCTGAATTCCCACCTGCCACATAAGAGTTAAAATCTCCTTGAGTCTTTTCATCTTGACTTTTCACTTGTAACTCTCTGTTGAGGAAGCATTTATGCTTAAAATGCAGGTTTGGCACAAGTGGGCTCTGAAACAGCCCCTCCCATGATTGTCCCCATAATAAGCTATTCATGATTTGCCACCATACAAGGAAAAAGCTGATGAAAAACCTAATACATCGGAAAAGGCAAATTGCATGTCTAGAAATTTAATTAAAAAGGAAATAACCCTCCCTGTATAAAGGTTGGCAGTACCCTTCACAATCCACCTCATACTCCTCCTCTTCCCACCTCTTTCCAAGTACAAAAAAGTCCTTAGCAGTGAAATTTACACATGCATATTAATGAGAAAAGGCAGTCATTGTAAGCAACCCAGAGGGTCTTGGCCCTACAGAAGAGGTGAGCAGGTTAACTGGTCCATAACTTACAGTATTTCTTCTCATTGACTTTCATTGTGCAGTCCTTGACCTGCTTGTGAGTTGATGATGTCTACAGTATTTATGGTAATAATGAGAGTACTCTCTGAAGTCTGAATCACATGTTGCATTTCCCAAAGTTTTTTATTTATCCAGAGATACATATACATATTATGTATATGTATATAATATATGTGTATAATATATATGTAAAATTTATTTTATACATAAAAAATTTTACGTATATAAAGTGTATATATATTTTAGAAAACCCTGGTGACCTAGTGTTTAAGTTGTATATCTGCTAACCACAGGGTCAGCAGTTCGAATCCACCAGACACTCCTTGGAAACTCTATGGGGCAGTTCTGTTGTGACCTATAGGGTCACTGTGAGTTGGACATATACGTATATATTGTGCCATCCTTACCACCACTGTCTAAAGTAAACAGAATATAGACAAACATACTCACTTATCAGACAAGGACTTTTGCTCAGATTGCAGGGTAAAATATAGATTGCCTAGAGAAATTTGAATTTCATATAGAGTTCTGTTTTAGTATAAATATGTCCCAGCTGTTGCATGGGACATTGTTTATCCCAAAAATTTATTAGGCATTTATTTGAAATTCACCTTTAACTGACAGCCTATATTTTTGTCAAATTTAGCTATTTTGAAGCTCAAAGAAGTTTTTTCAGGATTGCAATTACAAAATACCACAAAGTAAGTAGTTTAAAACAATAGAAAAGCATTGTTTCAGAGTTCTGGAGGCTGAAACTCTGAATTACGGGTGTCATCAGGGCCATGCTGTCTCTAAAGGATACAGAGGAAGATGACTTCCTGTCTCTTCCAACTTCCGGTAGTTCGAAGCACTCCTGGACTTAACAGCTGTAGCTTAACTCCAGTTCAGCTGCCTGTCTTTTCACACAGCTGTCTTCTTTCTGCCTGTCGTTTTTGATCTCTTACTCTCTTGTACAAGGACACTGTTCCGTCTGGATTCGGCCCCATCCTGCTCCAGTACAAGCTTATGTTAGTTTCATTGATAACATCTTCAAAGACCCTAACTCCAAATCAAGTTATGCTCATAAGTACCAGGGGTTAGGACTTCAGCACATCTTTAAAACGTGACAAATTCAATCCAGAATACCAACATATATTACCTCATTTAACTCTGACAGTATGAGAGTCTTCTTTTTTCAAAGGAAGACACCAAGCTGCCCAGACAGTAAATAACTTACTCAAAGTCACTCAGCTGGTAATTGGCACAGCAGGGACACATTTCCAGGTCTATGCTTTCAAGCTTTCTGCTGTTACCATCTCTCTCCAAGGTTTGGGAGCTGGTGTTTGGCTCTGCCTCCCAAAGCCCCATCTCCTTACATATTTGGGGCTGCTACTTCATGGTATGCAGCCTAAAGTTTACAGACCTCCTTAAATGTCCTGGAGGAACATCATACACAGATATCTCTTGTACACTGAAGAGCCAGGTCAGTTTGGCAGAAGGCATACATGAAATATTTTCCCTGATAGCGTCTCAGTAAACTGTCATTGCTCTTTGCTGAGAATGTCAAGATCAAGTGAAGCCTTGATTCACTTTGAATTTGGTTCCCATTGTACCAAAGGGAATGACTCCACAAATTAAAGATTCCTTAAACTATGCAGCTGGAGTTCCAGGGTGGCATAAACATTTAATGTGCTCTGCTGGGCCAGTTCTGCACTTTCCTGTACCGTCGCTGAGCTGGAATCGACGTGACAGCACTTAACAACAACAACAACAAGCTGCTAAGTGGAAGGTTGAAGTTTGAGTCCACCCAAAAGAAAGGCCTGGTAATCTCCATCCAAAAAATCAGCCAATATTATACCCTGTGGAGTACAGCTCTATTCTGACACACATGGAGTTGTCATAACCTGGAGTCAACTCAGAGGCAACTGTTTTGGGGGGACGTATACAGTTATCTTTGATGATGTGGGAGTTAAGAATGTGGTTGCTAATCAAAATGTTGGCAGTTTGAATCTGGCAGTTGCTCCCTGGAAACGCTATGAGGTACGTCTGTTCTGTTCTGTGGGTCTTGCTATGAGTTGGAACTGATCTTATGGTAGTGGGTTGGGTCTGCTTTTGGTGCACACGGTTAGTTCAGACTCCTGAGGATGGAACATGAGATACAGAACTGTGATAGCAGGCTTACTTTGCAAGAGAGATATAGAAGACAAAAAGGTCCTTGGAAAAACTTTTTCAGCTGTAAACAACACCAGTAAATAAAACTAAGTGATACAAAAGTCCCAACCATAATTACATCAGAAATTAAGCTGCTGTTATCTATATTATCCCAGAAATGGATGAAAAGGTGAGAAGGAAGATGAACTTTAGAAGAAAGAAAATGTGTTGCAAATTTTACCTTTCTTCAACATCTCCGTGCAAAGGTGGACCCAAGAGCTTTTTTCATTCTAAGCTTTAGATCCTGTCCCCTGTGAAAAACAACCAAACAAACCCACTGCCATCAAGTTGGTTCTGACTCATAGTGACCCTAGAGGTCAGAGTAGAACTGTCTTGTAGAGTTTCCAAGGAGAGCCTGAAGGATTTGAACTGCCAGCCTTTTGGTTGGCAGACATAGCACTTAGCCCACTACATTGCCAGGGTTTCCCTTGTTCCTTATAAATGACCAGTAATATGTATATAGGATCTTGTGATACCCAGACAGTATAGGCACATGAGTCACACTGTTACTTAGCTATCCTTTTGTTCATTTACCTGTCAATATGTCACTGAGTGTTTGATGCATCCATTTCTAAGCCTAGTTCTGTAGACCCTAGCCTACTTCCTAACACATTTATTAAACCATCAATGCATTTTCTTTCTTTACTTCCTATGTAGCCTCCTATTAAAAATGTCACCATTTGATTAATGTGCTGTTTCCCTTCATGTTCAGATGACATTTGGGAAACAACTCTCCCTGGAGAACCAACTTCCCATATTCCTGACCACTCCGTGGAACTATAAGTCAAGATGGAAATTAGCATACCTCTCAGAATCTCCAAGCTAGTAAACTGTAAGATGTTTTAATTACCCTGTTGTGACTACCTTATAATCACATGACTAGCACTACCGTCATGCATTAACAAAGTGAGAGAACACTGACAACAATGCTAAGTGGTATGTTTTATAGCTGTTTATACGATGAGGGATTGCTAACTTCTCCCAGTCCTGTGTATAGTATTACTGAATGCAGCTTCTTCTGCGTATTTAAAACAAAATCCTACTGCAAACATGTATAACTGTTAAAACCTTTAAAAAAATTCTACCCAATTCAGATTTCCTTCTCCATAAACCAGTTTCATTCTTTTTTCCCTCCTGTCCCTCCCAAGATGACAGTTTAGCCCTGAGGTTAGGCTCGGATGCAGACGGAAATGTCAGAAGGAAGTCACAGAAGAGCCTGACCTTCAAGGCGAGACACTAATATCCCAAACTTTCTTCTTCCAAACGTTGGCCAGAAGGGAATACTTTCATTGATAACTAAAGAAAATAAACGAGACAGAGGTCTTTGTGCCCAGCTTAATGTTTGGGATCTGGAATGGGGCACCTCAGAGTCTGCATACAGAACACCATGAGGACTGCCACATTGTAGGGAGCTTTGGGTGGACATGGAATTAGAGACGTAGGACATGGAACTACTTTTCCAAGGTTGTCTGTTGTGTGCGTGTGTGTGGTAAACACATACATAGCAAAACATTTACCATTTCAATGTTTTCCATGTGAGTAATGCAGTGGCATTAACTGTAATTATCATTTTGTTCAAGCATCACCGCTAACCATTTCTAAAGTTTTACACCTTTAGTAAACCAAGTTCAGAAATACATATGTGCCCCAGCTGTGGGGAAAGCACAAAAAGTAACTGAGTAGGGCCACCAAGACTGCCATGGGATCCCTTGGACCAGAAGCAATGTGATCCCAAATTAGAACTTACCAGTTGGAACAGCCCAGGCTCAAGGGCCAGATGAACACGGTGACAGAGACTGTGAGTCAGCCGGTGCACTGTGAGAGAGTGTGAAGACAAGTCCGCCAGGGAGCATCGCTAGGACCTGAGGAGGTCAAGTAAGGCCAGTCGCATCGTAGAGCAGATCCAGACCTCAGCCAGGGGCTTGTGCCTTCACCCACGAGTGTAACTGTGGTAGGAAATGGCACGACACAGCCACTGGTGGAGGAGGCTGGGGAGACTGTGAGAATTCAGGACCTCATCTCTTTCTGAGCCTTGGGGACATAATGAGGGCATCTCACACTGGGAGATGTCCATGTGGTAAAGTGAAGTCAAGCTGGTCCCTGGATGATTGGACACTTTTTCCAAAGGAATTACAGTGTCAGAGGACACTGTTCAGGTGATGCTGTTAACCTGAGCTTATCAGACTGTTCTCAGGCTTATATTCCTTCCTCTACCATAAAGAAGGGATGATCAGGGGCTCAGGAGAAAAACCAAGTAAATGAAAACAAAATAAATAAGAAGATTAATAAAATGATAATGAATACATTGAATAAAAAAATAAATGCAGAACAGCAACATTTCATAGAAGATGGTTTTATGAGTAACTACATGATCCCTCAATATATGTATATGTAATATGTTGTGAGTTTTAAACTTGCTGAATTCTCCACAGGCCAGCATTGGGTTAACTACTTAGGAAACACTAGAGAGAGGCAGACTTTGGGGAGATCAGGGGTGTTACACACACTTCTGTCTTTTCAAAGTGGTTGTGATCAAGTGTAGGAAACTTGTGATTCAAAAGTGCTTTAAGAACTGTTGTCTCCCAGGCCCTGATGAGCTATCTATATAACTACTTACCCCCTCTGTCCTCAGGACCTTGCATTATAAGTGGCAGAATTTCCCACTCAAGCTAGGCAACAGGCCTGTATCACCCGACCACCACTGGGAGTAGGAGGTGAGGAACAGGAAGATTGTGGCCTTCCTCACCTCTCTTGTTTTCATTCATTCTTGCAAACCAGTTTTCCCAAAGAGTTCCCTGGTAGTTCTAGTCTCACATTGCTCTCGGTTTTCGACTTCACTTACCAGCTATACCTTAAAAATTCCTGGGGGGAAAAAAAAAGCCTTTTTCCACTAAACTTGGTTTACCTGAACATCTTTGTGTTAGTTTCCATTTGCTGCTCTAACAGCTTATCACAAGTTTAGTGGTTGAAACAAGACAAATTTGTCATGTTATAATTCAGAGGATTAGAAGACTGACAATGTTCTCACTGAGCTAAAATCAACATGGGAGCAGTGCTGCCTTCCTTTCAGAAATTCTAGGGAAGAACCAGTTTCCTTTTCTAGTTTCTAGAGACCACCGTATTGCTTTGCCCATGGTCCCCTTCCTCCATCTCCAAAGCCAGCAACGGCTTGATGAGCTCTCTTCACACTGAATCACTATAGCCTCCTTGCCTGCCTGTCTTCTACTTGCAAGGAAATTCACTGAGCTTGCCCAGGTAATCTAGGATACTCTATTTTTAAGGATAGCTGAGTTGCAGTCTTAATTCTACCTGCAACGTCACTCTCCTTTACAGTGCAAGGCAACATTATCGCAGGTTCCAGGACGAGCATGTATTTGGGGACCATTATTCAGCCTGCCACAGCATACTTGGACCCAGTATCTTGGCAAGAGAAGTAAGGTGCTCTGATTTGCTTGGCTTTGATCAGACTTTTACCTCAATAGCCAGGGGAACAATTTACCTGATTGGAAGCATGTATTGCAACCAGGTGATTGAGGCAAAGGAACATCTGTTTCTGCAAAGAATGAAATGGTTTCTTTAAAGAAGGGTTCATGGAAAGTATGGTTTCCAGACAAAAATTTCTGTCCTATATTTTCTCGTAGGAGGCATTGGTGGTTTACTGGTAGAATCCGCATCTTCTATGCCAGAGTCTCAGGCTGATTTATGGTCAATGCATTTCGCCTCAGTGTTCTAACACTGCTTTGTTAGTGAAGGCTTGTGTGTTGCTGTGATGTTGAACAGATTTCAGTGGGGCTTCCAGACTAAGATGAAGTAAGAAGAAGGGCCTGGAGATCTACTTCCAAAAACTAGCCAATGAAAACTCACTGGATCACAACAGTGTGTTCCCTTTGTACATAGGAAAGCCATGAGCTACTGCTCCAATCCAACAACAACAGTCTTCCTAAGATTTCAGTCTTAATACAATTTCCAACCACCTGGAGGAACTGATGTCTCCATAGTGAGGAAGGGTTCCAAGGAACTAAATAGTCTTACCGGATCACAGAAAATAAGATTGCAGACTGAAAGAATTTCCTTTAAAACCTTGAGGATCTCTTTTGTAACTTTCATGAGTATGTTTTCTAAAGTCTATACAATCTTTTTACAACTGTGTCTGAAACATTAAAAAAAAAAATAAAAGAAGAGAAAAATGAATCCCACCAAATTCATTGTGGTAGAGTCGATTCTGACTCATAGTGACCTTTCAGGACATAGTAGAACTGCCCCATAGGGTTTCCAAGGATTGCCTGGTGGAATTGAACTGCCAAACTTTCTTGGTTAGCAGACTTAACAATCAGTATACCATTAAGGTTTCCACTAAACAGTAAATACCAAATAATATCTTAATATATTTAGTAGTAATGAAATATACACAATTTAGATAAAATTTAAATCACATTTTAAAAAGTAAGATTGGAGACATGGATTCTAACAACTTATGTGAAAGAGGCAGGTGGATTTCAAATGAATAAATGCAGAAATGTAACAAATTGTCTCTGCTCTCTAATCAATCAGCTTTGCTCATATGGGTTAATCATAGGCTCATAAACTTTCCCTTCCCTGTACAGTTTCAGGTAAGTGTGGAGCAGATACTTAATATACAGACAGACAGACAAACAGACAGACAGACTATAATTATATACAATGCCAAGCCAAGTGCCATTGAGTAGGATCCGACTTATGGCGACCCAATTATATATAATATATGCCAAATGCCGTTGAGTCGGATCCGACTTATGGCAACTCTAGGGGCCAGGGTATGTTAATATATACTATATAGTATGTCTAATGTCTATGTAATAATATCTATTATGTTAAATTATATTTATATTTTATGTTTGCCAGCCAAGTGCCATCGAGTATTATATAAATATAGCATTTATATTTATTTACATTCTATATATAATGTTTATTTATGTAAATTGTATGAATATATTATATTTATATACAATATAATATTATGTATTATATGTCTGTAATAATATAAAAATATACTATTATTGTATAATAGTATAGTATAGTGTAGAATAATATGTATTATGTAATATATTATATATTACATAATATAATAAAATACATATTATATAATCACATACAATATAATTATATATAATTTATAATGCCAGCCAAGTGCCGTCGACTCAGATCCGACTCATGTATTTGTAATATATATTTATAATGCATGTTATATATACTATACAATGTATATAATTATAATATACATGTTTGATTGTTCAGTGATCCTTGGAACTCTGAGAGATGTGTACATCCTTGCAGTGCCCATGTGTCAGGGACAGAATGATAGAGACATTTACACCCCAAAGATCTCCCAGAATGTCAAAGTGCCCCCTAAGAAGGTCGTGTGTATTCATGTGAGACTATGGCCACATGGGCCGATTTTTCTGATGTGATTGTAGGGCATCCCTCAGTTTATGCCAGGCTTAGCTGGTGTTGACAAAAGTTATTTGAAGATACAGGCAATTAAGTAGTTGTGCTAAAAATGAAGGAATCACTGTATTACAGCAAATACGAACATTTTGAAGCGTATGAAGTCTGAAAATTAAGTCCACAAACTTAATAGTTCTAAGTGCTACGTACCTCACTGCTGAATATCACTGTAGTCACCTTCAAAATATTCGCCTTGGGAAGCTGTGCACCTATGCCAGCACTTAGTCTACCCTTCAAAGCAAATTTGGAACTCTTTCTGGAGTGGCCACTGTGCAAAATGTCATGGTGGCAAGTTTGAAAACTTAATTGAATTATTGTCTGTGAGGCAGTTTTTAGCCAGTAAACAAATAACTGTATTGAACACCCTCCCTACTCACCTGATCTGGTCCCTGGTGATTTTTTTCTTTACGTGAAGATAAAGGAAATATTGAAAGGAAGACATTTTGGTGGTATGCAGGACATCAAGGGTAATATGATGACAGCTCTGATGGCCATTCTAAAAAAAGATGGTGTAGGTGCATAGCTTCCCAAGGGGAGTACTTCAAAGGTGACTGCAGTGACACTCAGCAAGAAGGTATCCAGCACTTTCTCTAGGATGAGTTTGCTAACCTAATTAGCAGTCCTTATATAGCTGAATGTAGAAAGAGCAATGCAGGTAAAATGCCAGGCATAAACTAAAGGAAAACTTGTAGGATGACATTTTTTAAACTTTGTGCCACAATTAAGGATGAAGCTGAAATTGAGAATGGTGGCATTCTTGACTACACAATTTAGGATTTGTCCCCTTACCTGAACTACTACATTTTATTTTTGTGTTCAGATTTTAAAAATGCTTTCTCATGTGCTAATTTGTTTGTTCCTTATAGAAAGACCTGAAATAAGTAGAGTAATTATTACTGTCCCTCAGTTATAGGTTTATCATTTCATAGATCCATATGCACATTGTTGATCTACCTAGCTCTACTTCACTTTAGCAAAAGCCCCTCGCTTTCTTTCTTTCTAGCCTTCTGCTTTCTTCTCTCGCTCTCTCTCTTTCTCTCTCTTGTCTTATCCTTCTTTCCTTTCTTCTCTGGACTTGTTTTCCTGTATTCTTTCTAATATCTGCTTCCACACCAGGTTACAAGTTACTGGAAGGCAGAGATTCATATCTCCAGTGCCTAGCAGTATTTCTGGAAGATAATTTCAATATACTTTCAGTGGGCACTTGATTCACACTCATTACATAGACATTCAACAATTACTCATGAGTGAATTGGCGGAATAATGAAACATGAGCCCGCAAGAATGTTTAACTGTATATCACCTTAGTATACGACCTAGTAACTACAAATAATCTCAAGCTAAAGCCAAAGAAAGTAGAAGAAAGGAATCAATGGTGATAGAATTATAAATTAGATTTAACTTAAATGCAAAATAGACAATATTTCCAAACACTAAAAAACAAAACAACAACAAAAAAGCTGTTGCAGTGAAATTGATTCTGTTAGCAACTTCATGTAACAGAGTAGAAGTGCCCCATAGGCTGCCAGAGCAATAAATCTGTCCTAAAGCTTCCGTGCCTGGCTGTCAAATCTTTCTCCCTTCAAATGGCTGGGGAGTTTGAACCATCAACCTTTTGGTTAGCAAAGGAGCACTGAAGCACTGAGTCTTATTAAGATACTGTCAAGAAAGGAAAATCTGAACATGTCAGCATTCATTGAAGAAACTGAAACACTTGTAAGAGATATCTCCCTAAATATGACCAGGCTCCCAGGGTGGGCTTTGTGGAGCAAGTAAAGAGGAATCTAGGTTATAGAAAGATTTCCAAGTCACAAAACCAGATAGACATCTTGTCAGCTCATTCTACGATGCTAACCAAAAGGCTAGCAGTTCGACTCCATCAGGCACCCTTTGGAAACCCTGTGGGGCAATTCTACTTGTCCCATAGGGTAGCTATAAGTTGGGATCTCAGTGCCAAAATTATATTACACACAGACACACACATTCTTTCACTTGTTCACTGATAAAGAAAAATGTACACCACAATAACATTTATAAGCAAAGATGCAAACATTAGCTAAGGAAATCCAAGAATGGGTTAAATGAATCACGGGTAAAGAGAGTTTATCCCAAATGCCAAGATGGAGAAAGAGCAAGACACTTATTCATAAAAGTTCAAGGTGAAACTCAAAGGAACATTTCTGTAATAGTAATAATATTATTACTAATGGCCAAGTCCTACTTGGAAACCCTGGTGGCGTAGTAGTTAAGTACTGTGTCTGCTAATCGAAAGGTTGGCAGTTCAAGTACACCAGGTCCTCCTTGGAAACTCTGTGGGGCAGTTCTACCGTGACCTATAGGGTCACTTTGTGTCAGAATTGACCCAGTGGCAGTGATTTTGACTTTGACTTTGAAGGCTTACTTGGTGCTATGCACCAGACATGTTGTAAGCTCTTTAGTGTTTACGGGCACAATTAATATGCACAATAACCCAGTTATTGCACTCACTTTACAGGTGCAAAAACTGAGGCATTGGAAAGTTAAGCAGTGGAGCCATGCAGAATATGTATTCTTCTTGTACTAGAACTTGGTCACTGAAGCAATGCATTATAATGCCTCTGTAGACACGACACTGCTTTTTTTATTTAAATAGAAACCAAACAAGCCACAGCAACAACTAATACCCATAAGTAAGATGGAGGGTGGGTATTTGAGGATACCTTAAACTGAGAAATGAAATCAAACAAAAATCTACAGTTCATACTGCACTTAGCACTGTAATTTTAGAATCATTTCCACAAAATCTTTAAAAAAGCATACAGAAATGCCTACTATTGATCCTGCTATTTAACATTGCATAGGTATTGTGGTTAACACAATGAGAAAAACATAATTAAGTGGAACAGAAATAAAATGGGAAAAACAGAAGGATGGCAATTTAGAGGCACTATGGTTAATTGAGGTACCCAGGTGGCACAACGGTTAGGAGTTCTAAAGCTAACCAAAAGGTCAGCAGTGCAAAACTACCAGCAGGTCCTTGGAAACTCTATGGGGCAGCTCCACCCTATTCTATAGGGTAGCTATGAGTCAGAATCAACTCAGTGGCAGTGGGTTTGGTTTGGGTTTTGGATGATTAACTGGAGCTCTGGTGCCTCAGTGGTTAATAGCTCAGATGCTAACCAAAAGATTGATGGCTTGGACTCATCGGCCACTCCAGAGAACAAAAAAATACAGCAGTCTGTTTTTGTAAAGGTTTCCAGCCTTGGAAATCCCTTGAGGAAGTTCTAGTTTGTTCTCTGGGGTCTATGAATTCCAATACTTAGCTAAGTATTGGAAACCCTGGTGGCACAGTGGTTAAGGGCTATGGCTGCTAACCAAGTGTCAGCAGCTTGAATCCACCAGACACTCCTTGGAAACCCTATGGGGCAGTTCTACTCTGTTATGTGGGGTTGCTATCAGTCATAAATCAACTCAATAGCAATCGGTTTGGCTGTTTTTGGTTTATCTAGGTATTATAAGAGAAAGAATGAAGAAGTCATAATAAGAGAGTTTATAAGATGGCCAGGTGAAAAATCAGTATTGTAAAATCAAAATATTTTCTTAAGACTAACCAGTTAGGTAATACAAATACAATAAAGTATTTTACTCATAATAGTAATAAAAATGATAATATATCTAGGAGTAAAATTAATTGAAATAAGCAATGCATATGAGAGCAAACTAACAAAATGAAACTACCAGATAAGACAAACTCATTTCTGTTGAGTCTGTTCCAATTCATAGCAACCTGTTCCATAGGGTTTCCAAAAAGCACATGGTGGATTTGAATGGCCAATATTTTGGTTTGCAGCTGAGCTCTGAATCACTGTGCAAGCCAAGCCAAGTGCCGTAGAGGACCTAATTAAATATAGGCAGCAATGTATGTCAGCTAAAAAATTTAACATTACAAAGGTATTTTTCTTCCAAAGGTATCCATAAATTAAATAGAATTAATATCAAAATTTCAATAGGTTATTTAATGGCACTTGGCAAGATGACCACAACAGAAAAGACAGAGATAGTCAAGAAAAACAAGAACACAGTGGGTCCCTATTACAGTAAAACAGAACTTATTGCAAACTTATTCTAATTAAAACTGTGTGGTACTGGCAAAGTAACAGAAAGACATATCAGTGGTAGAGAATATATAGTAACAGACCTATATGAATATGAGAGCTTTAACTTGGGACAAAATTTACATTTCAAATTAATGGCAAAAGGAAACATAGTTAAATTGTGACTTGGATGACTGACTCTTTAGGGAAAAAAAATCAAGTTAGATCTCTGCTTGAGTGCATAGAAACATATTTCAGACATGCCAGAGGGTTACATATAGCTGAAACTGTGAAACTATTAGAATAAAATTTTGGAAAATATTTTGAATCTCAAAGTGGACAAGATCAGATATCATAAGATACTATCTTATTGATGACATAAAGATTACACATTTCTGGAAAAGTAAAGATATTATAAAGAATCCAGGCACATTTGGAAAAATGTAATACATTAACCAAGTATTGCTATTCAGACTACATGAAGCACTGCTACAAATCATTAAGAAAATGATATAACTCTATACATGCAACTAAAATAATTTGCTGTATTTTTGTCTTTTAAATACACTGTGCCTGAAAACATTCTATTTGTAAAAGACTGAAACAATCAGAACACATCTGTGAGAGAACACATCTGTGAGAGAACACATCTGTGAGAGTCTCCTTTAGCCTTTTCACCATGCCCACTCACTCTTCTTGGAAAGCCTGGTGGCACAGTAGTTAAGTGCTATGTCTGCTAGCCATGAGGGCAGCAGTTCAAATCCACCAGGTGCTCTTTGGGAACTCTATGGAGCAATTCTATTCTATACTATAGGGTTGCTATGAGTCAGAACTGACTCAGTGGCAGCAGGTAGTCTCTCTTCTACCCAGACATACTGAATTCGTACAATTTGGTGGGTTTTCCTACTTGTTTATACATATATGGGCTTTTTTTCTTTTTAAACATAGAAACATGTATGTATTGCTTGCTGTCTTTTGTATTTATTCCATTTTACCTATCTTGGGGTTCTTTGCATACCAGGAATTTTAAGCGCTGCCTGAGTTCTATGGCATAGACACACCAAGATTGTATAATAACTTCTCCTTTCCACCCTTTATAGACATTCAGGTTGTTTCCAGCTGTTCCCCATTTCAAACAAGTCTACATCGACAATATACATGCATAAATCTTTCTACACCCATGGTGGTAGTTCTTTAGATTAAATTTCTAGAAACGGGATTGCTGGGCTAATTACATTTGATAGATAGTGCAAAAATTCCTGCCAACTCCAATCGACCGTATATGAGTCTGTGTCTTTGCCAACACTTGTTTATCAATATTTGGGTAGTTGTTGCCAATATACTGGGCAAAATTAAAACAGTATCTCCTTTTGCTTTTGTCTGATAACTAGTGTTTCATAATTTCCTTTATTTTCCCGTAAGTCAACTTTGTACCATTGCTTAGTCTTCTATTTCATATTGACTTCTAAGAACTTTTTCTACTATAATGTTAGTATTTTGACTCAATTCATTGCAATTATTTTTACAAAGTAAACATTCAGGGACAAATAAGAGTCTATTAGGAGATGTGACAGCCTATATTAGGCATAAGATCAAATAGCATATACCAGGATGTAGAAATATGTAAGGCTAATGTACACTGGACTGGTACAAGTAGTTTCTTTCATTGGTGCTCTATGAAAATTGTCCAGAGGGACAGGCTATTAATGAGGAGAGAAAGGTTAAACAAGATATTCTTGTGTGAACTACAAAGCCTTGGACTTCCCATAGATACATAGAAGATCCCAAGTCCTGCTTTGGGGAAACCTTTCCTGAAGTGCCTTGAGGATAGTCACAGGATAAATTCACATTAGAATATGAATTAATTTTACAAGTTGTGACAATTAATTTTGTGAAATTGCCACCATGCACTTTTGTGGCAACACTGTACGAACGACTCAGTAAGGTTTTGTAATCATACGTCAGTGTCTCACAGCTGTGTTTCTGTCAATGTGTCATGGTGTCTTCCTGCACAGTGTTCATTATTGTTGTGGGTCTTTGTGTGCTGTGATGACAACGTTGGGGCTTGAATTAGAGCAAAGAACAAACATTAAATTACTTGTTAAACTTGACAAGAGTGGAAACAAAATGAGGGACGTGTTAGTCCAAGTTTGGGGGAATAATGCCATGAACAAAACAGCAGTGTACAAATGGATGAAATGTTTTTGTGAGGAGAGAGAAAGCATCACTGATGAAGAGAGGTCAAGGTGGCCAGCAATGAGCAGAACTGATGAAAACATTGCAAAAATTTGTCAAATTGTGCATCAACATCATCAGCTGACTGTGAAAAGCATAATGGACCAAGTAAACAACAGAGAAATAGGAAAAACTTAGCTGAAAATCTTGACATGAAAAAGATGTGTGCAAAAATGGTCCTGAAGTAGCTCACGGATGAATAAAAGCAAAGCAGTGTCAAAGTTTGCCAAGACCTTTTGGAGAGACAAGAAGATGTTCAGAGCTGTGTTATCACTGGTGATGAAACATGGGTATACCAATACAACCCAGAAACAAAGCATCAAAGTGCACAGTGGAAGTCAGCCAATTCTCCGGGACCAAAAAGTTCCATCAGTCCAAATAAAGAGTCAAAACAACTTTGTCAATCTTTTTTGATGTCAGAAGGGTTGTTCATTATGAAACTGAACCAGTAAGACAAATGATCAATCAAGTTTACTATTTGGAAGTTCTGAAAAGGCTGACTAAAAAAGTTATATGACAATGACTTGAACATTTTGCCAACAACTCATGGCTGTTGTATCACTGCAATGCACCAGCTCACATGGCACTGTTAGGCAGTTTCTCACCAGTAAACAAATAACTGTATTGGAACATCCTTCCTAATCATCTGATCTGGCTTCCCAATGAATTTTTTCTTTACCTGAAGACAAAGGAAATATTGAAAGGAAGCATTATTGATGACATTCAGGACATCAGAGGTAATGCAATGGCAGCTCTAATGGCCATTCCTGAAAAACAGTTCCAAAACTGCTTTGAAGAGTGGACTAGGCACTGGTATCAGTGCACAGCTCCTAAGGGAAGTACTTGGAAGGTGACAATAGCGATATTCAGCAATGAGGTATGTGATACTTTTTCTAGGTTGAGTTCACGAACTTCATTGTCAGTTCGTGCATATAATTGGAAAATGTCTACATATATGTAATGTTCATCCAAGTTTATGATTGTACCAAAACAAAAAATAGATGCTGTGGAGTTTGCTCCCTCCCTTGAAGACCAATGGATGTCAGAGTAAAACTGAGCTCCCCAGGATTTTCAATAACTGGTTTTTTAGGAGTACACATCATGAGGCCTTTCTTCCAAGGAGTCTCTGGCTAGATAAGAAGCTCCAACCTTTTGTTTAGTTGACAAGCCCTTAATCATTTGAGACAACTTTTAAACTAGCCAAGAGATGTTGACTCCATAATTCAATCAGATATTTAGTTTGCCGGTTTAATTATAATCAGTTTAAGTAAAATAGGTTTTATAGGTGTAGGAAGTATTACCCACAACTGAATGTAAGAGAGTTCCTCTAGGCAAGTTGAACTAAGACTTTAAGCCTTGTGAGAGCATAAAAAGTCCAAAAAATCAACCCACTCAAAAATAATAAATGTCATCTGTCTGCCATATCCCATATATTTCACTTCAATAAAGTTGTCTGTATGTGTATTTTTAGGGGTGGGAAAAGAAATGGAGTTACTGTTGGATTGGCAGTGGGGAAGGAAAATTGGAAGGGATTGAGCATGGTATCTAGGAACACACTGCTGACATTTAGAAGGGTTAATTATGTCTGGCATTGACAGTTGGCTGAATGCTTCCTGATGTGCCTTGACCTCAAAGCTGCTGTTTTCAGAAGAGTAAGGCAGCTGTGTTCTCTTACAAGATATTAAATGACTTGTCCAAGACCCCAGAGATGGTAAGGAGGATGCCTCTTCCTGTCTACCTCCATGCCTTGTATTCTCTGTCTCATATGCCTCTAAAGGTAGCTTAACCACTTCTGTTGTATGCCATCAAGTTGACTGCAAATCAGAGAGACCCTATGAGACACAACTTCACATATGGTTTCCTAGGCTGTAATAATTATAGGAGCACATCACCAGTTCTTTTTTCTTGTAGAGTGGTCAGTGGATTCCAAACGCTGACATCCCAGGTGGCAGCCAAAGGCTTAACCATTGCACTATCAAGTCATACCTTACTACTTTCAAATACTTTAGTTTATCAGACAAGTTATTTGGTATCTGATAGTAATCAGGGAAGCAGAAGAAGATGACGCAGTTTAATTTTGTTCTCCCTTTCGTAGGATGTTCATTTGTTATGCAGCAGGTACAGATCTAGAACTGGGATTAGAGAGGGCGAGTGAACAAATAGATTGTCTTCACTTCAGGAAGCTGTCCTACAGCCTCAAGTGTTGTAAGGGAAAGACCGTCTCTTTATCTTGGTATGCTCTGATCACGGCATCCACCGTTTAGCAGGTAGATGATTAAGGAGTGTTCAGTCAGTAGCTCTCAAAGACTTAGAGATTCAGCAGTTGTCCTAGTCATCTAGTGCTGCTATAGCAGAAATACTACAAGTGGATGGATTTAACAAAGATAAGTTTATTTTCCCATAGTCTAGTAGGCTAGAAGTCCAAATTTAGGGCATTAGCTTCAAGGGAAGACTTTTTGTCTCTGTTATCTCTAGAGGAGGCTTTTGTCATTAATCTCCCACTGGACTAGAAACTTCTCTGTGCAGGACCCCAGGTCCAAAAGGACACAGTCTGCTCCTGGTTCAGTTTCTTTGGTGATAAGAGCTTCCTGCTCTCTACTTGCTTCTCTTTCTTTTCAGCTCTTGTAAGATAAGAGGTGGTACAGGATGTACCCCAGGGAAACTCCTTTTGCATTGGATCAGAGATGTCTTAGTAAGGGTGTTGCAATCCTATTCTAATCCTCTTTAACATAAAATTGAAGTCAGACAATAGACAGCGGCATTTGAAGTCTTATAAACTACCAAGTGTCCATGTCAGTAGCATCTATTTGTCCCAACCCACCTGAAGCGGAGAATGAAAGACAGCAAAGAGGTAGGAAAATATGAGCCCACCAGACAGAAAGAGCCACATAGTTCAGAGACCAGAACTAGATGGTGCCTGGTCATCACTAATGGCTACCCTGATAGGGAATACAACATAGAGTCCCTGACATAGTGGTAGAAAAATGGGTGTGCAGAACTCAAACTCTTTAAAAACACCAGACTTGATGGTCTCAGACTGGAGGCTTCCACGAAGATATATGCCCCAGACTCTGTTAACCCAGAACTGAAACCACTCCCAAAGTCAACTCTTCAAACAAAGACTGGACCTGAATGCAAGACATAAAATGATACCAGCAAAAATGTACTTCTTGGCTTAAACAGATACATAAGACTAACTGGGTAGCTCTGTCGAGAGACGAGTTGAAAGAACAGGCAGGGGACAGAAGCTGTTTGAACAGACACAGGAAATACTGGTAGAAAGGAGGAGTACGCTGTCACAGGGTGGGGAGACCAGCTAGAGTTAACTGCAGTGTGTTTTATATGTTTTGTATGACAAATAGACTTGGATTGTAAACTTTCACTTAAAGCACAATAAAATATAATTTAAAAATCACAAAATAGAGTATAATCACACAATACTAGAAATCCTGGCCTAACCAAGTTGTTATATATTTTTTTGGGATACAATTCAGTTCATAACAAGGGACCAGTAAAATAAACGATCACAAGAAAGACAAAATAATTACTACTTGATTGTAGATATTTTAATTAGACAAATAAGAGTATCAACAAATAACAATTACCTGGTATGACCACTGTTTGATAAACAAAAAGATATTTGAAATACTCTCCAGAACTTGAGAACAGAGGAAGAGCTGGCTTTCTTCTACACCATGTGTCTGTCTCAGCTTCTCTTTCAAAGTCTGGCTCTTTCCCTAGCATGGAGAACTGGTCAGCACCTGTGTGCATGCCTGATTGTTCCTACAAATCCTGCCTCTCTCCAGTCCCTTATGTGTTCATGCTACACAAGAGACACTCAAATATCAGGACCTGAAAGTTCGGAAGCCTTTTGTAGTATGCATTATTATGCACATGAGTAATAATTTTTAAATGAGTGATGTTGTTGTTGTTGTTAGCTGCCACTGAGTTGGCTCTGACTTACAGTGACCTTATGCCTGGTGGTGTAGTGGGTTAAGTGCTACATCTGCTAACCAAAAGGTGAGCAGTTCAAATCTGCCAGGCGCTCTGTGGAAACTATATTGGGTAGTTCTGTTCTGAACTTTAGGGTCATTATGAGTTGGAACCGACTCAATGGCACTGGGGATGCACATCAGAAAGAAGCACTGCCTGACCGGTCCTGCACCACATCCACAATCGTTTTTATGCTTAAACCCATCCTTGCAATCAGTGTGTCAATCCATCTTGTTGAGGGTCTTCCTTTTTTTCACCGATCATCCACTCTACCAAGTAGGATGTCCTTCTCCAGGGTCCGATCCCTCCTGAAAACATGTGCAAAATATATGAGATGCAGTCTTGTTATCTTTGCTTCCAGGGAGCACTCTGGGGATGCTTCTTCCAGAACAGATCTGTTTGTTCTTTTGGCAGTCCATGGTACATTCAATATTCCTCTCCAACATTGCAATTCAAAGACATCTGTTCTTCTCTTGTCTTCCTTATTCATTGTCCAGCTTTCACACACATATGATGTGATTGAAAATGCCATGGCTTGGGTCAGACACACCTTAGCCTTCAAGGTGACATCTTTACTTTCCAATACTTTAAAGAGGTCCTTTGCAGCAGATTTTCCCACTGCAAAGTGTCTTTTGATTCCTTGACTACTGCTTCCATGAGTGTTGATTGTAGAACCAAGGAAAATGAAATCCTTGACAACCTCAATTGTTTCTCCATTTATCTTGATGTTGCTTACTGCTCCAGTTATGAAGATTTTTGTTTTCTTGAGGTTAATTTGCAATCCATGCTGAAGACAGTGGTCTTTGATCTTCATCAGTGTTTCAAATCCTCTTCACTTCCAGCAAGCATGGTTGTGTCATCTGCATAATGCAGGTTGTTAATGAGTCATCTTCCAATCTAGATACCTCATTCTTCTTCGTAGAGTCCAGCTTCTCAAATTATTTGCTCAGCATACAGATTGAATAGCTATGGTGAAAGGATATAACACTGACACATACCTTTCCTGACTTTAAACTGTGCAGTACCCCTTTTTCTGTTCCCACAAATGCCTCTTGATTCTTGTACAAATTCCTTAAAAGCACAATTAAGTGTCCTGGAATTTCCATTCTCTGCAATGTTAGCCACAGTTTGATTTGCTGCACTCAGCTGAATGTCTTTGCATAGTCAATGAAACACAGGTACAACATCTCCCTGGTATTCTCTGCTTTCCTCAATGATATCCTTGGTTCCACCTTTACTGAATCCAGCTTGAATTTTTGGCAGTTTCTTGCCAATATACTGTTGCAGTTGTTTTTGAATGATCTTTAGCAAAATTTTACGCACGTGTGATATTAATAATATATAATTTCCACATTGAGTGGAGTCACCTTTCTGGAGAATAGGCATAAATATGGATCTCTTCCAGTGGGTTAGCCAAGTAGCTGGCCTCCAGGTTTCTTGGCATAGATGAGTGAGCACATCCAGCATTGCATCCATTAGTTGAAATATCTCTCTTGATGTTCCAGCAATTCCTGGAGTCTTGTCTTTCCAACAATGCCTTCAATGCAGCTTTGACTTCTTCCTTTAGTACCATTGGTTCCTGATCATATGCTGTCTCTTCAAATGGCTAAACATTGACCACTTCTTTCTGGTAGAATGACCCTGTGTATTTCTTCCATCTTCTTTTGATGCTTCCTGAGTCGTTTAAGATGTTTCCTGTAGAATCTTGCAACGCAAGGCTTGAATTTTTTCTTCAGTGCAGAACATATTGTTCCCTTTTGGTTTTCTATTTCTAGCTCTTTGCATATGTCATTATAGTACTTCATTTTGTCTTCTCAAGCTGCCCTTGGAAATATTCTGTTCAGTTCTTTTACTTTGTGATTACTTCCTTTTGCTTTAGCTCCTCAACATTCAAGAGCACGTTTCAGAGTCTCTTCTGACATCTAATTTGGTCTTTACTTTCTGTCCTGTCTTTTTAATGATGTCTTGGTTCCTTCATGGATGATATCATTCCACAATTCATCTAGTATTTTATCATTAGTGTTCAACACATCACATCTGTTCTTGAGATGGTCTCTAAACTCAGGTGGCATATACTCAAATTCGTACTTTGGCTTTCATGGACTTGTTCTATCAGTTGTCACACTTGTCTGTCAGTTTGTCGTACCGTGTGGGGTTTATGTGTTGCTGTGATGCTGGTATTCAGATACCAGCAGAGTTACCCATGGTGGACAGGTCTCAGCTGAGCTTCTAGACTAAGACAGACTAGAAAGAAGGACTGAGCAGTTTACTTCTGAAAAGAATTATCCAGAGAAAACCTTATTAATAGAAGTGGAACACTATTAGATATCGCGCCAGAAAATGAACCTTCTAGATTGTAAGGCACTCAGAAGATGACTGGGAAAGAGCTGTCTCCTCAAAGTAGACTCAACCTTAACATTGTGGGTGGAGTAAAGCATTCAGTATTTTCATTTACTGATGTGCCAGACAGAGAGATACAGAGATAGAGGCAGGTGATAGGCAGACAGGCAGATAGATGATAGGTAAATAAATAGATGATAGACAGACAGGTAGACAGATGGATGGATGGATCACTGCTATTAAGTCAGTTCCAACTCCTGCGACCTTCATGTACAACAGAATGAAATATCTCATGGTGCATCATCAATGGGCATCATTCTCACTTTTGCTGGCACATTTAAGTTCACTGCTGTGGCTATTATACCATTACATCTCCCTGAAGGTCTGCCATACTCTTGTTGGCCCTCTACTTCACCGCACATGATGTCTTCCTCTAGCAGTCTCTCCTGATGGTGTGTCCAAAGCAAACAAGTTGTTACATATTCTATTGTTATCTACAAGGTTTGAATTGGCTATTTTTCAGAAAGAGATTACCAGGCTTTTCTTTCTAGGCTGGTTCAGTTTGAAAGCTCTGCTGAAGCCTGTCTACCACAGGTGACTTGCTGGTATTTGTAACACATATGTCACAGCTTTGATCATCACAACGTAATAACCACCACAGTATGGCAAACTGGCAGACAGGTAGTAGATGGGAACAAAGTGACACACAAAAAAAGAAAACCTTAAATACAGGAAACCTCACTGATCACATTTGAAGGTAGCTAGGGAACCATACTTTATTCTAAAAACTAAGAAAATAAAAATGAATTAATACCTGTTATCCAAATTTCTCTTCATTTTTGTGTCTCAAAAGCTTAGATGAAGCTTGGAGAAGTGTGGCTGAAAGAAGCTGGACTGGCAAATTAGATTCAGTCTGTTTCTCTCACTGCTACTCCTTCAATGAAGGTGCATATGACAAGGACCCTCAGGGTGTCAGCAGGACTGCTCTAACCAGCCCTGATCAACGAGTTTGAGCCACACAATAACAGTCTAGGTGTTTTTTCCTTAGCAGAAATGATGGCAGATCCTGTAAAGGAGAAGAGGAAAAATAGAATTAACTGACAAGGGTAAAGGAAAAGAGCTCAACTCTATGCTAGGTTTATCCATAAAAAAACTCATGGCAATGAGATTTGCCTGCTTGGAAAGTGCGCACCACAAGTGCTGAGGGCACTTGATTGGGCTGAGTTCTCAAATACTTGAGGCTTAAGTAAGTAGAACCAGTTTGATGCTGTTATAACACATGTCATGTCAATGTCTTGATCTCTTAATGTTATTAGCATACAAAATTAAGGGTACCAAAATTACAATGTTAGTCGGTAGAAATTTGATGATAATGATAGCAACGATACAGCCATGAAGCCAATAATAAGATCATAATAAACACATAACTCCTGGATTGTGTGAGTGCTCCCTCTAAGACAGGCTTTCTTGAAATCTGACACCACACAGTTATTTTCCCCATTGCACATACGAAGAAACCAGTTACACAGAAAATTTAAGTAGCTTGCTAGCAAGTTGCAGATACTGGGTTTGAACTCAGTGGCATCTGGCCCAAATCAGTGTTTATAACCATAAACACACACTCTTGCTATTAATTACAATCTCAGGAAGAAGTTTCAAATGACAAGAAAAAACCCGTGGCATTTTTCATTCCAATGATAAAAAACCATCTCTTCAAGAAAGACGGCCAATGCTTCATCAGCATGTGCCGCATGCCATCAGCTCATGCTCTCAATGGCAATATCTATTTGACAGCCAGGGACAAGCGATACTCTTTGGAAAATGAGGCCACAATCCAGTTAAAGGAAAAAAAAAATATGATGCAAGGTATGCTTTAATTTAATTTAAGTCTTGAAAACATATTGCCCCCAAATGACTTTTCCAAGTCACATGCCTAATTTTTATCTGTCATTTTTTTATTGACCTTCACAGGCCTGAAATATATTGCACTGGACATGAGAAGCTTATGAGAATAATATTAAAGTTTATAAATTTTTTTTGAATCTTATTTTTACTGTATTACATACAACTATCGGAAGCCATGACAGTCTGAAGACTTCTTAAATATCCATTAATTTTTCTTGTAATTAGAATATATTTAGGTTAATTCAGGAAACCACTGTAAAGGTATGATGCTTACAAAAATAAAATGTAAAGCATCATGTATTTAGAATAGCTCCCTTAATGTTTTGATGCTGAGTAATAGATTTTAAGGTCTTATGAAAGTCTACTTAAGATCTAGCACTCAGTTTATTAAAGTTTGCACAGGCAAGCAGAATTTAGTATAACTTCTTTTAATTAAATTTTACATCATTGAATATAAGTCCCCTGTATTTCTCATACTTTAATTTATACCTTTCAATAATCTCATGAAAGAAATAAATCTTCTTTAATAGGTGGTACTCTGTGCTTTGTTGGCCAGTGAAGATCTCAGTTCAGTATCTTGTATACTGCCGATGTCTCTGATTCATACACTGCTTTTCACTAATGCTGGGGTAAACCAATTGTCTAAATAAGTATATCATACTTTAGAAATATCATTCAAATAATATTAACATTGAAATAATCTTAAGGGAACACCAGGACTTGTGATAATGTACTAGCAGCACCTTCTAAAAAGCTGAAATATTACATAGGACTTCATTAATCCTGGCTAAAATTACCAAAAGCTTCAAAGTGTTTTTAGTCACAAATAATCTGATCAAGCTATTCTTTCGAGAACTATGTCTTTAGATGTTAACAGTTTTTCCTAACAACATTCTCATCTGTTAAAAACACCCAACTGACTTCTAGATAAAGAGGATAGACTGGACATACAAATCAACCTTGCTGTCATTTGATAACTGATAAAATAGAAGTAAAAGGATGTATTTTTTCTGGGTATACTTTCTAGGGAGAAACAAACAAATGAAAACTGAAACAAACAAACAAAAAACAACCAAAGCAAACAAATATGAAAACTGGAAAACGCAAGCAATAACTGTTCTGGCAGAACTGAGCACGCTGAATCCTAAGAAGGCCTTTCGAAACACCAACAACATTGAGAAATGATGGCAACAGGTACCTCTGAAAGTGGCAGCTAAAGGCAATCAGATAAAATAAAAACTTTAAAGTTACTTAAGATACAGTTAGAACCCCAGAGCCTACTTGGCCCTTGGCAGTGTAAGAAATGATCCCCCATCCATCCCATTAGAAAACTGAGATAATTATCTGGATAGGATAAAACAGAGAGCATCCGTTTTACGTGGCGGGTGAATGACTTTTGGAACGGTGTTTTACTCAGCTAGGGCTGCTCTAACAGAAATACCACAGAGTGGATAGATGGCTTTAACAAAGAAAAGTTTATTCTTACAAAGTCCAGTAGGTTACAAGTCCAATTCAGGATGTCCACTCCAGGGAAAAGCTTTCCCACTTGTCTGCTCTGGAGAAAAGTCCAGTATCACATCAGTCTTTGTTCAAGGAGCATCTTGATGCAGGAACCTCAGGTCTGAAGGACCCGCTCTCCTCCGGGTGCTGCTTTCTTGATGATGCGAGCTTCCCAATTCTCTGTTTGCTTCCTTTTCATCTCTTGTAGGATGAAAGGATTAAGGGTGGGGCAAACCATACTCCAGGGAAACTCCCTTTACAGTGGAGCAGGGAGGTGATCTTTTGAAGGGATTTACAGTCCCACCTGAATCCTCTGATGTACAGCATAGGAAAATCACAAAACGGAGAACAATGACAAAATACTGAGAATCATGGCCCAGCCACACGGCTACACACATTTTTGGGGGGGACACAATTCAATCCATGACATATGGTGAATACTAAGAAACACAAATGCTTTCCCCCATTGAAGAGCAAAGCTCTGGTGGCCAGTCTTTATAGTTCTCAGGAAATCACAGAGTCGGGAGTAATAATGGAATTCATCAGTAAAATGATTCAGAGATCTAAGCTCTACATTGAGATATAAGGTTTAACCATGTACACTGAGGTGTATGTACTCTGATCATCTTTTTTAATTCTCTTCTTTTAGATTTAACAAAAGGCCAGTGATTACTTGACATTCTAAGAAAGCTTTTTGTGTGAAAATTAGAAACTGACACAAATGGAAAGAACAAGTACTCGAAAGGAGAGGACTATAAGAGGAAAGGAAACATAAAATTACCACTACTAAGGTACTCAGATGCCAGAATATCTTGCAAAGATGAAATTGTACAAGGTGTTACAGAAATGCGTATTAAACCCTATAAAATTCATCACAAGGCATAGAAATAAAAAATACGACAGAAAAACTCAATAGATGAGTCAGACAACGTAAGTAATTATCAAAGAATTAATTCAACAAACTTTCTCAGAATTTAAGGATATATGTTCTCATATTCCTTAATGACTAACATGTGAACAAAAACAGGTCCTTACCATTTTAGTGAAAGAAGTGCATTTCATAAACTTCCAGATAGGTATGTAGGAAATCACATTAAAATGATCAGAATGAGTTTAGATTTAAACTTCTCAGTCACAGCAATGAAAGGAAGAAATACCTGAGGAATTCACAAAGTAGAGTTCCACTGCTGTCCATGCAGAGTGCCCAGTACACTGGTTGTAAATTGAGAACATTTTGCCTCCCCTATCTTTACACTGTCAACCACCAGAGGATAGGCTCTGAAAATCATGGAAAAAAACTGTAAAAGAGAAAGTCATGACTTACAGAAAGTAGAGGACCCAACGCAGGAGAGAAATGAAGGGTAGCTGCAGGACAGTCACAGAGAGAGAGTTCAAAAATAACAATTTAGGAGTTGGCTGAGATACAGGGCAAACAGCTGAAGCTGAGGTAGACCAGAAGCCCTTGAAGATTTTTTTTTTTTAAAGAACAGACCATTGATGAACTAATTGGAGTGTAAGACTGTTCTGAGAGGAGATTTGGAGATGGGCAGAGAAATGTATCATTTAGTGATAACTTCCTAGAAAGCTCAGCAAAAATGAAATTATGAACAAAACAAAGGAATTATTAACACCAGGTATCTTAGCCATCCAGTGCTGCTGTATCAGAAAAAACACAAGTGGATGGCTTCAACAGGGATCTACTCTCTCACGGCCCCAGAGGCTGGTGATATCGGTGCCCACAGTGACCATCCGCACAGGCAACACTGCCTGGTCCTGCTCCATTTTCATCACCATTGTGGAGCTTAAGCCAATTGTTGCAGCCATTGTGTCAGTCCATCTCTCTGAAAGCCTTTCCCTTTTTCACTGACTCTCCATTTTACCAAGCATGATGACCTTCTCCAGGACTAATCTCTCCTGATAACATGTCCAAATCATGTGAAACATAGCTCTGCCATCCTTGCATCTAAGGAGTTTTCTGGCTGTGCTTCTTCCAAGATAAATCAGTTTGTTCTTTTGGTAGTGCATGGTGTAGTGTCTTCCAATAAGGGTGTCCTATCTTTGAACTTGAGTAAAACAAGTTACGTAAATGATGCAGTTTTAGTTGTTTTATTATTTTGAAGTACATTTGATGACATTATGTGTGGGAAAAAATTCAGGTAAGTAGCTGCCATGATAACCTTCCAAATGGGGTCCAAATGGGGCCCAAAATAATCAGTTATCGGAGCCTGATGTCTTCGACCATTGACAGTCACACATCCTCTCTTCTTCATCTTGGAAAAAATATGAGCCAATGATTCCACAAGACCAAAATCCACACCAAACGGTAATGTTTTGGGGAAGAAGTGGATGTCCTTGAATCTCCATTGGGTTCTCCTAACTCCAAATGTGACAGTTTTGTTTGTTAACAAAACCACTCATCCCAAAATGGGCCTTGTTGTTGAAGATGATTTTTTTGGCCCAAAGCAGGGTCAACTTCCGGTTGCTCCAGAGCCCAGTCAGCAAATGTATGGCACAATCTGTGGTTCTTGGACCTCAGTTTTTGAATTAAAACAATTTTGTAAGGGTAAAGCTTCAAGGTGCCGTGCAAAATCCACCAAATTGGGGTCTACAAAATGCCCAATTCCTGTGCTCAGTGAGCAATTGATTGGAATAGATTGTGGCACACACTCTGAGGCACTGTGATGGTGTTTTCATTGAAACATGTGGTTTGTTGGCACACATGCATTGTCTGATTAGCAGCAGACCCAGTGGTATCAAACACGGAATTGTTCTCTTGTTGGGACAGTTATATGCATTGTAAATTTCATGTAGTGCAGGGAATGTCTGACAAATGGAATACCCACTTTGATAATTACCTTTAATAATTTCTATGCTTTGTGGAATCGTGTAACTTTTCATGGCTGTTTGTCAAGACTAATAAAAAAAACATGATATATATGGCTGTTATAGCTTCACAAATATCTCCATCAAATACTGTCATCACAAATAGGGCATCTTCATTGGAAGACCCTTTATCTTTAATATTCTTTGCCAATACCACAATTCAAAGGTGGGAGTTCTGCTTCAGTGTTCCTTATTCATTGTCCACCTCTCACATGCATACAAAGCTACTGAAAATACCATGACTTGGGTCTGTTGCACCTTAGTCTTCAAGGTTACATCTTTGCTTTTTAAACACTTAAAAGAGATCTTTTGCAGCAGATTTTCTCAATGCAATATGTTGTTTGATTTTCTGACTGCCACTTCCGTGAGCATCAATTGCAGTCCAACTAAAATGAAATCCTTTGACACCTTCAGTGCATTCTCTCTTTATACTAATGTTGCTTATTGGTTCAGTTATGAAGACTGTTTGTTTTATGTTAAAACATAATCCATACTGGAAGCTGTAGTCTTTGATCTTCACCAGTAGGTGCTTTTAGTGCTCTTCTTTTTCAGCAAGTAAGTTTGTGTTATCTGCGTAACACAGGTTGTTAGTGGGTCTTTCTCCAGTTCCGACGTCCAGTTCTTCATAGTACAGATTCATGGATTATTTGCTTGCCAGCCAAAGCCAAGTGCCGTCGAGTCGGATCTGACTCATGGCGACCCTTAGGATACAGATTAAATATATATGGTGAAAAGGTGTAGCCCTGATGCACACTTTCCCTGACTTTAAACCAACAATATCCTCTGGTTCTATTTGAACAACTGCCTCTTGAACTAGAAGTTCTAATTCAGGGTGCCAATTCCAGGGGCAGTCTTTCTCTTTCAGTCAGTAGTGGGGGTAAGTCTTGGTCATCAATCTTGCCCTGATTTAGAAGCTTCTCAGCACAAGTACTCAGGGTCCAAAGGACCTGCTCACTCCCAGTTTTTGTTTCTTGGTAGTATGAGGACCCCATGTCTCTCCTTTCTCTCTTCTGTATCTCTAAAGAGACTGATTTAAGATCCAGTCTACTCTTAAATAGATTGAATTCTATCTGATTAACATAACTTCAGTTAATACCACTTTACCAACATCATAGCGGTTGGATTTACAGTACACAGGAAAATCACATCAAATGACAAAACGGTGGACAAAATCACAGACTAGTCAAGTAGACAGTCTTTTTCTTTTTCGGGGGACACAAACTCAATCCATGATAACAGAGTAAACAGAAGTTAAACAGAGAGACAGATAGAGAGAGAAATTGCTGTTACTCCCTAGTGTAAATCTCTGAATGTTATTTACTAAGGAAAATAAAAGCAGAATATCAATTTAGCAAACATTACAATAAAAATGTGTTTAGAAAATAAGGCCACAGTATAGTTTTGAGTGGAGTAGAAAAGATAGACAAGTCATCATGGTTTTTAGTGGAACATCAAAAGTACTGACTAAACTAAGAATAGCAAGACTAAGAAGATGAAAAGAAATTGTCAAGAGGTAACAACACAAGCATGTTACTGACACGGAAGTGAATTGTAACAGCATGCAGAAAAATGCTGGAAGTAGTTGCTTTTAGTAAAATGAAAAAGGAGAAAGGAGCAGAATCAAATATGGATCGTTTTCTTTACATTTTTGTTCTCAGTATTTGGAAATATGGTTGGTATTCCTATACAACACATAATCTATATTGTGTATAATGGATTTAATTTCAGAAACCACTTTTAAGTTTTCCTTTCATCATAGCAATTTGAAGTTTGGACAATGGAGAATCAGCGAAGTTCAGGCATTTAGAGTTTGCAATAGTCCATATTCCCATTCTATCAAGACTAATCACACGCCTTCTACCAAATGAATCACCCCCTTCTCAGTTACTTACCTACAAGGCTGTAAAATCTACATCCCACAGCATACACAATTTTATTTTCATGGAGTTTAACAATTCTAGCCCAGATAATGTTTAAGAGAACATAGGAGCCAGTATTGTTCAAAATAAGTTTTAGAAACATAATGGAATCCTATTTTTCATAATAAAATATGTAAAAGTGAACTCTGTGAGTTTTTAGAATAAGAAGCCATAATATAAGACCTACTTTTGAAAACCCTTGTTGCCTAGTGGTTAAGTGCTATACAAGATTGGCAGTTCAAGTCCACCAGCCACTCCTTGGAAACTCTACGGGGCAGTTCTACTCTGTCCATAGAGCTGCTATGAGTCAGAATCAACTCCATGGCAGTGAGGTTTTTTTTTTTTTTTTTTTTTTTTTGTTAATTAACATCACTTAACACGAAACCCTTAGTCCATTACATTTCAATAAAATGATATACCATAGCAAATGTCAGTTACCTCCATTTATGCATCTAATTCAACAACTAGATCACAGACTATCATTAATTGCTTACCTCATGGGGATTCAGACGTAAACGAGGTAAACTCGTGAATCTGCTCAATCCAGTATGTATGAGCTCCTGGGATCCTCAGAATTTTTTATTTAATTCCTGTATCTGCATTTTAGTCAGAGTGTCCTCTGATTAAGATCACTAGATTGACCTCATTAATCACATAAACTATCTTTAATTTAGTGGAGTCAATTATTAAGAAGGTAAGAAAAAAAAATGCTTCACATTCACAAGCAGAATTTTTTCCAAAGTATTCTAAATATTTCTCATTTGGAACTAGCATTCGTTTTCTTCTGAAAAGTACACCCAAATGGGGGCAGCTAACATTGTAAGACAACAATGTGTTTTGTGTTCACAGGAACCTATTGCTTATTTATTTTCTAGGAAATATTTCATATATGTGTGTTTGCACATGCAAATGTTCTCAAATTTTGTTTTTTGCGTTAAAAATAATAGTGTACTCAACTGGAGCACTTAGAAGTATTTCTTTGCATCTTAAATGAGGCAGAGTCATAGTAGTACTGAGAATACAGACATGTGCCTGGAGTTTCCACGGTAGCTTACATTTCAGCATAAAATTCAATATTTGATGGTATATTATTTTTGCCATCCCCATCAACATTTCGCACAAATGGCATTATGCATAGCCTAGAATTTTGAGGAGGATATACGCAAATTTGATATTATTGCTATGAAAATTTTTTGTCCAGGTAAGACACCCCAAAACAAACACATAAAAAAGGAATTTTGCAGGAAAGTCACTTCAATGTAAAATTATGAAAATGAAGAGCTTTGAAACCATAAGCTTTTGCTGAACCTTATTTAGAAACAAATATTACGTTTTCAAATAGGCTGTCACAACCAAGCTTGGACATGTGACTGCAAATACCTGACTGTCTCATTTCAAAAATGTGGAACTCATTTGCTAATGCCCTTTTCAAAAACGTGAGAGAACAATTTCCTTTCCCAAGTAGGTTGAGCACAGTCTCTGTGATGGCACCTAAATTATTAACTTGGCTAATCAGTGCGTTCCCTCCATGGATACTGTAAAGGGCGGCTGGCACCACTCTCTGTCCAAAATTTCACACAATATTAGTATATTTTTATTTGTATAGTGAAAATAGTATTAAAACCCTAGACAACACCCAACTGTCGTATATAGAATATTCTATGCTATTTAAACTCTTTTGAATAAAAATTGGTATAGTTTATCACCATTTGCACACAGGAATTTGGTTACTCCATACACAGTCTGCATTTTATCACAGAACAAAATGCCTGAACTGAACCAACCCTCTCAAATCCATTGCAAATCATTATTTTAAGGTTTTTAATAAGGACACCTGTCTCAAGTGTTTTCATGGGTTTTTAGTTCATTTCTTGGGAGAAGCATTCTAGTTGTTTCTTTTTAAATGGAAGCTCCCTTTCCAAATGGCCTTCCAAGCTGACCTCGGAATATTAGCAGTCCAGCTCTGGCTCTCACCCTTGTTGCAATTTGAATACTAACAGTCGTCGTTTTACTGCCTCTTCATTTTGAGTCAGGCACTGTAACTCCCACAATTCAGCCATCAGTTTTTCCCTTCCTCAGCTGGCCCTGGCCCTTCCAATGTTTGCGTGGTGTCACCATGAATGTGCTCGGAGCAGAGTTATATAGCATCATTTGGAGAAACATTGCGTTAATAACCAGAGTTCAAGGGCAAAGGATATAAACGGAGCAAATTACAAGTCTGAACAGATATATAGCTTTTGCTAAAAGGGACTTGGGCTGCTACTTTATTTACTGGGCACTGGTGCACTTGCAGAAGGTGCAGGAATGCAGGAAGGCATTTTTAAACGATCAAATCATAGCGTAAGAAAACAATAGAAATTTTCAGACTAGACATAAAGCTAGTGCAAGGCCCAAAGAGTCTGAGTTTCTTAATGAGATGATATGACTTGTAAAGTACCTTAAATTTCTAGGGTAATTTCACAGATTATAATATCATTTTACACATCACAACAGAAGAAAAGAAGAAGCTTAATGGAAACCAGTATTCAATAGTTTGGTTCAAATTGAAGTCCAGCCCAGTTTTGTCCTAGATTTCATGCAATGCTTATTATAACCATTTTAACTAGGGGTTACCCCCTGATTTAAAATTTAACATCATGAAAAAGACATCTGCAGGAATGTGCCATTTTATTTTTCTTATGTTGAATTCAGAGCCTTCTCAATAACTAAATAAAAGAGGCAAAGCAAATATTCAGAAAAGAGGATGCAAAAGAGACAAGTAAAAATGGAATAAAAGGACAACCTCACTCATAATTAGAAAGAATGAAAATCAAAGAAATTATTCCTACATTATCAAACACGTTTATTAATTTTCTCAAGAACGATGAGCACACTGTAAAATATGTGAAGCAACATTTTCTGTTGGACAGATAGACCACTGAACCCCTCCTTCTTTTCCAAAGCAGTTTGGAAATCCTTGTAAAAAACATCAAAATGTTCTTCAAGTATACGTGTTCCATTTTAAAATCACTTATTTGAAATAAGTAGTTTAAAACATGGAAAATTTGCCTTAAGATGTTCTTTACTGAGTTATTTACTGAAAACAGAGAAGGCACCTAAATATCTAGCATGAGGAAATGGCTAAGCAAACTATAACATGCACATTCATTGACAATTATCCACTTATGAAAACTAATTGATACAGCCGTTTTCTGGTAATCCTAAAAATGCTTTCTAAAAACAAGTCTAAAAAGTCACATCACTGATTTATTCTCTTGTGCATATTTTGTGCATATTGCTTGCTTCAGCATGATTGGATTAAGAGGTTTCTTTTGGCCTTTTTTTACTCTAAGCTTACTGTTATGCCATCACATTGTACTAATGAAAATGTTCTATTTTAAAAGAAATGCACATAGTGAAGGTCTTTCTTCCCCTGCTCGTGTTTGATCAAATATACCTTTGTGACAGGTTCCAGTCTCACCGCTGTTTTAAACATGGCTTTCCTTAGTGGCGGTAGCTGTGAGGACGAAGGAGGTGGTGGGGTAGTCTATAGCACAATTAGACGGAATAGTATTTTCCTCGTACGAGAGAGAACTTCTTTCTCTAAACTATTTGCTCTCAGAGGCAGACGACTGAGGGCAGAGGCTGGGCTGACATTCCCTGACATGAGATGTATTACCTACAGTGAAGAGTGCAGCCTCCGCGGGAGGAAATACTTGCAGCCGATGGGGTGGGTTTTCAGTTTCCAAAGAAGAACCTGGGTGATAAGACATCTCTTAGCCCCATTTCTACTCTGGTTCTCCACGTAGTTTCTCCTGTTACCCTCTGCTTCCATCCCTGCTCTAAACTAATGCGTTGTTAAAAGGCCACTTCTTAAATCGAATCTCCTAAAAGCTATACATTGTCATCTCTTGGCAAGGATAAACAGAACACACATTGCTGATGACTTTTAGGCATGTAAAAGCTAGAAAAGTTGTGAAAAAGTCACACATTTGAATGTGCAAAATACAGACCTACAACACATTCTTGTCTTTAATGTTACATATATATTTCAAAAGGTTCACCGGCATCTTATACCCAATAGTCTTGTATTTTTATCTTGCATTGAAATTGCCTCTCTTCCCCCTCCCCCTCAAAAAACTTTTTAACCTGTTTCAATGGTTTTAGTACTAAGTAAAAGCAACTGTTTGGGTCTGATTTTATATTGTTTCTCAGATCCTGATAGCCATTTGCATAAAAGATGAATAGGGAGTTGTATAAACTGTGCGCAATTCAGGAATGGGAGGCTTGAGGCTTGTTGCGAAGGCAAAATGCTTTTTCAAACATCAATCCTAAATTATGTGGGGTTCTTGGCCCCCCACCTCCCACAGAGATATCATAGAAACTAATCTTCAAAATCTAAACACTCCAAGCGCGTTCCTTTTGTGAGGCATCTTCTCTGCGCTCAGGGCCAGGCGATGCAGAGCGCGCTAGAATTTCCACTCGCGGGAACCCCACTGCTCGGAGCGCAGTCGGCCGACAGGCCATCCATCACCCGCCCTCCTCCCACCGCGCGCCGCCACTGCGGCCACTCGCGCGGCAGGTGGGGCCGCACCTGTGGGACAGCCAGCCGCTTCCCTCCGCGATCCCCGCGGTGCCTCGCCTGCGGGCAGCGCCCTTGCAAGCTGCTGCGCTCTCCAAGGCCCGAGAAGAACAGGTATGCTCTGGGGACAGGGATGGTGGATGCCCCAAGTCCACGGATGGCAGTGAAGGAGGCGACTGGCATCAGGCGCAGGAAGACACCTTATCCAGCTCAGTGCACGTGCCCAGTTTGCGTCACTCCATTCTTGTGTGGACACACTCAGGCCCTAACTGGGTTTAGAGTCTAAAAAGTAAAAGAATCACAGCGCTTACCTTTAGAAGGAAAAAGCAACAGAGAGCATAGTTTAGTGATAGAATTCCTTGCCTCTGGACTGTTTTGTTAATCATGAGAACACGTGATAGAGCCTGCAAGCAAAGTCTGATTTCCACACGGCCAACGCGTATGCCAAGACCCAAGTGAGTGATACGAACTCAAGTGTGATAATGAAATATAATTTCCACAGGATGCAAAGAAAAAAACCCCAAAAACAAAACCTAGATCTCAAGGACTATAAAAACATGTTACAATGGGAAAAAAAAAAAAAAGAAAGAAAGAAAAGAAAAAAGAAAAAGCGTGAGTACCAATCCCAAGGAGACCTTGCTTTTCCAAATAGACAAATTCTTTTAATGGCACTAACTTGCCCCTCTGGGTGCTTAAGGTTGGTGCTGAGTTTCTTGGCTGTTCTGTGGAGACCACACTGATAAGGACTTCTAACATGCTATGAATTTTGTAACCGGGCCAGATAACACCCTCTGGTTTAAACAATCCCCGACATCCACTTTATCATGTAATTTGAGGAAAAGACGAAGGGCAAGCTGAATCTCCCCGTCCTCACCTCCCCCTTCTGTCCATTATGTCAGCACAAGGCCTTGGAAAACAAGAGCCCTCTGCGTGGCTTCAAGGTTTCTCAGGAAAGCACATTTTAACACAAATAAATAAATAATAGTGCCTGCCCCCCTGTACCCCTCTCCATCTTCTGTTTCTGAATCATACATCATGACGAAAACGTGGTGACCCCAGCCTTCCTGCCTTGAACAACTGGAACTGATAACGCTGCAAAGGAAGAGAAATAAGGCGTCAGTCATACTGCTGCAGGAGGTGGGAGCCGCTTGGGACTCAGAGGTTCCTTATCTGCGAAGACCTCCCATGGCTAAAGACGATTTCTCCTCTAGGCTGGTGGTCCTCAAGCCTAATTAGGGACTTGAGGTTGGAGCCCTCCTAGCGCAGTGGTTAAGCGTTCGGGAGCTAATCAAAAGGTGAGCAGTTCAAATCCACCAACTGCTCCCTGGAAATCCTATGGAGTGGTTCTACTCTTTTCTATCGGGCCATTATGAGTCAGAATCGACTCAACCACAACAGTTTAGATCAAGATTCAGGGGTCTGGACGCCTTAAAGTCTTCTGTAAGTTCACTCTGATATTCTGTTTAGTGGAATAAAAACTTTGTGTACCCCGTTGGACCCTCACTCCCATCAATCGCGCCCCCCTGCCCCGCCCACACCCATACATGCAAAGTCCACACTGGAAAAAGTCCTTTTTTTTGCTTCTTCCTCATCTATAACTCCTGGTAACATTCTTCTGATCTGTTTGTTAGTGCCTAAAGTCTGTCACTCTTCCTCTTAACACTAATAAGTGTCTTTTTTTTTACTGATGGCATTTGTGCTTATTTATATTAGTTAAAATAATAACTTTTGAGGGATTGGACATGGGGGCATCTGAAAGCCTTGCTGGGGAATTTTAAAGTTAGGTGTCATGGGTTGAATTGTATCCCCTTGCCCTTGCCTCCTCACCCCCCCCCCCACCAAATATGTGTTGCCTTGCTTAGGCCATGACTCCCAGTATTGTATGATTATCTTTCATTTTGTGATTGATATATATTGTAAATCCAAGTATCTGCCTGTGGTTAATGAGGCAAGATTGAATTATGTCAAAGGGTATTAAGGGGAGATGTGACACCCCTGCTCAGGTCACACCCCTGAGCCACAATGTAAGGGGAGTTTCCCTGGGATTTGGCCTGCACCATTTTTTATACTACAAGATATGAAAGGAAAGGGAAGCAATCTGTGAGGCGGACCTCATATCAACAAGAAAGAAGGGCTGGGAGCCAAGGGGGTCCTTTGGACCTGGGATTCCTTTGCAGAGAAGTTGCTAGTTCAGGGGAAGATTGCGAAGGACCTTCATCCACAACCGATGGAGAAAGCCTTACTATGGAGCTGACACCCTGAATTTGGGCTTCTAGCCTGCTATGGTGGCTGGTGGTGTGGTGGTTAAGTGCTTCAGCTGCTAACCAAAGGGCTGGCAATTCAGATCTACCAGGTGCTTCTTAGAAACTCTATAAGGAAGTTGTACTCTGTCCTATAGGGTTGCCATCTACTCGATGGCAATGGGGTTTTGGTTTTAGAAACTATATAAGCAGTTCACTTGTGGTATTTCTGTTACAGCAGCACTAATGACTAAGACATCAACAGTGTAATTGTCTTTTTTTTCTTTATTACAATTCAGATGAAGATTTACAGTTTTCTCATGAAACTATTGATACATAGAGGAGGACTCACAATTGAGTTTGCAAACTCATCTTAGGAAAAGTAGTGCATCCCTCACTGCTGAGTATCAACATGGTCCCCTTTGAAGTACTCCCCTTGGGAAGCTATGCCCCAATGCTGGTGCCTAGTCTACCCTTCAAAGCAATTTTGGAACTCTCTTACTGGAATGGCTGTCAGAGCTGCCGTTGTATTATCCTTGATATCCTGAATGGCATCAAAATATCTTCCTTTCAATATTTCCTTTATCTTTGGGTAAAGAAAAAAATCACTGGGAGCCAGATCAGGTGAGTAGGGAGGGTGTTCCAAAACAGTTCTTTGTTTACTGGCTGAAAACTCCCTGACAGACAACTATACAGTTGAGTTGGCAAACTTGCCACCGTCCACAATGGCCATTCTAGAAAGAGTTACAAAGTAGCCATGAAGGGCAGACTAGGTGCTGGCATCAGTGCATTCCTTTGCAAAGGGGGTACTGTGAAGGTGACCGCAGTGATACTCAGCAATGAAGTATGCAGCACTTAGAACAATTACGCTCACAGATTTCAACATCAGCCCAGTTGTTGCTTTCTTGTTATTGGTTGCCAACCCCACAATATGTCAACAGTCTCCCCTTGTTGACCTTGGAGTCCCCATTACCAACTTTCCTGTCCTCTCCTGCCCTCTCATCTTTTCTCCTGGTCCGCTGTGCCCATTTAGTTTGGTTTTGTTAAGAATATATTCTCAGAACTTGGGAGCCCAGGGAAGAAGAGTTGCCAGTGCGGCTGGTGGCCTTTGTCTGTACACTGCAGGCCTACCTGAGCCCCCGCCATGGACCCGTAGATGTCCGGCTCTGCATATGATACGAGCGGAGCATTCTTCCGGTTCACTACAGTGGAACCAAAGTTGCACTTTCCCCTGGTTTTTCTCACTCTCTGTGGCCATCGGTGCTGCATTTCTGGATTATGTTGTACACTTTTCCTTGAAAGATAGAGGATCTGTTCTTTGATTAGACACCCTGACCTTGTACGGGTGTTGATCACTGACCTGGGCTGGACAGAAAGCTCTAGACTCTGAAAGCTTCTGTGCCTCCAACACCACAGGGAAATTCAGTTTCTGTGTCTGAGCCACTAGTGCAGCAGGACTTCTCCTCAATTAGGATTCCTCCTGTTATTATTTTACTTTTATTAAGCAAGCTGCAACCTCTGCTTCCCAGCTCCAGCTTTTAGTTACAGTAATCAATTTTTCAGTGTAACTGGCTGTAATTGTTGGCTTGGATATTGAGCTTTCGTGGGGCTTAGATGTAGTGTGTTCCCAGGAAGGGTCTTCTCCAAATCTCACAGACAGATGGGTAATAATACCATACATTAATACCTCCACATTGGTTTATGTGTGTTTGACCACAGTACAAGCATAATTATTTTTGCCCAGTAAAAGCTATTAGAGATCTATTTGGTAGGTTTTACGATCAATAGCTCCTGTGATATTTGTGTAGCAGCCACAGAATAATCAATTGAAGGTCATATAAAGTAAATTACCATCCTCCTATAATGATTCTTTTTTCTAGATGAGAATTGGGTTTTATTATTTCATCAGGAGCCTCTCACAACACATGCCTGCCCTGGTTGAGAAAGAGAGATATAAAAGTTGCCTTCATGTTTTGAACATAGTATTAATATCCATTACTTGAATTTATGTTATTGGATTATTGAATTAGTGGATTCACACTGGAATTCCTTCAAAAACCTTTCTTATGTACTCAGTGACACAGTTAATAACAGTTGGGTGCAAATGGAAGCCTTAGCTTCATGGTGGAGTTAGTCACTTTGAGAAAGTCAATCTTAGCAGTTGTCTCTTTAAAGCAAATTTAGAGTTGGTTAAATGTGTTCTATTGACAGTGTGAGTGAGCTTCCCTCTTTAAACCCTTTTGGAGAGTGACTGGTGAACTAAGCAGGAGATGGGGCCTGGAACGCTGAATACTAATGCCAGGTCCACCAGTAGCTTCACCAGAAACCAGTAAAGGGCTCCACACTGACTTTCCAGCCCATCCTATATGCCTAACCTGGATTTCGAGCTGAAGGCTCAGGCTGAAGCCCTGGCTGTGCCTCTATAAAAGATTGCAATTTGCCAACCAGAGGCATGCAATCCCCCAACTGTCTTAAAGGGACCCATTTTCAACGTCGAGTCTTTCTTTTTGTTGGTGCAATCAGTTGTGCACTGAAAAACTGCAGCCACAGTTGGATAACTGCAGACCCAACAGGCCACGAGAGGCCTCTTTGCTCCAAATTTTGTACCTGCAACTAATTGCACTTACAGAAAATGGCAGTGTGGTAGGAGCTTTTTTTATAAATTGGGGCCAGTAAATTCTCCATGGACAGAATAGGCAAGTAGGGGGACAATTACTCACTTTTGTAAAGACAAAGGGCAAATAGAGATATCTTTTGACTCCATCTAGCTTGCAGAGCCTCGCCTGGGAGTTGAATAGCAGGTGCCCCAAGTACCCTGATTGTTTGGGACATTGCCCAAGAATCTGGGACATTTTGCAAGCATACAAGAGGTAATCTGTGAAGAGTGCACTAGAAAAGATACTGGTGAATACGAGACTATAACTGAAAAAATAATGAAGTGTAGAGTATGCCGCAAAAGGGTCTTTTTTTCTTTAAGGCAATGGCTATTACTGTTGTTATCACTTATTTTAGAGTTTATTAATGCAGGTATAAGATTGTGGTGCCTCTAGAATTTAATGGAAAGGTAAATCAGCAGATTCTTTATACTTATTGGTCAATAAAATATGCATGTTTGTTGTTGTTAGCTGTCCTTGAGTTGGTCCCACGCACGCTGGGATGACACTACATTCCAGTCTTGCACCATCCCACGACTGTTTGCAGATCTGATCATTGTGATCAATACGATTTTTGTTGGCTGATATTTGGAAATAGATCACCAAGCTTTTTTTTCACATGTATAATCTTTGTCTGGAAAGTACTCTGAAATGTGTTTAGCTTCATAGCAATGCAATGGTCTCCACTGATGGATGATGGCTGTGCGTGAATGCTTTGGCTGGGGATTAAACCTGAGTCTCCAAAATAGAAAACAAGACTTCTATCACTGAGCCACCAGTGTTGCATATATATTTGTATATATGTATGTTTGTGTGTATGTGTATATATGTGTATGTTTGTGTGTATGTGTATGTATATATATATGTGTGTGTGTGTATATAAACCACCCTAAAGAGTTTTCAGGGAGCACCTGGTAGATTCAAACCACCCAGGTTTTGGCTAGCAGTCATGGTACTTAACTACTACCCCACCAGGATTTCCTTGTGTGGGATATACCTATTATGGATATACTTATTATATATGTACACACACACAGACACACACCCATGTATGTATATATTCTGAGAAGTTAGGAAATGGACAGTCTTGCCTCTTATGATATGCAGACTTGTTGTCCAAGCTGCTTCTAATTCTCAATGGCTAACATCCGCCTAGAGGAGCTTGTGAAGCTATCTCCCACAGGGACCCTGTCTCGTCACCTGTTTGTGCAGTGTGGTGATGAACAAAGCGAGAGGGAAATCAAGAATTTGTTTTCTACCTTTTGAATTAAGCACACTTTCTGGAAATTAAGGATCAAATACAAAACAGTGTTGGCACTGAAATAGTTTGAAATATAATTGCATCCCAAAGACAAATTTAATGGCCAAACAAAACAGGACAAGGTCTTAGTAGTTCTTACATTTTTTAAGATATCGATGAAAAAGTGTTACAGATCAAATTTGTCCCCCCAAAACGTGGGCCAACTCGGCTAGGCCATGATTCCCAGTATGTGTGGTTGTTCTCCATTTTGTGATCTGATAATCCCATGTATTATAAATCCTAGCCTTTATGGTATTAATGAGACAGGGTTAGAGACAGTTATGTTATCAGGCAGGACACAATCTATAGGATTCGAGTGTATCTTGAGTCAATCTCTTTTGAAATATAAAAAAAGAAAACTGAGCAGAGAGGAGAGGAACCTTATACCACCAAGAAAAAAGAGCCAGGAAAAGAGCTTGACCTTTGGATCTAGGATTCTTGTGTTAAGTATCTCTTAGACCCCCAGGAAGGTTGATGACAAGAACCTTCACCCTAGAGCTGATAGAAGGAGAAAGCTCTGCACTGGAGCGGACACCCTGAGTTTGGACTTCTAGACTGCGAGATAATAAATTTATTTGTAAAATCCATCCACTTGTGTTATTTCTGACATAACAACACTAGACATCTGAGACAGAGAGTTAATTGTCATGGATTGAATTGCAACCCCCCCCTTGAGAAAAATATGTGGCAATTGGCTGGGCCATGATTCCTGATGTTGTGTGATGTTCCCTTATGTTGTAAACCTTGCCTCTATGATGTTAATGAGGGAGGGTGGGTAGCAGTTTTGCCTGTGAGGCAGGACTCAATGTATGGGATTATATTGTGCCCTGGGGCAGCCTTCTGGAATATAAATGAAAGGGAGGTGAGGGGAGATTTGGTGACCTCAGATCACCAAGAAGCAGTTCTTGGAGCTGAGTGCATTCTTTGGAAAGGACTCGGGGTCCCAGCACATCAACTCCCAGTTCAGCGGAAGATTGCCAATGACGACCTCCCTCCAGAGCCAGCAGAGAAATCCTTCCCTTGGAACTGACACCCTGAATTTAGTCTTTTACCCTACTGGACTACAACAAAATAAATTCCTCTTTTGAAAGCCATCCACTTGCAATATCTCTGTTATAGCACTATGAAGTGATGAGGACAGTACTGTAATTTTATTGCTAAAAAGTAAAACAATAAAAATTAAAACAAGATACCAAGGCACAGGACCAAGCAATATTCATTCTGTTATGTGGAAGGTCACCATGAGTTGGAGTTGACTTGATGACAACTAGCAACAATGTGTTTGGTATAAGACCATTAAATGCCCCAAATCCCTCCTTTCAGTCTATCTGCAGCTTCCAAATCAGTATGCAGGCTGCAAATCATATTTTGAAACTCGACTGCCTTTTTGCATAGAATAATGCTAAAGAGGCAGTATTAGGTTGTCTCACATGCTTACTTAAGAAAAAAAAAAAGGACTCTTAATATAATATAAATACAAAATTCAACCCGGCACTGAAAGTATTATGGTACCAATAATGGCACTTGCTGTCTTCCAGATATATAGGCCTGGGAATCTAGTGTCCCAAGGAAGTCACCATCCAAAGGTCAAAGTACCACAGAAAGTACAAATTAACCCCAAGAAGCTTAAGTGCTACTCGACCTGCACCAAAGCAAGAACATTTGAGGTTGAAGAGCTACCTCTTCAAGTTTCCATCTTGTATTTTTTTCCCCGTGACACTCTGTGTGGTGTAAATGGTTAAATATACAAATAACTAAAAGATTGGTGGGTCAAACCACCCATAGGTGCCTCAGAGGACAAACCTGGCAAACTGCTTTCTGTGGAGCAGTTCTGCTCTGCACATATGGGGTCACCAGAAGTCATAATTAACTACATAAAACAGCAGCTAACAACAACAACATACCATTGCCCTTTGAAGAGTTAAATCTCTGTATTGAGCTTTGATCATGGATCAAAGCCCAAGGGGATAGAGAATTTGGAAAGGGTTCAGAGAAGAGGAGTCTAAATGATATAAGGAATAGAAAGTCAAGACATATTTAGAAAATCTCTTGTCTTACAGAGTAGGGAGCTAAAAAAATGACAATTTTATGAAAAAGATCTAGTAGGAATCAGGGTTATTTTTCATAAGAGGCAGAAATAATAAAACCTGCAGAAATGGACTTCAGTTAGGAGAGGTTGCCTATGTATGGACAGATAAATATCCTATTAACTATGAAAGTTAAAAGAAAAAAAATGTTTGAATGAGCCACAGTGAGACACAATAAAGTATCAATCCTTATTAGCAAAAAAGTGCCCTATGCAAACGAGGCATTCAATAAATAAACAGCCGCTATTGGGTTTTGTTTTTTTTTTTTTTTTTTTGTATTGGAACTACTATTGTTAATGATAGTGATAATCATGAGAGGTACTTCCTGGTTCCAAGGATCCAACGTCCCCATCAGCTCTGGAGGAAGGTCCTTGTGTTGCATCAGTTTTTCTTTAGTCTGAGAGCATTTTGGGCCTGAACCATCAGGTCTGAAGGATATGCTTGTTCTCAGTGCTGCTTTCTTGATAGTACGAGGTCCACAACCCTCTACTTGCTTACCTTTCTTTATAACTCTTGCAGTATAGAAGGTGTTACAAGCCATTCTTTAAGGAAGCTCCCTTAATAAGGATGTTGCAGTCCCACCCTAATCCTCTTTAATGTAACCCAATCTATTAATCACAGGCAGAGATTAGGATTTGCAACATAGGAAAATCACAGAATGGAGGACAATCACACAATACTGGGAATCATAACCCAACCAAACTGCTATACACATTTTGGGGGGGTGACATGATTCAATCCATGACAGACTCCTGCGGTAATTTACTTGGAAAATTCCCCCTTTGGATTAACTGAACCATCTGCCGTCTCCATACCTGCAACGGTAGCTGCACTTGACTAATATTGGCTGACCCTATTGGCCTTAGTTAAACCTTGGTTTCACCTCAAGTCTCAAATGGTCCTGCAGCTTTCTGTGTTTCCCTATGATGTTGACTCTCAAAGACAATAACTCCATACTTTCCCTCTTCTCAAGGCTCCATTTTACTCTAAACTGAGCTTACTTCAGACTTCACTGGGAAAATAGATGCTATCAGTTGGAAAACCATTGGTCTTTACGTAGCTTAAAAATACCAGTACTCACTTGTAAGATCTTATCCTCTTCCTTCAGAATTACAATCGAGGAAAGGTGTTTCCATTTGTGAAAAGCTAGCCTCTTAGGCTCTTAATCCTTTCCCTCATTTTTCTCAAGGACTTTGCAGACTTTGGCACACTGCTTGGTGCATGAAAGGTTTCTCTTTACTGGATCAGTGTACAGACTAAACAGCAGAAACATGCAAGCACAGCAAGGGAAAAAACTCAAATCCTATCTCTTGAAGGATGAGAGTTGACTTCCAATATCCATTGTCCCCCTTCTCCCTTAGTGAAAGAACTTATGTTTTCAGTCAGGTACATGAACATCTAGAATAGACGACATTCTCTCTTACAACTAGATGTGGCCATGTGACTGAATCAGCAGACACAGTCTTTTATCTTCCGGGAAGCATCCTCAAAGAGAAGTGCTGAGCTGTCATTGCCTCCTCTTATTCTGTGATTTGCCTAGTTTTGAGGTAGTGTGATCAGGGTCCGTGATGTATTGGGAACCACCATAGGTGCCCTGAAAGAAAAAAGATGTGTCTATCTAGTTTACGTTGTTGTTGGGTTTCTCTACATTACTCCCAGCCAAAGCTAGCCCTAACATCTGTAGTGACATTGCCTTGATCCCTCATTTCCCTAAAACCTCTGCTACACCCTTCAGCTTCCTTCCTCAGGCAAGTGTTCGGGGTGGCCTCTGAATACAGTCTCTGCATCATTATAGTCTCCGTTTCTCAACCCACTCCAGAACCAGTGTTATCATGACCCCTACAGAAATTGCTTTCTTCAAGCTCACTGACCCCCATTTTGTCCATTCTCATCTTACTCTGCAAACTAAAGGCATTCGATACAGTTGCACACTCCTTCTTTCTCAAAAGTCTCTCTTTTCTTGGGTTCTATGATATCACACACTCCTGGGTTTTCTTTTGTGTCTAGTTATTGCTCTTAGATTTCTGTTGCAGACCTGGATTTTAATACTCAATACCTCCATAGTGCATCTAAATACCTCAGCCTTTCCCATCATAGCAAATTCACAGAATCACTGAATCTAGAACACAGGAGTTATGTTAAATTATATTCACAATCTCACTTTCTAAAATGCAAATCCCCAAATAACTATGGTTGGGTCTATCTCAAACAAAAATTAAATTTATTTATTTTTGTCCATTTTACTTTTTCTGCTAGTCCAGGTCATCTTTAACTTTCTTCTAGACTATCAACAGCATCTGATATATTTTCTTACTTTACTTTTACCCTGCTCAGCCCTAAGTTAATCTAAAGAAATGCGTACTACTTTGCTATTCCAAGCAGAGAATTGATTCCAAGCAGTGGATTGGTTATACTCAGAATAGAACCTAGATACCTAACGTGGACTGTACAGCCCCAAACAACAATGCTCCCCTTATACTAGCTCTCTTTTATTACTGAACAATATTCACTGTTCGGATATCCCACTCTTTGTTTTCCAGTTCACCAGTTTGTAGTCATTCAGGTTTTCAGGTTGAGACTGTTATGTAGAACGGGATATAACTCTTATCATTTTTAATTATATGTTTTAAAACTCCTTAACTGATGTTTGCTTCCTAAGGCAGAAACTCTGGTAGTGCAGTGGTTATATGCTATGTCTGCTAACCGTGAGACCAGCAGTTCAAATTTGCCATGTGATCCTTGGAAACTCTATGGAGCAATTCTACTCTGTCATACAGTGTCTCTATGAGTTGGAATCTACTGGATGGCAGTAAATTTGGTTTTAGGTTTACTTCTTAAGGCTATGAGAGTAGGAACCATGCCTATCTAGTTACCAGTGTACACCTGTAGTTACATGCCATTGAGTCAGTTCCGCATCATAGCAACTCCTTGGTACGGTGACTCTGAACATTCGTTCCATCTTCTTTTGATGCTTCCTGTGTTATTTAATAAATTTATTTGCTAATCTTGCCAAACCTAAAATGATGCCTTGAGGCTTTCACCCAGATGACTTAATTCCATATCGAGTATGAAAATTTAGGCAGGTTTCATTCCCCAGACCAGAACTAGTGAGACTTGATATCCAGAAGCTGAGAGTTAGAGTGTCATGAGAGCAGGAGATTGTTGTTGTTTGCCACTGCTGAGTCAGCTCCCAACTCATGACAACCCCACATGCATTGAGACTGGACCGTCGTGATCCACAGGGCTTGCAGTGACTGATTAGGACCTCAGAAAGAGGTGGAAACTCATGATAGCTGGGAAGAGGATACTATTTGTCTATTTAATTGAAATGAAGATGCTTTATACATTCCCTTATACATATGCATACCTTTATACAGACCTTGAAAAGAAGATCTTATACATACCGTTATACATATGTTCATACCTTGAGCACGAACTTTTACAAAGAATTGTCATTTTCGTTGCTTCTTGATAAACCATTGGAGTACAATGAGAGAATGAGTGAACTTATTGTTGGAAGCTAGAAGTCTATTGAGAGCTGTATTCTACTCCTGGAGGAAGAAAAAGTTCAAGAAAGAGAGATGCTGAGGAAAGGAGACTGAATAGCTCAGACCTGTGAGAAGCTACATTTGGATGGATGAGGACAGTAAGTCAAGGAGCTGTGAAAGATCCAGGGCCTCAAGAGGTGAGAGGCTCAGAGACGGAGTGCTGAGCAGTCTTCTTCCCATCTAGATAGAGCTGACTTCATTTTTTCCTCAATAAATTAAGCAGAACTCTAAAAGGGAAGGGGCAAACAAATAAATGACCCTCTCCCAAACATTCCACTTTTCTAGGGAGAAAATCAAACAAAGTAATCTGAAACATGTAATGGAAATGGTTTTTGAAAGGTTCATTGGAAGAGATGATGGACATGTGGGCCCTGTAACAAGGAATTGGCTGGGTATCTGCCTTTTAAATGGCAGTCATGAGTGAAGAACAACAAAGAAGCTTTTGATAGAAGTCAAGGTGACAGTAAGATGACTTCCTGTCTGCTGCAGAGCTTTGGGGGCAGTTAGCAGAACAGAATGTGTTCAGTGGTGAGCCAGCTAGCAAGGAAGTAGGCTCTTAGAAGTTGTCACTGCAGGGGGAAAAAAGGGGATGGATAAGGAAGCCCAAGAAAGAACCCAGTGGAAAGAAGGTACAATTCCTGGTGATAGATTAGCTGGATTATAGAAACAAAGATTCTGACCTGGAAATGAAGGTAGGCTGGTGACCAGAAAGGGCTAAAGGGGCCCAAAGACTGTTACAAAGTTTATCATGTTACCAGGCATTGAGTCTGAAAAATCTGAAGAAGCCTGTATGCGCAAAATGTTGTCAGTGTCAGCTGTCATCCAATCAACTCCCGTAATGGTTAAAGTTGCATCAGTTTGACTGAGCCTTGGTACCTAGTGATTTGACAGCTTGCAGGTGGTTTGATCACATCTGTGATGAGAACTGATACTACGTTATCACCTCCATGGTGGGAATCTGCTGTGAGTAGCCGGTGAGTTGAATGGGAATTTCCTTGGACGTGTGGTGCTCACTGAATATAAGTGGATATTTTGGCAAAGCTTGTGGGTTTTTGCTCATTCTGGATCCTGCAGTTGACTCCTGGTCATCTGGTCCCTGGTTCTCAGGATTTGAGCCAGCAGTTTCCTTGCAGTCTTGCCCTCCAGTCTTTGGGATTATTCATTGGTTGTCACAGCCTGTGAACAGGAGTTCTCTGACCTGCTGATTTTAGGTTCGCCAGCCCTTGTGGCTATATGTATCAGGAGAAACCTGGCCTCTGGGCTTGGGATGTTTCAGCCTCTACAACCACATGAGCCATTTCCTTCCCGTAACTTTCTCTCTCTATATATATTTGGAAACCATGGTGGCATCGCGAGTTAAGTGCTACCTCTGATGACCAAAAGGTCAGCTGTTCAAACTTGCCAGGTGTTCCTTGGAAACTCTATGGGTAGTTCTACTCTGTCCTAGAGGGTCTTTATAAGTTTCAGTTGACTCAGCAACAGCATTTTGGTTTATAGATACAGCTATACTCCTTACTCATTTTACTTCTCTAGAGAACCCAGCCCAAGACAGCCCCCAATTTATGATGATAACTAGTCTTTCCTCAAAGAAAGTATGAGCTTGGTTGAAAGTAGAATCAGAATAACAACCTTCCCTCTTATAAAGTCATGGGGAATGGCAAAAATTAATATTACTGTCAACAGACAATGTTTAGTGGAATTAGGTAACAATGTTCACTCATTGCATGGTTAATGAAATTGTCCAGAAAACAAACATCCACCCGCCCCCTCCACATGCCATGCTGTCAGCGGGTAAGCTGGAAGCCCCTTTCTTTGCAGTTCTCACTTCTTTCAACTCTCCATCACCACTGATGCATTAGAATCCTCACTCGGGTCCTTGAGCAATGTCTCTGATGAGTTGCTATTAATTTTTTGAGGCTCTCAGGATTCAGTTTATCCTTTTTGTTCCTTTTCAATTAATACTTTTTAGCACAGATCCCCAAAAAACCCATTGCCATCAAGTCAATTCTGACTCATAGTGATTCTGTAGACAGAGTAGAGCTGCCCCATAGAGCTTCCAAAGAGTGCCAGATGGATTTGAACTGCTGACCTTTAGGTTAGTAACTCTAGCACTTAACCACTATGCCACCATTAACATTGACAGGAATTCTCATCTCCCAGTAAAAGATAAAGAGGGACATATGTTGTGTGTGTGTGCATGTGATGGGTGAGCTGTCACGGCGTTAGGTGGGAATGGACATAGACAATTTCACTATGGTAAGTGTGGTGCCTACAAAATGAGTCTTTTCCTGGAGTGGTGAATACTGTGGGCAGTAGTTTTATGTATTTGCTATATCACATGCCAGGAAGTATGGCTAGGATAAGATCCAATTGTTGTATAGCAGAGAAACTGGCATGAAATACAGCTATTAAATATTATAAAATAACACAAAATGGCCTGATCCAAGACTTTTCTACTGAAAATGCTAAAAGTGATGGAGAAATATCTATCTAGTTCTGTGGGAAATAGAATGTGATTCATCTCTGTTGTCACAGACCAAGTTTACTCTAGAATGAAAAGGCTTCATAAATACACTTCAGAGAATGTGAGAATTAATTGATCATTGATTTATCACGATTTTGTAAAAGAAATTCACACTTAGGTACTAGCCAACTGAGAGATGAATCAAAAGAAGAACTCAGGAATGAGAACTCTGTGGCATAAAATGGCCCTCTCTTCACTTATGGAAGTTGCTTTCCAACTTTAAAAATACAAATTAGGAATCTAATTCACAGAATGATTATGTGTTGACGTTTCTGCATTGGTATTCATAGTTGCTTCTAACTCATCCTACCTAGTACCAGAAAATGAATTGTGTGTAGTATAAACCTTTGCATGCCTAGTTGCTACTGACATATTAAGTCATGCTTTTCTGTTATGGCCCTTGCTACAGATCATGACACTGTGGATACATTTAGATAACAATGATACCCTAATTATCAACTGTCCTGCCCTTACTATTCCTGCCTCCTGAAGCCAGAGATACACAGAACAACAAAGCAAAAACCATTTGATTCCCAAAGAACTTGCTAACTGAATGTTTTGGATCATTGAAAGTCACTTGAATGACCTAGGTCAATATTTTTTTATTTTTGTTTTGAACTGAGAGATAATGTCTCTCTACATACCTTCCCCCCCATCCCAGGCTTTAAGTTATAAAACTTGCTGCTTTTTGATTCCATCCTTATATGTAATTTCTTTATTCCTAATGGAAATCTTGGTGACAGAGTAATTAAGTTTTACATCTGTAATCAAACAGGTTAAAATCCACCAGGCTGTCCTTGGGAATTCTGTGGGGCAGTTCTGCTCTGTCCTAGAGGGTCACTGTGATTCAGAATGGACTTGGCTGTGAACTTTTTTTTTGGTAACCAAATATAGAATTAAGGCAATACAAAAATTATGTTGTCATTTTTGTTTTTCTTTTTTGCTTCTGCTTCTAAATTTGCTTTGTGCTCTCCCCATCTACTCACAGCCTAGTTCTTCATAAAAAAAAACAATGTGAATTACCTAGCTATAGTCCTTCTGTATGTCTGCAAACCATACATTGTTAAGCAAAAGTAATCTGACAGTAATTTCTCTCTCGACAGGTAAGTCTGGGTGTGTTTGTGTGTGTGTATGTGTGTGCATCATTATTTGCTTTTATTCCCCCCTTCCTCTGAAATGGACTACACTTTCTGCATAAAGATTTTCCTACTCCAGATTTCTTCGTGGAATACTGAGACAACTGCTATGGCTCTAATGCATTCTTTTTAATGGTTGCATAATATTCCACAGCATGGATGTTCTCTTCTCAATTCAGTTTTTCCACTCTGAAGAATTCTGTAACAAACATCCTTCTGCATATGTCATACATATTGCCTGCACAGTAGTTAAGAGAGTGATCAGCTGCTAACAAAAAGGTCAGCAGTTGGAATCCACCCATTACTCTTTGAAACTTCTTCTCTTCCCTAATAGCATCAGAATTTTTACTTTATTTATTTATTTATTTCTTGGGGTGGATTCCTAGGAGTGAAACTACTAAGGGGAAGAGTACATGTATTTTTTTATTTTGATTTAAAATATGCTTGCAGATGGCATTTCCAAAATGCAAACTTTCCTCACTTTTTTAAAAGCCGTGTTTGAGTATACTCTTTTCCACACATTCCCGCCAGCAATCAATGACAGAGGCTTTATTTATTTATTTATTTACTTTTAATTTTGCCAGTCTGATGGATGTAGAGTGATAGTTTGCTCTTACATCATTTTCATTTTCCTGACTCCAGGTGAATTTGACCATCTTTCCCACTGTTCCTGGGTCATCTAGGTTGGTTCTTCTCTTCACTGTCCCCTTGGGTCACAGGCTCATTTTTCTGTTGGGCTCTTTGTCTGCATTTTGGTACGTATTATCTATTGACCCTTTTTATTCTCTCTGACTTTTATAGTAAAAAGAAGCTTTGTTTTAGGAATGGCAGAAAAAGATAAAAGGGTCTGAAATTAATTCAAAGATGAAAATGCTTAAAACATCCACTCTAGGAAGATTTGCATTTTAATTGGTATCAAGCCTGAAAAAGAAAGAATGAAGCTCCTGGAGATACATCTAATCAACAAGGAAAGGATATAAATCAAAGCACTCCATCAGCCTGATTTGCACCTCTCCTACAGGTATTTAATCTGTGCACACCACAGTATTTGTATACATGATAATGCTGAAGAGCCAGGTCTGGGTTCTGCTGAAGCTGAGAGTCACAGTGAGCACAGCAAAACACCAAAGGATGCTGTTTGTGGAGGCTGAACCTTCCGGGCCTTAGATGACCAGAGTGGGCTTTTACTATCTGGGTTGCAGTGGGCTTGTTTCCACAAAGGGGGCTGATACTCAGCCATTTAAGACTCATACAAAATAAATTCTCCAGTGTTCTCTGGTGATTCCAGGATGGCTGCAAGAAGTGGGGTACCATTTGCCTGGTAGTGAAGGCAGCCTGATGGAGGGCGTCCACCTACCCAACCCTGCAACCACCCAGTGAAGAAGACAAGGAGACAACAACAGTGTCTTTGGGCAGACACCCTCCTCAAATGCTGATTACCACATTGCCATCGATAGCAGGTGTGGTTTGAAGTGTGGGGGTCTGCCTCTGTGAACTGGGACAACTTAGATACAGTACTCATTCTATAGGTTTGGCTTTATATGTATATACAATGTTTCTTAGAGAACCCTGGTTGAGAAATTTTGTCAACCCTGTAACAGGTTAACATAGCCCAACTTATTCTCTCTACTGGTTCACCATGTTATCAAAGTGCTTTGTAAGCATAGAAACATTATTTCTGCTTTTACATAATCTTTACAAAGTTTGGATTTTAAGCAATTGGAATTTAAACTGCTGATATGCAAAGTATGTTATGAATTGTAGCAATTTTTCTGAAGAATTTGAGCCAAGAGGGTATTTCTGTTTGAAAAAGTAGTTTAGGCCAAAATGGCTTTCAGGTTTGAAGAACCAAGAAATGGTGATATCTCACTCCTTCACTTTGCTAATATGAATACGGTAATCCCGACTTCTAGAATAAAATGGAGTGTCTAGGGAAAAACAAACTCAGCCAGCGCATTTCACCTCTGGCAGCCATGGGAGGAAGAAACAGATAAAAATGGGATTATTACAATACTGTGATCTCTTAGTCACTGGACAACCTCTCTGTATGTTCCATAAATTGCATTCTAGCAGCATAAACTGTACTAGAACCAAAGAAATCCTTTGAGAGTAAAAAACAGAAGAGAACGGGGGATCACTTTATCTAAAAAGTGATCATAAACCAGTGTGTTACAATTGTGTCAATATGACATCACCCCCAGTGTGACATCGGAGAGGCTGCCCTCCGTTGTCTCTCCATCTCTCCTGCAGACATGCCCCCTTTCCTCCTAAAAAGATGATGAAGCCACTTTTGCAGCACAGAAGGATCATAAAAACCTGTATCCCTAAAGCTGAATTCAGCCCAATGAACTGCACAAACAGCAATAACCGAAACAAAGCTAGCAGGAAACGTTTGCACACAGCATCTGTTAGGATCACATAACCAGGAGACAGCTGTTTAATCCCAACTGTTAACATAAGATCATTTGTGTGTTTGAAGAGCGATCCCATTTGGATTTCCCCTTTTATTTATTTATTTTCTAGTTTTGCCGAGAGCGAAGCTTTCTCAGCCGTAGGATGCGATTTGTGTTTCTGGCTTTTTCCACTTTCACCCTCAGCTTCCGAACAAAAGGGGTGGTGTGATGTTCAAACTATAAATACTCAAGAGGGGAAAGAGGATGGCTGTGTGGTCTCCTAGCTGAGCAGTGCACGGCCCTTTTTCGGCCTTTGGGACCTACTTTCTGCTCCCCAGAACATTCATAAACCATGCTGGTCAGATTATGGGAAGAGGCCCTCACATGAAACACCTCTGGTGGTCTCAGTCCAAATCTGGTAAGGTTTTCTCAGCACCACCCAGGGTTGGAAGCAGTCCCTGTAAAGTTCAGTTCCAAAACCTGAAAACAAAACCATTAGATTTGCAATTACTTGGAAACGGTCAGTGAGGAGTGTCAGCAGTTTGGGTGGCCCCTCCAAGTGCCCACAATGGAATTTTGAGCAAGACACCTAGCTTTTGATGGTGAGTTTTATGATTATGCTTTTGTTGTTGTTTTTTCAGTTACATCATACTTCACTGCTTATAGGTTTCCCAATGGCTGAGCAGAGGATCTGAGTGCTTCACTGTTGAAATGCAGCCAGCGCACCACAAAAGTGGCTGACGTTGGTGACAAGCAGCGTAAGCCGACGATGTGGTCCTTGGGTGGAGGGTGTCGGCCATGCATATTTGGACAAGCATTAACCTTGAACATGGCCTGAAATTAACATTACATAAATCTTTCTCCACCTCCTTCTGTCTCTTTTAATATTTCATGCCAGTGAACTCTCCATGTTGAGATCAACATGATAATCACACACATGAAGCTTAGCTTTCTGAGGAAACTGAAAGTTGAAGGCCTTCTAAAACTTCAGAGTAAATGTTTTAAATGTGATTCGTAGGGCAAGTTCATTTCTAGGTCAGATTAGCCTTGGTTATCAAAAGGACTTTTTACTTCCTACTCATTTTAACTTTTAAAAGTACAGTTTTCTAAAGAGCAATTTAAAAGTTGTTGAAATTAAAAAGATCATGCTTATTTTTGAATGAGCCCTGAGCGTTACTGAAGAAAACAGCTTTTTTATTCTCTCTTGTAGATCCGATTCCTCACAGTTATTACTTTATTTCCTATCTTCCCAGCCCCCAAGAAAAGTTAGAGGAGAATTTTAGAGATGTCCATTTTCTTAGATTTATGAAGGAAAACAAAAATAGTCAAGCATGGCAATAGTCAAAAGATATCAAGTCTCAGTGTTGGGAAAAATTAAATACTGAGGTCAGCCTGTAGTGATTTCTTATCACACATAGCTGAAATGCTTACACCTTTAGCTTGACATTCTTTATCACATGCAAACGCAAATGCAAAAATAAAACGACTTTGCATCCCACAGCATTGAGAATCGTGGTCTCTACGGATTATGAACATCCATCTTCAGCTTCCTCTTCATGGGACAAAATCGCCAACATCTTTAATGGGAGAAAATCCTTTATCGACTGATTCATTTCCATGCTTTGTTTCTGCAGCTAGACGGGATATCCTGTAAGGTGGTGAAGAGGGAGGGAAATTTAGTACTATCCGTTTGTGATTTGACTTTATTATTATTATTGTTGTTGTTACTTCTACTCTCCAGTTGATACTGTATTTGTCTCCTGATTTTCATAGAGAAAACTTATTTTCGCAACTTTCTTTCTTCTCTCCCTTCCCATTCTAGTCTAATTAAAATATTGCTTCTGGCAGGATTTTCGAGAGAGTTTATAAATTTATTTGCTACTTTAAAAAGTCCTATTGTTTAATAAATGCCACTTTTCCTAAAGCTAGGTAATGAGATAGTTATCATATACCTTAACTGACTGAATCTAGAGTGGCTTTATTTATTTCTGTGTTCTTTTAAGTGTGAGACCGGCTGGGAAAAAGAATTTGGATTGATTCTAAAAGAAAAGGAACTACACAAGCCGGAGAGATAAATGCCACAGCCTGAGTGAGCACACAGGTGGTTGAAGTATCTCTTAGATGCTGGTGATTCACTAGTTAGCTAAAACTGGGAGAAAAAATAGCCTACTGTTTTGTGGTCACCTCAGGTTAGTGCTGTTACTGGAAACATAAATGAGAAAAAGATGATCTGAGTTGAACAGGAATCCCGCTTGGACATCGGCAGATTCACACACCACACCTCACCACGACACTTTCCCACCGTGAAAACAAGCACGTGCGTCTGCTGCTGCCCTGGCAACACCGGATCCCAGACACATTAATTTTTGAAACCTTAGTATAAGACCCGAAGTTTCAAAAAAGCTTTTGCCTGGATTATTAGGTGGTATTCCACTTTTGTCAGACACAAAGGGCTGCATTTCAAGGCAGCATGTATCTTTTAAACAAAACTTGAGGATTTTCCCATTCAGTGTGCTTTAGTGCTTTACAAAACCGCTTAACAAAACATCAGACAGTTCTTGGCAAACAGCCTATTCATCAACAAATCAAGATTTTAAAAACTAGCTCACTTGGAATTAAGACAGGTAGAAAGAAAATTGCTTGATGCTAGAGAATGGAAACTCTGAGGAATTAACCCACTCTAAGTCAACCAAGGAGTCCCTGGGTGGCTCAGATAATTAAGGTAGCTGGCTGCTAGCTGACAGCTTGGACATTTGAGTCTATCCACCCAGAGGCACCTTGGAAGAAAGACTTGGTGATTTACTGTTGACAAATCAGCAGTTGAGAATGCTATGGAACTCTGTTCTACTCTTGACACATGAGGTCACCATGAGTCAGAATTGACTTGAAGGCAACTGCCATTTTGTTTGTTTTATTGTGTTTTTAATTAACCAAAGAATTTATTTTTCAAGGAAAATGCTCTGTGGCTTCACATCTACTTAATTTTTACATATTATGACTGACTAAAGAAGGCAACCTGCTCACAACTAGTTATCTTGAATGTAAGCAACCCAAATGGTTCAGCAGATGGTAGAACTGTAGGTTTAGGGATGTGGACCATGCACTAGCAGGAAGCAGGAAGGGCTGTCCACCTACAGCTACGCTAGAAGCCTGCACATTCCTCAGCAGCTGAATCCACCCTTTCCTGGCTCAAGGCTTTGTCTGCTTCCCTCACGACACTGTGGTTTCTGTATCTGCCCCACCTCATGACCCATCCACTAGTCTCCAGCTCCCTCCATGCCCTGTGTCCTGTGTCCCGCATGGCCATACATTTCTGGGATCTAGACTTGCTTTGTCTGCTCCATATTCCCCTTCGAGACTAGACCAGAGGCCAAAGAAAGTTTACCTATCATTTGTTCCTCCAATTATTTCATATTGTATCAATTTTCCTTCTGATCCTTAAACATGGCCTCTAGCTGATACCTTATTCATCATAAGATATGGAGGGTAAAATTAAGGGCACCCCAAAAGTTTCATTTCCACACATCCTTTGGAAGGATGAACCTGAGTTAGGGTCCTGGGGCTGGGGAAGGTTTGCAATCTCTTCTAAACCCTGGAACCTCTAGCCCCCCTCCACAGCATTCTTCAAAGACTTCCCCTCAACAGAGTGCACATGCTATGAAGACCAGTGAAGAACCTGGTGGAGCGGATTACGCCCAAGACCAACACACCTTCATTTTCTCTTATGAGAGGGCATGACTCAGCACAATGTGAAAATAAATTTGATTTTAATTAAGAATATTCCAGGAAGCCTCTTATCCCTTGAGTAATCTGTTTTGAATTGGTAAATTGGCTTTGTTGCTTTTCCATTTTCTTCTTGTTATCACTGTTGTTTTAACTAAACTGATGGAATTGATTGGTAATTTGGGCATTTAAAGCAGCTTTAAGAAGATTCTTTTGATGATTATGCTTAATGAAGAAAAGATGTCATTGAGTGAAAAACAAAACAAAACAACTTTGAGGAAAATTGTCTGAGTAAACATTTTATAAAATCAGAAGTCTTATGCCAGCCGATCCCTACTATCACCTTTCCTCCAACAACTGAAGTGGTAAACTGAGGCTATTATCCCTTTCCTTAGGTATAGGGATTGTGTAGGTCAACAGGTTCTGGACTTAAGTTTTTAAATAATTATTTTAATTTGTACTTTGTCTTGTGAAGACACAGTTGTTGTGTCATGGCACTCATCATTTTGTATCAAAACTATATAGCCAAACACATTACAGAAAAAAAAAAATCCACAAAGATGGGTTAGTATTACTGTTGGCTGAAATTTTACTTCTGAGCCTCCCGTCCCCTTTTTTTGGTATTCTCTATATTTCCTACAATAAGCAAGCATAAGAGTTGTAATCTGAAACAAATGAGCATATCAAAACTGATATTAAAGTAGAACACACCTTGAATTCATCTGAAGCATTTCCCAGTGTGTGGTCTGGGGTTGGAGATAGTGTTGCAGCCATCATTGGAAAATGCAATCTGTCACAGTGCCTTTCTGGAAGTATGTGGTACCTGACCACTTCCTCTCTTTGAAAACCACACACTGAATATTAGAAGCCTTTTTCTCGTTCAACACACTTGAAGATCTCATTCAAATATGTAGCACTGATTTATATGAATAGGATGTTCACTCAAAGATGAGCACCCTTCTGGGACCCGACTGATGGGACTTGTCCGCCTACCCAGGAAGCCGGCCTCCTAGTTTTCTTCCCTTTGGCCTGCCTCTCATTGCTTTAATTGGTGCAAAAAGAATGATCATTATAATCAGGACAGGTCTTCAGCACTGTCCAACTTTGAGTTAGGCACTGCCTAATTTGTATTATTCAAAATCCCAAAACAAGTTTGAAATGTAAAAATTATGATTCCCATTTTACCAGTGAGTAAAACTAATGCTCCAGTAGTGCGCTTTGCGTCGAGCCCATGTAACCAACAAGTACAAAGGAAATTTGAATCCAGATTTCTCTGGATCTCAACCAAGGCTTTCCTGCCTATGTAACACAAAATCTATGATGCCTTTGAAATTGCTATCAAAAAGATGCAAACAAGAACTAAAAGCTTTCTGGGGTCTCAAACTAGTTAGGACTAGTTCAGTTCAGTTCAACTAACTCTTTTCTTCCAGAACTCATTTTGATGTAGTGTCTTATATTACACTTCGGAAACCCTGATAGTGTAGTGGTTAAAAAACAAAAACCAAAACATTACTGCTGAGTTAGTTCTGACTGATAGTGACCCCATGGGACAGAGAAGAACTGTCCTCATAGAGTTTCCAAGGAGCTGGTGGATTGGAACTGCTAACCTTTTGGTTAGTAGCTGTGACATCTAACCACTAGGCCCACCAGGGTTTCTGCATAGTAGTTAAGAGCTACCAAACTGCTAACTAAAATACTGACAGTTCAAATCCACCAGACCTTCCTTGAAAACTGTAGGGCAGTTCTACTTCATTATATTTGGAATCGACTTGGCAAAGGAGTTGGTTGTCTTTCGGTTTTATTACACTTTATTTTTAGGAAAAGAGAAGGAAAAATGTGGGCTAGACATTTTCCATTTGCTGTTGGGCCATACATTTCACAGAAAACCTGTGAGGTTAGTTCTTCCTTTCTAGGCTCAGAGAGGTTAAGTTACTTGCTCAAAGTGATACTGTTCAAAGTAGTACTGCCAAGAAGCTGCAGTACTGGAATTTCCACTGTGGTCTTTCTGAGTCCATAATCCATGCTATATTCATCTTTGCTTGCATGTTTCTTCTACTGCAGCATTTTTCTACCTCAGCATTAGATCATTTTGTTGCATGGGGCAAGGTGAGGGGACTATCCTATATATTGTAGAATATTTAGCAGCATCCTTGACTTGACTTCTATTTACCCGATACCCTTAGCACCCCTCCCCACCAAGTAGTGACAACTAAAAGTAACTGAAAATATCTCCAGACACAGCCAAATATCCTCAGATGGACAAATATCACCCTCAGCTGAGAACCAGCGTTTCGGTATTATATATATAAGAAAAGATTGATCTCTGAGATAGAAGTAGTTCAGTGAGTTGGACCTTGAGATAGCTTATTTTTTAGGACCATCATTGCTGTTGAGTTGATTCTGACTCATGGCGACCTCATGTGCGACAGAGTAGAACTGCCCCATAGGGTTTCTTGGTTGTAATTTTCAGGGACACCTTTCTTCCTTGGCATCTTTGGATGAATCTCAACCATCAGCTTTTGGTTAGTAGTCTAGCGCAAGCTTTTTGCAT